>OY728142.1:1871243416-1876043416 GCA_963277665.1 Viscum album | reverse complement strand
CAAAAACAATGGTGAAAAGAAGATGAAAGTTTCTTTATGCTCAAAGTGTGGAAAGAAGCATGGTAGAGATTGCATAAAAGGTACTAGAAAATGATTTAAGTGTGGAAAAGAAGGTCATAATGTAGTTTAGTATGGAAGTAATGGGAAAAAGGAAGCTAATGACGTGAGTAGGGAAATGTCTACAGAGAATGCTCCACCAACACTTCAATGCTTCAAGTGCAAGGAAATAAGGAATTATTTTAATAAATGCCCTAATACAAGGGTTAATGATGATTGACATGAGAAACCTCTTATGGAAAAGGAAAAAGGGAAGTCGCAAGAAATCACTATTGGCGATGTTGAATATGACAATGATGTTGTGGAATGATTAAGTGTTTTTGTAATGGGATTCCAAAATACTGATGTATATAGTATTGTGGAATATTGGAATATTTATGTATTAGTCTATTGTTGTTTTCAATAATTTTATGTTACCAGTAACCATGAAAATTGATGGAGATATTTTTGGAAAGAAAATGATATGCACATAATGAAGGGATAAGGAGAAAATTAAATGTTTAATATATTAACAATCTCATGACTGATATAAGGAAATGGTTATATCATAAAATTTTGGTATGTCGAAAGAGTTAACTTTTCATATCATTCATGTTTTCACTAAGGTTCAATGGGTATTCATTTTTTCAAGATAATACAAGATTAAGTTATTCACATGTTTGGAATGTGATCATAAAGATATATCTTGTGATATATGAGGGATAAATGATGGTATTCACATGCTTCTTATATGACATTTTTAGTAATCGTTCTATTTATACTATGTGTTTGGAAAAAAAGTGTTTTGGATAAGCCTAAAGATTGGAATGGATTATGTTGAACATACGTTAGTATTGATTAAGGCTATAATTTTTTTCAATATTATTTATGGAATGTTATAATAGTGTCATTTATGAAAATGGATAACCTGCAGAATCGGTGTGAACCCTTTGCGTTAAACGAGTCTATGAGAATCAAACCCACAACTGAAGTAAGATAGGCCTTTATCGCCTACCACTTGCCTATAAGAAGTCCTTAGTTATTAGAAACTAGTTTTATTTTATTAAGATGTATGATAGATGAATTATAAGTCCATTTTCAAATCATATACGATTAATCTTAGCATAGATGGACTTAGGTATATTTAATAAATTGTGATAGAGGCAGATGGAATGACCTATCTTCCTATCGCATGATCTTCAAACACTTCGAGAATGAAAAAATCTACATCAATTCAATAAATAACAGATGAAGTGGAAATTGTTTATTGGATGACCATCAATTATATTACACTAAAATCAAGTAAGTATTTCTTCTAATTCAAAATTTTCAGCTTTAGGGAATCGATATTGAAAACCAAAAATGTTGTCATAGGGATCTAATATCTGATGAATCATATGGTATCATAGATCATCACAAATTTAAGGCATTGTGATTGTTGGATTTTTTATAGCCATATCTTCTGCCACTCTTCTTCATATGTTTATAGTTAGATTTCTCTTCCATATCCATATTTTCTCCTATGTTATCTTATGTGGAAACCCAGTGATTAGTAAATTGGGGTAACCTTTATGTTTCATAATTTAGTTTTTAAAGATAAGTTTTGGTATTCCTTTTTACGATGTGGGTTTCTATTAAAGAAACATTCAAGTAGTAAACCATTTATAACCACAACGAATTTCGAGGGTGAAATTCATTTTAAGGGCGGTAGAATGTAACACCCCGAGATATTATGAGAAGTATTCTTTTTAATTTATTTTATGTATTTTGTTTTATGCTACACTAAGATTATCTTGCGCTATATGCAACACAATATTAGCTTTCAGTATACACGACAATATTCTTTGATCATGTTACACAAAATTTCAAGTTCATTTGATAGAAGTTATTCTACACAAAATTATGTATATATATATATATATTCAATGAATAAATGAAATATGGTTGGATTATATTATACACAACAAGAAAATAATCTTTCACTGCACGCAACCCTGACTGGGCTTTCCCTACACGCAATCGTGACCTTCCACGATAGTGTGTGTTGTACGCAATACCAAGTTTTACTAAACAATGATATGTTATTAAAATATTATATAAACTAGCTGTTATGAATTGTAATACCCACTTTTTGAAATTTTATAAATTTTATCATTCAAAATGGATTTAATTTTTGGATTTTGAATATCAAAATTAGCATATTGTGAAATTTTGGTATTTTTCTGAAACATTTCAATTTTTGATGAATAGTGAAAACACTTAGTTATTGGTTAAAACCAACATTTTATTTAGATAATAATTTAAATTATATAAATTTATTTTAGGTCAAAATAGAAACATAATACTTATATAAGTTTAATT
The DNA here is from genome assembly GCA_963277665.1 of Viscum album. NCBI lineage: Eukaryota > Viridiplantae > Streptophyta > Magnoliopsida > Santalales > Viscaceae > Viscum > Viscum album. The sequence goes on along the minus strand of OY728142.1, from coordinate 1,876,041,019 downwards.
TAATTAATTAGAGTCATTTTATAATAATTTTAGATATATAAAAATTTTATTGAACATTTCACCATCTTTTACCCACCTCCTAGGAGCATTTGCAATTGTAAATAAAACATAATTTTACCACTTTTGTGAGTTTAATTTCAAAAATATGATTGAAAAAGTTAATATAAATGAGTAAAATGTGGTTTAGTAAGATAAAAATAATTTTTTTCGGAATAGTAACTTTTTACTTTTATTTACCACTATTAAAAATTAAATAGGGTAATTAACATTAAAATGATATTATTATTACCCTAACACATATCCTAATTCTATTGGATAAGTTTAAATCGACTAGAAACAACCTTAGAAATAAAATATTTCTCTTTAGGTCCACTTGGATTAGATTAGGAAACTTATTAATAGTTTATTTAAAAAAAAGTTAAAAGAGTTAAAATCAATGTTTAATAACTAAAATATTTTTAATATAGGGTTATACATAACAAAATTAGACTATAAATGTTTCTAAGAAATCTAAAAATATTTCCTACATAATGGTAATTTATTTTTAATTTTTTTACATTAAATAATATAATTTATTTATGACACAATGATGATGCAGTAATAGCCTTATTAGTGAAATATTAACATAATTGATGTTATAAATACCCAAATAAATGTAATTTGAGACTTTTAATGAATTATAATAATTTTATAGGTTAATATGACATTTTATTATTGATTTAATTAATTTTATTCTAACTAATCATTCAGTTATCATTTTAACAAAAACAATTACCAAATAGTGTCAAAATTGACATAAAATAGTTTTTAAAACATATATTATATTATTAATTGTTATTCTATTTCTAAAAATCTATGATTCGGCCAAATGACATTGATATGGTTATATATATTAATAATTAACCACTTTAGGTTCGTTTTACTAGTTATAGTATGTTTATTGAGCATATATTGTAAGAAAACATGAAGACACCGTAAATGTTAAATTATGTAACATAGAGTTAAATCTAAATGGTAATGTTAAATAGTTACCAAATTTTTTTAAAAAACAATTGGATGATAGTATTTCTATCCATACCCACTTTATCTTTGAAATAAATCAATTTTGAGCTATTATAAACCGAATATGGCTTTATTATGAAATAATATTTTATGTTTTTTCTAAGGTGCCCCTCTCCTCCCTTATAAAAGGCCACATCCTCCCTCTTCCCTTTACACAATTTTAAGATTTCAAACTCGTACAAACCCCGAATATTTATCTTCTACACTTCTATAGAAACATTTTTTACTTTCTGGTATTCTCAAAATACCAACTCTAATCCCTTAAGAGGAAGCTTAAATGAGGTGAGTCGAAGAAGAGGCAATCTATTCTACTGATTCTATCAAGTTTTATTTCTTCTTCATCTTCTTCCTCTTTAGTTGTTTCATTATAATGTAATAAAATAATTATAAATAATATACTGATATGTTATTATAAATATTAAAAAACCCCATTTCACCTTCTTTTTATCCTACAAAAAATTAAATCACCGCGTGTGCGTACGTACGAAATACCCTCTCCATGTCGTGGTGTAATCTGTTTTTCCACCACCAACATACATGGATGGGTATAATGGTGTAAAGAATAAATATATATAGTTATTATAACAACATACTAATTCTGAGATTTTATATCATCCAATAAAATACAATTCAATAATTATGGGAATGATATCATCGCTCGTGCGTACGTACGGATTACCATGTCCACGACGCGATGAGATTCATTCTCCATGATAACCATTTAAGAATGATTGTAAAGTATATATAATGAATATTAATAAAATATATGACGTTACAATGATACTTGAATTATGTATATATATTTCATCTACTTACTTCCATTCAAGTCAATATGGAAAGGAAAACAGTAATCATACGTACGTACAACCTACCATCTCCATGAACAGTGTACTTCATTTCATTTATCTATCTATTATATATATATATACACTAAATATATATGATATATAAATTAGGATTTAAATTATGTAATTAAGTAAATCATGATATAAGTAATAATATTATCATGAACAACAAGTCCAAACACGTACGATAAGTAAAATGATTTTACCCAAAATGCTGCTTTAACACGGAATTTACAAAACAACGGGTAATATAAAGTCATAAGTGAACCATATATGATATCATTACAATTAATATGATTCTGTAATGAGTAAATGACATTATTTAAATCACTATACAGGAGGTTCGGATAAGTATGAAGCATATCGGACCTAAGGTAAGGGATAACTTTTCCAATCTCGTTTTTATCCAAGATTGTTTCTTCATAAGTATTTACTGGGGTTATATTTATCATCCATGTACATTTTTTATAAAAATGTTTTTATTTATGTTTAAATTCGTTTTTACCCATTTTTTACTTTTACTAAATGTTATTTAAGGAATCTTTCTTTTGTTTAACATATGACGTCCTTTTTTACTTTTCCGACAAAAGTATGAGAAGAATTTTTTTTTAACTTATACAGCATGAATGAATTATTACGATTTCATAAATCCTTATTTTCATGAATCTTACACTACAATATTTCATTACTATTTTCAAAAAAAAATAATTTTCTTTTAAAATTTCATGTTTTTTTAAAAGAAATATGATTTTGAAGAAGAAATGAAATTTTCCTCATGAATTAATTTAATGTTTATTTTCAAAACTATTTTCCATCTACGATGACATTATTTAGTATGATAATGATTCAAGTATAATGTCTCTATGATTTAAATGGTTTCACCATTATTGTGATGAAATTATATGCATTTTTTTATATAGATTATGTTATGATGATATGATGTTTATGAAACCCATTTTATTCATTGGGTTATGAGACATGATTTATGTTTATGTTGTGGAACACGTAAGAATGATTTAATTATGAGATAGTTGGGACCTATATCTCCCTCAAATTCATTGGGAAATGATTTATATCTCATGATATAGACATGGATTGAATGGAACGTTAATCCGGTTCAGTGATACAAGACTGGACAGAGGGGTTAACTCGATTCAGAAAGGGACTTTATCCACTAAGATGGACTTGGCAACAATGCCATGGATACTATGGAAATCATATCATGTGCTTAATGGTTTTGCACTATTACATGTCTTATTCCCATGCTATTTTATCATGATTGATGATCCATTATGATCTATGCGTTACGTACTGCCATGTTTTATGTTATTGCTCAAGATTTTGATGTTTAAACATTATGTTCATGTTTCTAAGTTCAAATGTATAGGGTTTGTTTTGTTTTCTCCATGCTTACACTTACTGAGCATTTGATCTCACCCTTTATATGTTTTCATTTCCCTAGGATATAAAGAAATTATTTAGGTAATAAAACAAAAGGGGATGATCTTTATGGGAGATGTTAAAGATCTTTCACCATGATTAGAAGATTATGTTCTGAGTATCCAAAGACAATAAACTATTACGGTCCTTGAGTGTTGGTTTTTGTTATGTATTAAGTATTCCAATAAAGTAATTTAATGTCCATGTATGTCAATATTGCGTCTCTACATTGGTGATTCTTGTGATAAACACCATCAAATACAATATTCTTACCCTAGAATTTTGTGGTGCTATGAAATTATTTTCACAATCCATCCATTTATAATTATTTTAAATCATAAATGTTTTTATTATTTATTTTAAGGAATTAAATTTTCTTTTATTGGTGAGATAATATTATTCCATGTCATTATACATCATTTATGTGTAGTCATAATTCCCAATCACATGTATATCCAAAAAACATTGAAACTTTTTATGAATCATATAGTATGTGGATTCCTAGAAAATAAATTCAACATATATATACAAAAAAAATATAAAATATATATATCATATTAATAAATGTGTGATAAGAATTAAATTTTATTTATGTTGATCAAATTTACAATCATTTGTTTTTCAACTAACTAACCTAACTTCACACACTAGGTTTGAAACACTGAGACGATTTTATTTTTAATATTTTTGACCTCTTAAATAACCCTGATCAAAGATAATTTCATATTCATACCTAATAAATGGTTCATTTTTACGAATTTATTAATTATAACTCATCTTAATGTGTTAATATATTCTGTAAAAAAGTTATTAAATGATAAATTACATATAATCATAAAAAAATTAAAAAAATGGGATAATATAAAAAAACACGTCTTCAATTAACTCTATCATTATTTGATTTAGTAATAAAAAAATGATTATTATAACTGATCATTAATGAAAAAATTATTATTATTTTATATTGGATTCATGTATTTGAAAATATTATTTTAATACATAAGAGAAAAAAACTCATAGAAATAAAACTATGACTATGTTTATAGTTTTATATATGAATTTCAATTTCTTATGAAATGATTCATTATGTGAACACATTTAATTTTACATGGGTTCAAAACATCCAATAAAAAAACATAAATCATAAATAATTTTGTATTATTTTGTGTTTAATTTCCATTTAATCTCTCAATATTCCTCGTCCATCTCTACAAACATAATCTAAGTCATTTGGGTTATTTTGAAAATAAATTTATTTCATTATGTTATAATCAAAATTAGTTATAGTAAAAAATACATTATTTATTTCATACACATCGTTGTTTAATTAAACATCATTTACCTTTTCTATTGTAGGGTTTCCTTGTTTTATCGATATTTTAACACAAATTTGGTTAATAATTTGATAAAATAGATTATTATATTTTAACCCATTCATATAATGTTTATATAGTCTTCAATTATTTTCCACCATATCTATATTATTTATATTATTGGATCAATTTGTATTAATTCCCTGAGAGTATATTGAATCCTGATGTAATGTATGAAAACAATTCTCAATTTTTACAGTGTTTTATCCTTGAAAATAATCTATTCACTCTTAATCTCACAATAATGTATTATCATAAATAAAATAATATATAAGGAATATAATTTTTTTAATTTAATTACTATATAGAATAATCCAAGGAGCTTAAAATATCTTTATCCCAATGTTCTATAAAAAATATTATTCACTATTGTTATAATTTTTAATGGTTACACACTACACCTACTATTACATAACAGATCATAAAAGAGAATTTAATTCCATCGAAACATAACTGAACTCACCTCTCCTCCAGAATAATATTATAAATATCAATATTAAATATTAATTAGTTCACACTATTATGGGTGCCACATGAATCACTTCAATCTATAATGAGAAAAATTAAAATTTGTTTTAAGGATCATATTTCTGAGAAATCGCAAAAATAATTGATCTTCTTCCAGAACTACTCAACCACACTGTTTCTCTATAGAACATGGTTCAACATAGAATCTTCTACATCAAAATATATATTTCTTATATGAACATGAATTCATTAACCCTATAATCATACATCATTACCCAATCTCATACAACTAACATCACACCCTTCATGGACAACTCAATTTTTGTGAACTCTATATGTGGAATGGGCTTAAAATATACTTTTAACCTACCGTTATTGATCAAAATACTTTCAAAGATAATTTTTTTTCATTAATGATATTCATTATAACATTTTTATCAATTAAATGAAGTAATTCGAATTTCTTCATAGTGAAATTGAACACCCATATCATGAAAAACATGAAAATAAATAAACCACATTTGATAACTACCCTTTCAATATGGATCACCCTACATTTAATTAATTATATGTTTTCCCCATTATGAATATCTAAAAAAACCACTCACCCATAAAAAACATCGCTATTTCATGCACACCAATTTATAATCAGAACAATATTATTAACTCACAACAGTAAAATAAAAGAGTCTTATTTTAATGTTTCCTTCATTATTAAGATATTTGATACACTTATAGAATCCCTATGTTAATTTCTCGATGAAGAATATTAGAGATTATAATAGGTTTAATTTTTTGGTTTCATATAATTATTCATTTTCCATATTATATTCATGATCCCTATATTGATTCCTGAAAACATTCATATGAATAAATTTAGTAAAACCTATCGAACAATTCAACATAAATGTCTATTTATCTATAAATCTCTAAGTGTATAATGATATTTTTTTATCAATCTCATTATACCATTTTTCAAATACCATTTTCATCAAACACAACAATACAAATTCATTAAAATTCCATAATGAACTATTTTCACAATAGTAATCTACCTTATTTGTTAGTTTGTAAAATGAAATAAAAACCTAAAAAATTATATTCAAAATAAATTATTCAATTCATTATATAGAAAATTTTATACATTTTTCATAACATAATGAAAATTATTTTGTAACTCAACAGATAAATTCTCCACACATGATTCTGGATATGAATGAGAAGAAAGAGTATTATAAAATTACAATTAATGTACCACAACCTTCTAAAAAATAAAATTTCCGTCTCTCTAATACCCACGTAATTAATTACACACATTTTTCATGACCACATTATAATCCACACTTGGTAGACTCTAGCATCGCAACTAAGAGGTCACTCATCATTGATTATTATTGATTTATTAAATAGATTTCACATTTTAATATTGAAAAACTCTTCATGGTTTATTAATCAATATCTTTTATTATTTCACTCCCACATTACCAGTTTGACTAATATCTCTAAAAATTAATAATAATAATTACCCCACTTAGTAAATGAATCATATGATCAATCCATAGTTTTTTATAGTTGTAAAATAGTGATTATAGAAAATTAAATATTCTAGGATACATGGTTTTTGGGGGATCCACAACCATAATATTTATATTTAGGGGATGATTGGGAAAAGATATAATTTATATGCCTTTTATATTATTCTTTGGGGGAATCCATTATCATGCTATCTATGACATAAAGTTTCATAATAATTTAAATTATCTTCACTAGACCATTGACAATATAATATTTTAGATGTTGATAATTTATTTTAAAAATATATGTGATTGATTAATGGTGTGAATTATTTATATGATTAATATTAAATGAATTTACACAATTTATTCTAAATAAAATCATGACATTACCTCTCATATGACAATGATGTATTTTCATTAGAAGTAATTTTATAAAATCATGAGTATCCACAATATATTCATCTTCTATAATGATTACAAATGTTTAGTATTTCATCACTCGTAGTAGTTAAATGTTTAGAAAAAATGATAAAAAAGAACCACTTAATGGTCATATTATGTAATATGTTAATGTGGCCTAATTAATATATATATATATATATATACCAACAAATCCTGATCTAATAATTAATAGTAATGAAAACTAAAATCCCTTGTTCCTTTGATACACCAACATATATATTTCACTATAATAATTATGCATTTTATGGGATCACATTGATACAAAGCCAATTGAAATGAGGAAAATTAAATATCATTTCTTTCCACTTTTAATAACTATATGATTACAATAATTTTCTTATAAATTTGTACTTTGATCATTTTGGGATCATCATCCCTTGAATATCCATTCGTGTATCAACTGTTGTTTATTTATCACTATAAAATACTGTATTTAGATTTTCATTGAAGATAAAAATAAATTTAAAATTAATGATGAAACATCCATTTTTTCTTAAAAAATATATAGGCAATGGAAATAATTTCAATTCTCTAATCATTTTTATCTCAAACTAAAAATTCAAGAATAAAACGAACTACCAACGTTGTCATTTTTTATACATACCAATGATTATTTCCAAAATATTAAATGGATCCACTATTCATTGATAACAGAAATTTTTAAAATAGATATAGAAATTAACTCTACTGTGTTTATAACAAATTTACATCATGTACTGATCTATTATAGGATAGTATTCCCCTAGTTTCATCTTAATCCTATAATCTAAGAATTTATTCTATAATTATTTCACTTATTCATGGGAAATGATTCCATATGTATATTTTATGTGTAGATATTCATCTAAAAAATCATTATGAAATGTTTTCTTTTCATCTATCCAAAAAACCATAAATTAAATAAATACTATTATATATAATAATTGGCGGTTTATCTCTACCCATTTTATTGGTTTAAACATGTCATTTTCTTTAATGTCCAACATTTTGGAGTTTCCCATTCACAATATTCATGTGTTTTTTTTTGAGTCAAAATGTTTTCTTTATACGAATATTATATATGAACCTTTTGTACGTGATAAAATTATTATTGTATGTCCTCAGATGAATCTCATATATATGATTTTGTTACTTATCCAATCTTTTCATTAATTGAAAAAATTAAATTCCTATCCATGTACCATCATTAGAAAACTATTTCCCTATCAAGAGATAAAAAAATAGTTTTTATAGGTACTTAACTATTATTTATAAGAAATATATATATCTTATCACCTCTGATATTTTGTTCTTAAATTGATGTTATACAATTTTACATCTATTTATATGAGTTCCAAACTTCATCTTAATAATCATAAGTGTCTTCTTATAAATTTTCAATAATATTTTAACCCCTCTGAGCATCATATATCGTCATAACTATCTTCTTGAATCTTATCACATGGATTTCATATATTCTACACATTCTCTACAATAGTGTAATAATTATATTACATAACCATTACTATTCACAAATTGATGATTGTTTATTCTTATATTTTTATTTGGTATCCAGAAAATAAAGAATTATATCCAATGGATTAATAATAGTTATGACTCTCTTTATTGATAATAAGTCATATAACATCTCATTATCTTTCTAGAAGGTATGTTGAAAACCATGTCATGGTAGTCCTTTTTTGTTGTTTGTATAAGTATGTGAAGGAACTAAGAGCATACATATAATGGTGAAGTTATATGTCTGTTGAACGTGAAACATAAAACGTTTTTTATATAGACTTATGAGGATATAAATGTCATGTTATATTGTTACAGGATGTGTAAATTATAAAATGATATAAATCTTATATTAACCAATGGTGAAATTTTTTTTAGTGAGTTTGAATTTTTTCAATTACAAGATGTGTAATTTGGTAACACATCATGAAATTCCTTGAGTGTTGATTCTAAATAAAATTTAGGCTGAAATATCATTTCTCCTTGCCTATATATACTTGATCTTGTCCTAAGATTCATCCCTATAAAATTTTTTATCCCTGGACATTCCCAGTCCTTTTATTCGATAACTGAATTTCATTGCTATTGAAGTGTGTATTTTTATTTATGTATTCTCCACGTCTCTTTGTCCCATTATCTTACCCTCCATAGAGTTAGAGAGATCATAATGTGATAGATGATTATAAAACCCATGTTGTTAAATCCTGTTTCTAGGATTACCTCCTAGATAATTTGTTTCTTCATTTCTGTTGGTAGGTTAATTTTTTTAATTTGTGTTTCCATAAGAAAGGTGGGGGTTTTTTTAAGATGGTAAAAATTAATTTACCATGAATTTCAAAATTTAAATTTATTTGTTTGAAATAAAATTAATTACATCAAACTACATTTATTTTTTTTATTTAAAATAAAATTCCATTGAATTGGGGGATTTGAATGTGAAATTGTATTTTTATGATGAAATTGGGAAAATTTCATAACTCTATTAAATCAGGTTGTGTTATGAAATTTGAGGGAAATATTTTATATTTAATTTAGGAATTTATCTGGTCAATTAATATTTTTTAATTTATTTTATAAAATTTATTTCAAATAGGTATATGAGAAAAATAGGATAAGATGGTGTTTCTAGAATCATAGTGGGTTTATATTTGAAAATTACAATTTTTATTAAAGAACATGGTTGGTTTTTAAATGTAAAATTGTAACATTTAAAAAATGATAATGTGTTGAATTATATATTAAAATATTTTAAAATATAGTTCCCAAAATTTTTTGTTTTAGAGAACATGAATGCCTAGGTAGTTAGTGAGTTATTTGGAAAACACTATTTTTATTCAATACAACTTGAATAAAAAATAATGTTTAGGTTACATACCTAATGGAATGGGGATTAGTGGAATTTTTACTAAGAAAGAGGGGTGTGTGTATACACATATTCGAGTGTGTTTGGATAATTAAGCATGTAACTATCATACATTTTTGCAGCTCACAATGTTGCTCATTTTATTTATTTATGGTATAAATGTCTTCCAAGGATTGTAAATTCTTTTACAGGACAAATTAGTTTATATAATATCTTTTATATAATTTTTTTTAAATTTCATTAATTTAATTTATTTAAACTATAACATATTTATCCATGAATTCTTGTAACTGTCATATGAACTGACATTTTTGTTAATAAAACATGAATGCATTATTTGATTAATTAAATTTTGGAATCTTATTATGGAATACTTAGTTAGTAAATACTATTAATTTATCTCACACAGTAACCGTTCCATCCGGGTATTGTATATTATCTTATTCCCTGATCCAGAAAGGGTAAGGCACAAATTGGAGGAGGTAGTAGGTGTTGATCCATGGGCTTGCAGAGTTGGCATAGTTGGGACATGGGATTTTTCATGTTTAATGGTACATTTTGTAGTATATTTGGGGTTTCTACCTATTTTATATTTGGTAAGCTACTCCATGTGGAGGTTTTCTTATTTTTAAACCTACTTTTTTATCTAATTTTCTAATTTTAGTGGAATGTGTCATTCCCACTTTCATGTAGTATTATTCCAGGAGCTATTCACCAACCCATGGGGATTGAGAACACATATTATACCCTGTCAGGATAGACATAGTTATTGGGTTACTAGGGATATTTGTATTGTTAGTGTCAAAGTGGTATCAGATGCTATAAAGTTTTTCATCAGGGATTGATGTTAGTATAGAGTTATGAAATCTTTTCAGGACATAAGAGGTAGCTGTGATTGAGTGCCCAACCATCCCTTACCCCAACGATCCATAAGTCAGCTTGTGTATTTTTGAGAATGAAATGTTGATGATTTTTTCTAGTATTTTATGTGATTTATATTTGGTTAGATTGAAATTCAGATCATATCTTCTTATCTATTGGTATTAATTATGAATTTTTTCACTATTTATCTCTAAAATCATATGTCTCTCCTTACCTTCTATCTTGATTCTATTATTAATCTAAAAATTATTAATGTATAATGAATGTATTCTTTTTATAAATATTTTAATGTATCATATTATTGTACATTATAATATATACGTATTGGTTATGACATTATATTAAACATTTTTAACATTTCTATGTTGAGGTTTCACTTAGGGTAATATTTGATTTACTCATCACAAGTGTCTAGATTTTTTATATCATGGGTCCTTATACTTATATCATGATTTGAAAATTAATTAAATAATCATAATGAAATTATTAAAATAATATATATCATATTTGGATATATTTTCATTCATTATTTCCAACATGAGTGACGATAATGAAAAATGAACAATCATTATTTCGGGAGGCTACAATTCACTATACACATAAACAATATATTTGATAACCATTATATAGAAGTGTGTCTAAGTGTATATAAAACCATAGAATAATAAAATACTATTTTTTTACTGGTAATTTTATGAAATCATATAGTATAAATAGTTGAGAGTGGATAAAAAATATAAATTAAAGGATCATGAGGAAATATGTTACTTCTACTTGGGTAACTCATTTTGTTGATCACCAATGGGATTACGTGGATTGATTTTTTCAAATTTGAGGATTATATTTTTATGTTAGGAATAATTAGAAGGTATTTGTGAAAAAAAAAATTAGAGTCAAACTGTCTTGAGAGGTTTAAAGAAGTGGGAGGATATGAGGCCTTTTATTGTGGTGGAGTGGCACTCTTGAAATATTTTGACAATAAAATTACAGAAACGTTTTTCATATTTCTAGAGGATACAATAATGGAAGAAAATAAATCATAGAGGGATAAGGGTCTAAATATAGTCTTATAATGTCTCATGGATAAGTTTCTAGGTTCTTTGGTCCCTTAATAATAACACATAGTCTCTTATTATGCTTAATTTTACCTAAAATGTTGTAATTAATTTCATTAACCTTGAATAAAATTTTTGGTCAAAAATTATATAAATTATATGATATTTAGACTGAAAATATGAAATCCATTTTTACAATTTCCGAACTCAATATTTGATGAAATTAATTTAAATGTAATCCCACAGACTAGACACTAATGTTTGTTATTAAAGTAAAAACATCACAAAGATTACTATGTTTTTATAGTCAACTTCAATGTGAAAATGATTCCAATCACCTAAATTAGATTAAATGATTAAAATTTTGTCCATGTATACTAAATAACCAATTTAATATTTAAGTATACATTACAAATAAATAATATGAAAAATGTGTTCTGAATTAAATTTCAATATTTTTTAACTATTCATTAAAAAAATGAAATAACAAAAAATACGAATCATTTATTCTAATATCATTTTTATTATTCTATTTAAAATAAAAAATTTATTATTTCATATTTTATTTATAAAATCTCATGAATTTATATTTAAAATAGGTTCCCCATTAAATGCGTATAAAACTGCAATTATAAAAATATAGGTTTTTGTGTGCAATTTTGGTCTTTTTATATCTTATGAATAAAAAATAAATTGGATGAATATAAAAAATTATTTTCTAAAATAAATTAAACATAAATTTAATAACTACCATTCACTAGTCGAAATTTGTATAACATATTAGGATATATAAATTTTTTCTCATAAATGTAGTCTTTTATAAATTCATTTCGTTAATATTAATTTTGATTAACAATTATTTTATAATGAAAATGTAGACAAAGAATTAAACTACATATATTCATATATTATTTAATAATATAACATTAAATTTAATGGCTTTCTTATATTTTATTAAATAATAACATTTTAATAGTAAATCAATTTTTGGTAGCACTTGGTCTGGTGTGTTACACAAGGCAAAAAGGAAAGTCGGTCTTGCATGTAACATAGGCTAACCAAAATGTTCCTTTTAAATAATGTTAATCATTATGTTGCATGTATTTAAGAATTCAAATTGAATTTCCTATAATGAAATCCAAAAAAATACATTAAAATATAATTTATAATTTTCAGTGTTTTATGTAATTGAATATATAAAATAGATAAAAGTAATTATAAAAAATATTTCACAAAATCTCAGGGTGTTACATAGAAAGATGGGGTTGCTGAGTCTCTTTTTCTGATAGGGATACTGTAAATTTCTCTAAATAAATTATTTATATTAATGGTTCTCATATTGGAACATGAAATTATAGATTTTCTAGAACATATACATTTTATGGAAGAAGAAAACTGATTTGTTACAAGGGTGTCATGCTTGGGCATTCTAAAAGGGTTTTCAATAAGACATCCAAGATATGTGTCTCCTTCAGACACTCTAATCACATGATGATGTCATACCATGTTTATTCTAATCCATGTTGTGTCACAGTATTATTAGAGCCTGTACAAACAATGGTGTGATGAGATGGTTGATAAGAAAAGGTATTCCATTCCTAGAATTAGGAATAATGATTATTCACATAGTGGAAGAGTCTCAAAAGGAAGAAAATAATGTTCTAGTGACTATGAGATTTACCATCATTATAACTTCACTAATAGTGACTTCTTTATTTTATATTGATTCATATCATTTTATTATTTCAAACCTTATTCATAACATCTATACCATTTTATAATGATTTTTTCCTATTTAATGGATATTGTAGTTCAACTATGAACGAAGGGAGGGAGGGTACTATTTAGTCACTCTTATGATTTATATTCACCATATGTTGATCATTCATGGAGTTTTTAGTTCTCAACAATAATCATCTTAATATAATATTTGATATGGGTTTTCTCATTGCCAAAAATGATTAAATTGATATTTATCTTCAACTATTCTCTTTTACAACAAATGATGGTGTATGTCGTATCATTCAGGTATAGTGGGACCCAATGTCGAGTAGATTTGGACCTTCATATCTAGATTTGGGGAAAGTGATATATTTTTTTCCATTTATCTAGTGCGGGAATCATTGAGTAGTTTTCTCTATCCTCTTTTCATTTATTTTCTCAACATGTTTCTTTATGAATTATCGAGTTTTACACTAGTAGTTAGCATATCGATTTCTTTAGATTTAGATCTATGTACTAATATAATTTCTATTCGTTATTATGACATGAAATCATCTAAAATAATATATTTAAAATTTAAATTGGATTATCTTAAATATAATGGTTTTATAACCCATGATGTGTCATCGTCGATGGTGTTAGTTATATTCCCTAATAATGTTTATGGATAAAAACACATTTGTGTTGATTATCAAAAAATCAATCGAGTTACAATAAATAAAATTTTTAAATTTCCATAGATAGATGATTTATTTTACTAGTTAAAGGGGGTACATGGTTCTTGAACATTGAAATTTTATCTTGTTACGATCAGTAAACAATAAAGAATGTGGAACTGAAACAAACATTCATTCAGAGAAGGTATAAACATAATGAGTTCCATGTCATGACTTTTTGTGTATAAAATTCTTCTACGGTTTTTATAACACTAATCAAAAATATTTTCCATTAGTGTCTTGATACCATAATTTTATTATTTGTGTACGACATACTAGTTTACTCAATGTCTAAGGAGGATCATGCGCATCTTCTGAGGGAAGATCTATAATTGTTGATAAATCACAACCATTATTAAATGCTTTTGAAATGTTATTTTCGGATTCGAGAAGTGAAATAATTCGGAAACATGGTTTCATAAAATGGTGTTTATTTTTATTAAAAGAATGTAAATGTAGTTATTACATTGGAACCAAGATGAAATGTTTTCAAGTTTTAGTGGGTCTTGGGTGTAGCTAGTTATTATCACCAATTCATTTAAGGATTTTCAATATTTGATTCTATTATGATTGTTCTGACTCAAAATTTACAAATGATTTCATGGGATGATAAATATCATAATTTTAGTGTCAAAATAAAATTTTTTTTTACTAATTCACTAGTGATTACTCTTCTAGTTGTTGGGAAGGGCAATGTTTTCATTTGTGATGCATTTGTTTCTGGTTTTGGTTGTGTTTGTATGAATGGTTATCATTATGTTTTAAGTCTAAAATAGCTTTGGAAATAAGATACGAATTACTAAGCCCATGAATATTAACTATAATCCATGATTTATTCTCTTAGTAGTGGGTGTAATTTTTTATGTCGAATGTTCTACCATTATTGCAGTCCGCTAGAGCTTCTCTTATATTTAATATCCAAAATATATAAATATCCACCATAGTAATTGGGTGGAATACCTATAATATCGGATAAAAAATTATTATATACCTCAGGGAAATGGAATTTAATTACAGATGCATAGAGTTGGACTATTCCGACCAAGGAAGGGAAATAATCATCGATAGAGTGGAACATGGTCTCTCTTTTTGAAAATATTTATATTGTTGTTTGGGAAACAATATATGAAGTTTCATTGGATAATGTACTATTCACATCCACTATTATCAAAATTATTATTCTATACAAGTAGCTTAATGATAAATTTTTTGTCATTAGAGACTCCTATATAGGTTGGGGAGACCATTCTTGACTAGTCATTCTCTACATAGGGCATACTATGCTATCATAATCACACTGTTGTATTGTTATTCGTAACAAAACTAGTGATCATGAATATCCATTACTCCCTATGGAAATTGAATCCAAGTTACCCAAAGATGTTCCATGACATGCATTGAGGATTCTGGTGGCCATGTATGTGATGGGGTATTGAAGAATTTTTATCTCACTGTTGCACGATCCAACAAGTCAAAGAAGAGCATCAAAATCCTTTAGTTTCCCTTATAAACATTTGATACCATCATTGAAGTGGGATGATATCCTTATGGAATTAATGGTTGCGTTCACACATACAATAATAAGGATGAATGTGATATGTGTTTTGATCGATAAGTGGACTAAATGGGTACACTTTTAACCCACTTCTGATACAAACGATGATAAAGAGTTGGGAAATGTATACATGAATAGGATTGTTCATTTTCATGGAAACTCATATACTATAGTAACTGATAAGGTATCCTCAATTCATTCCTATATTATGGAGTGGATTTAATTCTATTTTGGTAAGTGAGTTCTATTTGAGTATATCATACCTTAAATATTTGTATGTCCCAAAAGAAAGAGAAATAAGTATTCTTTTGGGTATTCCATGTGCTTTTGTTTTTTATATCAGTGTATCTTGTTATGAACATCATTAACTGGTTGAGATTTCCATTGACAATAGATATATGTCTCTGATCAAAATTTATTCTTTTGAGTCCTTGTGTGACTATCCATGATGATATCCATTGTGTTTTTTTCAATGATTAGTGAATGATCCTTGGTTTGAAGATTCTTGGTTAAAGAGAGCTCAAAAAATATTCAAATGATTCATCATTGAATGTTGATGGTACAAATTACCTATATGTCCAATTCTGATTATAATCACAGAACATTAGAAATCTCATTTTTACATTAGATTTTAATTAATGTTTCACTTCATTTGGTTCATATAGGTTTGTGGAGGAAAATGAAGCTTGATCCTTCTTTTTGGAGATTTTTTAGTTTGTTGAGTTGGTGGAGCGGTTTCTTACTACTCAGAACTACCTCCATAGATGAAATGATATAGAATTTGTTCCATGTATCAAAAATCTGATTGTATCAATTTTATTCATCCACAATTCTATGATGGAGTGATATTGAGGTTAATACTGATTTATCTGTGACTGAATGGCTAGTCAGGATTTTTTATTCTGAAACCAATTAACTTCATCGAAGGTAAACTCATTTGGTTCGAATTCTATGGTAGCATGGATCAAATTATAATGAGACATGGGAGCATCTTGAACTAATGTGAGTGTAGTGAACTCAACTATTTAATATGGGTTCTTCTTCACAGAATTTCTAGGAACATAAAGTATTTATGGTGAGACGTTTGTAACATCATGATACATTTTAGATAGGCACATTTTAATCCTCTTCACAGTGACTGTTTCTCATTATTTGGGTAGGGTTTAGAAGAAATAATGAGGAAACCTATAGTGGTGGATCCAAATATTTTTTGAATTTTCATCAGAAAACCATTTTATTCAGTAGCTTTTTGGGTATTTAAACATCGTGAAATATTGTTACAGAACATATAATTCTGAAATTATAGTAAATGAATTTTTTAATAAATGATATCATTTTTTTGACATTTTGGGATATGTGAATTACAAAATGTTTAATCGAGTTATACATCATGAAAAGTCTATAATGTTATTTTTAAACAGAAAAATTAGATGGAAATTCTATTTCATATTTCAAAAAATATACTTTTTATTGTATGAAGATATATCCCATAGAATATTTTGATCACTCAAAACCTTTAGGGTCATTTGATTCAACTTTTGAATGTTGTTGCATTTGTCATGTGACCTTCGAGGTAAGATTTCAACCTAAATTTTAGTATATATAATATTTCATGCTTTGAGTTTTGTAGATCATCATGGGATAGATAGATCTAAAACCAATGTGGTAGAATATGTTTTATAGGTTTAGTTCCTAGATCATACCTTCCATCGATATTGTGGGCGGGTTTCCTTGCAGGATTTGTGTTTTTGTGTTGATGGTAGATAATCTTATTGTGATGGAAAAATTTAATTAACCCTGAATTAGAGGACATAAATTAAATTTATTGTTTTAATGTAAATAAAAATAAATTTATTTTAATCTAATAATCAACAAAAAAATTCGTTAGATTAGAGAATTTTAATATAAAATTAGATGTTTGGCGTGAAAATTAGACCCCCCCCCCCTAATTTCTATAAATTGGGGTCTATTGTGAAATTAGATGGAAGTATAAAAAATTATATTGTGGAATTTGATTGTGCAATTTAAATTGAGAAATTTATTTTATGAAATTTATTTCAAATTGGTATTTGAGAAAATATGGCTTAAAATATATTTGACAAAAACATAATGGTTTTATTGTGGGAAAGAAATTTTTACTTAATGGATCATGTTTTGATTAAAAAGGAAAATTTGAAATTTTTAAAATTGAGAATGTGATGATTTTTAATTTAATTATTTTTAAATATATTTTTGATATTTGGTTGTATAATAGAACATACAAGCCTAAGTAGTTTGTGAGTAATTGGGATATCCCTCTATTGGTTCTTTGTAATTGAAACATAACATGTTTCATCATATCACATCCCATATGGGATAGAGATGAGTCTCATTTTGATATTTTTAAAGAGACATGTGTATGTTATTATTTCCATAATCACCTTCAAGTGTGTGAGGATATCGTGACCTGGATAAATTGTACCTTTTTAAATATGACAATATTAATCACTTGATTATATTTGAGTTACCAATGTGTGCCAATTTTTATAGACTATTTTATATTCCTAATGAATATATATAAATTGTTTTTTATAAATTGTTTTTGAGTACATCTGTTTAATGTATTTCCATCATTTTAAATGTAATGAATTAATTGTTTATAACAATGTTGTGAACTTCCATAACTATTTATTTAAATATATATCGTTATCTGGTTAATTAAATATTGAAATCATATTATGGAATCCATTGTTGGATCCTACTAGGATTTTTTCCAACACCCTAATTATTCCTTTGGTTGTTTGTATATTATCTTCATCTAGGTTGTGAAAGGGTATCAATCCATATGGAGGTGGTTGTAGATATTAGTCAATGGGATTTTATAGTTTTTCCCTTGGTAATTGGGATTTATATTTTTTTTATTTGTTTCACTACTTTGGGTTTCATTATGTATTTTACATCTTTTACACTACTCCTTTTCATTTTTTTCATTCATGAATATAGACTTGATTGTCTTATTCTATTATGTTTGGGAAAAAATCATTCCCATATTCATGTTTTATTATTCTAGGTTCTTTTTACCAATTCGTGGGTATAGCCAATACCATTTGTACCATGTTTGGGTCATATTGGTTATCAAGATATTTGGGTTCACATGCTTGTTCATGAAAATATAGGTAATTTATAATCATAAAAATTTAATCATTATTTGAATCATATCGTACCTCCTTTCTTATGTAGTCATTTCTACTAAAAAATCATTACTAGTTATGTATAAAATTATTAGTAATAATTCATTCCAAATTTTCATGGGTACGGTTTTCTAGATAAGAATTATCATTCCAAATTTATTTACATTTTTATAAGTTATTATCAATACTAAAACATTGTACCTTATCCTGTGATTCTAAAAAATTTCTTCTACAAGAGTATTGGTGAAATATGTCATTTTAATGATCATGAATTTAAGAATTTTCCACTGATGAATGTTTTTATACATTCTCTATTATGTAAGAAGGAAACTAACAACCTAAAATGTGGGAGTGGAAACTATTATCGATATTATCCTAATGATAGGATAAATAAATATTATAAGGAAACTATTATAAATAATGTATATTAGTGATATAATTTTACACACATCTACACCCACAACATATAATACCCTTATTGACTTCTATTTTTTCATGTTGGTTTTCCAAATAAGGACCATTTTTATTTAGAAAATCATATGTTAATACAATGGAAAGATATTTTAAGGAGATCAAGATATAAAAAATGCCCCTCCATAAAATCCAAGATTTTTTTTCATTGATTCCATATATAAGTTAGAATTATAAATTTGATTCTATCATTAATGAAAGGAACGTATCTTCTTTTACACCAATATGGTGCAGACTACCATTTATGTTGACATATTTCTGGGGAATAATTACATCTTTTAAAATGATAAGACATTAATTATTGGTAATGATTATTATATTCCCTTAGTCATACTATTTACTATAACCTCGAATGTTGTGACTGAGTCCTTAAATAATAATGATATTATCATGTCTCATAAATTTTCTCTAAAATAAATATTTTGGAGATCCTATCATTATTCAGAATTCGTCATTTCCAAATATGATGAAAACATTATTTTCCAATTTCAATCTTGTTTCATGATTCATATTTATCATCATCATTGAAGTCTAAACTCTATCAAGGATCTATAAAACAATATAAATTTATTATTCTATTGAAATAACTTAAAAGAATCCATATTCAAAACATTTATTTTTATCAATTTATATCAATTAAAACCTTTTGTAAATTAATATTCTTGATCTTATTCAAAATATGATGGCTCAAAATTATATTATAATGCTTATAATAAAGTATTAAATTTTAGTACATATTATTATTACTTGGTACACTATCCATTTATTTGTCTTTTTTCTTCCACTACCTATTTTATTTAAAATTAATATTTTTAAAATATCTAATATTTTCACAATAATAACAAATTAGATGAGTTTCATTGATTTTTTTATTTGATAATACATTGTCTTGCCCTTTGGATCTCATAGTATTCGTATTTTTAGTCATAACCAAATCATTTTTAAACCGTGGAGTGGGTGAATGTGTCCTAAAAATAACCAAAAATAATTAATATTTTTAATCAATCCCTACACAAATATTATAATTTAATTGTGTACTTTTCATTAATCCACTCTCATTTACATGTATTTACATTTCTTTATCCCACACATTCACATTATCTATCCATTTTGTGATCTTTATTTTCAATATCCTATCGAGATACAACACTATTGTTTTATCTAGAAATTTTCATCACATGATGAGAACAAAAAATTAATGCATTTAAATATATTTCACCATTTATTTTATTTATTTAGTGAAAGAATCAATAATTATATCTTGTACTTCATCTCTGAGTATTAACTCAATAAATTCCATTAATAAGTCATTATTTTATTGCATACAATGTTCATTTTTTATAATTAACTCCGACTTCTCCTCTTCTAACTAATTAATAGGTAGTTAGGCATGAGGAAGAAATAAAATTTATTTCATTGTTTTATCTCTCTTATCATTTATCAATTAAAGTGATAACTCTATTTTTCAAGGATATCATATATGCATACGACTTCCCTTTGACACCTCCATAATCCACCCCTCTATATGAAATTCCCACAACAATCACCTGAGTATCATGAAAATGGGTTTTTTCATTCTTAAATCTATTCATCGATTCTTTCTTATAAACTATTCAAACCTTGTGAATTCATTCTCTTTTATAGATTAATTTTTAATTTTTTTCACATCTCCATCCTTTCACATTTGTTACTTATTTATTCATAGGAACCTTTTTATCCTCATCAACCTCATTAATACTCAAGGGATACATTTTAGTATAGATCCCCATCATTATTAATTTATAAAAAATTAGTTGAAATTAACATTTTATACAGTCCTATAACTATTGTAATATTCAATGATAAGAATGAAACAAAATCATAAAAAAATTTCATCATCATGACCAACCAACATTATGTGATTATTATTTTATTTTATTTTCAACTCTATAGTCATCCAATTTTAACCAACAACATTATTATAATTTCTCAATCATATGAAACTAAAATATAATATAGACATCTTAATTACTGCTCCTTACAATCATTAAACTTTTTCAAGATACAATATTATTTTAAATCAATGAACATATTCATGATATGTTCTTGATTATCCATACGTTATCAATGATTTATCTATTCCCATGCATGTCCTCCATATATCCATTCACACAATAGAATAATGGTTCTATATATTTATTTTGATATATTCTTAGGTAATTATCTTTTTTCTATAGAACCTCAAATTTTTCTCCAATATATAGTTCCCCATCATCTACATCTAATAAAACTCTAATATTTCTCAACAATAAAATACTATTACAAAATTTATATATATACATATCTACATAATAATAATAACTAATGCACTTTTAAATTCCTCTAATGTTTAAAATTACTTCCCTCAAGATCCATAATCCATTATTCGATGACCTCTGCAACAGATTTTACATTGAATATTTCACCAACATTTACTTTTAGATATAATAAAAATTATTATCAACAGAATTATTAATAATGTTGAATGGTGTTGAATTAGTGTATGATTGAATAAGAAATACCAAATTTTAATCCTTTATCATCATTATATAAATCAATATTCTCTCTTAATATCAAAAAATGTTAATATTTAAATGAAAACATGAATGAAAGATTTTAATATAACATGTTTGACACAAACCATGTTATTCTATGTAGTTTAAAAAAATTAAGTGTTCCCATGAAATTGAAATATGAATGATTTAATTTTATAGAGTATTTGTATGGTATCACTGTGATTTGGGTTGAAGAAAAATAAAACATGAGAAATACATACATTATCAATTTATGTGAATGTACTATTATAATATACGAAACTTATAAGGAATTATATCTATTATTATTAACATTAGACTAACATGAATGTAATATAAATATACTCTTTAACCGTAGAGATGAAATCTATATTATTACAAATTATTTTCATCAAGGAAATCCCCTTCACAAAATATTATGATTCCTAAACCAGTCCCCTATATATTTTCATTATGGAACAATATTTGCAGCATATTATACATCTGTACAAAGGAAAGGTTTTATGTGAAGTACCTATCCTTTGGTAATTGTTCCTTATTTGTGAAATAATCCACATTCATAAAGTAAAATCAATTGAAAATAACTTAGTCTTGATTTACTACATTTAAAAAAAATACACATCCTTAAATAATCAATCAAATTACTTTTCTTGGATAATTTATATAATACATATAAGAATTATACAACAATTTTCATATTAGTAATATTAGTCTCAATGATATATCATGATTATAGATCAATAATATTAGATTGGAAACCATACATTTCATCTAACTCATAAAATAATTTATGCTATTATTAAATAATAGTTCACATACATTAACTCTCCAGTAGAATCACATATAACTTTTACACAATGTTCATGGCTCCAAATAGTCATCTATTCTCCTGTAAATAACAATAATCCTTTGAAAACCTATCCTTATGGTCATCTAGAAATAATGCATCCTAACCTTAAAAAAACATACCATCCTTCATGAATTTATTTCAAAATTCACATACATTATATTTGAAAGAAATCCAATAGGCTACAATACAAATTGGATTCATAGTCTCTGTTGGAATTGTGTATACTTACTAGATGAAAATATATCATTTTTCATTTTCTAAACAAGAATATAACTTTTATTTACAATACAATTATTGACCAATTTTTTATAAAGATCTAGAGAATAATAAAAATTTCATTATAATGTTTCTAAACACATATAATATTTTCTATATCCAAATTAATAGAAAATACAAAATTTTTAATTGATATTGTCAAAAAACACAAAAACTTAAAAACACTCAGAATGAAAATGGATGGAATTTATTACAAAAAAAATATTTTCATGTATTCTATTTTTTATACATATAAATTAACTTATCTTTATTCTATTCTATATTTTATTTTATTTTAATAAAATTATAAATAACCATATTTTTTTTTATATTACATGTTTTAGATAATTATTTATATATGAAAATAATATTCTCTTCAATGTATTCAATGTGATTTGATTCTCTATTTATCCTCGTTATCATGCTTCCCTTCAAGTATCTCATGGTCGTATATTGTAATTTATATTCTAATCGTTATATGAATTTTATGTTCATGAAGAAGAAACATTAATATTTTAGATCAATAAATAATGTAGCTATAATATAGTTATATATATTTTATATTCTAATGAAATTTTATTATATTTTTTTCCATTAAATGTAATTTTTTTCATAATTATAAATCTATTAAAAAATACATTCAATATCCACTTGTCCACTCCTTGTAATGGTTAATAAAATTTATTATACATACTTTAAACAAAATATTTATGGAAATTATTTTCATATTTTTATATAATTTTCTTCTCAAAATGTAATATATTTATATACTTTTAGTTATTTGTTATCAAATAACATATAAAATATATTATAATGTTTTTATTTTTGAGACTGCACTGTTATTATTTAGTGATCAAATTGTTGATTTTTATTGTTCGATATTATTAAAAAGACTACATTAAACCATATTTTTACATATATTTTTTCTATATATACATAATATAATCATTATAATACTTCCATAAGGATACATTTTATTTATATTATGAATATTTTTTCATGTGTGTGTTATCAATTGTTTTTTTTAATTTATTAGAAAAATCATTTCATTCTCATCTTAGATATACATTGTGAAAATTTTATATGATTTATTATATTTAACACAAATGCATGTATATATTAGGATGTGATGAATGGTATTGAAAATATATATACAAAAAATTAATTGGGTGGTGTTTCATATACCATTAGTCGATATGTTATGGTAATCTAGAGTAAACAATACCCACTATGTGAATCAGACCACAATGATGTGTTGTCTTAGTAGTGATCCATGACTTATGATTTGGTATTTTTTAGTGCCAAATTTTTTATAATTATAAGATCGTATATTATCAAATCATTAATGGAAATATATTATCTTAAAACTTATGACTTCTGATATTGAAGTTTATTATTTGTGTACATTATGATGTGTACTTAAATGTTCACTATTATAACACCTTCAACCAATAAAAAAGTTCCATTCCAAAATACAACAAGAACTAACGCACACCTAATCCTGAAAAAAGATGTTTTTGACTATCGATTGGGGATAATGGAACATCATAGTGAGACTATTAAATGAATTACATATGGATACTAGGGTAAAATTAATATGGTTACCAATAAATAATAAATTCATATATAAATAATCGTCCTATAAGAAACAACATACACAAATAGACCCAACCCAATAAGATTCAATAATGTCATTTGGTATACTAAAAACTATCCATACTTATTTAATTTACAATGTAAAAAAATTAAACAACAGTAGCATTAATAATCCATCCCATATAAAGCCTAAAACAACATCATCCACTTCCTAATCAGTTTTACCAACCACAATAGGGCCTTTTCAATTTACCCCATTCCAATTCCATGAATAAAAAATAACTCCAAATATCATGTATAGTTTTTAAGTAAATTTCGCATTATAGGCTATCAATGTACCTTAACCTTAGATGAGAATATATTTAGATGAATGCTATGAAATTAAATAGTATTTTATTTGAAACTATATTAAAAAATGATAAATATTAAATATAAACCTCAAACCCACATCTATATAATTCCATGTAATTTTATAATGAAAATCAACCATCCATACCTTTTTGATAACCTTACATTATTTGATTATTAATTAAACAGGTTTGAAAAAATCTTTAAAAAGTGTATCGTTTTTAATTATATATTATTATCTCACTAATATCTCTCATGAGAGATATTCAATATTGATTATCTATAATCAAATTAATAAGATATATATATATCAAAAATTTAAATTATTTGATAAAAATTAAAAAAATATCATTCTATTTAAATATGTTGCCACAATAAAATAAATAAATATGGTAGAAAATATTAGTCATGGGTTTCATGATTCTAACAATTCCCAAAAAAACCAAGAAATGAACCAATATAAAACTTTAATTAAATTCAACAACACCATGCATTAGGTATGATAGTGATCGTAGGATATGGTCTCTGTCTCAAATCGAAATATCAACACAATACTATAACCATTCCCAAATCACCATGATTTTGAAATCAATGATATTATTTTTCATGAAACTGCACCCTAAAGGTATGTAACGGTTAAAAATGAACAAGAGAATATTCTTTTGATAATTATATTGTATTTATTGATGGGAATATATTTATTTTTTTAATTTGGGTGTTGATTATATTAATGTTCAATGCATCCACTATTAAAAAAATTTAAAAATCTTGAGATCTAAATAAATCCATTATCATTTAAGTTTTCATTATGTAAAATTCAATGTAACATATTAATAAAAGATGATATATTCAATGTATAAGCATTGAATTAAGGTGTTTTAAGTGAGGATATGTACCAAAAATATTAAAATAGTACTACTAGGGGGGGTCTGAGTCTATGAAATTAATGGAGAATAAATACAATTTTAGCAGAGGTCCATTTTATTTAGAAAAACTCATATAAATCTATGTTCTGAATAGGATCTAAATGATTCCACCAATAACCCAGTATACTTCAATTCACAACGAATGGATATTGGGAATAAAAATTTCTACTTTGGAGCCATAATCTATAGATGATGTTATTTATAGGTAATCATGTTTTTGTTGGGAAATTTCATTCTACATAGAAGCCACATCGAAGGGCTGATACGACTGTTATAAATCCAAAACTACTGAATGTTTCTCATACCCTCAGTAGTGGGTTATAAACTCTATAATATCTATATCCTACATAATATTTTCATAAACATATATTAATTTTTTATAATGATTTAAATTTGGTGTATCTAGAAAACAAAGATTCATAATTATCCCCCACTTAAGAATTCACATTCTTTAAAAATAAACTCAATGGTCTATCCAAACAACTTAGGGTGCTTCACCAAAATGTATGTTTTATACTCCAATGTCACTTATAGAATATAAATGTTATTATTGATGAAAAATAAAGATGAATATAATTTTCTCTCAATACCCTCTTTAATAATTTCCCAAAATGAATTGGGCATTCCATCAATGGGGTGTCTGTTTATTTGTTAACATTCAAAGAGTAGATACATTTGTATTATCAGGATCATATATCTGAATTTTGAAAACAAGGAAAAAAATGTGAATACCTTGATAATTTTTAGAAATAACCAAATGATTATATATTTTCTAAATGTATTTGATGAACTCAAACAACCCAACATACCATGGTGTCAATATCGTTTAGCTCCTTAGCTAAATATTCCCCAATTGAGGGGATTCCAAATGAAAACCATTGTCACCCATATTGATTTAAAGGGGTCGTCTCCGTCAGTAATCATTTGACTTGTGAATTATTTGATCCATAAACAATAATTTATGAATCAACTACACTCCCTCTGAGATTTTCTACACCACAATCATTACAATAAAATAAGTCTCACCTACCTCACAGAAAAAAATCTAAACAATATTACTGATAATAAAAAACCTCAAAGAGATCCATCTAAATTTAGGAGTTTAACTTATTATTATATATGAAATATATGAAATACACAGTATTATCCTTTGATCCTTATAAATCTATAATACATGATTAAATAATATCTACAAGTCTATAAAATTCTCTATGACATCCTATCGACCTGAGGCTGAATGGAAATACTCATGATATACTATGTAACCATCACCGTTTTCAATCCTTTCTAGTACAATGAATTAAACCAAGTAAATCTAATAGACACCATGATATAATTCACTTATTGATGTTTTATGATTATAAAAGCATTGGAATTTCATAGATAATCCACTCATTTCATCACATCAATAGTTATAGAGTGATATACCTTATTCAACAGATCATTTAACATCCAAATGGTGTACTGAACTATCGGGGTCTTGGTTAAACCATTAAATTTTTTTCATCAACACGACCAATGTATAGAATAGAATTAAACATGTTTAAAGAAACCATCTAGATATACCATCCTTATCCTAAGTCATTTGAATTCTCATATAATTGAACACAAATCCTTCTACATATATTTTTATTTCATGATATTAGAACTCCGACTATACCCCATTATACTTCTTGGTTGACCCTTGGTACACCTCCCACATTGATTCATGCGTGGATATAATAAGCTCATATATCGTTGAAGATGAAAAATTTTCCCTAACATGATGTTGAAATTAATGAAGCCTATCTATATCCCATCGTGAAATGGATCCTCCAACTTAAAATAATTCATTTCTCTTCAAACACTCATGATCATTCTCATAAATTTCCATTTCTCCTTCCACCAATGAGGACATGATTACCAATGGTTAAAAAGATACTACCCCACAATAATCAAATATACCCAACTATTATACTTCCAAAAAAATAATAGATTCCACCTTTAGTGTTACATTATCACCCAAAACACTTGTTTATTATTACTAAGGGACAGATTATTATCATTTCAAATCTATGGAGTATCATACATCTCATAGTAAAATATCATTATATACTCAAAATTATGTTATGATAAAGAATAATTTCACGATGATAGAAAATATAAAACAGATTATTATTGTCAATATATATTAAAAATTTCTCCAAGTTAATATATTGTCACAAACATTTTATGAAATTAATGAATGCTTCCATCTCTAAGTCGTGGAATTTGTATTTCCAATTATGGTGTTTTAGCCCGGGAGACCCATAACATACTACCTTTTCACTCTGAATCCCAATAATTCCCAATAAAATTCAATGGATTGGAATAAATATTACATTGAAAAATCTACGATCTATAAAAATTAATAAAATAGGTGATTTAAACCTCTTATTCAGCTATAGGAAGGCTACATTTTATATATTGACTATTTAATCCTAAATTATGAATTGGTGAGTGAGGTTGATGGTGCATAAATACATGAAAATTACAAATTGAATATCTAATTGTACATATCCATCCTAATAGAACCCAAGATATACATTCAATTATGTGATTACAACATAATGTAGTGTCATAAAATATTTATCCTCAAATAATTTTTTCAATACCATCGCATACATGTTCCCCGAGTCTAAATGTTCAAACATATATAATACCATTGTATTGTAATCATTATATTATATGTTATTAATAGTTATAAAAAACCCGTAAAACATTAATAATATATATAGTAAAAAAAATTATTTGAAATTTAAATAATAATCATTTGAAAATCCAAAACATATTTTTTATGAAAAAATGGGTTTTATGCATGTATTGTTTTATTATATGAATAAATTATTGTAAGAATCATATTTTTCACTCAGGAATAGATCCTTTAATTTCATGTCTAAATAATTTAATTTGACCTAATTTGGATTTTTAATGCATTTGTAAAGGTTACGAGGGTGTCTGAGGCTTGATCGGATCCCAGAACCCATCCTTTTGAAGAAAATAAACCTTTCAGATAGTTTAGAGAAAACCATGTGTGATTATTGTATGGTTTTTCAAAAATATGTTGATGGTGCTTTTTTCAGATAGTGGCACCTCACACAGTTAGTGCGAGTCCATGTGGCCTAACTGCAAGAGAACCCCTTTTTCTTAGGTACTCGTGAATGGCTTGGGCACAGTTTGAACAAACCGTGTGGATGATGTGATTTCGGTTAGATCCACCCCACATGGGTTGTGTATGGTTTGAAAACAGATCATTAAAACTATTTTCAGGATAAAATCCTATGTAAAATGTCTAAAACACCCATAATGAACTATTAATCCTCCTCATTATTCCTAAGCTGAGAAATAGTGTGGTTTTCTACCATTTTCCTTCGTTTGGAGTTTTTGAAGCCCTCTTCAAGGGATTAATATATCTCTTTCCTCTGAAATCTGATGGATTATCCATTTCTCACATTGTATCTGCAATGGTATGTACTAGAGTGATAATTATCCTTTCTAATTAAATTTCTTTCTCAACCTAGATATAACCATTTGAGAATTGTTTACCTTTTCTTAGATCTCCTGTGATATGAGGAAAATCAAGGGCTGATACCATATGAAAAGGATCGTACAACCATTATATGTGTGGTCTATAACTCATACCTTAAGTTTCCTGAATTTGAGATATTCAAGTGGGTCCTGCAGATTTCATCGGGGACCATTTCGTAAATTTGTTTTCCAAGATTATAATTTTTTGAATTGTATGATTATGATCATTCCAAATATTTGATTTGTTGTTAGTGGTTACACCAAAAACTCAATTTTCCTCATGTCAATGTTTATTCCATAATTGGGTTCTTTGTTTTTCAACACATTTAGGCACTGTTAGGCTCTCCCCTTGCTTTCCCTTTTTATAGGTGGTCCTTCATAATAAATGGTTTGTTGTTTAATGAGGATTTCATAATGGAATGAACCATTTATGCTGAGCACTTGACTCACCTAATTTATTTGCTTCAAATAATTACTTAAAATGAAATGAAAAATGGAATGTATACTAATTATATAACACGACCTTATTAAAAGTGATAGAATAAAGGTTACATGTCCATAGCACCCCTTTATATGTTGATGGAAGGTATTGGGGTGAACCTAAATATTTTAATATTCTTTAATGGATAATTGAGACTCGATTAAATGGTTGAAACACTAATTGGACTATCCACACTAATGGAATACTAGGCTTCGACCAATACATTAATGGATCCAAATCTACATGACCTATCCATAAAAATGCAAGGAAAGACTTTAACCAAATGAATTACTATATGATTACAATATACAATATTAATGGACTGAATCGAGATCTCCTTAGATTCTGAGATGACAATACCATGGGTCTTAGAAACCCAATTATAATTAATGTATAATGTTTTATAAGGATGAAACCCACATATTCTTCGGTTATTGTATATTTCTTGGATGCCTGGTAGACTACTGTAGGGTCCCCTTAATTCTTCCATGATACCTCAGATTCACTCCTTGGATCCAACAATGATAGGTAGGTTCCTTGGATACATTCCTTGGACTGAGTCCTTGATTATTGCCATATTATTGTGGATTTAATCATGGAACTCTTTAGGTTCTTTAATGTGGAATGCCTTGGATTTAGCCTCATGGATTACACTCTTACCCCTTAGCTATACTCAAATACTACTGAGTAATATTTCTGGGAGTTTATGTTACTGTGGTTTTAACCTGCAACTTGATACCTAAATATCATTACCAAGTATCCTTGTACCATATTGGGACATTCAATACATATATTATCATGAGGTGATGTTAGTTATGGTTATACCTCACATGACCTATAAATATTAAATGGTAATTTATCAATTAATGAACATTTTATATGTTCAGACATCAGCCGAGGGCTGAATCAGGTACATGGGTATTTATTTATATTGTACTTATTTCTTTACTTATATATTAATGCATGCACACTGATTTATTCCATTACATGGGCTGGATATTATAGACTCCTTTGGTGGATTCCCACATAGATTTATCTCACACACTCTTCGGGCACCATATGGTACCCGTATTAGATTACATGGTTTAGGTATTGATAAATGTAAGGAGACATATTACAATAATTGATTTCTTACTATTAGGATGGAGCATGATAGAAGATTCCCAATTTCGATATTGGGATTCTTGGAGTTGTCTTTTTTCCATTACTTTTTGGAACATGTTATGCCTATTAAATTGTATCCATGCTTTCTAGTTTTCTTGTGACACGACATTACATCATCATTATTCAGTTGATACAGTTAATGTTATTAGCATTTATCTATTTCATCAGTTGGATTCCACAGTTTACTCATATATCTTTCACTGTTTACTTTTACATTACATTCCTTCTAATGTGATACATTATACTAATGAGCGAATTTTCTTCCCAAAGACACACCCTAGGCCCTTGAATCTAACCGTCAGACTCTGTCCTTTGGGAATATTTACTTGAGGCCATGTGGCCCACGAGGCTCAAGACATTTTTATGTGGAATCCAGGTCTCGAACATCACATTTTTGTATGAAAAATGGTCTCCTTTTTTTATTTACTATTTGTATATAGTATATTAGAGAATAGGAATGCTTGGTATATGGTTATAAGCAATTCTAGGGCATCATGAACACATGTTTGGGGGTAAAAAACAAGTTTCCAAATTTAATTTTTTTTATTCTTTTACCTTTTACAGTTGTTATTATTAAATCGTTGGGTGACACCCATGATTTGTGGTGTAATTAATTATTACTCATTTGATAATTTATTTCATAATTAACCTGATGATATGAGGGAATGAGAATTTATACATGCATGATTATAGGAACATAGTATTCACATTTCATGCATATTTCAATGCCATATAGGTATTTTTCGCTGTAGTGCATTGCTTTATATTCATGTACTTGTTGAGTGATGTTGTTATAGTTTCATTTACTTGTATTAATTTGGATTCAATTGAGTGATTTACTATATCAGTTCAGGAGGTGTGTGAGACCTCATGGGTTGGGACAAGAAATTTACTATGTCAATCCATTTTTCTATATATAAAAGGGTGTCATTTCTGGTAATAATTATATGGAAACTGATTCATCAGAATTGTTTATCCATTTTAAATGGAATCTTAAAAATTAGAACGAACTGGCTGCACATCCATATTCCACCATGTCAGGTTTAGGAAAGGTAAAATAGTGAACCTATATATTAATAAAAAAATTACAAGAAATGTATACATGAGAACATACTAATAATTGGACTTCTATGAGGTTTTCATTGGGTAGTATGACTTGGGAAGTGAGTTTTAATACATTCATCATCTGTTAGTTGTATTATATATTTCTCTTATTCATGTTTTAAGTAAGGTTAATAGAATTTGTAGAATAATGTCACCACAATGTCTTCGTGTCATTTTCCTGGAAGGTGGTGACGACCACACTCATAACATGGTGGGACATGAGCCACCAATATTAATATTAGAATTTCCACATGAGGAAACACATGTTCTACATGATCAACGAACTAATTCCCAAGTTTTTGATTTCTTCTTATGTCTGATGTAGTCCATGAAAAGTTCTCCACGAGATTAACCTATGATGTCTAAACTGACCCACGAGTGCCGAGAGTAGAATCATACTAATATTTCAGG
Source organism: Viscum album (assembly GCA_963277665.1). Lineage (NCBI taxonomy): Eukaryota > Viridiplantae > Streptophyta > Magnoliopsida > Santalales > Viscaceae > Viscum > Viscum album. The sequence goes on along the minus strand of OY728142.1, from coordinate 1,876,008,188 downwards.
GGATGGCAGTCCTTAGGCTACTGAGTCATAGAAAGAGGTCATACTGTCTACCATGAATCATCTAAAAACACCAATAGAATGGAGAGTCAAGATTGCTACATACATGCTTCTGTATATGGTCAAGCATTTGTGGGATGTGGTTACCCAAGATGGTCATCATCAGGGAATGTTATGGGTTGAATTCCAAACTGCCTTCTATGATTAGTTCGTTACTTAGTCACTGAAGGTAGATAGAGCCATAAAGTTCATGTATCATGACCAGGGTTCTATGTCAGTTATGAAAAATTCAACAATTTTCACTAGTTTATAGTGATTGACACCACTTATAGTCTTTGATGATATTTCTTATGGTATAAGTTTTTAGGATGGGATCTAGTAGGCTATCTGAACTCATGTGAATGTTTTTCTCCCTCATACCTTTTAAATAATAGTTGATCAGGCCCTTACCACTGAGTATAACCTGACAGATGGTGCAAGTACCAGATTTAAAGGATCAAGGCCACTTCCAGCCAGTAGTTCTTTCGGATTCATGAAACGTCTCTTTGAGTTTTTTTTTGTTATGGTAGTTATAGGAAAAGGGTCCAGTTTGATATCTCAATAGTATGTAATCAGTTTGGAAAACTAGGGAATAAAAATACTTTATGTGATAGAGACTCTATAGAGTGGAGATCTTGTGGCTGTATTGGGAATCTTCATCATTTATTCATGATGATTCCACCAGCCTCTAGTAGAAAACGGTCTATTCCATGTAACGCCCCATCCCAGAATCCCAGAGCCAGTGAATTATTTTAAAACATTTGTATGATTACAAGGAATCAAGTCCTGAAGGACCGATCAGTTTAGAAGTATTGGAAAATATATTACATATACTAACATTAAATTACGATATCAAACATGAAATACAACATAGATAGTTCTTTGATAACTCCATTATTCCCTTTAGCTTAATCCTATATATCAATCATAATACACTTCATGAATTCCTGGGAAAACGTAACATAAGAAAGTTATGAGATCAAAAGATCAATAAGAGTAAGCAATACATTAGAAGATAACATAAACATTAGCCATGATGAATTAATTGAAAACACGTTCTTTTACAAATAAAAAACATTAACACATTGTGGTAGGAATATTAGATATGTAAATAATGACATAATAAAACATAGTCTTGGTTATTATACTAGTCGAATAACAACATGAACCATCAATATTATTTTTATAATGAGGGAATGTATAATGAGGGAAATTCTGAAACAACTTGTCGAGGCCTCACCCAAGACATCTAAATATAATTATTTCCTCGACCAAAACCATATATCAAATTGGAAAAGGCCTTGTCCAATTCCATGTCTAATTTTTTCATGAGACCAACCGATGCATAGTGGAGCTATAGAGGGCTCCTCCCATCACTTACCATGCCCAATACATTCCTCATATGAAAAATATGAAACATGACATAAACATTCTTATTAAAACTAGCATACTAAATGTCAATACATTAACCATAAACTATGAATGGTATAAAAATTACTCATCCATAGTCGAAAATACCACCAAACAATAAATAAAATATGGAATATTTGTATCATAATAAATCAACATTATGTAGTGTAAAATTTATCAAAGGATGTTGCAATAGATGTAATCAAAACTATTTGGGAGAAACATATCTTTCTATTTTAAAATCATTTAAGAGTCACATATTTATAAAAAAACATTATTTTTGAAAATATTCTTATAATCATGCAAGGTATTCGTCCACGATGTTATAATGGTGAAAAATAGACACACCCATTGTATAAGATAAAAAATAAATTCTTGCCTTAATTTTGTCAAAAATGACATTATGTTTCTTGTTTGAAAAACGATAAAAGGATTTCATTCAAAACCTATAAGTTTGAATAATGGAATAAGTGTCTTTAACCCATTTTCTAGTAAATAGTAAAACATATTTGAAATAAATTTTTATTAAAAGATGGATGCAGATGATAAAGGGGTCACAGTATATACTTACGTATTACCAACCTCAGATAAGTAAAGAGATTGTAAAATTCACCCTTACGTTGTACTTTCCTTTAGTCGTGGGTATGTTTAGCCGCATATATGACTACCATAGTATGTTATAAAATTATAATAGAAACATATTAATATTTATGATGTCATAAATAATTTCAATGATATATTCAAATTTCATGAAATAATTTCTTTCTTTATCGTACGTGTTTTTAATTGTTATTCTTGATCATATTACTTAGATCATGATATAAATACTTACATAATATAAAACATGATTTATATATCATATATATTTAGAATATGAATATGTAATATATATATATATATATATGAAATGGAAAAAACCATTTATGGAGATGGTAGGTCATACATACGCATAAATAATGTTTCCGTTTTCATATCGTGTTGAACGGAATTAACTGAATAATATATATGTATATACAAATATATATATTCAGTAGGATTATTATTTCATATATTACATAATTATTAATAATATATATTTTTATAATCACCGTTGAATGGTGAATGTGGAAATGAATCTCATCGCATCGTGGAGAAGGTAGGTTGTATGTATACACGAGCGACGATATCATTTCCTTAATGATTAAAAGGTATATAATTTAATGGTATATTAATTTTACAGAGACATTAAAATGTCATTATCCTTTTTTATATACACAATACTCATCATTATATCCATCCAAATAACATATTTTTGAATTTAAAATTACACCACGACATGGAGAACATTAGCCATACATACACACACATGGTGACATTATCATTCACATGATAGATAGAATAATGAATATGGTTGTGACATATTTATAATAACATAAAATAATTTTGAAGTTACTAGAGTTAATATTTTGGTATGGAAATAAGAAATAAAAATAAAGTGGAGGAAGAAGATAACTTTGAAAGAGGTAATGAAATTATTACCTCTTCTTCCAGTGCTTCCTTTTTATTTGAAAAAATTGGATATTATGATTGATTTATGCCCTAGGTAAGGACTCTAGTATTAATTTACGGAATATGGGTAGATATTTGGGCATGGGTTGGCTGAGACAAATGGCTTCGGAAGTGTGATTTTGAGAGAAGAGAATGTACTCTTTTATAAGAGAGGTGCGGGTGACTTTAGGAATGCTTGAAATATTAATTAAATATACAATTGTATTCAGTTTATAATAGATCCAAAATTATTTAATTTGAGTATAAGGTTGGTAAGGGTCCTAATAACCTCTACCAATAGGTTTTAGACAAGTTTAGTTCACCATATTAACCTTATATTTTTTATTTAACCCTTAGTTGAATAGTTTCACTTTTACCATGCCCTTTTGAATTATTATAATAAATTATTAATAAAATTTCATTAAAATTACAAGAGAACCCCAAGTGGTTAATTAATGACTTATCTATAATTATATGAGTCCTTTTTCTGAACCTTATGTTTTTGGGAATATTATATCATTTAATAATATAGTATTTGATTGAAAAACTCATTTATTTCAATTTTGACACAATTTAGTTTTTTGTTTTTGGGAAGTCATAAAAACTTGATTACTTAGTAACAAAAAATTAAATAATCTCTAAAATTTTATATTCACATATAAAATTTGTGGATATTATCCAATCTTTGAAATTATATTTATTTTAATATTTATAATACCATTTATTTGATTATTTCATTAATAAAGTAATTACTGCATCAACATTGTGTCATAAATAAATTTAATTATTTAATGTCTAAAAAATAAAAATAATAAACCTTGATCTAGGAAATATATTTATATTTCTAATTAATATTTATAGTAAAATTTATATTATATAGAACCGTATATTAAAAAAAATTAGTTACTAAAATTTAAATATTACACTTTTATCTCTTCTTTAAATAAAATAATAATTAATGTCCTAATCTAATAAAAATTGGTCAAAAGGATAAAATTTTATTCCTATGGCTTTTAATGGTCGCAATACACTTATCTAGTAGAATTTGGAGAAGTTTTAGGAAATTTATAATATCATTTTTACAATTAATTTCCTTATTTACTTTTAAATGCTGTAAACAATAGTAAAAAGATACATTTCACATAAGATTATTTTCATCTCATTCAACAACATTTTACATACTTATTTCAATCATGTCTCTTTTTATTTTGAAATTCAATTCACCAAAGCGGTAAAATTTCAATTTTTAGAAATTTGGAAATGTGCTAGAAGGTGGGAAAAGGACGTTAAAAAGTTAAATTAAATTTTATACATATAAATTTATTATTAAATGATTCCAATGAATTACATTGAACTTATATAGGTATTATATATCTATTTTGAATTAAAATAAATTTAAATAAAAAGACAGTTTTAAACTAAAGATAGTATTTCACTATTCATCAAAAAGTAAATGTTTCTAGAAAAATACCAAAAATTCACCCAGTCTAATTTTGATATTCCTAATTCAAAAACTAAGACTATTTTATTAAATTTAAAACATAAAAGTAGAATTAATTAATTTAAAATTAATTCTCGTTTTCAAAACGAAAAGGTGGGATTTTAAAAGTAAGAACAATCAAAATATTGGAATGTGTTTATGCAAAATTTAAATGTTAAATTTCTTATAATGACCTAAATTTTATTAAATGATAAAAATATAATTTTATTATTCTTCCACACGATTAAAATAAATAATTTAACATTATAAATCTTTTGTATTAAAAAAGTTTATTTTCAATTAAAAGTAATTTTTTTCATTATTTATCAAAATATGAATGTTATAGGAAAAGTACCAAAAATTTAACCAGAATATATTTTCATATCCCGATTCTAAAGAAGAATTTAATTTCATTATGTTTAATATATAAAAGTTTCAAATATTAGTTTTAAAAAGGGTTCTCCATTAAAATGCGGTAAAATTTCATTTTTGGAAAAATACTTTTTTATCTGAAAAAATGAATTTGTTTTTATATTATGACTAATAAACACATAATATGGATTATAAAACTATAAGGAGTGTATAAGTTTCAAAATTTAGTTAATACTGTTCATAACCACTTTTTGAACGTCTATTTTGGTAAGTTGTGGTGTGCTAGAACTCGGTGTTGCGTGTAGTGCAGGTTATTAAATTATATTGTAGATATAACGTTCTATGAAAACATGGGGGTTACATTATTACCTACTTCAATAAATTATATCCTCACAATTATAAATTGTTCTTTGAAAATAAAAGCTTAAAATAGAAAAATACCTTTGTGGAAAACCCACATTGGAAATTGGGTTAATAAAATTTATTCATTATAAGAGGGAAAGGGAAATGAAAGAGTCACCACAAAATTATGATCTCGATTTGGAGACATTGGATGCAATAAAAAACATGAAATTGGAGGGAAAATTTATATATTGAAAGGGGGTGATTGAGGTCAACAATCAAAAAAAAGTGTAAGATTTGAGGTCCTCAAAGCCACCAATCTATGATGATTTAAAATATCATCGGTTCAACAAAACATAAGGTATTAAGAAAAAACATTTTTGGTTTTGAGATCTCTTACCTAATGGTTAAGAATTAATTTCATCATAGAATAAGTATAAAAAAGAATATTTGAAAAGTACTGTTCCTACCATTAAATAATTTTACCACAAACTCATCTTTCACTCCAAAAGACAATAGAACTCATAAAATATTCTATTTATACGAAATGTATAAGGTTCCAAAAAAATGAAATTTTAATTCATATTTACACCATTTTAAAATAATCTACATTATACAGACCAAGACATGACTTGGTCCATTGGTAGGTGATTCTCCCTTGTCGCCCTTGGTTTCAGGTTCAAGTCTCGTGGCCATGAAAGATGCGACAAGTTGTCGCCCAACCTCCAGGTTGTCTTTTTTAAACAATCCAAAAATAATATTAAGAAATGTTTTAACCGTAAACAATTGTATCCAATGTACAAATTAATCCACTCCAACCTTTCAACTTATCCAAAATACATTTTTCCATACTCACAATACAAAATTTATAACTAAGGTAAATATAATTAAGATCTTTTTTCCACCTAATAACTCGTGAATACCTTTGTAATGTATTAACTTAAAACATTGTGACAACATCAATTACCATGAAACCTTATTTATTACATTCACTCTCCCTTATTACTTATAAAATATTAGATATAATATTTATATGCAATAATGTTGTAAACTCTAACAATTATAGAATATAAAAATCATTAATCATTTTAAATGTAGTAAAGAATATCCAATATAATTTTTTGAAATCAATCATATCTTATTCCAAAATCACTACCTCTGTATTAGAACTATATTAAGGTTTATCTTTACTCAGCCATGTATTTTCCAAAAAGATTAAATTGTTATTAAGTCACTTTTCATAGTACCATACAATATCATATCCTCAATGAAATAGTACTATAATATAATCCTTATTAATTTCCATAATTCATATAACTGGTATATCATCGATACAAAACTCAAATGACATAATTATTTAATAATAATATAAGAACACTAGTCATTACTCTTCATCAGCGGTAGTCTCATAACTTGATTACTATCCAATAGCATCATTTGGGCATACTCTGATGATTTGGAAATTAACTCACGTAGTGTCCAAATTCCATTAAGATAAAGTTTTGTACATCTGAATCATTTTTCTTACACTTGAAATGACTTACAGGGTGTCCTTTTTCCCCTAAATTATAAAAAACTCTCATTCCCTTCAATAATTTACGAAGGTGATTGTTTCCACAGTTATCTCATATGGGAGAATCCTTTATTCTCATCTTCCTTTTATCCATCTTCCTCTCTATCATCCTTTTAATATCATTCTTACCTTCCAAGCCATATGACATAGAGAATTATTTTCTTATATTATTAACACATGATACTATTTAATCATATGATGAGAATACATGGGATACTATTTAACTTCTAAATGTTTTCTTAATACCATGAATTATATGATCTTTCTTACACATTGGATCATGTGTATTGCATGATTTATCATTCCACTTACTGGAAGGCATTTCTAAATAATAAAATCCACTAGGTTAGTTTATAAATCACAATGCATAATTCCAAACATGTAAAACACCTAATGTAAATTCAAAAGGTTAGGCATATAATTTTTATTCATAGAAAAGTTTTTTCATTGAGATATTATTTACTCAAAAATCCTTCATAATGGCTAGTAAAGTAAATGTTAATTATCTTATGTATATCCCCTAGGAGTGTCATACCCAAGAGTGCATCAATGCCTGTTGTTGTGTACCAGGATACCCCATATTAATCCCAAAACTCTTTGTCATAGTTTTCACGCCTAGGTATATCTGTTCCAGTTCTTACTCTACCTTTTTGTATCAAGATAGGGATTTATTTTTGGTAAAATACACAAAATCCCAACATTAGAGAAATTATAGGATTTTCTTCTATACTAATCCTCAAATTCTATATTAGGGTTATGTTCTCTAATTGGAGTATTTCTAAATCTATTTTTTATGGTTTGTACTAAACTTTCTCTCACACCAACTATAATTCCACAACCTTAGAACCCCGTATCTGGTGCATTATTTTAATATATTTGCTGATTAAAAGTAATCATGTTCAGAATGACCGATTAGTTTAGAAGTCTCGGAAAATAGATTACATACATTAACATTACATTATAATTTCTAAAATAAAATACATCATAGATAGTTTTTTGAGAACACAACTATTCTCTTTAGCTTAACCATGCATATCAATCATGATAAAATTCTTATAATCCTGGGAAAATTATACATAATAACAGGGTGGGCTCAAACGTTCAATTTGATTAAGCAATGTAGAAGAAGATAACAGAAAAATTATCCATGGACAATTAATTGAAAACACATGTTTTACAAATAATAAACATGAACACTTTATTGTAGGATTATTATCTATTTAATAATGCCATAACAAAACATAATCATGGGTATTCTACTAGTCTAATAACCACCTGAACCATAAATATTTTTTGTATAATGAGGGAATGTATAATTCATGACATTCCGAAACATTTTCTCAAGGCCTCGTCCAAGATGTCTATAAATGACTAAGTCCCTGGCCAAAACAATATATCAAATTGGGAAAGGCATCAAAAAATTCCATGTCTAATTATCTCATGAGACCTACCAATGCATCGAGGAGCTATAGTGGGTTTCACCCGTCACTTACTAAGTCCAAAAAATTCCATATATGAAAATCTTGAATCATAACATAAACATTCATTTTAAAATTACAATAGGAAATGTAAATACTTTAACCATAAAAATGAATGGTACAAAAATAAGACATCCACAGTCAAAAATATCACAAATCCTTAATTAAAATATGGACGATTTGTATCATAATAAATCAACTTCAAACAAGGGTAAAATTTTTCAACAAGTGTTGACATAGATTAAATAAAAAATATTTGAGTGAAATACCTCATTCTATTTTGACATCATTTAAGAGTCAAATAATTATAAAAGAAAACATTTTTTTGGAAATTTTCTTATAAGATTGTAATTAATGTTTCGACAATGTTATAATGGTGGAAAATTTCCACAGTTGTCGTATAGGATAAAAAATACATTCTTACCTTAATTTTGTCAAAAAGATCAAAATGTACCTTGTTTGGAAAATAAAGGAAATATTTATTTCAAAACATATAAGGTCAAATAAGGGTATAAGTGACTTTAACTCATTTTTTAGTAAATAGTAAAAATGGTTTGAAATACAATTTTTTAGAAAACATGGAGGTGGATGATAAATAGGTCTAGTAGATACTTATATATTAACAACCTCAGATAAGTAAAGAGATTGTAAAATTAACCCTTACCATGTAATTTCCTTTAGTCAAGGGTATGACTAACCTCCTATATGATTACCATAGTACGTTATTAAATTATAAAAAAACGATGTTAATCTTTATTATATCCTAAATGATTCGTTTATTACATTATACTACACATTTAAAAATAATTTACAAGTTCAATTAACATTTAGGATAATATTCTATTTCTTTATCGTAGGTGTTTTAAATTGTTATTCCTGATTGTATTACTTTGATCATAATTTAAATAATTTCAGAATATAAAATATGGTGTATATATCATATATATTTATAATATAAAAACATATAATATATAGATATATGAAATAAAAAACACAGTTTATGGAGACGATAGGTCATACGTACGCATAAATGATGTCTCCGTTTTAATATCATATCGAACAGAACTAAATGAATAAGATATATGTAAACACACACACACACACAAATATATATATATTTATACAGTAGAATTATTATTTAATATATTAAATACATAGAAATAATATATATTTTTATAATCATCATTGAATGATGAATGTGGAAATGAATCTCATTGCATCGTAGAGAGGATATGCCTTATGTACACACGAGAGACAATATCATTTCCTTGTTTATTAAAAGGTGTTCAAATGGATGGAATATTAATTTAAATGAGAAATTATCATGTCATTTTAATTATTAAATACATATTACTCATCATTATATCCATTCAAATAACAAAGTGTTGAATAACAAATTACACAATGATGTGGAGACGGTAAGTCGTACGCACGCACGCATGGTGACATTATCATTCATAGAATGGATAGAATAATGAATATGGTTATAAAATATTTATAATAACATCATGTTTTTTAGAATATACTAGATTTATTATTTTTTATGGAAATAACAAATAATGATAATGTGGAAGAAGAAGATAACTTTGAATGAGGTGATGAAATTATTACCTATGCTTTGGGTGCTTCCTTTTCATTTGAACAAAAGAGCTCCATAGGATGGATTTATTCTCAATGTAAGGAATATAGGTTGATGTTGTGGAAGTTAAGAGGAGATTTGGTCATTGGTTCGCTGAGTCAAATGGCTTTGGAGGTGTGATTTTTAGAAAAGGGGAAGTACCCTTTTATAAGAGAGGTGAGGGTCACTTTAGGAAACCTTGAAATACTATTTTATTATACAGTAATATTTGGTTTATAATGGCTTAAAAGAAATTTAAGTTTAAGATGAGGTTTTTATTTATGTTAATATTGTAAAACAATATGTTTTATACATCTTTAGGTCAATATATTAACCTTATCATTTAGATTTAACCCTTAGTTAAATAGTTTCACTTTTACTATGTCTTCTTGAATTATTACAATAAATGGTTAATAAACTTATTATATAATTCCAATAGAACCCCATGTGGTTAACTAATGATATATATATCATTATACTAGTCCTTGGGCCTAACTTTATGTTTTATGGAATGTTTTATAATTTCATAATATAATATTTGTTTTAAAAACTAATTTATGTCAATTTTGACACTATTTAGTATTTGGTTTTTCTAAAAGTTATCACAACATAATTACTTCAAAAAAAACATTTCATCAACCCTAACATGTATTATTCACCAATAATATTCTGGGATTCCATCAAAACTTTGGAATTATATTAATTTTAATATTTATAAAACCATTTATTTGATTCATTCATTAATAAGATAATTATTGTTATATCATTATGTCATATATAAATTTAATTATTTAACGTATAACAATTATAGATAAAATACCATTACTTAGGGAAAAAAATTATTTCTAATTAATATCTGTAGTCAAATTTATATTATGTATAACCCCTATACAAAATGATTTCATTATTAAAATTTGAGTTTTTCCCTATTAACTCTTCATTAAATAACGTATTAATAATTGTCCTCATCCAATAACAATAGGTAAAAAAGGATAATATTTTATCCTAAGGTTATTTATGGTATAAATACACTTATAAAATAGAATTATGACATTTGTTATGTTAATTAGAATATCATTTTTACCTTTAATTACCAAATTTATTTTTTAGTGTAGTAAATAAAAGTAAAAAGTAACTATTCACCAAAAATTATTTTCATCTTATTGAACAACATTTTACATAATAATTTCAACCTTGTCTATATTATTTTTTAGATTCAATTCCCCAAAGAGGTAACATTACATTTTATGCAAATTAAGAAATGTGCCTAGAAGGAGGGTAAAAGACGTTAAAAAGTTCAATAAAATTTTATACATCTTATTTTATTATCCAATGATTCCAATGAATTAAATTGAACATATATAAGTATTATTTATCTATTTTTATTTAAAATAAATTTAAATAAAATAAAATGATTATATAAATAAAATTTCTTTTTTAAACAATAACGTTGTGTTTTACACTATTCATAAAAAATTAAATGTTTTCAGAAAAATACCAAAAATTCACCCTAAGATAATTTGGATATTCCTAGTTAAAAAATGAAGTATATTTTACCAAATTTAAAACATACATGTTTCATTAATAAATTTAAAATTAATTCCCACTGTCAAAACCAAAAAGTGTGTTTCTAAAAAGTAAAACTATCAAAAGATTGACATGTGTTTAAGTCAAAATTGAATTTTTAGATTAATTATAATGAGATAAATTGTAATAAATGATAAAAATATAATCTAATTATACTTCCAAACAAATAATATGCATAATTTTACACTATAAATTATTTCAATTTAATAAAAATTTAAAATTAAAATTTAGTATTTTTCACTATTCATCAAAATATGAATGTTATCAGAAAATTGCCAAAAGATTATACAAAATGAATTTTTATTTCGTGCTTCTATAGATGAATTTAATTTCATTAAATTGAGTATATAAAAGTGTCAAATATTAGTTTTAAAAATGGTTTTCCATTAAAATGTGGTAAAATTGAATTTTTTTGAAAAATACTTCTTTTATCTAAAAAATTGAATTTGTTCTTATATTTTGTATAAGAAAAAAATAATATGGATTGTAAAATTATAAGGAGTATATAAAATTCAAATTTTATTTAATACTATTCATAACCTTTGTTTAAACGGCTAGTTTGGTAAGTCGTTGTGCGCTTGATCTCAGTGTTGCGTGTAGCACATGTTATTGAATTACTTTTCAGAGATAATGTACTATGAAAAATTGGGGTGTTACATTACAGATCCATCTTTAAGAAAGAGTTCATTTATGACATGCTAGTCAAAGAGTATGAATACCACCAGTAGGTCTGGCTGAGGATGAGGTCTTGGTTGGGCCCGTCGGACCCTTGATCACCAACAACACCATCAAAGCAGTCACAATCATGTTAGTCCATTTGTCACATAGGGGTGTGGATCTGGTCAGTTTCCTGATTTATATCCAATACATGAGGATTAAGATGTGGGACTATATATAGTAAGATGTATTATTCTAGTAGCCTTTACTATTGTCTCCACATTGTTTGATACTGGTTCTTGAAACACATTCATTTATTTATCTATTATGGAATGTCTAGAACTGTACATAAAATATAAATATTGTGTGATGTCCCTCAATTCACCATTGGTAAAACAGATAGAGGTAATATGTCAGTGTAGGTCTTTCTACTTGTGGTTGTAAGTTAACCGTTTTTTTATAATATCATTTTACTTGGGATGATGGGCTTCAATGTCATTCTCATGATGGACTGGTTAGTCAACTATCACACAATTTTAGACTACTATTGTATCATGGTATATTTTACAGTAATATATAAAAACATTTATATTCTCAAGGGTGAGTGTGATTTGTAGGATGGTATAGCAAGATCGACGCATCATGGGCTAGGTAGAGCGACCACAAAAATTGTTAATCTTTTCTTGGAGTATCAGAGATTGCTTCAAAATGATATCCCTCCAGTAGTTGATCATTTCATAGAAGTCTCCCCAGAAAAATTTTCTAGATAACCTATTAAAATAAAGGTAGAATTTATAATAGTTATTTTGGGTGTATCAACAATTTTTATTCCACCTAATAGGATCGAACCTACCGATATTCAATAGCTCAAGCAGAAAATAGAGGACCTTGATGCCAATGGTTTTATAGGGCCTAGTATTTCCTCTTGTGGTTAAACCATGGTATTTTCGAAGAAGGTGGTTGGGAATCTTCATCTATGCATGAATAAAAAATGTTCGAACCAGCTCATGATCAATAAATTGTATCCACTTCCTCGAATAGATGATCTATTTTACTTGCTATGAGGAGTAATGGTGTCCTATAAGATTGAATTGAGATCAGGTTATCATCAGTTGTGAGTCAAACTATCATAGATACATCATATATCATTCCATAGAATGTATGTTCTATATGAGTATCTTGTTATGTAATTCGTTCATACGAATGCTCCTTCCATTTTCCTTGTTATGATGAATAGGGGTTTCCAACCCTATTTTGACTCTATTGTCATGGTCTTTGTGGATGAAATCCTAGGGTATTCTCACACTAATAAAAAACATGACTAACATCGTGAGATAATTATGAGTACAGCTAGAGAGCATCTGATTTATGCAATGTTTTCTAAATGTGTATTTTGGATTGACTAAGTCCTCTTCTCAGGCTATATTATTTCAGAATCAGGAGTATCTATTGACCCTGAAAATGTTAGTGTTGGAGTTTCATGGGAGAATTCCAAGAATGTGTTTGATATAAAAATTTGCATGGGGAGACGTTGGTTTAAAATGTGTTTCATACAGGTCTTCTCATGTCTTCCTTCATATCTTACTAGACTTACAAAGAACAGTGTTATTTTCTTGAGGTTATAAGTATGAGAGAAAGCCATTCAGATTCTGAAAGGGATGCCTGTCTCGACACTGATTCTAATTCTTCCAAAACCGGTAAAAGGTTATATCGTCTTGTTAAAAGTATCATGCATTGTCCTAGGAGTCATTTTGATGCAGGAAGACAAATTAATTATGTAAGAATCTTGGATGTTGAGGCCTCACAGGAAAAATTACATGACGTATGACCAAGATCTTAGAGTAGTTGTCCATGCAAGAAGTTTCTGGAGGCACAATCTGTTGAGTGAGTGATTTGTGGTGTATATAGATCAAAATAGCCTCATGTAAATATTTTCTAAGAATGAATTAATCCTTATAAAACAAATATTTGTTGAATATTGGGAATCTATTGATTTTGAGCCTGCCTATATGCTAGGAAAGGGTAATGTGGTCGTTGATGCATTGAGTCAGAAAATACAAATGTTTTCCATATAGGAAGCTAGTGATGAATGGATGTTAATGGCCCGCTTTTCTGATCTTCATCTTGTGTTTGATGATAGTAATGAGTAGTATTACCTCTCAACCTTAACAGTTACATCTTCCCTCCTTGAGAAGGTGAAGAGTAGGCATTTTTATATTCATGAAGGTTTGGTTCTCTATGATGTATATCAGGATATAACTCACCTTCAAATTTTTATATCGACAACGATTACATCCTGCGTCTACATGGATGTATCTTGATTTCTACAGATATGAAATAGGAGTTGATGAAAGTGTCCCATGATTCTCATTGGGAAGTTCATCCAAGAATCTCGATGATGTATTGAGATATGAGACCCCAGTATTGGTGGCCTAGAATGAAATATAATATTGAATGATTCATCACTAGGTGTTCCACTGATAAACAACTAATGTCATAGCCCCAAATACTTTTAGGCTTTTTACAGCCAGTTCCAATCCTAGAATGAATCTGGGAATATGTTTTTTTGGACAATGTAGTCAGCTTACTGAGGTTATTGAGGGGTAGAAAAGATATCTAGTTAGTAATTGACCTTTTAAAAATATAATACAACTTCATTCCTATATGGTATACTTTCTCACTTGATGAATCGTGAAAAATGTATAACAGATTGATCATAAGACTACACAGGGTTCCATGTACTATCGTTTCAGCTAGTTACTCTAATTTCACATCATGGTTCTAGAAGGGTTTTAAAAAATTATGTGTAATCAGGTGCTTTTATTAAAATATTTTCACCCTCAAAGCGATGGATAACTGGAACAGAAAATATTGGTTAAAGAGGATATTCTCCAAGCATATAGCATTTATTTCAGTGAATCATGGGAGAACCATATCTGTATTATAGTGTTATATTATATTAATAGTTTTCAGGTGACAATTCAAATGGTTACATTTGACGACTTATATGGTTGGACATGATGTTCACCCTTGTGCTGGCTAGAGGCTGGTGAGGCATCCCTACTAGATCATCATCACATTCACAGTACTTCAGAACAGGTTCAGCTGATCAGGAACCGTATAACTATTCCTCATTCTAGACAAAAATATTTTTCAAATCACCATCGAGAACATATTGATTTTGATGGTAGGGATCACGTTTTCTATCAGGTATCACCCAGGATAGGGCACAAACAGTTAAGAATGTAGAGGAAGCTGTCAACTCATTAGGTCAGTCCATTTGAAATTCTAGAGAGAGTCAGGGTTGTAGCCTATCAGTTGTAGCTACCTCAAAGGTGCCATTCCATGCACGATGTAATTCTTGACTCATGGCTTCACCAATATCATGTTGATTTGTCTCATACCTTTGATCCCAAGGAATTTGAGTTAGATGCTGATGCTACAATTGAGAATTATCCACTACACATTGTTGACTAACGTGCGAAGGATATCTGAAGAAAGTATGTCCCTATCATACGAGTGATATGGTTGCACATCCGAGTACAAGGTGAGACTTGGGAGAGGGAGCTAATGTATGTGCCCAATGGCCAGAGTTATTCTCAGACTGGTTTTCTTTACCCTTGGAAGGATAGATTGGGTGAAAGTTCTTTTGTGGGGGGAAGACTGCAAGAACCCGGTTTTCACTCTTATTTTGTTTATTTAATTTTCAGTCATAATCTTTTACATGGACCTAAATTGGATGCCTAATGAAAGAGTAATGGTTTTGAGGGCGTTTGGGGCTTATTCGAAGCCCGAAACCCATCCTTTTGTAGAAACAAGTCCATGATCATGATATTCCAAACCATTCAAATGGTGTTTTTAGGATAGTGTCACCTCGCACAGTTGGCACATGGACATGTTTCCTATCTGTGAGAAAACCCATTTGTTCCAGGTATTCGTTCATAGCGAGTGCATAGTTTGATCAAAACATGTTGAGGATGTGATTTATGCTAGATTCATCCTGCAAGGTTTCCACATGGTTTGACAAATCATGCAGCCAAGCAGTGTTAAAGTTAAAATCCATTGTAAAATTACCAAAATGTTCTAAATGATCTATTAGTCTTCCATATTATTCTTAATCATAGAACCAAAGGTATTTTCTTCAATTTTAATCCATTTGGAGCATTGTGAAGGCCATGTCTAGGGATCAAGAGATCTCCTTCATCTGGAATACAATTGAGGTTATGTTTTTCACATTGGATGTGAAATAATACGTTCATTAAACCACATTAATCATTCTTCTCTTTCACTCATGACCTATAATTCACCATGTGAGAAGTTTTAATTTTTTCGTAGATCTACACTGATATGAGGAATATCAAGGGTGCATACTAGAGGAGAAGGAACGTACAAGCATAAGGTGGGTGGTCTATAAATCAACCCTAATCATTGTTAATTTTGGTATATTCAGGTGGGGACCACCACTTCCATCAGGGACTAATTCATAAATTTACTTTCCAATATTATACTTGAGAGAATTGTATGGCAATTCTCTTTCTAAATAAGAGATTAGATTTATGTACTTACAACCACAACTCAATCTACCCCATGATGAAGGTATTTCCACAACTGGGTCATTATTGTTTTGACATGTTTGATACACCATTCCAGAATGCCCATGATTGACCATCCAAAAATGTGAGCCTTCCTAAAAACTGTTTTGTGGTTTAATGAATATTTTATAATGGAATTAACCGTGTATGATCACCACTTGACCTAACTAAGGTAAATTATTTAAAGAATTACTAAATATGAAATGTGAATTGGAAAGTATACTATGTATATAACTTGGCCTTATTAAAAGTAATTGAATAATGGTTACTTGTTCATATCAGCCCTTTCCATGTTGATGAATTGGAGAGGATTGTACCTCAATAATTGAATATGACTTAATAGATATGTAAGAGGTGATTAAATGGTTTGAATGATACATAGCCTATCAATTCTAATGGAAGAAAAGGCATGGACCAATAAACAAATGGTTTCAAATATACATGACCAATACATACTAATAGAAAGAAATAATTTAACTAAAAGAATTAATACATGATTAAAATATCAAATAGTAATGGACCGACATGATCACTCCTTCGATTCTAAGAGGAGACTACCTTGGGTATTGATAATTCCATTCTGATTGAAGGATACGATTTTTGTAGGTTGATACCCATATAGTCTATGGTAGTTTTCTATTCATTGGATTCGCGACATACTATTGTAGGGTCGCCTTCATTATTCCAAGATATCCTAGATACAATACCTAGATCCAACAATGAAAAGTAGGTTCCTTTGATACACTCTTTGGTCACAGTCCTTGATTAGCCTCATTTTACCTCAGATACACTCCTTATCCTTGGTAGGCACCATATTCTGGAATTCCATGGAATATGCTCCATGGTTTACACTCCTACCCCTTTGAAAGACTTAGATACTACTGAGTTATATTTTTGGGAGTTTATGCAACCTTGGTTTTTACCATGGATTTCTCTCACTAGATATCATTATCAGGTTTCCTTCTTACGTCTTTGGTACTTCACTACATATACTATCACGAGGTGATGTGAGTGATAGTTATGCCTCACGAGACCGATTAACATTAAATAGAAATTTCTTAATTAATGATCTGGTTACACGATCAGACACATACAAGGGCTAAATTAGGTACTTTTATATTTAATTATATTATAATACATTCTTTACATATATATGCATGACTGTACACTGATATATTCCAGTACACACGCTAAATGTTATAGATATCATTGGTGGTAGCCCACTGAGATTTATCTCACACCCACTCTGGGTGTCATTTGGTACCCAAAGTAAATTACATGGTTTCAGGTATTGATAATTGGACAAATATGGCTTCCAATACTATATTTTTTTCTTATCGGCTGGAGCTAGATAGAAGATGACTGAGTTTGATCTCATGATGCTTGGATTAGTCTTTGTTTTCCTTTAATTTTTGGAATATGTTATGCCTATTTCATTGTATCCATGTTTTCCAATTTTTCTACTGACATAACATTCCATCATAATTATTTTGTTGATATAGTTATTTTTGTTATAGTTTATCTACTGTATATGTTTTCATTGGCTATTTATTCATATTGATTATAGATTTTTTACTTTCCCATTACATTATTTCTGTTGTGCTACACTCTACTAAAGAGTGCATAGTATTCCCACAAACACAATCTAGGACCTTGCTACTAGTTTGCAACCTCTAGCATTTAGGAAGATGAGCTTGATGACATGTGTCCCACCGTGCTTGGGGCACCATAAAGTGACATCCGGGTATGAGTCGTAAAAATTAAATAAACCACTATTGGTGACTTATTTTACTGAAATAAATATATTATATAATTAATTTTTTTTGAACATTCATCTAATTTTTTACTAGAATGGGGTAATAATAAAAAAAATTATGCAATAAACTCTATTTTCAAAAAATGCAGTTTTATTTATTTTATAGCACTGAAATGAAAAATAATTCCATCAACTTATAGTTATTAAATATTAAATAATTGAACATAAATTTAAAGTAAGTATGTTTATATTTTTAGAATATGTCCATTTTATTATTAGAATTTATGAATGTAGACAATTGAAACATTTATCTACTTGGTAAAAGAAATATTTAGTTAACCTTCGTTAAAAAATAATTTCACGGATAATATTTTTCATCTAAATTAAAATTTCATGAAGAAAATTTGACTAATATCCACTTAGTTGTGAAATTTAATTATTTAAGAGATACTTGTCAACAAAAAATACATATGTAATATTAAAATAAAAGAATGTTACAAACGGTAACTCTCGTAGATATAATAATACAATATCATTTTACATAGTTGAAAACAATGTTGTGAATTTATATTAGTAGATTAATTTTCTATAATTAGATTATCTCCATGATTTTAATTTATTTCAAATTTTTTTGATGAAATATTTTCATTCGTTTCTTCTACAAAACTAATACTTTATTTATTTAGTTAATAGAGATATATAGTAAATGAGTTTCAAAAGGGAAAAAGTAACATAATTTAATGTTTTTTAGTTTTCCATAAAATTTCGAGACAAATATTAGCGATTTTTATTGTTAAAAATGAATATATTTGGGTATCTATTTTTTGATGATGTATTTAATGTAAAAATAAATGAATTCTTCAAAAAGTGAAAATTCTATTATTTTATAACAAATATTATTATATTTAATGACATAAAATTCAAAAAAAACCTCCACTTAATCCACGATAATGGTAATTTTTTATCACATTATCCATGCTCAATTTATGAGTCACATGCCTATTTAGGATTACATTCCAAAAAAATTATTGTTAAAAGGATTGTTTCCAAAATTAATGTAAAAAATAACTATGAAAATGGTCAATATAATATATCATAATTAAAATGGCTCAAATACTTTTGTAAATATAATTTTCTAATGTAATATCTACCCTATCCATTTTTAATCAACCTCATGTTCCTTTTGACGATTTTTTATTTTACAATAAAATTATATTTTTTAATCTTTAAAGATATTATATATGTGTCCTCTTCCTCCACTATAAAATAACACACATCATCCCCCTTACATAAAACACATTAATCAATATAGAAAAAACTACTTAACCATAATCCATACAAGAACTACATATCTAAATTTAACAGGTTATTGAATTCATAAAATACACACCATAGGATCCAAAATAGGGCATCTAAATGAGATATTACAAATTAAAAACAACATTCATAACCAATCACAAAAAAAAATCATCTTATTCACATTAAAAAAAATTTCTGGTGCATATCATGAAATAAAAAAATTAGTTTCATAAATATATTTTAATATTATTATGATTTTGAAATTCCAATTTTCCTCCCACTTTCTAATAAAATTAGAAGTGAAGGAATTTCTGGTGTGATTATATGGCTTACCATCTCCATTTATAGATACAATTCATTTCCAACAACATAATTAAGGGATGGATATTTCAATGGGTTAAATATTTACATATGATTATTATGAAATAATATTAATTATATAATCATAATATCACTTATACCTCTCTAATATTAAATCCATTGGAAAATGATAAGGTATCTCATGTAAAATTGTGGACTTCCACCTCCATGTAGATATGAGATCTGTTTTTAATTTATGTTTTAATTGGACTATAATATGAATAATATTAATCAATATTTATGATATATATGATCAAATAATTATTATTAATCGTGAATTACTATTTACATTTCCTTAATTCTATTCATAGAAATGTTAAAACACCATAAATAAATATGTACAATCTAATAACTCCACGAACAGTGCAATCTATATTCGTATTACTAAATATTTAAGAGAAATAAATATATATACTGCATATATAATATATTCTTATAATTATTAATATGTTGGATCATGGTAAATTATCAGAAATGGTAAATACTGAACAAAAATAATCATGATAAAAGATTCAATTAACACCACGAAACTACGATTTTAAAAATGATGCACTTATAAATGAGTATTAAGATTTTATAAAGCTACAATAAATGAAATTATATGTATATTTATGATAATAATATAATAATATAATATATATAAATTTATTATAATTCAATTTAGTGTTCTATTTACTGAAGTAAAACTCGAGGTAAGAGAATTTTGTCTCGCTTTTATTTCAGTGATACACATTCCATATTACCCCCTTGTTTTTTATGAGGTATATCTACATATCATTAATTTAATTTATAATCATATTTAATAAATTTGATATGATTTAATTACATATATTATGTTATATATTTCATGGGTCCTATGATTCAAATATTAACAATGTTGTAAGCGTTTTTTTGTTATAGTCCAATTGTTTATTGGGATTCTTTATGATTGTGTTTCTCATGATAATATTTCATGTTCTATCCATGATGTACTCTCAATAATATAACAATCGATTTATATGACCAAAATTATCTCTTAAAAAATGTATTTTCATAATATGTTTTGTATTTATGATTTTATAGAATTTTTTGTCAATCATAAAATGTTATTTTCCTCAAAAAAATTGAAACATTCTACTAATGGAATTTATATTTATCAATGTACAAAACCCATTATTTATCATATTATTTAGTAGGTATATGATACCAAGTTAAAATCCTTATACATTTTATAGAAGATATCTTTTTATGATGATAATATATTTATATTACCCATTACTTTACCATGAGTTATATTATGATGAAATGATGTAATGTTTGTGAAATTTATTCCTCTTCCATGGGTTGTTTTGGGATGAAATTTTTATTTGGTCCATTTTTTTTCTTTATTTTAAATTTTATGAATGTTTTATTACAATGATGAAAACTTTTCTATGAATATAATTATTTAATAGGTGGTTCATGATTAATACATCCCAATGATTAATTGTATAATGATACATAACTCCTGAGTTAAATAGGACTGGAATTTTTTTGAAGGCTGTTGAGTCAGGGACTAGTTTTTCAATGATAGTACATAGAGGGAAACTTTACTATATTGATAATTTGTTTAATGTAAAAAATTGTCTATGATAATCCTCTTATTAATCCATTAATATAATTTAAATAAGGTTTTATGCTTATGTGTATACCAAAAAATTAAGTCATATGCTAGCACTATTATCTTATGAAATATATATATTGATTATATTATCACTAATGTATTCTGAACTAGTATTATTTATTCCAGGAATCATTATTATAACCTATTATATGTTGGGTATTGTTTTTAAAATGTTATACTCATGTTCACATACACTAATTAACTTGTTCTGTTGATATAATACTTTTTTACCATAACATAGAATCATAGCACACCTTTTCATATATTTCATTTACCTAGGTAAGGAATATATTTATTATTTATTATATTCCTATGAAGAGTAAAATTTATTAAAAAATAAGTGGGATATGATATAGATATCCTAGTGACAATATTTTTATGTATCCATATTTATAAAATAAATATAGAAACATGATTTTTGTGATGATTTTCATGTTATGTAATGAATATTATTCTGAAATGATGTAATATAAATTTATTGAAAGTATGGTTCACTAATATCATATTATATAAATGCATACTCTTATTTAGAAACTATGATGAAAGGGAATTATTTTTTAATATAGGGATTAATATATGGATAGGATAACATCAAATTTTGTATTTAAAGAACATAAAATAATTTTGTTAAACCTATAGTCTTATATATTTAAAATAATGTGTCTATATTAAAAATTCATATAAATTTATTTCCATAATTATTTGGTTTTCAAATATGATGATTATTTTTTAAATAATTATTTTTAATTTTTTTATAATTGATGAATCATTTTTTTTCCTTAATGTGATGAAAAATGAAATAATTACCCTCTAGGGAAACCAAATGTAATGAGATCAAGAATGTGTTTATAATTAACATTCTAACGAAATATTATAAATATATATATCATGTCTTACTTCTAAATAATAAAAGAATGTAATAAAAAAATGTATTTCTTAATGGGTCAATGTACATAATATTGTTGTGTTTCTACAGATCCATAAGTTAATAACGAATGGATCAGTAGCCTAGAAAATTTATTGTTATATTTATTGAACTATATAGCCATTTTTTTCATCCATCCTTTTGAATGTGTATTACATGAATAGTGTAATATTATCAAGAGTGTGAGGAAATAGTAATAAATTGACTCCATGGTGTGGGAAGAGTTTAATATATTATTAATCAATAAGTGTATTCCTCATATTTTTTATATTAAAATTAATATGATATCCCATGAGCTAAATAATATGGATGATGAAGCCATTGGTAGAAATTGAGAAAATTTTATAATACTATCAAGGTATGATTCTTGGATTATCATCAATCCAGAATATAGGGTCTATGAATTCATTAGTGACATTAAATAAATTCTCCTAAAGGAATTATATATTAGATACATTAAAATCATTAAATTTATTATTCTATGTTATATCATAGTGGATCTTGATATTGGAGTTAACTATCCATCAATTATTTTTTATGTGAAAGGAAAAATGGAATGCAATGTTGATTATAAAACTCATATAGATAAAAATATTTTCTTTCTTTTATGTTCAATGTGTGGAATGAACCATAGTGGAGATTGTATGAAGTGGAATTTTAAATATTTTATGTGTGAAAATGATGATAATTAGTAAATAAAATCCTAAAATTATTGGATGAAGTAAACTATTTCTCTAAATTGAGGAAAAAATCCAAAAAATACAACACCCACAGACTAGTGTTTCATGTGCAACGATTATAGGAATTGTGTTATCCAATGCTGAAATCTATTTGTAAATGATGATTATCAATGTCATTAATTTCATAATCCAAGAGGGAAATGGAAATATCATGTGATATTTATTTCTATTTTGTGGTGTGATTAAATTTGGTGAAAGTTGCACATTTTATCCACCTATGAACTGCTAGTTTTTTTAGTATTTTTTAACACAGTATTTTATATCTGAATAATTTATAAATGGTATCAAAATTCCACAAATTAAATTATATATTGTAATGACCCAATGTTTTTCAATGGATATTTTATTCTTCTAATTAAGTCATATAATCACATGAAATCACAAAATATTATCTAATACGGGAAATGTTTCATTTAATCATACGTTTGTAAATTCAGTGGTTTGTTTTTTGAAAATATCACATACTCGGTCGTAATGAGTAAGTTATTTAGAGTCTAATATGACCAAATTACATTTTGGTGTATAGTAACATACCATTATGAATAGTACTTTTACCCTTATGAATAGTAAGATACACTAATTAAAAAGAACCTTACCTATGATAGAATATATGTAAGATTTATTTTAAGGTATGAGGTACCTATATATTGGGATAAGTAAATAAATGTTTTAAGAGTGTTTTTTAGACTATATTTAGAATGAAATTAAAAAGTAAATTAATCATATTTGGATATTTATTTTTGAAAAATGGATTTCATTTTTGGATTCTATATGTTGAAAAATGTTTACATTGAATATTTTGGATTTTTATAAAATACTTAAATTTTATTGTGAATAGTAAAATAAATTAATTTACTGTATAAATACATCATTTTTTAAGTCCACTATTCCTAAAATAATAAGGGATATAGGAATCCAAATATCGAACTAACATTCATTTATTACTATTTTGGGACATTAATACTCAATATTTCTTGTCATATAGAATAATAATAAACTAATGATTATGATTTTATGAAAACACTCCTCCCATCCAATATAAATACCACCCATCCTTACCTGTTCTCTTCACTCCTCTAAAGCCTTTTTACATGCAAATATTCTTCCAAATTCAATTCCAAAGATCATTCCCCACGTCCCTAATCCCCTAGTCACATAAAATAACCAAATCCTCTTCCCTTAAGAGGCTCCCAAATTAGATAAGAACAAGAGGTAAATTCCTCTTTCCAATTAATTTATTTGTTTTAATTTGTTTTATTTTCTTGTTTTATTCTTCACCTACTATATCAAAAATAGTATGATAACTTTAGTAAAATAAATGTACTATATTAGTTTATTCTAAAGGTTTATTTAATTCTATTCTCTCCCTTTACAATGTCTGATTTGAGTGAAATGGAAACACCATTTCAGATGTGTTAATTTAAACTAATCATGGAAAACAAGTTATCATTTTATAGTACCATCTTGAGTTCTGATCATGAACTAATTTTACATGGTTGAAGAAGAACATAATATACGTATTATTAATCATATATGGTTCTTTAATCATTTTTTCGCATGGAATTTTTTTATTAAACAAAATGTATTATTTATGGTAAAATACTACCAACAAACCAAAAAGCATGTCACTAAAGATTTATAAAATGATTCAAATTCACTCCAAGTATCCTAATTAAATTTTCAACCATTTAATATCCTATATTCTCACTAATATTATATAAATTATATTCTGGACACACAATTTCATATTACATGTTTATCTGAACATGAATATAAGTGAATCAGTCATTAAAACCTAGTAAGAAAACATACCCGAATAATAAAATTGAACCTTAAAACCAATCAACAAGGTATTTAATGATCATAAAAAGGTTATATTAAATAAATTATATTTATATAATTTTATAATATTATTAAATAATAAACCTAATTTTTTATTCATGTCATTAATAACAAGTGGAGAACACCATCAGATTTAAGGTAAGTGATCCTATCCATTTCACTTTTTTTCTAATATTTCCTCTATGTTATGCTATTTTATGTGTAATAATAAATGAATGGGTATGATTTAAAATCACAAAGATACTTCCCTCATTATTTATAAGTGATGTGAAACTTCTTTATCTCTCACGAATCCCTCTTAAGTACACATGATACCATGCCGATAAGCCACAAGAAATTCTACCCGAACTGCCTTTATTCCAATGGCTTGCTCAATAATTCTTTTTAACCAAATTAATGTGTATTTATTTTTTATGAAAAATATCTAAATTATTTTTATATTCTCAAAACTCATGTTTCATGATCCATGCATCATTCCCTTTTGGGTATATACATTTTTTATGTGAATCCCTCCTCGATACATCCCAATAAGAAAACTAGGTTGAAGGGAACCACACAAATTTTTTACCCAATTTGAAGTGAAATATATCATATATTTTAAGCCACCATTTAAATTATAAAATCATAAATTTTATTATTAAAACCTTATTGGTTCACATGTGGTTTTATATAAATGATTTATCTATTTTATATTTTAATTTCTCTAAAGAGTTTTCCATAAATCAGAACAAAATGTTTTAACGCTAAATTTCTCAAATACATTTCATATATGTTGTAACTTATGTTTGACATCAATTATCATGATATAATCCTATTTTACCTTTTATATTCCATATATGATCAAATTCCCTTCTTTCATGGACAGTTTCATGATATGCCCATTGGTTATGCTTTGTGACATGATTGTGGAAACTAATTCATTACATGGGTAATAATTATGCTAAGTAAGATTGATTATGTATGATTCCTTATATGGAAAACATATTCATGAAATGTAAGATTGGTGAACCCAGATAGATCTCCAATGTATTGGGTAACATTGAGTCTCTTGATATTATTATGTGTGACGGTCTTGGTGGTTAGCCTTGGCTTGTTCAACTATGTGCAATGGTCTTAGCCGTTAGCCTTGACTTGTGCTACAATGATAAAAAGTCATGGAGAATATACATGACTTGTTCATAATTCATGATTAATGTTTCATTCACATTTCTAGGATTCCATGTTTAAATGATACAATATTTATATATTATGATTCCATATATTACATGACTTTTTACATCATCATGTCATGCCTTATATCCCAAATGCCGATGATTTTTTATTATGGCTAATCCCTTACTGATAATTTTATCTCTGCCCTTTTTTATGCTATCCCCAAGTTATCTGATGATGATTTTTTAGAACAATGGATGTTAGGGTCACATTATGAATACTAAATAATGAAATTTAATATTTGGTTCCATGTATTCTGATTTATATACCTAGAATTCCATGAAACTAGAATGCGCAAACCTTGTCATATACTCTTATATAAAAAAATGTTTTAAATCATGTAATTTCATATCTAATAGACAAGGGTCGGTATAGTTGGTATTATAGGATGTCTAGTTATTTTTGGAGATTTGGAATATAACACCATAGTTAGAACCTTACAGAGGAGATGAAGTATAAGAAAACATCCCAAAAATTTTGGTAAGTAACAAGTAAGTGTTTTATCAAGAAAATACATCATTATCTTGATACAAAGAGGTAAAGAAATCTCTGGAACAAATGAATCTAAGATAGAGAACTCCTAAAAGGAGTTTTGGGCTTTACCTTGGGTATCATGGTACACAACAATCTACCTTGATTCACACATTGTATTGAATCTCCATGGGGATATAATTTAATAAATTTATGAGATTAGTACAAACCAGCATTAAGGGAATAAAAAGATCCCATTAGATTATAAGTGATGTAATATATCATGGATAACGGGGATTTAAACCTAAGGAATCAATAGTGTGGATAAAATTCAACTCTAAAAATTTATCCTTTTCTGTCCAAAGATTAATTTTTATGTTCAATAACTAAGTATTCAACCATCAAATTATACACAGTTTTTCGTAGTTAATAGTTGGAAATAGAAGAACACATTCCAATAATCAATGCAATAGGAAATGTGATTATTACCATAACTATATGACTAATATGACATTTAAGAGTGCTTAAAACATTATGAATTTACTCTCTCACATGGCTCAATATATAAATAATAACATGAATCATCTTGAATTCCCTACTCCATCAAGGAATGAACAAGTCTTCCAGGAATCATTACTTAGGAAAAGGCCTCCCATATTTTATGGATCTTCTAATCCCCTCCTCGCTGAATAGTGGACTAACTCCATTGAAATGATAGTGTCCATCATCTAGGGATTAGAAGAAGATAAATTTGTAAATTCTATCAATTGTTTTTATAGGGATTCTGATTAGTGGTGGACACTAATCAAGAATACAAAGTCCCCTGAGAAAATTAATACCATAGATTATGAGGAATTCAATAGTATTTTTTTCAATAATTTTTTTCTTCAAACCCACCATCTCAAGATTGATAGAGATTTACATAATCAATTTTAAGGAAGATTATTCCATCATGGTGTATGAAAAAACATTACATGGTTATCAAGGCATGCCTAAGGATTTGTCATGAATATCGAAAGCAAGGATGATATCTATTTTAGTGGGCTAATTTTGAGTCTACAGAAGGTGCTCGAAATCCAAGACTTCAAAAATTATGAGGAGATATTCCATTGTTACCTCAAGGGTTAAAGTAATATTGGAGACTCTAAGTGGAATCATGGGACTGGTGATGAGAAGAAGAAATGAAGAACAACACGGGTGGTTCAACAAATACATCCCATGATGGAAAAAGCCAGAATATCTCACTTGTTATTGTTTTGCAATAAAGAATCATGAGAACGTTATAAAGTGAACTATGAATTGCTTAAAATGTTGAAATATGGGAAATTTGGTCGAGAACTTCTAAATGGATATGAAGAATCCCAATAATATCACAAAATAAAGGATGTTTCAGATCAACACTTTGCTAGTTTTGCATTGTTACAGCTGTAAGGAGTATGGGAATTATGAAAATAATTTCTATAATATGAGGGTTGTAGAAGGAGATCAACATCAACATCCAAGGAAAAAAGTAAGGTCTTATTCTATTACTTCCGATGATGTGGACCAGGACAATGATGGGGTGATAGGTACTCTAGTTATTTATTCATGAATAGTGAACTTACTATTTGATTATGGTTGTACGCATTCTTTAATATCATTCCATTTTAGTTGAACTATTCAAACACCACCTCAAAATTTGTAGGACAATTTATCTATGAGAACAATAGATGGGGAAATTATTGTGTCTATGGATTTTAACTCATCCTCGGTTAATGTCTATGGATTAAACCTCTAATAAAATATAATCATTAATCATTTAGAGGAGTTTGATTATATCTAAGGAATGTATTGACTATCTTAATATAAATACAACATCATCTAATGAGAAAGAGATATCACTCTTCACATCCCGAATCATCCACCAATTATTTACAAGTGTATGTAGGAAGATGAATATCTTTTAGAATCAATGTCTCATGTATGGATATGGATATTTTATGAGAAAGCATTTCTAACTTAAATGAATTTGAAAAGGGATAGATACATTCTTCAAGTCATGCCCATCATGAGGGATTACACTAATGTATTTCCGGAAGAGTTGGCTAGTCCTCATATTGACCGAGAGTTTGAGTTCTCAATTGAACTTATTCGTGTATATCTTATTATATCGAAGACACCTAATCGAATAACCATTGTTGATCTGGAAGAGATGCATATGTTGTTACAGGAGAATCTAGAAATTGGTTTTATATGCCCTAGGGCTTAAACATGGGTTGTGACTGTAACACCCCAAGATTTCATAGTGTGTTATTTCTTCAAAATAATTCAATAACATGCACTACACGCAACACCGAGTTCAAGCGCACCATGACTTACCAAACAAGCTGTTCAAAAGAGGTTATGAATAGTATTAACTAAATTTTAAACTTTATATAATCCTTATAATTTTAGAATCCATATTATGTGTTTCTTAGACATAGTGTAAGAACAAATTCATTTTCAGTATTGTAGTTTTACCAACTTTTAATAGTGAACCCTTTTTAAATAAAATATTTTAAACGTTTGACTAAATGGGGACATCAAAAAAATTTAAAATAAAACATCCCAAGCTTCCACGGTACGCTTTCCTTTGAATAAAACAGTAGCGTGTGTTGTACGCAACTTCGAGTTTTAACACACACCACAACCGATTAAACTAGCCATTGTGAATAGTAATACCTACTTTTTGAAATCATATATATTTTATATTTCAAAATGGACTTCATTTTAGGATTCGGAATATTGATATTAGCCTACGGTGAAATTTTGGTACATTTCGGATAACTTTCATATTTTAATGAATAGTGATAATTAGTAAATTTTAATTAAAAACAACTTTTTTAATCAAAATAATTAGTATTGATAAATTATGAATTTGAGTGGTTTTAAAGTATATTTAGAATATATTTTTACCATTTAATATAATGTTGGACATTGGACATAATTTTACAATTAAACCGAACATAAACAAGTGTCAATCTTTTGATAGTTATTATCTCTTAAAAACACGCTTTCTTTTTTGACAACGGGAATTAATTTTAAATTAATTTCTGCCACTTCTGTGTTTTGAATTTAGAAAAATGGATTCCATATTTGGAATCAGGATGTCCAAATTTTGTAAATAGGTAACTTTTATTTTTAGACATTTTGAATAATTACTGCGGTAAATATTTTATTTACCATGGTTAAGGGTAAATCTGGTAAATAAGGGTTAAACAAATAATATTATAATAATACTAAATTACCCTAAGACGTGTCTTAACCCTATTGGTTGATACATGGTCGACCATGGGAATCTTTGGGTCTATTTTGGGACCCCATGGATCCACTTGTAAGTGATAATGACACTTTATTTTAATTAAGTTAAAATGAATACAAAAATGACACAAGCATATATCTTTTAGAAAAACAATTGTTACATAGGGTTATATATGTTCAATTTTAGATTATAAATATTAATTAGAAAGATAAAAAGATTGCCTACATAATGATATTTTATTTATAATTTTTAGACATTAAATAATTTATTTTATTTATGACACAATGATGATGCAGTAATTACTATAATAGTGAAAAATTAAAATAATTGATATTATAAATACCAAAATAAATATAATATGAAACTTTTCATGAATTAAACTAATTTTCTAGGATAATATGATATATTAGGATTGATTTAATTGACTTTTTTCGAAGTAATCAATCTGTTATGAGTTTCACAAAAATCAACTATTGAATAGTGTCAAAATTGACATAAAAGAGTTCTTAAAACAAATATTATATGATTAATTGATATTAAATTCCAAAAAATCTAAGGTTCGGCCAAGATACTTATATCATGATAGTTCCATCATTAATATACCACTTTAGGGTCTCTCGGATGTATATAGTAAGTTTATTAACAATATTATATAAAAATACAAAGAGACATTGTAAAAGTGAAACTAATTAACTTAGAGTTAATACTTAAAGATAAGGTTAATATAAGTACCCAAACCTGTCTAAATTATATTGGTTGAGTGGTTTTCGACCTATCCCCACCTTAACCTTTGAATAATAAGCTTTTGAGCCATTAGAAACCGAATATGAATTTATTATAAATTAATATTTCTAGCTTTTCCAAAGGTGCCCCTCACCCCTCTTATAAAAGGGAACTCCTCCTTCTCATTTCTTCACACCTTCAAAGCCTTTTGGTTCGGCCAAAATCTGCCCAAATACTCTCCCAACATCCCTCACTACAACCTAGAGCCCTTAGTTTGATCAGAAAGCCAACCTAAGGAGCCCTTTTGATCAAATCAAAAGGAAGAACCCGAAGAAGAGGTAATGATTTCACCACCCCTTTTCTAAGTTCCTTTCTTCTTCCACTTCCTCTTTATTTGTTCTTACCATTATAAAATAATAACTCCAGTATCTTACATATACTGTGATGTTATTTTAAATATGGTACAACCATATTCAGTATTCTATCCACCCTTTGAATAACATGTCACCATACGTGCGTACGTACGGCTTACCGTCTCCACGTCGTGGTGTAATTGTTATTCAATATAATATTATTTGGATGGGTATAATAATGATGTGTAACTCATGTAAATAATAAATATAACATGTTAATGATTCTGTATATATGATATACCATCCATTTATATATTATTTTAATATCAAAAGAATGATATTGTCGCTCGTGCGTACGTACGGACTACCGTCTCCACGAACGCGATGAGATTCATTCTCCATCGTATCCATTCAAGTATAATTATCATTTGATGATTTAAAAAATGATGTTTAAGGACTTGATATCATTCTGGATATTAATAATATACATCCTATCCTTTACATACATGTCTTACGTAACAAAACATACAAAAGAAAACAAGTAAGTTAACACACGAAACAACGATAATACTAAGATATTATTATCAAATCAATATTAAAAGATCTTATATGATATCATATTAATATATATGATTCTTGTATAATTTAATAACAACTATTTCACCATTATACAGGAGGTTAACCTACCCCAACCAAGGAAAAGTACAAGGTAAGGGTTTACTTTACAACCTCTTCATTATCCAAGGTTGTTTATACGTAATAATCTACTGGGATCTCTTTATCATCCACATCCATGTTTCTTAAAAATGAATTTCAAAACATTTTTACTATTTACAAGAATATGAGTTAAAGTCATTTATACCCTTTTTGAATTTTATAAGTGGTTTATAAAGGAATCTTTCGGTCGTTTTCAAAACAAGGTCCTTTTTAACCTTTTCGACAGAATTAAGGTAATAATGTTTTTTTAACTTATACGGCGGGTGCGGCTATTTTCCGCCGTTATAAAATCTTA
Organism: Viscum album; assembly: GCA_963277665.1. Lineage (NCBI taxonomy): Eukaryota > Viridiplantae > Streptophyta > Magnoliopsida > Santalales > Viscaceae > Viscum > Viscum album. The sequence goes on along the minus strand of OY728142.1, from coordinate 1,875,975,901 downwards.
AAAGCTTCCCTTACAAGCTTATAAGAATATTTTCAAAGAAAATGTTTTATTTTATATGGATCTTAAATTATTTCAAAATAAAAGGAGATATTTCTTTAAAAAGAATTTTGATTTCATCTATGTCAACATCCTTTGATGGATTTTAAGATTATTTGAAGTTGATTTATTATGATACAAAACTTCTATATTGTATTGAAGGTTTTGTGATATGTTTGACTGTGGATGTGCTATTTTTGTGCCATTCATAGTTTATGGTGAAAGTATTGACATTTCTTATGCTTGTTTTAATATGAATGTTTATGTTATGTTAAAACCATTTCATATGGGAATGAATTGGACTTAATATGTGACGGGTGGAGCCCGCTATAGCTCCTCGATGCATCGGTAGGTCTCATGAGACAAACTAGTGTCTTGGCACAAGGCCTTGACAAAATCTTATTTGTAGTCTTGGCACGAGGCCTTGGCTATGTGGTTATGATAGTCTGGCATTATGCATTCCAACATTATGAAAGTGGTTATTGATTTTTGCATGTGATTATTCGATTAGTAGAATATCCATGTGAATAAGTAAATGGCATTATTTCATTTTTACTTTTTCCATACTATGTTGAAGTTCAAGTTTAAAAGGATTTTGTTTTAGTAATGCATTGCCTTAAATGTTTATTCTTATTTATGAAAGTTTCCGCTATATTGTTATCCTTACTGGGCATTTGAGCTCACCCCTTTTCTATGTTTTATTTTTCCCAGGATGTGAAGAAGTAAGTTATGAATGACCTGCAGGGATTTTATGAGGGGTTAATAGTGTGGATTGTGGAAACATTATGTTGTTGTATTAGTTTTTTCATTTTATGATGTAATGTAAAACTATGAATATATCTAGTGTTTCCAAGGCTACTAAACCAATCGGTCTTTCGAGATTTGATCTTTCTTGTGATCATGCCAATGTTATGTAATAATGCACCGACTCTAGGCAACTAGGGTCGGGGTGTTACAGTTGGTATCAGAGGAAGTTTAGTACAAACCTTGGAAGCTAGATTTAGATAAACTCTGATTAGAGCACGTAGACCTAAGATGAATTTTGAGGATTAGTATAGAAGAACTTCCTAGAATTTTGGTATTGTAGGGATTTTGTGAGTTTTCCGAGCAATACATCCCTGTCTGGATACGAGCAGGTAGAGGCGGCTCTGGCACAGATGTACCTAGGGGTAAAACCCGAAAACACCGCTTTGAGCTAGACTCGAACGGGAACTGGTGCACGACAACGGGCCTTGCTGCACTCTTGGTTACGACACTCCCGGGGGATATGCTTAGGATAATTCTCATTTTCTTTACAAACCATTATGAAGGGTTTATGAGTATATACATCCTCAAAGGAGACATTTTTATGGATTATATCCATAAATAGTTCAATTTATGTTAAGTTTTTTATAAGTATGGGATTATGTATTTTGATTCATAAACCAATCTACTGTATGCCATTGTTTAGAAATGGCGCCCAGTAGAAGGAATGAGAACTCCAGAAATGCACATGATCCAAAGAGAAGGAAGGATCATATCTTTCATGGTCTTAAGCTAGAATTTATAAGAGAAATAGTCTCCCATGTATTATCATCATATGAAGAAATAATATCATGTGTTGATAAGATAAGTAAAGAGTTTACTGAGTCCTATGGCTTTGAAGGGAAGCAAGAGAAGAAAAGGATGGAAGAGAGAAAGATGGATAAAGGGAAGAGGGAAAAGAAGAATTTTCCCATATGTTGTAACTGTGGAAAGAAACACCCTGGAACTTTCCTGAAAGGAATGGGAGTTTGTTATAAGTGTGGAGGAAAAGGGCACAAAGTACGTGACTGCAAGGGTAAAAAATGGTTTTAAATGTACAATGCTTCATTTTCAAGGAGTTTGGACACTACGCGAACCTATGTCCCAGTCATCAGACTATTCCGCAATTGATGCTATTGGATAATTATCAAGTTATGATACTACCACATTTGAAGAGGAATGATTAGAGTTATTATGTTGATTATATCAGTTGAGTGTTGTATCAACAATGTACTTTTTATAATAATTATGGAGTATATAAGGATTGTACTGCAGTACTATTTCATTAAGGACTTGAGATTGTGTGGAACAAAGAAAAGTGACTCAATAGCAGGATAAATTTTTGGAAAATATATGGTTGAGAGAATGATAAATCATAATATAGTTCTGATACTGAGGTAGTGATTTTGGAATAATATGTGATTGTTTTGGATAAATTATATTGGATATTCTTGACTACCTTGGAACTGATTAATGATTTGTATATTCCATCATTTTTTTGGGGTTTAAAACATTTTTGGATTGATGATGTATATCCAACATTCTATATAGAATAGGGGAGCATGAATGTAATCAATAAGGAATATGGTAATTCAGGATGTTTCAGTGTATTAAAAGAATACAAGATGAAGGTATTCATATGCTATTACGCGGTAAAAAGGATCTATATTATGTTTACCTTCCTTATAAATGTTGGACTGTGAGTTTGGACAGAAGTATTTTGGATAGTTCTAGTTTGGATTATTTTGGATTACCATAAAAGGACAACCCGGAGGTCGGGCGGCAACCCGTCGCGTCCGGCAAGGCTGCGAGACTTGAACCCACAACCGAAGGGCGACAAGGGTGTATCACCTACCACTGGCCCACGAGATGTCCTGGATTAAATAATGTAGTTTTTTTAAAAGATCTGGTAGATGAATTATAAATTCATTTATTTTGGAACCCTGTACGAATAGTATAAATAGAAATTTTTTTACATTCTATTATCTTTTAGAGTGAAAGATGAGTTTGTGGTAGAAATTTATTAATGGATAAAACTCTAATTATAAAGTAAGTATATCTCCTTATTATCTTAGCCAATCTCATAAATAAATTCCTCAACATTAATAAAAGAAACTTAGAACAAAAAATGTTGTCCTAGATGATACCTTAAATCATCACTAATTTATGGCTTTGTGATTGTTGGCCTTTTCATATCCATGTTCTCTACCACTCTCCATCAGATAATTAATGGTTAGATTTCTCTTCCATATCCATATTTTCCTACATGGAACCCTAGTATGTGTTATTTTCGGTAATCTTCATACTTTCCACTCTTTATTTTAAATAGAGGCCTCATTAATTCATTCTTCGATGTGGGATTTCAACTAAGATATTTTGAAACGTCAAAAATGTGTTATCCCAATACCCTATATTTTGTTGAACCGATGGTACATCAGACCATCATAGATTGATGAGTTTAAGGACCTCAATTTTATACTTGTCTGTGATTGATGACCTCAATCACTACCTATAAATATTTACGTTTTTCCTCCAATTATATGTCTCTAATTGCCACCAATGTTCTCCTAAACGAGATCATAATTTGGTGGTGACCCTTTCATATCTCTTTTCCACATATTAAGACTAAATTTTAGTAACCCAATTTCCGATGTGGGTTTTCTCACAAATATATTTTATATTTTCAACCTTTTATTTTCGACGAACAATTTCAAATTGCGAGGACGCAATTTATTGAAGGAGGGGAGAATGTAACACCCCAAGATTTCATAGTGTGTTATTTCTTCAAAATAATTCAATAACATGCACTACACGCAACACCGAGTTCAAGCGCACCATGAATTACCAAACAAGCTGTTCAAAAGAGGTTCTGAATAGTATTAACTAAATTATAAACTTTATATAATCCTTATAATTTTAGAATCCATATTATGAGTTTCTTAGACATAGTGTAAGAACAAATTCATTTTCAGTATTGTAGTTTTACCAACTTTTAATAGTGAACCCTTTTTAAATAAAATATTATAAACGTTTGACTAAATGGGGAAATCAAAAAAATTTAAAATAAAACATCCCAAGCTTCCACGGTAGGCTTTCCTTTGAATAAAACAGTAGCGTGTGTTGTACGCAACTTCGAGTTTTAACACACACCACAACCGATTAAACTAGCCGTTGTGAATAGTAATACCTACTTTTTGAAATCATATATATTTTATATTTCAAAATGGAATTCATTTTAGGATTCAGAATATTGAAATTAGACTAGGGTGAAATTTTGGTACATTTCGGATAACTTTCATATTTTAATGAATAGTGAAAATTACTAAATTTTAATTAAAAACAACTTTTTTAATCAAAATAATTTATATTGATAAATTATGAATTTGAGTGGTTTTAAAGTATATTTAGAATATATTTTTACCATTTAATATAATGTTGGCCATTGGACATAATTTTACAATTAAACCGAACATAAACAAGTGTCAATCTTTTGATAGTTATTATCTCTTAAAAACACGCTTTTTGTTTTGACAACGGGAATTAATTTTAAATTAATTTCTTCCACTTCTGTGTTTTGAATTTAGAAAAATGGATTCCATATTTGGAATCAGGATGTCCAAATTATGTAAATAGGTAACTTTTATTTTTAGACATTTTGAATAATTACTGCGGTAAATATTTTATTTACCATGGTTAAGGGTAAATCCGGTAAATAAGGGTTAAAAAAATAATATTATAATAATACTAAATTACCTTAAGACGTGTCTTAACCCTATTGGTTGATACATGGTCGACCATGGGCATCTTTGGGTCTATTTTGGGACCCCATGGATCCACTTGTAAGTGATAATGACACTTTATTTTAATTAAGTTAAAATGAATACAAAAATGACACAAGCATATATCTTTTAGCAAAACAATTGTTACATAGGTTTATATATGTTGGATTTTAGATTATAAATATTCCTTAGAAAGATAAAACGATTTCCTACGTAATGATATTTTATTTATAATTTTTAGACATTAAATAATTTATTTTATTTATGACACAATAATGATGCAGTAATTACTATAATAGTGAAAAATTAAAATAATTGATATTATAAATACCAAAATAAATATAATATGAAACTTTTAATGAATTAAAATAATTTTATAGGATAATATGATATATTAGGATTGATTAAATTGACTTTTTTCGAAGTAATAAATCTGTTATGAGTTTCACAAAAATCAACTATTGAATAGTGTCAAAATTGACATAAAAGAGTTCTTAAAACAAATATTATATTATTAATTGATATTAAATTCCTAAAAATCTATGGTTAGTCCAAGAGACTTATATCATGATAGGTTCATCATTAATGTACCACTTGATGGTCGCTTGGATGTATATAGTAAGTTTATTAACCATATTATATAAAAATACAAAGAGACATTGTAAAAGTGAAACTAATTAACTTAGAGTTAATACTTAAAGATAAGGTTAATATAAGTACCCAAACCAGTATAAATTCTATTGGTTGAGTGGTTTTCGACCTATCCCCACCTTAACCTTTGAATAATAAGCTTTGGAGCCATTAGAAACCGAATATGAATTTATTATAAATTAATATTTCTAGCTTTTCCAAAGGTGCCCTTCACCCCTCTTATAAAAGGGCACTCCTCCTTCTCATTTCTTCACACCTTCAAAGCCTTTTGGTTCGGCCAAACTCTGCCCAAATACTCTCCCAACATCCCTCACTACAACCTAGATGCCTTAGTTTGATCAGAAATCCAACCTAAGGAGCCCTTTTGATCAAATCAAAAGGAAGAACCCGAAGAAGAGGTAATGATTTCACCACCCCTTTTCTAAGTTCCTTTCTTCTTCCACTTCCTCTTTCTTTGTTCTTACCATTCTAAAATAATAACTCCAGTATCTTACATATACTGTGATGTTATTATAAATATGGTTCAACCATATTCATTATTCTATCCACACTTTGAATAACATGTCACCATACGTGCGTACGTACGGCTTACCGTCTCCACGTCGTGGTGTAATTGTTATTCAATATAATATTATTTGGATGGGTATAATAATGATGTGTAACTCATGTAAATAATAAATATAACATGTTAATGATTCTGTATATATGATATAACATCCATTTATATATTATTTTAATATCAAAAGAATGATATTGTCGCTCGTGCGTACGTACGGACTACCGTCTCCACGAACGCGATGAGATTCATTCTCCATCGTATCCATTCAAGTATAATTATCATTTGATGATTTAAAAAATGATGTTTAAGGACTTGATATCATTCTGGATATGAATAATATACAACCTATCCTTTACATACATGTCTTACGTAACAAAACATACAAAAGAAAACAAGTAAGTTAACACACGAAACAACGATAATACTAAGATATTATTATCAAATCAATATTAAAAGATCATATATGATATCATATTAATATATATGATTCTTGTATAATTTAATAACAACTATTTCACCATTATACAGGAGTTTAACCTACCCCAACCAAGGAAAAGTACAAGGTAAGGGTTTACTTTACAACCTCTTCATTATCCAAGGTTGTTTATACGTAATAATCTACTGGGATCTCTTTATCATCCACATCCATGTTTCTTAAAAATGCATTTCAAAACATTTTTACTATTTACTAGAATATGAGTTAAAGTCATTTATACCCTTTTTGACTTTTACAAGTGGTTTATAAAGGAATCTTTCGGTCGTTTTCAAAACAAGGTCCTTTTTAACCTTTTCGACAGGATTAAGGTAAGAATGTTTTTTTAACTTATACGGCGGGTGTGGCTATTTTCCACCGTTATAAAATCTTCAAAGCTTCCCTTACAAGCGTATAAGAATATTTTCAAAGAAAATGTTTTATTTTATATGGATCTTAAATTATTTCAAAATAAAAGGAGATATTTCTTTAAAAAGAATTTTGATTTCATCTATGTCAACATCCTTTGATGGATTTTAAGATTATTTGAAATTGATTTATTATAATACAAAACTTCTATATTGTATTTAAGGTTTTGTGATATGTTTGACTGTGGATGTGCTATTTTTATTCCATTCATAGTTTATGGTGAAAGTATTGACATTTCGTATGCTAGTTTTAATACGAATGTTTATGTTATGTTTAAACCTTTTCATATGGGAATGCATTGGACTTAATATGTGACGGGTGGAGCCCGCTATAGCTCCTCGATGCATCGGTAGGTCTCATGAGACAAACTAGTGTCTTGGCACAAGGCCTTGACAAAACCTTATTTGTAGTCTTGGAACGAGGCCTTGGCTATGTGGTTATGATAGTCTGGCATTATGCATTCCAACATTATGAAAGTGGTTATTGATTTTTGCATGTGAGTATTCGAATAGTAGAATATTCATGTGAATAAGTAAATGGAATTATTTCATTTTTACTTTTTCCATACTATGTTGAAGTTCAAGTTTAAAAGGCTTTTGTTTTAGTAATGCATTGCCTTAAATGTTTATTCTTATTTATGAAAGTTTCCGCTATATTGTCATCCTTACTGGGCATTTGAGCTCACCCCTTTTCTATGTTTTATTTTTCCCATGATGTGAAGAAGTATGTTATGAATGACCTGCAGGGATTTTATGAGGGGTTAATAGAGTGGATTGTGGAAACATTATGTTGTTGTATTAGTTTTTTCATTTTATGATGTAATGTAAAACTATGAATATATCTAGTGTTTCCAAGGCTACTAAACCAATCGGTCTTTCGAGATTTGATCTTTCTTGTGATCATGCCAATGTTATGTAATAATGCACCGACTCTAGGCAACTAGGGTTGGGGCGTTACAGTGACAGTTCTCTTCATCAAGAATAAGAATGGATCAATGTGCCTCCTCATTAATTATCATGATCTCAATAAAATAAAAATAAAGAACAAGTATCCCCATCAACGGATAGATGAATAGTTTTATATGCTACATGAGGATACTTATTTCTCTATGGTGGATATTCAGTTGATATATTACCAATCATGGTTTTGGAAGGAAGATATTACCATAACTGTCTTTTGAATGAGGTATGGACACTATGAGTTCATAGTGATTCTATTTGGACTCACTAATGATCCAACAATTTTATTGGATTTAATGAAAATATTATTTAGAGATTACATATACAAATTATATGTAGTTTTTATTGATGATGTTTTGATATAATCCATGGAAAATGAGGAAAATTACATGCATTTTAATAATTTGTTAAAGACTTTGGGAAGGATGATGTTGTATTCAATGTACACTAAATTTGAGTGCTGGATAGAGGAAGTATCATTCCTGGGGAATGATATCACTAGAAATGGGATATCTATAGACCAATCCAAGACAATGGAAATTGAACAGTGGCCTGAGCCAACACATGTAACAGAGATCAACATATTTTTTGGTCTACCTAGGTATTATAGACAATTTTTGATGAAATAATCACCATTGTAAAACCTAATAAGCAAGATGATATAGATGGGATTAATGTTTTTATAGACCCAGAAATGAGAAGACTCTTTTAAGGAGTTGAAAAAGCGGTTAATCACTGCACCCGTACTCACATTTCCAACAAGAGGAGAACTATTTGTGGTGTATAATGATGCTTCAAAGAAGGGCTTAGGTTTTGTGCTAATGAAAAATGATAATGTGATATACTAATCCTCATAGAAAATTAAAATCAATGAGAAAAACTATCCCATACATGATTTAGAGTTGGTGACTTTGATCAATTCATTGAAATTTTGGAGGCATTAACTCCAGATGGAGATGTGTAAGATATATAATTATAATAAGAGTCTCAAATATATATTAACCATGAAAGAGATAAATATATACCTAAAAGGATGGATAGAGGTCATCAAGGAATATTAAATCTCAATCCACTACCATCCTTTTAAGGCAATCAAGGTGGAAAACTCTATCAGTAGAATGGATCATGTATCTTTTTCAATGATTATAATTAAAAATGATATGATATTCCTATATTTAGAAAGTATGAACATGGGACTAATTAATGGAGGAACATAATAAATCTTTACTAAAATTATTTCTCAATCATCCCTCATGTAGAGAATAAAGGATTCTCAACAAAAATATGCATATATTATAAAAGGTGTATAAGCTATAAAAAACATGAAGTCTTATGAGTTCAAAGTGATGTAGGAGTGGTAAGATTTTGTTTATGATTATGTGTACCATATGATCCATATATAAAGAAGTTTCTTTTGAATGAATCACATAGCTCATCATTTTCTAATCACCCAGGAAGAACTATGATGTATCGAGATCTCTGAAAAAAATTTGTGGGACAATATGAAAATGGATATAGCTGAATATTCTTAAAAGTGTCTTGTCTGTCAATAAGTGAAGTCATAGAGTAAAAAGTATAAGGGGATGATAAAACCACTACTCATACCAATATATAATTGTGATAACATCACCATGGACTTTTTCACTATACATCCAAAGACAACTATAAGAAACAATGCTATATGGGTTATTGTGGATCTTTTTATAAAGACATATCACTATATAGAAATTAAGCAGGAATTCTAAATGGATAAAATCTATCGGATTAATATCAAAGGAGTGGTAAGGATTCATATTGTACCACTATTTATTATATCTAATGGAGATCCGAGATTCAACATGAAGTAATATAAAAGTCTCCAACATGCTCTAAGAACAGAATTATACTAGAGTTCCTCCTATCATCCTCAAACTAAGGACCAATCTTAGTGAACTATTCCAACATTGGAAGATATGTTGACCGCATGTTCTATGAACTTCAAAAGAGGACAGGACCAACACATTTCAATGGATAAAATATTCTACTTCAAAATTTTACACTCAAGCATCTGAATGGACCCAACTAATGCTCTTTATGGGAAATGGTACAGAACACCAGCGTGAAGGAATGAAGTCGGTGATCAGAAGCTACAAGAACATAAAATGGTCGATGAAATGTTGGAGAATGTGAAAACCATTTGAGTAACATATCATGTCAGCCCAAAGGTGAAGGAATTTTTATAAAGACAATAATTGATGAGACCTTGAGATGAAAGTTGGATACATGGTTTTTCTTTGCATATCATTATAGATGAAGTTCAGGATGTTTGGATAGAAAGGGAAGTTAAGTCCCATGTATATCGACCCATTCGATATTCTTGATTATATCGGGGTTGTGGCCTTTCGAATGGAACATAAACCAACCATAGCCAAATTAAATTATTTCTTTCATGTATCCCTATTAAGGAAGTATATACTATCCCCTTCATGTTTACTCTATTTAGAGGTGGTATAGTTGGAGAATGATATTTCTTATGATGAGAAACTAGTAATGTTCCTATAATATAGAGATAATTTTTTACATAATAAGACTAATCACCTAGTAAGGGTAATATGGTGTAACCATATGTATGAAGAGGAAACATGGGAACTATAGGAGACAACGAAGGAAAAGTACATGCACTTGTAAATAGCCTAGAATGTAATATAAAATTATGAGGGAAAAATTTCTTATGGGGGGAATAATGCAATGATAAAATGTTTTTTAATGGAAATTTACATCTCATAATTATGTCATATAATCACATGAAATCAGAACAAAATGAAATACCATGTACTATGTGACCTTTAAACACATGTTTTCCATTTCTGTGATTTGAATTTTAAAAATCTGACTTACATGATTTTGATCAGTATGTAATTTCGAGTCCAATATGACCAACAAAATTTTTTTGAATAGTAAAACACAATTATGAGTAGTAATGTTACCCTTATGAATAGTGACATACCCTAATAAATAGTAACCTTATCATTTATATTATATAAATAATATTTTTTTGATGGTATGATGTACCTATATTTTAGAATAAGTAAATAAATGTTTTAAATCTATTTTTTATATTAAATTGTGACTTTAATTATAATTTAAATTAATCGAATATAGAAATTTATTTTTGAACGACGGAGTTAATTTTATAATTCTACACAATGATAAATGGTTATGGTGAATTTTTGGGATTTTTCTTAAATACGTGAATATTTTATGAATTGTAAAATACATTAATTTACTGTATAAATGCAATATATTATAAATCCACTATTCATGACATCATAGGTGATATAAGATCCCTAATATTGATGTAACATGAATTTATTATTAATATAATTTATTTAATACTAAATATTTCTTGTCTTATTGAATAATATGAAACTAATGATTATAATATTTGGAAAACTCTCATCCCCTCCACAATAAATACAGCTCATCCTTATCTCTTCTCTTCACTCCTCTCATGAGTTCTGTCATGCCAATATTCTACCGAAATCCTTTCAAAATATGCATCGCCATGTACAAATACCCTAGTATCTTAATATATTAAAATTCTCTCCCCTTAAGAGGATCTAAAAAGAGATAAACACAAGCGGTAAATTCCTCTTTCCAATTCTTTTATTTTTGTAACTTCAATTTTTTTCTTGTTTCTTCCCTCATCTCCATTCACCCAAATTTTATGATTACCCCAGTTAAATATATGTACTAGAATTATATTATTATAATGGGATAATTCATTATCTTCTCTCATTTTCCCATCATTTACTTGAATGAAATGAAAACACCAATTGAGATGTGTTGATTGAGCACAATCAAGGATGACGAGTTATCATTTTCCAGTAATGTCTTAAATAATGTTCATGAAACAATTTTTTATGGTCGATATAGAACATTATATTTTTATTATTCCTCATATATGGTTCTATAATCCTTTTTTACACGTGAATTTGGTTTATGAAACTAAATGTGTTCTTAGTGGTCAAAACTGCAAATTAACCAAAAAGGATGTCACTAACATTTTATATAATTATTCAACTTCACTAAAAGTAACCATATTAAATTTTCATCCATGTAATATCAAGTATGATCACTAATATCATATAACATCAATTATGAACAAACACTTTCATCTTATAGAATTGTCTAAAAATGAATATAAGTGAACCAATCAAAAATACCAAGTAAGAAAACAGACCCAAACAATGAAATTCAACCATATAACCAATCAAAAAGGACTTTAATAGAAATAAAATGTTATAATAAATAAATTATATATATAATAGTTTATAGACTGATTAATAAATAAACCTAATTTTTTTATTCAAGTCGTTAATACCATGTGGAGAACAACATAAGATTTATGTTAAGGTATCCACTCTATTTCACTTTTATTCAAGTATGTCCTCTATTATATGCTATTTAATGTGTGATCTGTAATGAAGTGGTATAATTTCACACCACCCCTATACTTTTTTCATGAGGTATAAGTGATGAGAAACCCCTTTCTATCTCATGAATCTCTCTTATGTACACCAGATACCATGCCAATAATCCCAAAGAAATTCTACCCGAACTGCCTTTATTCTTTCCTGTTTCTCTATATTTATTTTCAACAAAATGATTATTTATTTTTATTTTATGTAAAACCTTTAAATTCTATTAATATTCTTAAAAATCATGTTTCATGGTCTATAATTTATTTTATTTTGGGGATATATATCCTTTTAGGTGAATCCCTCATCGATACTTCCCAATAATTAAACACGTTTTATGGAAACCTCCAAACAAAATTTACCCAATTTCAAGTGCACTCTATCCTATATTTTAAGCCACTATTGTATTAATAAATTCAATAATTTTATTATTATAATTTTTTTGTTTAGATTCTGGTTTTATATAAAATATTGCGCCCTTTTCTATTTTAAAAGCTTTATAGTGTTCTCTTTAAAACCGCATAAACACTTTTAATGATACATTTCTGAATAAATTTCATAAATTATTTCACATTTGTTTGAAATCATGAACCATGATATCTGAAAATTTTACATTATGAATTCCCATGAATTATCTAATTACTTTCTATCAAGAAAACATTCATGATAATCCCATTGGTTATTATTTATGTCATGATTCTTGTACAAAATTCATTCAACTGGTAAACCTTATGTTTTTGTAATATTGAATATGTATGATGCTTTATGTGGAAAGAATATTCATTAAATGTAAGATGAGTACGCCCAGATAGAACTCTAATGCATTGAATAAAGTTGAGTTTTTATTAGACAATTATGTGGGAGAGTCTTGGCTGCCATGCTTATCTTGTTCTACTATGTGAAACTGTCTTGGGGTTATCATAAGCATGTGCTACTTTGGAAAACAGTCTTGGCGGTTATCCTTAACTCATAATAAATTTCTTGATTTATGTTTCTTCTACATTTCTACGATTCCATGTTTAATGGATTTTATGATTATGTGTTATGATTCCATATGTTACATGCCTTTTTATATCATCATGTCTTGCCTTATATCCCATATACTAATGGTATATCCTTAAGGATAATCCCTTATATTGAATTTTAGCTCATCCATTTGTTCATGTTATACCCATGATATCCAATGAAGACGTTTGAGTAAAATGTATGTTTGTGGATGAATATAAAGACTCAATAAATAAATTTTATATTTAGTTTCATGTTTATTGTTTTCTGTACCAAGTCTTCCACAACACTAGACTTTACAATCCAGGTCTTTTAGTCTAATGTATAATTATGATTAAAATCTAGTAATTTAATATGTAACATGTTAGGGTCACTATAGATATTGAATTAGTAGTTGTAACTTAAAATGAAATAATGATGGAATATCACATATATGATTCTTATTTGGCTAAATATATTGGTTATGTACATAATGTAGGTATTTTTATTCTCCCTCTGAATGAATATGATTTAATTTTGTTCGTGGAATATACCTATTTAAATAAATCCTAAAATAATTTTCATATAAGAGAAGTCACACTTTATATTCTGAACCATCCTATTATTTTCTACCATAGAGATAAAAAATAAGAAAATACATTTGAAATCACATCTATTATATGGTTATGGATTCATATTCAATTGGTATTTTTATCTCATATGTTTAGGGAGAAAATGAACGTAATAGACATTATATTATTTACGATATTGTTGATGCATTTATAGGAAAATTACATTGAATTCCACTAAATTGTTTTCTTTATTTATAAATAAAATTCATACCTTGTTATACAACTATTTCCATGACTATAGGAAGAATTTACATTACTGAGTTGTAAAAATTGAAGAAGAAACACTTCGAGAAATGGGACAAGAGATTCATTTTGAAAAGTTGTTTAAATTGACATCACTTATTCATTTTCGTATGAATAATGATGGATTAATGTTCCTCTTTATTGATTATATAGAATATAACCACATGAAAATATAAAACATGTATCATATATTCCATATTGATGAATATTTTGATCAACTATATGGAGCATTGTAGTTTCTAATGATTAACCTTTATTATGGATATCATAAATTTAGGGTCAATAAAGAGGACATACGTAAGAAAAAAAATTCATACAATGTATGGACACAGTGAATTTTTAAAGATTGAATTTTGACATACTAATTCCTTATATATATGTTGGGATTTCATGAAGATAATATTTTGAGATTAAATTGATCATTTTATGGTAATGTTTATAGTTCATATTATTTTATATTAATATATAATGGTACATCCTGAATTTAATTTGATAAATGTGCTAAATACCATGAGGATGGAGAATATATATGAAAAATATCATAGGAGTGTATTTTTGGTTTCTAGAAGATTCATTCCTATGTAATATAAGCACATATAATGTTATATTAGTCGATTCCTCAAAAAAATGTTATTGAAAATTATCACAAACAAAACAAACTTATTACAATATTTAGTTTTCTTTCTATGGTAGTAAATTACTATCACTATATTGATAATTTTTTAGAACTATCAAATACACCCCAAACGTTAATTTTAAATGGATGTATGTTCCTTTGGATTCATGAATGAGATCAATATTTTGGGAAACTAATGATAAGTTTATCTAGTGGACATGTGGTTACTTTACCCATCATTTAATATGGCTTTGTAATATATATTGATTTATTTATTATGGGACTAGGATACTTTATCATACATAATGATATGGTGATAGATCATACATCAATATAATTATTGGTTCGCCAGATAAATTTACCAACTCATGATTCAATGTTTTTTCTAATACTTTTTGTTATAATGATATGGAGAAGTTATCTCTATAAGAAAATATGTGATTTATATAAAATTATAAAATATTACGATTTACTTTCATTAGTAAAAAGTCATATATATGAACATGAGAAGAGGGTTGGATATGAATAAATATTATCTCATCAAATTACCACCCTAGGAAAGAAAAAATTATTCCGATACTATAAGTTAAAAGGATAGTGGTAGCTTATCAATGATGTGGATCAAAAAGGGTACAATATTTATTGATTTCAAAGGATAGATTTTGAAATATTAATGGAATAAGTGGAATCATATCTTTCATAAACATTGTTCAACTATCTATCCATTTGATTATTAAAGAGGAACAAAAGGTTGATGTAGAGCTATATAAATATGTATGAAATGTTTATATGTTTAACAATGAATTTTATTGAATAAAAAAGTTTGTAAACCATCAATGTGTTCCTTAAATATTAAATTTTAAGTTCTTATTAGATAAATATCATTATTCATCGCTCATTATTCATTTTTGATGTAAAAATATAGATAGATTTCCAAAATATTTTATATATTTTGAATGAAAGACTATTTTTATTACATAGTACATATCATGGTTATTAGTATGTCAAAATAATAATGATGAGAGGTAAATTTATAAGGTGATATTAAAACCTTTTCCCATATTATAATTTAATTGGAAAACGTTTATTATGTACTTTGTCTTTTAACTCCAAAAAAAATCAAAGGGTTATAATTCCTTTTGTGTTGTAGTTACTAACCTTATGAATTCATCAGACCTAATTTTATAAGAGAAGGCTCCCCTCTTGGTTATCATTTCATAATTAATAGTTACTATGTATTATGGTTAAAACAATACCATATTTTATTATATCTAATCTAGACATGAGTCCTAATGTGATATTCTAGTGATGTATTATGTAGGCTAAAGATACAATGTTGTCTTTCAATCTACATTACACCATCAAATAGAGTATTAGTATATATAACCATTAATACCCATGAGGATATGTAGAAAAAAAATTTAAATTTATTAAAAAATTTATTTGGTGTATCCTTATTAACTTTTTGACTATTTGTACAATAATAGGTTTCACATAATAATTAATATTTTATCATATGAAGACATCTTTTGAATAAAGTGAAGAAATACAACTTGATGGTCTGTGTTAAGAGAAATTAATCTATTAGGACCTAATCAAGAGTTTTAAATGGTAGAAAATATTATATTCATTAGGCACCAAATCAAGGTACCTCAAATTCCATAGAAAATTTACACATATATTTGAAGATGTAATCTAAAATTTAATGTTAGTGATAAGGGTTTTATATGTATTTATACATGTATGACGGTTATGATATTTTTAAATAATTGATTATTTGGAACTAGTCTTATTATTTTGAGATTCATTATCATATAGAGACAGTATCTTATCGATTTCTGCTTCTACAAAACCTCTCACGTGATCCTGAAATGTGCTATGTATATATCTTAAAGATGTACATAGGAAATCATTCACATGTACTAAGCATAAATGTTATACTAGTGTGTAATAGTATTTTATCTTATCAATGTCTGGTACATATATAAAACTATAATTATAACATGAAATAGATTGTGACTACTCACTTGTTTAATGTTCTACAGAGAACTCAGAAATTTTATGACGTTACATGGGAACATGAGGATGTGATAATATATATATATATATATCCCCATTTTATAACATAGTGATGGATTATATAGTTTTAAATTCAATTTCATGTTGTTATAATTTAACTACCTGAGTTTTAATGAAATATTATTCTTTAAATAATTCTTTCAAAAACTTATGATAAATGAATCATCGAGTATAAATATACATAAATTTTTTGTAAAATTATATCATAACCATTATAATTTGGGTGTAAATAGGAATAACTAAAATTGAAAACATTTATCACTTAAATAATTTATATAATGGATATTATGATTGGAAATGGAAATTACAATTCATTTCAAAATAAAAGTTATATTTTTTATGAAAAATAGTTTTTATGAATACAATATATTTTTATTCATATATGTTACATTAATCAATATTGGTAAATTAATTTAAATATATTTAAAAATTATATGTTAAAGTAAATTTGTTGACATTTATATAATATATTTTTTATCAATGGGACAATTATAAGTCATGTTTTATTTTAAAAACAATTTTTTATCTAATTGAGGTTTTCATCACAATTTTCATAGCTGTTTTAAAATAATTTGTTTAAAACAATTAATGAATTTTTAAATCCTTATTCCATATTTTAATCAAGTTGTTCAACATTTTTTAATATTTACCTTTATGTTTTATGCATTATGTATAGTAACCAATCTAAAATTTATCACATGAATAATGGGAAATGTATTAAATATATTTTAAAATTAATTATCATGGTTTCAAATTATCTTAAATTCCTATTGGATGGTGTAGATTTGTCCCTTCACTCTTAAGTCAAGAAATTTTATATTTTATGATACACATGTCCATTAATAAGTTATATATAATATTTTAATTTAATAATGCACAAACTATAACTCTAATAGTTTTATATATCTATGATATATTCACATATGGAAAAAATATAAATTTATCAACTTTTTAATAATAAAAATGTAAAATCATATTAATTATTTCAATTTCTTCGAAATTTTTAGTGATTAAATAATCACCTTAAATGCTTCTAAATTTTAATAAAATAATTATTCAACTAATAAAAAAAATTAATGGTTTTAAAAAAAATAAAATTAAAGTAATTTTGTAGATTTATAGTGTTCTAGTAATTTAATTGATAAATATAATTACTTCTATTGATTAAAATGATTATATTATAATATTAACTATTTCATGGTGTCTTTATTTTCAAATAAAATGAATAAGCCCAAAATTAACTTTAGTGATTTGTTAAAGTAAATTATTTTTTATTAAATAATATAAATTTATTAAAATTCATACATTTGTACATATGAGTGGAATATAGGTAACCACATTATCTATTGACCATTTTTTAGACACATGTCCACTTATTATTACATTATTAATCCTATAAGGATGAAGTTGTCTTCACATGGATTAATGCTCTGAAAGATTCAATAAAGTGTTCATAAAAATGATAAAGATTAAAATAATAGCAAAACATATATAAATTTCAGTGTATAATTTTATTTCAACCCAATATATTAATTATTTGAATTAATTTCAATTCTGATACATTTCTCTAGATAATAAAATAATTTTTTTCTTTTATGAATTTTTATTTCTATCATCTCCCTTTGTAATAAAATGAATCCCTAACTTCCTCTTAATATGAAAAGATTAATAATTATATACTATCAATAATATAAATAAATAATAGTTGAACATCCTTATAAAAATTTCTTGATGTGTTTTCTTCCTCAAAGACTAACCCCATGATTATAAGAGGAGACGTAGTGGATTTCTTTCAAAGAAGTGCTAATCGCCTAAACTAATCATTTTAATTTTTAAATCATCTTTATATCCTAAAAATATATTTTATTTATCAATAATGTAACTAAAAAACATTATAAATATATTTGAATGATATCATTATTATGAAATATACATTTTCTACCTTATTACAAATGAAATGGGAAGATAAATTATCATTCGCGTATATATATGACTTACCTTCTCCATGTAGCGATACACATAATTCTCCAAAACCATATTTCATGGATGATTGTTGTAATGGGTTTATTATTTATATATGTTAATAAAATAATATTTATTATTTAATAATTTTAATATCACAAATATGTTCTTAATTTTGATTCCATGAAAAATTGATAACCTTGCTCTAATGTGTGTGTGGACTACCACCTCCATGAATCAATGTGATTATTTATTTCCTTTATATTTTACATGGATGATAATAAGGATTTATTAAATGAATATATTTCATATATATGATATAATAATTATTCAATATCGATTAATTATTACTTACCTTTCTATTCATCCATCCATCAGATATTTAAAACAATATTCATGTTAAGTAAGGTCTATTGTATCCTTCAACAGTGTAAATCATTTTAATAACTGAAAAAACTATATATGAATAATTATAAATGTATATATATTTAATATATATATATATATATATATATTATTGGTATAATTATTATTATTTTTGTGATTATTTTGAAATGATAAGTTTACATGTTCTACAACTTCTAAAATAGAACACTAATGAAAAATGAAATTGGAAACACAGAGAAATGAAGAAATTATTAAGGATTGTTATAATAAATATAAGATTAAATCACATAAAAGGAAAATATATAAAAATATATGTATATATATGATTCATTATGAGGATTATAATATATTTAAATTTATTATACACATGCATGAAGTGATTTTGAGGCTAGTGGGTCTTGAGGTAAGGTTTTTTTTCTCACATTTATTTATATGAGACACATTCTGTATTGACAAATTTTTTCATTGAAGTGGTGTATATACTGATCATTAATGTATTTTTTTATTATAGTTATAAAATCTATGTGTATTTGTATATAATTTAATTTTTAAGTCTTTCATGGTGGTTATAATTAGAATGATACCAAAAAACAATAAGGGGTTTTGATACAATATCATTGTTTATGTAGATTGATTATGATTTTGTTTCCAATGAAATAAATTCATAATAATTGTTAAATTAATTTTAATAATTTTCTCTCTCCTTTATATCTCAATATAATAAATTTTTTACATTTACTTTACTATACAAAATTACACATATGGACAAAAGAAAATTTTTAAGGAAAAATGAAATTATCGATCTCTTTAGTCAAAAAACCATTTTTAATTAACATATAATATTACTAGTAATGATTTAAATTAAATTTTTAACATTACATTATTAAATTTTAAATAAATTATTCCCATTTTTACTTCTAGAATTTACTTTTAATAGATTATTTCTTGTTATTTAAAATTTATTAAATTTTTGAATATGTTGACCTCACCTGTTTTGATAATCGCAATTATGTGTTCATATATTATGCTATTCTCAATTACTGATTATCTACATTTTAATTCTTTCAAATCAGTGATCAAGTTAATAATAATGTTTAAATAATCTCTGATTTATGTTAATCTCGATTATCCTTGTTTATACAAGATTTTAAACAATTCTAAGTCAATTAGATGTGGTTTGCATAAGAGTCAGAGCTACCGATAGCCAGAGCTACCGATAGCCAGAGCTACGGATAGCCAGAGCTACCGATAGCCAGAGCTACCGATAGCCTGATCTACCGCTAGCTAGAGCTACCGATAGCCAGAGCTACCGATAGCCAGAGCTACCGATATCCAGAGCTACCGATAGCCAGAGCTACCGATAGCCAGAGCTACCGATAGCCAGAGCTACCGATATCCAGAGCTACCGATAGCCAGAGCTACCGATAGCCAGAGCTACTGATAGCTAGAGCTACCGATAGCCAGAGCTACCGATAGCCAGAGCTATCGATAGCCAGACCTACCGATAGCGAGATCTACTGATAGCCAGAGCTACCGATAGCCAGAGCTACCGATAGGCAGAGCTACCGATGCACAGAGAGATACCGATGCATAGAGAGATACCGATAAGAGCTATCGATAAGAGCCACTGATAAGAGTTTGAAGAGCTACCGATGGAAGATCCCTACACCGAGTCAACCGTACACGTCTACAAACAAACGGCTACCTATAATGAACTACGGAGTCAAATGCTATATCCTCGACACTATTTGTTTATTATACTAACGGTTACATTTGTTACTTTTGATGCATTTAATGTTATTAAATGATTTATGTTGCCATTTCAGGAAACCGTACCAAGTACGATCATAAAGTATAATCATTACTTCTTCTTAGAAATACAAAAAGGGTATAAAGAGGACATCGTGTATGTATCAAAATGGTGTGAGAGAAAATAGACTCGAAGAGATCGAGCACACAGAACACACTTGCGATCAAGCTCAAAACGTGCCAAGAACAGCTGGAGAACTTGCACTCACGAGACTACTACTACCAGCCTCCAGAACAAAGAGCATACATCGAGCAATCTATGCTAAAGAAGAACCGCACAAAACTCTTCATTCCTTGAGACGATAAGCAAGCTGAACCTGGAAGTCAAGAAAGCACATGATACTCTGTTTTCCATACAAAAACCAGAAGAAGACTCAGAACGAATTCTAATCATCAAAAGGAGTCAAGAGCTGCACGAAGATCACTAGATCCATTTCTAAACTCTAAATCTTTATCTCTGTGATTTACTTTTTACATTACGAGCAGTGTGTGTTATCTGTTGTATTTTTCACACACAATGTCTCCTGAACCTTAGCTGGAGGATTTCAAAATCCTCACTCACTATATTTTCATTATTTTTCCCACTATGGATAGTGGTAGAGGTTTTGTGTGACCTGGACAGCTGGTTGCTGTTGTTTTGTTTCCCACGGATAACAGTGGTAGAGGTCTTGGACCTAGACAGTTGTAAACTGTTGAACCCCGATTCAGGGTGTGGATCATCCTTATATAAACTTTTTAGAGGACTAAGTCTCGGCTCGAGACTGAACCTCTTGGTTAACTCCTCTGTGTTTTTAGTTTAAGTTTATATCAATACAATACATATCTATTTCATATTCTGCAGCTATTACTTTGAAATATAATTTATTTTCAAGGCTACTTTGATAGTTAAACTCGCAAGTGATTATATTTATTGTAAACCAGTAAGTTAGTTTCAAAAGTTAAATTAATCATAAGATTAAGTTAACTGAGAACTAATCAATCTTTGAGAAACTAATTTAACCTTTATAATCTGTATAAATTCACTACAGTTTAATCTGTTTTTGAAATTGGGGGATTTTAATAGAAATTGTTTTCATCAGAAATTTTAATTGGAACTCAATTCACCCCCCTCTTGAGTGTCCACTCCGACCAACATTTGGTGTCATAGGGAGGTTAATATCTTCTAAATTACTCTGTTTTCAACTGTGATTTTAGTTGTATTTTAAAGTTCTTAAAACTTCTGTTATTTCTAAATTTTTATCTCTTTAAATTTTGTTTATAATGGATAATAGACTTGAGGGTGCTGCTACTAACCGGCCACCTTTCTTTAATGGAAATAACTATGCTCATTGGAAACTTAAAATGAAAATTAATCTAGAAAGCATGAGTTTTGATATTTGGACTGCTATTGAATCTGAATACAAAATTCCCACTACTGATAGATCTACTTGGGATAAACCTACAAAGACTGGTTACAATAATAATTGTAAAGCTATGAATTCTCTGTACTGTGCTCTAGGAGATGAAGAATTCAACAGAATTTCTGCATGCAATACTGCTTTTGAAATTTGGGATACCTTGGCTGTTTCTCACGAAGGAACAACTAATGTTAAAGAAATGATATTAAACACTTATACTATTAAATATGATAATTTCAAAATGAATCCTGATGAACCTATTTCTGACATGTATCTCAGGTTGAATGAGATAGTAAACACAATGAGCTCACTCGGAATGATTGTTCATGCAAAAGAACAAATTATGAGAATACTGAGATGTTTGCCAGATAGATGGAGAGGTACATCCGTTTCAATTAGAGAATCCCGTGACATTGGAGCACTGCATATCAAGGAGTTAATTGGTATGCTAATGATGTACGAAGAAGAGCTTAAAGTAAATAAAGAAGAAGATGAGGAACCCAAAAGAAAATCTGTAGCGTTTAAAACTACTGCCTTCAAGAGTAAAGACAAGGATAAACTACAAATGGAGACTAAGAGTTCAATGAGTGAAAATTCAGAATCTGATAGTGATGCTGAGATGGCTCAAATAACCAGGAGATTCAAAAAGTTTTATAGGAAAAAGAAATTCTTTAGGAAACCAAATTACAAAGGAAAGTATGACCAACAAGGCAAATGGAAAAAGGATTGGAAGAAGGCTGACAGAACTGATGAAGTTGTCGGCTATGAATGCAAGCGAAAAGGACATATCAAAGCAGACTGTCCAAAGTTAAAATTCAAAAAGAAATATGATTACAAAGACAAGAAGTACAAGAAAGCCATGAAGGCTTCCTGGTGTGCTTCAGAAGACAACACTAGTGAAGCCGAATCTTCGGACTCTGAAAGGAATCGAGTCAACATGTGTTTCATAACAAATACTTCTGAGGTAACATATGAAACTCCTGTTTTAAATTCATATTATTCTGGAGATGATGATTCATAAAACATGTCAAAATCTGAACTATTTGAGTACTGTGATATGTTGGAAGAAACCTGTAATGAGCTTAAAGACAAATACAAAGGTTTAAAGAAACAATATGCTTTAAGTGTTAAGCATAAATCTGATCTTGATATAGAAAAGGAAAAGAATTCTCAACTACTAAAGGAAAATACAGAACTGAAACTGTCAAATGAGCAACTTAGAAAGGATTTAGAAAAAATCACAAATGGAAAGGATTATTTAACTCAAATGCTAGGAAAGCAAGTTGCACCTAGATATGCTAATAGTTTGGGATACCAACCTGGACAGAGACAGTTCACTAGAACCCGATTTATTCCTAGGTTTGAAAAAAATTCTGCTAGTTCCAGTTTTGGAAATTCATATTCTTCAACAGGTTATTCACATGGTTATAGACCAAATAAAGTTTATCTTTCAAAATCTCATGTTTCTGTTAATTGAATGGGACCGATAAAACAAATTTGGGTACCTAAGGCCCTGATTGCTAACCAATCTGGACCCAAGAAAATCTGGGTACCAAAGTCATTTCCTATTTAAATCTGTTTTATAGGAGACCTGCTTGAAGAGCTGTCACAAGAAGATATGGTATTTAGACAGTGGGTGCTCAAGACACATGTCTGGAGATTATTCTTGCATCAAGAGCTTAATAATGGTTGATGGAGGTCATGTCACCTTTGGTGACAACTCTAAAGGAAAAATCATCGGCCTAGGACAGATTGGTAACACTGAATTAGTATTAATTTCTAAAGTTTTATTCATTGATGGACTTAAATATAACTTGCAAAGTATATCTCAATTATGTGATGATGGTTTCAATGTCAAGTTTGAAAATGATTCGTGTGATGTTTTTAACTCCAAAAATTCCTTAGTATTTTCTGCTCTAAGGAATGAAAATGTTTATGTTGTTGATTTAAATTCTTTAGCCAAACAAAATATTTCTTGTTTGAATGATTTTCATAAGGAATCTTGGCTATGGGACAGAAAATTAGGACACTGCAACATTCACTCACTTAGAAAACTGGCTAGGAAAAACTTAGTTAGAGACTTACCTAAGTTAGAATTCCCAAATGACAAAGTGTGTAATCCTTGTCAAAAGGGAAAATAACACAAAGTTTCTTTTAAATCAAAGAAAGAAGTTTCATCTACTCAACCACTTGAGTTGGTTCACATGGATTTGTTTGGACCATCAAGAGTTTCTAGTTTAAATGGGAAGCATTATGTCTATGTCCTTGTAGATGGCTTTTCTAGATATACTTGGGTATACTTTCTAGCTCACAAAAGTGAAGCTTGTCCTTACTTTATTAAATATTCCATGTCTGTAGAGAACCTTAGTGGACTTAAGATTAAAACCCTAAGAAGTGATCATGGTCATGAGTTTGAAAATCACGAGTTTGAATCTTACTGCTCACACAATGGCTATAGTCACAAATTCTCTGCCCCTAGGACACCCCAACAAAATGGTGTAGTAGAAAGGAGAAACCGAACCCTTCAAGAAATAGCTAGAACCATGCTCAATGAATATGAACTGCCTATTTAGTTTTGGGATGAAGCTGTTAATACAGCTTGTAATGTTATCAATAGAGTCTTGATCAGACTTGTTCTTAAGAGGACTCCCTATGATTTGTGGAACCATAGGAAACCTAAGGTTAATTACATCAGAGTTTTTGGCTGCAAAGTCTTTATTCTCAATATCAAAGACAATCTTGACAAATTTGCATCCAACAGTGATGAAGGAATTTTTCTGGGCTACTCTGTTTCAAGTAATGCTTATAGAGTTTTCAATAAGAGAACCAAATGTGTGGAAGAATCTGTTCACATCAAATTCGATGAAACTGATCCACATGAGCCTAAAACCTCTCTTGAGAATCTTGAAGAAGATTTGTCTATTCTGGACCTTAATGATAAATCTAAAGAACCTGTTATAAAAACATCCAGTTCTGGACTTTCTCCAGAATCTGCTTCTGTTGAACTCGAACCCATAGATGAACCTGAAGTTTCTAGTCCAATATTTACCAAATAGACTAAGATTCTAAAGAATCATCCTTTAGATGCTGTTGTTGGTAATCTTGATAGAGGAACAGAAACTAGAGCTTCTCTAAGGAACCAGGTTGAACATCAAGCTTTTCTGTCTCAGCTAGAACCCAAAAATATCAATGATGCTATCAATGATGAATTCTGGGTAATATCCATGCAAGAAGAGTTAAATCAATTTGAAAGAAACAAAGTCTGGGAATTAGTTGACAGACCCAAGGACACCTTGACAATAGGCACAAAATGGGTTTTTAGAAATAAAGTCGATGAATCAGGAAACATAGATAGAAACAAAGCTAGACTAGTTGCACAGGGATATAGTCAAGAAGACGGTATAGACTATGGAGAAACTTTTTCACCTGTAGCTCTACTAGAAGCTATTAGGATCTTACTTGCATATGCATCACATCTGAATTTCAAGTTATATCAAATGGATGTCAAAAGTGCATTTATAAATGGTTTTATAATTGAAGATGTTTTTGTGGAACAACCACCTGGATTTACAAACCCTCATTTTCCAAATCAAGTTTTTAAACTTTCTAAAGCTTTATATGGTTTAAAACAAGCTCCAAGAGCTTGGTATGATAGACTCAGCAATTTTCTTATTTCAAAAGGTTTTACAAAAGGGATTGCTGATCCAACTCTTTTATTAAAAGAATTTATAAAGATGTTTTAGTTGTACAAATCTATGTTGATGATATTATATTTAGATCTTCTAAACACTCTTTATGTACTGATTTTTCAAAAAGTATGCAAAATGAATTTGAAATGAGCTTAATGGGAGAGCTTATGTATTTTCTTGGTTTTCAAATTTTTCAAACTAGAGATGGAATTATTTTAAATCAAAGTAAATATAAAAAAGATCTTTTAAAACGTTTTGGATTGGATAGCATTAAGGAAAATGATACACCTATGAGTACTACCTGTAAGTTGGATACAGATGAAGCTGGGAAACCAGTGGATCAAACCAATTACAGAGGTATGATTGGGAGCTTACTTTATCTTACTGCTAGTTGACCAGACATTATGTTCAGTGTATGTATGTGCGCTAGATTTCAAGCTAATCCTAAAGAATCACACTTACTGGCCGTTAAAAGGATTTTTAAATATCTTAAGCATACTGTAAATTTAGGTTTGTTTTATCCAACAGGACAATCATTTGACCTAACTAGCTATTCAGATGCTGACTTTGCTGGATGTAAGTTAGAAAGGAAGAGCACATCTGGAACATGTCATTTACTTGGGAAATCCCTAGTGTCATGGTGTAGTAAGAAACAGAACTCAGTTGCATTGTCTACTGCCGAAGCAGAGTATATAGCTGCTGGTAGTTGCTGTACACAAATTCTGTGGATAAAACACACTCTATTGGACTATGGATTTGAGTTTAAACATGTTTCAATTAACTGTGACAACACTAGTGCAATAAACATATCTAAGAACCCTGTATCTCACTCTAGAACCAAACACATAGATGTAAGATGTCATTTTCTGAGAGATCATTATCAAAAAGGTGATATTACTCTTGAATTTATTGGCACTGAACATCAATTGGCCGATATTTTCACTAAGCCTTTAAGTTCTGATAGGTTAAGTTACATTAGGCACGAGATGGGGATGTTAAATTCTCACCGATGTTGAAATTCTCACCGATGTTGAAATTCTCAACGATGTGAAATTCTCACCGATGTGGAAACTCTCACCGATATTGAAATTCTCACCGATGTTAAATTCTCACCGATGCTAAATTCTCACCGATGTTAAACTCTCACCGATGTTAAACTCTCACCGATGTGAAATTCTCACCGATGTTGAAATTCTCACCGATGTTGAAATTCTCACGGATGCAATGTTTTAAAACTTCTGTCTGCTGCCAAGAATATGAATCGTTTTATTTTTATGTTATTTTACTTTATTCGTTTATTTATGATTCCTAAATGATAAAACTAAGCCTGTGCCGCTTCTCACTCCACCGAACCCAAAACCTTTCACCTTTGAATCTTAGCTCCCTAATCGACTGAGAACCCTAAATCTGCGATGGCAAAAACCAAGATTCCTGCCAGCCGAGATGACAGTGTAGAGCCTAAAACAAAGAAGCCGAAAGTTCAGCAAGAAGCTAGTGGATGTAATGTCAGAACTAGGTTGGGAAAGCGACCAGTAAACCCTCATTTGCAGAATAGAGATATTGTAATTGAAAAGGAGCTATGCGTAGATTGGATGCTACCAAGCAAGTCGTTGGTGCTTGAAATTCTGGAAGATCAGAGATGGGTAGATTGTTTTTCAAATAACAATGGTCCCTACTACCTGAAGTTAGTGAAACAGTTCTACGATTTTGTAAGCTTCGAGAAGTCTGAGAATGAGAATCGGGTAAGTTTCTTTTTAAATGGAAAAGAAATGTTGTTTTCTTTAGTAGAGTGGGCAGAATGTTTAAAAGTCCAGCATGAAGGTGTATTCGGGTATGTCTCAAGAGCAATTCCACCTACCAGTAACATCTTTGACTATGAGACCGCTTTAAAAGAACTAACGGGTAATGGAAGTCAAAGGAAAGTGGTTGCTACTGAATTGGATGGAGAGAACAGATTGCATTTCAAATTTGTTCAACATGTTTTGACACCGAGGAGAGGAGATTTTTCTAATTTGAGATATCAATATATTTATCTTCTACATCTGTTAAGACATGGTGTGAAAGTTAATCTGTGCAGACTACTGTTGAGTCAAATGGAAGACATCATTAGAAATCAAAGACTAATGCTTTATTCTTTTCCAAAATGATCTCTGTGATGATAAAAGTGAAAGGGATAGCTGAGTCTCAGGATGAGACAGTTGTAGTTAAGAATAACTTTTGTATCACTACTACAGTTTGTAAGTACATGAAAATCAATTGGAACCCGTGGAAAGGAGAATGGGTCAGTGATGACCAGAAGGTGTATGGTAAATTTAATCCTGTGGATTATCCTTCAAGTCCAAAGGATAAAAGAGATCTAGGTTTAGGACCTGATGAAGAGGAACCCGAGTACAGTGATGAGTCAGAAGAAGAAGAAGAAGAAGAAGAAGAGGAATAAACTCCCATGGATATTGGAGGAGATCCAGACTTTCCCCCTAGTCCTGTTACTGAGTTTGTATACTCAAGAAAAGGAAAAGTAGAGGAAGTGTTATCTATTCATGAGGAAGACCAGCCAATTCCTCACCAAGAAGGAGAAAAAGAGAATGTATCTGAATCGTCTGATTCTGCTAGGTTGAGTCTGAGTCCATTGATTGAAAACTCAGTTGTGCCTACTGATGAAGTAGAAAAAGAAAGAGAAGAATGGGTACCTTTTTCCGAAAATCTCCTTACTGCTGCTGATATGGAAGTTGTTGTGGATGATTCTGATGAAGAAAGACCAGCAGAGAATTTAGCTATTGTACATAAGAATGCACCCATTGAGGGGGAGCATCATTCCAATCTTGGAAATGTAACAGTGGCTGTTGAGATTGAAGATTGTGTAGAAGAGCCAGGTTTTATAGTCTGTGGTTTGGATTATCCTGATTCGGATAATGAATTATCCTTGAATAGACCAAAGATCAGCTATGACATCAATTCTGAGTTATTACCTGATGATGTGGTCCGAGTACATGATTTAGATGTGCTGAAAGAAAATCTCAAGTCAGTTTTGTAGAAGAATTAAATACAATGGAATCGTTTTTAGTATCCTCGAATCAATGAGTCATGAATGATTCTGTAGTCAGTTTAGCCTCTGCAAGAGTATCTACCACAGTTGCTCCTACAGATTTTGTTACAAAGTCTGATCTCGAATCCCTAAAGCATGAGCTGAACGAATCCTTCAGTGCCTCAGTTGCTGAGATGAAGCACTGTTTTCGTGAAGAAATGAAGTTGTTAGAACAATCTCTTGAGCTTTCTCTTGGTTTCAATCTTTCAAAATTTATGGGTGAGTTGATGGAAGCAGTCAAAGAGTGCCAGACCCAATCTTCTAGAATAGAAGCAGATCTTGAAGCCTTAAAGAAGTCTGTTACTACTTTAGATTCTTACATGAGCTCAAAGCCTCAAGCTGATAAGGATTTAGCCTATGTGAAAAGTGTTTTAAGCCAAATGGTCTCAGTATTTGAAGATTTCAAATCTTCTATAAAGGATCATGTTAAAATTCAAGACTCTCATCTGCAAACTCTGATTAGTAGCTTGACCAAAAGTTTCAAAGAAACTGTATCTTTCTCAGTTGGTCCTCTAGCTTCAAAACCTGCATTTGATTTGAATCAATTACGAGCTATGATGAAGGAGGAGCTTGGTTCTATTTCAACCAGTGGCTCTGTGGACTCATCAGATCTAAGCCGAGTAGTGCTCTCTACAAGAGATTCAGTCAGGGAAATAGTGACAATCGTCCACAACCATATGAAAGAGGCCTCTGCCTCTCAGGAGGAAATCAAGAACAAGGTGGATTATTATTTCCAAAGGATTTTTACCAAGAAACAACTCAACCATAATTTCAAGATGATGTTGGAAAACATGAAGTTACCCCCTGTAACTCAAGCCCTCCGAGAACAAGTCAGCAAGCTCAGGCAGCTGACTCCTGCCTTAGAAAAATTCATGGAGAACAAAGATGATTTTATATCTGCTATGGAAACAGGAGGAGGAATCATTATGGATTTCAGAAATCTGTTGCTGCACTTTTTCATGTTGATGCCAGACCAGTTATTGTCCCTCCTGCCTTGCCTGCCTCGGCCTCTACTGAGTCTCTAGTCCAGATTACTCCTGCTCAGGCCATCCGAAGCCTCACACCTATGATCACTCAACAAACTTCCCAATACAGGCCAGACACTTTATCAGTGGCTCTTCCTCCTGTGATCATTTCTGGGATTTCAAATCCCTCACCCTCATCCTCACCACCTTGATCCTCTTTTGATCCAAAAGGAAAATCTCATGTTGAAGATTAGGATTGCTAAAGTGGCCAGGTTGTTTGATTGGATTTTTTTTTCTCTCTTTTCTTTTCTATTCTGTTTATGTACGTTTTGTCTGGTCTAATACAAATGCTTTTCTTTACACTATCTATGTTTCTCAGTTTTATATGTCTGCTTTCCCACTTTTTGATTATCACAAAGGGGGAGAAAATTATAATGGGGGAGAAAATATAAAGAGAGGGGGGGAATATCAAAGGGGAGAAATTTGAGCCTTTGATACTATTCTTACATTTCTGTCTTTGGTACCAATTCTTTCAAAGATTATCTCTGATACTGTTATATTTAATACTTCCTATGATAATTTTTGATCTATTTCATTCTATTACTATTTCCTCTATTTCCTCTGCTACTGCTTTCTTTGAGAAATTCCAATATAAATGTTATATTCTCTTATACTATATTCTCACTATTCTTGGTCCTATCATAAGTTGTGATTATCCAAAAGGGGGAGATTGTTGACCTCACCTATTTTGATAATCCCAATTATGTGTTCATATATTATGCTATTCTCAATTGCTGATGATCTACATTTTAATTCTTTCAAATCAGTGATCAAGTTAATAATAATGTTTAAATAATCTCTGATTTATGTTAATCTCGATTATCCTTGTTTATACAAGCTTTGAAACAATTCTAAGTCAATTAGATGAGGTTTACATAAGAGTCAGAGCTACCGATAGCCAGATCTATCGATAGCAAGAGCTACCGATAGCCAGGGCTACCGCTAGCCAGAGCTACCAACAGCCAGATCTACCGATAGCCAGAGCTACCGATAGACAGAGCTACCGATAGCCAGAGCTACCGATAGCCAGAGCTACCGATAGCCAGAGCTACTAATAGCCAGATCTACCGATAGCCAGAGCTACCCATAGAGAGAGCTACCGATATCCAGAGCAACCGATAGCCAGAGCTACCGATAGCCAGAGCTACCGATAGCCAGAGCTTCCGATAGCCAGAGCTACCGATAGCCGGAGCTACCGATGCACAGAGAGCTACCGATAAGAGCTACTGATAAGAGCCACTGATAAGAGTTTGAAGAGCTACCGATGGAAGATCCCTACACCGAGTCAACCGTACACGTCTACAAACAAACGGCTACCTATAATGAACTACGGAGTCAAATCCAATATCCTCGACACTATTTGTTTATTATACTAACGGTTACATTTGTTACTTTTGATGCATTTAATGTTATTAAATGATTTATGTTGCCATTTCAGGAAACCGTACCATGTACGATCATAAAGTATAATCATTCCTTCTTCTCAGAAATACAAAAAGGGTATAAAGAGGACATCGTGTATGTATCAAAATGGTGTGAGAGAAAATAGACTCGAAGAGATCGAGCACATAGAACACACTTGCGATCAAGCTCAAAACGTGCCAAGAACAGCTGGAGAACTTGCACTCATGAGACTACTACTACCATCCTCCAGAACATAGAGCATACATTGAGAAATCTATGCTAAAGAAGAACCACACAAAAATCTTCATTCCTTGAGACGATAAGCAAGCTGAACCTGGAAGTCAAGAAAGCACATGATACTCTGTTTTCCAGACAAAAACCAGAAGAAGACTCAGAACGAATTCTAATCAACAAAAGGAGTCAAGAGCTGCACGAAGATCACTAGATCCATTTCTAAACTCTAAATCTTTATCTCTGTGATTTTATTTTTACATTACGAGAAGTGTGTGTTATCTGTTGTATTTTTCACACACACTGTCTCCTGAACCTTAGCTGGAGGATTTAAAAATCCTCACTCACTATCTTTTCATTCTTTTTCCCACTGTGGATAGTGGTAGAGGTTGTGTGTGACCTGGACAGCTGGTTGCTGTTGTTTTGTTTCCCACGGATAACAGTGGTAGAGGTCTTGCACCTGGACAGTTGTAAACTATTGAACCCCGATTCAGGGTGTGGGTCATCCTTATATAATCTTTTGAGAGGACTAAGTCTCGGCTTGAGACTGAACCTCTTGGTTAACTCCTCTGTGTTTTTAGTTTAAGTTTATATCCATACAATACATATACATTTCATATTCCGCGGCTATTACTTTGAAATATAATTTATTTTCAAGGCTACTTTGATAGTTAAACTCACAAGTGTTTATATTTATTGTAAACCAGTAAGTTAGTTTCAAAAGTTAAATTAATCATAAGATTAAGTTAACTGAGAACTAATCAATCTTTGAGAAACTAATTGAACCTTTATAATCTGTATAAATTCACTACAGTTTAATCTGTTTTTGAAATTGGTGGATTTTAATAGAAATTGTTTTTAGCAGAAATTTTAATTGGAACTCAATTCACCCCCCTCTTGAGTGTCCACTCCGACCAACAGAATATATAAAAAAATGAGGAAGAAGTGTCTTTATTTAACTTATATGGAATGAAAAAAATTCCTACCATCCTAACCACTCAATAATATAAATATTCCTTTATCAATATCCAATTCTATTTTCAATATAATATGATTTTATTTTTTTTAATCTATTTTTCTTAATTTTTTTGAAAATTGAAAGGGGTTATTTCTTAAATTACTTTTTTATTGAAATTATATGGAAATTCATAATCATAAATGAGTTAATCCATTGATTTAACTTATTCCTTAATATGGATTTTATCCAAGAATAGAATCGTTATTATTTCTAAATATGGCTTACCTTCTTGATGATAATATGTTTGTGATAAATGTTCCTTTTTAATAAGATGTTCATTTATGAAGTGATGGAATTATTATGAAAGACAATTCTTTTCCATATGGTATAGTCTAAAAAGATGGTTATATAACCCATTTATTTTAAAAGGATTATATATGATGAACTTTTGATGATATATTTTACAGTTTTTTATGATATTCATTGTGTTATGTATTGGATTTAAATTATATATTCCTCTAATTAACTGACTGAAGACAAGATTCCCTAAGGGTAAACAAGAATGGAATGGAGAGTGAACCTAGTTTAATAAGGGACCTAGTCTACATTTATAATCTTTTTAATGAACCTAGGATACTAATATTGTAAGTTTGTTGATCCCAATACACTATTATAGACATGGAAGTAATATTATAAAAAATGGAATTTATTTTTTATGGCTATGTGAATTCAAAAAATTCTTGTTTTATACCAATGTTATTGTATCATGGATTGTGTTCTTTTTATCCTTTATGATTTTTTTTAAATTCCATTATTTATACCATAACTAAATATTATGATCTATGGTTTGCTGAGTATGGGTTATCAATGGTTATTATCAAATTCACATACTATTATGTTCATGTTTTATTTGATATCTCCCTTATTTACCCATACATAAAATGTGATCTCATCCTTTGTTAGTTTTTATTTACTTTTGTATATGAAGAAATATATTAAATATGATATTTTTAACAAGGGTTCTATTTAAGAAGGAATATGTTGGATATGACATAGATATATTATGAACTAGTTTTCTATGTATATTTTTTTCCAAACATAATATACATATATTATTCGGAAATGAATCATTATTCTATGTAATGAATATAATTTTTAATAAATGATATATCTATGTATAAAATGTATTGGATTCTATAAAATTAATAGAAAATTCACAATTTCTATTATATTATCCTTGTAAAATGATATTTAATCTTATAAATTGATTATCCCTATAAATTTCACCTCATATATCTGGAATTGATATTTAAAAAATTGATGTATAACTTATGTGTTCGGAGTGTACTCATCATGATAATTATGTGTATCCAATGTGATTATGACATTGTGGAATATATAGATATGTCATTAGTGAACATTATGATTAAGAATTCCATGTATGTGATAATTCATTTTTCATGAGATCCATTATCACCATCAAAAAATTCTATAATAATAAATGCATAAAAAGATATCGACACAACTCATACATTCTATAAATCCAAGTCATGTTGATTTCAAACTAATTGTATAACCACTTATTATATCCATTAAAAATATAAACCATTTAAAGAAATTTCTCTTCACGAAAATGATAATACATGTAATCAATTATAGGCAATGGGTAACTTTTGTTCATAGTGATCTCATTCAACTTTGGGTAGTCAACACTATGTTAAAGACTATCGTGTACTCTATTAGAGAATGAAAATGGAGCATCACTTGGGTATATTCTAATTATGATTAATCCTTTATCCATGAGGTCAAAAGATATACACAATATCTTAAGAATAATCTAGTTTCATAAGGTTTTGTGATATAGATATAAGTATGGAACATAGGGTGAGATCGATCTTGAAATCAAGTCCACTACGTGGAGATAGCCCAATGAAATATTGTAAAAAGAGGTCTTGATTTAGGCCAACCTCATGTAAAAATGTGAGGAAGATATTTTATTCTCTACAATAAGGATCATGATAACTACCTTCATGGAAAATAATTATATTTGAAGAGGATCCGGAACAACACTTCCTTACTCGATGTCCCATACACTAGTCAACACAGTCCCTTCCCCTTTATGTAAAATAATGTCTAGAAATATTTGAGAAAACTTAAGTAGTAGATGGTAACTAGTCAACTATTGTATTCCAGATATTGCATAGAAATATATCATATGGAGAATTCTGATACTCTATATATGTATTAATGTACAATCTACCATAATAAATTCTAAATATGTGTGAAGATGACCCACTTTTCTTCACATTGGTGTATCAATAGATAACAACCCATATGAATACGAAATGGGATGTTCTAAAGTAGAAACTAATTGAGAATATATTAAAAAATTGGATTTTATTTTGTAATATAAAGTAATATGTAGTGTATAAGAGAATAGGGTCATTACTCACAATTTTTAAGGTCCTTATTGACCATCAAATATTGCCTAATCAGTAGCATATTCGCTAACATGAACCATTGTATTGAACACTAGATTCTCATGAGTAACATGAAATACTAACTATTTTTGTGTTTTCACCTACCGTTGATTGCATATATCCATGAAATGTCCTGTGTTTTATATATGTACTTACAAATCCTTTTGATTGAATAAAATTTGGGGACCAGTCAATCTATATTTGTAGAATACAATGAGAGGAACAACAAAATACACCATATAGTTCTTAGTCCCCAATCTATGAAAGCATCTAGTATATTAATGCCATATAGTGGTGGAAGAATAAAATACTCTCTATTTTATCTTCCTACTATTTCCCTAGTTTCCAACCTATTACATATCTTATTTCATTAATAATTAGAAACAAGATGTTTTTTGATGAATGAAATTTTCATTACACTGGTATCAAGATGGAAACCTCCAATTATGCCTTCCCTTATTTCCTTAAAAATCACCAGATCCATAAAATGCACTCGAGTACAAGTTATCAAATTGAAACTCATGAATTTTAATTTCATATATGGATGATGACTATTATCAAATATCCATTCCATTCGAGCCACATTTAATATCAAATGTGAAACAATTATAACCTCCTCTATAAAGAACTCCGAGTATGTTACATTTTCGTTAGCCCATTATAGAGCTACATGATCTTATTAACACAATCTTGGATTAGTAAATATAACAAAAACTACTCAAAAAGTGTCCCTTAAATGCTTGCAAAGTAATCCAGTCATATATACACTACTACAACATGAAATAAACCCATTTTCCTACTTAATCGTTATGTATAAAAGGATAATCTACAAATATCATTGCTTTATAGTCTCCACTATGTTTATATTCCTATAAATGGAATATATTTAGTAGTCTATGTATGTATGGGCCAGAGTTACCTGAAGTAATGGGATTTAAAGTAATATTTCATAAGGGTAATCGACCATAGTCACCCCAAACATGTGATCCCCGACACTAAATAGGAACTAGTAAAAAAGACTCTCAAATGGACAAGTTCTATAGCTAGAAATAGTACAGAAAAATGGGAACCTTCTATGTTGCACCCCCAAACAGAATAGGTGCTAAAAGTAACATTTCATGGTGTCAATAATGCATCGTTTCATTAAATATAGGAAAAAAATCTATGATTGAAAAATAACATCATTAAAGAAACTAATAAAAAACGACAGAAAAAGGGTTAAATATTAGATTAACATAACAATCTAGTAGCGAGAAAAATTTATAACCACTTATGAGAAGTTACATACTCATGTAAAGCCTAAAATACATCTGTGCTGGTCACAACTAAATATACACACTCATATATAGAATTCAAAAATCTAAAATCAATGGTTGTATAAATATATTAAAAAAAAACATATCACAGTTTTATCAATAATTTAAATATTTTGTATTACTCTAATGCATGAAATAAGTATTTGGGTTGTTATGATACATGCCAAAAAATTATTAATGAATCCCACTAAAATTTCATAAATTAATATACCAACAATATATACGTTATCCAATTAGAATTTAATAAACAATATCAATAAATAATGAAATCATAATTACCCAGATTATGGAGACATGGAGGTTCACTATAGCGTGCATGTCAGATAGTGACATAGTTTCCCAACTCCAGTTCCATTAAACTTATATCATTTTTATTTCCTAAATTAATACAAATATATAAATATGATATTCATTGTAGTGTTGTGATATAATTATGTATATTCACGACCTAAACCATTGGTCAACTTTTAGAATTTCACCAAGAATAATGTGTTCCTCCCCATGTAAAATAGGTTACAATATTTTGGTAGTGGTTAGAGGAATTCAATAGGTTGACTTTTCCCTTAGTACCAGGTAGTCATCAGCATAAAAAAAGATACAGTGTAAAATAATTCATAAAATAATGAGGAAACAATAACATTTAGAGTTCCAATTACATAGTCACAAAACATTGACCCACGCACTATCAATATTCCATGTGAGATAAATAAACCAAAACTAATCAAATGGATAAAATGTACATGGTTAATCCATATACCAAAATCTTGGAGACATAAATATAATTGAAATTTGAGAAACATCTAAATCCTTTTACTAACCAATTTAAACATTCACAATATGGTTTTATCCTTTTACCTTATCCCTAGAAAAAAAATCAACATTTTTATTAAAATGATTGAATATGTTTCGATTTGAAGACATAGTAAGAGACCACAAATAGCACACAACCTAAGTGAATTAAATATGCAATGAAGTTCCTTTAAAGTAAAAGTGTGTAGATAATCAATAAAATATCATATAAGAAAAATATTAATGTTTTCCCACAACATCATGTATACCTACTTATGAACCATACAAGAAGTAAATTTATCCCTCCATGTCCATATATTCCCAATAATTATGAGGATAGATCCAAAAAAATATTTTATACATCCCATAAGAAGTGAATCCCATATTCATAATGATAAATATCTCAAACATCCCTCTCAGGGAGGGGGCGATGGATAGTCCATATGGATCAATATGCACCAACTAAAGAAGACATAGAGAAAAAAACATGGAAAACTAGTGTACATAAATAAAAATAAGTAATAATATCATTATCATAAAATTTCACTATCATAGAAAAAACATGTGAAAGAAACATCAAACCTGGTGCTATTAAAGCTATATTATCATTATGAAAATCATTCCTATAACCCAAATAAAACATGTACTATAGTTAATGGATTCTACCCATATATAATAAGGTGATAAAAGTCTATTGTGTCCTTCGATGTCCTAAATTACAACTAAATCCTAAAAAAATCCAATATCTAAATGATTATGAAATATAGGATCATTGAAGAAAATAAAACAAACCATAATGGTATGTTAATGTAAAACATCGATAACAAGATCTGATACTGAAACAAATATTTTATTGATTGATGATAAGAATTCAATTCCATGAATCCGTATGAAAATTCCTTCATTAATAAATGTATACCTAGTGTGATAAATTTAAAAGCCTTATGTATGATCAATATAATTAGCCTGTTGTTGGTTTTGAAAAAGGATAATGGATAGTTTTTGATTCCAAATGAAACAAAAATCATCATATTAAGACTTCATTATCAATAAGTTGTTCATACTTCATACATTTGATTTATAATGGGAGTTTAATTTTCCAAAAATCAACAAATTTTATCACTAGGGTACTATTAGTTGAAGAAAGAAATTAGTAAAAAATATGTTGAAAAAGAGGAATATTTAATAGAATTACAATTATCTCATCACCACAATCGGCATCTGGCTGATTCAATTGGATTGGTGGTGGCCTCCACATACTATCTTATAGCTAATAGGAAGACTAAATTTTACCCAATATCCCCACTAGGTGGATTGTGGTCTCCATCATCAACAACCTACATTACCATCAGCTGTCTAGTTAGACAACCATAGGTTACAAATCTACATAAATTCTCCCAATCTTTAATTATCTAAATTATAACTGCCCCAATGTGTCTAACCCACCACAAAAAATATTAAATTTGATCATAAGATTAAAAAAAATTGAAAATTGGTACACTTGAAAATTAATGTGTCACAATTATGATGTCCATGATATATTTTTATCTAATTCTCACATTTGATCATGAATATTATCAGTTTTGTTTTCCATTAATAAAAATTAATGATCAGCCTTATTATGATTATATTTCACAAAGTTATCTATAAGAATGTGAAATATGAAATTTCTTAATGTGTATGATGTGTGTGTTACTTTTTTGTATACATTAAGTACTTATTGTAAATTAATGAACCATTTTATAAATGGGAAAATACTAATTTTTTTATTTTATATAGGTATTTTGATAATTGTTACCATATATTTGAAAATTTATTATTAAGAAGTAATGTTTATTTAATTGGATAAATCTTTAGTATCTATATTATGATTTTGAATGTATATGTTTGAGTCACATCAATTATTTTCAAAGTCAAAAGGTAAAAAATATAATTTTTCTACCAGATCAAGGACATAATGCTTGGGGAATCCTAACTGGAATCAAATATTTTTTTACATTACATTATATGTTAGGATTTTATTATATTATTATTATTATTAATATTTTTAGATACTATCACATGTTAAAATGATAAAGTTAGATCCTAGTTTAGTGGCATAAATATCAGTTTGATTTCATATGTGATAGATTTTAATGTGAGTTTTGATCTTTTGGGGGAATATGTTAGGTTTTTGGAATAATACATAATCAAAGAATATATAACAATTTGGGTCTGTATTAAATCATATTTCAGACATCATTTTGTCATTTTTGGAAAATATTAACATATGTTTTTGAAAAATTGAACATTTTACAGAAACAAATATCATTAAGGGGAATAATGTATAACCTTTACATTATAGTTTCTATTTTTAATAATTTAAATTCTATGATTATATGGTTTTATTATATGAAGCACCAATATTGGATTAATAATTCTAAAATTTTATAAAAATATAAAACCCGTCATACATCTTGGTAATAAGATGTGGAATATCAATACAAAACCCATAAGATGTGTAAAGCCTCATTTAAATAATTTTTTTTTAAATTGAATTTATTAATTTAAAATACTATTATCTTAATTTTAGTTATAATAATTTTTTAATAATACCTATGAAATGAAGAAATTAAAAGGTATGATGTGATTGAAATCATTTTTAACAAAAATTTCATATTATATGAAGAATTCTTTTCAATATATTACAAATTTTTGACCAAATATGTTACGTTTAAAACATTTAAATTATTAAATCAACTGAATTATTCAATGTTTAAAATAATTTATTAACACAAATATATTTAGTAATTGATATGAAATATTATTATGGACACTTAATTTTTAAAACAATATTTTATTTTGAAAAAAATAATCTTTTTACATTATTTTATATGATAACATATATATATTATTTTCTTATTTTTATGATTTCATATTTCATAAAGATTAATTATTATTTTGAATCAACTCATATAAAAAATATTGTAGGTAATTTATTTTATTTTTATGATGATTATTGTTTCTTATTGAGTATTAAAAAATTTTATTTTTTGAATAGTTAAAGTTTAGTCACAACAAAATTATATAACTATGAATTAAAAATAAATTTAACATTCTATTTATTAAAATATATATTTTACCTGTAATATAATAAATAATAAATTATTACATTGAAAATTATATTTCATATTTAAAAACATAATTTATATTTTATACTAATAAAATCTATTTTAGGTTCACTGAATTTAGTAATGTGTTCTGGAGATGATACTAACTCATACCATCCTGAATTTTAAAATTATCCATATTATTTAAAATAATGACCCAACTATATTTTTTGGAATAAGTTTTTCACTTAATTATTAGTCATAGATAATAATATATTAGATATTTTATCAAAAAAATTCCATATTCTCAAGTATAAATACCCACTTATTCTCATATTATTATCCATTAAAATGAATTGATCATGATTTTCCTTCAATTTA
Source organism: Viscum album (assembly GCA_963277665.1). Taxonomy (NCBI): domain Eukaryota; kingdom Viridiplantae; phylum Streptophyta; class Magnoliopsida; order Santalales; family Viscaceae; genus Viscum; species Viscum album. The sequence continues at coordinate 1,875,935,220 of OY728142.1, read as the reverse complement.
CCCTCTAATTTATCATTCCATGGACATTATAATGTTATTCTACATTCATTATAGGCTTTTAGGACATAATATATGGTCAGAATTTATAAACACTGATAAACATTATATTTTCAGTCCTTCTAATTCATTACTTTCCCAATGAGAAATGTTGTTATAAAATATTTTTATAATTTTGTTTTTTTATTTTAATATATATATAATCATTACCTAAAATTATTCTACCCTTTTATGTTATTATAATTCTGAAACCCTCGTGTAGCGATAAAAAATATAAAATTTTAGTAAATTCGTGATTGTGTTGAAACTATGAAATTAAATCCATATCTAGATCCAAACAATTGGATGTAAAATTATACATAAACTCATATAAAGAAAATGAACCTATATGATTTTGGTCATATTTTTTTACCATTATTTGATGCAATAATCATTGGTAATGAAATTATGAAATATTAAAAGATTAAAAAATGGATTTCATTCTGTTTATGTATAATTTATACAACCATAATAATTTATTCTCTTTTTTCCATTTAATTCCATAGATTAAATTTATTTAGTTATTCTAATATTATTTATTTTAATGTAACAGTTCAACCCCTTTAAATGGATTATAATTTTCATTAAAAACAATTTATAAGAGCACAATATATAATTTTTTTTCAATTACGCATCAATGTTTCACATAAACTCTAAAATTTTTATCTCCAGTGGAATTATTTATTTTGTAATACCCTATCATTAATCATAAAATGTTTTTTTGGTGGGTTTGAACTTATTGTATGTACCATATAATACATCTTCACTTTTTTATAAGAAATCATTTTAATGTGTAGATTAACCTCATCTTCTTATAAAAATTATTTTCATTAAGGGTAACATCCTCAAATTATTTAAATGCTTCATGGTGGATGTATTATATATATATTATATATATATATATATATTATGATCATGTTCTATATATGTATTCTTGAATCATATTTCATTATACATTTAATTATGAGTTAATAAAATTTTAGGGTTTATTATATTGAATACATAAACCATATACAAGTTATAATATGATGGTAGGTCTATGAATTATTATCTATCTGACACATTGGGTAATTTTTAATTTCTCGTGAGATTATTTGTTAATGTATTATGTAGTAGACCAAATCAATTATGGGAAATAATCTAGGATGTTATGTTTTCCTAACAGTCCTCCTTAACATATGATTTTGATTCCATATTTTTTATTTCCACAACATTTTAAAAAATTCAGGATCATATATTACATTCTTATTTATTTTGTAATTCATATGTTATTATTCATCGATTTTTATAAATAATTAATCATGAATGACTTCACGATGATGTGATCAGTTAACCTAGTTGTATTTTAATTCAAACAATTCCATCATATACTAACTTTTGATCTTTTAATTTTAACCTGTATTCTTTTCCTCAATGATAAATAGATTTCACCCTTCTAATTTTCATATTTCCATTAATTAAAGAGAATATTAATAAAAATGAAATTTTTAGATGATTATCATATGTGAAATAGTTTTTTGGAGATATTGAAAAATTATCCTTAGTTAATTTTTCCTTGTTTTAATGAAAAAGAATCCCATTTGAAATAATGGATGTGACTTTTTAAATAAAATGTTATTCCTAACTAACTAAAACACTAAATCAAAATGGTCCTGAATTTATAATTAACTCAATATTTTTTATTTATATAATTAATTTATAAGGATAATTACTTATCCCATTAGTTCGTTTCAATTACAGTATGTAATTAATTGGGTTTAGGCAATAGATAAGGGATTACAGGTCTTGGGTTTCACAATTATTCTATTACCATAATGGATTACTATAATTATTAACTATCTCATTATATAAATGAAATTGGTCCCCATTTATTATTGAATGTGAGTTTTTTGTTTTCTCTATTTATCTTTTTATCATTTTTTGTGAGACATATTTATAATCAAACAGTATTTTAAATCATTTACAACATTATATGACCACTGAAAATACAAATCAAGATTTCATTCATTATCTGTTTTTGAAAACAAAATATAAAATTTTATTTACTCTTAGTATGATTAATATTTATTCCTAATAAAAAATATATTATAAATTAATTATATCATATTTATTTTTCATTCTTATTGATCATTAAAAAAATTATTCATTATATACAATCTTTTCCAGGTTTATTTGGCCTTACACATTTCTTCTCATGGATATTTCCTAACAAAAAATACCCATATTTATTTATCATGTTTTTTTATTTTTTCTTTATTATATCTATATAAACAGTGATATTCCTGGCCAAATATTAAATTATATACACATTTATATAATGGTATATGCAGGTTATTATTTATGGAAAGACTACTATCATGTGCTTCTTCTATGTCTTTCTCATGGAACTTTTCTTTTATTTAAAAAAATATTTAATGTCGCATAATTATATTAATAATATTCCACTAAAATTGTTTTAATTCTTCCATTAAATGATTTTGTATAATTCTTTTTTGAATTGGTATATAATTAATAAATGTGATTAAATATTTTTTAAATACCACATTGATTATCATTGCATTAAAATTAGATTTACATTAAAACATTTACATCTTTATTATATGTTCTTTAAAGAAAATATTTTCACTCTAATGATATTGGATTCCACTATATATCATAAATTTACATATTCATATATAAATATATATCCTTATTCCCAGCACATTATCAACAAAATAAATGAAAAAAATCCATGGTTTTCTTTTTACTATTAAAATGGATAGAATAAACACTTTTTTTTATAAAAACACATTATTTTAAAAAAAGAATCTATCAATGTAGAACTCATAAAAATGCTCCCATCCCCCATAGATATTGTAGTGGTTATAAAAATATTATTTACCATACATGTTTTACTATATATTATGCCAAAACAAGCACTTTTCATATAATTATATTTTTCCATCACAATATTTACTCTAATAATGAATGAATTTTACCTCAATTATTCATTATATTTATTATTTTAAATTCCAAACAACATCTTTTCATATTCTATTTCTCACTTATCATAATTATCGTCCATATATGAATGAATAGAAGTATAATTTATCTACATTTTCGTTGGAGACAAAACATTATTTGTTACCAAATAATTTTAGTTTTCCTCTAATCAATGGCATATCATACTGATGGTATTTATCTCATCACAAACAATTTTTTTCACCCGCTATTTCTATATCATTACATGTGTCTTATAATCGTTACTTATATTATCATTTTAATATAATAACCCATGAAGCTCTATAAATTTATTTTATGAAATTTATAATGTTGAAATAATAATATAAATCCATTCATTCCCCCCACAATAAATAAAATATCACATTATGTATGGATAATTATAATTCTTTGTCATTATTTTATTTAGAAACACACTATCCCTTTAGGAATATCTTTTTCAAAAACAACATTTTTTGAGAATTTTATGACAACATATATGTTGAAACCTATGAATATCATTAAATTTTGTTACTTTTCATTCACAAAATATCCAATATCTTCTTTATAACATCTGATTATATCTTAAATGATTTTAAAATATCCACAATTAAAAGTGATGATTTCATTTGGTATCACGTGTATAGTTATTTTCAAAATAATATATGATTTTTTGTATAACATCTTTGATTTATAATCATCCAAAAAAGTACATGGATCCTCAATATAACATTAAAGAGTACAATATTTAGTTATTTATTCTTATGAAACATCATTGATATAATTATTTTTCATAATCTCATTTGAGTAATCATAGAAAAAATATTCTTCATAATGGCTAGTATGATTTATTTCAATTGAAAATGTGCGAAAAATAATTTCTTCTAGTTTCTTATAGAGGGTATACATTTAAAAAATTTCATCTCCTTATTATTTCAAATAAGCATAGTATATAAAATAAACAATGTTTTGAGTTGAAGATGATGTACCATCTCCATGTATTTAGTTCCTGATGAATATCTCTTGATAAAATAATTATATTAAAAAAATCAAATTGTTTAATATTAAAATATAAGTGTAACCATGAATAGTATTCTGGATTGTTGTTCTAATATTATTGGTGAAACCATACTGAGTGGAAGGGTGAATTAGTGCGGTGTACATGAAAAAGATTTAAATTTCACTCATCTTAGATATATAAATGATAGAAAAAATAAATATCACATGTTATTCTAACCTTTGATCATCATGAATGTAATATTAGTATTAAATCAAACAATGAGTAATATAAGGGATTCATAATGAATTTGAAATCCATTGTCGATGACTACACACTTATATAATAAATTTTTCACACTCACATATTTCTTCTCCTCTATCTTCTATTTGGATTCAATGTAGGTGTATATAACAACTTATATCATTAATCCATGTCATATTGATGTAATGTTTGAATTATTAATCCTATATAATGGATTCTTTCATGAATTGGGACTTCTATCTGAATTCTAATCCATAGAATATATCATGAATATTTTTTTTTCAAATTTATTGAGTCTCAGGTAATGATCGATATGTTTTGTAATATGATGGATCAAGGATTAAAAAAATTAGATATTGTTCATGTGAAACATTTCATTCCATGACTGGTTGAAATTGTTTTAATGGTTATCATCTAGATATTACACAATAAGATTTATGAGTCAATTTAATGAGGATTAAGGGAAATTGTTGTGGTTTTTTGGTAGGTGGTGTCATGATAGGACCCATACAGGGAATTCAACGATGTTGATGGAAAGTGGTTAGAACCACATGACATGGATAGGTTATATAATGTTATTGATAGGTATTTCCATGATTGGATGAAGTCGAGGGCTAGGCCAATAACCTGGGTGGCCAGATTGTAGAACCTTATTTATCACACCATGGACTATTATGGAGACATGGCATGTCTTGTTAGCATCAAGGTATGGGTGGTCTAATTTTAAGATGAAGATTAATATTTTTTAAACAACCTTTTTATATTAATGGATATTGGGAACCCGGGGGTTCCATTCTTAGATGACACACATATTTATACTTTTTCTGTCTCCTTTGGTGTGGGATGAATTTTTTTTATTTGACTTTGATTCCAGATACATTCAACACTCAAATTCAATATTTTCTTAAAACAATTAATTTCATATGATTTATGAATAATTTTGATAGGTATTTTATAATGGTTATAATAGATCATGGTGGGATCAATCGAGGATCATGGTACTTTTATGATGGTTGCGTAAAAAATAACATGGTATTATTTCCAAGACCCATACACCAGGATCTGATGCAAATATAACACCATTTATATACTTGTTAAAATACCTATGGGTGCTTCTCAATATTTAATTTACATAATTATAATATATAAATAAATGTTTATTTATAGATATCATAGATTTCTTTTATGTTTAGAGTTTCAAAAATAAAAAAAGATAATAACATATAATTTTTCTATTTCCACTCAGTAAACATGTTTTCTAAAAAAATTGGTTTTTCTGTATACAATATTATTTCATTCATGAAAAATTATATTAATTTATTATGTACCAGTATTGAACTAGTTATATTAAATAAATTTCCTTAGGACATTGAAAATATTTTATCACGTTGGATGATAAAAAAATTACAGTAACATTGAGTAAAATAATACAATTCCACAATTTGTATACATTTGTTGAAAATAATAATACATTTCATTAGAACATTATATTTTAATATATTTTATACCTTCAATGTTAAATGTTTTTTTATAAAGATTCATTATCCATATGTGAAAATATAAATTATTATATATTATTCATATATGCAATTGGACATATATTTTTTGACAGTGTGGAGGATGATTACATATTTCATACGATGAAGAGTTATAAATGAAAAAAAATCAAATTACAATGACGCTCATCTGATGAATTTATATCAATACCATTTGATTAACATAATCTAATAGTGGAATTGGTGTCTTCCAGATGATAAACTATAAAATCCAACCGAAAATGGAATTTCATTTTATTGGATGAACACTTTATATTACCACCAGATAAGATCCATATACACTATAATAGTGTAGAAACCAATGATAATTGGTATAAAATGTTATGTTGAATCCTTAAAAGTATTTATGGAGTTTGGAAAATGTTAAAGCAATGACCTATGATATTTACGGATATGACCATTGCTAATTTCCCTCTAAATGAAAGGATTTTTCAAGGAGGTGGAATCTTTTGAAACCATGAATATGTAAAAATAATGTGAATTGTATATAACATAATGTTACATTAAGAGAACATCATGTTAATATTTTTGAGTTTCTATTTCTTATGGATTCTATGAGATGGTATTTTGTAAATTCCACAAGAATTAATTGTTTTGTAAAATTTTTTCAAATATTTTATTATTTATGGATTTCATATGTATAATGATAGACATGTGTCTGATATTACAATGAATGAATTAATTTTGGTAAGAAGGACATGGAATACTGTTAGGTAAAATATTTTTATACTATTTTTTTGTATCATCCTTTACACTTAAAGATATTATGTGGAAATCTGTTATATAGATTTTGAAAGTGATGATTAATTTATAATATTTTTTTAATTATTCTTATAATTGTCCATACTCCAATGTTTATTATGTAACTATAATTGTGGACTTGCTATCAGAAAACACCTATTATGCTTGGGTAACTATTTATTTTCCCCATTTTTAGACATATATGATGGATTATACATTGGGATATTATTGATACCTTAATAAGGGATTCTCTACTCACCCTATATGGTATACCTACTATTATTGGAGTCTGTGTTATGAAATAAGGTTGCTAATATGTTGTGATGTAATTAGGGTTGAAGCATCTAAATGGGAATTATATAATGGGATTATGGCCATGTTCTTAGATGATATTAAATCATTTATTTATTTATTTTATATAATTTTTAAATATTTTCATCCTATTTTATTATTACATGTTTTATTATATAGTTTCAAAGAGTATATATTGTTCAAACATTGATGTGTTTTGAATTATTATTAATTTAAATTTTCATATGTATGTCAATTTGTTCTTTAAACAATGTGATTGAAACAGATTTGAAGGAATATCCTCCCTAATATATTGATTAGAGACTCGCCGCATTTTGGAATCCTATTACATATAGGGTATCATGCCTCTGTTAAAAAAGGCCAACATAGAAATGGCCAACTATCCCACATGATGGAAAGTTATAGGGTATATATTTTAACATAAATGTACAGAATCAACCATGACTTATACATGAAAAAAACATATTAAAAAATTACCCACATTATTTATATTCATCGACATAATTTATTTTCCCAATATTAATGATATTTGTATATCTCTACATTTTATGGATCATATTCTCCCTATATTCTCCATTATAAAATTATTATAATGGTATTATTTCAATTATAAGAATATTTAAATAATGAAATTTATAAAATAAACATAATCACATCCTACTCAGTGGACATTCATAATTTTTTAACTCTGTTTCTCTCCCTTATTTACTCTCGATAAACTATATACATTCTTATTGAAATTTTTATTCACATTTAATGTTTTCACTAAATAATGTATCTTGCAGCCCCATAGTACACCATATGTTGTGTATGAATTATGGTCTCATATAATTTAATATTATACAATGTAAAAATGGATACTTTTTTTATATTTTAAGGGACACATTTTATCTATAACAACGATCATACATAACCACAACTAGGACCATAAATGTAAAAATCAAGAACCTGGATAATTTTAATTTCTTTATCAACATAAGGCTACAAACTAATAAAACATATCAATGATTTGTTTATATTCCTAAGAATAACTAATACATTAGACTAGTAATAAACATTTTTGGATACTGTCATTACTCATATAATTTCATTGGCCTCTTCATATATGACACACAATACTATCATATAGTATTGTATAATGAGATATTTGTTTACTAGGATAAACTCAAATAGAAAATAATAAATGATATAAAAGTAGATAAACTTTTTCATTCACCATAATTCAATTTTCTCCCCATTATGAATCCCATTAATTTGTCCAAAAAACACTTCACATCCATTCATAATCATCAATAGAAAACTATTTAGCGGTAAATAACATCTCAATTCCATATATTTCATGAATTCTATAGTTGTTACTACTTTTTATTATGTAATTTATCAAATTATATGCATTTTTAAATTCTTATGAAGAACTATTTAAAAAATCAAGACGCTACCTTTTGAAATTAAAATTCAAAAAATACCATCCATCATTAAAATTTTCTCCCTTAAATATATATGTTGAATTGTTCATTGTGAATCTTCAAAAAAAATATAAAAATGGGCTGTTACTAGAATGATAAATGAAAACCAAAATATATAGAGAGTATGAGGTCCCAAATCTGTTTGACCATCTAATTTTCAACAATCATGGAATAGTAGAATACTTTATATCAAAACTAGTTGGTTTATCTATTTGTTTTCTCTTTCTACTTGTTGAATTATTTTGAGATATATTGATTCATGGTGAAATAGTGATTTATGTAACATCCCAAGTTAGTAATTAATAATAGATATTTTTATCTATGTCTATTTATTTATTAGATAGTGTTTTAAAGGCTTAAAAGGAGAATAAATCCAATCTTAAGCATGTAATACACAAATATTTTTAAAAGATTGTTTTCCTACATTTTGATGGAAAACCTTTTTTAAATCAAACTTTTGACAATTTTATAAGCTCTATTTGTCGAAATAAACATATTCTTTATGATTGGGACATTGTAATTTTAATTGGATAATTTTTTGGTAATTTTCTGACAATGTTCATTTTTAAATGAATAGTGAAAACTTTTGCATTTTACATCAAAACTGCTTTTTCATCTAATTTATTTATATAGTTAGATTATCATTTTAATAGGTATTAAAGTTTAATTACAATATATTTTACCATTTAATCCAATTGTGGTCATTAAAAATAATTTCACTTTGGAATTGGGCATAATCAAGTGCCAAACTTTTCATGAATATTGTTTCTAAAAAAACCTGATATTTGTTTTTACAATGAGAATTATTTTTATATTAATTATTGGAATTTCTATGTTTGGAATTTTGGTAAAATGGATTAAATATTTGGAATCATAAGATCCAAATAATTTAATCAAGACTCTTGTTTTTGGACATTATAAATAGTAACGACAGTAATTATCTTTATTTATCTGGATTAATTAGTAATCAAGTAGTCAAGGATAATAAAATAATATCATAATAATAACAAATTACCCTAACATGTTTCCTAATTATACTGGTTGTGTCATTTACGACCCTGGGATGCCTTTTTCCAAAATTTGGGACCCCATGGAATCACTTTTGTGTGATAGTGACTTTTTATCTTTTTATTTTTAATGAATGTTAAATATAACAAAGAATGTATCACGTGAGTAAAAAAAATTTAATTTTGTCAACATAAATGATCTATTGGACTATAAATAGTCATTGGAACGTTAAATGTATTTCATACATCATATTATTTTTTAAATAATATTTAGACGTTATATAAATTAAATTATTAATGACATCATGATGATGCAGTGATTACCTCATTAATGAACAATGTAAATAAAATGAAATGATAACGTAAAATCTAAGACATAAACTTGTCAAAGACCTATTGGATGAGTATATTTCGAACCCTTATCACCTTATCCTCAAAAAAAATCAATGTGGGACCTTTAAAGATCCGAAACTCATTTGAAAATAAAGAAACGTTTTATACCTTTACAAGAGTGCCCCTCATCTCCTATTATAAAAGGCTCCCACCTCTACCCTCTTACCTACACATCTCAAGCCATTTGATCAGCCATTATCTTCTCATTTTATCTCCTTACATCCCTTTATTAATCCTATAATCCTTACTTAGGCAGGATGCTCTTCAAGAAACCCTTTTGGTTCAAACCAAGAGGAGTTACCCGATTTAAAGGTAATGTCTTCAGTTGTGTTATTGTGTTTCATTTTGCTTCTACAACCGCCTAAACTACTTTTATTCATTTATTTAGTAACAATTCCAGTTTTTTAAATTTATTAGGGTGTTGTTATAAGAATTATTCTAGCTACACTTATAGACACCTACATCTAATCGTTAAAGAACATACTATTTCTGTGGATGGCGAATTTCTGCCTCACGAAACAATGATTGTTCAATATTCTTATAACACCTTCAAATGTAGCCATTAATATGTCACTATATTTTTATATGATATATAATATGTTTATTTTTTCTTTAATCTTCTGTATTTTTCATTTGTGGCATACCTTTATGGCGTCCATTATGGGTATACGCGATAATTTCATTTTAGGAAGTGCCGACTACCGCCCCCTCAAAGTGATTTGATTAATTAATGCCATTTGTGGGACGTAGAAAGGATGAAATTAATTATATTATATTTGATATTATACTGGAATTATAATATACCTTCACATCATTATGATTATATTCCATAAAATACATAATAGAAATGAAAATAGCATTCATGCGTACGTATGGCTTACCGTCTCCATGAACGGTGAATTTCATTTCATACCTCTAAATGTTATGTAATATTGTAAATACATTTATATACTGGATATATATGATATATATGATATCTAAATCATGAATATAGTTCTGGATATAATGGATATTTTACCCAATGAACAACATGTAATTATAAGAAGTCCATTTTTGACTCAAGTACCAATGATTGACAAAACTACTGTTATTAACTTAAATAATTACATATTGTTAATAACATAGTAATATGAAATTTAAAATGAATAATGAACTTGAAAACGTTTCTCATGAAAGTAGAAATTAACTCAATTGTATTATTTAGGATTTTAACGAATGATCAAGTCAAGTCGGACCTGAGGTAAGGGACTTCTTCTCAATCTCCTTTTATTGAGGAATATTTTGTTTTATACACAACTTTATTTTATACGGTGTATAAACCCATTTGACTTTTACGTTTATTCAATAGGAATATTTTTTATATGAAGGGTTTAATAAACTACAAAAGGGAATGTTTTTTTGTCATACGTATGTGGCGACAGTGACTTCTCCTCCACCGTGACAATTATTTGAGCATCGACTTCCTCTACAAGCCATAAAATTTTTTTAAATGAAAAATAAATACCATGTTTTACTTTTCTTTTATTTTGGTATTGAAAATGGTTTTTATAATTTATTTATATCAATGTGTTGTATTGATATCTTTTTATTGAAAAGTGTAAATGTCGTGTTTCCTTTATGCATGTTTTATGTGATACGATTATGTTATGGTTCTTGGGCATTGTTTTGATGATGGATGGTTCCGTGATAATCTAAGGGTTGGTTTCCCCGATATAGCACTCCAATGCATTGGGTAATGTGATGGGGTTAAACATTAAGGTTTCTCTAAAGAGATTTTGGGAATATACTGTGATGGGTATTCCAAACGTAACCATGAGGGTTACTCTCTACATAAGAATGTTATGAATGCCTCAGGTTACCTTTATGTATTATGATTTATATGATTTATTCATGATTTGATGAGGTATGTTAAAATGATTATGTTTTATGAGTAAAGTATGATTTCATACATGGACTAATGTTTTCATTTCATAATTTTATATCCCTTACTGAGCTTTTTATGCTCATCCCAAGTTTTTGAAATGTTTTTCACAGGTCAAGGGATAGGTACATGATGTGATGATAGGGTCAAGGAAGTGTCATGAATGAATCCATGTTTTGTTTTAAATATGTTTCCATTGATGGGAAAAAAATAAATATAATATTTTATGTAACCACTTTGTTTAAATGTGGAATGTAATGCATGATTTATGATCTAGTTCTCTAAAACTCTAAAACTGAAAATATCCTCAATGTGTAATCTTGTAATAACTCAAGATTAAGTAATGTTTAAGGTCAGGGCCTTATAGTTGGTATCAGAGGTCAGTTTAGATAACATTAGGAGTTAGAATTCTATTAAATAATTATCCAAAAATATTATTTTTGTTATGGTCAAATTGAAATGATATAACATTTGAAGATTGCCATGTTTCTTCATATAAGACATGTTTGTTCAGAATGGTTTTCCGCAGAGAAAACATGTAAGCAGTGATAGAAAGGCATACAGAAGGAAATGACCTTCCGAATCAGCATCCTGAGATGGTCGTAATTGGAACTGAATAGTTTTTTTAGTAATGGTGCAGTTGACTCAAGCAATAAATGGTGGTGGTATCTATGCACGAGATCAGCCAGATCAACCGTAGAGGAACATGTTAGTGGTTGAACGTTTCATGAGGCAACATCCCCCACCATTCAGAGGATCATCTGACCCTATGCTAGCTGAAGGGTGGATTAATTTTCTAGAGAAGATTTTCAATGTAATGGGGTGTTCATACAATCAAAAGGTTAGTCTTGCAATTTACCGTTTGGAGGGTGAAGCAAATATCTGGTGGTCGATGGTTAAAAATATCAGGGATGGTGATGAGATTGATGCTCTCAACTGGGATGAATTCAGAGGTATGTTTCTTGAGAAGTGTTTTCCTAAGGCTATTGGATATAGGATGGAAAAACAATTCCTGGAATTGAGGCAAGAGGAAGACTCAGTGGATACCTATAAAGAAAGTTTCACTTGATTGGAAAGGTATGCTCCAAATTTTATCCGAGACCTTGATAGTAAAATCAATCTTTTTTACTCAGGATTAAAGCCAAAATATGTAAGGGATTTAGCTTCTAGCGAGTTCAAGAGTTATGAAAAGCTTGTTCGATGTGCTGAGAAGGTCGAAATGGAGTTTGCTGATGATCAAGTGTTCTATAACAACCAGTAGAAGAAGAGACCGAGGTGGTAGGAGAAAGGAAATAATTCTTCAAAAAGGTCTGACGGTAAGAAAACTAAGTTTCTAATTTTTGATAAATGCAGTAAAAGGCATGTTTGGGAATGTCTTCTGAATTCTGGAATGTTCTACCAATGAGGTAAGTTGGGACATAAGGCTCGTGATTGCACTGAAAAAGATCAGGGTGATGGTAAGACCAAATTTTATTTATAGTTAGTGAAATGTTTTATGTGCAATGAGATGGGTCACTATGCAAATGAGTGTCTGACAAAGAGCTCGATTGATGGGAAGTAGTTAGGTTACAAGCAGAAAGGTGTGGTGAAATCCTTTGCAACTACTCCAGCAGATGTCTGTCTATCAAATGATGTTTTATCAGGTACGTTGTTTGTTTTTTCAGATTATGACAGGGTGTTGTTTGATTTAGGGTCTACACATTCTTTCATCTCTAAAAACTTTTCTAGTATAATAGGATTACCATCTCAAGAAATGACTCTTAAAATTGTGGTAAAAACACCTGGGGGAAATGTTGAGGCAAAAAGAATTTATAAAAATCTTTTTATCTTTATAAGTGGAATGAACCAACTTTCAAACCTTATTGTTTTACCTCAAGTGGTGTTTGAAGATATCCTGGGTATATATTGGCTCTCTATTTACCATGTTAAGATTAAATTTAGAGCTAAAGAAGTTTCTTTTTAGAAAGAATTTCAGTTTTTGTACAAGAATGAACCCATAAAGTTGATAACATATCAAGAGGTCGAGAGACATGTAAAAGATGGAAATGAATGTTACCTTGCACCTATCGTTGAAAACAAGGGAACTGTTCAGATTAATGAATTTTCCAGTGTTAAATGAGTATCCTAATGTTTTTCTTGATGAGTTTCTTGGAATAATACCAGATCGGGAAGTTGAGTTTACTGTTGACTTAGTTCCTGATGCTAAGCCAATTTCAAAACCCCCTTATCAAGTGGATCAAATTGAGCTTTTAGAGTTGAAGGAGAAATTACATGATTTATTATAGGAAGGTCTCATTCGACCTAGCACATCACCATGGGGTGCTCCTGTTTTATTTTTTGTAAAGAAAGATGGTTTAATGAGACTTTTCATTGATTATAGAGCATTTAATAAATCACTGTTAAGAACAAATATCCTTTTCCTCATATCGATGATTTTTTGATTAGCTTTAGGGAGCTAAGTATTTTTCAAAGATTGACCTGAGATCGGGGTACCATCAGTTGAATAAAAAGGATGATGATATTCTGAAGACCATGCTCCATAAATGATATGGCCATGATGAATTTGTAGTTATGCCTTTTGGGCAAACCAATGCACCTGCTGTATTAATGGACCTTATGAATAGAATTTTCCATGAGTTCTTGGATAAGTTTGTGGTTGTTATCATTGATGATATTTTGGTGTTTTCTAAAAGTAAAGAGGTTTATGGAAGACATTTAAGGGTTATTTTGCAAACCATGAAAGAAAATAAATTGTATGGGAAATTCAGAAAGTGTGAGTTTTGTTTGCAAAAAATTTCTTTAGTTGGTCACATTGTTTCTAATGATGGGATAACTGTTGATCCTGGAAAAATAAAGGTTGTTGAATAATGGACAAGAACCACAAATGTAACTGAGATTCGTATCTTCCTTGGTTTGGAAGGCTATTACTGAAGGTTTGTTAGAAATTTTTCACGGTTATCTAGTATAATGACTAAGCTAACTCGGAAGGGTTTCATGTTTATCTGGTCAAAAGAATGTGATGATTGTTTATAGGAATTGAAAAGAAGATTGGTGAATGCTCCAGTTTTGTCAGTACCTTCCTGGAATGGTGAGTCTATTATCTAAAGTGATGATCAATTGAAAGGACTTGGTTGCGTACTAATGCAGAATGATGAGGTAATTGCTTATGCTTCATGACAACAGAAAACTCATGAGGTAAATTAACCTACACATGATTTGGAGTTAGCTGCTATTGTTTTCGCTTAAAAAATTTAGAGGCATCATTTGTATGGAGTCAAGTTTCAAATATATACCGATCACAAAATTTTAAAGTATATATCCACTCAGAAATAATTCAACATTAGACAGAGGAGATGGCTAGAATTAATCAAGGATTATTATTGTACAATTCATAAACATACGGGAAAAGAAAATAATGTGGCTGATGCATTGAGTTGAAAAAGTAATGCTTCATTAATAATGTTGCATTTGGAACATGATCCTTTGGTTAAGGATTTTATAAACTTTGGAATAGAATTTGTTGGTGTAGGATGTACTTCTGTTTTCCTTCATCTATCAGTGAAATCTTCTCTATTAGACAGAATTAATCAAGCACAGAAGCAAGACAACGAGTTGTATAAAAGGTAGATCTGGTTCAAAAGGGTAAGTTGCCTGAATTCAACATTGATAATGATTTTTTTTGAGATTTGGGAAGAGATTGTGTGTTCCGTGTGATTCATAGTTGAAGAGATAGTTGTTATGTGAAGCTCATAGTTCTCCGTTTTCAGTTCATCCAGGGAGTACTAAGATGTATAGAGATCTTCAAGAGTATTACTGGTGGGACAGAATGAAAAGAGACATTGCTGATTTTACTGTGAAGTGTTTGACTTGTCAACAGATTAAAGTAGAGAGATAGTTACTGAAAAGGATTCTTCAGCCTTTACCAGTGCAAGAGTGGAAATGGTAGAATATATCCATGGACTTCGTTGTGGGATTGCCGAAGACACCTTGAGGTAATAATGCAATATAGGATATTGTTGATCGCTTAACAAAATCTGCTTATTTCCTTGCTATACGAGATATTTTTTTCCCTAGATCAGCTTTCACGTTTGTATCTTAAAGAGATAGTCAGGTTACATGGAGTTCCTCTCACCATTGTATCTGACCGTGATCCCAGGATCACTTCTAACTTTTGGAAAAGCCTTCAGAAGTGGTTGGGTACTGAATTAAATTTTAGTATGACTTTTCATCCTCAATCAGATGGGCAGTCAGAACGAACTATTCAAACATTGGAGGATATGCTATGTGCTTGTTCGATGGATTATCAGGGAAGTTGGGACCAACATCTTTCTTTGGTTGAGTTTTCTTATAATAATAGTTTTCATTCTAGAATACAGATGGCACCATTTAAAGAATTATATGGGAAGCTGTGTTGAACTCCAGCCTTTTGGGATAAAGTAGGTGAATGGAAGTTGTTGGGACAAGAATTGGTAGAAGTGTTGGTAGAAAAAGTTCAGCTGATACAGAAACACATGAGAAGAGATCAGAGTAGTCAAAAGAGTTATGCGGACAACAGGATGAAGGATCTATCTTTTGAGGTAGGTGATCATGTTTTTCTCAATGTTTCACCATGGAAAAGTGTGATGCGATTTGGTAAGAAAGGAAAGCTGCGTCCAAGGTTCATTGGACCATATGAAATTCTGGAGAGAGTTGGATCAGTTGCATACCGAGTGGCTTTACCTCTGAGTTTGTCTCAGGTACACAATGTTTTTCATGTTTCAATGTTAAGTAAGTGCATGCCAGATCCATCTCATGTTTTCATTCCAGAGGTAATTCAGCTGGAAGATAATCTATCTTATGAGGAACAAATGGTCCAGATTCTTGACCACAGGGAGAAAGTGTTGGGGAATGAGGTGATTCATCAATTAATGTTTTTGTGGAAAAACCACATGACTTAAGAGGCAACATGGGAATCTAAAAATGTAAGGATGGATAAATACCTCCCACATATTCCTTATGTAAATAAATTGCGGGGACACAATTATCTAAAGGGGGAAGTATGTAACATCCCAAGTAAGTAATGAATAATAGATATTTTTATCTATGTCTATTTATGAATTAGATAATGTTTTAGAGGCTTAAAAGGTGAATAAATTAAATCTTAAAGTGTAATTAGAGTATAATTTTACTATCTAATACAATGGTGGTAATTAGGATTAATTTCACTATGGAATTGGTCATAAACAAGTGCCAATCTTTTCATAGATATTGTTTCTAAATAACCAGCTATTTGTTTTGACAACAAGAATTGTTTTTAAATTAATTATTGCTATTTCAATGTTTAGAATTTGGTAAAATGGAATATATATTTTGAATCAGAAAGTCCAAATTATGTAATCAAGACTCATTTGTTTTTGGACATTATGAATAGTGATAACGGTAATTATCTTTAATTATCTTGATTAATTAGTAATCAGGTAGTTAAGGATAATAAAAAAAATCATAATAATAAAAAATGACCCCAACATGTGTCCTAATTCTATTTTTTGTGTCATGGCTGACCATAGGATGACTTTTTCCAAACATAGGGACCCAATGGAATCACTTTTGTGTGATAATGACTTTTTACCTTTTTATTTTTAAAGAAAGTCAAATATAACAAAGAATGTATGACCTGAGTAAAAAATTATTAATTTTGTCTACATAAATAATCTATTAGACTATAAATAGTCATTTAAAAGATAAAAATATTTCATACATCATATTATTTTTTTAATTATTTTTAGACATTAAATAAATTAAATTATTTATGAAATCATGATGATGCAACGATTACCTCATTAATGAACGATTTAAATAAAATGAAAAGATAATGTAAAATCTATGAATTACACATGTCAAAGAACTATTGGATGAGTATATTTTGAACCCTTATCACCTTATCTTCAAAACAAATCAATGTGGGACCTTTAAAATCCGAAACTCATTTGAAAATAAAGTAACATTTTATACCTTTCCAAGAGTGCCCCTCCTCTACTCTTATAAAAGGCCCCCACCTCTACCTCCTTACCTACACTTCTCAATCCATTGGCTCGGAAAGTATCTGTTCATTTTATCTCTCCACATATCTCTCTTAATCCTAGAATCCTTACCTTGGGCAGGAAGCTCTTCAAGAAACCCTTTTGGTTCATACCAAGAGGAGTTACCCGATTTAAAGTTAATGTCTTCACTTGTGTTCTTGTATTTTATTTTGCTTCTACAACCCCCTAAACTATTTTTATTCATTTATTTGGTAACAACATCAGTATGTTCAATATACTAGGATGATTTTATAATAATTATTCTTGCTACACTTACACACACATACATCAAATGGTTAACGAACATATTGTTTCTGTGGATGTCGACTTTCCGCCTTACGAAACGATGATTGTTCAATATTCTTATAACACCTTCAAAGGTGGCCGTTAAGATTTCACTATATTTATATATGATATATAATATGTTTATGTTTTCTTTAGGCTTCTGTATTTTTCATTTATGGCATACCTTTATGGCTTCCATTATGTGTATACGTGATATCTTCATGTTAGTAAGTGCGGACTATCGCCCCCTCAAAGTGATTTGATTCCTTAATGCCTTATGTGGGATGTATAAAGGATGGAATTAATGATATTAAATATGATATTATACTTTACTTATAATATACCTTCATATCATTATGAATCAATTCCATAAAATATGAAATAGAAATGATAGTAGCCTTCATGCGTACGTACAGCTTATCGTCTCCATGAACAGTGCATTTCATTTCTTACCTCTAAATGTTATGTAATATTTTAAATGCATGTATATAATGGATATATATGATATATATGATATCTACATCATGAATATAGTTCTGGATATAATGTATATTTTACCCCATGAACAACATGTAATTATAAGAAGTCCATTTTTGACTCAAGTACTAATGATCAACAAAACAACTATTATTAACATAAATAATTACATAGTGTTCATAACATGGTAATAAGTGATATAAAATGAATAATGAACTTGAAAAAGGTTCTTAAGAAAGTATAAATTAACTCAAGTTTATTATTCAGGAGTTTAAAGAATGATTAAGTCAAGTCAGACCTGAGGTAAGGGACATCGTCTCAATCTCCTTCCACTGAGGCATATTTTGTTTTATACACAACTTCATTTTATACAGTGTATGAACGCCTTTGAATTTTACGTTTATTCAAAAGAAATATTTTTTATATGAAGTGTTTAATAATGACAAAAGGGAATTTTTTTTTTGTCATATGTATGCGGTGACAATGACTTCTTCACCGCTGTAACCCTTATTTGAGCTTCAGCTTCCTCTACAAGCCATAATTTTTTTAAAATGAAAAATAAATACAATGTTTTACTTTTCTTTTTTTATTATTGAAAATGATTTTCATAATGTTTTTTTATAAATGTGTTGTATTGATATCTCGATATTTAAAAGTGGAAATGTTATGTTTCCTTTATGCATGTTTTATGTGGTACGATTATGTTATGGTTCTTGGAAATTGTTATGAATAAGGGCGGTTCCGTGATAAACTAAGGGCGTGTGAGCCCGATATAGCTCTCCATTGCATTGCGTAACGCAAAGGGGTTAAACATTATGGTTTCTCTGATGATATTTAGGGAATAAACTATGATGGGTATTCCAAAAGTAGCCATGAGGGTTACTCCCTACGTAAGAATGTTATGAATGCCTCAAGTTACCTTTATTTCTTATGATTTCTATGGTTTATTCATGATTTGATAAGGTATGTTAAAATGATTATGTTTTATGAGTAAATTATGATTTCATACATGGAATAATGTTTCATTTTTTACTTTTATATCCCTTACTGAGCTTTTTATGCTCATCCCATTTTTTGAAATGTTTTTAACAGGTCAAGGGAAAGGTACATGATGTGATGATAGGGTCAAGGAAGTGTAATGAAAGATTGCATGTTTTATTTTAAATATGTTTTCATTGATGGGAAGAAAATGAATACAATCTTTTATGTAAACACTTTGTTTAAATGTGGAATGTAATGTATGATTTATGATCTAATTCTCTAAAACTATAAACCTAAAAAGATCCTCAATGTGTAATCTTGTAATAACTAAACATTAAGTAATGTTTAAGGCTGTGGCCTTGTAATTTATGTCTCTATAAAATCAAGGAAATTATCATTCATGTCACTAATGAATTATTTACACTCTAATAATAATTTATTTAGTTAGATCAACCATAGTTTTATAATTATATTGTATTATTATATAATGTGAGAAAAAATATTTTTCAAAATATTATATATACCATCTTGGTTAAAAAATTCATACATATATTTCATTAATATGACAATTCCCCATAATTATTATAAAAAAGTTATATTTGTAATGAAAAATGTTTATTGCATTAAAGACTAATTATAATATTTGTGAAATTCAAAAATGAGTATAATTCCCTAGATTTCCAATATATTACGAGTCTATAATTCCTTGAAAACAATTAAAGAGGGATTGCAACTAAAACAGATGTGGAAAAAAAAATTATCATTTAACATATATCCTTATAAAACAAATATCAATTTATACATTTTGGAGTCCTTGATTTTTTAATATTATGGGCTCTTATAACTTCACATACTTAAATAACATTCCAATAACATCACATAATCAGATAGTAAAAAAATATCTATAAATGTCTTTAATGATTAAATGATACCACATTTTTTACATTGGTTACAAAATTCTCTCCAATTAGAATTTCTTCCATATGAACCTGTTCAGAATCCATAATAAATTTAAATCAATAAATTATAGTAATCTATCAATTCTTTATTTAAATATATTAATCGATGTACCTAGGAAAAAATGAAACAATTCTCATATTTTAATGTACATCCAATAATAAATAAATTTAAATTATTTATGTTTTTTATGAGAAAAACACAACATAGTATTGAATAAACTACTTTTTGTTTATTGATCTTAGAAATGATCCATTAAAAATTCATCTTATAAAATGTTAGTTGAATAAAATTATAAAAACTGGTAAGATATTTCAACATCTATAGTTATATCAATAATTTTTCTGACCAAATATCCTTCATATATGAATAATTATTGTTTTATTTATATATCTTAATCATGCACCACATCATTAAATATTAATAATTATAGTTTATATCCAAATAAGGGTTTTTAAACCTCTTTAATTGGTCGAAATATGGTTAAAATATAAGGTTTGACTAATGATTCTCAATCACATTTCCAACCTAATGATTGGTGACATAAATTTTTCACCATGATGTTGTATGCCAAAAAACTCCAATTTTACATGGTTTTTATATAGATTATATTTTTATACCGTTAAAATAGATCTCATTGGGATTGATATTATGGTATTGTTATAGGTTCTTTATTAATAGATTCATACTATTATTTTTAAAATTATTCACATTCAATTTTTAGAAATCATCACAAAGATATTCCAATTCATTTTAATCAATACTAATTTTATTAAACCCATGTAAACAATATTATATTCATTATAATTTTTGGATAGATATTCATTATCCACCAGTAATCATAAAAATCCTATTTAATTTGATTCTATGAAGTAGGAACCGATGATACTTGATTTTATATAAAACCCATCTCCATCCCAATACATTATTGAATAAACCACTATATTTTTTTTGTTTTCATTATTTTAAAAACAACCAAATCTTCAATGTTTCCTAAATATACATTAATTTACATTTTGAACTCTGTATTGTTCTTCTTTTAAATATCTATTAAATAATGTTAGAAAAAACATTACATTGAGTCTATAAGTCAATATTGTTATGATATATATATAATACTAATAAATCTTCAATGATTTTTTTGTTTACTCCCTTGTATTCTCATTATTCATAGTTTTAATTCCAACTAATATCATAGATTAAAAGTGTTTGAAATATTTCATTTCAAAAAACATTTATATATATCATTATTATTTCACTAGTGAGATAAATTTTCCAACCACAACTATTGTTATTATTGTTTTCAAGGGATCAAATCCTTCACAACCAATCTCTTAGTATGATTCAACATCAAATTCATCATCAATTTTATGAATTTTTTATTTACCAGAACCCATAATTATTAAATTTACATCATTATCCACTTCATGCTTGGTAGTATTTCTAGAATTATATTTAACATCTTATACAAAATCATACACATCCTTGTATTAAAATATATGTTTGATCCTTTTTGTAACATTTTTAGGCTTCAGTAACCAAGCATTGGCCCATGAAATGGCATCAATATACTACGTACCTTTAGATTCTATAATTACACATCATATTTTGAGAAACAAATTTAATTCCCACACGATTTAGATGTTTTATTAAGTGTTTCTTATAATTAATAATATTATTTTGTTTTTAAAATATTTAATGACAAATAAATTATTTATATTTAGTGTATGAAACAACTATAACATCTTCCTTATTGTAGTGGAAATATATGTTTCACTCAATTAATAGGACATTGGAGTTATCATTCACCATATGATAACTCCATTCAATAGATCTAATATATTTGATTTTTTCATTCCATTTAATCATATTTATTTAGTTTTTTTTAATCTATATAGTTTTAAACTTGAATATAATTTTTTCAATTACATTATTCAATTAATGAATTATCATTTTTTATCCATTTTAATTCTAAATACATCTTTTAAATAGCTTGATGTTTTACAACACAAATTTCATACAAATGATAAACATTGAATATCCCATACTATAATAGTTGAAAAAAACAAGATTACATATTTCACATATTTTTCACCGGATTTATTTACTAGACCACATACAACAGCATGAAAAAACTTTATCGGATTTGTGGTTCCCTTCATCATTTGATGTAGGGAATACTCATTATATTTCCCTTCATGTATGAATCATAACGCTCTCATATAATTAATTCAAAATAAATACTATTTATTTAAACATTAATATTTTAGATAGTATCAGTTATACATAGATGAGTATATAAATTTATATGAATCTACAAGATCTTATCATCTCTTATAGGAAGTTTCTATGTATTTTCCAATTTCTGCATATAGTAAAAGTCATCATACTTTTTCATCCATAAATATGATTTTTTTTATTCCATTGATATAGAATCGCCTCTTAATAAATGTAATTTCTAATCCCAAGTCACATTACAATCTCACAGTCAAACAATTATATCATATACCATCAAAAAATGATTAATAATATCCATCAATTCAATTCTTTTGAATAATTATTTATATCATTAATGATGTTTATAGAAGCACCATTTCTGATCCCAACCATTCTAACAACATTTCCATTATAATTATTGACAATATTCATGTTACCCACTATGTGGTATGATCATTGAATCTTAATAATATACATACTAATATTATAAATAGGTTTCAAATATATGATATTAATAACATGTTTCTATTTCATATCTAACTTCTAATCATTTATTAAAATTAAAGAATTAGATGATAAATATACTATCTAATATTTATTTTATTAAATTCATGAAATTAATAGAAATTTTTATTTCAAAAATGTGTAATAATTTATTCTCAATAAAAATATAATTTTACTAACTTGAATCCATTATTCTCTACAATACATAGAAAAAACAACCACTTTATATCCAATAATATAGATAAATTTTCCCAATTTTTTAAAGGTTATAAAAATATCAGTAAAATAAATTTCTATTTGATGATAATTTTTATGATTTATTTCTCATTTATTTAATTAATGTTGATTTTACATTCAAAAAAACATCATCTTCCTTGAAACAAGAAATTTGGTAGAAATTTTAAGAAACAAATTAACATTTCATCAATTGAAATATATTGTTCGGGTAACCTCTATGTATATCACAAACATTTAATTAACTCGGTGTTTCTTATGTGTTATAAATGATTGATAAATTTTTAATTTATTTTAAATTAATTTTTTAGAAAATTATAATCATTTTACATATAACGTTTCGTATCATGAATAAGACCATATAGATAGATAAACCTAGGTCTTTTTGTTATTTATCACGTCCTTAAATAATTTTATTCTTTATTCAGTACCATAATGTAATACATCATCTGATAACATTTCTAATTTTATATTATTATTTCATTCATAATATTTGTTTTGGAATCTTGATTAATTCTCATATATACATATTCAATTTCAAGTGTTATGTTCTTCTAATAATTTTCATTGAAATTTATATTAATATAAATAGTTATATAAACCTATTCCATAATCATTACCATGAAGAATTATTCTTCTTTAAGTTTTATGTCATCATATTAATGTTAATTTTAATAATCATATAATATAACTATTTTTTATTTTTGATCACAATCACAACATTTTGAGTCATTCATGAACTGAATATTCTTCACGATAATCCTAATTTATAGGAAAAACTCTTAAAGAGTCGATTTCAATTTAATGATGAGGTAAATAATCTCATATTTTAGATAATTATATAATAAGTTATATTTAATCTCATATATTATAGAAATAAAAACATATTTCAATACATAGATAAATTTATTTTTTGTTAAATAAAATGTATATTACTCGTTATCATTTTCACCTTTTTCCTACCTGCATTTCTCTTAAATTTATTTATTGTTTCATATTCTGTTTCATATTCTTTCTATGTGGGAAACATTTTCTTATTTTATGAGTAATTTTAACACAACATACCTCTCGGTATAATATTTATGGACACCTTGTAGAGATGTTTGGATCCATTCCATAGGTTAATGAATTTAATTATTCCCAACCATTTAATCTTATTTTCCTTCCCTTAAGCATTATTTCTATAAGAAATATTTAAAAAAAATAAATAATAATTCAATATTTATAGTCAGTGGAATCTTATTATTCACTAATAAATTTATTTACTTATTATTAACAAAATATTAAACTTAACAACATAACAACCCTAAAAAATTATAAATTAATAGTTTATTTCATCCAAAATCAATATATAACTCACTATGATTTACATTATATTCCCTCACTATTAAATTCTTAACTAGTGTCAATGATCATGTAATATTATTCATTATAGATACATCATTCAACTCATTAATAGGTAATTGAATAATTCTGAAATATTTTATAAGAAAAACATGTGATCAATACATACTTTATCCTGGGATCATCATAAATTATGAAAATATTTTTTAAATAACTTAGAGTTTATTATCATTAACAATATAGTATCCATTATAATTACAAGTGATATCTTCCAAAATTCCATTGAATGCAATGAAAAATTAAAATTCTGGTATATTTGACCAAATAATTATCTATTGAATTAATTATAATACACTACATCATTAGATATTTTTTTCTATACACATTTTGACAATAAAATTTAATAAGAATTAGTTTTAGGAATCCAATTCACTGATATCAATTATAGATAAATACAAATATGTTATTAATGCGATCAAATAATATTTATACCCAAATAGTAATTAAATTCATTAATTTATGTTACTATCTTTGAATTTAAAACATTTATCCTGAATAAAACATTATATAACTAGTTTTCCATGATATAAGATGTGTCCTTTATAGCACATGTTGTAACATGGAATATAAAGAATTATCCAAAGTGGGGGGATAATTTTTTGTGTCATAAAATATTCTCTGAACCCATGATTTGTTGGTAATTTTTCACACATTTTAATAAATACCATCTATCTATAATACTTATCAAAAATAAGTATATCCCAGTGTACATAAGTGATAAATCATAAATAATGTCATTCATATATGTTTCACCCATACATGGTTACATCCAAGGTAAACATAAAAATTATTTCATTAAATTAAAAATTCTCTACAATTCATTGTTTTGTGGCTAAAATCATCTGTTTAAGGTTATTTCTCATATATTTTCCTAGAAAACATCATATATTCAAATCATTACATTCCATAAGGTCTGAAAAAAGAGATAATTTTCACATTTTTGATGAACATATAATTCTAAAAAAAATATTTAATATGAAATAAATTTGTGTTCCCCATAATATAGTATTCTATATTTAATGATCATCAAACATATATGAAAAAATAATCTAATTTGAATTTGGATCATTAATTTAGTTTTCTCCATCCTTGACTCACCTCTCAATTTGAGTTATTCAGTGAATCTAATTTCCAATTTTCTAATTTTTGAAATCCTATTTCAAAATAAGTTATATGATTAATTAATTCACATATGGTGCTCTAAAAATCATCACACATGATTTTTACGTTGTATTTATAATCACACATTATCAACCCCCATGAGAATCCTTATCCTAAAATACATTAATTATACTCTTTTTAGGTGAATCATCAACACTGATATTCAGATGGTATGTTAATTATCATACCAAAACCCATGAACTTGTTTTAATAAATTTATGTTACAAAAAATATTCATATCGTGTGGATTATAAAAATAACAGAATGTTTTATTGAATTATTGTGAAATAATCCATTATATCAATTATTTCTCTAACTATAATATGCATTGTACTATAATAGAGTAATTAATGGGGAAATAATTTTTGTGTTTGAAATTTAGACCACAAAATTAATTTAATGGACAAATTTTTTTATTAGGTTCTAAGAATTGTATTATATTCACTTTTACTTCAATATTTCATTTGCATTATGTAGTATTCAAATTTTGGATCTGATATTTATTACTATATGATGTGTGTATTCATGGAATAAATATTCATATTATTTTTTAATTAACCCTACATAGGATAAAATTTAAAATCTAATAAAACTATTTTATGCTTTAAAAAATTAGTATTCTCATATGAATATCAAATAGTGAATGATAAAATTAAATGTAAATCTGACATTAATTTGACGTAAATATATCCTGATTATTAAATAGTCTGAGTTTAATATTATTTCATGAGTATATATCTCACTTATTTTAAATTGAATAGACCAATAGTAAACAAAACCATTTAAAAATTTACCCAATAATTCAAGATGTGATACTTTATATTATGCAATCTTGTGTTCATGTACCTTTAATTCCTTATCTTGAAATCTCAAAAGATCACACCATCTATATCGTATAAATAAATAATTCAATGGACTCATATTGAATAAGAATCCTTTATTATATCCTCTTATTAATATAATAATAATATATTAATACTATAATAGTCTCACTATTTTTCCACATTAGAACACTATAAAATCAACTTCATTTATTCCACTTCTAAATGAAAACATACTGTGATAACCATTTTGTGTGAATAAATACATTATGAATTGTATAATTTTTTTCATGATTCGGTGAAATTGTAAATATAATGTATATATCCAAAAATTGTTATAAAAAATCACCATTATATCATGTTGTTTATGTATTGAAGAATATAACATGCATTAACATATATATTAACAACTTTTTAAAATTTTCCATTTACAATTTCACTTATTAAAAATTTATATAATTATGTTGTCATTTTAAAAATCATATAAATCACTTATGCTATCCAATTGATCATATAAATTTTTTTTCACAACATATATGATCACATGATTAATCAGATATATGTCATGTATCATTTTTTAGATATATAGTTAATCTTTCATGAGCCTATGAAGTCATAATATTTTCTAAAATGGATCACATATGCTCTTTCGTATTTCCTTCAATGAATCATTTCCTTATTCTGTAACATTCTAGGTAAATAAAGAACATTACATTTTCATATTAATTAATATTTTTGAATTAAATATTAAATTTACTTTAAATGTTATTCAATGTTTGATTTTGTACCCAATACGCAACAACGTGGGTTTTTTTTGAAATCTTAAGTTTCACACAACATTGAGTTATTCTGAAAAATTATAATATAATATTATTATTTTAAATTGTAGTTAACTCATTTCAATTGTATTGGCTAGAATGAAGAGAAATAACTACAATATAGTTACACATGTTTGTTAAATTTCTTTACATTTATCCAATAAATTTTATCATCTTAATATGTGAATGAATCCAATTTTACGCATAAATATTCAAATATTCATTAAAAGGTATATTTACCACCTTTTGATAGAGAACCCTTTTCAAATATAGTTATTTTAACTTTTATATATTCTATTTGAATAAAATAATATTCTTATTTATAATTAGGATGTCAGGATTTACATTTGAATAAATTTTGGTATTTTTCAGATAATGTTCATTTTTTAATTAATAGTGAATAATACTACATTTTAATTCAAAACATCCTTTATATTTAATTTATTATCATAGTTAAATGGTTATTTTTATTGGTTTTAAAGTGTAACTGGATTATATTGTTTACCATTTACACTAATTTTGGTCATTTTAAGTAATTTCACTTTGAAATTGGACATAAACAAGTGTCAATCTCGTAATAGTAATTATTTCATAAAAACATTTTTTTACAACAGATATTATTTTTAAATCAATTAATGAAATAACTATGTGTTGAATTTGTTAAAATAGAAATTATTATTGAATTTGGAATATCAAAATTATCTTCAGTTGAAATTTTGGTATTTTTCTGAAAACGTTTATGTTTTTATGAATAATGAAAAATACCGCATAGTAGATAAAAAACCCGACATTTAAATTTAAATAAATTTTTAAAGCTTATCTGAATTGATTTTAACAAATCATACATACATTGTTTTCATTATTAGGTATAACATTCTACAATATGATGAAAATATTTTTTTGGTGAATAATAACTTTTGGTTTTTATTTACCGCTGTTAAAGGTAAATAGGGTAAATCATGGTAAAAATAGTATTATAATAATATAATATTACCTTAACACTTTTTATAACCTAATTGGATAAGTAATGACCAAATGAGACAATACATGGTGAGTCTTTTGGCCTTTAAAAGTCACTTTGGTAAGGTAATTACATTAATAACTTTTTTAAAGTGAAAATAAAAATATAATAAAAATAAATCTTTTTACTATAATAATTTTTATATTCGCCTATATAAGTGATATATTAGACTATAAATATTCTTTGAAAATATAAAAATATTTTTGATATTATGGTATTTAATTTTTATTTTGTAGACATTAAATAAATAAATTAAATTATGACACAATGGTGATGTAGTAATTGGTTCGTTAATAAAGGATTCAACTAAATGACTTTATAAATATGAAAATTAATTTATTTTTAACCTTCTAATTCCAGCCACGAAATTTATAGATTATGGTGACTTGTTATCTTTGAATTAATTAAGTGTTATAGAATGAATCAATTTGTTTTGGATTTTTTAAATATTCTGGATATGAATAGTATTGAAATTTACATAAAAGAGTTTTTAAACCAGTCAATATTTTATTAAATGATAAAATAGTCCTAAAAATATATTATTCGGCTGAATGAAATATATGATGTCAAAAATGTCAATAATGTTCCATTTGGGGTTGCTTATAATTTTATAGAAATTATGTTAACCATTTACTATAAATATACATTAAGACTTAGTAAAATTTGAATAATAGTAAAATACGGGTAAATTAAAAAAAATAACTATTAAAAAATACTCAAAACCTATAAAATTTAAATTGATTGATTTTATTTCAGATTATATTCTTTTTATCATTGCATAAAATATGTTTTGGGCCTTTTTTAATTGAAAATAATTTTAGAATAAAATAATACATTCATACATTCCTAAAGAGACAATCTTTCATCTTATAAAAGGACACCACCTATAACCCATTAAACACACCTCCCAAGCCCCTTGGATCATCCAAAATATGCTCCATGAATATAAAAAAATTCCTACATTCATACTGTAAGCCTTAACTTAGCCATAAGGCACTTCAAAAAATCCTTTTGATTCAAAAAAAGGGAGTTACTCGATTTAAAGGTAACATATTTTCTCATGTTCCTTTCTTTTATTTTCCTTATCCATCCTCCTAAACCGTTTTTATTCCCTTATTTAATAATAACTCTATTATATTCAATATACTATTTTTTTTATTATAATGATTTTAAATTCACTTCTACACACCTCTATCTAATGGATACAAACATACTATTTATGTGGACTAAGAACTACTGGCTCACGAAACAATGATTGTTTAGTTATCTTTTACAGACTCTCATGATGGCCATTATTATGGAACTGTATGTCTTATATGATATATATTATATTTACATTATTTCTATTATTTAGTTATTTTCATTTATAGTATACCCTCATTGTTTCCATAATGGATAAATATGATAATTTGAGGAAATGCATACTACTATCCCCTCATTGTGACATGACATATTCATGCCATATATGGAATGTATAATTTATTGGGTTAATGAAATTATATATGATATTATATCGATATTATAATATACCTATGTATCATTATGTTTTCATTCCATTAAAAACTAAATCAAAATGAAAGAAGTGTTCATGTATATGTACGTCTTACCGTCTCCATGAACGGTGCATTTCATTCATTATCCCTAAATTTTATGTACTATTATAAATACATAAATAAATATACTTGATATATATTATATATATGATATCTAAATCATGAATATCATTCTGGGATATGTAGAATTTTGACGACATGGGAAATAATAAATTAAACGAATTTCGATTTTCACTCATATACCAAATATGGAAAAAACATCTGTTATTAACATAAATGATTATGTAATGTTTATTACGTGAAAATAAGTGATATAAAAGAAATAATAAACTTTAAAAATGTTCGGATGAAAGTAGAAATTATATTTAGTTTATTATTTAGGATATTAAATAATGAACAAGTCATATCGGACATGTGGAAAGGGACTTCGTTTTAGTCTCCTTTCATTGAGGCATATTTTGATTGATACACGATTTTGTTTTATACAATGTAAAACCCCTTTTTGACTTTTAATTTTATTAAAAAGGAATATTTTGTTTTCATATTATATTACTAAATGACAAAAATAATTTTTCCTTTTGAAGTACACAGAGACAAAGTAATTTTCGTCACTGCGAGTATTATTTGATCTTTTCCTTTCTTAAAAAGATGTAATCTTTTCTAAACAAAAATAAATACCATATAAAATTTTTACATATTTTGTTATTGAAAACGGTTTTTAGAAAAAATTGTTTATTTCAATATCTTGGAATTATATACTGTGATTTAAATATGGAAATTTTATATTTCCTTTATTTTTGTTTTATGTGTTTGGAATATGTTGTGGTTCTTGGGCATTGTTTATGTATATAGGTGGTTTGGTGATTGACCTAGTGTGGGTGAGGCCGATATATATCTCCAACACATTAGATAATGTATTAGAGGTAAGCATTAATGTTTCTCCTATGATATTTAGGGAATATACTGTGATTTTTATTCTAATGTAACTCCTTATATAGCTGTGAAAGACATAATGTATGTATGATATTAAAGTCACAAGGTACCATTATGATTTATGATTTCTATATGTTATTCATAAATCTAATATTTTCATGAGGTATGTTAAATAACTTATGTTATGTATGTATTGATGGACTAATGTTTTCCTTTTTTATTTTATAACACTTAATATGATTTTTATGTTTCTCCCATATTTTTGAAATTTTTTTTGACACGGTATAATGAAGGGTAAGGGAAAGAAAGAATTCAAGAATATTTATATCATGAAAAGAATTATTGTTTTCATTTAAGAGTTTTTATTTTATGAAAAAATTGATACTGAGTAGTATTCTATACTTTGTAATATTTGAGATGCAATATAATAGTTATGGCCCAATTATCTAATACTCTAAACATGAAAAGATCCACAATGTGAATTATTATCTTAAATCACGATTATGTAATATTCTTGGATGAGGCCTTATAATTTGTATAAGATGCCAGTTTAGGAAACTTCGGCAGTTTGGATATGGTTAAATTATTATCCATAAATTAATTTATGGTATGACTGAAATGATAGAGCATTTAAATATTATCATGTTTTTTCACCTAAAAATTTCTATGTCCATAATGGTTTTTCGTAGAAGAAACATGTTAGCTATGATGGGACGTCATCAGTAGGAAGAAAACCATACAAATGAGCATCCTAAGATTGTCGGAATCAGAACTGAAGAGTTTATTGTAGTGATGGCATGGTTGAAATAGTCTATAAATAGTGGACGTATCCATGTATGAGATCAACCAGATCAACTACATAGGAACATATCTGTAGTGGATCATTTAATCAGGAAACATCCCCTATCATTTGGAGTATCATAGGACCCTGTGCTAGATGTAGGGTGGATTAAATCATTGGAGAAGATTTTTGATGTCATGGGGTGTTCAGAACATCAAATGGTTAATATTCTTATTTTCCGATTTGAAGGTGATGCCAATTAGAGGTGGTTGATGGTTAAAAATAACAGGGTTAGAGAGCATATTTAGGGTCTTTATTGGGATGAATCCAAAGGGATATTTTTTCAGAAATATTTTCCTAAGGTGGTTCATCTTTGGATGGAAAACAATTCCTTGAATTGAAGCAGGAGGATGACTCGGTGGCTGCTTTTGAAACAAAATTCACTTGACTGGAAAGGTATGCTCCATATTTCAATGATATATTGTAAGTAAAATCTATAATTTCTACTTAGGATTAATGAATTAGTATCAAATGGATTCATCTTCTAGTGGGTTTGAATGTTATAAAAAACTTTTTCGATGTGGGGGGAAGGTAGAAATGGAGTTTTCTGATAATCATATGTTCTTTGAAAAAACAACAGAATAAGAGATTAAAGTGGAAGATGAAAGGGATTAACTCTTCAGAAAATTCTAATGGTAAGAAACTAATGTTTACAATTTGGGAAAATCATGGAAAAAACCACAGTGGGGAATGTATTTTAATTTTTGGAATGTTCTACCCATGTGTTAAAATGGGACATAAAGATCATAATTTCACTGAAAAGGATCAAGATAATTGAAAATCAAAATCTGATTTACAATCAGTAAAATGTTTTCAGTGCAATGAAATAGGTCATTATAAAAATTTGTGTCCAATGAAGAAATAAATTGAGGGAAAGAAGCTGGAATACATGAAAAAAGGGGTGGTGAAATCCTTTTCAACTATTTCAATAGATGTTGGGCCATCGAATGTAGTGGTATCAGGTATACTGTTTGTCTATTCAGATTATGCCAACGTGTTGTTTGATTCAGGGTCTATGTATTAATTAATTACTGATATTTTTTCTATTTAATAGGTAATTATATCTCATGATATGAATCATGAACTTATGTAAAAAACACCATGAGGAAATATTTAATAAATAAATAATTTATACAAACCTTCATGTCCTTGTTTGTGGAATGAATCTACCAACAAACCTAATTGTTTTTCCACTAGTACAGTTTTATGTTATTTCGGGTATGGATTAGTTTTTTGTTTATCATACTAATATTTACTTCAGAGGTATAGAGTTTTCTTTTCAAAAAGAATTTATGTTTTTGTAAAAGAATGGACCCTAAATTTTGATAACATATCATGAACCTAAGAAACTAGTAATAGATGGAAATTAATATTAGCATCAACATATTGCTGAAATATAAGGAACTGTTCAGATTAATGATGTGCCAGTGGTAAATGAGTATATTGATGATTTCTCCTGATAATTTTCATTGTATAATACCTGATCGGAAAGTTGAATTTACTATTTATTTATTTTTTGATTCTAGGACAATTTCAAAACCCCCTTATCGAATGGCTCAAATAGGACTTTTAGAGACAAAGAATAAATTTCTAGATTTGTTAGAAAAAGGTATAATTCGACCTAGAACATCACCATGGGGTGATTTTGTATTGTATATTAAAATGAAATATGGTTCAATGAGACTTTTCATTGATTATAGATCATTAAATAACATCACTATTAAGAAAAAGTATCATTTGCCTCATATCGATGATTAGTTTGATTAGCTCTAGGGAGCTCATTATTTCTTGAATATTGATTTAAGTTTGGGGTAAAATCATTTGAATGTAAAGGAAAAAGACATTCTAAAGACTTAATTTTGTACTAGATAAAGAAATTTTGACTTTTTATTTATGCCTTTTGGGGGAACCAATGCACCTATTGTATTTATGGCTCTTATGAATGGAATTTTTTGTGTGTTCGTGGATGATTTTTTTCTTGTGTTTATTGATGATATTTTGGTTTATTCCCAATGTAAAGAGGAACCAGGACGTCATTTATGGTTTTCTTACAAACCATAAATGAAAATAAACTGTATTGGAAATTTAGAAAGTGTGATTTTTGGTTACAATAAATTTAATTCTTTGGTCATAATGTTTCAAAAAAAATGGCATAACTATTGATCCTACTAAAACAATAGTTGATGAATAATGGACAAGACCCACAAATATAATTGAGATCCATATTATTCTTGGTTTAAAAGATTATTACTAGAGTTTTGTTGAAAAAATTTTATGGCTATATTTCCCAATGACTATGTTAACTCGAAAAGGTGTTGTATTTATATTGAAAAAATAATGTGGTGACTGTTTTCAAGAATTGAAAAGAATATTGGTGAATGATCCAGTTTTGGAAATGCCTTCTTTAGATGGTGAATTTGTTATCTACATAGATGATTCATTGAGAGGAATTGGTTATTTCTAAATTCTGAATGATCAGGGAATTTCATATTCATTAGGTCAATTGAATACTCATTAGTTAAATTTCCCTACACATGATTTGGAATTAGCTGCTATGGTTTTTGCTTTAAATATTTGGAGGTTTCATCTATATGGAGTAAAATTTGAAATATATATTGACCACAAAATATTAAAGTATATATTGACTCAGAATGAATTGAACATGGGACAATAAAGACTGAGGAGATTAATCAAGGATTATGATTTCACGATTCATTACCATCTAGTAAATTCAAATAAAGTGGTTGATGCTTTCAGTAGAAAAAGTAATGCTACATTAACTATGGTACATATGGATCAATATCCATTGATTAATGATTTAATGAACTTTGTCATAGAAGTTTTTGGTGCAGGAATGTTTTCTTTTGGGTTTCAGGTGTCAGTGAAATCATCTCTATTAGATAGAATTAAGCAATCATATATGGAAGACCGTGAGTTGTAGAAAAAGGTGGATTTTTTAGATGAGTAAGTTTCATCATTTTAACATTGATAATTATTGTGTTTTGAGTTTTGGGAAGAGATTATGCGTGGCTTGTGATTATGAGTTGAGAAAAGAGTTATTATGTAATGCTCATAGTTTTGTGTTTTCATTTCATTGGGCAGTACAATGATGTAAATAGATCTTTGAGAGTATTATTGGTGCGATAGAATTAAAATAGATATTTCTGACTTTTCTATCATGTGAATGAATTTCCAATAGGTTAATGAAAATAGGGAGTTACCAAAAGGGATGATTCATAATTTACCAGTGCCAGAGTGGAAATGGGAAAATATATCCTCGGATTTCGTTGTGGGATCACTAAAGACATGTCGAAGTAGTTATGCAATATGGGTTATTGTTCATCGATTGACTAAATATAATCATTTTCATACAATTCATGATAATTTTTCTCTAGATCCACTATCTCGGGTGTATGTTAAAGAGATAGTAAAGTTTCATGGAGTTCCCCTAGCCATTGTATTTGATCGTGATCCCAGGATTACTTCTTACTTTTGGAAAGGCCTTTAGAAGTCCTTGGGCACTGAATTAAATTTTAGTACAACATTTCTTCCTCATTATGATGGGTAATAAAAATAAACAAATCATATATTGGATGATATTCTATATTCTTTCTGAATGGATTACTTGTGATGTTGGGACCAAAAATTTTCATTGTTAATTTTTTTTATAATTATAGTTTTCATTAATGTATACGGATGGTTCCATTTGAGTAATTATAAATAAAGAAGTTTTGAACTCTATATTTTTTAGATTATGTAGGTGAAAGGAATTAGATGAGACCAAATTTGGTAGATGAGATGATAGAAAAAGATTAATTTATTCATAAGAACATGAGAATAGCTCAAAGTAGGCAGACAATTTATTCAGTTAAACGAAGCAAGGATCATTTGTTTCAGGTAGGTGATCATGTCTTTCTCAAAGTTTCTCTATGTGAAAGTGTGATGCATTTTTCCGAGAAGGGAAAGTTGAGTCCGAGGTTTATTGGACTCTAAGAGATCCTGGAGAAAGCTGGATCGATTTCCTACAGAGTGAATTTACCAGCATTTTTATCGCAGGTACACAAAGTTTTTCATGTTTCAATGTTGATAAATTATATGCCAGATCAATATCATGTTTTGAGTCCAATGGTAGTTCAGTTGGAACACAATCATTATTATGAAGAACAACAAGTCCAGAGTCCTGACCACAAAGAGAAAGTGTAATAGAATAAGGCAATTTAACGAGTCAAGTTTCTGTGGAAAACCCATATGGTTGAAGAGGCAACGTTCGATTATAAAAATTCTATGAGTGATAAATATCCCCATTTATTAGATATGTGAATAAAATTGACATGTCTCAATATATAAAAAGAGGGATGAATGTAACATACTAGGTAAATAAATAATATTACATTTTTATATTTATTAATATTTTTAATTTAATATTAATTTTACTTTAATATGGATTCTATGTTCCATGGCGTACCCGATATGCAACAATGAGTTTGTTTGAAATCTTACTTTGCACATAATGTTCATTTATTATGAAAAATAATAATATAATATTATTATTTTCAATGGAAGTTAATGCATAGTTATTTTATTAGTGGGAATAAATAGAAATAACTAAAATATTATTACAAATGTTTGTTAAATGGTTTTACATTTATCCAAAAAAAATTAGTGGCTTAAAATGTTAATGAATACAATTTTAAGCATAAATACACTAATATTCATTAAAAGGTAGATTTACCATGTTTTGATGGAGAACCCTTTTTAAACCATATTTTTGTCACTTTTAAATTTTTTTTTGACAAAATAAAATTCTTTTTTAGATTTGGGACATCAAAATTTACTTTGAATGAAATTTGGTATCTTTCTAATAAAGGTAATTTTTTTAATGAATAGTGAAAATACTACATTTTAATTCAAAAATTCCTTTATATATAATATATTTATATATCTAGATTATTATTTTTATTTGTGTTAATCTATAATTTAATTATATTTTTATCATTTAATCTAATTTTGTTCATTGGAAGTAATTTCACATTGAAAATGGACATAAACAAGTGACAATATTTTGATAGTTATTATTTCAAGAAAACACATTTTTTGGTATTGAAAACTAGAATTAATTTTAAATTAATTAATGAAACGTCTATGCTTTGAATTTGGTAAAATATACATCATTTTTTAAATCGGAATCTCAAAATTATATTTGGATGAATTTTTTATATTTTTATGAAAACGTTAATTTTTTTATGAATAATTGAAAACACTGCATATTAGTTAAAAACCAACTTTTTCATTTAAGTGATATGATACATATTCTATTAACTAAATTTAATAAATCTGATCTACATGGTTGTAATCATTAAGCAAAATCTGGTTCAATAGGATGAATTTGTTTGGTGAATAACAACTTTTGATTTTTATTTACAGCAGTAAAAGGTAAATGGAGTAAATTTAGGTAAAAATAGTTTTATAATAATATATAATTTACATAACACTTGTTATAACCTTATCGTATGTTTAATGTCTGACCAAGACAATTTTTGGGTGAGAATTTTGTCCTTTGAAAGCCACTTGGGTAAGATAATTACATTAATGAATTTTTTCAATGTAAATATAAAAATATCATAAATATGAATCTTTTTACTACAAAATTTTTTATATTGGTTATATAATTGGTCTCTTAGGCTATAAATATTATTTTTAAATTTTAAAATATTACCTACAACAAATTATTATATTTATTATTTTTAGACATTAAATTAATAAATTTAATTATCACACTATGGTGATGCAATAATTTCTCAATTAACAAAGGATTCTAATAAAAGATATTAAGAATATTAATATTAATTTATTTAGAACATTTTAATGCCATCCATGAATTTTATATATTTTTATGACTTGTTATCTTTTATTTAATGAAGGGATTTTTATAAATAATCATGTTGTCTTGGATTTTTTAAAAAGTCATGATATAAATAGAATTAAAATTGATATAAAATAGCTTTTTAATCAATAAATATTTTATTAAATGATAAAATAGTC
This sequence comes from Viscum album, assembly GCA_963277665.1. Classification (NCBI taxonomy): domain Eukaryota; kingdom Viridiplantae; phylum Streptophyta; class Magnoliopsida; order Santalales; family Viscaceae; genus Viscum; species Viscum album. Next base: position 1,875,897,240 of record OY728142.1, on the reverse strand, counting down.
CTAAAAATCTATGATTCATAGAAATGACATATATGATGTTTAAAAATTCATTAATGATCCATTTTCTTTCTATTAGAATTTTATTGTAAATATATTATCCATATAGTATGAATATACCAGAAAGCATTATAAATGATAAATAAGAGTAAAAAATGGTTAAATAAAAATGATAAGTATTAAAAAATATACAAAACCATTCCAATTATTATTGAATTATGTTTATATAATTATATGCACCATATGGTCTAATTAATTGTTTTGGACCTTCTGAAAACTAAAATCAATTTATAATTAAATAATACTTTCAAAAAATTTCTATATAGCCCATCCTCCCTCATTTAAAAGGCTGTGACCTCTAACCCATTAAACACACCTATTAAGCCCATTGGATAGACCACAATCTACTCCATGAATCTCCCATCATCCATAACATACCACTAGAATCCTTACCTTAGTAGAAGGCAGTTTATGAAAGCCATTTGGTTCAAACCATAGGGAGTTAACAGATTTAAATGTAACATATTCTCTCATGATATTTTCATTTATATTCCTTCTCTACCCCAAAAAACTCCCATTATTCAATTATTTTATAACAAAACATGTGTCTTCAATATTCAAGGATGTTATTAGTAGAATTATTTGAATTAAAAATCAACACCTCTCAATCTAATGGATACAAACATACTATTTTTTGTGGACGGAGAACTACTGCCTGACAAAATATGGATTTTTTAGTTATCTCCTACTAACTCTCATGGTGGGAATTATGATGGAACTGTTTTTATATTTGATATATATTAAATTTATATTATCTCTATGATTATTTATTTACCATTTATATAAAACCTTTTTGTTTCCCATAGTGTATAGATATGATAATTTAATTTGAGGAAGTGCAGACTACCGCCCCCTCAATGTGATATTACTCGTTCATGCCACACGAAGAACATAAAAAGGATTGAGTTAATGAAATTATATATTATTTTATATGGTAATTATAACATACATATGTTTCATAATTTTTTCATTCCATTAAATACAAAAAATAATTAAAAGCAACGTTCATGCATACGTACGGATTACTATCTCCATGAACGGTGAATTTAATTTTTTTATCTCCGAATGTAATATACTATTATAAATAAAGTTATATAATGGATATATATTATATATATTATTTTTAAATCCTGAATATCATTCTTGATAAAATTTACTTTTTACCACATAATGAACTTGTAATTATAAGAAGTTCATTTTTCACTCAAGTACTAAATATCAACAAAAAAAACGTTATTAATATAAATGATTATTTAATGTTTATAACATGGTAATAAGTGATATAAAAAGAATAATAATATTGAAAAAGGTTATTAAGAATGTATAAATTAACATTATTTTATTATTTATGAGATTAAAGAAATAATGATTCAAGTCAGACCTGAGTTAAGGGACTTCATCTCAATCTCCATTCATTGTGGCATATATTGATTTACACACGACTTTCTTATATGAAATATATAAACCCCTTATGAATTTTACTTTTTTTTTTTAAAAATAATTTTTTACAAAGCATTTAACTAAATGACAAAAAGAATGTTTCTTTTTAACTTACGTGGTGACAACAACCTTTCCACCTCCTTGAGTATTATTTGATCTTTGGCTACCTTAAAAATCTGTTGAATTTTTTTAAAAGAAAAATAAATACAATATACTTTACTAATGTATTTTCATATTGAAAATTGTTTTTAAAAATAATTGGTTATTTCATTATTTTTAAATGATATATTTTGATTGAAATGTTGAAATATTTTCTTTATTTTATTTTTGTTTTATGTGTCATTAATATGTTATGGTTCTTTTGGAATTGTTTACGTATACGGGTGGTTCCATGAAAACCCTATGGTGGGTGAACTCGAGATTGCTCTCCAATTCATTAAGTAGTGTGATAGTGGTAAACTTTAATGTTTCACTTAAGAGTTTTAGGGGAACATACTATGATGGGTATTTCAATGTAGCTCCCCAAGTAGCTGTGAATTGTACAATGTATATCTGATATAGATATCATATGATACCTTTATGATTTATGATTTCTATGTGTTATTCATAAATCTTATGATTTCATCAGGTATGTTAAAGAGATTATGTTATGTATATATTGATGGACTAAGGATTTCTTATTTTTTAATTTTATATCCCTTACTAAGCTTTTTGTGGTCATCCCTTGTTTTTTGAAATGTTTTTTCATAGGGTATAAAGATACGTAAGAAAAAGGAAAAATTCAGCAAGATTCATATCAAGAAAATAATTATTGTTTTCTTTTAATAGTTTTTATTTAATGAAAAAAATTAATACTCAGTAGATTTGTCTAAATTATAATATTTGTGATGTAATGTAATAATATTGGACTAATTCTCTAAATCTATATCCCTAAAAGTATCCTCAATGTGAATTATTAACATAATTCAAGATATTGCAGTGTTCAAGTTTGGGGACTTATAGTTTGTATGAGAGGTCATTTTATACAACCTTAAATGATAGGATATTGTTAAATTAATATAAAAAAATTAATTTATGGAAAGATTTAAAAGAGACAGAATTTACATATTACCATGTTTCTTCACTTACAATATTTCTATGTTCCGAATAAATTTTTTCAAAGGAAACATGGCATCTATGATAGGGAGACATTTGAAGGAATACAACCTTCCGAATAAGAAACATGAAATTGTCAGAATTGGAACTGAACAGTTTGATTCATCGATGACACAATTGACTCATGCTATAAATGGAAGTGGTATCCATGCATGAGATCGGACAGATCCACCATAGAGGAACATATCAATAGTGGGGCATTTCATAATGAAACATCCCCCATAATTCAAAGTATCATTAGACCCTATGATAGATTAATGGTGGATTAAATAATTGGATATGATTTTTGATGTCATAAGGTGTTTCTAACATCAAAAGGATAGTCTTGTAGTTTACCATTTTGCAGGGGAATCCAATCTCTGGTAGTCTATGGTCAAATATATTAGGGATAGTGATGTGATCGATGCTCTGGATTGAGATGAATTCAAAGGTATGATTCTATGAAATATTTTTTTATGCTGGTTCATCATAGGATTGAAACCAAAAATCCCGGAATAGAGGCAGGAGGATAACTCAATGGATTCTTATGAAGAAAAATTCACTCAACTGGAAAGGTATGCTCAAAATTTCATATGATCTCTTGATATAATATCAAAAATTTTCACTCAGGGTTAAATCCAATGTATTGAATGATTTAGCTTCTCGTGAGTTCAAAAGTTCCTAAAAACATGTTCATTGTGCGGTGATGGTGAGAATGGAGTTTTCCGATGATCATCTATTCTTTGAAAAACTATAGAATAATAGGGCAAGGTGGAAAATGAAAGGGAATAACTTTTCAAAAAAGTATAATGGTATGAAACATAAGAATACATTTTGTGAAATTGGGGTAAAAATAATATTGGTGAATGCATTGTGAATTCTAGTAAGTGATAATGATGTGGTAAAGTGGGACATCTGGCTCGTAATTACACTAAAAAAGAACAGGGTATTGGTAAGACAAAATCTGATTTACAATCAGTAAAATGATTTAAGTGAAATGTAATGGGTCATTTTGAAAATGGGTGTCCAATGAAGAACTCAATTGGGGAAAAGTAGCTGGAATTCAAGAAGAAAGGGGTGGTGAAATCCATTGCAACTAGTTCAGCAGATGTTGGGTCATCGAATAAAGTATTATTATGTAAACTTTTTTTATTTAGATTAAGGCAGTGTGTTTTTTCATTTAGGGTCGATACATTCTTTAATTTTTGATAAGTTATCTTGTAAATTTGGAATTCCATCTTAAGATATGAATCCTAAACTTATGGTAAAAACAATGGGAGGGAATTTTTAAACAAAATGAAATTATAAGATCCTTCTATTCCTTGCGTGTGGAAATAATATACCTAAATACATTATTGTTTTTACTCTAGTATATATTGATGTTATTTTGGTTATGTATTGGCTTTCCGTTTATCATTATAAGATTGAATACAGAGATAAATAGGTTTCTTTTCAGAATTAATTTCAATTTGTGTACATGAATTAACCTTAAATTTTGATAACATATCATGATAATGAGAAACTAGTAAAATATTTAAATGAACGTTACATTGCACATAATGTTGACAATAAAATAATTGTTAAGATTAATGATGTTCTTGTGGTAAATGAGTATAATGATGTTTTCATAATGAGTTTCCTAGTATAATACCTAATTGGGATGTGTAAATTATTGTTGACTTAGTTCCGGATGCTAATACAAATTCAAAATCCCATTATCGAATGGCATAAATTGAACTTTTAAATATAAAGAATCAATTGCATGAGTTATTATATGAAGTCTTAATCTGAACTAAAACTTCCCCATGGTTTGCTCCGGTCTTGTTTGTTATAAATAATGATGGTTCAATGAGGTTTTGCATTGTTTATAGATAATTGAATAACATCAATTTTTAGAACAAGTATCATTTTCCTAATATCGATGATTTTTTGTCTAGGCTCTAAGTAGCTCAGTATGTTTCGATGATTTAGTTGAGGTTGGGGAACCATCAGGTGAAAGTAAAGGAAAAAGACATTATGAAGACCACATTTTATACTAGATATGGCCGTTATGAATTTTTATTTATGCCTTTTGGGCAAATCAATGAACCTTCTATGTTCATGGATCTTATGAATGGAAATTTCAGTGAGTTCATGGATATGTTTGTGGTTGTGTTTAATGATGATATTTTGGATTAATCCAAATGTATAGATGAATATTAAATTTCTATAATTATTGTCTTTAAAACCTGAAAAGAAATGAAACTATATGGTAAATTTAGTAAGTGTGAGTTTTGGATACAAAAAATATTATTCCTTGGCCACATTGTTTAAAAAAATGGCATAATTGTTGATTGTGCTAAAAATAGTTGGTTAAGAGTGTCCAAGACCTAAAAAGAAAACTATGTTCCATAGTTTTCTTGGTATAGAAAGTTATTAATGATGATATTTGGAAAACATTTCGCAGTTATATATTCCATAGACTGTATTAAATAGAATAGGTGTTATGTTCATTTGGACAGAATAATATAATGATTGTTTTCTAGAATTAAAAAAGAAGATTGGGCAATGCTCTACTTTTGAAACTTCCTTTCGAAGATGTTAAATTTCATATCTACAGTGATTATTTATTAACTGGACTTGGTTTTGATCTAATGAATAATGATCTGGTAATTTCTTATGTTTCACGTCAGTTGAATCCCCATGAGTTAAATTAGCCTACACATGATTTGTAATTATCTTTTACTAATTTTGTCTTTAAAAATTTAGAGGAATAATCTATATGAAGTAAAATCTGAAATATATACTGACAAAAATGTTTGAGTTAATTATTTACTCATAATGAATTGAACATGAGATATAGAAGATGGATGTAATAAATCTGGGATTCTAATTACAAGATTCATTACCATCCCTGAAATTAAAATAAAGTGAATGATGCCTGGGTTGGAAAAGTAATGCTACATTAACCATTTTGTGTTTGAAAAAATATACAATGATTACCAATTTGACAGAATTTGGCGTAGATGTTATTGGTGTTGGAAATTCCATTTTTTTTGTTTTAGGTGTCAGTGAAATCATCTCTATGAAATAAAATTAAGAAAATAATGAAAGAAGATAATGAGTTGTAAAAAATGGTATAGTTGGTCCAGAAGGATATATTTCATGATTTTAACATTAATAATGATTGTGTTTTCAGGTCTGGGAAGAGATTATGTGTTCCTTTTGATTCATAATTGAAGATATAGTTATTATGTGAAGCTCATTGTCTACCATTTTTAGTTCATCCTAGTTGTACTAAGATGTAGAGAGATATTCACGAGTATTAATGGAGGGATGGAATGAAAATATATATTGTTGACAATACTATGAAGTGTATGAATTTTCAACAAGTTAATGAAGAGAAACATTTACTAACAAGATGGTTTATCCATTACTGGTTATAGGGTGGAAATGGGAAAATATATCCACAGACATCATTATGGGATTACCAAATACATTAAGAGGTAATAATGAAATCTCAGTTATTGTTGATTGATTGACAAAATCTACTCATTTCCTTACTATTAGTGATAATTTGTGCCTAGATAAGCTTTATCAGTTTTATGTTAATGAGATATTTAGGTTTCATGGAGTTTTCATCTACATTGTATGTGATTGTGATCTGAAGATTACTTATAACTTTTGGAAAGGCCTTCAGAAGTCATTGGGTACTAAATTAATTTTAAAACATCTTTTCATCCATAATCCGATGGGCAGTGAGAATGAAAAATTCATAAATTGGAGGATATGATACATGATTTCTCAATATATTATCATGGATGTTTGGACCAACATCATTCTTTGGTTGAATGGTCTTATAATAATTGTTTTCATTCCAGTATACAGATGGATCCAGTTGAGTCATTATATGGAATGCAGTGTTGAACTCCATCTTTTTGGGATGCAGTAAGTGAAAGGATGTTTATGGGACCATAATTAGTATAAGATATGGTAGAAAAAGTTCAATTGACTCATATTCTCATGAGAACAACAAAGAGAAGGTAGAAAAGTTATGATGATAACCAGAGGAAGGACCATTATGTTGAGTTATGTGATCATGTCATTATTGATGTTTCTTTATGGAAAAGTGTGATGCATTTTGTAAAGAAGGGATAGTTGAGAATGAGGTTCATTAGACACTCTGAGATACTATAGAATGTTCGATCAGTTGCCTATAGAGTTGCTTTAACACCATGTTTATCCCAGGAACATAATATTTTTCATGATTCAATGTGGAGAATGTATATGCCAAATCCATCTAATGTTTTGAGTCCAGTGGTAGTTCAGTTGGAAGACAATATTTCTTATGAGGAACAACTAGTCGAAATTCTTGACTGGAAAGATAAAGTGTTGTTGAATAGAGTAATTACTCAGGTAAAGGTATTGTGGGAAAACAATATGGTTTAAGAGGCAACATGGGAATCTTAAAACATTATGAGTGATAAATATCCACTTTTATTTGATAAGTAAATAAAATTGCGAGGACACAATTTCTAAAAGCGAGGAAGTATGTATCATACATTGTGAATAAAGAATATAAAATTTTCATAATTATTAATATTTTTCATTTAAAAATTAATTTTACATTAAATGGGATGCTATGTTCGATACCCGATACACAAAAATGGTTTTCTTTGAAATCTTTACGTTGCAAAAAATGTTGAGTTATAATGAAAAATAAGAATATAATATTTTTATTTTAAATGGTTGTTAAAGCATAACAATTTTATTTCAATGAATTAACATAACTAACAACAATTTGATTGAAAATGTTTGTTAAATTTTTGACATTTATCCAATAAAAGCTACCGGCAAAAAATAGTAATGAATCCAATTTTAAGAATAAATAGTATAATATTCTTTAAAAATCTGATTTACCCCCTTTTGATGAAAAACCATTTTTAAATCTATTTTTTTCACATTTATATGTACAATTTGGCAAAATAAAATTCTTCTTTATAATTGGGACATTAAAATATACTTTTAATTATATTTTGGTTATTTTATGATAAGGTTTATTTTTTTTATTAATAGTGAAAATACAACATTTTAATTCAAAATAGCCTTTAAATATATTTTATTTATATATTTATATTATTATTTTTATTATCTTTAAAGTTTAATTGGATTATATTTTTACCATTTAATCCATTGTTAGTCATTTGAAGTAATTTCACTTTGAAACTGGACATAAAAAGTGTCAATTTTTTAAAGTTATTATTTCTTAAAAACACAGTTTTTTGGATTTGACAATGTAAATTAATTTTAAATTAAATAATGAAACATAAATTTTCTCAATTTTTTAAAATAGAAATAATTATTGAATTTTTAATATCAAATTTATCTTTGGGTTAATTTTTGGTATTTTTATGAACACATAAAATTTTTTATGAATAGTGAAAACACTACATAGTAGTTAAAAAACAAAAAATATCATTTAAATTTATTTTTACCACTTATGTTAATTGAATTTTAAAAATACAGCATATGTGGTCTCCAACGGTATGTAAAATGTGGTTGAATATGATGAAAATATGTTTTGGAGAACTGTGTCTTTTGATTTTTATTTATTGTAGTTAAAGTTAAATAGGGTAATTCAAGGTAAAAATAGTATTATAATATTATAAAAGTACCTTATCACTTGTCATAAACATATTGGATAAATAATTTACGATCAAGACAATCCTTGGGTGATACTTTTGGCTTTTGAAAGCCAATTGGTTAAGATAATGACATTAATAACTATTTTTTAATGTAAAAATAAAAATATCACAAACATGAATCATTTTGATAATTTTTAATATGACGTTATGTAAGTGATATCTTAAACTATAAATATTATTTGGAAATCCAAAATGATTTCATACACCATGGAATTTTAACTATAATTTTTAGACATTAAATATATAAATTTAATTATGACACAATGGTGATTAAATAATTATTTCATTAATAAATGTTTCAAATAAATGATATTGTAAATATTAAAATTAATTAATTTTGAACCTTTTTATGCCATACACGAATTTTATAGATTTGGATGACTTGTTATATTATAATTAGTGAAGGTTGTTTTAAATAATCATGTTGGTTTGATTTTTTTAAAAAGTCATGCTTTGAATATTATTAAATTTAATATAAAAGAGTTTTGAAATCAATCAATATTTTGTTAAATGATATAATATTCCTAAAAATATATGATTCATCCAAATGAAATATTTTATGTTAAAATTATATTTAATGATCCATTTTGGGTATAATATAATTTAATTGTAAATATATTTACCATATAGTTTAAACATAAAAGAAGAAATTGTAAAAGTTAAATAAGAGTAAAAATGGGTTAAATAAAAAGGGATTAAATTAAAAAATATAACAAACATATCCAATTCATTTTGGATGCTTTTATATAGATTTATAAGCACCTTATACTCAAATTATATATGTTTTTTACTTTTTGAAATTGAATTTCATTTTATAATAAAATAATACTTTCAAACATTCCTAAAGACCCCTCCTCCCTAATATAAAAGACCACCACCTCTATCCCAATAAACACACCTCTCATGCCCATTAGATCATCCAAACTCTACTCCAAGAATCTCCCAACATACCTATATTCCTACTTGAATCCTAACCATAGGAAGACAGAATATCAAGAAATCAATTGGTTCAAACCAAAGGCAGTTACCCGATTTAAAGGTAACGTATTCTCACATGTTTTTTTCTTTTATTTCCCTTCTCCGACCCCCTAAACATACATTATTGCATTATTTTATAAAATAACAGTATCTCAAATATAAAATTATGTTTCTATGATAATTATTAAAACTACACTTTTAAACTCCTACATCTAATGGATACGAACATATTGAATCTATGGACGACGAACTACTGCCTCATTAAACGATGATTGTTCAGTTATCTCCTACAGCCTCCCATGGTGTCCATTATGATGGTACTGTATTTATATATGATATATATTATATTTATATTATCATTATTCTTATTTATTTTTAATCTATATGATACCCTTATTGATTCCATAATATATAGATTCGACAATTTCATTTGAGGAAGTGTGGACTACCGCCCCCTCAATGGGATATGCCTCATTAATGACATAAGTGGAATGTATGAAGGATTTAGTTCATGAAATTATATATTTTATTATACTAGAATTATAATATTCCTATGTATTAATATTTTTTCATTCCATTAAATACTAAATTGAAATTAATGTAGCGTTCATGCATACATAAGACTTACCATCTCTATGAATGTTGTATTTCATTTCTTATCTCAAAATTTTAAGTACAATTATAAATAAATATATATACTATATAGATATGATATATATTATATCTAAATCATGAATATAATTCTGGGGATAATTTACTTTTTACCACATAGACAACTCGTAATTATATGAAGTTCATTTTTGACTCAAGTACCACGTATAGACAAAACAACTATTATTAACTTAAATAATTATGTAATAATTATAACATTGTAATATGTTCTATAAAGGGAATAATAAAGATGAAAAATTTTATTAATAATGTAGAAATTAAATTTATTTTATTATTCAGGAGATTAAATAATGAACTAGTCAAGTCGGACGTGAGGTAAAGGAATTTATCTCAATCTCTATTCATTGAGACATATTTTGACTTATACAAGATTTTATTTTATTCTATGTATAAATCCATTAGGAAATTTAGTTTTATTCAAAAGAAAACAATTTTTAAGAAGTGTTTTACTAAATGAAAAAATAATAGTTATTTTTAATGTACTTGGTGACAATGACCTTTCCTCCACCGCGAGTATTATTTCATTTATGGAATTTTTTTAAAAGTCGTAGTGTTGTTTTAAAAGGAAATTAAATAACATATACCCATTTTACATATTTTTGTATTGAAAAAGGATTTAAGAAATCATTGGATATTTCAATATCTTGGAATAATATATTGTGATTTAAATGTTGAAATGTTGTATTTCCATTATGTTTATTTTCTGTGTTATGAATATATAATGTTTTTTGGGAATTGTTTACATATACAGGTGGTTCTGTGATAAGCCTAGGGTCGGTGAGCCTAAGATAGATCTCCAATGCATTGGGTAACATGAATATTGTAAACATTAATATTTCTCATAATATATTTATGTAATATACAATGATATTTATTCCAATGTAACTTCCTATGTATATGGGAAAGCTACAATGCAAGTATGACAGGGATGTCACAAGTTACATTTAGAATTTTTAATTTCTATGTTTTATTCATAAATATTATGGTTTTAGGATGTATGTTAAAGAGCATATGTTATTTATTTATTAATGGTATAATGTTTTTCTTTTTTTATTTTATAACCCTTACTGAATTTTTATGCTCATCCCTAGTTTTTGAAATGATTTTCATAGGGTATAAGGAATTGTAAGAGAAAGGAATAATTCAAGAATATTTATATCAATAAAATAATTCTTATTTTCATCAAAGAGTTTTTATTTTTTGAAGAAATGGATACTGAGTATAATTTTCCACATTTTAATATTTGATATGAAATGTAATATTTATGGAATAATTCACTAAAAATGTAAACTTGTAAAGATCCCAAATATGAATTATTAAAATAATTCAAGATTATGTAATGTTCAATGATATGGACTTATAACATTTTTATTTTATCATAACATATTATGAAACACATAATGAAATATAATTTTTTCATATAATATCTTCCATTTTGTTATTCAAAAAAATCAAGGCTTTATATAGTTGTAATATAAAATATTCTTGGATTTAATCTTGCTAGACCATGATATTATGGTTTAAATCTTATATAACACTACCTTTTCATTTTGATACATATTATCAATAATATATTTTTAGAAATTACTATTTTTTACTTTTTTATTTATACATAGCATCCATATATTAAATTACATTCATGCATAATAGAAAAAAACATATTTATTCTGACGTACGCACTCCAATCAACTCAGAGCATATCATATTATCTCAAAAATAAATTTCTATCTCTCTAATTATTAATAATGTTTTTACATAATTTTATTATATAACATCTCTATATCAAAATATTTATCAAATGATTTATCTATTCATTACTTAATAATACATATAAAAATTTCAAATATAGTCCAAATTAATTAAAGAATTCATTTACAGAATCCTCTCAAATCATAATATCTCAATCATATAATATATATCAATTTCAAAATGATATATTCAAGGTGAATATTCAAATTCATAGATATTCATATCCAAATACTTCAATGTTACTATCATTATCTCATCTTCTCACAATCTCATATAACAATGTCATAAATAATTATAGAGATGTAATAATTTAGAAATAATAATATTCCATGGGACTCATCACATATTAAATATTTTTAATAATTAATTATTAATCATCATGAAATTTAGTAGAATGTTTTAGGGGCCCTTTATACCTCTATGAATTATTTTTTTTAAATTTGATCTATTAAAAATTTAATTCCATCCTTTATTTAGTTTTTCTCCCTTAATCCAATATTCTATAATAAAAATGTATTGACATAAATTTATAATAAAAAATATATATTAATAACATATATCATGGTAACAATAGTAAATTCATCCACAAAATAATTATATTTTAATTATAAAATTGAGAAAAATTATCTTTTGGTATGTTTTTTGTTTATGGATAAAATAACGACTTCTTATCCTATGTATCATATAATAGTGTAATAGTATTCATTTATACATTATAGTGATTAGATCGCAACATTTAAATTGAACTAAAATTTAGTGTCTGACTTATTGTAATCATAATCATGCATTGAATTATTTCATTATTGAAACACTAGTAAAAACATTAGTATAAATATTACTCAAATAAGTAATAGAGGATGAATTAAAATAATGATATCAAAATCACCATGTTCATAAGGACTCTGTATGAAAGAAACTCCCCCTCTTTTTTATTTTATTAATATTTGTAAATAAAAATAATAATCCTTATTTGAACAACTAATATCTTCCATTGGTACCAATATTCATATGATTTATTCAATAATTATTCATAATATTTAGTGTCACGTAAGAAATTAGGTTTACTATAATTAGATTATATAGCAATACAAATAAAAATCTTATTTTTGTACTTCTAAATAAACCTATACATAAAAAAATAATATTTTTTCACATCAAATAACATATATTAGTTCCATATTCATAAGATGAAATTAAAATTATTACAATAAATATTATTAATATGAAATATAATCATTAGAATTGTTTTCATAAGATAAAAATTCACATTAATTTTTTTAACCATATAAAATATTTTCAAATTTTCATGTTGATATATTATAACTAGATATATTTGAAATATTCCATAATATAAAATAGGATTTTTATATTATAAAACATATCTTCACATTCAAACATTGTCTTAATTTCTCTAAGTATAATATAAAAATTATTGGTTAAACATAAATATTTTTAAATAGCCAGAGATTATTTATTTAGTTTTTAATATATATAAATTTTTATTATATAATTATTCATAGACACCACACATTAGTTTTTAACTTTAAATTTAATTTTTATGTTTTTTAAATTTATAATAATTGAAATGTTTTTTCTTTTTTAAATAGTTAAAATAAATTTCAATGACGAAATAAATATATTTAGGTTAAAAATTGTTCTTATAGAAATCAGTTACATGAATCTGTTTAAATTATCATCAGATATATTTACAATATATATCCTTATATGTTCTCTATATACATAATGTCTACCAACTTCTTTATTTTCTAACATGATTTTAGTTATTCATAATTTCACTCCAACAAGAATTCCATCATGCTGATTTTTTTATCTTTTAATTTTATGATTCTAACGATATTTCATTTTTATGAAAATATATTACATACATGAAAAATATATTGTACTACTTTCACTATATCTCTCCCAATATATTTTATTTAACTTGGTGTAAGTGATAAATAAATATATAAAAATTATGTTTTACATCAAACAAGATTATATACTATGAATATTATTCCACCACAAAACTCCACCACTTCGATACATATATTTTATAGCATCATGATAAAACAATTCACAAGAATTTTTAGAATCAATACAACTAATTGTTTTATATTAAAATTGATGTTTTTCTGAACATATAGCTCTCATGACTATAACACCATAATAAACCAATTTTCTTATAGATATGAAAAAAATAAATATTCACACAAATTTAATGAATTAAAAAAGCCACACAAATATTTTAATTAAATTTTATTTATATTACTCTTGGAAGAGATTAATGGATTTTCTTCTATTAAATAATCTATATCAGCTTTTTAAAAATGAATTTCCTGAAAACTATAGATCAAATATGTGAAAACTATATTTATTTTTGTATATTACGATATGGTTTTAAAAATTCAATCCTCATATAATAATTTATATTTTTTATATAATAATTCATAATACTAATTATATATATCTACTTTCGTTTCCAAAAAATAATGTCATATGAAAATATTTTTCATTGAAAAAGTATAGATGATATTATCCATGTTATTTTTAATCAATATAAATTTTATAATAGTAGTTTTATGAATTATATTAATTTTTAAATTATATATAATTGATAAAAAAATTTCTACTTTTTAAATTTATTTGATGTTTGAATAATGAAAAATTATTAATCGAACAAGCATAAAAAATAAAATAATGGAAATAGTGATATATAATTTCATCTAAAATATTTAAAACACTCATTCTATGTTTTGAATAATTGTTAGGAAAATACCATGATATAATTTTCATTGATTTATTCATTTTGTCAATTAGTTGTTCCCTATAAATATCATTTTTATCAAATAAAAGAAAAAATGTGATACTCTTGAAAAATCATTTGTTCATTCTTCTGGAATGATACATATATCAACTAATTTATTTCAAAACTATATAAATGTAGAAAAATAATTATTCTATAACTATAATGAAAGGTAGAATAAAACAATTCTACATCAATAATTCCTTTTATATCATTATCAGGTTAAAATTTTTATACATTTATTCACATATATTTTTAAGATATGTAATATTCTTATTGATTCATAACACAAATCACTCATGGTTGTACATCTACAAAAAATATAATTTCTATGTTATTACAGACTAATCAAAATATGGAAAAGAAATTTTTTTTTTCAACCTTGTAAATATAAATGATATGTTTCCTCTATCTTGTATAATAGAATAAGATAATCTAAAACTGAAGAATAAAATTATAGGTTGGGACTACTCCATTATAAAAAAATATATTTTTAATTTTTCAAATATTATTATGGATTTAGAGATTTTTAAATGAATAAATGTGGGATAACTTAATCTAAACTATTATAATTTTACTCGAGTTCACTTTTGTTATTATCTATTATTTCACATCATTTTACATGTACAATTGAATTTTTTTTACTCTTCCACGAAAAAATTTGTAAACCTATTTTATACTAATGTTTTTTCAAGAAAATAAATTTCACCACCCAACAATTTTTTATTTCAAAATAGATTATATTTAGTTACAATTTTTATTAGTGGTTTCTGATGAAATGATATTTTTTAATAATTATATTTCATCTTGGGATTTAAAAATATTTTCTGCTAACATGATTCATATTACATAAAAAGACAAATGTAAATGTTTTTTCAGATATTTATGGATATTTAGATGTAATATTGCATCAAATTATCAAAACACATTTTAATGAATGTGATACTTGAGACTAGTTGGAAAAACTAGATTTAATTTTTAAAAATAAATTTATTGAAAAACTGATCATCATGTTCAGACAATATTACCTTCATTTCATTTATCATTATAAATTTCATATCAATGATGATAAAAGATATATTATTTATTACAATAGTATGAATATTTTTTCTTTATATTTAACTACATGTGATTTTAAATATATTATATAACTCCAATTTCTTGTTGAAATGTTGGTTAATTTAAAAGCCACACATCTAATAACTAATAAATGATATCAAATTATTTTAGGAAATCACTTTCATGATTCTATGAAGTCATGATATGGGATCAATAATGTCTTAGTGACATGTCAAATGTATTTTTTCATATTAACAATATGAAAGTTACACTTATAGAAATTATTAAGAATAATGTTCTGATTTAAATAATAATTTGAGGGTTACCATTAAAGTGTAACTTCATAAATGTGGGAATTTATAAATGTAATTTTTTATGATTATAAAAAGGATGAAATAATTATATCTCTAAAT
Source organism: Viscum album (assembly GCA_963277665.1). Taxonomy (NCBI): domain Eukaryota; kingdom Viridiplantae; phylum Streptophyta; class Magnoliopsida; order Santalales; family Viscaceae; genus Viscum; species Viscum album. The sequence continues at coordinate 1,875,881,251 of OY728142.1, read as the reverse complement.
TAATATTCACCACATATGGAGAATAATTATCAATATGAACAATAGAAAATAAAGGAGTGTATATCAAATCACCTGAACAAATTTCTTATGATTCATCTTTTGAAATTATTGGTTAATCATTTTCTAAAATAAGAAAATAATTGAGAAACGTTAGAAAATTATTAATACAAAAAATAATAATAAAAAATGTACCAATAGATGATTGAAACAATATATAAATAAATATTTTAAAATTAATTGTTATTACATTAAAATATAATGATTCTTTTGAAAGTAGATCTTATGAGTACTGAAAGATGGGACAAACTACATTAGAAAAACAAAAACTAAACAATCATCATAAAGTTAATTAGAGTTGGAAGATATCAAAAAAGGGAATTATAATTGGATGTATTCTTATATAAAAACATGACTCGTATATTGAGTTTGAATGTGGGATTCAAATCTGTAACCTTCCATTAGTGGGAAATTCTTTATCATAAAATTTTAATCTTCACTAAAAACATAATTCATATAAATAATGAGATTAATGTGAAAATGAATGTAATAAATATTTAATGGATAGTTTTAATTTGTAAAATAATTCTAATCCTTATTTATTTTTTGGTTTATATATACCATTTTGACTCTGAAGATAGAAAACATAAAATTAGGGAGTTAAATAAAATATCTTGGTTAATATATAGAATAAATAAAAAATGATTGAGAATAATAAAAGAGCTTATGAATGGATCATAATAAAGAGAAGAATTAAAATAGTAATGCATTTAATGGAAATAAAATTTTGATTCATACAATTATTGAAGAATAAATGAATTATAAATTAATTGGTTTGATGTTCTGTTTTTCTAAACTCAAAAATGGGAATAAAATTTTAATAAATTTATCATCATGTACTGAAGATAATATTTTTCATGATTTTGAAATTTTTCATAATGAAAATGTAAATCACTAAGATAAAAATTTATGTTTGAAATAAACATCAACTACTTTTTCTATTGGGTGACATATCCTTGATGAAATTTTATAATAAAAAAAATATTCTAGATATATGATTAAATAAAAATGTATTTTTAAAAGAGATTTAATCATATTTATATTGGTGAATTTATAAAAGGAAATGATAAGTGAATTTCATCTATAAATGTATTGTGTTTTCCACATGGTCTTGATGCATTTGATTATTATTTAAAATATCATAAACTATTGGATTATTATCATTACTTCTAATATAAATTATTTATTAATATTAAATTAAATAATATTATAAAATCAAATATACAAAAAATAACTTTTTATAAATATAATTTCACCAAAACTAGTAAATATAGCAAAGTAATTATATATTATTTGGACAGAATTAATACAAATTACTGTTTTAAATATATACTATGTTGGCATGACATATAATCTATATATATTTTCCAGTTATCATGTAATATAATGTTTAAAACCTTATTAAATAGAATGTGCATCAAATCCTGTTTTTTTAATTTGTTATAAATAATTTCAAATTTAATTGAGTATCTTGTTAGAATTTTTTCATTCATTTTTTTAAAATTTATATTTATTTTATAGCATGAGTTATTAGAATTGTTTTAACAATGACATTTTTAAGAAATGATGAATATTGATTTAACTGGAATAGTTTATTAATTTAGATTATGTTTTTGTTTCTTCATAATCATGAGGGGTTTATAGTGGATAATATATACTTTAATTTTTTAATATGCATGGTTTTATTTTTCATTTTCAAAAATATTACTTTTCAATGATATAGGTATATTTTGAAAAAAATTAATATTTATGTATTATTATATAATGGGTAGTTATATAATCATTATATTTATTATTAATCATATTACATTTAGGTTTCAAATAAGATTTAAAAATATTTAAAATATTTAGTTTTTAATTTTAATATAAAATAATATTTTTAGTACTTTTTAAATTTAGTGAGATTGTATATTTTAGAAATATATTTCACGTATCTTTTAAATAACTATTATCTTGTCAAATTTAAATATTTTATCAAGTAAAAAAGGAGTATATATTCTATAAGAATTTGAATTATTGTATTTATTTTTTCAATTATTCATGTTAGGTTGTAAATATATTTTATAAATATCATATGTAATTGTTTTTATTAAATAAATGTTTCATATTATAATTTATTATGAGTAAACTAATCATTATGTGTGTTTTCAAAATATTTTCACAAAGTAGGATTAGTTTGGACTACCACCTCCACAAAAGAATTACAACTGTTTTTTCGCCACCACATCTCTTCATTTTTATAATAGTAAAATTAAAGAATGAATATCAAATATATAATATTATTATCTTTATTATGAAACAAAATATAATATCCCCTCTTTCCTTGTCATTATTCGAAAAATGATATTGTTAACATTTCTTTTTGGGGACTCTTGCATATATAAAGTAATGTAATTATTATTTTATTTAAATTAATTTCAATATTTTGAAAATTCATAAAAAATAATTCAAACATTTTAATTATCTAAATAAAATAATTTTTATTCCTTAAAGGTGAAAAACTCATAAATATAACAATTATATAATCATTATCATCCACTAATTATATTATGTTAATGTTTGGGTCTGCCTAACAACAGATGTGAACAATGTTATAATAAGATATTCCCTTTGAATATGAGAATATACATACTAATAATATGTTATATAATTAATTATTTAATGTTTTCATACATATTTCTTGTATTGTATCATTAATATTAATCTAATTAATTAATATTGCACTATTTTTTTTAATCAGCAAAATAAGATTTTTGCAAATTTTATTTAATGTTCCTTAAGAAACAAATTAATAAAAAAATTTATAACATTATAAATATTTATATAGAATCATTTACAATAACTTTTTTCATCTAGTAATTATGAAATTTTAGGTAAAACTATGAACAACACCATAATTATGAATATTTTTTAAAATAATCTGGATTACACAAAAAAAATAATGTATATATAAATTCATTAACTAATATGAATGTATAAATTAACTTTATATCCTCTTTATGCAATTATACATATATGAAAATTGTTCTCAAATAGGTCATTATGATAGTTACATTCATTATAAAATATATTACATAACATTTGTTGAAGGAAAGAGTTAATTAATTGGATTATTTGTCTCTAATTAAATTTATCGAGATATTAAATATATTGTGAAACATGATTTCATTAATATGGTGAGATTTTTACATAACCAATTCCATTTTTAATATTCTTATAATTAATGGGTTTTTAATATCTATATCACGATCATTAGATTAATAGTTTTATATTCATATTGTGTCAAGGTTATAATATTTTTTGTCTCTATTTTTAATTACATGATACAAGTCTAAACATATAAGGAGTAACTCTCATTTCAGTATATTTTAATTCCCATTTCTTGGTATCTCTATTTTTTATTCATATGTTACCATCAATATAAGTTTTTCTTATCTGATATCAATTTCAAATTGGTATTTTTTTAATACAACCCATCTGAAGTATTATTATTCTCTTCCACTCTAAAACACCATATCATTTTTAAAAGCTTTGTTTATATTTTGTGTCTTAAATTTCATATCATTGTTAATTTTTACATAATTTATCATTATTTACATGTAGTAAGGATACTGACCTCATCTCTACTTGTTTGTTGGGATTAACTCTTCATACATATTAATATTCACTAATTGATTTTGTGTTTCTCCATATCTTTTCCTCAATAATTAAGAATGTAATTATTCTTCTACAAAACCACATATATATTTTTTTTAAAAATTATCACCTTTTCAATGGTTCGTATTTATCAAATATTGAAAATCATCTATTTTTAATATTTCGTGTTGAAAATTTATTTTTGATAACTTATTTCGTTCTATATAAATAGTACTCTACACATTTTCATCGTTTCAAGAATAGTTTTTTTATCAAATAGATTTAAAAAAAATTCAATTCAATTCAATTGATTAAGAATATATTATATTTACTTTGAGATTTTTATAAAACTCATGAAATTTATTTTCCTACAATGTTATTTTCTATTGAATTATCTAATGGTGGATTGGGTATATTATTAAAAGGATACCCACCACCTCATGTCTCTGGATAGCTTATATAATATTATATTTAATAAGATATATCATTGGTCACATTATTTATCTTTCATAACTATCAACCATGGGTATGAATAACTTTTTATGTAATGTATTTTCTTTTAGAATACCCCATTTTCTATTACATACATTGTAATAACCCACTATTTTTATTTCATATTTAATTATGAATTATTACATGAAAATACAATTAATACAACACATAAGATCATGGTTTATACTATTTTTGGGAATTCAGTAACTCACATAACATATATAACATGAAAATAAACATAATTATTTGAGACTTATTTAACATGGTCAAAATGATCCTTTATACAAAACACTACATGGGATAAACTGAGAAAATACATAAAAGAATAGATAATATAAAAAACCTAGTAAGGGAATAACCAAAGTATAACATGAATATGAAAATTCATGTTTCAAAATTAGGAATTTCAATATAGTATGAAATTATCATGAATATAAAGGAAGAATATAGAATGATAATCATAACATGGAAATTTATCAACAATATAGAACAAGACATTAGCATGACTGAAGGCTTATTGAACAGGGAGGGGAATACGTCAACGATCATTTTTCAAGGAGGATAATGATTCAAAAATGATTGTACATGGATGATAATGAGTCAAAGATCATTGTGTCACGACCCGTCCTCGGGGCCCGTGCCGTGACTACCCCATGCCCGCCTTCCATATGCCAGGGGCTGGAGACTAGCACCAAGGCGTAAATCTCGGTAAAAGGGAAGGCATTGCCTTTGTAAAGTAAAAGATCACCACAGAGCAAGCAAGAAGTAGAAGTAAACACTAAGTAAATACTAAGTACAACCGTAGGTGCGGAAAGTAAAGGGGCCGGAAATACAAGCCCAACTGTAAAGTACAACAAGAAATGGAAAATAGCAACTGAAAAGAAAAACTGCAGCCTCGAGCCGTCCACTGGAAGTTCCTCCTGAAGGGTGAGTACAGATAGCCTCCACAGCTCCTCGGGTCCCGCCGTCTACTCCGAGTACATCCCGTCTAGTGGTCCACCTCTGGTACTGACCTACTCCGTAAACCTCAACTGCGATCAGCACTATCCGCCGTCTGCAACCAACACAACGTAGTGCGGGCATAGCCCATGCAGGGGTGAGTATAAGCTACTCAGTAGGTACCCAGAGACCCCCGAAGGTCTCCTAAAATCCACAAAGGATATCCACAAAGGAAAGATACAATCAGGAAGTAACATCTGACACTGCTTATGTATATGCCCATACATATACCTAATTCATCAATTCCAGTACGCTCCAACCTCCGAGTCCAAGTACAACCCAGACCATAAAGGAATGAAATATTTATTCCACACAGGAAAGAAAAACGTAATCCACAAAGGATTGCACAACTCAATCCACAAAGGAAAGAAAAACATGATACAACTCACACAGGAATACTTCTTCGTATGACAATATAGATGATTAGATATAGCCGCTGATTCATCTAATCCATCGGACCCACAATGGATCGATAGATACTAACCTCTACAATGACCCATGAAGGGTCTGGCCCACATAGGATCGATAGGTAACTAACCCTCGCAATGACCCACATAGGATCAGACCCACACAAGATCTGTAGGCGCTGGCTCACACAGAACCACTAAGCGCTGACCTACACAGGATCAGATATACACCAGATCTGTAGCACTGATCCACGTAGGATCGCTGAGTGTTGTAGTCGTCGCCGTCGAATCCACTCAGGATCTCTATACAGTCGTCGTCGTTGTCGCAGACGCAACCAGCTCTAGGGTTCCCGCACACAACAAGCTCATTCGGGAGGGTCCGCTCCACGAGCTGACATGCTTATACATCAACTGACCCATTGTCCAGAGTTTATGTATCCAGAGGTTCTGTATCGTCAATAGGAACTCAACGTCGCAGACGGCGCGTCAATTGGACGCCCGGTCTGAGAGTTATTGGCTTTTTGGTTCAAGGGGCCCAGTTGGTTTTTAAGGAAAAACCAACCCGACCATACTCCACATGTGTCCAAACCTCGGGTAGAGTAAGCCAAAACATCCGTCTCACTTAGAGGAATCCAACCAAGTCGACGGCACGTCAATCGGAGGTCAGGAGCTCAAGTTATGAGTGTTTCCACTCCGAGGGCCTGGTTGGTGTCGTGTATGAACCAACCCCGCCAAACCCAAAGTAATCCGAAACCTTGAGTGTAATATGTAAAAACGACTGTCTCATTCCACGGATCGCGTCACCGCTGACGGTGCATCGATAGGAGGTCTGTAGCCCAATATATTGGCAAAAGAACAATGAGGGTCCAAAAACGGGGGTTTCGGGCCCGGACCGACCCGGCCCAAGACCCCCTGTGTCGGCCCGAACCGGGTCGACCCTACCTGGGTCCGGGTCGGCCCGGCTAGGCGTGGCCCGACACACGGCGCCAGCTGGCTCGGCCGAATGGCCGAGCCATTCAGTTTTGCGGGGGGTGGGGGTGGGGGTGGGGCCCTCCCCCCCCCCCCCCCGCGTGTTGTAACCGCGGCCCCCCTTAATGGGGGCCGCTATCTAGCCGGCCCACCCTGGCCAGCTGGTTCTTGCTCCACGGGACCGGAGATGGCCGGTCCCCTCCCTGCTCCGACGCCGGCGGCCCGGAACCGGCCGCCGGTCACCCTGCTCCGCAGCGGCCCGGAACCGGCCGCGACCTTGGTTGTCCGGCACGGCACGACGGTGCCGCGCTCTTCCGCCGCAGCCCCGCTCCAGCCGCGGTGTCTTTGGGTTCCTCCAACGCAGTGCGACGGCGTCGCGTCCTTGTTCGTTTTCACGGCGCGGTGCAACGGAGCCACGCATTCCTTATCGCACGATTCCGCGCGGTGCAACGACACCACACCATTCTGTTCCAATCCATATTAGAAACCAACATGGATAATGGAGGAGGGTCGGCCGTGTTTGTGCGGTCCGTCCCCCTCTTGTAAATCGATATCAATAGGTCTTATTTCACGAAAACGTCAAGTTAGTAAACACGAACAAATTAAATAAACCCCCTACATTTAGCGTAGCTTGAACAGAGGTTCATCGAACGATAATTCGTCATGGAAGAACCGTCGCGGGTAGAGACGTCTTAGAAGGGGGAAGTCGCGTCGCGGGAACGGTGTTGCGGTATACGGCGTCGCGTAGTTGGTCCCTGAGGGCTCGGCGTTCTTCGTCGGAGACCGATGTGTTCTTCGCGTTCTTCGTTGAAGACGAAGAAGTTCCTATAGCCTTCATTTGATTTTCTCCCCAAAAACCACTCATGAAAAAGATTCTAACCCAAAATAAATTAAGCTCACACTTAATTTATTAACTTGACATAATTTTGAATTTCAAACACACACATTAAACTCACTTCATTAATATCATAAGTTATTAAAACAGAAGTTATAAAAATTAAAAAAGTGAGTTGAGGGGGGGTTAAAGAATGTGAAGGGGTGGGGTTCGTGTGGGCCCCACCACCCTTATAACCTCCCATGGGAAGTTGGTTAGTTACCCAACTTCCACCCAAAGCCTAAATCCACATAGAGAAAATAAAATTAGTGGTTTATTTTTTATTTTAACTTCCACGATTTTTATCAACCTCTCTCGTGAAAACGCAACTCCAGAATAGATGTTCCTAAACAATTACCGGCGCTACAGTTCCATCGGTGCCCTCAAAATTCGATTCCGATCACCGGTTCAAAAGTTAGAAATACCTGCTCATCCGTTCACTGAATGTACCCGAGCTAAACTTCAGATAGAAATTCCGGGCACATCGGGCCTTAGAATCAAGTGTCGTCAGAAAATGCGTTCTTGTAAAATTCCAAAGAAAATGATGAAAAAAAATTCCTTGAATTTTACGAGTCTTTACATTACTCCCATCTCAAGGCTTTACGTCCCCAAAAAGATACATCGAAAATCTAGGGAAAAAATGTGGGTACTGAGCATGCATCTGAGCCTCCCACTCCCAAGTGCTCTACTGGAGATTCTCGTGCTTCCATATGATGTGCACTAGAGGGATTGACCATCCACGTAGGACCCACTCCTATCGATCTTCGATCTCCACCGGGACCTCCGTAAAGTCACCCCATCATCAATGTCCAGCTCCCCATGGTCAATGATATGCATCGGGTCATGCATGTATCTACTCAACTATGACACGTGGAAGACGTCATGCACTTGGTGCAACTGAGGTGGTAGAGCCTGGCGATAAGCCACCTCGCCAATCCTGTTGAGGACCTGGAATGGTCTGATAAAGTGTAGGGACAACTTGCCACCTCAGCCAAATCTCCAAATACCACGTCGAGGTGAGACTCACAAGAAGTCGTGGTCGCCATCCTCGAACTCAAGTGGACTTCGCCTCCTGTCCGCATAAGACTTCTGCTGGCTCTGAGCTGTCCTCATCCACTCCTGGATGACCTGGACCTTCTCTTTCATGGCTTGTACCATCTCCGGTCCCACAAGTGCTGACTCCCCAGGGTCTGTCCAGCACAACGGTGATCTGCAAGGTTGGTCGTACAACGCCTCGTATAGTGCCATCCCGATGGTGGAGTGGTAGCTATTGTTGTACGCGAACTCCACCAAGGATAGGTGGTCCTCCCAGCTACGACCAAGGTCGAGGACACATGCACGGAGCATGTCCTAGAGGGTCTGAATGGTCCACTCCGTCTGACCATCTGTCTGAGGGTGAAAGGCAGTGCTCAGACGTAGATGCGTCCCGATAGCCTCCTACAACCCCTTCCAAAGCCGGGAAGTAAAGCGAGCATCTCGATCAGAGATGATAGATGATGGCACACCGTGAATCCATACAATATCCTGAACTTAGAGATGTTCCAAGCTCGCTACTGAGCACTGCTCTCTGATGGGTAAGAAGTGCACCGACTTGGTGAGTCGGTCGACAATCACCTAGATGGAGTCGTGACCTCTAGAAGTACATGGAAGTCCATTCACGAAGTCCATAGATATGACGTCCCACTTCGACTCCGGGACATCCAAGGGTTGTACAAAGCCTGCTGGTACCTGATGCTCTACCTGCCCCTGCTAGTTGGTGAGGCATCGAGAAACGAACTTTTCCATAGCCTTCTTAATGCCTAGCCACCAGTGTTGTCGTTTGAGATCCTGGTACATCTTCGCAACTCCAGGATGTACCACCAAAGTTGAAGTGTGAAACTCTCTCAGCACCTCCTCCCATAAAGTAACTAGTACCAAGGTACGTCCTCTGAAAAAGAAATCGTGCTCTGCTCTAAAGGAGAAACCATCAGGTTCCTGTCTTGAGGATATCTGCGCACGCCGCGTCTCACAGTCATTGTCCCCATGTTTTGCCTCTCTGTCCCGCTGTAGTAGTGGAGGTGTAACTGTGAGAGACTGAAGGAAGGATGCTCCATCTCTATCCACAAGGATATCTGAAAAGCGACTAACTGCTCTGACACCTCCTCTAGTAGCTGAATTCCCGTCCTCGTACTGAGAGCATCGGCCACCACGCTTCCCTTTCCAGGAGTATAGACTATCTCAAAGTCATAGTCCTGGAGGAATTCGAGCCATCTCCACTATCTCAGGTTCAGTTCCTTCTACGATAAGATGTACCTGAGACTCTGATGATCAGAATAGACTGTAAAGCGCTCGCCCAAAAGATAGTGTCGCCATGTATTCAGAGCGAAGACCAATGCTCCTAACTCCAGGTCATGGGTAACGTAGTTCTGCTCATGCGGCCTCAACTGACGTGATACATAGGCGATCACTACCCGTTCCCACATCTGGACACATCCATGTCTGGTCCCTGATGCATCACATTAGACTACGTACCCTACTCCCTTCTCTGGAAACCTCATGATAGGTGCGCTGGTCAATCTCTGTCTCAGCTACTAGAAACTCTGATAACATTTGTCCGACCACACAAAAGGTTTCCCCTTCTTCGTCAATGCTGAGAGTGGTGTTACAACTCTGTAAAATTCTGGCACAAATCTTCAGTAATATCCATCTAGCCCCAAGAAACTCCTCTCCTTCGTCACGCTCCTGGGTGGCTCCCAAGCTAACACTACCTCGATCTTCGCAGGATCCACTACAACTCCCACCTCAGAGATGACGTGGCCCAAGTAGTGGACCTCGCGTATCCACAACTTACACTTCGAGAGCTTTCCATAAAGCTGGTGCTCTCGGAGTGTGTCTAGTACAACCAGCAAGTGGTAGGCATGCTCCTCCTCGGTCTTTGAGTAAATCAAAATGTCGTCGATGAAGACCATGACAAATCGATCATGGTATGGCTGAACGATCCTGTTCATGAGGGCCATGAACACTGCTGGAGCATTGGTTACACCGAATGGAATAACCATGAACTCATAGTGGACATACTGACATCTGAAGGTCGTCTTCTGCACGTCCTCGTCACGAACTCTAAGCTGATGATAGCCTAACCTGAGGTCTATCTTTGAGAACCACCGCACTCCCTTGAGCTGATCTAAGAGGTCGTCAATCCTCGGTAGCAGATACTTGTTCCTCACGGTCACCTGGTTCAGGCGACGATAGTCGACACAAAGTCGCAAGCTCCCATCCGCCTTCTTGGCGAACAAAATCGGGGAAGCCCAGGGTGAAACACTGGGTCAGATGAATCCCTTGCCCAACAAGTCCTCCAACTATAACTGTAGCTCTCGTAGCTCAGTGGGGGCCATCTGATATGCTGGGGTGGATATCACGGTTGTCCTGAGGTACAGTTCAATATAAAAGTCTACCTCTCTGCGAGGAGGTTGTCCTGGGACGTCATCGGGGAAAATGTCAGCATACTAATCCACCACTTCAGGAAAACTAGGACTTCGTACATCAACTGCTCCTAAGATGAGTCTAGCCAACTGATGAGTGATGGGCAGTCCTCTCCTCAGCGTGAGTCCATCCTGTGTTGCTAAGGCTCCCTTCTCACCGGTAAAGGTGAACCTGCTCCTGTCAGTGCGTACACATCACACCTTGTGCCTAATACAGTCGATCTGGGCATGAACCGTAGATAACCAATCCATGCACAAGATAATGTCGTAAGGCCTCGATGCTGCTACAAGAAGATCCCAGCCGATTCTCTCACCTCATAGAGTAAGATCACACTGCCGGCACCAGTGCGTAATCGTCTAGTCTGCTCCCGTTGGAGTCTCTAGCCATAAGGATCGAGCCAACGGCTCTGTCAGAATCTCCGAGCTCCGAACAATGGTAGTGGTTAAGAAAGAATGACTCGCTCTTGTGTCTATAAGGACTGAAGCAAGGGTGGAATAGACATAGATAGTACCTCGAATCATCTTAGGTGTTCCATGGTCATAGGGCTCCACTTCCTAGAGATGATCCTGTCTCTGCCTGCCAGCTCCCTTTGGTCGGGGTGGACCTCCTGGTGGTGGTGGTGGTAGGGCCTAAAAGCGCCGCCCACCACCTGCTGCTCTGCCAGCTCCTCTACCTCCTCCTTCTGCTCCCTACGGACCACCACGGTCGACCCTCTGCCTCTTCCTGGGTGGTCCCTCAATCATCTGCTGCACTTATGCACGGTGGGTTGGGAATTCATGAGCCATGTGGCCCTGCCCACCGCATGAGTAGAACTGTCTACCTATCGAAAGATTGGATCCTCACTGAGTGCCCCACACTGTTGTGCCAGTGTCCTGAGGTCATCTTCCTGAGGGTATGGTCTGCCTGGACCCAAGAGTCATCCGTCGACTGCCTGCTGCAGAAGACTCTGCTACGTGCCGCCATGCGGTAAGTCTCGCTGCTGAGGTAGACTTAGCAAGAATGCTCTCGATCAAAAGGGCTCGCTCCAGTACTCCTGCCTGCGTCGGAATGTTGAGGGAGATCAGCGATGCCCTGATCTCATGCCTCAATCCCTGCTCAATGGCCTGAGCCCAGAAGAATGAGTCCCGTACCATGTCTTTCGAGTAGAGCGAGAGATTAGTAAATCTCATCGAGTACTGGGCGATTGTCAAGCTGCCATGACGCAGCTGTAGAAGATCCTAGATGCGCACCATACGGAGGGTGGCTGGGACGAACTCCGAGCGGAAGAGGCTCTCAATGTCCGTCCAGATGAGAGTTGCCTCATCGTGCACCTGGAGCATCAAGTTCCACCATTTGCCTGCCGCCGCGTGCAGTAGGATTGCTGCGAGGATCACCATGAGGTCTGATGGTGTCCTCACAAGCCTGAAAACTCGTACGACTGCCTCCAGCCATTCCTCGGCTGCCTGGGGGTCCGTCTCCCCGTGGAACCTCAGCGGTCACTGGCGCTGAAGCTCGTGCAGTGAGCTAAGGTGACGTGCATCGTCAATGGCTGGAACTAGTAGCATCGGTGGCTCGGAGGGTAGCGGTACAGCCAGTGCCTCTACTGTCAAAGGGCCCTGTAACGAGGCCTCGTCGCTCGGTGGGATTTCGTCATGCAAAACTCTTGGAACCCTAGCTGGCTACCGTCTTGGGGCCATCCTGAATGAAACAGGTGCGCCATGGTCAAAAAGTATTCCTGGTGAGCTGATATTAAGTAATCACAAAGAAAACTTGAAACACGCATGTAATCAATGTTTTCATGCATTAAGTCGGAAATCAGAAGTCATGGTCCTGGTGTACAGATACATCGGCCGCTGCACCAACACTGGACTCCCTGGACTGATTACCAAACCCAATACACTTAACACTATTGCTTCACATAGGAAAAGATCAGAGTCCTGAGTTCTGAGGTAGAATCGAACTCCTTTGATACCAATTTGTCACGACCCATCCTCGGGGCCCGTGCCGTGACTACCCCAAGCCCACCTTCCATCGGCTAGGGGATGGAGACTAGCACCAAGGCATAAATCTCGGTAAAAGGGAAGGCATTGACTTTGTAAAGTAAAAGATCACCACAGAGAAAGCAAGCAGTAGATGTAAACACTAAGTAAAAACTGAGTACAACCGTAGGTGCGAAAAGTAAAGGAGCTGGAAATTCAAGCCCAGCTGTAAAGTACAACGAGAAAGGGAAAACAACAACTGGAAAGTAAAACTGCAGCCTCGAGCTGTCCACTGGAAGTCCCTCCAGAAGGGTGAGTACAGATAGCCTCCACAGCTCCTCGGGTCCCTCCGTCTACTGCGAGTACGTCCCGCCCAGTGGTCCACCTCCGGCACCGACCTTCTCTGTAAACCGCAACTGTGATCAGCACTGTCCATCGTCTGTAACCAATATAACGTAGTGCGGGCATAGCCCGTGCAGGGGTGAGTATAAGCTACTCAGTAGGGACCCCGAGGCCCCCGAATGTCTCCCAAAATCCACAAAGGATAACCACAAAGGAAAGATACAATCACGAAGTAACATCCGACACTACTTAGGTAGATGCCCATACTAAGTCATCAATTCCAGTACGCTCCAACCTCTGAGCCCAAGTACAACCCAGTACACATAGGAAAGAAAAACATATTCCACATAGGAAAGAAAAATGTAATCCACAAAGGATATCAAAACTAAATACACAAAGGAATGAAAAACAGGATACAGCTCACACAGGAATACTTCTTCGTATGACGATAAAGATAATCAGATATAGCCACTGATTCATCTAAGTCATCGGACCCACAAAGGATCGATTAGTACTAACCCCCGTAATGATCCAGGAAGGGTCTGACCCACACAGGATCAATAGGTAACTAACCCCCACAATGACCCACAGAGGATCAGACCCACACTGGATCTGTAGGCGCTGGGTCACACAAAACCGCTGAGCGCTGACCCACACATGATCATATCCACACAGGATCTGAAGCACGGATCCACGTAGGATCGCAGAGTGCTGTAGTCGTCGCCATCGAATCCACTGAGGATCTCTGTACAGTCGTCGTCGTCGTCGTAGTCGCGGCTAGCTCTAGAATTCTCGCACACAGCAAGCTCGTTCGGGAGGGTCTACTCCACGAGCCGAGAGGATGATACATAAACTGACCCATAGTTTAGAGTTGATGTATCCAGAAGTTCTGTATCATCAACATGAACTCGACGTTGCAGATGATGCGTCAATCAGACGCCCGGTCTGAGAGTTATTGGCTTTTTCGTTCCAGGGGCCCGGTTGATTTTTAAGGCAAAAACAACCCAACCGTACTCCACCTGTGTCCAAACTTCGGGAAGAGTAAGCCAAAAGATCCGTCTCACTTAAAGGAATCCAACCAAGTCGACGACACGTCAATCGAACATCCAGAGCAAAAATTTATAAGTGTTTCCGCTCCGAGGGCCCGGTTGGTTTCGTGTACGAACCAACCCGGCCAAACCCAACGTAATCTGAAACATTGGGTGTAATATGTCGAAACAACCATCTCGTTCCAAGGATCGTGTCGCCACTGAAGGTGTATCGATCGGAGGTCCATAGAACAATATATGGGCAATAGACTGAAGAGGGTCCGAAAACGAGGGTTTCGGGACCGGACCGACCCGGCCCGAGATCCCCTAGGTCGGCCCGGCTCGGCTGGGCACGCTGGCACGCGGTGCCAGATGGCTCGGCTGAACGGCCATGCCGTTCAGTTTTATGGGGGGGGGGGGGGGTGCTTCCCCCCGTGTGTTGTAACTGCGGCCCCCCTTAATGGGGGCCGCAAGCTGGTTGGCCGGGGGTTTAATCCCCCGACTTCTTCCCTGTCTGGCCGGCCCGCCCTGGCCGGCCGGTTCTTGCTCCACGGGACTGGCGACGGCCGGTCCCCTCCTATCCCTGACGCCGGCGGCCCGGAACTGGCCGCCGACAACCCTGCTCCGCCGCGACCCAGAACCGGCCGCGACCTTTGTCGTCCGGAGCGGCGCGATGGCGCCACTCTCTTCCACCGCAACCCTGCTCCAGCCGCAGTTTCTTCAGGTTCCTCCGATGCAGCGCGACGGGGCTGCGCATTCCTTGTCGCACGATTCTTCGCGGTGCGACATCACCACTCTATTCCATTCCAATCCACATTATAAACCAACATGGATAATGGAGGAGGGTCGGCCGTGTTTGTGTGGTCCGACCCCATCTCATTAATCGATAGCAATATGGCTTATTTCATGAAAACGTCAAGGTAGTAAACACGAACAAATTAAATAAACCCCCTACATTGAGTGTAGCTTGAATGGAGGTTCGTCGAATGAGAATTCGACATGGAAGAACCGTCGCGGGAAGAGACGTCTTGGAAGGAGGATGTCGCGTCGCAGGAACGGTGTTGCGGTATACGGCGTCACGTAGTCGGTCCCTGAGGGCTCAGTGTTCTTCGTCGGAGACCGATGTGTTCTTCGCGTTCTTCATTGAAGACGAAGAAGTTCCTATACCCTTCCTTAGGTATTCTCCCCAAAAACCTCTCAGGAAACAAGATTCTAACCCAAAATAAATTAAGCTCACACTTAATTTATTAACTTGACATAAGTTTGAATTTCAAACACACACACTAAACTCACCTCATTAATATCAAAAGTTATTAAAACATAATTTATCAAAATTAAAAAGTGAGTTGAGTGGGGTTAAAGAATGTGAAGGGGTGGGGTTTGTGTGGCTCCCACCACCCTTATAACCTCCCTTGGGAAGTTGGGTAGTTACCCAACATCCACCCAAACCCTAAATCCACTTTGAGAAAATTTAAATTGTTGTTTAATTTTTATTTTAACTTCCACGATTTTTATCAACCTCTATTGTGAAAACACAACTCCGGAATAGATGTTCCTAAGAAATTACCAGCGCTACAATTCTATTGGTGCCCTCGGAATTCGATTATGAGCATTGGTTCAAAAGTTAGAAATTCCCACTCGTTCGTTCACTGAACGTACCTGAGCTAAACTTCGAATAAAAATTCAGGGCACACCGGGCCTTGGAATCAATTGTCGTCAGATACTACGTTCTTGTAAAATTTCAAAGAAAATTAAGAAAAACAGTTCATCGAATTTTACTGGTCTTTACACATTTTACATGATGCATCATGCTACCAAACATTTCCCAATGCATTGGATTGCTATTAGGGCTCACCCTTCATAATCATTTCATTTTCATGCTTATGTGTACCTTATAGATCATACTACATGGATCAATTAGTCATCATCATTTCTTACACTATTTAAAAAATTTGAAATACATAAATATAGATCCATAATCATTAATTATTTTTTCAAAAATTTGAATACCCTTGTTTAGAAATAGTGATGATATTTAATACAAAATGATTTTGGAATGGAAAATCATTGTGAAATTTCATCAGCATAACGACGTCATATAGAAATTTATAAAATTGTTTGATCATAGAAAAAGAGGTATCACATAATTTAAAAATGAAATGGATAGTATCAGTGATATTTATTAACATATCCCAATATAGGTAAAATGAAATTATAATACATAACATAAAAGGGATGCCTGATAAAATAAGCAGATGGAAGATCCCTTACAAAATTTTATCCTTGTAACGGTTGTAAATAAAGTTTTGTATTGTGGATTAACAAGGGTAAAAGGAAGATATCCTCATCGACATATAAAATGGACAATAAATATTATGTGAAAAAACAAACCTCACCATTAGTAATTTAAAATAAAAGGTAATAATAAGATAATGAAAATTGAGTAATGATGTGGAAGAAATGATCCATTACAAAAATTTTCCATTGTAAGTGGTTTATGTAAGGGTTCATAAGAGGGTAAAATTATTTTTAAGGACCTATAATAATTTATAAAACAATTGGATAGTGTTTCTGATAGTCAACAATGCAGATAAAAATAATTAAAAGGTTATTAAAAAGACTTATCATAAAAGATGTGATTGATTAAAAAAGGAGAGAGAGAATTCCTTCCATGAGTGTGTGACCACAACAGCTTGGGAGGGGATTCTTGATATCATGGGGAGCCTTGGGAGGACTTTATATAGTGTAAGGAATATCTTTTTCGTACTTAAAGTAGTTTAATGGTTGATGAATGGGATCTTGGCTGGGTTTATATAGGAAAAGATGGGGATTTATTTATTATTTCGGTTTTAGACACTACATAATAAAATAATCAAAACCAAAAAAAATCCCATGGTTTTTAGAATGTTTACTACTGAAGGGGAGTATATTAAATTTATTTATAATGAAAATACAATAAAATATTAAAATTTACCCATTCTTATATGGATTTTAGTCGCACACGTAATGAAATAATGTCAAAATCATAAAATATATTATATATCATGGATGAATTCATAATGGATTTACAAAATTAATAAAATAAAATTAAAACCACATTATTTTAAATAAAAAATATATATTTATTTGAATATATCTTTTATACTATTTATTACATCATTATCAAAGCCATATGTTATCATAAAACAAACCGTATATTTATACAGAATTTTTTTTACCATAAAATTGGATTGTCATAGTAAATTTTAAAAAATTACCTATTGGATAGTTTCTAAATCTGTATTCAAAAAATAATATTTCTTTTATCTATATAATTTTATTTATATGTTAAATTTATTATTTTAATTAAGAAACAACATTTATTGAAAATAAACCGTTCTTGATAAGAACAGTTTTCAAACACTAAAAAAAGTACATTTGACTTCAAAAAAATATATGATCAATTGTATGTATAAAATAATTTTAATATGAATATTTTATTAAAATAAAAATTATATAAAAAATCCATTTTATTATCAAAATATATTTATTAATTTAAATTTAATATTAAAAAATACTAACATTGATTTAAAATTCATTTACAAAGTAACAATAATAGGATGAAAATTAGTTACAATTTTTTTGTGGCTGACATGGGCATCGCCGACATGGCACATGATTGAAGAAATTTTCTCTCTCTTTATAAATTTGTTTATAATCAATCAATTCATCAAATATGTTTGTTCATTGATCGAAATTGGATTTTAAGATGTTTGTTCCTACATCTGTGGATTCCTCCTCTGAATTTGACTCATAGTACCAGTCTCCCTCATATATTTTAGTCGTTTTTCATGAATCTTATGGTTGATTCCATGTCGTTATAGATTTATGTTAATAAAACTAATTTTTTTAAGTAATTCCACGACATATTGATAGGATAAAAACATCAGTCAGAGTAGATGGTAACACCATGAATTTCAGAGAGTCTCTGGATGCTTGAACACTAGTCAACTGTATTCTACCACATATGATGGCATGTTAATTGGTGAAGAAGCCTAAGTCATACCACATCAATCATGAGGAATCCTTTTTTAGAGTCATGTCTTTATAGTTTTCTATGTCATCCCATTTTTAACACATGTTATGTAGAGAGTTTACTGTATGTTGAAGTTGTATCAGAATGATCAGAACACCTTAAGTGTGGATAAAATAGGTATATCCCTAGGATGGAGAACCTAGAAGGCTTACTATGTTGGATGGATTTGAACACCCTATAAAGATGAATCTAAGAATGAATGTCCCAAAAAGGTAATCTTCCCCATTGGTAAGGATTATTGAGACACAACAATGGGTGAATAAAATGTGGGCCCCATAAAGTGAGCAACCATGGTATTCCATTGGATGGGATTGAACCTCAAGGAGGATTACTACATAACCTGTCTAGAAGACACAGATAAAAATCCACATTGTTCTAATAGGTGATTTTGGGATTACACATGGATGTCTTTCTATATCCTGAGTGGAAGTCTTGGTTGTATGATGTGGATTGTGTGGGGATTATTCATGGTAAGCTGCCTTTGAGACATACGGTGTCAAAATGGTATGAAAGAGGCTTGTGCATTGAGGTGACCCAAATATATTTTAGGATCACACAAGGATGTGGTGGCCATGGTAAGAATCATAAATATGATGGATGATCTAAGGATGTGGATGAGACGAATAGGATTAAACCTCTATGATGATGATGGTGGCATTGGTCTTGAACCTCAGTGATGATCCCTACATCTCCCCATGGATAGGAATCGATGTCCATGTATTTTGGTGTGGATATGGAACACCTATGGAGGTGCCCCATGAGAATGGAAGGCTTTGATGGGGAACCAAATAATATAGAACCTCCGAGTTGGGGCATGATTATTTAGGATACAAAAAGGAAGAAAAGAAATGCCAGGATGATAAATTGGCAATGGGATTTAACCTTTGGAAGTCATTTTATATATCCTGGTGGTAGGGGATCAATATAAATGTATTTTAAAATGGGGTGTAGAATTAGGGTATACAAATAGGATGATAACTCAGAGACACACAAGGGTATTATGAGTGGTTAGTTTCCAATCGCAAGAGGGACACTCTTGGTTGGGTAACTATGGGTGAAGAGTGGCGAATATTCATTGTTAGCTACACAGTTTAAAGGATCAAAACACTAAAGGGAGGTGGATTGAGGAGTTGTGTCTAAGTATGGGATTAAATCACATCAAGAAATTATATACCTTTTAGGGAGAACACAAGTTTAAAATTGGTTGGTATTGAACCTCAAAGAGTCATACTACAATCATGAATAAGGTCAAAACCCAAAAAGTATATAACATGTCTTTAACATAATGTATGAAGATTGAACAAACATAAAATTTATAGAACATATGGGTTATCAGAAGTGATTGGATTGGACCTTAGAGAGGCTCACAAGATATTCCATTGGTTTGAAATCAATTTCCATGTAGCTCGGTGGAGATAGGGTATATGTATATTATGTGGAAGTCGTCCAGCTACCATTGTGGATAAGTAATGAAAAATGGAGAAGAAATGTGGTAGAGACCCATGTTATTCTATGGAGATGTAATGGTGAATGTGTCTTATGCATTAAATATGTATGAGTTCTACTATTATGAGATAATGGTGAATGGAGATAAGGTGTGGAAGCTGGCTCGTTGCCGCTAAATAGCTGTAATGGTGATTGGGGCCTACATGTGGAAGTTGCAAGAGTGTCTTCCTCATGGAAATTGATTAGGGAATCCATGTTCATGACAATGGAATTTATTTGGTTTATCTTCTTATGAATGTATGAGTTGTGCGGGTATTATGCAATGAGATATTTGTTATGTCCTCCACATTTAGTTCTCAGAGGGAATATTGAAATAATGATTGGTCCAGGGATATGGTATGGGGATTTAACATTAAAAGGAGGCCATGAGTGGTTTTTCCTATTCATATCATGATGATTCAACTTATTCATAATGCATAAGGAATCATATTATTGAATGATAGGGTATTTTATAGTTAAAATTCACGTATTGATGACTATTGGAATCATATGATTTAGGCATAAGGCATCTATTATTAAGAATAAGGGGATTCATATAGTTGACATACATGGTTTACTATATTTTAAATTCATTTTTTAAGGTCTATATGGTAGAAGGATCCTATAAAGGGTAGGATTTGGGACATACTAAAGATCATCCCTTTTGGTTCAACCATGCATAGGAGTATGGGGATGTGGTTTGAGGATTTTTTAAGGAATTGTTTGGATCAAGGTACTTAGGGGATGGAAAATGATGATCTCAAACCATGACAAGGAAAACATAAAAAGTGGATTGTGTTTACTCAATGTGTTTTAAATACTGTGGAAGTGTATCTTGAATCGCGGGTTTTTATTGGTGTTAATGGGGTGCACATAAGGGTTCAAGGTAAAATGTAATTGACCGAGACCAAAAAGTTCATAGTGCGACTCCTTTATTTTTCCAAAGGGGTAGTGATTTTAATTAAGGGTCCAAACAAGAGGGTCAAGAAAATAAACTAACACTAATACTGAGAGGAGATTATGGGTTGTCTCTCATATAGTTTGAACTGATGTGTTCATGCCTTGACAATATTGTGTGTAAAAAAGATCTAAGAGATGGATAGGATGAGTGCATGATAAGGGATCTTGGAATTATTGACCACAATATTGGGTTTTTGTGAAATAAAAATGTTGAATGAAAGTTGAGATAATGTGTTCCACTATCATAGTCTGAAAAGAGGTAAGGAGAGGATCAAACCAATGTGGGATCGCTTGAAGGATGACCAATTTGGGACATGTCATAAAAGATCTCTAAAAGTAGTGTTCCATTCATCCACACTTTCTTGGAAGAGGTGGTCTTATATAAAACATAGTGTTATCCGATCATTGAAGTCTTATTATTAGGTGGTAATTTACCCTTTTATTTATAGAATAAAATCTAGGTAGAGGCATGTAGGTAGGATGGCGTGCAAGTGGAATTTTGACATTGCATTATTCATGTAAGACACAAGTTCACATTCGCTAATAATACATGAAAATATAAAAACATGCATACTCCTTATATAGATAACTCTCTGGTGTATGGGGAGGAAGATTGAACATTGAAATTCCATTCGAAGAGTAATGTGTTTACATGATGAATTTTGAAAAACACTCCATTGATCCATGAAAGATTCCATTCTTGCATGAAAAACTTATATTCTTGCACGCGAATCCATACATTGCAACAAACGTTCCCTATATGGCTATTTTTAGTACTATAACATGGAACAGAGACAAATTATGAACTATAACTCCATTCCGGAACCACGAAATTTCAATTCTAAGCCTTTGAAAGGTGATGCACACAATGATCTTGTTTGGAAGCATTCAGTGAATTACATAAACATGATTTATGGTTCCGCAAAAACTATATTAATTATTATAAACCAAAATATGTATAGAACTATATTTTTAGGGTCATGATACATATACACTTATTACACAATCATATTCCATAAGAGTAATGTGTGTAATGGTGGGGCTTTCATTGGGTCTTTTAGTGAACATGGTTTGGGTTGTGATCTTGATGAGATTGAACCTATCTCGTATATGGTTTTGCTCAAGATTAAGTTGTTGGATTTCATCTTGGGATTGGTCTATGGAGAATCCCAGAAAATAAATCTCCCTCGGAATCGCTAATAAATGCTCATCAGAGTTAATTATTCTTATATTTGAGACCATCACATACTTTGTCTATCTTAATAGGATTTATTACACACATATATTTAAACTAGTAAAGAGATCACAGTTGAAAGGATTTATTATCATTGGTAATGATATATAATGGTCATTTAAATCCAACTGAATATAATATGAAAATATGTTCACATTTTATCAACATGTGTAATACATTAATTTAAACCATGAGGAAAGGTAATTTTATTCATAAGTGTTGTAGTCATTACAACTATCCCCCATTATGAATTTCCACCCTCAAAATTTCATTTTCCTTCACTAAAATAGATTACAGTAACTCTGCTTCATCACATCCTCTAGTTCCCTAGCTTCATATTCAATCATCTATTATCTCCATTAGACATAGATGATAGGAATTGTCTTATTTTGATGAACATTTCATCTATGATCTAATATCTTC
Source organism: Viscum album (assembly GCA_963277665.1). Lineage (NCBI taxonomy): Eukaryota > Viridiplantae > Streptophyta > Magnoliopsida > Santalales > Viscaceae > Viscum > Viscum album. The sequence goes on along the minus strand of OY728142.1, from coordinate 1,875,858,850 downwards.
ATCAGCTACTCCTCATAGGAATAATCAATCTCTAATGGAACCACCTCTAGATTTAGTAAATTTTATTGTTATTATATGTACATTATTTAGATAAATACATTGAAAACATCATGTACATGAGAAATGTTCAGTGGGAGTGCTATTATATAGGACACTACTCTGATGCAATCAAGGATCTGAAATGGAAAAACCTAACTTGTACTAATCTTTCACTTTTCCCAAATATCTAAAATATATTACATGGGTATATGAGGACGAATAAAATGTCTCCAACATCAAAATCTACGTTTTATAGAAGATTTTCAGCATAACCCTTTTGTCGACTGTGGCCTTCTTTGATGTGTATTTGGATGTTCTTTTCCATCTCCACCATTTCTTTAACCATTACCGAACTGATATTTTTACGTTTCCCAAATTCAACCCAACATGATGATGTTAGTCCTCTCTTCTCATCTTGGTCTTAATAGGGATCCATATGGATGCATGGGTGGAAACTATTGTTGTGTGAGAACCTCACCAAAGAAATATTTCGGTCCCATCTACCTTTGAAGTTTATAGAGAATGCTCTCATCATGTCATCATGTGTTGGGATAGCCCACTTTGATTGGACATCATATTGAGTATGATAATACATAATAAAGTTCAAATCAATTTATAGTTCATGATAGTTCTTCTCCAAAACATATTGGTGAATATTGGATCTCGATCGGACACAATCAATATTGGTACTCCATGCAGCCTTACTACGTTTTTGATGTATATATGTTCTAGTTGATCTTGGGAGAAATCATCTCAAATCATAATGAAGTGTACATTATTTATTAGATGGAAAACTATAACCCAGATACCATTGTTTACCTTGGATGTCCTCAAAATTCCATTGACACCGTCTATAGAGATGTTTTACCATTTCCATGTTGGTATGATTAATGGTTTCATCATACCCTTAGACTATTTACTTTCATCGTTCAGTTTTTGTAATACCAGAAACTATGATGTATATTATTTGATCTCATTCTTAATGTTATGCCACTAATAGTTCTATTAGATATCATGATAAATATTTGTGTTTCTTGGGAGAATAGATAAATTCGATGTTTGTTAATCATCCAAATGTTCTTTCATTTTCACATGATTTTATGGAAAAAATAATCTCGACCAAAATCTCAAAATTAATTGTTATATATCATTGAACTATGTATATTTATCATTTATAATAGTTTCTACATTCCTTTAAAACCCCATATCATCTTCTTTTAGTATCAGTTAACATTAAAAATGATATGGTTGAGAAATCATTCGTGAAGGATTAATGATGTTCCATTATTTATGATTCACATATAAATCATCTTCAAGATTAAGAAGATCAGATCCTTCACAATTATCATCAATGATATAAATGATGGGTCCTCAATACATATAGATTCTTCCAACCTATTCAAATTTCTAGGATAGTAGTGGTTTACTAATTCAAAATCCATGATGAGATATAACCATCTCCATTGTTATATATTCAGCTGTTTCTGCGTGAATATATATTTTATATTGTTCCGATCCAAATATATTTCAAACTTCTCCAAAAATATATAATGATGATAGATATTCCACAAAAATTCCACAATTAACAATATCATATAATGTGTGGAATAATTTTCTCATTAATTTTCTACTACATTGAGGAATAGGAAATGAATTTTTCATTTTTCATCAACACAATTTCAAATAACATCATTGAATAATGACTAAAAATTTCCAAAATTTACCCACATATGGGTAGTGTGAGCATAAGATAATTGATAACTCTCATTTTTTACTCCATGATTCTTTCTTCACATTAAAAATTCAAAGTAAACATGAACCCTTTTGAGTTAGATTGGTTAGAGGGTATAACAACCATAAGTTCTTTCCCAAAATCCATCAATTATATTCAGATAACAAAAGAAATCTATGAATATATATAACTAATTATGGTCATAAACATCCCTCCATTGCATTTGGCTTTGTAGGATCCACAAATATCCCATTTCTTGTTATGATATTCCCCTAGAATGATACATCAAACTAAACTCAAACATTCTATACCTTTCAAAGAGTATCACCATTCAAAATTACTTATGCATAGTTCTTAAATACTCATCCTTTTTCTATTTTTTTAGGATCATATTAGAATATATTCTTTAAAGAAAACAACAAATTTTCTGAGATAATATTTAAATTCAATATTCATCAATTCTATAAATATTACTGCAACATTAGTGAGTTTTAATGGGATCACTATGATCTCATAATGTTATCAATTTTGATGAAAAAATGATGGGGATTTTATCCTTCTTCACCCTTTGTAATATCATATTTGTAGATCCAACTTGGATAAGTATTATGCTCCATGTATCTGATCAAAAAAGACGTAAATTTATAGAAAAATATACTTGTTCTATATCATTTTTTTACCTCACTATTATCAAAGAAATGGTGAATTGATCCATCCTTCTTCATCATGAAGAGGAATGTTGCACCCCATAGTAACGCACATAAGAATATAAAAACTTTATCCATATTCTCATGTAGTTTTTTCTTTATATCCTCAAGTTCCATAAAATCTATTCAATATATTATATGATATTGGAAAGCCCCAAATATATTCTATATGGAAAACTCAACTTCCCTGATTGGAAGAAGACCATGAAATTCTTTGGGAATCACAACAGTGAATTCCCTCACAATCTGAATGTCTTCAAGAATGGACCATTCCTTAGATCAAACATTTTATCATGATATGTTTGATCATTGTGAAATAATATACATTCTTTATATTATGGCTCCAAAGATTATTCATTATCCTACATCCAATTATATAGTATTTAGAGTGATTCCCCTCTCATGGAAATTTTTGTTGGCTTTATACATGTAAAACTAATCCATTACCATAATTGATTCATATTATATTAAGGGAATTATGAAATGATTCACCAAGAAGATCCATCCACAAATTGTCATAGGGGAGAGTTATAAAAATAGGATGCAATAATTTACTCAATTTCAATTTTCATCGATATATATACTTCGATTATTTTGGGTTGTGTTTGAATAGTTATACTAATATATCATGATAATAATGAATTTGTAGAACAAGAATCAAAATGTGAGTTCACTATTAGTGAAAAAATAACTAGTGTACCTTTGACCACATCATTTTCAGGATTTAATTCAGCGTTAGTGATAGAAAAATATCTCCCTTCCTTCCATGGATGTTATTGTTTACCTTCGAAAACCCTTGGATTATTTCATTGATTTCCAATGTTCTGTGGTTTCTTGTAGTTTTAGAAATGAAAAATGCATTGAGGGTTGACTTGAGAATACCTTTACCCCATCACAATAGAGGGTTCCTCCTATTGGATACTATTATGTCATTTCCCATCCTTCCAGCACCTAAAGAATTTCATTTTTTCTTTTAGGAAATTTCATGGATGATTAAACCAACAACATTGGCCAGAGTGATGTTGAAATATTTTTCCACCATTATATCTCTCTATGAAAATTCCAGAATTGATCTGAAATATCTTCTTATTATCCACATGAAACCCTTGAGATTCACCGATATATATCTTAACCTTGAGGGAACATCAGGAAATTCCTTCTTAGCATTCAATGTAACAAATCACAATGTATTTTCATAGGCTTTGTTTTTCTCCACCGAAGAAGGGAAAACCATTAATTAAAAATTAATGACAAAACTGGGGGTTTATCGTACAACTAATGTGATGATTTTATCATTCCCCAAATATATTCATCTACCTTTGTGTTCAGTTCAAGTAAATCTATTTTCATTTTATGTCTGTCGGTGTGGGGGGAAAATATATCGAAAAACATTTTATAAAATTCTTTCTGATCCATTTATTCTATATCTTTCCAAGGATATATATTCAAGATCATTGTCCACCACTAATTAGATTCTACATTCTGACAGTGATAATCCAAAATAACCTTATCTTATTTGATACATTAAAGGATATAGAACCTATTCTCAATGAAATTAAACCATTTAATCATGATTAAGGGATCTTATGATCCATTGAAATTATGATTCTGTTGTTTCATAGAGATCTCAGTTGTTAGTTTCCCTCACTTGGGGGGAGGGGAACTGTTTTTGGTACATATTTCAATTCAGAAAATGGGTTAATAGAGAGATTATTATGAAAAATTTTGTGATTCCCTCTCCCATCGTGTTGGGAATCTCATTGGAAAAATCATCCCATTTTCCTTTTAATTAGTTGAAAGCAAGGTTCCTCATTTTTTTTTGATCATTGGATGTAATAAAAATAATATTATGGATGAGTTTCTTGAACAATTAAACACATAAAAGGGAATATAATAACAATAAATTAGTATCATATAGATTACATTTATCTCATGGAATTTTGAGTTTCTAGGCATCAGTCTATGTTATCCATTATCTAAATCATAACACATATTCTAATAGAAATTTTATACCTTCCCTAAATAATTGTTTTTAATGGGATTATTAATTTAACAAATAATATTTCAAAGGGGTGTCAGACTAGTACCCCAGTGAGGACAGTTGACACGTACCAAGATACCCTAATTTTGGCTCAGAGAACATTATTAGTGATATAACATTCAGGAACATATATTCAAAAAACACATCCAATGATAGTATCTAGAAAAAGATGTATATTTTTAATAAACCTCTTACACTATAGTTACAAATATTTAGTGATTTTGTCTTATTCTTATACTTATCCTTAAGAATTTCCACTAGGTTTTTCTGATAACAATCTAAAAAATGACGAGGCATATCCTCTGATACCAAATATAATAACCTATACTCTTTTTTTCATATTTAATCATGAATTATTACATAATATTTCACTTAATAAAACTTATAAGATAAAGAGGTATTATTTCTATTTTAATTAAGTACATCCAATAGAAACAAAAAACATGAAGGGAAACATCATTATTGAAGAAATTCTTAACCTAAGAATATGTTTCTTCATACATTTCAATCTATGGGATTACATGTTAAAATACATAACAAAGGGGAGACATATAAATCCCCTTATGGTAAAACATGATATAACATGATGAAGAAAGTAAGTTTTAGACAATTGGAATATTAATAGATCATAAAATTAACATGTATATAATGTCATTATATAACATGGTATGTATAACATGGTAATGTGGAAACAACATACAACAAGATATTAGCATGTGTTATGGCTCATTTATCAAAGAGTAGGATGATTAAAATTTTGGTGAACAAGGAGGATCATGAGTAAAATTTCATTGCACATTATGTATCATGATTCTAAACATAACCTAAAGTAATGGAGGGTAATTAGTGTCCACCCTTCATAGTCATTTCATTTTCACACATTAGTGTGCCTCATATATCACACAACATGGATTCATTAGTAATCATATTTTATTACACAATAAATAAATGGGGGAATAAATACATATATATCGAAAATCAATATGAATATATACATAAAAGTGAATATACATGAATGGATAATTGGAGTGGTATTAACAAAACAATAATTTTATCAGGGAAAATTATAATGTGATATTGGCAGCATAACGACATCATATAGAAATTCATATAATTGATTAATGATTGAGAAAATGGAATCTAATAAATTATAAATGATAAGAAAATTATGATTTATATTTAACAAGATATCTGAATATAAGAAAAATGAATTTGGGAGACATAACATAAATTATATGATTGGTAAAAGAGGCAGGTGGAAGATCATTAATGGTATTTCGGCATAGTAAATGGTGTACTTATAGGATCATAGGGGGAATAATTATTGTAAAAGGAAGATATAATCATTTATAGGTAAAATTTTATATAAAGGGGATTTTATAAAACAAACTTCATCATTATTATTTTAAAATAAAATTGAATAACAATATAAATAAAAATCGGTTAAGATGAGGAAGGAAAGACCCGTTAAACAATTTTGTCATGGTAACGAGTGTACATAATGATCATTCAAAGGGTTAAATGAGATTTAAATTGCTATAATAATTTATAAATCAATTTAATAGTATGTGATATAGGTATGAATGTTTCCTTACAAAAGAAAATGGAAATTAAAAAGGAATATCAGAAATGAAATGCCTTTTTAATATATGGGAGGGAGAATCACATAAATGAGAGTGTGAATCTAATGAAGTGGGAGTTGATTATTGAAAGAATGGGAATCCTTGGAAGGAATATAGGGAGTATATTTCATTGTGTGGTAATTATACAATGAGTTTTAGTGAAGAGGAACGTGATCTTGTCTAGGTTTAGATAGGGAAAGGGGGAGATTTCTTTATTATTTTTGTTTTGGAAAGTACATAATAAAATATCCAAAACCATGAACCATCCAATATTCATTACCATTATTTTTTACAAATAGTTATTTGTTACATTATATTATATATATAAGGTCCAAACTTTTTAAATTAATTCCCTTTCGTTGTGGAGTTTAGTCACACTCGTAAAAAAAGGAATTTAGAATGATAAAATATATTATAAGTCTTGGAGGATTCGCAATAGATAAGAAAAATATATAAAATAAACTTAAAATCGCATTATTTTTATAAAAAAAATGTATATTTTTCTGAATATAACATTTATAGTATTTATTACTTCATAATTGAGCCACTATGATGTCATAAAACACATGCATATTTATACAGTATTTAATTTTTAATGTAAAATTCGACTCTCTGAAAATTTTGAGAAATTCACTATTGGATAAATTCAACATCATGAATCCAAAAATAATATTCAGTTTATATTAAATTATTTTCTAAATGTATGAATTTTTACTATTAAAATAAATATGGATCATTACATAAAATGAAGGTTTTTGATAATAATAGTTAACAAAACATAATAAAATTTACATTTTACATCATAGAAATATATGATAATTTATATTTAAAGAATTAATTTAATAATAACACATCATTAAAATATTATTTATTTCAAAAATCCTTTCATTTTTTAAAATGTATTTCTCAATTGAATTTTAATAATAACCAAATATACTATATCTGTTTTGAAAATAATTTTTCAAAGTAACAATAGTAGGAGTGAAATATATTCATTACTCCATTACAAAATATACCATAAGTGTAATGTGTTTGATTGTGAGGATTTAATTAGGATGTTCAGTTAACATTGATATTTTCATGATCTCGATGACCTAGAACTTCTACTACAAATAGTTCTTCTCATAGTTATGTTGTTTCATAACAACTTGGGTTTGGTCTAGGAAAAATCCTAAAAATTCTATCTCCGACTTATTCTCTGATAATTTGGATTCATTGGGAATGATCCTTCTGGTTGAGGCCATCAATTCCTTTCTATATATCAAATGGATTTTTAAAACTATAGAATTATACTAGTCGTTTGATCATTATTCTCCTATAATATTATCAAGGGTATGGATACTTAATGGTAACTTAAATACAAATAGAAATAATTAAAAAATAAGTGTATCTATTTTCTATATATAGAAGTAATTAATTTAATTCAAGAAGAATGTCAATTTTGTTATCAAATATTAATGTCATTACAATTATTGAATAGAGTTCCCTTATATTTTAGACATCAATTTATTTATGAAATTAATGACATAACCCTTTCCCATTTTGTAAAAATCATAAAACAAATATTCTTTATTATCATGATTTATGTGTATTTTCATAGAAAGTGACTAAATATATTTTTACATTCATTTTTTCCATGGGTTATTCATGTTTTGATTACAAATTGAATTATTTAGTATTTTATTATATGAATCCATTTACAGATTCATGAATAAAATATTATTTGAACTGGTTATTTTTTTATTTAGAATGAATAAAATTATTATTTTCTTCACTTCAATATGATAGACTGAATAAAAGTTTTTTATATTAAAATTATATCTGTGGATGATGGATAGTGGGTTCCTATATCACCCCCAAATTCATTAGTGTATGATTTCTATATATATAAATGGAAATTTTTTATACAATATGCTTTACATTCTCTTATGTGTAGGAACTAATGGTTTGGATCATGATGCTAATATTCCATATAATAATGTTGTTTAATATTTGAATGATTTTTTTTCATTCTTATATGATGCTCTCATTATTTATTTTTATTATAACATTTTCCATAATGACTTATATTATTTCATAAGTTATGAATTTTTTTGTTATATAATTCTTTTTTTAAAGTACTTATTTGGAATATCATTGTTCTATATAATAATTAAAACTATATTTTCACATTATACTTATGGGTGATATTTTATTGTTATTTATTATTATTACCCTTGCTGATAATTTTATATCACGCATAAATTATGATCTCATTCAAGTAGTTTTATTTATTAATATAAAATAATAAAAGCATAGAAGGTCATTAGTGTTTCTTAATCATGGTAAAAGTTTCTCAAGTATTCTAAAATAATATGGTTCTAAATTTACAACTTAAATAAAATAAACCTTTGTTTATTGGGATTTTGGGTGATTTTTTTGATATGAAATGTTAAAATTGTAACATCCCAGGTAAATAAAGAAAATGAGGTTTTCATATTTATTAATATTTTTGAATAAAATTTTAATATTACATTAATAGGGTTGCTATGTTCGATGGAATACCCAATACACAACAATGAGATTCTTTGAAATCTTACGATGCACACTAATAATATAATAATATTATTGTAAATGGTAGTAAACACCTAGCCGTTGTAATGGAGGGAATGAACAGAACTAACTAAAAAGTGATTATATATGTATGTTAAATATTTTTTTACATTTTTCCCAAAAATGTTACAGGCTTAAAATAAGAATGAATCCAATTTTAAGCATAAATATTCTAATATTCTTTAAAAGGACAATTAACCTCCTTTTGATGGAAAACTGTTTTTAATTATACTTTTTATAAATTTTATATTTTATCTTTGAAATAATAAAATCCTTATTTAGAATAAAGATATAAAATTTTACTTTTTGTAAATTCTTGGTATTTTTCTGATAATGTTCAATTTTTAATGAATTGTGTGAAATGCTATATGTTAATTCCAAAACTCCTTTTGATCTAATTTATTTCAATGGTTTTATTATCTTTTTAATTTGATTTAAAGTGTAATTATAATATATTTTAACCATTTAAAACAATGGTGGTAATTATAATTAATTTCACTGTGAAAATGGACATAAACAAGTGACAATATTTTGGTAGATTTGTTTATTAAAAACACACTATTTGTTTTAACGACGGGAATTAACTATATAATTTATTGATGAAACATATATATTTTATATTTAGTAAAAAGGAAATTGTTTTTGAATTTGGAATATCAAATATATCATAGGGTGAATGTATGGTATTTTTCTGATAATGTTCATTTTTTTAATGAATATTGTAAAATACAACATTTTTAATTCCAAACTGCCTTTTCATCCAATTTATTGATATAGCTTCATTTTAATTTTAATTGGTTTTAAGGTGTAATTTATTTATATTTATATCATCTAATAAAATATTGGTCATTGGATGTAATTTCACTTTTAATTTTTATATAAAAACAAATCATTCTTTTGATAGATTTTACATCATAAAAACCCATATTTGGTTTTGACAACATGAATTATTTTTTAATTAATTACTACAATTTATTTTTTTGGAATTTGATAAAACGGATTCTATATTTGGAATCAAGGGGTCCGACTTATTTAATTAAGTCTCTTTTTTTACATGATGAATAGTAATAACAGAAATTATTTTTAATTACAGTGATTAATTAGTAAATCCGGTAAAAGGGGGTAAACAAAATAATGTTATAATAATATAAAATTACCCATCCATGTGCCTTAATTCTATTGTTTTAGTCATGTCCGACCATGGGAATACTTGTGCAATCTTTGGGACCCCATGTAATCATTTAATGTGATAGTGACCCTTTAACATATTAGTTTTAATGAAAGGAAAATAAAACCAATGTATGTATCACCTATGTAAAACAATTTTAGTTTTGTTTATATAAATGATCTCTTTGACTATATATATTCATTGGAAATATAAAAATATTTCCAACATCATGGTATTTAAATTATAATTTTAGACATTAAATTAATAAATTTATTTATGACACAATGATGATGCAGTTATTACCTATTTAATTAAAGATTTAAATAAATGATATTATAAGTGTTAAAAAAATTTATACATTGGATGATATCCAAGAATTTTATAGATGAAAATGACATTTCAAATTTATATTAATTCTTTTATTTCGAAGGAATAAAGTTTTTATGACTTTATCAAAAGTCTACTACCAGATAGTGTCTAAATTGGCATAAATGAGTTTTTTAAAACAAATGATATTTTATGAAATGGTATAAAGGTCAAAAAAATCAGATATTCTGCCAAATGACATATAATATATTACTAATATAATTATTGATACAATTATGGGGCTATTTTCATTTTTATAGTAATAATTATGACCTTATAGTTTGTAAATAAAAAAAAATACGTGGTAAGAATTATTGTTTTTAACTAACGGTTAAAATGAAAGAATAAGGTGAATTATTTGACCTCCACGTGTCTAAATCCGTTTTGATGAGTGGATTTATACCCCTTATCATATTATACTCGAGATATATCATTTTAGAACCTTTATTATTTGAAAAAAGTTTAAATAATAAATATATATTTCAAGACTTTCTAAGAGTGCCCCTCCCCCCTCTTATAAAAATCCCTCTCCTCTACTCATTTACCCACACCTATCAAGACCATGGATCATCCATACACTGCCAATTTTATCTCTCCATATACCTCTATTCTACCTAGTATCCTAACATTGGGCATAATTCTTTCAAGAGATCTATTTCCTCAAATCAAAAGAAGTTACCTGATTTAGAGGTAACGCTTTCTCTCAAAATACTTTATTGTATTTTCCTTCTTTAATCCCCCAAATATTTCTATTCTCTGATTCCATAACAACACCTTTATCCTCAAAATACTATGATGTTTTTTTGATAATTATTTTATTTACACTTACACACACACACCTGTCTGATGGTTATGGAACATACTGTTTCTGTGGGTGGCGAATTACCGCCTCACGAAATGATGATTGTTCAATATTCTCCTAACACCTTTCATGGTGGCCATTAAGATGACACTATATTTAAATATGACATATATGGAATTTAGTTTTTCTATATTATTCTGTATTTTATGTTTAAATCATATCATTTTTATTTTCAAGTCTTGTAATTGTGATAATTTCATTTGAGGAAGTTTGGACTACCACCCCCTCAAGTGATGTGACGCGTTCATACAATACATGGAATGTATAAAGAATGTAATTAATGAACATATGCGACCTATATAACATAGATATTATACTGGAATTTATTTATATATATATATACCACATTTATTTTTAATTCCATTAATATGAAAAAGAAATGAAAGTAGTGTTGATGCGTACATACGGCCTACCGTCTCCAGGAACGGTGCATTTCATTTTTTATCTCCAAATGTTATGGAATAGTAAAAAATAAAATATATATATATATATATGATATATATGATATTTACATCATGGATACCATTATGGATATGATTTACCTATAACTACATGGATAATTCTCTTCAAACATGTTTAATTTTGACTTTTGCACCGAAGATCGACAAAAACGTCTGATATGACCTCACATAATTAACTAATTAGTATAACATGATAATATGTGATATGAATTTAATAATAAACATGAAAAGAAGTTATTATGAAATTATAAATTGACCTATGTTTATTATTCAGGAATATAAAGAATGAACGAGACAAGTCGGACTCAAGGTATGGGATCCTACCTACTTAATTCTTTTTAAGTACTCTCTTTTATGTCACCTCTTTTAATCTCCACTTTATTATGTTGGGGGCTGTTCTTTTATATTCCTCTTACTGTAATTTTTATGTTCATACAATTAGAGACAATATTTAATCTCATCAATCCATTTTTTGATGTATTAATAGGCGCCGTTAGGCTTCCGAATTTTTGGGATTTCTTATCTCACATTTAATTCATTTATATTTCCATTATTCACCACTTATTTATGGCATGTGGTGTTTTTTGTACTTCCATTAGATATATATTACCACGATTCTATTGAAATTCATGTTATTCTGTAAATAATTTGGTGGTTATTATCTTTTGATCAAACGATTGGATTGATTAAAAATGCGTAAGGGATTTTTAACTCACTATTTATTCCCGTGAGATTCATCCTATATTTGTCAATATCTCTATTGAGTGGTGTATATAATGCACATTAATATACTATTTGTGTAATATAATTTTATTTATGGGTATTTACATCAACATTGTATAGTCCTTCTTTCATGGGGTGTACGTTTCGAAAGATACCCAAATCTGTAAGAGAACCTTTCACCCTCCACTTTTTAAAAGACTTATTTTTGTTAGGTCATTTAATTTACATCTTATTAATGTTGGGATATGTTCTTATATATCCTTATTTATGTAAATTTTAAGTCCATGTTATGAGATACCCTTTTTACTTCTCATAAAATCATTTTCTAAATTTGAAAGTGACGTTATTAGGCTGTCGAATTTCTGTAATGGAACTTCTTAACAAAATTTCAATTGTTTGGGTTAAACCTCTACTTCTTGATTATGTCATGATATTAATATGCGTGGATGACCTCTGATTGTTTTACAATTTATATCCAATTATATTGGGTTTATTTATAATTATCATACATAATTATTTAATTTATTTATTCTTAATCTAAGGATACCATCTTTGTACGAGACATGGTTTCAATCTCCATTTGTTTGGTTCACAAGGCTGAATACCCTTAGAGGAGGGTGAATCAGGGTATGATTAATTTAAATTTAAAGCCCGTTCTGAACTTGTTTTGCTGTTAATATAAACACTCTTCTCTCCCTTTCTTATTACACAATACTAACTGAAGGTAAAGCAAGCACATGACACATCAATTTTTACTTGGTTCACCGCTAAGGGCTACGTCCAAGGTGTGTATGCTGACAGGTTGTCGATCATACCAAATTACACTAAAATTCACAATCGGTGGATTACAAGGTTCAGGCACAGTTACTTTGTCCCAGGCTCACTGCCTTTAAAATGGTTAGGGTCAGCTAACTGCTTTCCAAAGGGTCACATCCTATTTCTCACTCTCCGACTCACTGCCAGTGGAGAGGATCACCATCTTCCTCTTCATTTGCTCACTGATCCGGAATGGATCAACTCACAGTTTATAGACATGTAGGTCTCTTCATTATCTCTAATGAATGCATCCTCTGTTGTATGTAGATTCTCTATTGAAGTCCAAATTTCACCCATGGATGAATTTCTCTTTGCACCGAAGGTATTGGGCAATCATCCAGCTTCCACGCAGCCCAAAAACACTATCCAGGAATCATCATTACATGGCACACAGGTGTAACCCATTGAGGAAGCCTTAGCACACAAGTCACAACTGGTGTGCAAGTCCACCTTAGACACTTATGCGACACAAGCTTCATCAACCCCAAACATGCAAGACACAATTCCCTTTACACCCAAACCAATATTGGCATGCATCAAAAAACAATCGCCCTTCTAAAAATTTAGCTCGCAAGTCCTGCATACGTGACAAACCACCACTTGCGCGACCACCACTCCTGTGCGAAGGGAGCTCTGAATTTTATAATTTTTTAATTCCGTCGCAAATGAGGAGGGGTGGTCCAGTATTTATAGGAATTTTGAACACCCTATTCAACGGTGGGAAAGTCTCCCTTCGACACACAGGTCTCGGTGCGTAGGTCTCTGCCCCTTCAAGTAAATTGTATGAGTCACTTTTAAACTTGTGGAATCCTCTTTCATTTGCCATATTTTGAAGTTCGGATATTGAAAAACAGTAGGCGCGCAAGTTTGAAATCCTCCTAGGCACCGGTGCGCAAGACATTTCTCAGCACCCAGGTCACCTGCGCGGCCAAATCAATACTTGCGCCACCCTAATACCTTTGCTATATTTTGAAGATCTGATCTTGAAAAACATATGGCACACAAGTTTCCAAGACTTCAAGTGCACAGTGTGCATGTCCCTTTTCCAAAAACCACTTTTCTTCATTTGTTTATTTTCAAGCCCTAAAATTTCAAAAACACTGGAAAATCACGCCACCTTGTATCTGTTCTATTTATACAGCCTCCAGATCATCCATTTCTTTTTTGGAGTTCTTGAATCAAACATTGATCTTTATCCTCAGCTCTTGAACTCGACATGACACCATGAAATCCCCTTTCTCAACAATTTTTTATGTCATTGTTTTTATTTTTCAACAATCACCACACAGATTTCCACTTTTTCAACAAACACAATCACCTCAAAAATGCTTCAATGATTCCTTGAGGGATTTTTTCCCAACAGTCTCCCCCTTTGTGTTTGTTGAAAACTCTTCCATGAAAATATACAACGTTAATTCTTCAGCCACCATTCGCCTCTGCGATTATGATATCAATCAATGATTTACTCAACACATACTCTATGCCCACATGAGCATTGATCAGAGGAGAATCAAGAGTAAATGTAAAGTTCATCAACGAATCAATTCATCTCTGATACACAATGTTGACACCAATATAATACCAATTTTTACCAAACTGATAACAATTGTTGGAAATAATCTTACCCCATTCCAACATCAATCTTCTAAATTCATCACAATCCTAATATGACGTGATATCTATTCGTTCATCGGTCACTTATATCATCGTCAGATTTAATACGCTCCCACTTTATCATTTCTCACAGCTTTAACTCTTTCCAAGTGAAAATCCTATTCAACACTATTGCATGTGTTTCCCAAGATAATCTCTGTCTAAGAACTTTGAACCAGCTTCAACTCCCTCTATCTGGCTACTCCACCTGTCAAATTCTCCTTGTAACTATCTCCCCCTTCAGAAATCACTATTTTCTCCCCCTTTGTCAACGAACCTCAAGGAAACTCCTTTGCAGTCTGTAACAAAGTAGAGATCATAGATCATCACATTAGGAAAAAACACATCATACCTTGGGGAGTGGGGATAGGTTCCACATCCACACTATTTCAAGTGCGGATATTCGACTGAACTACTAGATCCAGTCGATGCCTCTCAAAAGCTTCCTTGGGTAAGACATCTTTCACAATGTCTGCAACCTATAGCTCTGTAGGTACATACTCCAAATTCACGATTCCCTGCTCAACATTCTCCTTGATAAAATGATACATTATCTCAATGTGCCTTTTCCTTGAGTAATGGATGGGATTATGGCTGAGATTTATAGCACTTGCGTTATCACACAGGATTCTGATAAAGGATTTCACTATAACTCCCATATCATCAAGATGCTGCTTCATCCACAATAACTGTGTGCAAGCTTGATTGGATGCAATATACTCTTCTTATGATGTTCTCAATGAAATTAAATCTTTCTTCTTTCTTAGCAAAGAAATACACAATCCACTAAGATAGAACGAACCTCCTGACGTTGATTTTCTGTCATTTGCAGATCCGACTGAATCGGCATCTGTGTATCCCAGTAACACTGATTGAGATTTGTCATTATACATCAGACAGAAATCCATGGTGCCTATGATATACTGAATTATTATTTTCACTATAATCATGTGGATTTCATTGAGATTACTCTGATATCTCGTTACTTGGCATGTGGAAAAAACAATAACATCCCTTGTTACATTCAATTCCAACAAACTTCCAATGATTTTCCTATATTCTATAATATTAACTGTTTTGCCATCATCATCCTTTGATAATTTCATCTGGGTAGCAACTAGAGTCTTCATATCCTTGGAATTCTCCATACCAAACTTTCTTAAGACCTCCTTGGAATATTTGGATCGAGAAATGAATATTCCATTCCATCCTTCTGTCACCTATAGACCAAGGAAACACGTTAGCTCACCAGCCATTGACATTTCAAACTTGTTTTTCATGAATTTGGAAACATTCCTGCACTGAGCTTCATCTGAACTGCCAAATATTATGTCATCGACAAAAACCAACACCATAATCCTTTGATTACTATTGTTTCTAAAATAGAGATTGTAATCAACTCCACCATGCTGGATACCAAGCTTCTTCAAGTACTGATCAGGACTTGAGTACCACGCTCTTGGTGCTTGTTTTAACCCATACAATGCCTTCTTTCTCCTGGAAACTTTGTTCTCATCCTCATGAATGAGAAATCCATCTGGCTGCTAAATATACACCTCCTCTTCAAGAACACCATTCAAAAATGCAGATTTTACAACTATCTGAAATAAATTAACCTTTTTTTGCCCTGATATGGCCTAAAATAATCTGATTGTCTCCAGCCTTGAAACCAGGTAAAATGTCTCATCAACATTTGTTCCCTCTATCTGGGAGTATCCCTTGCACACTAGACGTGTTTTGTTCCGAATCACTGTGACATATTTATTAATATTGTTGCGATAGACCCATTTAGTACCCATGACATTCTTGTCTGCTGGACTCAAAATAATCTCCCATGTCTGGTTCTTCTCAATCTGATCAAGCACTTCATTCATATCCTAAACCCAGTTTTCAACATCAGCTTCATCGGAAAAACATTTTGCATCCACCTGAGATAAAAATGATGTTTTTTGTAATGATCTCATTCTTTGATTCTTAACTGGATCTGTCTGGTCACCAATGATATTTTGGCTATCAATTTCAGCTCGACTATTTTTCTTCCTTATAAACACAGACTTGAAATTTTCTTGTTCATCATCAGTATCTTCTTCAGAGTTATCCTCTGCCACTTCTGCTCCCCCTGTGTTTCTTACCACATCATCACATTCATCTAGAAACTGTTAACTGTTTCAATGAGTATTCGGCTCATTTACGACTACAGTGACATCATTGATCTCAAAAAAAATTCCCAGCCTTTTGTTGAAACATTTATATGATTTTCTTTTCAATGAGTAGCTAAGGAATATAATTTCATCTCCCCTTGACTCAACCTTCCTGTGATTTTCTTTGTTAACAATGAAGCACTTACTTGACCTGTTGGAAATATCGAACGATGTCAAAACTACGTCCTTCCAAAATTTCTCGGGTATGTCCTTTTCAATAAGAATTGTTCTGTCCATGTTGTTGATGATCTGATTTCTCCTCTCAACCACTCCATTCTATTGGGGAGTTCTCACTTATAAAACCCGATGCCTTATCTCGTGTTTCTGAAGATTGTTTTCAGCATGACTGTTTGTGAATTATGTACTGTTATCATTAAGAAACTTTAGAATTTTAATCCCAAGCATCCTTTCTGATTCCCTCCTATACTGCTTTATGTAACTGAGCACCTCTGTCTTATTGGTAAAGACAAATACCTAGTCAATTCTGCTATTATTATCAACGAAAAGAACATAGTACCTTTTCCCTTTTAAATTTCGTGGTGGGATAGGTCCACATACATTAGCATGCCCCAATTCGAGCACTCTAGTTGATTTCTGATCCTTTGGCCTGTATGTTTTTCTAATGATCATCCCTTGATGGCAAGCATCACATGTATGAGTTCAATCATGTGATAGTTTGGGAAGCTCTCTTGAAGCATCACACATTACCAGATCTTCCATGGATGGTTGGTATAGATGATCAAGTTGCTTATGCCACAACTGATTTTCTTTATCATTGGATAAAAGGCCCGTATCTTCTTCCCCACCTAAAAGGTAAATATTTCCCTTTGTTATTTTTCCCTATAGAACAACTGCTCCA
Organism: Viscum album; assembly: GCA_963277665.1. Lineage (NCBI taxonomy): Eukaryota > Viridiplantae > Streptophyta > Magnoliopsida > Santalales > Viscaceae > Viscum > Viscum album. The sequence goes on along the minus strand of OY728142.1, from coordinate 1,875,841,008 downwards.
TATTTTCCATTGACAACACACATCTTCTTGGTAAATTGGATAGAGTTCCCAGAGTCACATAGTTTACTAACACTGAGCAAGTTATGACTATGACATTCTACAACCAAGACATCATTATATCTCATTTCTTTTCCCCCAAACATGGATTTTCCTGAGCCAACAATCTTCATGACATCATAAGTTCAATATTTGACAACTCCTTCTTTTTCATATGTTATTTCTATAACAAGATCCTTTTTACCTGTCATATGAGAAATGCAACCACTATCAAGGATCCACACACTAGAGCGATATGATTTGTTAAGGGAAAATTTTCCCACAAAAAACATCTCATTTTTCTTTTTCATAGACCATGCTTTTTCCTTCACACTCGGCATGGATTGAGAATTCTGTTCTTTCTCAGAGTATGATGGACTAGAATCATCACGCAACGCCACAAATATTTTCTTCATTTTTAACTCACCTATCGATTTATTGATCTACTACTTGAAAACGTTTTGATTTTTCTTTGGCACATTTTTCTGAATGGTCGAAGTGCAGAACATATCCATGCATCCAAATCATCCGCACCAAAAATATTTTCCTTTGAAAAATGTTCTGGAAAAACGTTCTCTATTTGGCTGCCACATCTGTTCTTATTCCCATCGATATCTCTTGGATATGGAACACACATATTGTGAGTTTCCCATCATCCCACAATAATAACACCTGATATAAGGTGAATTCCTTCGTGTTACATCAGCACTACGAGTTTCCCCTTAGGGATCTCTGTATATTCTGATTCTGCTTTGTACCCAAATTAGCATTCAATTTAGAGTCAGGTGCTTGTGGTATGACTTCAATTGCCACATATTTTTTACTTTTTATAAACCCTCGAATCCGCCTGAACGTCTAATATAAATTACTGCTTCATTCCTGCTGAACAACTAGGATCCTCTTTCCCCTTTTCAGTCTATGAAAATGACCTGCTTTCCTGAAATCACGTTAGAGGTCAAGAAGTTTTCATTATCCTTCATTTTTCATTGCAGACTGACCACTTCTTCTTCAAGTTCTTTGATATTTCTGACCCGCTCCTTTCCTGTGTTAGTCAATCAATCAATTTCCTACTTTTGTTCCTCAATTTTAAGCTTATGCTCAACAATATTTTCTGAGCTCTCTGGTGTTGAGAATTTTACTCTTTCATTTTCTTCTATCAACTCAGACATTTCTCTATCCTATTGTTGCATATAGATTTTGGCATCACGAACCACTTTATTAGATTTCTTCATTTTATCACTCCAAACATCTATCTCCTCAAGAGTTGCTTCTAATTCGGCTTCCATATCAACTCTTCCTTCAACTTATTCTTCGTCTTCTCAAGCATCAGTTTCTTCCTTTTCATGAGAACTACTGACAACCACCACCATAGAATTTTCTCTACTATATTTTCATTTTTCAATCTCCTCAACCACTTAAAACTCAGACTCATTTGATCTATCTATTTCTTGTAAAAGAAGATTCTTCTTCTTGATGAAATTCCTCTTTAACTACTTCTTCCCTTTCACAGAGGATGAAGAGTTATTCTTGGGAATTTCATCATCATCTTCATCATTTTCTTATTGAAAAATTTGGGGGAATCATGCAATGATATGTCCAACCTTTCTACATCTAAATCATGCAAGAGGAAGTTTCCCTTTGAAAATTACTTTTCCTCTTTAAAGGTTTGAGGAGAGGAATGACATTACCTCATCAGTCACTTATTCCTCCTAAGAATATTCAATCGTGAGCCTCTTATTGGCATTAAATTCCACCTCTTTGGATTTCACCTTTTCTACAGCATCATTATCATCATTTCTCATTTCATATGCAACAAAGGTGTTGTTCAGGTTATCCAATGTCAATTCTTCCAGGTCTTTACTACCAAAACATAAACTTTTGCATTGAACTGAGGTGGAAGTTTTCTCATGATGCCCTACACAATTTTTATGTCTTCAGTACTTTCACCAAGACCTTGCATGTATTCTACCAGAACATTTACCCTCTCAAAGAATGCATCAACAGACTCATTTGGGTTCTTTCTCAGATCTCATACTTGCTCCACAACACTTGCAGCTTTGCCTCTCTGAAGTTTCTATCCCCTTTATATAAAATCAAAATCTTTTCCCACATAACATGTGATGTTTTTCATGACATCACCATTGTATAGATGGGATAATAAAGGTATCCCACTAAGGCATTGATTGCTTTGTAATCGGCATCCAACTCTCTATGCTCAACTTCTGATAATGCCCACTATTAATATCAACTTTGATACCATGCATAGCTGCTGAAAACACATCCATTCCCAAGGATCAGAAATAGTGTTGCATAAGATTCTTCCATATCTGAAAATTACATTAGTCAAATATCGTAATAAATTTTTGATTAGTGACCTCCATTAAGAGAAAAAATATCAACCTTTCCCTCTGATACCAATTGTTAGGTTCACAATACTGAATACCCTGAGAGGGGGGTGAATCAGGTTATGACTAATTTAAATTTAAAACCCATTCTGATGTTGTTTCGCTATTAAGAAAAACACTCTTCTCTCTCGTTCATATTGCACAATATAAACTGAAGGTATAGAAAGTACCAGACACAACAGTTTTTTACTTGGTTCACCTCTAAGTGCTACTTCTAATGAGAAAACGCCGACAAGTTTTTGGTCATACCAAATTCCACTAAACATCACTAGTTGTGGATTACAAGGTTCAGGCATAGTCACTCTATCCTAGGCTCAATGCCGATAAAATATTTAGTGTTAGATTAATTCTTTTCCATGGGTCACTCCCTATCTCTCTCTCTGGCTCACTACTGGTGGAGAGGATCACCTTCATCCTCTTCCTTTGCTCATTTCTTCAGAAAGGATCCACTCACAGTTTATAGACCTGTAGGTATATTCATTATATCTAATGATTGCCTCTTATATTGTATGTAGATGCTCTGTTGAAGTCCATAATTCACCCGCAGATGAATTTCTCTTTTCACCGAAGGTATGGGTCAAACATACAGCTTCCACGCAGTCCGAAAACACTGCCAGGGAATCAACCGTACTTGGCACGCATGTCAAACCCAGCGCAAAAGTCTTGGTGTGCAAGTCACAACGGGCACGCAAGTCCACTTCAGACACTTGCACGACAGAAGATTCTTCAACTCCAAACATGCGCGACACACATCCCTTTACGCCCAAACCAATATTGGTGTGAAACAAACAACAATCACCCTTCTTCAAATCTGACGGGCAAGTCCTAGTTGTGTGACACACCACCACTTGTGAGACCACCACACCTGTACAATTGGAGATCATAATTTTCTAAGTACTGAACTCCATCGGAAATGAGTAGGGGTGGTCCAGTACTTATAGGCATTTTAAACACCCTCTGTGATGGTGTGCAAGTCTCCCTTAGGCGCGTAGGTCTTGGAATGCAGGTCTTTGCCCCTGCAAGTCACATACAAGACCCACTTCCAAAATTGTGCAAACCTCTTTCCTTTTCCATATATTGAAGTTCAAATCCTGAAAAAAACAGGCGTGCAAGTTTCCAATCCTCCTAAGCATCGGCGACAAGTCCTTTCTCAGCACGGAGGTCACCAACATGACCAACTCAATACATGACCCACCATTATCCCTTTGCTATATTTTGATGATATGATCTTGAAAAACATATGGCACACAAGTTTCCAAGCCTTAAATTACACGACGCACAGGTCCCTTTTCCAAAAACCACTCAGATATCTTGAATCAAACAATGATCTTTAACCATAGCTCTTGAACTCGACATGCCACCATCAAATCCCCTTTCTCAACAAATTTCTAGGTAATCGTTTTTCATTGTCAACAATTACCACATAGATGTGCACTTTGTCAATAAACACAATCACCTCAAAAAATGCATCAATGATACATGGAGGGAATTTTTCCCAACACCTTCCATTGAGGAATCTTTTGATTTCTATACGACATTATTTTATACGGTGTTTAAAACCCTTTTGACTTTTCATTTGATTCAAATGGAATCTTTTCTCTATGAAGCCTTTTACTAAATGACAAAAAGAAATGTTTCTTTTTTTAACGTATGTGGTGACAACGACCTTTTCTGCCACCATGAGTATTGTTCGATCTATGGATTCCTTAACAAGCTGTAATGTTTTCAAAAGAAAAATAAATACCAAATTCTCTTTTTATGTATTTTGGTATTTAAAACGGTTTATAATAATGGATTTATTTTTTCAATAAATTAAAATGTTATATTGTTATTGCAATGTGGGAATTTTATCTTTCCATTATGCTTAAGTTATGTGTTATGATTATGTTATGGTTCTTGGCCATTGTTACGTATACTGGTGGTTCCGTGATAATCATAGGGAGGGTAATCCAGAGATAGCTCTCAAATGCATTGGGTAACGTGAAGGAGGTAAATGTGAATTTTTCTCTGAATAGATTTATAGAATATATTGTGATGGTTATTCCAAATGTGGCTCCCTATATAGCTATGATAGCTACAATGTATGTATGTTATGTATGCCTTAAGTTACATTTATGAATTGTGATTACAATGTGTTATTCATAAATATTATAATTTTAGAAGGTATATTATGATTGATAGTTTTGTTTTCATCAGTTTTTATTTTTTAATGGGTTAATGTTTTCTTTCATTATGTTATAACCCTTACTGAGATTTTTATGCTCATCCCATGTATTTGAAATGTTTTTAACAGGTCATGTGGCAAGTTCATGATGTGATAATAATGTGGAGGAAGTGTTAAGAATGAAACCATGTATTATTATAAATAGGTTTCCTTTGATGGAATAAAATTAATATTGTCTTTGTTGTATCCACATTGTTTAAATGTGGAATGTTATGCATGATTTATGATCCAATTCTCTAAAACTCTAAACCTGAAAAGATCCTCAAGGTGAATTCTTTAAATAACTCAACATTAAGTAATCATTAACGCTGGGGCCTAATAAATATTATAGAAATAGTGGAATATAATGATATGATTGTCTTGGGGATTTATATTTGGTATCATAGTAATGTTTTGATAATTTTTAGGGTTATTAGATTATTTTCATGATCATTATAATAGAACCATTATTATAACTGTAGTAAAATATCTAAGAGAATAGTATAAATATGGGATAACACCCTTAATAATTGGTAAAGAATTGAATATATGGTTTCATAGAAACTATATCCTAATATGGTTACTGGATTATTGATGTGGTTGTGGAATAGATGGACTTAACTTTAATCAGACTAAGAAAGTCGACTTGAGTGTCAAATAAATTTTCACTATGGCACATAATGACTAAGCATAAAACTTTAAAACTAGATAAAAAAAATTGATAGATATGATTATCATAAACACATTCTAAATAAAAGAAATTATATATTATATATTTCTTTATTAAATTATGGTATTTTGTAAAAATGTGTGAGGAAACAGCACTAAATGAATCATTGGATGAAAAAAGCTGGTTATAATATAAAAAATTTCTATCTATGTTGAAATGAATGTATGATATGATTAAATGATGTTTTCAGTAGAGAACCCATATTATGCTTCACATTTAATATTATTATGATAATTTAATCTTTTTTTGTTATATTTTATAACAATAATATTGGTATTACTTTATTTTTTGAAAAGGTAATTCAAACCAAATCTGTAGACGGTATGTATATATGTCCATAACTAGAATAAATATATGTGAATCAAAATATATGCATAATATGAGGGATATTATAGGTTACCTTGTATTTCTAATGATATAATGGACTTAATCACTATACTAAATATAATTGTACATAGTTATCATTTAGTAAAACTTTGGTCTTATTATTTTTAAGAGCTAATTAATATATTGAGGGGAAAATTATTTATTAGGGTATATTATAACACCCAAATTTTATGAATTTAAATTCCTTCTATAACTATTTGTATATATATATAAACATTTATTTCAATATATTTTAAATAGATTATATAATCAATTATAATAGAATGGAATAAAATTATAAACTCATTATTCAATCATATTTAAATAACATAAAAAACACACATGAATCTAATTACTAATCCCCATTGATTATTATATCTTTTAAAAGTGAATAAATTAAAATGAAAAAACAATGTAAGAATAAAATCATTATAATTATTATATATTCCGAATAAATGAAAAACATGAGGAGAACCAGTATCCAATGAAAAAATAATTTAGTACAATATCATATATTTCAAAATCATATTTAAAAATCTGAATGAAAAATATGAAAATAATATTTGTAACTATAGATGAGGGAATGGATGGAATGATTCTTTTTCTATATATCTAGTAAAAAAATATTATCAATATTAATATGGTCATTATAAATAATTTCATTGATAATATGGTCATTGGAAATACATGCATCCATTAGGCATAATAATGTTTTTTTATTGTCAACAATAAATTTAAAACAAAAAAACTTCTAATGAAATTAAAATCAAGTATTTAAAATACTATATATATTGTGTGTGTTATAGATTAATAATAATAATAATAATTACTTAAATTTAACTTTAAATTAAAATAAATATACAAATATCAACAGTTATGTGAAATTAAATAAATGAACATAAATAATTAATTTCAAGAGCAATTCATAAAAATATATTTTCTATATAAGAAATATATTTTCATAATTAAAACATTTATTATGTTTTATAATTTTTACTCGAATAAATTGAATTATATAGTTTTATAATAATATTATATATGATCTTATATATTAATAATATTTTAATTTAAAATAGAAATGATTTAATATTAAAAATAGTTAATGAATAAAAAAAATAATTTTAAATTAATGTTTTTTTAATATATATTGTATTCTAATTCAAAAAATAAATTTATAAATTTTACAATTAAAATTTCAGAAATTTAAAATCATTTTTTTACTTATGGTACAAAATTTATTCAAATAATATATTTTTTTAATAATTTTTTAAATAAATAGATTTAAATTTATATAATAATACTATTTTTTTACCAACAATATAAGAAAATAGTTATATAATCAAATCATATATGTTCATAACATTTTTAAATATTAAATTATTTAATTATTTTTGAAAACCATTAATTATAAAAATTTAATTTTATATTTTATAAAAATAATGATTAACATTTTAGTAACCTAAGTTATATTTTATAATAAAAACTTTTTCACCCTTCTCATATAAATAAGTATTATTTTTGTAAAACATGGTTTCTTATTTTTTTTATAGGAACATAATATATATTTTTTTATAAGAAATTTCTTATCATTAAAATAAATTTAATGGAAAATTTTATTCAATACATATAGTTAATGGTCAAAAATACATTTTTTCTAGAAATATTTATCTATAAAATACATGTACTACTACAACAATTGTTTTCTTATATGCATATAAATTTTATAAAATAATATAAAATAAATATTGATAATATTTATTCCACAATTATATAATATTTTCTCTTTTATTTTTTCTATATAAATGTACATTACTTATGTAAAAACTAGATTCCATAATATTATCAAAATTTGTACTAATTAATACTATAAGACTAAAAGACATAAAAATTTGTTTACATTAGTTAATAAATAAATAATTATTAGCTTATTGATATCTATCATCCCTTCTTATGTTCATGGAATCATATGAAATTTCAAATTTTTTCCCTTTATACATAGTAGAAATAATTAATCGAACGTCATTCTAAGAAATAATAAATGTATCCTCTGACAACCCCTTCAAGATCCCCATAAAATTTTATTTAATCATAAAACACATAAATTTGTTCATTCACCTATAATATTATTTATTTTTCCATTATCTTCTCGTAACAATATATAATCATAAATTCCGTATTTCAACGGACTGTTCCTAGAGAATTCATATGTCTAAAATGTAAGTTCATTTTTTATAATTTCTGTTAATTTCAATGAAATAGTCCTAAATATAATTTTATAAATCCCATATAGTTATATTATCAATGATTTAATTTGTTTTCATCATATTTAAAACACAAAAAAATTAATCCCCATTCACTGATTATATTAAGAAACAAACTATCATTTATGCATTGTGTGGACTACCTCCTCCCTTAGCATTGAATTATATTTTTCAATGATGGGTCTATTAACGAATAATAAGGGAGAAAATTAATAACAAATCAAAAATATGTGATATTATAATATTTATTAAGTGAAAAAAATATAATCTTATTTCCCTCTAATTCATTATTAAATAAAAATGTTAACTATGCATTATGCGGACTACCATCTCCACAATGTAATGTATTTTGTTTAATATATTATTTTATTATTAATTAAGTAATATCATTAAATATGATTCAATATCTATAAATTTTTAAAAAATAATATTACTAATCTATAATAATGATATCATTTCAAAATAAACCACATATTTTACTATTATAATCTATTAATTATGTTATGTTCAATTTTTGGGTTGGATCCACCATATACATAAACAATTTAAAAAATAACATCATTGATTATAATGAATTAATTACGGATCATATATGATATTGATAATAAAATAATTATTTTATAAATGTTCTATGATGGTAAAATTAATAATAAACAAATAAATGATGATACCATAGTCAGTTGTTAAAAATCCCAAAAACAAGTTTGTATCTAATTTACATTTCATGATATGAAACAAAACATTTATAAAATGAAACTATAACATTATAATTATTATTAATAATAAATTTATGTGAATCTTATCTTCTAAATATGATGATCATTTCATGATGAATAAAGAACAAAACGTCTTTTATAAAAATATTTCAATAAAATAAATATTACACACACCCATTAATGATAACAAAAAATGACATAATAATATTCATACAAAAGATAATTATGAATGAAATTTATATAATTTTAATGAGATTATAATGGTTCTCAAATAGATAATTAAGAGAGGAACCCTTTCTACCTTGGAGATTCAAAATATTTATTAAAGTCACAAATAATGGTTTTCTCAAATATTATTTATGGGACAAAATTCTTATGATGCATCATGATATATTTCATATGGCGGGACTTCATCCAAATGAATTACTTTTATAATATTAATGTTATTAATGGGGTTTTATTATCCATATCATGTTATTTAATTAAATGGATTTAGATTTAATGTGTATCATGGTAATATGATTTTATTTTTCTCTATTTCCAATTCCAAGAAAACTATTTGATTTTGCACAGTACCATTTATTTTATATTGTGTAATAACTTCCATGATTTATTTAATTGAAATTAATAACATTAATTTCTAGAAATTTTAATTCCAATATCATGGAAACACTCTTAGGTGTTTTTTATTATTTCATTACAGTCACCAAAAGTTCTTCTTCATAATTCAAAATTTCAAAATAGTATTTTTTTGGTCGACATTACATATATATAATTTTTATGACCTTCTATTAAATTATAACACTCATTTATTAACATATTATTAATTTAATAGTTTTTTGGGTATTATGAATATATCATTTTACATCTTACCTCATTAATATACACTTGTAATTAAACAAAATACATCACATCTCCTTGGTTGAATTACACTTTATTTCAACTTCAATATTTTTTGAATAACTATCATAATTTAAATATCTATTCAAAATTAGTATATCATGAGAATTTTTTAATACTTTCAATTGTTGTAATGTATTAATTAAATTTTTAATGATATCATGGTTGTTCATTTGTACTAAAGGGCGAATAAATATATATATTTTTTTTATCATTTTTCATATCAAAAATTCATTCCACCACATACATAATATTATATTAACAAATCTCTATAAATTTTCATTATTTTTAAATAATTTTTTTTTAATATTTTAAAATTATTTATTTTAAAGATTATGTATATTACATCATTAAAAATATAATTTTCAAATTGTCAAAAAATTATATTTTCCAAATTTAATATCCTTGAAAAAACATAATTTTGATCAAGGGAATTCATTACATTTACTATACATATTCATTAACAACATGAAATATGTAATGTTATATTCTATCAAATATTTGATTTACCGCTAAATTTAACATTTCTAATGATCATTCATTAGTATTCATAACTAATCTTATAATTCTATTTCATTGTGAATACAATATTTTACTTAACATTTATTCAGGTTTGTTTAATTATATTCCATATATAAAATGTTATGAGAGATTATTTACATAACCTTATAAAATTTTTTAATATTCTCTACTAATGATTTCATTATTATTTGAAATGATTAATTATTAACTAGAAATATGTAGAATATATTTTAATAAAAAATTAATTTTTATGTGTTTATCATGTTATGATTATAATTATATGTAAGATATATTTACATTTTTTAATACTTTTGAAAAGGACATGTATCCCATTTTCTATCAACATCTTTATTGCGATTTGAGTAATTGACCACATTTATATTCCAACTTGTTATTTCATATTTGATGTGTTTTTTAATTTTTACTTATATATAAGTATCATTATGAGTGTGGTGTTATTTATCCTTTGAATTCATTTATTAATAATTTCTATCACATGAGAGAATAATTTTTGTATACATTTTATTTTCTCTTCAACAATAGAATTGAGTGTATGGATCGTGAAAATAATGTTCCCTATATTAAGTAATGTTTCATATTTGAAATATGTTCTCCATTATTAGATTATAATCTAATGGATCATCTTTATCAAATATAGATTCCAAAATATATTTATTTTTTTCAATTATTATACCATATCATATGCAATTTATCATTTATTATTTGGTTATTACATTCTTACATATCCTAATTATACCCACATTCTTATCTTATGGTCAATTATGAAATTTGATATTTGCTACTTACATTTAACTTTACTGAACTTTTTTATCAACCATTTCTCATAATTCCATTCCCCATGAAATGGTGACCATTAAAACATATTATGAGTTTTGTTAAATTATAGTTTGAAAAAACTAATGACATATGTATACAAGTACTTATAACAACCCTTCTCTTTATGAGACATTATTACATAGTCTATTACATAAATGTACACATTATTCATAAAATAATATATATATGTATACTATATTTAATAATTTGGTATGGAGTGTAACATAATGGCTATGGGATACAATAAAAATATTTATAAATTCTATAATATGCGTCAAGAATTTAATTGGTTTCAAAACATCATGGGATAACTGTGGGATGTTCATAAGAAAAGTGTAATAAATAATTCCCAATAAGAGGAGAAACATGGAATAAAGTGATAAATGATATATAATTGGAATATTATTGGTGAATAAAAGATTTTTTAATAAAAAACATGAACAAAAATATGATATGGCATGATACACATAATGGAGATATTGGAAATGATGAAACAGCTTAAAAGCTGATTTAATAAATATATGTGAAGTCTTACAGCCATGAAATCAACATCAAAAAAATCCCATATGTATATATGGTTCACTCCCTATTCCAAAATGTTGCTCATGATACATAACATTAACCATGAATGTGAGTGTTATATAATCATGAGCAGACCTGCCACATTCATTCCATTCTCATGAATATGTTTGCCACCTAGATCATACAACATGGATTCCTTAATAATCATATTTTATTCCATTATAATGGAATGTGATATATATACATTTCAATACCAATTCATATACCTAAAAGAGTATAATGATACCACACATTACATGAAATGGGTATGGTATTTACTACACAGTTTTTTATCATGGAAACTCATGGGGAAATATCGAGAGCATAATGATGTCACATAAAAATTGCTAAAATGTACTGATTAGAGATAATGTGTTACCAAATAATTTTTTAAAAGTGGGTATTAACAGGGTTATGTAATTTAATTTCCCAAAAAATAGGAGTTTAAAATATAAATAATAATTTAATAATGAATATTGAATAAAGATTAGATAGTTAGGATACATTAAATGACATTCTAATTCAAAATGATTTAGAGAAGCTTATAAAGAATCTGGGGGATCCATGAGATGACTCTAGAGAGATTATTGAAGATTAAATACGTTCTTAATGGATTTTTAGTGATTAATTATGGGTTATTTGGTGTGTTTATATTGGAAAATATTGGGCAATTCTTTATTATTTCTAAAACATATGGTTTAGACACTATATAATAATATAACACAAAAATAAACTGTACCAATATTTTTTTCGATTATTTCTATGAAATTGGAGTGGTTGTAATTATTTATATTGAAAATGGACAAAAATAATAAATTTATACCCTGGAATATGTGGAGGTGAGTCATACTCATAATGAAATGTTTTTAAAATCGTAAAAAATAATAGTGGTTTTGGTGGATTCATGGTGGCTTTATAAAATAAGTAATATAAATATAAAATAACTTTATTTCTAATTAAAAACGAATATTTTTTCTTTTATACCATTTATATTATTTATTACATCACTTTTGGGTCATTATGATGTCATAAAATATACCATATATTTTTACAGTATTTAATTTCCACCCAAAAAATCCATTGTCTCAGAAAATTATAATAAAATAACCATTTAAAAATATAACCATTCATATTACCATAATAATAAACATTATATATATTTTTTAAATAGTTTTATGTTCTATTTTAAAATAATAATCAAATTATTTTGAGAAATGATATTTTTTTTAACAATAACAGCTTTCAACCCCATATAAAAATTACATTGGATTTCAAAAAACATATTTAATCATGTATATTTAACAAAAAATACTATTTAGAATATTTGACTAAAATATTATTTATTTTAAAGTATATTAATTTATAGAAATAAATTCATTAATTGAATATCAATATTTCCCAAAAAATAAAAATTGTGTTTTGTTATATCGAAATAAAAATCATGTATAATATAAAAAAATATGATGATAATTTATTCATTATTCAATAAATAATAAAATCAATACTCATATTTCTAGGGTATTCATACATATCATTTTAATTTACCAAAAACACTATAATAGTATGACTATAAATTGTGATACGTTCAAGGTGTGGTTGGACGTCCATGGTTTGGGTAGTGATCTTGAAAATCTTGAACTTCTCTCACAAATCATTCATTTTTAAGATTCATTTTTTTCAAATCAGCTTGTTCTTGGTCAAGGGAAATTCCATGTGATGATATCTCTATAATATTCTCTAATAAATGGTCTTCATATGGTAGGATCTTACTGGTTGGGGATATCATGTCCATTTTCCTTCTCCATTGTATTTTTTAAAACCATATATTTTTCCTAATTATATGATCATAGTTAAATGAATATATTATCAATTGTAATTATGATTAATGGTAAATTTAATTCTATATTATATTATAAAATAAATTTAGATCTTGTGTTTTCTATAACCCTGTTACATTATATGACATTTAATTAAATCCCCTATGAAATTTTATTTATAACATTTCGTTTAAAAAAATTATTAACTTCAATGAAATTTCAGACATAAATTTTTCACTCCCCATTAAAAAAAATAAAAGAGGTTAATTGTGTTACAACACTTCCTTTGGTTCCCAATAATTTCTTCAAACATTTGTTCTCTCTAAAGTATATAAAAATTTATATTTTCATATTTATAGAATATTTTTATTACTATTAATGATCTTCACTATATGATTCAAATAAGAAAGGTAATTCTCCAATGGTGCCACAAAGTATTTAGTACATGTGAGATATCTGGTATGTACTTTCGTAAAAGTGATACATGGCATACATCATTTAAAATAGATAGTTTAGGTGGAATTACAAGTCGATAGTCCACCACTTCGATGAGATCAAAGATATCAAGGGGGATTATGTGTCTTAGAATATGAATTACCTTTTTCCCATGACTCATAATTTTTCAATGTTGATTTTAATAGGAAAACCATGTATCAAACATCAAAATATAGACCACATTGATGATAAATAGCATATCTATTCTGTCCAAAATGACCAGCTATAATGTGATTCTAAATGGACTTTACCTTTTCAACCATTTCTTGATCTATTTCTGGAACTAGCAGTTTTCGTTCACCAATATCATCCCTTCATGAAAAGTTTCAGGATCTATTGAAATAAGGGGATTCATATGTATCCATCTAGATGAGCCTCGTCTTTGTTGGTGAGGACTCAGAATGTGCATACAAGACACCTGGGATCAAATTCGAGAGGAAACATATTCCCTCCTATAGTATCAGGAACTGTAGGAAGCACTTTTTGGAATTGTTGCAGTCGGATCTATTCATCCATATGGGCCTCCGGGCCATCAGTTTTGTCCAAGGGTCTTGCAAGGCCTTCGGGCCTCCAAAGGCCTTTGGGCCAATTGCCTCTCAAGGCCTTTGGGCCACCTTAAGGCCTAAGGTCTAATCCCAAGGCCTTTGGGACACATCATTATGTTGAATTACTAGTCATACTACAAGGGTCGAGGCCCTAGATGAGGATTTATATGTAAGACAATTCAATAGAGCAGAGCTAAACGGAATTAGAAGAATGAAAGGATATGACATTTCCATAGCTACTGGGCATTTATATTTTTTCATAGGACACCTATCCATTGATCCCTATGATGTTGGAGTGCTGATATCTTCATGGCATATGCCGGGGAGGATTACTTCCATGTTTTATTATCTTAGTGATTCCCTCTAAGACATACGGGTCAAGGAATTCTCTCTGATGATTTAGACCATTTTACGGTTCTTCCTACCCTCTTGAAAGGTTTAGTATGAAAAATAATTAAAAAATGAAGGTCTTCGGACCATTCCAGAAAATGGATACATATGGATTCTTTAGTGAAAACTAATATTTTATGAGAACATAAAGAGATGAAGATGTTGGTCTCATCATCCTATGTAGTAAACTGAGCATTCCCTAATCATTTCCCCATTTTTTGTATATTATTATCAAATTAATAATCAGTTTGAGAATGATAGGGCGTACTACATTTCATTTTTATTTATAGATCATGATTCCAATTTTTCATTAACATGGTTGTTAATCTCGAGTCTTGATCAGATATAATGGATAGTGGTACACCATATAGTCATACCACTATTTTGTTGTATATCTGTACAGGTTGACCCTGTCATCAAAACTCTTGAATTGGAATGAAGTGTGTAGGGTTTCTATGAAAATATACAACATCCTAGATATCATTATTCCCTATTTGTTTCTTCTGAATATTAGTGACAAATTCCATGGTTATTTTTTCATGTTCATAGGATGGTATGTGTAATGGTTGCATCATCTACTCATATTATTTATTTTCCACATTCACATGATGACAGGAATGACATCATGAGGTATAATCTATGATCTCCTTTTACATATTTTCCAAAAAATAATTTTCATAGAGATTTTAATACATATTTCTTTCTTCCAGGTTGGATGGATAATATAGAGATAAATTAATAAATCAACATGTCCATGTCTATATCAGGATATTATGGTACAAATACCCATGGCCCAAATGTTAAAACTCATTCTACATTGACACTGAAATCCAAGAATTTTATTATTATTATAATTTTACCATTCTAATGAATTAAAAAATCACTTATTTCACAATAAATTATATTATACATATGGTATGGTTGAGAAATAATTTTTTTAAGGATTGAATATTATCCTTCATTTGGGGTTCCCATGTCCATACATTCAAAATATAAGAAGATCATATCCCTCATGATTCTCATTAATTATAGAACATCAGAATCATTTCTACATAAAGAATCTTGGACTATATTATCTTTACCAAGATTGAAGTGGATTGATTTTTAATAGCCTTTAATCATCTATATCCATCTTCAATTTTTCATATTCATCACTTTTAATGAGAAAATTTACTTTAATATTTTTTTAATATATATATATATATATTCAACACATCTCCCCAATATGATAGTGAATCAATATTTTCAAATAAAAGATCAATGTCGAAAAATCTAGATCATGGAATCTGATATTTTTTTCATGAAAATTAAACATCCAAGAATCATAGGCTATGAAATTTTTAATATACATTAACACACAGCCTAATAACTTTTTTAAAGCATCACGAAACAACATGAATTTTTTTCCATTTATGGTTTGTGTGAGTTTAGGGAAAGAAAAAAGACACCATTATAGTTACCTGAATCTCTATTAACATTTATCCCTCAATGAAATAAGAATACATTTTGAGATTGCACTTTTATAATGTTTGATAATCATATGAAATTTATTATAAACCAATGATTACACCCATCCAGTCCAAGGAAACTGTGGATATATTTCACAAATGATGGCCTCAACTATTCTTAAATTTCATATATTTTTTGTAATTTTATCCAATTTATTTTAATAATGTTACCAAATAACAAGACATACCTCAACCAGATATCACATTTTTGATACATGAATGAAATCATCCCTTATCACACGGTCTTTATCATAATGAAATTTTTTCTGCGTGATCCTGCTAGGTTTTGGACTATATTAGAAAATAATCTATAATGAATACCATCAAATTTTGGATGTAATTTATAAATACTCGAGTAATCAATTCCCTTATGATTTATAGAGCATTAATAAGTCTAATTGGAATTACAATTATCTCATAGTGATGCACCTTGTATGAAAATAGCCTTGGGGATATTATACTTCTTCAACATAAATTGGAAATATCCCAACCAAAGATCAACATTAGAGAAGTACTTTTCTCTATGTATCTGATCAAACAATTCATAAATCAATGGAAGAGGATTCATGTTCTTTATCACGGTCTTTTTTATCTAAATATATTGAATGAAATAGAATAATTACCCATACATATTCATGATGAAGAGGATGAGTTCACAACATGGTGAATAACTTTGGAATATTTACCCATTATCAATATTCTATTGTATATTTTTCTTTATCAAATAATGTTATAAAAACCATAATATATTTATTCTTGGATAATAGAAACTCCACATCTATATTCTTGATTGAAAATTCTACCTCTTGAGTTGGGGAAGACAATGAATTTCATTGGGAAACACAAAAGTGTATTAACTCACAATGGGAATGTATTCAAGGATGAAAAATTCAATAGAGTCAATATTTTAATCTTTATATTGTTTCCAATAGGGAAATAATATCCATTATTGATATGTTGGTTTTATTGTGTATTAATACACTTCCAAAAACTTGCAATGTATTTAATGATGATTTGAAATAAAGAGACTTATTACATTCTAGCATAAATTTAAGTAGAATATATATAGGGAATCCCAATCCATATCATGAATTGAATAAATTTCCACCAAATTAAGTTTGAAAACGTACAATGGGATATTCATCCAAAAAATTTAGATAGTTTATGAGTAATATACATTTGAGGAATTAATTTACCCTTTTTCTCATTTTTCACTGATAAATTCACTATAATTATTTGTGTATATGTTTGAATAGTCATTCTAAACATTCATGATATTAATGTATTCATAGAAAATTAATCAAATGGTATGTTATCTATCCAATAAGTAATAAAAAAAAATATATATCACTGATTGTTTTTGATCCACCTAAGCATTTGTGATGGATAAATATCAACATTGATGCCTAGGAGTTTGTTGTTTGTCCTTGAAAACCCTTTATGTTGTTCATATATTTCCATGGTGACATAATTCCTTGTAGTTTATGAAATTAAAATGGGATACTATTTTATCAGATTATTTCCTTCCTCCATTACATAATTTAGTTTTTCCTATTAGAAATCTCATAAAAGGTTCCCTTACTTACAAGACACCTAAATAATTTCCTTTCCTCCTACAAGAAATTTTAGAGGTGCATCATTATGTGCATTTAAAAAGTGGGGTGTCCAATATTTTATTCACAATTAGATTTATCAATTATATAAAAAAATGGACACTACATTCAACTTATTAATGCCATGATATCTTTGAGATTCATCTATGCCTATTTCATCTTTGGGGGAACATTAGTCAAATTCCACAAAGCTATCAAAGTCACAAATCATCACGATTATTTATTGACTAGGGTTTTTTCCTCTAAAAATGAATTCAACCTATAAGTATAGTGTAACTAAAAATCATGATAATTTTCATTCATTTATTATTATTTCTTACTCATACACTCAAATAGATTTAACTTCTTTTTTCAAGAGTGAAAGTGAATCCATTTTCATTTTATGATAGATAATTGAAGAAAAATATTAATCAATTTTTTTCTATATATCCTTCACCCCCATTCAATTATTTTCTTCCTTAGGCATCATATAATTGATCAATAACCACCACAAATCGAATTTTACAGACATTAAATATGAAAAAAGTAGATCCTACCCTTGTTCAAAACATTGAAGTATGTGTAGTACATTTTCAACTGAGTTAACTCATAATTTTATGCTTATGGGATCAGATGATACATTGAATATCAAATGATTTTTTCACATAAGGACTAAATTTAATCTTCTTTATTTATAAGAGGATATGGTTTCTCCTCAAGATATGGGTTTATATTCGTAACAAATGTCTTCTATGAGAGTATCAACAAAAATATTCTTATTCCTGCTTTTATCGGGTTGAGCATCTCACAAGGTAAGCCATCTGATTTCCCATCACATTGATTTTTACCAGATTCCCCCTATTTATAGACATTTTATATAATAAAATGAAAATTATAGATGATTATTTTTAACATATTAAACAAATAAATGTTGAATTGTTTTACATTAAATAAAAATCATAAAAGGTAAGTGAATATATTTAACATTTCAATTTGGAGTATTCAATCTATGTTATCAATGATCTATTTCTTAACATATTGTTTACTGGACATTTTGATTCCCATAATAATTTGTTTAGTGAGATTGTGAATTTACCAAATCATAACCCATTAGAAAATCAATCTAGTTGTGTAGTTAGTCCAATTGTTATGTACATTGTTACGTATAATTTTGCCTTATTAACCTTGGAGTAGTTGTTAACCCTAAGTACATCTATTCTAGAACCACATCCACATGTATTATACAAGAAGGGATGTATTTTATTAATAAAATTTTTTTTCTATAATTACCAAAATTTATGTATTCTCTCTTATAAATAGTATTATAAGTATAGATTTATCTATAGTTTTCTAATCTATAACCAAAAAATAACTAAACATTTCCCTTGATACAAACTATCCGAACTATTTTCTTATTACAGTGTAATATAAGGTTTATTAGATAAATGATCTCATTGAACAACCTGAAAGATTGATATTTCTAGTTTATTTTGGAAATTGGGAAATATTAAATCATTTTGATCATCTGATAAAATATCATTATTGAAAACAAACAAAACATGCTTCTAAAATCTCAGGGGTTTTAAACTGCATGAGATAACCTAGGGACATGCATATTAAAAGAGTGACATGTAAATCCTAGTAAATAACTAAAAATAGATATAGATTATAGATGATAGACAATAGGAATATAAATTGTGGAAATGAGGTGGATCATAATCATTTATAATGAGACCTGATATTCCATGATAATTAGAATGAAAGTATATTAAATGTGTCAACGACGTAAAACACTACATGATAAACATAGGTCAAGGATAACATACAATAAATCAGGATTTAATAAGTTCCATTAAAGAATTAGGTTCACTCCCTATCCCCAAATGTTGTCTCATGAGAAAAAATATTTCCAAATTTATTTTAGAGTTATATAATTCTTAGTGTACCTATCACATTCATTTCAATTTCATGATTAATTGTTTCCCATAGATCATAAATCAAGGATTAATTAATCCTAAAATATTACCACATGACAATGGAGTGTGGAATAAAAAAATCTATATCCAAATTAAAATAAGTGTAACTGTATATTTTTCAAAACCTAATATTTTAAATAGATATTGTATTCACTACACAATTTTTATAGCATGGAAACCCATTGTAAACTTTTTTTGGCATAATGAAAAAACATTAAAAATCCTAAAATGGGTAATGAGAGTGAAATGGGTATCTCATTATTTTGAAATCATATTATATTGATTAATAACATGTAAATACATTTCCCAAAATTATGGTAAGTAAAAATAAATCATAATAAAATAAATAACCTTGAATAAAGAAGAGAAGGTGAGGATCCAGTAATTGAGTTTGTGACATCAAAATATTGGGAGGTGCTTGTTGAGAAACTAGGGTAACAATGAGGGAATATATAGAAGGAAGGTAAGACTATGTACCTGATTCATCTATTTATAGTGATTATAAATGGGATCTAGGATGGGTTTATATTGGAAAATAGAGGGGATTTGTTTAATATTTCTCAAACATAGGTTTTGGATTGTATATAAGAAAAAAACAAAAACTAAAAACCTTACTATGGTTTTTCCCATGGTTACATCCAAATGGGAGTGGTTTTTTCTATTTTATAATTCTAACATATTAACATAAAAATTATACATTGACTACGTGGTGGTGAGTTATACTCTTATCAAAATGAATTTAAAACCATAAAATATATTAATGGTATTGGAGGATTATAAATTGATTTATGAAATTGATAAAATAACAAATCAATCACATTATTTTAAAAGAAAACATATATTTGGTATTTAAAACAATTTTATTATTTATTTCCTCAATTATGGGTCATTATGATGTCATAATACATGTTGTATATTTATACAATACACATTTTTACCAAATAATTGGCCACCTTAGAAAATATTGCAAAATTCTCCACTAGATAATTTCGAAATTATGATTCCAAAAAAATAAACATTTTACAAAAAATAATTTCCTTATAATTTATGTATATCTTTAAAATTATTAATCAATATTTACTGAGAAATGCGGGATTTTGTTAACAATAATAGTTTAAATACCCTTATAAAAATTACATTGAATTCGTCAAAATCGTATGATTATTTATATTTAATAAAAATTATCTAATTATAATATTAAAATATAAATATATTTTTTTATAAAATATATTGAATAATTAAAATAAATTCCATAATTTAATTTTAATATTACTCAAAAATATTTATTGTATTTTATTATATTTAAACAAAAATTCATTTATAATGTAACTATAATAGGATAAATCTATATTAATTATTTTGTACATGATAATGTACATAATCAAATTTCTAGGTTATTGATACATATCCTTATAATACACAAGTAAATATACTATGAGTATGATGCGTGATGGTTATACATTTATAGGGTGGCTCGAGGCATACAATTTGTGCAATGATCTCAATTAGCTTCAAAATCTACCATAAATTTATTTGTCATGATTATATTTTCGGATTTCATATTTGGATTAGACAAGTTAATATCCCAATGATTTTATCTCATTGATAATCTTTGATAATTGGGAATCATAAGGTATGATTCTTCTAGATGAGTCTGTTACATCCCTTATATGTGTAAATTTATATGTTAGAATCCAATATTTATAATAATCATATGATCATTATTCAAAGTCTATATTATCCATAACATTTATTATTTTAATTATTTAAATAATGTTTCATATAATAATATCAAATAAGGGTATGTGTCTTCTATATCCATATTGAATAATATGTAATTTAATTAAATCCCCAAGCTAAATGCTTTGATTACCATTTGTGTTCTTACAATATTTATAAATACATTTTATATGTATCTAGTCCTAAAATTCTCTAATCTTATCATTATTAAAGTGGTGTGATTTTTTTTGAGTTGTAATTATTAAATTATTTAAATAAAGTAGAATAAAAATTTCTCAATATTGGTTCATAATAGATCAACAACAACATATGTGAAGAGTATAAGTTGAACAATTATTTCTTATTTTATGACTATAATATGCCTTATGAGACAATTATATGAAGATCCCACCATTTTTATTGATTTTATGATTCTTTATTTGACATGTATAGTAATATAAATTCAACCTTATGTGTTTAGCATATGATGTTGTATGATATGAGTAGTGGATGACCCCCCCCCCCCTTATGCGTAAAGATTAAGATTCCATATGTGATGAGCACTTTGTGATCTATCCTTCCTTATGTAATGAGAAAATAATCCCAAATTCAAGGAGTATAAGATGGTCCATCCCTCATTTCCTAATTCTATAATCATATGATACCCCCATTTAATTAAATTAAGAATATGAAAAAACCATCATATCGTACTTTTTACACAATAAATCATCTCTCCCATCCTTGTGTGATGATAATAAAATGGTCACAATCATTGAATGGAGGACGATCTAGTAGTCTTACATCCCATCATAAAAAAACCATTGGACACTAAGTACATCACAATTATATGGTACTATGTGATGTAGCTAAAAAAATCTATGTAGTTGGATTCATTAATTGGATTAATGGGATAAATTTAAAATAATTGATGAGTGACCAAATTTTGAACAACATCAATAATCTGACAATATGACTACAAATCCACTATTTCAGTTCACAGGTTTCCTCATCATCACCTTGGTGGTGATAGGCCACCTGACTTTGGAAATTAGGAATATAAGACCTATGTATGGACTATCCTTACACATCAACAAAATGGTCTTAGTTTAAATGTGTTGGAAATATATTTGGTGTTTTTAAGATTAAACCATAATCATTTAATAGTAATATGAAGATTAATAAAATTCACCATGAATATCCAAACAAATTGGTGAACATTTAAAATTACCCAAGCTTAACAGACATTAAGATTACTTAGTTTTAAATTAATATTAATTATATTACACATGGACAAGCCTAAGTACCATAATAGTTCAGTTTCATTGGATCTTTTTAACACATTATTTTAATTTATGGAAATATCTTCAAAATCACCAATAATGATCATCACCTTTAATACTCATAATAAGAAAATGTATTTATAACCTGGGGAAATGAAAAATAAGAAAATGGTGAGTTCAGATTCTTAGTGAGGGTAATCATAACCATAAATCATAAGTACATAAAAAAAATTTGTGAATCATATCATACATATCAATGATCACGAAATCGTGTAACAAAATAAATAATATAAGATCATAAAATAAAACAAATAATGCATTACATGAGGGAATAACATATGAAATTAACTTATATCACAAACAATGGCATAGGAAAAAAATTCTTTAATAGTCAATGATTATTTCCAAGATCATTATAGGAGAAAAATTCCATTAATAAGTCGGGATCAGTCCTATTTCCATCCTTATGTTACTAAAATGGTTCTACATCCCATTCTACTCCTATCCATGTCATGAGATATAAATATTTACCCATTGAACCAGAAAGAGATATAGTCCCCATCTAAAACATAATCAAAACAAGTCATATATTTTTAAGAAGAAACTAAATAATTAATCATATCAATAAAAAATAAATGAAATGGGTTTAATAAACATCATTTATTCATAACATATCACATGGAAAAGAAATTGGTTTCGTTGTTATAATTATACTATAAACATAAACCAACAATTGAAAAAATATGGATTTAATCCATAAAAATATCCCCACTAAAACATACGTAACATTAAATAATGTCATATTAGTTGGAGAATAATATTGGGATATCACCTGAAAATGATTCTTAAGGAAAATATTCATTCTTCTTTGACAATTATTTCTTCTAATAAAATTTGGAACCATTTAATAAGAAAAAAAATTCTTTTAAAAACAACAATCTTGAATATATGTGAAGTATCTTGCCATGAAGGTGTCATGAAATCTGAAAAATCTATCCATGTATTATATGTTCAAAAAATTCATTTTTTATTATTTCATAAAAAGAAATGTTGTACCGGAATATGAAATGCACAAAAATATTCATCTATAACTATTTTGTAAAATAGAACATATGTGTAAAAATGTCTTAAAAAATTAAATAATTATAGTGAAAATATTTTTAAGTATTTTTTTAGTAAACTTTATCATTGAAGATAAATATATCTCAGTAGATAATTACGTATAAACAATCTCCTATGAAAATGAGATGTTACAATTAACCCTTATATTATGTCTAATATGCTTCATATGTATTTCATAATATAGAATAATTGATTAAATAATTTTTTAACTTATTAGTGAACCATACTCATATTTATAATACCATATATGATCATATTATCACCCAAATGATAATAATATTTCATTATTACTCATTATTTGGGTGTTAAATACATCAATTTTCTATGTATGTTTTGTCATATATATCACAAATATTGTAAATAGGATATAGTTATATCATTTACATAATGATATTACGGTATTATATATAATATTTATTAATTTTATACATTTTTATTATCATTGATGACTGGTGAATATCGAATATGAACTGCATCGCGTCATTGAGATGGTATGTTTTATGTATGCATGAGTGATGATATCATTCAATTTATGATAAAATGGTAAAGAATGTGATGGAATATATTATTTGAAGAATCAATATAATGTTATAATTATATTATATATCTATTATTTTCATCATTATATCCATCTAGTTAATGTAATAGGAAAAACATATTCCACCATGTCTTGGAGAAAGAATGTCATAGATACACATACATGGAACATTAGTTTTTTTAGTGTGGATAAAATAAGGAATATGGTTGTTACATAACCATAAATATGTGTCCTCATATAGATGATAATTTATGTGATTACACTTTAAAGAAAGAAACTTATGAAGAGGACACATAAGATAAAATAATAATGGAAGATTCGGTAGAGAAGATTACATCTTCCTTGGTGAACATACCAATTATCTCATTAGAGGGACATATTTACTGGCTTTTTGAGAAGAATAGTACCTCTATAATATTAAAATGAAATTTTAGAATAGAAAATTATTGGGGATTTTTAATTTTTAAGTCTCAATGGTATGTTAATAAGTGAGGGTGGAGGTTCTCTTTTACAACTTTGGTTAGGGAACTTTAGAAACAAAAAAAAAAATTATAATTCAATCAATATCACTAAAAATATCTCCAAAATGAAATTTATTTAAAAAAATACTAGATAAAATATTAATATAACCAATCCATAAATTTGGGACATTTTTTTGTATAATTAAAATCCTTATATATTTTATTAAACTTAATCTAAACGATTTCAATTTTAACTATGGTCTCCTAATTTTCAATATCAATAGATAGTAATTTCTAATTCTGTGATGAAAATAAAATCATAAATTAAAATTTTGTATAATTTTAAACTACATTGTATTTTTTGTGCTTTTATATGTGTTTAATGATTTTAATTTTTTTAATAAAATATTATTTTTATATAATATCATTACATTAAATTGTGAAGAAATTCATTATATGTTCATATTAGTAATATCATGATTTCAGGTTATCATTGATCAAAAAATTCAATTATATCCCAATGAGGTAACATTCATCAATAAAGTTCATTTATCACATAAATTAACTCAAATTATATTTAATTTAATATTTATAGTGAGATTTATTTTCTATTTCCATTATTACTACAATTACTTCATAGAGGTTGTGTTATTATTTAATATAATTATTGTTTAACTAAAATTAACAATAAAATACCATGATGAAGATACATCATCTCTGTTTCAGGAGAATATTTATAGTCAAATATATATTTTTTGTCCAACAATAAAAAATGATATCATATATATAACATGAATGTAACATAGTTAAATTGTTATTATATATGATATTATAAATACCATAATTATATCTAAGTGATTGAGTAAGTAAAAAATATACGTATCTCTTGAAAATATACTGAATAAGTTAATAGGATATAGTTATATTCTTTCATAACATAACTCTTACCCATGTTGACACAGAAGGGATATTAAGACATATAATGTAATATTTTTATATATAATATTCATATTCAAGTGTCCGTTAAACTACTCTATTTTGAACATTATGTGTCAAGGGTTGAAGATTAATCATCTAATAAAAAGTTGGCATATGTTCAAGTCATTTTATAGTCTTTATTATTTTTCTCATCCTAAATACACACTTAAATATTTATTGTATTAAAAAAATTACCATGTTTGCAATTCTTATCTGAAAAACATAAAAGAGACCTATTTACAAAATGTTATCCTTTTAAATATTTTTTTTTTAATTTTTAATTTTTATAAATATATATTATTGTGAATTTAATTTAATATATTATTGATAAAATTCAATGAAAAGCATATTGCGGGAAAATTACTTTTAAAAAAAATTTATTCATAAGAAATTCAAGTTTAAAATATTTAAAAATGATAATTTTACTATTTTAAATTAAAATTATTTAATTAAATTTAATAACTAATAAAAAAAATAATATTTCCTTCTAATTATTTGAAAAGAAAAGACGGTTTTCAAAAAAGATCAATATTTTTAGTATTCATCAAAACATTAAATTTATCTGAAAAAATCTACGAATTTATCCAAATTATATTTCTATATTTATCATTAATATAACAATTTTATTTTTGGAAAAAATGAATTTTTATAAGTGTTAATAAATATAGTTTAAAAAGGGTTCACTATAAAATGGTGATAAAAATAAATTTAATAAATATATTTTTAAGAATAAAACATGATTTAATTTTATATTATGCCAAGAAATGACTTTGGTTGAATGTTAAACATTATATTGACTATTATATATATATATATCATTACTATAATATAAAAAGTGTGATTTTATTTTTTTTTATTGTAATACCATACACTTTTGTTATAATGTCTTGTAAATTCCATATAATTTTTTTTAAATATGTGGGATTAAATTGAGACTAAAAACTATGAAGAAACTTGGTTCTAAGCACCAGTGAGTACGAAATAAGGTTCTAAACATTTATTATGTTTATTTCAATTAGTTCACAAGAGTAGTTTTCAAATAGTGCAAAACGTTGCAATGTAGGTTAATGGAAATGAAAATAATTCTTTCTCTATTAGATGGGTCAACTGAAGACCAATCAATAGAACAATTGAGTATTTCTATGAAAAATTCAATTTTTCTCATTAATGAGTGACGATCTAATTACCGCCACCGATGAAAAATTATGAAATGACAAACTATAGCGTTTCCATCTTTGTCATCGAACAAGCTAACATTGAGGTGGAGGTTTTGTCCTTTATGAAACTAGATTCCCCATTGATTCTTTCTAAAAAAATGTAGATTAACCCACTAATATGATGATCACTAGGTCATTTTTTATTGTGAGATTATGGATTTTTTCATGAGGGGAGTAATGGGAAGTTGGATTCACATTTTTAATGCTTTGTGAACATCCTATCAAGGACAAATCGATCTAACATGAGAAATTGTCAGGATCATGCAGTCATGTTTCCCTTGGGGATTCTTCTTCACCATCCCATTCATCCATTCTTCTTAATGTAATGAAAATCATAGTCCAAAAAAATTCAATAAGGTAGTGAGAGAATGTAACATTCAAGAGGGATGTGGCGACGATATGGGTTTCCAACTAAAAGCCCGGATGTGGTGGAACCTGCGAAAGTTGCCATGTGAGGTCTATTGAGGCCACCGATAGGCACATGCAAGCGGCATTGGTTGTGTTCTATAGGTGGAACACCATAGTGGTGGAGGCCATGAACATTGGGCTGCAAAGGTGATGACACTAAATGCCAGTGGGGAGTCACGTCAGGCAAAGGAGGCCACGACTAGCGGGTCACATCAGTGTTGAACCCCGGCGCCAATAAGGCCTTGTGCCAGGTCGAGGTGGACGAAGACTTCTAGGTGTAGTGATGCAGAACCATGACACTTTCAGGGTGTCACATTAGACAGAGTATCCCATGACCATTGGGATGTGGCAGTTCATGATCACTTTAGGTCAGAAATCCCACGGTCGGGCTGCGGGTGTTGCAGGCACACAGTCTGTAGGGCAGTGTGCGAGTGAGGGGATCGTTCGACCTAGACGCGCAACACAGAGTAGAAAAAATTCATACCACAACTTATAGGGACTAAATTGTACCACTAGTGTGGGCAGGTCCCGAAGAAATCATGCCACTAACGGCCAAGCTGGTGAAAAACTAGGCCACTATGGGATGGGCTAGAGGAGGACAAGGTTGTCAAGCTGTACATATGGCCAAATGGGCATGGTCCATTAGGCCCAATGGTTCAGGACCATGGTCCATGATGGACCAGGTCAGCCTAGACCCGTCGAGGTCATGTTGGGTCGAACATATCCGGTCTGGCCGAAGCGGTCTATCCAGGTCAGTTTGGGCCCAAACATAATAAGCATCTTTTCAGTTAAATGGGCATTACGTCCAAACTGTGTGTCTGATAGAAATGTATTTTGTGATACTGGGACCCTTGTTATAAGACAATACATTCTGATATAGTCCAATTGAGTGTCAGTGATGATGATATAAAACTAATGGATTGAGTAAAAGATTCTCCCAAAATAAAAAGCGATACGAGAGTAAACTCTACCATTGGGTATGAGGAGAAGGAAGTGTCCAGTGGATCTCATTGTCCCGATAGATGAGAATACATCAGTGGCCCAAGAAATGAGCGGAACATAGTTACCTGACTGTTCTTAGTGGCTCAGAAAAAGAGAGGTTCTCCAGGGCCAGACATCAGAGTAGACCTCAGTGGCCTAACTATCCTCGGTGACAATAAGAGGACCTCAGTGGCCTAAAATATGTGAAGAAATTAGTATCCCAAAAAAAATTAGTTCCCCATTATTGATAAATACATCATAAGTACAGGATATTCAGTATTACGACGGGTAATCCATCCTTCTATACATTAGGTAATTTTTATGTGATATTTTCATTACATTGTATCTACATTTCTTTGTGGTATTTTCATTTTTATTTGATGTCCCTTATTAGTATTTATTACTAACCCCTGCACAGGCTTCGATAGCACGTGTCATGTATTTTTTAGATGATCGATGTTTTGATAGAGACCAAGGTGTTCCAGAACTAAGTGGTGGCCAGTGAGATTGGACAGGCGAGGCGTACTACTATGGCTTCCAGCAGCTACTCATCACCTACAATTTAGGTAGGGTTTTATGGGGATGGATTTATAGAGACTTTGGTATCATTTCATACATATTTTTAATTTCATGTCCTTGTATTTTAAACATCATTATTTTTATCTTTTACTATATTCTCTTAGTGTTTTCCTTATTGACATGCATGTTTTAATTTTAAGTGTTTTGGGATGGGGGTTGTTAGTGTGCATGTGTACATGTACTCAGATAATTCCTCCCACTCGTAGGATAAATGCCTATACACTATTCTCCACCCCCTCCCCTTTGGGATGTGGGCCTGGATTAATCACGACTTTGGACCAGGGGGATGGGTAATGAAAAATTGGCATCATAAGAGGTTGGTTCTACGTTATGGACCATAGTATGAGTCTTTGATTTGGAAAAATAGTGTTGAATGATTTGAATTCATCTTTGAGGATTGGGGTGTCTAGTGTTGGTGTAGACGCTGATGTCTCCATACATAGGGAACCTGAATTATTATTTTCAAATTGACATGTAGAAACACTAGTTTCTTACATAATATGGTATTTGAGTCTTTAATCATGTTCTTCTTTTGATTGTGTCTTCTCACAACGTATAACCTACTGACCATGGTTCATCATGATCTATTTTAGGATAACGCCACATAGATAGCCTATGAGTATTCTAGTGCATCACCTCGAGGATGGTATTCCCAGTGATGTTGCCTCAGTACAAGGACTAGTAATGGAGTTGGCATCACCAGGAGTTGCACCATCTTTGGCACCACCCATTAATCAACAGTTTCTACCGACGATACTAGTATAAGACATCCTAGTTTTAGTTCAATAAACAAGATCTATATATAGAGACCTCCATGTTTTGTGGGTGATAACGACCCCTGGGTGGATGAGGAATAGATCAAAGAGGTTACATATTCTTATACCTAGTGATGAAGCCCCTCAAATAGATAACAATCTTTGCTGAGAGCCTTCCCTAGTTCTCGGTAGGGAGATGGTTGATCATGACAATCTAGAAAAATGATAAGGAACCCTAAACATGATATACATTGAATCCCTCTTCAGGGAGGAGTTTTTTCTAGTGACATTGAGCTTAGTGTGCATATAAGAGCTACTGCACCAACATTAGGGTAGCATGATTGTGGAGAAGTACTTGTCGAGATATAATGATCATTCTTTGGAATCCATAGAGATGGTGTGGGATTTGTTCTTCTAGGATTGGGCCTTTGAGCATGGAATTTTTTAAGATAATAGTGAATCCATTGTATTTCATAGTATACCTACTCAGGATGGGCTGCTGGAGTAATCCCTACTCATAGAGAGATTCCTACAGGTGTAGGCGCCAACACCAGGAGCTACTAGTAGACACTTGGTAGTAGAGGCTTCATCAGTGGGTAGAAATCAGTTGACACGGGGCCCTAATAGTGATAAGAATTTATTGTGACAACCCCGGGATGTAGAATCAGTTGTATGAGACCCCAAAGGAAGTGGGAGTTATCATAAGATCATGGTGTGCTACTCATGAAATGTGAAGAACCACATAGATTGTGATTTCCCAAATCTACATGCAGATGATGGGTGGACGGCAGAGCTACCTTTGTAGTAGAGGAAGAGGTTTGATAATGGTGTCTTGCAAGGCTGAAGAAATGTAAAGGGTCCTAAAAGAGCTATAGGTAGTGGTTTGAGGTTTGAGTTGCTACCACCACCAACCTTATGTGGTCCACCACAGGCTCCGGTAGCTGGTGGATAGGGGCGAGACTAGAATCAGGTGATTAAGGCCTATGACCATAGCGCTCGAGAGAATATTAAAGGTAAAATATGTGCCTTCTCCACCTTTTCTACAACACTTATATACACATGTGCTAGTCACTCTTTCCTTTCCATAAACCTTGTTCGGAGCTCAAGGATTCTGGTAGTGATGTTTCCTAGATCATTATAATTAGAGACTTCTACAAGGGTGTATTTTATTACTACACACTCATGCGACATTATGAGATTACTCATACAGGATCTTTAGCTGGGATCTCTTATAATCGACTTCATGGACTTATGACATTATCTTGGGTATGGACTGGTTATCCAGATTTAATGATTAGAACTACAAATTTAGACATATAGTACAGTGTGATCATGATGATGGGACAAATGTTTCTGTCAGTAGTGAAAAAGGATCTCATGATTAAGAGGACAAACATTCTCAAAGGAGGTTGGAGATAATAACCCAGTAGTTACCTAGCCTCACCCTCGGGGGGATGTACAATAAGAGTCATCACATTCATGTAGTGGTGGACGAGTACGAAAACATATTTACTGAGTATGTTTCAGGACTACCTTCTCATAAGGTGGTTTAATTATTCATTGATATGTATCCAGGAATGTAATTGATATCTGCACAAGATTATCATATGGATCTCTCAGTTCTTTGTGATTTGAGTTTATAGTTGAAGGATATGCAAAGTAAGGTCTTTGTGAGGCCCAAATATTCACCGTGTGTAGCACTAGTATTATTTTAGAAGAAGGAACATGGGAGTTTATGGTTGTCCATGGACATTCAGTAGCTAAATCAGGTGACCATAAAGTACAAGAATCCACTTACATGGATTGATGAACTCTTTAATCAGCTGAATGGAGTGTGATGGTTGTAAAATATAGACCTTAGATCAGGCTATCATCATCTCCTTGTACGATATATGGATGTACCAATTACAACCTATCGGCGTTGGCATGTCCATTATGAGATATGGGTGATTCATTTTGGAATGACTAATGCCCCAAAATGTTTCATGGGTCTCATGAGTAGGATATTCTAACTTGAACTTGACCGGTTTGATGTTTTCTTCATCAATTAAATCCCAATGTAATCGACATCCGAGGAGGAGAATCTTACACACCTACAAATATTCCTAGATACAATCTGATTGAAACAGAATTATAAGAATCTCTCGTAGTATCAGTTTTGGATTTGGGAAAACCACTTTCGGTGACATGTCATTTCTATATGCTGTAGTTGTAGTGGATTTGGAAAATATAGTGGTGGTGCTTGTGTGGAAGCCACCATGGAGTGCAACTATGGTGAAGTGTTTCTTAGGTTTGGATGGACACTACTAGAGGTTTGCACATGAATTTTCTATAGTTGTTGAATCATTATCTTCTTTGACACATAAGATATAACACTTCTTGTGGATGGTGTATTCCCAATATAGTTTCTCTAAGCTAAGTCTAAGACTGACCAGTCCCCCATATTGAGAGTACCCGAGGAGGGAATTTGGTAGGTAGTATTTTGTGACGCATTAGGGACAATACAGGTATGTTTCCTGAAATAGGGAAATGTACTAATCACCTGTGGTTCATGGTGGTTGAGGAAGCATACGGAAAATTGTGTGTCCCATGACATGGAGCTTGAAGTAGTTGTCCCTGCTTTGAAAATGTGGTGTCACTACATTATGGGTAAGAAGTTTACCATCCATATTGACCAAAAAGGTCTTAGGTATATCTTCTTCCATAATGAACTTAATTTGATAGAGTGGTGGTGGCTGTAGTTTCTCCATGACTTTGACTTTGAGATGCTCTATAATCCTTGTAAGGGGAATATGGTAAGGGATTCTCTTAGCAAGTGATCTTATTTGAAATTCTAGATTAAGGTGAAAATCAATTAGTCATGATATGGATATCCTTATTTGATGGTTATGGAGTAGCTCGTGATCAATCACTAGATATCACTCTTCCACTGTTATAATGAGTTAAGGAGGAAATGATTTTGTATGTTGAATGCAAGGCCCAATGTTCTTAGTTATCCTTAGAACATGATACCAAAGAATATTAGAGAGGTGGGGAGCACATCAACCATTTCATAGCGAACATAGTTGTGTTAGTGGAATCACATGAGGTGGTTATGAGAGAGTTACACACATCCCCTTTAGTGGTAAATCATGGAGTATAAATTATTTACTAAGACTGCTAAAGTTATTACTGGTGGCCATGATAGAAAACGGGTGTAAAGGAGTTCATATCAAGGTGCCTCACTCATCATTAAGTGAAGGGGGAGCATCATGATCCATCAAACATGGCTCGAACTCTTGAAGCTATTGAGAGGAAGTGATATTCTATATCGATGGACATTTTCAAAATTTTAACAAACTCATCTGGGGGGAACAATACCATCTGGGTGGTGGGTTACCAAGCCACCATGTTAGCCAAATCTTACCCATCTAGGAGCATGGTTCAGTGGAGAGCATTGGATTCTCCTATGTACAAAATATAGTTTGAATTCATGGAGTCCCATTGACGATTTTCTCAGATCAAGATGCACACATTACATCCCAGATTTGGAAGGGCCTTCACGAGGAATCTAGGACTCATCTATGCTTTATCACATTTTTTCACCCACAGACGCATGGTAAGATGAAGAGGACTATCCATGTTTAGAGGAAATTATCTAGACTTTCTTCTTGGACATCGATTATAGTCGATGGTTCATCTACCTCTTGTGGTGTTCGAATACAATAACATCTCGCGTTCCACATTTGGAATAGAACCATTCAATAAAATGTTTGGGTGACCAGGCAGGTCACCGTTATGATGGATACCCAAGGGGAATCGGCACTAGTAGGTCTAGAGACCGTATGAGATACCTCTAAGCTGGTTCAATTCATCCCGAAGTGGATGATTACTACATAGGGAATGGATCAATCTTCTTCTAATAAGAGACATAGTCCCTTGGTGATCAGAATGGGAGACCATGTGTTCTTTGGGTCTCTCCTCGACAGAGATTGCAGGGATTTGTCTCAGGTAAAAATCTATCTTTTAGTTTCAAAATAACATTTTTGATTTGGAGCAGAGTTGGCGAGGTGGCATACCAGCTATTTCCCCACCCATAGGTGAACCAGGTTCATAATTTTTTCAATGTATCATAGTAGAGGTGTTATGTACATGATCCATCACATGTCATGGACATGGACATGTTAGATATTGACAATGGGATGATGATTAGGGAGTTCCCTATAGAAATTGAGGATGGATAGGGGTGGGTCCTTCATGGATGGTCAATTTCTATAGTGGGTGTTTAGTTGCGGCACATGAATCTCCACCAATGAACTTGGGAGTGGGAGACTTAGATCCAAGTTTAGTACCACCATTTGTTTGTTTATCACTTATTTTGCCTTGTGTGGACATAAATCTGTAAATGTGAGGTTAATGTAATGTACTAGAAATTACATTTATATTTTTTAAAATTATATTGGATTATTTCAAGAATGATTTCTCATAAGACACTTGGTTCTAAAGCCGGGTTATCCAGGAATAAGAGTCTTTCCATTTTTATTTTTATTTTAAATAATGCATGTGAGTAGTTGGGGAATATTCTAAACAAGTTTCTGAATTAAAAATACAAGGGAACCATTGTGTCTTTTTCACCAAATTTTATTTTTGGAGGAATTAACCTCGACTGGCGCTGGTTGAGGGAAGAAGTTAATATGCGGAAATTTTATGGAAATGTAGTAAACCAATTTTCTTAAGGAAAAATAAAATAAATTTTTGTTTAATTTTATTTGAATTATGATTTTTGATTTTCATTATAGTGTAACAGAACCACATTTTCTATATTTAATGTGTTAAACTAATACCGATCAGTAGCATTATTGAGTATTTCTCTTTAACCCTTGTGGTTTTGGCATTGGCAAGAAACAATGGATGAAATTCAACCACCGAATAATTGAGAAATGATGAAAAAATGTGACGTGATCTTCATCAATGACTGATCAAATATTCAGGTAGGGGTTTTAAAATTTCTAAATTGGATTCCTCATTCTTTCATTCAAAAAAATTAATGTCAAACAACCCACTAAAAGGTTGATTTTTAGGTCATTCATTCTTACATGATTCTGGGTTTTTTTTCATGCGAGTTGTTATGGGAAGTTGGATTCACTTATTTTTTATCCTTCATTAAACTCATAAAAAAGACGAAACACAATAAAAAAAATTAAAGTTGTGATTTATCCTTCATTTTATATTGTTAATTCCTCATCTTTTCCCAATTTTAGAAATTTTTCATGACTTAATGAAAATCGTGGTCCACAAAGGACTGCAAAGGTGGAGAATGAAGGTCATGTCGTCGGTAAGGACTGCCGGCTCAGTGGACGGAACTGCTATAACCCATATTTGTCTCAACAGAACGTGGACTGAGGATGCTGTCAGGAAAATAACAGTGGTAGTCGCACACAGTAGTGGCAGTATATGGAAGGTGGTGCACGTCTTTGGTGCATCATAGAAGAGAAGGTTGTAGCCGGTGGGCCATTACAGTGAGAAACCGTGGTCCCGGCGGCGAGCTTTACGAGGTGGAGGAGGCTACGACCAGTGGGCCCCTGTAGTGTAAAACCATGGTGCAACTGGGGAACCGTGTCTAGTGGAGGAGTCCATGAGTTGTGGGTACAGTGTTGCAGAACTAGGATGCCAGTGGGGCACCGCATCAGGTGGAGTAGTCTAGGACCAACAGGTTGTGGCGGTGCGGAATGATCACACAAGGGTTATGCCACATCAGGTGGAGGAGGCTACGACAAATGGGGGACAACTGAGTTGAACCAAAACACTAAAAGGGAACCATATTAGGCCTGGAGACCCCCTACGGGGCCACAGGTCAGTTCCAACAGGTGGACTGTAGGATTGGGTGCAGGGGAGGTGGACAGTCAAGCTGGCGTTACAAAGAAAGGTGACCACGACACCTGCCACATATGAGCTTGACCAAATGGGACATCCAGCATGGGTCAGGACAAGGGGAAACCAAGATACCCATCCAGCCAACAGGGTATCCCGGATGGTTAGAAATTGGCCTCCATGTACGGGCTAGGTTGGAGGAGGACCGAGATGCCGCCTGACCCAGCGGGATGGACCTGCGACCTGACAGGCCTGGTCCAGTAGGCCCAATAGACCATGCTAGAATGGGGAGACCCAGACCTGAACTGGTTTGGTCGGTTCGGACACATCATGTGACATTAGGTCAGTCTGATCAGGTCGGTCTGACCGGATCAAATCAGACCCAAACACAACCTATCCTTTTAGTAAAACCAGCATTACATCAAAACTGTGTGTCTGATTGATGAGTCATTTGTGGAGATGAGACCTTCACGATGAGGCGGTCCATTATTTTACTCCAAGTGAGATTCCTTTGAGGTTTAGATATGATTGGTTGATTTTTGAGTACATTATCTCTAAATAAAGTACACTATGAGTGGTATTCCTGCAGTTAGTTGTGATGAGAAGGAAGTGCCAAGAAGACCTAAGTAGCCCAATAGACGATCATTTATCAGTGTCCTATGATACAAGATGACTTTAGTGGGCTAGTAGAGACTAGTGTTGAAGAGTATACCATATTCACCCATTAGATGAGAGGACCTTGGTGGCCTAAAAGGCGATCATACCTCAATGGCTTGACAGAAGAGTGGTCCTTAGTGGCCCAAGAGAACTTAGTGTTTACAAGTGGCCTTAGTGGCCTTATAGATGAGAAAACCACATTAGCCTGATAGACATCATGTACTCATTAGGATGGTGTCTATCAATAGTAGAAAATGTTAAACTTTACAACTAATAATCATTATTTTTATCTTTTATGTTAAACCTATTGAGTTTTCCATTATGTCAGGTGTACTTTTCATTGTGGATATTTATTTGTGGTTTTGGTGTCCCTAATGAGTATTTTGTTACACACTCCTATATGAGATTCTCCCACACATATTGTGGCTTTTGTAAATGACTAGTGTTTTGATAGATACCTATTGGTCTAGCTCTAGGTGGTGCCAAGTGAGACCAGAGAGATGTGGAATACTCCTACGGATTCCAGTAGAAACTCTTCACCTATGGTCCAAGTAGTGTTTTCAGTAGATGGATTTGTAGATAATTTTTTAAACTTTTTATATATCTTTCCTTTTTTTGGCTTCAATTTGGGCCACATATTCCTTAATCTTATACTATATACTCTCAATGGATGTCTTAGGGGCATCCACATTTTTCTTTTTAGCATTGTCGGCTGGGGAAGAGAGAGAGAGAGAGTGTGTGTGTGTGTGTGTAAGTTCTCAATAAATTCCTCCCACATGTAGGACAATTCCCTTGGTTCAAGTTGCTAGCCCTAGCCTATGGGAGGTGTGCTTTGGGTAGTCAGGGAATGTTCCTTGGTGGGTGGGTCATCTAATGTGTGCATTTAAATGTTTTTTAGAAACATACATCTTTTTAATTGTAATTCATACATTCATAATTCATTTAATCCTTGTCACAGGTGACATTATAATGGATATTCTGTAATTTAATTTTTTTTATAATTAAAATAAAAAAATTATGTTTCATAAAAACATATGGTTGAATGTAAATAATTTTTATAACACCTATATATTAGAAAATATTCTTTTCATAATCATGTTTATTTCACGTTCCAACCCTCTGTTACTGAACATGAATTTCATCCTATTCCTGTCATATATATTAGATGAGATATAAATAATTAAACAACGCATTGGATGGAGATATAGGTCTCACCCATCCCATTATGTAAACCATATGTATTTATTCAAAAAGTAAATAAATTATTAACCAAATCATAACATGTATTTCAATGTGGGTTTCATAAGAATATTTCAATAATAAATTAACTAATGTAAGTAAATGGGTGTCATAGTTATCATTCAATAATAATTATAATCTGAAAATATGAAGAATTGGGATTTTATATTAAAGCACTATCCCCATTAAAACACATGTAACATCAAATAATGTAATCTCAAATGTGAAATAATTTTTAGATGTCACTTGAAAATAATTTTTGAAGGAAATATCTATCCAACTTTGGGAAAGATTTATTTTCTAAAAATACTACACAATTTTAAAAAAAATTAATGCCCTGGATGATTTTATTTTAAATCTTGTAAGTTATTCTTTACGGTATGAAGGGATCATAAAATTTGAAAAATATATTCGTGATTTATATGTTAAAAAACATTCCGTTTATAATTTTGTAGGAAAATTAACAGTGTAGCATGTTCGTAAAAATAAAAAAAGTTTCCTCTCAAAACGTTTAGAAAAAATTCTCACAAGGTTAAAAATGTAATTAAAAATTATAGACGAATAGTATGAAAAATTATTTTTTTAAGAAACAAGGACATGGAAGATATTAATTTCTAAAAAATTACTTACGTATAAATAATCTTGTATAATAAAGATATTAATGAATTTACCATTTCCATAGGTTTGATTTCCTTCATAGTTATTTGAAACCCCTATAAAATGGATTAAATAATATTTTTTCCATATTAAAAAACAATATTAAAATTTATGATAGAATATAAGATCATTTAATAAATATTTTGTTAATACTAAATATGTTTTTAATGTCCTCAAGGCCTTCTTATTGTTGTTGATTTTTGATAACCCTCCTTCATGGGATGCGGGGTAACCCTAACAGGGTTCGTAGGATGAGAGATTACATTTCCCATTGGCAAGAATACATTACAATACTCGTATGTCTTAATGAAATCATATATACTTTGACTACATGAATATTCCCCTCCCCAGTATCATCATCGGGATTAGATCTCCACATTTGCAATGTTTTTTGGCCAGCTGTGTTCTGTAGAGATTCACAGGCATGGTACTAATAGAAATGCAATACACTCACATTATTCTATATATGTTAGACCTTCTCTGTTGAATGCGTCTTTCTCATGAATTATTCTTTGGATCTGGTTCCTTGTAGAATTTTTCTGGACCTCTGCATAACAGTAGGCTTTGAAGGACTTAAGGTGGCCTGAAGGCCTTGAGATGGCCTGTGGGGCCTTATATATGCCCCGAATCCTAACTGACCTGAAGGCTCGGGTGGCCTGAAGGCCTTAAAGACTCCAACCCCAAACTGGTGGCCCCTAGAGAGTAGTTCTATCTCTTACAGTACCGAAAAATACCTACTACAGTATCCACACAGTACTACTACATCGCTTGTTGTAGTACTGCTACATTGCATGCTACGATAATGCCATAGTAACTAAGAATTATGCCTCCACCTGGTTTTGTACATGGGTCTCATAGATACACTTATAGAGACATCACAAACTGGTCTATGTCTCTTGTGCAATATTCTGTAAATATTATTCCATTAATAATCCTCTTTTGGGTGTTAATTACATCATTTTTCTATTCATGTTTTTTCGAATAAGTCCATTTCATTTTGAATATTATATTGTTATAAATAATAAATAATGTTATTAAGGTAATATATATCTTATTTATTTATTATATACATTCATATTTTCAATATTAAATGGTGAATATGGAAAAATAAATTCATCACATCATGGATACGGTAGGTTGTACATACACTTCATCGATGATATCATTCCCTTAATGATGAAATGTTTAGAAATTGGATGATATATATTTTATTCCATGATAA
The DNA here is from genome assembly GCA_963277665.1 of Viscum album. Taxonomy (NCBI): domain Eukaryota; kingdom Viridiplantae; phylum Streptophyta; class Magnoliopsida; order Santalales; family Viscaceae; genus Viscum; species Viscum album. The sequence continues at coordinate 1,875,801,485 of OY728142.1, read as the reverse complement.
ATATCATGTTATAATTATTATATTTATCTATTATGTCTGCTAATTTATCAATCTAGGTAAATTAGTGATGAAAAAATATTAGTGCATGATATGATCATGATAAAGCGTACATATACACATTTCCTACATTTGTTTTTTGAAGGAAGGATAAAAGAAGAAATATTGTTGTTATGTAATCATAATAACATCTCATAATATATGTTATAATTTTTTTAATGCATTATAATTTAAAAAAACATTAATATGAATTATAATAATAAATAATCATGTAAGATTCAGTAAAGACCATTACAATTTCCTTGGAGAACATCCCTTATATATCCTCTCATTAACAATATGGTTGGTATTGTGAGAATGAAATCACTTATAGATCAAGTATAGGAATGATAAGAAGGGAAATTTATGGGTATTTTTGATCATGTAGGATCAATGTGATATGAAGAGTTGAGGGAAGAAGATATTTTTTATAATTCATGTGAGGGGGACTTTTGAAATTTCAAGAAATATTAATTTATAAAAAATTCTATCTCAAACCATTTACCAAAAAATACAAGTATTATAATTTATGATGATATAAGGTTTTAATATCATCATACAAATTAAAATGAATATGAAAAATTTTAAACATAATAATTTCAATTGACGATTAGTTATGAAATTTAAATTTTAATTATGGTAACAACATTTTTAATAATAAAATACTGTAATTTTTTAGAAATTCGATGTCAATTAAATCATTTAAAAAAATTGATAATTTCATACCATAGTATGCATTTATTATTTTCAAATATTTTTCTATTATTTTAATCTATCATTATAAATTATTATTTTTATTGATGATAATTAATGGAAACATTGATATTATTCATTATATGGATTTTTTAATAATATAATATAAAGAAGATAACATAAAATGTTATTTAATTATATCACTAATATTTCAGGTTAATCAATTGAATTCATTTCTCATATTAATTAACTCAAATAATATTAATTTTAATATTATTAGTAATATTTATTGTATATTTCGATTAATAATATTTTTTAATACATAAATTTGTATTATAATTTAATATACATTATATTAAACTAGACACTTATAAAAAATACCACGACAAAGATTAATCATATATATTTTAAAACAATATTTACAAAAAAATATATAATTTTTTGTCTCCATAAAAAATATTATTGTGTTTTAAAACATGAGTATTGCATCATTGAATTTTTATTAACTAAAATGTTATAAATACAAAAATTAAATCCAAGATACCATAAAAGTAAAAAATAAAATTTATATAACTAAAATATCTTTATTATGTTAATAATTATTAATAAGATTTGTTCCAAATAAAACTTTTTCTTTATTTGACACATAAGGGATATGAAAGAAAAAGAAAGTGATATTCTATGTCTTTATTTGATTTATATATTATATATGTTATTCTCATGGAAAAGTACCCATTTAAAAAATTAATTTCGATCATTGTGTTATAAAGGGAAAAGTTTCCTCATCCAATAATATTTTTTCATGTGTTAATATGGTTTTATTGTAATTCTAATTTTTAACCAAAATTACGACATTTATTCTTTGCTATAAAAATGAAATTTTCAATGTCTAATATTTATATTGGAAAAAACATGAACTATTCAATAAATTCTATCATTATGATTATATATTTGGAATTCAATTTTTAAAACATAAAACACATAATTTAGAGAAATTAATTTAAAATAATACTATTAAAATCCATTAAAAATAGTTTTTAAAAATAAATACTTTCAAAATATCTAATGTTTTTATTATAAAATGATGCATATAATCATTTTAAAAAACTATAATTGGATTATTTTTATTTAAATTGAAATAATAAAAAATAAAAAATAATTTGCATCATATTTTTTCCCTGTAAATACATTAAATGAAAATACAACATTCGATATAAATTGTTATTTTCATTATTGATCCACAGATGAAACTTATAAGAAAAATACAAAAAATTCAATCAAAAAAGATTTTTATATTCTCAATTCAAATAATAAGTTAACATTTTTTAGTAAAATATTTAAATGATTAAACAAATATACCAAAATCAAGTGTTCCATTTATAGGCTATATAAATTCATTTAAAAAAGATTTGATTATAAAATTGAATTACATTTTATATTATGCATAGAAATCACATAAGTTGAATAATAAACATTATATTGAATATATATGTATATGTATTTGACTAAAATAATCCAAAAGTGTTATTTGTATTATTATTTGTATAAATTACTCATGTTTCAATTTATATATATATTTCATAAACCTATTTCCTTTCAATTATGAAATGCAATTTCTCAGTTAAATTAATCCTTTCCATAACCACCATTCTATTTTTTATTACAATTGTAATTTTTAAAAAATAAAAACAATAAAAACATGTATAATATAATCTTATTGTTTTGTGTAACACAAACTAACCCCGTGTTGTGTGTGGAAGATTATTAATAGGATTTAAAATGAAATGTATGAAAATAATGTTATCTGTTTGAAAAGGATCTAATTAATAAAAATATTAGGGTGTAATAACATTGTAATTTTAACCACTGGATATAGTATGTGAGGTACCATTCTACAACCAATATGAGAGGAGGTTAGAGTGGCCCCTTGATGCTAATAATAATGATAAATTTTTTGATATAAAATATACTTACACATACATAAGATCAGTGAATACAAAATCATTAATGGATTATGCACACCGTCGTGTTATTTCACCATTGGAGGGAATATAGTAAATAGTTATAAACACCTATTTATACTGGTAAAAGATGAATAAAATCACCCTAATGGAAATATGGATCATGATTTTCATGAATCTATGTATTATGATTAATTCCACAAATAGAATAAAACATTTAGTGGTACAATACAAATATTCAGTATAGTTAACTACTTATAGTGTCTACAACTGAAGCATGATAGTGACACAATCCTTTGTAGAGAATATATAGGGAATTTTCAATTTCTTCCATCTTAGCTTTAACATGACATTTTTAAAGGAGGGATTCTTTAATCTAATGTCATCATCATTTCATGGTGACAATTATAGTTTCCAAATAGGATGAGACAACTCATTTTTCCACCATAATTATAACCATTAGGATTAAATGATTGGTCATGTCGCTACCTATTTTTTATGAGATGATGGTCCAATAAATCTCATATTTTTTCATCACAATAACCATTATCCCAACTATTAATAATGTATTACTGATATATCATATAGATATTGATCCTAGAATCCATACATGTTTCCAAGGTTGAATCTCTTAGTCACTAATACTATCAGAATTCATTATGGAGGTCCTCAGTAGGAATACAATATATATCTCTACATACTTCCTCCACGAGGATTAATGTCAAAAAATAAATATAAATATCCTCCCAAGGATACCAATAATTATTCCTATGGAATGGATACCAATGATAAACGTAATAGAATCCACATAGATCAATGTTTATATAGTAACCCTCAATGTTTGAATAGAATCATTTCATCATATTTGTGGAATACTTAACAAATTTCATGAACACATTCCCAAACACCATATCAATTCTATGACTTTGAATCATGGAGAAAAACACTCATTCATTAGTGAGATAATTTCTCTACAAAAATATTCTCCATGACTATAACCCTTATTAGTCACATCACACATAATACAAATCTTAATTACCTTGGGATACAGAAAAATGGGTGAGCGTAGATTCTTCGTACTAATAAACAAGTGACACATATAAACATATCATTAGAATAATATAATGAGAATTAGATAGTGAAAATAGATGATCATACCATACATATCAGAAATCATAAACAAGAGTTATAACCTAAATATTGGTAGTTCATAATACATGAATCATAATATAATCAATAGAATAATCCTTGAAATAAAAACATAGGATTATGTTATGGAATATGTGAATGAAAAATAAACATGTAATACTATTTCATTTAAGTAAGGAAAAATTTGAAAAAATTATATGGTCACTTTATGGGTACTGAGCCTAATGGGTGGGAAAAACCACCAATCCCAGTCATCCTCTACACCTTTTATGGAGTCAAGGTTCCATATCTTTCCATAGATGATTGGGTATCACCATCATTCCATAGTAGATCGAGGTTCCCTATCTTATATAGTGGATCATGATCTTTAACATATTCATATAATTATCTCATGAGATATGAATAATTACCCAATGCATTGATGGTTATATTAGTACCAGCTATCACATATTGAAATTCATATATATATATATATGTGTGTGTGTTTTCCATAGAACATAATTCATTTATCATATCAAAACCCATTGAATGAAATGGGTTTAATAAATATCATTCAATCATAACAAAACCCATAGGAAAGAAACATGTTTCATAAATATCATTCAATTATAATCATAATGAATTAATTTTATAAATAATAACTGTAGCATTAAATAATATCCCTATTAAAATATTTTTTACAGAAAAATATGATATCATTGATGGAAAATAATTTTTCAAGATCATATGGAACCAATTCATGAAAAAAATATTCCTTCTTGATTAAAAATGCATTCTTTTCTTAAAATTTAATGCGATATTAAAAATAATATTTTTAGTTGAAAATAACCTTTTGATATTATAATTTATGCTTATAAGCAATATGGTTTCATGACAATGGAAAATTCTAGTCAGCCTGTATATGTTAAAACATCCATCCCCTTCATATTTTTTTTGGAAAAGTCACGAATTACTTCATATTTTAAAATAATAAAAATATTCCTTTCACACTTTGTAGTGAAAAGATATAAATGGGTAAAATGGATTTAAACCTCCATAGTATTATAATATAAAAAATGTGAAACATTTTTTTGAAAACATAGACATGGAAGATAAATATTCTTAATAAAGACATAAAGAGAAACAACCCCATATATTTTGAATATTGTGAAATAAATACTCATAAATTTATATTTAGTAGAATAATATTACCCATTAATGAAATAAAATATTATGGATAAAAAATACCATTATTTCAGGTTATGTAGCATAAAATACATTATTGAAATACATATACTCCACGTATAATAAAATGTAGAGTATAAGGTTTGTGTCTCATATAAATACAAGTGAGACATAAATCACATACCTTATGTATTGAATATAATCATAGTCATTCAGAAATAATGTATAAAAATAAAATATTATTATACATCGATTACGAAACCACATTCAATTACATCATATCATATATGATTTACTTATGTCATTTTTTACCTTTTCATTAATTATTCATTGTTAGTGTTACATTTTAGGTAAACGTTTCTTTATTGATTTATTATTATTTTTCTATAGACAAAGATCAATATTTACTCTCTTGAAGAACATATAATATGTTATAAATATCATATATATTAAATAAATAATTATTTTTTAAAATTTATATATAATATAAATATAAAACTGAATACAACGTTCATGGGGATGGTATGCCAAATGTATTCATGATCTATGTTTCAATTTAATTATCATTTTTAAAGAACAAAGTGATATTAAATATATGTATATATATTCGAATTAAAAAGGCATAAATACATCATATATATCATATAAAAATATTTTTTCGATAATAATTCCCAACTATGATAGGTGGTAATGGAATGTGAAAACATCGTTTTGTGTGTTCATAGTTAGCCATACATAAGAATGGAAATTTAATTACACATTTGAAGGAAGTTTGTGTGAGTGAAGTTCAAACCCATATAATAAAAACATATCAGTATATTTATGAAACAGAGGTAATTATATAATAATGGAAGAAGAATATTTGAGGGAGTGGATAATGAAAATAAGCAAAATGAACTTTAAAAAAGATTATAGTTATTTTTTTGGTAACTATTATTGGATTTAAATAATGGTCTTCTATGGATTGATTGCGTCAAAAATAGAGGATAATATGAATATGGTATGGATGTTGTTTTAGATTTGGATAGATTTAGGAAGAACCAAATAGTTTATTATAAGTGAATAAAATAAAATAATAGGTTCCCTTTTATTAGAGAGGCAAAGATATCTTTTGGAATTTACAAAAAAATATTAATTTATAATAAATTAAATATCAATAAGAACACAATTAATAAATCATTTATTCAATTCTATGAGGACATATGGTCATAATAGAATCAACCAATATATTTTAGATATGTTTTTTATTTTAAATATTATTATTTTGTTTAATCATTAGTTTTCGTAATCTAATTTTAAATAGGGTATCAAATTCTTCACCAATAAAGGATTTTGAATTCTGCTTAAATTATGTTAATAAAATCATATGTTAATAAATAATAACATTTTATTAAATATTATAAATCATTTAAAATTTTATATATGATTTAGGATTTCTAAATAGGTTAATAAAGCCTTATTTTCATAAAATATTATATGTTTAATTTTATGAAATATTTATTACATTGACTATAACAAATTCAATATAACAAGATAAGATAGAAATAATAATTTATTAAACACATAACATGTAATGTAATTCAATAACATTAGTAGATCAAAGTTCTTAAGAAAAATTATTTTACTTTTAATATATTTAATATAATTTAATGGATTGATTCATTAATTGAATAATTAATGAATCTTTATTTTTTAATTATTTAGGACAATTCTATTTCAAATTAAATTAAAAATAAATTTTTATTATTTAGGTAAATTTTTTATATTTTATAATAGTATATATTCTAAAATATGCTATGTTTTACCCCACATTAAAAATATTATACTTATTAAAAGTAAGAGTGTGACATTTTTTAAGTATCATTGGTTTTGATAATGCCTAAATAATTATCATGGAAAATGTTCCATTAATAAATTTCATTTAGAATCATTAGGTGATATGTGTCGAATTATCATCATCCCATAAAAAATTATCATTTTTTGGGTAGTTTTTGTTAATATTTATAATATTTTTTAACCTTAATTACCCTATCTACCCTTAACCATGGTAATAAAATTTACCAAAGAAAAAACTAATATGTTATCCAAATAAATGGGACCAAATTAATAAATATTGAAAAAATTATTCCAAAAAAGGAATTTATTTTCACAATTCAAAAAAATAATTGGGTAATCTTATTTTCAAATTTATCATCTTCAATGAATGCGAAAACAAGTTTATAGAGTGAAAACGTACAAAAGATTGAATTCTGGATATATCCAAGTTCACTGTGAAGTTGATTCCAATGAAATAAAGTGGATTAAATAATAAATATTATTTCTTTGTATACTTTTTAACTAATAAAAAAAATAATTTATCTATATAAATAAATTGTAATAAAAATCCTTATTGATATAATATTCACTATTATTCACCATTCGTCAAAATAAAAATGTTCTTAAAAAATATATATACTAGAAATAAAATGTTTTTATATATAGGAATCAAAAAATAATTTTCTTTTTTCATATAATAATTATATAACTGTAAAAAATAAAATTTAAAATAAGTTCACCCTTTAATGGTGGAAAAACTACCTTTAATAAATATTGAATATTTTAGGCCCAATATTGGATTTATTTTATTTTTAAGCCTATAAAATTTATTAGAAAAATGTGGACACGTTTAATAAAAATATGTAATCCGAATATAGTTATTACTATTCAATATTTTTTATACAACATCTAAGAAATAAATACTAGATAAAATAAAAATAATAATAATATTTTTTTGTAAATCAATTGTTTTATGCAACGTAAGATTTTATAGGAACTCATTTTTGAATGTAACAAAAGAAAATTTGGTGTTCAATATAGATAAAACATAACATTGTGTTGTTTATAAAAGAATATATCAATGAAATTTAATTTTCCTAAAAAATCATTAAAAATTATGGTGTCAAATTTGAACCCCCATTATGATGAATTTCACCATAGAAATTATTTATTATCATATAAACAAAATGAGAATATTTTGTTCTCATTATATACCCTAGTTCACATGTAGATTTCTCTAACTAGTGGTTTTTTCATAAAACATTTACATGGTGAGTGGTTTTGTTTCATATAACATTCTATGTATAATCTTTCATTTTAACTAGTTGTTACTCATAAGAATAATCCTCCTAAAGAGTTAAGAAAAATTATTTCAGTACATATGAAGGGTCATGTACGTACTTTCTTAGGTGAGAATTTTTTAAAATATAATGGAGTTGAGAGATATTTTTATTTTGGGTTATGTGATATGATAGAATCTTTATATGTTCAATATTCTCAATGGGACTGATATACCAAGTGCTTAAGTTCCCTTTTTTACTAAACCATGTAACCTTATTGAATTAGTAAAACCATATAAACACCATCTCAACAACTTCAAACTCTATATCACATCACCAGTTATATGATTATCATTTCGTCCGAAATTGTTTTTCATTTACATGAAAATGTATGGTTCTAAAGTTATCATCAATCTCTTTTTTGATCATAGGTCTCAATTTAGTTCTTTCTCCATATTCCTCATAGAACTTTACTGATCTACATTTCTTCATGTATATGGCTCCATAAAGAACCATTTGAATGCTGGGGTGAATGATATTTATGTAAAAAAACTAAACTATAGGAAGGTATTGATCCAAAAATCAATTGAAATCATAAAAATATGATCTCAACATATCATATAGGGTTTTTATTTTTCTTTCAGTCTACCCATCAATCTATGGATGATATGATCTGAGAAAACTGAATTCCGTGTCAACTACTTACTGAAAACATCCACATAATTTTGAGTTAATAGATGGTCCCTGATCTAATACAATAGAATGGTGTATTTCATTAATACATATAACTGAGTTAATGTATTTCCTAGAAATATGATCCATTGTTAAGTATTCATTTATATAAATCAACTTTTTTGATGCACTATGTCGATCAACTACCACCCATATAGCATTAAACCACATAGTAGTTTTTGGGAGTCCAACAAAAAAATTCATCGTGATATTCCCCATTAATATTCTAGTATGGATAATGGATTCAAAATCTCATTAGATTTCTATATTTTGGATTTAACATGCTAACATACCAAGAAACAATATTAAACACTGTGATATCTCTCTTCCTGTCATTCAAGTATTATTATTGTTTTAAATATCATTGCATTCTCAAACTCCAAATTTGAACAGAGGAAATGAACTATGATATTAATCTAATAGAACCCATTTAAATCTTGTATGTATAAAACACATACATAGTACCTAAACCTTATAATTACAAGTTGATAAATGTTAATCTTAGGAGCATTTGTGGTTTATATCATCTTTTTGTCCCTCATTAATATTTATTTGGAAGGTGGATTAAACATTCAACTAATAATGATAATATTTCCGTCATTTAGTGATTATTTATAGATTCATACTTTTAAAATCCATAAATCTTGGATCTTTTGTGATCCTCACCATGGATAAGAACGCATGATATTTTTAACTCCAAGCATTTTCCATAATGATTTCTTTCCTAGGGTGGTAATGTATTGACCAGTCAAAATCCTTTATCAGCTCTATCAAATTAATCTAGAGCATATCAAACTTCATCAATTTGAATATTAAAATCATACATATTTTTGGAATATACATATCACACTTATTTTTAGATAGATAATGCCTCCATATATTTAATATGAAAAATTTTATAGCTAACTCCATATCATGAGATGTGTAATTTTTCACATGAATCATAAAATGTCGTAAGTAATAAACAAAAATTGTTTTATTCATCATATTTAAACCTCCCAATACTGTCTCAGATGCATCACTACAGAATTGAAATCCTTCACCATTACATGGTAATTTTATTAGAGGTGCATTGAGAAATATTATCTCAAGTTTCTTGAAATTTTTCTCATATTCATCTATCCATAAGAACATGGAACCCTTCTATGTAATATTTGTATAAGTATTAGATAGTTTTGTGAAATTATAATTGATTAATTGATAATAGGAAGCTAAACCAAAAATACTTTGGAATTCAGTCATTGTGGATTGTCTTGAAAAACATTCAAAATCATATAACTTTTATGGTTCAACTTATATACCATATATTGAAATTACATGAACCAAAAATTTAGATGTTTTGAAACTAAAATTCATAAGTGGTATTCATGAACATATTTTCACTTTTATTAGATGATAATATCATCTATAAACTGTACCAAAATAGGTCAAGGTATTATCTAAAGGAACTATTCATTAGATCCATGAACATAAATTGGAGATTATTAAGAAATTAAAATTCAACACTATATATTCATAGTTCCTGTACATTGTAAAAATTACAAATTGGGTATATCCTTATAACGAACCTAAATTATTGATATATAAAATGTAGGTCAATCTTGTAAAATTAATGAACTCTGTATAGTTTATCAAAAAAATCATCAAAACAGAGATGATGATACATTTTATTGATTGTGATCCTGTTCATCCCTCAATAATCAATGTAGAGTTAGATTCATCCATCATTATTTAAAAAAAAGAAATAGCACACCCCACAGTGATAAGATTTTCTAAATGAATTCCTTATTAAGGATTACGTGGAGTTTCTTCTTCAAATATTGCAACTCAATAGTGTCTATTCTATATAGATTCTTTGTAATTTTTTAGAAAAAATTATGCGTTCTATCGAAAAATAAGCATCTTTTTTTAGTTAAACACTTGGAGAGACATCTAGAAAACCATCCAAAAATTCCCAAACAATAGGAATATCATCTATGTTGTTTTTCTCAAAAAAAAATTGAGATAAATAAACATTATAAATGTGAATTAATAATTATACACTAGATGTAATATCTATAGTAATTTCATTCTTATTATCACATTAATCGACTGTCATGTAATGGATTGAAACATAAAATGTAACTTCTATTCCATTAAAATTAATGTTGTATTAATAATGAGAAAGGAAATCTATACTTAATATGACATAAAATTAAACCATAAGAGGAATGAAATTATTTTCAAGAAATACATTCATACCACTATCAACAAGAGGTCAATCATAAACATGAGATTTGATCAAGGTACCATTTCAGGTTTTCAATAATTATTACACATCTAATAGTTTGGGTAGAATATCAACAACATTAAAAGAATCTATATATATGAATGAGTGGGTAGATCCAAAAATCATACAAGGCATTTGTAGTTCTATGGTGGATAGTAAGTGTACCAATAACCACATTATTATCTCACCCTTGATACAAAATACTGATCAAAGGTGACATCCCCTTTCCATATACTTAATAATTTTCTATGTCCAATCATTATCACTAACCCACTTGTTTGGGAGTTGGTTTATATATTTCCCATTCTCCTTGAAATTTATTCCCCATTTCAAAATATTTTCATAGATAGTAATGTTTCTTATGTCTAATTCCCATCAGTGTTTTGGATTTAACCCAACAAAATAATAGTTCCACATTACTTTCTAGTTGAATGATATTTCTAGTAGCGTACCTTGAATGCATTGTAATATTACCCATTTAGGCACTGATAGATGCATCATCTTATTGATTAAACTAATGCAACTCCTCTTCCATTATCATTTGATGAACATGAGAGAAGTACTTATTGAAAAATAAATTCTTGAACTCAACCACATACATGGATTAAATCACAAAATATTGCATCTTATTCCAACTAGATTCCACCACTACTCCCCTCCTCCTTCTAACAGATAAGTAGAAAGAATTAATTTATCATTTTATAAACAATGGAGAGTTTAGAATATCATTCTAGTGGTATTGATCCATTATTAATAAATAAGTATATTGGAAGACCCACTGAAAAAATGTGGACACTTCGTAATGAAGAACTCAATATATTGTTGTTCCATACATTTCAAATTTTTATATCTAGTATGGTTTATTTCTTGAGAAATTTGGTTGAAAATAGGAATAGGATTTTTCACTCCAACTCCCATATAATTTGGTTACTCAGTACATCTTTTTTTCATTGCCCATCTTAATTTATTTTAAAGAGGTTCCTTTTTGATATAGTCATTGACTAAAACTATAAATCATAGATTAAGAATTGTAGGAACCTGAAATCAATCCATGATATTTTGATTCTTATTTTTTATTCATATTGTATTGATCACATAAAAATACTTATTAAACACAGTAAAAAATAAAAAAATAAATAATTAAGGAAAATTAATAATTTCAAGAGATTAATGAACCTATATCAATGAAATAGTTATTTGCCCTTATAAATAATAAGATGAACATTATGAATAGTAATTTGGCCTCAAAAATAGTAACCACATTCATGAAAGTAAAAATAAAATTTGGGAACCTTATAAATGATATTTTGATATAATTATATCATAGTATAAGTAAATTAATGTTTTAAAAATTAGTAATTAAGTGTTGGTATTTTCGTATGTCGTAATTTTTTAATTACCATTTTATAGTTAATAAATTTATTGAAGAGAAAAATAATTTTCATAAAATTTAATCATAAATGAAAATTGGTTTATATTTTTATTTTATAATAATTTCAGGGTACCTTATTTAATTTCTCTGAGTGTTATAAAATCAGTTATAAGTATAGAAAATGTATTTTTATATCAAATGAACGTTTTAATAAAAATTTAATTATCGAATATTAAGAAAATTATTCAAAAAAATGGTGTTTATTTTTTATTTCTACATGCCGAAAAATAGTCATAGGGATTTGATGTATATTTCTACAATACTCGAATTTTGGGATAATAGTAAAATATATTAATTTACAATATTTGAATTATAATACAGATATGTGATTATAATCATCATGTAGGAATTAAGAACCTATATAAATCCCACATGATTTATTTACTATATTTATTAATTATAATAAAAATTATTAATATTCTTGATCTAAATATTAAACAAATTAAAAAATATTAAAAATCCATTCTTACACTCCATTATAAAAACCACCTCAAACCCCCTCTTCTCCTCACACCTCTGTGTCATTAATCATGTAAAACTTATTCCCAAATATTATTCCCTAGTCTCACCACCATTTCCAAGATATATTACACTTTAAAAATGACAAAAACCCCATTCCCTAAAATGTTTTTCAATGAGTATAATTAAAGAGGTAAACCCTTTTCCTTTTTCTTTTAATATCATTTCAATTGATTTTATTTTATTATACTATTTTAAACCACCCTAAAAAAATAATCAGAGTAAATAAAATAACATATATATTATATAATTTTATCATGTTAATGGAATATCTATCATAAATCTCTTTACACTCTCTTTTACTTAAAAAAGTCATTGTTTGAGAGGTGCCGATTTACAACCCTCATGGACAATGAAAATTCATTCCCCAATTTACCCTTAATGGATACTCGTTAAACCATTTTAATGGTTTAGAAATATTATAAAATATAAACTATATCTTATCTATTGGTCAAGAACCATTTTATATACATTAAATTAAATTATACAACCAAACTAGTTCATTGTGATCGAAAACCCACAAAAATTCAGCAAAATGATAATCATTAGCATGATATCTAATTAATCATCCACATATATGAAAAAATAATATATAATACCAATTAAAAATTTTTACAATTTAAATCATTTAATTCAAATTCTATATAATTATTCCAATTTCATATGAATATCCTTACTTATAATCAGGGGTTCCGATCATGAAATCAAAAAAAACGACCACTCTAGAATGATAGAATTCAATCATATATCATATCAAAAAGACCGTAAACAATCATAATAAAATAATAATAAATTTAATAAATCTAATATAATTTATTAATTTAATTATTTGTTAGTATAATTTTATATTCCATGACCTTAGGTCATGTTCAGAACACATTCTGACATACGGTAAGGGTTTTCTACTAGAACCTCCATATTCATTTATGTAATGATTTATTCCTCTATAAACCAATGTTATTATTCATTATCTTTATATAAATATTATAATATATATATATATATATTCAAAAATCATATATATATATCTTTCAAAAATATTTAATTGGATAATAAATGTTTTTCATGGTTACCTTCTGATTTCTTCACGATTTGCATGCCCTGTTAAAGGGAGCATCTAAATTTCATTCTCATTCTTATATAACATCTGTAATATTTATTAATAAGCCATTATATTTTTTGAATAAATTATTTTTTGAGGAAAAAAAACGGTCTTAGTCCCTTTCTATTTTTATAAAATTATTTTTCAAAAAGAACTCTTCTTTTGAATGTAAGATTTTTTATTTCTCTCAAGAAATCGTCAATTATTTAATATGAGTACATTCATATATTTTACCACCCATTTAGATTATTATTAATTTTATTAATATATTATAACATCATCTACCATATTTATAATTCCCTGTACCCTCATGGTCGAATAGTTTTCAAAATTTATTGTGGTTCAGGTATCCTAGGGACTCATTAAGGGTTTTTCCAAAAAAAAACACGATTCCACCTGAATGGTGGGACCATTTACATGACACTGATCATGGTGGCACCAGGGATGGATTCTCTAGAAATTATCACTCTCACATTCACACTGTCACTGTAGCACAGTGGAATGGTGGCACTACTTATATTGACTCACTGAGCCGGGGGCACCGTATCTCCCACCCTATGCATTTTTCTAGTTTCTGATATTTTCTAGTTAGGACCCCACAAAGTATCTTTGGATGTAAAAATTTTTAATACCCTTTTCAAATCAATTTATGTCTAGTAAAATAATATTTCAACACCAAGATTCATGTGTCTCTTTCCTAAAAAAATTGTGTGGCCTTTTCCAAAGAGACACACCCAATCCATTGCATTTTAGTTTTTCCCATGTTATATGGTATCTCTCTTTTTAGATGATATCAATAAACTCACAACCATTATATCCACCATATCCAAGAATAAAAAAAATAAGAATTAATCCCGACATGTGAAACCTCTCAACTGCGTAGTCAAGACACTCTATAACATCAAGTACTTCGAAATCTTCACCCATATTTTAGGATCTAGATATTCATTAATTGAGATCCTCTATTCATTTTTTCATTCATATCTCTCTTAGTGTGCTTGGAGACATCCTTACAAGGTGAACCATGTGCTCATGCTGGAGAAAATCCTTCTTAGATAAATATTCCTTGGAGTTATCCCACTACTAGTCACACATCCCCAGTTTTTGGTGCGAGGAGAAAACATTAGTCTTTTATCATATTTCATTTGTTTTCCGTCATCTTTTTTTACTGTGTATCATGAGGAATGTGTATGGAAATGTTTCCCTAAAGATAATGGATGATACCAAACCATAACGAATATAATAATAGACATTAATGATTAAATTGGTGTAATTTATGGTGATTCTGTAGTACTCATTTATCTTCACATATATTTTGGTAATTTTATGGTCTTATGCCTAGTAAAACTAGTGGTCATCGATGGTACTTTCTTGTTCACTAATTCTATGATTAAAAATGAGAATGAATGGCTGTAACATGGGAACTTGTTAATAACATAAGGTTTGTTGATAAAATGGATGCCAGTGAATAATAATCCTTGTTTGATCACCCTAGTTACCCAAATGGAATGACGGAACTTGAAAATTGTGTGGTTTAATAAAAATCTCTATTTATTAGTTCTCATAATAAGTATATTTGTTCTTCTTGAAGCTTCTAGGGTGAAGTGGATGAATATGAGGTCCCCACCTGTTCATTTATTGGTTTAAGGATCTAAGGAAGTGTAGTCCCTATTGTTGGGTATTGTTTTGGT
This sequence comes from Viscum album, assembly GCA_963277665.1. Taxonomy (NCBI): domain Eukaryota; kingdom Viridiplantae; phylum Streptophyta; class Magnoliopsida; order Santalales; family Viscaceae; genus Viscum; species Viscum album. The sequence goes on along the minus strand of OY728142.1, from coordinate 1,875,785,642 downwards.
TCTAATACATTGCGGGATATCAAAGACCCCTTTTGTTATTTTGATATTACAAGATAACTGATTGTGAAGGCATAAATAGCTTCTTGGATGTTTTCATTCAGTTGTTGTTTTTCTGTGTGGCTATTCCTATTAGTTTTCTTATAGTGAAGTAATATTTGAATAGAATCACTTGAATGTGACTATTTTAATGGATACAATAGGGGAATTTATTTCCTATAAATATTTTGTTCTTAGGTTTGGTCTATTGTGTACTTGTGCAAGATTGAATAGTAAGGAGGTTGTTTGTGTAAATGGTGGTTTCAGAACCCTTAGGTTTAGATGAAGCCTTGTAAAAATATAGGTATAAATTAGTTTTTTGTGTTTATTTGATGCACCTCAGCAATGTTGAACACTTAGTGGCGAACACCCCCATTTCACAGGGTAGGGTTTTTTTCCAACATTCATATGAGTGGCTGGTGGTTACCTATTTTTCTGGTCCATCTCCCAACCCAAGACTCTTTGGGTAGGTTTTGATGGCCTGAGGTCTATTATATCCCATGACTCATTAGGCATGGTATGTTGTGGGGGTTGGCGGATATGTGTGTGGGAATGTTTGTTTCCCAATTGTCATTCGGATGGGGCCGAGCTGTCTTTGGGCATGGTGGTTGTTGTTCTAGACCACGTGTCTATGGCGGTGGTAATGTATGGTGTTGGTGGCCCATGTGCCTTTGGGAGTAGTGGTTTTGGTTTTGGACTAGGTGTTTTCAGTCATGGTTATGTTTGGTTGTGGTGGCTCAGGTGTCTAGAGGTGGGGTGCATGGTTTTAGTGGCCCATAATGTCGATGTTGGGGTGACAGTGGGACTACAATGAAATTTTTTGGGGATGTCTGACATGTATGATGTATTCAAAAACCAGTGGGGAAGCAGTACATGGTACCCAAAAACTAATGTTCTTTTACAATTAATTTACATGACTTGCGTTATTTGGGGAGTGTGCAATTGGTGTGGCCCGATGGGTAGTTTCACATTTCTTGGTGTTTTGGTTACCTCTTCTTTCTCAAGAGGTATTACAATGCCTCCCAACTTGTGCATCAGAGATTTTGGTCTACCCTACTCAGTATAATTGTGTAATCACCCTATATATATATATATATATATTGTTTTCAGGTCTCTAGGAGAAGGTTGATGATCAGGACAATTATTACTAGATGGGGGTTTCCGGAGCTATTTGGGCTTCTTAGTTGCTTCTGTTTTTCCATTCATTATAAATTTACAATATTATTTTATTTTCTTTTGTAGAACCTTACATTGAACAAGCATGTGGTGATGTATGTTTCACAGTACTCTTACATTCAATATTGGAGTTGTTTGGATTTTACCATATGGTATCCTGGTCTTTTTCTATAAAAAGGGTAATTCCTTATATATTACATGTGATTTTATACCTCTAGATATAGTATCCACTCCATGGCCTATTTACAGAGGGAATCATGGGTCATTATCTCTATTATAAATTGAAGAAGGAATTGTCTGACAGTTTGATGTCCCTTCCTTCATCTTGGTGAAGTACAGTCAAGAAAGAATGGTATCAGAGAAGGTTGTTGAGAGATAGGATGGAGTTTGGAGTTTGGAATTTTGAGGATTACATTGGATGGTTTGGAAACAATGTTAAGAAATCATGGTATGTGAGATTGAAAAGTGAATACCTGATAGGACATGAGATTTTAGGGCCCCCATGGTCTGATGCATGGTCTCTAGACCTTCTGAATGACTAAGCGAGGCTACACTAATTGGAGGGTAGAAACCATAGGAAAGGTACATGAATGATTACAAATTTTGTTTTTTTTCTATAAAGGTTTTTGGAAATTTATATGAACAAAAAATTTAATAAAATTTTAATATAAATCATCTACACTACTCGGGATTAGGCATTCCGTGATTACCTTGTTGCTATGGAACCTTGATGATTTGCAAGAGTATTGTAGGAGATCAAGGCCCATGAGTCTGATCATGTTGATCCATTGAGGGATGTTTGAGAATAGGTTGACAAATAGTGGTAGAATAAGCTTTGTGGCTATCAATAATAGGCCTCAAGAAATACGAGGGTAGCGTCTCAAACCAAAAGACAGAAAGTTGGATCGAGGAGTTAGTTATAGCTTTCAGATTTACCGGGATCCTTCTATGTACTAAGATCAACAATCCATCATCTAGATTTGGGGAGTATCATTTCATTGTTCGACGCTCTACCTCATAGAGAATAGGTAATCATAGGTTCTATTTACTGACTTCAAGAGGGATTTCCGGGTGGAATTCCTCTCTTCCACAATGAAGGATGAGAAGAGGCCGGAGATACACTCCCATCAGATGGGGAGTATGTCAGTGAGGGAAATGGGGATCATGTTCAAGGGTATCTTTCTTTTATCTCTTGACATCTTTCCAAATGAGGAATATCTGGAGAGATGTTTAGAGGAGGTACTCTGACATTCTCTTCAATATGTAGTTACTCCTATTAAATCTATGGATATACCTAGAGGTTTATAAAAAGGATGAAATGGTGGAAAGTATGCACACTTTAGGAGGTGTGACAAGAGAGGGGGTCTAGTTGAGATCGTTGAAGAGGAAGGCTATCAACAGCATGCCTCTAGCCTTGGAGACTCTTAGGACTTAAAAGATGGGGAGCTTGCACTAGTAGTTCTAGTTTCAATATCCCAGTCCTCTCCCTTTCCTTTCTAGCCTAGAATCAATATGATTTATCTGTGGAAGCAATGGGATTCTTTAGAATCAATTTCTGGACTAATTGAAGTATATTGGAGGTGGGCATGTTCATCTCCCACCTCATAAATAGTAGTTTCATGCCAAAAGTTTTTATCAAACGCATCATGGATAGAGAGATACTACTACACCGATAGAAGACATTATAGGAGGAGGACAATCGTAGGGAGCTTCTTAGGGACCTCAACCAAGGTGTGGTCAGGGAGGCTGCCAACATCTTAGGGGAAGAGGACCTGGGCATGGGTAGTTGAACGGCGTAGAGGCCGCATATCTTGTAGGTCTAGAAGTCGTTCGAGGAATGATCATGTGGTTTAGTACTCTTGAATGTTCTTTATTTGATTACGAATCTTCACAATCCTTTTTGCACATATTTTATCACATACTATGGGTCCAGATGTAGAGAGATATATCCTTCCCCTCATATTGAGTACACCAGTCACAGCTTATACCATATTGTCTTATGTTTTCCGGGGATGTAGACTGATGTTGGGGCCACATCAGTCTAGTGGGTTCATCATTTTTAGATATTCATCCATATGATGTCATTTTAGGCATATAATGGTAGTTATCTTTGTATTCCATTATTGGGTGATTTTAGAGAAGATTCATGTTTTCATATTTTTTTGGACAACATATAGTTTTCATTGGCGAGTGAGGTTTCCAGGAAGGTAGTTGGAAAGTGGATCCCCCTCTTTAATTATTATCATAGCATTCAATGCAGTTGATAGATACATAGATTTAAGAAGTCTCAAGGATCTTCTATGAGTTCTTGGACATCATCCCTAGTGTGGTGGTGAGTCTACACCCTTGATGAGATGTTGAGTTTGCGATATACTTGAAACTCGGTGCGCTTTTTATTTTGATGGATCCATATTAGATGGAGCCTTATGAGTTGCTCGAGTTGGAGATCTAGGTTGATGAGATGACGATGAAGGGTTTTTTCTGACTGAGCATGTCAGCATGTTGTACTCCAGTATTGTTCTCAAAGAAGGAATAATGTGGTCTTAGGATATGTATTGACTACTGAAGGTAGAATCAGGTAACATTCATGGACCTTCAACCCCTACCGAGGATCGAAGTTATTTTTGACTAGTTGTAGGTAGAGGTTGGTTATCTATGATCAACATGCAGTCAGAATATCACCAGTTGAGGGGGGAGGATGGTTACATATCAACGACTAATTTCAGGTGAATATATGGGCATATTGAGTTCGTTGTCATGTTGTTCAGAATTACAAATGCACTACCAATGTTCTTGGGTAACATGAACTCTATCATCCAGGAATAAATGGACTGGTTCATAGTCGTGTTTATGGACGACATACTGATCTACTCAAGATTAGATGAAGATCACTCAGAGCATTTGAGGATTGTTTTAGAGGTCCTTTGATAGCACCAGCTCTATGGGAAGTTGTCCAAGTAGAAGTTATGGGCATAAGAGGTCCACTTCCTTGGACACATGTGTCCCATAAGCGAATAGTAGCAGTCCAATCAAAGGATGAGGTGGTTGTTTCGTTTTCATCACCCTATAATGTGGTAGAGGTTTGTATTTTATTGGGTATAGTATGTTACTCTCGGAGGTTTGTGCCCAATTTATTTTGAGTTGTAGAACCTATTAAATCCATGAACAAGAAAGGACATGATTTTTTATGGAGTGAGAAATTTCAGGAAGCTTTCATTTATCTGATTGTAAAATTGGTTAGTGCACTAGTCCTAAGATTTCAAGTGGAAGGGGTAATGTTTAAAGTGTTCTTGAATGCTTCAGGTCTAGTCTCTAAGAGTGTATTAGTGAAACAATGGGGAGTGATCTCTTATTAGTACAGGAAGTTAAGTCCCCCTAAGCATAACTATGACACCCAATATTTTGAACTTATGGCAGGTGTGTTTGTGAATATTTTTTTGGCATAATTACCTCATCTGGGAATACATCTTGGTCTTCACAAACCACCAGAGCTAGTGGAATATATTCTCACATTGTGACATGAGGATGTATCAGCAGGGGGTTGGGGTTTTATTAGGAATATGGCATTGATAATACATGAAAAATAGGGAAGGTGAATGCGGTGTTTGATTCCTTTATAAGGAAGTCATAGAAGGATGTGGTTCGAGAATCATTAGATTCTTGGAAGGTGATGGAAGAGTACATTGCCCTAAATATGGATGAAAAAGTGGATGGAGGTTGAGGATTTCTATTCTAGATCATGGTTTAGTATTCCCTGGAATAGAAGGTGTAGGATTCTCAATGGTGGTACATAGAGGCCAATGTGATGTGCGATTGTGTTTTCTAAGGAAATGCTTTAGAAATATCATGGCAATATGGTTAGAATCAGATGTTGTTTCATGGGAAGATGTTTTTCCTAGTGTCAATGCCCAAAGAGGTTCTCTTCGAGTTCAATAAATCACCCCTGGAGGTATATACCAGAGTTTCCAAGATGTAACGAGGCTTGAGTGGTCGGTATTGGTGGTTCGGGGTGAAACATTCAATGGTGAATTTTGTGGAAAAGTGCATCATGTGTCCGCAGGTAAAGGCTGAACACCAAGTTCCAAGAAGTCTATTTCTACCTTTAAATGTCCCCGAGTAGAGTTGGGATGAAATATCAATGTATTTTGTCCTGGGACTACATAGGTTTCAAGGACTTCATGACGGTATATGGGTATTGGTGGACTGACTAATGAAATCATCTCACATTATCGTAGTAAAGTAGTCAAGTCTAGTAGATGACATAGCATGGAGGTAAGGGGAAGAAGTGGTCTGTTATCATGGAATTATGACATCCATGGTCTCATATCGTGATACAAGGTTACCTCACAAGTTTGGAATGGATTTCAACATGCTTTTGGCACCCGACTATTCCTTAGAATGGCTCTCCACCCCCAAAATGATGGGATGACAGAGCAGACTATACATATATTGGAATATATGCTACGATAATGTGTTTTGAAGTTCATGGGATTGTGGGTATAACAGTTTCTTCTATTAGAGGTTTCCTATGACAATAGATATCACTCTCCCATTGACATGGCTCCATTTGATGTCTTGTACAGAAGACAGTGTCATTCATCTGTGTTCTAGACAATGGTTTGTAAAGTAGGAGTTCATGGCCCAGAGGTGGGGTAGATCATGAAAAAGAAGTTTCACCTTCTACGAGAGAGGATGAAGGCATCTCGGGACTGATATAATCATCTTATGATCATAGGAAGAGACCCTTGGAGTTCAAGGATAGAGACCACAAGTTCGTGAAGGTCTCCCATCAGCATGGGGAATAGAGGATTGACATCAGGAGTATAATTTCTTCAAGGTTTTTCAGACCCTTTGAGGTGTCGTGGCAGGTTGGAGATGTGGTTTATCATCTGGTGATACCACCACTGCTAATGAGTTTGCACAATGTCTCCCTTGTGTCTCAGGTCCTTCAGTACCTACACGATGATTCACATGTCCTCGACTGGGGAAAGATGGATATCGAGGATGATAAGACATTCGTGGAGAGACCGTTGAGGATCATGGATAACGAGGATAAGGTTCTTCATGGAGGAACCATTCCCTTAGTTCATGTGTTTTGGAGGAATGGTTCCTTGAGGAGATTACCTAGGAATGGGATGGAAAAATACATCCCGAGTAGCAAAAGCTTTTTTGAGTTTTGTTCTCTATTGTTTTGTACTTGACTATTATATATTTCTTGACCTTTTTAACTATGAGATGGAATGTTTCCCTTATTCTCTATGTGTGGTTGAAAAGTACTCACAATGGGAAGGGGAGGACCTTATCCCTAATCGAGACGCATTAAGGTGGATGTGAATAAACCTACTTGGCCGAGTCAGTGCCACCCAAAGATGATAGTATCTTTACATGGGGAAGGGACTCCCTATTCCATATGACTTGAAATTTATCCCTTTATAGACATGTGTTTTTTTATAAGGGATGATAATAGAGGTTCATTTATATTTTTCAAGAAACATATGAGGGAGAGGTGTTCCTAGATATCCATGATGGTTCCGACTTTCGAACAGCTCTGGGGTGTTATGTCCTAGAGAGGTATCTTACGAGGTGGTTGTCACATCCTTCTATTCTCTCAAGGATTTGCTCTTGAATTATCGATTGTGATAGTAGATTGAAAGGTATCTAATGTAATGACCAAGACCCTCCTCATACATTAATTTTCCAAATTTGTAGTGTTTGAGGAATCCTAGGGACTCTTTATGAAGTTTTCAAAAAAAAACTCAGTTCCACTAGAACAGTGGCATTGTAATTTTCACACTGTCATAGTATCACACAGAAATGGGGGAACCACTTAAATTTTCTCACTAAACCAGTGGCACAATTATTGTGGCACCATGTCTCCTAGCCTTTTCCTTTTTCTAGTTTTTTATTTCTTCCAGTTTCGGCCTCACTATGTATCATTTTAGGTTAAACAAATTAATACCATTTTCAAATTCATTTAAGGATAGTAAAATATTCATCAAACCCCCAAGAGGTAAGAGAATCATCCTTCCCAAAACATGTTGACTTTTTGGAGAAGTCACACCTTTCCTGGTGATTTTAAATTTATCACTTGTTGCATGGTATCATTATCTTTAGAATATTTATATTAACACACAACCATTATATCCACCATATCCAAGGATAATTATTAAATAAAAATTATTACTGACGTGTGAAACTACCACACCGTGTAGTAATGCCATGCTCCGACTTCAAATACTTTGAAATCGTCTCCCTAATTTTGGGATTTGAACATTCCTTAAGATGAGATCCTCTATCCATTTTTCCTTATGATCTCTCTTACTATTCCTGGAGACTTCCATCTAAGACAAATCATTCACCCATTTCGTAGCACTGACCACTAAGCCATGGAGTCACCTCAGTTCCTCATTTGAAAGTTTTTCATCCCCAGTTAATGGCATGAGGAGAAAAAATTAATATTTGATAATTAGGATAGGGTTTCACTTCGTCTGTATTTATTGTGTATAATGCTGGGAGGGTATGGATATGCTTCGCTCAAGAGGTAGGATGAACCCAAACCTTAATAAATATAATAAAATGACTTCAATGAATGAAGGGGTGTGATTCATGGTGTTTCTGGTGTACTCTTTTATCTATACATATATATTATGAATTGTATGGGATTATGACCACTGACATTTGTGGCCATTGGTTGTTCTTTATTGTGCACTAATTCTCTGTATAAACCTGTGATTGAATGGCTATAATATGGGAAAATGGTTAACCACATAATTTTGGGTGATTAAATGGATGAAATGAATTAATAATATTTCTGTGATCATGCCAGTTATCTAAAATTAAAAAAGGAACTTGAAAAATGTTGTGGTTAAATCTACAAATTACTCCCATGCTCTATTTTACTAATATGTATGATTGTTCTGCTTGATTCATGTATGGTAACATGGATGGGGATGGGATCCCATGTTTATTATTTTTTGGATTGTGGATCTGAGGCCTTGTGGGGGAATATCATGGGCGTTGGTTTGGTTCTTGTACATTGAGAGATCTCACAAACCCCTTTTGTTATTGGTACCTTACAGGAGAACCAGTTGTGAATTCTTAAATTGCTTCTTGGTTGTTTTTCTTCAGTTGTTGTTTTTTCTTGCGGTTATGCCTATTAGTTACTCAGTAGTGATATAATATTTTAATTTAATCACATGAGAGTGACAATTTGAAGTGGAAAAATAGGGGATTTGTTTTCCTGATATAGGTTTTCCTCGGGTTGTGTTTTTTGTGTACATGTGAATAACGGAATAATAATGATGGTGTTTGTTCGTAGGCTAGTTTAGGAACCCCTAGGATGTGATATGTCCTTTTACAACTATTTGTATAAATTAGTTATTTGTGTTTCTTTTACAACCCCCACCCACATTGGTCACTTTGTTACGAACACCCCAATTACATGGGGGAGGGTGTTTTTCCTACAATTCCTATGAGTGGATGGTTTTTAGCTATTTTATGATCACTCTCCTAGGTAGCCAAAGATGATTTGGGTAGGCTATGAATGCCTCAGATCCATTATTTCCCATGAATATTCGAGAATGGTATGTTTTGATCATTGGACCACGTGTGTGCAGGCTGGGTGGTTTCTTAGGTGTCTTCAGGATAAGGCCCATGTGTCTTTGGGCATGGTGGTGGTAGTTCTGGCCCAGGTGTCTGTGGGCATGGTTACCTATGGTTATGGTGGACTAGGTGTTTGCGAGTGTAGCAGTGGTTGTGTTAGGATGGTATGACTCTGAGTATGATATACTTTGTAATACCAAATGTAGGATTAAAATAAGAATTAGATTCTCAGATACATGAGGGGGGTGGGGTGAATTGTACCCTTTTAATAATTCCCATAAGAAATTTTTAGGATGATTATTTTCAATAAGGTTAAACAAGATAATTCACAGGACCTCTATAAGTACTAATGACTTTCTAGATTCCAGAATAGTGATTCTGAAAATGTAACTTAACAAACGTTACAATGATTAAGATGCTACCTTAAAGTGTATAGAACTTAACTATATCAGAGTAAAAGTAATGAAGTATAATAAAGTTATACTCACCTTAAAAATACAAAATGAAGTGTAAAACCCATTATTAAAAATACAAGTAACACACAATAACACTTTTAACCCAAAGAGAAGGGTATCCAACAACCATGGATAAAGGTCCATTGATTTATACTTTCCAAAAAGTTTGTCTTTCCCACACAAGGGTAAGACCTCTATACGAAGATTGGAGTCTATCTTGCTATCCCTGCAATCTTTCAACTATCAGGTAGTCGGCACCTCTGTCTTTCTCACCATGAAAGCCCTCAACTTCAAGGTGTTTTAACCACTGTCTTCCTATCCCCGGAATCCCTCGATTGTAATCACTAATAATTGGAGTCGTACGATGCACGCCTGCACAAGGCAAAGTTTGAACAAGTTGTTCAAACTCTCTCCACGATGCTTTGAGAGTTGATAAGAGCCTCTCTCTCTAGATATCACTTCAATAACATGTAAGCATAGATCTCAAAGATGTGTCAATGTTGTATTGTCAACTTTCAAATGAGTTCATATTTATAGGTGATGCTCCAACAGCCGGCTCCCTCCTCCAATGGTCCTATTTCTCCTTGAATTTTGGACGGACCTATCCATGTGTCACTCAACCAATGGTTAGTCAATAACTGAATGCACGACATCGTTTTGTAATGAACCAAGTGTAAGTATAGGAAAAAACTAATGTTCAGAATGTAAGAAAATAAATGTTTAGAGTCTAAAAATGGAATTTAGAGTCTATAATAAAGAGATATTCAGATTCTGTTTTGTAGGAATTGGTAACCGGAATTCTGTAAAAATATGGAGTCTGAATTTATAATGAAATTTGGTGTCTGGTTTCACTAGATTTCAGAATCTAAAAATACATAGTTCGGAATCAAACAAGTAGAAGTTCATATCCATAATTCAGAGTGTAACCTTATGAGAGTTCGTATCCAGAATTCTGAATGGAATTTAGTTAGAGTTTGTATCCAGAATTTGGAATGGAACTTCATTAAAGTTCGTATCCAGAATTCGGAATGGAACTTCATTAGAGTTATTATCCATAATTCAGAATGGAAAATTATTAGAGTTCGTATCCAGAATTCAGAATGGAACTTCATTAGAGTTCGTATCCAGAATTCATAATGTAACTTCATTAGAGTTCCTATACAAAATTCATAATTGATCTTCATTGGAGTTATTATCTAGAATTCGGAACCTAAAAAATAATGCTTCATATCTAAGTATTATATGATTTCGATGTTTTTCGGTATGAATCCAATTTTTATACTTAAGAAAAATATTGATATGAGCAATTAAAATATGGTAGGGGTAAATTCCTTTGGAAAAGAAAATTTTCCATATAGAAATAAAATATGGATTTTCATAAGTATATGTTGTTTTTGATATTTAAAATAAGAAGGAATAGAAAAGTCGTAAAGAAAACCTTATTGACTCAACAATCTCCCCCTTTTTGGAAAGAACAAACAACCCTTCAAAAAATAATACAAGGACATTGAAAATTTTCTTTATACTTTGAAATTAAAACTTATCTCCCTTTGTTCACGGATGATATTGAATACAACTAACTCCCCTATAGGCTTAAGAACTCTATGGATTGTATTCTGGATTTCTAGAATGGGGTTTTCATTATCATAGGAATGAAAAAGATCATAATGGGAAACTCCCCCTTACTTAAGGATATTTCTTCACATATAAATTTTTCTTCTCTATTTTAGATTTTTCATTCTCCTCTTTTTCAGTAGATATTTTTCGTTCTACCCATTTTTGATTTTCAAAAATAATTTAATGGAATGGAAATGAAATATGGTACCTGAAATATTAGTAAAGACATTCAAGGAAAACAAGAAACCATAGTTCTATTATAACTAGAAGAATTTTAAATGGAAGATCAAATGAAATAGAAGATCAGATTGAGTCTATTTGTCTTCCTTTTCCGTTGGGATTAGCTTCTTCACGAGGGTTTTCAGCTTCTTCAAATCTTTTTGATCCTCCTCATATTTCTTCTCCAAAGCTGTGATCCTTTATTGTGGTTCTTTCAAGACCTCTACCTGAGCCTTCATGGACCTTTCCTACATCTTTATTAACTCATCATGCTTCTCCAGCTTCTCTTTAAACTCAATCCAGAAATATCTTTCCCCTTTCTAGTTTTGAGCAACCAAGTTAAGATTTCCATTTAAATCACTCACTTGATGATTCAGAGAATTTTTATCAAGGGTCATCTTATCCTAATGACTCTTAATCTAGGAATCCTCAGTGTCAAAAGAATATTTAACATCATTCTGAAAATGATCAAACTCAGCCAAGTCATCATCAACTGTCTTTGACCATAGAGTGATTTTGCTGTATGATTTTCTATGAACATCGTAATTGATAAGGAAATTTCTATGCTCAGCCTAAATCTTCACACAACTATACATGATCATGGATATAGATTCTGACTTCAAATTTATGATGTGTTGAAGCATCTGGCATCTAGAGTCTATAGTGTGAAAGATTGGAATTGTGTCCACCAACTTCTTCAAAGATTCAACAACAAAATCATGACCCAGTACTGATGATTCTCAATCAGACACCATTATTGGGGATTGTTCTTCTTCAATATCCACAAACATCCTTCTTGAAGATCCACCAACATCCTTCTTCCTTATAACATCTTTTTTTGGGGTGTCCATAAGCACTTTCTTACCTTTGTTTGCTTTCAGAATGGGTTCTTCACCATGAGATTCTTCCTCATATTCATATTCTTGAACAATCTTGTCTTTATCAGGTTTCCCCTTCTTTGTTCATTCTTCATGAAAGTTCTTCTCATATAATTCTTCCTCAGATAAAACATTTGGTTCTTTTTCATCTTTGTATTCATCATTCTAGCCTTCTTCATCACCTCCCTTTCTGAGAGTGACAATCATTGAGGACATGGCCTCAGAAGTTTGGAGTGGTAGTTTTTATGAAAGTTTTTCATTCTCTTGATAATCCTCAAATTGTTTAATCAGGTCATCTAGATCACCAATTCCTTTATATACTTCTTCATATTATTCTAGTTCCTCCTCTTCTTTAACTCTGTCAACAACTTCTATCTCACTAGGTTTTTCCAGGAGTGAAGTAATTTTACCCAGGGGTCTCCAGTAAAGGTTGAACAACAAACGTTTTCAGAATGGGAATCCTCTCAGAAGCTACTTCTGTATCTCTAAAAATAGATTGTATAACATCATCTTAATACATCATCATCTTCATCTTCTATTATTTGGATTGTTTCTCTAACTCATCCGTAGCATTTTCACATAAGGCCTTATCCTCAATAGGGTCCAATCTGAACTATGGATCTCTTTCCTTCCTCTTCTCCTAATCTTCACTCCATTTAGCAGCCACTTAATCAAGATAGGCTTTTTGTTTTTTAGTATTGGGAGGTACAGATTGGGTTTCCTTATGTTTGGGGTTATTATCTTCAGCAACCAGTCGCTTCAACTTTTATTCTTCTCAATCTTCATCTGTGGCTCAACTTTCTCCACATTTTCCGGAATAGCTTCTGCCTCCTTCTCTGGCAGATCGTAGAACTCACCTGACTCTTTTGAAGAACCAGCATTCATCCTATTTAAAGTGTCATTACATATCTGCATCGTCTTGCAAATTATCTCCATGGTGGTGTATGAAGCCTTAAAAGAATCAAGACATCGAATAATAATATTTGATATAAGATTATGATACATAATAATTTTTTCTTTCAATGTCCCATTATTGATGTTCTAAACTGTAATAAGAAAATGCCTCCTTACTTTGATCTTTCTTAGATTAACCAATATATCTAATATGTACATATCACTTTCATTTAGACTATCCTTATCTCCACTTCTTAAAACGAAAAACCCTTGAACCCAAAACTGTAGAATCTGGTTGTCAGTTAGGAGATGATCAATATTTTCTATTTTTTCATCTTTAAGTCTGAGGCATTCCATTGCCTTCACTTTGCTGAAACTACCTTGCACATCTGGTAACTTATGTGAACAAAACTATGCTTCACCATCATATGATAAATCCACCAACCTCGAAGGGTTATTTTAAGAAAGATTGTAAGTATTTCCATATCTTTTAAAATAGAATTTTTCCCTGCCATCTTCTTCATAGAAAGAAACATAATCATACAATTCTATAAGAAAATATGTATAAACAACATCCTGATCCACTAGTTTTGATACACAGAAATATTCCCATCCATTGAGTTTGATATTCTTAGAAATTAGAGAATCGTACTCTCTAAAAATGTCTGGATGGACTAACCTTTCCCTATAGACTAACCATTTTGAGATTGGCATCATAAAAGACATATCTTGGGAAGTGTATTCTATAGTCATTTGTAATAGAGGAGCACTAAAAGATCCAGAACAAGCTTTAAGAACCGAGGAAATATTTCAGCACGTGAGAGCTTAAAAATGATGTGGGATAACAAATGGGGGTGCCCTTTATATAGTCGATGGAGCTAAACTTTGAAATTCCAAAAATATCTTATAGTTGAAAATATCTCTGATCTGATCTGACAGTTGAAAACATACCCGCATGGAAATCATGAATCTAATCTTTTGAGGTTTTTAGAAAATCATTGGGATTTAAGAAGAAACTAATTTAAAAAAAATTAAAATAAAAAGAAACTACCACCAAATAAAAATGACTATGAAAACATGACTAAGGAAGTCATACCTTTCAGATTGTCTAGGAAGTTTATTCGTAATAGGATATATTTTTTCTTGAAGAAAAATTTTACTACGAAAAAAATACTATGAAAAATAAATTGAGTACGAAAATTCCCATTATGAAAATTCTCATTACGAAAATTCTCATTACGAAAATTATCAGCATGAAAACTTCATTACAAAAATTTCCAGAATGAAAACTTCATTACAAAAATTTCCAGTATGAAAATTCATTACGAAAATTTCCAGTACAAAAACCTCATTATGAAAATTTCCTGTACAAAAAATTCAGTACGAAAATTTCTAGTATGAAAACTTTATTACGAAAATTTCCATTCTGAAAATTTCATTACAAAAAATCATCAAAAAAACATTATTACAAATATTTTGAAAGACTCATTATGAAATTTTTTAAAAAACTCATTAATTTTTTTTAAAGACTCATAAAAAATGTACTTTCTCTATGAAAAGGAGTTTAATACATTAAGGAGAATGTTTCAACAAGAAGTTAATAAAGGAGTATTATCTCATTATTATCATTCCTAGCTTCTATTTAATGTATTCAAATCTATCAGAGGGTAGAGATTTTGTGAAAATATCAGCAAGTTGATCTTGCATTCCAATAAACTGAATAATGATATATCATTTTAGTGTTTGATCCCTATGAAATTGATTCCTAATATCTATTCTCTTTGCATGCGAGTGATGTGAAGGGTTTTTACTAAGTGAAATGGAACATGTGTTATCACACAAAATTTGAGTCTTAGTAAAACTCAAGCCATAATCTATGAGTGTGTGTTGCATCCACAACACTTGAGCACAACAACATGGAGCTACTACATATTCAGTTTCAGCAGTGGAGAGTGCTACAGAATGTTGCTTCATGCATTACCAAGACACTAATGAATCTCATAAAAAATGAAATGTTCAAGATGTACTCTTTCTATCCATTCTATATCCACCAATGTCAGCATATAAAAATATTTTTAAAACAAAATCATTTCCAGAAGTATTAAATAGTCCTAGATCCATGGTTCCATCTAAGTAGCGAAAAATCTTTTCAATGCCTTTAAATGAGATTCCTTATGATTGGATTGATATCTTGCACATAAGCATACTGAAAACATCATGTATGGTCGACTAGATATTAAGTAAATTAGACTTTCTATCTTACCTCTAAAATATCTTTGATCTATTGGTTTCCCAGATACATCAAGATCAAGTGTGTTTGAGGTACTAATGGGAGTATTTATACTCGTACTGTTTTCATACCCAGCCTTTTTAAGAAGCTATTTTATATAATTATATTGGGATATGTATATTCCTTCTGGTTTTTGAGAAACTTGAAAACCAAGGAAAAATGTTAACTCACACATCATACTCATTTCAAACTCAGATTTCATTAGATCTGCAAAGGATTCAGTTTAATATTGATGAGTTGAACCAAATATAATTTCATCAACATAAATTTGAACAATCAAAACATTTTTCTAATCTTTCATAATTAAAAGGGTTGGATCTGCAATTCCCTTAGAATAGTTATTTTGAAGCAAAAATCATTTAACACTATCATTCCAAGAACCTGGGACCTGTTTAGGGCCATACAAAGCTCTGGTAAGTATAAAAAAATGATTAAGATGTTTTGTATCATAAAATACAGGATGTTGTTCAACAAATACTTCAGCTTGAACATAACCATTAAGGACATAACATTTCACATCCATTTGAAAAAGATTAAAATTGAAAAATGGTGCAAAGGAAAGTAGAATACAAATAGATTCTAGTCTTGCTACTGAAGCATAGCTTTCATTATAGTCTATTATTTCTTGTTGATTATAGCCTTTAGAAACCAATCTAGCTTTATTTCTAATAATGAATCCATTTTCATCACACTTATTTCTGAAGACCCCTTTTATTCCAATAACAGATGTTTCCTTAGATCTTTCTTCAAATGTCCAGAATTTATTCCTTTCAAATTTATTTAGTTCATGTTGCATTGATTTAATCTAGTCATCATCAACTAATGCTTCATCAGTGCTTTTTGGTTCCAATTGGGAAAGGAATACTGGATGTTCTACTTCATTTCTTAGGGAACTTCTAGTCCTTACAGGTTGATTAACATCACCAATGATACTATCAATGGGATGACTCTTTAGAAATGACTGATTTGGGTTTTGTAAAACCTTTTCATCAACATAGGGTAAGAAATATTCTGGGGTAAACGTTTTAGAAGTATATTCTTGAACATTTTAATTATCAGAAGGATTTTCTATCAATGGTTGATAATTGGTTTTTGAAAACACATCTTAGGATACAGGATGAGGTTGTATGAAAACAAAGGGATCAGTTTCATCAAATTTGATATGTACTATTTCTTTAATAGTACAAGTTTTTTTGTTGAAAACTATATAAGCCTTATAAGATGTAGAGTAGCCTATGAAAATTCCGTCAAAAGATTTTGGTGTGAATTTGTGTAAATTATATTTAGTATTTAGAATAAATACTTTGCAACCAAAAACCATAAAGTAGGAAAGTATAGGTTTTCTACCATTCATTAACTCATAAAGAGTTTTATTTAGAAAATGTCTAATCAATACTCGATTTATAGTATAACAAGATGTAAATACAACATCAGCATAAAAATATTTGTAAACAGAATACTCACTCAACATGGTTCTAGTTATCTCTTGAAGAATTCTATTTCTTCTTTCGACAACTACATTTTGTTGAGGTGTTTTGGGTGCACAGAAGTTGTGAGTAATACATTTTCTACTACAGAAAGTTTTAAAATCAGAATTC
Organism: Viscum album; assembly: GCA_963277665.1. NCBI lineage: Eukaryota > Viridiplantae > Streptophyta > Magnoliopsida > Santalales > Viscaceae > Viscum > Viscum album. The sequence goes on along the minus strand of OY728142.1, from coordinate 1,875,768,877 downwards.
TGAATTTCTACTCCATGATCACTATGGATAGTTCTCAATGGAAGATTTTTCTCATTTTTAACTAGGGATCTAAAGATTTTGAAATAAGAAAATGATTCATACTTCTTGGCTATAAAATAGACCCAAGTAAATTTATTGTAATCATCAATTAAAACAAATACATAGTACTTTCCCCCTATACATCCAGTTTTTGTTGGACCAAAACGATCCACGTGCACCAAATATAGTGCATTAGTTGTTTAGACTTCACTGATGTATTTAAAACTTGATTTTTGTTTCTTGCCATATTGACAAGGTTCATAGACTTTTGAAGAATCAAATCTATACTCTGGTATATCCTTAAATAATCCTTTCATAGAGAGTTTACATATGTTCTTAAGGTTACAGTGTCATAACCTCCTATTCTATAACTAGGAATGATCTTCTATTGCACTAAGGCAATGTATGTCTTGGCTCTGAAGGTCTTCTGAGTTTAGTGTGCAAACATTATCTTGCCTATGTGGAGAAAGAATAATCTCTACATTGGAAATGTGTACTAATAACTTATCATTCATAAAATTCACAAGTTATCCTTCATCACATAATTGAATTATGCTGATGAGGTTGTTCTTAAAATCATTATCAAATAAAACATTTGAAATCAATGTTTTTCCAAGAAAACAATGTTACATATACCTATAATTTCTCTCTAAGCATTATCTCTGAATGTTACTTTTCCTCCTCTCCTCTTGATAATCATTTTGAAATAGCTTTTATTACCAGGAATATGTTGTGAATATCCACTATCCATGTACCATGTATTGTTGTTGGTACTTTCCCTATTTTCCTAAAAATAGGAAAAAGTTATGTTTTTGGAATCCTAACTTTCATGGATCTGGAAATTTCAGAATGAAATTTTTTGATACCCACGTCTTCTTAGAAAAATAGTCCTTATGAAATCCTGAAGATTGGGTTTTGTTTAATGAAAAATTCTTTGCCCAGTGACCACCACATTGACACTTTGTGCAAAATCGGGCACTTTGAGGAACAAAGTAGTTGTTACTAAAAATTGGTTTAGAACTTGTGTATCCAAAACCTGAAGTATTTCTTCGAGGATGAATTTGTGAATACAATTTATAAAATTTTTATTTACCATGGGTTATGTTTAACAAACACTTCTTTAAGGAAAATATTTCGGATTTGAGTTTTAAAACTAAGTTATTATCTTAAAAAACATTGGATTTAGAGCTAGAGTCAGGCTAGAAAACATCTTTCTTAAAAATTACATTTTCTAGATCTTTTGGAAGTATATTCTTCTCAGGATTTACTTCCACAAGTTTTTTTGAAATACTTCAAAATCTGCATTTTTCTTATCAAGATCTTTTGAAAGATCTAATATTTACCTAGTTAGAATATCCTTCCTATAGTTTGTATTATCATTCTTTTTCATGAGTTTTGAGTTCTCAATCTGAAGATGTTCAAAAAACCTAGAAACTTCTTCATAGGTAGGTAAATTATTCTCTTCATTAGAAGAAGATTATTCATCAGAAGGGTTATAATATTTACTATAGTAATAATTTAAAGAAACATTGGTCAGGGATTCAGTATTGTGTACCTTTGCCCTAAAGTAATGATTATCAATATGTTTCTTGGATAAAAGACCAAGATTATTCTGTCTAGAAGATTCATAATCAGAAGATTCTTCTTAAGAGTCATCACCACTGGAACTCCAGGTGTCATTATCATTCAGAACTTTCTTAGTTTTAGACTTGTAATACTTCTTTCAGTTCCTTTTAGAATGCATCTATTTTCTTTCTTTCATCCCGAGCATAAGGAAATCAGGTCCTATGTGTCCATATCTTTTGATTCATAGCATGTGACCTCTGAATCTTTCATATCTTTCCTTTCCTTCTTCTTATACATGGATTGGAAATTTCATTGTCCAGCTATCTTTTTCATCCCTCAAGCAAGATTAGCTAACTCATTTTCAAATACATCACTCTCACTAGATTCAGATTGGATAATAACCCTCTTAGACATTAATCTAGTAACTTTCTCAGGACTCATGGCCTTCCTGTGATTTGAAGTTGTAGTAAAAGAAAAACTACCATTCCCATTATTCTTCTTTATCTTGTCAGCATCTCTCTTCATTCTCATCTCATGTTGAATAAGAGTTAAAAATAATTCATCATGAAATATTTGAGTAAACTTTCTGTTTTCATCGATATCAGTTATATTGGATTCCCACTCATTGGGAATAATATCCATGATCCTGTCCACAAGGGCTTCATTGTCTAGACCTTTCTCTCACATAGATTGTCAGCTATTCACCATAGTCATGAATCATTGTTTCACCTTATAAATTGGTTCTCAATAAAGAAAATTAAAGCCATGGTATTCTAATCTCAACATAGCTCTTCTTGATTCTATGACTTTGGATGTACCGAAATGTGTAACTTCAAGTTTATTCTATATAAATTTACCTATTTCACAAGATGAAATTCAGCTATATATGTTCCTAGTCATTGAACAAAGTAAACTATTGCATACCTTAATGTTGAGTTGGTATTCATTATTTTCTTGATTAGTAAAAGCACTTACTTCCTTGTCAGAAATTTTGTATCCTTTAGCAACCATGACAAAGTTATCTACCCATGTTTTGATAATGAAAGTCTTCATTTGATCTCTCCAATATTCATAATCATTATTATCAAAGATAGGTGGTCTGGTAGGATTTAGGTTGTCAATAAAACAACATTTAAACCTTCCATCCAAATCAAAAAAATTTGGCACACAACCTTAATGATGTATAAGTCTGTAAACAATAGATAATATTCTAAGAAAGAAAAACTGTATCTATAACCAAAAGATAATCTGAACTATGAGTCTGAATAAAATATTCCGAAAAGTATGAATCTGGAAGTTTGAATTCGAAAATGTGGATCTGAAAATGCAATTCCGATAATTCTCTTCTGAATCTAATCATGAGATTAATTCAAATTGTTCCAAACCCTCTGATACCAATTGTTAAGATAGTATGACTCTGAGTATGATTTACTCTATAATACCAAACTTAGGATCGAAATAAGATTGAGATTCTCAGATAAAAGAGTGGGGGGTGAATTATACCCTTTTAAAAATTCCCTTAAGAAATTTTTAGGACGATTATGTTTAACAAGGTTAAACAAGATAATTCATAGGACCTCTATAAGTACTAAAGACTTCCTAGATTATGGAATAGTGATTCCGAAAATGGAACTTAACAAAAGTTACAAAGATTAAGATTCTACCTTAAAGTGTATAGAATCTATCTATATAAGAGTACAAGTAAGGATGTATAAGAAAGTTATACTCACCTTAACAATAAAAAATGAAGTTAAAAAGACAAGTAGTAAAACTACAGGTTACAAAAAAATAACTCTTTTAACCTAAAGAGAAGGGTATCCAACAACCTTAGATAAAGGTCCCTTGATTTATACTTTCAAAAAATTCCGTCTTACCCACACCGGGATAATCCCTTGATATGATGATCAGAGTCTGTCTTGATATCACTACAATCCCTCAACTATTAGGTTGTCGCCACCTCTGCCTTTCTCAGCAACGAACCCTCAACTTCAAGGTGTTGGAGCCACTGTCTTCATATCCTCAGATTCCCTCGATTGTAATCATCAAAAATCGGAGTCGCACAAATCATGTCTACATAAAGAAAAGTTTTAACAAGCTATTCGAACATTCTAAAAGATTCTTTGAGAGTTGATAAGAGTATCTCTCTCTAGAAATCACTTTAATAGCATGTGAGCACAAACCTCAAAGATCTATCAAAATTGTGTGGTCGACTTTCAAATGAGAACTTATTTATAGGCGAAGCTCCAATGGTCAGCTCCCTCCTCCAAAAGTAATATTTCTCTTTGAATTTTGGAGGGACCTTTACACGTGTCACTCAACCAATAGTTAGTCAATAATTGAAAGAACGACATCATTTTGTAATGAAATAAGTGTATGTATAAGAAAAACAGACGTTCAAAATGTAAGAAAATAAAAGTTCGGAGTCTAACCAAAAATGGAATTCAGAGTCTATAATAAAGAGATATTCAGATTCTGTTTTGTAGGAATTCGGAACCTCAATTCTGTAGAAATATGGAGTATAAATTTCTAAGGAAATTCTGTGTTTGGTTTCACTAGAATTCGGAATCTGAACTTACAGAGTTTGGAGTCGAACTAGTTGAAGTTCATATCCATAATTCGGAGTGGAACCTTATGAGAGTTTGTATCTAGAATTTAGAATGGAACTTCATTAGAGTTCATATCTAGAATTCGGAATGGAACTTCATTAGAGGTCATATCTAGAATTTGGAATGGAACTTCAATAATGTTCGTATCCAAAACATGAAATGGAACTTCATTAGAGTTCGTATACAGAATTCAAAATGGAACTTCTTTAGAGTTCATATCCAGAATTTGGAATGGAAATTCTTTAGAGTTCGTATCCAAATTTCGGAATGGTACTTCATTACAGTTCATATCTAGAATTCGGAACCTTAAAAATAATGCTTTATATCTAAGTATTATATGATTTTGAGGTTTTTAGGAATTAATCCAATTTTTATACTTAAAAAAATATTGATATGAGCAATGAAAATATTTTAGGGGTAAATTCTTTTGGAAAGGAAATTTTCCTTATAGAAGTAAAATATGGATTCACTTATGTATAAGGTGTTTGGGATTTTAAAAAAAAAGAAGGAATGGAAAATTAATAAGGAAAACCTTATTTAATCAACAAGTTGTTCTGGCCTAGTTGTTTGTGGGTATGGTTACTTATGGTTGTGGTGACCCAGGTTTATTCAGGATGGAAGCATGGTTTTGGTGTCCCAAAAGAATATTGTTAGGGTGGCAGTGGGACTACAATGAAAATGGTGTGGGAGGTCTGACACGTACGATGTATTCAATAACTTCTAGGGAAGTAGTATGGGGTACCCAAATACCATTGTGATATTAATATTTCTTTACCTGATGATCAATATTTTGAGAGTCTGCCTTTGGTGAGGCCGGGTGGGTAGTTTTCCTTGATTGGTGTTTTCGCTACATTTATTTTCTCACGAGGCATTATAATTTTCCCAATTATTCCATGAGAGCTTTCGGTTTACCCTATTGTGTGTACCTGTGTACTCACCCTACATTTTTATAAATTTAATTTTAGGTCACTAGGATCATGTTGGAGATTACGCTGGTTAATTCTACCTTTGGGTTGTCGGAGCGGTTCAGGCTTCATTTTTTCTACTATCTTTCCTTTATTTGGTTTTTTATTATGGAGTTTTCTTTTATTTTATATCACATTACATTTTACATGAACGTGGGATTGGATTTTAGGATATTCTATTACTTTCAGTTTTGGTGTTTTTTTTCGTATTTACCATATTATATCTTGATGTTTTTCTATAAATGGGTAATTCCATACATATTACTTGTGATTTTACAACCTTGGAGATAACCTCCACTACACGGCCTATTGAAAGATGGGCTCATGGGTAAATATCTCTATTTGAATTTAAAGAAGGTAGGGTCATATAGTTTGTTGTCCCTTCCCATCAACATGGTGAAGGTGGGTCGCGATAGTATTATATTCAATGTTTAATTAATAGAGTGACTAATTGTGAAATTAAATTAAACCATAATCCATATTACATTGAATGGTTAGTGATTATGTTTAATGATTTGGGTAATGTTAAATAAAATTCTTATGTTAGTATAAGATGAATTTGTTTCACTCACTTTTATATGTGGAATGAATTAGACATATTAAGTGATGGGTGGGTCCCTCAATATGTCATCGGTGTATCCATAGGTCTTATGATACAAACTAGTTTGGTGTTTCCCCATTTATTTATGGTCTTTCAATGAGGCCTCAAATGTAAGTTTATGTTGACCCTCATTATTCATTCCCATAATATGTAACTAGTAATTGGTAGTCCATGTGATTATGCAACCAGTGTAATATACATGGTAATGGTTTATTATGGAATTATTTATTGATATTTTATTCCATCCATATTATGATAAAGATTATGTTTTAATGAATGTATTATTTAGTTATTCACCATGAATTGTTATTTATGATAAATTATTCTCTGTTACATACCCTTACTAAGAAACTAAGATCACTCATTTATTATGATTTTTCCTCCGGAATATGAAGAAGAATTTTATATATGAATTATATGGAAAATATAATTACCCCATATCTACAATGTGCACCAGATCCTATCCAGAAATGGGAGAAGATTGATAGTAACCCCCCAGTCCCGCCTCTAGTTGGTCCCGAGTTGGTTACTAGCACCGAGGGTATAATAAAAACATATATGGGAGGGAATACCCTCTAATAAAACACATGAAGAAGACATATATAATATAGACACTAATCAAATCCTTATTAGACTATAATATAAAATAAAATACAATGTGAAAATATGTAATGTCATGCAAGAACTACTACAACTGAAAAGAAAACACACATGTACCAAAAGAAATGTAAAGATGCTAGCGACCACAAAGCCAAAATTGGAACTCATACAACCTTGTGAATGTAGTAACTAGCATGATATCCATAATCATACAACTAATATGAATAATAGCTTATATATATGTAGGCTGAGTATAACAGTATACATTCTAGGATCCTTTCCAGATCGTCTCATGAAAAAAATGAAATTAAGATAAATTATAGTGAAAAAAAAGTGACACTAACTATTCACCTACATTTTTATACAATGTTACCAGCCTCTCAATGTATTATAATACCATGTATCATATAAAAAAGAATATAATATATTAAATAATATCGTGGTTATTCCACTACCACTTCCCCACTGTAATTCCTCCTTTCCCGAATGTTATACGTACTGAGCATATCACTCCAAAAAGGATAACCTAAAGACATTTAAGTGAAGCACCAAAATATGAACCTCATGAAACTTACAACAAAATCCACACACCAAAATATGAACAAGGTTTTTTGTGAGCCTCTATATCCCATACAATGTTTATAAAAAATCATCTATTATACCAAAAACCATTATTCCTTTTACACTGAGTGAGGATCCTTATGCCATCACATCCTATACATGTTATAGGTTTACTAAGTTTTAAGAAACAACATAAAGAATATATTTGGGTTAAATAACAAAAATAAATTATATCCCTATACACAAATATATGGATAAAACTATCTAATGTGGAATCCAAAAAAACACAACTACAAAGTGAAGACACATGGGACAAAGGGCATTGTCAGCCATCTATCCTCCCACCAGGATATTGTGGAAAATACTCCCTAGGGATCAGAATCCTCAAGGTGTAAGATGACCTAACCAAAATGATGGAGAATAATATAGAAACACTAAAAGAACATGATAAACATAGCTCACAACCACGCTATGGGAATAACCGTGTATCAGAGTAAACTACATCATATGTCTCTCAGACTCCCAGATGCCACTAATATGAGAAGATATACATAATTTTATCCCATTTTTATCAGTTTCACTTTATGTTAATATATTCATTAACCATTAACTAACCAATTTGATTTCCCACATTTCAATTCATTTTCATAACAATAAGGATACATGCCCTCTGGGCATAAAAACCGAGTCCATGACTTCTCAGAATTACATCCTTAGCATTTCTTCCTAGCATACTAAAAACAAATGGGTTAAAAGAAAATTAAATTATTAAAAACATTTCCACATTCTATATTTCTATGTATTCTTGAAAAACATTTTATTCTACCAAGAACATAGGGATCAACATGGTGAGTAGATGAAGTACCAGTTTTGTATTTGGAACCTATAGAAAGAAATTATACCCATCAAACCATGATCAGATGAGTAAAAATAGTATATGGAATACCCCAGGAATATTTCACTCTCATAGATGAAGTGTAACCAAAAACTACCTTCCCCAAGTAGTGGTGAATGATAATAGATAAAAAGAAACAGATTCAAATAGAATCCAACATTCATAGTAATAAGATTGTACTCATTCATCTTATTTCATCATCTCTGGGGTCATCCCTGAGAATAAAATTCATAAATTGATGCATATCACCACTCCAGGAGTCAACTACTACGACTACAACCAGGCATCCCTAACCCATGTAGCCCAAAAACCCTCCAAGCTTATACATCTGAGGCTCACGTCACATCCATGCCTCCCTGACCCCAAAACCACGACATCACTTCATGCTCAGCCATTTCCGGCTCACATCCTTTCAAATGGTGCTTTAAACAACATGATAATTGGATATTGACCATACAATTAGGCTTCCATGCTTTAAACAAAATAATATTTCATATCTACAAACCATAAAAAAGCCACCCATTTCAAGAAAACGGGAAACTCTAACACAAAAAAGGAATCATATTTTATGATATGATCGATTGTTAATCCATGTTGAATTAACCAATTAGTTATTCATAGGTTACTACTATGGTAAACATATTAGATAATCTATCACAATTAATTAAACAATTAATTTTACATTCCATTAAACCTTTTTCAATTAGAATCAACCTAACTCAAATTCATTATTCTATCCAACATATATTTTATATCAACATTAATTTAATTAACATAGAATTATAATGAAAAAATCTAGATATATTAACATGCCATTATAATTCCATTACTCAATCAATTTTGAATAAATTCAGGATATACATTCTTTACCAATTTCTACAATTTACAACATTACAAACCAACAAAAGAACAATTCTAACGTCATCTAGAAAATAAATAAGTAATTTATTATCATGGTACAAATAAACAACATCAGTATGTGATCGATAACAATACATTAACCACATTTAAATAATTATTATTTCAAATTAATTCATACTAAGTAGTTAAGTCATTCATGATTTATGATTTCTTTCAAATAAATGTAGATGAAATGAATTACATACCTAAAAAGGTCACCAATGTTCTTTGTCTAAGAACGATTCAATGAAACGATCTAAAAGTAGACATTAAATGTAATTGTATAATAGGGAGGGGAAGGGCTGAATCTATGATACTTTTACTTCTATGTTTCCTCACAATTTAGACAAAATTTTCCTCTTGTTAATGATTTCAATTCCCTACTGAAAAAACTCAAACACACTTCCACTAGGACTCATGAATTTATATGTTTCACTATTCAATAAGAATAGCTATATCCTTGGTATTATATGGAAATGATCCAATACCACCCAATTCACTTGGAAAAAATCCATGGATTAGAATAAGTTGGATATACCCTTTCAATCAAGTATCACTATGTAAAAAATTCCAATAGTGTAGTTTCACCCTCTTAGCATAAATAGGGAAATACAAAATTTATGTAAAAACTATTGTCACATATGATTATTTTTCAGTTCCAAATATATATTTAATTGAATAAACTTCTTTTATATATTACCTAGAATATGGGATGAACTACCATGTCATTGTTCAAGAAAAAATCACATCTGATTATCTATGTATGATCTTTTGAGTCTGATTCCTCAAATTATGATTTTTATCTGTACAATTACTCCTGGTTCGATTATACCTATTACAAAGTGCCCAATAAGAAAATATATAGCACTAACTAAGTATGATTGAGAAAATCAAAAGTCAGTATTCATTATTTTGAAAAATCCAGTTTGGAAGTCTTGGTATGATTTATCTAGCTCTATATGATGATCAACTAAATACAGATAACACGATGAATATATTAACAAACTAACTACGATAATAAATAAGTATGTTTATTAGCTGAATAAAAATTTGTGATATTATCTATTCTCTTTCACTTATATTTCAAAACTTCTTCAACACAAGATTAAAATAGAGCCTTATTTCTCTCTATTAAACATTGAGATTCACTTTCATGCAGAGTACATCGGTCATCCAAAAAGTACTATCTAATTTTCACCTTTTATGGATGAACTCAAATGGAATTCCTAGGAAGCCAAAATATATTTCTACTTAATCAAATTCACTCTAATATCAATTTCCCCAAAAACATCATGTTTTCAACTCTTCTTGAAGCTTAATTATTCTTAAAAAATATTAACTTAATCATCCAATTTTCCTTCTAATTTCATTTCTGAATTCAATTCCAACGTCTGTTTTTATGAATATAATTTCTAAAACACATTGCTCTGTATCAATATCATATATATGAATCATGAAATTTATATTATTTATAAATTATAAAAACAATAACTCTTTTGATTGTTGATCCCCCCTTGATTACACATCCATTATCATCCCCTTTCAAACCACTTTTACATCTTCAAATATTCTCTTGACCAAGTTGTAATATAAATAAATTAAACTCTAATATGAAAGATCTTTACCAATCTTAAATACAAACCATCCCCTTATCTTCATCAATTTTTCAATTAACCCTTTTGAGATAAATAAATTCTTATTCTCCTCTTATCTTGATCCACTATAAAATTGAATTAAAAATAAAAATAAAGTAATTATACTTTTGACATACTTGATGATTGAATTATAATACATATCAGAGTAAAAATATGTATTCCATCCACAATTTAATCAACAATTAATCTCATATTGAGCACAATTTTACAATGTATGTTCTATCTGATGATAATTGACAAGGACACGATAATTCTATATACGATCATAATGGTTAATATCTATTTCTTCACAAGACTATGTATAATAATCCAGTGAAAATGTTTTCCTATACATATGATGGATGATCGTGTTCTATAGTTCCAAATTTACAATTTAATTCATTGAAACCAACCAATCCTCAACCAACCCATTTCATTCTTTCTCATACAAAATTAGATTATACAGGGTTCAATTCCATTTCGATCAGCTATATATTTATCTTATCCTCCACCTAGATACGATAAATGTTGGTATTATTTGGAATACATCCTTTACATTTTCTTCAATCATTATTTCATCATAGGTTCATCACTCATCATGTTATTTATGGGAAATATAAATCATCATAGCATTGTCATATTTAATATTATCAATGTCATCAAAACCCTGATACATTATAAAAAAATAACTTATTTGACATCAAATTCAAAGATAATTCAATGTCAATAAACTCCTTATTCTTATATTCTCCCATTCCAAAATCATGGTGAGACTGCTCAAAACATTTTATTCCATATAGATTTTTTTATGATTGAAAAGGTTAGTTCAATTATTTTGAAAGGGTGAGTATGATATTTTAAAACATGAGTCTGGTTCTTTTGAAAACATGTTTTAATATAATTTTCCCCAAATTAAATGTGAGTTGATTTACCTTTAATATTTTCTTTTCTACTTTGAAAAAAAAACATTTGAAAAAAAACACCTTCCTCACTTGATTAGTCCTAAAAATATCACTATTAGATTTTGTGTTAAATACATTTCAAAAATCACTGATCATTGTATCTTCGTAAAATTGGTTTATTATAAATAATTATAAAGTATACATGAGAATTATAATTATAGGGAACTAATATAATTGACACCAAAACCATGCTATCCAGAACTAGCGATTATAGAAATAATTTTCTTTTTCCTTCTTCTTCCATTCATCAACCTCATATTTTTTTCGTCCTCCCTGGAAATTAAAATATTACATTTCCTAAAACTACTCCAGCAAATATTAAGACTAGTTCACTGAAAATACAATATTGAATTTTCAACATACCCCAAACTCCTCATTTATACATTCATTAAAAGAATATATTGATGAAACAATTGATTCTCCCAATTGAAAAAAATATCAAAAGGTAAAAAGAGAAAGGGGAAAATTTATTTTCGTCTAAATATGTTTAGTTGTAGACTGAGTATAAGAAACATAGTCAAATTCATATGAACTAAGATTTACTATATTTTATTACATTGAATGAAAAAAAATTTCTTTCCTAGAAAGAATACTCCACCACATTTTGATCCTTTATCACTAATATTTCATTCATAATTATCATTCCAATAAAGAAAATAGTCAAAATAATCATAGCAGCCATACCAAATTCATAATTATATAGTGCTTTTGATGTTTATGAGAGTTCAACTTATAGAACGTAATTGGGATTCATTTGTAGAACTGTAAAATCATTCACACAAGGTAACATCATAAACAATGTCAAGTCTTGTGGAAGTAAAATACAATAAAATTCGAATAAAATTTATAAATTCTTTTTTATTACTATATTTTACTTCCACATATTTGAGAAACATTTTTCATTGTGATATTAGTGTGGAAATTGGATTTTAGGGTAACATTCTAAACCTCTTATGATTTTCCATTGAATTATTTTATTGAGAAAGAAAAATGTATTCGTTCCATTATTGTTTTTATAACCCACAAAAGTATTTCATTTCCCCCAGTATGGATATTTCTAATACCTATTTTATTTCATTAATAAATCATTCAAAACTTGTTTCATTATTCCCTATAAAGATACTATCACCATCATAAACAATCAAAATTAGGTAATTCACTTTAATTTATTTAATTTAGAAATTAATTATTCACTCTTCCTTTCATTATATTAAACTTCCGTATACATGTATCATTTTTTTAATACCATTCTGTAAGATATTTTTAAGGATATACACATCCTTTCTCAATATTCACATATATCATTTATCATTACCTAAAAAAGAAACATGGTTGTTCAGTTTATTATTCATCTTCAATATCTCAATTCTGAATGAAAATTTACCATTCATTTGAAAGACCTTGTAACCTCATTGTGCAATAATATAATGTAATATTATGATTTTTATAATATTTCCACTAGAGAAATGGATTAATTAAAATGAATAAATTCAATTTTTGAACACCCATTGCAGAACAAATTTTCATTGTTTCTTATCACATCACCTTCATCATTCAATTTATTCAAAAAAACCCATTTTGTTCCAATAATGTATTTATTTTCTGGAATGGGTAAATGAAACCATGTATCATTCATTTAAATTTTATTTTACTGATAATATTTGGTGAAATACCATTTTGGATACTCAAAATCTGCTTTCACATCATTCGACTCCACTATTGAATAAAATAATGATTAATAGAATTTTTAGTTCCTAATGATTAAACCATTTGATTGTATCATAAACTATATTTGGATCATCCACTTTATTCCTTTTCCTAAGATGATATTTTTGAGTTCCTTTCTCATCACTGGAATTGGATGAGTTCGATTCGTCTTCTTGAGTGTGAATACAACTATCTCAACCCATTCCAGAAATGTTTTCAATAAATTTATCATATTCCACTTTGACTAGAATATGTATTTATTTCCCAACACTTTCAAATACATTGACATAAAAAGAATAAAAAACTAGTTTTGTCTCTTTTTAAAGCATATATATCATATTTTGTGTAGATAAATGTTCACGAATCATTCTATATTTACCATATTTCTCAATTTTTTTTACTTTAATATTCTCTTCTTTATAATTCATGCACTCCTAAAAACACTTATTTGTTTTATAGTTTATGTTTTTCTAAAAAAACATTCATATAGATTAATATCTAATTTATGCCTTTACAGACAATGTTTTTATATAGAAAGAATAGTACTCATGTATTGACTTCAAATATAATGTTAAATACCACGTTCAAGTAACATTGTTGATCTCACTTCCACCAAACAGTTATTATTTATTTTAATATCCCCATTTATTTTGATAAATCTATGTGGAACTATAATTATGTTGAAAACCATTTTATCTAGATAACAGTTGAATTATTCAATTAATTATTCAACACCATTTTATGATCTAAACTTATTCACAGAATAATCACATTACTTTATATCTTTTATTCAAAAAAATATAATCATTATTAATGTATTTGATTTGTGTATCGTGTACATAAAACAAGTAATGTGGGTAAAATCCAAAATGAATGTAATGATGTACTTATATCCTTTTTTATTTTTTTATCATCATCCCACTAATTTTAAAATAAATCTAATCAAGGTTTTTTGACAAAATATTAAATTTCATTTGAACATAATTCATAATATTACCTTTCTGACAAATAGTGACACACAAATCTATTCTTCATGGAAAATAAATAATGTCTCAGGTAGTATCTCTTTTTTAAAACATTCTCATGTTTCAATGAAACATATATCCAATCATTTTCTTCCACAATTAATTTTCCTCTATCATACTCTAGCAACACGAGTTTTTATATTTCATTAACATGAAATCAGTTTCATTTTGTAGGTTGGACACTTGTGAAAATATTTTTTTATTTTTAAATTTCCACAAAAAAATACTTTATAAAGATAAATTTGTTACCCTCATCACAAAAGTATAAGAAAATTTTCATATTATGTTTTATCCCATAAACATACAATTTTTTCCTAGTCTTAAAATTTTCATTCCCATTGATGGCTTCTCTATCACCATTAATTTTCAAGGATCCATCATTGAAAAATGTAAATGTTCCCTCATTAATGTCTTAAAAATTATTTAAAAATTTAAAATATCATTTCATGTGAATGATCACACATTATAAATAATTCTAGGTCATTCTTACTATGTAGATTTCAATGACGTTTCAACAAAACAATCTCTCTATTCTTCCTTTTGATTCTTAACATTTGGCCTCTGATAATTTTTATGAATATTTTTTTTTGCGATGGAAATAAGACAAGGAATACTTTTACAAAATATTTATGTTTTTAAAATATTTGAAATATTATCTGTAGAATTTGGATGCTATTTTCAATATTTACTCCAACCTTTTCATGAATCATCAAAAGAATCTTCTCAAACATTTTATTTGGAGAGAATTATCTCCCCCTCAAACTGTTCCTTTAATAACTTGTGTAATAATAGTAATGTTTTTCAGTAATAAAAAAACGTCTTATGGGTGCCTATATTCATCAAAATAACAACAATATACATAAAATGTTTATTTTCCTCTGAAACGATCAAAACTAGCTAGAATTGTGAAGATTTTTCTCAACCACCACATTCTCGTTATTTTCTATGCCACCAACCATTATATTCTCAATTAGAGTAATCCTATTATTTTCTAATTTATTGGAACCATAAGTAATTAAACATTATCCAATGTTTTATTTTTTTATATCTTTTACATACTCAAGGTTATTTTATAATTCAAAATTCCCAACATTGTTGGTCTTTCCCAAAAAGATGACATTAAAATTATTCTTCTTTTATAACACAATTCTTTGACTCTTTTCATCCTATATAGATAAATTATCGTGATCATTAATAGGCTTCTTCTTTTGAGAAATTACACAAACTTAATTGATAGTGTTTTTGAAACATGTACATTTCTTTTCACCTTTATAATTAATTTGTTGGAATATTTATAACTATTCTTCCTTTGAATTGAACCTCACTTCTAGATGGTCATTACGATTCATTTATTAATTATGATATTTTAAAAAATCATCAACGTCATTCACCATCTTTTTTTCACCCTTATGAAAACATTCGTTATTTCTTGTTAAGGAACATTCATCTTCTGAAATATTTTTTTTCAATACATATAATATTTCAAATAAATTCTTTCATCTCATTATTAAAATTCTTATCAATATGGTTTTATTCTTTAGAACAACATCTTATGAAATATTCATCATTAAATATTTAAAATAAATTATATTTATACAATACCCAAAATAGTTTTTGGATTTAGCATGACTATTGTCATTTTCATCATCTTTGGATAGGAAACATCTCTTTTTTTATGAATTTATTATATTTCTATATGGAATACAATCATTAATTTCCACCATATTTTTATTGATATCTACTTGGATTTATTTCTTCTTATTCATTATCATATTTTTTCTTTTGGAGGAAAATTATTATAATAGTGCCCAATGCCCCTACATTCTAATCATTTTAAGGGAAGATACACTTTATATATCCCTATAACTATTTTAACAATTTTAAAAATCAAGGATAAAATATCATGAATATTTTTATATACCACTTTTTAATTATTTAAATCAACGGCATTATCTTTAGGAATACTTTTTTTAACTTTTATTTTATTTATATTTCCTTGAATGAAATTTCTCTACTAACCTTTGGATTTTATTTTCATTGATTTCTCTCTCATCATTATATATGTGGTTATTTTTCTATGAAAATCCTCAAAAATAAATGTATAAGTATATTTGTCTTCAAATGAAGAAAATTTTTCATTAACCATTTTGGGAAGGATTCCAATAATCTTTTAAAAACCAATAGTATCATCGAACTTTCACCAATAAATATGATTGTACTAAAAATATAATTTATCCTATTAAAGAATACACCAATGGATTCATACTCACCCATTTCATTTCTTCAAACATCAATCTAT
The DNA here is from genome assembly GCA_963277665.1 of Viscum album. NCBI lineage: Eukaryota > Viridiplantae > Streptophyta > Magnoliopsida > Santalales > Viscaceae > Viscum > Viscum album. The sequence continues at coordinate 1,875,752,517 of OY728142.1, read as the reverse complement.
AGATTTTATTTTTCTACATCCTAAATTTTTTATTATATCTTATGTGTTTTTTCTATTTATCCAACATACCATTGGTTGTGGAGGAAACATTCACTATTATAAACTAACTTTCATAATTTGATGATAATATAGAATTCTTATCCCTTCCATCATGCACAAGAATATTACTACCAATAGATATAAGATAATATTTAAAATAAATTAGTCAAAACACATATGTTGTAGATAAATAACATCATATCCAATAAATATAAGTCATGGAAATATTCAATATTTCCAGATATGATAATTAATTCCATCAAAAAATGTAATACATTAACTTTTCATACAATTCAAATTCACCATCAACAATTATTAAGCATATTATACCTTCCCTATGATACTATATTAATATCACCACTCAATGAAATTGTATCATTGTGAGGGGAGGTGTGAATCAATTATACTTCTTTTATTCTTCCTTGAAATTTAAACAAACATCAACTCCTTTTAAAGATTTCAACTCCCTTCTAAAAAAATCATACACACATCCATGGAATCACAAGATTTTAAATTATTATATATTCAATAAAAATATATAAATAATATTTATGGTTGGTAAACGATACAATTCCACACAATCTACTATAAATAATCCTTGGATATAAATGATTAGGATAAACCTTTTCAGTTGTGGAGCACAATGTAAACAATTCCAATTGTGTGTGTGGAAAACAAATAAAAATTTTAATACTAAATTTATCTATCAAATAATGCTAAATTCCCTTATTTTTCAATTTTACAAATGTTTTCAGTTGAAAAGAAATCGTAAATTTATTACATAGAAGATGGAAATAACGTTCAAGGCATTGATGTGGAAGAAAAAAAATTCATGTTTCACAGAATTATTTTCCTAGTCATATTCCTCTGAGTATAATTATTCTAAATACTATTTTTACCACTATGATTCTCCCTAGTACTAAAATATCAGCATGAAAAGATAACGCATTGGATGAGTACAATTGAGGCGATTCAAAACTATGTATTCCTTAGTCTAGATGTCCCATAATAGAAATACCGATATTATTAATACAAATCGATACAATGATCATAAAAATAAAATTGACAAGATTAATATATTAATCAACTAAGTATGATCATCATTGAGTATGATGATCATCTAAGTACAATGTCGCGATCTTGTCTATTCTCCATCACTTATCCATCTAAAATTCTTAAACAAATGATCAAAATAGACCCATCTCCCTCTCCCATAAACTAAGAGCATCTCTCTCATGAATAATAAATCATTCATCAGAGATGTACAATGTACTTTTCTCCTTTCATAGGTGTCCCTCAAATAGATTTTCAAGCAATTCCAAATGTATTACCGCTTAATCAGATTCAGCCTAATCTAAATTTCCCTAAAATATCAGGTGCATTTTGATATTTTAAAATCGGTTAGAAACTTATCGATTCATCTACAATCATTACTTATTATTAAAATTTCCATTTTGATTTTCATTCCAATTTCAATTCAAGAGTAAGATTTTATGAATCCATGTTAATCAATAAAAATCATTATGTCATTTAATTATAAATATATTTATAAATAGATAATAACTATGATTGCTGAAAAAAATCATTCATTTGAATATAAATCTTTCCCTCGATATCACATCCAGCAAACTCTACTTTAAAACCAATTATAATTCTATACTTCTTCTATTTAACTAGTTGGAAATATAGAACAATTCATCTACGAAATAAAGGCACTTTGACCCAATTGAAATACACATCATATTCTTAAATTCATCACGTTTTCTCTTAACCTAGTAAGGATACATTGCTTTTTATTTTAATCATATCATGACCGACATGAAAATTTATATAAAGAGGAAATCAAATTAAATCATCACTTGACACACTTGATAAAGAAATTGGAAAACAAATCATATTTCTTCCATATTTTACGTTAGAAATTAAATGAACCATCCATCTCATCTTCAGTAATATTGTCTAGAGAACTATCTTTATGAATTTTATTAGCATGTATATGATGATTCTGAATATAATATTGTTGGGTACGACTTTTTCTTAATGATCCTAAGTACGATTATCCAAGGTTCAAATTTTTTCATATATATACAATGGATGAACATATGCTTCAATACCTTACATAAAATTAAAATTATTGAAATTATTAAATCCCTCATCATCATTTTTCTATCATTCATAGCTCGAATATTATTGTACATGGTATGATTATTTTTCAGTCTGTAACATCTCTTTCTGTACTTCAACATAAATATAATAAATGTATGTATTATTTGGAATACCAATCATAAATTTTCTTCCAAATAAAATTCATTGTAGGTCTTTTAATCAACTTATCAATTATATAGAATAGAAATTAGAAAAGAATTTTCACATTTAATTGTATTATATTCATGCAGACTCTTATACATCAACAAAGTAGTCACTTCATTCAAATATAATTTATAGTTAATACAATGACAATCAATTCATGATTATGATCTTCTATCATTCTTGACCCAAGGTGAGTCTTCTCAAATCATTTTCATCTGAACATATTCTTCTCATTATAATGATAAAATTGAGTATAATTATTTTGAAAGATAGTGTATGATCATTTTGAAGACATTAGTTAATTATTTTGTAAACAAAAATAAATATGATGTTCACAAAATACAAAATGATGTTTTCGTTATTTCAACATTAATCATAAAAATTGAAAAAAATACAACATTTGATATAAAAAAACCCATACTTATTATCTTGGTCCTAATAGGTTCTCTGTTCACATCTCCTGGAAAATCTATATCCATCTAAGGATTTTGCGGAATCACCACACCATGAAAAAACAATAGAAATCTGATTATAACCATTGGTAAAATAACCCACCCTAGAACAATGATATAAATATGAGGAAAAAGGGGATAAAATTGGTATAAACCACATGAAATGATGATAAATGTACCTTAGATCGAAGAAATATCATTACGGATTGAAGGAGGGAATCTAAAAATTGATCATTGATTAAGGAATCCATAAAATGTTGAATATGGAGTCACCTGGTCACCTGGAGTCAAGGGAGATTCGCTGCATTGGTTGTGTCTAAAAACTCAAGAAATGGTAATGTTTTTAAAGCATACAACATCATGGAATTACATGACATGTAATCCCCTAACACATCATGTCAACCTCAATATTTATTTTCATCTAAAAACATATCTCTTCATAACATTTTTAATATTTTTTTAACATTGAAATACTACAAATCCTGAAACCATATTTTACATCATGTTACATTATTTCATGATGTGAATCTCACGACATATATAAACTAACAACTAAGCCCCTCTCAACATCCCATGATCCACCTCTTAGTAATTCTGTCTTCAGAAAAAAACAAAAGGGATGATCCATGTGGATTCAGTCCCTTACATCTGATTCCACTCAAAAAATTCTCATCCTCATGAATACAAAACCATCCAAGATAAAAAAATGGAGGGGGTTATCCAAATAGCCACCTCATAGCTACATCTCAAGGATAGGACAACAATAAGAGCTTAACTATTTCACCAAAAGAAAACAACAGAAAACTCGAAATAACCACAACCATATCATAATCACTGTCCAATGGAATACTCCTATAATTAGAGATAAAGACACAACAAGAAACAAGAGAAGCCCATCTTATAAATAATAAAGGTCTATTACCACCAATCTAACAATGTGACATTATAGGAGTTAAACATCAGGCATATATTAGTACTGAGAGAGTATATGTGAATCACATTCCCATGTACCCCCATCCAGGCCACTATGCCTCCAAAAGACATTATACAAGGTGTTAGAATTCCAAATTAACACATTTTACCCATGGTCTAGGATCTCACTGGTCGCTTCTCAAAGGTCACATAATTTTCAAGATTGATCTCTTCCTAATTGTTGATGTTAGAGTCATTAAGAAGATAACAATAAAGTTGTGAAAAGTGAAAAAACATCATGTACCTATATAATATGTGTGGGAACCATTATCCATTACACTATATATCTATCATGAGTAAATACATAAAAAGTCCAAAAAACCATGGAGAATGCTTACTCCCACAGAAAAACCTTCGATTCTAATGACGAGGAACCACCTCCTAAAAAAACGACCCCCTATATCAAACTTTAGAGGTCTCCTCCTCTATTAGAAATATGATTTATGATGAACATTTTCTTCCTTCATCCTCTCATAAATCACATGAACAATCTCTATAGTATTCTATTCTAATTTTCATATTATAATTACTCACTCTCCAACCCCAATTGATCACAATGGAGAATAGTAGGTCAGACATAAAAGGATTCCAATGGTGTCATACTAATGGTGGATTGAAAAATATTATTATTAGGTAACTCTTCAAATGGATGGTGCATCATCCACGAACATCAAAAAAATGGACACAAAATTGAAACATATCTTCTATATTTAGGATGGTCTACTCTCTAAGATAATATATATGTTGTTGAAAATTAGTTTGGAGGAATTTATTAAAATCAAAATCAAGACAGAAAAATCTCTACACCATAGAGGTAAAATGAGGATCTTAATCTAAAATTATCATCCTAAGGAATCTATGGAGTCCCTAAACCTCCTCATGATATTTCGTTGACAAAAAATCCATTGAGATCAACTCCTTTATCACTATAAAGTGAATAGATTTTATCAAATGAGACAATACAACCCAAATACTATCATATAAAACTTCATCTCAAGGTAAATAGATAAAAAAGACCATCGATATTTCCTCCCACGTCCACTAAGGAACATCTATGAGCTGAAGCAATCAACTGGGAACATAGTGCTCATCATTTACCATATGGTAGAATAATCACCATGACACAAACTCTTCAATTTTATCCATCAACCATGGCCAACAAAAATAACTCATAAATCCTCACTAAATATTTATCACACCATGATGAACCTAAAATGTAGAACTATGTAACTCTGTAATAACCATCTCATTCATTATCAAAGGCATGAAATTTATACAGAAAAATAACATCTAGTGATGTTTATCCTCATACCAACCGTCAAGGGCCTCCCCAAAAACGACTCATATATGATGATATCCACCTCAATGTCCTTTAATGGGGAATAGTCAACCAATTTCACTAGAGATGATTTATCATATTATAAAAAACAAAAAATATACACCAAACTTCTCCCATATCTATATGTAATGATAAAATTTCATCCATTACTCACCATGAATCACCAGATTCATCCATTAATTCACAATGCAACATAATTTTTAGAGCATCATCCACCCCACTTTCTTTTCCATGTGTATAGGAAATCTTGATGTTGTAATAAAGTAAGAACTCCATCCATTGACCCTGGTGAATGGTCAAGTCACGATAGGAGAAAACGCACCTCTAAAACATATCATCAGTGATGTCAAAAAAATGACTACTAATGTGTTAATGGCTCCACCACTTCATTGAATTCACAACTTCAACCAACTCGATATCATGGTAGGTAAAGTATCATTATTGGGGTTTCAACTATTGAGACCCAAAAGAAACTACCCCTCTTTGTTGAATCAGTATAGAAACCAACCCAAGATGCAGATCATCACAGAAAAACTATAATGAAACATTATATATTGTTAGATACATAATTTAAGAAAATAATAACTTCTCATTCAGATACTCAAAAGAAACTAGACACTGTTAATTAAAAAAAATTCCTGATACATTCCAATAAATGATTTTAGAGGAGTAATAACATTAGAGAAATAAACTAGAAACCTATTTTAATAGGCTGCAAGACCATGAAAATTTCACACCTCTACTACTATATAGGGGGATACCCAAGTCAAAAATTCATCTATTATCCATGGGTCCACAGATCCTCCCTTATTTTACACAACATTTCCCAAGAGACGGACATCACAAGCCCAAAACTCACATTTAGAAAACTTTTCTAACAACTTATCAAAGATAAGTAATCCCAAAATTTCTTTCATATTATCTATAGGATCCTTTTTAGACACAGAGTACACTAGGAATATGTTGATGAAAAACACCACAAAAATATACAGTAACATACAGAACAAATCTTTCATCAACCCCATGAACACAATGAGATCATTCACCATGACTTTTGGAAATACAAAGAATTTATAAATCCCCTAAAGAAAATAGAAAGTAGCCTTTGGAATACCCTCATCCTTTACACACATCTGATGATACCTTGACCAAAAATTTATATTTGAGAATTGACTTTCACTCTTCAGTTGATCGTATAAATCATCAATCCACAGAATATAGAATATTTTATTCTTTATGAATTGGTTCAAGAAATGATAATTGATACACAATAGAAAATTGATGTTAGCCTTATTAACCAATAAACTAGTTCACCCCATGGAGAAAAACTCATCCAAACGAAACCACAACATAGAATACCACCATGCTATATATGAATATATGGAATCTCAAAAGGTTATATCCTATATAGAGATATCAAAGTAGGATACAAACGTATTTTAGTTCAATCCTGATGTCGATCTCTCATCAAGTAGGTAATGCTACAAGCTCCACTTGAAATACAACAACTGACCATTCTATGAAACTGGGAAATTCTAATCGATCAACACATATTTTTCTCCACATTAGATCAACCATGATTGATGACGAGGGTGAAACACACCTCTAACACTTCTGAGCATCTCTATCTCGAACAAAATCTACTAGATCTCCACCAGCATAGATAAACAAGACCTGTCTCATGAAGAAATCCCCGATAGCTTGCACTGAGTAAAATAAATACATTCCAATTAAGAAATCATATAGTTCTATCCATAAACATAGGAAATCAACCTAAGAAAAATGGATCCCTAGAACTAGTTTATAATCTCTACATATACCAAATAAGTAAGCTCAAACTCAAAATCGTGTAGTCAACTCCATGTGAATTGTAAGACTCTATACCTCAAGTCCCAAAGCATGTACATGGTCATGTGATATGAGGATTGTACCTCTCTTGAATAAATCAAGTCACAAACCAATGTTTAAAATAAGAAAAGTGTACCTCAAACATTATGTGTCACTCTAGGATCTAGAATAGATAAATAATGTATCTTACCATGTCCTACTCCATGACCTCTATTATTATTATTATGGAAACCACCTCCATGAGCGTTCTATTATCTCTAAGGATAAATATCATCTTGTTTTTATTCTATGCATGGAACAACTAATCACTAATGATACAAAACATGTGTAACCTGATGTAAGTGACTCAGATTTAATTTCCTCAATATATGAACCTGATGTAGAATAGATATTGCATGCTAACTACCCCAGAAGGTTGAGAACTATTACCATTGATGACCTTGTAGTCCACAAGAAAAAGTTGTGATTGATCCCATGGTTTTGGAATGTTATTCTCTACCCATGGAGAAATGAGACATTGTGGGCTCAGACCTACCCTCTGTTGATCAGAAGCTCTTCGGTCCTAACACCAAGAAAACCAGTGCCACAAATATTCCTAATGATGAATCCTGAAGAATCCCCACTCATAATAGAATAGTTCTACATAACATCCCATTAATGATATCTTCTCTCACCAAAACATCAAAATACATCATGAACATTAATGGGGGTACCTAGTGCTAGATCTCGGGATGATAATAGTTCTCAAAACTCGTCAATCATGTCTTCTGATCTGGTAACAGGTCTAAAGAATATAACAAAAGGATCCTAAATGGATTTAGAATATCACACAATGAATCTCACATTACAAATGGAAAAAAAAATTGGAGACTTTCTCCCATCATGGTAGAAGAATTTAACTCATCTCTAAATTTGTCTCAGAATCCCTCCCATCAGAATAATGGCTCCTCAAATTATACATTGAACAAGAACCCCCATTGAATTTTGAACGCATGCATCATCATCACATCCAATGATAAGAAGTGATTATTATCATAATATATTAAAATAAATTCTATATCCACCACCTCTAACTACTATATTTTAATTTCATTTGAAACTAATCTATCATTCCTCTATAGAATATGGAATCAAAACACTCAAGGTTTTCTCCTCCAAGTGTCGTTGTCATCATCCTTTACACTATGACGATCTACTGGCACAACCTGTTGAACATATTCCACACCTACCAGATGAGGATGTTGACTTAGATATATACCCACTCAAAAAAACAATTTTAGATCTCAATCCTATATAAAAGAAGTCTTTAATATTAATTAATTGTTTTATCCGTTATTTTTAACTTATTATGTGGTATACCCATTCAAACACTCATTCAAAGAAGAATGACACATGATCCAATCCTAGGTATCTACACTACAAAAATTATCATCTCATTTAGTAGATAATGTAAGCATATTGTTCTCTGTATCATATCACAAGAGGGTCAAAATAATCATGTCTCAACCTATCTCCCCTCTTCACAGTGCTTTCTAAACATAGCTGAAATTATTTCCCTACCAACCCATGCACCCTCACATGTTCCTAACTCAATAACTCATCACTTACCTTACCTAGACCTCTGATACCACTCTATCATAAACCACTCCCCACAATGTGTACCCTTCCGGGAGCAGAAATGGGTGAATACAAATAATGACCCATGAGTTCCACCTCTACTAGGCCCTGGTTTTGCGACTAGCACCGAGGGTATAGTAAACACATAAATGGTTGTCATTAACCTTTTTGTGGTCAAATGCAGAAGAGAGTGATAAGATCAATAAAAATCCACTCCATATAAAATTACAATGTAAAATAAAATTCAAGGTAAAAATATTTAATTTTATGCTAGAACTGTAATAACTGAAAGGAAAAACATAAAGTACCAAATAAAAAATTAAATAAGACATTTCCCATGAATCCCAAAAAATAACTTGAAAACCCCAATCCATTAGTAACCAGCCTAATCTCCATCATTCCCTAAATAAACTGAAAATAGTTTAAATATACATATGATGAGTTTAACGGTATACTCATTTAGATCCTCCCAAGATCTAGTCAAGAAAAAGTAAAGAAAAAATGCTAAAGTAGTGTGAAAAACATGTGGAACTAACTAATCACGAAAACAAGTATACTATGTTCCCAAAGTCAACATGGATAATATCACTATGTATCACATATTACCGCATATTATATATTAATTAATATAAATGGTACCCCTCTACCACTTCCACAATGGTTTTTAAATTTTTCCTAACATCGCATGTCCTGAGGAACTCTCTCTATAATGGATAGCCCAAAGACACCTTGATGAATCACAACAACATGAACCTCATGAAACTCACCAAGGAATCCAAAAAAAACTATCTAGATAGTTTCCAAGATCCACCATAGGTTTCATAATTTGTATCATATATCGTGTACAATACCTCAATCCATTACAAACCCTACACAGAGTAATAATACTCAAGCCATCATATCCTATACATGTTACACCAATTGTAACACCTAAGAAACTATATAAAAAATACAGTTGGGTTAAATAAAAAAAATCCATTACATCCTTCTATAAAAATATATGAGTAAAAATTAAAAATTATGAAAACGTTCACATGAAACTACCAAGACAACAGATTGGGGTCAAAGGGTGTAGTTAGCCAACAATCCACCCATAATGATGTTGTGGAAATCATCCACAAAGGCTCAAAATCTGCAATGTTATAGTCATCCAAAACGTAATGGTGGAGTAAAATATATAAAAAAATGCAATATATATTATATCTCATGACCACACTATGGGCATAACGTAGTTCCAAAAAAATTATAGCTAACATCTCTCCAACTCCCACGTACCACTGATAATAATGAATATCCTATATGAACACAACAACCTAAGAGCTACATTAAGTTACATTTATCACCTTTTAGTTAGTTTCACATTGCATTAATTAATTCTTTATTATCTAATTAACCATTATCATTTCCTAGATTTAATTTCATTAGCATATAAACATGGATCCATGCCCTCTAGGTATAAAAAAATAGAGTTCATGACATCTTAGAATTAAATCTTCAACATTGAATCCCATCAATATTCAACCTTAAGGGTTAATCATTTATTAATTTATTTACTACATTACCAAATTCAATACTTCCAGGTAATGTAGGAAAAGATTCTACCCTTCTTAAGGGGATTAATACAGCGACTAGTTAATCACCAGTTTAGTCAATTCAACATATAGAAGGAGTATAGAACCATCCAACCATGAAAATTTAAACATAGATAGCCCATGGAAGATACCTCATGTTTTTCCAATATTGGAAGGAGAATAACGAAATACATAATTCTAAAGAAGTGGGGAATGTAATGTAAATAAAAAAGAAGTAAATTCAAGAATCTCCTGACATTTATAGTAACTAGTAAGTCTAGCATAAACCTATTTTATCATCTCGTGTATCCTATGTGAAACCCATACTATTAAATTGACACATATCTCCACTCCAGTATTCAAAATCTACCATAAAAATAGGGCCTCCCTAACCCACATAGGACAATATGCCTCCTGGCATAGCCATCCTAGACTCACATTATATATTTTCCACTATTATAAAAAAACCAAAACATCCCTCTAGGATCATCCATCCCAGGATCACATCACATCAAATTTAGGAGGGAAAAAAATATACCGAGATCATGGACCTAAACGAAGGTATTCTTCCTTGACACACAAAGAACAATCACAATTACAAAGAATAAGTCACATGGCCTTAATAAGAAAATGGGAAGCTCAGGCCCTATAGAGGGATTATTTTTTATCACATGTCATGTTCTTATTAAATCTTTAAATAATTAATAAATGAATCATATGATACAACTATGATAAACCTAAGAAATAATATATAACAACCTATCAAAATTAAATAGTAAAATCAATTTAACATTGAAATTAAATTGTTTTTCAACAAAAATCAAGATGCATCATGTTAATTAACTTATCCAATTAAACATTCATATATTAATAAATTTGATTATCAACAAATTATAATTAAAAAATACAGTCTCACTAACATGACTCATTAACTACTTTAGATAATTAATTACCTATGAATTATAGCTCTACGTTATTTACTAATATCTAGTAAAAATATATGAAAAATAAGAAAATCATTGATCTCAAACTATCTAAAATAATCAAGAGGAAATTTGTTATTATTATATAGGGAAACAACCTTCCTACATGATCAATACAAATTATTTAATTTGGTTAAAATAATTACTAGGTCAATTTCATTTAAATCAATTGGAATAAATTAGGATAGAAATACAATTTAACATAAGTAAATAGATAAATAATGATTATCCATGATAAAATGGTCACTGATGTTCATTTCAAATGAAAAGATAAATGAAATGGATATCTGATCATCTCTCCAATATAATCGGAATCTCTAAGAAGTTTTCATGGTTCGACCACACCCGAAACAACTAAGAGATTCCCCATTAGAACCATCAGTATGAATCCTCTTGAGCACGTTGAAAAAAATAAGGGAAAATGAATATTAAATAAGAGAATCTCCATTTTTGGTGGAATAACATACCTTATATGGAATATCGACAGTTATGGGTCAACGATAGGAATCATGGACTCAATCACATATGAAGGATTCCAAATAACATTTTAGATGGGGTCACCAAGTATTCTAGATTTGAGGGAGATACACTACTACTGGAGTGTTTAACAACTATAGTGAATAAATTTTTTAAATTCAATCAACATCAATATATTACGTAATTAGTAATCCCCTTTCACTTTATGTAACCCAAAAAATTTATATTTCTTCCAAAACATGTGTCACCCCATCACATTTTATTATTTTTTTATTGACTAAATATTTCAGGTCATTAAAACATATTTCAAACCATGTAACATTCTTTTATAACAGAAATCTCCTAGAATCCACAAATAATAGATTATCTGTAAGGGAAAATATATATGACCCTAAAGAAACCATGATTATTATTATTATAAGTTATTGCATGCCTATAATTTATATTTGTGTGATGTTTTTAGCTAGTTCCACTATATAAATTCTTATTTATATCCTTATTTAGTGTGTTTTATTATTTTGAAATGTAACCTAGGGGATAGAATATAAACTGCATGAACACACACATCCTATGTAGGGATTTTCCATGAATGCAAGATAATGATGTTTGTTCTGGAGCTGCCACTAGTTCTTAGAAACATAAAACAATATGGGGAAAAACAAACTAGTTATGAATATTAACCGTACTAGTATGGATAATCATGATCCACAATGATGATGATAAATGTTAGACCACCTTATGTGAGAAAAACATCCATCATTCAATAGGACTATGAACCCATTTATATCAGAGAAGTGGATATGTTCTATAGATAAGATATTTAACTCATTGGGAATCAATTAAATGGAGAAAGTTTTCATTAAATCTTATCAACTATCTAGAGATTCTGATATAGGGTGGTCCATGATGCAAAAAATGAGGAGAAAAATTATGGAAGTATGTAATTGAGGTAGTTTTTTTATATGTTTTCCTAGAAGAGTATTTTTATCATGAACTACGAGTAGATGTGGAGAGGTAATTCTTGAGTGTGTCAAATATGGATGATGAAATGGTTATGATGATTGAAGCCAACTGTCCATGGATATAATGGAATGTTGTGGACTACATATGTAATCCCAAGTGAAAGATTAATTGATTATTTTATGGTTTAAAGCCATTACTCTGAATAGAACTATTCTCCTAGAATATCTCATCATATGATCATATAGTCTCATGATCCAATAAGATAGAAAATTAATTATCTAAGAAATATGACAATAAACGAAATAAATAAATATATAGGGAATATTAAATCACTGGAAAATGAAATGTGGAAATTTGGATGAAGGGAAGATTTGAATTTCAACCCATTACTAATTTTTGGAAGAAACACTCTGGTACATGCTTGAAAAGAATTGTAGTATGTTACACATGTTGAGAAAACTGCAACCATGCCTCTGATTCTAATTGAATGATTGAATTATCCAATGTTTAAAACTATAATTTTAAATAGATGAGAGATTATGCAAAAAAATATCTTATTATTAAATGAAACACTCCCCAATGAACGATAGTGATGAAAGGAAAATCTTACTCAATCAAAATTTCTGAGGTTGATGTTCCTAATGATGTGGTGGATGGTACTTTAATCAGTTCTAAAAATATATCCAATGATTTATTTTATTCTGTATCATTATATTATTTTTTATGTACCATGTTAACAAAAAATATTAGATATTTTCCATTTGATATAACAAATGTATTTTTAATCAAAGCACTTACGGGATTTATCATAACAATAATTATGTGTTGATCTATACCCCTTAAGACAAAAAACATGATATAGGTGTTGGACTTATCATCATACTTATGATAAATATTGGAATATTTCATGGTAATGATTAAATTTCAAATTACCCTGAGAAAATATATTTTAAGATAATGTAATTATAAATTTTTGACAATGATTTAGAATCCCTTATCTTTAATGCAAAAACCTCATCCTTTGATTCTTATTTGTATCCACCTCCAACAGCTATACTGAATAAAATAACTGGGGAAGGGAAAAATATCTTTGGGTGAGTAATGAAATATTAAAATTGAGGATATATCTATTTTGAAATAAAAAAATGATGTGTTCCCCCAGGATGTACATGGATATACTATGGAGTGTAAAATTGAGTTTTATATTGTTTGAATTATTGGTGCAAGATATGTATCAATGAATCCTTATAGAATTTCCATAGTGATATTAGTGGAGCTGAAGAAAAAACAAGAGGATTTGAGTAGTAAGGGGTTTATTTTACTAGGTGATTCTCCCTGGAGAGTTCATGTTCATTTTGTTAAGAAGCATGATAGATCAATGTGTTGAGGCATTGACTACTGAGATATCATTTCTATTATGATTTAGAACAAGGATAAACTTCCTCACATTGATTATTTATTTCATCAACTTCAAGATGCCCAATCTTTTTCGAAGATTGAGCTTCGATCAGGATATCCTCAGTTGTGTTTGAGGAATGAAGATAATCAAAAGACACCATTTCAAACCAGCTATGGGCATTATTATTTTATAGTAATTAATTTTGGATAGAATAATTCACCCTTTATTTTCATGGATCTAATTAATATTTTTAAGGAATATATTGATTAATTTTTTGTGATATTTATTGATGATATCATCACCCATTTAGCTATCCAATAATACAAAATTTCTTGTAAAGGGTTTTTGTTCATATGAAAAAGTTAATGTGAATAATTTTTTTAATAATTAAATAAGTGGTTATGGAATGATTCAATCTTGACTCCACAATTGTGAAATGGTGGATTTGGGACATACAGTGATGCATCAATGAATTTTAATGGTTGGTTGGTTATATAGAATGAATGAGTGAATGTATATTCATCAAGGTAGTTACAAACTCATGAATAGAACTATCAAACTCATGATATTCTGTTACCACCTCTAATATTTTCTATATATATATGGAGACATCATCTCTATGGTGAAATATTCAGGATATCTACAGATCAAAATAAATTGAAATATATATTATGTTACGTTCACAAGGCATAATACCCTTATCAGGGGTGAATCATGGTATGAATGATTAAAACTATTTCCCCTTAGGATTTTCTTTCATCATTAACACAAATAGACATCTCTCTTTCTCATTTTGTAATGTATGAACGGAATAAAAATCAAGAAGATGAAACAACGATGTATCTTGGTTCATCCTCACTAGGTTATGTCCATAGAGTGACCAATAGTGATGTTCCAAATCCACTAACACTCACTTCCAAATTATATGGTTATGTCTTGGTCACCTTTACACCCAAGATCAATTCCTTTACAAGATTTAGGATCTTATCACTAAATTCAAAAGTCCACCCCCTATGTATATTTCTATAGCTCACTATAGTTGGAAATGATCATAGTCTACCTCTTTCTTTTCTCACTACTCGTGGAAGGGTTCAATTCACAGTTTATGTACTAGTAGGATAATTCATTTTTCATGAATGAAGGAACCCTCAACTAGAAAAAGACGGTCTATTGATGTTTACTTTCCACCCATATTTGAAAACCATTTTATATGTACTGTTATTTAATGAAATTTGCATTAATGAATAGTTCAAGTTCCTTCGTGAATAGCGGAATTCCTTTGTGAACTACAATGCACCGCAAAGCATGAATTCTGTATATATCACCACTTCTACGAACCACTTATGTGTTCCACCTCCACATACCACTTCCAAGTGCAGATTCAACATACTTCCTAACTGTTCCACCTATACATTTGTCTAATTCATTCTTCTTTTGTAGGATACTGGGCACCCAAAAGTACTATTGGTGAACTGTTATGGCCAAGAAATTACCCACTCACAAACCACTTCCCCTTTCATAGATTCCTCATCATGAACTACTTTCATACTTCACTAAATTTTGGGAGAAATGGTGTTTCTTATGAAGATTTCTCTCAATTAAAATGATGGTATTATTATTCCTTATATTTGGAAATATATCTGCATAATATTCTAATATGAGAACTATATAATCATCAACTTTGTATAGCCTTCACCAATTACTAAACTCTTCTCTTGAACCATTCTGTCATACTTGGTCTGCCTACCACCACACTTCCTTCATAGTGGAGAACCCCTTCTACAATCTACCTCATTTTTGTCTCATCAAATCATCTCCTCCTTTTCACCAATGATAAGAAATCCCATAAACTATAATATTACTATGGACCATTTTACACATCAAATTCTAGGACTTCTTCATACCATTTCTGTCATGCAAACCATTTTTCATCTATGGTCTGGGTTCCATGCTTTGAGGTCTACATCGCACTGCTACACATAGTCCATTCCTTTGTTGTTTTTAATTGATTCTCTGCATTCCTCCAATGCAGTCTATGATGAATACTTCATGGTACATGAACTGATCACTCACATATATAAATCAATATTTTATCAAAACAAAACTCGGACATTGCGGCCCCAAAATTTAGAAAACACAGGGAACTATTCCACCTTAAAAAACATCTTCATCATAAACCAACCCCACTCATTCACGGTCATATGCATTTTCATATAAACTAAAAAAATTAAAATTATCGAGATAAAACATTGAGGGGTTTTACCCAAAAATATTTATCTTTGGGTTTGTTTAAAAGCCTTTACATTTTGATACACCCTTATAACATCTACCATATTCTACTATCATTAAATTTTTGAGATTAGGATAGAAATCAACAATTTACTCAATATACACTCTATGTCCCCATGAGCCATGATCGGTGAGAGAAGAAAGAGTATTATGAAAATTTCGTAAATTAATCACTTCATCCAATTCAAAAACCACACTCTTATTCTTTCATAATGATCACTAAATATCATGTTATATAATTTTTGATCAATCAATTCTATCATCACTGGATTTAATAATCCCTCTATGTCATTGCTATACCTAATAACAACAAATCACATTCAACTTCACTAATCCCACTATGCCACCTACCAGCATCTCCTCATGTCTTGAATAAGACAATTTTCCACTTTTAATTTCCACATATTCTCCTTGTTTTTCGACGAACACAAAGACAACTCATTTGAGTTATTTAATAGGTTAACAAACACAAATCTTGAAATTAGTGGAAAACACCCAATTATTTGGGGAGAGGGATCCCACATACACACTTTTTAATGTGTGAGGAGTCAAAAAAACTCCCAGAGCCATTTAATTCCTCTGAAAAACTTACTTGGGTTACTAGTTTGTAATTTTTTTTTGAAACCTATAACTATATTGGAAAATAGTACAACATTCTATGATGTTTCTCGACCTTATACATGATGATATTCTACTTGATTTTAATGTACAATGTATATGGATTATGAAGGTGATTTTTTTGTGATTTATAACACATGAATTATCATATGGATTCCAATCAGGGACATCACTTCTACTTCCATATCATCAATATGATATTTTATCCTCAATAATTATATGCAAGATTGAGTGGAATCAATATATTAAAATTCTAGGTTTATTATTTAAATGAAATTGTGTTTCTTTCTTGTCCAATAAAATGGAAATCTAAGATTATAGAATGAATATCATGAAAATTATTTCCTATCATCTACTAATATGATGCAATATACATCGGTATATCTTAATAACTCATTTTGAGATTTACATTATACATCAAAATAGTTTCCACTAATCCCTTGACATACCAAAGTATTATTTGCACTACAATAAAGTGATTTTACATTGGATTACATTGATACCGTGCTAATTGAAATTTTTAAAACCAATATTTGGATGTGTTGATATCATTAACAATAGGCTTCCAATGATGAACCTGTATTTTGTGACATTGGCAGCATTTCCTTTATATTTTAGAAATATTTTCATCCTAGTAGCCAATATACACTTTATCACCATTGAATTGTCCATTTAAAACCATCTCCGTACATTCTTTTCATATTTATATTGATAAATGAATGTTTGATCATTTCCATATATTACCTAAAAACTAAGGAATAACATCATTTCAGCTGTCATTGAAATTTTGAAATCACTTTTCATGAATTCAGAAAACTATCTTCATTTTTTTCATCTGATCCACAAAAGATTTTTTCATTGACATAAAAAATCAAATTCATAATTTGATTAATATTATTATTAAAATAGATATCATAATCAACTCCCCAATGCTAAAAAATATGATTCTTCAAAAACTAATTTTTCCATGAATACCATGAAATTGGTTCCTGCATCATCCCATATAATGCTTTCGTTAGCTAGAAAACAATTTTCTCATATTCATGAATGAGAAAAATGTATGGTACTCAATGTAATCTTCATCATCCCAAATTTAATATAGAAATTTTGACTTGTATTCCATATGGTACAGATTTAAAATTCCTTGCACTATTATGACTAATTTATTTTTATTATATCATGCCTTAAAATTGGTCCAATTGTTTCCTCAATATCAGTACCCTCTAACATGGAGTACCCATTGCACACTTGTTGGGATTTGTTTTTAATTACCACTCCAAATTCATTAATTTTTTTTTGTGAAATAAACATTTTTTTCCAATGAAATTATTACTTGATGGCTTTAAAAATATATATAATGATTTGTTCTAAACAATATGGTCAAGATTGTAATTTAAACCTAAAAATTATTATCATCTCTACCTTCTTTATCATAGCATTGAGACTTTACCAATGATACGTATAATGAATATTGAATAGTCTGTATTCTCAATGTCTTCACTAGAATATTCTAATCAACAATTTCGTTCATTCTATCAATTTTATATATTCCATTTTTCATTGTGTAGATTTTAAATTCTTCTCATCCTTTTCATTATCTTAATTTTCTTCAAAATCAGTCTATGAAATTCGAATATTCCATGATATGCTTATATCTTCATCACTATCCTCTTGATACTGATGATGTTTATGTTAATGATTCTTCTCATTATTCACTATAATTATATCAAGACATTCAAATACCGTTCCTATAATATTTTTTGAATAATTTATATTATTTCCATTTATTTTAGTAGCAATGAAATATCCCTTCATCTCCATGGGATTCCAACTTTTTTTTCTCATTATTTATAATCAAACACTAACTTTAGAAGACTCGAAAGCACTTCAATAACTGAATAATTCCATACCATATCACACATGAATACTTCTCTTCTTTTAGACATGTTAATTATATATTTTAGGTTTTTACTACTCTAATAACAAATTCATTCAAAAAAAATTCTTGAAGGGATTTGTCAATGATGATTGTTCTGGCTACGTTGTTGACAATCATATTTCTATTCTCAAATACTCCATTATACTATTGATTTATTATAACTAAATCATGATGAATTATCTGAGGTTTCTTAATTAAATCCTCCACATGGATGATTATGATCACTTTTCCATTATCTTCTCTTATCATCTAGATTTTGTAATATAATATATTTTTATCTTCTACTCGATATCTTTTAATGAAAATCAATAATTTTTACAAGTGTGTATTGATTCATACCCAAACCATTCTACTAAAAACGTAAATGAAGACATCATATTATCTCTATACCTGAATATTCCATGGGGATATTGGTCCACACACATCAATATGTACAACCTCAAGTAATTTTTTTGTCCTTTTCTATTTTTTCATATATTATTTTCAAAGTATCATACCCTTATAATAAGAATTATATGTATGGTTACATTCATTTTATTATCTTGTGATATCACTAGTAGTATCATATATTACTAGATAATCCAATTATTTATGGATCATGTGGCCAGGATTTTTATTCCACAACTTATTTTATTCATCCTTGGATAGAAAGCTCATATCTTCTTCTTCACATATGATGTAGAGATTACCATTTGAATACATTCCATGAAATATGACATAACTACCTTTTTATGTGATAAAACATAATTTCTTACTAATTATTATGGAATTTATCGAGTAAAAAAACTAACTTACACATAATAAGTTGTGACTAAGACCATCAACAACCGAGACATATTAATGTATCATGTTTTTTCCCCCAATCATTTCTTTTCCAGAGCCAATAATTTTCAAGTGGTCATCGTTACCAAATCTTACAATACCATATTTAGCATACTTGATTCCTATCACAAGAACCTTATTTCATGTCAAATGGGTTGTTCATCCTCTATAAATTATATATATCATAGTTTTATTTAATGATTTGAACACAATTTCTACTTCCATTACTGGCTCATCTCTATTCATTTTATCAATGTTTGTGACTTCATTCCCGATGTGAAATGAGATTTTTGTTATTCTATAGTATATTATAGACCATCATCATCCCATATTGGTGAAAATAGATTTATATTTTTCATCTAATTTTATGATACATTTGGATACTTATTAGGGGAATATCCAGTCTGCTTTATCACATTACTCTTTATTATCAATGAGAAATATATTTACATGTATCTAAATCCTCCACATATGAAACAATGACCATAAACTAATGATCTATAAAATTGATCTCTATATGACAACCTCTATTGATATTCTTCAAATCAGTACATCTTTTCTATGGAACCAACATTTTTTGAGTGTCCCATCATTACACAATAATATTATCTTATGTGGTGTTCATTCTTTTGTGGAAATACAACACCATTGGTTGTCCATTGGGATCATTTAATCTTTTGATTCTGTTTTATACCAACATCGATATTCGATCATGTATTTTGGGGCTTGTAATATGTCATCTATTGATACTAATTTATGTTATTTTATCAAGGCTCATACTAGAATTATTATTTGAATTTTACTTTTTATCCTATTCCAATGGTCCAATTTTCTCCTATACCATCTTTTTTATTTTCTATATTTTCAATTTTCTAGAAGTTTTTCTTAGAGTCTATAGTTTTTTTTATCCATAACAATTCATCAGAGACTAATTAATTACATATCATGTTTTGAGATAAATTTTACTCGATCATTCAATTTTTAGTTAAAATAATGATTTCTAATTTTTTTCTCCAATTATAATCTTCTACTCAACATTATTATATGAACTCCTCAGTATTGAGGACTTTCGTTTTTCAAGTTCATCGTTCATATCCCACTTATCTTATTCCTGATGCAGCATGAAATTTTTGGAATCATGATCCACTTTATTGGATTTCTTTGTTTTAACTATCAAATAATATTTTTCCAAATGGTAAAAATCTAATTAAATTAGACGGTCAATATTTAATTCAACACATCATTCTTCATTGCTTCGTTTATCTTTTTTCATGGAATTCCCCAAAACATCTACCAAATCATAATGTTCACAATCCTTACAATACTCCAATTCTTCCACCTCATATTCTTTAGAACTGTCCTATTATCTTGAACATAGGTTATTCATCATAAAAAAAGTTCACTTAAAAATTTTACTCCCACAAACGTAGGACAACGAATCTTCATGGGAATTTAAAAGTATTCATCTCCTTATTATTTAATATTCCTGGGGAACCATGTTCCATGTTGTCCACCAATTCCACATAGAAACTGTACAAGAAGTAGTTTCCACTTTAATGTTTCTTCCTCTCTTACTAATTGAGGTAAATAATGACATCACCTCATCCATTTCTTTATCTTCACGACAATATTCTATGGTGAGATTCTTCATGGACATGAATTCTAGTTATATGGACATTCTAATTTCAAAAACATCATAATAATTTTTTCAAATTTCATATGATACAATAGTATAGTGAAAGTTATCCAATATCATATCCTTTACATTTTTATCTTCCAATACTAAATCATTTAGATTGAACCAATGTGGTGGATTTATTAGGATAGACATAAAAAAATTTATATCTTCTATAATTTTTCAATAACCACATCTGTCTCCCAAAATGAAATTTACCCAATCAAAGAATGAATAAATAGACTCATGGGTGTTGACATTAAGATCCTATTACTTGATAAAAATAACATTTCTCTTTACTTCTATGACATTGGAGTTTCCCTCATAAATATTCTGAATCATTAATGACATCTCATGTGATGACTTACATAATATGACCAAAATATAAATTTCATTTGATAGGATACCCCTAAAGGATAGATTCCTTCAGAATCAATATCTCATTCACTCATTTCAGTTTCTGATTAATCAATATTGTCAATACTTGCAGAAATTCCATGCATTATTTCTATAAATAAAACCATACATAATGATCAAAAGTAATGTTT
This sequence comes from Viscum album, assembly GCA_963277665.1. NCBI lineage: Eukaryota > Viridiplantae > Streptophyta > Magnoliopsida > Santalales > Viscaceae > Viscum > Viscum album. Next base: position 1,875,730,656 of record OY728142.1, on the reverse strand, counting down.
CTTTTGATTCATCCATAATTTAATATTATTTCCAAAAAATATCGAAATCCATTTGTGATTGACAACCTCCAATTCTCATATTTTGAGAGAACCACATTATTTCCACCATTCCCTATGATACCAACTATTAGGATCATTAGGTCAAATACCATAAGGGGGGGTTAATCATGGCATTACATATTATAACCCTTTACACATCATATCTTGTTTCTTTGTTGAAAAAACTAATTTATCCCTTTATCCAACAATGATGTATGAAGAGAAATAAACTAATACAAATGAAACAGTGAATTTATTTGGTTCACCCTCGATGGGCTACGTCAAAGGAGAATAAAATGAAAATGTGTTGATGTACCAAATACCTTAAAATTCACATCCCAATTTCATGGATTAAGAAAGATCACTTATATACCCACACACACTACCTATACATTATTTAGGTTCTAATCAATACACTCCCATGTTCACTCTTAATGTATATTTATCTGGGTCATTTCCAGATGAAAGGATCATCATATTTCTCTTTGTTTACCAACTTCTCTTAGAAGGGATCCACTAATAGAATATAGACTTGTAGGTCCTTTTTTTAATGAAAGAACACATCATCAACTATAATTAGATGCCCTATTGATGTTACATTTTTACATGTATATAAAATCAGATTTTTTCTGTATTGTTATTTAATAGAATTGTTTTTGTGAACTTTTCTTGTCCCTTAATGAACAACCTACTTCCACTAGGAACTATGCCACACAACATTGCATAAATTCTTTAAAAATCACCACATCCATGATCTTCCCCCACATAACACCTCTGTATACCACATATGAGTACTACTTTTATATCCTGCATCAGCATACTATCTCCATGTACCAAGTCTTCTTCGAAATAATACCTTCTTTCTTTTCCATATACCATGTGTCACAAACCACAGTTTATGAACCCATCATAAGAACAAATTACCCTTCATGGAATCAACATCATGAAAATCATATCCATTTTCAGAATCCTAATCATAACCTACATTAATACATCACCAAATTCCAAATGAAATGATGTTTTCATAAGAAAATTCCTCTCTATTATAATTATTGGATTAGAGGTCTTATTATAGGAAAATATATACACATAATTTAATCGTACATGACTTAAAAAATCATTTATGTGGTCCAACATTCACTACATATTGAGCTCCACCAATGACCTGTTATTCCCTCTACAGTTTGGGTACCGAGACTCTTTATTAGTGATGATAGATCCCTTCTATGTACTACCTCATTTTCTCCTCCTAAAATCACTACCTCCTTTCCACCATTGAAAAAAATAATGTATATATAACGGAATCCATAAACCATTTTCCTATCATGAACTATAGGCTTTTGCGTACTGTTTCAATCCCATGAACCATTTATTCATTCAGGTTCTGCCTACAACACTTTGAGGTCTTTATTGCACTTCTAGGCATAGTCCTTCCCTTTAACAATTTTCACAACCATTATGCATACCTCCTACGCAGTCTGCAAACTATCCTTCATAGTCCAAGAGCATATCCATCATACTTGTAAAAAAAATTCCTTTTAAAAAAATAAACTCTTGATTTTTTGGCCCAAGAATTAGGAAAAAAATATACAAATGTGCTTCCATATAATCCATATATGGTAAAAACCAACAACAATCATTCACGGTCATATAGTTTTTTCAAAAACACAAACACTCTCCAAAACACTAATGGACCTCCTTGATGGATTTTTCAAACATATTATCATAGAAAGAACTCAACATGAGGCAAGGGAAATGGCTTAAGCTATACCGGTATTATGATTGTTCCATACACTACCCCACGGATGGAAAATATGGTGTACGATGCATAGATCATGATTGATCATAGAGTTATAATCAAATGAAGATTAGAAGGGATACTGTATTCATGGATCTAGAAATGATATATATAGCAATTATCAAAGAAGGTGAAATATCATTATATTTTCAATTGGTTTCTAAACCTTATTTATTGGAAATAATAACAGATTCTCAGTTTGATGATGGGAATATTAAAAAAATTATTGATGTAATGGTTGGGATGTTTCTAGAAATCATTTATGATGATTGAATTCTAAAATTTATGAGGATATTTGTTCCCTATATACCTATGTTAAAATGTGAGTTATTATATGATGCCCATAGTTTAAAATTTTCTATACCCTCATGTAGTAGTACGATTTATAGAGATTTGAAGGAACATTTCGAGTGGGAAAACATAATGTGAGAATCTACAGATTATGTATCTGAATGTTTAGTCTGACAACATGTGAAGGAAAAAATAAAAATCCTCGAATAGTCATGCAGCCTCTATTTATTCAAGCATTGAAATGGGATGACATCACCCTAGATTTTTCAGTGGCATGGCAATAACTCCAACAAATATTGATACAATATTGATGATTGTTTATTGAACTTCCTAATATACTCATTTAATTTCTAAAAGAGAGGATTTTCAATTTTTGTGCCTTCCTAAAATTTATCTTAATGAAATTATAATACTTCATGGTGAACCTATATTAATTTTTCAAATAATGATCAACGATGTACAAAAAAAATGCTTGAAACATATTAAAAAATACATGGATGTTTGTCTTTATTTGAGTACTACTTATCACCCATAAAATGATGGATGGTTAGAAAGAGCTATACAAACATTAAAACACATGTTGTGATCATGCTCACATGATTGTCAAGGTATCGAGGATCAGTATTTACCTTTGGTATATTTTTCTAGCAATAATAGTTTCCATTCGTGTATTCAAATGGAACCATATGTATCATTTTATGGCAAAATATTACATACAACAACATGTTGGTATGAATCCGAATAAAGGGAGCATGTAGGAATACAAATTATGATGGAAACAATATCAATGGTAAGGTTAATTCAAACTCATATCAAATTATATCAAACAAGGAACAATATCAATATCGATAATCTAAGGAATGAAATTGAATTTCAAGTGGGAGATCCTGTTTTTTAAAATTATCTCCATGGAAGGGTGTTATATGGTTTGGGAAGAAAGGGAAATTCAGAACTAGGTACATTGGACATATTTAAATTAAAGTTTTCAATTGGAGATGTTAAATTTCATTTGTAAATGACACATAGAATTTCTAAAGTATAAAATTTGTTACATGTCTCAATGTTGATAACATACATTCCAGACCCAACCCATATCCTCACTTTTGAAGGAATAGATCTAGAACATTCTATTTATTAATATGAAAAGAATATCTGGATCTAGGACACTAAAGAACATGTGTTGATGAGGAGGACTACTCAGTTGGTAAAGGTACATTTGAAAATTGTAAAATTTATGGGGAAATGTGGGGGCCTAAGATACATATTTTGAATAACTTCCCAAATATTTTTATGAGATGACATTCTGGAATGTTTTCGGAAAAACATTTTGTAGGTCGGAAGAATGTAAGGAACCATAAATATATCAAGTAGATTTACCTTTTTATGTTTATTTAATATAGTATATATAATTTAAAATCACTAATAGGACATAATACACACTGAATAAACAATAAATGAATGAAATAAAAGGTATTTCTAGAGGGTTTGAAACATATACTAATGAAATAGTAACACCACATTGGAATTGTAATATGACACTTATGAATAGCATATTAACTTAATGATAGTAACCCCACACAAGAATGTTTAAATAAAATTTAGGCACCTTGTTAATGAAATTATGATATAAATATGTCATTGTATAAGTAAATGAATATTTTAAAAACAATTAATTATGTGTAGTGATTTTTTAAGTCAATAATATATAATTAAAATTTTATAATTAAAAAATTGATTTCAAAGAATATTCATTCCCATAAAATTTTATTCACAAATTAATTTTTTTTCTTATTATTTTAGGATAATATTATGGGACCATAAAAAATTTTAAATTGTGTTATAACATTGGGTATAATTTCGAAATCAATATTCTTTAGTAAATGATGATTTTAATTTAAAATTAAATATATCATATTTATAAAATTATTTTAATAAAATTTAGTTCAATTTTGAGTTTGACACGTCAAAATAAAATTGGAATGAAGTTTTTGGAATTTTTTGAAATACATGAATTTCCAGTGAATAGTGAAATACAATAATTTAACGTATTTAAACTATAATCCAAATGAATGAATTAAAAATAGAAGGAATAATCTAAGAACCTAGACCTAGAAATCACATACCCTATCTTCTGTATTTATTCGTAGGAAACATAACTATTTTTTATCATGAGCCAAATAGTAAGAAAATGCATAATATATTAAAAAATCACTCATCTCCTTCATATTAAAAACCACACCTCACACCATCTTCCTCTAGAAACTCTATGAATTTAATTTTGTTAAAGTTAATCAAAGATCCTCATCTATAGTATCTCCCCCATGTGCAAGAGATCTTGGTATTGCAAAAATAAAAAAACTCTTTTCCCTAGTGAGTTTGTCATATATGATAATTCAAGAGGTAAACCCTCTTCCTTTTCATTAAATTTTATTTAAATTTATATTATTATCTTATCCTATCTTCCCCTCCACAATCAAAATTATCATGATAACAATAATTTCACACACACATATATATATATTAATTATATCATTTTAACGATAGTTCAAATGAAAATATCATTACTCTCATTACGTTATTTTAAAAACAAAATCAAAGTCTGGGAGTTTCTGATTTTCAACCTTTTTAGATAGAGGATTTATTTATTTAAACATTACTTCAATTATTCTGATTAAACCATTTATATTTTTGAACCATATTATAATATCATATTATATACTATTTTAAGATCTTGAATCATTTAATATACATGTTATTAAATAATTGAACACAACTAGTTCAATATGATCGAAAACCCACTAAAATTAGGTAAAGAAATTATCATTAATTTGTTATATAATAATTAATCCAAATATATTAAGAAATACGTAATAGTAATTATATATTTTTTCATTAATAAAATGGAATTCCAATTCTGTAGAATTAAACCCATTTTTCATAAATTCCATTACTTATAACCAAGCGAATAGATCATGAAATCAACGATACAAACACTCCATAATGAGGGGATTAAATATTATAACTTATTAAATGCACCATAGATTAACACAATATAAATATAATAGTGTATATTAATGTATATTAGGATCTGAATAAAATTATTTGTGAATCTAATTTCAAATTTTAACACCATAATGTCAATTGAAAAACACATTCATACATAAGGTAATGGTTCTCTCCCCAAATCATCATTTTCATTCAGGTTATCATTCTTCTTCTATACAAAAATTTAATTAATCCTTATTTATATATAATAATTATAAATTATATATATTATATAAAATTATATATATAGATTAGATAATATATCATTAATAAGATAATGAATATTTTTGAAAGGTTCCCATCTAATTTAATCCTGATATGCACGTCTAATTAAAGGTAATGTCTCGATTTCATACCCATTTTCATTTAACATATATAGTCAATTTCTAGTTAAAATTATTTCTATAAAATACCTAAATGTTTCATGTAAAAAATTTCATTGATCATTTCTAGTTTTATAAAAATAATTTTTCATAATAACTCTTCTTTGCAATGTAAAAAAGTGTATTCTTATCAATAATTCCTCAGTTATTTTATTAGAGTTATCTCATCTATGTCAACACCGTTTTTTATTATTATGTTTTTAGAATAATATTTTATTATATCATATACCATGTTTTATTTAATGGTTTATGATTAAATTTTCTATTTATATACAATCTTGAAACCTTAATCCATATTATTCTTAATGATTAGTGACTATGTTTACTGATTTAGGGAGGTTAATTAAATTTCATTTTTTAGTATATGATTATAATGTTTTACATCATCTTATATAATTAATTCATCAGAAATTTTATGTATCAGTTGGGTCCATATATATCTTCTTTGCATGAGTGGATTGATGAAGGTTTTTATTGTAGGTCAGCAGCCTGAAAACAATGGACACTGTATCAGGATGATGTGACGACCTCAACCCTTTAGTTTCATTGGGATCAGATTTCCAGAATAGGAATCAGATGATTGATAGAGGCGCAAAATAAAGAATTTTCGGTTCTAGAAAACCCAGAATAACATGAAGTGTTCTCTGAAGAACAATCAATGTGGGAATAGAAGTGGTTACTAGGGTTTACAAACTACATGCATTGAATAACACACCATCACTCTAGGGAGACATAGTATGTGGACCCCACCTAGTGGTGGCTACACTTTCGGGACATCAGATGATTAGACAAGGTGTGTGACCATCGTCATATGTAAGGTGGGTTCTTCTGTGGATAGAGCATGTATCTAGAAAGATAAACAAACACTGGGTGGAGTACATGACATGTAATCCACCATATTTCCAGACACGATCTGTCATGCGGATCACCCAGTGTACAAATTGCAGGGGTTTGTATACATGGGTTTAGGCCATGTACAGGAACTGGGCCATCATACCCTGAGAAGATCCTGGATACCTTCACACAACATGTGATCCTTCCTTCATGCCATGTATATGAATTTTCACCTGTCATGTTCTCCAGACTCAGGAAGTTTTACAGGGTCCGTACTCAGAGTTAAGGGACACAAAACTTGACCAAGTATCAATTCAATGTAATCTATTCTACATGGATTTATCTTCTTGTCCACTATTCCCATAAAAAGTTTCATTTGGGTTAGTTTCCCCTTACTCATTCCCCCAATGGTCAGGTACCACTTCCATCCACATGAGTAGGATCCATTTGGAAGGACATTCTGAGATAGAGTTAGGTATCCTTCTAAGAGGCCTAGAGCATGATCCTTTATCCACTCTTGATCCTAGGTAGAGTCAGGTATCAACGTGTCCAATATATCAGGCGTTAATCCCTTACTTATCAGGTGATGCCGAATGAGTCGCAGTATCCACCAAGGCCCTACTAGTGATCCTTATCTATGTATCATGATCTTTTCCCACTAAGAAGTGTATTCTCCCCGTGTGAGTGTATTTAGGATCTCATCAGATCTATCAGTGCATCTATATATCTCATTGAATTTTCCAACAGATAGTACCTCTCAGAGGAATGTTATCAGAGCTATCAGACTCTTGGAGTGATTTCTCAAGTATGAGTTTTTGTGTGTAAATAATTGGGTTGAATCCCAAGTGTGTGTATGTAGTCCTTGTGACCTGATTCTAGAAAATGATTCTATTTTTCATTTATATCTGGATGTGTTTATCTTTCTATGTTTTGTGTATAACTATAATATATATATATGATTGTTCCTCTACTTTTTTATTTCATTTTGGGTTTTAGAGTCCCCTACTGAGTATTGTTATACTCACCCCTACATGGGATTTTCCCACATGTGTCCTGTCTAGTGCATAGTAGTGGCAATTTGATGATGTCTAGGATGGACCAAGACCTGATTGAGCCTTTTGAGTTCCATACATAATGTGGTGTTCCTACGATGATGATCAGTACTACCAATACCTATTTTTGGCTTATAGGTTACACTTTGTAGTTTTTATACTATTGTTTTTGGTGGGATTGTATTCAAGCCTAGTATACTTCCTCACATTACCTTCTATTTTACTTGTTTGGTGGGATTTAGTTGTACGCTTGCATTTCTTCCTTAGTGGTTTTTACTTTTCAAAATTTTCGGGATTGGATATTTGTGTGTGTGTACAAGTACATAATAAATTCCTCCAATTTTAGTGATATGCCTACTTGATTCTAGTCCCCAACCCTAGGACTATTAGAGGAAGGCTTGGGTAGTCATAGCATGGGCCCCCCTTGACAGGTCATGAATGGAAATTTGATCAAAGTTTCTCTATATAATTATTGAAAAATAATAATATTAAGAACCATGGAGGTCTTTTTACACCTTTTCAATCCTTTCTTCTTGAGTTTTGTCTTAAGATTTTGAAATTTTAACTTCCTAATAATTAAATTTTTCTGTTTCATTAATATGCTAAATTAATATTGACATGATTTGAGTCTACTCGTCTCCATATTCATATTGGAAATATGTAATTCTTAAATCATTTACATTCTTCAAACATTCATCAGTGCTATCTAGCAATATTTCTAGAAAAAGTACCATCTCATCAATATTAGATGATAAACTATTGAATGATTCATTGGGTTATATCATAAGTTTCTTTATTTTATAAAATTTATCACCATTCATTAGAATAATTTAATAAACCTTTTTTCGAAGAAACACCATTTTATATCTTAATCTCTTCTTTGATCAAGAATTAAGTTATTAGTTTTTCACCTCCATTTAATATGAATAATAAATTCTTTTAATATTTTTAATAACATTTATTTCTGACTAAGACGTTATTTTATTAGATGTCATCTTTATCTATGAATATAAATGTAATTAATTTTTCCTTCTAATTTCATTGAAGTAGTGAAAATTTAATCAAACCTGGTTTTTTATTTCATTCCCACAATGTCCAATTGATCTAGCTCTTGTTGGGAACGTTTTTTCATGTTATAACTCAGATCCAAAACATTTAAATTTAATTTATCATTCATTGAAACATCATTTTCTTCTTACATAGAAATATTATTATCCAAATTCTTATACATAGATAGTTCAATAAATTGATCAACATTATCAGATTAAACATTGGGATCACCATTTTCATTTAATGTTGGTCATCATATTCAATAATTGATGATAACGTTGTTTCTTAATCTAATAAATATTCGTATTGAATAATTCACAATTATTCATATTTCATGGTCTTCACTGATAATTTTGAATATGATGATGATGATTCTATATCATATGTGGTTTATTCAAAAACCTCCCCTTCCTTTTATTCTTATTATCATCCTCTTACATTTCTCCTTCTATATAAACCTCTTCTTATAACTATTCATATTCCACTTATTTATTTCATCCTTTTTATCTGTATTGTTTTTATTTTCAATCAACTTATTCACAAACGTTTTTTCATGTTCCTCTTTTAGACATCATATAAATCTAAAATTGTTGATTCCAGCAATCTCTGGTACATATTCTTTTTTAGGAATTACTTGAAATAAATCTTCCCCATAAAGTTTTTCCCATATTAGTGATATAATAGCTGTTGGCATGGACTAGAGATGTTTATTGAAAAATTAATCCATCTTTTGGTTTTATTTGAGTAGTGTGGGAAGTGTAAGGTATAGACATCATATAATCACTTCAAAATCCTTTCGAGATATTATCAAGAATATATTGTTCTTGTTTCCTTTTCTTCTTATTTTTTTCAACTATTGATTTAATAATTTATAAAACTAAATTTTCCATCATTTTACCTTTGTATTATCAATTTTTATCACTAGATACCCTGGATATCATACATCCTTATGTTTTAACATTTATTCAATGAATTAATTATGTGTCTTCATTTCCTGATTTCCCTTTTTTGTTAGTTAAGTATAATAATTTTTCTACATTGTCATATTATATTCTTCATCATTTTGACATTATGGTTGTGCCTTATGTGAAGTTCCTTCAACATTAAAAACAAAATTTAATGACATGGTATGAAAAAACAATGTCCTTTAGGATATCATATCTTCATTGACAGGGGATGTTTTTTCTTGAAGTGGATATATTTTTTCACCAAAAATACATGAAATTAATTTTAAATAATTATTTATTTTGAATGAATGATGAAATTACAGTATTTGATTTTATAGAATATTTTTTTATATTATCCTCTATGATAATGAAAATCTTTACAATATCTATATTAATAATCTTCATAATGACATCTAAAACAAAAAAATATGATACTATTAATTTATCTCAATATCATTTTCATGGAATCATAGAACCAATAATCAACAAGAAAAGTACTCGACTTTATGGGGTTTTTGGGATAAAATAAGACCAATTTCATATTCCAAAAATAGTAAATAGTCCAAATTGGTTTCATTAAAATTATTAATCCTGTTTTGGGACTTGTGGGAAATACAACATGCTTCCTATTTTTATTTAACTCCATCATTTTTGAAAAATTCTTATAAGAAAACATATACGTTTTTCTGTACATAGTAATTGAACCATTGTCTTTCCCATCCTATGTAAAAAACTACACCATGGAATAAAACGATGAAACATATTCATTTTAATAATAGTAAAAATCCATATTATGTTTTTTTAACACATCACAATTCCTCTCCAAGGATAGATATAATCATTATAATATTTGAATAATATATTTCATAACATGATCTCTCTAACCGGATTTAAAAAAATAGGAACCACTTAGCATCATCTTATTTGGTCACATTTAGACTTGGATTTTGAAAAAAGATAATGAATGTAATGGACATATTTCAAATTGATTCATATAAATAATCCACCAAATTGGGATAAAACACCTTAGATGATTTATGTGGAATACTAGTTGAACCTTCTTATATAGGCATCAATGGTGATAGATTTTCTTCTATAATATAACCAATAGTAGATACTCTAATAATTTCAGGTCTGATGGTAATGATTGAACCTAAGAATTTTTTAAATGTTCTTTTTATCTGTACATGTTTTAGAATGTTTTATCATAGAGATGGTGATTCTTATTATGATATATTTTTTTAATGAAATTAATCAAATCAATATTTTTAATTAAAAATTTAAAAATAACTAATGTATTGATGTTGTGAAAAAACTAAATGAATAGAAGACTTCATTTCATAGTGGAATGATTCATCATTATGATTAATATATTTTTATTAGTTTTTTCAATCTAAAAAATATTATGATAGTTTAATGATGACTAATCAAAATTTTTAAATATAAAATAAGGTTACGAAAATTTTGATATAGAAAATTATTAATAAAATGATTCTGAAAATGTATTTATGAATTTGAGTTACAAAATTTTATAATAATTTCCATGTCTGGAATATATTTTGTGAATAATGGGCCGGTAATATTTTTTAATATGTGACTCTAAACAACTCTTTATGAATAAAGATTAAAAAATAGCAATTTAAAAAAAATTAATAAAATCTAAAGATCACGAAAAATAGAAAAAAAATACCCCTCCATTTAAATAGATTATATTAATATATATAGGAGGGTCCTTTAGAAGTAGATATTGATGATAAGAAAATATTGAGATTTCCAGGAATATATTTAATATATTCAAATCTATCAAAACTAGGGGTTTTGTAAAAAAATCAGCAAGATGATCTTTTATTCAGATGACTCGTAAGTATATATATCTATTATGTGCATACTCCCTATATAAATTGTGTTTTATATCAATGTTATCTACACATGATTGATGTGATTTGATTTTCCTTGAAGTAATTTAATATGTATTCTGACAATGTATTTTTGTTTTATATAAAATAATTCCATTATTAGTGACTATCTGTCACATCTACACATACTTTTTATTTTACAACAAAACATTCATTTGATGTTGGATAATATAAGTTCATGTTAATAAAATATAAAGAATATAAAGTTGACACCTCACTATTATATTCAAAAAATATTTTATGTTTCTCCCCATATAAAAAATGTTTAAAAACATTTTAATTATCAATCATATGTTTTTTAATATCATTAATATTTCCTTTCATAGACAATATATATTCACTTCATAAGATATAATGTCTTAATAATATATTCCATAACCAATATTGATCATCCATTTCACTATGTCATTGTTGGTCTTTACTCTTATAGTATACAAAGTTATGTGTATAAACAGAATCTTACTAATTTCTAGAGTGAATAAAATAATCCTTGAAATTGTGTAATAAACAATTATCATTCCTAAAGCTCATAAGGTAAACATCATCAAAAAATTGGCATATGATTGTATGGTTGTGCCTAATCCCTTCAATTAAGAAATCATTTAAAATAACAGTTTTTCTAAAATGAAATGTTTCACATATTGTCACAATCCTTCGTTAAGAAATATCTCTGAACATTTCTTTTTCAAAATTATTCTTTCTTATGTTATTTAATGAGTCATTTGTTTCAAATCATGTTCTAGGAAAATACAAAATACATATACTATAAATTATTGTTATTGTAATGATTCTTATTTTCCTGAAAATAAATATTCGACTTTCAAAACCTAAACATTCTTGTCTATGTTACAATTTGAATATAATGTCTTTGTCAAACACATTTTTCAGACATTTTTGGGTGTATTTCATTTCCATAGTAAAATATGTATTATAAATACCTTAATATTGTATTTTATTTAAGGATGAAATCATTTTCTAATTACCATCACAATTTCACATGGGTAAAAAGGTTAACTTTTTGAATAGATTTAATCATTTTGCAGAAAATATTTTTTTATGCGTATATCCCAAATTGGTAGGATAACCCTTTGGAAAAATATGTTAGTGAACTGTAAAGAAATATTACATACAAGTATAAAATTATGATAAATGATTCATCAAAGAAGAAATTTATGAATTAATTTTATAGAAATTTTATTATCCAAAAATCAATTATTTTTGGAACGTTGTTTATCAGAAATATTTTGTAAACTATTTTTTCATATTTTTTCGCGATCTAATTAAAATAATATATTTTTTATAAAATAGTTTTATCAACTTATTTATAATGTTATAATATTTAAATAATCAGAATATTTATTTTTGAATCTACCTTATCAAGATTATCTTTATAATTATCTTGTTTTTTTAATAAATTTACAATTTTCACTTTCTAAAAGTTTTTCAAAATGAGAATCCTAATCATAAATTGGTAAATACATTGTTCCTACTAAGGATTATTATTCATTAACATATGTAAAAATTTTCTCTTTAGGATTAGTATCCATTAAAAATATGTTTTTATGTTTTTCATTTTTTTACCATTTCCATCATACAATGATTGCTAATTTGTAAACTTAAAAAATATTTATGTCCCTCTCTCAAAAATAGCCATTATCAGATGAAATTTGAAAAGAATAACCACCACTATAACTCAATGGGTCCGTGTATTATAAATGATTTATTCTTTTAGAGTTGAAATGTATTATATCAACTCATTTTGAATGTATTTCCTTTATCTCGTTCCTTTTCATATTTTGAAAATATTCCCTAATATTTACAACATTATTATAGTCCTGTAATGAAACATCAGAATCATTACTGACACCATTATAATTAGGAATTTTCTAATAACAAAATTCAAAATATTTCTTTCTGACTCTCTTGTTCATCATTTGGGCTAGATTAACTAATTTATTCTCAGAAAAATCTAAAGTGTTAGAATCATATTTAACACCAACGTTACTCTTTCCATATCATTTAACTACATTCATAGGTGTTTGAACGATAGTAGTAATAGTATTAGTAACAGAATATATACCATCATTGATCTTATTTGGTTTCTCATCATCTCTCTTTAGTCTCCCGTCATATATATATATATATATATATATTATATCTAATAAGGTCCTCTAGAGTAAGATTATTAATCCATACTTCCTCATCCACTGCTGTTTTACTGGATCCTCACTATTTGGAAATAATATCACTAATATTTTTAACAATATTTTTATCATCATTGCATTTTTCTCCAAAATAATACAAAATATTTTTGAATTTCATGATCATATTGTTTATATTTTCAACTAAGTATATAGGTAATCATTCAGATGAATTATATTCTACTATAATCAGATATATTATTTTATAAATAACGTTAGAATTTACAATGGGTGAGAGATTAATAATTTTCTACATACTCTTTTATTTATCACATAATGATATCCCATTGTTTGTACATTTTTTAATGTAAGAAAATTAAGTATTCTATACAATATAATTGAACTGATACATTTATTTTTTATGATTATTGAAATATGTTACATCCTTATATATAATCTTTTAGTATCATTTGAGAATAAGAAGAAATTATTACCTCTATTATTTATTAAAAAATTCACATAAAATCTCTTTAGGTTTCATAGTCATAACCATCAATGATAGGTGGTTTGTTTGTATTTATATTATATATAAAAAACATTCATAACAATGATATATAAAACATTAATTTTTTTTTGAATAACACATTTTTATATAAATTTATTTAAAAATATGTTTATAACATAACATCACAAAAAATGTACTTAATAACAATAGTAAAAACAAAGCATGTATAATATTTATAAACTACATTTTATTCCAATTCCAGGATTATAATAACAGATTATGATGGATACAATTATAATATGTGGTGATTTATAGTTTAAAAAATTAAAAATAATTAAAATAAACAAAACAAAAATCCATTTTAATTAATATTATCAAACTCATATTGTTGACCTCACCTATTTTGATACTCCCATTTATACTTTTATAAGTTCTCATAATCCCAATTATTGTTTATCTATATTCAAATTATCTAAATATATGATATTCTTTTATCAAGATGATCATAATGCTAAAATACTCCTTGAGATATGTTAATCAATGGTTATCTATGTTTATATAAGTTATAAATTAATTCTAACTCAATTGGATGTGTTTTTTACAAAATAGATAAGTGTTGAGTCACTGATCTACGTATAGCTACTGATAAAGAGCTACCGGTACCCAGTCTACCAATAGACTTAGTCTACTGATAGACAGAGTCACCGATACACTAAGGTAACTGATATAAACAGAGCTATCGGTAAGCAGATACCAAGTCTACCGATAGAACAGACTAGAGCTACCAAGCTACCAATATGAAGAAGTCTACCGATATAACCAGTTCACAGACAGTTACTGATAGAGAAAGTCTAACAATAGAGGGAGTAACTGATACCTAGAGCTAACGACACAAAGAGCTACCGATGCAAGTTCAAAGAAGCTACCGATGGAAGGACTGCTACATAAAATCCACCATACACGTCTACCAACAGAAGGCTACTAATAGTTGACCAACCAGTCAAACTCTATACTCTCAATACTAATTATTTATTATGCTAACAGTTACATTTGATGTTTTTAATGCAGTTAATGTTATTTAATGATCTTTGTTGCCATGTCAGGTAATCGTACCTAGTACCCATGAAAAAGTTGATCAGTCCTTTTTGCCGGAGCTGAAAGCTATGAAATGGAAGAAAAATACCTAGATGAAAAAAGTGGGTGGTGTCATCGTGATGAATCAACAAGAACTAAGTAACTACGAAGGAACAAAAAAAGAGTAAAAAAGAAAAAGGCTCATCATCATTCAAACATGGTGCATTCACACAAGGCAACATCCATACTCTAAGAATCCTAGATATACTTGAAGCCACTCTAATGAAGGAAACCACAAGCTGGATCTTGAGTGAAGAACTACCACAAAAAATTCATGCACTGAAGATGAAATGATGAAACAAGAACCAAAGAAGAAAACGACACTCTATTTTCTGAGAAAAAACTAGAGAAGGACTTAGAAGCTTGTTTGACCAACCAAACGAGTCCAGAGCTGCGCTGGCAATCTCTAAAGATCTTCTAAACTCATTCTCACTTACTTTTTTTTTATTCTTTCATTTAATTTTTGAGTAGTGTGTATACCCTGTTTATTTTACACACACACTATCCCCTGACCTAAACTGGAGGCTTCTTAAATCTTCACTCAAACTTCATAAGTCTTTGTTTCCCATTATGGATAGTGGTAGAGGTCGAGTATGACCTGGATAGCTATGAGATATTGTTTTTTTTCACATATAACTGTGGTAGAGGACTTTGTACCTAGACAATGTGTTCACTGTTGTTTACCCCGATCTAGGGTGTGGATCATTTTATATAAATTGTTGAGAGGACTATGTGTCGGCTTGAGACTAAACCTCTTGGTTACATCTTCTGTGATTTATAGCTTATGAATTTAAGTATACTATATATATAGATTTCATATTCCGCTGTTATTACGTTGAAATACAAAATTATTTTAAATCTACTTTGATAGTTAAATTATCAAGTGTTTATACTTATTGTAGATCAGTAAGTTAGTTTCAAATGTTAATTTATCATTCAGATTAAGTTAACTGAGACTTAATCAATCTTTGAGAAACTGATTGAACATTTACACTCTGTATAAATTCACAATAGTTTAACTTTGATTTTTAATTGGGGGACTTTAAGAGAAATATTTTTAACAAAAATTTTATTTGGATCTAAATTAACCCTCCTCTTGAGTATCCACTCTGACAAACATTTGGTTTCAGAGGATTGTTTATTAACACAAATTTTCAAAACATTTTACTTTTCAACTCTAATTTTACTTGCATCATTAAAGATCGTAAATTTCTATTAGTTCTAAATTTAATCTCATTGAAACTATTCTTTAAAATCTAGTTATGGACAATATACTAGAGGGTTCTGCTACAAACCAGCCACCTTTCTTCAATGGCACCAACTATACCATGTGGAAACTGAAAATGAAAATACATATAGAGAGTATGGGTTTTGATATCTGGACTACTATAGAATCCCAATATACAATTCCAGAAACTGAAAGAACAGTTTGGGATGAACCTACAAAGACTTATTAAAATAATAATTGTAATGCTATGAATTCTCTGTATTATGCTCTAGGAGATGAAGAAATTAATATAATATCGTCTTGAAAAACTGCTTATGAAATATGAGATACTTAGTGTGTTTCTCATGAAGGAACAACTAATGTTGAAGAAATGAAATTAAATAATTATACTATTAAATATGATAATTTTAAAATGAAGACCGATGAACCTATTTCTGACATGTATCTTAGGTTCAATGAGATTGTCAATATTATGAGCTCACTTGGAAAATTTGTTCCAGCAAAGGAACAAATCATGAGAATCTTGAGATGTCTACCAGATCGATGAAGGGTCTCTTCTGTTTCAATCATAGAATCATGTGACATTAGAGCTCTCCCTGTAAAAGAGCTTATTGGTAAATTATTGCTGTATGAGGAAGAACATAAGGTAATTAAAGAAGAAGATGATGAAACTAAGAGAAAATCGGCGGCATTCAAGTCTACTGCTTCAAAGAGCAAAGACAAGGAGAAAATTAATTCACCTACTGAAAGTTCAACCAGTGTCGATTCTGATTCAGACAGTGATTCTGAAATGGATAAAATAGCCAGGAGGTTCAATAAGTTTTATATGAATAAGGCATTCTTTAGAAAATCTAACTACAAATGAAAGTATGACAACAAGGGTCATTGATATAAGTATTGGAAAAAGCCAATCAAGGATGATGATATAGTCTACTATGTGTGCAAGAGGAAAGGACACATCAAGGCCGAATGTCCAAAATTGAAATTCAAAAATAAATATGATTATAAGAATAATAAGTAAAAGGAATCTATTAAAGAAACATGGAGTTCTTCGGAGGATAGAACAAGTGAATCTGAAGTTTCTGATTCTGAAAAGAATCATAACAACATGTGCTTCATGACTAATACCACTGAGGTACATGTTTCCCCTATGTTGAATGATTATTATTCTGAAAATAACAGTGATTTAGACAATAATGAAAATATTTCTTAGGCTGAAATGTTTGAATACTGCAATATGCTAGAAGAAACATTTAATGAACTTAAGGACAAGTATAAGTCACTAAAGAAACAACATGCTCTCATTGTCAATGATAAATCTGCCTTTGATATAGAAAAATAAAAGAATGCTCAACTGTTAAAGGAAAATAATGAATTGAAAATGTCTAATGACCAACATAGAAAAGACATAGAAAATTTCACAATGTAATAGTTACACTTACTCAAATGTTAGGAAAACAAGTTACACCTAAATACACTACTGGTTTGGGATACCAACCTGTATAGAGACAATTCACTAAAATATTATTTATTCCTAAGTCTGGAAAAAATTCTGCTTATTCCAGTTCTGGAAATTCTTATGCTTCAACTAGTTACTCATGTGGTTATAGATCAAATAAAGTTCATCTTTTAATATCTATTGATTCTGTAAATTATATGAGACCCATAAGAAAAATATGGGTACCTAAATCACTGATTTCTAACCTTTCTGGACCCAAGAAGATCTGGGTACCAAAATCATTTTCCATCTAAATCTGTTTTGTAGGAAACCTGCTTGAAGAGTTCTTACAAAAAGGTTTGGTACTTTGATAGTGGATGTTCAAGACATATGTCTGGAGATTACTCATTCTTCAAAAGTCAAATCAAGGTTGATGGAGTCCATTTCACTTTTGGTGATAATTATAAAGGAAAAACAATTGGCTTAGGCCATATTGGTAACACTGATTCAGTTTGGATTTCTAAAGTTTTATTTGTTGATGGAGTTAAATACAATACTTTAAGCATTTATCAATTATGTGATGATGGATTTAATATGAAATTTAAAAATGATTCTTGTAATTTTTTTAACTCTAAAAATGTTTTATTACTTTCTACATTAAGAAATAAAAATGATTATGTTGTTGATCTGAATTCTTTAGTCAAACAAAATGTTAATTGTTTAAATGATTTTCATAAAAAATCTTTGTTGCGGCACAAAAGATTAGGACACTGAAACATTTATTCACTTATAAAATTGACAAGTAAGAACTTAGTTAGAGACCTACCTAAACTTGAATTTCCAAATGACAAAGTTTGTCATCCCGGTCAAAAGGTAAAGCAACATAAAGTTTCATTTAAATCAAAGAAAGAATTTTCAAATTATCAACCTATTGAGTTGGTTCACATAGACCTATTTGGTAGTTCTAGAGTTTCTAGTTTAATTGGGAAGCACTATGTCTATTTCCTTGTAGATTACTTTTCTAGATATTCTTGGTTATACTTCTTAGCTCCCAGAAGTAAATCTTGTTTTTACTTTGTTAAATACTTCAAATCTGTTGAAAATCGTAGTGGTCATAAGATTAAAACATTGAGAAGTGATCGTGGCTGTTAGTTTGAAAATCAATAGTTTGAATCTTATTGCTCACACAGTGGCTATAGTAAAAAAATTTCTGCTCCAAGGACACCTCAACAGAATGGTGTAGTAGAAAGAAGGAATAGAACCCTTCAAGAAATAGCTTGAACCATGCTTAATGGATATGACCTGCCCTTTTAATTTTGGGCTGAAGCTGTCAATAGAGCTTGCTATATTTTTAATATAGTCCTAATTAGACCAGTTCTTAAGAAGGCCACATATGAGTTATGGAATAATAGAAAACCTAATGTTTTTTACATTATATTCTTTGGCTGCAAAGCTTTTAATCTTAATACAAAGGATAATCTAGACATGTTTTCTTATAAATGTGATGAAGCTTTTTTTTCCTGGTTATTCATTAACTATCAAAGCCTATAGATTCTTTAATAAAAGAACCAAATGTGTGGATGAATCTCTTCACATCATGTTTTATGAAACTGATCCACATGAGTCTAAAACCTCTCCTGAAAATCTTGAAGAATATTTGAGTTTTCTTGACCTTAATAATAAATCTAAAGAACCTTCTGTAAAAACATCCAATTCTGGACATAATCTGGAATTTGCTTCTATAGAACACAAATTTGGAGATGAACCTGGAATTTCTAGTCCTACCTTTACTAGATCAACAAGGATTCAAAATAATCATCCTTTGGATGCTATTGTTGGTAATCTTGATAGAGGAACACATACTAGAGCTTATCTAAGAAACTAGGTTGACCATCAAGCGTTTATTTCACATCTAGAACCTAAAAATGTCAATGATGCAATAAATGGTGAATTTTTTGTAATAGCTATGAAAGAAGAGTTAAATCAATTTGAAAAAAATAATGTCTGGGAATTAGTTGACAGACTCAAGGACACTTTGAAAATAGGCACTAAATGTGTTTTTAGAAACAAAGTTGAGGAATCAAGAAACATAGTTCGAAATAAAGCAAGACTAGTTGAACAAGGATATAGTCAAGAGGAAGGTATATACTATGAGGTAACCTTTTCACCTGTAGCCAGATTACAATCCATTATAATTATATTTTCCTATGCTACTCATCTGAATTTCATGTTATATCAAATGGATGTCAAAAGAGCCTTTTTAAAGGGTTTTATAATTGAAGATGTTTTTGTTGAAAACCCACCTGGATTTACTAATACTCATTTTCGAAATCTAGTTTTTAAACTTTCTGAATCTTTATATTATTTAAAAAACTCCAAGAGCTTGGTATGATAGACTTAGTAATTTTATAATTTCAAAAAAAATTACTAAATGTAATGATGATTCAACTATTTTTATTAAAATAATTTCTAAAGATGTTTTAATAGTCTAAATCTATGTTGATGATATTATTTTTTGATCTTCTAAACACTCATTATGAACTGATTTTTCAAAGAGTATGAAAAATGAATTTGAAATGAGTTTAATGTGAGAAATTAAATATTTTCTGGGATTTCATGTTTTTCAATATGATAATTTTATTATTTTGTATCAAAGTAAATATACAAAGGATCTTTTATAATGTTTTGGTTTAAATTGTTTTAAGGAAAATGAAACTCCTATGAGTATAGTCTGTAAATTGGATGCATATGAAACTGGGAAACCAGTGGATCAAACCAATTACAGAGGAATGATAGGAATCTTACTTTACATTACTGCTAGTCGACCAGATATTATGTTCAGTGTATGTATGTGTGCAAGATTTCAAGCTAATCCAAAAGAATCTCACTTAATTGTTGTTAAACGAATTTTTATGTAACTTAAAAATACTGTAAACTGAGGTATTTTTTACCCAAAAGTACATTCCATTGAGTTTATAAGTTATTTAGATGCTGACTTTTCTAGTTGGAAGTTGGATAGACAAAAATCACATCTGGAACATGTTATTTATTTGGAAAAAACGTAGTATCTTGGTGTAGTAAGAAGTAGAATTCTGTTGCACTATCCACTGCTGAAGCAGAGTTCATAGCTGCAGGTAGTTGTTGTGCACAAATTCTGTGGATGATACAAACTCTTTTGGACTATGGATATGACTTTAAGCATGTTTCAATCAACTGTGACAACACTAGTGCAAAAAACATCTCGGGGAACCCTCTATCTCACTCTATGACCAAACACATTGATGTACGACACCACTTCTTGAGAGATCATTTCCAAAAGGGTGATATTACTCTTGAATTTATTGGTATTGAACATCAATTAGAGGACGTTTTAACCAAACCTTTGAGTTTGTATAGGTTAAGTAACATTAGACATGAATTGGGTATGATTAACCTTGATCGGTATTATCCTCACTGATAAATCCTCACCGATAAATCCTCACCGATAAATCCTCAACGATAAATCCTCACCGATAAATCCTCAACGATAAATCCTTACTGATAAATCCTCGCCGATAAATCCTGACCGATAAATTCTCACTGATGTAACCTCACTGGTAAGAATTCTCACTGATAGACCCTACCGATGAGTGCTCTGGTTTAAACTTCTATCTGCCACCAAAATATGAATTGTTTTTACTTTATGTCATTTCATTTATTTATTTTATGATTCCTAAATGATAAAACTAAAGTCATAGCTACTTCTCAATACACCGAGCCTCAAACACTTTACCCTAAAACCTTAACTCCCGAATCTTTTGAGAACCCTAAATCTATCGAATCTGAGATGGAAAAAACCAAACTCCCTTCTGTTAGAGATATTGCTGATGAGCCTAAGATAAAGAAGTAGAGGTCCTAATCAGAAGAAAGTGGTAGTTTTGGAAGAACTAGGTCAGGTAGGCGACCAGTGAATCCTCATCTGCAGAATAGAGTCACTATGATTGAAAAAGAACTCTGTGTGGAATAGCTGCTGGAAAGTAAATCGTTATTTCTTGAAGTACTGAAAGATAAAAAATGGGTAGATTGTTTTTCAAACAACAATTGTCCCTACTATCCGAAGATTGTGAAGCAATTTTATGACTATTTATGTGTTGAGAAATCTGAAGATGAGAACTGAGTAAATTTGTTTGTGAATGGAAATGAGTTGTCCTTTTCATCAACTGAGTGGGCTGAATGTCTGAAATTTCCACACGAAGGTGTATCTGGATATGTCTCAAGAGCTATACCACCTACTAGTGATTTCATTGATTATGAGACCACCTTGGAGGAAATCACTGACGATGGAAATCAAAGACAAGTTGTAGGTGCTAAAATGGATTGAGAGACCAAATTACTATTCATGTTTGTTCAGAATGTTTTAATACCAAGGAGATGGGAGTTTAAAAATTTATTATATCGAGTTATCTATCTCCTTCATATTTTGAGACATGGAGTCAAAGTGAATCTATGTAGATTGCTGATGACTCAAGTGGAAGACATGATTAGACCCATGTCAAAAACTAATGCCTTGTTCTTTGCCAAATTGATCTCAGTAATGATCAAAGTGAAAGGAATAGTTGAGTCTCAAGATGATATAGTGGTAGTAAGGAACAATTTATTTGTTACCAGTACAGTTTTAAAATACATGAATATAAATTGGAACCCATGGATAGGAGAATGGGTCACTGAAGACAAGATGGTGTATGATAAGTTCAATCCGGTTGGTCATCCTTCAAGACTGAAGGATGTGAGGGATCCAGTTCTGGGACCTGATGAAGTGGATCCAGAATACAGTGATGATTCAGAAGGAGAAACACTCCTCTGCTGATGAAGGAGGAGACCCTGACTTACCTCCTAGCCCAACTCCTGAAGATCTAGATCAACATAAATCAGAGAAGGAAGAAGCTGGTTTATAGGATGTTGAAGAGGCTTCTGTAGAGAATGAAGAAGATGTTCATGAAAGTGAAGCATCTCTGTCAGCTGATTTGAGCCTTAGTCTAGTGATTGGACAATCATTAGTGACTTCTATGAATGAAAATGATGTTTCCATACCCTTGCTTAGTTTCGAATACCCTCCAGCTATTGGAGAGAAATAATTGATATTAGAAGATTCTCCTGAAAAATGAAGACCTACTGAGAATGCTGTTGAGAATTCTATTGTTTTACTTGGGGATTCACCAGTTGAGGGGGATCATCAAACCATATCTGGAAGTGTTATAGTGGTTGTTGATATTGAGGACGGGGAATAAGACCCAGGTTTGTTGTTTGAGGATTAGATTATCCTGATTATGAGAATGAAGAATCTCTACATAGACTAAAAATCATTTATGATGTTGAGACTAAGTTGCTACCTGAAGATGTGGTTATAATGCATGAACTGGATACTTTAAAGAAGAAGCTTGTGGAAAGTTTTGTGGAAGAGGTAATGAAGATGGAAGGTTCTCTGGTCTCTCCATTTCAGTCTATCATGACTGACTCAGTGGTCAGTTTAGCATCTAAAAGAGAATCTCTTGTTGTTTCACCTACTGATATGATCACTAGGGCTAATCTAGAATCCTTAAAGGATGCGCTGAAAGAGTCTTTTAATGCCTTAGTTGCTGAGATGAAGCATTGTTTTGCTAAAGATATGAGGATGTTGGAATGATCTTTTGAACTCTCTCTAGGTTGTAATTAGTCAACATTCATGGAAGAAATAGTAGAAGAAGTTATAGATTTCCAGAATCAAGTATCTAGGATGGGAGAATATCTCTAATCTATAAAGAAATTGGTTATCTCTTTGGACTCCTACATGAGCTCAAAATCCCAAAAAGACAAGGACTTATCCAATGTCAAGAGTGTTGTAAGCCAGATGGTTTTAGTATTCGAAGGTTTTAAAAACTCTATGAAAGATCATGTTAAAAGCCAGGATTCTCAAGTTCAAAATCTTATTAGTGGGTTGACTAAGAACATCAAGTAAACAGTAACATTCTCTGTTGGTTCTATTGCATCTAAAACTTCAGTAGATTTGAATCAGCTTCAAGCTATGATGAAGGAGGTGCTTGGTTCAACATCAACTAGTGGCTCTGTGGACTCATCTGATCTGAGAAAAGTAGTGATTTTTACTAGGGATTCATCTCAAGAAATAATGAAGATAGTCTAAGACTATATGAGAGAATATTCTGCCTCTCAAAAAGAAGTGAAAGATAAAGTAGACTCCTATTTCCAAAAGATTTACACGAAGAACCAAATGACCAGTAACTTCAAGCTTCTAATAGAGAAAATGAAGCTGCCTCCTATCAATCAAGCCTTTAGAGAACAAGTTAGCAAGCTAGGGGAATTGACACTAGCGTTGGACAAATTCATGGAGATCAAGGATGACTTCATATCTTCTATAGAGAGAGGAGGAGGAATAATTATGGATTTTAGAAATCTGTTGCTTCCTTTTCTACATGTTGATGAAAGACCAGTGATTGTCCCTCCGGCTTTACCAGCCTCTACCTCTACTGCTTCTCCAGTTCAGATGACTCATACCTAAGCAATTCGAAGCCTCACACATATGATCACTCAAATATCTCCTTAGTACAGACCATGAATAGTTTCTGTGGCTCAGCCACCAATGATCATTTCTGGCATTCCTAAGCCTTCACATGCAACCCCAGCATCTAAATTCTCTTCTAAACCAAAAGGAAAATCTCACATTGAGGATGTGGATTGATCAAGTGGCTATGATTTTTGATAGGAATCCCTTGTATTTTGTGTTTTGTCAATGTACCTTTTTTCATCATTTAATACAAGTGGATTTCTTATATTTTCTCATTTTGTTCCTCTTATCTTTGGTATTTCCCACTTTTTTATTATCAAATAGGGGGATAAATAGTTTACCAAGATTTTACAAAGGTCGAGAAATATTCTCTATGTATAAAAAACGGAGAATAAATAATGGGGAGAAAATATCAATGGGGGAGAAATTTTCTCAAATGAAGAGCTATCATGCTTTGCCCCTCTGATACCATTACATTTAGTTCTCTGATACCATTTCATTTAACTCTCTGATACCACTACATTTTTACCTCTGATATCATTTCATTTACTTAATTCTATGATACTATTACATATAATTATATCTCGGATAAATTATGTTCTATAACATATTATTTTTTCTAAGAAACATGAATTTAATGATATATACACTGATACAATTACTCACTATTTTAAAATGATAATATCATAGGTTGTGATTATCAAAATGGGGGAGATTGTTGACCTCACCTATTTTGATACTCCCAATTATACTTTCAGATGTTTTGATAATCCCAATTAATGTTTATATATTCAAATTCTCTCAATATATGATATTCTGTTATCAGGATGATCGTAATGTAAAAAATCATTGAGATTTTTTAATCAATGGTTATCCATGATTATATAAGTTATAAATTAATTCTAACTCAATTGGAAGTGTTTTTCATAAAACAGATATGTGTTAAGTCAGTGATCTGCGTTTAGCTACTAATAAAGAGATACTGGTACTCAGTTTACTGATAGACATATTCTACTAATAGACAGAGTCACCGATACACTAAGTTTACAGATATAAACAGAGCTACCGGTAAGCAGATAACAAGTCTACCGATAGATATTACTAGAGATATCTAGCTACCGATAAGAATAATTATACTGATAGAACCAGTTCACAGATAGCTACCGATAGAGTAAGTCTACCGATAGAGGGAGTTACTGATACCTAGAGCTACCACCACAAAGAGCTACCGATGAATGTTCAAAGAAGCTACCGATGGAAGTACTGATACACCAAATCCACCACACACGTCTACCATTAGAAGGCTACTAATGATTGACCAACCAGTCAAACTCTATACTCTCAATACTGTTTATTTATTAAGCTAACGGTTACATTTGATGTTTTTAATGAAGTTAATGTTATTTAATGATCTCTGTTACCATGTCTGGGAACCATACCTTGAACACATGCAAAAGGTGATCATTTCTTTTTTCCGGAGCTGTAAGCTATAAAAATGAGGATAAATACCAAGCTGAAAAAAGTGGGTGGTGTCGTTGTGATGAAACAACAAGAACCAAGGAACTAAGAACGCACACAAAAAGAGTGAAAAAGAAAAAGGATCATCATCATTCAGATATGGTGCATTCACACATGGCTACATCCATAATCCAAGAATCTTGGATATACTTGAAGCTACTCTTCTGAAGGAAACCCCAAGCTGCATCTTGAGTGATGAACTACCAAAAACACTTCATGCACTCATGATAACAAGCTGAACGAAGAACCGATGAAGAAAAAGACAATTTTTTTCTGAGCAGAAACCATAGATGGACTCAGAAGCTTGTTTGACCAACCAAATGAGTCCAAAGCTGCACTTCCAATAACTAAAGCTCTTATAAACTCATTCTCACTTACTTTAGTGATTCTTTCATTTACTTTACGAGTACTGTGTGTACCCTGTTTATTTTAAAAAAACATTTTCTCCTGAGCTAAATTGGAGGATTCTTAAATCCTCACTCAAAATTCATAACTCTTTATTTCCCACTGTGGATAGTGGTAGAGGTCGAGTAAGACCTGGATAGCTGTGAGGTGTTGTTTGTATTCCCACGTATAACTATGGTAGAGTTCTTTGTACCTGGATAGTGTGTTCACTGTTGTTTACCCCGATCCAGGTTGTAGATCATTTTATATAAATTATTGAGAGGACTAAGTCTCGGATTGAGACTGAACCTCTTTGATACCTCTGCTATGCTTTTTAGTTTATGACTTTAAGTATACTATATATATAGATTTCATATTCCACGACTATTACTTTGAAATATAAAATAATTTTAAATCTACTTTGATAATTAAATTAGAAATTTTTTATACTTATTTTAGATCAGTAAGTTAGTTTCAAAAGATAATTTAATCATCAGATTATGTTATCTGAGACTTAATAAATCTTTGAGAAACTGATTGAATATTTACACTCTGTATAAATTCAATACAGTTTAACGTTGATTTTTAATTGGGGATATTAAGTGAAATATTTTTCATAGAAATTTTAATTGGAACTCAATTCACCCCCCTCTTGAGTATCAACTCCGACCAACACATACATAATCTGATAATTGGAGTCCCAAAATTGGAATAAGTAAACATCTGTTATAATTTCGATAATAAACATAATCCCAATTGATATAATTTATCTGAATACATTTATAAATATTAGAGATACAAAGGATATTATATATAAATTTTTTTATGATGAATAATCTTTTTTTACATGCACAATATAATAATATCATGAAAAAATATGGAATATTAAGAATGACTCATAAGATATTTTAAATGGATGCTAATTTTTAGTCCTTACGATTAATGTAGTAAATAATAATGAATAAATTTTTATAATTATATGCACTTATATTAGAGTATGTCTTCCCTTACTAGTAATTCCCTTGATACTATGATCATATTATCTATGTTTTTCAAATTCCGGGAATCACTATAAGTGATGATAAACTCTATTTCCTCTACCCAAAATCTGCAGATTCATTTATTAGATCCACAATATTCCTATCCAAAGATTCCCATGATCTTAAAAATTATTGTAAGTGATTAAAAAATAAAAAGATCATGTAAAAAGAACCCGAACAAGGATTATTTTGAAGTACAAAATCTCGAAATAAATAAAAATATAATAATGAGAAATTAATGAAGATCACACATTAGAATACTTGAGTTTACAATATAATCACCTCCAAATTCTTAATGACTCTCATTAGTTATGGGTGATTTTCCAATTATAATGTATCCATTTTAATTTAATGAATTATAAAGATGAAATGTGACATATCATTTGTAGCATAATGTACGATGTTGTATTACTCAACACCATTACTGTAGGAAAGATATTTCATATAATAGAAATATATTTATTTATTTTGAAAAAAATATTCATCCATTTTGGTTTAAATACTTATCTATTTACAATATGATAATCATTGTTTGGTTATGTCCAAATATTTCAGTACTAGTATCTATCCGATTGTCATTACTTTTCAAGTACAATATTCAAGACAAAAGTTTATCTCAGATTCTGACATATGGTAAGTATGATTAAAAATTCAAAGTATAAATAAGCCGATCTCAATGAAAAATATTTTTTTTGTAATTTTTAATAGTTTATAAATTAAACTATGTATGGTAAAATACAATATTTTCTACACAAACATACTAAAACACCTATGACATAAAATGTGTGTAGATATGTTATATAAAAGTGTTTATGATTTCAAAAAATAAAGGAATGAAAAGGTAAGAAGTAAACAGTATGAATCCTTAACATCAATATATTATATATAATAGGATTAAATTATGAAAATTTTATTACCATTTTCCATCTACAATTACAACACATGGGTTACAAAGTAATCAATGACATGTATAATGGAGTACTACCTTAGGAACAGATGTAATTAATTTTCCATTTTCACCACTAAATGTATTGTATGGTGATGAATATGAAGTACATATTTGATTAATATAAAATATATACACATTTATTGTGGAGATTTTAAATATATATATTTATTATCCAAAATGTAGTAGATAATATAATGTAACTTATGTGTATGGTGTACCCCCCACATTGTGAAGCGTTATGATTCATCATTCAAAAACAATTTACATGGTTAGTTATAAAGACAAATTTAAGGAATATAGGTGATATAAATGAAGTAATTATAGTTTTATGACATATCTATCATTATATATATATATATATATATATTATATATATATATATTATATATATAATTTTATTTCAATACTTTTCACTCACCTAAAGATGAAAACATTGTTCATATATGTGTGGGCTACTGCCTTCAAGAAGCGATGCGACTCTCTTTTCATCAGCACAACATATGGATGATATATAGAAGTTTATAATTTGATATATATTAGATTATTATCATAATTTAATGATTTAATATTACTTAATTTCTCTAATGATAATTAGAAATTGGAAACATTGTTCATCTGAACATACGGTCTACCGTCTCTAGGATCATAACTGTCTTTATTTTTCTTAAACATACATAATTATTTGATTTAAAAGTAAAATTCATATAAAAGTATAATTATTTTGTTATTATTATTATTAATCATGTTACTATAATACTATATAATATATACATGATATAGATCTATCATTGTGAAACACATAAGATAAAAGCAGACAAATAATATAAAAAACAAAGAATAATAATGAATGATAATTAACTATAATGTAATAAGATATAATAAATGTATAATATATGATAATAAATTTTTTAATATGGATATGTTATAAGATATAAAATCTTTTTCAATATCTATAGATAATTTTAAGGAAATTTTAACCAAAATAAAGTGTGAGATAAGGGATTTTGTAACATAATTTATGTTCATTGAGTTAATATTCTAATGCATTGATTATGTCATTATAAGATTATTTTTATAAAAAAATTAAATAATTTAAATTTTATTTAATATTTTTTATTATGATTTAAATTTTATAAACATTATAGATTCATTTGTTAATCCCCACATCAATTTTATGACCCTTATGAAGGATTATTTCAAAATCACATTCTATTTTATATTTTTTTCACATGAATTTCAATTGAAAGGAAATTTTTTACCAGTTCTTAATAAACCCATATAATTTTATTCTTATCCGGTAACTCATAAAATTATAAATTAATAGTACCATATTTTGACTAGTTTGTGTAGAAAATATTTTATTTAATATTTTATGAAAGTGCATCATCATTTCTATCTTCAATTAGAAATCTATTTTTTTTGAAATAATGTTATCTAAATATATGTTAATACCTTTAAAAAGATATATATATGATTTATCAAAGGAAACTTGAACCATTTTTAAATATTATTATATATTTTCAATGGAATATTTTTTAAATTTTCAATGATATACCAATTTATAATTTACTGAAAATGTGAATGTAATTTTTTTTCATTTTTTGAACAAGAGACATTATATCCTTTTAATAGTGAAAATGGAATTTTTATTTTAACATATTACATCATTTATGGAATTACCCACCATCATGAAAATATTTATAATAATGATTACTTTTCAAACTTATAGAAATCTTTTTAATGTAAATTTGTTTCAAAATGATTTTTAATGACAAGGATTTCAATGATGTTTTCAAAAATTAAATTATATTTTCCAAATGAATTCTTGAGAAAATTATTTTTATAGAATTTATATTCATAAATTAAAATAATAATTTCAAATAATTGAATGGTTATATGTTGAAAACATACTTATTATTAATCAAGAAGTCTTATGATTATTTTGACCAATGATAGTATCAATATTCACTTCCTTGTTTGTTTTGTAGTCATTAACATTCCCTAAAAAAATCAACTTACCTATTATCAATTCAAATTAAATTTCCTCAATATATCCATTTCATTTATAATAGATATTCTTATTGAAAAAACGGCATCACAATTTTGCATGTGTTATTTAGTTTAAACGTTATTTGATTAACATGGAAAATAATGATAAATTTGTATCATTTACTCGATAGATATGTTATATAATGAAAAATTTTATAAATTAAAATTAATATTAGATATATAAGGAAATATTTGGACATAAAAAACATGGTCTAGTGGAAGATTAATTCCAGTCCACGGATTCATTGGTTGTCTCACAAGAAAAAATTACTTGGGTGAACCCCTTGAGCTTTTACAAGTAGTTTTAATCTATCTTGTGAAAAAAATTATTTGTAGTTATGCTGTAAAAAATCATTTTTAACTAGGATGTTCTAAACCATCATATAAATTATATTGATGGTAATTGAAATAAATTAATTGCAAATATTACATATAATAATTAATAATTACCATTATTTAAATTATTATAAATCTTATTATACATGATATTTTCACAATGATGTTATCTCTATATTCATTAATTTATTAGGTAATTATTTATATAGAATATGTTATCAGTTATATAACTTCCCAAAATGATTATGACATATTTATTCATGAATTATAGTTATTTATATTTAATTTGTGTTTTGTTATTTACCATTATATATTGAATATTCATATTTATTAATGAAATCATTCTCTATGAATAATATATACTAAGAATTTTAAATAATCCACATTTTATTATATTCCAATGAATACTTGATGTTTTATATTTTTTATAAGAAGCAAATTCTAGAGGAAATAATGATATTCCCAAAAAATAATTATTCAAAATTATTCCTATTCAAAAATTTGGGTCTTCAAATTTAATGTAAAACTCAAATATGTATATAGGTTACATAGAATACTAAATTATTCGGTGATTTGGGAATAGATTCATTCAATCTCATGAAAATTTAATAAATAAAGAATTGACATAGGGAAACTCGGTTCAGTTTTTCTATAGTCTGTATTAGAGGATGTTATTAAAAAAATCGGAACTAGATTTATGATATCATAGATTATGGAACAGAACCTTATGATAAACTGTTTATGATAAGTGAAAAATAACATCCTATATTTTTGG
Source organism: Viscum album (assembly GCA_963277665.1). NCBI lineage: Eukaryota > Viridiplantae > Streptophyta > Magnoliopsida > Santalales > Viscaceae > Viscum > Viscum album. The sequence continues at coordinate 1,875,699,266 of OY728142.1, read as the reverse complement.
AATGTTATAATTCTATAGTTATTCATTATAATTAATTTATGTCAATATACTACTAGTTAATGTCCCCTAGAATAGTACTACCAATCGGTAATAAATATAAAAAGGAATTTTGGGATTGACACAATTATTGCGTTGTACATGACAACAGTAAATACTGAAGACATGGATTAAAAAGTCCTAGTGATATTCTAAGGTTAGTATAAATTTTCATTAAAACACATTATGATGTATTTCAAAATAAATATTTCCTGATCGAAATATAATTTATGAATATATGATTATCAATGCATAAATTGTTGTTTATTCTATGTGGAACAACATATTTTGAATTATACAATATGAATAAAAATTATTAATTTTATGAGATATTCTTGTATATCCCATTTTTTAGAAATGGATCCTAGATGGAATAAGGGAAAAAATACTCATAGAAAATGTAGAAATTTCGATCATATGTAATCCAGTATATTTTGTATTAGAACTAAGCATGATATGACTATATTAAGTCATAATAATGAGGTTTGGAAAAATAAACTTCCTTAGATGGAGAAAACATTTCCTAAATGAGACTCTCATATGTTGGATCACATTATAGGGCAAAGGACCCCATTATTTAGCAGGACTACTAACCCAATATCATCTATGAATTGTATTAACTATATTGAGAAGTTATTCATAGTTTATGGAAGTGGTGAAAAGGAAATGGTTACATATTTAGTGTATTTTCTCAAAGTAAATTATGACCAATAATGGTTATTAGTACAAAAGATTATGGAGTAAGAAATAATGTAACTCATCTAATAGAATTTTAATAAGGGTAAATTATTTTAAAAATAGTTCCCCTTTAAGAAAAATTAGATATGAAGTAAAAAAATAGATTAAATAAATATAAGGAAATTTTTGTTATGGAGTATGAAGTTATCTATATATGTTTATCTGGTTATGTTAAACACTAAATATTCTACATGGAGAAAAATATTGATCATTTACTAAATGGAACTATGAAAAGTATATAAAGGAAAATGGAATCTCAATCATTTTATTCATATGATGAAATATTATTATGTGCTATAAAGATGGGGAAATAATTCTCTTAATATTATATATTTAAAGGGAACCTGTAGAAGGAGATGGTGGAGGAGAAAAATTATTTATAAGGGGACGAAGAGAAGTAATTACTTTCCCACATGTGAAAATTATTGAGAGAAAAAGACCGATAATTTTATGAAGGGAATGACAGTTTTATAAAAGTGTGGAGAGAAAAAAAAATTATATTGATTTAATGGTAATGAATAAATATTCCAATGTAAAATACCTAAATTTTTTGGATTTGGTGAACTAAAAAGAGAAATTCAACATGAATAAATATAATATACCTCAAAATATGATAATGGATCAGGGATGGTATTTTGATTTTACCACATATGGTTAAGAATGATTAATTCTCTTATGTTATGATTCAATAATTACCTCATATGAGTAATTAATAAATAATTTAATGGTTATATGAATTATGGAATATATATATATTTTACTTTAGTACATATACATTATGGATTTGAATGGCTGAGTTGAACATTACCAATGACCATGAAAAATGATTCAGTTGAAAGTTGAACTTCTTGGAAAATATATGATTTAAGACCATTAATATTTTCATATTGGTGAGATAATAATTTTTGGATAAAAAGGTAATTTAAATAGATAATGTACTCACAACCTTGTATGTAATTAATTATTTTCTGAAAATGTTGTTTCTTCATGATATAGTTACTACACCTTATGGATTTGGGGAATATAACCAATAATATTTATTTTATATAAATAATAATGAAGTTTTCATGTTTTGAATATGGTTTAATATTAATTCATTTTAATACCATGTTTCAAGATAAAACATGATGAACATTATAACATGATTTGTATATGATGAATAAGTGTTATATTGTATAGTATTTTAGTGTAATAATCATTAAATATTATAATTTAGTGACATTTTCTCTTTTTTTATGGATCATAATCATGTCTGAGGGACATATTGTTAAAAATTAATAAAATCATATATAATGAAAATTGGATTAGGTTAAAAAGATTAATCTATCACATTAAAATATGACGATTTTTCATATTGGATATCTTTTTCTAGAAATATTTGTTTTAGAATGTTGTTTGAGGTAGAAGAAAAGTGTTCTCAGTATTCTATGCATCTTATGATCCATTAAAAGATACTTTTACTAGTTATATATAAAAAATAATGGTTTATATATTTCTTTCATGGATTAATACGGTGATTTGGAATTTTTTCAAAGCACCACTATATGATGAAATTATACTTATGGAAAAAGTACATATCCCTAAGGGAAAAAATACTTGACAACTGGAACAACCTATTACATATATATTTGATAAATTTTAAAATGATCCACATAGTTTTCCTAGATACATAAAAATATTACCTTATATAGATTTTAATGAGGCATAGTATCAATGAAACTGCCATACCATCTCAATCTCACAGTCTATTAGCCCAGTGAATAATTATTTTTCTACTATAAGCCCAATATGGGTCATTTTTTAGAATATTTTTTATATTATTTTATATAAAAAAACCTCTCTAACTATAGTAGTGACCCTCCTTTGATTCACATGATATAATCACCTTCAATCTGCACCATCAACCAAGGGACCCCCTCGCAGCCCCACTAAAAGTATTTCACCATTACTGATTGAGTAAAAAATAATCACCCAGGGACACCATCAAATCATTCAAAACCAACATCACAATGAAAACAACTCACTAATATATATAGAAATTACTATAAATGAATGTACCTACATCAAAGGAGTATGATAGAGTCATCTGAGGATGAACCCAAATAGGGAATGAACGATTACACAAAGACACTAATCGACAGCGTTGGTACCACTCGAAACGTGTGGAGTGAAGACACCTAAAGAAATTTATAGCTTCTAGGACTCCTACATGGTTTTTTTGTGGAGGATTATTAGGTTTATTTACCACTAGAATATGACCTCAAATAATATTTTATATAATCAAATATTTACTTTTTTCAGGGATTTAATTATTAATTTTCTAATCAAATTAATGAAATTAATATCCTAAATAACACCATATAATTACTTATGATTTTCTCCATGTCTATATCTTCCATTTCAAATCATTTCTCATATATGGAATCCAATTTAAATGTTATTACATATAAACATGTACTCCACTTTTCTGTCTTACTATGAAATTGTTTTATTAACCCTATTATGATGGTGATTTTTTTAACAATGGTATTATAAAATTTGAAACCCTTTATATCAACTATAATATTTCAATTTTGAGGAAACAATTTATTTTAGTTTTTGATATTATTAAAACCCAAGAAATATAAATTCAGAATATCATATTTGATAGCATGTATGACACACAACACCATGAGTAGAAGGGAATATACAACCACAAGTCATTATGATATCTTTATATTTAAATAAATTCAATATCTTCTACATCTATCATTACAACAAACAATGGTATCAACTTTTGTTAAATGATACTCTAATTTTAGTTTACATTCAACTAAACTCTGATAATAGCTTGTGTTATATAAAAATCATATTTCTACCAGACAATAATACAATATTATTATTATTATTATTAATTAACATGGAAATTCTTTAATATACATTATACTCGAGGTTAGGAATAAGATTAACCATATTATAAAAACATTTTATTTATAAAAATTTATTATATTTGTCTTTATTATACATAAATTAAATACATTTAAGATAGAATTCTTTAACAAAGTAATATTATTTTCTCTAAAAGATGTTTTAATCCGGATTTGTGCATATAATTTAAGATTATTTTTTTAAAAAAATTATATAATTTAATTTAAGAAATTTAATTTGTTTTTTTAAATTTCTTTAAAAAAAATTTAAGTGCTATTTGTTTTTGTATTTTTCTAAAAATATTCCATTTTTTCATCAATACTAAAAAATGAAAAAAATTTATTTTTTTCATTTAAATATGTTATAATGTTAAATTATATTATTAATTTTTTTATTCTAAAATTAGTTAATTAATTTACCAATTTGTCCAATTTAGTTAATTTTAATTAGTTTTCATAATTAATTTTTATGTAAAAGCATTGTAAAATTTTGAACATTTTCTATTAAAAAATTAGTATTCTCTTCACTCCTCTAGGATTTATTATAAATTAAAATTTTCCAATGCTTTGATTTTAATTGGTAAAATATGTAATCCCTGTTTGGAAAATTGATAATTGATAATTTTTAATAAATTTAAATTAAATTTGAGAAATAATAATAGTAAAAAATTTATTTATTATCACGGATAAAGAAAAAATGGGTTTACTTGGGGATAAAAAAAGAGAAAATGGTTAAATTTACATAAAAGTTAGACTAACATTCATTATATGCCAATATATAGTCCCTTATGACCATATAATAAATTATTATGAGATTTTGGAATCTTTTAAATAAAACTGACTTATATATTAAGTTAGGTAACAAAAAATACAAGAAGAAACCTTTTATCTGTTTAATTTTATTTCACACTAGGAGATGGAAAAAAATTACATAGTTTCTATTTTAGATAATATATAGAATCATAAATTTTTTTACTATAAAAATTATTTATATTTATCTTTTAGAGATATATAAATCACATAAAATTATTATGAATTATTAATGCATTAATTATTTAGTTGATAATTTAATAAAATAATTGATACTAAAAATATTAAAAATAATGATTTATTTTTTTCATTTATATTTCTACATGAATATATAATTTTAACATGTTGTCACTATAATTTATTTAAATTAAATTTTTTATTAATATTTAAAAAATCATGTTAAAGGAATAATGTCAGAAATGACATTATATTTATCTAAAAATAAATTGTTTTTTATTAAATGATATAAAATTTCTAAAAATAAAATATCATAACGACGGTTTTGGTAATGTAAGAAAATATAATCTATGGTATAATAAAATATTAATTATTATTCAATAATAAAAATATTATCACTAATTAGTAAAAATTATGTCAATGTGATTACGGTTAAATTATTTTTTTTCCCATTATCTGTGATAGTGTATGAATTTATTTCCCACACAATTTGGATATATATTTTTTAATAAATAGAAATTTAATTTATAATAATTTAGTCTAAATTATATAGTAGCATCACTTTCATTTAGTCTTAATTTGTTTATTAGAAAGGTTTCAAAACTAGAGATCATATTGAAAACTAAAAATGGTAATAAGGACACTTTGATGTTAAGGAACACAATTTTTAATAAATGTTATTTATCATGTCTTTGATGTGTTTTGGGCAATATGACACATCATCAAATATAATAATAAATTTTTCATCCTAATTATGTAATATTGGCATCCTAATAATGAATAATTATTTGTATTAACAAATATACCACTCCTCCTCCACTTGAAATGGGAACAAACTTTATTTTCTTTTTCACCCAAATAAAACAACTTTGGTTTAGAAAATCACTTCAAAAATAACATCCAAAATTACCTCCTCTTATTCTAGACATCTTATTATTTGTATAAATCCAATCATTGATTTATTTTTTGAAAATCTATTTTGGAAACCTGAATAAGAGGTAATTATATTCAATGAGCATATTTATTTTACATATTTCTACACATACATAAGTTTTTATAAAAAAATTAATGCTTAAAAAGAATCAATATATTCCATATATAATGGTACTGTTAGAATAATGTAATTATATAACACCATCCCCACTTACATCAAATGGGTAAAGAAATAATCATTATTTTTTTCGGTGGACTACTGCCTTGTAAAATGACGTCATTACGTTTTCCCTTTCCACATAAATAAATATGTTTGATAATGGATCTAATATATATTTATATATATAATATTTATAACATATTTATACCTATGGATTAACTATAACATATATATATTTTTACCTTACATTACATAAATGATATGGTAATATCGCTCTTGTGCATGGAGGACTACCGCCTCAAAAGGTTATGTGATTTTTCATTCACTAACGTTTCACAAATAACGTGGTAAACATAAATTTAATTATTATTTGTGATATAAAAGCCATAATTTTTATATTAATGATGAATTTATAATTCTTGATAAATAACATATATATATATACATATAACAATTTCTTCAATTCCTTTTCACTTATTTAACTATGATAAAATCATTCATGTTTATATGGGATACTACCTTCATGATGATATTTTACAATATATACATCACAATGACACAAGGATAATATATTTATGTTTATAATATGGTATATATTTAATTGTTATAATTATATATTGTTTATATATTACTTACATTCAGTACATAATGATCATTGGAAATTGGAAATGTTACTCATTTGTACGTAGGACCTACAAAATCACAGATCGTAACATACTTCATTTATGATAAATCATCCATGATTTTTTAAAGGATAAATTTATGTAAAAATATGAAAATTTTATCAAGAATTAAATTTTTGTGATGATATATCTATATAATATAGACATTAACTGGATCATTCATGATGAAACACACATGAAAAATATGACAATTAACTCCAAAAAATATATATAATGAATGATTTTTAATGAATATGTAATAAAAATATTATTAATGTATCATATAATATATTATAAATATTAATTTGGTTGTTTTATATGAAATAAACTATTTTGAAAGAACTATTTATGAGGCTAAAGAATGTTCAACCAAAAGGATGAATGGGGTAAGGGCTTTCTTAACTGAATTTATGTTCATTAATATTCTCTTCTACATCATTTATTATGAAATTCTAATATTATTCTTTTAATGAATATTTCTTACTCTATGTTTCATTTCCCCTTTTTTATGTGGATTTAAAGTTTAACCAAATAATCAATTCATTTATTAGTTCTCACATTAATGTTATGACCATCACAAAATATTATTTCAAAATCTCACTCTAATCAAGATTTATTACTAATTAATTTAGATAAAGGATGGTATTATTCTATTTAATAAAAACCACCATTTAATATTATTCTCATATAGTTCTTCATAACATTCTCATGTAATATTTAAGTTTTTATACTAAATAGTACATAAAATGGAAAAATAAAATATATCTTCATTTCACCCTTTGGAAAGAAATAAATTTTTATAAAAAACTATTTTTTTAAATCATTTACAATCATTATTATCATTTTGGAAATGACGTAAAAAATCATTTTAACCAATTATTAATGTATAAATTATTTTTCAAATGAATATTATGTCATTTTTAAAATAATTTCAATTTATTATTTATCGAAACTATATAGGAATCATTGTGTCATTTTCTGGAAGGGACATTCCTAAAACTTTTACATTAATGAAGGAAGGATTATTATAAATTTCAAGGAATTCAAGGAATTACCATATATTATGAACACTATTTAAGCGACGTTTACATTACAATTTGTTAAATGAAAAGGAAATTCCTAATTTTTTTCATAATTAATGGATATTTTCCTAATGAATGTATTAAAATGATCGTTTTATGTTATTTGTATTCATCACTGACAAGATCCTTTTTTCATACTCTAATTGGAAATATTGATATCATTTTTACTCATCATTGGATAGTTTATTATTATATTTACAAGGGATAATATTTATATTAATTCATTGTTAAATTTTTTATTAATTAACATTCCATTGAAAAATTAAATTTCTTGTCATCGGTAGAAATTAAATTTACCATGGAAAAAAATATTATTGATCAATTATATGATTTGTTCTAAAACAGAAAAATATTTTTATATATTGTTTTTACATTGAATGTTATTTGATTCATTAGGAAATTATTGATAAGTCTATATAATATAATCGATAATGGTATTTTTTAAGGAAAACTGTTTATAAATTAAATAAATCATTATATATATGAGGAATTATATGGACATGAATTATAAATGTTTGTTAATAACTAAAAAAGTCATTTACTGAATCATTAGTATTAGGATAAAAAAAATTCGGCCAAAAACTATGAGTCTTTAAATAATTTTTCTAAACAATCTTGTTAATGGACTTGATAGTAGTTGTAAATATGATGATACAAGATTAGTTTTTACACATTATGATCTATGAAATCTTGTGAAATATCATGATCATAATGGTATCATTGTACTATGAAACTACACATATGATAAATAATCATTTCCTTTATTTTATTTACTATTATTATCCTAGATATTTTCAAAAGGATATTATATTTTGTTGCATTTAAATCTTAGGTTATTGATTTTATGGAAAGTGTGTTCAATTAATTGACATTAATATTGATTACACCTTATTATTTCATATAATAAATTTCTTTAAATTGAATGTGTGTTTAGTTATTTACATTTTCAATTAATTATGATCAATGAATCATGTATGATTCCACTATACTTAACCATTACTATGAAATTTATATCATCGTAATTGTGATTCCATTTGTAGGAATATATGAATTATACTGTGTCTAATTATCAAGGATGCTCCCTAGAGAATAATGTTATCCTTAAAAAAAATTATATATTAATTGGTGTATTAAAATTTAATGTAATACTCAACTATGTATATATATTTCCAAGAAAACTAAACTATTATATCCTTCAGGATGAAACATCTTATATCTATGACAATGTAATAAATCAACAACCAACTCATGGATATTGGGACTAGTGTCAATACAAAAATTAACCATTAACTAAATTGATTATTTATAATGGTAAATTAATAAATTCACCTCAATTATCAAAACAAATGAAAATAATCGTAATTATTTTTATTTAACACCAGTCTTAAAAAATAAAGAAAAAAGTTTACTCTTAGGAGATATAAATTATACTCAGGAAAATTTTCTAAAATCATCATCAATAAAAAAATATATTTTCTCAAGTAAACATGGATAATCTATAAGACCAAAAAAATCTAAATGAATGTAATTGGTGTTAAATAAATTTTTTAGTATGAACTATGGATTGAGTATATCACAATGAACATTTATTTTTATAGTTACATTGAATTCCACATCTAATTCATGTAAAATAATATATACATCCTTCAAAAAAACTGAATAATGATTTTTATATTACATTGTATATTTTTTTATCCTCATCCACGTAATTATTTATTAGGTTCCATCATAGATATCATTTTAGTATAATATTCATTAAATTGAAAAATTAGACTAAATTTCCATTAGTCAAACAATTTCATTATAAATATTTACACTTTATTTTGAAAACACTGAATCATTGAAATAATTTTCACTTGAAATAAAAGGTGTATTTTTAAACACATTTTTTTGCTGTAAATATTTTTGTATTGTTTAATATGATCATTGTATTCGCATTTTTATATTTTTATTTAACAATCATTTTAAAAAACCTAATTTATAATAAAAAAAATTTCCAAAAATTATTCAAATATTTTGTTAACAAAATTTAGAAAAATATTGTATAAAACAATAATAAATAATATAATTGATTATTCTTTGATCAAAAAATAATAATTTAACTGTTTTGAAATACTATTTTATCACTCGAATTGGATTCATTCATACAACTCTCTACAGAAGTTAATTTAAATTTAATATTTTTATTTTATTTAATATATTTTTCCAAATTATATATCATTATATAGTTATGAATTTTTCCCCTTAATTCAACACTCATTTAAAATTTATTGAAAATATAATTACAATTTTTTAACATTATTCAATAATTCATCCTTGTGATTATCTTTATTAAATCATTTCATGAGTTCTAAAGATATTCTCATAAAAAATCCTCATATTTTTAAAAAAAATCTATTTCATTCTAATTCTCCTATGATTCAAAATTATTGATTTTATTGGAATCATCTATATTTTATTAAAATCTTGCATGTTTATTAATTATTATTCAATTATGTAATCCAAATGTATTTCATTTTCATATAATGTGATAATAGTTTGATCTTATATATATTAACCCAAATACTATTATCATCAATTTATTTATTATTCCCTTTCATCATATGGGTAGATATATAAGTATTATTACAATAAAAACATATTTACATAATATTTATATAGTTGAATATATTCCATTAATAATGTTAGTAATCAATGTAATATTTGGTAGAAACTCTCTCATTCACCTAAATTAAAATTTTATACCAACACCAATGAATTAAAATCATAGTTTTCACCAGGTATCCAAGAAATGGTGACTATTATAAAGAATATTAAAAATATCAACATCCAACTTACATCTATAATGATGAATAAAAATATTTCTATTTGTAAGATAAATTTTAGTGAGTATAATTTTTCTGTTTTTAAGAATCAAGAACACATTGAATTTACATTACAATATCAAATTAATTTTATTAATTCATATATATATATATCACATATACTTTCTCCTTGGGTACCCATTAGTTATAGTGGATCTAGACTCAAATCGATTGAAAATCAATGATATATCAAAATATTCTTCATTATTCTTATTATCCATCTTCCTCACGCATAAATGAATCATTTTTTAATTCATCATAGTGGGTCCTCATGTAATATTATATCATTTATGTTCCATTTAACACTTAATTATATGTTGATCTTATTTAAATTTCATATAATTATCAATGATTAATTATTGGATATATCAAAATTATTGACTGTGTGACTATTATCCTAGAAAATTATTTATATTTGTGATCATGATGTATATTTTCAGAGAAATGGATAAAGGTTATCCTATACTGATGAACACATATTTTATAGTGTAATTTTATTAATTATATTTCCTAAAATGAAATATTATATGGTTTTTATCACATTAAATTAATGTTTTCCCTCTTAATATTGAATTTTATTTATTTATTTTTCTTGTTATATATCCACAAATTATCAGGGAGTGTGTTCAACTTCGTTTGAAGAATTTTTAGTTATGTATCATAGATTTTTCAATATTTATGAATAATTATATTATAGTATATTATATTGTCATTTTTATTGTCTCTAAACAATATTTATTTTCCTGTAATGCATATAAAATTATATTATAGACCTTTCATGCGTTGCTGGTAAGGATTCTGACTTGTTGTTGATATCATAAAATTCCTTCATGATGTTTGGACATCTCATTTGGTAATATGAATGATTGGGTCAAATAATTAATTCATATTTAGTTATATTTTATTAATTTTAATAGCTTTTTCATGGGTAGAACCTCAGGTTAAATGATGGGGGATAATGGGAAAAGGATAGACATGATCATGCACTTGGGATTTTTTTTATGATTATTGACTCTATTGAGATATGATGTCCCATATACACTACCCAATCGTGTTATACTTATTTTTGGGAAAGTGTTATTGTGTTATACATCATCAGTTAAGAAATATTTAATTCATAATTTGTTATGAATAGTAATTAATTATCAATTAATTAATGATCCTTATGTTCTAATTAATTAATGAAACCTTACCTAAGGGTCATTAATTTTCCTTTTACACTGTCAAGATGCTATTCTCAAATAGAAAAGGATTGAAAATTGATTTATGTCTACATTATATTGACCCTCTAGATGTCTGATCTTATTACATTATACATAGAGACTTTAGAAAAAAAATTATGTTATTTTAGTCACATGTGGGAGAATATCCAGCCCATGATACCCATATTTCATGCATTATTTCATTACTATTTTTATTTAGCCTATTATAACACGTTTTATATGTATTACATGTTATTTCATATCTATTTTTATCTCATGATGAAAATTATTGACTTTCTTCAATTCCTTACATTATTATATATGATTCCATTACCATTGGACGTATCATTGTTGTACTCAGGACATGTGAATATTCAGAATTTGGTCATTCCCTAGAGGGAGAGAATAGATAACATACAATGTTTTTATGATGGATAAGGGTATACTGTAGGGTTATGAGATCATTGAATCAATTAATATGTTTTGGGACCAAGTTGGATGTATATGAAATTAAGAAGTGTTTTCGGTGACATAGTGTTGTCTTTTGTTGTTAAAGAAGATAAGTCAATTCACTTTGAAAGGGACATGAAAAATTAGATGATGATTTTCCATTTTTTATTTTTAAAATATCATAATATAGGAGAAATTTCATAGAAATACTTATGATTGAAAGGGGGAGTAACTGTGCTTCTAGTCGTATATAGTTTTGATTTGAAGGAAATATGCTGGTGAAAGATATGAAAGTTATACTACTTTCCATAGAAAGTATGACGATGCTAATGTTGTTTGATCAAAGGATACATATTAAGATAGTGGATTTAGTTATTAAATTTTGATAATGGTTATTTAATGTATTTAATAGAGAAATAAAAAAGGAACTGATAATCTGGAGGAGGCATAAAACAATGTTTTAAAGTGGCGATGTATTCTAGTGTTTGCCAAATTTTGGGGGGTTGAGAATCGGAAGATTATGAAATATGATTTTGGAAAAAGATGATTCATGAATGTTAGAATATGTATTGGTATGTTTAATGATATTTGAGTTCTATGATATGACCATCAAAACCGGGAAATGAAAAGGCTTGCACGGAAAATTGGTTTTTGTGTGCAAGATTGAAGAGATTAAGAAATGTTCCATGGAAGGAATGATTTGAGGAAAAAACATAGAAAAATTTAAAAGGATGGAAGTGAGAAAAACATTAAATAAGTTTTTGAAACATGAGCTTAGTGCAAAAGAGACTAACGTGCCCAATGCGACGTCAAATGGGTTTTTGCGTGATGCATTAAGATCTTGAGAGACACATCATGGTTTTGCATGCAGGGATCAAAGAGGTCTAAAAATAAGAGGTTACCCTCTCACATTTGTAAATCTTGACATGTAGAGAAATCCTGAGCACTAAGGTGTGATATAATATTTACGTAGAATAAATATTTTTGTGCGCAATAACAGAGTTGCGCACAATATAGATGTAGCGTGAATGTTGTTCTTTGCAATAAAAGTCAAATCTTGTGTGCATGGCATAAAAGTTCCGCGTAAGGAACCTAAAAGGGTGTTTGACATATTTTGGTTTTTATCAAATTTCTAGTTGTGCATAAGATAGTTATTACTGGATTTTGTGTAATATAGTGATGTTTTTCACATCAATGAATACACTCGTTCAATTATAAAGAAGCAATGAAATACTACAATTCCCTATTTCTGCAAAGTGGTTTCACACTCAAATAAGGATTTTTTTCCAAGTGATACATGTGTGTATGTGTATATCATACTCAATGTATCCACATCAAAGTATTTATTCTAGTGGATTGTGTGGTACTAGATTATTTCTGTACCATAAAAAGGATGCAGCTACTCATGTTGAGTAGTGAACCTTATAAATCTTGTCTCCATGTGGTTTTCTGTGTTCACTAGGTAAAAAAATTTATATGAGGTGAAGGTTGTTTCAAAAATATGGAAAAATAAAAAGTGAAATTTATCACTAATTCACCCCTCCTCTTCTCAATGATACTTAGATCCTAACTAGGATCATCACTATCACTATAGGCACTGGTGATATAATCATGAAATGGATACTGAGTGAAATACTCTATGGATGCACTGCATATATTGAGAGACATGTTTTATTCAAGACATATGGATGTCATAAGTTGTGATATGTTGATTCCTTGGGGATGTCCAGTGACATACTCCCAAAATTCATAGTGGATTATAATACGCATACTATCTCTATTCCTTATAGATCTTGTGTAAGGGAAACAAGTTAACCATCAAATACTCTAGTGGATTTAGACTATAATTCATTTCTATTTCCATATATATTTTATAACTATAGTTTATTATATTTGAAAATAATTCATACCTAACATCCCACAAGAATACAATGTTGATACTATTAAAAAAGTATCCAATTTTTATTCTATTACTATTTTAAAAGTAAAACATGAATTTTTTTTCATGAAATAAATTCTCAACATTAGAATACCTATTTATATTACACATCCCTATTCCATGAAAAAATTACTAAAATATATGAGGAGAACAAAAAACATACTAAGGAAAATAAAAATAAAATGATGAAATCATTTGTACACAAATAATTATAAAATTTCCCAATGAACATAAATTTTATAAATTACATGGTGAAATCATTAGATTCATATAGTACCATTGAAAGTATAATATAATATATACGTACCATGGGAAATAATTTTGTTATCATACTTAATAATGGTTTAACACTCTTGGGTACTATATTATTTTAACCCTCACGATTAGCTTATTATGTAACCCTCATTCCTACCATATGTTTTAACTATCGATGTAACACTTGGAATAACCATTACATTCAATGTCCATAATACCAAATGAACTGGTGTTATATCACAGAAACAAAAATATATTGATTATAATTGAAACACCTTTTAGGACTAACAATTCTAAAGAACCCTAAAACACTATAAAACACCAACACATAAATAAATTGTTTTTAAGGGATATCAATTATTTTAAAATAATATTGTGAAAATACAATGGGTAAAAAATTCACTGTAAATATCCATAATAAATTATAAAGGAGGAATCTAAAAAGTAATTTTTCATGATAGTGGTAAAGCATATCTTCCCATATATATTAACAAAACATTCTTTAAAATGTTTTTAAAAAATCAATAAAGATGATTTTTAAAGGAATGCCCCTCACATTATGATTTACTTCCTTGATTTTTGTCCAAATGTAATGTATAATGGTTATATAAAGTTATTAATATTTTTGAAAAATATATTCATTATTATGATATTAGATATGATCCTTATATATCATCTTATCACCCATTTTTTACAATACTTTTTTAATATCATTATCTTGGGTGTTAACATCATTTTTATTAATGTCTTGATTATATATCAATTGTTATAGATTTAGAAAATTAATAATTACATTAACATCATAACTATAATTCTTAGCCTTTAAAAAAATTATAACTAATCTCGAGCATTGAACAAAAATAATAAATTTCATCACATCATGGTTGTGATAGGCGGTACGTATTCACGATCTGTGATATCATTCCATTGATACGTGAAATAGTAAGTAATTGGATGATATATTGAATATCTAGAATTTATACAATGTAATAAATATCATATATATTTATTATTTTAATAATTATAAAAATCTAGGTAAATTATCATGAAAAAATCAAACTACTATGTGGAGGTGCTCTGTCGAACGTAGGAATGCATGGTGATTTTGTTTTCCATGTGATGGATAAAAGAATGAGTGTGGTTGTACCATAATAAAAAAAATTCTCATTATATATATAATAAATTATTTATTATATTATAATATAAAAATATATGATGAGGAATTTGAAAACTTATAAATCTTGAAAGTGTTGATAAAGATAATTTACACTTCTTCGGTGTCCTTCCATTAATATCATATTAAGGGTTATTGGGTTGGATTTTGGAAAGACCAAAGCCACACGAACATAACTAATGACTTTTAGAGAGTGTAATTTATATTGAAGTCTATGGGTGGTGAAAATAAATGATGGAAGCAGTTCCCTTTTATAATTTTTGTCATAAACACTTTTTAAAATTCAAAAAATGATATACTATAATAATTTTGTTTTATATAAAAATAACACAAGATGAATGATTATTTGAATAAAAGATTAGATATGGTTTTAACCTAATCATCCAATAAAATTTTGAATAGAATTGGTTAAATTTAGAACATTTTCATTTTGATTATTATTTGTAAATTTATTTTAAATTCAATGTTGGTTAACAATTAATTTAATGTTTTAATGTTTTATTTTTTAAATATAAAATTTAAATTGGAACCAAAATGAAAAGTGAATTAGATTTTGACCAAATCAAAATAATATGATGATTTAATATATTTTTTTAAATTATTTTAAAATATATTATCTGGATAAAATATAATTACAGTCATTTTTGACATTATTCAATACATTAAATCTTATAAAATCAAGAGAACAAGATAAAATCAACCTAGAAAATTTTATAAAACCCTAATAAAACATTATTATCTAGAAAATTCATATATAACATTACATAATTAATATATATATTTATTTTAATATTTTTAATAATATTTAGCTGATTTCTACGTCAATAAAACAAATGTTACATTATAATTCTATAATTATTTATGTCAATTATTGATTCACCTGAAATTATAATTTAAAGACTATGATATAGTTAAATATATTATATTTAAAAATAATATATATAGTTCAGTATTTATTAATAATAATGCTATATGAAAATTATATATTTATTAAAAATATGATTACAAGACCTTTATCTTTTTAGTAATTTAAATCTTATAAATATGATAACATAATCTAAATAGACCACAAACACATGATTGAATTAATATAATGAAACAATATTTATTATGTTCAAAATTAACTATTATATTTGTTCTTAAAAAACAATTTTCTCTTTCTGGACACTCAATGGATTTTTTCGATGAGGAAGGTGACATTTTTTGATTTTCATTAATTTAAATAAAATCAAAGTTATTTTCATTAACATGGTTCCATTTAATAACATAAATTAGAACCATTGGTGTTATGATATAATCATATATCATTCAACAAAATTAGATCATGTCTTAGTTTTAATGTCATATAAATTTTTTACCCTTAATTACCTCATATACAATTACCATGATAATAAAAATCTATTAATGTTACTGTTAATATTAAATAAAATAACAGAGAACTAATCAGGATATTTGAACTCTATTAGTCAAAATATGGAATAAATATTTGAAAAATCAAGTCACTGATTTTTCCAAATATAATGTATAATTTAGCTGAAAAAATGCATCAATGAAGCTATTTTTTGGGAAAATGTCTCTTTTCAAAAATAATAAAAATGTATCTATGCTCATTTTAAGTATAAAACCAATTACAAAAGGACCATAAATTGATTAACATAAAAATGAACAATTTATAATTTAAAACTAGAGAAATTCATAGTTTTTATCTTGAAAATAAAATTAAATTTTCAATTGAACTAGTATGAGTCACTAATAATAGAAAAATTAATATTTTTATAAAATTATAACTACTTCATCATAAGATAATTTATATATGTTAATTTTTTTAAAACTCAAATAAAAAATAATATAAGTTTATAATTAGAGATAAATTTTATAAAAATGTGACTAAATATTAAAATATTTATTCTACCATTTCTTAGTTTCTTACAGTATCCGTCCTTTTTTGAAAATTAAACCTCATAATTTTATGAACATATTAAACAAGGGAGGTTACGGGTTACATTTATCTCATTTAATTTTCTAGTTCATATTTTTCTTCTTCAATCATATGGTTTTCCAAATAAAAATAACCTGGTCAGTTACTATATTCCATAATACATTCTCTCTAAAGTCATAGTTATTAATTTGTTTTTCCTCATATTAAAGATTGTCTTATAAATAAAAAAATTCAGCGATCAAAACATTAAATTAATCTAGCACATTCTTTTATAACATAAAATCATTAAAACCATTGTGTACTTGGAAAAATCATGTTTACAAAGACACTTGGTATGAAAGTGATTTAATGTTTTCTTGGATTTCATATAATCTCATTTACCATTGAGTTAACAGTAACTTGTTACCAAAACAATTTCACATTTCCATCGATAAAATTTTAGAAAAATATGGTCACATACATCTAACGAAAGATTATTCTTCAATTTATCTATATTAATTTATATCCATTTCTCAGTTCTCATAATCTGTTATTTAATAATATTCATAATACCAACTTTTTTCTCTACCAATTGTATTCCCAACAACTCCCATTCACATAGTTCATCCAAAAATTCTAACGTCAAAACTCCCTTTTTTTATTTCCTCAAAAAGAACTATCAAAATAATATAATGAAAAAAATTGTTATAAGAAAAGTGTTCTAATTAATTATTATTCTCCCAATATCAATTTTAATCCATTTAATAAGAATTTAAAATATCTTACATGTTCTGAATTTTATGTTCTATCTATCCATCTGCCTCATGGTGAAAGGTTATGTAAAAATATAATTTAGATCAAAATGATGTCTAAAGGATGTTCCAAAAGAATGAGTTGAACCTGTGACAATGATCAATTAAAATAGAGAGATGAACTATATGTAACATAAAGATCACATTGTGATATAACATATAAGGGGGATATCGATACATTTCTACACTAATAAAAATACAATATAATTACGTTGTCACTTCATCCACAATAACCTAAATTTCATTTTTAACTCAAAGGTATTTTTAATCCCACAATAAAATCAATCGATATATATTTCCATTTACTTATTGGCACTATATAAGTCTGAATCATCCCATTTGATAATTTTTATTCTGATTTTACCTACTAGCGAGTAAAACATTTCGTGGAAAAGTTAGTAATTTTTTTTTTCATTCTATCCCACCAGTAATACTACCAATGGTCTTAGTAAATGTTAGTTCTTCCTATATGAATAGAAATAGTTGAATTATTTTCTTAATATAAAAAATCATTGTTATTCATTTAACCACAAGGAACATATAATATCTTTAAAAATATTTAAACAAAATCATTACAAATTTTATATTTAATAAAAATTCTATTTCAATCAATTAAATATTTTTATATAACTCATTATCTCCCTTATAAGCTTGATAAATTATATATAACAATTTTATTGCACAGATTCATGAAACAAAATATAGTATAATCATTCATCTGATACATTTTGGAAAAATTTCTTTATATCATTGACCTTATAGTCATGTTATATATGCAACATGTTTAATGATGACATATTTGTTTGACTCAAAATATCAACAAATTCATTCCATTTTATGATAATAATAAATTCTACTATCATAATACATTATTAGTTACATTCATCCTCCATTTCTTATGTTCAAATCCTTTTTAGTAAATATATAAATAATTTTTTTTCATCGGAATATATTTCGCTTTTGGTTCCATATAAATAATGTATCAAATTTTTTAATGATAATAATAATGATGAATTCAATATATTATATCTGATAATTTATATCATGTGGTTTCTATTTTTCTGATTTAGAAGTAATTACATGATCATTATTCATAAGAATAAGACCATGTCACATTACTGATGCTTCACTATAGGAGTTGAAATCACCATTTTATAAGGCTATGGCCAAAACATTATTTTTAACCAATCCCCTTTTTATTTTTCTGAATAATAAAATCATCAGAATACATTTTTCAAATAAATTAAACTGAATTTCATTTACACATAGTTATCTTCTAGATAAATGAAATATTTTTCAGCAACCCATCAGTAGAGAACCCACTATTCTAAAAAAACTAAGAATTTATATTTCATTTATAGGTATACGACATTATGAAAACAATTTTAGAGGGATAAACTGTGATTTAATGTTTCCTTACAATGTTCTCATGATAAGAAATCTATTGTAACTAAATATCAAATTTTCTAAATTTTCCATATAACATCATTTATTTAAGTGGTTTTAAAAAATCTTTTGGTGTTTTTCATTATACTCATATTTTGTTTATTAAACTAAAATATCATAAATAAAAAACATTACAAACTTGTCCAAATATTCATGAATTTCTCTATTCAGAAGATCCATATATACTCCAAGATAATTCTATAATAAATGGTATTAAAATATACTAATAATTCCCATATTTGTTATGAAATTTTTATTTATATTGTCATCCTATATCAACTTCACCTGATGGTTCCTGAATAAAATGTTAAACATGTAATGATCTTGATCTCCATAGAGATAATCAAAGAATTCGTTGATATGAGGAAATGGATACCTATTTTTAATAGTGATCTGAATCACTACACTGTAATAAATGAAAACTCTCATTGAATTATAAATACATTTAACAAAAATATATGAGCACCCCATGGTGAAATACATAGGTGAATAAATCATTTTTAGGAAACTCCTATAACTAAATTTGAAATTCCAAATTTTCTTCTTGAAAAATTTCATAAGTGGTCTTTGAAATTGAAATCGGATCAAGAACCATAATAACTCTAAATTTTTCAACCCAATCAAGTATAACACATTGAAAATCATCAGGGAAAAAATGTAGGTACTCATTTACTACTCTAACATCCTTAATATGAATAGTTCCATTATTTTCATCAATATGTGCAATATAAATTTCCAGCCCATATTTTAACAGTTCCACAACTTATTAATATATTATCAATCATATGGGTTCATTCCTGTTTAAAAATTGAAACACTTTCTAAAAAACAATTTATTTATCTCTATATGAAATAATTTCATGGTAAATAGAAGAAAAATCATTACTAGAATAACATTTAAATCAACAAGGACAAAACAATATGGATTTTTGGTAATGTTCTTTTATTTGAAATGGCAGTAAGATTCTTATAATTTAATTTTTTTGTTAATATTTTCCATATGTGATTCCCCCAAAATCTATAGCTACATTGATTAATTTAGGGTTTCAAATTTCAATAAATGTTCACAAAAATGAATGAATGTGTACAACATATATCAAAAAAAAACATTTGTATAATTTGGAAAAAAAACATATTCTAATACTGTTTTGTTTGATGTTCTTACCTTTACTTAGTAAAAATGGATTTTATAACACCTTTCAACATATAGTTCATATTATTCTTATAATTTGGGTATCTCTTCAGGAATGTATGTGCATAATTACCTATCTCAAAAAATTAAAATAATTACACTACTTCATTGAAATTTTATCATACAAACACTAAGATTCATTTCATTAAATTCATTAGTGAACTATACAGTGTTACCACATCAAGAACACTTCCTAGGATTTATAATTCATTGCCCAGGGTTCTTTTTACCATAATTTCCACCAATTAGAAATATTATTTTCACATCTCTCCGGTTTTAATGATTTATTAATAATAATTTCCATCCATCTAGACCTTCTCTTCTTCATAATTTAAATGTTCATGTGACCATCATTAAACACTACTTGCGCCATCTTCACACATCAAAAAACCTATTTTATAGAATTTGTATTCGTGAAAAGGAAATGAAATTCTATAATTTTGCTTAAATTAGGACTAAAAATAATTGATTTTTCTATAAAGATGATATATAAGATTTACAGAATACTTTTACAATTGTGTATATTTTACTTCATATATAACTAAAAAATACACCTTTAATTCAGTTTATCGAATAAAATTAAAAATTTAAAGTGTAAAATTCTGATGGATTGTATATCCAATGGAACTGAAAGAAAATATATAATCTTTAATCCACTATTAATATTCTACTAGGTAAGAATATCGACTAAAAAGTTGTAGGATTTTGCCTCATTAAATTTCAAACCACTAACATCTTACAATACGATTGATCTAGATGATATCATTCATTGATTACCGCACTATTTATAGCAAGATTCAACTATGAAACTAATACATAAAATAATTCATTTCCAATTCTGACCATTCCCGGAAATGTATTTGGAAGGATATCATCCATTCAGTTACAACCTACACCAACATCCCTTTTCATCTATAGAAAAACATTCGAAAAAATATAATCTTAGAATTAGAAAATAATTAATGTTAAAATTATAAAACATTTCAACTCAACCATTGTAAAATTAATTTATGGTTATTATAAAAATATTATATGTTCCCTTAATGTTTTGTAAACAATTATTCAATATTAACTATAAGTAAACAACCATAATAATTACATATTATAGTGTATTTAGAATTTAGAAAATATTCCTATAAAAATATTTCAGGTTTATATATATTTATGATTAATTCATAATTCATATATAACATCGAATAATAATATAATTTGGTTTATAAAAAAACAAAACATTTTTTTACTAATATAATAAATTTAAATATAAAGAATTCTTTTTAGAATAAATATTCTCATCTCTTGACAACCTCTTATCATATACCCATCATTATTCCCTATGAAACTCATTTTAAAACATGGTATGAGCAAAAAAATCATACAATAGGACAAAAAACATAAATAAATAAATCAATAGTTTATAAAAAATTATAATTTTTTTTTCCTTGAACATAATATTAATAACATAATTTTTGAAATCATAATATTCATGTTATAACTTTTCACGAAATATTTATCATATTTTTCACTAGGGGAAAAGTTTTCCTATAATACATAATTATATTTTAATCATCATGTCCAGAATATGATTTTAGTCATCATGAAAACATTATAATGCAACTTTTGGGGATATATTATTATGAAACTATCATAGTTACAATATGAATAAACATTATGGTAAACATCTAACAAACCCAATGCATTGGAGGGATACCATAGACCAACCCATATTTGTTTTATAATATAACTCTTTATCTTTATAAACAATTCCATAACAATAACATAATCATAAAACATGAATACAAGAATCATAAAAACATTTCTTGAGGAAGATGTGTTATTTTATAATATTACTCTATAGACACAAAGGAAGAATTGGTCCATCAAAATAAATATGAAATATTTAAATGGGGAATTGAAAACCAAAAGGATTTATGAAATATGCAATATCTATCAAGATGAATAAGACAAATAAATTATTTTAATATTTTTTCAAAATATACGTTAAAGAACATAATAAATTGAATGTCCCTCACCTCAAGTTTGAATTAATTTAAATATGTTCACTTTTAATGTTTAATTTTTGAACTAGTGTTATTAATTTTTTTATAACTAAATTTATAATTATTTTATCACATATGATCCAATTAATGTTTCTTATCAATTGATGGTTAATAATATTTCATTATTAACCTTGTTTTGATTATAAGCTTATATGTCATGAATTTCTTGTTTCATTTATATTTGATAGTTATTGATCACATAAAGCATTATATTAATATTTTAATATCATTCATAATCATAAAATTTAGTTTTGGAATCATTATTTAATTTTGAACATGGAAAATGAACCGCGTAACATTTTAGGCAGGCTAGGCCATATATACGCCCGATCAAAAAAACTAATCCCTTATTATGTGAAATATAAATGAATTGGATGATATAATAAATATATATAATTTAAATAATATCATAATTATCATATATATCAATTATTTACATCATTATAATCATCCACATAAAGAGTTTATGAAAAAATCACACCACTATGTAGAGACGGCATGTGAGATGTACACATGAACAATGATTTTATTTTTCATAAGATGGATAAAAGGTTGAATATGGTTGTCCCATAATCAAAATAAAACATGAGAATTTTTATGAAACATCATTTAATACTTTATCATGTTAAAAATATATGAATTAGAAGTAGAAAATTAAATAACACTGAATGAGACAATAAATATCATTACATATCCATTGGTGCACTTCCATTATCCTTAATTTAAGGTATCTTGTGTTGTGAATATGATAAAAGAATAACTCAATATCATAAATAATTATTTTTAGAAGAGATATGGATGTAGGTTGAAAAATATATAAGGATTACAGTGGAAAATTTTAATTATGTATGTAGTGACCTTTTATAATTGTGGTGAGGGGATGTTTTGGGAATTCTCAAAATATTAAATTCTGATAAAATAATCGTTGATTCAAAAACCACCAAATGGAATATAATTATAAGATAATAAGAAATAATTTCATTATCTAATAATAAAATACTATTTACTAAGTTTGGGGTTTTATTTTAGTTCATATTGTTTTGATTATCCCTAGTTAACCTATAATAATTAGAATTATGGTTAAACTTTTTTGTTATGAAAAGAATATAGTTTATAAATATGAAATATCAATTTGATCATAAATGAAAAATCCTTGAAATTTTAGATCAAATAATAATCAAAGTTTATTATTATTGATTTTATATTACATATAAATAATTTAATAAAATATTATTTTGATAATATAGTATTATTGTCAATTTTGAAACTAGTTATTACATTGGGAAAAAATACTCTAATATAAATTCTAAAAAATATTTATTTCACCAATAATATTTTATTATAGTCAATTAAATTCACATATTATATTAGTTAATTCAAATTATATTTCATTAAATATTTTAAAAATACACAATATGATTCTTTCATTAATAAAATAATTATTGAAACATTATTTTATAACTATTTAAGATAATAATATATAAATTAAAAATTAAAATTAATGTTCCATGATGTTTATAAATATTTTACCTTTCAAAAAATATCTATACATGAATAGATCTGTAAAATAAAAACATGTTAAAAATAATATAGTTATTGGAAATATGAATGTAACACCATTATGTATTCATTAAAAAACAATTACTAATATCATAACCTCATAAAAATGGGCCCTAATGTAATAATTAAATTTATAGCATGAAAATAAGTTTATTAATAATCAAATTAAAACATAGATTCATTATTTAGGAACATTTTTCCAAATGTTGACACAAAAGAGATGTTTTTGAAGGATATAGTTACATTTTCTGATTTAAATTAATAAATATAATATCAATTTCATTTTTATATAAACTTTTCAGCAAAATAACATAAATTCATGCAGAAGGTATTATGTGTTGAATATATATTATCCAAAAAATTTGTACAATGTTTAGGATATTTTGTATTATTTTATCCCTTAATTACAAAATTAAACATTACCATGTTAGTAAAAATTTACAAAAGTTATTATTCCTATTGATAAAAAATAAAAGGTGACTATTAACAAAAAATGGAACATTTGATTCAAATATGGAATTAATTTTTTATAGTTAATAACATATAATTTGGAGAATTTAATTTAAAATTAAATAGATAAAATGCACTGAAAAACAGTTTTCTTAAAATGTCCCTTTTTAAGAATATAAAAAAATTATATGCCCATGTAAGGTCAAAATGCCCTAAAAATAACTATATTAACATAAAAACAATATAATTATAATTTAAAAGTAACTCAAATCATAATTTTGAAATTGGAAAAAAATATAGTTTTCAATAAAACCAATATTTTTCACATTTAATTAAATAATCAATATTATTAGGAAAAAATGAAAAATATATTTTCATATAAATTTGAAATTATAAATTTTAAAATAAATTTTTTTTTGAAAAAATGATTCTATAATAAGAAAATTAAACATAAATATTATTAAAATGTGACTAAATATTAATAGTTTTATTATATCATTACCCATTTTGTTACGTGTTGAGTGACATGTTATTCCAAAACTTGGTGGAAAATCTTTTTGGTTAGCTCTCATTAATATTCATCATCTATTATTACTATTCTTCTAGAATATCATAGGATCATATATTAATGGGTTCATAATTAGTTATAAGGAAATAATCACTCAACACATGGTTGTTTGATTGTTCTATGCTTAATGTGATAAAATGAAATGCTTTATTAGTTTATGAATGTAATTTACAAATCAAGTTGAGATAATCAAATATAAATAGTAAGAAATTAATGATTGGTAAAGGTTCACATTAATGTTATAATACTGGTTTTTACACACACTGTAACAGCCCAGGTAAATAAAGAATATGACATTTTCACATTTATCCATATTTTTGTACAAAATATTAATATAACATTAAAGGGGACGCTATGCTCAATTGAGTACCCAACACGCAACAATGAGTTTCTTGGGAATCTTACGTTGCACTCTAATAATAAAATAATATTATTTTAAATGGTAGTTAACGTCTAGCTGTTGTGATGGCGGGAATGAATAGAACTAACTATAAAATTATTATATATGTTTGTCAAATATTTTTTCTTTTTACAATAAATGTTAGAGGATTAAAAATGCGAATGAATTCAATTTTAAGCTTAAACGTTCTAATATTCTTTAAATGGTCGATTAACCGCCTTTTGATGGAGATCCTATTTTAAATAAACTTTTTGACAATTTTATGTTTTATATTTGACCAAATAAAATTCTTCTTTAGAATCGGGAAATCAAGATTTACTTTGTGTAGATTTTTGGTATTTTTCCGATAAAGATCATTTTTTAATGAATAGTGAAACATGTTGTATTTTAATTCAAAACCACTTTTTTATCTAATTTATTTATATGATTAGATTATAATTTGAATTGTTTTTATAGTTAAATTAAAATATATTTTTTCAATTTAATCCAATAGTGGTCATTGGAATTAATTTCATTTTGAAATTGGACTTAAACTACTGTTAATCTTTTGATACATTTTGTTTCATAAAAACACGCTATTTGTTTTGACAGTGGGAAATAATTATTAAATTAATTAATGCAAATTATATGTTTTGAATTTTTTAAAATAGACATCATTTTTGAATTTGGAATATCAAATATAGCTTAGGGTGAATTTTTGGTAATTTTCTGAATAACTTCAAATTTTGATGAATAGTGAAACCACTAAGTGGTACTTATAAAAACTGATTTTCCATTTAAATGAAATTTTTCCACCTTTGTGTTTTGAATTTCAAAAAACTAACAAACATGGGTGTCATTAAGAAGTAAAATGTGGTTCAATGGGACTAAAATAATTTTTTTGGTGAATAGTAACTTTTATGTTTTTAATCGCGATTAGAGGTAATTAGTGTAGTTTAAGGTAAAAATAATCTTTTAATACTATGAGATGAGCTTGACACATGTCCTACCATTATTGTATGTTTCATGGCCGACCAAGACAATCCATGGGTCAACTTGGGGACCCCATGGAGCCACTTTGGTTGGGAAATGACATAAATATCATTTTATTTAATGTTTATGTAAAAATGACACAAACATGAGATGTTTTACTAAAAAAAATTACATGGGGTTATACAAGTTATATTTTTGACTATAAATAGTCTTTGAAAAAGCTAAAAAAATTTCCTACATCATAGTATTTTTTTAAATAATTTTTAGACATTAAAGAAATAAAATTATTTATGACATCATAATGATGCAGGGATTACCCCATTAATAAAGGATTTAAATAAAATGGAAACATAATGTAAACTCTATTCCCTACAGATGTCCAAAACCTATTGGGTGGGTATATTTCGAACCCTTATCACCTTAGCCTCGAATTATATCAATGTGGGACCTTTTAAATTCGAAACTCATTTTCAAATAAAGTAATATTTCTTTACATTCCAAGAGTGCCCCTCCTCTCCACTTATAAAAAGCCCCCACCTCTACCACCTTACCCACACTTCCAAAGACTTTGGCTCAGCCAAACCCTGCCCATTTTGTCTCTCCACATCCCTATCTTACTCCTTGAAGCCTCACATTGGGCAGAATTCTTCCCAAAGAAGCCTTTGAGCTCAAACCAAATAGAGTAACCCGATTTTAAGGTAATGTCTTCACATGAGTTCTTTTGTATTATTTTTCTTCTCCAACCCCCTAAACTCTTTTTATTGATTTATTTTGTACAAATCCAATATATTAAAAATAATAGGATGTTGTTATAAGGATTATTCGAGCTACACTTTCACACACCCACATCTAATGGTTAAAGAACATACTGTTTCTGTGGATGGCGATTTTCTGCCTCACGAAACGATGATTGTTCGATATTCTTTTAACACCTTTCATGGTGGCCATTATGATGTCACTACATCTATATATGATATATAATATTTTTATGTTTTCCTTAATCTTCTGTATTTTTCATTTATGGCATACCTTTATGGTTTCCATTATGGGTATGCGTGATATCATCATTTTAGGAAGTGCGGACTACCGCCCCTTCAAAGTGATTTGATTCGTTAATACCATATGTGTTATGTATAAAGGATATATTTAATGATATTATATATGATACCATACTGGAATCAAAATACTATTATGTATCATTATGTTTTAATTCCATTAAATATGAAATAGAAATGGAAGTAGCGTTCATGCGTACGTACGGCTTACCGTCTCCATGAACGGTGCATTTCATTTCTTAACTCGAAATGTGATGTAATATTATAAATGCATGAATATAATGGATATATATGATATATATGATATCTAAATCATGAATAAAATTCTTTATATAATTTATATTTTACCACATGAACAACTTGTAATTATAAAGAGTTTATTTTTGACTCAAGTACCAATGATCGTTAAAACGACCGTTATTAGCTTAAATAATAACATAGTGTTCATGACATTGTAATAAGTAATTTAAAAGGAATAATGAAATTGAAAAAGGTTATTAAGGAAGTATAAATCAACTCTAGTTTATTATTCAGGAGATTAAATAACGATCGATACAAGTCGGACTCGAGGTATGGGATCCTACTCCTCTCTTTCTTTTTAAGTACACACTCTTTTATGTCATTCCTTATAAATCTCATCTTTCTTGTTATTGGGATGTTATTTTAC
The DNA here is from genome assembly GCA_963277665.1 of Viscum album. NCBI lineage: Eukaryota > Viridiplantae > Streptophyta > Magnoliopsida > Santalales > Viscaceae > Viscum > Viscum album. The sequence goes on along the minus strand of OY728142.1, from coordinate 1,875,670,782 downwards.
ATTACTCATACTGTAATTTTTATGTTCATATGATTAGAGACTCTATTCTCTCTCATCAATCCATTTTGGAAGTTTTGAGTGGCGTCGTTAGGCTGCCGAATTTTCGTAAGAGATCTAACCTCTCTCTTTCTTTTTAAGTACTCTCTTTTATGTCATTTCTTTTAAGCTCATCTTTCTTATGTTTGGGGATGTTATTATATATTCCTAATACTATAATTGTTATGGTAATATTATGAGAGACCCTATTTGATCTCATAAATCCATTTTTGGATGTTTTAAGTGGCGTCGTTAGGCTGTCGAGTTTTCGTAAGTGATTTTTCATCTCAATTTTATTCTCGTGACTTTTATGCTACATTTGCCACTATTTCCTTTGAGTGGAGTATGTACTGCCCATTTTTATAAATTTTTTGTAGTATAATTTCATTTATGGGTATTTACATCTTCATGGTATGACCCTTCTTCCATGGGGTGTACGTTTTGAAAGTTACCCAACTCGGTAAGGGGACCTTTCACCCTCCTCTTTTTGAAAGACTTATTTTGATATGTTTTTTAATTCACATACTATTATGTTAGGATATGTTCTGATATATCCTTATTGATGTAAATTTTATGACCAAGTGATGAGATACCCTTTTTATCTCTCATCAACTATTTTTCTGAATTTTGAAGTGACAACGTTAGGCTGTCGAATTTTTACAAGGGAACTTCTTAACCCAATTTTGATTATTTTGGATAAACTTGTACACCTTGAATATGTCATTCTATGATTATGTGTCAATTTACTCTGATTTTTATACACATAATACCCACTTATATTTCGTGTATTCATTTTCCACACATAATTATGTAACTGATTTGTCCTTAATCCATGGATATCGTCTTTGTATAGGACTTAGTCTCAATCTCCTTTCATTGAGGAATATTTTGTTTTATACAAAACTTTCTTTTATACGGTGTATAAACCCCTTTGACTTTTACGTTTATTCAAAAGGAATCTTTTTTATACGAAGCGTTTACTAAACGATAAAAGGGAATGTTTTTTTCATACGTATGCGGCGACAACGACTTCTCCACCGCCGTGACCATTATTTGAATTTCAGATTCCTCTACAAGCCATACCCTCTTTTCAAAAGAAAAATAAATACCATGTTTTACATTTCTTTATTTTGGTATAGAAAATGGTTTTCATAATGTTTTTATATCAATGTGTTGTATTGATATCTTGTTATTAAAAGGTGGAAATGTTATGTTTCCTTTATGCATGTTTTATATCATAAGATTATGTTATGGTTATTGGGCATTGTTGTGAAGACGGGTGATTCCGTGATAAAATAAGGGCGGGTGAGCCCGATATAGCTCTCCAATGAATTGGGTAACTCGAAGGAGTGAAATGTTAAGGTTTCTCCCAAGAGATTTAGGGAATATACTATGTTTGGTATTCCAAATGTAACCAAGATTGTTACTCCCTACGTAAGAATGTTATGAATGCCTCAAGTTACCTTTTATGTCTTATGATTTCTATGATTTATTCATGATTTGATGGGGTATGTTAAAGTGACTATGTTTTATGGGTAAAGTATGATTTCATTCTTATGTATATATGAACTCATGTTTCCTTTCCATATTTTTATAACCCTTACTGAGATTTTTATTCTCATCCCTAGTTTTTTTTGAAATGTTTTTCACAGGTTAAGGGAAAGGTACATGTTATGATGATAATGTCAAAGAAGTGTCAAGAAATATTCCATGCTTTATTTTTAACTATGTTTCCGTTGATGGAAAAAAAATGAATACTATCTTTTATGTAACCACTTTGTGTAAATGTGGAATGTAATGCAAGTTTAATGATCTAATTCTCTAGAACTCTAAACCTGAAAAGATCCTCAATGTGTAATTTTGTAATAACTCAAGATTAAGTAAGGTTTAAGGCTGGGGCCTTATAGTTGGTATCAAAGGTCGGTTTAGATAACTTTAGAGGTTACAGTATTCTCTAAGCATAAGTGACATTACCATAATGGATAGGATTTCAGAAATAGTCCTGGTTTTAGATAAAGTGAATGAGTAAGTATATATTAGTGTTTATATTCCTCATTTGTACATGATGGTTTTGTTGATATACTCACACTGACTTTTTTGGTTTTAGTAAATGGATGGATCTAGCAGGCACCAAAGTAACGGTGGATGTGAAGGAAACTGTGAGAGTTTTTTGAGTTAGCAACTGAATGATATGAGTGTTGCAATGAGAAATCTTGTGTTTATCCTCAACCAACTATTTGGAGTCATGATTGACCACCTAAACCTTGGTGATTTCTATAAGGAATCATATATGCGAGAAACAAATCCTTATGGAACTACAGGTAATAACCATAAAGGTAAGTGTGTTCAAAAACCTATGTGTCAAAGATGTGGAAAGAAACACCTAGGAAAATGTTTCAAAGGGAAAAAAATATGCTATAGATGTGGAAATGAAGGTCATAAAGAAAGAACCTTCCATGGAAAAAGGAAGCATCCAGTTGACTTGAGGAAAGGGAAAGAAGTTCTTTCTAAGAGATCAATTGAATGTTTTAAATGTGGTGTGCATGGTCATTATGCAAACACATGTCCTATGAATAAGTTTCGGGAATGTGATCACCATGATCGTACAAATTTTTGTTTACCAATACCTAATTCCATTCCGATTGAGGACGAAGAAACTGACAATGACCAATCAAAGGTATGGATTATTTCATAACTTTTGTTTTCTTATTTTGGAATCTTAGGAGATGATTCATGATTTTGTTTGTAGGAAAAAAGTATTTCAAAATAAGTTAGAATGGAATGGTTAATGGATCATGAAGAATGTTGAATGAGTAAGAAGTCAACATATAAGGGCTTCAAGAGTTATGGTGAAATTATTAAGAGTATTAAGTCTCTTTTGATGATAGGGTTACATTAGAAGACTTTTTATATTATGTATAACCCTGATGTTTAATATATGAAAATTTTATTCAATGAATAGTTATCTGTTCTTTTGTGGAAATAGTTATAAAGAACCATTTGCATTTATATGATCCTTACTTTTGAGGTAATTATGGGTTACTATATGTTATGATGGAAGTTAAAGGCATGAGATAAAATTGAGGTTAAATTATGTTACGGTTATTTTTGATGATTTTATCTTTTTTTTGGGAAGGATTTGAGAATTATATAGTTTTGTAAAAATGACAAAACGCAGACCGTGTGACAACCCGTCGCGTCGGACAAAGCTGCGGGAATCGAACCCACAACCAAAGTGCAACTGGTATTTATCACCTACCACTGGACTATGTGAAGTCCCTGGTTAGTTTGACAGATTCTTTTTAGTTATATGATTTTATGAATTAAGATTAATTTTATTTTGGGTTATTAATGAAAATTATTAACCTATCATGTAGGATATGTGATTAGTTTAATTACTTTTCAATATGAGACTTTAGGAGCAACTGATGTTGTTTGGAGATAAATGTTACGATTTAACTTAAAAGACTATGTGACTAAATCCTTCAAATATTTGGTTTTCAATCTTAGTTTGGTTTAGTTTGAAGAATTTTATGGACAACTTTTTTATCGAATGGTCCTCGTTGAACTCTGGGTTTTTTTGGACAAATTTTGGAGATTAAGAATATATTTTATTTTTATAAAGGGTTATCCTTTTCTGGATTATATGATCTTGTACTAACCTTTTTGGTTTTGGTTTTGGTTAAGGTCTAAAGATATGGGAAGTATATAGTTCTCTTTTGTGGATTAGGTGATTCTCTAGAATTTGATTATAGTACTCTTAATGTGAACAAGTCTTCCTAAATACTCATCTTTTGGAGAAAATATGAGTTTGATTAAGGAATCTAGTAAAAGTTGAAAGTCTACATGACAAGTAAGTATGTTTCATTATGATTTAGTTAAGCTCAAAAATAAATTCCTCAATGAAAAGTAACATAAAACAAAAATTTTGTCTGTTAACATTTCCTACAAGGGAATCGAATACCGTTTAACCCATCACATGTTTGTGATTTTATTATTGTTAACTTTCTCCTAGACATGTTTACTATCACTCTCCATCAGAACATGACCTTTTGTTTTTTCCTCCATGTCCGTATTTTCGTACTTGGAATCCTAGTATAGGTTAACTCTAGTGACCTTTGTACTTATCTTTCTTTATTTTATAGTGATTGTTTCACTGACACTTGTTCCGATGTGGGATTTTCAATGAAGTTTCCAAGCCCAATTTTAAAATTGCGAGGACGCAATTCCCAAAAGGGGGGAAGGATGTAACACCCCAGGTAAATAAAGAATATGACATTTTCGCATTTATCCATATTTGTGAATAAAATATTAATATATCTTTAAAGGGGATGCTACGCTCGATGGCGTACCCAACACACAACAATGAGTTTCTTCGGAATCTTACGTTGCACTCTAATAATAAAATAATATTATTTTAAATGGTAGTTAACGCCTAGATGTTTTGATGGAGGGAATGAATTGAACTAACTAAAAAATTATTATATATGTTTGTCAAATATTTTTACTTTTTACAATAAATGTTAGAGGATTAAAAATGCGAATGAATCCAATTTTAAGTGTAAACGTTCTAATATTATTTAAAGGGTGGATTAACCGCCTTTTGATGGAGAACCTCTTTTAAATCCACTTTTTGAAAAATTTATGTGTTATATTTGACCAAATAAAATTCTTCTTTAGAATCGGGACATCAAAATTTACTTTGTGTAAATTTTTGGTATTTTTCCGATCAAGTTCATTTTTTAATGAATAGTGAAAACTGTTGTATTTAAATTCAAAACCACTTTTTAATCTAATTTTTATATATGATTAGATTATATTCTTAATTGCTTTTGAAGTGAAATTAAAATATATTTTTACCATTTAATCCAATAGTGGTCTTTGGAATTAATTTTACTTTGAAATCGGACTTAAACTAGTGTCATTATTTTGATACATTTTGTTTCATAAAAACATGCTATTTGTTTTGACAGTGGGAAGTAATTATTAAATTAGTTAATTCAACTTATATGTATTGAATTTTTTAAAATAGTCATAATTTATTAATTTGGAATATCAAATATAGCTTAGGGTGAATTTTTGGTAATTTTCTGAAAAACTTCAATTTTTGATGAATAGTGAAACCACTAAGTGGTACTTATAAAAACAGATTTTCCATTTAAATGAAATTTTTCGACCGTTGTGTTATGAATTTCAAAAATCCGACATACATGGTTGTCATTAAGAAGTAAAATGTGGTTCAATGGGATTAAAATAAATTTTTGGTGAATAGTAACTTTTATGTTTTTAATCGCGATTAGAGGTAATTAGTGTAGTTTAAGGTAAAAATAATGTATTAATAATATGATATGAGCTTGACACATTTCCTACCCTCATTGGATGTTTCATGGCCGACCAAGACAATCCATGGGTCAACTTGGGGACCCCATGGAGACACTTTGGATGGGAAATGACATAAATAACTTTTTATTTAATGTTAAAGTAAAAATGACACAAACAAGATATGTTTTACTAAAAAAATATTTACATGTGGTTATACAAGTCAGAGTTTTGACTAAAAATTTTAATTATAAATCTTAAAAGATTTCCTACATCATATTATTTTTTATATAATTTTTAGACATTAAATAAATATAATTATTTATGACATCATAATGATGCAGTGATTACCTCATTAATATAGGATTTAAATAAAATGGAAAGATAATGTAAAATATATGACCTACACATGTCCAAAACTTATTGGGTGGGTATATTTAGAACCCTTATTACCTTAGACTCAAATTATATCAATGTGGGACCTTTTAAATCCGAAACTCATTTTCAAATAAAGTAATATTTCTTTACTTTCCAAGAGTGCCCCTCCTCTCCTCTTATAAAAGGCCCCCACCTCTACCACCTTACCCGAACTTCCAAAGCCTTTGGATCGGCCAAACCCTACCCATTTTGTCTCTCCACATCCCTGTCTTACTTCTTGAAGCCTCACATTGGGCAGAAGTCTTCCCAAGGAAGCCTTTGATCTCAAACCAAAGGGAGTTACCCGATTTTAAGGTAATGTCTTCACTTGAGTTCTTTTGTATTATTTTGCTTCTCCAACCCCCTAAACTCTTTTTATTCATTTCTTTTGTAAAAACTCCAGTATCTTAAATATACTAGGGTGTTGTTATAAGGATGATTAGAACTACACTTTCACACACCTACATCTAATGGTTAAAGAACATACTGTTTCCGTGGATGGCGATTTTCTGCCTCCCGAAATGATGATTGTTCAATATTCTTTTAACACCGTTCATGGTGGCCATTATGATGTCAATACATTTATATATGATATATAATATTTTTATTTTTTCCATAATCTTCTGTATTTTTCATTTATGGCATACCTTTTTGGCTTCCATTATGGGTATACGCGATATCTTCATTTTAGGAAGTGCGGACTACCGCCCCCTCAAAGTGATTTGATTCGTTAATACCATATGTGGTATGTATAAAGGAAATATTTAATGATATTAAATATGATACCATACTGGAATTAAAATACTATTACGTATCATTATGTTTTAATTCCATTAAATATGAAATAGAAATGGAAGTAGCGTTCATGCGTACATACGGCTTACCGTCTCCATGAACGATGCATTTCATTTCTTAACTCGAAATGTTATGTAATATTATAAATTAATGAATATACTGGATATATATGATATATATGATATCTACATAATGAATACAATTCATGATATAATGGATATTTTACCACATGAACAACTTGTAATTATAAAGATTTTATTTTTGACTCAAGTACCGATGATCATTAAAACGACCGTTATTAGCTTAAATAATAACATAGTGTTCATGACATAGTAATAAGTAATATAAAATGAATAATGAACTTGAAAAATGTTCTTAAGGAAGTAGAAATTAACTCAAGTTTATTATTCAGGATATTAAAGAACGATCGAGTCAAGTCGGACTCGAGGTAAGGGATCCTAATCCTCTTTTTCTTTTTAAGTACACACTCTTTTATGTCATTCCTTTTAAAGCTCATATTTCTTGTTATTGGGATGTTCTTTTATATTACACTTACTGTAATTCTTATGTTCATATTATGAGAGACCCTATTCTCTCTCGTCAATCAATTTTGGAAGTTTTGAGTGGCGCTGTTAGGCTGCCGAATTTTCTTAAGAGATCTAACCTCTCTCTTTCTTTTTAAGTACTCTCTTTTATGTCATTTATTTTAAGCTCGTATTTATTATGTATGGGGATGTTATTTTATATTCCTAATACTGTAATTTTTATGGTCATATTATGAGAGATGCTATTTGATCTCATAAATCCATTTTTGGAAGTTTTAAGTGGCATCGTTAGGCTGCCGAGTTTTCGTAAGTGATTTTTCATCTCACTTTTATTCCCGTGACTTTTAAGATACGTTTGCCACTATTTCCTTTGAGTGGAGTATGTACTACCCATTTTTATACAGTTTTTGTAGTATAATTTCATTTATGGGTATTTACATCTTCATGGTATGACCCTTCTTCCATGGGGTGTACGTTTCGAATGTTACCCAACTCGGTAAGGGGACCTTTCACCCTCCTCTTTTTAAAAGACTTATATTGTTATGTCTTTTAATTCACATAGTATTATGTTGGGATATGTTCTTATATATCCTTATTGATGTAAATTTTATGACCAAGTGATGAGATACCCTTTTTATCTCTCATCAACTATTTTTCTGAATTTTGAAGTGGAGCCGTTAGGCTGTCGAATTTTTGCAGGGGAACTTCTTAACCCAATTTTGATTCTTTGGGATAAACTTGTACACCTTGAATATGTTATTCTATGATTATTTGTGAATGTACTCTGATTGTTATACACTTAATACCCACTTATATTTCATGTATTCATTTGTCACACATAATTATGTAACTGATTTATCCTTATTCCAAGGATACCTTCATTGTATGGGACTTCATCTCAATCTCCTTTCATTGAGGCATATTTTGTTTTATACACAACTTTATTTTATACGGTGTATAAACCACTTTGACTTTTACGTTTATTCAAAAGGAATCTTTTTTATACGAAGCGTTTACTAAATGAAAAAAGGGAATGTTTTTGTCATACGTATGCGGCGACAACGACTTCTCCACCACCGTGACCATTATTTGAATTTCAGCTTCCTCTACAAGCCATACCCTCTTTTCAAAAGAAAAATAAATACCATGTTTTACTTTTTTTTATTTTGGTATAGAAAATAGTTTTCATATTGTTTTTATATCAATGTGTTGTATTGATATCTTGTTATTGAAAGGTGGAAATGTTATGTTTCCTTTATGCATGTTTTATGTGATAAGATTATGTTATGGTTCTTGGGCATTGTTATGAAGGTGGGTGGTTCTGTGATAAACTAATGGCGGGTGAGCCCGTTATAGCACTCCAATGCATTGGGTAACGCGAAGTAGTGAAATGTTAAGGTTTCTCCGAAGATATTTAGGGAATATACTGTGCTAGGTATTCCAAATGTAACCAAGAGGGTTACTCCCAACGTAAGAATGTTATGAATGCCTAAAGTTACCTTTTATGTCTTATGATTTCTTTGATTTATTCATGATTTGATGGGGTATGTTAAAGTGCCTATGTTTTATGGGTAAATTATGATTTCATTCTTATGTATATATGAACTCATGTTTCCTTTCTATATTTTTATAACCCTTACTGAGCTTTTTATTCTCATCCCAAGTATTTTTTGAATTGTTTTTCACAGGTTAAGGGAAAGTTAAATGTTATGATGATAGTGTCAAGGAAGTGTCACGAAATAATCAATGCTTTATTTTTAAATATGTTTTCGTTGATGGAAAAAAATGAATACTATCTTTTATGTAACCACTTTGTGTAAATGTGGAATGTAATGAAAGTTTAATGATATAATTCTCTAAAACTCTAAACCTGAAAAGATCCTCAATGTGAAATCTTGTAATAACTCAAGATTAAGTAAGGTTTAAGGCTGGGGCCTTATACACACAATGCTCATGTGGCTCTAGATCTTTAATATCACGAGAATCCCTCACTTATTTCAGGTACATATTAGATTGAGTATAATGTTTTATCACTATGTTGGATAAAATTTTATGAGTCTTGATACATGGATGATGTTGATACTATATTTGGATATTAAATTATACTTTTATAAATTTACAACCATTTATTTACGTTTGTTCTAGTGGGCAATCATTGCCTTATTTTTCAGGAATAGGTATTGAGAGTGTTATTTCCTTGATCATTCAATATTTATGATATGTTTTAAATCATTATACTATAAATTTATATTTCATATATTTAAATCTATTTTTTGTCATTCTCAATTATGAATGGTTTATCCTCTAAAAGTTTCTACTAAGGTCTTCAGGTCTATTTAGAATCCTCTAGCATACTACGATGTGTACATATGGTTATGTGGACTTACATCCCAAATACATTGATTTATGACATGGTGATAGAAAATTATGTAATAGATGAAGATTAATTTTAATTATTTGGTGAGTTGGTAGACTAGTGGAATTTTAGTGTTTCATATCTTTTGAGGAAATAATAATGATTTCATTTTTACAACATTTTTAATGGAATTTCATGTTTCCAGCATGTATGATTGATGTTATTTGTTTTTACTATTTTGGTTTTGTGATAGATTCCCCACCAATTATGCATATGTATTATTAGATTTTTGATTCCATATTTATTTGTCTCATTGAAATATTTGAAATAGGATTCAAATGAATCATATTTTGCATGTAGTTTTCCAATGATATATATGATAATAGTGTATTTTTTTACAAATGATATAGGATCAAATTGTTTATTGTTAATCACTTGTATGTAAATTTCACATATGAGTTTCTCATGAGATTATATTTTTCTACTCCTCTATATATACATACTACTGATTGATATTTATGTCATACTTCAGTTTGGATATCCTAGGTGATGATAATGATAATGATTGAGATGATAAGGATGATTATGATTATAATGATAATATAGTCCCTCTATGTACCGATACTATAGTTTTCCTTGTTAGTTTGTTTTTGGGAGTTAATTATCTCAGTAAGGATCCATTGTGACAAACATTTGGAAACATTTTTTTAATTATGTTGTCAACTATATCCCATGTTGAGTGATACATAAATATCCCAATGCCAATATTTTTAACAACACAAGGTATATTTAACCATGTTGTGTTAATTATAATGATCATTTATTTGTGAAATGAAATTGGAGTTCTTGTTATGATGTTATGTGAGTTTTAGCCCCTTGGAATCCTTCTGTGATAAATTTTTTAGACATTCATTTCTTATTGATGAAATTTTTCATAATAGATAGTTGTTTCTTATAATAATTTATGGTTACCTTAGTTAGGATATTCTATATGAAGTTATTATTATTGTTAATGTCATTGGGGATTGTTCCATTCAAAACAATTCACATGCACATTTGTGTAACTATTAAAAGTATTACATGATGTCTATTTTTATTTTCCTTTGATTTAGGGAGTATTTCATACATAGCTTAATAGAACTTATTATATGAGCTTGGTTTCATCTCATTATAATGAATTTATAACAAAAGCATATAATGCATTTTATAACCTAATAGTTTATTTTTCTACTCAAATTTTTTATGTGTGAAGATCCTTTAATTTAAAAATAAGATGTTTTAAATATGAGATATTCTCAGCGTCTTCTGTTGACAACAATATGACTACTGGTTTTTGGTGAATATCACTAGATTCAAGATTCATATTTCCAAAAGTATCACTGAGAGTGATAGTGTTCAGGGGAAATATGATTATTAAGTCATGGATACATAAAAAGGTGAGTCAATAAAACCCACGATGTATAAAACTCATTGTAGGAAGTCCCTCCATTGGACTAAGGATTGGTGTTAATGTTACATACATTGAATGGATTGATGTGTGATCAGTAATGACTACATACATGTGTTTTGTTGGTAGTATTAGTGGATCAGGGAGGTGAGACAAACATTTTAATGACACATTTTTTCTAGATAAACAATGGGAATGTGGTAAAATAAGTTCACAGATAAATTTGATTCAGGATATTCCATGATTATAGAAATCATTTCATTTTTCTTGAAGATGAAATAATTTGGTATATATATGTGTTTAACAGAAGATATATCTGTATGGATGAGGATTAAATTTTTTATGGATTAGGGTACCATTGGGCCTCCAACATTAGTTGGTCGATGATGGATAATTTTTTGTTTGGAATAGAAAATATCATTAGAGAATGTGACATGTCTTTTTTAGGAGTTTTATCCCTTACACATGATTCTAGATAATAACCTTTAGTTGGATAATGTGAAATTCAGCAGGAGGAATCTCAAGTAATCTATGTGCGTGTAGTGTAACGTGATTTTCATTGAAATTGGATTGCATAGACTGTAATGTTTTGTAGTTTTTTTAAAAGATTTTAATTCTAGTGTAAGGTATATTTATGTAAATAATATGTGGCTACAAATAAAGATACTCTTATATTAGGGACCAATGATATTTTCATAGGTGAATGACCATATATCATGGGAAATGATAATGTCTGCTCAAGACTATATTTTAAATGGTCATGATTACCAAATAATAATTGTGTGTGATGAACATGTGAATAATAAATTTGATGATAATTACCTTTTTAAATTTTTTTGGGTGTTGGATTGAGAGAAAATGTAAAATTGGACTTGCATGAAAATTAGAGAAGATTATGGTGGAGTTAATTCAATGGTTATTTGAAGCATGCTTGTAATTCACGGGGATAGTGAAATAATTTGACGAATAATGTAGGGCATTCCATCAAGGTCAATTATCATATAAATAATAATTTCTTATCAAATTAATTACTCTTTTCAGGAGAATTATATCGAAAAACATGTATTATGTGGTGTTGAATGTTTTTGTCGAGTTCCTTTAGTAGAATAAAACTAAATGTGTACTGACTAGTGAATCCATGTGATCTCAAATGCATTGGGTATGAACTATATGAATATAATCATATCATTTATTAGTAATTTTTCAAGTATTGGATATGAAATTTTGTAAATGTTCATGATAATTGGTAAATTGTAGTTGATGTAGACTACTTTGTTTGAGTTGGAATAGGAAAAAAGTTTTAACATTGGATTTTAACATGTGACTAACATTGATGGGAAAGATGGAGCATAAAAACGATTATAAATTCATTTGAATACCCAAATAATATTATATAATGTGATTCCTACAGTGCAGATAAATTTTATTCTTCAAAAGGAATCATTTAGACACATTATAGCATTTTTCACTAAATGCAGTGATCATAATGACATTGTTGGACAATAGTGTTATTTTGGAATTTTATATCACGGATCATTCATTCAAACCGACAGTTGGAGTGTAATTGAAATTATGACTTTGGTGTTCCCATGAGGTGTTGGGTGGGAATTTTAGGATGGATAAGAAATATATTCATATGGATTCATATTAGGGTAATCTATGATATTTGGTTAATATAATACAAAAGGAATCAAAGATGAGAAGTTATATGCTGGAGATATTGTAACAAACAAAATCAATATGTGATGTGGATATAATTAGTGAATTATAAATTTTCCTCAATATCACGACCTGTCCTCAGGGCCCATGTCGTGACTACCCCATGCACGCCTTCCATAGGCCAGGGGCTGGCGACTAGCACCAAAGGTGTAAATCCTGAAAACTAGGAAGGAATTTCCTTTATTAAAGTAAACTAAACACCATAGTGTACAAGAGGATGTAAAACACTAAGTATGAACGAAAGTGATGAAAGGTAAATGGGCCAGAATACAAACCCAACTGAAAATACAACTACAACTGAAAAAAAGTACAACAGGAAAAGACAACATCTGGAAGAACGGAAGCAGCTCCTGGGACGTCCTCCACGGATCCTACCTGAAGGGTAGGTACAGATAGCCTCCACATCACTTTCGCCTGTCAACCTCCTCTGAGTGTCGTCTCGCTATGATGTCCCCCTCCGGATACTGACTCGTCGTGTAGTCTATCTCTGGGTACCATCCAGTCCTTGAACACTCGGACACCGTCAGCACTCCCCATCGTCTGCAACCAAAACAACGAGGTTCGAGCATAGCTCGTGCAAGGGTGAGTATAACGATACTCAGTAGGGACCCTGAGACTCTCAAGGTCTCATATAAATAAACAAGGATAACCATAAAGAAGATCTCAACAGATAACCTCTACATAGGTATATGCCCATACATATACCTAAGTTATAAAGCAAACCATCTCAATCATGAGAAAACACAAAGATTATGAAATCAACGGATAACCACTACCTAGGTATATGCCCGTACAAATACCTAAGTTATCAAGTGACCTATCTCAATCAAGAGTTAAACACAAAGGTATTAGACTCAGCTCAAACAAGGATTTTCATTAACCAAACTGTAACTGCTGAAGAGATCCGTCTCTAGGAGTACAATGATCCTATCACATCTCCGAGGAACTGCTCACCAACCTATGACTGCGGAGGTACTCATCCTATCGAGTATCGTGGGTCTGCCACCTCACACAGTAGTGCTCCCCCTTATAGCCTACAGAGGTACTCCACCTGTCGAGTAACGCGAGTCTGCCACCTAACACAGTAGTGCTCCTCCGCCATGGGTCTGCCACCTCACAAAGTAGTGCTCCCCACTGGGCTATGCTAGTCACTCTGAATCGAATCGAAAAATCATTCATCAGGTCACAACCAGCTACATGGTCTCCATACTCTGTACGCTCATCTCTGGGAGGGTCTGCTCCACGAGTTAAAGGTCAATACTCTATGTATCACAAGTCCCACGATGAAGTATCTCAAAGGACCGCCTCGTCATAGGGGTCTCAGCGCAACAGACAACACGTCAATCGGACGCCCGGTCTGTGAGTTATTAGCCTTTTCATTCCAGGGGCCCGGTTGGTTTTGTGTGCCAACCAACCCAGCCGTATCTGAACTGCACCCCGAACTCTCATAGGGTATACTCATAGGGACCATTTGTCAACATGATCACCAACGCCGCGGATGGTTCATCAAACGGACGCCCGGTCTAAAAGATATCAACTTATCCGTTCCAGGGGCCCAGTTGGATTTCAGGTACAATCCAACCTGGCCATACTTCAATAGCGTCCAATCCTCGAGCGAAGTATGCTAAATGTTCCATCTCATCAAGAGGAATTCAACGAGACAGAAGGCGCGTCAATCTGACGATCGGTCTGTGAGTTATTGGCTTTTTCGTTTCCGGGGCCCGGTTGGTTTCGTGTTCAAACCAACCCCACCGCACTCCGACGGTGTCCAAACCTTGAGTGGTGTAAGCCTAAAGTTCCGCCTCATCAAGAAGAAACCAACAATGTAGATGGAACGTCAATTGGACGTCCGGAACTCAAGATATATGTGTTTCTGCTCCGTGGGCCTGGTTGGTTTCGTATCCGAACCAACCCAATTGAACCCAAAGTGCTCCGAAACCCTAAGTGTAATATACCGAAATGACCGTCTCTATCGAAGGATTGCATAAAAACTGACGGTGCGTCGATCGGAGGTCCGTATCCCATGTTATGGGCGTTCGAACAGAAACAATCCGAAATGGGGGGTTTGGGCCCGGCCCGGCCCAATCCCCCCTGGGACGGCCCGAACTTTGTCGACCCACCACGGGTCCGAGTCCGGCCCGCCACGGCTCGGCCAGTGTTGCCGAGCGGAAGCTGCGGAGTGGGGGGGTGCGCGGCCCCCTCACCGTTGATTGAAGCCGGCGGCGGTTTGCGCCGCCGCCAATACTCCGGGATCCCGCGCGACCGTGGTATCCCCCGTGTCGCACCGACGCAACAAGCCGCGGTGGTTGTTTCTTTTGGCAGTGCGCTTGGGCACTGCCACCTCCTAGCGGTCGGACGGCTCCGGCCGCCGCCCCTGGTCGCCAGCGGCGCCGCGCCGACGACCCGTGCCTCCTGCTTTTCCACAGGCCACCGGAGTTTCTCCGGTGGTCTGTTTTCAAAACCGTCTGTGCCGGGATTCATCTCGGGTCTCAAACTTTATTACGGAAGCTTCAAAAATACCTTGTGGACCTGTTTGTCATCGCCCGTCAAATGACAGTTCAATTAAAAAATCACTCCGTCTTCGTGGTTTTCGGGCGTGACGCGATGGCGTCGCGCCCCTTCGTCGTGGACCGACTCTGACCGCGGATTCCTTCGGCCCCAAAGGCGCTGCGCAACGGCACCGTGCTTCATCGTCATGATTCTCTAAATTCCCGCAGGGTCTTGTGTGGTGAGATGGTTCTGCGCCATCTATGTTCCATACAAAAGATAAGGGAGGAGGTTCGGCCATGTTTGTGCGGTCCGGCCCCCTCCCGTTAATCGATAGCAAGCGGTCCAAATTTTTAAACAGATAATGGCGACAATACTAATCACGAACAAAACAAAATAAACCCCTACAGTTTTCCCCGAAATCAATAATTACCAACTCGTAACATAATCTCCTCGGGTCAACATAATATTTATTTGATCCACGTTCTTAGATTTAGAAGGGAGTAAATGAGGGTTTACAAATAAGTTCCCTACCTTGCAAAGACGTCACACGTCGTCGAGTCGCGAAAGTTGTTCATCGCGGTAGAACGGTATCGATTCTGTCATTTTCGGAGAGACCCGAAGAAGTGACATCTCCACTCATGACGTGGAGGAAGAAGAGGATAAAGAACAGTGATTGTCGAGTTCTTCCATGTCGAGGGGTTGATGTTCTTCGTCGGAGAAGAACCGTTCTTCACGAAGGGGAAAACCCCTCTTCCTTCACAATGCTCTCTCTCAAGAGGTTTCTCCTCACTAAACAAATGACAACCTAATTAAAATAATAATCCACCATATTTTAATCAATCTTCCAATCCATTCAAAATTTGAATAACTTAATTCATTAATTGAGTAGGTTCCATTAATTAAATATGGAATGTTGGAAAAAGTTAAAGTGAAGAGGAAGAGTCACATAAGTTAAGTGGAGTTACAAAAAAAAGAGGGAAGTGAGTTATGGGAGGTCAAAGGGGTTATGGGAAGATCAAGGGGGTTAGGGTCTCTTGTGGTCCCCACCTCCCACATATCCACACATGGGAAGTTGGGTGGTTGTGGGTCTCACCAACAACTTCCCATGGTAGAATTTAACTCCCTTGGTTAACAAAAAGAAAAATTCATCACAATTTTATTTATCTCTTCCTTAAACCCCCAAATTTTAAACTTCTTTCCCCAAAAAAAACGCACCTACAATAACAGTCCACTTAAGGAAACACTGGCGCTGCGAGTTCATCGGTGCCCTCAGATTTCAATTCCAAGCACCGGTTCAAAAGTTAGAAAAACTCGTTCGTTCGTTCAATGAACGTACCTGAGCTAAACTTCGGAAATTGATTCTGGGCACACCGGGCCTCGAAATCAAGTGCCGTCAGAAATTACATTCTTGTAAAATCCCAAAGAATATTAAGAAAAAAAATTCCCTTGTATTTTACAGGTCTTTACATTACTCCCACCCCTGGGCTTTACGTCCCCGTAAAGCTATAACACAAACAAGGAATACAAAAGGCGGTACTGAGCACGCAACTGAGCCTTCCACTCCCATGTGCTCACCTGGAGGTTCCCGTGCTGCCTACAAAAGCACATAATAGGAATCAACCATCCTCGTAGGACCCGACCTGTCGGTCCTCAACATCTACTGGAACCTCCGTGCTTGTCGCCCTGTCATCAACTTCCAACTCCCTGAGGTAGATGATGTGTGAAGGATCTTGCACGTATCTCCTCAGCTGAGGTATGTGGAAGATTTCATGAACCAGGTGAAACTGAGGTGGAAAGTTGAAGCGGTAAACCACCTAACCTACCCTGATGGGGACCTAGAAAGGTCCGTTGAACCTCAGAGATATCTCTCCTCCTCGGCTACATCTCCATAAACCTCGTCGAGGTGAGACTCGTATAAGAACGTGGTCACCATCCTCGAACTCTAGAGCTATCCCATTCCTGATTATAACTGAAACTCAAAACTCCTGCTACCACGAGGGTAAGGATTTCCGACCCAAGAATGATTGGATACACCCTCTCGTGCATGAGTTTAACCTGTTCTGCCTGGGGTTTCCTTTTCACCGACAAAGTAAAACCCATCCCGACGTTTCCCTAATACCGTCAATTTGAGAATGAACAATGATTTCCCAATCCATACTCAAACTAATGTCATAAGGCCGCGACACTGCCACCAAGAGGTCCCAACCAAGAATCTCGCCTCAAAGGTCAGATCACACCATCGACGTAAGTGTGACTATCATGTCTCCTCCCAAAGGTATCTCCAGATGTGAGGGTTATGTCAACGGCTTAACCAAAAACTCTAGGTATAGGAATAGATTCTTTGAAGGAAGGGATGATTCGTATCGATGTCTGTGGCTACGACAGCTAGTATAAGGCAAAGTACACACTTCTAATCATCCTCAGAGCCCTTTAGGTCGCACTCCATGACCACATGCAGCTACTCTTATCCCCCGCCCTCCATCTCCATGAGCCTGGCGGGGGCAACAAAGGTGTGTGGTTGTAACATGCTGAAATGTACACCACATCGTGCTGCTCTCCTAGCTCTGCTTCCACGTCTGCTGCTCTACAAATTATATGTCCTTAACATTTCCTCTTCTTGAAACATTTTCCACACCCAAGTCTTCGAGACTGGCGCCAGCTCACTGCCTCCCAACATCTAACATTCTCTAGCTGTATTCGTTCAGCCAAAGAACATTCAACCTCAAGGTTCTCTCTAGAACCCTAACGTGAGTAGGAATGCATAGAGGAAGAAGTGTTGGCTCTAATATCTATAAAAACCCAACGCATAGAGGTCCGAGCTCTATAGAACTGATCAAATCGAATTCATCGAGTAACCAGAATGTTCGGTACGCCTCGATGAATTCTCAGGTACTGACACATCGTCCTGCCGAAGCTGTAAAAGCTCTAGAAAACTCTCTACCACCCCCTCAAGCCAGTCCTCAGCCGCCTGTGAGTCAGGATCACATCAGAACATGAGGTTATCTGATGTTAAAACACATGTAAGGTTGTAATCCTACATGTGTCACCTACCGGTACCACCGGTGGTAACTGCAGACCAACAGGTAGTGATGTATAGCTAATACACTACCCGAAGGCACTATCTCAGGCATCTGTCCACATACCGAAGCCTCATCGCTATGCGGACCATCCTCATGGTCACTCACTGGAGAACACTAGTAGCCAAGACCATCATCCACTCTACAGATGTCTCAGCCAGGCGAAAAAAATTCTAGCAATAGCCTCCAGCTAGTGCTCTGCTGTCTGGGAATCAGCCTCGCCTCGTAACCTCAGAGGCCGCTACTACTGGAACTCGTGAAACGAGCTCTGCCAGCGTGCACTGTTCGCTAGTAGGGCTAGTGGAATCTACTTCCCAATAGGTTGTGGTGCTGCTAGTACACCACCCGAGGTTGACAACATAGTCAAAAGGGCCGTGCACTAGAGCCTCATCGCTCGGTGAGCCGTCATCGAGTACTCTCTCGGAACACCAACTGACTGTCTGCGTGGAGACATCCTGAACAGATGCAACACAGTCAACGTCTTATACCTGGTGAGCTGACCTGGTTTGATCTGACTTTAATACTTTGGAAACACACACACAATTAGTGTTTTCATATACAAAGTCGGAAATCAGTAGTCATGGTCCTGGTGTACTGATACATCGGCCGCCGCACCAACACTGGACTTCCTAAACTAAAGACCACACTCGGTACCCTTAACACTATTTCTTCACAGGAAAGAAAATATCAGAGTTATAAGTTCTGCAGTAGAACCGACTCCTCTGATACCAATTGTCACGACCAGTCCTAAGGGCCCGTGCTGTGACTACTCCAAGCCCACCTTCCATAGGCCAAGGGTTAGCGACTAGCACCAAATGCGTAAATCCCAAAAACTGGGATGGTATTTCCTTTGTAAAAGTAAACTAAACACCATATTGTAAAAGCGGATGTAAAACACTAAGTACGAAAGAAAGTGCTGAAAGGTAAATGGTCCAGAATACAAACCCAACTAAAAATACAACTACAACTGAACAAAAGTACAGTTGGAAATAACAACAGTTGGAAGAACGGAAGCGGCTCCTGGGACGTCCTCCATGGATCCTCCCTGAAGGGTAGGTACAGATAGCCTCCACATCGCTCTCGTCTGTCAACCTCCTCTGAGTGTCATCTCGCCGTGAAGTCCACCTCCAGATACTGACTCGTCGTGTAGTCCACCTCCGGGTACCATCCAATCCTCGAACACTCGGCCTCCGTCATCACTGCCCGTTGTCTGCAACCAACCCAACGGGTTGCGGGCAAAGCCCGTGAAGGGGTGAGTATAATGATACTCAGTAGGGACCCCGAGACCCTCAAGCTCTCATAAAAACCAACAAGGATAGCCACAAAGAAGATCTCAATAGATAACCTCTACTTAGGTATATGCCCATACATATACCTAGGTTATAATGTAACCCATCTCAATCATGAGGAAACACAAAGATTATGATATCAATGGATAACCACTACCCAGGTATATGCACATACATATACCTAAGTTATCAAGTGACCCATCTCAATCAAGAGGTAAACACAAAGGTCTTAGACTCAGCTCAAACCAGGATTTTCATTAACGAATCCATAACTACTGAAGAGCTCCATATCTGGGAGTACAATGATCCTGTCACATATCTGAGGTACTACTCACCAACCTATGACTGCTGAGCTACTCCTCCTGTCGAGTACCGCAGGTCTGCCACCTCACACAGTAGTTCTCCTCTGCCATGGGTCTGCCACATCACACAGTAGTGCTCCCCCTCATAGCCTAAAGAGGTACTCCTCCAGTCGTGTACCACGGGTCTGCCACCTCACACAGCAGTGCTCCTCTGCCTTGGGTCTGCCACCTCACAAATTAGTGCTCCTCACTGGGCTATGCTAGTCACTCCGAATCAAGTCGAACAAGCAGTCATCAGGTCAAAACCAGCTACACGGTCTATGTACTCCGTACGCTTGTCTTCGGGAGGGTCTTCTCCATGATCTAAAGGTTGATACTCTAAGTATCACAAGTCCCATGAAGAAGTATCTCAAAGGACCACCTCATCATAGGGGTCTCAACGCAACAGACGACACGTCAATCAGACACCCGGTCTTAGAGTTATTAGCCTTTTTGTTCAAGGGGCCCGGTTGGTTTTGTGTGTGAACCAACCCGACCGTATCTCAACTGTACCCCGAACACTCATAGGGTATACTCATAGGGACCGTTTCTCAACATGATCACCAACGTCGCGGACGGTTCGTCAAATGGACGGCCGGTCTAAAAGATATCATCTTTTCCGTTACAGGGGTCCGGTTGGATTTCGGGTACAATCCAACCCGGCCATACATAAACAGTGTCAAATCCTCGGGATAAGTATTCTAAATGTTCAGTATCATCAAGAGGAATTCAATGAGACAGACGGCGCGTCAATCGGATGCCCGGTCTGGGAGTTATTGGCTTTTTCGTTCCAGGGGCCCGGTTAGTTTCATGTTCGAACCAACCCGACCGCACTCTGACGGCGTCCAAACCTCGAGTGGAGTATGCCAAAAGTTCCTCCTCATCAAGAGGAAACCAACAAATTTTAAGGCATGACAATTGTACGTCCGGAACTCAAGATATATGCGTTTCCACTCCGTGGGCCCGGTTGGTTTCGTATCCGAACCAACCCGACTGAATCCAAAGTGCTCTGAAACCATGAGTGTAATATACTGAAACGACCGCCTCTATCCAAGGATCTCATCGCAACTGATAGTGCATCGATCAGAGGTCAGTATCCCATGTTATGGGCATTCAAACGGAAACAATCTGAAATGGGGGGTCTGGGCCCGACCCGGCCCGACCCAATCCCCCCCTGGGCCTTCCTGAACTGGGTCGACCCGACCCGGTTCTGGGTCCAGCCCATCCGGGCGCAGCCCGGCCCGACCGGCCAGCGTGGCCGAGTGGAAGCCGCAGAGCGGGGGGGGGGGGGGGGTGCACGGCCCCCTTGCTGTTGATTGAAGTCGACGACGGTTCGTGCCGCCGCCAATCCTCCGGGATCCCGCGTGGCCGCATGATCCCCCATGCCACACCACCGGGGCAATCCGCAGTGGTTGTTTCCTCCGGCGGCGTGCTCGGGCGCCACCACCTCCTGGCGGCCGAACGGCTCCGGCCGCCGCCCTCGGTCGCCGGAGGCAC
The DNA here is from genome assembly GCA_963277665.1 of Viscum album. Classification (NCBI taxonomy): domain Eukaryota; kingdom Viridiplantae; phylum Streptophyta; class Magnoliopsida; order Santalales; family Viscaceae; genus Viscum; species Viscum album. Next base: position 1,875,649,454 of record OY728142.1, on the reverse strand, counting down.
CGCGCCGGCGACCCGTGCCTCCTGGTTTTCCGCAGGCCACTGGAGTTGCTCCGGTGGTCCGTTTTCAAAACTGTCTATGCCGGCGTTTATCTCGGGTCTCGAAATTTAATGTGGAAGCTTCAAAAAACTTTTCATCCCCATTTGTCGTTGCCCGTCAATCCTCACGTCATTAAACAAATCACGCCGTCTTCATGGTTTTCCGGCGACGCGATGGCGCCGCGCCCCTTCGTCGTGGCCGGACTCCGACCGCGGATTCGTTCAAACCCAAAGGCACAACGCAATGGTGCCGCACTTCTTCATCATGATTCTCTAAATACCCTCATGGTCTTTTGCAGTGCGATGGTTCTGCGCCATCTCTATTCCAATCAAAAGATCAGGGAGGAGGGTCGGCAGTGTTTGTGCGGTCCGGCCCCCTCCCGTTAATCGATAGCAAGCAGTCCAAATTTTTAAACGGAGAACAGAGACGGTACTAATCATGAACGAAACAAAATAAACCCCTACAGGTTTCCCCGAAATCAAGAATTCCCAACCCGTAACATAATCTTCACAGATCAACTTAATATTTAGTTGATCCACGTTCTTCGATTTAGAAGGGAGTAAATGAGGGTTTACAAATAAGTTCCCTACCTTGCAAAGACGTCACACGTCATCGAGTCGTGAATGTCAATCGTCGCGGTAGAATGGTATTGATTCTGTCATTATCGAAGTGACCCGAAAAAGTTACATCTCCCCTCTTGTCATGGAGGAAGAAGAGGATAAAGAACCGTGATCATCGAGTTGTTCCATGTCGAGGGTTCTATGTTCTTCATCGGAGAAGAACCATTCTTCACGGAGAGGAAAACCCCTCTTCCTTCACAAAGATCTCTCTCAAGAGGTTTCTCCCCACTAAACAAATTCCAAACTATTAAAATAATAATCCACCTTATTTTAATCAATCATCCAAGCTATTCAAAATTTGAATAGCTTAATTCATTAATTGAGTTGGTTCCATTAATTAAATATGGAATGTTGGAAAAAGTTAAAGTGAAGAGGAAGAGTCACATAAGTTAAGTGGAGTTACAAAAAAAAGGGGGAAGTTAGTTATGGGAGGTCAAGGGGGTTATGGGAAGATCAATGGGGTTAGGGTCTCGTGTGGGCCCCACCTCCCACATATCCACCCATGGTATGTTGGGTGGTTGTGGGTCTCACCAATAACATCCCACGGTAGAATTTAACTCCCTTGGTTAAAAAAAATAAAAAATTTTCACACTTTTATTTATCTCTTCCTTAAACCCCCAAATTTGAAACATCTTTCCCCGAAAAAACGCACCTATGGTAAAAGTCCACTTAAAAAAATACCGGCGTTGCGAGTTCATCGGTGCCCTCAGATTTCAATTCTGAGCACCGGTTCAAAAGATAGAAAAACCCATTCATTCGTTCACTAAATGTACCTAAGCTAAACTTCGGAAATTGATTCTGGGCACACCAGGCCTCGGAATCAGGTGCCGTCGGAAACTGCGTTCTTGTAAAATCCCAAAGAAAACTCAGAAGAAAATTTCCCTTGCATTTTATGGGTCTTTAATCCCAATATGATAGATCGTTTAGAGAATTGTTTGTTTAATAAAATTCATCATTCCCTAACATATTGATATAACATTTCTTGTGTTTTAATAGAATCTTAGAAGATATCTCAAGGATCATGTTTACAGTAAATGATTCTATGATATATTGAGGTTTTTTTAGTTGTTTCCAAAAATCTTATGTAAATACACCAAATTTTCAAGGAAACTATTTTCTTAAATTCTTTTGAATAATAGGAGTTTGCATTTTTTTTAACGACACATGATTCTGGTGCCCGGTGTGCCCAGAATCATATTTTGAAGTTTTGTTTGGTAAATTCGCTAAACATACTTGTGGGTTTTTCTATCTTCTGAACTGATGCTCGGAATTATAATCTAAGGACACCGATGAACTTCCATCACCAGTATTCGTTTAAATGGATATTTACTGCAGTTGCATTTTGTTCAGGTTGAATGTTATAATTTGGGGCTTCGTAACAAATAAAATAAAATTGTTTTTTTACACAACTTTATTTTTAAGCGGTGGTTATTCCCATTAAAGAGATGTTGGAGGTGGGTCCCACACCCCACAAAACCTCCCATGAGAGGATAATGTGTCATGGGGCCCACACGAGCCCCTAACCCTTCAACTCCCCCTTTCACCCCTTGAAACCCCCTTTTAACATTAAAACCCTCCAACTTCTCTCTTTTAATTTTTAACCTTCAATCTTCTCTAATTTAAGATGCCAACACTCTCTCAATTAATTGTCCAGCATTCAGTTAAATAGTTGCCTCATCTATTTTTAATTAATTTGAATTCATTAAGTGAGCATAATTATATGGTTTATATTATTATGTTTGGGTTGGCATAATGTTTTTGGTAGGGATAATTGGAGGAGCCTCGGTGAAATAGGAAGAGCCTTCCTCCAATGATGAACACAGATTCTACTGAAGAATGACGACACGTCTTCTTCTTCCTTATTCAACCGGGGCATGAACGTGAGGTGACACCACAAGGGACATCATCATCATTCCTCTTCCTCCGCTTCAAGGTAGAAGATGTTTGTCGTCACAAACAACAACGTCTTTTCCTCCACCATTGACAGAACGACATCCGTCTTCCTTGATGAACGACATACCCGACGTCATCTTCCGTGACTTCGACAATGATCTTGAATCAAGGTAGGGTGTTTAGAATAATTTTAAATAAATAAAATATTACCTCTGTCTTGATGAATGTGTTGGATTGTTCTTTCCCTTTTGATATCGCATAACGTAGTGGGCGCGGGCCAAACGAACTTGACCTGACGACCCTCTGTTGGTTTTGATTATTATTTTTTGCGGTGGCGACTGGAGGCGGAGGCTACCAGAGGTGGTGGTGACTAGAGACGATGGTTGTCCACTAGAACTGTAGTGCAAAACTAGGGCCCGCAACTGCAGGCCACTCGGGCAGAAGAACCAGCCGACCACTGTCGGTCGGGCTGGCGAACCATGGCACCCGCAGGTGGCGCCTGGAGGAGGTGCGGCACACATCTGTGAGAAGCTTCCTGGACGAGCCGGTTGGCTATGACCGACTGGACAGAAGACCGCGATGCCCTATTGGGGCTACACTGCGGAGGAGAAGTGGCCAACATCCGCTGGCCGCTCGATGGACGAACCTGTCGGCCTCCCGCTGGCCGGGCTGAGGAGAACTACGGCGCCGCTTGGTGCCACTTGGCACCGCTTGTGGAGGAAAAGTGGCCCACAACCATGGGACACTTGAGTTAGAAAAACCAACCGGTTTCGGTTGGACTTGCAGCAAAGAGGGGCGGTGCCACTGGGCGAGCCGAACCGGCAAGCAACCACTGGCCGGGTCCACGGGTGGGTCGCTCCCCCCAGGGTCGGGCCGACCCCCTAAACAGGTCGGACCTGCTGGGCCGGGTCCCTAGGTGGGCCCCGCTTCACTGGTCCGGGCCAACCTCCAGCTGGGTCGGACTCACCAAACTGAGTCGGGGTGACCCGCCAGCCCAATGGGCTTGACGGGCCGGGCCCATTTCACTTAAATGAAAATAACTTCTAGACCACGTGTCTGATTGACGTGCATATGTAGTACTGGGATACTCACGATGAGACAATCCTTTTGCGATGATCTAAGTGAGTTTTGAACAGCTTTTTAAAATGGTCGGGTTTTGAACGAGCGTAATTCCAACAGGGCCCATGGAACAGAAATGCTAATAACTCTCAGACTGGGTTTCCGATAACCGTGCCTTCTATTGCGTTGGGTTCCTTGTGATGAGACAGAACATTAGTACACATCAATTCTGGACTTCTTGATATTTGATGTATCGACCCCCCTTTTCTCAAGGAGCAGATCCTCCTGGAATCGAGCATGCTATGTGCGGGAACCCTAGATCTGGCTGCGACTGTGACAACTGTTGTACTGGGATCCTTCGTGGGTTTGAAATCGATGATGACTTTTCTTGTATCATGTGTGGGTCCGAGAGTTTTGACTTCTGTACTTGTAACTAGTTTGGGTCTGACAGAGTAGTTGGTCTTGTATCATGTGTGGGTCTGACAGCTTAGCTGGTCTTGTGTCCTATGTGTGTCTGGAAGCTTAGATGAATCAGTGACTACATATGATCATCTCTATCACTATACAAGAGATGTATACCTATATGAGATGAATCTTAACATTCAGTCATTATGATCGATGGGATTGACATAACTTCTTGTGTGTACTGGGTTGTGCTTGGGATCGAGAGTTGGAGTGGAACTGAGATTGATATCTTAGGTATATGTATGGGCACATACCTATGTAGAGTTGGTTGAAACTTCGTGATAATATCTTTCTCTTGTGGATTATCCTTCGTGGATTCTGGGAGTCCTTCAGGGGTCTCTGGGTCCCTACTGAGTATCATTATACTCACCCTTACAGGGGTTATTCCTACACTTCATTGTGTTGGTTGCAGATGACAGACAACACTAATCGAGTTAAAGACTAGTGGAGCTGGATGGTACCCGAAGGTTGACCACATGGCGAGATGTACACGGAAAGGATGGACAGTCCTAGGGTGCTGAGGAGGACACCAGTACCTACCCTTCAGTTTGGATTTCTGGAGGATGACTTAGTAGTTGCTATTTTACATTACTGCAGTTGTACTAGCATTTCATTTGTACTGTACTTTACTATCGGGCATTTATTTCCAACCTCTTTCCTTTCAACACTTTATTTTGTATACAGTTTTACGTAGTGTTTACTTTCAGTTGCGTACTATGTTGTTTCTATTTACATTATAAAGGTAATTTATTCTTTTTTATATGTATTTATGCCTTTAGTGCTAGTCTCCATCCTCTGTCCTATGCAAGGCGGGCTTGGGGTAGTCATGACACGTGCCTCGAGGATGGGTCAAGACAAATTGGTATCAGATGAGTCAGTTCTACTATAGAACATAGACTCTAATTATTTTCTGCTAAGAAATAGTGGTAAGAGTATTGTGTGTGGTTTTCATTCCAGGGAGTCCAGTGTTACTGCGGCAGCTGACATATCCCTACACCAGGACCCTAACACCTGATTTCCGACTTAGTGCACGAAAACACTGATTACGTGTGTGTTTCTATTCAAAAAAATTTCTTTGTGATTACATTGATTCAGCTCACCCGGTATACTATTTTAAATGTGGCACACCTACTTATTTTAAGTATAGCCCCACGAAGGCATCCATCTAGGGATATATGTTACGTATGAGATGGTATCCCACCAAACGACGAGGCCTCGGTGCAGGGCCCCATCACAACAGAGGCACTAGCTATACTACTACACACTGGGCCATCGATACCACCATCCCCAGCAGCAAAGACTGTACACCTCTTGAGTGTGTTTCATGAGTTCCAGCACTAGAGGCTGCCTATGATCCGATGTGAGATGGACCCACAGGCAGCTGAGGACTGGTTGGAGGCTGTTGTGAGAGTCTTATGATTGGTAGGAACACCATGCGACCTCCTGGTGATCCTTACCACGAGTCTCCTTCATGCAGTAGTAGGAAGATGGGGAACCTGAAGCTCCAGGTGCATGGTGATGCATCTTTACTCTAAATAGAATTTTAGAGTCTCTTTCGCTATGAGTTTGTTCCAGCCATCCTTTGTGTGGTGCGGATACAAGAGTTACTTCATCTGCAGAAGGCCAGTATGAAAGTAGCTCAATACTCAGTGAGGTTCACTGTCCTCTCAGGCTACTCCATGGATATGGTATGGGCCCCATTATTTAGGGCTCGAACCATCGAGCGGGGACTCAGGCATGAGATGAGGGCTTCGAAGATTCCTCTAACCATCCCGAAACAGGCATGGGTGCTTGAGAGAGCCCTTATAGTAGAGAGTTTTCTTGCTGAGAAGTCACCAGTAGCGAGACCTTCCACAAGACGAAATGTAGTGGAGTTTTATGAAGATGGCAGTAGATAATTAATGCAGAGGTCCAAGTGGACCAAGCCATTAGGTGAGCGTCCTCAGGATACAGGTTCGGTTGTGCGGGGCACACGAAACAGATCCAGCCTTACAAGAAGCAGGCAGTGTTATGCATGCGGCGGCCAGGACCACATGGCTCGTGACTGCCCGACCTCACATGCAGACGAACAGCATAAAGTAGAGGGACCTCTCAGACAGAGGTAGATGATTGACCATTGTGGTCAGTCCGGAGCAGGAAGATGTGGAAGAGGAGCTGTCCGAGAAGTGGGTGGTGGATGACGATTCGAGACTCTACCACCACAACCACTAGGAGGGCTACCCCGACCACAGGGAGCTGGAAGAAAGAGGCGGGCTCAGCTCCAACCAGTCCAGGCCTACGACCACCGCAAACCTGAGATGATTTGAGGTACTATTTGTATTTACTCCACCGTTACTGTAGTACTTATAGATACAGGTGTGAGTGATTATTTTATTGTTGCTACACTTGTTTGGAGATTGGGGATTCCGACAGAGCCGTTGGCTAAATCTTTATGGCTAGAGACTCTTACGGGATAAAACTCTACGATTAAACCCTGGTGCCGGCAGTGGGAGCTTACTCAAGGAGGTGAGAGTTTCAGCTGGAATATTCTTGTAGCAGCATCGAGGCCTTATAGCATCATCATCGGTATGGATTGGTTTTCTCTAGTCCATGCTCAGATTGACTGTATTAGGAGCAATGTGCATTGTATCTGCACAGATGGGACCAGATTCACCTTCACCAGCAAGAAGGGAGCCTTTCCAGCACAAGATGGACATATGCAGAGGAGGGGTCATCCTATCACTAATCAGTTGGCTAGTCTCATCCTCAGAGTGGTTGATGTGCGAAGTCCATGTTTTCCTATTGTGGTGGATCAGTATGTGGATGTTTTTTCTAAAGACATTCAAGGATTACCTCCTTCCAGAGAAGTAGACTTCTACATTGATCTTTACCCTAGGACAACACCGATATCTACTCCAGCATATCGGATGGAACCCACCTAGCTGCATGAGCTGTGGCTATAGCTAGAGGACTTACATGGAATGGGATTTATCCGACCCAAAGTTTCACCCTAGGCATCTCCGATTTTGTTCGCCAAGAAGATGGATGGGAGCTTGTGACTGTGTGTCAACTACCATCGGCTGAATCTGGTGACCGTGATGAACAAGTACACACTTCTAAGGAATGACAACCTCTTTGATCAGTTCAGTGGAGCACAATGGTTCTCGAAGACAAACCTAAGGTTAGGCTGTCACCAGCTCAGAGTTCAAGATGAGGATGTGTAGAAGACGACCTTTAGGTGTCGGTATGGCCACTATGAGTTCTTAGTTATGCCCTTCGGCATAACCAACGCTCCAGCATTGTTCATGAGTCTTATGAACCGGATCTTCCAGCCTTACCTCATTCAATTTTTTTTAGTCTTCATTGATGAAATAATGATTTACTCGACCACTGAGAAGGATCAAGCTTAAAATTTGTGGGTAGTACTGGATACACTCCGAGAGAAGCAACTTTATGGTAAGCTATCGAAGTGACAGTTCTGGATTCGAGAGGTTCACATCTTGGGACACGTCATTATGGAGGCTGGAGTTGTAGTGGACCTATTGAAGGTCAAGGCATTACTTGCGTGGGAGCAACCTCAGAGTGTGATGGAGGTACGGAGTTTTCTGGGACTGGCTAGGTACTATAGGAGATTTTTTCCAGACTTCTCCAGATTTGCAGCCCTGCATTCAGAATTGACGAATAAGGGGAAACCCTTCGTGTGGTCCGAGAAAGGATAGTGGAGATTTCAGGAGCTGAGGAAGAGATTGAATAGTGCTCCCATCTTGAGGATACCGGTGGAGGGTGTTGGGTACATAGATTACTGTGAATCATTAGGGAACAGACATGGGTGTGTCATGATTTAAGAGTGAGTGGTGATCTCCTATGGATCATGATAGTCGAGACAGCAAGAGCAGAACAATGCTACCCATGACTTATAGTTAGCAGTAGTGGTCTTCTCCTTGAAGTTGTGGTGGAACTATCTTATGGGTGAGCATTTTATAGTCTACTCTGACCACCAGAGTCTCTGGTACATCTTCTCGTAGAAGGAATTGAACCTGAGACAATGGTGTTGGATCGTTTTCTTCTAGGACTATGACTTCGAGAGAGTCTATACTTCTGGGAAGGGGAACATTATGGAAGATGCTCTCAGCAGGAGATCGGGCATTTAGCTGATAGGAGAGGATACAGAGTAGATTTCCGCATTGTAGATATCCTTTATGAATAGAGGTGGATCATCCTTTCTATAGTCTCTCACCATCACCACTGTTCCTCAGTGAGTTAGGGAGGCACAACAAGGGGACATTGACTGCGAGACGTGACGTGCTCAGATATCCTTAGGGCAGGCACCGAATGGGTATTGTAAAGGTGGGGATCACGTCATCCTCTTCAGAGGATATACCATGGTACCAGTTTCACTACAGGAGGAGGTGTTGAGGGAGTTTCACACATCCACTATAGAGGAATATCTCAGAGTGGAAAATATGTATCAGGACATCATACGACAACATTAGTGCCCGGGTATGAAGACAGAAGTAGTAGAGTATGTCTATCGAAGCCTCACTTGTTAGCAAGTGAAGGTGGAGCATGAGGTTCCAGCAGGCTTGGTTCAGCACTTAGAGGTTCAAGGGTGGAAGTGGGATGGGATTTCCATGGATTTTGTGATGGGACTTCCATGAACATCCAAGGGATAGGACTCTATCTGGGTGATCATCGACCAACTCACCACGTCGGCCCACTTCCTACCGATTAGAGAGTAAGTCTTAGGGGAGAGATTAAGACACCTCTATATAAAAGATATCGTACGGCTTCTTGGTGGGTCATCGACGATCATCTCCAATTAGGATGCTCGTTTCTCTTCACGGATAAGGAAGGGGTTTCATGAGGCTTTAGGGATGCAACTTCGCTTGAGCACCGCCTTCCATTCTCATATGGATGGTCAGATTGAGGGGACCGTTCAGACTCTTGATGAAATAATTCATGCATGTATCCTCAACTTCGGTCGCATATGGAAGGTTCACTTACCCTTTGTTGACTTTGCGTACCACAACAGCTACCACTCCACCATCGGGAAGGCCCCTTACGAGTCACTGTACGATTGACCTTGGAGGTCACCTCTGTGCTAGACAGACCCAGGGGAGTCATCACTTATAGGACCAGAGATGGTTCAGGAAACAACGGAGAAGGTGCAGATCATCTAGAAGTAGATGAAGACTTTAGAGAGAAGACAGAAGTTCTATGCTGATAGGATATAGAGACCACTAGAGTTCGAGGATGGTGACCACATCTTCCTACGGGTCTCACCTCGACAAGATCTACGGAGATTTTTCCAAGGAAGTAGGTTGACTCTTCGATTAAATGAACCTTTCCTAGTACTCAGCAGAGTAGGCAAGGTGGCTTACCGCCTGTTCCTTCCACCTAATATGCATCAGGTGCATGAAATATTTCATGTATCTCAGCTGAGGAGATACGTGCATGACCTGTCCCACATCATCAACCATGGGGAGCTAGACATCGATGACAGGGAGACATTCACTGAGGTCCTGGTGGAGATCGAGGATTGACAGGAGCAGGTCCTATTTGGATGGTCAATTCCTCTGGTGCGCATTCTCTGGCAGCACGAGAACATCCAGAAGAGCACATGGATGCGAGAGGCTCAGAAGCATGCTTAGTAACCCCATTTCTTTCCCCAAGGTGTGTTGTAGTTTTACAGGGACGTATTGACCTGAGGTGGGTGTAATATAACGACCCATAAATTTCAAGTAATTTTTTTTCATAAATTCTTGGGAATTTTACGAGTCTGTTGTTTCTGACGGCACCTGATTCTGAGGCCCGTTGTGCCCGAAATCATTTTCTAATGTTTTTTTCTTTATGTTCAGTAAAAGTATATGGGAGTTTTTCTTTATTTTGAACCAATGCTCAGAATTGAAATATGAGGACATAGATGAACATGTAGATCCTGTATTCGTTTAAAGGGACCTTTACTACAATTTCATTTTGTTCAGGTTGAATGTTATAATTTTAGGATTCATAAAAAATTAAATAAAATTTTTCTATAACACAATTATATTTTTATGTTGTGGTTATTTCCTTCAATTGGAAGTTGGAGGTGGGGACCACACCCCACATAACCACCCATTAGTGTATAATTTATAGTGGTGGCCACACGAGCCCCTAACCCTTCAACTCCCCCTTTAACCCCTTGAAACCCCCTATTAACTATTAGAACTCTCCACCTTCTCTATTTTAATTTTTAACCTAACATCTTCTCTAATTTAATATTCCAACACTCTCTCAATTAATTGTCTATCATATAATTAATTAGTTGGATCATCTATTTTGAATTAATTTGAATTAATTAAGTGATAATAATAATATGGGATATATTATTATGTTTGGGGTGGCATAATATTTTTGGTTGGGAGAATTGGTGGAGCCTTGGTAAAATAGGAAGATCCTTCCTCCAATGAAGAATTCTGATTCCACCGAATAACAACGACACATCTTCTTATACCTTATTCAACAAGGGTATGAACGTGAGGCGATTCCATAAGGAACACCATCATCATCCCACTTCCTTCGTGTCAAGGGAGAAGATGCCACAGTCACCTACGACAACGTATTTTCCTCCAACGTTGACGAAACGACGTCCGTCATCCTCAACGACCGAATTCCGTGACGCCATCTTCCATGACTTCGACAACACTCTTGAATCGAGGTAGAGGGTTTTGTATAATTTTAAAAGAATAAAATTATACCTCATTCTTAATGAATACATTGGATTGTCCTCGGCCTTTTGATATCACCAAACACAGATGGCACGAGCCCAATGAACACGACCCAATGACCCTCCATTAGTTCTTCATTATTTTTCTGGCAGCGGTTACCAGAGGCGGTGGCGACCGGAGGCAGAGGCCACACACCAGCTGCGTAGAGTAAAACTATGACTCGTAACCCAGGCCGCTCGGGCTGATGAACCGGTCGGCTACTACTGGTCGGGCTAGCGAACCACGACACCCATAGGTGTCATGCGGAAGAGGTGTGGCCAGCATCCGTGAGCCGCTTGCTAGATGAGCCGACTGGCTACGGCTGGCTGGGCAAGAGAATGTGATGCCCTCTTGGTGCTGCACTGCAGAGGAGACGGGGCCTGCTTTCGCGGGTCGCTCGGCGAACGAACTGGCTAGCCGCCTGCAGACCGGGATGAGGGGAACCGCAGCACTGCTTGGTGCCACGTGTGGAGGAACCACGACCTGCAATCTCATGCCGGTTTATCAAGACAAAATTGTCCAGCTTTCGTTAGCTGGGCAGTAAGGTTGGGTGGTGCCGCTCGGTACCTCTGGGAAAGCCGAACCGGCCCGCAACCACGGGCCGGTTCTGCAGGTGGGGTGGGCCACACCAGGCCGGGCCGGCCCACTAACCCGATCGGACCCACCCCTCAGGGTCCCTGGTTGGATTGTGCTACCCCGAGATGGGCCGAAACCCAGACAAGTTAGACCTTCCAAAACTGAGTCGGGACAAACCGCCAGCCCACTGGACCTGACAGGCCTGGCCCGTTTCGCTTAAACGTGAATAACTTCTAGACCGCGCATCCGATTGACGCGTCGTTTGTGGTACTGTGAGCCTCACGGTGAGAAAGTACATTTGTGATATTCTATGTTTGTTTTTAACAATTTTTAAAAACGTCCAGGTTTGTAATGAGCGTAATTTCAACCGGGCCCCTGGAATGAAAATGCTAATAACTCTCAGACTGGGCATCCGATTGACACGTCGTCTGTCGCATTGGGTTCCTTGTGATTAGACGGATCTTTGGGATTCATAAACTCTGGACTTCGTGATAGTTGATGTATCGAACCCGCCTTTGGTCGAGGAGTGGATCCTCCCAGAATCAAGAGTGTTGTGTGTGGGAACACTAGAGATGGATATGACTGCGACGACTACTATACTGGGATACTCCGTGGGTTCGACAGTGATGACTATTGTACTGGGATCCTCCATGGGATCGACAGCTATGACTACTATTATTGTGTCATGTATGGGTCTGACAGTATTGACTTCTGTACTTGTATCATGTGTGGCTCTGACAGAGTAGCTAGTCTTGTATCCTGTGTGGGCCTGACAGCTTAGCTGGTCTGGTATCCTATGTGGGTCTGGAAGCATAGATGAATTAGTGACTATATCTCATCATCTCTATTTCTATAAATGATATGTATACATATGTGTGCTGAGTCTGGACTTTCAATCATTATCATCACTGATATTGACATTACTTCTAGTGTGTTTTGGAATGTTCGTGGGATTGAGAGTTGGAGCCGAACTGAGATTGATAACATAAGAATATGTATGGGAATATACCTAAGTAGAGTTGGTTGACACTTTGTGATTGTATCATTCTCCTGTGGTTTATGATTCGTGGATTCTGGGAGACCTTCAAAGGTCTCATGGTCCCTACTGAGTATAGTTAAACTCACCCCTACATGGTCTATGCATGCACTTCATTGTGTTGGTTGCAGGTGATGGACAACACTGATCGAGGTAGAGACTAGTAGAGATAGACGGTACCTGGAGGTGGAACACATGGTGAGACGTACACTGAGCAGACGGATTGACCTGGGGTACTGAGGGGGCCCACAGTACCAACCCTTCAGGTGGGATTTCGGGAGGACGACTCAGTTGTTTCTTTTTTACATTACTGTAGTTGTACTAGCCTTTCAGTTGTACTTTACATTACTGTCAGGCTTGTATTTTCAGCCCCTTTCCATTAAGAACATTCTTTTGTATCTAGTTTTACTTAGTGTTTACATAAGTTTGCGAACTCTTTTGTGTCTATTTACTTTCTAAAGGAAATAACATCCCTTTTTATCAGGAATTACACCTTTGGTGCTAGTCACAATCCCCTGGCCTATGGAAGGTGGGATTGGGGTAGTCACGGCATAGGCCCTGAGGATAGATCGTGAAATCTTATATCCCTTTAATTAAGTAATATCCCACCTACATTGTTGAACTCACATTCTAGCTGTTGAGCTAATAATATCACCTTCTACCTTCAAGAACTCACCAGCCAACCAATGATCCTCCAACTAGTGTCTAGTTGGCCAAAATATATCTGGTGGGACTCAACTAGCTACCCGATCGACCCTAGATGGATATACTATATAACACACTATAAGGAATCTATTTATGGTAATTTTATCCATTTATATATGCATAGATATACCGTCCTTTTCACAAATTTCTAGTTTCCATTCTTTTCTATTACAATGATATCCTCAATATATATGTTCCCCATGATATGGGGTTGATATTGAATCCATGATATGGGGAATTTGGGAGATATTCTATAATTCAATATCAATCTTATTTTCCTTCTTCCATGTATGGTGGTGTATCATTTTACCCTAGGTCATTTATTGTTCTATTGATATGTTATTTCCATTGTGATCTCTTTATGAATAACCTATTTTCAAATCCTCTTCACATATATGATCATGATCGGTGATTTATAATTGGTCAGATCCAAATTAATCAATGGATCACAATTCTATGATATCTGGAAGGAATTCTATGAGAATGAGAGAGGTTTGGATAGACATGGCTAGTTGATTTGATGAGAAAATAAACTCTATACATAAATGATAATTCTAGTGATAGTATTTCCCACTAATCCATTTCATTTATTTGATAAAATTTACTAAATATTTTATATTTTACCATTTAATTGAGATAGGTCATTATATCTTCATATAATTGGGAATGTGTCCAAATTGAATCAAATTCATTCAGATAAATTTATGCTTAAGGTATGACACTTGGACATATTATCATAAAAATATCATTAAAATATAAAAAATTTCCTTCATCTTGTTTCCATGAAAAATGTATTTTGACCATAATTATGACAGATGTATTTTTGAAAACATCTATGGACATTTTTTCATTCTTCTTAGTAGGTGGTAATTTTTGATATGTCCACCCCATGGTATGAATTTTACCATTGGTTATATGAATGTGATTAATATTTTAGTTAATAAGAATTTAGTTATAATGAGGTAAATTTCAATCCTTGTAAATGATTAGAACCTCAGGGGGAAAATGGACGCCTAAAAGAATTCAATGGACTCAGAAAATATATATAAATTTTTTGGGATAGATTAGACTCTATTAGGGTCAGTGATCCTATATATTACACCCTATCGTATTATAAATGTCTTTTTTTTAAGTTGTATTTTTTTATCCACCACGGTTGAATGACAATTAAATTCATAAATTTTTCTAAGTAAAAATTTATCATTAATTAAATAATATACTTATTATTTGTTTAATTGATGGAACCATACCTCATGTAACTGAATAATGTGACAGGGTCCATGATGGTTGATTTTTCATTGTCTTGATATTGATCATTGATAGAGGTGGATGAATCAATTATGTGTGTCTATATTACATGGACACCAATGATATTTGATTGTGAAACATGATTCATATACCAGATATGACCATGTTATATTTTTTGATCTTATATGGGTAAATGAGTAGTCGATGAGACCCAAAAAATATTCTTTTTTCATGGCTGTCCTTAAATATATTGGCATACTATTTTGGATGATGACAACATGTTCTGTAATTTCAACTAATTTCTCATAATGGCATGTTATGATATACCTTTTACAATCTATCATATTATAAATATTTTGATTTCCTTTTTAGGTGTCATAGCGGAATACTAGATAGGTGGATCAATATGACATGGTTTTTCCCTTAAGGGAGTTTACGTACAATGTGATATGATGATAGTAATGGACCTGAGTACATTGTTGAAGAATGAATGCATTTTTTCGTCCCAGTAATAACATTCATTGGTTATAAAATTCCCTAAATGATGTTGAATGAAATTTTTATCGATGCCTTAAGAATACTGAGTTTCATTTTTTCTCAAAGTCATGTGAATGTAAACTATCACATGGTATCAATTCATCGAGGATGCCAATATACATTCTCACATGATTCCATGTACACTATAAGAGATATATTATCATGATGCATTTCAGATTCTCTGTTTCAAGCTTCTATGATACCTAATCAATCATCATTTTTTCTAAAACATGATAACTTGATATATATTATTAATATTCCTCTGAATGGTGTCATAATACAGATGTCTTGGGTTTGTGGTATATAGGTATGTTTTCAATTAATCAACGCATAGATTTTTATTTCATTTGTGTTTGTGGTGATAATAAGATATAGTAGTGAAATACATGAATAACTGTATACATCAAATAATGATAATAACATACAGATAATATATATTTATAATTTGGTTTTAGGACCATATAGGTGGTACTCTAATAATTTGTACTAACACATTTTTTTGGAATCCATATATATATGTTACTACAAAATCCATCAATTATTTAATATAGGGGATAGGTTAATGAAATATTTTTACAAGAATACGAGATGTCATTATGAGTATAATGATTTGGAATTGATGATTCTTAGAGTATGATATTCTATTATATATTTATAATTTTACTAACTAGTAAGTATGGAAATATTTTTGAGAGATTAGATCACTTTTTGTATAACTATTGAGTTCATTATTACTATATTAATTCATTATTGATAACATGTTTTTTATCACCATACTCTATATATTTGTTATAAATACTAATTATTTATTTGGTAATTTGTACTCTTTTAGAGGGTATATTATCCACATATTTCCACTTGAGACCCATAATACTAGTCAACATCCTATAAAATATGTGGACAAATTCATTATATCTTGTGCAATGTTTGATTAAATAAGTGATTAGGTCAACATTTTGTGTTCGTATGCTAATACACTTTAGAAATTGTAATATTTTCATTAGGAATTGTCATTTGATTAATAAGGATGTTTGGATTAGCATATTTACTGTGTGAAATATTCTTAAATTAAAAATTATAATTCTATTAAATATATTACAACATTTGATGAATGATATGAAAAGAAATGTTAAAATTAATATTCATTGGACGATTTTAGAAAAATAATGTAATTGGGATAATGTTTGTTAGAAGATGTGGTTTTGAATGTGATGATGATTTACGACAATATAAGGGAAACATAGTTTAAGGGAAAATATTTTTTCAATAACCAAAAGAAAGATAATTACCTTCAAGTATGTTAATATGTTACTACAATTTATCACCATTTAATGATGTTATGTGTTTAATAATGATTATTATATCCTATTTTATTGTAAAAAAAATTCCATTAAAAATGTAATTTTCCTAAAAATGGGAGTTCATTGAATTTTGAGAACTTATAATAAATATATGTTTCATCACTAATATAAAGTCATTAATAGGGAATTTATTGAATTCTGTGTTTTATAAATATCAAATATTTTGATAATTTTTATTTCATTTTAATGCATAATGAATATTCAGCATGGTAAATGTTTTTCATCATAGTAATGAAAAATGTGTTAAATAAGGGGGTTAAACTATGTGGTAATGTAATTAATAACATCAAAACATATAACTATTTTTTGGTTTATTGTATTTTGATCATAAAATAACCTACCATTAATATTTTACCAAACTATATCGCCTTTACATTAAAAATATATTTTTTATATGTTAGTGTTTTTGATATTTTAATTAGTGGTACTCCCCTAAAATAGATATGTGAACCTATTCTCCTAAAATACCTAAAAACTCACTATATATCAAACATAAATAAACATATATACGCCCCATGTCCTATTGATTCTATTTTTTAGAATACCAATTACAGTATACACAATGTTTTGTCAATATAATATAATCTATGATGATGTTTAAGTCATAACAAAAATTAATCAATGTTTATTTATTCTTATACATCATTCAATTAATTTTAATAACACACTATTATAATTAAATAATAATCATTACTATATAAAAATTTAATGTGTTGATTTAAAAACCATTTTTCATCATTACTATATTATACTATTGTACATAAAAATTACCCTTATGTGTAAATTGGGATACCACATCCACTATGAAATATATAGTGTTTTCAATTGTTCATCAAATGGATGTTTATATGGATGGATTTAAAAAATAAATATTTAATTAATAATAATAGTTTTTTCATTTACTATAAAACTCATCTAATATATTCTATTTTAATCTTATATAAAAATGAGTATTTTTCTCACACATACCTACATAAAACCATCATTATGAAATGATGTTTTTGATTTTTTGTGACCACATAATATTGATGTTTTAAAAGCATATATAATGTTAAAAATTAAAATTATATCAATTTACCAATTTTTATGTTAATGGGATCACGACCCTTATATCTATATTCAATAAAATGATAATGTTTTGTAAAAAACTACTGAAAAGCATCTGACAGAAATAGAATCGATTAGTTAAATAAATAAAAAATTCTAATAAATAAAAAGAAGGGAATAATTATAATTGAAAAAAATATAATATCTTATATGAAAGTAAATAAGTAATATAATTTTATTATTCATGAGTATAATATAATATGATGACATTATAAACTAAGGGAAATTGATTTCTCACCTCCATTTATATTCAGTAATAATTATTTTATTTTCACACCATGTTTTCTTGTTGATTAAAATGTACAATTATTTTTTTCTATTTTATTTTTTTCTTTATATATTTTATATTATAGTTGGCTATAAAATATAGTCATGTCATATCCTTCAATTTTCTTCTGATATGAAAGGTATGAAACACAGAAGTGGGTTTTCATTATTTAATTTCATCAAATATCTTAAAATATTTCTCCTTGATTTCAATAAATTTGTAAATGTCTTCAAAAACATCATTATTTTTGTTTTAAGGAATTATTTATATTATATTAAATAATAATGATAATATTAAAAGAGTTTTAATAACTAATATTTTCAATATATTTGAATTTGGGTAGTTTTTACTTTCAATATAATAGTCCAAAAACAATGTTTATTTTACAATTTACTACATGGTGTATTGTTTCGAAATTGCTGTCATATTTTTTATTAGGAAAACTCTATATGGTTCTATACATTTAAAAATATTAGAAAATGGTATATAACTCTTTCTTAAATAATATTTAAAGAAACTGTTTATGTAATCTTTTTTTGGTATAAAAATGTTATCAAACAATAATTTAGGAACCAACACCTTCTTAGTAGTTCTATGATTATTAGTTACGTGTTCAAATAAATATAAACCATCGTAGTTCTTAAACACTATTACTTATATGTTATTTTTTTTTCACTAGATTCCGCACATTTTTCATTTCATACAAAATGTGGAACTTTCAATAATTAAATAATGTGATTTAAAATATGAATTCTCAAATGAAGAAATAATCTTTCTAGATAATGTTAAAGATTTATTCAATTGTTACATGTGATTCTAAATTCATTTAGATTTATGGGGAATGACACATTTTAACTTCCTGATACCGTAAATAGTACACATTATTGTAACTTTTTCATAATAATATTTATTAGGTTATGAATTAAAAATACTTTTGACATATACTATAAGATGTGTTTTGAAATATATTCATTAAACATTTAAATATCTAAATTTTAATATTATATTTATTTAAAAAAAGTCATTTCCCCCAAATAAGATATATATTCTTCTATTTCATCAATTATTTTGGAGTTTTATTTCTCTACAAATGTAGAATAATTATAATATAAGGACTCAATTTATTATAATCCATTATCCAATATAATAAAAAAATGTTTCATTATGATGAATTATTTAATTAAATATATAAAACACCCTTGTATCATAAGTATGTAAATGAAATTTTTTATCACAATATAATTAATAACAACATGTGTTAGTGGCCTTTAAAACATTATTTTTATTATACATTTAATATCTTATAGAATCATAGTACATTATTTTTATCATGTAAAATGTATTTCGATATTTAATAGTTTTTAAAATTAAAATAAAATCACATTTATTGAATATTTAATATATGTAAGTCTTTTATATTGTAAACATATACAATTTTTATCATTCTATTTGATATTTATTGGAATATTTTTTCTCTAAAATGTATTCCATTATTATTTCATGAACTGTGAATAGTTACTCACTCTAATCCCAATGTCACATATATTGAAACAAGGATTGAATATATATGTTGATGTAGGATTTTTAGAGGATTTAGAAGGTGTAAAATCAATTATATTAGAAAAATACACTCTGTTTATCTATTACACAACATTTCTTTTTTGTTGGTTCTTATATTGAATTAATGATATAATATATTGATCCTATTTGAAGAAGATAATTTCTTTATTATCATCATTGGATGTATATTTTTATAAACATTATTTTTTATGTATTTCATTTATATTATCAGATATATGAACATAATAAATTTATTATTATATTATTGGATTAATCCATTGGATTTATCATAGACTAAGCATGGAAAACTAATGATAAAATATCTCTTTATTTGTGGATATAAAAAGGGTTTTCTCACTACTACAGATACCTAATACATCACTCTTTAATACATAGGGATATGATTATACCCAAAGATTTACATAGTTATTTTTTAATTTCTGTGGTCATGGGGATCATGTAAAAAGAATATTCTATTTAGATGAAGTACATATGATCAATGACTTTCTGCTGAATATTTGTGAACCAAAATATAAGTAGGTCAATATATATTCATTCACTAGGTGTATTTTTTTTCAAAATTCCCACCTTTCCATCTATTCCACTATCATATTTGTATTTTTCAGAGGAATAATTTTTTGGTGGATTTATTGACATCAATTATCAACATATTTCTATGAAAGATACCAATGACGAATTTACCCAGTATTTATTTCATTTTACCAAATTGTTAGATGTTTTAATAAATATTCATATGGAACTATGCCTATTATTTCATCATAGAGACTATTGCATGGTTTATATTGAGAGGCATCAATACTATTGTCAAGGTGTTTGAGAAGAATGGAAGGGTGGAATTTTATCCTGGGAACATGATGAAATTTTAGATTTTATGGATAATTTTTGGATTTTGGATATGTGTATCATGGGTGATAGGATTATCAGGTGTAACAATCAAAAGTAGAGAAGGATTATTTGAAGCAGGTCATATTATTTCTTGGAAAACAAACATCGTATGGACTCCACCCCCAAATCATATGTGAAGAACCTTACTAGAGACCTATCAAATCATTCCATGATGCTTTTAATCATAATGGTGGAGGATTGAAGAAAGAGATGATTAATTTTTACTGAGGAATGTGTATGGGATTAGAATATCTTCAATCATGTTTAGGACTCTTTATTGAAATCATCATAAGGGTCCTCATGGATGAGTCTTACCAATCTTATCAAACATTTTAAGAAGGACGTACATGAGTGGGATTCAAAGAGAAGCATCGACCTTCAAATCTAATATGAGATAAAAATGGATATTGATATTTTCGTTGTTAAGATACATTAACTATGGGATGATGATTTCATTTAATATTTGGTTCAATAGAAATATGCACTGGAAAAATAAATATGAGTAACTAAAAGAGTTTTTAGGGAGTATTCATGGAATATTTTATCTATGGGATGCATATAGTAACATAAATTATTTTTATGAATTAATAAAATAAATGGAAGTATAAAAAATTATGAATTTTATATATCATAATGGTTCTCCTACTATGATGTAGTCATGGAGGGTAAGCTTCTAGTTGAGAATATCTGAGAGATTCTCCTTGAAATGCATATATCTGAGGGATATATGCACTTAGTAGTGGGTAGTGAAAATTTATTTCTAAACAATATTCCTCACCTATTGAAGAATCTGGATAATGATTATGTTACCATTCCGAGTGAAAATCATAGTATAGATATTTTTTAAAGTTTAAATATTAATTTTGTACCAAGACCATATTGTTTTTCTAGTTAATTATAGGTGATTAATTTATAAATTACCTAAGATCTGGATATTGAGGTGATACATGACTTCCTCGTAGGAATATTGCTATGTAGTATGGAATTTTCTTCCATAGTGGTTATAATTATGATTGATAGGGAAGGTATATCAAAGGATTGTCTCATAATAGAAACATGGATTTTTGCAATGGTGGAGAATTGTAGTGGTGAATGGTATTTCAGAATAATACTTGGTTTTTATGAAAAACATAATTTTGGTTATATTGTTAGGTAAATATTTTTCATTTATTATCCCTACAAGTAAATTGAGTGGTGTTTGATTTTGAATTTCATGAGATGTGTTTTATCAATGTATTGGCAGTGTCACATGTTTTCAAATGTTTCATATATTAGTGTCTCTTTATTGCGATCTGGGGAAGGTTACATATTTTTTTTAATGTTGGATCATTTCCTAACAATTGTATACCATTTGTTTTATATCATCTTTATTTTTGAATAATATGATATTCCTACGAATGTAAGGTATTGAATTAATTAATAAAAGATAATATAATTAAAAGATTGGGCCTGGACTAAAGAGGTATCTCATGTCATATTTAGTGAAGTCATATATTTTTATTAACGGAATACAGAATAAATAAATGACTTCATCAAGATCATGTATTAAAATGGAACCTTGATTGGAATTTGGATCATTCATTGAACAATTATTGTGTACATATCAAAAAACTCTAATATATATGTTTGATATATATGAGAGAAATTATGGGCTTTAAAATTTGTATCCTACTGATTGAATACATTAGGACCCCTTTAATGACTGTATTAATCACAAATATTTTTATTTATGGTATTATTAGTAGAATAAAAGGGCATATTAGAATTTGGATGAATTGTTTTATCATATTAGGTTATAATTACATTAATTAATAGTACTCTAATTTCTTTACCGATTGATATCCATTCATAAACCAAGGTACACCTGTTGACCATTGACATGATAGAGAAAATTATAATGGATTCAAAATGGTATGCTACCTTGGGAGGTAAATCACAATGGGAATTATAGGATATGATGTTAAATCATATTGATGCTTTTTAGAGTTGTATGAGTATTTTATTTGAATCCTTGAAGTGCAAGGTTGTGAGGTTGGATTGGGAAATCATTTATGGAATATAATTACATGCTAGGTTCATGAATTTCAATTATGGGGATTGTTAGTGATTTTTCCCAACACTCTATGTAAGAAAGAATAAGATTTCTAGTTTCACGATGGATAATATAGAAATTCTAAAGGATAAGGTTTGACAGATCGCGGCCATGAAGATATCAGTATTGGTAATGTTAATTGGGTTAGAGGGATGGCGTACTTAATTATCATCCTATATCTGATGTCATCATTTATTGAAGCTCAACTTTATCTTGACATTGTTATTTTCATGGGTAATAAGGAGAATAATATAGTCTTTGGTTCCATTAGTTTGACTGACAACCCTTATTTTTTTTCTTTCTATAATTCCATGTCCAATGGTGTTTTATGTTAGTAGTATCACATCTATTTCCATTCAAAAAATGTGTAGGATGATTCAATTATCATTATTTGGTTTCATGATAGTCCATTGAATATTTATTTCTTGTTATTTAGTTTGAGGAACCTGAACATTCCCACAGATGAGAATATATAGAGGAATTGAATTTATTTGGTTTAGAGATAAATGATATTTGACAACCAATTTTTAGAATTTATGTGGCACCTTATATTCAAATAATAATGAGCCAACAAAATTTAATATTTTATCAGTTTTTAAATGGGGAACATGGACAGTAAAGATTCATGGATAACATTCTCCAACTCCTAGTTTCTTGGTTAATGGAATTATGGAATGGTAATCAAAATACATGGAATGGTTTTCATATAATTTTGTTTGGTTACATGGGAGTCTAGGGGAAAGTGATAAAAGGGAGTCTTTAATATCACCTCTTCATTCAGGTTGAGGTGAGGTCCCTTGTCAATGACCATGAAGCTCTTATTCCTGATGAGGTATAATCCATTTCTATTGTGGGTTTTCTTCATTATATAGTTTTTCTAACATATGTAACTATTATTTTTTACTAAAGGTGAGAGGTTTTATAGAACCAACCCACCAGTGTTATGGATATAAATATTGATGGATCCTTTTTATTGGGTGAGATGTAAGGATTTGTTTCATGTGATGATATAGGATATGTTATTTGTATCTTCATCATATATTATGGGATGTAAAATTATAACAGGATGGATACTCTTCAACTATATTGTGGTATCGCATAGTGAAATCTAAAAAAAATTAATCTCTCTTCGATTTAATCAATATCTAAGATTCTTGTTAACATACTTCATTATAAATTAAGAAATACACGGGACCTAATAAAATATATAAAAAATCACTAGTTGTTCGATTATAATGGTATTAAGGAGTGTCGTTCATGGATATAGGGGAGTTTTTTCTAGACAACTATTCCATTGAAGGTATTTATAGTGAAAAAACTATTCTATATGAATTTATAGTGTATTTATGATTGGATGGAATGTTTTTTATATAGGGTGACAAACATGGACTTCATCATTTTTTCATCCATAAGTACAAAATTCTTTCTTTATTTGAATGAAAATTTAAATTTTGAATGATTTACTAAAGAATTATGTTGGGATGAATTGAATATTTTAATCATATTATATAAAGAATTTATCATTAATATATGATAATATATATATATATATATATATATATAATTTTCTAAAAAATAAAAAATTAAAGAATATAACATAGTGGGAAAGTATAGATAAACTGTATGTTTAATAAATAGTTATAATTATATACACAAATGAAATAAGAGAATACCAAATGTAAATTTTATATATTAACAATTAAATTAGGTTCTTGGTAACCATATGTAAACTGCTACACAAATTTTATTAATAAAGAATATACATACATGATTTCTAAAATATTATTCTTTTATATTAAATTATGAATCTTTTCTTATCCTATATAGTAAAATATCATTTTACAAAATTGAAAATTTCAAAAAAAAAATTAATCAATTAGATACTAAATATAGAATAAAAATCTCTTATTCTAGTTATTCATCAAGAATAAATGTTTCAAGTGCTTTCCCAAAAATACTTTTGATTAAAATATTGGTATTAAATGTTCTAATTTTAAAAATATATTTATCAAATGATATTTCATTTTAAACTATAAGAATGGAAAAAATATATTTTTATAGAATAACCCTCAGAATGTAAATTCATTATGATCTCTCCAAAACAAAAAACATATTAATGAACTCTCAAGCAGGTATAATTTGATAATTTTTCAGAATTCAATGAATCATAATATTTTTCTTATGTATTGATCATATAATATTTTTTATTCATTGTATAAAACTATATATGATGTTTTGAATTCCATATTTCTGAATTGATATTTTGGAAGAAACTCATAAATAATCTCATTTTCATATTTTTGAGGAAATAATGAATTTATTTTAATCAGTAAAATTCATAATTCTTGGGAATATAATAAAAAACAAAGAAACCACAATATTAAAAAATAAACAGTATTAGAAAGCAAATGAAAATTCTATATAAACAAATTTATACAAGTTGTGAGTATGTATACTTTTGAATATATGTGTCGGGAACCATACATTTATGAAATAAAATCAATATCAATATGATAGGTTATCTGTAGGAAATAAAAAAAATCATGTTACAGTTTTATGTGATCATATATATTTTCTATTGATATAATTTAGATATGAACCATTAACTATTTTAAAATTTGTGTAACCTTTTATGAACTATGGTTATAAACATTATCTTAGTTATGGAAAATCATTTAGGGCCTTTATTAGTGTAATAAATTTAATTTGGTATTTCTATAATGGATACATGATAGGTTTTAGGAAATATAATGAAAAATAAATCATATTTATTAAAATATAAACTTAATTCCCCAACATATATTATTTTATGTAATTTTTAAATAGTATTATGAATAATTATTATGGATATTTACAAATATAAATTTCTTTAATAGAATAGCATTTTCAAATATATATTTGGATAATAATGGAATATTTTCTACAGTCTACTAATTGAATACCTAGTATATATATCATGGATTAGTAATATGTATAATAAAATTTTGAAAAAAATATTCATCAACATATGTTTTAAGAAACATTAAATGTGATTAAAACATATCTCATCAATATTTTCCATTTATGAAATACTTATCGTGAACATTGATTGAATTATTTAATTTTTTAATTAACACTATATAATATGAATATGATATATTTTTTAGTACATAGGTATTAGAGAATGAAAATTATGAAGATTACTTATATTTTTCATTTTTGTTTTTTATAACTTATATCATTTTATAGAAATAACATATCATAAATTTCAACTTAATTAACAATAAATAAACCCCTTAAATCTCATGTTATAGTGTATTTATATGATGTGATAATGTATACATAAATATATACATAAACTAATATCATAATAAATTGAAATATATTCATTTTCATCTCAAAATGTTGTTCCTAAATCAATTTCTGATTTTTTATAGAAATTGATATCATAGGAAATTCATAAAAGAAATGGTTGATTTATAAAAATAGTAAATGTTCTAAATAAAAGGGTCACATCAATAGAATAATTATCATGAAGAAAATTGAATATCATTTTGAAAAAATTTAAGGATGAGTTCAACATATTTATGATTCCCATAAGAATATAATATAATAATATAAATCATTTATATATGTTAATTATAAAAATTTTTACATCATAATAATATTTCAAGGCTCACTGTGAAGACAATACTATATTATGTGCTCAGATTTTTGCATGTTCACAACGGATGGTATCTAATGAGGTAAAATCTTAACCCAATACATTAGTGAACTTTATTATTATAATATCACCAAATATATCACAATTTATACAAGAATATGTGTTTCCGATAATGAATTATTATATAAATCATAATCAAACTAAAATACTTAAAGAGGGTTATGGGTTGGAAAATAATGTCATAAATAACAACCAATTGACATATCAAAATTATTCTTATAAAATAAGAATTTTCCTATTTTAATGAAATTGATTATTTTATAATTAAATATATTCTATGAATATACAGATCATGTGAAGGAAAAAGTATGATAAATGGATTATAATGTACATGTTGTATCATTGGCCTTAAAATATATTTTATGAAATATGTGAAAAACCAATAAATGGGATAAATATAAGGACCCAGAATGAAACAATAGATATTCTTGAATAAGGTTAATAATTCACATTGGTGATATTTTTATTTTTAGTGTTTTATAGAATTATGCCATAAATATTACATTACATCTCATTTATTACCAAGTAGAAGATCTACTTAGTATCCATTTTTTCATAACATAAAAACTCTTGAAAAAAATTGTCATGCCTACTTCCATATTTTAGACAGAATGTCTTTTCCATGATCCCATCCTTGTACCTATTCATATTTTAGTCCTGTGAAAAAACATTTTTAAAATTTTTGGATTGGCATAAAATTCTCAGAATGTATTATAAAATAAATAAAGAAGACATTAGTCCATAAATACATACAGGTCAATGAAATCTAAATTTTCAATCATTAACATACCACACTAGATCATATGATTTATGAATAACAAATGGAAATCATAAATCATAAGTGTAACTTATGGAATCATTAACATACTTACGTTTTAGCTTTCACATCTACTTAGGGGGTTACTTTTGGAATACCCATCACAATATATTCCCTAAATATCTTAGGATATAAAATTAATATTACCTTCAACACTTTACCCAATGCATTAAGGTGGTATCTTAGGCTCACCCACCCTAGTTTTATCGAGGAACCACCCGTATATGTAAACAATTTCCAAGAACCAAAAAATATTCACAACACACAAAACAAACATAAAGGAAATATAACATTTCTACATTGAAATCACAATATAATATTTAAATATATTGACATAATCAATCCATTATGATTTACAACCATATCATGGTAGCATAGTTTACGAAAAAAATATTTTTTCAATAAATAGATGAAAAATAATTCCCTTAAGGTATGGTATTATGTTACTATAATGTATGACCATTGAAATATGTTATGTGTTTAATTATGAATATTTTATTTTATTTTAGTGTAAAACAAATTTTCCATTGAAAATATAGTTTTCCAAAAAATGATTGTTCATTGAATTTTGTGAACATATAATAAATATGTTTCATTACTTATATAAATTCATTAATAGGGATTTTATTTTATTTTGATAATTTTTATCATGTAATATAATTATGGTTCATATTTCATTTTAATCCATAATGAATTTTTAGAATGGTAATTGTTTTTCATTATAGTAATAGAAAATGTGTTAAATATGGGGGGGGGGGGGTTTGAAGTAATAGATAAGTAATTGAATAACCTAAAAAATTATCAATTATTTGGGTTTAGTATATTTTGATCATAAAATAACTTATCTTTTATATTTTTCAAAATCAGATCCCTTTTCCAATACAATTACATTTATCATCAGTTAATGTTCCTAATATTTTAATCAGTGGTACTCCCATATCATAAAGATGTGAACCAATTCTCCTAAAATATATAAAAAAACACTATATATCAACCTAAAATACACATATATCCTCCCCATTTCATATTGATTATATTTTTTAGAATTCCAATCATAGCTGATGCAATTTTTTCTAATAGAATATAACCAATAATGATGTTTAATTCATAAAAAAATTAATCAATTTTTTTATTCTTATACATACATCAATTAAATTAAATAACCTACTAATATAATGAAATAATTTTCATTACTATATAAAAATGTAATATGTTGATGTAATATTTTTTCCCTCAATTTATATACTATACTATGGTAAATTAAAATTCTCCTCATGCTTAATTGTTGATACCACATCCATAATGAAATATATATATTTTTTAGTTAGTGCATCACGTGGATAATTATATGAAAGGATTTAATAAATAAATATTGAATTAATAATATTACTTTTGTTCATTTAATATAAATATATCTAATTTATTTTCTTTTAATATCATATAAAAATGAATATGTTCGTCACATATACCTTCATACAACAATCTTTATGAAATGATATTTTTGTATTTTCATGACAACATAATATTGATGTTTTATAAAGCATATATAATATAAAAAATTAAAATTATATCATTTTACCATGTTTTATGTTGATGGTATCATGACCCTTATATATATATATTCAATGAAATGATAATGTTTTGAACCAAACAACTAAAAAGCATCTGAATGAAATAGAATTGATTTATTAAATAAATAAAAAATGATAATAAATGAAATAAAAAATAATTATTATAATCTAATGGAAATTATAATTGGTTTTATGAAATTAACTAATTAATATAATTTTATTACTCATGAGTATGATATAATATTATCATAGTATAAACCCAGAGTAATGGATTTGTCAGCACAATTTCTATTCATTAAGAATTATTCAATTTTCACAACTTGTTTTATTTTGGATTAAAATGTTAATTTTTTTCCATAATATTTTTTATATTATTGTTTTTTATAAAATATTTTCAGGTTATATCCTTTAGTGTTATTCTGATATGAATGGTATCATATACATAAGTGTATTTTCATTTTTTACTTTTTTCAAATATCTTAAAGTATTTTCCACATTTTTGAGTATTACTAAATGTCATCAAAATGTTCTTTATTTTAATTTTTATGAATTATTTATTTTATATTAAATAATAATGATAATATTAAAAGTGATTTAATGAGTAATATTTTTAATATATTTTAATTCGATAAGTTTTACCTTTCTATATAAAAGTCGAAAAACAATGTTTATTTTAACATTTTCAACATGGTGGTATTTTTCCAAAATTGTTGTCATATTTACTATTAAGAAAACACTCTAAGGGTATATACATGTTACAAAATTAGAAAATAGTACATAACAATTTCTCATATAAAATTTAAATAAAATGATTGTCTAATCCTGTTTGGGTTTAAAAAAGATATCAAACAATAATTTATGAATCGACACCTTCTGAGCAGTTCTATGATGATCAATTATGTGTTCAAATAAATATAAACCATAGTAGTTCCAAGAGACTACTACATATATGTAATGTGTGTTTTCAAAAGATTCGACACATTTTTAATTTCATATGGAATGGGGAACGTTCAAGAAGGAATTAATTTGATTTAAAATATGAATTCCCAATTGATGAAAAACCCTTTCTAGATGAAGTCAAATATTTATTCAATTATTACATGTGATTCTGAATTCATTTCTTTTCATGGGTAATGTTACATTGTAACATATCGATTCCTTAAATATTACACATTATTTTAACATTTTCATAATAATATTTATTAGGATATGAATTCAAAATATATTTGAAATATACTATATTATGTTTTTTGAAATATATTCATTAAACATTTAAATATATTATTTGTATTATTAAATTTATTATAAAAAATTAATTTTCCCCCATAGAAGATATATATTCTTATATTTTATCAATTAATGTGGTGTTTTCATTCTCATCAATTGAATATTAATTTGAATATAAGGACTATGTTTTTTAGAATCCATTATCCGTTGTAATAAAAAAAAATCATTTGGAGGAATTTTGTAATTTAATATATAAAACTCCCTGGTATTATCACTATGTGAATGAAAATTTTAATAAAAATCTAAACAATAACAACATGTGATAGTGGCCTTTAAAAAATTATTTATATTACACATTTATGATCTTATAGAAACATATTCTATTATTTTAAATCTTGTAAAATGTATTTTGATATGTCATGGTTTTGAAAAATAATAAAAAATCATCTTTCATGAATATTTTATATATTTATGTCTTTTATATTTGAAACATATAAAATTTTTTCATTCTAATTCATATTTTTTAGAATGTTTATCCTCTAAAATGTATGTCATTTTCATTTCATTTACTCTGAATAGTAACTCAAACTAATCCTAGTATCACATATATTGAAACGAGGATTGAATATAGATGGGTAAGTAGGATTTGTAGTGGATTTAGAAGGTGTATAATCCATTATATTAGAATAATACACCATGTTTTTTTATTAATCAATATTTCTTTTTTGTTGATTCTTATATTGAATTAGTGATATAATATATTCATCCTATTTGAAGAAAATAATTTTTTTATTATCTTCATATGATGTTTTTTTTATTTCCATTATTTTGTAAGTATTCCAATGATATTATCAAATGTATTAACATATTAAATAATTATTCTATAATCGGATTCATCCATTGGATTTATCATAGTTTGAGGGTGGAAAACTAGTGACCATATTTTTTTTATGCGTGGATCTAAAATGGGTATTTTTACTAATATAGATACATGAAGGATCACTAGTTAAAACATAGGGATATAATCATTAAACCACATTTAGAATCTCAGTCATTTTTTTAAAATGTTCTCATGGATGTCTAAGATTATACCCAAAGATTTACAAAATTATTTTGGAATTT
Source organism: Viscum album (assembly GCA_963277665.1). NCBI lineage: Eukaryota > Viridiplantae > Streptophyta > Magnoliopsida > Santalales > Viscaceae > Viscum > Viscum album. The sequence goes on along the minus strand of OY728142.1, from coordinate 1,875,618,819 downwards.
TAGGGGTCATGGGGATCATGTAAAAAGAATATTCCTATTAGATGAGGTACATAGAATCCATGACATTGTGCATGATTTTTTCAAACCTAAATATATTTATGTAAGTATATATTGATTCACTAGGATTATTGTTTTTTAAAATTCTCACCTTTCCATCTAGTCAACTATTATATATGAATTTTTCCTTGTAATAATTTTATGGTGTATTATATTGATATCTCTCTTAAACAAATTTCTATGAATTTTACCAATGAGGGATGTGCTCAGTATTTATTTCATTTTACCAAATATTTAGTGTCTGTAATGATGTTTCTTAGGGCAGAAGCCCTGTTATTTCAACCTATGGATTGTTACATGGTTCGTATTGAGAGACTTTGATACTATTGTTGAGGTATTTGAGAATAATGGAATGGTGGTATTTTATCAACGTAAAGTGATTAAATTTTAGAATTTCTAGATAATTATTGGATTTCGAAAATATGTTTCATGGGTGATAGGTGTATTCCATTTAACAATCAAAAATAGAGAATGCTGATTTGGATAAGGGTTGATTATTCCTTGGAAAACAAACAATGTATAGACTCTACCCCCAAATCATCTATGAAGAACCTTACAAGAGACCTATCAAATAATTAATTTATTTTGTTAATCATAATAGTGGAGGATTGATGAATGATATTATTCATTTTTATTGATGAATTTGAGTGGGATAAGAGTATCTCCCAGTATGTTTGAGACTCTTTGTTGAAATCATCATATAGGTCCTCCATGGTTAGTCTTACCAATGTCATCAAACATTTGAAGAAGTATATATACGAGAGGGATTAAAAGAGAAGAATCAACCTTAGAAGCTGATTGAGATAAAAATGTAAATTTATAGCTATGATGTAATGCTACATTAAATATGGTATTATTATTTCATTTAATGAATGTTTCATTTGAAAAGTGAACTATATCGATAAATATTAAGAACTAAATGAGTTCCTAGGGTGTATTCAATGATTTTGTTTTCTATTGGATGGGGACAGTAACCTAAATTATTATTAAAAATGAATAAAACAATAGAGAATATTCAAAATTATGAATATTATACATCATAATGTGTCTCATACTATAATGTAGTCATGGAGGGGAAGCTACTGGTTGATAAAATCTGTGAGCTTCTCCTTGAAATTCATGTATATGGGGGATATATTCACTTAGTAGTGGATGATATGAATTTATTTCTAAAAAAAATTCATCACCTTTTTTAGAATTTGGATAATGATTCTATTACCATTTCTATTGAAAATCAAATTTTAGATGTTATTTCAAGTCTAAATATTAATTTTGTACCAAGACACGAATTTTTTTCTTGTTCATTCTAGGGGATTAATTTATAAATATCATAATATCAGTATATTAAAGAGATACATGAATTCTTCATAGGTGGATCACTAAGTAGTATAGACTTTTCTTCCATAGTGGTTATATTTCTGATAGATAGGGATGTTCTATACAAGGATTGTCTCATTACAGAAACATGAATTTATCTAATGGTGGAGAATTGCATTGGTGAATGGTATTTGAAAATAATATATGGATGACATGAAAAAAGAATTGTGGTTTAATTATTAAGTTTGTATTTGTCATTAAATAGTCCTATTACTAAATGGAGTTGTGTTTGATTGTAAATTTCATGAGATGTGATTTATCAATGTATTTGAAGTGTCACAGGATTTCCAATGATTCATATCTTAAGGTCTCTTTATTGCGATCTGGGGAAGGGTCCTTATTTTTTTAATGTTGGATCATTTCCTTACAAATGAATACCATTTGTTTTATATCCTATTCGATTTTCAATAGTATGATATTTCTAGTAATGTGAGGTGTTGAATTAATTAATAAAGGAAAATATATTTAAGATATTGGTTTGGGAGCAAAGAGGTATCTCATGTCATATTTGGTGAAGACTTATACTTTTTTATTAATTTAATCACAAAATAATTCAATGAATTCATCAAGATAATGGATGAAAATTGAACTATTATTGTGATTTATATCATTAATTGAACAATTAGTATATACATATCTAAAAAATATAATATATATGTGTGATATATTTGGGAGAAAATACAGGCTTTCAAATTTGTAACCTACAGATGGAGTACATTAGGGCCCTTTATTGAATGTAATAATCACAAATATTTTCATTAATGGTATTATTGGGATAGTAAAAGGGCATATAAGCAATTGTATGAAATATTTTTTTTTATCATTTTAGGGTAGAATTATGTTAATGAATAGTATTATAATTTCAATACCCATGTATATACATTCAACTAACAAGGTTCCTAATTTTACCATTGACATGATAGTGAAAATTAGGATATATTTCAAATGGTATGATACCTGAGGAGGTAAATTAGAATCTAAATTATAATAGATGATTTCAAATCATATTGATGATTTTCATTGTGGTATGAGTATTTTATTTGAATCCTTGTAGTGCATGAATGTGATTTTGTATTGGGACACCATTTATGGAATATAATTATGGGTTAGGCTCATTAATTTTACATATGGGGATTGTTTGGGATGTAGGATAACACGCTATGGAATTAATTATAAGATGTCTAGTTTCACAATATATCAGATGGATATTCTTAATGATATGTTTTGGTGGTTTGTGGCCATAAAGATATCATTTTTGGAAATCTTAATCAGGATAGAGAGATAATGTAGCCCATTAGGATATCATATATTTAGTCATCATTTATTGAAGCAAAACACTATCATTATATTGTTATTATTATGGGTAATGAGAAGATTAATATAGTCTTTTGGGTCTATTATTTTTACTGACAACCATTATTTTATTTCATTCCCTAATACCAAATCCAATGGTTTTGGAGGTCAGTAATATCGTGTGTGTATCGATTCAAACTATGTGTAAGATGAATATGTGATCATTATTTGGTTTTAGGATACTCCATTGAATTTTTATTTCTTGGTTTTTAATTTGAAGAACCTTAACATACCCATAAATGGGAATATATAGCGGAATTAAATTTATTTGGTCTATCGATGAATCAGATGTGACATCCCATGTTTATAATTAATGTCTTACCTTATCTACATATGGTAATGAGCCATAAAAATTTAAGGTTTTATCAGTTGGTACATGGGGATAATAGAGAGTAGTGATTCATTAATGATGTTCTCCAAATCTTGGTTTCAGGATTCAGGGAATTATTGTATTGAAATCAAAATACTTTGAAGGGTTTCCGTAGCATTGTTTCCATAGCATTGTGTTTGGTTTCTCTCTTATTCATGATAAGGTATAATACATTTCTATTATGGGTTTTCATCATTGTATAGTGTTTCATACATATGTAAAGATTAAATTTTACTAAATGTGATGGGTTTTATAGAACCAACCCACAACTGTTATGAATATAAATATTGATGGATCCTTTGTGTTGGGTGAGATGTGAGATGTTGGTCATGTGAGGACATAAGATATGTAATTTTTATCATCATCATATATTATGGGATGTAAAATTTAATAGGATGGATACTCATCCACTATTTTGTGGAATCCCATTGTTAAATATACTAAAAATCAATCTATATATAATGGAATCAATCTATGTAATTCTTGTTTTCATATATCATGATAAATTAAGAACCTCATGGGACCTAAAAACTATATAAAAAATCATTGTTTGTTCCATGAAAATGGTATTATGTAGAGTAATACAAGGATATAAGTGATTTTTTTGACAGTTATTCCATTGAAACAATTTCTAGTGATAAAACATTTCTATATGAATTTATAGTGTATTTATGATTTGATTGTGTGTTCTGTGTATGGGGTGAAAAACATGAAATTGATCATTTTTTCCAACCATAAGAATAAGCTTCTTTCTTTTTTGGAATGTAAATTTAAATTTTGATTGAGTGACTTAACCATGATGTAGGGATGAATTGAATATTTTAGCAATGTTATATTACAATTCCATCATTGAGATGTGATAATTTTTATATAATAAAATATATTAAACTAAAAAATCAAAAATTAAAGAATATAAAAAGTCGTAAAGTACAGATAAATTTTATGTTAAAAAAATAGTTATAATTATATTGACAAATGAAATTAGAGGATACAAAATGTAAATTTAATATATTAATAATGAAATGAGGTTCTTGGTAACCATATGTAAACCCATATACAAATTTTATTAATAAATGATATACATACGTAATTTCTAAAATATTATTTTGTATTATTACATTATGAAACATGTCTAATCCTATATAGTAAAATATTACTTTTCAAAATAAAAAATTTCAAAATAATGAATCTATTAGTTTATAAATAAAAAATAAAAAATCTATTATTCTAATTAATATTCAAGAATAAATGTTAAATGTGATTAACCAAAAATATTTTTCATCAAAATATTGGTATAAATTTCTTTAATCTTTAGAAATATATTGGTCATATTATATTTAATTTTAAACTATAAGAATGGGAAAAATATATTTTATAGAATAATCTGGAGAGAATAAATTTTTATGATCTCTCCAAAACAAGAAACATATTATTGAACTATCAATCAGGGATGATTTAATAATTTTTCAAAATTCTATCAATCATAAAATTTTACATAAATATTGATCAAATAGTTTTTCGTATCATTGTGGATAACTCAATATGATGTTTTTTAATTCTATAATTATGCATTTATATTTTGAGAGAACCTCATAAATAATATCATTTTCATATTTTTTAGGAAATAATGCACTTATTTTAGTGATTAAGATTCATAATTTTTGGGAATATAATGAAAATAATCAAAACCACAATATTTAATGATAAAAATTATTTGAAAAAAAATGAAAATTATTTATAAAAAATGTAAACAATTTGTGAGTATTTATACTTTGGAATATTTGTATACTGGATCAGACATTTATGAAAATAAATCAATATTAATATTATAGATTATGAGTAGGAAATAAATAAATCATGTTAAGCTTTTATGTGATCATATATATTTTCTATAGATATAATATAGATATGAACCATTCACTATTTTAAAATTTTTCTTAACATTTATGAACTATAGTTAGAAACATTTGCTTCATTATTAATAATATATTAGGACATTTATTAGTTTAATAAATTTAATTTGGTATTTCTATGATGGATACATGATAGGTTTTAAGAAATTTAATGAAAACTAAATCATATTTGTTTAAATATAAAATTAATTCCTCAACATGTTTTATTTTATGTTATTTTTAAATATTTTTGTGAATATTTATTAAGGGTATTTACAAATATCAAGGTCTTAAATAGCATATCATTTTCAATTATATAGTTGGATAATATGGGAATATTTTCTACAGTCTAATAATTGAATACCTAGTATATATATCCTAGATTAGTAATATGTATAATAATAATTTGAAAAAATATTCATCTATATGTGTTTTATAAAACAATAAATGAGATTAAAAATATCTCATCAATATTTTCCATTTATAAAATATTTAACATGAACATTGAATAAAGGGTTTAATTTTTTAATTAACACCATATAATATGAATATGATATAATTTTCGGTACATATGTATTAGAGTATAATAATAATTAAGATTACATATATTTATCATTGAATTGTATTTATAACTTATATCATTTCATAGAAATAATACAACATAAATTTCAACATAATGTTTCATAAATAAAACCCAAAAATCTCAAGTTCTAGTGTCTTTATAAGATGTGAAAAGGTATATATAAATATATAAATAAAATAATATCATAATAAACTGAATAATATTCATTTTGATCTAAAAATGTATCTCGTAAATCAATCTTTGACTATTTATAGAAATGAGTATCATAGGAAATTCATAAAAGAAACAGGTTAGTTAAAAAATATATTAAAGAGTCTAAATAAAAGGGTAACATGGGGAGAATAATTATCATTGTTTAACTTAAATATAATGTGGATAAAATTTAATGAAGATTTAAACAGATTTATTATTCCCATAAGAATATAATATAATAATTGAAATCCTTTTTATATGTCAATTATACAGATGATTACAATATAATAATTAATCAAGGCTCACTATGAAGATAATAATATATTATGGGATGAGATTTTTTCATGTTCACAATTGATGATATCTAAAGAGATAAAATCTTAACCCAGTACATTTGGGAACATTTTAATTATAATATCACCAAATATATCCCAATTTATACATGAATAGGTGTTTCAGATAATGAATTCTTATATAAATCTTATTCGTAAGAAAATCCTTAGAGAGGGTTATGGGTTGGGAAATCAATTCATAAATAATGACCAATTGACATATCAAAATGATTCCTATTAATTAAGGATATTATTATTTTAATTATCTAGATTATTTTATAATGAAATATATTCTATGAATATATAGATCATATGAAGGAAAAAGTGTGATAATGGGAAGACAATGTAGATGTTGTAATATTGGCCATAAAATATATATTATTAAATAAGTGTCAAACTAGAAATTGGATAAATATAAGGACCTATACTAAAAATATATATATTCTTGAATAAAGTTAATAATTCACATTAGGGATCTTTTTAGGTTTATAGTTTTAGAGAATTATTCCATAACTATTACATTACATCTCGAATATTACAAAGTAGACACATCTACACAGTATCCACTTTTTTCATAAAATAAAAAACTCTTGAATAAATTAGTCATGTCTAGTTCCATATTTTATTTAGCATTACTTTTCCAGGATCCCATCCTTGACCCTATTCATATTTAAGTCCTCTGAAAAAACAATTTAAAAAAACATGTTATTTTCATAAAAAGATTAGTAAGGATTATAGAATAATGAAAGAAAATATTTGTCCATCAATACATATAGGTCAACAAAATCATACTTTTAAATCATTAACAAACCACACTAGATCTTAATATTGATGAATAACAAATGGAAATAATAAATCATAAAGGTAATTTGTGAAATCCATAACATACATATGTTGTAGATTTCAAAGCTATGTAGGAAGTTTCATTTGGAATACCATAAATATATATTCTATAAATATAATAGGATAAAAAATTATGTTTACCTCCATCACATTACCCAATGCATTAAAGAGAAATCTCGGGCTCACCCACCCTAGTTTTATCAAGGAAACACCCATATACGTAAACAATTCTCAAGAACCAAAACATGTTCATAACACATAAAACAACAATAAGGGGAAGATAACATTTCCACATTGCAATAAAAATTCATCATTAAAATATATTGACATAATAATTCCTTTATCAAACCCATTTACAACACCAAAATATGTAAATGGGTGTATGTTATTTATTTTCATTATAAAAACACTACAACTTGTAAAGCAAGAAAAATATCAAATAATGCTCACAACGGCGGAAAGGTCATTTTCATCTTGAACATTAAAAAGAATCATTATTTTTGTAGTTTAGGAAAATTATTCTTAGGGAGAATATAACATTCAAATTAATTGAAAATTAAAATGGGCTTATATATCATATAAATTAAATTCATGTATAAATAAAAATACGCCTCAAGGAACGGAGATTGAGAAGAAGTCTGTTACCTCGTGTCCGACTTGACCACTTCATTATTTAATAGCATTAATAATAAAAAAATGATAATTTCAACATTCTTGAGAACGTTTTAAAAATTTATTATTTCTCACATATCTCTTATTACTATGTTATAAACATTATAAAATCATTTATGTTAATAATGGACGATTTTTCAATATTTGCTACTTGAGTCAAAAAATAAACATCTTATAATTATTTGTTGTCCATGTGGTAAAATTTCCCTTTTCTCCATAATTATATTCATGATTTAGATATAATATATATCACATATATCCACTCTGTATATTTATTTATAATATTAAATAACATTTGGCGATAAGAAATTAACTTCACTGTTCATGGGGATAGTAATCCATACGTAGCCATGAACTCTACATTCATTTCTATTTCGTATTTAAAGGAATTAAAACTTAATGATACATATTTATATTATACTTACAGTATAATTTCATTTATAATTTCATTAACTCCATCTTTTATATGTTCCATGTATGGCATGAATGAGTCATATATCTTTTAGGGGGTAGTAGTCCGCACTTCCTAAAATGAAATTTTCATATTGGAAGATTATATAAACCACAAAGGTATTCTAGAAATGAAAAATAAATAAGCATTGAGAAATATATAAATATAGATATAATATATCACATATAAAAATAGTTACCTCATAATGGACACCATGATAGGTGGTAGGAGATAAACGAACAATCATCGTTTCGTGAGGCATCCATTCGGCTTACATAGAAAAAATATTTTCTTATCTATTAAATGGAGGTGGGTGTAAATGTAGTTTGAATACTTATCATATTAAAAACTTATTATAATGATTATACTGTAGTTTTTATGTAAACTAATAATAATAAGATCATAGGGGGTGAAGAAGTAAAATTAAAGAACATAACTTAAGGGAATATGTTACCTTTAAATCGGGTAACTCCCTTTGGTTTGAACCAAAAGGCTTTTTAAAGTTCTTAATGACTAAGGTAAGGCCTAGAAGATGAATATAGGGATACAAAGAGCTTATTGTTTGTCATATTTTGGACGATAAAAGGGGGCTTAAGAGGTGTGATAAACGGTTAGAGGTGATAGATTTTTATAATGTAGAGGAGGGGCTCCTTAGGAATGATTGAAAATATTTTTTTATTATATAATGAGTTTTGTTTCTAAAGGTACAAAACAAATTTAATTCGAAGATAAGGTGTATATAAGTTGATATAAAATCATCCAATATGAATTGGATAGGTTTTGGATTTCATTTTAATCCTTATATATTTCATTTAACCCTTTCTTAACTTATTTAACATTTACCATGTCCTCTTATATATTCATACTATATTGTTAATGTATTTACTATAAAATTCCTAGAGACCCAAAATGGATCATTAATGAAAATTTTAACATCATATATGTCATTTTGGTGAATCTTATATTTTTAGAACTATTTTAACATAAAATATTGATTGATCGTAAAACACTATTATGTTAATTTTAATAATATTAATATCATGAATTTTAAAAAATCCAAAACAACATGATTATTTAAAAAAACTTAATTATAAAAATATAACACATCATCTTAATATATAAAATTATTGGATGGAATAAAAATGTTAAAAATAAATTTATTTTTATATTTATAATATCATTTATTTGAATCATTTATTAATGAAGAATTACTGCATCACCATTGTATCATATCTATTTTTTTATAATGTATAAAAATTATAAATAAAATACCATGATATAAGAAATCATATTATCTTTCCAAATAATATTTATAGTTGAAGATATAAATTATAAAACCCCATATAATATTTGTTTTAGTAAAAATGATTCATGTTTCTATTATTTTTGTGCTTAATTTATATTAATTAACATAAAGTGTCATTATAACTTACATGAGGCTCTTTGGGGTACCAACATTGATAAATGGATTCAAATGGTCTTACATGTAGCCTCCAATATGGTTAAGACAATAGTAAGGGTAATTTAATATTATTATAATAATATTTTTTACCCTTATTTACAAGATTAACCCTTAAACGATAGTAAATAATATATTAACTAAATAAATATTCATAATGTCTACAAAAAAAAAGTTACCTAATTACACAATTTGAACCACCTAATTCCACATATGAAATCTATTTTTCCAAATTCAAAACACATATTTAGTAGAAATTATTTTAAAATTAATTCCCTTGTAAAAACAAAAAACGTGTTTTTAAGAAATAATGACTATCAAATGAGTTACCATTGTTTATATCCAAATTAAGAGTGAAATTACTTCCAATGAAAAATATTTCATTAAATGGAAAACATATAATCTTATTACACTTTAAAATATATTAATATAATAATATAACTGTATAAATAAAATATATTAATATTAATTTATGATTTATAATATAGTATTTGTCGCTATTCATTAAAAATGAACATTATCATAAAAATACCAACATTTAATCTAAATTAAATTTTGATGACCTAATACTAATGTAGAATATTTTTTTGTCAAATATGACATTTAAAAGTAAAAAAATTAATTTTAAGAAGGGTTCTCTATCAAAATGTGGTAAATTGACTTTTTAAATATTAATAGAGTGTTCATGTTTAAAATTGGATTAATTCACATATTAAGCTTATAAAATTTATTGGATAAATATAAAAAAATTTATTCAACATCTATATTCATATTGTAGTTATTTCTTTTAATTTATGCAAATACAACAACTATACGTTAACTACCATTGAGTAAAATAATATTATTATATTATTTTTCTGTAAAACTCGACATTGTGTGTAATGTTTGATTTCAAAGAAACCCATTATTGCATGTCGGGTACACCATCAAACATATAAACCCTTTTAATGTAAATTTAATATTTAATTAAAAAAAATATGAAAATGTTATATTCTTTATTGACCTGGGATGTTACATCCTTCCCCCCTTTTGGATTGCATCCTCATAATTTTATTCACTTATCAAATAAATGAGGGTATTTATCCCTCGTAGCAATCTCAGATATCCATGTTGCCTCTTCAACCATATAGTTTTTTGAAAAATCGTTTACCAGATGAATTATAGTATTCCACACCACTTTATCTCTTTGTTCAAGAATATGGACTGTCTGTTCCCCATAAGAAAAATTCTCTTCCAAATAATCTACTTTTGGATTCAAAACATGACATGAATCTGGAATATACATTCTCAACATTGAAACATGAAAAAAATAATGAACCCCAGATAATCTTGGAGGCATAGAAACTCTGAATGCAACACATCTAGTATTCTCCAGGATTTTATAGGGTCCAATGATCCACAGACTCAGATATCCCTTCTTTCCAAAACATATCATAATTTTCCATATATATATTTTTTTTAAAACATGATCACCTACCTTAAATGAAAAATATTTCATACAGTTATCAATTTAACTTTTCTACATGCTCTGAGCTATTCTAATTTTCTTCTGAATCAATTCAACTTTTTCTTCCATCTCTTTTACCAATTATAGTCCCATCAAATTTCTTTCACCTACTTCATCCCAAAAATATGGAGTTCAACATCTCTTTCTATTAAATTCCTCAAATTGTGCCATCTGTACACTGGAATAAAAACCATTATTATAAGAAAATTCGACCAAATAAAGATGTTGGTCCCAACATCTATACTAATCAATTGAGAAAGTAAATATCATATCTTCTAATGTCTGAATTGTTCATTTTGACTGCCAATATAATTGATTAAGAATAGATGTACTAAAATATAATTCAGTACCCAACATCTTCTAAAGGCCTCTCCAAAACATAGAAGTAATCCTAGGATCATTATAAAATATAATGGAGAGGGGAACTCCATGAATCCTAACTATCTCATTAATATACAACAGCGAAATTTGATCTAGAGACAGAGTATCTCGAATAGGAAGGAAATGAGTAGATTTAGTCAATTGATCAACAATAACCCATATTTCTTTGTTACCTTGAGATGCTTTCAGCAATCCCACAACAAAGACCATGGATATATTTTTCCTTTACCACTATGGCACCTGTAATGGACAAAGCATCCTTTTAAGTAACTACCGCTCGGATTTAACCTATTGTTAAGTCAATCACTTCACAATAAAGTAAACAATATCTCTATTCATTCCATCCCATAATTAATACTCCCAGCTACATGTTTACATCATAGTACATCCAGGATGAACTGAAAACGGACAACTATGAACTTCACCTAACAAGTCATTGATCAACTTTAAATCCTAAGGCACACATAATCTCTTCCCAAATCTAAAAATATTGTCCTTAAAAATGTTAAAATAATGAAAATTACCCTTCTTAACCAACTATAACTTTTTTTATAACACGTTTTATTCCTTATATGATTTCTTAATTTGGTCTAATAGATTTTATTTCACTGACAGCAGAAACAAATAGAGGATTTTCCTATGCCAAAAACTTTTATACCAATGTTCATCAAATCACTAATCAAATGCTCTTGTTCCAAATGTAACATGGTTAATGTAGCATTACTAATTCAACTAAAATAATCAGAGAATTTATTTTCCTTTATTGTATGGTAATGTATTGAGAAATCATAATCTTTGATTAATTTCAGACATCTTATCTATTTCATGATAAATTCTTTCTACGTAAATATATATTTCAAACTTTTTTAGTTAATAAATATTTCATATATTTCTCCATATAGTTGATACCTCTAAATTTATAATGCCAAAACAACAATAGATAATTCCAAATCATGTGTAGGGAAATTTTACTCATGAGGTGTCAGCTGACATGAATCATAAGAAGTTACCTAATTATTCTACATTTGATCACAAACAAGTACGTTCAATGATGCATCACTGTGGATTATAAGTATACCATTTCTCTTAGGCAGGGCCAAAATGGGAGAATTCACCAATATTCTATGAAATTCCTAAAAAAATCATCACATTATTTTGTCCAAATTATCTTAACACATTTTTGAGTTAATTTAGTAATTGGTCTAGATAACCAGGAATAATTGTCTAAAAACCTCCAATAATAACTTACTAAACCAAGCAAACTACAGATATATGTGATATTGGTAGGTCTTGGTCATTCTTCAAAAACTTTTATTTTAGCGGGAAGAAAAGTTATTCCATTATTTGAAACAATGTTACTAAGGAAAAATATTAGTTGTAACCAAAACTCACACATGCTGAATTTCCCACACAATTTATTTTCTTTTAGGGATTGCATTAAAACCCTTAAATGAATTTCATGTTCCTCTTTAGTATTGGAATAAACAAAAATATCATTAATTAACACAGCTAAAAACTTTTCTAGGAGCTCATATAAAAGTCAATTCATAGGATCTAGGAATATAGGGCGTGCATTGGTTAACATAAAAAGCATAACTAAACATTCATAATGTAAATATCTAGTATAATACGCGGTCTTAGAAATGTATTATTCCATTAATTTTTAATTGATGGTACCCTGACCTCAAGTTAATCATCGAAAAATAATGAGCTCCCTGGAGCTGATTAATCAATTCATTGATATGTGGCAAAGGATGCATGCTATTTACAATCATGTATTTAAATTATCTAAAATCAATGAAAAGTCTCATTGAACCATATTTATTTTTATCAAACAAGACATAAGCACCCCATGGGGATGTGCTCAGTCGAATGAAACCTCTATATAATAGCTCAGGAAATTTCTTCATTAACTTTGAAAGTTCAGTTTGAGCCATTTGATAAGGGGGTATTGAAATTGGCTTAACATTAGGAACCAAATCAACAATAAATTATCTTCTTGATTAGGTATTCTGCTAGGAAAATAATTAGGAAAAACATCAAGATACTCATTTACAATAGGAACATCATTAATCTGAACAGTTTGTTTCTTTTCAAGAACATGTGCAGGGTATTATTCATTACTGTATTTTACTAGTTTATCATATTCCTGAAATGTTATCATAATTATGGATTCATTCTTATACACAAACTAAAAATATTTCAGAAAATAAACCTCATTATCTCTACAGCCAATCATAACATGGTAAATATAATTCCAATCCATACCCAAAATAATATCAAACTCTACTAGTGAAAAAACAATAAGGTTTGCAGGTAGATTATTTATGCACAAAAGTACTGGAAGGTTCATATAATTTCATTTTTCTCAACATTTAATCAAAGTATTTTTACCTTATGTTCAGGATTCATATCTTGAGATGGGATTCCTAATTTACTAGAAAATTTCACAGAAATGAACGAATGTGTAGACCCTGAATCGAACAATAGATTAGCATAATCGGAATAAAAAAATAGTGCACCTGATACTACTTCATTCGATGGCCCATGTTCTACTAAAGTAGTTACAAAGGATTTAACCACCACTTTTCTCTTATAGTCTGACTAATTTTCATTGGTTGAGTTCTTCGTTGGACCCTCATTTGTATAATCCCCAATTTCATTGAACATGAAACATTTTACTGACTACAAATATAATTTTTTGTAACCATCAACCTGATCATTTTTATTGCAATTATGAGCCTTATGCCCCCTTTTACCACATTAGTAGCACTTACCATAATTCAAAAGTTATTCCCCATCATGATTTTTACCACAATTTTCACGAACAGTAAACTTTAGTTTCATACCATCATAATTTATTGAAGAGTTCTTCCTTTTTGACTTTCACCTCAACCGCTTATTCTGTTTTTTTTTTCAAAGAACACAGGATCATCAGAAAACATAATTTCCTCCTTCTCCACACATCGAACAATTTTCTCATAACTTCTGAACTCTCAAGAATATAAACCCCTTTGATATTTTGTCTTTAATCCTATGTAAAAATGATTGATTTTACTGTGAATATCTCATATGCAATTTCGAGCATACCTTACCAGTCGAGTAAATTTATCTTCATATTTAGCCACTATGTCATCTTATTAAATGATTTTTAGGAACTTTTGTTTCCATCCTAAGGAAAACCACCGTAGAATAATACTTATCAAGAAACATACTTTTTAATTCATCACAATAAAGAGCATCAATCTCCTCACTATTTCAGATAGTTTTCACCATAGACCACCACAGATCAACTTAACCTTAAACAATAAACAGTAAGACTAAAATTTTGATGATCTGAACGCCCAATGACATCAAAATGACTATACAGTGCTTTAATCAACCCTTCAGCTAGCATAGGGTCAGATGATCCTCTGTATGATGGGGGATGTTCCCTCATGAAATGCTTCACTACTTACAAGTTCTTCTATGGTTGATCCGACTAATCTCATTCATGGATAACAACACCATTTATATATTGAGTCAACTATGTTATCAATATGACATATTATTCAGTTCTGATTCTGACCATCTGAGGTTGCTGATTTGGAAGGTCGTCTTCCTCCTGATGTCATCCCATTATAGCTTCCATGTTTCCTCGGCAGAAAACATTTATGAACACAGAAATATCTTAGGTGAAGCAACATGATAATATGTAAATGTTATATCATTTCAATACTAACATAATTTAATTTATAGGTATGAATTTAGAAATACCCTAACTCCCAATGTTTTCTAAACCGACCTCTGATACCAACTATAAGGCCCCAGCGTTGAACATTGCATTATATTGAATTAAGATAATAATTCAAAATTAGGATCTTTTCAAGGTTATGTTTTTAGATTAGTAGGACATAACTATTATATTAGATCTCAAATATTATAAAGTAGACACATATACATTGTATCCATTTTACATAAAATAAAAACTCTTGAAAAAAAGAGTCATGTATACTTCAACATTTTAGATAGCATGTAATTTCCATGATCCTATCCTTGACTTTATTCAACTGTAATTCCTATGAAAAACATATCAAAAAAACATGTGATGAGTATTAAAAGCTTAGTAAGGAATATAAAATAGAGAAAAAACAGTAGTCAGTCAATACATACAAGTCAATGCAATCAAACATTTCAATATTTAACATACCACATTAGATCATTATATTTATGAATAACAAATTGAAATCATAAATCAAAAAGGTAACATGTGGCATACATAACTTACTTAAAATGTTTCTTTTATAGCTATGTAGCGAGTTACATTTGAAATACCCAGCAGAGTATATTCCCTAAATCTCATAGAAGAAACATGTACATTTAGCTCTTCCATGTTACCCCATGCATTGAAGAGCTATCTTGGGCTCACCCTCTATAGGAATTGCATGAAACCACCCATATACACATACAATTCCCAATAACCATAACATATTCACAACACATAAAACAAACATAAGGAAAAGATAACATTTCAAATTTATAATAACAATATAACATTTAAATATATTGAAAAAATCAATAGATCACCAAAACACTTTTCAATACCAAAATACATAAATGATTATATGGTACTTATTTTCCTTTTAAAAATACTATTGCTTGTAGAGGAAGCAAAATATCAAATAATGGTCATGGTGGAAGAAATGTTGTTTTCACTACATATGTTAAACAGAAACATTCTTTTTGTAATTTAGTAAAACACTTCATAGAGAAAAGATTTCCATTGAATGAAATGAAAATTCAAAGGGGTTTATACGCTGTATAAAATAAAGTTGTGTATAAATTAAAATATTCCTCAATGAATATAGATTGAGACGAAGTCCCTTACCTGATGTCTGACTTGACTAGTTCATTCATTAATATCCTGAATAATAAATTATTGATAATTTATGCTTTATTTAGAACTTATTTTAAGTTTATCATTCCTTTTATAACACTTTTTACCATTTTATAAACATAAAAAAATAATTTAAGTTAATAATAGTTGTTTTGTCTATATTTTGTACTTGAGTCCAAAATGAACTTATTATAATTACATGTTTTCCATGTGGTCAAAATTACATTATCTTCATAATGATATTCAGAATTTAGATATAATATATATCATATATATCCTGTATATATATTTATTTATAATTGTACAAAACATTTGGATATAAGAAATGAAATGCACCATTCATGGAGACGGTAAGCCTTGCGTACGCATGAACTCTAATTTCATTTCTAATTCATATTGAATAGAAGGAAAAAATAATTATACATAGGTAAATTATCGTTCTATTATAATATAATTTATATTTTCATTAAACCCATCCTTTATACATTCAATGTCTCGAGTGAACGAGTCATCTCACTTTGACGGGGTGGTAGCCCCACTTTATCATATGAAATTGTCTTATTCACCCTTTATGGAAACAATAATGGTATGATTTAAATGAAATATAAAGATGAATAGAGACAATATAAATATAATATATATCATATATAAATAAAGTTCCATCACATTGGCCATCGTGATATGTTGTAGGAGATAATTGAATAATCATCATACCGTGATACAATATATCTCCATACACAGAAACAATATGTTCGTATCAATTAGATGGAGGTGTGTGTAAGTGTAGGAAGAATAAATTTTATAAAAACAACCTAGTATATTGAGGATACCATTGTTTTTTTATGATAACAAAGAATAAGGAGAGCATAGAGAGTGATGAAGTAGAATAAAAGAAGAGGACATGGGGGAAGACATTACTTGTAAATCGGGTAACTCCCTTTGGTTTAAACCAAAAGGAATTTTTGAAGTGATTTATGACTAATTTAAGGCTTATAGAAGGAAGATAGGGATATTGATAGATTATTTGGGAAGAGTTTGAATGAGACAAGGGGGCTTGAGAGGTGTGAGTAAGGGTTAGAGGTTATCTCTTTTTATAACGAGGAGGAGGGGCTCTTTATGAATGTTTGAAAATATTATTTCATTATATAATTATTTTAAATTTATAAAATTACAACACATATTTAATTTTAAAATAACATTTATATATGTTGAAATAAAATAATACAACACTAATTGAACAGGTTTTGGATTTTTTTTATTTGTATATTTTTTATTTAACCCTTTGTTAACATATTTAACTTTTACGATGTCCTCTTATATATTCATATTATATTTTTAATATATTTAGTATAAAATTCCAAGAAAAAAATGGATCATTTCTGTCATTTTAACCTCATATATTTTATTTGGCCGAATCATAGATTTTTAGGACTATTTTATAATTTAATAAAATATTGATTGATTTAAAAACTCTTTTGTGTCAATTTTAATACTATTCATATCAAGTCTTTTTAAAAATTCCAAACCAACATGATTATTTCAAAAAAAAATTAATTAATTAAAAGATAACAAGTCATAATATTCTATAAAATTAGTTAATGACATGAAAAGGTTAAAAATAAAAATATTTTAATATTTATAATATCATTTATTTGAATCTATTAATAATGAATCATTTAATACATCACCACTATGTCATAATTATATTTTATTATATAATAAAAAAATAAAATAAAATAAAATGATGTAGGGAATAGTTATATATTTCTAGATAATATTTATAGTCAAATAGATAAATTATATAACCCCATATAAAAATTATTTTAGTAAAAATATTCAGGTTTATGTTATTTTTATCCTTTCATTAAATTAATTAATATAAAGTGTCATTATCACACCCATGTGTCTCCATGGGGTCCCAAAATAGACCCAACGATTTTCATGGATGTACATTTATCAACCAATAGTGTTAGGACAAATGTAAGGGTAATATAATGTTATTATATTTTTATTTTTCACCCTTTTACCTGATTTTCCCATAAACCTAGGTAAATTATAAATTTACTAAAATAAATACTTTTAATGTCTAAAAATAAAAGTTACCTATTTACAAAATTTGTATCTCCTTATTCCAAATATGGAATCCATTTTTACAAATTCAAAATAAATAAGTTACAACATTTAATTTAAAATTTATTCCTTTGTCAATACAAAAAGCGTGTTTTTAATAAATAATAACTATCAAAATAGTTACCTACGTTTCAATCTAAATTAAGAGTGAAATTACTAAAATAAACAAAATTGGATTAAATGATAAAAATATAATCTAGTTACACTTTAAAACCAATTAAAAAAACTATCTAAATATATTAATAAATTACATTAAAAGGCATTTGTGATTTAAAATACAGTATTTTTCACTATTCATTAAACGATGAACACTATCAGAAATATACCAAAATTTTATTCAAAGTAAATTTTGATGTCCCTATTCTAAAGAAGAATATTATTTTGTAAATTAAAAAAAATTGACAAAAATTGATTTAAAAATATTTCTCTATAAAAAGACGGTAAATCTTCCATTTAAAGAATATTACAGTGTTTATACCTAAAATTCGACTCATTCACATTTTAAGATTCTAAATTTTATTAGATAAATGTAAAAACATTTATCAAACTTGTACAATCATATTGTAGTTATTTATGTTATTTTATTCCAATAGAAAGTGTATGGGTTACCTACAATTTAAATCAAATATTTAATTATATTATTTTTCATTATAACTCAACGTTGTGTGCAACATATGGTTTCAAAAAAACTCATTTTTGCATTTCAGGTACCCCATAAATCATATAATTCCATTTCATGTAAAACATATATTTAACTCAGAAATATTAATTAATATGAAAATTTCATATTCATTATTTACCTAGGATGTTATAATAAATGAATAGGATTTCCAAAAAACACAAATAAAACTACATATGTTTCCTATAAAATAATGATTTTTTAATAAATTATTTGAAATTAAAAATATTTAATGAGTTTAAAATTAAATAAATGTTCCCCTAAATAATGTTTGGTTTATAAGAGATAATGTTTTGGATGACTGAAAAACATTTATATCCCCAAAAATGATTTTGAAAAAAATTAATTATTTATGGTGAAGAGTATTTATTTAAAATAACATAATAATTATTAAATAAGATTGATATAAATAGAGATAATTAGATGGAAGATAATGAAAATCAAATATGGTGACTGAGAGAATCCCCTTACTGTGAGCCCTATAAATGAATAATACATTAATATATGGACCTAATTAATAAAATAAAACATATATCATTCCCAAATTGTGATGGCCCATATTTACTGTGACATGAATCAGAAAATGTAACATAAAGGTTACCAATAACATTAGTATTATTATAAAAAAATATAATGTCATTCGTCCATAAATAAAACATTTATGTACTAATCCAAGGTGTTTTATTAATATATAATTATCAAAAAAGAATCAGTAATCATGTTATATTTCCACCACATAATTGTTTAAATGGGTTTTTAATACATTTAATGCTTGACTAATATTGTTTTAATAAATTTATGATTTTATACATATCTATTAACTTAATGAATACATATATTATTCTTTTATTTTACACATTTCTGATGTTTATTCATTATTATTATAACTAAAACTTCATTGGTTATGAAATCTAAAATTTAAATCTTGATTACCAATACATAAATACAATATCCAGTTTTTTTGATATAGTTACTTACATAGTATTGGTGTAACCCTTTAAAAGAATAAATTAACACTAATAATTCCCATGTGACCTAAATTTAATCCAATGAATTAGAAATTATTTTATATGATGATATTTATTTACTTGTATTGTTATATTCATTTTTATATAGAAAATAATTTCATTTTTTCGTTTATTTTCCCCAAAAAAAGACATTTTACCATTCCCTTAAGACAGATTACTTGATATTACATTCTGTATTTATGTCATGTTGTGAATCCATCCTTCATTCCTCCATGGTCTCCACCACTTGGGCTATCAGGAACATCATCATAATCTTATTTAGCGACTCCGGGAGATGGTTGAGTTGTAGTTTAGTAATCATATTTCAAGATAACTAATTCGGTATAATCATAATATTGTTCTATCCTATCATCATCTAATATTTTTTCTCAACATAATGAAATATTCCTTCATATTCAATACTAACATGATTCCTTTGGGTTTTATCTATTGACTAAAATAAAAAAAAATAGTTTCAGAAATAATACTCATAGTGGGTAAACCATATAATCATGAAAAATATTTTATAAGATAAATAAATAATGACACTATAATATCAATATAAGGAACCTAAGGTTTAAAATATTTCATTAATTATCATTATCAATTATAATATGTTATAATTTTTTTTAATTCAAATGTAAAATGTACTAATAATATCCTCTTTGAATGTCAAACCAGGTGTGTCATAAGGCCCATTTTCATGAACTAGTAGATGATCATGCCACGCCAAATAAAACCTCATTTAGTTATTAAATCTTGGTATATGGGTTTGAAAACAACATCCATATTTTATTTCTATAAAATTATATATTCTAAGAAAAATATTTAATATCTACCTTACCATAATAGTATGATTTTTTATATACATGTCCTCAATTATTTATCATAGGGTTATATTTTCTAATATATGTTTTCTTAAATATGTTACCCTTGGTTTATAATAAATTTACTCTAATACAAACTACAACATCCCAAAACCTTGTTTAATGGATAATATATATGCCTTATTACAGTTATATATTGTACAATGAATCACATCATGAAGAGCCAAAACATTTAGTGGACCTCATAAACTATATACACAATGGATCTACATAATATATTTTAAAACAAAATTTAGAAAATTATTTCTTTATAGAGTATCATTATTCCCTCTTGAATAACATTTAATATCATTTTTAATACACTAAATGGATTCTAGGTAAAGGAATCAAAATAAGGATGAGCGTAAATTCCCAGTAATGGTTATGTAAAGTGGATGATATCATTAACCAATAAGAATAATTATATAATGGTATATAACCAAAGTATTGTTAAATGTAAATAATTTCAATAACATATTCAATATATAAAGTTAAATAACTAAAAAACATTCAATTTTATAATTAAAATTACTGGAAATACATGAAAATTCAAAATTAACATGGAAAAGTAAATAACAAAAAAAAAAAAATTATTCAATTAACAATGAATGAAATTTATGCATAGATAATATAAATTGGAAAATATCATTGATAATATTAGCTGAATCATGAGTGATAGGATTTCTTCATTATTTGAAATAATTATCTTTAATATGATGACAGATCTACTATCATGTACTTTCTCAATATAGTTTCAAACTAATGGGTATGTATATAGTAGAAATTCATTTAACTAAGGGTGTAAAAATGTTCCATCTCATTAGACTACTCATGCTTATAGGGGATATTTATAACCATGCCCAACAATATCTTCATGTACAAATCATTAATCATATATCAAATTATAAATTTAATTCTTGTGAAAAATTCTTTATCAAAATACTTGTATTGGTTATTGAATAAGGATTTATCAATATTTTAATATATAATCTCATTACATTCAATGTAATACACCGTATGTGGAAAAGTTATATGGTATACTAAATAATTATATGCTTGTTGAATAATTTGTATGTTAATGGGAAATTTAATTTTTAATGATAACATGAAATTGAATATTTCATGGGAGAACTAATTACATCAAAAATGAATCATCAAATTTAAATTGAAAACATTCCATGGTGATTAAAACTAGAAACCACTTATGTTGAGAATAATAAAGTTATTAATAAAACATGTCACTAGATTAGTATAAGTATAATTAATGATTGTTTTCATTAATGAAAATTAATATAGAAAGATATTTTTAAAAAAATCACGATTTAAACATATAACATTGAAAATCAATTTTTATAACTAAAAATTTCATTAATATTATGAAAAACATTTTTATAAATAAAATTAATGTTTTAATGTATCATATTTATCATTAATGAAATAATTGGTCATGACGTCAGGAAAATGTTTATATTCCGTATAATTTTTAAATAACATTCTTTTCACACTACTATAAAAAATAAAAGATATCATATTTTAGAAATTCAGAAGAAGATTCATTTCAGACCATTTAGTAAAAAGTATTAAATGGATAACAATTTCTTTAATAAATCTTATTTATAATTAAAAAACATTTTTAACTCATTTTTTGAAAAAACTCCTTTAAATGAAAAATAATATTTTATAGAAGAGGGAAATTATGTATTATTATATTAAAAACCATCAAATAATTTTATGTAAAAAAAATTTAAAAATGGTAATATTACATGAAACCATAATTAATAACCATATTAGAGTAATATTTCATGGGTATAGGATCCAAATAATTTCCATTAATGTAAAATTCAATAATAATCTATCATGATTAAATATAGGATCTGAAATAGAAATATTAAAAATATCATAACATTGAAGTGAGATTTAACCAATGAATAATTTACTTTTTTTTAATTTATATCCAAATAAAAAACATGAAAAATGACATAAGATACTCAAAAACTATGGACACAAATAAGAAATAATATCAAAAACAATAATCAACTAATATAACTCCGTTAAAATAAATTGAGTATGAAATTCATTACCACATGTAAATTTCCATGTTAGTTGTAATTGTATGAAATAATACATATTTATACATAGAATAAAATTATTTATGAATTTTTAATGATAACACATAGAAAAGGGTCCTTATATAAACCATATACAAGAAATTATGTCTACAACAATAAAATTTACCTCAAAGAAGGGAAATTGGGACGAAGTGCCTTAACTCCTTCTTAATTTTGGTTGAACATCACCTAATCTCATATATAATGGTTTTACACAATTCATTAATTTATAAAAGAACATTATTAATACATATAATTTTATAATATATCCTATTATAACCTCAGAATGCATGTTTTTTATATAATATTTCATTGTTTTCATTGTTTTGGGTGTTAATTTCATTGTTTTCCCACATGTTCCTTTTCATGAATGTCCAGGTTATTAGCTATATGATATGAATAAATATTTTATAAAATTATATTAATACTAAAAATATCATATTTACTCAGTATATAAACTTTAATATCTTTTCGGGATGTTTTAAAATTGAGCATGAATCACAGTTCTTCGTACTCATTTTCAGTCGTACGTTCT
The DNA here is from genome assembly GCA_963277665.1 of Viscum album. Taxonomy (NCBI): domain Eukaryota; kingdom Viridiplantae; phylum Streptophyta; class Magnoliopsida; order Santalales; family Viscaceae; genus Viscum; species Viscum album. The sequence continues at coordinate 1,875,595,149 of OY728142.1, read as the reverse complement.
CACGAGTTATGAAATTATTCCATTAACGATAGAAATCAAAAATAATTGTGTGGTTATTTTATATTATATAACATATATTGTCTCATATAAATCCAATTTATTAATAAAATTTATTGTTATTAATTTATATTTAACTTTTATGAGAGGAACAAGTCATACTGGTTCACAAGGTGGTAGCATGTCATAGGCACGAGATATATTAAAATAATCTTAACTAAATGAAATATAAGATATTAAATTTGACATTAAATTTTCATAAGTATAATATTATCATAAAAATCATATCAATGTTTTAAATCAGTTATCATACCCATACTTAAAAGGTGATGATGGAAAATAAATTAAATCGGTTTGCAAGGAGAAAGTTTGACATACACATGGTCAATTGTTTCGTGACCAATTTGATGGAAGAGGATAAACATATATGTAATTACCCTAACATAATAATATGTTTTTTATATAATGGGATAAGGTTATTATATTCTCATCGATTAATAATATTTTAATGTGTTGAATGATTAGTCAAAATATAACTTCTCATAAAAAAATAGTGCCTCTTATTCAGACATCATCTTTATTTTTTCACTAATAGACTTCCTAGGATAGATTTGTGATAAATAAAATAGACCTAGGATTGTTGTATGGTACTAAGAAAGTTAATTTTTATGCTATATTATTAATAATTTTCATTATATGTATGAATAGGTTATGTGAGGAGTTCAAATTTTATAAAAGGGTGATTGGATTCAAATATAAATTTTTTAAAGGAAACCATTAAACCTACATTATTTTCATGTGATAATACTCTAAAATGGGTAATTGTTGAACATGATAGGTTGAAATTATAAGATAATATATATTATTAACATTCCAAATATGAAATATGATTTTCCACATTCAATTCAAAAATGTGTGGTAATATAGTTGTAAATTATACCAATAGACACAACAAAAAAGCTTGTTTCCAAAAAGAACACCCTCATAAGAATAAAATTTATTTTGATCAAAATAAAATATTATATTGACTAAAAAACTAAATTAGAGAAAATTTCATATTATTTAAAAAAATTTACATTAAAACCAATTTAATATATAGTTTATCCTTTCAACAAATTTCAAAAAAATATAGTTTAAAATAAAAAATCAATATTTTTCACTATTAATAGAAAAATTATACATTGTAGAAAAATCCCAAAAAATCGACCTAATAAAATTTTGTTTGATTATTTCAAGAAGTATGTTCGTTTTATGAAATAAATTTAATAAATATAGGAATAATTAATTTACAATTTGGTGAGAAATGAGTTACTAACCCGTAAATCAAAAGAATTCTAGATTTTCATAAGGCATTTATTTTTCGAAATGATTATTATTTCATTATTATTCATATAATAAAAATAATTTTTAAAATATATCAATAATATTAATACATTATAATTTTACATATAGTTTATAATGTTATACTATATCATAGTAAAATTAGACTCAGGGAAGCCTATTTATCATGATGATGAAGAGATTAATTTTAAATAAATATATTTTATGAGTTCAATGAGTTTGGTATTGAATGTAAAATATAATTTAAAATACAATGGAATTATTTTAGAATTTCTTATTTTTACTCTCATATTATAAAAAAATCGAATAACCTTCAATATTAAATGTTTTTCTTTAGAATTACTTTTTATATTTTAATCATTTAATAAATTCTTTTTGTGTCATCTCTAACTCATAAAAGAGGAAACCCAACATTTTTATTACATACAAATAATTGGGCATTCTATACTGAAATAAACTACAAAAATATCTTATAATATTACCTACATATGACTTAGATTTTTTTCATCTAATAATATTATTCTAGAGGTCCTTATAATGGTTCTAATGGATTCCTACCAAATGAGAGTTAATTATATTACATGAAATGTATCAGTTATTTATACTTATAACCAAACTAAATACAGATTAATCAACATATAATAATAACATAATTATTATAAATTTTCATAAATTTCATTATTATTATGTAAACCATTATATCCACCCTTTAATCCAATGAATGGTAAAAAAATTATCACCCATGCCTACATTGGGATTACCATTTCCAAATAGTGATACATTTAATTTTCCACCCCCATCATTCATTAATGGTTTTATAATGGGTATAAATATAATTTAATATATCAATGTCATGAAAACTATTTTTTATTTTAATATCATATCTAACATTTTTCATTGGAATCTGTTAAAAAATGATAACATCCCTCATATTTTACTATTTACTACGACGTATATGAAGAGAATTTATTGATCTTATTTATTTACACATTACATAGATGGTTATGAGAATTTATTTAATATATATGATATATAAGTTATAAAAATATATATATAAGGTTTAATTAATATTTACCATTCATTTATGACATCTATTAAAAAGTAAAGATACATGTCTTACGTCCGTACGACTTACTATATCCATGAATGTTTTAATTAATTGTTATATTTAAATACATTATGGTAGAATATATATATATATATATATAATATTTGATACATTTATATCATTATCACCATTGTTTTTGTGAATGAACCAAGATCTAGTAACACGAACTATAACCACCATTCTAAAATTATCAAGAATATTGAAATGGTAACTCTTAAAAATGATTATTTTAATAAAGAAATGTTAATAAATTGGTTTTGAAAAATTATAACGTGAATATATATGATAATTTATATATTTATATAAAGTATAAATTTAGTTATATAAACTTTTAAAATATTATAAACCATGATAAAAAATTATTAAACATTTTGAATCTTGTGGTATGAGAATTTTGACTCACTTTTATTTTAGTGACACACATACCATATTCACCAAATAATTATTATATGTGATGTATATACCAAATATGAAATAATTATGTTATAATTTTCATGAAAATTTTAGGTATTTACTTATCAATTTAATGTACTCTCTTTTCTATGTATTTTGTAACAAATTTACCAAATTGTTTCGGGGGTCCTCAATCCTACAACAATTATCACATCAATTTATTTAAATAGATTTTCAATCATCATATAAAATTGGATTCCCAAAAAGCAATATTTTGGTTATGATTTCTTGAGATCCCTCTACCCATTCAAAATAATTATATCATCTGAATTCTTAGGAACAGGGTTTATGGATCCCACTATTTGGATTTGAGAACCAGCTCAGTATGTCATCCTATCTATCAAGACTCATGTGTCGAAGTCGATGTGTCAATACCCCTGATTGAATGTATTTAGATTTCGGTTTGGAGGGGAATTTTTTTTAAGAAACTGGTTGTGTTTGAGTCTTGAATGAAATTTTATTTGTTGTATCTCCACAATGGGCACGTATCTCATTCCTATCGATGAGGAGAATGGGAATTCCAAATGGGTTATAGTGTTTGTGACCATCCCCCCCCCCCCCCCCCCCCCCCCGCATGGATGGGATTGTGGATGGATCAAGAGCTGATGAAGGTGAACAAAGATTATGGTATGACCATTCTTCCTCTCCTACATCCGAGCCCCTATGTTAGGTAGAAACTGTTCCTCAAAATTTTAATCTGTTTTCTAAGGTTAACCTAAGAGTCACTGATATTTTCTATCTGCTGAATCATGCTTTGGTTGTGGAAGTCTTGTATGAGTTTGTTTTTGTTCTAATATGTGATAGAGGTTTTTTGTGCAATACAATACCAGTCAGGGGTTAGGATGGATGAAAGGGAGGTCCACCTCCATGCCACACATGCCTTGTAGTTGGATCCACCAAATTCATCCAATGATAATGCAGTGACTAATGATGTTTGTGAGGAAGAATACACTATTGACTATTCCTAGTGTGTAGTTCTGGAGGGTACCACGATGTAATTACAATTCCTGGGTCAATGATTTGACTGGAAAAGAGCTCATGAAAAGTTACAGCGGGCATTGTAGGCTAGAATTTCTTATGCTATAATGGTTAATTTCGTAGGACTAATTTTGATTTATCAAAACATGTCTGTAGTGATACAAGAAGATTATATCCATTCTTGTGGGGTTTATTAGGTGGTGTAGGTCATCATGGAAAAAACCCCCCAGGTGGATGTGGGTTATTCTCAAGATGAAATGGATGATGCATTGGACTCCACTAAGTCTAAGGAACTGGTCATTGCGGAGGTCTATCTTATATCTGCATCGTGGAAGGGAAATAAAACTAATGTGGATTCTAGAGACATAATTATGAAAAACTTGAGGTTTTTTCCTAGGATGGATTACACCAACCTACAAAGTCCTCCTTTCACTAGATCTGCAGGGAAGGGTGAGCTACCCCCAAAAGCTCTTAAAAATTCAGGCATCTCCCCCTCGAAAAAGTGGAATGGTTCTCACCGGCACGAGGTGGATGAAACCTCCAATGACCATGTTTAGATATGATTAAAGGATTTTGGCCCAGTCATCCCCTCATGTGATAATGAAATGATGGATTCTAGACTGCAGTGTGAGATATGCTCTAATAATGAAATTGTATATGAAACACTGGATATTAAGGGGTCGAAGAATATGGGGGTTGGTCTACTCGACGAGACATGGGAAGTAATCAAAAATTACAAGGATGCAATGTTGGACAAATAACTAACATTAAATGACTCCAATGATCATTGTGATAAGATTTATGAGAGAGAAATTTGGGTAGAATCTAGAAAGATTCAGACGAAGTGGATTGAAAAGCAATATTTTATGTTGGAAATACCCTTTTATTCAGGAATGTTAAACGTGGGGGGTCGTACAGATGTGGGACAAGTTAGCTATTTTGTTCTAGGACATCATTAATGTTGATATAGATTTATAGGTAAATGTACATCTGAAGAAACTACTTCTGAATAATGGATCTAATAGGCTTAAACATGATTACAATGTTATTTCCAGTCTCATTCAGTGTTTGATGCTAGGTTTTTGTACGGACATGGGTTCTCACATTCTATTAAATTTTCTTGAAAATAATATTAATATTTAGGTCAGGTGACCCTTATTATTTGAGAATTTTTTGATTTTTATTTGTGATTTAAAAATGAGAATATAATTTTATTCAATACATATTCCACTTTTATGCTTTTACCAGTATTCATCAAATATAAAATCTTTTTATACTACATAATAATACATGGTTATGATAAAATGAAAAGATAATTTTTCTTTTCATTAATGATTTAGGATTATGATGAAATGATTTTTATGATTCCTATTTATTTTCAATGGGTGATTTGAGAATGAAATCTTTAAATGTTTATGAAACATATATATCATACAAAGTTTTCAAATGAAAAATATTTTTTGATATCTTCGATCACATATGTATGGTTTTCATTAGGTGACAAGTGGTGTAAGGTCCTATCTTTTCCATGTATGTATCTCTTTTAGTTTTTTCTTAAAATCTTCAAGTATTGTTTATTTTGATTTATTCATTGTTATTGAGCTCTCAGTAAGATTGGGTTTTTAGTTATTGAGTTTATGATTCAAGAGGCTATGAGGTATGACAATAGAGATATTTTTCAGTATAATTTTATTTATTTACAAAGTAATTGGTTTGGGTGATTTGGCACTCCATATATAATTTGACGACATAATTATTTTAGGAGAAAGGAATAAATTGTTTAAGATTATGTAAAATATATTTTTACATTATAAAATTTATTTTATTGGGTTTTAATTTCAATGAAATGTATTTTTTAGTTTATATAAAAATATTTATGTTTTTGGTTTACATAATAAATATATACCATACAATAGACTTACCATGCGTTAAAACATTGTTGGAAGAATTTATTTTTGATGTTGATCTCTTCCATTTTTTATACCCCTAGATGTGATGAATGAGAATCATATTCATTCGTGAGCCTTTTTTTCATTGGATTGTATTTTTCAAGATTTTGAGGATGAATAATACTTCATCATTTATTATGTTATAATATAAGGACTCTTTGTAACATCTCAATATGTTTTCATCAAATTTAGTGCCTTGATAAGGTTCTCTACCAGGTCTCAATTTTGCCTCCCCACAAGCCATAGGCTCCGGACTACCAATGAGGTACTACAGTGTGAGAGTGGAGAAACTATAACATTATATCAATGAAATATTACAATAGAAATAAATATGGAACATGAGCAACAATGAAAAAATAGAGTGAAGATGGAATAAATAAATTAAACTAGAACACCCATTACTAATAAATATAAATGCTATAGAATCCATTATAGAATTTCAATACATACAAAACTAGTCACCCATTATTCTGACCATATAGATACAAGAGATCAAGACTAAAATGATATAAAATTATAAGGATGTACTACTAAAACTGTACCAGAACACAGACCTGGTCTCTAGACATAGTCAAACTGAACCATCAAGATCATATGAACCCATTGGAGTACCTTCTCTTGATAATACCTCAATTTTACTCATACCTATCTACCATGAAATCCATTATCAACCAGCATAAAAAACATAAGGTCTATACGAACATTGAGGTGATGTTATAGTTTTTTAATATAATATCAGTTGTCCACCCCAAAGTCAACTTATAAATCAACCGAAATTGTTTCATGAAACAGTAATATTTCCAAACAAGATAATCGACAACTAAAATAAGATTGGAAAAAAACATAAATGTGAATCAACATTCAAACCCTAAATATGTGATCCTAGTTAACCAAGTATGTGCTATCTTGAGTTTCTATATTTATATGTGTGTACATTTATTTTCCCATATATATATATATATATGATTAGGATGATTTAAATAATGTAAAAACAATAATATATGATCCTTAGGTCTAAAAACTTGATCTCATGGAAATATCATGCAAGGTATTTGACTGGACATAGTAAAACTCAATTTGTGTATCATTATGTTGATCTCGCGGTCTTTAATCCCAATAGACCTAAACCTTCTTCCTCCGATGCTAAAAAATCTACTTAGCATTCAACATCACTATATAGGGATACTAATATGAACCCATGTTCACCCATACACATTTCCAATCACTATTATAATAAATTCCAGGGAATTATGTCTATATATAATTTAAATTTTCATGAGAAATAGTCCATAGTACTCATTCAATGTAAATCTAGTCCAATTTATAAACCCTAGGTCCCAATTCATATGTTGTCATGAAATTGATAATCGGATAACCCTAAGGTTCTGGCCTTTATATGATCTATATGGATAGTGAACCAGTGAGATGTCATTCCCACCCCTTGAGACCCAAATGTGAAAAAACAATCATATTAATGTGATTCCATGATCACCTTGAAAAGAAATGTTCTCGTAAGACTGTTCCTAATGTGAATGATGGGATTTCCCCATCATATGATAGACGAATGAGAGATTAGTCATCCTACATAACCAATATTTCATGGAGAGCATAATCATAATCTATAAAACATACGTTTATGAGAGTGTAGTAATCCACACAAAAACCTCGGTTTAGGAGAGCTTACTTATCCTCATTTATTACACAATCTAAGGGTAATGTATTAATGATCATCATGTATCAAACAGAGGATAAGGGAATCATACCCATCCCTCAGGATAGAAGAATAACCCATGAGTACCATTACATGGGATGACATTCCCATTGACTATAGACATAGGACCACCTGTCTAATATCATGTATTACCTCTAGACACCCAAATAATATAATAATCAAAATATATATACACCCTCAACATACAGGTCCTGTGAATTATATATTGGTTAAAAACAAATTTGATGTAGCATGTATTAGTAGTGACATCATAGGAATGTACATATGGACATCCTAATAAAAATGAGTTATGCCTTCTGTTTGTCTCAATAGGAAACAACAATGAATTGCATCTAGTAAACATCATTACATCAGCAATAAACAAGTGAAATTATATATAAATTAGTTGTGGTGGAATATACCAAATCCCAATACTACTATCACATAAACATGGGGATTCATATTCAGTACACACTATAAGGTGACACTCACTACCATCTCTACGAAAACACGACATAGTATATCAGGGTTGGTCAATAATTATGGAACCCATTGGTTCCATCCACTAATAAAAAATAGTAGTGTCCTACCGATGATCCACATTACAATATGTAAAATGTGTAATCCAATAAGTGATACACTCATGATTAGAAATAAGATGTATCCTATATAAAATCGTAAGAATGATATGTGTATATAGGGCTCCAACAATGGATTCCCAATCATAGAGTATTGTAAAAGGAATTTTAGAGGGTATTATTAGTAACACAATTATGATTGATGAATCCTACATAGTATTTACTATGATGAAGTATAATAAGACGAATCTTATGGGGGATCATATGAAACATCTATTCTTATAACCTTATTTTCTAGAACGACACATATCAAAATAGATACTTCATCATGGAAAAAGATAAAAAGGCACTTGTCATGGGAGATACACCATGGACCATCTAAAATCATGGTCTCAATTATGGTTTGTGTAAAACAAAAATATATAATTATCATTTCACATATCTGTTACAAGATACATCTAAATTATATTACTAGATGATGAAAATTTCCATTCAATAAAAACCTAAAACTCCTTTGATTATTCCTCAAAACATATAACTTATTTTACCATTATCATATATGTGATATGATACACATAATTGACTACTCATTGATCAAATTATAAAATGTTCCCTAAATAGAAAAATAATCTCAAATTTTATAAAAGTAGGAGTACAAAATGTTTTTACACTAGTACATGGAATGTACCCCCCAAGGCTTCACATGGGATAGTACTTCATCTTGTACATTACATTAAAAAGAATATTTACACATTGTGTTCAACATGTAAATGGTGTCTAATCAACATGGGATCTCTACTCATGTACCTTTAATGGTATCGCTAGGTATATGGTCTGACTGTGTACTTCTATATAGAGTGCACCTCAAAAAGGATCTGATCATATACATTACATGTCATGGTCACCTTACAAGAGCATCATGGCTTGGTATAAGTCTACATGGATGATTAAAAATACATGACAAGTAATGTCCTAAATGGTTTCTACATTGAAAATATATTTTCCCCAAACAAGAATAAAACATGGCATGTGTTCTCTTAACTACATGCATTGTATATGTGTTTTCCTGAATGAAAAAAAATCACAAAACCCCCTGAATTTTCCACTTTATCTCCATGTGTGGTAGATCAACCCTAAAAGATTTTGATGAAATTATGAAGCTATATTAAAAACTGTAATATGAAAAAATATACAGTGAATGGTTTTCATTCCTAAAATGGACAACTATTGGGAAAAATCCAATAAATAATTACTATTTTTTTTGGACCTCGGTTCCCGTGTGAATATATGGACTGTGTAGAGATCAATTGTGGTTCCTCCTCCCTCTCTCCCTCTCTCTCTCAATCTCCTACACTCTATTTTTTTCTATCTTGGGCCCACAAAGGTGGATACATGTGGTGAATTCATTGCAATGTATATGTGAGAAATTAAATTAATGAAATGAAGAATATAAAAGGAATATAATGAAAAGTAAATGAAAAAGGGGCACGAGCATACCCCGTAACCAAACATTAGTTTATGCCCCAACTAGGATAATAAACCCCCTATAGACTAAAATGTGGAAAGAAAGATAAATTTGATTCTCTATTCATTTTATAAGTCTGAATAAAACTTCATGAATAAATTAATAATTATATAATAAAATATTAAGTCGTAGTTATTCCTCTAAATTTTAAAAGAAATGGAATTTCACCTAACTCTTTTCATAGGTTAAAAATCATATTCCTAGACAAATAGAGTGGTCATAAAAATTATCTACGATCATATTCTGGGGAAAGAAGAACATTTTATCCTTATAATCATCTAATATAAAAAAATTAAAATTTTTATCAATATTTAAGTGAGAAAATACACAGAACCATGAAATATGCCCTTCATAATTGTTCTAATTCCTAAGTAGCATATAGTTGTGATATATTTAGAGTGACCCAAGTTGTTCTTATAGGTTTTTACATTTCCTTTACTATAATTATTTTCATGATTTTATAATTATGATAACCTCAAAAATAATTCTCTCCTTTTCAGTAATATGAATGAAGTATATAAATAATCTAATGCATCTGAATTTATAATAAGAGCAGTTATGATGTAGGAGGATCAAGGGGTTTCTTATTTTTATATATAGATACAAATGTATGGGGGGAATTATACTAATAATTTTATGGTGTTAGATGTAGTGATATATATCCTATGGAATTGTTGACACTATCTAATGAGAGATTGGTTTGTGGTGTACACAGAATAACAAGAGATTCCAGTGAAACTTTTATCAGTGTTACCTGAACCTTCAAAAAAATAGATTCGTCGAGTTTTTGTTGTATTATTACATCAGGTTATACTACAAAATAAAAAATTGTTTGATTCCTTATTCTGAAAGACATATATAGTGGATATTCAGAATTCGTGTAACACGTATAAGATGATGTGGATCATTGTGGAAATGCATGAATATGTTCAAAGGTCCTAGGGATCCGTACCTCTGGCATTGACATCTGTTATACACTTTTTAATTTTTTTAATCATGATAGATATTTTATTTGATCCAAATATATTATCTATAATGGAATTATTATATGATGTGGAACCACCACTAGTATTCTATCATGTGATAGGTGAAGTTATACTTTTACATGACCTTATATAAATTCACATAGGTTTTCTCAGGCAGGTAATGGAAGGTTTTATGCTTCTAAATTGATAGTATATTCAATTATGAAATGATGTATAATGATATCTATTTATAATAATAGTGTATATGGTTGAAAAGTAAAAAATGGTATTGGAGACAAGGTGTTTCACCTATCAAAATTTTCATCAGAGAATAGATGTCTTACTAGGTTATTTCAACCTATAGCTATTCTACAATAGAATTGGGATTATGTCACTATTGATTCTATAATAATATTACCCCTGACACCCCCACATGAATATCACAATATGGGTGATTTTGGATTGACTGATGAAGTTATCTCTCATCTATCATATCCAAGAGACTGTAACCATTACAGATATATGTTGATTCAACTGGATGAAGTTCTTATGAGTCTTATGTCAGATCAAGAATAAAATGTTACATTTCATTTTTTTCAAGGTCATTATATGAATTTATGATTATTTTTATTTTCTATTAGATCCAAATTTTCCACCATCTGATTCCCAATATAATATGATGATATCTATTCTAGATGATATGTTATGAACCTATGTGTATTTTTATTTTGTTGTTTCTTGAAATCAGCACCTAGAACTGATAGAGTTCATTTTTAATAACATTATCCTTGTATCAAATCAAATTGGTTGTCATTATGTAATTATATTAAATGTGATTATGTTTACAACTTTAATCGTTTCAGTTAGGTGAGTCAATGATATTTGGGACTAGTCAATTATTGGAGACATTAGAGTATGTCCAGCTGATCTGGAAATAGATTGTGACAATGATGATTAGTTAAAAATCAAATGAAGATCACCATGTAAGATAAATGGATTTTGAGTTTTGTTATGATGTTATCCTTTAGTTGTATCATGGATTGTTTATAATTTGAATTAGTATATATTTTATGATATAAAATAGGTTTTTTAGTTCATTTGATATACTGTACGGGATTACTGCATTGTCATATATCTTGGACCTTCCATGATGTTGTGGATACATAAATAATGTGCTTCAAGTGTCATGGATTCAAAGATGTCACCATGTCCCTTATGACATGATAGATACTAATGAATTCAACCAGGATGTTGTTGCTTCATTTGAGGAACATCTTATTCATATCATTGGCAACAATGAGATGTATATTTGGGGGAACACAGTACCAATGTTATGAGTACAATGGAATCATGTGTGTATGAAATAGGACACCAGGTTGAGGTACTCTGATATGTAATCATTGTAGATATACATTTTCATTGTTCACACATAGTGAAATTTAGAAAATATGTATAGTGAACCGGTCATTTTTAACATATCATTACATGATTTTATGCATAATTAAACATAAAATTGCAACACAACAATCTTAAATTATAGAGTCTTATAAGACTATGTATATAAAACTGAAAACATGGGACTAAATAAAAAAATAAATTACATATCATCTATTAAGAGATACTATCTCCCATTAAACCCTTATATTTGAATAGGGTAAATTGGGGATTAATGGTATTGTGGGATGATCTAAAACCCAAGTATGGGAATAAAATGAAGAATAAAGCTTGTCACATGGGTTAGATGTCATAACATAATGATATAAAATTTCATGAAACATTATACAACATAAGGAATAATAACTTATAAATCATGGGATCATATAAGAATGGAATAATATTATTGTGGTAGTAACATAAAAAAATAATTTAGCATTATTCAAGTCTCTTTTCATATACAGTATCACATGCCAGGGCCAACCACCATGACTATTCTGTATAGACCATGTCACGACCCGTCCTCGGGGCCCGTGCCGTGACTACCCCAAGCCCGCCTTCCATAGGCCAGGGGCTGGCGACTAGCACCAAGGCGAAAATCCCAGAAAAATGGAAGGCATTGCCTTTGTAATGTAAACAAGCACCACAAAGTAAGAAAGAGGAAAAGAAAACACTAAGTAAAAACTGGTACAACAGTAAGTGCAGAAAAGTAAAAAGGGGGCCGGAAATACAAGTCCCACTGTAAAGTACAACTGAAAGGGGAAAAACATCAACTAAAAAGAAAATCCACAGCGTCGAGTCGTCCTCTGGAAGTCCCATCTGAACGGTGAGCACAGATAGCCTCCACAGCTCCTCGGTCCAGCCGTCCGCTCCGAGTACGTCCTGCCCAGTGGTCCACCTCCAGGTACCGTCCTGCTCCGCAAGCCTCCACCACGATCAGCACTGTCCATCGTCTACAACCAACACAACGATGTGCGGGCATAGCCTGTGCAGGGGTGAGTATAAGCTACTCAGTAGGGACCCCGAGACCCTCGAAGGTCTCCCAGAATCCACAAAGGATAAACCACAAAGGAAAGATACAATCATGAAGTAACATCTGACACTGCTTAGGTATATGCCCATACATATACCTAAGTCATTTATTCCCGTTCGTCTCCAACACCCGATCCCAAGCAAAACCCTGTCCACACAGGAAAGCAAAACGTATACCCAAACATGATAGCACAACACAATCCATGAAAGAGAGAAAAAGTAATCCACATAGGACAGCTCAACACAATCCACAAAGGAGAGTAAATAGTAAATCCACACAGGATAGCTCAACATAATCCACAAAGGAGAGTAAAACAGGATTCAGCTCACACAGGTATACTTTTTCGAATGACGATAGAGATAATCACTGATCCATTTAAGTCGTCGGACCCACAAAGGATCGATAGGTACTAACCCCCGCAATGACCCACATAGGATTGGACCCACACAAGATCTATAGGTAACTAACCCCCGCAAAGACCCACAAAGGATCAGACCCACACATGATCTGTAGGCGCTGGCTCACACAGAACCACTGAGCGCTGACCCACACAGGATCAGATCCACACAAGATCTGTAGCACTGATCCACGTAGGATCGCTGAGTGCAGTAGTTTTCGCAGTCAACTGAGGATCTCTGCACAGTCATCGTCGCATTCCACTGAGGATCTCTGCACAGTCGTTGTCGCAGTCCACTGAGGATCTCTGCACAGTCGTCATCGCAGTCCACTGAGGACCTCTGCACAGTCGTCTTCGCAGTCTACTGAGGATCTCTACACAGTCGTCGTCGCAGTCCACTGAGGATCTCTGCACAGTCGTCGTCGGAGTCCACTGAGGATCTGTGCATAGTCGTCGTCGCAGTCCACTGAGGATCTCTGCACAGTCGTTTTTGTCAAAGTCGCAGCCAGCACTAGGGTTCCTGCACAAAGCAAGCTCGTTCGGGAGGGTCCGCTCCACGAGCCGAGAGACTGATACATCAACTGACGCATATTCCATAGATGATGTATCCAAATGTTCCATATCATCAACAGGAACTCAACGTCGCAGATGGCGCGTCAATCAGACGCCCGGTCTGAGAGATATTGGCTTTTTTGTTCCAGGGGCCCAGTTGGTTTTTAAGGCAAAACCAAACCAACCATATTCCACCTGCGTCCAAAAATCGAGCGAAGTGAGCCAAATGATCCTTCTCACTTAGAGGAATCCACCAAAGTTGACAGCACGTCAATCGGACGTCCGGAGCTCAAGATATGAGCGTTTTCGCTTCGTGGGCCCGGTTGGTTTCGTGGACGAACCAACCCGGCCGAACCCAAAGTATTCTGAAACCTTAAGTGTAATATACCAAAACGTCCGTATCGATCCAAGGATTGTGTTTCTGCTGACGGCGTGTCGATCGGAGACCCGTAGCTTATGTTATGAGCTAATGACCTAAAAGTTCCATAAACGGGGGGTCTGGGCCTGGACCGACCTGGCCCGACCCCCCAGGGTCGGCCGAACCGGGTCGACCCGACCCGGGTCCGACCCGGATGGACCCGGCCCAGTCCGGTCGGCCGGCCCGGCTCGGCTCGGCCGAGCGGCTGAGCGACGCGGGGGGCGCGCTGCCCCCGCGTGACAACACCGCGCCCCCCCCCCCCCCGTGGGGGCCGCCTTCTGTTAGCGGACGCGGCGTTGCCGCATCCCGTGTGCGCCGGACCCGCACGACCGTGGGTCCACTGGCGCCGCCGCCGCCTCCGGCCGTAGGCGCCCCGCGCTGATGGTGGCTTCCGCGGGCTACCGGAGTCGCTCCGGTGGTCCGATTCCATTCCCTTCTGTGCCAATGCTCCTCCCAGGTCCCATTGTTCACTGCGGAAACATCAATCGCCTTTGCGGCACGTTTTGTCATCGCCCACCAAATCCGCACAACAACGAAGAACTGCGGAGGGTTGTCGGGCCGTGTCTGTTTGGCCCGCACCCTCCGTGATAGGCGATAACAATCGGGAAGAATATCCACACATGGAAAACAAAACAAAATATAATTTTAATAACTTAAAATTGCACTTGATTCAAGTTCTTTGCTTTTAGGAGGAAATAACCACAGAAATAAAATCATTTCTCAAACAAAAACCCTACCTCGTCAAGTCGTCGAGCGTGCATTCTTCACGGAATTTATCGCAGCGGAAGGAGGGGACCGTCGCGTCGCGGAAGGGCATCGTGTCGACAAACTCCGAGGTTCATGAACATGCAGATTTAATTATATTAATTAAATCCATGAGGTTGTTATAATCCACAAAGAATATTTGAAGGAAGAAACCCGAAATATCCTACCTCAAGCAGTTGGTGATCGGATATCGTGGCAGGGAAGAACATCTCAGAAGAAGCGTCGTCAATCTCTGAGTGTGACGGCGTTCTTTCCGTTCTTCGCGAAGGAGGATGAAGGCACAAAATTTCTGTCAAAAACCTCTCAACGAGCAATCCTCAAGAAGTCGTGCGTTGGTCTTATTTTATTATTACACCAAAGGATTGTAAAAAGGTTAAGAAATGATTAAATTAATTCATAGAATTAATTTAACGATGTTAACCGCCCAAATTTATTGGTGCGTAAGGAATTTAATAAAACGCGTCATTTGACTTTCATAAAAACGGGTTTTCGCGGGTGCGTTACATAGGGGAATGAAACGGTGGGGCTCGAGTGGGCCCCACCCCAGAAATATCCTTCCATGTGGGTAGGATATTTTGGATTGCACCCTATCCGTTTCAACTGAGCTTAAGAAGCTTAAAGTGGTCCTTAAGCGGCTTTAAGTGAAATAAAAATAAAATTGTCACACAACTTTATTTTATTTCATAACTTAAAACCCAAAAATTAAAAACCACAACCGAGAAAACACAACTCTGGAAGAGGCGTTTCTAAGCAAGTACTAGAGCTTCGATTCCATCGGTGCCCTCGGAATTCATTTCCGAGCACCGGTTCAAAAGTTAGAAAAAAACGCTCGTCCGTTCACTGAACGTACCCGAGCCAAACTTCGGAAAATGATTCCGGGCACACCGGGCCTTGGAATCAAGTGCCGTCAAAAACTACGTTCTCGTAAAATTCCAATGAAAATTAAGAAAAAAATAATTTCCTTGAAATTTACAGGTCTTTACATTACTCCCACCTCAGGGCTTTACGTCCTCGTAACGATACATCATAAACTAGGGAAACAAATGTGGGTACTGAGCACGCATCTGAGCCTCCCGCTCCCAAGTGCACTCCTGGAGGTTCATGTGCTGCCATCTGATTGGAACTAGAGGAATCGATCATCCATGTAGTACCTGCTCTTGTCAATCCTCGATCTCCACTGGGACCTCCGCAAAAGTCTCCCCACCATCAACGTCCAACTCCCTATAGTCAATGATATGTGATGGGTCGTGCACGTACCTCCTCAAATGAGATACGTGGAAGACGCCGTGCACTCGGTGCAACCGAGGTGGTAGAGCCATGCGATAAGCCACCTCGCCAATCCTGCTGAGGACCTGGAAGGGTCCGATGAATCATGGAGACAACTTGCCGCCTCGGCCAAATCTCTGTAATCCACATCGAGGTGAGACATGCAAGAAGACGTGGTCACCATCCTTGAACTCTAGTGGCCTCCGTCTCCTATCAGCATAAGACTTCTGTCGGCTCTGAGCTGTCATCATCTGCTCCTGGATGACCTGGACCTTCTCTGTCGTGGCCTGGACCATCTCTGGTCCCACGAGTGCTGACTCCACAGGGTCTGTCCAGCACAAAGGAGATCTACAAGGTCTACCGTACAACTCCTCGTATGGTTCCATCCCGATGGTAGAGTGGTAGCAGTTGTTGTACGCAAACTCCAGCTAGGGTATGTCGTCCTCCAAGCTACGACCAAAGTCAAGGACACATGCGCGAAGCATGTCCTCGAGAGTCTGAATGATCCCCTCCGTATGACCATCTGTCTGAGTGTGAAAGGCGGTGCTCAGACGTAGCTGTGTCCCGAACGCCTCCTACAACCCCCTACAAAGCCTGGAAGTAAAGAGAGCATCTCGATCAGAGACGATAGATTATGGCACTCCATGAAGCCGTACAATCTCCTAAATGTAGAGACGCCCCAAGCTCTCCACTGAGCCCTGCTCTCAGATGGTTAAAAGTGTGCCGACATGGTGAGTCGGTCAACAATCACCCAAATGGAGTTGTGACCTCTGGAAGTGTGTGGAAGTCCAGTCACGAAGTCCATAGATATCGCGTCCCACTTCCACATAGGGAACTCCAAGGTCTGTACCAAGCCTGTTGGTACCTGATGCTCTGCCTTCACCTGCTGGCAGGTGAGGCACTAAGAAACGAACTCTGCCACAACCTTCTTCATGCACGGCCACCAGTGTTTTCGTCTAAGATCCACGTACATCTTCGCCACTCCAGGATGTACTGCCAATAGAGAAGTGTGAAACTCTCTCAGCACCTCCTCTCGTAAAGAAACTGGTACCAAGGTACGTCCTCTGAAACGGACATCGTGCTCTGCTCCAAGAGAGAAACCATCATGTGCCTGTCATGATAATATCTGTGCACGCCGTGTCTCATAGTCAGCATCCCCACGCTATGCCTCTCTGACCTGCTGCATTAGCGTAGGAGTGACTGTGAGAGACTAAAGGAAGGCTACTCCATCTCTATCCATGAAGGATATCTTCAAGGCGACTAGCTTCTCTATCACCTCCTCATGTAGCAGAATGCCCGTCCTCCTGCTGAGGGAATCAGCTACTATGTTCCCCTTCCCAGGAGTATAGACTATCTCAAATTCATAGTCCTGGAGGAACTCGAGCCATCGACGCTATCTGAGGTTCAGGTCCTTCTGAGAGAAGATGTACCTGAGACTCTGGTGGTCAGAAAAGACTGTAAAGCGATCGCCCATCAGATAGTGTCGCATGTCTTTAGAGCGAAGACCACTGCTTCTAACTCCAGGTCATGGGTAGCGTAGTTCTGCTCATGCGGCCTCAACTGACGTGATCCATAGGCGATCACCACCCGCTCCTGCATCAGGACACATCCGAGTCCGGTCCACGATGCATCGCAGTAGACTACGTATCCGACTACCTCCTCATGCAACCTCAAGATAGGTGCGCTGGTAAATCTCTGATAGTATCCAGCTAGTCCCAAGAAACTCCGCACCTCTGTCACGCTCCTGGGTGGCTCCCAAGCCAGCACTGCCTCGATCTTCACAGGATCCACCGCAACTCCCGCCTCAGAAATGACATCTCCCAAGAATTGGACCTCACGTAACCAAAACTAGCACTTTAAGGGCTTTTCATAAAACTGGTTCTCTCGGAGTGTGTCTAGTAAAACCTGCAAGTGGTAGGCGTTCTCCTCCTCATTCGTCGAGTATACCAAAATGTCGTCTATGAAGACCATGAAAAATCGATCAAGGTATGTCTTTGTCATGACCCGTCCTCGTCTCGAACTCTGAGCTGATGATAGCCTGACCTAAGGTCTATCTTCGAGAACCACCATGCTCCCTTGAGCTGATCGAAGAGGTCATAAATCCTCGGTAGCGGATACTTGTTCCTCACTATCACCTGGTTCAGGATACGATAGTCGACACACAGTCGCAAGCTCTCGTCCGCCTTCTTGGTGAACAATATCGGGGAAGCCCAGGGTGAAACAGTGGGTCGGATGAATCCCTTGCCCTGCAAGTCCTACAACTATACACGTAGCTCTCGAAGCTCATAAGGGGCCATCCGATACGCTGGAGTGGATATCGGGGCTGTCCTGTGGTACAGATCAATATAAAAGTCTACCTCTCTGCGAGGAGGTAGTCCTGGAACGTCATTGGGAAAGACATCTTCATACTGATCCACCACTGCAGGAAAAGTAAGACTCTGCACGTCCACTTCTCCTAGGATGAGGCTAGCCAACTGATGTGTAATGGGTTTCCCTCTCCTCTTTGGAAGTCCATCCTGTGCTGCAAAGGCTCCCTTCTTGCCGGTGAAGGTGAACCTGCTCCCGTTGGTGCGCACACATCGCACCTTGCACGTAATACAGTCAATCTGAGCATGGACTATGGACAACCAATCCATGCCCAAGATGATGTCGTAAGGCCTCGACGCTGCTTCCAGAAGATCCCAGCCGAAGCTCTCGCCTCCTAGAGTAATCTCACACTACCAGCACTAGTGCGTAATCGTCGAGTCTGCTCCTGTAAGGGTCTCTAGCCATAAGGATCGAGCCAACGGCTCTGTCGGAATCTCCGAGCTCTGAACAAGGGAAGTGGCTATGAAAGAGTGACTCGCTCCTGCGTCTATAAGAACTGAAGAAAGGGTGGAATAGACACAGATAGTACCTCGAATCATCTCAGGCACACCGTGGTCGTAGGCCTCTGCTTCCTGGAGCAGTGCCTGTCTCTGCCCGCCAGCTCCCTATGGTCGGGGTGGCCCTCCTGGTGGTGGTGGTGGTAGAGCCTCAAAGCGTCGCCAACCACCTTCCGCTCGGCCAACACCTTGGCCTCGTCCGGCTCCTCCCTGCGGACTGCCATGGTCGACCCTCTACCTCTGCCTGGGTGGCCCCTCCACCGTATGCTGCTCCTCGGCACGGCAGGTCGGGCAGTCACGAGCCATGTGGCCCTGCCCGCCGCATGCGTAGAACTGCCTGCCTCTCGAAAGACTGGCTCCGCGCTGTGTGCCCCGCACTGTTGAGCCAGTGTCCCGAGGTCGTCTACGAGAGGGTCTGGTCTGCCTGGACCCTTGAGTCATTCGTCGAATACCTGCCGAAGAATACTCTGCTACCTGCTGCCCTGCGGTAGGTCTCGCTGCTGATGAGGACTCAGCAAGAAAGCTCTCGATCAGAAGGGCTCACTCCAGTACTCCTTCCTGAGTCGGAATGCTGAGTGAGATCATCGATGCCCTGATCTCGTGTCTCAAACCCTGCTCAAAGGTCCAGTCCCAGAAGAATGGGACTCGTACCATGTCGGTCGAGTATCGAGAATGATCGGTAAATCTCTCTGAGTACTGGGCGACCGTCAAGCTGCCCTGCTGCAGCTGAAGAGGCTCCTGGATGCGCACCGCACGGAGGGTGGCAGGGAAGAACTCTAAGCGGAAGAGGCCCTTAAAGTCTGACCAAAGGAGAGATGCCTCATCATGAACCTAGAGCATCAAGCTCCACCATCGGCTTGATGCTGCGTATAGAAGGCTCACCGTGAGGATCGCCATGAGAACTGCTGGTGTCCTCACTAGCCGGAAAACTCGGACGACTCCCTCCAGCTAGTCCTTGGCTGCCTAGGGGTCCGTCTCCCCACGGAACCTAAGTAGTCGTTGGCGCTGGAAGTCATGAAGAGCTCCAAGGCGACGTGCATCGTCAGTGGTCATGGCAGGAAGCATCGGTGGCTCGGCGGGTAGAGGTACCGCCGGTGCCTCAGCTGTCAAGGAGCGTTGCACCGAGGCCTCATCACTCGGCCGGCTGTCGTCACGCACTACTCTCGGAACACTAGATGGCTGCCGTCTTGGGGCCATTTTGAAAAGGAAACAAGTGCGCCATGGTCAGAACAGTATACTAGGTAATCTGAAACAAGTAATCACAAAGAAAACTTGAAACACACATGCAATCAATGTTTTCGTGCATTAAGTCGGAAATCAGAAGTCAGGGTCCTGGTGTACGGATACATCGGCCACCGCCCCAACACTGGGCTCCCTAGACTGATAACCACACTCAATATGCTTAACACTATTGCTTCACATAGAAGAAAGATCAGAGTCTACGGTAGAACTGAACTCCTCTGATACCAATATGTCACGACCCATCTTCGAGGCCCGTGTCGTGACTACCCCAAGACCGCCTTCCATAGGCCAGGGGCTGGAGACTAGCACCAAGGCGTAAATCCCAGAAAAAGTGAAGTCATTGCCTTTTTAATGTAAACAAGCACCACAAAGTAAGCAAGCGAAAAAGTAAACACTAAGTAAAAACTGGTACAACAGTAAGTGAAGAAAAGTAAAAAGGGGGCCAGAAATACCAGCCCCACTGTAAAGTACAACTAAAAGGGGAAAAACAGCAACTGAAAAGAAAAGGCGCAGTGTCGAGCCATCCTCTGGAAGTCCAACCTGAACGGTGAGCACAGATAGCCTCCACAACTCCTCGGTCCAGCCGTCCGCTCCGAGTACGTCCCGCCCAGTGGTCCACCTTTAGGTACCGTCCTGCTCTGCAAGCCTCCACCACGATCAGCGTTGTCCGTCATCTGCAACCAACACAATGAAGTGCGGGAATAACATGTGTAGGGGTGATTATAAGCTACTCAGTAGGGAACCCGAGACCCCCGATGGTCTCCCAAAATCCAAAAAGGATACACCAAAAAGGAAAGATACAATCACTAAGTAACATCCGACACTGCATAGGTATATGCCCATACATATACCTAAGTCATCAATTCCAGTTCGGCTCCAACACCCGAGCCCAAGCACAACCCAGTCCACACAGGAAAGCAAAACGTATACCCACATAGGATAGCACAACATAATCCACGAAGGAGAGAAAAAGTAATCCACATAGGATATCTCAACACAATCCACAAATTAGAGTAAATAGTTAATCCACACAGGATAGCTCAACACAATCCACAAAGGGGAGTAAAACAAGATTCATATCACATAGGTATACTTCTTTAAATGACGATAGAGATGATCACTGATCCATCTAAGTCGTCGGACCCACAAAGGATCGATAGGTACTAACCCCCGCAATGACCCACACAGGATCAGACCCACATAGGATCGATAGGTAACTAACCCCCGCAAATACCCACACAGGATCAGACCTACACATGATCTGTAGGCACTGGCTCACACAGAACCGCTGAGCGCTGACCCACACAGGATCAGATCCACACCAGATCTGTGGCACTGATCCACATAGGATCACTGAGTGAAATAGTCGTCACAGTCCACTGAGGATCTCTGCACAGTCATCGTCGCAGTCCACTAAGGATTTCTGCACAGTCGTCGTCGCAGTCCACTGAGGATCTCTGCACAGTTGTCATCGCCATCCACTGAGGATCTCTGCATAGTCGTCATCGTAGTCTACTGAGGATCTATGCACTGTCGTCGTTGTAGTCCACTGAGGATCTCTGCACAGTCGTCGTCGTAGTCCACTCAGGATCTCTGCACAGTCATCGTCATCGAAGTCGCAGCCAGCACTAGGGTTCCCGCACACAGCAAGCTCATTCGGGAGGGTCCGCTCCACGAGCCGAGTGGCTGATATATCAACTGACACATATTCCGTAGTTGATGTATCCAAAAGATCCGTATCGTCAACAGGAACTCAACGTCAAAGACGACGCGTCAATCGGACGCCCGGTCTGAGAGATATTGGCTTTTTCGTTCCAGGGGCCCGGTTGGTTTTTAAGGAAAAACCAACCCGACCATACTCTACCTGCGTCCAATCCTTGGGCAGAGTGTGCGAAAATATCCGTCTCACTTAGAAGAATCCACCAATGTCGACGGCACGTCAATAGGACTTCCGCGGCTCAAGATATGAGTGTTTCCGCTCCGTGGGCCCGGTTGGTTTCGTGGACGAACCAACCCGTCTGAACCCAAAGTATTTTGAATCCTTGAGTGTAATATACCAAAAGGAACGTCTCGATCCAAGGATCACGTTTCCACTGACGGCGCGTCAATCGGAGGCCCGTAGCTCAAGTTATGAGCTAAAGACCGAAAAGGTCCGGAATAAGGGGGTCTGGGCCCAGACCGACCCAGCCTAACCCCCCTGGGTCGGCCGAACCGGGTCGACCCGATCCGGGTCTGACCCGGCGGGACCCTGCCCGGCCCGGCTCGGCTCGGCCAAGCGGCCGAGCGACGCGGGGGGCGCGCTGCCCCCGCGTGACACAACACTGTGCCCCCCCTCCCCCCGCGGGGGCCGCCCTCGGTCAACGGATGCGGCGTTGCCGCGTCCCGTGTGCGCCGGACCCGCACGGCCGCGGGTCCGCTTGCGCCGCTGCCACCTCCGGCCGCCGGTGGCTTCCGTGGGCCACCGGAGTCGCTCCGATGGTCTGATTCCATTCCCGTCTGCGCTGATGCTCCTCCCGGGTCCCGTTCTTCACTGCGGAAACATCAAATCGCCTTTGCGGTACGTTTTGTCGTCGCCCGCTAAATCCGCACAACAACGAAGAACTGTGGAGGGTTGTCGGGCAGTGTTTGTTTGGCCCGCACCCTCCGCGTTAGGCGATAATAATCACGATGAATATCCACACATGGAAAACAAAACAAAATACAATTTTAATAAATTAAAATTGCACTTGATTCAAGTTCTTTGCTTTTAGGAGGAAATAACCACGGAAATAAAATCATTTTTCAAACAAAACCCCTACCTCGTCAAGTCATCGAGCGTGCGTTCTTCACGGAATTGATCACCGCGGAAGGAAGGGACAGTCGCGTCGCAGAAGGGCATCACATCGACGAACTCCGAGGTTCAAGAACATGAAGATTTAATTATATTTATTAAATCAGTGATGTTGTTATAATCCACAAAGAAGATTTGAAGGAAGAAACAAGAAATCTCCTACCTCAAGCAGTTGGTGATCGAAGATAGTGGCGGGGAATAATGTCTCGGAAGAAGCGTCGTTAGTCTCCGAGGGTGACGGCGTTCTTCGCGTTCTTCGCATTCTTCGCGTTCTTCGCGAAGGAGGATGAAGGCACAAATTTTTGTCAAAAACCTCTCAACGAGCAATCCTCAAGAAGTCGTGCATTGGTCTTATTTTATTATTACGCCAACGGATTGTAAACAGGTTATGAAATGATTAAATTAATTCATAGAATTAATTTAACGAAGTTAACCGCCCAAATTAATTTGTGCGTTAAGAATTTAAGAAAACGCGTCAGTTGACTTTCATAAAAATGAGTTTTCACGGGTGCGTTACATAGGGGAAAAATGGTGGGGCTCGTGCGGGCCCCACCCCAAAAATATCCTACCATGTGGGTAGGATATTTTGGATTGCACCCTATCCGTTTCAACTGAGCTTAAGCAGATTAAAGTGGTCCTTAAGCAGCTTTAAGTGAAATAAAAATAAAATTGTCGCACAACTTTATTTTTTTTTATAACTTAAAACCCAAAAATTAAAAACCACAACCGAGCAAACAAAACTCCGGAAGAGGCGTTTCTAAGAAAGTATCGGTGCTGTTATTCCATCGGTGCCCTCAGAATTCGATTCCGAGCACCAGTTCAAAAGTTAGAAAAACCCGCTCGTCCGTTCACTGAATGTACCCGAGCCAAACTTCGGAAAATGATTCCAGGCACATCGGGCCTCAGAATCAGGTGACTTCAGAAACTGCGTTCTTGTAAAATTTCAAAAAAAATTAAGAAAAAATATTCCTTGAAATTTATGGTTCTTTACAGACCATGAGTAAAGGATTTACCAAAATTATTGTTGTACATAACGACTCATTAAACTCAGCATTACCCAATGAACTAGAGAAGTATATGGGAAAGCCCATTATAACATGTTCATGATTATGTTTTCCAAATGAAGAATCATACATGAGGAATTGAACACAACACAATGGTTACCTATGGAAATAAATGGGTATCATAATCATGTCATAAGGAATCAATATAAAAATATCATAAAAGAGTTCATGATATAATTCATTTATAACATAAATTATCCTTTATAAATTAAAATAATCATATATAATGAAAACATATTTCTACTGATGTGAAATCATTTTAAAATATTTTTCATGAAACAATACCACATATACAATTTAGTGTTTTTTAAGAAAAATATTAAAGGGTATTTAAAATAGAGATGTGAATAATAATTTATATAAACCCATAAGTGAACCAAGAATGTTTTTATAAAAAATGGATGATTTTATGAAAAAAATTATTTGTAGAATAGATTGTAGTGATCACTTGAAATCAGGAATGAATATGGGAAGCTCCCTTATTCCGGGCATACTTATCATAGAGAATTGAATCTAGAACCTTTTAAAAAGACATATATCAATGTAAAATAACGATGTATGGATGTTTATACATGTGTATTGTATTATATTCCTAGAATTTATAATTTCTGCATAAAAATGAAAGTGAATTTAATTTTGGTAATGTGAGAAAAAATTACCCCAAGGAATAATGGATGTTCGGGTAAAATCACATACCTTAAGTCCAAAGGTGTTCTTCAAATGATTTTAATTCCTTGGATAATCAAATTATATTAATTAATTGATAATTAAATAAAACTTTATACATGTATTTTATTTATTATAACTATTTTATGTTATTTATGGAATTTTTTATTTGTTAAGTTATTCCATATCATTGTTTTTGAGCATTGGTTTCCATGTTTTTCAAGATTTATTTACTTGTATAAATTTATGGATGATCATGTAAAGTGGGGGTAATTATTCATAATTGAACTTATATGATATTATGGATCATACATATGATAAATTGGTCTTATATATCATTTTTTAATGTCATGACTATTACTCATTATATATGTGTTTACTGATAATAATTTTGATTTACATGCGTAGTTTTTTATTATAATGAACTCATTTTGTTTTATAAATTAGTATCATGTGTACAATATGATTCGATAACATTAAATAAGATATAATACATATATTATAATTTCTTTATCCATTAAAAAGGTTACACAATCATCCATGATAATGGTAATGAAAATTGATAACATCATCAACCATGAATGTTATAAATTACCTCATCACGTACACTGTTTTCTTGTAAATATAATAGGAGGGGAAAGAGAAATGATGAAAAATTATTAAATTATCAATAAAAATTCCACTGATTATATGGTACTAGAGGTATCATACAATATTTATGAGGTTAGGTGATGAGTGAAAAAGAAAACAAATTAAATAAAAATAAATTAAATGAAAAAGAGGTGTTTATTGCTTGATTTATTGTTTTAGAAAACCACCATATGTTATTGGTTTTTGATTTCATTTAATACAAAAATCTCTTTGATTTGGCATAGGGTCTTCGGAAGACATTTTTTTATAATTTGGACAAGGCTTATGTCTTAATTGGTGTATGGAGAAGAGGTGGTAAGGGGTGAATTTATAGTGCTAGAGAAGGGTGTTTTATCAAAATTTTAAACATTAGTATATTATTTTTTCTAAATACAATTAATAGTTTGAGAATTATCATAGAATATATTAATATAATGAAGGATGTATCTATATTTTGGTTCATATATCTTATATGACACAATGAATTTTTTTATTAATCTTATAATGTATATATACCGTAATTTACTATATTTCATTATTCACCAAAAAATCATGAACTTCATAAAATAAAAAATATTAACACTAACCATTTTTCAATGTGAAGAATTAAAAAAATAAATCCATTTAATTTAAAAAAAATCATAATATGATATATTTAATTTTTAATGAAAATCAAAATTTACTAAATAAAATTCATATTTCAAAACAATTATTTATTTTATAGCACTCTCAGAAATTATCTAGGGTATCCTAAATTATCTGATAATAATAAGACATAAAAATATTAACTTTTCAATAAATTTTATAAAAATAATTACTTTAAATATTTAAATTAATAATATATTTTTAATTAATTATTTATGACATAATAAAATACCAACACATAAATAAAAATAAAAAAAATATTAATATACTTATTATAAGATATAATTATTTCATTTGTAACTTATAATAGTTATAAATTTTTTTATACTTGCATTGGTGAGGTTACAAATAAATTGTATGGTTTACCATTTATATGGGCCGTGTTACTTTTTCAATTGTCATGTAATAATTCCTTTGGTATATGTTTCTTGAAATATTGAAATGACTTTTATTTCCTTAATTCATCATTTACAATGTCTTTATTGTGTTCATAATGTGATATTATGTGAAATAATTTTATCAAGGGAATTCCGTAGATAAAATTGTGGGTTGTTACATTACTCCCCTTATTAAATTTCACACTAAAAATTTGGTTTTACATTATATGTTGAAAACATGTTTGGGTAATTTTTCATAATCTCTTCAACCAGTTCTCATATTGCCTCTTCGTACGTATATTTCTGCCATAGTAATTTTACCAGCTGAGTAAACTAGTTGTGTCATACAATATCTATATTATCCAAGATCATTCCTAGTTTATCCATATAAGAAATATCATTCCCAAACAATATTACTTATGATGTCAGTACATGTGAAGGATCTGGTATGTACTTTCTTAAGAGGGATACATTTAATACATCATGTACTTTAGATATGGTAGGTGGGATGTTAGTCGATAGGCAACTATTCTAACATTTTCATTAATCAAAAAGGGTCTGATGTACCTGGGATATAGCTTTCCATTCATCCCAAATCTGATGATATTATTCCATGATGATATATGGAGGAATACAATATCTCCATCTATAAACTGAATGTATCATTTACAATTGTCTTCATAAGTATTCTGTCGACTTTGGTATTACATAATGTGTTGCTAAAGGGTTTTCTTCTGAT
The DNA here is from genome assembly GCA_963277665.1 of Viscum album. Taxonomy (NCBI): domain Eukaryota; kingdom Viridiplantae; phylum Streptophyta; class Magnoliopsida; order Santalales; family Viscaceae; genus Viscum; species Viscum album. The sequence continues at coordinate 1,875,567,622 of OY728142.1, read as the reverse complement.
ACACCATTTTATTGACCATTAGAGGCCCTAGAATCTTATTCTCATCGAATTCAACCAAACATGATGGTGATATACACCTTTTCCCATCAAGGGATTCATATAGAGCCATTTGTATGCTCGAGTAGAAACAATTTTTGAATTATAATTATACTAGAGGCAGATGTCGGTCCCGTCCTCCTTTAAAGTCTATATAATATACTATCACCATGTATTAATGTGTGTAAAAAAATTTCTCATATTGGACATCATTTTGTGGACGATAGGTCATAATGAAGTCTATATCAGTTAATAGATCATATTGGGGACCTATCCAGAACATTGAGTTAAATCTCAGCATTGATCAGATATCATAAATAGTGGTACTCCATGCAGCCTTACCACCCCATCGATATATATCTGTGGATGTTGATCTAATGAGGCATTATATAGAATTTCAATAAAGTGATATATTTTTTATGATGATCCATCATAAACCAAATATAATTGTTTCTTCTGGATGAAATTAGATATTTAGTGACAATGTACATGGTGTTGTTTTCCCATTTCCAGGTCTATTTGGGTAATGTATGCGTCATACCTTTATTTTTTTACATTTTATCCTTCAATTACTATCTTACTAGTAACATTGATAAAAATTCATTGATATCATTTTTTATACCATTCAATCAATAGTTCTCCTAGAGATCTCTATACATCATTGTACTCCATGGGTGAATTTAGATAGTTGATCTATGTGCGAAATTATTAAGTACATTCTATATTATTGGACTGGATTATATATATTGTCATGAATGAAATATTAAAACTCCATCATCGTCGATCATGAACATAGAGGATTTCCCATTTTTGATATATTCTAACCTTTTCGGAATTTTGGCATCACTCCTTTGATCATCCTTTATTTTCTCCATAAGGGGTGGTTGAGAAATCATTTGGAAAAGTATTGATGTAGTTCCATCTTAAATGATTCCAATGTACTTCCATTGATAATATATGAATAATGGATCCTTATCAGTTCTCTTTATTCATAACAATGAAGGATGCTTTCTACATATGATATCATCCTCCTTGTTTTCATTACCAGGTTGGTAGTGTATTGAACAGTCATAATACATGATGACATATAACAATCATTTCTACTTGATATTAAGCTTTTTATGTTAGAGTATATATTTGAGAATGTTGTGATTATTATATATCTCACACATCTCTCTATATAAATAATAATTCTATATTTTCAACACCTAGATCAAAACATCCATCTCCATATAATGTGTATGATAATTTTAACCATGAATTTAAAACTCCCATGAGTCATATTTTATCACTTTATCATTTTGAAATAGTACACATCCTATGAATTTCTTTGAAGCATTGATATAAACCACAAAGAGTACTCTATTAGATGAGAGTGAGATTATAGGCACAGTGATAAGACTCATTTCAGCTATATAATGCTTTCCTCACATTCTTAGGTCTAGAAAAAATTCTATCCATTATATGTGATCTTGGTTATTTTTTAAAAAAATTGTTATATGTTCTTTAAAAATCATCGGTAATACCCATCTGGGCCATGATTATTTTGGATCTATGTTACATATGTTGGTCTGGGACACTCTTCAATTGACTTTGTCTTATATGGGTCTATAAATATTTATTTTTATGTGATAACATTCCCTAATAATAATACATCCTCCATCCAGAAGTCAAAATTTCTATATTTTTCAAATTTTTTAATCCTTCTAAAAGTATTTTTCATAATGATAAAATTTTATGCATGTTCTACCTTTCTCATTAGATATATTAGAATATCATCAATGAATACTTCCATAAATACGTTGACATAATATCTAATGAATGTATTCATTAAATACATGAAAATTGTTGGATCATTAGGGAGACTTAAGGGAATAACTATGAACTCATAGTTTCCATACCTATTTTGAAATATAGTCTTGGAAATATCTTCGTTCATTACCTTAAATTGTCTATATCCTGACTAAAGGTTTACCATTTAGAAATAAGATTCCACATGTAGCTTATCGAATAAATAATATATCTATGGAGTGGAATACTTTTTCAATATCATGTTTTTATTGAGATCAAGATAATCAATACATAGGCACATTAATCAATCCATCTTCTTGAAAAATAGTACTTGCGCACCACATGGTGAATCATTTGGGCATATAAAACCCTTGTATAGATTCTCTTGTATCTTATTCTTCAGTTATTCGAGCTCAATTATGGCCATTATATATCATTTATTTTGTATAGTTAGATACTGAAGAATATGTTCAATTGAGATATCAACATCTCGATCGAGAGGAGGACTGATAAACACTTTGGGGAATACATCAGTGCAATCCTCCATGATAATAATATCATTAAACATGGTTAGATTATTTGTCTTAATCATTTATGAAATATATGGTTCTTCATAAGATAAAGATATCCACACTATAGATGATGTTTCAAATGGAGATTCATACTCCACAATAAACGTGAACAGAATAAAAGGATGCATATGGATGTGAAGTGTGATCTCCCTTTCCCAGAAGTTGATGTTGGCTATATAAAATGATTTCCAATCAATGCCAAAATTAGATTCAAGATCGAAAAAGGAGATTATGAAAAAATTTAATTGGATATTCTATCCTAAAAAAATTCTCTTGGAGGGTTTACAATAATTAGATTCAATAATTTACCCATTTGATGTACTTATTGGTAGCTCATCCTACATATTTTGATGTGTTTTTTGAAGAGTTTTACTAATAATAGAAGATATGTAATAATGTGTAAAAATAATATAAAATGGTATGATAACTAGTATTTAAATGAACACCAATGTAAATCTGATCGAATCATTTTATATATATAACTCTGTATTAGTGATAGTATAATCCCATGAACGTTTCCTTGGAGGTTTTTGTTGATTCGATTCTTCAACAATGGGATTGCATCAGTGTTTTGAAAAATTGTCATTTTATTTTCTGTTAAAACACAACACTTTTTAGTTGAGTATTGATTAAAACATTATTTTTTTATCTAAATTATTGGGTTTCTTCTTATCACTTTGGATGTTCTTATATAGAATCATGATTTTTACACATTTGAATCATTTCTGAGTTACCTTTGGATAGTTCCCTGGATGCTTCTTTCCACATGTTTGATACATAGGTTATTCCTTATTTTTTAATCATGGGATTTAGTTATTGGTACACACATATTATACTCTATTTTTTGCTATTTTTTACTGGGCCCATGAACGATATAGATTCTTTGATCTCCATTTATATATTGAAGGAACTATGGTCAATAACTTCATAATTGTCAAAGACTCTAATTATAATCACATTTTTTAGATTCATAATTATTTTAGTAATGAAGCTATCCACCATGATTTTAGTGCTTATGAAATATCCAAAGTTGTATCTGTTAATCCTATTAAATCTTCCTTCATATGCCCTTGTAAAATCATCTTCATTCTAGTTAAGTCGGAGAAACATTCTCTCTACCTTGCGATAGAGGGTTCAACGGAATTTTGTATTGAAATAGATATTATTTAATTCCTCCCAATCCGTGGTATCAATTTATCCCTTGGATATCTTATTTATATCACCGTCCACCTCTGATCGTCTTCCCTGTGAAAACAATAGTCCACGAATGCAACATTGTCAACATCGGAGAACTGTACAACATAGAGTATTTTTTAAATGGATTAAATCCACTTTTCTATGAGGATGGGATTGTAAGATCCGCAAAATATGGGAGACCTTGCTAGATTTTTTATTTTACGAAAAATTACACATTCTTGGGAGAAAGAGTTAGTTCAACATGATTCCTGTTATTAATGATAACATGATCTAATTGAGTAAGTACTTTAATAATGTATTGTTCACATTTTCCAATCATAAGTCTTACACATAGTAAGAAATGGGTATCATATAAATTTCCTAAGAAATAAAACATTGGAATAACATAAATTCATACATGAAATAATGGATTTGGAACATACATGGATATTTGTAAATAAAAAATAGGCATATATAATGATAACATAATTCAACTAAAGAGAAATGTTTTTAATTATCCCTAATTTTATGTTATATGTTATTAATGATCTTATAGATTTAAATTTGGACTTATAATTCATTTTGTTTTACGGAATGATTATGATTCATTATATAAGTTGTTAAAGACAATCATTTGGATTTACATTGGTATATATCGATCCAAATGAACTCATTTTGATTTATAAATAATTTTCATGTGTAAAAAATGATTCTATATCATTACATAAGATAAAATAAATATATATTATAATAATTTTTATCTATAAAAACGTTTTCATGTCCATCCATCAATGTGCTAATGGAAATTGAAAACATTATCGTCCTTGATTGTGATAAAATAACACATCACAGACGTTGTTTTATTTTACAATGAAAGGAGGGGAAATGAGAGACGATGATGAATTATTATTTTGACCATAAAAAGTAAAATAATTGTATGGTACAAGATTTATCATTCTATTTTCATGTGGGGAGGTGAGGATAAAAAAATAGGGGAACATGCAATGAAATTAAAAGAAAAGGAAGAGGGGTTTACCTATTGATTCTTTCTATTTGAGAACCTATGTAAGGGATTTTTTTGTACTTTTGTTAAGAAAAAAATATCATAGACAAGGTGGATGTAATTGTTTAGAGATTTCAGTAGAATTCTTCAGGGCTCAAAACTAAATAAATATGTGGAGATGAGGTGGTGAGGGGTGGTATTTATACTGGAAAAGATAATTGTTTTCTCAATAATTGAAACATTAGTTTATTATATTGGTCAAAAAAATTAATATATTGTGAATTAACATCAAATATATTATAATGATGAAGTAATTTTTAAATTTATGGTTCATACATCAGTGATGACTAAATTAATTAAGTGTTTATTTAATAATGTATATATATCAAAATTTGATGACTTTGACTATTCACCAAAAAATCAAGTATTTCATAAGAATCCCATAAATACACTGATATTTTAATATATATTATTTAAAAATGGACTCATTTTTATAAAAATTAAATTTAAATATGATAAATTTATTTTCCAATTAAAATCATAATTTACTCAAAAAATACAGATTTAAAAATTATAACAGATTTTATAACACATTGAGTAATTAACTAAGGTCTCATAAAATAATCTAATAATAATATGATGTAAAAATATTAATTTATGAATAAATTTTATGAAAATAAACATTCCTTTAAATAATTAAATTATTTAGAAAATATAAATTAAATATTTATGGCATACGAAAATACAAACACTTAAGTAATAATTTTTTAAAAAAATATTCTACATCTACTATGTTATAATTATTTCATATTTTCCATTATAAGGTGGATAAATTTTACTTATACAATCATTGGTGAAGTTACTATTCAATTCTCATGTCAAAAATTCTTAAGATTAGTGTTACTATTCCAAAGGCTACATTACTATTCCTTTTTATATGTTTCTTCACTTCTATAAATTTATTTTATTTCATTTATATGTCTTTTTAAAAGTTTTAATCGTGTTATTAATGTTATATTATGAGACAAAATTATAAATAGAGAATTCTATTTTGAAAACATCAGGTTTACACCATCTTGGAGAGATGATTTTTTATGATAGGGAGGTTATAATACCCAATATTTTTTCGGAATGCATCTCTTTTTTTAGTTTGCCTGTATGATTCTAGTTGTTATTGGTTTAAAAATTATATGACGCTTGGGTTTGTCTATTTTTTAGCTATAGAAATGTTGTTTTAAATGATTGTTATTTATAACCCTGAAGTTACTTGAAGGCCTATGTCTTATAATTTTTATGTTAAATTACCAGGTGATCCGACCACCCGTAAAAAAAATTACATAGTATTTCATTTGGTGGAAATACATAAATAATATTTTATAATATAAAAGGGATATTTTTTGTCATAAAATATTGTTTTTTATCTTCTTGAATATCACATTCATGGATTTTTTGATTATATTTAAATCATGGTGTTTAAAAGTTTTATAAAATATTTCAATATAAATAGGACTTTATCTATGTTAAAACCTAGCGTCTATCATGTGTTTTGATAATGTAAATGTACTCGAATTTTTTAATATCCATCACTGATGAATTGGTATCCTATTAAATCTAGATGCTTCTTGTCATTGGATATTTGTGTTTCATTTCATGAGTTTTGTGCATTCTCAGTCATTGATGAAGGGAAGGAAAAATGAGTCCAGCTTTACCACATACATCAACATCATCTATTAAATATAGTTTATGAGTTTGGAGGTCTAAAATATAACCCTATTACCTATTTTATATATCAATAGTATGTATGATATATGTAATAATGCATGATAATTTTCTACAAGATGAGAAATAATTAATCATTTCCTATTTGTTAATAAACTTATGCATAAATATTCCATTTGAACAAAATGGTTCCACTGTAAATGATATGAAAACACATACACATGAGATAGGTGTGCCACCAAAAACCCCATTGAGACTTAGTGATGTTGGTAATAGTTTCCTGATATTTTTTGGTGACTAAACTAATAATTGTATTAACAAAATGAATTACTATAAAATAATATTTATAGTTATTTAATGGAATATAATCACCAGTAAAACGATTGATAAATGAAGTGTATCAGCATGGAATATTTATTTTAGGACTAAAGATTAATATATAATGTTAATAATGTTTCAGTTCAAATGATAAATTTCACCGAAAATAATATAATAATGTTGATAATTGAGATCCCAATCATTTGTATTATAATAGGATAAAAAATTAGCAGTTGTGGGAAATAAACATTGTGGTTGATTATTTCCTTTTTGTTGTGATTCATAATTGGTAATTGAAAAATTCATATATATAAGGATTTCATCTTATGATTCTGAAAAACATACACAAAGGGCATATGATCAAATAAAATGAAATTATTATATTGTTGATTTAACCAGGATCTAATTTATTGGGTAACTTTAACTTCTTTAATATAATGTTATAGCTATAAGTGGAATGGGTCTCTAGCATGCTCATAGATATTTAGTATAGCGTGAGAGAAGGATTTCATGACCTAGGGTTTTGACCAAAATAATAATGATTATAATATTTATTTTATTTGAATTTAAAACATATTAAATTATTATCATTTTAATTTATTTATGTGATGAATTATATTCCTCATAATGGATATATTTTTAAATAGTGGTGTCGACTTACTGATTTTTACTAACACCCTGGACGGGTAGAAAAATAATAATTTGATTGATTTAATATATTCATTTTAAGATAGTGGAAGGGGACTTGGTTTGTTATTGTGATTGTTGAATGAAATTTAGCATGGAGACAAGACTATTTGGGGGTTTTGGATGAGGGTATATATATCCTTTTATGGAATATTATTTTATTTTATTTTTATAACATTTATAATAACATTTTCTTTATTTCTTCCAAATATTATATATTTATTTTTATTTGGATTATTTTATTTATACAATAAATCATTTTATAGTTATATAATGATCATTACAATTTTTTCTATTTCTCTCCAATATTATGATAATAATTTTTAATATATTTATTACTTTATAATTGAGGGTATAGTCTCCCTACAATATTCCTCACACCCTAACACTTATTTGACCGTATTAGGAATATGGGGAGGCACACCTGAGTCTAATAGCCAACCTAGCTCGGTCTCTTAATGGAGAACTAGGGGTGTCGATCTTACAGATTGGGCCATAATCATATATAAATCCAATATATTTAGTAAATATTGATATAGAATGATGTTATAAGGATTGTAATGGGCATCTATTCCAGTTCTGTAAGGTAATCATTTCACTATGATAACCTTTGGAGTGAACCAATATAAATTATATGATGGAATCAGTAGTATCCCAAATAAATAATGATAGTCTTGGTATTAGGAAATGACTACGCAAATAATATTAATTCTTATAAGCATGACAAAAACAAATTTCATATTACAATAAAATGGTTTCATGTCTTATTTTATTTTTGTAATTTTTTATTTAATTACTATGAAATACGAACTTTTACACTGTGAAACAATATTATGATCGATGATATATATGGAATGGGTATTTATTTTTTTCCCATATTTTCAATCTCTTGATCTTGTGTTATGTTCATGTTATCATTGATTTCCATATTGATTACCCTTATTGAGAATAAAATGTATTTTTTATGATACATCCCTCTCTTATGAAAAATGGTTTTATGCGTGATATGTATAAGCGTACAAGTTATAAATATCGTAGTGGGGGATGTAATACATCACAAAATAATATGTATTTAATTTATCTATGTCATATAAATCCTTAGGGCTATAAAATATTTTTTAGAGTGAAATTATAGGTGTTAAATCATCATTGAATTAGATTTGATATTTATTTATTGAAATATTAGGTCCCTATAATGAATGTGTAAAATTGATTCTCAAAAATTAATATATGGAAAATTCATCTTCATGAGTCAAACACTTACATCCACATCCTTAAAAAAATAAATTGGCACCACATAAACATGTCTCATGAGATTTAAAAAAAATTCCAATGTATTTTAATGATGTTATTTTACCACACCAATAACTGTTCCTTACAAATGCATGAAATATAAAATCAACCATTCATTATATCATAATGTTCCCATGTAAAGAAAATTGGAATCATATACCTATAAAATTGGATTATAAAATTAAACCACTCATTAATCAATAAATTATCCTAAAATGATAATCCCATGGAAAAAATACATATACAAATATATTCAATAAAAATCAAGGAAAATAAGCTTAAAATAATATTATGAGGAATATTGTATTGACACTAGGAAAATAAATGATATAAAATTTATTAAAAACATTAAAACAATAAATTGATTGTTTTGTATCTATGTGAACATCCCTCAAACAAATTATTGTAATATATGGTGTTTATAGATGTAACGAATGGGAAAAGCATATTTTTAATTGTCATAAAAAATAAAATAATGTAGATGACTTGGATCATTATTATTAAGGAAAATGGATTCTTATAAATCATCATGAGGAAAAAATATGGATCTTTTATTTAGAAGAATATCCCAAATCATGTACTAAATTTCTCAATAGATGTATAAAAGGATGAAAATGGATATTTCAGGAGTCCCGTTTGATTATGTGTGGATTACGGTGGGTGAAGAGTACCGTTGAAAACAACCACTGGTCTATGAATGTTGGATGGAATTCGGTGTTGGATGCAGGCAACTGGGGCATACGTGAGCCTGCTATCAAAGGGAGTTGAAGGCCTCAAGGCATGGATATGATTTTGGTAGAGAGGCTATGGTTTTTGAGGAGGCAGCGAGGATGGTGAAAGGGCCTCCAGGTTTGAACAAATGTTTGGGCAGGGGCGAAACAAATGGTAGTCTGTTAAGGGAGGATCGAGAATCCTCCAGGACATCAGGGGTATGTGAAGCGCCAATTTATGTAGAAGCGGGTCTGGTCACTGGTGTTCGTTTTTCGGGGGCCTCTCAAGTCAACCCAATGGTTTCAAGTGTTTTTCATAGGTTGTGGGTGGCTTTGGAAGGACCACCTGCTTGCAAAGATGGAGTGAGGTAGGAAGGCAGGACCAAGAGGGACAACGACTATGGTGGCTACAAGGAAACCAGATGTGAATTAGCTTTAGCGCGAACGGAAGTCAAATAGGATACTTTTTTCGATAGAGATAATATATGGGGAGGGAGGTAGGGCCTTATCCTAGAGACATCCCTACCAAGAAAAGATTGTATTACATGGGGATCTAATACTGGAAACCAGTATCCTATTTATTTAAGTAACAAGTTCGAGGGTCTGGTTGAGGTATGAATAAGATATGCTAATGCTCTCTCCTTAGAGGTCATTGGGGGTGCGTGGAAGAATGAAGAGATGATTTTCATAGCCTTGCAGTTGGTAAAAATTCAAGTCCGAGAATTCATATGGGTAATAGGAGGAGGAAGGGAAGGAAATACTACACTTATTTACCAACACCATTGGTGACCTGATTAGCTAGAAAAAAACACCAAAAATGAAGTCCTTCAAGATGTGGATACTCAAGGGTCATGGGGTTATGCGGTTCAATGATCGAATCTTTTATTATGCTCTGAGGAATAAGTGGTTGAGAAGGTCTTATTGCTTAATTCTTCTGAAGATGAGGTAGCTAAAATGATGGGGAGACCTTTAAGAGCATCCCTTAATGAGGAGAAATTTTCTTGGGTTGATAACCAAGAAAATATTCTTGTTAGGGGATTCAATAGAGAGATGATTAGCATTGAGAAGTACATGTAGTCTTGGGATCAGTTGGCCTCAGAGATTGATAATATGATGATGATGTCTCCCAGAAAAGTAACCTCTATCTCATCATAGTTGTTCTGGGAACCGGTTATAGGTAATATCAGTTTACTTTCTAATGCCCCTTGTTTACATTGAGGGTCTTGGTCCTGGGTTGGAAACATTCGGGTTCATTTTATGTTTTCTTTTTGTTTTATCTTTGTGTGTATTGAGTTGTTGTTTGGGTTCTTAGCATTTTACTAGGTTCTGTGTCAGACGTGGTATGGAGCACGTGGTCGCCACTACAGCAAGCTAGTTGAATGGAAAATAGAGTGGGTATGGCTAATTCCATCAGTTCTGTGCCAATGCATTTCTCATGGGACTGCTTGTCAATTGGTCAGGCATTGGTGATGGATTATAGACACGATGCATTTGCTCGGGTGAGACAGTGCCTGGTTATGCTTGGGTTGATTTTGTTTTGTTGGTTTGGTTGTAATGGTGGTTTCACACTTTTTCCTTAAAAGTGTTTCAATAATAAAAAATGAATTTTCAGTCATGAGGAATACGATGATTACATTCAAAATATTAAATTATTATAACCTTTCTATTACATTTACTAAGAATATAAATATTTTTTCATATTGGGAGAATAATTTTATATTTTATAAATCATTATAGAATAGGTTTTATGATTAAGTAAAAACATAAAATTGGTAGAAGGGTCTGTTCATATGAAGCATTTCAAAGAGATTATTTTTTTAACATATAAAAAATTAAACATATAGAATGTGGTAAAATTTTCATTAAAGGAATACTAAGGATAATAGGATTAGTAAAATACTACCACAATCAATTATTTATGTATTTTAATAAAGATCAAGCACAAAATCTCATTATTTTATATTTTTTATTTATTTATGTAGATTCATTGAAAACATTAATATGTTAAAAATAGAAAAAAAAATTCAATTTATTAATATTTGGTGTGGAAACACAATAATAAAAAAAGAATGTGTACATTATGTTTTTGTAACAATAAATCAGAGTATGAGAATCTTCATTGATAAATATATTTAATATCATGATTTATATATAAATAATTTCCCCTCTTCATTGAATCAAATTACTTAATTTTAAAATTACTAACCTATAATAATAAAAATCAAACTCATCTGATGATTAATGTATTTCCTCATGGTTTGTATAGTTTAACTTATTTTTGGAGATTTAGATAATTTGAAAATGTCTAGTTATAGTTCATATACTTGAGATTGACAATAACTCTAATAAAATTATCTTTAGTTATGACTGAATAATTTTTTATCCAAGGAATGGAAAAAATTGAATTACTAATAATGAATAGTTGAAATATTCTCATGGGAGATAAGAAATATCAAAAATTGAATTTTATATTAGTAATAACTAGAATATATTAAAATTGAATAATTGATTTTATTCATGAAATTTTATATTATAAAATTAAATCAAAAAATATAATTGATTGAATGATTACATTATTATAGTAAAAAATCATTATTATTTTAGGTTTAGATTTTCCTTAATGTGAGAAAAACGGACGTTTGTGGGGGAGATTAATCTATCAGATTTGTGAAAAATATTTTGGAATGTTTTATTAAAAAATGGTCTATTTTTTAAAATAATTTAAATCTGAGATGGATTAAATTATTTATTTCGATGTTTAAGGATGAACTTATGAAATTTATATTTGAATTTTAAAATTTAGGATGTTTTTAGTAATTTGAGTAACTACACAAAATTTAATTAAAAATAAAAATTCAGGGTAATTTTATAGATGCATGGATTGACCATCCAATGTTCACAAAAATAATTCATAATTGAGTTAACGTTGTATGTATATCATCATGAATTTTATTTATTCTAAATCTTATTGATATTTGTTGAAAATAAATTAGTTCATTTCTTGTAAATTTATGCCACATGATGTGTAATTTTTACCCACTAGAAGACACAATGTGAGAATTCAATGGAAAGAAATATCTTTCTTCCTACCAATGAACAAAAATGTAAAAATATGATAAAACTAAGATCATTAATTTTATTATATATTTATTAAAAAATTATGGATTGCAATGATTTAAGGTTTCTCTCTTCCAAGTAGATATTTTTCCACTATTTTTAATCAACCCCCTTGTGAAACTAGCATGTGCTTTTATTTCAATATCTAATTTTAATTGTAATATCTAATTTATTTTTGGTTCCACATATATCCATTGGAAAGATAGAATTTACCATTTAGGTATAGAATGATAAAGTCATATGAGTTGGTAATTTTTCTTAGTTGGGGTAATAAAGAAATTTCTTATGTTTGGTAATTGAAATTTTATTTTCTTTTCATTTATTGTTAATTTTTTATAATTCCTTTATCGATTAAAATTAAAAAATTCACTTGTTGTGTTGGGTCCTATAAAAAATAAAACAACTTTGTATTAAAAAATAAGTCTCATGGGGTGATCCCTAAACTATTGGTATATTTTAATATAATTTTTGGGGTTTCAGATAAATATACATTATGAAATAATAAAATTCATGAATGTAAGGATTTTATCAAAACAAATGCAATCAGTAAATATCAGAAAAAATTAAAATGGTGGTAATTAAATATTCATGGTAAAAAATCATCTATAATTTAAGACACAAAATAATTAAATATATAATTAACCCCTGATGAAATTTTATTCCCATAACATAAGAATATACATTTCATTATATTTTTTCATTTATTATTTTATAATTCTTCATTTGGTAATCATTTTTATTTTTGTCATATTATATTCCCACACAATTCTATTTTCGAGGTAAACTATCAAAATAAATAAATCAAAACATCATTCCCTTCATTTTTTCAACATGGTTCTTCCCACATACTCATATTATATAGTAGTGTGAGAGAAATCCATAATTTATTAATATATTGGGAGGTAGTCAATAGAATATTATCATTTATATGGAAAATTTTAAAATGTTAGTCGTTAGATTAAGTTGATTGGTTCCAAATATAGAATTTTATTATTTTTAATTTTATTTATATTTCTAAAAAACCATTCACTCTCATCTAATATAGTTTTTTTCTACTACGGAATGGTAAGTCGCATCATGTGAGGATTTTATACCATATGAACCAAATATTACTCACACGTATATAGTGGAAACATAACAATATATGGATTATGAGTTCCACTATAACTAAAACCCCTTTAAATCCATCACCCCATTATCCACTTCTATTGTATATTATTAATCACGTTTTTGGGATATATTATTATCGATGATAGTATTATGTAATGAATGATAGTTGGACCAAACATGATGGTTTTAAAGGCTTGTAAATTTATTGGATTAAAATTTTGTGATAATGACTACATAGTGTTACTATGTTGTCGTGTATCACCCATATACTAAAATTATAGATGTGAATACATAAATTCATTCTTGTACTAAAATTGATCAATCTTTTCTCTTGAACAACTCAATAGATTATATACCTAAAAATATTATTTCTACATGATCATTTTGGTATTCCCATAAAGAAGGTGGGATCCAAATATGAGGAGGATGTGAATAAATAGACCAACGTATGTACCCACCTTTAAATATTTTTAACCTTGGAGTATTTATAAATCAACACACTCCCTTTACCTATATAATAGCTGTACAATTTTAAAGAGTATAAAAAAATAATTGGTAGGTGGCGGTTCACTAAATGAAACTGAGACCACATTCCAACTACCAGTATGGTTTTCACTGTCTAGTTAATTGAAAGAAGAAAGAAATTAACTGTAATAGGTTGAAATTTAGAGCCTATATTAATCTTTATTATTTTTTATTTTTCATAACTACATGGTGTGTACTTGTAATATGTATATAAAAACCTTACATTAGTAACCAATATCTAGTTGTCAATTTACTACATCTAAACAATTTTGAACATGTTATATCCAAAATAATAGAATATTTTATTTTTATTTTATAACTAGATATATATAAAATTTCCACATTGCATCTCAAATCAGAAATAAGACATGAAAAATTTAGTGAGAACATTATTATTTTTTCAAATAAACCCATGAATTTATTAATTAATCAATTCATTGTATCAAAGGGAATTGAATATATTATAAAAAATATCTAAAATTATTTGGAAGGCAAATTATGCCAAAAATATATATTATAAATAAAATAAATCATGAATAAAATGATAGAGATAAATTATAATCACATATACCATATATTTAAAATCACAAAATGTGGAATATGTCTATGTAAAACATAAAATGATAACTAATTACTGGTATAATGATCATCAATATATTATCATAGTGAAATAGTTTTTTAAGTATATGTAAATCATGGTATTTAAAATGTAAATCCCTTATTTACTATATACTAAAGTCATTCTAAGTGTTAAAAAGTTAATTTTTTCATGCATTTTCCTAATTCTAATCTCCAAACATTTTCAATCCCACATTATAAATAAAAGATAATAATATTTAATCTAGAGGACATCACTTTTTATGACTTCGTGTATTAAATATTGACATTTAAGCAACCCATATAGTTGACAAGGGGTGGAAGATGTTGTCTGGATTTACCTTAGATATCGAGTACATTTGTGAGATCTCTATCTTTATTATGGTTCTCCAAATAAAATACATATTTTTTGTTTCTAATATTAATAGTACATGAAATTTTTGTAATTTATCCATAACTACAAGTGTATATCTAGAATAAATTAATGCTTTCTTTATAATGATAAATCTATCAATGTACCTTCAATTAATAATCATTGGTTGTTTTATTAGAATGATCGAGACTAATTTATACTTGATAGGTTTTCCAATGACAGCCTTGGTGAGACTTGATGAGACATGGAATAGAGCATAAATACGTTATGGTGAAAATAATTAATATTTTAATTTCAAAATAAATGGGAATAAACTATTATTTTTAGTGCGTGATTGAAATATAATCACTCATACTAAATAGTTTAACTTATTTCTAAGTAGATTTTATTGGTTATTTTATGATTGATGACAAGTATGACATGTTAATTACCTTATAATTGTAATGTTAGGTTATGATATATTTAGTAAAATGGTGTTGATTTTTGAGATCATGAAATTTTTTATTATAAACGAGTGGAAAATTTTAACTTCGTCAAATGAAATTTGTTTTATATAATGGCATTTTTTTGTCTTCATGATAATCAGTTATAATAAAATGTATATGTTGTGGGGTTATTCATGGTGATTTTAAAATGATTATTTATAGGGATAATTCCCAAATTCACTGAAAATTATATATATAGTTCTGGTGGCTTTATATTTTTAAATATATATATATATATGGATTGTTACTAGGGATGATGAAATTCATATATAGGGATTATTTCTGGTGATGATGTAATTCTTAAATAGAGGGTTTTACTTGGTTCTCATATATTGGTTCACCTATTCATTATTTATGTATGACACATTATGAGGGTTTTGGATAATAATGAAATGGTTCATCAGTGTGATCATAGTTATATGATATGGAGATGATGTTGGTTTGGATAACAAATATTGGAAACTATAATCTTGTGGTTTAGAAGATTTAATTTTTTCTCAATATTAATTTATTAAATTAATTAATTATTTAATGCTCTATTTCATGAACTATATTCCATAGTTTGTATTTTTCAAGACAAATTAGTATCAACCTACTGAGTTGTACTCCAACCTTATAAGGGTCATTTTTTTCAACCCATATAGATTTAATTAATTCTATTTGGGATAAGGGAAAAGGATTATATTGATTATTGTTCATTCTAGAAAGGATGGAGCATGGAGATGGGTTAGACGTGGGGTATTAGAATGGGTTTTGGTACCTTAATGGAGTCTTAATTTTTTTTTTAATATAATCACATAAGTTATTTACATTTTAATTGACTTTATAATGTTTATTAATATTATAATCATTTGAATCATCTTATCTTTTTTTTGTATTGTTGTATGTTGATCATTTATAAAGTTTTCAGCATTTTTCCGCAACATAATATATTATATAAAAAAGTATATAATAATCTATATCAATTTTTGTATTCTATCTACTATATTCCTTAGAAAATAATTTTTAATGAGAATCCTCTAATATATGAGGAGGTATGGAAGAGGTCACATATCTAACAATTTTTTGTCACATGAGATAGAACTATGTGTGGATTTTATAATGTGGAATAAATGCAGTTTTATTTTCTATTACATTGTTACTTGTGGAACAAATAATTTATATTATAATTTTTTTTGAATAGTAATGAGCATATTCATGTCAGTAGGTAACACATGTGTAAGGAAAATCCATGTTCTCATCGATGGAATTATTTTTAGGATGATTACTTTTTAAATTTGATTTTATTACATCTTGTATGATTAATATTATATGTGATTAACGTTTTTTATTTTTATCATTACTAATGCGATGTTATGGAATGATATTAGTATGCATGTACTACTATATCTATGTAGGGATATATATTGAATTACTTTATTCGGGATGGGTTCGTATTTAATGTTTTTGATATATATTCATAGATGAACTATAAATGGACAACCCTGGCATGCCTGATAATAATGAATGAAATTAATTTTTTATTCCAATTCAACTAATATTCATGTTATAGAGGAACCTTTATCATGTGGTTCCTAGTTATTTTCACAAATTCAATCACCAGGGAAGCGATGATATAGGTTGGAAAATAATAATGAATCCATCAAACAGATTGGGTAATGAAGGATAAATCATTATATAATAAGGACTAGAATGTGGTACTATAAAATTTTAGTAAGGGAATATGATCCATATGAAAATCTCTAGAGTGAACCATGACTAATGATATAAGGGAATTAGGAGTGAATGAAATTAAAAAGTATAGAATTAGTTGTGAACCTTGAATGAAGAAATTAATTTCCATTATTATTTGTAATTAATGAACAAATTTTTTATGTCATTGTTATTCAATTATAGATAATGTTATTTTTTCTGTTATTATACAATCCTTAGAAACATAAAACATTTATGTATTGTGTAAATGTTATGATCTATAATATGAATGGTTTGGTTTTAAAATGTTTTGATCATTTTCTTATACCCATAATCTCCTGTTATGTTTATGTGATCATTAATATATACATTTCTTACACATGATGAATATCAAAGTTCAAAATTTCTTATTTTGATATTCCCCAATTTATAATGAGTAGATTTTTGTGTGATTTGTTTATGAGGCATTTTATTTACGAATAACATAGTTTGAGATGATGTAGGTCACACATGAATGTGTTTTTTATATACATATGTTTTTTATGACAATATTCCTATATAATTATATCGTATTGGGAAGTGTTATGTATTGAATCTTTTTATAAGAAGATAATATATTTATATATGAAAAGTATAAGTTACTTAAATGAAATACAAAAAATATGACACAAAAACACACATAAAAAATATAATTTTTTTGGGTCATAATCCAAACCCCACACATTAACGAAAATAAATTGTCACCATGTAAACATGTCTTGTGAGATATAAAAATTTAACCAATGTCTTTGAGGGTGATATTTTACCACATTTATAATTCATAATTATATATGTTTTTAATTTAAAATGAATCAATAAATATATCATAAATGTCACATATACCAAGAATGGGATTCATATACCTTTCCAATGGAATCACATTGGGAAATGATTCATAATTTATTCATTATTCATTAAAAGATACACTCATAGAAGTTAAATAGTCTTAAAATTAATTTTTTTAACATTCTAGTAAAATTCCCATCAATTAAGAAAATGAGTAAAATAGTATTTTCACAATTAATAGTTATGATATAAAATATAACAATAATTTTCATAATTAATTGATCAATGTGTATGTATGTTTAAATCTTACAACACAAACTCATCGTATATGTAGAATATAGATAAAAATAATTAGAAAAAAATAATATGTAAAAAGGATTAACTGATATAAAACCCAATAACTATGATCTTTCAATGTTCGGTTAAAATGAACATTTCATATTTTATCATAATGAAAAAGGTTGATCCCTTCATTTGATTAATATCCAAGATAATGTATAAATGTTTATAAAGGATATATAAAATGATGGAATCTCATTTAATATGAATTTGGATAATTTCCATGGAAATAAGAAAAACATGATATTTTTAAATAATTTATTAATAATAGAAATATTTAATAAATCCAGATGAATAAGTATATATTTTAGAAACCATAATGAATATTTTTAAATATTAAATGAAAATGTAAAATTTGTGTAATGGTGGGTTCAAATGGAAATGTTTAAAAGAGCTTATATTATTAATTCATTGAAAAGGACATAGTTATAAATCCTTAAATATTTATATAAATGACATGTAATGGTATTCAAAATATTAAAATATAACCATAAATAATAATTCATGTAATTTATAATGATAAATAAAAAAATCAACATACATATATGGGACCCTATTTAGATATATTTAATAAAAATATATAATTAATTAAAAGTAATAAATTTATTAAATGCACAATAAATTGGTTTGTGATGTTGTGCATAAAAATATGAAAGTTGATGTAATTTTTTTCGGATACTTTAGAGGGTGAGTGTCTTAATTATTAAATATATTGAACATAATTATATATATTGACATAATATTGAATATTTTTTGATATTAATGTTGTTGTCAATTCATATTAAACTTCTATCCTCAAAATCTTATTAATCATATCCTTCAATGATTTCCTCTTTTTCTTTGTTTAATTTCTATATAGAGATTTATTAAACATGAAATATTATAAGTAGAGAAAATATAATTTACAATTAGAATAAATATAATTAAATAATATTTAGTGATGAGTTAATTATGATTACTTCAAGATATATGAAAAATGGTATTATCATTAAAAAAAAGTTAACATATTGTAGTGGTAGATGTGAAATATCTAATGTTGAATAATATATGAGGAATAATTAGAGAAAATAGAAATTGAATAATTATTTTTATTTTATAAATTATATACTATGAATTTCTTTTTAAATTATAAATAATTTAATTCTTCCATTATTTAATTATGGAATGATTATTAATTTATCTTGATATTAATCTTGATGTAATGAAAATGTCAATGTGGGGGGAGATTGATGCATCAGAATTATGAAAACTATTTCAGAGCAATTTATTGAGAAAAAATCAATTTTTTCTTGATATATATAATTAAATTTATTAATTAGATCAACATTTTTTTATGTTGGATTATCAAGATTTAACTATTTAATTAACACTTTGATGATATTTTTGGGTAATGTGAGTAACTAAACAACATGTAATTAAAGATCATAATTCATGTAAATTTGATTAAGGTACGGATCAAAAAACCAATAGACACCCACATGATATATAATAGTGTTTTGATGACATGTATACCATCAATAATATTATGAATATCATATCCCATAGAGTGTAGTAGAAACCAATTAGTGCATGTAGTCTATGAGATATTCAAACTATGTGCACTTTTCACCTTGTGATAGCCACTATGTGAGAATTAATGATATGCCGGATTTTAATCCAACATGTAGAAAACTGCATAAAGGGTGATTATATCACATCACATTCATTGTAAATTATTTTTCTATAAATATTGTGGTCAGGTGGTCAGTTAAAGTTCCATTATTCTTGGAGGTTCTTTCACTATGTCATATAAATTCTATCATGATTTTTGTATGTTGTTTCATTCATTTCAATTTAATTTTTCATTATATTACATCATTCCCCCTTATTTACACAATGTATCAATAGATATAGTTAATCCTCTCATTGATTCATAAAAACATCATATTGTAATGAGATGGTAATTATTATATATTGTATAAACAACAAGAATTTTTGTGTATTGTAATTGAAATAATATATATTTCTCAATTATTGTGATTTATATTTTTAATTCCATTACCAAATTAATTTCCTAAATTTACCAATTGTTTTTGTTCATAAATAGAACGATACAACATGGCATCATAAAGGATATTTAAATGTGTTATATTTTGAATATTGGGAGAGTTCATTATAATTTTTTGGTTTTGTGTTTCAAATATATTTATATTTAATTTATTTATTGAAAAAAATGATTATGAAAAAATGAATAAATTCATTGGTTAACATAATAAGTAGAAAGAGTAGTAATTAAATACCAATGGTAAAATAATTTCATCAATAATATAGCAATAATGAATGATTTTCATAATTAATCCCTAATGAAATCTTATTCCAAGAACATATTCAGTTTCATTTCATTAAATATTGTCATTTATTTATTTTTATTTTTAGTTTGGTCTTCAATTTTTTTTGTCACATTATATTTTCCTGAATATTTTAATATCATTGATAACCTAACAAAACATCTAACACACAAGATCATTCATTTCATATATTATCTATCTATCATTTCACATACATAATAAATTATATCTTGTGATAAAAAATAAACATTTATTGACTATATATGGAAGCAGTAAAACTTTTGTATTCATTGCATGGGAAAATGATGTAACATGAGTATTGAGTTAATGTTGGTTTATTTAATATCACACTATATCATCATTTTAAATTTATTTTGTTATCTCAAAAAAATTATTTTATATACAATATAGGAGTATTATACTGGGTATTAGTATAATGCATTATGTGAGGATTTTAAAACATTTGGTTCAATAATTCAACACTCATATACAATGGACATCTATCCAAATGTGGGAGATGATTTCCACTCTCATAATACCCATTTACATATTACAGCTCAAAATATTAACATTCTTTAGGTTATTAATTATGATATAGGGTTAATTTAATATTGATGATAAAAATATAAAGTGAATGTAATATAGATAAAATGGGAGATTTGGAAGGATTGTAAATTTATTGGAGAATAATTTTTAAATAAAAACTAATTTTTATAATTACGATGATGTGGATAACCCATATAATAACTTTTAAAACAATGATACATAATGTTTTTATTGTACTAAAATTGATTAGTCAGTATCCTATAAATCTATTTGTATGATTTTCCTTCAATATTGGTTTTTTAAAACACCATTTAGGAATTCAAGATTAAGGATATTGAATCCGAATATGTGGAAAATGTGACGAACCTGACTAATACACTGACCCTCTATCATTATCTTGTGGTCATGGATTTGAGATATATAAACCAAATCCTTTCCATTTTGAATAATAATAAAATTTTATAGTGTAAAGATGTTGACATTTCATTTGGTTTTTAATGATGTTAATTCCACACCACCTACAGATTATGGGTATATTTTTATCATTCAGTTCAAGAAAAAGAACCTGAAGGATTTATAATCATAGGGGAAACCAAGACTCTTTATTCCAATTAATTATTTTTTATTTTTAATAATTACACCATGTGATCTTATAGAATGGATGTAAAATATTAAATTCAGAAACTTATAAGTAATTTTTATTTTTATACCATGTCACAAAATATAATTCATCATATCTAGAAGTATTGAAAAGTTTAGTAGTATTTGGATTATAGATATATATAATCCTCACATTACATCTTAAAAAAGAAATTAATATTATTATTATTATGATAAAATTATTATTTATTTAATTAATTTCATGAATCCATCCATCAATAACATCAAGGTATCATTGGGAATGGAAAAAATAATAAATTAATATCTCTAAAGCTCATCAATGGAAATAAAAAATATAATATACAATAAAATAATAAACCATGAATAATATGGAATAGATAATAATTACAAAATATTCCATATATCTATTTTCAAAAATTGGGTACAAAATCCATGGATTAATTATCATTATAATTAATCTATTTGATTACAATAACTAGTCTCATAATGATAGGACACAATAATACATACATGGTAATCATACCATCAATGTCTTTTGTAATGACATTGATTATATATATGTAAATAATATTCTAAAAACCCAATATAGTATGAATAATGAGATTTCAAATTGAATATGGATTATATTAAAATCAATCATCAAGTAAGAAGATTAATTCATTCACCTTATTTATGTGTTGAATTAAAATTCATTGGATAATAAACAAAAACATTATTATTAGCAAACTACAATAAAAATAAAAATATTATAATTTTCAATTGAATATATAAACATGATAATAATCTACCTGGAGAAATAAGTTGGATGGTAAGATTAGATTGTATCCCCAATAAATCCTAACATTCATAAAATGAAATTTACATAGATATAATTATTCATAAGAGATCACTAAAAGATTTCATAAGGATAATGCATTTTCATTTCATATTGACCAGTTTATAGTATAAATATTTACCTAATATTAGAAAAATAACTTTCTATTAAAAAAATATTAAAACTAATAATGGATGTTTAATGTAAAGTATATGCATGATGGTGGTAAATGATTATCAATTAATAATAATTAAATAAAATATTATTTTTACACCATTTGTAAAAAGTACCTTGTTTGGATAATGACTATTATATTCAATTGAATTAATTTTATAGAGGCTAAAAATTTGGAAACATTTCATTAATAAATAGCTTCGGAATAGATAAAACATTTTATAATTATTTTAATGAAAATAGGGACATGGATGAAAACAATTCCTCAAAAAATAGGAAAGAATTTTCACTTTCCTTAACAATAATCATTTTGTTTTTCTGAGTTCCAAAAATGGTACACATGTATATAATGCTATAAAATCCTATAAATAATAATATGGATATAAAATATAATGATTTTATGATAGAAATGGCCATATAATTACTCAAATGTAAACATAAACATGCACATTCCACAATAACAATGGTATTGTAAAATATACCCAAACCTCATGTGCAAAAATATTTTTAATTTCTTTTAAACTCTTGTTTCATAAATTAATATTGATTATAATTGAATAATATATGATTAAACATAAATATAATACCATTTATTATCAACATATATTATTTTGAAATATATTTATCAATAATTCTTTATTATAATAATCATTTATGATTTTGAACTTTTTTGTTCTATATTTAACTTTTTGTTTGGTGGTTCCGTTCCAAGTTTATTTGCAATGCTTAAATAATATATAAAACATATTAAGGATATAAATAGATAATTTATTTAATATAATAATATATAATATTATTATTTAATTTAATACATTAATAAATAATCACATACTTTTGTGGA
Source organism: Viscum album (assembly GCA_963277665.1). Classification (NCBI taxonomy): domain Eukaryota; kingdom Viridiplantae; phylum Streptophyta; class Magnoliopsida; order Santalales; family Viscaceae; genus Viscum; species Viscum album. The sequence goes on along the minus strand of OY728142.1, from coordinate 1,875,543,931 downwards.
GGTGGTAGTCTATACATACGCATGAGTGACATTATAATTTTTTTGGGTGGAATGGTAAAAGAAAAATTACATCATATACTATAATAATAATAAATATTTCATTAATATAATAAATATTAATTATTTCATTATTTATATACATTCACTTATGGTTGATAAAAAGAACAAATTACACGGCTACATGGAGATGGTTGGTTGTACGTACGCATGTGTGATGTTTTCATTTTCAATTAGATGGAGGTATAATGAAGGTGGATTGTTACACCAAAATAATGAAATGAAATTATATGTAATATAACTGATTTTAATATATTATATTTTAAATAATATTTTAATGTTATATAGGGGTTAATGAAATGAAAAAAATATGTTATAAATTCCTCAGAGAACCTTTTTAGGTCTATTCATAATTCAATCATAGTATGGTATTTTGATCATACTTGGACAACATCAAAATGATGAGTAATTTTAGAAAATGATTTGATTTAGAATTTCATAGAATCTTATTCAAATTTGAAGAAGTGTGGATAGGAAGTGTTGTTTAAGTGATAGATTGGATACATTTTGAATTTTTTAAATGATTTCATTATATTAATGTTCTTACACATGAAATAGGATCAAAGATGTTATTATTTTTACATTGATAATGGTAATATTACAATAAAAAAATCCAATGAAATATTTTAATTTTTTATCTTAATATATTAGATCATTAACACGTTATTTTAAACCATTTTAACAAATTTAACAATAAAACGAGGTGGTTAATATTTAACATGAAAAATATCCAGGATGACTAAAAATTAAACATAACTTATTAAATAATATTTAGTTTTCTCATTACATAATTGTAATAAATTTAACAATATTAGATACATTATATGGATGATATTACATTTCATATATTTTCTCAGAATTTTATGAAAAATTTCTTTCCAAGAAATTTAATTTTAATAATAAAAATATTTCTAAAGAACAGATGATCATAATATAATTACTAAGAAAATTAGATGGTTTATTTTATATCAAATGGAAATAATATAAATTTAAATCCAATTTGAAAAATGTTGGATTTTAAATATGTTAATGTAAAAGGCAATTTACTATAAATATGTTTCCATATTAAATGAGAAATTAATGTTTTTTAGAAAATAAACACATTTCATCCTATGTTAATTTTGATGTTATTTTATAAAAAATGAAATAATTTTTATAAAATTAAATTTTTAAAAATTGTGAATTTTTTTTATTATAATACTTGAAAAATTATAAGTCAATTATATTATTGTTTCATAAAAAAGAATATCTAACTTTCAATAATTATATCTTAGGTGTTAAATATTTCCCCCTTTCAAAAATATAGTCCTTGAAATTTAAAGAATATCAATAAATGAATTCATTTTGGTCATTAATCATCATATCTTCATCAAGATCCCACATTTCATTTTCTATATTATTATTTCTCAAAAGTACATTTATGAGTCATGTGTTCTAGTTTCATAAAACTATTTATCTAGCTTCATTTATTAAGATATAATATCCATAGAATGATAAATCTCATTAAAAATGTATATCCATAAAAGAGAGAGATTGATATAGTTATGGAATTGACTTCCTTAAAAAATACGTATGAAACATAATTAACTTTTTAGAGGATATGAGTCATTTCTAAATAGTAATCTGAATCTATAAATCATTCGAAAATTTCAAAAGGACTTACATACACATATTATTGTTTTCATTTCATTTTGAATATTTTAGAACCTATTAATTGATATAACATAGAAAAAAATCATCTACCACATGAAATTATAAATCCTTTATTTAGTTATTGGCTTTTTTTTCTAATATGAGATTTTTATATGATTTTGAATAGTCATTACTTTTGATATTGTATCCTCTTTGACATATTTTCCTACAATGTTCCTTCAAAATTTATGATCCAAGAATGTTGGAATGTTAAACAAATTTCAAAAAATTCCACATATGGTTCCATTTTTATTATCCAATGAAATGTATTATAATATTCTAATTCCACCAATGTAGATTACTGATCCAATATACCAATAATGTAAATCAAGAATAGGCTTAAATTAACTTCTATTGCATTTATTGTACATTAAAAATATCTATCAATTTAAGGATCATATTTGGTTCTCAAATATAGTTCACTATCATTATCTTTATGAATAATCTTCCAACATTTTGTTATTAACTAAGGATCATGAAAAAATAGAATTTAATTTTTATAACCATATATTTATAAAACATCATTAATAGAGTGTTGGATGAGGTTCCCAAGAGTTATATCATACTTTATATTGAGAAAATTTATATATTTATATATATATTGTGGAATGAATAAATATCTACATGGAACCATTTTTTCGAATAAAATTTCTAATGATAGTTACATATTCAATACTATTATGATCCCATATTAACCAAAAAATATATAGATTTTCCGTGACTCATTTTAGATGATTTTTTCCATGAATAACCTATAGAAAACCCAATCATCTTCATGTGGAATATTTATTTTAAAATTTCTTGTTGTCCCATAGTAAATATTATTTCAAATACAAATAAATTTCATATGATATGATTGTTAAAGATAATTATTTGATTTGGGATTTTGCTAATTATACTATTTTTATATCATGAATTAATAGAACACATATATACATTTGAAATTTAAATTTAGAATCTTCCTAGTAAATTTATACTAATACCTCCACATTATTGTAAATTAGTTTCTATTAAATAATTTTATCCTCAGGATATGAACATTTTTTCTCTAAAAATGATTGTTTGGAAATTATTTGGAATATATGTGAAGTATCACCTTCAATAACAATTCTCATACCCATCATTATAAAATCTTTAAATATAATATCATCATTTATCCTTATTTTACTCAAATTTATCGAATAGTTCATACCCAATGCATCATACAGAAAATATACCTTCCCATGTGTTAGTATATTAATAAATCTTAAAATTTGAGTATGAATAACTACCGACTCTGAGTTATGTAATGATATTTTTGTTTTATAAGGTATATAAAAATTTAATGATTAATATGTATTTCACATATTTCAAAATACATTTATTGCCTCCATATTTTCAACTATAATATTATGGTATTCAAATAAATCGTTCTTTATTTTTAAAAATCTAATTCCTTTTTTTATACATCACAGAATATAAAAAATATTTATTTTTATAGTAGTAAATAAATTATCGATTCATTGAAAAATATAAAATTAATTTCCTTAAAAAATTAATTACATTCTTCTGACCATATATACTTATCCTCATTACACATGGGCTAAGTTAACAAGTTATCAAATCAAGAATATATTTTACAAATAATTAATAGTAAACTTATTATATTTATAAACAATGAATCTCTAATATATTAAAGTGAATTGTAATTTCCATCCTTTAATTTATCTAAAAAATTTCAATTGTTATTCCATCCATAGAGAAATCATGGATAATAAATTAAAATGCAAAATTCTAGAATTAATATACGAAAAATTTCAATTTAAATGTTTTTCACAATGAGTTTTATGAATTATTCAAATATAAATCTTATATTCATTATCTAATTTAGTTTATATCAATATTTTTCATAAAATAAAATAAAAAATTTAATATAAAATCCTCAAAAACTCTCTTCATTGGCTCAATAAAAAAATAGTTGAATTGGTCGATCCGATGGGAATTAATATAACTTCATAATTTTTATACCTCATATGAAATATTATCATTTGAATAACGTTATTAATTACTCATAGACGATGATACACAAAAATATGATTAATCATTGAAAATTATTGATATAATAGATATTAGACTATAAGACATAAATATTTGTTAAGGAGAACATTTATTTATAATAATAGAATTTTTATCCTAAAAAATAAAAAAAACATCACATTCACATATTAATTATTAAATAAAATAAATGGTTATAACCATAGAGAAACAATTGGGTGTTTCAATAGCTGGTTACACAGCTCCTTTAGTTGTTCCTTATGTATCTTTATTTCAACTATAGTGATCTTATAATGTTTCTTAGATATAGGATTTATTTTCTGGATGGAATAAATTGAAAACACAATATTATAATAAGATAGGATTATATTTTTTACATCATGAAACCTATTATTGTATTTCATTATAACTTATACATCTAGTAATCTAGGGCTATATTGGTACTTATTTTTTGTGTATTCACTTTTTCATCATCAATGTCATTATGGATTGATTATGGTGGTAGATTTAGACTTGATTTAGATGATGTAGTCTCCCCTATGAAAATGGATTCCACATCTCCATCTCATATTATTATATCCTTTTCTTATAAATAAATATTTACATTATAATTTGATGGAAAATCCATAAAAAGGATAATATAAATATCAAATATATGTCTAAAAATAATGTTTACAAACATGTCTTATCAGTGTTTAATAATGGGAACTGGCCCACATATTCTATTTTTGTAGTAAGAATTACGCTAATAGTATTTGTAATGACCCATGGTTCTCCTACCAAGATATTACTTTATTTCTAAATAAATTTTCATATATTATATAAACACTTACTGAAAGGTTATATTATTTTAGTGCCTTATAAAACATGTAAAAAATATTATTTTGATGGAAGATCATCAATGTTTACCAAAAACAGCATCCCCTTTCTTACCACTACATAATCCCTTTCATTATTCCACGAGGAAAAATGATATAAAAAATGGGTGAGTAAATGTTATTAGTAATATTAAACAAGGGTGGTTCTTATACATAAACATGAATATAAGGGTATGATATTGTTATCATAAAACTATATGAGCATACCTTTCATATAAAATTTCATAAACATGATTCATATATTATTTATTTAATGTTCATAATATGTGAATCATATGTGAATAAAAATAATAATCCATAAAAGTCATAAAATTAATGTCGAACATAGAAACATGTAATATATGTACATATATGTTAAATCACATTGTCAAAACATAAAAATGAACTTCATGGTGACTACAACTTTTCTGTGGGACGCGCCAATATAACGAGTCACTTTCTTTTCCATAGACGGGTTCTAGTTTCCCCATCTTCTGATAGGGTATATAAATTCCCCAATATTCATTATGTATCAAGCCCCTCGATTCAAATTCCATCATTTTTTCTTTTGATATAAATCATTACCCAATGCATTGGATTGAGATATTGGTTTTAACCATTAGATAATGAAAAACATACAAATGCATTGCATAATAATATAAATCATTCGTCTTATTAGAACCCATGAAATGAAATGGGTTTCAAAAACATCATTAAATCATAACATACCCCCTTGAAAAGAAATGGGTTTCATAAATATCATTCCCTTTCATAATTATAATACATTCATAGAAATAATATGAATATTATAATTAAATAAAATCCCTAATAAAACTTATTTAACACTAAATAATGTTAGTTAAGATGGAAAATAATTTTGATAGATCATAAGAAAAAACATCCTATGTAAAATATCATTTCATATTGAAATCATTATTTTTTAAAAATGTGACACAATTTGAAAAGAAGTTTTTTTACTTGAATATAACCTTTTAGGATTAAAAGATAAATTTCAATGCATTAATAATTCATGAAGGCATAAATTATATTGATACTATATAAGATAAAAAAATTGTAATTTTTTATTAATGTCAAAAACGAAATTGTTTGGAAAATGAAAAAAAATCATTTCCAACTGTGTAGAAAAAGTAAAAATTGGTAAATATTACATCAAACATCCATACAATAATATTAAAAATATTTCGTATATATTTTTCAGAAACCATGAAAATGGATGATATTTGATTTCTAACATAAACTAAAAATGAATCAGTCCAAAATATTTATGGAATTATGGAAAATATGTATTATTTATAATCACTAGATTCATATTCCCCATGAAATTAAGAAAATTTTATTCATGTGAAAATACCATAATAATTCAGATAAGACTCACAAAAAATAGTCTTCGGCATTATATGCACTATGTACTATTGAATATGTCAGTATCTTTAGAAATAAAATTTGTGATGAAATCCACTTATGTTATGTCTTGACTCTCTTCGTACTCATTCAATCCTCCTGTATAATAAAAATAAGATTTTTTTTATTTCATTATAGAAAAATATTAAATTTAACCATAACATATATTATTTACCTATGACATAATATTATATGTCTTTTAGTCATTCCATGTTACCGTTAGGTTTAAGGAAATATCCACTTGTTTTACATATACATTTTACATATTATTCTATAAAATGTTACTTAGATCATGATTTAAATATATCTATAATTCATAAAATGATTTAAATATAGTAAATATTCATTATTTTCATATTTATAAAAATACATAGAAAATATAAATATTATATAGAATACACTATTCCTAGTGACATTAGGCATCACGTTTGCATGAATGATGTTTCCGATTGATTATAATTTTTAAAATAATAATATAAATGAAGTATATGTATATATGTATATAAAAAAATAATATAAGTATCATTTGGTCGTATATGTCAGAAATTGTTACTAAAATATCCATAACACATTAAATGTTGATTGGGAATTAATTACATCACATTGAGGATGTGGTAGTCCTCATGTCTATAGATAATATTTTAGAATTTACACAAAATGGAATGAATGAAATTATGTGGTATATAAAAATTCAAAAATAATAAATAAATCAAATAAATAAAAAATATATATATATAATATAAAAATGGATTTTACATCCTATTTAAAAAATAATATCGGTGGTAATGTGAAAATAATCAACATATTTTTTGAGGTGATAGTTCTCAATTCACAATAAAGGTTAGCTAATTACGCATTTGATTGATGTGTGTGTAAGTATAGGGATAAAAATAATTATAAAAAATAATTTTATATTATGGATACACTGGTTTATATGTAAATATAAAATAATATGCAATGAAGCGATTTAATTAATAAATAAATCAAATAAACATTAGTTTATTAACATTGCTGCTTTATTGGGTATCTCCTTTTCATTAGTGCATCATCATTATGTAATTATTTATGATCAGTATTTAATCAATAAAATTTAATAATAAATTTCAATTAAGTTTTAATCATTTTCTTTAATTTTAATATATATATTTATAAGATAGTATCTCATATATAACACAATATTAAATATTTTATACATAATAAAAGTAAGAGTATGGCCTTTTTTCACCCCCATTGTGTTTCAAACCATTTTAGTCATTTTCCTAGACAAATATCAATTAAAATATTAAATTTCAATACTTATGGGTTAATGTCTTAATTAACTTCATTAAAAAAATATTTTTTCATGTGTTAGGTATGTTTTTGATTAATTAATCTACTATTTGAACCCGTATGTTAATGATTTACCTTAACTTTGGTTATAAATATTAGTAGAGTTATTATTAATATTTTATAAAGAAAAATGGGAAACATTTAAGAAATTTGGACCATATGATTTGAAATATTAAATAAATATTTTATTATTTAAATGAAATAAATTATATTAATTTATTTAAAATTATTCATGTTGCAGAAATGATAGAAAATGTTTTTAATCTGAAAACCGCCAAAATATTGACAGGTTTTTATGTATAATTAAAATTTTAAAAAGGATTACGACTAACTCAATTAGAATAAATGATTAATATTTGGTTTAATTATAATTAAAAAGAGTACAAAAATAATTAAATAATATAAATTATTTCAATGAAAAATTTTCATTCAATTGAAATTTATGTTTTTTCATTATTCATAATCACTTGAAAATTATAGGAAAATACCAAAAAAGAAAAAAAATGTAAATTTTGATATTAAACATTAAAATAATATTTTTATTTACTCATATATAAATTATAAACGATACAAAAATTATATTTATGAATTGTTTATCTTTCAAAGGTGAAAAAATTACCCTTTTAATAAATATATGTGTTTTACCGTAAAATTGTGTTTGTTATTATCTGATTCCTATAAAATATATATAATTCATATATAGAATATTTTATTTAATATAAAAAAATTCATTTCATTATTATCATTAAATATTTTTACGAAATATTATTTATTTAGACAAAATGACTTTCATAGATTAAAAATTACACTATTCCCCTTATAATCAAATTGTATTTATATTCATTGGTATATAATTGTTAACCAATGAATTAATATTATAAAATTGATATGTTAATTTGATAGTTAATTATATTCCTAATGATTAATTAAAACAATAAGTTATATCATATTATATTAAATTATTTTATTTTACCAATATACATTTGTTCAGAAAAACTAGGCCTTACATATAAAGAAATATATCAATGAACAAGGTGTTGTGTGCAGCACAATCCTATAATCTTGTTGTGTATACCTCATGTTAGTACATGTGTGTTTTGGTCACAACATCAAAATGGTTTCATATATATCAAAAACTAAAACAAGCTTTTTTATAATAAATAATATTTACTATATATTAACGTGAAATGAAAAATTTCCAAAATAATAATTAAATCTAATAGAATATATTTCAAAAAATCTAAGTGTGTTATATTATTGGTTAATAATTCCATTTTTAAGATGATAGTAAAATATTAGTTTATTTTGCAAAACATGGAAGATCTAAATTAGTGTGAATATGTAGAATAAAATAATTAAATGCCTAAATTTGTGGCTATAGTTAACATACATGGTTCTATATCTTAAAAAACATTAACCACATCTACAGTGATCAAATTATATTAGACATTATTCCTTGAATTGTTTTACAATAAAAAATTAAAAAACCGGGTAATTCGTTTTTATATGACTACATCTCCTTATAGATGAAACAGTAGAGATTTTTATCCATAGTCTTACCAATAAAATCATGATTCTTATGTTTTTTCTCTCTAAACATGAAAAAAAAATCTCATCCCCAAAAATAATGTCCCAAGATGTTTCTTTCAAAAATCATTACATGTATGATATTACACCCTCACCTTCCTTCCTTCTTCCAAAATAATTATATGTATATATATTTATATATTAATATAAAACATACTTTAGTTTTTAAATTAAATAAAAAACCATGTAAAAAATTACATGTATATGATATGTGGATATTTATACATTACATTTATATAGGACTTAAAATCCCCACACTCTTTACTTTTCTTGTACCCATTCCAATCCCCCCTATATTCTTATGTTGTATTAAGTAATCCAACATCCTACATCCACCTACTGATCAGTATATATGGATATTTCAATATATAAAATCTTGAAATTTGATATTGGAACCATGTATTTGGTCCTATGACCATTATTTTAGTTTTTCTATTATTTGGATACGGTAATTGGGAATTTGAGATGTTCTCACAAAAACACCACTATATATGGGAAATCACCTAAAAAACATGTAATGTAATAATTGAACATCAGAAAGAATTTAATTTTTATGACATAGGGAATCTTTTTTTCGAATAGACCTTGTAAATTTACCATATAAAAACCAAATATATACTTTGTCATTTATTGATAATTTCATGGGTTCAAATTTTCTAGAACACAAGTTTTTCTATTGGTTCATGTTCTGTTCCATTAAATTTTATATATTTTGTGTTCCAAATCATGTCTCCCAAACAAGAAGAATACTTAATATCATAAAATATAGGTCATTTATTTTTATAAATATGTCACTAACTTTGATAAAAATTTCCGATACTGTTCAAAATACTATATTCATTCATTTTTTATTGGATTTGATTTTCATTTTTCAATTTCTATTTCTAGGATTATTGTTAATGAGGTATGATCAAAAGGTATGTAACCAAACATTTAATTGGACTCACCCACCCCATGAATAGTCTTTATTTGGACACCATATGAGGTTCTTTGAGTGGACTTAATAGACATTTTTCTATAGGAAATGGATATAGTATGTCCTCTTTCACAAGAATAATAATCCACTCCATTGAATTAATCTACAAGTTATGATACTACTACCACGTAAGTAGCACCACCACCACCATAAGGTGAAAATCATTATATCAATTCATATCATTAGATGTGTTTAAACAATAAAAAACACCCTTTTAGTATATAAAATTTCCCCACCTAAAACATATATTTTATGAGTTACGCCATATACGTGACCATATACATTTTTTCTCAGAGTGTATGGTCATGCATTGAAATTTTTTCATCCATAACATCATTCTGGAAGGATAGGGAATCCATTATGGGATATAATAGATATATGAAATAATCAATCTCATCACAGTTCTCTATGTTAAAAATTATACCTATCATGACATATTTTTATTGACTCTATTAAACATGAGTATCATGGGTCGTCATATATTTAGATTCAGAGTATAACTATGATTTTGATCAACTTCCACCAAGGAGGAATACCCTTTACAATTTCCAAGAGTGATTTCTACTAAGGTCGTGGATTGTAAGGTCTTCAACCAACCCCACACCTGATAAGACCATAACATGATAAGATCAATCATTAATTTTAAATTAAGACATGACATTTTTTACCAGATTTATATTACTAAATGATTTCATATAAGATAATGTGGTTCATCTCACCACCATTATGATTCAAGTATCACTAATTTAGTTATATCTAGTTATCACTCCATGTAGAAGGTCGAGTTACTTATAGAAAGGATATCGATAACCTAGCATTCATCTTCAGCATGAAAAAAATGATCTCCTAAAATTTTCCTCCTCATATTTCAATTTCATTTTCATTTATTGTTATGGATACCTGGATGGTGGGTTTTTATTCCATTCTATTGGTGGATGACTCAGATGGTTTGGGCCCCTCTCATCAACATTACATCATGGGATCCATAAAAAGGATGTGAAATATTATTCAAATTTAAATATATATTTACCAAAAGTGGGGGATCACCTACATGCTCATACTGAAACACCAAACACTTATTATAGAGGTAGTGAGAACTACTTCCACTAATGGTGTTCCTCCACTAGTACCGCTACCTACACAATCAAGGAAACCATAAAAAATATCCTAATAAAAAATAAAATATTTCTAGGACCAAGATTAAATTAACAAAAAAATATTATTATGTAAATTTTATTATAATTACCCATTAATTTTTCGGCTGGAATTTTGAAAAGAAATAGTATTTATTTGGATGCTTAAAAAAGTTTAAAATGGACATTTCAATATAGATTATGATGTTGTATAATTTTTATGACCACTAAACTAGTCTCTTTAGGGTTTTTACCATAGGACATTTGTTAAGTACAATTATGAGCAGTTAAAATTTAAAAAAAATAATTATAATTTAATATTTAATTAATGAATTATTCATTTATTCATGCATGTTCACATAGCCATATATTTATAATATAGATAAATTTTTATATTTCATCCCATTAATTGGGTCATATGCAGTTATTTTTTCATATGTGATATATAATGTCATTTTGGGCACCATAGAAGTCTAGGAACCATTTTTTGATTCTTTTTCTTCTTTTGAGTTTCTTATTTTATTTTCTATATCCACTAGATTCTCCCATAAAACAAACACCCCTTTATGGTAATAATTCATTTCATGAATTAGAGTGAAAGGATTTATTGATATATAGAAATATAGAGGAAAATGGATGTACTACTTCAAAGTATGGGAGGTTCAGGATCATCATGTAGCGGTCAAGTATTACGGAATCAAGCAAATCATCTGTGTGTTCCACTTAAAGGTTGATTTTATAGGTTATTCCATAAATTCTAGATTATATAATATTTTTAAAAATTAAATTATTTTTATTACTTATTATGATCCATTTATATTTATCCATATCCTTTGTGGAGAAAATAATGGTTTATTTATGATTTGAGGGGGTATTAATTCAGAAATATGGATCACATGATGTGTAGTCCATGAAAACATGTTGTGTGTTATTCATGATTGTGGAAGTTGATATTATTAAAAGGAAACACCATGTATTAAGATTAGATTTAATGTAATGGAAATAATCAGTAGAGATGGGTATCTTTTTAAAAAGCCATTATAGGGGAACATGGTTGTATAGGGTACATGACTAGACTCTGTGCGGGTCGAACACCATATATATTTACACAACTATTTTATATACATGACCACACCATGGGAATTACAATATAGTATAACATTTTTTGTTTATGTGCCTGTTAAATGAATAATATTCCATGTACATTATATTTTACTCTCTGTATCCAGTAGAAGTACACACCGAGGTAGAGATTTTATACTGCACGTCATGTACTAAGTATACACACGGTTAACGACCCTCTTTCATACTGATTGATGGTTTTATAATATAATTACGAAAAATTGTTGTAATTGGATACATGAGTAGTCCATTTTAAGTATATTTCCTCATATATTGTGATTGTAAAACTAGTTAGGTTATTTAAGGATACCAAGTAGGAGTTTTAGGATTTTTCTTAAATATAGACATTCTTCCTTCAATGATGGAACTCTTTTGTCTCCCATGAGGTAGACACATTGATATGAGATAATCCATGAGTTATATCTCTTGAAAATCCATTTCTATCTTTTAGAATGATGACGAAGCAACTAAAAGAATCTCCCATAAGTCCTAGGATTTTCATATCCCATGTAAGACTCGTATTCTACTCTTTGAACTTAGAGGATACCATTAGGGATTCCCCTATCTACTTATAGTTACCAACGGTCCCCTAAGAGATGTCTTTAATTAACTGATAACCTATAAAGTCCATTATTTGAGAAATAAAAAATTTTAACATTACTGATGGTCTCATGTGGGAGGCATATCTTTATGTACATTATACATACAGTCAGTGATATGGTATATGATTCCTCCCTTTTACATCATTGGTGAGGATCCAAATCAGGATTCATCTCATGTGATATTAATTGAGGTACCTACTGAGTGACTGGATGTTTGATCAAAAATGAGTTAGATATTTGGGTGATTGTTTAGTAAAAATAGATTATGTCAACATAGAACCCATACTAAACTAGTAATCCTGAGAGGTTGTGACAGTGGCTGTGGTTTTATGTGTTCATCTAAAATTTCTTTTGTTCATGAATTCACAAGATTAGTCAGGGCACAACAATTATTTTCATATGTGTTTCTTTGTTCTTGGATGATAGGCCTAATGTGAAATGAAATTATTGGGATGTTGAGATGTACATTTGGTGTATGTATCTAGAGGCATTTTTATTTGATTATTTTACTATTTAAAATTATTGATGGGATTATATCAATATAGTTAATTATTAATTGAGAAATATATTTTACCAATTTAAGAAATGTCAAGAACATTCATAAAGGTTGCTTTAATTGTTTTATTCCTTGATATATATATCAGTTTTCTTATATGGATATCTTGTGATGGAATCAGTATGATACACTATATACTATGCCTAAATGATACCAAGGGTCTCATATAGGACCCTAATGGTGGTACTATTGTTTAATAGGTTAAAATATTTCTTTAGTGATACAAGTATTCCCCTGATGGAATTCCTTGGACAACCAGATAGGTTAAATGAATTTATATACTCATTAAGTGGAAATGCCTAACCATGTATGATTTCAATGGATAGACTTATTGGGGTAGTTTCTTATATTATTAATTGAGTTATTCTTTGATCCCATAAAAGAAAATACTTGTATGGACTCAGGGGAAGAGTTGTTTATGGTACGCCTTAGGTGATACATGGATTCTCATGTAGAAATTCCCTTGACAAAAATAAGTGGTGAATAAATTATATTATGCCTCGAGGGATATATAAAATCACATATAGGAATTTCGTGGACAAGATCATATGTATAATGAATTATTTTTTCATGTTTATCATTATACAAGTACACCATGGTAATGTACCATGGGTCCCCATTTAATCTATATCAGTTATGAAATCCTTTTAATATGATGTAGAAATGATTTGTGTATTCCATTATTATAGTTATTGGAGGTAGGTATAAGTAAACCCATGGTTAGTACATGCATCCCCATGTGGTGATGTAGAATTATCTGAGTCATTTCCATCATTGGTTGATGTATATATTGTTGAAAGATATTATAGTACAATGGGTCGAGGATTTTTTTATTAATTTTTCAACATAATAATCCATATTATATATATATATATATATTTATTAGAGAATGTATATATATATAAAAATATAAATATACATGATATCACACTATCTAGTCGACCGGGATAATTTAACAACTAATCGAAAGTACCTAGTTATTTTAATTCAATTATTTATAGAGATGTTTCTTATCAAGGGGAAGCATATTGGATGAACTTTGAATTGTGAATAAATATGTTTAGGTTCATTCTTTTTTTAATAATGAGACTACTTGTCACTAATGTTTACAAACCTAAGTGTTCATGAAGGCCTTATTACTTCTAGTCAACTTGATAAAAGATGCATGTTTTATTGGGGTAAGGCCTATAGTTTCATGATTGGTCAGATTCAATCATTAGGATTTAATTTACTGGGATAGATTAGCTTGTCAGTTTCTTGGATACCAGGCATGTTGATTAGTTGGGAGTTTTTATTAAATCCTTGTATTTTTATATCAATATCCTTTTTGTACACCTGCATATATTTTTGGCCTAGTAGTTTACCATGATTGTATATATGACTTTCTTGTTTTAGTTTTTATATCATAACATTTATTACGAAAACAAGCCCTGTTTATGTTATTTAATTCTTCAATAAGATTTTTATTTACATGAAAATATGATATCTAAATATTTTTATTGTTTTACTTGATTATGAGAGTGTACTCTCTCCATGGTCTCACTGTAGGACCTCACGTTTATTGGTAGCCACTGAAATATAAAGAGGTCTGCTAGAGGCCTTGTGGGGAACCAACTAAGATCACCAGTTTAGATGAATCCTATCCAAGATTATATAAAGTTGTATCAATGGTATTCCATTCCATTGTATTTTCTATTTGGGATAAAGTGGATAATTGTTTCTAAAATGTGGTGGAATCTACGATGGATATCAGACTAGTTCATTGAGGAAAATTGTTTCTTTAAAAAGTATTGATTTTGAGGATTATTAGTTTGTTGTTATAATATTTTTTGTTTCATTTTAATATGATTTTGTCTTTTATAGACACAGATTCTTTCTCTATGGGATGGTTTATTATTTAATTTTTTTCTCTTGGACCATTAGAAATACGTTAAAGTTTGTTTTGAATCTTGGCTAGCAAAGGAAAAATGTGTCTCATGAATTATTTTTTCTTGCAGGATTATCATGTTATGGGCCTAATAGTGTTGATTTTAATTGGAAAATAATTTATATTTAAACATAGTTAAAAATGATAAAAACAAATTACAGTATATGTCTTTTATGGAATTATACAAAATTTTTATGACTACCATATGTAATTCATTGAGATTTAAGGTGATGTGGATATACATTGGGATGTTTGATAGTGAGTTTGGTGACTTTCTCTTCATGCATAAGATGTTTAGTGAGCCTATTTTCTCAACAAGTCATATGATTTATAAATATTTGACACATTTTCTCATGTTATTTTATTATGTTCTGTTAATTTATGTGTCGTTAACAAACTATATAGTGTTTTCTAACATTGTGTGGAAAGAAATTTTACTTAACCAACAATCATCTATGATTATCTAGTTAGATCACTGATTATGATGTTGATAGGTAATTAAACATTTCACTTTTACTAGAGATTTAGGGTGTATAATACTATATGAATATCCATTTATTTATTGTTCAATATATATTCCTAGTTTGTACCACGACCTCAAGAGAGTAGTGATCAATGGGGATGCTTGATGAGGATCAAGACCTTGCAGTTCATGAAGATAATTTGTATCCTAATTTGTGAATGTTACCATTAACTCCCTTGGAGAGGTACTATATTTTGGTATGTGTGGATAGATCCCATGAAATCATTGAATGGTGTGATCTATAGGTTTTGTGGGAGACTTAGAGGCACCTAATTCTGACATGGATTCATGTTGGTTGATGTTTTTTTTAAATGAGGGAAACTGATTCATGAGGTTTCCCCATTTTTATGGTTTCTCGTCTACAAAATTTTCATGGTTATACAATCATTTGATTTTGAATCACAATTAGTTATTTTGTATTACGATATATTCATGTTGAATCCAATTGGTTTTTTTGGAAAAACCTATTGTCCATGTTTTTTGAAACTGGATTCGGTAGGAATGACTATTTAGGTTCCTAGATAGACTAAGGTGTGTTATTGTTGTTTCCAATGGTGTAAGGGCATGAGAATATTCATTTCATTGTAGTGACAATGATTGATGGGAAGTCATGGAATAAATCATGGAATGTATAAGGTGACTAATTTTGAAGGGGAGTTCTAATGGAACATTTGGATTGTTTAGAATGATGTGTCATGTATCATTGTCATATTTTCTATATCATGGATGAATAATTGTAGAATATGCTGGGATATATTGTTACACACTAGTTTTGTATGTTGATATTTAATTTCCAAGTCATTGAGTATCCATGTGTGAGTTAGGGATAAATGTTTTCAAAACATTCAATGGTAAGTATTTCTAAAAATTTGTGGTTAAATAACTAATGCACCTCTATGTTATGGGAGATGTTGAGGAAAATTCATGTGCTATGCGAAATTCGAACTATTTTTTTTACACAGGAACACATTTTTAGGAGACATGGTGTTAGGTGTTTGGTAAAGGAAAATGGAGCTTGTTGGTTGTGAGTGTGGCTTCAGAGAGATATAAACCGATTTTCATGATATCATAGTTTACAATTATTTTACATATGATCATGCAATATCTTGACATAATCTTCAGAACGTTGAGAGAGTTTTGACTATATACCAAGAATCTTTAATTCCCCATTGTCATTTTTTTATTTGATGTAGGAACCTATAGAGGTTATGCTTGATGATCGATATAATGTAATCTATATAGTGGCGTCTACACCATTGGTAAGTTGAGGGTGGTGACACACATCTTCTGTTGGACTAGGTAGTTAAAATATAATGGGATAATAATATAAATGTTCGTTTGTCATCTTTATTATAATGATGGTAATATGTTGGGGAGTACCAGATAAATAACATTTGAGTCTGTCTCGTGTAAGAGATGGTTGCTAATCCAAAGAGACCGCTAATTAGATAGTTGAGATAGATTAGATTCATAGATTTTTAGGATTATATAATTGAATCTAGTTTTTCCATCATGTCTTTTGATGTATGTGAAGGGTTGTGGTGGTGATTTTGTAATGAACCATGCTTTTATGAATAGATATTTCAGTTGAAATTTTAGTGTTTTATCTTAATAATCATGAAAAAATGTTAAATTAGAATTTTATATTCTAACATGATCTTGATTGATTTTTCTAACCACTCTGTTGGTCACATAATATGGTTTCAATCCTAATAAAGGAGTTATGTGGATTTATAAACTGCATAAATTTTATCAGTATAATTAATAATTAATAATTATTTAATTGAATATTAATTTATTTGTGATGGTTCATTCAAACATATCATTTTAATGGATAATTGGATTTAGAATCTGTCAATGGGAATGAGTTGAATATGGGATTTTTTTGTAGGGGATGAGTAAACTCATGTTGGGCGTAGAGGATGCCTTATTCCCCTTTTCCTTTTTCTATATTTTTCTTCTATTTTTTTACTATTTTCTTTTCATTCTCTCATGGCTTACCATATAATACCCTATATAAATCCATTAAAATTAATGTAAGATAAAAAAGTAATTGGTTGAGATAGATATTTAAATGGATTAATGGAGGTACCTTCATAATGATTCAGAGGAGACGAATCATCAAGCAGTTGTCATAGATCAATGGTATGAGTGACTCTTCTACGGATTTCATCCTAAGTTATGTAATTTTTTAGTGTTTTTAATAAATCCATGAATATGTATGATTTAAATATTTTAGCATAATTTTATGAATATGTTGGACCCTATTGTGGTTCATCTATTGTTTTGGATGCGATAATACATGTTTTCAGTCAATTTAATGGGTTTCGCATTCGGAAATCATGATTATAATTTGAATAGTTCTAGAGCACACATATTGTGTTCATCCCATCTATGGAAGATGATATATTTATATGTACATTACACATATGTGTTATGAACACCATGTACAATGATTGTTCCCTATAGCTGAGTACCGAGCCAGAAAACACATGTAGCGGCACATGGCCATGTTGGGTACACTGTTATACCCTACATGGGTCACATGTTTTAGAGTTACTTTACCAATATAAATATATAGAAAGGACTCATGAGTTACTTATGAAGGTACCCCATTAAGGTACAAACTTTTTAAATTGATTAAATTTATTTTACTTGTGCTTTTACACTTCAAGCATGTATGATGTACATGCCCCGGTGGAGCTATGTGAGTATATGTTGTGTACTGATTAAACACACTGTGTACCCAATCCTTACTACCCTGTGTGGTTTTATAATATACTCTCTCTAAAGAGTAGAATTTAAACAAACATGTAGTCATTTTTTTACCATTTTACATATACTATAATGGTGAAACCATTGTGGATATTTTAGGACACATTAGTGGTTTCTCAAACTTTATTCTAAAAGGGAATGTCCTTCCATTGGTAATCGAACCTAGTTGTCTCACATGAGTGAGAAACTATTATTTGAGATAATCCCAGAGTTATCTACCTTCACTGATCCTTTCATTGATCATACATTAAGGATGTCTCCATGGTTATATTATCTCTATTAGACATAGAGGTTCTGATGATAGTTGTTCTCGAGGATCCCCTATAGGATGCATCTTAATTTTTTTGTCTATAAGATCTCATATTGGATCCCTATATCTTATTTAGATAATTTAGGGACCCATGAGGGACTGGTTGACATACATGACTACCTACAGAATCTATTCTATAATACCTCATAATGTTGGATCTTATTGATGGTCCCATATAGGATGCCACTTCCAATATATTGTTTACAAACCAAAAGGGATACCATGTAGGGTTTCTCCTTTTATCTTCACCAACAAGGTTTCAAAGTTGGATTCCACTCTTACATTATG
This sequence comes from Viscum album, assembly GCA_963277665.1. NCBI lineage: Eukaryota > Viridiplantae > Streptophyta > Magnoliopsida > Santalales > Viscaceae > Viscum > Viscum album. The sequence goes on along the minus strand of OY728142.1, from coordinate 1,875,524,741 downwards.
ACATGAAGGACCTACTGGATTCCATGTTGTCTTTCCACCACTTTAGCTATTGTATTAATGGTTTGGGAGTGATGGTAGCTGTTTTCATAGTAGAACTGTTGATAAACAGGTATGCATGAGAGGAATGACAATTGTAGATTTTTTAGGTGAATACTAACCCTAACTCGTATTTTATGAATCAACATATATACTCATTGTATAGATGTTAATTACAATGGTGTTTCGTAGTTCACGGATGTTCTTCCATACACTATATAATCTTATTGGGACACCCACACAAAATTCCTAGGGCCTGTCTCTTGAGCAATTATTATTTTATTATTATATTATTTGAAATGATAGATGAAATTCATAAAATATAGTGTATTCCAACTTGACAGATACATGGATCGTTATATAAAATTCCATGGATGGGATCATAGGTTATGCGATTTTTTTGCCTCAATTGATACATGATATTCCTTTTGTGAAATAAATTTGTTATATTAGGTAGTCGACACAGTATAACATGCCTTAGAGATACCTAGTTTTCATTATTGGATGTTAGGTATGGGCTTATAGTGGAATGGGGTTTCACACGACTTGCATAATACCTGGATTTTGATATAAATATTAATTTTATGTAGTTATATGATGAATGAATTTATATATTCCTTGAATATTAGATAGATTACAATGTAGGAATTCACTATTTTGACTCATAGAGTGAGTTGATTATATTACCCTTAAAATTATAATTGTAGTCACATGTATAAATTCTAAGCACAATCATAGAGGGAGAGTGTCTTGTGATACTCCTTGGGGGACACATGGATTCCCATGTAATAATTCATTTGAATGACTATGTTGTAAGAACATTATATTATCTCAGGATTGATACATTGATTTTATTTTACGAAATCCATAGAGGAACTCAAAGTGACAATTAATTATATTAAAACATGGGTGATATATATATTCCCATTGAAGAATTACTATGATATATTGTTAGGTAAAATTAATAATTTTATGCATGATTATCATTATTCATAGGAACAATGTTTACTTACTATAGGTACAAATTTTTTTAATATTTGCTAATAGTTATTTTTTGATTAATTATTAGATTTTCAATTGAATTTTTTTTAATATTGATTATAGGAGAGTGTGAGAGAATATATGGTTATCACATGTATACCTATATAGTGTCATAGCCTTCTTGTAGACAGTCATGATACTAGATGAAGTAGGGGTTTTTATTGGGATTTCATACCCAAGGATCGAATATTTCTATTTTTATTCTTGATTCACATATTGATCATGTTTGTTCTTATATATATATATATTATGTTATTGTGGTATAATTTGATTAAAAACAAATAAAAACCACAAACATATGCCAAAATGTAGGATATAGACCCCCAAGGGATATGCCACACATAAAGACTTATTTATTCAATACATTGCCGAAGGAATAGTTGGAATGAATCCCATCAACTGGACCAATGGCCCAAAAATTACCATGATGTCCCAGTGCAGTGCCATGCTTACATCATGCTAAGGTCACTATCATCATTCATCATGATTCCATCACTACCTTCCTGCATCATGCTTGCATTATGCCTCTGTCACCAACTAGATGCATCATGCCCACCACACCACATACCCATGAAAATTCAATCCCATGAAAATTGGAACCAAGGTCTAATGTAGGATTACATTTTTACATTACCACATGATAAATCCAAAACATTCATACACTAATATATATAAAATATATGGGAATATATATAAACATATAAAAATAAAAATATTCTATGAAACATGGAATGTTCTATTGGGACCATAGACCCATGGATCGAATGTGGTCTCATACAATTTATTTTATTTATCTTTCTAGTTATGTGTTGACTTTGATGAACATATTTCATGAGCATTAAATTGTTAATATATATTTGTAAGTACAACAATGGTGTGGAATTCTAAAATTATTTCAAACCCATGTACATGCACCTCTGTTCGAATGAAATCCCTATGTCTAGATTTTAGGTTGATAATATATGGATAGAGGTTAGGGAAGAGGAATATAGTTGCATGACTGAACGAAGGCACTCATGTGGATTCTTTTAATCACGATGGAGCTTCTTGGTTATTTAATAAAGATTGACTATATGGTCTATATTATAGTTTTTAGTTGGTATATTTAATCTTAATTCTATATCTATTATGTACCAAAATCTATATTGTCATCCCAATGGGTGACTAGTGTTTTATCTATGACATGGTCTTCCATGATTTTATAAAATTACAATTATTTTTATTTTAGTATCAATTTTAGTTATATATAGATTTAGATCTTTTATTATTTAATGTGTTGGTTGATATCTATTTATTTTCAATATTTTCACTATGATATGAGTTCATATACTCTCCATGAACACATAATAATCCCTTTATGCAATCCTAGAGCCTAAGGAAAATGGATAGGGACAATGTAGACCTAGGGTCAAACAGGATTAGAGCACTAGTTTAGTGAAAATTGGTTCACAATTTTATAATGTTGTATAAAACGTGCTCCATTTATTTTTATTTGATTTTTGGGATATTATAGACAATTGTATTATGAATATGTTTGAATCTATGATTGTTATTAGGCTAGTGGGTGAATAACACATGTTCAAATGGACTATCCAAGATACCTTAGTAATATAATTTCTATTCTGATCTATGATGATTTAGCTGTATATGAATTTCCCTCTTTAGTGATGAAATATTTTTTGGTGAATGTATATATTATGGATTTATGTATCATATCCCATAGTCAATAGTTCGGGGAATGATTTTGAGTCTTGGATGGAAAATGAAAGTGTTTTTGCACACTTCATTTTTGTAATGCACGATTCACATGTTAAGGGCCATATAGATCCCAATTATACTAAATATAGGAGACAGTTTCATTATTTCTAAAAAAATCATTCTTAGCCATATAGGATTTTTGTCGAATTATTTAGATTTCATAGAATTGTGTATATGTTTCATTTTGATTGTGGATGATGTGAATCTATGTTGAGAGATTTTATGGTGAGGATTTTGACTTATTCCTCATACACAAGAGGTGTGGTGGCCTGAGTGGGTCGATAATATATATGGTGCCTAAAATTTTGACTCCTTTTATGGTGTTTTATTCCCATAGAGTTGGTTATTTATTATGTTATTATCCAACTACACAGTGTTTTCCTTCATATCATGGAACAAGATTTTACTTAACTGACCATAAAATGTGTTTATATAGTAATATCATTTATTATTACGTTGATAAGTATAAGGAATTATATATTTAACTACTCATTGAGAAGGTATTTCGGTATATGGATAGCTGATGAGAGTCAGTTTGGTATTTCTTCAACATTGGTATCATGGCCTCTAGGGAGAATTTACTTATGAGGACTCTCAATGGGGATCTATATGTTTTAGTCTATGTTGATGGTTCTTACCAACATAGTCCAGTGTTATTATTAACTATTTTTTAGAGGATTGATGTTTTGGTGTAGGATGTAATACTTTGTGATCCAACTGTGATACTTCATCTATAAGTCTAGGTGGGGGACCTAGAGGCCCTTAGTTTGCACACAAACCCTTATTGGTCAGCATTTTATTCAAATTTAGGGAAACCTATGATCTCGGTTAGACATGGTAAATGGAATCGATTTTATGTAATTATCTTGGTTATATAATATTTTTATAAAAATTCCATTTTAGTTATTGTTTTTTTCAACACAATTTTATTGTTGCATTTGAATTTTGTGGAATCACCTTGTACTCATGTTCTTCAATACTGGATTTTGTAGGAAGGAATCATTGAGTTACTAGACTAATAACCTATATTTCTATTATTCCAAACATTTTAAAAGTAAGAATTTATTCTAGTTATTGAATCGATGATTGATTAAAAGAGGTTGGGTAATAAATTATGGCTTGATTAACATCTCCAATTTTGAAGAGGGGTTATATGGGAACCTCAAGAATGTTTATAATTATTTATATAGTAGAATAATTATCCTATAAATATGTTATATGAAACATAGGATCTTCAATTAAGAGAAAAAGATACAAACAATTTCATGTGATACCATATAAATTTAATTTTTTTGACTGGTTGTGTGTGAGATTAGGATTACTATTTTAAAATCTTGTAATGGGCGGACTTTCCATTGATTTTTGGTTAAATAATAAATGTTTCTCCATGGTAGATATTAAATTTCTGATAAATTAGATTTTGTGGCCAGTTTGACATGTGTTTGGACATGGACACACATTGTTGATAGATTTTGTTTCATGTAATAGGTAATGAAAAATGCATCCTTTTTTATGTGAGCATGGCTCGGGGGAGCTATAGACACCTTATGATGGAATATTTGTGTAATCATAGCAAGATATGAACATGATATATCTAGGAATATATTTAGTATTATGATAGTGTTTCATTAATATTCCTATATTCTTATCTTTTTAAATTTTTATCCTATGTTGATAAATGAATCTGTTATGGTTGATCTCGAAGAGAGATATAAGTTAATTAATCTGGTGGGGAGTATAGAATTGGTTGTCTGATGGTGGTAACAATATATTTATACAAAATTCTATTATTAATAGAGAATGGTCCACCGAGCCTGATGATACATTGATATAGTGATAATAAGGATGCTATTGTTGTTGGGAGTACCAGAATGGTCATAGATAAGTGTTTTTCATGTAGAATATTATTATTGATGCTTTGAGACTTGTCATTGGACTGTTGAGATATAGTAGTTTTTCATATCGTCATGATCAGAGATTTTATTCTTGTTTATCCATAAAGGATTATTATGGATAATAAGGGTAATGGTGATGAGATTGTAACAACCCATGTTTTTTGGGGTGGAAATTTGAGAACAAACTTTATTTTTTCTTTTATATTCATGTAATGGTGTATATTGTTAATTTTCCTATATCATGTGATCTATGTGGTTTTTTGATGAAAATGTAGGATCTTTAATAGGGTTTTACAATAAGACATGAGTTAGATATAATTATGAACCATCGAATTTTAGTTTAATAAATCATATTTAATATTTTATTAATTATTTATTAATTTTTTTCGTGATGTTTTGTTTGACTTATTTTTTGAATGGTGGTATAGATTGATATTTGTTGTCCACTACTAATTCCTAGATAGGGATATTCCCTATGTGAGGCATATGCTCGTCTTGGTTGTCAAGGAAGACCTACTAACTGTTTTTTCCATTCGTTCTTTTTCTTATCTTCCTTTTTTCCTCATTTTGGTTCATTCTCCCCCAAATTCTCAAATTAAACCCCCGCAATGGGATTACATTTTCATCTTAAAAATGTATTAAATGTAAATTGATTGAGAAATAGATAGAGGGAAATTGGCATTTTTATCCCGGATCTTTGGGAGGATCAGGATCGTCATGTGATAGCCTTGGATCGCATAAACGGGTGATGTTTCGGTAGTTTCCCCCAAATGGTAGATAACTACATTTTCCATTAAATCCTCATTTATATTCCAATTCCAATTTTATTGACATTTTATGAATTAGTTATGACACCTTGTTTGTTTATATATTTTTTATGATAATTCTAGTGGTTCATTCTTTTATGGGAGGTTTCCCGTTTAGAAATCAAAACCACATGGTGTGTATTTTAGGTACATGTGTTGGGTATTCTTCACATTCATGTAAGTTGATAATTTTATAAGTACACATCATTTATGGTGAGTAAATTCCATATATTTGGACTCATCCATGTATCTATGTACCAAAAAATCCAACCCATGTAGGGGAACATGACTGTATAGTTTATGTGCACATATAGGTTACATTTCTAGACCCCGTGTGGGATAGATGAATTATAAAACTACAACACTAGTATACATACATGGGATGGCCATATGAAATACATTTTATGGTTTCCAATGTATATAAAAGGTGTTTACATGAAAAAAAATATTTGTACGTGGGATTTATCATGCCAAGTTAGACTAGTGTATACAACCTGGTAGAGCTTTTGGAGTATACATTGTCTATGGAGTATGCACATTGTGTACTACCCCTTGATACAATTTGAGAGGTTTTTTATATTCATTCCCAAAACTCTTAAAATGAATATTTAGTTTTCAAATGTGATTATCATTCAACATAGATCATGATGGCGAAACCCAAGAGGTTGCTTGAGGACTCATAGTATAAATTTTATTATTTATCTAGAATGAATATGATATTCCTTTGGAAATTGAACATAATTGTATTCCGAGAGTGATACCACTGATATTAGATGATCCATGAACTATCACTCATGAAGAACAAATTCATTGATATTCCTTTTATGATAACTCCCTTGAGTTATTTTCCATTTTTTCCAAATAAGATGTGAGGTTAGTCGTTCTTGAGGATTCCATATAGGATGCCTCTTCATATATTTCTACCTACAGTATGTCGTGTAGGATACCTAAATATTCTTACGGTTATAGAGGGTCTTCTGAGGGATCTCATCACTTATATGTTCACTTAGTTAAACCCGAATAATATCCTTCTACATATTTACTCTTACTGAGGGTTCTAATTTAAGCACCTCCTTCAATTTAATGTTAACTTACTATCATGGATCCCATGTAGGATTAATACATTTAATTTCAATATTATAGATCATGTGTAGAAATAATAACCTATGTTATTATGTGAGGGACATAGTTGTTTCCTTGATTTTTTACCGATCATTAGCTATTGAATTGTCGGTTTGGGTAGTGATGGTAGAATCTATCACATTATACCTCATTATGAACATGTATTTCTAAGAGGTAGAGATAGTAATGGTTCATTTAAGAATTCATCCACCTTAACTCATTGTTTATTAATTATCATATTTACTCAGGCTTTATCTTTGATTACCAAAGTTGTTTCATAGTTCTCGTCTGATGTGCCTAAAATGATGTGATTGTATTGGTATTCCTTGTCAAAAATCCTATAGTCTGGCTCCATGGAACTTTTTATTTGAATGTTATATAAATTTAAATACCAAATCTACATCTTAGAATGAAGTATTTATTCATTGATATATACTTAGGTTCCTTTTCACATAACTCCTTGTATGGTCTAAGTGATATTATATATTGTGTTATGCCTTGATTGATAATTATATTTCTTATGTTAAATTAGTTAGATGGACTCAGTATGATTCTATGTATACCATGAATCAGTGATACATGGGTTCCCTTATATGATTCCATATAAGAACCTATAGGGGAATGGAATTATATTCTCCTTTAGTGATACATGGATTCCCATGTAAGAATTAAATGATGGAAACATATATTGGATGAACTTGTGTATTCCATTACTGATACATGGATTCTAATGTAGGAATTCCCTGGAAAAGCACTGATGATCAGTTGTTTCTATAATTAATTGAGTGATACATGGATTACCATATATTCCATCCTTATAAGGATTCATAAGGTTCATTTTTTGATACTCATTAGGAGATAAATGTAATCCCATGTAGGAATTCCATAGATGGATATAGTTCAAATATCATTATATAATTCCTAGAGTTATATGTGGTTTCCCTTATGGGAATTCAATAGATTTATTAAGAGGGAAGTTGAATTATAGTACACTTTGGGTAATACATGGGTTCCCATTGACTAATTAATTATATGAACTAATAGACAAATTGAATTATTTTATGATTTTTATCTTTATACGTGGTCACCTTGGATACGTACGACAAGTCCAATTTTTTTATATGAGCTATGAGTTCCTTTTTAGAATGTCTAGTAGATACATGAAATACATCATTATAGTGATTTGGGGTGAGTACGTGTGAACCCATGGTTAGGAAATAATGCCTCAAATATTTACATAGGTATCCCAGAGATATTTTTAGTTGTGGCTAAAGAATTATTCTCAAGCTTTATTCTAAAAGGGATTTTCCTTTCCTTGGTAATCGATCCTAGTTGTCTCACTTGTGTGAGAAACTATTATTTAAGATAATCGAGGAGTTATCTACCTTGACTGATCCTTTCATGGATATTATATTAAGGATGTCTCCATGGTTATACTTTCTCTGTTAGACAAGGTGGTTCTGATGGCTGTTGTTCTCGAGGATCCCTTATAGGATGCATCTTAATATTTTTGACATATAAGTTATCATGATGGATTACTATTTCTTATTTGGATAATTTATGGACCCTTGAGGGATTGGTTGACATACATGACTACCTACGTAATCCATTCTATGATCCCTCATAATGTTGGATCTTATTGATGGTCCCATATAGGATGCCACTTCCAATATATTGTTTACATACCAAAAGGGATACCATGTAGGGTTTATCCTTTTATCTTCACTAACAAGGTTACAAAGTAGGATTCAACTCTTGTGTTATGACATGAGGGAACTATTGGATTCCATGTTTTCTTTCCAACAATTTTTCTATTGTATTAATTGTTTGGGTGTGATGGTTGTAGGATTCACCATAGAAGTATTGATAAACATGTATGCATCAGAGGATATGAAACTTTTCGATTGTTTAGGTGTAGACTACCCTTCACTCATATTTTATGAATAAACCTATATACTCACTGTATATATGATAATTACAATGGTGTTTCTTAGTTCTCAAATGTCCCTCCATACACTATATAATCTTATTGGGACACCCATACAAAATTTTTAGGGCATGTCTCCTGAGTATTTTTTTTCATTATTATATTAATTGAAATGATAGATGAAATTCATCAAATATAGTGTATTCCATCTTGATAGATACTTGGTTCATTTATATAAAATTGTATTGATGGGATCACAGGTTATGTGGATTTTTTATGCATCAATTGATACTTGTGATTCCTTTTTTAAAGTAAATTTGTTATATTAGGTAGTCTACTGTCACACACGAACTCCGCACTATGGAAATGACTTTTAATTTTATTCTTATTCTATAATTTTTATTTGGAATTAAATTTGTTATGTCGAGATGCGTGATGGAATCGACTTGAGTTTTGTGTTGCTGATAAATGTGCGTATTGACTTAGCAATGCCTGCTACTTTATTTTAATTATTTTGGCGCTAGTTTTTAAATTTGCAGTTTGAACCTGTTTATATATACACACACTTGGGTTGTTCTATGGCGCGCGGCTGTGTGTGTGACCGTGCGTAGTGTCTAACATTACTAAATAATATAATATTATCTTGTTATTATTAATTAGGAATTTGTTTATTCTTTCAAATTTCATTTATTTATTTTATTTTATTTTATTCATTTATATTTTTATTTATTTTTATTTCATTTTATTTATTTGTTTTTATTTCATTTTAATTCATTTTTTTTCATTTTTTTTCTTTTCTTTTTCCTTTTCCTTTTCTTCTTTTTTTCTTCTTTCTTTCCCTCTCTCTTCCTCTCCCCTATTCTCTCTTCGTGCTGCCCTTTCCCCCTAGCGCCGAAACCCTAACCCCCTGTTCGTCGCAGCAGCCCCGCCGGCGCCCCTCCACTCGCCGCTCCCCTCCGGCACCCCTCCACATCGTCGCGCCTCCTCCCTCTCCGGCTTCCACCCTTGCCGCACCTCCTCCCTCTCCGGGCGCCGCCCCTACCTGCTTCCTCCCGGCTCCGGCGCAGACGAGACCGCCGGCACCCCTCCGCACCGCCGACCTCCCTTCCGACTCCCCCTCCTCCCAGCCGGCACCCGACCGCCGTCGGCCGCACCCTCCCGTCCAGCTCCGCCCATGCTTCTTCTTCCCCGACTGCTCATCGCCGCCTGAAACCCCCTCCATAGTCGGATCTCCCATATTCCGGCACCGTCCCGCTGCCCTACCCTCACCTAGCATCCGCTGTCCGATCCCGACCCCCTTTGCGGCGCGATTCCGGCGAGTCCAGCCCACTTTTCGGTGCGTTTCCGGCAAACACGACATTTTTCTATGCCTTCGTGTTGCTCCGGTGTGCCCAATAGTCCCCTCATGGGTTTGCGATGGGTTTCCCGGGTCATGTCGGACTGCATCTCGTCCACTGCCGCTGAAGGAAAAACGAGTCGGATCATTTCGGTCTGCTCGCCGATTTCTGGGTAAGAATATATTTATGCATTTATATATATTTTTTTTTACGCCACGTTAAAAATATGAATTTGAGTCTGCGGACCCTTGGGGTCTTTATCTGGTCCAGAGTCGGTTTCTGGTTTACGTCTTCTTGCGTCTACGATGTTTTGCTTGTTTAATTAATTTAAGATGTTCTTTAATTAACTTGTTGAGTGCGAATTGTGATTATGTGGAGAATTATGTTTACTTTCTTAAATAAATCTGGTGTTCTATGTTTTATCTGTTTGGTGCGAAACTAGTTTTTAAAATAATTTAGTTTGCATTTGTTTTGTTTGGCAGTGTGTTATTATGGTATGGGTGTGTTTCTGTTGAGAACCTTGTATCTGGTCAATTGTTAGTGTTTTGTAAGTTGTGCAGTTAGTTTATTAATATATGCAGGCGGTGCAAAGTATTTTTTTTATATAGCGTCATGTGCATTGGTTTTCAAACAGAATTATTTTGGTATAGTTTTGTGGTAAAACTTTGAAACGCACCTTGAAAATGTTTTAGTAAGTGTTTCTTTAATTTATTTAAATTGTTTATGTGAAAAAAATATATTTTTAAGACACTTTATTTTACATTGATTTTAAAGTGGTATCTTAATATGAAATACGATGTGTTTTATTTGAAAACCCGGGTCAAGCTTCTTCTCACTATATTATAAAATGTATTACTGGTTTATCAAACTGTGTAAAGGATGCAGTTAGTGTTTTGGGTGTGGTTTCAATGTGCACTTGGTTGTAGAAGCTGGCTTTGGGTGCGTTCTTGATAAAAAGTTTCATTTTGTTATTTATAATTGGTTCATAAAATTTTTTAATGATTTGTTAAGTTGTAAAGGGGGTGCAGATTGTGTTTTGGGGCTCTTTTGGTACATCGTATCTTTTTTTATCTGGGTGCGTTAATGTGATGTGTTTTTCTGAAATGTTTTATAGATTGCTTATGTGTTTATTTGTCTTATTAAATTATTTTTGTAGTGCGTTGGACCTCGCTACGATGGTTTCAAGTTGCGGGTGTCCGGAATGCCTACAGGTACATGCATAGGGTAAGGCATATATATATATATGCCCTCATTGTACATATTCCCTCATGGCGCAAGGAATATGTGCAATGCAGCTAGGGGTGTATATATATATGTATAAATGCATGTGCGTGTGCGCGCCAAGTGTCGGTCCGAGTGGCCATCGGCAAATAGCGACATGTTTGAGGTAGGTTTCCTATGCCTATGCCTTTAGATTGAATATCATAATTGCTTGATTTATTTAAAAATATGTTATATGTATATATATGTTATATTTACAGGTTATGAAATCTGGGTGCATTCGCTAATAATGGTTATGCATTTGTTTTGGAAAAATGTAATGTAATACAAATGCCATTTGGACTTTCATAAATTAATTTCATCATTTTAAGAAAGAGTTCAAACTTGTTTTTTTTATGTAACATGTAGATTTTTAAATTGAGATTTTTAAAAGGTTTTGCAAAGAGTTTAGATGATTATATGTTTAAAAATGAAAACTATTATTTTTGAAACCATAAAGCCTGTTTTGGCCCTTTTGAGTGTACGAATATGTGCCTAATTTTGGAGCTTATCCTTTATGTGATGTGAAAGAGGGGAATGCGCTTAAGGAGGGAGAACGGTGGTGAGAGGTTTAGAGAGTATTTCAGATAAAGAAAGTGTGACGTTCATTTCTTTCCTTTTGATAAAAGCTCACCACCTTTTTGGAATTGAGCACAATAGTAAACCCGGGTATCTAAGTGGGTGACCAGGACTAGTACGCTAGATGACAAGGCAGGGGTTCGTCCCAGTTTGTCTAGCAGGATTGACGCAACAACACTAACTAAACATATGAATTTCTGGGGGCCGTGGCCTTCTAAGCCACGTTTTCTGAGGGTCGTGGCCTTCTAAGGCACGTTTCACTGAGGTACGAGGTCTTTAGTTTCCCAATTGTTTTAGCTACCTCTAGGGATTACCCATGGTGCTCATCTCTGTCATGCTGCTAACGATGTAACTTTCTTTTCAGTTTTTTCATACTTGATGCCTTGTTTGTGAAAACCATATTTTAATCCAAACTGGTTTCTTTTCATTTTGAAATGTTAAATGCATGCATGGAACCTATTTTGAAAATGTAGTGGAAGTAAAAGGCTTTACCCGAAAATGCAAACTCGTTACTTAAATTTGAAAAGGAGAAACACTATTTTATTATATCTTATTTACAAACTGGCATTGTGGATTTCTTAATAAAGGCAGAGGCAAAGGACGTGGTTGTTTTTTTGGCTTTCCTACTGAGCATCTCGGTGCTCATGCCTACTTTACATTTCAGTTGCAGTTTTCAGTCTTGGATCACTTTTGTAAGTGTGTGGTTGTCGTACCGTGGTGATCCACGGGGTCACCTGAGGTATGTCGCGTTTCTTTATTTATTCCCTTTTCTGCTGCCACGTCGTTCGGTTTGTTTTCCTTTATTTATATGCTTGTTCAGTTTATGTTTTCTTATCTTTTTCATGGGCCAAACCTTTCCCAACTAGTTTGTTTTGATTCCCGGCACTAGTTGCCATCCCGGGGGGATCGGGAACGCCCCTAGGGACTTTCCGCGGATCAGCTCGGGTGACCGGTTTTGGGTCGACCCGGGTTGGTTCGTGACAAAATGGTATCATAGGTGCCCTTGTCATTTGGGGTGTCAAGTAGCTTGGTGATTAAGTGTGTTGGGACTCGAGAGGTAGGTGCGGGAAGGACGTCATGAACCCTCGCCCGTCCCGAGACTCGAGTTTCCAGGGGTAGTCCAGGATTTGAATTTTCTTCTTTGGATTGGTCGGTGTGGATGAGGGATGACAAGGGAAGTGATCCGGTGTTACGCGATGTGCCTGCATGGAGTAGCGACCCATGTACGTCCTGAGTGCACGGTTCAGGATGCTTCCTATGGTTGATGCTCGCTTGGAGCATGGCCTGCTAATCCATGTTACTGGGTTGGTGCAACCACTAGTCCCTTATTTTTGGATGTTTTTATGTGAGTTGTGTTTGACCTTCATTTTGGTTGGTGTGAGTAGATCTTAAAAATGAAAATGGATTTTTGTGAAGGTGGTTTCAAATGGGAATGTGGTGTTAGAGTGGAAAAGTGGTTTTGAAATGGAAATTGTTTTCTTTTAGCAAATGTGTGGTTTCAAAAGGGAAAAATGGGAGGTGTTTTGGAAGTCGTTTTGGAATCTCATTATCACTTTTTGGAATGTGAATTGGAAAATGTTTTTGAAATTGGAAATGTACTGCTTTGATGATAAGTTACTTTTTCAAATTGGTTGGGAATTTTTGCTTTATGCTGAATGATCTGTTTTGAAAGTGAGAAGTGTCTTGAATTTACCCTTGGTATTCCTATGAGTGATCACATACATTGAGGTGCGCATGTGGCAAGTGGGGAAATTGGTGATGTGAGTGGATGGGTGCTTGAGCTAGCACGGGGACATGTATGTATCAGACTTCATGGGATATCAATGGGGGATATTTAAGTGGTTCTGTTTGATGAAAGATGGTTTAAAAAAAGGGGGTATTCAAGTGTTTAGAAAAGTTAGTGAGAAATTGTTTAGCGTTCTCTTTTCATGTTAAGTATTATTTTTCATGGGTTCTTGGTTTTGACATATTGAATTGTGGTTGAAATAGTGATTTGAGTTTGAGCTTTCGTTTGTGATTGAGGTGTGGAATTTTGATTCATGATGGGTATCGATTCGGATTTTTGCTTCTTGTTTGTGAGTATGCTGCCCAGAAAAGTCCCAGAAGTTCCTAGTGAGCCTCTTCTGGTTGTTGGTTCTACCTAGACCCTTAGCGGGGCGGTGGAATTGAATTCTCTTCAGTCATTGTCTAACTCCTGTGGCGATCATGATTTGTTGAAGGTAGAGAACTAGATTGGTGAAGTCGTTGGTGTTTTCATGTTATTGGGAACTCCTAAAGCTAAGAGAGTCTTTTTGGATCAGGTCCATTTGAAGGTACAACTTGGGATTGGTGGAGGAGATAACCCTAGTGTCATTGCATGATGGTATGACTTGGAAGGTGTTTAGGACCACTCTCATTAGTTGGTTTATATTTGTGGAAGCGAAGGTGATGGAAGCGACAAGGCTCGTGAGTGTCCAGCAATGCCATCGAATAGTGAAGGCCTACGTTGGGCATCTCAAGAAGTTGGTTCCCTTTTCTCCAAAGATAATGTCTTAGAATCAGTTAATGTTTCTCTTGTGTGGGGTCTTCGACTATTGTTCAAGGACCGATCCCCTTTGTTGTTTGGGATGGTCCCCCATTCTGTGAGAGCGAACCGGAGGAACCCACCTCAGACAAGTTTTCTTATCAATTCCACCTTCTATTAGTCGGGCCACTCTCGTGTTCGCTTCTTGTGTGGCCGGTTTGGGTACTTTAGGTCTCCTTATTGTCATCCATTTAAGACTTGTCGTCAGTGTGGCTGTTTGGGAAACCTAGAGAGGTTATGCTAGTAGCTTCGTCAGGAGGAGTCTCGACCGAAGGATGTCAGCTCCTGGCTGCGGGGCAGCAGATGCTTCAAGACATCAGAGCTCCAGCCACAGGTCTCGGAGTGAAGCCTTTCACGCAGTCAGGAACCGTGGGGTGTGGGTCACATTGGTCTAACTTTTGTCTCCAGTGCTAAAATAGGGACAGTTTAAGTTTCTCGGTTCAAGCTTCCTCGTCTTTGAAGGTTCTGTTTTTCTGTAAGAGGCGCAAAGGTCTCTTTTTCTCGTTGTGGTATTTGTTCTTTGAATACCCCACTGTGGTTGTAAAAAGGCATGGTGATCTTGTTTTCTTGTAATTCCTGCAGCTACGCCTCCTCAAGTGTGACCCATTTTGTTTTAACGCATGCTTGTTTTGGAGATGCTCATCCCTTGTAGAAATGATGAGTCATGGTTAGGATCGTTATTTGGTAGAATTATTCTTTGGGTTTCTCTTGTCACAGTGGTCTCTGGTTTGGGTCGGAAGATCTCATGTCGGTTTATACTGGTTGGTTAAAGCTGGTTAGTTCTTAAATGGTGGGGAGACCCACCATGAATCTTGAAGTTCTTTTTTTCGAGGTTTGGTCTGTGTGGTGGTTCCCTCTTGGGTCAAGTTAGCAGTTCCAGAGATAGTTCATGCTAAGAGCCTCAATGTCGGTTGTGTTAGTCGGGTTCTTGTGGTGGGAAGAACCCTCCTCATTTCCTGATGGTTCTTTTCTTTTTAGTTCCCCTCAGTGTTGTTCGGGTGTGACTGATGGAGTGAAAAGTCACGCCGAGTTGCGATTTTGTTGGCCACATTTAGTTTCAAAGTCAAGTTTTTTTTCTCCTCATTTGGCTTGGTGACTTTCTAGGGGCAGAAAGTTTTTATGGTGGGGAGAATTGTCACACCCGAACTCCGCACTATGGCAATGACTTTTAATTTTATTCTTATTCTATAATTTTTATTTGGAATTAAATTTGTTATGTCGAGATGCGTGATGGAATCGACTTGAGTTTTGTGTTACTGATAAATGTGCGTATTGACTTAGCAATGCCTGCTACTTTATTTTAATTATTTTGGGGCTAGTTTTTAAATTTGCAGTTTGAACCTGTTTATATATACACACACTTGGGTTGTTCTATGGCGCGCGGCTGTGTGCGTGATCGTGCGTAGTGTCTAAAATTACTAAAAAATATAATATTATCTTGTTATTATTAATTAGGAATTTGTTTATTCTTTCAAATTTCATTTATTTATTTTATTTTATTTTATTCATTTTTATTTTTATTTATTTTTATTTCATTTTATTTATTTGTTTTTATTTCATTTTAATTCATTTTTTTCATTTTTTTTCTTTTCTTTTTCCTTTTCCTTTTCTTATTTTTTTCTTCTTTCTTTCCCTCTCTCTTCCTCTCCCCTATTCCCTCTTCGTGATGCCCTTTCCCCCCCAGCGCCGAAACACTAACCCCCTGTTCGGCGCTGCAGCCCCACCGGTGCCCCTCCGCTCGCCGCTCCCTGCCGGCACCCCTCCGCATCGCCGCGCCTCCCCCCTCTCCGGCTTCCGCCCTTGCCGCACCTCCTCCCTCTCCGGCCGCCTCCCCTACCCGCTTCCTCCCGGATCCGGTGCAGACAAGACCGCTGACACCCCTCCGCACCGCCGACCTCCCTTCTGACTCCCCCTCCTCCCAGCCGGCACCCGACCGCCGTCGGCCGCACCCTCCCGGCCAGCTCTGCCCATGCGCCTTCTTCCCCGACTGCTCACCGCCACCCGAAACCCCCTCCATATTTGGATCTCCCATATTCCGGCGTCGTCCCGCTGCCCTACCCTCACCTAGCATCCACTGTCTGAACCCGACCCCCTTTGCGGCGCGATTCTGGCGAGTCCATCCCCCTTTCCGGCGCGTTTCCGGCGAACACGACATTTTTCGGTGCCTCCGCGTTGCTCTGGTGTGCCCAATAGTCCCCTCGTGGGTTTGCGATGGGTTTCCCGGGTCATTCCGGACTGCATCCCGTCCACTACCGCCGAAGGAAAAACGAGTCGGATCATTTCGGTCTGCTCGCCGATTTCTGGGTAAGAATATATTTATGCATTTATATATATATATTTTTTACGCCACGTTAAAAATATGAATTTGAGTCTGTGGACCCTTGGGGTCTTTATCTGGTCCAGAGTCGGTTTCTGGTTTATGTCTTCTTGCGTCTACGATGTTTTGCTTGTTTAATTAATTTAAGATGTTCTTTAATTAACTTGTTGAGTGCGAATTGTGATTATGTGGAGAATTATGTTTACTTTCTTAAATAAATATGGTGTTCTATGTTTTATCTGTTTGGTGCGAAACTAGTTTTTAAAATAATTTAGTTTGCATTTGTTTTGTTTGGCGGTGTGTTATTATGGTATGGGTGTGTTTCTGTTGAGAACCTTGTATCTGGTCAATTGTTAGTGTTTTGTAAGTTGTGCAGTTAGTTTATTAATATATGCAGGCGGTGCAAAGTATTTTTTTTATATAGCGTCGTGTGCGTTGGTTTTCAAACAGAATTATTTTGGTATAGTTTTGTGGTAAAACTTTGAAACGCACCTTGAAAATGTTTTAGTAAGTGTTTCTTTAATTTATTTAAATTGTTTATGTGAAAAAAATATATATTTTTAAGACAATATATTTTACATTGATTTTAAAGTGGTATCTTAATATGAAATATGATGTGTTTTATTTGAAAACCCGGGTCAAGCTTCTTCTCACTATATTATAAAATGTATTGCTGGTTTATCAAACTGCGTAAAGGATGCAGTTAGTGTTTTGGGTGTGGTTTCAATGTGCGCTTTGTTGTAGAAGCTGGCATTGGGTGCGTTCTTGATAAAAAGTTTCATTTTGTTATTTATAATTGGTTCATAAAATGTTTTAATGATTTGTTAAGTGGTAAAGGGGGTGCAGATTGTGTTTTGGGGCTCTTTTGGTACATCGTATCTTGTTTTATCTGGGTGCGTTAATGTGATGTGTTTTTCTGAAATGTTTTATAGATTGCTTATGTGATTATTTGTCTTATTAAATTATTGTTGTAGTGCGTTGGACCTCGCTACGATGGTTTCAAGTTGCGGGTGTCCGGAACGCCTACAGGTACATGCATAGGGTAAGGCATATATATATATATGCCCTCATTGTACATATTCCCTCATGGCACAAGGAATATGTGCAATGCAGCTAGGGGTGTATATATATATATATGTATAAATGCATGTGCGTGTGTGCGCCAAGTGTCGGTCCGAGTGGCCATCGGCAAATAGCGACATGTTTGAGGTAGGTTTCCTATGCCTATGCCTTTAGTTTGAATTTCATAATTGCTTGCTTTCTTTAAAAATATGTTATATGTATATATATGTTATATTTACAGGTTATGAAATCTGGGTGCATTCGCTAATAATGGTTATGCATTTGTTTTGGAAAAATGTAATGTATTACAAATGCCATTTGGACTTTCATAAATTAATTGCATCATTTTAAGAAAGAGTTCAAACTTGTTTTTTTATGTAACATGTAGATTGTTAAATTGAGATTTTTAAAAGGTTTTGCAAAGAGTTTAGATGATTATATGTTTAAAAATGAAAACTATTATTTTTGTAACCATAAATCTTGTTTGGCCCTTTTGAAATGGTTTGTAAAATTGGAAAAAAAAACCCCTCCTAAGGCAAACCCCTTGGTTTTAGAAACTGACTTGTATGTTGAGTGTACGAATATGTGCCTAATTTTGGAGCTTATCCTTTATGTGATGTGAAAGAGGGGAATGCGCTTAAGGAGGGAGAACGGTGGTGAGAGGTTTAGCGAGTTTTTCGGATAAAGAAAGTGTGACGTTCATTTCTTTCCTTTTGATAAAAGCTCACCACCTTTTTGGAATTGAGCACAATAGTAAACCCGGGTATCTAAGTGGGTGACCAGGACTAGTACGCTAGATGACACGACAGGGGTTCGTCCCGGTTTGTCTAGCAGGATTGAAGCAACAATACTAACTAAACATATGAATTTCTGAGGGTCGTGGCCTTCTAAGCCACGTTTTCTGAGGGTCGTGGCCTTCTAAGCCACGTTTCACTGAGGTACGAGGTCTTTAGTTTCCCACTTGTTTTAGCTACCTCTAGGGATTACCCATGGTTCTCATCTCTGTCATGCTGCTAATGGTGTAACTTTCTTTTCAGTTGTTTCATACTTGATGCCTTGTTTGTGAAAACCATATTTTAATCCAAACTGGTTTCTTTTCATTTTGAAATGTTAAATGCATGCTTGAAACCTATTTTGAAAATGTAGTGGAAGTAAAAGGCTTTACCCGAAAATGTAAACTCGTTACTTAAATTTGAAAAGGAGAAACACTATTTTATTATATCGTATTTCCAAACTGGCATTGTGGATTTCTTAATAAAGGCGGAGGCATAGGACGTGGTTGTTTTTTTTTGGCTTTCCTACTGAGCATCTCGGTGCTCACGCCTACTTTACTTTTCAGTTGCAGGTTTCAGTCTTGGATCACTTTTGGAAGTGAGTGGTTTTCGTACCGTGGTGATCCACGGGGTCACCTGAGGTATGTCGCGTTTCTTTATTTATTCCCTTTTCTGCTGCCACGTCGTTCAGTTTGTTTTCCTTTATTTATATGATTGTTCAGTTTATGTTTTCTTATCTTTTTCATGGGCCAAACCATTCCCAACTGGTTTGTTTTGATGCCCGGCACTAGTTTCCATCCCGGGGGGATCGGGAACGCCCCTCGGGACTTGCCGCGGATCAGCTCGGGTGACCGGTTTAGGGTCGACCCGGGTTGGTTTGCGACACTACTCTCTATACCATGCCTTAGAGATACCTATTTTTCATTGTAGGATGTCCGGTATGGGATTATAGTGGAATGGGGTTTCACACGACTTGAAGAATACCTAGATTCAGATATAAGTATTACTTTTATGTATTTATATGATGAATGAATTTATATATTCATTGAATATTAGTTACATTACACTGTAGGAATTCACTGTTTTGACTCATAGAGTGAGTTGATTATATTAACCCTAGAATTATAATAGTTGTCACATGTATAAATTCTATGCATATACATAGAGGGAGTGTTTCTTGTTATACTCTTTGGGTGACACAAGGATTTCCATGTAATAATTCATTAGAATGACTCTGTTGGAAGAACATTATATTATCTTAGGATTGATACCTGGATTTTATTTTACAAAATCTATAGAGGAACTCAAAGTGAGGATCAATTATATTAAAACATGGGTGATATTTATATTCCCATTGATGAATTACTACAATATACTATTAGGTAAAATGAATAATTTTATGCATGATGATCATAATTCAAAGGAACAATGATTACGTACCATAGGTACAAATTTTTTTAATATTTGTTGACATTCATTTTTGTGTAATTATTAGATATTAAATTGAATTCATAGTCATATTGATTATAGTATAGTGTGAGAGAATATATGGTTATAACATGTATACATATATGGTGTCATATCTTTCTTGGATACATTCATGGTACTAGATAAAGTAGGTGTTTTTTTGGGATTGCATACCCAAGGATCTAATGTTTCTAGTTTTATTCTTGATTCACATATTGCTCATTTATGTTATTATATATATCTATATTATGTTATTGGGGTATAATTTTATTAAACACAAACAAAAACCACACACATAGGCCAAAAGGTAGGATATAGACCCCCAAGGGATATGCCACCCAAAAAGACATATTGATTCAATACATTGCCTAATAGAATAGTTGGAATGAAACCCACTAAGTGTCCCAATGGCCCAAAAATTACCTTGATGTCCCAGTACAGTGTCATGCCTACATCATACTCAGGTAACAGTATTCCATCATCATGATTCCATCACTACCTTCCTGCATCTTCCTTTCATTATGCCTCTGTCACCAACTGGATGCATCATGCCCACCACACCACCTACCCATGAAAATTCATTCTCACGAAAATTTGAACCAATGTCTAATGTAGGATTACTTTGTGACATTACCACATGTGAAATCCAAAACATTCATACACACATATATATAAATATATGGGAATATATATACACATATAAAAAAAAATATACTATGAAACATGAAATTTTATATTGGGATCATAGACCCATGGATCGAATGTGGTCTCATACAATTTATTTTATTCATCTTTCTAGATGTTTCTTGACTATGCTGAACATTTTTCATGAGTGTTAACTTGTTACTATATATTTGTAGGTTCACCATTTGTGTGGAATTCTAAAATTATTTCTAACCCATTTACATTTACCTCTGTGCGAAAGAAAACACTATGTCTAGATTTTAGGTTGATAATATATGGATGGTGGTTAGGGAAGATGAATATAGTTGCATGACTGAATGAAGGCACTCATGTTGATTCTTCTAATCACGATGGAGCTTCGTAGTGATTTAATAAAGATTGGCTATATGGTCTATATTATTGTTTTTAGTTGGTTGATTTAATCTTATTCCTATATCTATTATGTACAAAAATCTATATTGTCATCCCAATGGGTGACTAGTGTTATATGTATGACATGGTTTTCCATGATTTTATAAAATTACAATTATGGTTATTTTAGGCTCAATTTCAGTTATTTATGGATTTAGAGCATTTATTATTTAATTTATTGGATGATATCTAGTTATTTTCAATATTTTCACTATGATATGAGGTCATATACTCTCCATGAACACATAATAGGCCCTTTCTGCAATTCCAGAGCCTATGGAATATGAATAGGGACAATGTAGACCTAGGGTCAGACAATATTAGAGCACTAGTTTAGTCGACATTGGTTCATAACTTTTCAATGTTGTATAAAAGGTGATCCATTCATTTTTATTTTCTATTTGGGATATGATAGACAATAGTATTATGAATATTATTGAATCTATGAATGTTATTAGACATGTGGGTGAATAACACAGGGTCAAATTAGCTATCCAAGATACCTTAGTAATATGAATTCTATTCAGAATTGTGATGATTTATCTATATATGAATTTCCCTTTTGAATGATGAATTTGTTTGGGTGAAAATATATATTATGGATTTATGTATCTTATCCCATAGTCAATAGTTCAAGGAATGATTTTGAGTCTTGGATGGAAAATGAAAGTTGTTTTGCACACTTTATTTTTGTAATGTAGGATTAACATGTTATAGGCCATATGTATTCCAATTTTACTAACTATAGAGGCTATTTTCTTTATTTCTTAAAAAAAATAAATGTTGCTTAGCCATATAAGTTTTTGGTTGAATTATTTAAATTTCATAGAATTTTATATATGTTTCATTTTGATGGAGGATGATGTGTATCTATGATGAGACATTTTATGGTGACGATTGTGACTTAGTCTTAATACACAAGGGGTGTGGTGGCCTTAGTGGGTCGATAATATATAGGTGCCTAATTGTTTGACTCCATTTATATTTCTTTCTTCCAATAGAGTTGGTTATTTAATATGTTAGTATCCAACTATAAAGTGTTTTCCTTAATAGAATGGAACGAAATTTTACATAATTGACAATAAATTGTGTTTATATAGTAATGTAATTGATTATTATGTTGATAAGTACAAGAAGTTATATATCTAACTACTCCTTGAGGGGGTATTTCCGTATATGGATAGTTGATGAGAGTCAGTTTGGTATTTCTTCAACATTGGTATCATGGTCTCTAGGGAGAATTTACTTATGAGGATTCTCAATGGGGGTCTAGATTTTGTAGTCTATGTTGACAGTTCTTACCAACATAGTCCAGTGTTATTATTAACTACCTTTTAGAGGATTGATGTTTTGTTATGGGATGTAATAATTTGTGACCCAATTGTGAGACTTCATCTATAAGTCTAGGTGGGGGACATAGAGGCCCTTAGTTTGAACACAAACCCTTATTGGTCGGCATTTAATTTAGATTTAGGGAATCCTATGATCGCAGTTAGACTTGGTAAATGGAATCCATTTTCTGTAATTATCTTTGTTATACAAATATTTTTTTACAAATACCAGGTTAGTTATTGTTTTTTCAATATTGTTATATTGTTGCATTTGAATTTTGTGGAATCACATAGTGCTAATGTTATTTAGAACTGGATTTGGTAGGAAGGAATCATAGAGTCCCTAGACTAATAACCTATATTTATATGATTCCAAACATATTCAAAGCAATAATTTATTCTAGTTATTGAATCAATGATTGATGAAAAGTGGGTGTGTAATAAATCGTGTCATGATTAACATGTCCAATTTTGAAGAGGGGTTCAAAGGTAATAACAAGAATGTTCATAATAATTTTTATAGTATCATAATAATCCTATAAATATGTTCAATGAAACATAAGACCATGATTTGGGAGATAAAGACACAAACATTTTCATGCAAAACCATATAAATTTAAATTTTTTGATTTGTCATGTTTGAGATGAGGAATAGTATTTTAAAAACATGTAATGGGAAGCATTTACAATGGTTTTATGGGTTAAATAATGAATGTTCCTCCATGGTAGATAATAAATTTCTGATAATTGGGATTTTGTGGCAAGTCTGACATGCATTGGACATAGACACACATTGTTGAATGATTTTGTTTCATGTAATAGGTAATGAAAAATGCATCCTTTTTTATGTGAGCATGGCTCGAGGGATCTTTAGACGCCTTTTGGTAGAATATTTTTGTAATCATAGTAATATATGAACATAATATATCTATGAATATATTTAGTATTATGAGAGTGTGTCATCACTATGTATATATTCTTATCATCTAAAATTTTTATCCTATATGGATAAATGAATCTTTTATGGTTGAGCTCGAAGAGATATATATGTTAATTAATCTGGTGGGGAGTATAGAATTGGTTGTTTGATGGTGGTAAAAATATATTTATACTAAATTCAATAATTAATCAAGAATGGTCCACCGATCCTGATGATACATTGATATAGTGATAATAAAGATGCTACTATTGTTGGGAGTTCCAGAATGGTCATAGATAAGTGTTTGTCATGTAGAATATTGTTGTTGATGCTTTGAGACTTGTCATTGGACTTTTGAGATATAGTAGTTTTCATATCCTCATGATGAGAGATGTTATTCTTGTTTATCCACAAAGGATTATTATGGATAATACGGGTAATGGTGATGATATTGTAACAACCCCTGTTTATTAGGGTAGAAATTTGAGAACAAACATCATTTTTTCTTTTAGATTCATGTAATGATGTATAATGTTAATTTTCCCATATCATGTGATCTATGAGGATTTTTTTACCACAATGTAGTACCTTTAATAGGGTTTTACAAGAATACATTATTTAGATATAATTATGAACCATTGATTTTTAGTTGAATAATTCATATTTAATATTTTATTAATTAATTATTATTATTTTTGTGATGTTTCATTTCCCTTATTTTTTGAATGTTGGTTCATATTGATATTTGGTGTCCACTTCTAATTCATATATAGGGATATTCACTAGGTGAGGCATATGCCCGGCTTGGGTTCCAAAGAAGACCTACTAACTGTTTTTTCCAATCGTTCTTTTTCTTATTTTCATATTTTCCTCATTTTAATCTTTCTCCCCCAAATTCTAAAATAAGACCCCCCCCAAATGGGATTACATATTCATGTTACAAAGGTATTAAAGTTAAATGGATTTCAAACTAGATATAGCGAAATTGGCATTATTATCATGGATCTTGGGGGGATCCGGATCGTCATGTGATAGCCTTGGATCGCATAAACGGGTGATGTTTCGATAGTTTCCCCGAAATGGTAGATAACTATTTTTCCATTAAATGTTCATTAATATTCGAATTTCAATTTTAATGAAATTCTATGACTTCTTTGGACACCTTTTGGGTTGATATATTTTTTTATGATAATTCTAGTGGTTCATTCTTGTATGACAGGTTTCCCTTTTAGAAATCAAAACCACGTGATGTGTATTTTAGGTACATGATTTGGGTATTCTTTCAATTCTTGTAAAATGATCATTTTATAAGTACATATCATTTATGGTGATTAAATTCCATATATTTGGACTCATCCATGAACCTATGTACCTAACAAGACAACCCATGTAGGGGCACATGGCTGTATAGTTTATGTGTACATATACGGTACATTTCCAGAACCCGTGTGGGATAGATGCTTAATACAACTACAACACTAGTATACATACATGGGCTGGCCATATGAAATACATTTTCTAGTTTCCAATTTATATAAAAGGTGTTTGCATGACATAATCTATATGTACATGGGATTTATCATGCCATGTTAGACGGGTGTATACACCCTGCGGGAGCTTTTGGAGTACACATTGTGTATGGAGTATACACATAGTGTACTACAACTCGAAACCATTTGAGTGTTTTTGTATATTCATTACCAAAGTTCATAAAAGTAGTAATTAGTTTTCAATTATTATTATCATTCCACATAGATCATGATGGTGAAACACAATAGGTTACTTGAGAAGTCATAGTATGGATTTTAGTATTTATCCAAAACAAATATGTTCTTCCTTTGGAAATTGAACATAATTGTATTCCAAGAGTGAGACCACTGATATGAGATGATCCAAGAACTATCCCTCATGAGGAATAAATTCATTGATATTCCATTTAGGATAAATCCCTTGAGATATTTTCCATTTTCTCATAATAGGATGTGAGGTTAGTTGTTCTTGAGGAATATCTATAGGATGCCTCTTTATATATTTTTACCTACAGTATGTTATGTAGGATACCTAAATCTTATTATGGTTATAGAGGGTCCCCTGAGGGATTTCATCACTTATATGTTCACTTATTTATTCCATAACAGTATCCTTCTACCTATTAACTCTTACTGAGGGTTCCATTTTAAGCACCTCCTCCAATTGAATGTTAACATTCTATAATGTATCCCATGTAGGATTAATACCTTTAATTTCAATACTATGGATCATGTATAGAAATAATAACCTATGTTATGATGTGATGGACCTAGTTGTTTCCTAGATTTTTTACCAATCATTAGCTATTGAAGTGTAGGTTTGGGTAGTGATGGTAGAAGCTATCACATTAGACCACGTTCTAAACATGTATTTCTAAGAGGTAGAGATAGTAATAGTTTATTTATGATTTCATCATCCCAAACCCTTTATTTATAAATTATCATATTTACTCCTGTTTTAGCTTTGATTCCCAAAGGTGTTTCATATTTCTCATCTAATGGGCCTAAAATGATGTGATCATATTGGGATTTCTTGTCAAAAATCCTATATTCTGGCTCTATGGAACTTTTTATTTAAATGTTATATAAATTTAAATACCAAATCTACCTCCTAGAATCTAGTTTTTATTCTTTGAGATATACATAGGTTCCTTTACACATAACTCCTTGTATGGTCTAAGAGATGTTATATATTGTGTTATGCCTTGAATTATGCATATTTTTCTGATGTTAAAATACCTAGATGGACTTGGTATGATTCTATGTATACAATGACTCACTGATACATGGGTTCCATTATTAAATTATATATAAGAACCTATAGGGGAATGGAATTATATGCTCATTTAGTGATACATGGATTCCCATGTAAGAAATCAATGATGGAAACATACATTGGATGAACTTTTGTAGTTCATTAGTGATACATGGATTCTCATATAGGAATTCCCTGGATAAGCACTGATGATCTGTTGGTTCTATAATTAATTGAGAGATACATGGATTACCATATATTCAATCCTTATAAGGATTCATAAGGTGTGTTGTTTTATACTTCTTAGGTTATAAATGTATTCTGATGTAGGAATTCCATAGAATGACTTAGTTCAAAGATCATTATATAATTCCTAGAGTGATATGTGGTTTCCCATATGTTAATTCCATAGATTTATTAAGAGGGAAGTTGAATTATAGTACACATTGGGTGATACATGGGTTCCCATTGGTTAATTACTTATATGGACTCATAGAAAAAATGAATTATTTTAGGATTTTTTTTCTTTATACATGGTCACCTTATATACATACGACAAGTCCAAATTTTTTTATATGAGCTATGAGTTCCTTTTTTGATGTCTAGATGATACATGGAATACATCATTATAGTGATTTGAGGTGAATACGTCTGAACCCATGTTTAGGATATAATGCCTCGAATATTGACATAGGTATCCAAGAGATATTTTTAGTTGTGGCAAAAGTATTATTATCCATCGATATTATATCCTTAAGGACTGATTGTTGTAGTTATTTTATAATTTTTGACCTTACCCATGTATATTCAAATATATATATATATATATATATTCCCATATAGATATAAATTTTCATGATGGCACACTACCCAACTAACTAGGATCTTGAGCCCAAGGATTCAATATGATGAAAATAATTTTGTTTATAAATCATTGTAGTTATTTCTTATCTATGATGGGAATTTTACATGGAAATTCACTTCTAACAGTATAATAACAGGTTCATTATTGGGGTGGCTTACAAAGGTAATTTCTCACACATGAACATGTACCTTGTTGTGTGTCCAGACCTTATTCCTAAATTATAATTTGACCAAAAAATCATGGTGGATTAGACAATAGCTCGTTGTTCCGTGATTGAGTGGAGTAACTCATGTGGATTATATTAACAATGATGGAGGATATTAAAATTATTATTGATAATGTGTATGGGGTATGTCCAAGAGATAGTAGTAGAGACTTGTAATATTATATTATTTTCCTTTATATACTCTTACATGTGTGTTATTCCTAGTGGGTGATCAGTGTTGTATATATGTGACGAGGTTGCACTGACTATTAAATAATTTCATTTTTAATGAAACAATGTTTATTTAAATAGTTTACTACTACCACAATAATTTTAATTACATCCTTGGATGATATCTATTTATCTCCACTATGTATAACCTGATATAAGGGTGTATTCTCTCCTTGGACACATCCTAAGCAATTGCTACTAGTCAGTTTCCTCTACTATAACACCCCTGGGTTTTAAAAAAAATAAAAAAAATGAGACAATGTTTATGTGGATATTCATAATTAAACTTTAAACATAATTTTTCTAATTCAATGTTTTGATTTTCAAAAAATGCGCATCTATAGTTCTTATCATTAAGTTATTTGGAGTATGATATAACAAACGTCCTACTTGGTTAATAGTAACATACCCTTATGAAAAGTATAATGAATAGTAATATGACCCAAATGAATTTTTAATTTTAATTTAATTTTATTTTTTAAGGCATTAATATAATTACATCTTGATTAATTTTTTAATGTGTTATAAAATCAGTTATAATTTTAAAATTATTAATTATTGAATAATGTATGTATTTATTTAAATATTCAATTATTAAAATTAAAAATATTATTTTAAAAAAAGAAGTTCATTTTATAATTATACCCCTCAAAAAATGGTTATGGTGGATTTTTTTTATTTTTCTGAAATCCATGAATTTATGATGAATAGTGAAATACAATAACATATCGTGTATTCAAATTATCAGATAAAAACAATGTTTTTGACATCATCACTAATTTAAGACCACTTAGTTTGAACAGAAATGAAACATTTAATATTTTTTATCACATGTATCAAAACAATTCAAACTCATGAGAAAATATATTAAAATATTGATTAAAATAATGTAAAATCCCTCCTATCATCCACTATAAATACCGCCATTATTCCCCTATTCCTATCACATATCTAAGGCCTTGAAATTTGCATGTGTTCTTCTAAATTCCATCTCCACAGATCATTCCCAATCCCTAGATATTTTTTCTCACCAAAAGGATAAAATCAGTGGCCTTAATAAGGATCTCAAGAAGAATAGGTCAAGAGGTAAGAATCCTCTTCATTTTTCATGTGTTTTCATTTCAATTCCTTTATTTCCATATACAATATTTCCCTCCACATATATAGGAGGTATGAAGTCTCCAAAAACATATATATACTATATGTTACCATGTCCATGTAAAAGATTCAGAATATCCCTTCCTCTCCTCTCCCTCTTGTTCTAAAAATAAAAAACACCCAGTGTGATGTGCCGATTTACCGAAATCATGGTCGATGTGTTTCCAATTTCAATTACATTATTCAAAGAAAACAATAAATCCATTTTAATTATATAATATTAATTTAACGTATATTTGTTTACCAATTTAATGTCTGGGAATGAACTTATATGAATTAAATTTCATTATTTAGTGAAACAAGTTCATCATTATCGAGGAACCGCCAAAAATGATCTAAACAAATATCTATAATGTTTTAGTTAATGATTCATCATCATTTATGAAAAATTTGATTTATATTATCACTATATATTCTTCAAAAATATTAATACCAGTTCATTCAACTTATAGAATTTCATTTCCATATGTCATGAAAATCAAATACAAACCAGCTATGAAAATCATGTAAAGCATGCACTCGAAATAATGGAAGGAACAAAATACTACAAAATAATGGGTGAAATGATGTAATTAATGGATCATATAAGATACTCTAAAGATTAATATGTTTCTATAAGATATCAATTACACTATTTGTATCATTATTAAGGTCGTTTAAACAATTTTTATGTAAAAAACCCCAAGGTAAGGGAATTCTTCACCTGATTTATATTCTTCAGTTAAACCATCTAATTCATTATTTATGATATATTAAAAAAATATGTGAATAATTTTGTGTATATTATTTTTAATTATATATATTTAAAGTTTATATACATATTCCAACCACTATATTATATTTTAATTTAATTATATTATATTTTTAAGGGGATTTTATTTTAAAATCATCTTTTAAAATTATGTTTTACAAAAATAAAAGAAATGATTTTTTTGAAATTTTTCATGTTCTATAATTATGTTATGGTTATTGTGAATTTTTTATAATGAAGTTTGGGACCTATCCCTCCTTCCAATTGATTGTTCATATGTACGATTGAGGTCGGTGAAATGGTTACTCCCATTGTAACTATGATGGTTACAAAAATTGTAAGGTAGCTATGAGGATTATAAATTATATGGTAGCAGAGACGGTTATAGGGTTATGTAATTAATTACACAAGCTATCCATATAGTTATTTTTATGTTCTACATGTGTTGTGGATATCACTTAGAAACATAAAATTTCTCAATGTTAGTTTATATGGGTGAAAATTATGTTTTTTAAAAATGATTTCATAAATTATAAGTATTTGTGGAAGAATGGCCTATTTCCTTATTTTTATATCACATACTAAGACTTATATTCTCATCCCATTTGTTTTAAATTATTATCATAGGTTATATGGATTTGTAATACATATAAGTAAACCATGTAAAATGATATAATGATTTTTCGAAGAAAACATGTTTTATATGAAAAGATTTATATTTTGAATGAAATGGATATTGTTTTGTGATATCATCACTATATGAATGTGGAATGTTATATATGTTTTATTTTCAAATTTTCCAGAAAACAATACTTGAAAATATCCTCAATATTAAAGGATGTGAGTTCTTGACTAAATTTTAGGATTATGTAACAGAATAAGACCGCGTCCTTATAGTTTGTATTAGAGGATAGTTTAGATAACATTTGGGGTTATGATAATGTTAATAGAATACCATAAATGATTTTTAATCTATAATTAATTTGAAATGATATAGAATTTAATTATTACCTTTTTTTGACTTTATTATGTTTTTTCAGAATCATTTTCTACAAATAAAATAGGGTTGCTAAAGAGGAGAAGCACCAATAGGACTATATCCTACTGAATCTACATCCTGAATGACAGGGATTGGAACAGATCAATGGCAATAGTGATGGATCCATAAACACATGAAATAAATGGTGGTGGAATCAATGAAAGAGAATATCTAGAGGTACTATAGAGGAACATGACAAAAGTGACATATTTTATGAGACAAACCCCTCCTGCTTCCAATAGATATTCTAACGTAGTAGTAGCTGACAGACTAATTAAGGCCCCTGAAAAGTTATTCAATGTTATGGAATAATTAGATAATCAAAAGTTAATTCTTTCAAATTTTCATTTTGAAGGTGAAGATGATTAGTGGTGTTCAATGGTTAAAAATATTAGGGATAGAGATGATATTTATGCATTATAGTGTGATGAATTTTAAAGTATTGTCCTTGAAAAATATTTTCATGTTGTGGTGTGACTTAGGATGGAGAAGTAATTCCCTAAATTAAGGCAATATAAAGAATTTTCAGTGGCTATGTATGAAGAGATCTTCAACCGACTACTAATTTATGCTTCAATTCTTATTCTGGATCTTGAAAGAAAAAGAAACGACTTTTACTCATGATTAAATCAAAGGTATTAATGGTAATTCCCCTCCCATGAATTCAAAAGTTATGAGAAACTTGTATGAGGTGATGAGAGGGTATATATAGAGTATGTTGATGATATCATGAACATTGACCACTAGGAGTAGAAGAGGTCCAGATTGCAAGAGTGGGGTAAGAATCAACCATGTAAATCCGATATAAAGATATTACATTTTCTAGTTTCTGAAAATTGAGGCAAAAAGAACCATGGGGAATGAATTAACAAAATTGGTAAGTATTTTTTATGTGGAATGTTTGGACATATGAATCAATATGATAATTAAAATGATCCTAAGAATAATCTAGATAATAAAACAATAAATTATTTTAAATTTTGTGCGATGGGTCATTATTAAAATTCTTTCTCAAAGAGAGATCTGAATGATGCGATGAAGCTAGGCTATAAACCAAAAGGTGTCGGGAGGTCCTTTGCGACGATGTCAGTAGACATAATTCCATCCAATGAACTTTTATTTGGTACATTTTTTGTTCAATCATGCATTAAAAAGGTTTAGTTCGATACATGGTCTACACATTCCTCTATTTCTGAGGAATTTTTGGTTAATCAGAAATTATACCTCAACTGATGATACCAGAACTTATTTTTAAAACAATTTGGGGATATTTTTTTAAAAAATGTTATTATAAGAATATTTATATTATGTTTTTTTGAAATAATTTTCATAGAATTATTGATTTTTTCCCTTAGAATAGTTTTATGTCATTTTTGGAATGGATTGGATTTCTATTTATCATGTTATGATTTACTATAGAGTTAAAGAAGCTGTTTTTTAAAAAGGGATTCAATTTTTATATAAGAACACAGAAAATAGATACCATATCAGGAAGATGAGAAACTCTTAAATGATGTAAATTAATGTTATCATGATTATATGGTTGAAAAAATTGGAAATGTTCACATCAATGATGACCTAGTGGTTAATAAATACAGTGATGTGTTTTCGGATGAGTTACATAGTGTCATACATGATCTAGAATTCGAATTCAAAATTCACATAGTTCCTGAATTATGGCCAATTTCAAAACCCACATGTCAAATTTATCAAATAGAAATTATTTTTTTGAAAATCGATTGTATGATTTTGTTGATAAGGGCTTCATATGTTCTATAACATCACCATGGGGTTCCCTTGTTTTCTTCATTAAAATTAAAGATGGTTTTATGAGGGTCTACAATAACTATAGAGCCTTGAATAAAATAAATGTTAAAAATATGTATCATTTTCCTCATATCGATGACTTTTTTTATCAGATCTACGAATCTCAAAACTTTTCCATGATTTACCGGAGATTCAGATACCATCAGCTGAAGGTGAGTGAGGATGACATTCAAAAAATATTTTTCCAGACTAGATTTGGGCATTATGAATTTTTTTCTACCATTTGGGTTATCTAATGCACCTAATTTATTCAGGGATCTTATGAATAGATAATTTCAAGAGTTATTAGATAAGAATGTTGTTCTGTTTATTGATGATATTACGGAACTTTCTAAGGGTAAATAGGGTCATGAAAAAAATATAAGGGTTGTTTAGCAAACCCTAATGGAATAGAAACTATATGGAAAATTCAATATGATTTATTTTTGGAAAAATTATAAATCTTTTCTTGGTCACATTGTAAATAGGGATTGAATAATAGTTTATACTGCAAAAAAAATTCGTTAATGAATGTCCAAGACCTACAATGTGACATTGATTTGTAGTTTTACTAGATTATTAGGTTAATAGTGATGTTTTTTGAATACATCCCACAATTATCCAGCCTGATAAATAAGTTAATGAGAAAAGGGGTTAAAGTTATCTAGAAAAAAGAATGTGATGTTTGTTTTAGGGAACAAATAAATAGATTTGTGAATCCTCAAGTTTTGGCCTCACCTCCATGAAGTGATGCATTTTTCATCTACAATGATTCTTCTATGAAAGTAATTGGGTGTTTTTTGATGATGTGTGATCAATTAATTTCTTAAGGTTCAAAAAAACTATAACATCATGAGTTAAATTATCCCATACATTATTTGGAAATAGTAATTGTGGGTTTTTCATTGAATATTTGGATCCATCATTTATACATAGCCGAAAGTAAAATATATACTAGCAAGAAAAAGATATATATTCAATTAGAATTAACTAAACATCAGGTTAAGAAGATGGACTGAACTGATAAATGATTAAGATTTCATGATCCATTACTATACAAGAAAAGTATCCAATTTCATGTATTCCACGAGTCAAAAAAACCATAAATCATTAACCATTTTACCATGGGATCATGATCCACTGATTAATGATTTGATGAATTTGGGAATAGATGCTGTAGGTATATGAAATATAACTTTTTGTTTGGATTCAGTTCATTCATCATTTTTGGAAATAATTAAGCACGTGTAGAAGGAATACCATGTGTTACAAATAAGGAAGAAATTGTTAAAATGGTTATGTGGTGAGAATTTGACATTGATAAATATTGTGTTCAGAGATTTAGAAAAATATTGTGTATGCCTTGTGATTCCTAGTTGAATAAAGCATTGTTGTGTGAGCTTATAGTTATCCATTTCGATTCATTATATATGTACAATGACATAAAGAGAAATTCATTATTACTATTAATGGGATGGAATGAAAAGAGATATTTTTGATTTAATCATGTAATGTTTGATATGTCAACATGTCAATGCAAAGAGACCGTTATCAAAGGAAATGCTTCAGCCTTTTCGAGTGATTTAGTAAAAATGGGAGATCATATCCATGTTCTTTGTGGTGGGACTACTGATGAGTTCTTGAGGTAAAAATTAGATTTGTCTTCTTGTTGATCAGCTCACTAAATAATCCCATTTTCATTCTATTTTAGAAGTAATGTCTTTAGATTAGCTTTCTTGAATGTACATTGAAGAGATTCTCTGGTTACATGAAGTTTCTCTTTCCATTGTATCTGATCGAGGTCCTAGGTTCACTTCTAACTTTTTGAAGGAACTTCAAAAGTCATTAGGCACAAAATTATATTTTAGAATAGCTTTTTTCCCTCAATCAGATGAGCTGTCCGAACAAACGATTCAGACTTTTGAGGAAATTCATTGAGCTTTTTCGATGGACTATCAGGGATCCTAAGATCAACATATTTTTTTAGTTGAGTTTTCTTATAGTAACAATTTTCATTCCAACACACAGATTGCACATTTTTAGACATTGTATGTTATGTAGTTTCAAACTCCATCTTTTTGGGATGAAGGGAGGGAAATGAAGTTGTTGGAACAAGAATTAATTGGGGAAGTGGATGAGAAAGTGAAGATAATCCAGAAACACATAAGGATGGCTCATAGGAGGCAGAATAGATATTCAGATAATAAGATGAAATAATTTTCTATTGAGAGAGGTTATCATGTTTGTTTAGAATGTGACCATGTAAAACTGATATGTTTTTTTTGAATAGAAATCTAAGTCAACAGTTCGTTGGAGATTATGAAATTCTATAGAATGTTGGACCAATTTCTTATCGAGTATCTTTTCTTATGATTTTATCTCAAGTGCATAATTTTTTTCATGTTAAAATTTGAGAAATTATGTTCTATATTTAACTCATGTTCTGAGACTAGAATAAGTTCAGTTGGAAGAGAACCTTACTTATGAAGAAAAACTTTCCTAGAATATTGATCGAAGGGATGAAGTTTTACAAATAAGGTAATCCTCATGGAATAGTTTTTGTGGAGAAACCACATGCTTTAAAAAGGAAATGGGAATTTTAGAATGTAATAATGGAAAAGTGTCCTCAGTTTTCCAATAACTAAATAAAATTGTGAGGGAACAATTCTAAGAAGGTTGGGGTAATGAAACACCCCAAGGTTTTCAAAATAAATAAAAATGCATGAAACATTTTTTGAAGTAGATAATTATAACTATCATTTAATGATAATTCATACACTTCTATGTTTTGAATTTCAAAAAAAATGTCATCTACGATTGTGATCAGTAAGTTATTTAGAGTCAAATAGAAAAAACAAGATTTTTTGTGAAGAGTAACATACCCTTATGAATTTTAATATGATAGTAATGAATAGTAAATTGTTTTATTATTTTATTTTCTTATGGATTTTAGATAATGACATCTTGATTAAATTTTCATTTTTATATAGAAGTAGTTATAGTTGTAATATTTATAATTTTAGAATAAAGTATGATTTTATTTAAAAACGAAATTAATAATAATTAAAAATACTATTTTCAAAAAAAAATTATTATTGAATTCTACACATCAAAAAATGTTTTGGGTCAATTTTTAGGATTTTTATGAAATTCAAGATTTTTTTATGAATAGTGAAATTCTATAAAATATCACATATTCAAATTATATGTTTATTACATTATTTGTTTAATCGTGGATGATTTAAGAACACATAGATAGAAAGAAAAAGAAATTTTTCTATTTTCGTTATCATTAATCAAGAATATTCATGGTCTTGAGGAAAAATATTAAACTCGTGATTATCATAATGTAAAATCCCTACTGTCCAACCCTATAAATACAACCTCCATTCTCCACTTCCTCTCACACCTCTCAAGCCATGATAATTGTCTATGTTCTAAAAAATTCTTTCCCCAAGGATATTCCCCACATCCTAGAGAAACTAGTCTCACCAATAGGTCAAAACCAATGGCCTTAAAGAAGACCTCAAGGAGAAGAGATCAAGTGGTAGGAATCCTCTTCCTTTTTCATGTTTTTTTAATTCCTTTCATTTATTATACTCTCTTTTCCTCAGAAAATCCAGTATATATGAAATATACATAATCATATATATTATATTTTTTACCATGTTATAGTAAAATATTAATCTTAATTCATCTCTTCTCCCTCTTTTTCTAAAAATAGAAACACCCCCTGTGATGTGTCAATTTTCCAAAATCATTGTTGATGTGTTTCCAATTTCAATTAATTCATTAAATTTTGATCATAAAACCCTTTTAATGGGGTTTTCAGTATTTTATTTTTATTTTTTATCCTATTTATTATTTTGGAATTAAATTCTATGAATTACATTATATTATTTAATGAAACAATTATTGATTATCGAGGAACATCCAAAAATAATCTTAAAAAATATCTTTAATGCATTATCTAAAGGTTCATCGTCATATATGATTAAAAATGATTTATGGGGACATTATATATTATGTAAAAAATTGTTTAATAATTTAGTTCCACTTCATGAATTTCATTTACATACATAATGACAATAAAATAGTAACTGGAAATGAAATTCATGTAAAGAATGCACCAAAAACAATGGAAGGAACAAAATACTGACAGTTAGAGGGTGAAATAATGTAATGAAATGATAATATAAGGTATTATAAAGATTAATATGTTTCTTTAAGATAAAAACAACACTCTTTTAACCATTATATATGTGGTACAAACAATTTTTAAGTAAGACGAACCCATTGTAATATAATTCTTATCCTGATTTCCATTCTTTGGGTTAACCTTATACATTATTACTTATGATGTATTAAAAATTTTGTTCTATAAATTTTTTATATATTATGTTGAATTATGTATATTTATATTGTATAAACATATTAAATCCACTCTATTATGTCACAATTTAATAATACGATATTTGTAAAGGGATTTTCATTTTAAATCCTCTTTTAATATTCTATTTTTCAAAATTCAAATGCAATGTTTTTATAAAATTATTCATGTTGTATAATTATGTTATGGATATTAGTAATTTTTTATGATTAAATGTGGGAAATATATCTCCTATAATTAATTATTTATATGTATGTTGGAGGTCGCATGTATTATTACTCTGTGTGTAACGACAATGGTTACACAAATTGTAAGGTAGTAGTGAGGGTTAAAATTATAAAATTGTTGAGATGGTTTCAGGATTAAGTAATCAATTCCATATGTTATCTTTAAGGTTATATTTACAATAAATCTTTTTTAAAATCTCATTGAAATATCATGTTTTACTATGTAAGTATATATTGGTGACAAGTAAGTTCTTTTTAAAATGATTTCATAAGTTATAAGTATTCATGCACTAATGTGTTTTTCTTTCTATTTATATCCATTAATGATGTTTTTGTGCTCATCCCATTTTTTTAAAAGATTTTAGCTGGTTATAAGGACATTTATGACATATAATGAATGAATATTTTTAAAAGAAAACACGTTGTATTAGAAATATATTTTTTTTTGGAAGAAATTGATACCGTTTTGTGGTATCTTCAGAATATGTATGAGGAATTTTTTATGTCGTTTATATCCTAAGCCTCTGAAACACTAAACGTGAAAATATACTAAATATGAATGTAATTGAGTTCTGGAATAAAATTCAAGAACTTGTAATGTAATAAGGGTGGGTATTTATATCTAGCTTTTGGGGAGGCCCACATAAGGACTTAGGGGGAATCGTCTTGTTGCATCTTGTTCGTATCATATGGTTTAGGATGTTACATTTAGATATTATGAGACAAATTTTAGGTATAAATAGGAATAATGGATTGCTGAAATTTATAATGGTTCTACACATGGATAATTTATGAATTAAATCTTTGTGTGTAAGGAATATAATTTTTGTACAGTCAAAAATACATTTTGTTTTAATATTAATTTTCTTGAGAAAATAATATATATTTTAACATTTAAATAATTTATTTGATAAATGTAACATCATTTTTAAATAATCTAGAAATTTTTTTCTTCACATAAATTTTTGATAATTTTCATAAAAGATTTATTTTTCAATAATTTGTGAAAAATAGTAATTATTTTAGAAAACTACATTTTTTAATATATTTATGAAATAAAATTAATTTTTGGATTATTTTTAAATATTAATTATTTAAATTATGGTTTTGGAAGTGGATTTTAGTCATTAATTTAGTATAAATGCATTTTATATTTAATAATTTCATTTTTCTAAAAATTTGGTTTTCATTTTGTTCATCCAGTTTAAATTTAAATTAAATATTTTCATTTATGGGATTGTAATTATGAGAAATAGGTTCAATATTTGGAATATAAATGTTCAAATATATCAAATATAACCCATTTAATTTTTGAAAATATGAATACTAACAGTCATAAATTTTATTACCTCGTAAAATAGTAAGTCATGTAATTTGGCATATAAATAAAATGATAAGAATAATTAAAAGATAAAAACACCTGAATAAATCTAATTTTATATGTATATATCGATCATAAATATCCAATGGTATAATATATAATCTACTTGGACCACTTGGATGAGATCATGACCTCTAAAATATTTTATTTAAAGAAAATTAAAACACATAACCCTCTTGTTTTTAATAATAATATATTTTTAACAAGGGTTTATCTATATGATATTCTTTACTATAAATATAATTTTTATATATGAACTATTTATATTCATCATAATAATTTATTTTTAAAGTTAAGTGCAAATAGAAATTACCTTAAACGTGTATACAACTATAATGCTATAATTAATCAAATTACTAAAAAAATAAAATAATTGATATTCCAAATAATATAATAAATATAATTTTACATAAATAAATCAATAAAATATTTTTATAGATGACCATTAAATATTAATGATATATTTTTATTTAATTTTATATATTGTTCTGATATTATTAAATACGACATAATGAATAGTTATAATAATTACAATTATAGTAATTTTGTAGTAAATAAAATTTTATTAAATTATAAAAACATTAAAAATAATAAATTTTTCATAAAATTATTTATAATACAGTAGATAATGTAAAAAATGGTTATTTATTAGCCTTTTGTTTTATTTTATGGAAACTATGATGAACTGGAAAAAGTGTACATTCACATTGTCATGGTATGAGTTAATGGTGTTGATGGGGTTTTTAAGAAAAATATTTGTGTAGAAATATATTCAATGCCTAATTAATTTTTATATAATGAGATTATTTTAACCATAATTTTCATATATTAGAAATTAATCACAAAGGATTCATCTTTTCTAAAATTTATTTTATATTGAGTAATATTCTATGAGTACCCCTTACCTGTAATATAAAAGGAAACATATTTCTCTCAATCCCTTACCATATAAAGCCCCATTTTTATCCAATAATAGTCCTAATTATTTCCTTGGAAGTGGATTTTATTCATTGATTCACTAGAAATACATTTTATATTTTTTAATTTCATTTTTCTATAGAATTTTTTTCATTATGTTATTCTGTTTAAATTTAAATTAAATATTTTCACTTATGGGATTCCAATTTTGAAAAATGGGTTCAATATTTGGATTATAGAGGATCAAATATAATAAATATGATCCATTTAATTTTGGACAATATTAATGTTAACATTCATAAATTTTATTACCTCGTAAAAGAGAAAATCATGAAATTATGCACATAAATTAAATGATAAGAATATTTAAAAATCAAAAACACATGAATAAATCTATTTCTATATGTATATATTGATCAAAATTATACAATTTTATAATGTATAATCTTCTTGGAACACTTTGAAGACATTACAACCTCTACTATATTTTATTTAACGAAAATTTAAACACATATCCCTCTTGTTGTTAATTAATAATATATTTTTAACATGGGTTATCTATATGATATTTTCTATTATAAATATAATTTTTATATATTAACTATTTATATTCATCATAATAATTTATTTTAAATTTTCTGTGAAAATAGAAATTACCTCAATTTCATATACAATGCTAATAATATAATTATTTAAATTACTAAAAAATGAAATAATTGATATTCCAAATAGTATAATAAATATAATTTTACATAAATATATCGATAAAATAATATTATAGACGTACACAAAATATTAATGATATTATTTTTTTTTTGAATTTTATATATTGGCCTGATATTATTAAATTCAACGTAATGAATAGTTTTAAAAATTAAAATTATAGTCATTTTATAGTAAATAAAATATTATTATATTATATCAACTTTAAAAAATTAAAATTTTCATAAAATTAATTATAATAAAATTGAAAATGTAAAAAATGGGCCATGTATTAGTCATTTATTTTATTTTATGGAAATTATGTTGAACAGAAAAAAGTGTACATTCACATTGTCATGGTATGAGTTAGTAGGGTTGATAGGGTGTCTTAACAAAAATATTAGGGTAGAAATATAGTCAAAGCCTAAATAAGTTTTATAGAATGATATTATTTTATCCATAATTTTCATATATTAGAAATTACTGAATAAGGATTCATATTTTTGAAATTTATTTTATATTAAGAAATATTTTATGAGTACTCCTTACCTCCCATATAAAAGGACACAACTTTTTCAAAATACTTTACCATCTAAAGCCATAAATTCATCCAAAAACAGCCCAGATAAATTCCTTGAATCTAAACCACCATTATACTGGCATTATTTTAGTCATAGCCAATAATTTTGAAGGCTTACATTAACAATAAAAGGATATTTCCCAATGAAAGTGTATAGTTTTTATCCTCTTGTTTTGGTATTGTTTCCTCTTCCACCTCTTTAAAATATTCATCAACCTTGATAAAAAATAACACTATTATACTATATATAATGTGTTTTTATCATTTTAAAATTATAACCTATATAAATATCTAACATATAATAAATTGGTGAAAAACATATCGTTCATTTGAACATTAGACTATAGCCTAACGAACTGATATAATTCGATTTTCCATATCCATATCTCAATATTGGTTTTAATGAGGGAATTACTTATTATAAATTATATTAAACAAATATTTATCATTATTAAAATGTAATATATCATATATCTTCTAACCATTGAATTCACTGAAAATGATAACATCGTTTGTGCGTATGTGTGGAGTACCAAAATCACAAAGTGATTATTCGTATTTCATCACATCACGTGGAATATATATATGTGTGTGTATGAATATTTTAATATGTGATATGACATATTTAATATTATTATAATTATATAATCATTAAATAATATTTACATTATTTATACAATTAATGATACAAATGGAAATGTGGCATAAGTGTATGTATTATTACCGTCTTAATGATTGTAACATAGTAAATTTTATTAATTACCATACTTAATGGATGTAATTAATATAATAATTTATATAATGAAATTATAATTATTTCATTGTTATTATTCGGAAAATTAATGAATAATTTCAACTTTTTCTATTATCATCAAACCAATGTCAGTTTGGACTTATATACTATATAACAAAAAAACTAGATGTGAACATAAATGTATAAGTGATTTTTATAAGATGTAAATAATTAAAAACAAAGGAATAAAAAAACATGGAAAATGAACATAATAATATATATAATTAACCTATGTTTATTATTAATTATGATAAATAAGGTACGTTATGAGTCAAACTAATGTTACGGTTTTGTCATCGCAGTTTTACCATAGTAAGACATTTTCCATATTAATCATATATTTATTTTTTGTTCATATACTTACACATTAATATATTTTAACATGAATATATTCCTCTCATGTTATTTAATGTATAATTTTAAATTATTTCATTGATGGGTCATATTTTGTTTAGAAACCTATGAGGTAAGGGTCTATTTCATAATCTAATCATTATTATGTATTATTTATTTTTAAGTATTGTTTTAGAAAAATTTCACTTTCAGGTCCATGTTATCTAATATTTGTTTAAATATTTGTTTTATATTTTACAATTATTTGTTAAATTCATTTTTACTATTTTTAAATTCTTTAAAATGTTTTAAATGGAATATTTTTGTCATTTTTTGAACATGAAACATTTTTCTTTTTCATGAAAATGTCTGAATGGAATTTGTTTTTAACTTATACATTATGAGAGGATTATCCCACTATCAGAAATGAAAAATCATTTTATGATTCATTTTAAAAGATTTATATTTTTTTATCAATTAATATATATTCATTTATATGAGAACAATGTTTTTTATGAAAAGAAATTGATTTAAATTAGAAAATTTATTCTCCAAAAGAATTATTTGAAGTGATCATTCAAAACAAGTTTCCATATTTAATGATATAATTTGATGGTAATTAATCTATATGTGGAATATGATCTATGTATACCATAGTTATTCTTTCTTGGATGGTTTATAAATACGGAGAAAATATAAAATGTTTACAATACTCTTTTCGTTTCTATGGTTTCCACTATGATGGAATGTCTATAAAAACAATTTATTTTAATGTGTTTTAATATGTAAAATGATTTTTTATATTTTTGATGTCATACAATTGGTTTTTTTAGTTAAAGGGTGGAACTATATCTCCGGCCAATTCATTGTGTAAATTATTATATGTCTTGAGATGGTTGTGGGAAGTATGTCGATGATCATGATTCGTAATGTTTAAGAAGCCAAAGTTCCTAATGTTTTATGGGAATAAATTCTATTTGCTTTATATGTTATGGGAAACAATTTGATATTCATTTTCCACTTTAAGAAATATGTGTTTTAGCCTCATTTGATGTTTTTAGTAATTATCCAAGACTTATTAAAATGTCTATATACTTATGATGGTGACAAAAAAATTATGTCATGAACATATAGTTCCTGAATGATTTATAAGTATTTCTCAATATTAGGATGGATGTAGTTTGAAATAATAATGTATTATTCCATAACTCATGTTTATTATATATTCTCTTTTAGTTATGAATGTTTAATGTTATGGTCAGGATCGTATACACTTATTATTATCTAATGAGTTCATATGGCAATACTTGATATCTTACACACTTAACATTTCGGAGCATCTAAAAATACCCTTCCTTATGGTTATTTTTCAAGGATATTGATAATGAAGAATAATGTTTTTATGTTGATAATGTTTTCATATTTGAGAAATGTTTTTTACATGTTGAATACATACATGAAATATACCAAGGTAGGTATAGTGGGATATTATGTTCATATTTATAAACCATTTCTATATGAACCAATGATGTTATGAGTTTTTTCTAATTCAATAATACTATAAACCATAAAGTTCCTCTGTCAAGTAAGTGATCTGATTTTTAATTTTTTTAAATTATTTTGGGTGGGAAGTATTGGGTCACATTTATATGTATCAAATTGAAAATCTAATATTTATATATTTATCATTTGATCCAAGGGAGCCTTCTCAAACTGTTACACTATGTATCATGAAAAGGTTAATATAACATTGGAGATTATGATTTTTAATGATAATATTTCATAATAGTTATAGACATCATAATGACTATATAATTTTGTGTTTGACCATAGGTTCTGTGTCGTATATACGAATTATGAGTTTCTAAATGATGGAATCTTAAAAAGAAATATTATATTTTGGAATAGGTAAATATTAGTCCTAGGTTTAATGTGATTTAATATTTTTTTTATGAATAAATTTAGAATAATTAAGCATATGTTT
The DNA here is from genome assembly GCA_963277665.1 of Viscum album. Taxonomy (NCBI): domain Eukaryota; kingdom Viridiplantae; phylum Streptophyta; class Magnoliopsida; order Santalales; family Viscaceae; genus Viscum; species Viscum album. Next base: position 1,875,481,306 of record OY728142.1, on the reverse strand, counting down.
TAATGTTATTTATAAACATTAATTTTAATATGATAATTTATATTTATGAAAGTGTGTGTTATTAATTTTTTGGGATTTATATTTAAAGGTACTAGATAACTATTGAGTTTATGAACTTTCAATAATTTTAAATATATTAATTTTAATTTTAGTATTTTCATGACAATTTAGGGAATTTTATATGGATTATATTAATATTGATTTATGAAAAAATAAATTTAAGGTTGAGTGGCAACCTATAACATCCAGAAATGCTACTTTAATGAATCTCAACGAAATAGAAACAAAATTTCATCACCAACCACTATATTACATGATTTCCTAGTTAGTATGATTTTTTTCTCATTAATTTAAACTATATGAAAAACATATGTTATGTTCATTCTGTTTTCAAATTTTATATCGTATAGATAACTATGATATTGTAAAAAAAATTCTAATTAATTAATGTTATTTTTGTAGGAATTAACTATTTTCAAAACACAACATGATTACAATAAATATGAGATTTTGTAATTTATTTTTAGTAATAAATGTTGAATTCTCTTTTAGAGGCATAATTTATTTTTTAGGATTTATGCTGGTTTAGGTTATTTAAATAAATGATTGTTGTATCATTAACATTATATTATTAGGATGTGAACCATTAAGGATATAAAATAAAAACATATCATGGAATACTATGTTTTTAAAATATATTTAATGTGTGTTCTTTTTTTTATTCTTAGATCTTTTATAAATTTTAAGGGTAATTATTTATTGAATGATCTAAATTGATGGTTTTATGTTACCATTGGATTTTTGAGAGTACTTTTTTTCAAATATTATGGTTTATTATTTTAGGGAATAATATTATCATATTATTGATATTTTTATAATTTATTAATACTTAAATAATTTGAAATATAGTTTTTTAAACTTATGTGGATTTTAAGATCCATTAGTGTTTACTTTACATCCTCATGAATGAAAAAAGTTATATTACATACTTATCGTCTGGAGAAGAATATGATATTATGTATAGAATTTATTAAATTATGAATATCTAATTGTCATATAATAATATTTTTACATGTTAATAGGCTTTGATGTAATGTAATTCCTCAACTCTATGAAAATGTTCTTGTAATAAAAATAATATTCGTTTAATTTCCTCACCATGAAATCAATAGCCTTTAACCCATTATAAAATTTATGTTTTCTATGGTTAAAATTATCCTGAAAATTTTCTCAATAAATCTCCACAAGTACTTGGAGTATGTTTTTTCTTCTATAATCATGTTTTTACATCCCGTATTTCTTCACCTATTAAAAAACCTAATATGTTTTATCTCGGGTGACCTTCTAACTTGGCATTATATTTTTCTTTGAGAAATATTTATTACTCGGTTTCAATATGAGGGATTCCAAAAACATTATTATAAAAAGTAAATCCCTAGGTATTGATACTACATGTGAATTGTGATGAAAATACTTATTTTTTCATAATTTAATAACTTATGATATCGTACAAGATACACAACACTGAGAATAAAAAACATGTAAATGATATTATTTTATTGATATATCCTTGTCCAAAAATCAATGGGCACGAATGGGAAGAAATATAATTATGAAAAACATAATAATCATACTCATTATTAATATATTAATCAATAATCTGTATGTAAGCGCATTATTCTTAGTAAAGTCAAAAAATCATTTTCATTATAAATTATTTTTATTGATTTTTGTGAGAAAAAATACCATCAATTTATTTTTACTATGGAAAAATTATTTGATAAAATGATCATAAATTTTTAAATTATCATGTATAATAATATTATGATTTGTTTTTGGTAATTTTAGGATATGATATATTTTTTATCATAAAGTGAAAACCAGATTTTTTTTAAAAACTATATTTCATATTAATGTATTTAAAAAATAATAATTTTTAAATGAATTTTATAATTTAATTTGATACTTTTTTTTAAAATATGAATTTTTAATATATTTAATATTTTAATTTCAGAATAAAAAATTTTATATTTAACAACTTCATTTTTTAGAGAAATATTTTCTTATTTCATATTATTTGTTTCATTTTATATTAAATTAATACAATAATATTCATTCTATTTTGAGAAATAGTTTAAATATTTAGAATTATCAGTTCGAAAATTAGGGTATTACCCACTTTTAATTTTGGAAAATATTACTTTTGACCTTAGTAACATTTATTACAACCTTAAAGAGTAAATCAGTTAATATAGGTTAAAAATTAAATGATAAGAACAATTAAAATTCCCATAAACATGAATAATTTATATTGGAATGGAATATATCCATATTAATCATCTATGTGTAAAATTTATTAAATTATTTTTTCACATATATGAGATTATAAGCCCTAGAATTTTATACAATGAAAATTCAAACATGACAACCTCTTTTTTTTAATAATAAAAATATTATTATCATTGTGTTATTCAGAATATATTCTCAACTCGATTTATTATTTTGTAATATCATGTATTTATTTTTTAATTTTGGTCTTTTTAAATCACTTTCAATGAAATATTTACATAAAATTCTTATAAAAATATTATATTATAAATATTTTATTAATGGAAATATCAAATAATTAATAATTAAAACATTAATAGAAATATAATTTAAGATAATTAATGAAATTAAAGAATAATTAATGACTAGGACATATTAAGTAAATATTTTTTTATTTGGGTCTACTTTTATATGTTTTCTTGATATTATTAAATTCAATGTAATGAATTGTTCCACAAATCAATATTATGGATATTTTATAAAAACCTATTTCATTAAATTATATAAAGTATCAATAAATATTAAATTTGGACAATTTATTAGGATAATGTTGAAAATATCATCCATTTTATAGACTATATTCACCCTCAGGTAGTAAAAATCCACTTTTTAACAGTAAGAGATAGAGGTTGAATGGGAGTTATATCAAAAAAATATAAATATAATAAAACTTCTCCATTTATTTTTTATAAGATTCTTTAAAACCATAAACATATTATCTTCAATATTACTCACTTGTTATCCTTGTTCAATTGAAAATAAATTTATATTTTGAATCATTCTAAGAATCCCCTCACATCTCAAATAAAAGGGAACCACTTTTTCTAAATCTTACACCATTAAAAATCCTAATTTTATTGCTAATACCTTCCCAAAAACATTTGTAGAATTCACACCCCCTTTTAGAATTCCTTATTTTAGGTATAATTCCTTATTTATAAGGTTTAAGGTTATCATCTGGTGTGTTTTTCCAATGAAGATGTATAATTTGTATCCACTTATAACAGCTTTTTTCTTCTTTCGAGTCCATATAACATTCATTCACAATGAAAAAATAATAATCCCACTATAATCTATATACTAAGACATTATTATGTTAATATCATAACTTATATCCATCTAAAACACCCATAAAATGGTATAAGAATTCATTTTCAAGTGTATGAAGGACTACTGCCATCCGAACCTATATAATTTATTTTCCAAAACATTCTATACATAATGGTTGTAATGATGGAATTAATATTTATTTATGATATTAATGATATATTTATCAATAAAATAAGGTAAGAATTTATTTTCCTACATACCATTATAATAACTGGAAATTTATAATGTCATTCATAACTATGTGTGGACTACCACCTCCATGAAGCGATGCCATTAACATTACATTACATCACATCGATGATATATATAAGAATATTTAAAAATAATATTATATTTATGTTATGAAAATATATATGGAATGGTAAAATAATACATAATTGTTTTATAATAATCGTAATAAAATGTAAATTTTAATTAGTCATATATACAACCTACCATCTCCAGGATTTTACAATAGTTCATTTTAAAAAAATTAAAGTTTATATTGAAAATTATAATTTTTTTTATAAAAATAATATCTATTTTATGACTGTTATTATTGAGATGATATGATAATGACAACTTTGACCATATCCATCCTACAAATGTCAATTTGTATTTATGTACAAATAATTGTAAAACATTAAATGTGAACATAAATGACAAAGTCATTTTTATAACATGATAACATGTAATATAAAAGAAATAATAAATATGTAAAATATTCTTTTTAACGAAAAAACTAACCAAAATTTATTATTAGGAAGGTAAATATCAAATATGATTAGTGAGACTCAAGGTAAGGGTTTCTCATCTTTCATTAATAGTTTATAGTTATATTCTGTATCCAGTAATTCATTAATTTATGCCTTATATAAAAAGTCCATTTAATATATCATATCTTCAAGAACATTTTCTTCATTTAATTTTAATTTAAATTGATATTATTTTCATCATGGGTCTTATGAATCAAAATAATTTCAAGTGGAATGGGTTTATTTCACAATATCTTAACTATTATATATTTTTTATTTATTAGTCTCATTTATGGAAGATTTACCTTCCATGTCCATGTTTTGTTGAAATGTTTTAATTTTTACTCATATATTTTGTTAAATTTCAATATTATTACTGTTTTAATGTGTAAAAAGTGTTTTAAAAGGAATAAAACTATTTTTTTAAACAAGTATCATTTTTATTTTTGATAAAAAATTATAAAATGAATTTATTTTTTAACTTATTCAGAATGATAGTATTTTTTTCACTGTTAAGGCATCCCAATTCCTTAATGATTACATTACAATTTTACAATATTATTGTAATGAGAAGTTTTAATGTATCATTATTGTGTTCTGGTTGAAATTAAATTTGAATTTTAGTATCAATGTTAGATTAATAGGTCATAATTAAAATTAGGATTCAAAATCAAATTAAAAGAATTTGAATAGTTCAACATGTTTTTTATAATTGGTTGAAGTATTGAAAAATCCCTAGTGTGTTCGATAATGTTTCTTGAGGACTAGGTGTGATCAATTATGGCTTTATAAAGGAAGATGGTAGGGTGAATTTTTTTTCTGAAATCATGTGGAACAAAGAAGAAACCATGTGTCCTGCTCCAGTGGAGCATGAGGTGCCACATGGTTTCGTCCAACATTGCTAAAGGAGCTACACATCCATGCATCCTACAATAAGTTTCTAACATGGTTTTCTTCATGGGTGGCACATAGTATGAACAACTATACAGCCAGCCTATACTAGGGTTTATTGGGTAATGCCTTATTGTATGGTTGGTGCACGGTTTGTCCAATCATGCATCCAAAATATGTGCCATTTTCAGTAGGGTGAAATTATGATTTCCCCTTAATCAAAAAAATTTATAATTTCCTCCTCGGTCCATTATTGATTTTAACAAGTGTCTCCACCCCCATCATGTTTCTATATCCTCCCAATACTAACATTGAATTTTATAGATCTCCTCTATATGATGTCAAATTCTATCTTTCTCGTTACCTATGGATTCCACTCAGTAATCCCTATGTTCCTATTGAATCATTTACTTTTTATCTATATTTAATGAAATTTATCATTATTTAACCTAATTCTCACAATTTGAAAGTATTCATCAATTTCATTAATTTATCTCGAATGAAACCATGCCATGCCTCAAAAACTGGAATGGGAGTCATCCATGGATGAAAGATGGTGGTCTAGTTTTTTCAAGTAGGTTATACTACTTTTCAAAAGGTTTTTCATTGTGCCATGTGCTAGAATCTTCCATCAACACCTCTCATTTGGAAAATAAATTAAATTGAACATGTTTTCATTTCTTGTATGGCCATATAGGGTTTGGAGACACAACATTTATTGATCACCTACAACATATACAGTCCAATGGGTGCTCTTCATCCATTGATACTCAATTCCCTTGATCCATGAATTATTTGAACACACTTGAGGGAGTTTTTAACTTTCCTAAATGCCTCAAAAAAATTAATTGTATTAGTTTGTATTGTTTTCCATAAGATAGGGCCTTGATCATAATTCATCATCTTCATGGAATTATTGAAATCAATGAATGAAATGGATTTGATTAAATTGGTTGAAAGACATTTCTGTAATACTGTTTGTTTACATTATATGTCACGTGTCTTAGGAATTTTGTCCAATTTTATGCATTATGTGAGATAAAATACTTATAAGTTCTTCATTGTTCCATATACCATGTACATACGTCAATGGTACAAGAATTCTTTTCTCATTTTTAATTTCTAAGTGGTATTTATTAATGGACTTTTGGTTTAGTTTGTGCTTTATGACTTCTGATTATTTCAATATTCCTTAGTTTTTTACAATGATAAAATGATTTAATGTCCTGGTTATCTGGTTATATATATTTTATGACTTTTTGATATATTTTTTTAAATGATATACCTCTACAGGAAGGGATAGATCATGGGTCCTGACATATGTATGTCATGGATGGACTCACGGTGCATGGAATGTATTAACTAGATACACCTCGTGTGATCCATTGGAATTAAATGAATATGAATTCTAGTTTTATTATTTATACAAATTAGTTACAAAGATTCACTAGAAACAAACCGTAGAAGTAATTATTTAGAATATGGCTATTTCATGCCTTGGGTGATACATGATCCCCTATGTGAGAAACATTATACAAACATATAGTTTACAATTTCTAGAGTGATACTAGGGATGCAATATCGGTCGCCTCGGGTTAACACTGTGTTATTGGGTACATTAAGAGATCAAATAGAGGCCCTATGGATTCCATTACAAATAAACCATTAATATATATGTCTAACATTAATTGATTTGATGAATTCATTGTATGATTCTATATGGTATAGTATTCATATAAATCTTATAATAACTAAAATGTGGAATAAAAAAATATGTAATGTTTTTCTATTGGTGTGAACTCCATGAAAAAGGAATATATTAGGTTTACCCACATAAGTTTCTTCATATATGATGCATTATATATTTCAACTAAACTCTATATTTTTATTTGGATTTGATAACCAACATTCATTGAAGCAGGTAGAATTGGTTGGGTGTCCATTTAGGAATCCATACTAAAGTGTTATATATTATTTTTTTGATAACTTCTATTAAAAATTTTTGGAAGACTATTAATTTAATAATTCTCAAACATGATTGATCTAGAAAATATTGGTTGTATCCTACTGATTTTATTTATCACACCCTACTCCAGACACCATTACACTGGGGCACTTGGTGATATCTTCATGATGTTATGTCCATGGATTTATTTATTCTTATGTGATGCATACATGGGAACTAGGTATTAGAATACTGAGCTAATAATCAATATTCTCATTGATTAATCCTATGGGAACTTTTCTACCTAATTTTTTGTAGTTCATTTCATACCCTACTACTTCTATCTAGCATATCTACATAGAAATGAATTAATAATTATATGTTTTGGTGTTGGAAAATTTTGTTTATTCATTTATGGTGTGTATCTACTTATTCTTATTCTTCCACATTATGTAATACTTCTTCTATTTTTTTTCTTATTTATATTATGATTTATGTTTGGGTGATATTGATCATTTTGGTATTTTCTCCCCAACACACTCCCATCAGTCCCTCATTTCTAGTCTACAACCTCTAGCATGTAGGGAGGCACCCATGAGGCTACACAGAGACATTTCCAGCTACCTGTATAGTGGATAGTGAGGATATTGAGTAACAATGTGGTAATAAAACATATATTTATTTTTCAATAATATTTTTGTATGGTTGACAAGATATTAGGAATGTGTAGGTTATTTCAAAATATTGGTTCCTAAGAGTGACTAACCCACATTTGGGTAAATGTACAATTGGATGGGAAAAGATTGGTGTCTATATAGGTTTCTATTATAGTTTCTTTTTTGTTAATCATGAGTGAAATTTGTACTTTCATCCCCTTATTAATTTATAAAATTTTGGTATTCACCATTTTCATACATTGGCAAGGCAGAATCATTTCATGAATCATTATAGGCACATAGTAATTCACATTCCATACATATAACATTCCATACAGGATAAATTTTTCATCTATATGAAACTATTGATGTTCATTGTAGTTTATTTTATAGCCAATTATATTTCATTTTAGGTGTTACTCGTATAATTTTTAGATTTTACAAAGTTGGTTATTCAAGTAAAAGCATGTTTAGAACATTTTTATGTGTTTAATTCATATTATTTCATTTAGTGAATTGACAAGAAACCATTATTTGATTTTTTATATTACTATGATGTTGTCTGTCTATAGTTATATTGGGGGCTTCCATTTTCAATTTCGATGCTTCCCAATTATCCTAACCATATTTAACCTTATGAAATAATTTTGTTTTTCATGGATAGTTATAAATTCTGAAATATCCAATTGATTATTGATGGCACTACCTCAGTAATCAATTCTGAATTTGTTATGCCATGATAATTTCTTTCATGGGATGAAATTTATTGTTTTGGTTAATTATGATCCAATTTCCAATTTATTATGTGTATGGGTTCTTTATTAATATAATCAAGGTAACCTAAATAGTCGTCTAATTGTAGATTCACATTAAATACTGTAATTATAATGAATAAATGAAAGGGTTATTGATATTTATCCTACTCCTAGATAGAATGGTTGATGTTAGATTAGAGTTTCCTATAATTATTACTGTTTTTCGGTTCTTTATAATATGAGTTATTGTAATCTATATTAGTAAACCATATATTATGAGCCTTATGTTTGTAATTTCCTACAAAATAATGTTGTACAATTTTGACCTTTAATGATATTGTTTCTATAATAAGGGCATGGAACTCTATTACTTAGTCCTAATAACTCATTTAACTAATCATATAAATTCACAAATGGACCCAACTATGTCTATCGGGTAATGATACTTATGAATTAGAAAACCAAGTGTGATTAAAATAATTAATTTATAAAAAATTTGTGTTTATTTTAGTTGAACCTAAAATGGTTAAATAGGACCCTCATAGGTCACTATTTCATTTTGTTTTCTATAGTACAGAAACATTTCTGTGCATTCTTATGTATTGTGTTTAGGGGAATTTTAAATTTTTGTATCCACCTAAATGTTTCTTAATTTTTTTTTAAGGTTGAATTTATTCTGAACTAGTACCAAATATAATTTATTAAACACCATATTCTCTACATTGAGTTATAATATGGGTGGGCCTTGTAAATTAAATAAGTTTTTTTAAAATTTAGTTTCCATATTCAATGGTATAATTATAATGGGATCTCATTAAATTATAATGCCTACAAATAATGTTTAATATGACTTTCTTGTTCAACCTTACAGACTTAACAAGATGATTTTTCATTATTATAGGTACTAGTTTTCATTGAATAAAAACTATTATATGGTTAAAGAGTGAAACAGTTATTTGGTGTTATTCCCTTTAATATAACATTATATTGTTAATTATCCTAGAAATTATGTATGTGTAGAAGATTTTTTTCTTTGAGTATCAAACATGAAATGGAAAAGTTGTTGTTTTCCATTTGACTCTTCATTATTATCTCGAACCTAAGTGATATGTCCTTTAACCTAATTACCTTTTGCAATGTGATCCATATGTAGTTTCAACATATCCTTTTTATGAAAGTGGGTATCCTATTAATGTTATATCATTCATATATTAAGAGATTCTTATATTCATTTATGATTTTTTGACTGGATGGTACACTTCACGTGCATTTTTCAATGATGGACTCTTCAAACCCTTGTTTTGAAAGGTGGTTGTGTCTTGTATTAACTTTTCTAAAACTGTGATAATCATGAAATTCTCTACTCGAGTAGTCTAGGTAAACCAAAGGCACCATTGGCCATATAGTGGGTCATGTGAACCTTATTTTCCTTCCTTTTTTGTGACGGATGACTCGATAGGTCAGCATCATGATCTATAAAAAAATGGTGTAATGCAACTAAATATTAGTTTTTTTATTCATGAAATAATATATTTAAATTCATATGGTGGATAATTCAATGAATTCTATCAAGGATTCTCTATTGACACATGTAATCTTGGAGTTGTATGTGTCGGTGCATTTGTTACCCTTCATGATTCTATGATGGGGAAAAACATCTATGTTTGGTAGAAGATGCATTAGCATTGAAATTGGACTCACTGATCATAGGGTATATCCTGAGAATACATAAATGAGTATTTCATGAAATAAATGTCTTTTTTATAGAGAGATGATTTTTAAAGGGAATCATGTGTCTGATATGCTAGTCTGTTGCTTTTTCTTTTATTCACAGTGATATGGAGCATGCAGATGCATCATAGGAAAATATTCACTTGTATATCTTGATGTGAATCTGTCTTAAATATTTTTAGTTACATTATTCCTACCAATTGGGATTTACATTTCCTAAAGAGTTAGGGCCAGTTATATGAGCCTTGACTAGTGGTTGATGGAGCTTTCACGGTCAGATTATGCTTATTCTTCCATAAATACAATGTTAATGAAATTCTTATAGTGTGTAGGATCGCTTCATTTATGGAAACAAATTTCATTCATTGTATAACTAGAATAACTAAGAAGACCATTTAGATATGTTCAGTGCAGTTTCAGAACTCTCTATGAGCATGTGGGATCCAAACCATGCCAATTCCTTTGAGGAATCGTAATGATGAATGTGTGGTTTTGTATGAAACCATTGAAAAGCACTATTTTCCATTAATGGTGTTTAGTTGAATTTCATGAATGATAATGTGAATCATCATCAATTAAAATTACCATGGTCAGGTAATATAATAGAATTTGATGGCGTTGACAATATCCTATGAGGAAGTCAACCTATTGTGGTTCAACTATTCCTTATTTTAATTTATGGGTACCGTTGGGGGTGAATATAATGAGAAATTGTCCCTATATATAGCAGGACTGTCAGAGGTCCTTTTCGAATATATTCAACACCTATTAGAGTACCCTCAAATTAATGATGATGATTTTCCCTGTACTAACATCATCTAGGCACACTGAGAGAGAGAGAGAGTAGGTAATAGTTATCACAAAATTCTAAAATTCATTGATCTTGTTGAATGTTACCAATACGTGTTTCTTACAGGAAGTAGCAATGATTTTGAGGCATGGATAGTACAAAGTGATGACTAGGTTTCAATGAAGGAACTCCATTATAGATATCATATATACCAACTGTTCCCCATATTACATAATTTCCAAGAAGATTTCATTTTCGGAATGGTAGGTATTCTCTATATGTGAATGTTTGATGTTTTACTGATTCTTAACTTGAATATTCAATTTATGGATTGTCTTGGATGAGATATATGGATACCACGTGTTGATTATGAGGTTACATGTCCTTCATTTTAGCTCATATGATTTGTTTAAAAAGATAAACCATCCATTTGTGAGATTTCGGTCATGCATCTATGTCCTTATCGGGGCATGATAATATAAAGAATATGTCTTAGCTAGAGGTATCACCAGATGTTGGGAATTGGCATCCATAATCATGATTTATGATTTAATTATTTTACTACATCAAATTTCATTGGGAATAACTTTTAAAATATATTGTCCATCTATGCTGGGAATTTTGAAAATAGTCTACCAGAATAGGCTTAAAATATCTTCCATTATTTATATTAAATGCATTTATTGATGATTTGGTTAAAACTTTTTGTCAGGATGAGATGGGTGAAACATAAATGTCATCTATAGATTTAATTGGAATGTTCTTCATGTTGTGCATAAACATGTATGGTTGGGGAAAAAACCTTTTATTAAATCATTTATTTGGTTGAAATCATCACTAGAACTCTAGGAGATGTTATAAAAGAAAATTCTGATAGTAGCGATACCCTGATTTAGAAATGGATCTTAATAAAATGAACTAATTGGTTAAGTACCATACTCTATATTTTAAAAGTGAAGAGGTAGAGATATTGAATCTAGAATTAAGGTTTCATGTAAGCTCTGTATTGATGCTTCAGTTCAGAATAAGAAGTGTTTGATTGAGTTTCTATGGACCATGTCACATATGTTATGGAAATCATCGATGGTTTGTTGGTTGTTTGGAAATGAAACATAGTCATTTTAAAGCGACATTATGACCTAAGTTGTCCGAGTGATGTTCTATTTATTTCGAAAAGGATTCTCAGGGATGAGATATTTTAAGGTTGGGATATTATAGTGTCCTTTTTTTCAGACATGATGAAATTACAAGAATATTTGACATTCCTCCATTGGTGGAAGGTTCATATTAAAAACTGAGCATTCAAATAAATTTATGATAATTTTAAAACATAAAAGAGTTTATATACACATGGATTAAGGCTTGGTGGATCCCTCAGTGGTTATTTCTTGTTTTGGGAGCTCCATGGGTCTAAAAACCCTTACTATATAGAGGAAGTTGACCAAACTCAATGTTTTTCTAGAAATCATGCATCCCATTAATGAAATTTTGTGGCCATGTTCTATGGATCAAGAGCTACTCATGGGTTAGTTTAATAGTGATAAATGGGATATGTGGATATGATACCTATTTTGAGTATTTAATAGTGGTACTCTATATATGTTGTGTATTGTTTTTAAAAATGTGTGGTGAACCCATGCGATGGGGCTCGAATGCCACACCATAGAGCATGGTTGGTGCATGGTTTGGCAAAATATGTAGAAAAAACTAATTCCCCAATTTTGGGGGTATAATTATGATTTCAACCATAATGAACCTTGTTTCTTATTTCCTCATCCACCCTCTTTTCCTTCTAGAAGGTGTCTTCTCTTACCTCAAGTTTGAGGCTTCTACCAAAAAATAAAATGATTTTATCGATCTCTTTTTCTTGATGTCATATTCAATCTCCACTAGTCTTTATAGATTACCCCTGATATGATCTATGTATTTTATCCTTATCTTTGGATCCATATAAAGAGAATTTTATCATGCTGCAAGATAATTCACTCTCTGTTCATAGAATTCATCTATTTTATCTATTTCACTCGATTAAGAAAAAATCAACCCTTAATATTAACCATGTTAGTCATCCATGGTATCATATAGGTTGGCTAGTTTTTTCTTGTCTGTTCTGTTTCTTAATATACAGTTCCCCAATGTGCAACACGCTGAACTCTTCTAGTGGACTATCTCTTTGGTCAAAAAAATTAATTAAACCTATTTCAATGTTTTTTATGACCATAGTGAATGGTGAAACAACACATGGGGTGATCAATATGGCCATAAACACTCAAACAATTGGACTTCCTCCATTGATACTTAATTCGTTTATGACTTGATATATTTGAGCACCCTTGAGGTTGTGATGCACCTTATTAAATTCCATTCATTATTGAATTGAGAAAATTTCAATTTTATTCCATGATTTACACTCTTTAAAATAATTTATATACTTAATGTTAGTGTTTAACTCTTTGAATGAAATTATTTTGATTCATTTTTTCAAATGATACTAAGGAAATATAATTTGAGTTCTATTTATGTCATAAATTTTTCTTATGTTTTTAAATGTTCCATGTAGTTCTATATTCCGTTCGTATTCATTTTTTTCACTTCCAGAAACCATGTAAAGACTTCGCTGGGCTAGGATTTACATCTCATTACCTATTTCCATGTGGGAAATCCTTGGGGCATAGTTCTTGTGTTTATTATTATTTAAACATTCTTATTACCATATGACATGGTTTATTTTTTATATATTAGATTATTTGATATCCATATTAATTGGTTATATATATTATTTTAATTATTAATATTATTTTTGACTGTTATTCATCTTCTGGTGTGGTCTAGAAGAACATGATACCTCACATAAGGATTTGTTGGATGGACTCATCGTGTATGGATTGGATGAATGTGATACACCATGAAAAATCCATTATAATCCCTTAGTAGGGCTCTCTAGGTGAATTATTTATTATTGGGAGTGATTATGGTTTTTTAGGTTGATACCATGGATAGAATCATTGGAATGACTGATATTACATGCCTTTAATGATAGCTAGACCCATTTGTTAGATACTTGGTATGAAATCATTGTTTACCATACCATGTGTGATATGACAGATGGCATATGAGATTACTCAGAAGGGCTCAGTGGTATTGGTTATATCTAGTGGTCATGTAGTGACCCTATATATTATATTACAGATCAGATTTGTTGGGATAAGTATTCCATTATAGGTTTTTATATATTCATTTTTTGGATCACTTGTGTTGAATTATTATTATTGTTTTTGATTATATGATTACAACTTTGTATAATAATTCATGGATGATAACAAAGGGTTGTGACTACAATTCCAAATAAGGAACATAGGTTTTACCCACATTTGTTGGTTTATATATGATTATTTGTACATTATAAATGGCGTGTAAAAGTTATTTTTGTTCAGACATATAGTTTTGGAAAAATAAGTTGGAACTAGTAATGTGCCCATTTAGGATCCCCTAATGAATTTTTATTAATTTATTTGATTCGTTGAATAAACCTATAATGATATGATTTTAATTTTATGGTTCATGAAATGGATTGATCCAAATGCCATGGGTGGTAGACTACAGAGTTTATTTCTAACAATCCAATTGGGAAACCAGTACACTAAGGTACCTGATTACATTTTCATGTTTCGAGGTTCTTGTGTTTATTGTTTATGATGTGATGTATACATGGGAATAAGAGAGAACAATACTGAGCTACTATAATGGATTCATAGGGAGTCCGAATTTGGGGACTTTTATCTTTATTATGTTGTAATATCTATTGTACCATCCCACCTATTTCTAGTATAACCACATAGAAATTAAGGCATATTTTTTTGTATTTGAATTGGGAAATAGGTTTATTCAGTTATTGTGTATATCTCATGATTATTTTTCTTCCACTTTATTTACTTCGTGTATGTTATTTTATTTACATTATAATGTACCACTATGATACATTGACCATGAGGGTATACTCTCCCAAGTGTACCACTATTAGAACCTTAGAGTTAGTTAGCAGCCTCTAGAATAATGGGTGGTGCACTTGAGGCTATCTGGTGATCGGTCTAGCTACAAGTTTAGTAGTAAGTCAATATGAGGTGTTTCAAAAAATTTATCAATTGTAAGTTTATATAAATATATAATTTTTAAATAAAGATATGGAAAAATAAAAATATATTTTCTTAAAGAATTAATCCATGTCATATTTGAAAATAAATTTCCATCATTGATGAGATCCATTTATTGTACCTAAAATTTACTAGTGATATGACTTAAGGATATGGTCATCATTATTGATCATGATGGATTATGTTAATAGTGAAAATATTAAATTTTTAAGAAACTCATTACTTTTCCATGGGTTATTTTTAAGGTAAATGCTTATGAACTCCATTTATTTTCAAGGGTTATGATATGATGAATAATTTATGTTCCAATTGAACAAATACATAAGTTATTAATTATATGATTCATGGGACCTATATCTCCCTCCAATTCATTAGGAAATGTATTATACCTCATTAGATAGAAATGGGAAACATGTTGATGTTCTTCAACCATTATGGGAAACAAGATGATGTTCTTATTTCTTTATGGTATACAGTATATGATCATGTTATGTTTTTGGGTTCAAGAGGATTTGCTTGATACAAAATGGGAAATAGGTTTTGATTCCTGGTCTTATCGTACTTGTATTACTTCATGACTTCAAAATTTATTTTATACTAATGATGTTGCACATACATTTATGACATAAACTTATGGCTCATGATCGATTTATGATGATTTTTCATTATTATGATTCATTTCTTTTTAAATGATAATGCTTTATAATATAACTACTGTTTCTGATCATTTTCAATTCATGTATGAACATTGAAATTTAGATTCATGATGTTATACACATATGATTATCTTATACTCTCATAATTTTATCGATTTATATATCTCATGCCTACCCTTACTAAGAATCTAAGCTCACCCTTTTTTATGATTCCATTTCCTAGGATATGAAGAATGATGATAAATTATTTATGTTAAGAAATTTTTTAATTATTATGAACATTATGGGAGATGATGAAGATTTGAAATGAAATATGAAAATATTGGTATAATGAGGGATTATGTGGATCGTTATGAGCTAGATGTTTATGAACTGATGTTCATAAGAGATTATCCTGACTCATTTTAATTGTAATACTATATGGATTTTAGTTATATAATTGGTCCAAAACTACCTTTTGGAGGCTTTCAAAATAATAATTGGGTGAATTTTTTTATCAGTGCCAGAAATATATTATTTATCATTTTAGCACTATATCCTAGAGTGGAGATATTAGTGTCTTACAAATCAACTCCACCAGTTCCTCTATATTCAATTGATTCATAACCATATACCACTATAAAACTATACACCATCAAAAATTAAACATTATAACCATAAAAATCCAACTAAACTCCATAATCGTGTCAAATCATTTTTTCCTCTCACACAATTCCACTACAAACCATTGAATTGAATGGATGGAGTGGTAGCTAGATTACCTTTAGAAAGGAATACGGATTCCACATGACCAATGAGACTTGTGAATCCACAGTAATAAGTCCCTCAACCATATCCATATCCTACATCCCTCAATCATATGTTTTCCTCCCATATATCTGAGTACTTGTTTTTCACCTTCTCTATTTTTAGTGTTTCTATAAATATTGGGCACCCTGATAGCACTAAACTGGTACCGTAATGGAGTACGGGTCCTTCAACTATGGTTCACATGACAGGATCACATACATTGAATAGACTATCTATTCCTATAATGTCTCGAAGTTTCCATATAAAATTTTTTATATTGAATTGTTTAGAGATTGCAAAATCTAACGGCACGTGATTCCAAGGCCCGCAGTGCTAAGAACGATCCGTCAACATTTTTTAAGCATTAATAAGCGTATATATGCAGTTTTCCTAAAAAAATGAAATAAATCATCAATGATTTCCAAGATCAGAAATATTATAGCACTGTTGCATTCATGATGGTGGGTTTACCCCATGCGCAATGTATGTTTAGTCGGCACAGGCCTCCGATGAGAGAACCCGAAAATTGAATAACTGTTTATAAAATAATTTAATAAAATTAATTTATTTTTAAAATTCTTATAACTCAAGAACGATGACATATATTAAAAATACGATACCACTTCTAAACTTGTGAGGGTATCCTATCTTTAGGGAGATACTAACATTGGCTGGTGTTGGCCACCATAGAAAGTTAGTTTCTTGCGTTTTATAAAATTATTTAGTGACAATTATTTTATTGTAAAAATCCATAAATCTTAAATGGTAACTCAGATTGATAATCAGATAGCACCATTTCATTTTTTGGGTTGTGTTCTCCTTAGGCAGAGCCTAACCTTGACTAGCACAGGTTAAGGGTGAATGTTAATATTTTGTTGATCGTTTTATTCAGGTACGTTCAGTAAACGTGCGAGCAGTGTTTTCTAACTTTTGAACAGGTTCTCAAATTAAAAATTAGAAGGCACCATTGAATTTGCATCACAAAGATTTTCTTAAGGTAGAATGTACTTTGACCATAGTAGGTTCATAGAAAAAGTTATATTTCGTGACTTTTTAAAAGAAATGAAATAAAACAATTTTACTATTTTATTTTATATCCTCAAACGAACAAGAAGTTTGGGGCCATCGTTGTGTCATGCCATCTAATGGATTAAAATTCTATTCCTAAGTAACGACGTCATTGGGGAATTAAAAATGTTCTATATTAATGATCACCCACTAATTTCCCACGTTGTTACTCCCCCCTCTCTCTCCTATAAATATAAATCTTGAGGATGTGTATCAACGAAGCTTCTCCAAAGAATGAATTGTTGAATGAGTGCCATGATGCCGAACCCTTGGAAGATGGAGCCTATTCGAGCAGGTGCTGACGGGTGAAACCAGACCCCAAAACAAAGGATGACATATGAGAGGTTTCCTTAGGAGCATGTTGAGGCAATTATAAACACCGACCCTCTTTCACAAACATGCACTCTTCATCAATTCTAGGACATGGTTTTGTTTATTGATTTTGTTTTCCCCGCATTTCATTCTAAAATGATATGAACATATCATCCTTTAACATGTTGATCCATTATTTCGATGTATATGTGGGAGGGAATGATTTTATTATTTTAATAAATAGAGAAAATGACGCATGAATTTTGTTTAACTTCTTTTCCATGAAACCCCTAATATTATCTCAAACTCGGAGGGCACAGGCCCACAAAAACAACACCCCAGCCCCTATGTTTTTGCGTTAATTATCAATTCCTATTTTTGAGATGAAATCAATCCTATTAAAGGCCTACCATATTGAAGAATGTGATACCAGTAGGCTACAGGCGCAGACGGCATAGGAAAAGGGCCACTGGTGCTCGACCGGTGCCTCGGCAAGCACCATGCCGCAGCACCGGTGGCGCCGGCCGCGTGTCTGGTGGAAGAACCGGCCGCCACCTTAGGCAGATACGTAGCAGAGGTGGGGCGTGCCTCCAGGGGAACAGCCACATGATAGCAAGGCCTCTTTCTACGATGGTCTCAATAGGAGCAGGGGCTGTCGGATCGACTGGTGGCAGCGGGACGGGGCGCTTGCCAGTGGCGCGCCCGACAGCAAAGTCGTGGCTCGTGGACCACGACACGGAGGACCCGTGTCGCCACATGGCTCCACTCCAATTCAGACCTACCAGGATGCGCCATGTCCGGGTATCCCTGGTGGCCCACGCAACCAGGCGGGTGCCACCGTTGGGTCGGCTCAGCCGTGTCGAGCCGGGCCCAGCGGGCCGAGTGGACTATGGTCAGGTCGGACCCCAGTTGGGCTGGGTTGACCAGGTCGAACCATGTTCACCCATGCCAAACCAGTTTGGGCCGATATGACTGTGGCGGACCGGACTCGAACCCCGTACCAACCAGTTATGAAAAATAGACACTAACGTTTTAACCAAATGTCCATTTGACGAACTGTCTATAGGATCAGGATTCATAAGAAAATTCGGTCCTTTTGAGACAATCTTGCTAAATTTTGGAGAAATTTGGGGTATGTCTGAGTTGGATCAAACATGAATCCAACAGATCCTTCAACACTAACACACACATAACATGCAATATGTGCATCCAATTGACGAGATGATTGTGGATTTGGGACTCTCTTGAGGAGGCAGATCATTTGGAAAGATTTTTTGTGACTTACATGGATATGAAGATGCTGAGGGTTTCTGGATGAGTATTCCTTCCAAGAAGACTATGAATGGATCCTTGTTATTAGACTCAACCTGAATAATGCTTAATGATGTCTTAGTGGGAAGTGGCTCTGTGTAACCCAGCAGTCCCATTGTAGGGAGCAACTCTGTGTGACCAGGTTGACCCATGATACTCGACAGGATGATTAACATAGTTTGACCATGTAGGGTAGTGGCTCTGTGTGACCTGGCAAGCCCACTGTGGGAAGAGACTCTATGTGACCTGGCATTCCCACAGTACCCATTAGGGATGAGTACAAAAATACTTCACGGTTAATGTATAGAATCTTTGTGTGACATGGTAGGCCCCTTGTACTGAATATAGTAGGATTTCCCCAGCATCTGAGTAATTCAATGTTGTGATAACCCCTCTATCCTTGACCTAAAGTGATACCTGGTGTGATTTGTTTCCTTTAACTTCGTGGTGATACATGTATGGTTCTATTACCATCATGGTTATATCTTCATGGTGGTAGTTGTGTGGGGATTTTACCTTCGTTGTGTTACCTTGGTGGGATTACCTTTGTGATATTCTTCTCTTATTTATGAGACGTGTATATCTTTATATCTTAGGTATATGTATGTGCATATACCTAAGTAGTGTAGTTGAAATATTCTTTCTTTGTTTTTGAGGTATTTCTTTTCTATTTTTTCTTCTTAAAACCTGAGGAGACCTACAGTGTCTCTAGATCCCTACTGAGTATCATTATTGTCACCAGAGTATGGGCTTCACATGCACATAGTTGTGCCTTGTGTAGACGACGTACAACATCGATCGAGGCGGAGGGACCCAGGACTTGATGATACATGGAGGTGGACCATTTGGTGTGACGTGACATAGGGACTACTGATCGTGACATGTACCTACCCTTCAGGTATTATCCATGGTGGATGATCCAAGAGATTCTTTTCACATTTCATCTATTTATACATTTCATTAATACTTGTACTTTTTCAGTTGGGCTTGTATTTCGTCCCCATTGTTGTCATCACTCTTTTCCTACATTAGTTTACTTCAAAATTTCATCTTGTTGTGTTCCACTCTATATGATTATACAGGTTTAAAGGCAATGAATTCCCATTTTAGGGATACTTCATTCTGTTTCTAATCGCCATCCCCTGGCCTATGGATGGCGGGCATGGGGTAGTCACAGCACTGGCCCTAGGGACGGGCCGTGAACAAGTGGTATTTGGGGGTTCTTATTGTGCAGATGAAATAGGAATTTGATCTTTTAAATGTAGAAATATTGTTACGTGTTATTAGTGTGGTTTTCCATTCTGGTATTCTAGTGTTGGTACAATAGAACATGTATCCATACACAAGTTACCTAAATTTTGAATACCAACTCAGTGCACAGAAACACTGATTGTGTGTTTTTTTTATGTTTTTTTCTTTTCATTTATTTGGTGTCAGCTCACTAGGTATAACATATTGACCGTGGAACACCTGTTAAATAACAGGATTCTACTACATAGGCAGCCATCCAGGATTCTTGATAGAGTACATTATAATGGCCCACTGAGTGATGAGGCTTTTGTGTAGGGCCCTCTTACGGTGTTGGCACCATCAGGTGGTGCACCAGTAGCACCACCACCTATTTGGTGTAAGATTCCACAATCCCCATTAGAATATGGGGCACACTGATTGAGCATGTTTCATGAGTTCCAGAGGCAGATGCCTCCGATGTTTCGAGGCGCGAAAGATTCTCAAGTAGTTGAGGACAGGCTGGGAACTATGGCTAGAGTTTTCCCCCTAGTTGGGACACCAGTAGAGTAGATGATGTTCCTAGCTACTAGCCTTTTCCGGTACGTGACCATGAATATGGTACACACGTTAATGATACTTCGGTAATTTGACCATTTCCTTAGATTGTACCATTGGTAGTGTTCTAGCTATATCACTACTCTTTGGTGAGTAGTTACAACTGGAAATACTGATAGAGGAGAAATATAGACTTAGTACCTTACACGTGTTTTAGCATCAGATACCCCTTAGTTTCCAAGGCAATCCCGACTCACAGGCGGCCAAGGTCTAGCTTGAGGAGGTGGCTTAGAGTTCCCTAGAGCTTCTACAGATTCAGCAAGATGACATTTTGGTAGCTGATTATTCATCGAGGAATACCAACCACTCCTAGGTACATGATAAATATAGTACGTTTAGTGCTTCAGGGCTCCTACATCCAATTGAGGTGTATTTAGGGACATCAAATCTATCACAATTCCTCTATGCATTCCTACTAATGTTAGGGTTCTATATAGAACCTTTGTTGTTGAATTTTCTTTGGAAGAGCGACTACAGCCAGTGAATACAAATAGTATGAAAGAGGGAAACATACACCAGTCTCAGAGACATGGGAATGTAAAATGTTTTGGGAAGAGGATGTGATTGGGAGAAAAGAATTTTCAACATGCAGATGTGGAATAAAAACTAAGAGAGAATCATGAGGTAGTGTACATTTCGATATGTTACAAACCACACCTTTGTGGATCCCACGATGCTCAGGGTGCTGGAGGATAGGAAAAAAGGGTAGTTGTATGCAGTCATGGAGTGTGAACCAAGGACTCTTGAAATGATTCAAGGTAAAATATGTGTCTACTACAATCTGTTTTATTAGTATACATAGGTAACATTCATTATTTCCTTCCACAAATCTTGTCCAAGACCTAGAGTTTATGGTTAAATCATTTACTTGACTCCCACGTCTAAAGATAACATTGGGTTGAGAATTGATAATCACACATACGCCTATAGTGTGATCTGACCGTTGAGGTTAGAGTTTTGGTTGGAACCACTTTGTGGCAGCATCGAGGCCTTATGACGTTAGTTTGTGTATGGTCTGGACATCCAAAATTCATACTCATATTGACTTTATTAGGAAAATAGGTTATTTTGTTTCTAAAAAGTGGAAATGGGGTTTTCCTTGGTCGGTGAAAAAGGAATCCCAGACAGCACAGTGTAAACTCAAGCATAACAGGGTTCGGTAGATCACTCTTGTGTCTTCCAGTCTTGAACGCATGGAAGAAAGAGTTTTGAGTTTCTGTAGAAGTGGCAGAGTGTGGGGATATCATTTCAAAATATGTTTCTAGGATTACCTCCTCGAAGGGAGAGGTACTTCTACTTTGGCTGGGTACTACCAGAGTTTTGGGATCATACATGGGTGTTTCCTGATGCAGGAGAGAGAAGTGATAGACTATGGCTCATGAAAGCTGTGACAGATTGAGAAGAACTATGCTACCCTTGACCTAGAGTAAGAAGTAATGGTTTTCACTCAAAAGATGAGGTCACTTTACTTGATGGATGAACATTTTACAGTCTACTCTGATCACATGAGTTTAAGGTATATCTTCTTTCAGAAGGACCTAATCCTAATACAGCGGCGATAACTAGAGTTCATCCAAGACAATTACCTATAGATAGACTATACTCATGGGAAGGGGAACATGGTACCATACGCACTCTACATGAGGTCTCGTCTACAATATTTGAGTGAATCGTCCGAGCATCTAGTTGCACTGTGGATATATTTCATGGATAAAGATGGAGTAGCTTACCTTCAGTCTATGACTTTCACTTCCCCAATTCATCAAAAAATTCAGGGGGGGAAGCTTGAGATGTAGACAGCGAGGCCCAATGTGCTCATATATCCTTAGGACAGTCTCTTGAAGGATTCTTTTAAGGTTGGGAGTGTGTCATTCTTCTCAGAGGATGCACCATGGTAACAGAGATGCTACAGGAGGAGGTATTGAGTGATATCCAGACATCTCCTTTAACAGTACATCCTGGAGTGGCGATGATGTACTAGGACCTCAAATATTAGTACAGATGGAAAGGGATAAAGGATGTAATGGAATAGTTTGTATAACGATATCTCACTCTTCAGTGAGGGAAGATTTCATAGAGCCTCAATAGTCTTATACCGACAGGAGAAGGGAGACCATGTCTTCCTACAGGTATCACCTCAACGAGGTTTGGGGAGATTGGGCCGGGGTGGCAAGTTATCTCTGAGATTCATCAGACCTTTCCATATTCTCAATAGAGAAGGTGAGGTGTCATATCATCTATCTTTATCCCCACATATGCACCGGGTGTATAATTTTTTCCATGTATCGCAACTGAGGAGATGTGTGCATGATCCATCGCACATTATCTACTAGTGCGAGTTTAACATTGATGATGGGGAGACTATTTGGGATTTCATGGTGGAGATAGAGGATCTACAAGATTGATTCCTTCTTGGATGGTCTACCTCTCTGGTACAAGTTCGGTGGAAGCATGGGGACCTCCAAAAGAACACATGGGAGTGGGAGGCACATATTTTTTCTCAATAACCTCATATGTTTGTTTTTCTTTTGTTTTGGATTTCGGGGACATAAATACATAAGGAGGGTAGATTGTAATGTCCCAAAATTTTTGAATAATTATTTTTATATGGAATTATTTCAAGACTGGGAAATATGATGGCTCAGGATTCTGAGGCCTAGAGTGAATGGAATGATACATTGATGTTTTGTTAATTTTTAATTTGCGCATGTACGCAGTTTCCCAAAAAAATATGAAAAACTCTTAAACAGTTTCCCAGAACATAAATCTAATGTCACTATTGAGTTCAAGATGATAGGTTTACCCTAGGAAAAATGTTAGTCTAGTCGGCACTGGACTCCTGTGAGAGAACCCATAAATGGCATAACCGTTAATAAAAGATTTAAATAAAATGTAAGAACCCGGATCTTTGTTTTCAGGTATGTCTTTCCTTTTTCTGGAGTTTTTAAGAATAGAGGAAAATCCGAAAATTTTCTAAGTACATGCCAAGTACATTATAAGTACATGCTGTGTACTTTGACGTAGTGCCAGGCCGTGTGCTGGCCGTGTCCGGGCAACACACGTGGTGTGTAAGGTCGATGTGGAGGCCACTTAAAGCGGAGTACGGAAAGGAAAAATACATGCCATGTACACCAGAAGTATATGACATGTACTTTATTTTTTTCATTAAACGGACCGGGGTCGTACCTAATGGACAGAACTCGCTTCTTCTTCAGGTTCTTCATCCGAGAGTGACCCGCATGGTCGCGAATCTTCTCTGAGCCCCCATGCCTCCATCTGTTCTCTAAATTGACCGTCGTTGATTGCATTGGATTTGCAGTGGTGAGTTCTTCCATCTCCTAGATCCTTGTTGTCCAATTCCTTTTCTTCCACAATATATCATGGGTTGAGCGCATTGAATGTTTTTTCAGATCTTCGACGTTCTAAGGAGAATCAATCATCATGGATCATGTTTATCGATATCCTAACATCAAGGTAGGTGGTTTGTGCCTTTCTGTAGGATGAATTTGAATATTTTGTGCAATTCCACCAATTCCATTGAATGGGGTGTTGTGTGTTTCCTATTTTTTCCCTGTTGTTTGTCTGCATTGCTTGATTGCTTGAGTAGAGATAAATGGTTGTGAATAGGGTAACTTTTACTATGATCTGGATGTTTTTCCATGCATGTTTTTCCTTTAGGAATTTTTCCATTTTCCATGCCTTGTTGTAGGATAGTGGAACTATTGTACTGTTATGCTGTTGTGCCTTAGAATGATATCCATGTAGTTCTTGAGGTTTACTTGGGGAAATACGCGCGCTATTCATTTTTATTTTACACAGGGCTGAGAGAACATAGTGTAGTGGACCATAGAGAGAATGTACGTAAAGGCTTCTCCATAGTCTCTTTAATTTACGATGCATGACCGTAGGGGGAATTGATGATGAGTGATTCCTTAGATAGACAATTGTTCCTCAACGTGGGCCACAGTGGGAAAGATATGTTGAGTGCTTCCCCAGCGATCCCTTAGTAAGGTACGATACTATAGGGGGAATTGACGGTGAGTGCTTCCTCAAATATTTTATTTTTTACCTGAACCAGAGGGGTGAGACCGTGTGTGCCTCCTAGAGGGTTGCTAGTACTTGTAGGTTAATCCATAAGGGTTAAGTTGTGAGAACTACCCAGGGGGTTACCTGTTGTTCTACTTGTTGATTGGAAGATACTTGTGTACTTTCTATGCAAACACTACAGATTATTGTTACAGTGTTCTTTCCTATTTAATGCTTCTTGTACTTTTACTTTCCATGTATTCACTGACTATTAGGCATAGATCTTTAGGTGATTGCTTTCTAGGACCTTGTATCACACCCTGTTTGGCCAATTCTTTTGGGCCCAATAATATTATATTGTTGTAGGTATAGATAACGGAAAGCGCCCTTCTACATCAGGTACTTGACTTGTTGTGGAGCTGGAGAGCATGAGACCATGCTTTGGCTTGAGATGCTGATGAGTTTACTTGTTTTATTTTGAACATTGTTTTAGTATTTTATTCATCATTGTGAATTGGTTGGCTACTTTCCTAGACATATGTATCATACATCATTTTATATACATGTGTGAGTGCTCCAGTTGTTTACTGTTAGTCTTCTTCTATTTATCGTTTACTCTTGTATGGATGGTTACAGTTTCTACTGTTGTCTATTTTATTTTCTTATGATGCGTACTCTGCTAATGAGGGTGTAGTATCCCCACTATCACACCCAGGGCCCTCGTTGCTAGTCGGTAGCCTCTGGAATTTGGATAATGCGCTTGAGGCCACATGAACCACCGGGTACGAGGCACCTCTAGGTGGCATCCGGAAGTGGGATGTTACAAAGTAGTATTATAGGGGTTTCTTTTCTCTTGATTTAGTATTTGTTTCCTCTATCCGGGGATATGACATATTAGGTACTTGGTATTAAGATGGGATTGGGAGTAGCTAACCTGTGTACAGGGAAAAGAAAATCTACCTCTCTTATTACAGTTTTCTGGTTTTTCTATGTTACAGATGATCTGATTTCACCTAGTTTGATTCACATGAATTGTGTTGTTATTGTTGTTGATATTTTGGTTCTATTTATGTCGCAACCTGAGGAGATGAAGTTATGCCATCTCATGCATCATATAGGAATTTATTAGAAATCACATGACATGCTTTCCTGCCATGCCATCTAGAGTGCATTAGAAATTTCATGTTTTTGTGATAGGCTTTGTGTATATTATTCATGTTTTTGCATTAGATGCTTTGATAGAATCCCTACAGTTTGATAGAGAGGTTGTTTGTGTTGTACCTTAGTAAAATGAGCACCAAATTTGGGTTCTTAAGGTGTTATGGGCCCTCATGAATTGGAACTGGGTGGATCATTGACATGTTTCTATTATATATGATATGTAAGAGATGCCAAGCTTTGATTCATGGGGAGTATGGGACCTCGCAGATCAAAATTTGGTACTTTCATGTTTGGTTTTCAATTTTTTCTGGC
Source organism: Viscum album (assembly GCA_963277665.1). NCBI lineage: Eukaryota > Viridiplantae > Streptophyta > Magnoliopsida > Santalales > Viscaceae > Viscum > Viscum album. Next base: position 1,875,454,735 of record OY728142.1, on the reverse strand, counting down.
TTTCGGTGCAGTTTTAGAGATACTACCCAGAAAAACCCAGAATACACGGTGTGTACTTTATATATACACGCTGTATAGTTTTTAAACCGTGTCCCTAACTATGTAAGAAGAAATAGAGGTTTTGAAAAATCCCCACGAACACACCTTGTATGGTAGGTACACGCTGTGTAGTAGTGATCCGTGTACCCAGCCTTGTCACTAACAACACAGGTCGGGGAATCTCGTGTCATACACGTCGTGTTTTGTATGAACACGACATGTAGCCATGTTCTAGGGACCCAGTCGTGTCACCAACAACACGGGTCAGAAAAAAACTTCAAGTACACACCATGCATTTTCAGAACATGCCCTGTAGTGTCAGCCGTGAAACTGACCATGTAACTAACAAAAACAGGTCATTGAATCCATTTCAACTACACTCCATTTCCATAGAGAACAGGTCTTGTAGTCTCATTTTAAGAAGACCATGTGGGTTAGCCGTGTAAGGAGACTCGGGAAGGGGAATAGTGTTCAAGTGCACTCCGTTTGTGTGGGGACAACACACCGTGTAGTTTGGGGTGTTACACAGCCAGAGGTGGCAAGATACATTCCAATTTGTGTTGTTTAAGTGAACATGTCATTTAGTTTTTATACACGCCATATAGTCATGTTTTGTAAAACATTACTGTTTCTTTCTCCTATTTCCGTTTTGTACTAATTTGTTCTCTATCCTTGATATTCGGGATCTAAGGTATGATTTTGATCTTTCAGAGCTATGCCTCTGAGAATTCTTCCAGTTGTGCGTCAGTTGTAGGGTAGTGATCAGACGCCAGATATGGCTAATCAGGGACTTTCGGTCGATCCTCTAGTCATTCCAGCCTTGGCACCGGCTGTCATACTAGTTGCAGGTGCTGATGTATAGTTCAAGGAAGGATTTATGAGGATGATACAGACCTTTCAAGGATCACCGCCTCCTACCACGATTATGGCAGACATGGAGTGGGTTTTCCAGCAACATCATCCTCCTACATTCTCATGCAAAATAGTACCACAGGCTGCAGAGTCATGGTTGGAGGCCATGATGACTATCATTGAGCATCTGGAAACACCTTCAGAGAGGCGGGTCAAATCCACTACCTATATGATACGAGACTCTGCCAAGAGGTGGTATGCCGTGATCTCACAGGAAGGTCAACATAAGGTTATGGCTTAGGAGGAGTTCCAATGCATTTTTTATGACTACATATATCTGGAGACCCTGAGGGCCGATTGAGCCCAAGAGTTCATGAGCTCAGAGAATGGTACTCTTTCTGTTATTGAGTATTCCTCTCGTTTCACCAAGCTTCATCGTTTCACACCCCTCCAGAGCGCGGATCGGTTGTTCATGGCATGGAAGTTTGAGGCTGGTCTCATGCGAGAGATCTGCTCACAGGTGAAAATCATCAGGCTGACTTCAATTGCTTCCATCATCAACCAGACACTGATTATGGAGCGCAATCTGAGAGACTCTGGAGCTGCGAGCCCGGGCGGTTCTGCTTCCAGAACTAGTGTTCCTCCAGTTGACAGCAGGAAGCGCCATAGGGAGTCTACGAGCGGAGATCTAAGGAGGCGAAATAAATATTCAAGTAGCCAAGTAGTATGCTACCAATGTCGAAGGGCAGGGCAGAAATGGTTGCAGTGCTAGAGAGACCCAGGGGAGTACCGATCTTGCAGCAAGATGGTTCACCTTAAACGTTTCTGTGAAGTTTTCTCACAAGTAGATGGTGATGGGGGTTCTTCCATGACTCCTCATTCAGGAGTAGCACCACCAGTTTCTCACAAATCGGGGAACTGGTGTTCTTCCAGCCGTTCAGGCTGAGGTGGAGGTCAAGGCCATAGTAGTCCGTCGGTAGTCTTTTATCGTCAGTAGGGAGGATCAGCTTAGAGTAGTCAGGTAGGGTCATAGGGCCGAATGGCAAGCCAGACATTTGCAGTGGAGCAGACCTATCAGGAGCTGTATCCCAGACCTTCTACAGTTCGAAAAATAATTTTACTAGCCTCTGTTTTATCTTCATCTCTTTTCGATACTGGTTCTACACATAGATTTATCTCTGATGGTGTTGTGGAGAGCCTTGGGCTCTATATCATTTCTTCTGCCAACTTGTCGACACTAGACACACCTTTGGGGACGAGGACATCTATTGTTCGTCAGGGCAAAGAATTCCCTCTTGAGGTTGTAGGGTATCATTTCATATGGGATCTCTTTGTCCTAGAGATGACAGGCTATGATGTCATTCTCGGGATGGACTGGTTGGTTCCCTTCTAGGTAGTTGTTGATTTTTATCACCGCGGGTTGAGTTTCATTTCACTAGTGGGTGAATCTTTTCTTTATAGAGGTGAGTGGTATTTTTAGGTGAGTCGAGCAGGACTTGAGCATTATGGGCTAGGAAGGGTTATGGCCTAGATCTCTAGTCTCTCTTTGGATGACTAGGGACTTCTTAGTTAGACTTTCCACTAGTGGAAGGTCATTTTAAAGATGTCTTCCAGAAGAATTTTCATGTTTTCCTACGAAACGTGAGGTAGAATAATCTATAGAGCTCGTTCCAGGAGTGGAATCAGTGTCCATTACACCTTATAGGATGGCTACACCTGAGTTTCAGGAGCTCAAGAAGCATTTGGAGGAGTTACAAGAAAAGGGTTTCATCTGACCCATTACTTCTGCTTGGGGTTCTCCTGTCCTGTTTGTGAAGAAGGCAGATGGTACCCATAGGCTCTATGTGGATTATAGGATGCTGAACCAATTGACGGTCAATAAATGATATCCCATGCCAAGGATTTGTGATATTTTTGATAAGCTTCGAGGATCCCGGTTGTTCTAGAAGATCAATTTGATGTTAGTTTATCATCAGTTGCATGTTAGACCATCAGATATACCTCTGATAGCCTTTAGAAGCAGGTATGGTCTCTTCGAGTATACAGTTGTGTCGTTTAGTCTCACGAATGTGCCAGTAGTTTTCCGGGAACTGATGAACTGAGTGTTCCATCCTTACATGGATTCCCTCATCGTGGTCTTCGTGGATGATATCTTGGTGTACTCTCACACTCGACATGACCATGCTACCCATTTTGAGATCGTTCTGAGTACATTGAGAGAGAATCGACTTTATGCTAAACTATTGAAGTGCCACTTTTAGAAGGACAAGATTCACTTCTTGGGTCACGTCATCTCAGAGGTAGGAGTATATGTGGACCCATAAAATGTGAGAGATGTAGTTTTCTAGGATCATACAAAGAAAATTTTTGAGGTACAGAGTTTCCTAGGGATGGATGGATACTATAGACGCTTCATTCAGGAATTTTCATGCCTCGCAGCACTATTGACATGTCTGACCAAGAAGGGGGTGAAGTTGTTATTATCATATTCATGTGAGTCAGCCTTTCAGGAGCTAAAGGGGAGGTTGATGTCAGCCCCGATACTAGTCTTTCCAGAGCCGAGCAACATATATACTATTTATTTTGATGCTTCAGGTATTGGGCTGGGTGTTGTGATTTTGTAGGGAGATGGAGTTGTTTCTTACGGATCTCAACAGTTGAGGCCACATGAGAAGAACTACTCGACGCACGATCTAGAGTTTGTAGTTGTTGTTCATTCCTTACATTGTTGGATACATTATCTTCTAGGAGAGCACATTTTGGTTTTCACCTTACACATGAGTTAGAAGTATATTTTCACTCAGCGTGATCTTAATTTGACACATCGCAGGTGGGTCAAGTATCTTCAGTATTTTGATTTTGAGCATTACTATACGCTTGGGAAGGGCAACACAGTGGAAAATGCATTGAGCAGGACAACTCAGATTCAGGCATTTCAAGAGGCCAGCAGTGAGTGGCAGTTTATGGCTATGTTTTCTAAGATCCATCTGGAGGTGCACAATAGAGAGGGACATACATACCTATCTTCTGTAGCTGTTACCACTGCACTCTTTGATCGGCTATGGATGAGGAAGCTATCAGACGTAGAAGTCTTAGTCCTATGGGAATGTGTGTCAGGAGAGGACCCTCTTCATGGATGGACAATGGGTGAGGATGAGATCTTGTGTTTAAACGGACGTGTATGGGTGCCAGCAGACATACGTGAGGAGATAATATGGGATTTCCGTTCTTCAATTTGGACAGTTCATCCAAGGGTAACCAAGATGTATCGGGATCTTCATTGCGAGTATTGGTGGCCAGGTATAGAAATATATTTTGTTGGTTTTGTCTTGAGGTGTTCTACTTGTCAGCAGGTGAAGGCGGATCATCAGCAACCAGTAGGACTTTTATAGCAGTTACCCATTTCTATGTAGAAATGGAGTGATGTCATGATGGACATCATGACTGGATTTCTAAGGACACCTCGAGGGAACGATGTTTTTTGGGTTGTCTTCGATATGCTTACGAAAGATGCTCACTTATTACCGATCCAGGAGACCATCCGTGTTGATGATCTGGGATGGTTGTACATTTGAGAGATTATAATTCTGCATAGAGTTCCACACTCCATTGTTTCAGATAGGGATACATGCTTTACTTCTCAGTTCTGACAGGGGCTTCAAAGGGCTTTGGGTACACAGGTACATTTGAGTTCATCATACCATCCCCAGACAGATGGTCAGTCCGAGCGTACGATCCAGGTTCTTGAGGATATGATCCGAGCTTGAATTCTAGACATTGGTGGTTCTTGGGATAAGCATATCCCTCTTGTGTAGTTTGCTGACAAAAATAGTTTCTAGGTGACTATTCATATGGAACCATATGAGAATTTGTATGGTAGGCCATGCTGATCACCTTTATGTTGGTTGGAGGCAGGAGAGGTAGCTTTAATGGGACCTCGTTTTGTTCATGAGACCTCAGGGAGAATAGAGTTGATTTGTATGAGAATGGATATATCCCAGTCTCGACAGAAGTCTTATACTGAACAGTGGAGGCGACCTCTGGAGTTCAAGATCGGGGATCATATTTTCCTACGTGTTGCACCGAAGTTGGGACACAAGAGGATTCAGAGATAGGGTAAGCATTCATTGTGATACGTCAGGCCGTTCAAGGTATTGGAGAGAGTTGGGCCAGTTGCCTATTAGTTGCAGTTACCTCGTAGGTACTGGGCCATTCATGAAGTCTTCCACGACTCTCAACTCCGACGATACTTTTTAGACCCATCTCATGTCTTTCGGCCTGAGGAGGTTGATCTCAAAGAAGATGTGTCGTTTGAGGAGAATCCCATCCAGATTGTCGACCGTAGTACGAAGGTTCTTCATGGCCAGTATTTTCCTCTAGTATGGGTTCTATGGCAGCATGGGAGAGTACATGATGAGACCTGGGAGAGGGAGGCCGATGTACGATCGAAGTGGTCAGAGTTGTTCATGGTTTCTTATTCTACGCCTCGTTAGGGAAATTTGGGGGTGAATTTATTTAATAGGGGATGTTTTTAAGAACACAAATATTCATTTTCAAGTATTTATTTCTTTTTTTTGGAGTTTTTGAGAAAAGAGGAAAATCTGGAAATTTTCGAAGTACACGCTGTGTACTTTGATGCAGAACCAGGCCGTGTGTTGGTCATGTCTGGACCACACACACAGTGTGTAAGGGATATGTGTAGGCCACATAAGGTGGAGTACGGAAAGGAAAAATCCATTTTGTATACCCTAGATGTACACACTGTGTACTTTATTTTTTTCATTAAATGGCACGGGGTCGTGCCTGACAAACATAACTCCTTTCGTCTTCAGGTTGTTCATCCGAGAGAGACCCATAGGGCCACTAATCTTGTACGATCCCCGGTTCCTCTGTCCGTTCTCTGAATCGACCACTGTCAATTGATTTGGATTTTCAGTGGTGAGTTCCTCCTTCTCATAGATCCTTGTTTTCCAATTCCTCTTCTTCTTCAATATATCGCAGGTTGAGCGTTTTGAACGTTTTCTCAGATCATCGACAAACTAAGTAGAATGAATCATCATGGTTTAAGTACATCGATCTCCTAACATCAAGGTTGGTGGTTTGTGCCTTTCTGTAGGAAGTCTTTGAATATTTTCTGCAATTACACCAATTCCCTTGAATGAGGTGTTGTGTGTTTTCCTATTTTTGTCCTGTTGTTTGTCTACTTTGTTTGATTACTTATGTAGAGATCAATGCTTGAGAATAGGGTAACTTCTACTGTGCTCTGGATGTTTTTCCATGCATGCTTTTTCTATTTGGTGTTTTTCCAGTTTCCATGCCTATTTGTAGGATAGTGGAACTTTTGTACTGTTATGCCATTTTACTTTAGAATTATAGCCAATTAGTTCATGAGGATAACATGAGGAGAGACACATGCTTTGCATGTTTTTTTTACACAGGGATGAGAGATCCTAGTGTAGTGGACCATATAGAGAATGGATGTAAGGGCTTCTCCAGAGTGTCTTTACTTTACGATGTGAGACCATAGGGGGAATTAACAATGAGAACTTCCTTAGAGAGTCTGTAGTTCCTCGACGTGGGACACAGGGGAATGAGACGTCGAGTGCCTCCCCATAGATCCTTTAGTATGATTCAAGAATATGGGGGGAATTGATTGTGAGTGCTTCCTCAGAGAGTCTATTCTTTATCTAAACCATAGGGGTGAGACTATGTGTGACTCCTATAGGGTTGCTAGTACTTGTAGGTTGAACCATAAGGGTTAGGCTGTGAGAACCACCCAAAAGGGTTACCTATTGTTCTAATTGCTGATTTGCTGATACTTGTGTACATTATATGTTAGACACTGTGAATTGTTGCTATTGGGTGTTTTCTTGTTTACTGCTTCCTGTCCTTTTACTTGCCATGTAGTCACTGACTGTTAGGCACAGATCCTTAGGGGATTTCCTAACTGGACCTTGTCATAGACCCTATTTGGTCCATACTTTTGGGGCCAAGTAGATTATATTGTTGCAGGTATAGATAAGGGCACGATCCCTTCTACATCAGGTACGTGACTTGCTGTGGAGCTGGAGAGCATGGGAGCAAGCTATGGCTTGTGATGCTGAGGAGTTTACTTGTTTTCTTTTTCACTTTGGTTTATTATTTTATTCAGCATTGTTTCTTGGGTGGCTTCTTCCCTAGTCATATTTAACATATATCATTTTATATACATGTGTGAGTGCTCCAATTGTTTAATGTTAGTTTTCAGCTGATTATCGTTTAATCTAGTCTGGATGGTTATAGTTTCTGTGTTGTCTATTTGTTTTTCTTCTACTGTGTACTCTGCCAATGAGGGCTAGTTTCCCCAATATCACACCCAAGGCCTTCACTTCTAGTCAGTAGCCACTGGAATTTGGGGAAATGTGGTTGAGGCCATGTGACCCACCAGGTATGGGGCGCCTCTGGGTGGCTTCCGGAACCGGGATGTTACATAAGATTATTTTATTTTTCAAATTATTATAACTCTCTAATCGTGACTCAGATTAAAAATCTCAGACCACTGCTATACTCATGAGGGTATTCACTATTTAGGAAAATACTAACATTGTCCGGTGTGGGCCACAATGGAATGTTAGTTATTGGCTGTAAAAAAATAATTAAGTGATAATTAATTTATTGTAAAAACCCATATCTTTAAAATGGTAACTCAGATTGAAAATTTGATACTACAATTGATTTTTTTTGGAGCATTCTCCTTATCCAGAGCCTAACCACGACCGGTGTGGGTCAAGGGTGAACGTTAATAATTTATTGAAATGTTTTTCAAGTACATTCAATAAACGTGTGAGTTGAATTTTCTATCTTTTGAACCGGTGTACGAATTAAAAATATGAGGGCACCATTGAATCCACAACCCCTGGATTCTTGTAAGGGAGGCATTATTTTTACTGCAGTATGTCATGAGAAAATGTTACATACTGTGAATTTTTAAAATAAATGAAATGAAATAATTTTATTTGTTAATTTCATATCATTTCATGGAGAAGTAGTGTGGTCCTAGTAGTGTGTCAATCCATTAAATTTCTTAAAATTCCAATCCTTAGTAACGATGTCTTTGGGGAATTAGGAATGTTCCTAATTTATGAGGGCCCATTAATTACTCATGTTTTAACATACCCTCACTCTCGCCTATAAATATAGAGCTTGGGAGGGGTATCGGCACAGCTTCGCCAAACAACAAAGTCCTGATGGAGCACTATGATGTCGGACCCTTGGGATCTGGAGCCGATTATAGTATGAGGTGACCGGTGACACCAGACCGTGAACCGATTGATGACATACAATCTGTGTCATTGGGGACCTATTTTGGGAATGATGAACACAAAAACACTTCCACAAATGCGTGCTCTACATCAATTCGAGGTAGGGGTTTTGTTTATTGATTTGTTTTCCCTGAATTTAACTCTAAAATTATAAGAACAGAAAGGCCCCTAACAAGATTATCTATTATTTCTATGTAAATGCGAGAGGGTTTTATTTTATTTTTCGGATGAAGATTGAAAATAATGAATGAATTCAATTGTACTATTTTTCCTCAAAACCCTTGATTTTTTATCTAACACGAAGGGTGCGGGTCAACACGAACAAGCCCCCAGCCCCTCCATTTGTGCTTTGATTGTGATCCCCCATTTTAAAGATAAAAACAAGCTGAATTAGGTCCTACCTCATTGAAGAATGCAATCTGAGGAGGGAACATGCATAGATGTCACTAGAAACAGGTCCCCGGTGTGTGACTGAGGGATAGACATTCACCATGACACCGACTCTTGCGCCGGTGGTGGCACACAGTGGATTAGAAGTAGAAGAAGCACAAGTCAGCGCTGGCCTTGTGTTCAATGGAAGAACCAGAAGATGCCACGAGCGGTGGCAGAGTAGAGGTGGGTTGATCCCTAGGCGGGGTGACCATGCGTTAGTAAGGATGTGGCCTGCGATGGCCGCTGCAGGAGCAGTGGCTAGCAAATCAATCGACGACTGGTGGATCGGGCGCAAGATATTGGCTTGTTCAGCAGTAAAGCCACGACCCATCGTCTGTGGAAAGGAGGACCTGCGGTTCCACATGGTGCCATGTTGGGTAAACCCCCATCGGTTGACCCGCTAACATAGATTTACACCACATCATCCTTACCTGGACACACCGCGTTCGGGTATCCGTGGTCACACGTATCGTCAGGCGGGTAGCACCGCCGGGTCTGCCCATGGCCTAGCGGTCCGACACATGGCCCAACCGAGTCGAGCTGGGTCTTGTTGGCTGGGTGGTCCCGGGTCGGGTCGGACCTGAGTCAGGATTATTTGGATAAGTTGGTCCTTTTTAGAAACTCCAAATACATTTTTGATGATGTTGGTGAACAACCAGGTTGAATTGGGCACGAATCCAACTGGGCCCTTGACACTAAAACACCTGTATCTTGAAAACTATCCTTCTGATTGACGAGAAATTAGAGGATTGGGACTCTCCTAGGGAGATATATCCTTTTTTATTCTTTTTTTGTTACTTATTTGGATATCAATATTCATAGAGTGAATTAAGGAGGGGTCCTCCTAGGTAGACTACATACAGAACCCCGCGGTTAGCTGAGACCTGAAGACTGCTTAATGATGGCCCAGTGGAAATCATTTTTGTGTGACCCAGCATGCCCATGATTTGGAGTGGCTCTGTGTGTCCCAGTAGAATCATGGTACTCGACATGAGGAGTATCTCAGTTAGGAAAATGTGAGAAGAGGCTCTGTGTGACCTGAGAGGCCCACGGTGGGAAGCGGCTCTCTGTGACCGGGCACGCCCATGGAACTTATCAGGGATGAGTACCCTAGTAGTTCAAGGTTCGTGGAGAGTGGCTATGTGTGACCTGGTAGGCCCACTTTACTCGATAGAGGAGGTGTTCTCCAATATCTAAGGAGTACAATGTTGTGATAACCCTTCCATCCTTGACCTAAAGTGATATATGGTGGGAGCTGAGTCCTTTATCTTCGTGGTGATACATGTTTTTGTATTATACCTTCGTTGTGATATATTTTTGGTGGTACCTCTATGGTTCTTTTACCTTGGTGGGTTTACCTTGGCGGTGTTACCTTAGAGATATTATTCCTCCATTTATGAGACGATTATATATTGATACCTTAGGTTTATGTATATGAATATATCTAAGTAGATTTGTTTATTTCTTCTTGGTTTGTGATTGAGGCCTCGCTTTTTTTTCCTTCATAGAACCTTAGAATACCTATGGTTTCTTCGGGTCCCTAATAAGTATCATTATACTCACCCCTGCATTGGTTTCTCCCTCACCTAGTTGTGTTTTCTGTAAATGACATAAAACATTGATCAAGGATGAGGGAGCTAGGACTGGATGGTGCTTAGAGGTGGACCATTTGTGACGACGTGACGCATGGACTACTGGTCATGAAATGTACTTACCCAATATGTAGGATACATGGTGAATGAACTTGGACCTACTTTTCACGTTTTAGATTTTTTGTAATTTTCAGTAGTACTTGTACTTTCCCAGTTGGGCTTGTATTCTAGCCTCTTTGTTTTCAGCACTCTTTTACTACACCAGTTTACTTCACAATTTCTTCTTTCTTTCATTCAGCTCTACGTGTTTATACAGGTTTAATGTAATTTAATTCCCATTTTAGGGATACGCATTTTTGGTGCTAGTATCCAGCCTATGGCCTATGAAGAGCGGGCATTGGTTTGTCACAACACTAGCCTCGGGGGACGAGTTGTGACAAATTTTAACCAAATGAATCTATAATATTCCTCTCATGAAGTTTTATAGTGACCTTTTCCATCACCCATTCATCATTATGCATTTAAATATGTTTTAATGTTTTTATGTGATTCATCCATTTATTCATATCTCATTGTATCGATCGTAAAAATTCTTCTAGGGAAATTTATCATTCTAATGTTCTACTATGGGAATACACAATGACACTATATACCACATTTCAATATTTCCACCACTAAGGGGAGTATTATATAGATTCATATTATTATTTATCCTTCTAATTTATTTTATTAATTATTTCCAAAGACTAGTTCTTCCAATGTCACATCCCATGATATTTCTCATACATGAAGTTGAGAATGGGGAATCATATCTAATATCATGTGAGGTAGAGGGTTTTATGATGCTCTTATATTCATTTTCTACATGGAACACTTTGTATACATCATCAATTATGTAAAAAAAATAGATTGTTGGCATCCTATTTTATTTATGATAAATTTAAAAAATAAATAGGTGTATATTTTTTTATTACATTATTATCTGTGTTTTAAATTATTTTAAAATGACTTGTGATATAATTTTTTGTTTCTGTTATAATTCATAGATATTTTCATTTATTTGAATGATTATCAATATCAAGGCTATAACTTTCTTAACCGTTTTATCGTTTTTCAAATTCACAATGTCTATTCTAGGCCTATTGAAATATTATTTTTTATACTATCTATATTTAGTGATTCTTGATATTTTAACAATTAATATAATATTTTTATTTTTATTTTAAAAATAATGTGATTTAGAATCTTGATAAAATAAATGAGGATTTTGATTTATTTTATACTCATTTTTCGTTGGGATGTACACTATATTTAATATTTAATAGTACCCATAGAATCCATTAATTACACTGATAATAAGACACATTATAAGACTAATCTCCCTTCCAAGATTATTTCTTTGATATTATTTCCGAATAAATAATTTTATATTTAATAATAGGTATTGAAATTAATGGTGTTAGCTGGTGGTATTACTATGAAGTGAGTGTGGGGGAAGAATATTGATCTCATTTCACATAGGGATCAAACAACATTCATTTTCCATATATGATTCTTGAATTGTAAATATTAAATTAAAATAATAAAAAACAATGATATAATAAAGGATAAATTATTTCATCAGATTCAAAGTATGTTTGTAATAAAAGCCGAAAAAGATTGGAGTGGACATCATTTTTTTGATTGGACACATGAGAGGTTGTGTCCTTCATTTGTGGTTAGTATTGACCATGATGGATTTTACTTAATGAATTTGTTCTATATTATCAATAATCATAGTAAAAATTTTGCATCATTAGTCACTTACCATCATATTTATATATGTATCATCCTTAATGCATATCATTATGATTTTTATGTTATAATTTCAATATGGACATTTATATTACATGAAATCTTATAGATATAGTTAATATACTTGAGATATATCATGACTCAGATCAAATGTTGTTTAGTGATCAATGGATTATTTTTCATTTGAGATATATCATAAATTGCATGATTTTTTTTAAAAAATGTTAATTTATGATTGAATGATAGGAAATATATTAAATTTATTTATATATGATATATAATTTTAATATGTAAAAAATATTTAAGTACTTTGAATTTTGAAATTATCTTTATTGAATGGATTTTGATTAGTATACTTGATTAGATGTTTCCCTCTCTACTATGTGGTTTCATCATAATTTAATGTTGATATGTTTCATAAAGGATATAAATAAAAAAATATGGGGGATGTTTATATAACTAAATGTGCATAATATATTTGTCATATTTATTAATAATAACGTATTTTTTATCATATATATAATCATAAATTTGTTAGATGGATTATTTTTGTTATTAATGATGATTTTGATGACTTCATTGTTGAATGAACACATAACTGAATTTTTTTAATTAAATTGAGTATCTAGATGTAATTTAATTATGAAGAACAAAAATTATAAATTTGAAATATCCCTGACATAAACCATCATAGTACCCACCCATGTTCCAAACTAAATTTTAGACACCATGTATAACCACAACCATTTTGTCTATCATCATTCTAAAAGTTGTTGCTATAAAAGTTTTTCTATATCCATGTATTTTATTCCCACACGCCATTTACTTTAAACCTACCAAAAGCATCAAAAAAGAATTCAAAGGGTATAAATATATGAAATATTGGTTGGGAAATGTGAGTTGAAAAGAGTAAATTACACACACATTAAATACACAAAATGTAACATAATTTTATATAAATAACTTAGTGAGACTGTGAATTTAAGATTTTGAATTTAATGGTGGAGGTGTGGCCACCATGCTGAGTTAATCAACTTATGAAGCTAGTAGTTTTTCTTCATTCATTTATATTTTATTTTTGTTTTTTATTATCTCACATTGTTTTCCTCACATAACCATGTGAATAAAATGGATCCCCTTCATCCAAGAACAAATAAAAATAAAAACAGTCTGAAAATTCACATCTATGGGGTGTTAATGAGAATATAGTAGTTTTTTAATTGTAATAATAGTTATTTTTATAATTTGGATTTCTATTTTATAATTTCATAATTTATTTTTATTTCAAAATTCATAAGTATTTATTTGTCAATCCATGAATGTAAACATTTTTAAAATCCCATGATATTAAAAATGGTGATTCTTGGACAACATGGAGATTCAATTACAATTGTGATTGTGTCTGTGTAATAATATTTTTATGATGATTTTAATCACCAAAATAAGAGAATATGTCATAAATAGTGGTTAAATGTTATTGCGTGCATAATTTATGGTAAAAACTAAATCCATAATGTAATATACTTTTATAAAATAATTTATATGATAAATAATGATTATTATAACTAACCCCACGTATGAAACCATCATATTTGTTTCTTATTTTTTATCCTTTTTCTTTTCTACATCATTTCTCATTTGTACTTTTTTTAATGTTCTTCAATTTCTTTGTTCTCTACATTTTATCTCATGGATAAAACATGAAGCTTGCTCACTCATAACAGCATAACTGTTATTTGTTCCCTATATATCAACCTTGATTTGAAGATTTAACAGAAGAATATAGGAAAAAAAATTTCCACACATCATGATGGAGCTAATAAATTAGTGAATAAAAAAATTTGGAATCTGGAAAAAAATACTAAATATTGACATGTATGGTAATGATAATTGATCAAATATGAGAGGTGTTGTTGGATTATAAAAAAAATGTAATCTATGATCCAAGGGAAAAAATAAATAGTGATAAAATTGTTAACACCCTTTGAGTAGAAATATAATGATAAACTAATGTTTATTTTAGAACAAAAGGGTAAAAAATACCCTAAAGGATGATCTTTCAAGGGAAACCATGACTTTTAATTATGATTTGTGATGAAAAGATTATTAATTGAGCACATCTTAATTATATATCATTTAAATAGTTATCCAAATATTGATATTATATGACCATTAATGAATGATTATTATTGATATAAAACATCAAATTAATATGATATAAACCATAAAAAATAATATGTTATGTGTAATATCATACATGTCAAATGGATTTCAAAATTGAGAGAAAGAAACCCTGACATCATTGTTATCGTTCAGAGTAAAATCCAAGGAATCATGAAACATGAGATAGATTTGTGAATCCAATATATTTAATGAATGTTAAATTTACATGAAATATGTGGCCAATATAAAAACAATTTTTCAATTGAAGTTCTATATATGCATCAAATCATAATGATGTAAAATTGAGATGAAGAATTCATAGATTATATTACTTCGTAGATGACACATGCTCTAGCCACCTATATAATTAAAATAACATAGTTAGTAAAAAAATTAAAAACTTATTAAAATATATACTATAAAATTATTTAACATGTATGTTGAGATCTTGCGATAATAACAACATATTTACATATCTATGTTTAAAACCAAAAAATGTGATATTATATTAGTCTTAAAAACATGAAGCCTAAAAATGATATTATTGGATTACACAGAAACATAAATAAATTTTATGATTATATATTTATTTAATTATGATGAAAACTTATGTAACCATCTATATGATGTTTATTAAAGAATGTTTCCATTATAAAAAACATTTATTATTACACATTATCACTTAATCATATCTTAAAAAAACACATTCTAGAACAATTTTCTAAAATATAATTTATTATATCATGGGGGAAAAGAAAATATGTATGTCCTCAAATGCTTTATATGGGTAAAAATGGTACCTAACAACTAGATTAAATTTATTAGATCAAGGAAATAATATGTCTACTAGAATGTATTCAATGTTATTGAGCATTATATATTATAATTCATACATATAAAAACCTATATCATTAATAATGTAACGTGGAATAATTAATTAACAATAGAACATATTATATTAACGAATAATCATTAGCCATCTATTGTCAATTACATTCAAAGGACCATTAAAAAGTCATATAGATCATATATAAAACCTATTGGTATAATTTAATTTTATCATCATCACATGTGTTCACTCCAGTCCAACAGAACTGCACTAAATTTTAACCTATATATGAAACATCTTTTGTTAAGTCCCTCATCCATTCCATTACATGACAAGGAAAATTACCCAATAAATTGGAGATCTATATTAGGCTCACCTATTTTTTAAGTTGTATTTTTCTCACCCATCATCATGAGATATGTCATCCTTACCCATCAGTATAGATAATTTCCCAAAACCATATATGAACAAAATAGATATAATCTATCATTTTAATCCTAAAAAAGTTTCAGAATAGCATAAATTCATTTATATCATAACATACACATGGAAGTAAACTTATTTCATGGAAATATAAATATTTTTTGAAGTCAGCTAGTGAAATAATATTTAACGTATCATAATAATAAATTCCAAAAAAAGTACAAAAATAATTTAAAGATGTTGGTAGATATTAAAACTCTATTAATAGAAAATTGAACACATTTATTTGATAACTTGGGGAAATAACAATTTAATTAGGTTAATATAAAATATAAAAAATATTAATATATTTAATTAAGGCATTTCATTGAAAATAGACATGAAAACATTCAACGGAGGCTCCAAAGCAATGAATGTGAATTAAAACATCAAAATTTATTCATATCAGATATGATAAAAGGAAAAATTCATTTCAAAAATTTATAAAATGTTAAAATATAAAATTTCTATGGTACATTTTGAAATATTCCATTTAGAAAATAAATTCAAAGGTAGTAAAATTTAATTTTTTTAACATTTGATCTAAATGTATAAACATTCATAATACATGTTTTTAAATAATATATTATAAATGCAACATTTATCTACAAAATAGAAACACAATCAAAATTTATTAAAAACCATTTATTTTATATTTTTAGTAATTGAGAGTGAATAATGGTAATAAGACATGAAACCTCCTGAAATAACAAGAGGAAAAAAATATAATGATTTAAGAGGATAATATCTATGTAATTTATTTTAATTTGTATTTAGCACATTAAATATTGAAATGAAACTAGGTCTTATAATATATACTTTACCTATATGGAAACATTTGAATAAAAATCTCTCAAAATAAATAATGAGAAATGGATCTATATGTAGTACGATTTACAGGATTGAATATTTCGGTATTTATTCACGGTGAAATATGTAAACCATATAAAAAAATGATTTATAACTTCAATTATGCCTCAATTATTTGAAATTGTCATAATGACACACCTCTCAACTTTTCTAACATTCCAATCAATATATTACTATTTAGACACCAGAAAAGAACATTAAAAATTATGATCAAAGATTAATTTATGAAAAAATATAGTAATAATTATCACACACACATTATAAAATACTATTCATGAAATTAGTAGATATGTCTCAATAAAAATATATTTATATGTGTAGTCCATACAAAGATAGTGTAAATAATGTAAAAAATTTAATGACGGAATATATTATGTGAAAAAATAAAATAATCACAAAAAAATGTTTGATAAAAAATAGTACAACCGTAAGATATTTCACATTTAATCTGGGAATAACATAGTCAATGATGTATACGTATAAACCAATGAATTGACATTCTATTAAGAAACTCTTTACCTCAGGTCCAGGATCTCTATATATGACCAGTAATTTACCCTAAGTATCGAAATAAGTTCGTTAAATTATAATGAAGATGAATTTTGGTGGCCTTACCACAAATATTTACCCTAAGTTAACCTAATTTAACCTTTTACCATAATGAAAAATTAATTACCAAAATTATTATTAATTAGGAAAAAATGATATATACTTTATTATTGTTTTTTTTAAAAATTGTCTTCCAAATATGGGATCATTTTTATCAAATTTAATTTCTATTCATTATTTAATGTAATTTAAATTCACAATTAAAACCCTACTGAAAACTCTTTTTTAGAAAATTGCATTTTTACATGTAAATCCTATTTTAATTTCATTCATTTCATAATTAAAGACCTGAAATGAATAAAAAATATTTTCAATATATAAAAAATAAAATAAATTAAATTTTTGTTAATAAATATATATTATTATAATTATTAAGGTAAATACACATTTACTGTAAATTACTAGTGTTTAGAAAACAATTACATAATACCAAAAGTCAACTTCTACCAAAATCATTCACAGTATTCCTTTCTATATAATAAATTATATGATTTATAATTATATGATAGTTATGATAAATTGTTATCAAATTAAAATTACACATGAAATTTTATTTTTTTTAATTTAATAAAATGAAATGATAGTTTCTGAAACTGTTATTTTTCAATATATATTGAAAAATAAAATATTTAAAGAAAAATACAGAATTAAATGTGAAGAAATTTTTTTTATTTTAATTTAAATTATTATTTAATATAAATTTAATTAAATTTATACATATTAATTAAATTATTTTTATATTCACATATAAAATGTAATAAAAAAACATTTTGGAAATTAAAAATTAATCTATAGAAAAGTTTGTACATATTTATTAGAAATTAATAAAAAAAATTATATTTTATAAACATTTTATATATTGTTTCAACAATTGTGTTTTCTATATTAATACCTCTAGTATTAAATAATGGATAAAATTATTGCATTTATATTATAATAGTTGTATAGTATATTTCAATTCTCTTAAAAAATTGTGGTGTATGTCAAGTAAGTTGTGAAACATAGTATACATATGAACAAAATTTTCATCATATTAATATATAACCAAAATGAATATATTATATCTTTAAATTTTATATTATTAATGGTATAATGGTTTAAAAATTAGTTTTAAAAATATACTAATTCTATTATATGATAAAACATATGGTCCTGGATAGAGAAATCATTATAATATTTTAAAATACCATTGTTAAAAACAAACTTTATTAAAAATGATAATAAAATTTTCTATTTAATAGTTGAAAAAGTAAATATATTGGTCAAATTGAGTATTAAATATATGTGTTCATAAAAATTGAGAACAATTAAATGAGGATAAAATATGTGAAAAAGGGAAAATTAATGTTTGAATAATAATTATATGTCAGAGGAAACTAATAATGATATAGTCAATGAAAAAAAAACCTAACCCACTTATGTTTCAGAAGGGTATTAAATTGACTATAAATTTGTGTAATAACATTAATTGTAGATTCAAAAATTATTTTCCTTCAATTAAGTATATCATTCAACAAGTAAACTAGAAACATATAAAAATTTAATTATTTGATTTTATTCAATCTCATAATCATATTTTCATAATATTGTTGTGTGTTTCAAGTAATTTCAACCTTTATCTCATATTTTACAAAAAAATTATGATTCTTAATATTTAGTTTCTAAAGATCAATATTTCACTTCTTATTAACCATGATTTATATAATATTACAAATTGATAATCCTCATGTATTAATTAAAACAAGAATAATTATCACCAAGTATAATAATACAAAAAATGAATAAATGATTATATAATTAAAGAATAGACTAGTCTCCACAATACAATAATTATACCAATGAAAAAATGGAATCATTTAATAAATAACTAAAACTGTATAAAAAATAACTTAATAAAAACAAATCTTATCACACAAAATTCATATTATATCCCAAAAATTTATATATTTGCTTCCCAAATAACCCATCATGATAAACAATTATACGCATATGGGTTACTTATACATCAACCTTATACAAAATATTCCAGAATATAATTAATCACCTTAAAATACCATGACATAAAATCTTAAAAGGGGAATCTATGAATTTAATCATATGAAAAAACCTATTATTTTCCAACCATGATGTTATTCATATCCCTAAAGATAACCCAACCTAATGGAATCATTATCTACAATTTTATCTAAAATGTGATCTCATATATTCTATTACAACCTCAAACTTTTACGACTAAAATATGTTACTACAAACATAATCCTTACATTTCCAACATCGAACCATAAAATGAGGGAGAATTTTCATCTTCCAAAAAAAATCAAACATATCTTATTATATCAATCATATACCCAAAGACATATTAGCTTTGGTGTTTTAATAAATTTTAACCACCACTTTCATAGCAAAACAGAAGACATTATGTTCTCATTTCCTCCACTACGGCCATATTTTTGTATTCCACATTATATCTCCATCATAATTAACACAAACCCATCTATTAATATCTTAGATAACATAATGTTTTTATAACATAAGGAAAAGAAAAATATGAACATTGAGGTAAAATTTATAGAAAGGGTAAATATATTATTTAATAAATTATTATCATTAGTGACCAAAATATAGAAAACATGGTATGACATCATATTCATTGATAATTATCAATATATAATATAATTCATACCCAAAAAAGTAGATCATTATAAGTGTTTTAAGATACCAGTTTCTATTATGAGGAATGAATAACTTGAATTTATTGATAAATTTATGTTTATGGCCTATTGGGAATACCTTTTCAGGTCAAGTGGGTATTATTGTTGTTCTAGGTTTGTACGGGAATTGAAACCAAAATTTTTGGTAGAATTTATAAGGTTTAATGTTAATAGAACCCATGCATGGAATAACACATAGTTTTTCTATCCATTCAAGGATTTTTAATTGTGTATAATGAGACCACATGGTTTGTGGAAACCATACGAATAGAAGAAAACAACCTGATTATGAAGCTATAGTTTTTACAAGATTAGAATCACATGGGATACAAATGTTTTATAAAACACTTCCCATCATCCATGTGGACTAGTAATTTTAACATGACTATTTTTCCATAAATACCATATAACCTCAAAAAATATTTCACCAATTGGAAAAAATATTTAATTTGGGAGATCTCATATGAAGGTCAATCTATTGATTTTTAGTTCTTTTATCCAATAAAAACTCATATTCATGCATAAATAATCTCATTGGATGAATACATCTAATTACAAAAAACATATTTGTCTATTATTTGATTGAATTAATATCAACATTAATATTTAGTTGAAAGATAATATTCCCTATTTCCGGGTTCACCATCAATTCTTTTTTTCCTCAATATCTTATTCAATTCATGAGATGATACTGTACACGCACTCTATTGGGGACCTATGGTATGTGGTACATATCATCCCCTTTTGTTTTAATTCATCACATGACCATTTTTCATTATTACACAAGGAATAATTACCTCGTGTTTCCCAAATAATTAATTGAATAATTCCAATGAATGAATTGGAATAATATTAGGATTTCCTGGAGTCCCTTTGAGTTTAGTTATAGTGATTTTCCCCATCCTAGGCCACCCAATTTAAGATCCCTTTCCATTCCATTGTCAAAGAACCAATGGGGTGTTTGTATGAGAATTCCTAGTTAGAGGAAGCCTAGTTAAAAAGGTATATAAATTGAATTTTTTGATTTGGATATGTTCTCCTCCTTTTCTATGAGATACATTATCTTAATTTAGTTAATTTTTTTGAATGAGAATTGTAGAAATCATTTGAGTATACCCTTGAGATGTAACTAAATTCTTGTGAATTTAAAAATGTAGGGAACATTGAGTGATTCAATTAGATTCTTTGGGTGTTACCCTCTATATATTTATTGTGGTAGTGCATGGATTGGATGATATAACTCATTGTGACTAAACACCTTGGGATATTGGGGGTTGTGATGCCCCATGGATATGATTTGTTGGGGCTTTCATTGTTCATGGCCTTTTTATATGCTCTTTAGAACCCAAACTTTTTTAACTGAGCTTCCATGGATAAGTTCCCATGACATGATGATGAATTCCTGTTCCTATATATCATAGATCTATCCCTGAGAAGTCTAGTACAACAATTATATTACTTGATCATGGAATATGTGACATGCTTGGTTATATGGATCAGTCTAGGTTGACTTGAGATACATGTCATATAATGTGGTCTTTGATGGTATGATATATTTTTTATACATCATGGATTGATGTTTAATCCCATTTAATTTACTAATGACTTGTTGTTGGATATTGAAACTATTTTTTAGGGATACATATATAGTTGTAAAGTTTCACATGTTTTCTTACTTCTCACTCTTGTACATTACTTTAATTCATCCATACCTATTATATTATAGTCTAATCATGAACATGTATTGTGTAACTAATTAATATTATAGACACCACTAGTGGTAGTATATAGGTATTATATCTCATGACTTGAGCAGGTTGTCTATGGGTACCCAGATAGACAATATGGATACAGGTAGGGGATGAGGCATGCCCCCATAGTACAACGGTTTACATTATGTCATGATTAAGTGAATTGGACCGAATATAGGAATATGATAATATTTGGAGATAGTGATTTTTTAACTTTATTTATTCTGATACAATTATTTTATAGATTATTATATACCAATTTTGAAAAAATGGTAGACACGTGATAAGATAATAATTTAATATGATATTATATAAGGAATTATTGTTATATATATATGTATCTAATTTATTATCTTCTTTCTGGATGATTTAAGGATTCGATGAATTTACTTATATAATTGTTTTTTTAACTCTTCCATGAGGGAATATTATACCCCAGAACCTAGGAATAATCTTTGCCCTCACTATACATTAGAAATCACTCGAATTCAGTAGGACACACAAGAGACTGTGTGACCAACTATCTCATGGTACTATTTAGTGGCATCCAAGTAAGGGTGTTACCATGGAATTCTTTATTTTATACAGTTCTATTCTGATAATGTATAATGGGATTGGATGAAATTGGAATTTGGAAATGAATTTTTTTTTAAAAGTAGCTTACCCTCATATAGGAAAACACCATGTTTCTTTTAATGGAAATTAATACTTAATGAATTTTTCCAAATCATGTTTATTTTATTCAAAAATTGGTTGATGTACATGAATTGACATGTTATCACTAATATGATTGAGGTTTAAATTTTTTAGAAAATATGATATGACCTATAAAATCTCACATATCATTTTATGAACTTTATAAATCACACATTTTGAGAATTATTTAATCACATATTAGGTGAATTTCTTTTTTTCATGAAAGTGTGAAATATAAGTTATGTGATATACCTTATATTTGATAGCTCTTGGTTCATGGAATTAGATAAAATTATATGTACACATAGTTCCAACCATATTTTAAAAATTGTTTCCCCATATTTTCCTGCAAAAGACACCTTAAGAATACAGTTATGGCATGTGGGGTCATAGACCATTAGTCGCATGAACTGAGACTTATTACAATGGGGAATATGTGGAAATTTTTTTTGATTATGAGGTGTATGGGTACATATGGATAGGAAGTGGGGAACCATTTGTTTCAGCTATTTAAAAAAATTAAATGAATATAGAAATTAAATGGAAATTTATTTATGAATATAGAGAACATGACCAAGACCAATTTTTTGGTGTGCAGTGTGCAATGTATATTGTGATATTTATGTCTTTGTATTTTTACATTTCTTTGATTTAGGATTATTATTTATGTTATATCCAGGTTATAAAATGATTATGATGTGTTTAACACTTTTCGATGTGATATTTTCTATCGATTACATAGATATGGGTTTGGAATTTCATAGACATTCCTCCATAATGACATCCAGTTGTATTCCTGGAGGGTGATGATGAATATTCTTCCACGGTAGTGTTCCATGTGATGCTAGTGGATCCTCATATAGTTATAGAGATGCTACTAACATTTTTTCAAGAAACATGATATCGAACATTGTCACAAGTGGTTAATTTTACTTATGAATGTGTTCAGGGAGCATTTCAACCTACCATGCCTATAGTTGACCACAAGCATGTGTTACAACCACATCACCATCCAATGATATTGTGGGGTTACAGTATATAGGCTAGTGAGCTATGAATTGAGACTACATTGTCGATATCTTAGAATCTCAAGACACAACCTAATAATAGAGTGATGCCGACAACATAGATGATTCATGGATAAGCATGACACTGGTGGGATGTATTGAATCACACTGATTGTTTGTTTGATATGTATTGGTCAATTTACAAAATAGTCAATATGAAAATTTTTACCTCGAGTCTCTTTTGTAGGGTTATTCTAGTGAGATCAGACACCTAAATTAGGCTTTTGTGAATGTTATGGAGTATTCCTAAATCATTATTGAGATATAGTGTTTTGCATCAACATACCAAGATGATGAGATGTTGATAGTGTGACATTTTTTTAAAGTATATGAAATGAAATTCAAACTTAGGTAAATGATTTTTGTAAATAATGAGTAATAGATAGTAAATTTGGAGCTAATTATAGAGAATAATTCGAGAGAAGATGGTGGCATATAGAAAATAAATATAGCATCACGACACATTTGTTCGACATCAAGTGGAAGGAATAGATGTATAGTTGATTCCCTAAAATGAGTACTGAAAACAATGGATTTTATGGTAGATCTACATTTAGTGATTATTTGGGAAGATGGAAATACATGAATTATTAGTGCAATCACAACCTAGTGTGGTGTTGAGAGTAGGGCATGGTGATCCATGAGAATGGATTATACAAGACAAACCATCACGAAGAGAGTGGTATGGGGTAAAAAATAAAATTTGTATTTGGATTAGGTTTCTTGTCATCAGATCCTGCAAGGTCATATATATGCTATTGTATAATAGTCCGAGGTGGGGGCCATGGATATGGAAGCCATGAACCAGGTGTAGTGAGATAAGAAGGTGCGCCTACTACGGGTATATTGGTTGTGTTACAAGGCCACAGTACAATCCAAATATATTCATTACAACCAAAACCCAAGGGGAAAGGTTATATACATTATATAGTGAAAGTTATGATCATAGTATACCAAAATATTATAAATTTCCCTATTGGTATAGGTGTTTCACATAGTTTCATTTTTTTTCCATATTGTCCAGATCCAAATGCTAATAATTTAGTTTTTTATGTCGTGATGATGCTTGATACAATGTTGGGAATCCTAAAGGATGATTTATTTCAATTTTAGGAATAATATCTTTATATTGGTGGGTATCAAATCATATGAATTATTAATTTCCTCGAGATCATAGTGTTTCACATCATACATGGAATTGATTAGATAGTTTCTCATCAATCATTCATTGACTACTATCTAAAGAGGATGACCTTCACATCACAAGAGAGAAGAGTTTATATTAAAATGGGTGAATGGGATATCTAGTTGAGCAGAGCTAGACTGTAGAATTTTGGGATGGGAGGGATGAAATCCACTCTTTCTATATTTTATTTGGATATTCAAGGTTAAATTTAATAGGACATTCTCCAATTAGTTGATAGTTTCAGGGATGTTTTTTCCAGTGAATTTTATATTTTACCACCTATTAGAGATGTTTAATTCTATATATAACGATTTCAAATTGTTTCACCATTATATATTATTAGTTATATGATAGATAATATGGAGTTTTAGGATCTCATGAAAAGGCCATATGACATGGGTGCAATGGTGATTATTTGACTAAATACTTCTCGATAGGTTTTTTTGTCCATTTTTATGAAAATAAAAATGGTACCACTTTTCTATGTGTGTATTGTCATAAATTGGGCCAAATTATTATTAAAAATAGTATCATATTCCACATATAGAATATATTTTTCATTATATCCAAGGAACTTGAGTGTTCTTGATTTTTTTTTTAAATATGGATACTATTTGGGGTGTTTTCTTATTGCAGACATACCTCATATTAAATTTCATAGAAATTATAGTTTATATAATTGTTTAGTTATTTTTTCCGGTCTTATGAAAATTCCATCAGTTTTCATGGCCCTGAAAAACAGAGTTTTCTATCCTTATTAGGTTTTTTTGGTGGTTTTCACTAATGAAATATAAGATTATTCTCAAAATAACCATGTCCATGAAAAACATAATGAGATAAATTTTTATATAATGATATTTGATTTGTTATATTTTATGATCCCAAAGTGACACTTATTGATAGATAATATTCCCTCCCATGGAAATATTATCTCAGAGATAGAAGTATTAGTTGACCTAGTGTAGGTGAGAGATATAGTTTTATGGGAGAATCCAAAGAATGAATTTGAGATATAGAGTCTCATGTGGATTTATGAACATTTAAAATGTTCATACAATAATTTTCATACCAATAATAACAACTGAATTTCATGAAAAAGTAGGTTTTGATGTATGTTAGGATAGACAGTTGAGAGATATCCTTTCAGGATCAAAAATAGAGGTTGAAATTATCATTTTTCATGATTTTGATAGAGAATGGAAAACCACACAATGTGTATTGTGATGTATAAGGTACTATAATATGGGATATTCTAATGAAGGTGGAAAGAGTTGTTGTTAATGGGTATTCGTAGTTAAGTCCACATGAGAGGAATTACATGATTTATGGTCATTAGTTAGATGCAGTTGATCATTATTTTCCCTGGTAGAGACAATATTTATTAAGAGATAATTTTTTTTCTGTACAAGTACCACACATTTCTCATGTACAAATTTAAACAACATGATCTAAATCTAAGGAATCAATGGTGGGTTGAGTACATATATCCATAGAAATTTGAGATTTTATTTTTCCCTAGAAAGTTAATTGTAATAGATTGTTTACTAAGATGGAGGACACATATGAAGTAATTTGAAGATTGAAATAGATAGTTGTATCATATTTATTTTGTTCTCCAAGATGAAATTTGTGGTGTAGGATAGTCAAAGATGGGATTTTCAGTCATACGTAGTTGTGACAACTACCCTTGTGGATTGAGTGTAGATAATAAAGATATCAGATTATGAGGACCTATTCCTATAGATTATTATGGTAGGTGAATAAAAACCTTATATATTGAAAATAATATAGGATTATATTATTAATATATGTCATCGTGTTTGGGTTTTATAGGATATATATGTGGAGAAGATGTATAAGTTGAGGCCTTAGTTTTTGGGGGGCATCCCAATATTACCAATATATACTGTGATTTACATCAACATTACATATAAATGGGGATAAAAAGTTGGGTACTTATTTTTTTTGAGGAGTTTCCCATTTCAGCCGGTGATGGTTGAAATTTAGAAAACTCATGTAACTATAGAAGATACATATTCTTGAGTGGAAATAAAAAAAATTCATAATGGATTTCATGAAATGTATTTAGAGACCGCTGCTAAGTATTGATGATGTATGATTTTTTATTGATAAGGTCATGAAGGATTCAAATTTTCTAAAAATCATAGATACCATAAGTGTGGATGATCTTGGGAGGTTTTATATACGTTTGGTAGTATGACTTCATGTGGTCCATCACACCATTGTTTTAGAAATGGAAAATTGGATTATATATTGTTCCTTGAAGAGATTGGATATGGAGTTGGGTACACATTTTATTCTTATCATGGAATACCACATTAAAATTGATATCTAATATAGTTTTTTTAGGTTATTATTCGACCATGTGTACAAGATTTTGGGTTCTCTTGGCAGATAAATCTGCACCTAGTTGACATTTCCTTCAACAATTTCTATCATTGGTCTTTACATATGGATCCTTAGAAGAACATTTATAGTATCAAATGTTTATCACCCTTATACTCGATATAGGTAGGTGATTTAGCTTTATATGAACTATTCCTCATTTAGGACACCTCTAAAAATGTTCAGTTGGTCAAAAATTGGTTGGATGCTCCTTATTCAAAATAGTAATATTACAGTGATCACATCAGATGACCACTACAGATTAAGGTCAATTATCAATTATTTTTTATATCTATCTAAAGATTTAAAATAGATGGATTATGATATTGGGTAAGGTTTCACCATGATATGGAAGGTTGTTCATGATTTTAGAGAGACTTAGGCATATAAACTATCGATAACAATTACCTTAGAGGAACTATTTCATGTGTGATTTCTTCCATGTATCGTAGTTGTATCATAATCTATATGATCTGTCTCACACTCTTCCATGTGATGTGGGGATATAGTTTTATGAATCCCTGAGGAGAATCCAAATCATATCATTGATAAGAAAATTAATGTTCTATTATGCCAATCAGTTCCTCTAGTATGAGGGCTATGGAAAAACCACAATTTATTAGATTAGACTTGGGTGTGGAAGGGTGAAAGAAAAGAATAGTGTCCAAATTTATTCTCATGTAACTCATGGCCACCATTGAGAGGGATATTCTGGGTATGATTTCATTATGGATGGAATATTGTTCGTTATAGGTTTTCCTAATGAGGTAGGGAACCCTTTATTTTCTTTTTAAATTATTTTATATGTAATATGCTAATACCCTTTGATGTCATTGGGGTTTTAGAGGTTCTCAGGGCTTGTTCAAATACCATAAAATAATTTTTGGAAACATAATATAGCACACATGGTTAGAATAAACTGTGTGGGGGATCTATAATGATTTTCTAACAATGCGAGTTGTGGAAAATGAACATGTAGGGAACAAATTGTTTGAGGAAACCATCCAGATGGAGGTGCATTCTTGTGTAGGTAACCTATTGGTTCTAGAACATCCATGTGAGTGAGTTTTCTCGTGGTTTATAAAATAGTTTATATTAAATTTCATCCCCAAATTATTAGATAAATGACAATGTTACCTTTAAAATCCTTATATATTCAAATCAAAATATGAATTTTTTTTTCATTGAATTATAGATTTAGATTGGGAGAGATAATTTAAAGATCAAAGTAAATTTTTTGATTCAATTCTTTCATTAAACCCTAGAATAATTCAATGATTGTATCATTAGAATCCTACATGTAATTACTACAATCCCCATGATTCATTCATTGTATGAATCAATATTGGTTTTTCTATTTAGGTGAAAGATTATATTCCCTATTGTTATATTATTTGTATGATTGCCATTTTCCCCCAGTCTTAGTCATATTAGAAGCTAATACTGGGTGATAACACTACTACAGTCCTACAGATGGTGTTCTATAATTTTTTCATCATGGTTTGGAGGTTTATCTATATATATTTCAATTTTATGTACACCTAAATTTCTATAGATTCTATAATTTTTAATTTAATATTTCAATTAACTAAATTATAACCTTTGTTGGTTTCCCTTGAGTGCAATTTATTTTATTTATAGGTTGTTTCCACAACCTAGTCCACCCAAGGGGTGATCCCTTTCCTTTCTATTGTTCAACCACTAATGGGGTGTGTGTATGAGATTTCCTAATTATAGGTATCTCATAAAAAATTAATTTAATTGAATTATTTGAGTAGGATATGATTTTATTATTTTTTAGTGATAATTGATGTTGATTTGGTTTATTTTATTTAATGTTTATGGTGGAAAATGAGTGCGTGTACTATGTGGATGTAACGAAATGGTAACAATTTTGTAAATGAACTTAATTATGAATTATATCATTATATTCATTGGATGTTACTAATTGGATAGTGATAGAAGATGTGGAATCATCAGATGTGATTTCTCCTTGTGACTTGATTGCATGGGATGGCTCGGTCCATTATACCACTTTCACCTACATGTTGGGGATCCCATTGAGAATAGTCCATTGAGATGTTCATTAGACCCAAAATAATCTATAACCATGTTTAAATATAGATTCCCCTATGACTCAATGATGATACATTGGTTCTCTACACATTGGATCTAGCCCCGAGGGGTATGACACTTTTTATTATATATTAAAACCATGGTAAATGTGACAGTAATGATTATAAATCTCGTACGTGGTTGACAAGAAATATATGTTATATGGAATGTAGTGGGTCGTATGATATATTTTGTATACATCATGGCAATTTTTTATAAATTCATTTCTTTTAATGCATCCTTTTTAAAGGACCTTTACACTTATATTGTGTGGAGCCTTGTATGGGTGTACATTATAACTTGTTTTGCTACTTTTCCTTGGTAAAATTACATTACTTCTATCGTAATTATTATATTATGCACTAATATTTAGTATGTATTTCATATACATTAATTTTTATAGAAATATTGGGATATGGTCTACTTTGATTGTATCTAAAGTCCTATTAATGCCACAACTTGATACTTGGACATAAATTATGGATAAAGGTTGCGACCAAGGAATGTACCCAAAAAATGATTCATGACACTGTGAAATAATTTGGAGTAGGGGAGAACATGACCATGATAAGGATCATGATGTTATATAAAGAGTTATTTTATTTTTGTTATTTTTATAAATTAATTATACTGACGACTATATATTGTTTTTGTCTTCTTTATTGATGGATGACATGATCATAATTTAGTTTTAGATTACATCTTGTTATGTTGTTATTTATACTTTTCATTGTTGTTGTATTTTTTATGTATGAATTAATGAATTAGGTATTTTATGGTTATTATTATTTTGTTTTTCTATATGCTGAATTGAGTGCATAGTCTTCCCACAAACAAACTTTATCCCCTCACAACTATAAATAATTATTTAGCATTTGTACAGATGCACTTGAGTCCACATGACCTATCGGGTTGAGGCCCCGTTTAGTGGTATATGGATAGAGAAATTGTACATGTAACATTGAATAAATAATTATCATAGGGAAGTGACTTTAATTAATAATCATGATCCAATTGATTAAAATCATGAACAATAAGTCTTGTAAAAATTTATAGAAAACATAGGGAATATTTATTGGAATTTTAGAACATTATCTTTATCACCCAAAATCACTACTGTAACATTTTACATGGGAACAATTAAATCTACAAGTGGAATATCTTAGTATAACTTTATCATTTATAACAATTTAAAATAAGTACTATAATAAATTTCTTTAGTAAAAAATAGTGGGCTAACCCACTTTATATTTAAGATAGTTCTCATCCATCATCATGAGAAATATGAGCCTCACAAATCATTATCAATATATTACATGTACTATACATTAATATGAAAAACGGAATCAATAATTTTTTTCATAAATAATTATAAAACAACAAGCATTCAATTTAATATACACCTACTAATGAAAAAAAATACTTTTTATAATAATCACCATAAAATTATAATTATAATACATGTAGATAAATATGAAGGATGGAATCATCTGATCATAGAAATAGTCAATTACAGAAAATATTAAATGATTTTGGCATAAATTAAAATACCTTTAAAATAAAATATTATAAAATATCTACAATTATAGGAAATAAATTTTACATTAAGTAAAAATAAATCAAAATATAAATAAAAATAATGATAAAATGAATTTAATTGAAAACTATAATATATATGTGTAAATCAGGTTGAAATGAAATGATCATTCATGATGATATGAAAATTCATCCATTTCTTATAAGTTAAGAGATATTTTTTTCATCCATTTGTGAATAGTAAAAAATAAATTCATTAAGAATCATCATAAGGATTAAATTTTAAAAAAATTAAATAAATTAAAATGTTGTGATGTTTAACTTTTTTAAAAATTCTAGGTACATGTAAGGACATTATTAATGTTTTTTAAAGTGCATGCACGTGAAAGAAAGTGTTTATTTTAATAAATAAGAAATCATTTCAGCTTTTATTTAAAATAATTTTGATTAAAAAAAATTAATTCCAATGATTGAATAATTGTATTAATATGAAAAATAGCAGAAATAAATATAATGGATGAAAATGTATAGGGTTTAGATAATAATATCCTTATATTTTCATTCAAGGTAAATTTTGAAAGATAATCCCAAAAAATATTAATATTTTATCATAATTCCCTTACCACTTGGTTAACATTTGAGTAATGATCTATAAAATAAGAATAATAAATTTCTATACAAACCCATTTATTTAATAGAAGGAAATTTTCAATTTTAATTCATGGGAATATATGTACGTCATAAAATATATAACATTTGTATAACATTAATAATGTCACAATGAACTGGAATTTAGACATTGAAAGCCCTATAAAGAATTATATCATTTCAATAAATGTATCCTGAATTATTGATTATAAAGGGAACATTATACTTAATTATAAATGATTCCTTATTAAAACAAATATTTAAATAGGTTGATAATACAAATTATAAATTAAATTAATTACAAAATATGAGTTATATCTCAAAGAAACAATTGTTCTATTAAAAATCCATACATTGAACCTATCATTGATGTTTGAATTCAATAAAAATTGATTATGTGTAAAAATTTAAAAACCACAAAAATTTATATATATAGATTGTTCATTTCACATATAATATTTTCTTAAAAAAGTCAATGTTGTTAATTATAACATAATGCATGAGAAATTAGTTATAGAACCCCTTAGGTCGAGTTAAGATTTCAATGTATACCCTTTATGTGATAAATATTATTATCATTTAATTATTCACATATTAAATAAAATATTAATGATTTATTTTCTCATAATAGATACATTTATTTAATTTATTTCAATGACATATTTAATAACTCATTTATTTATGTCCACATTGTTTATTTTGAGAATGTGTGGTTCAGAATTTCAAAAGTAAAATATTATGTTTCCATAGTCAAGGACGTAATAATTATATCCAATCTGAAATAATAATCGTTAAATAAAATAATTTCTATATTATAATTATTATTTTAAAATGAATTATGTTTGGTTTTTATGAAAAATGAATTAGGAGAACAATATTGAGTCTTTACTATGTACTTACGCATAGGTAAAGTTTCCAATTTTCATGAAACATGTGTGAAATATAATAATTATCAATTTACCGTTATAAATTGAATTAAGTATCATAATTATCATATTATGTTATTATATAAACTTATATAAACCATCAATGTGAGGAGGTGAAGAAAAAAATCACACCCCTTCGTACAGGTGGTAAGACACACTTTTTCATGAACGACGTTACCTTTTTTCAGTGGAATAAATGATTAGTAAATAGATGATATATTAAAATTATAAAATTATATATATTTCACTAATATTATATATATATATATATATATAAAATAAAAAATTTAACAATCCATGAAAGAATATGTTGGAAAACAAATTACATCGGTTTGAGAGGTGACAATCATCTATTCACACAAAAAATTGATTAATTTCACATTTTATGGAATAATTGATGAGTAACGGTTCTAAATTTAACATAATAACATATCAGTATGGGATAAAAAAAATTAATATATTGAAATTGATAATAGTTTTTGTATAGAGATAAAATATAATATAAAATAAAAACACATAGTTAAGTGATTCATCTTCTCATCAAACATCCTCATTAGGATTACACCACTCACCTTCTAAGGTAGGTATTCTGGAAAAAACAGGGCCTTTCAGATATTTTATTGTTTGATAGTTTGGTTTTTATGGATATTTTGAATAATATTTATCTTTATGTTTGGTGTAAATTGGATATGTGGTGACCTACTCATATTTTTTTAAACTATAATTACCATATTTTCTCATTTACCAAGGTGACCCATTTCTCACCAAAGTAACTATTCATATTGAATGTAAATGAAATTTCCCATTATATATTAATTATTTACATGATGATGTTAAATATGTAATCTAGATTATAAAATTAAACATTATTAATTACAATAAGTTAATTTTAAATATGCATGAAAAACATAATGAAAATATTTTATTTACGGAATTGGTTTTATTAATAAAATTTAATTTTCATTCATTCCATTTACTGTAAAAATCATCAAATGAATATTAGAACATTTTTATGAATATAAAATATAAAAAAATATGTTTTCATCAAAATAACTTAATTAACTGAGATATGTGAGAACATATTTCCTGCATAATGT
Source organism: Viscum album (assembly GCA_963277665.1). NCBI lineage: Eukaryota > Viridiplantae > Streptophyta > Magnoliopsida > Santalales > Viscaceae > Viscum > Viscum album. The sequence goes on along the minus strand of OY728142.1, from coordinate 1,875,421,653 downwards.
AGTTATTATAAAATATATCTCTTTAAAACAAATAATGAATATATACCAAAATAATAAATAATGTTGAATAATATGAAATAAATTAAAAAATTTAAATTTAATATTGAATTATGTTTCATTATGATCAAATTATAAACATAATGGTACTTTTAAATTAATTCATATTATAGAAATAAAGGATTTATTTACAAAAAACTGTATTAATCACTACTCACTAAAAAATCAATATTATGAAAAAAAACTCCCAAATTTACCCCTTAGAAAATATTAGTATGATAATTTAAAAAATTATATATTTTTTATAATATAAAATTAGTACAATATATATATAAAATTATCTCCCCAAAATAATAATAGCTACACATTTTTATTTTAAAAATTAATATACTAATAAATGATTATATATATATTTTCATTATTCCAGAAATTTACAATATATAATACCTTTATACATTTTTTTATAATATATTCATTCCTGTTAAAACCTAAAGTTTAATTTCTATGTTATTATGATCACATTTATAAAAATATATTTTTAAAATATATCACAATTTTTCTAAGTATCAGTGTTGTATATTAATCCACATATCAAGCATTATAATAATTTTATAAAAACTATGTGTTGCATTATATACATTGCGAATAAATTTTCCCTATGAATATAATATTTTCCATTGTAAATAATTTCTAACAGGTTTTTGAAAAAAATTATTTTCATAAAGATGATGATAAAACATATGACCATGTGTAGAATTTTTTGTTGGATATTTTAAAATAAATTTATTAAAAAACCACATTGTGAAAATTGACAGTACAAAAATACATTAATGAATGTAAAATGAAAATATGAAATTAACATTGAAAAAAAACCTCATTGTTATAAAATATGAATATTATGAGGATAATATAATATAGAAATTGAGAGAAAATGACATTACAAATAGTTATGTAGAGCTATGGGGAATATTTTTCAAAAGAATGTTAATAAACCAAACACCATAAACAATTGATGTTAGAAAAATATAGTCAATTCACTAGAAATAACACTAATAAAATAATTTTTTTATAAATCATTTCCACGTGTTATTGAATCATTTAATATTAATACAATGAACAATAGAAAACATAACTACATTAATTTCATATAATAAATATATAAATTTATTTCCTTTGGTTTTTTGTTTAAATAAGTTACCACCGTGATCAAATATTTTACTCCAAATGACAAGAAGGAATATTTAATATATTTATCAATTTAATAAACATTAATATGTCAATTAGGTGTATAAAAGTATAAAACATTGATCTTCATGGTTTTACTGTGGTTTGTACGATGTATAATAAAATCTTACATGTATATTTTAAATAATGATGAAATAATAAGTTAATATCCAAAATTCAACAATAATAATCAATGTTAAAATAATATCATTCCACAAATAATCAATGTTATATCACAAATAATGACATTATGATCAAATGTAATTTTATAACATCAATATTATAAGTGAAAATTATAATTTAATTCTTCCCAAAAAAGACTTCATGTTAAGTCACATGATACACAGAAGGGTTAATTTTATCCCAACCTTATAAAGAAAATATTAAATATCAATAATCCATATAAAATCCCATAAAATAAGACCGTAAAATTGTTATTTATCCTTTTAAACATATGATAACCCTTATACTTTTTATCCTATGATGAAATCGATAATTCAAAGGTTAACATTACCAGAGAATATTCTAATTTCCATAGTTATCTAAACCCAACTTTGATACCTAATATAACAACACCAACTCTTTATTCCATGAAACAGTACTAAAAAAATAATCCCATAACATATTACACGGATTCAACGAAATTTGAAAAAAATTTAATTATCTAAAACATACATCATCAAGTAGATTTTTTTTGTATACAAACATAACCAAGGACCAATTAAATTTTGTGTTTAATTGAACATGAATTATCTCTTTCATAACATCACCCAAGAATTTAAGTGATTATTTTTGCTAACATACACAATGACCTATTTAGTTATAGATTTGGGAAAACAATCATTAAAAGTGTGATCTGAAATGATTATTATGTGTATACATATGCCTTAAAAAATGAATATCAAAGATGATAACTTGACCAGAATATGGATATGAAAACATATTCAATATATATGTTCATTTAATAAGTTATTTCAAACACATAAAAAAAATATAATTAATTAAGTTACATTTGATTAGACATCAATAATGGAAAAGGTCATAAAAATAAATATTCTAGAGCCATGTGATATTAGTCCTTTTCAATGCAACTATAAAATTGTAATTGAATACATATAGAATTTTTTTAACATAGAACATTATCTGCACCACTAATTTTAAAATGTGTTAGGAATAACATGACCCCTTGTTATATCCATAGAATATACATCTTCAATTAACTCCTCCTTCATTCCTTTTTTTGACACAAATTATTATTAATGAATTAGAAAATTGTATCGGGATGATCCATTATATGAGTAATATGAGAATCATATATCCTCGTGGCTTATATTAGTATCACCCATCAATATAAAAATTTCATGATACATTAAATAAATATTACACATTGAGAAGAATATTTTCACCATCAAAATTCACACAACAAATTATATTCATTTATAAAATAACTGAACAATCAAAAGAATAGTGTGTATGATCATTATTTTTATATTCATATCTAAAACCTTAATTTTAGTCATTGAATATTTAATTTAAACATATACATTGGATTATATTATTAACGATTTTTTTAGATAATTCAATGACTTTTTAGATCCCAGAGCTCTGGTTGTTAGAGATGTTTTATGAGGCACAAATTTGGTGCTTGATTATTAGAAACCATGGGATTTATCCTTGTGAACTATATATAAATAGGGATCATAGTTTGTCAAATCTTGTGAGGTAGGAATTATGTTTTTGAAAAACCTATATACTTTCAGTAATGATTAAAAAACCAATTAACACACTTTTTGTATAACTCTTTTCCTAATTATGAAAGTGGGTGCACCCCTTGGATAGTGTTGATTCCTGGTTAGTGCACAGTATGTCAAACCATGAAACAAATACATTCCACTATTTAAATATGGTGCAAATTACATTTCCTCACTCATTAATTATTATTATCCCCATTCTATTACACATATCCCCATGTAGAAACATCCTCCCATGAAGAGACCCATATTCCTTCCATGGTTGGGCTACGAAGATGAATCTTCGTCTGACCTATTGTTTCATTGACATTTTAGTGTTGGATTTAGCTAGGTATGGGATTTTATTTTTAATAATATTTTTATTTAATATCTATATATTCATTATGAGGTCTTAATGAAAGAAAAGATTCTTTGATTTAAGGTTATTTATGTATTAATCTATTTTCACTCATTCCATACCATATTTATGGTAGATATTGGATTTGTGTTCTTTTACATCCAAATAGTTGGTGGTATTTTTTTTCTTATTGGTATCCTCTATTTTTAAATGTTTCTAATATTCATCATGATAGAATCAATGGGTTTTTCTTACTGTTATAATGTTTATAAATTTTATAATCAGAACAATAACCTAGACCGTCTAATCATATTGTTGACCTTTATAATGGTCGCAACCATACCGATAATCACCCCATTGGGTGAGACAATATGTAAATGTCCTATTGGAACCCATTACATGTATTTTCATTACCCTTGAAAAGTAATTTACTTATGTTAAGTCTTCTTATTAATTGAGATATATCATTGAAAGTTTCATTTACATGGAACCTTATTAAATATGAAAATACTTCTTAAAATGCGAAATTTCTCAAATGAAACATTAACAATTACAAATTTAAAATTAGATGATATGAATTATATTAAAATATTAATATGTATGGATTAATAAATGATTTTTTCTTATTTTATAAATTTATTCTTGTATAATATTATAATTTATCATTTTCATTTTAATTGAGTTGTAAAAGTTGATTCACCCATCCATTTATTATGGTATTACTCGAGAACTAATAGAATGCCACCATAATTGACTTTGGGAAGTTATAATGAATGTACCCACCCTGGAATTTGACCCTTTTCATAGTATGTGAATGTCTCTTCGTAATACTGATTATTAATTTTATTATATTTTGAAATTAGAATTTATTAAATTATATCATTGGATTATGCTTGATGAATTGAGAAATGAAAATCCTTGTTTCATCGTCTCGACCTCTATTAAATATTAGACCAACATTTAATTTTTATGTACTGAAAGAAATATTTTAGAAATATTTTTCTAGAGGAATTTGAAGGGTGTATCTCTTAATTACACTATGACCCTTTAGCTAGATTGTATTGTTATTACTTTGAGATGGACATTCCTTCTAAATCAAGGGATTACTTGGTTTCAAAATGTGTCCTCCATCACCATTTTTATTATGTGATTAATTTTATAATACCATTCAACCCATAAAAAATTAAAGGTTACATATTTAGAGACATTACGCTAATGTCGAATCATGTATGGTTGGTTGGGAATCCATTGAGGAGAATTACCGACCATGGTATTTATTTGATGTGATATAATTCCTAAAAATATTTATATACCTACACATTGATACATTTATATTCAAAAATCATTTTTATTATAGACACCTTTCGAAGTGGCCTACTATGTTTTTCTCACACAATGTTTTGGCCGCTAACTGGTACCTAGATAGAATTAATGATTGAAGATTTGGAAAAAGGAAAGGGTTTGGCTCAAGAAGTTTGATTTACCTGATATGATAGTATATAAAACTAAAGGATTCTTGAAATGATGAGGATTATTTTAGAGGTTATCCTTTTCATCGATCAAACTTTGGTTTTCCAATATAATTTTCTTATATTATCATGTCATTATTAGAATCATCTTTATAGGACATGGATATTATTATTCTTGTTTAGTTATATATATATATATATATATATATTATGATTTAATTTTTCTACTTTATATTATTATTGTTTCTTCTATTTTATTTTCATCCATATTTCTTTATTATTATGTTGTCTTCATGCCCAACCACTTGTATTCATATCCCAAGAGAAAGAAAGTATCCCCACACTGATATTTGATAGCCTTTCTAATATTGGGTTAAGAACATAATAAAATGTAGACAACCAATTCAGCTACTGTTAATGAATGAAGTTGGCCAGGATGTCACAAGGTGGAACAAGAGGGATTCATTTTCATTTTTTCAATAAGACCAATGTCATGACCCATCCTAGAGGGGCCCGTGCCGTGACTCCCCAAGCCCACCTCCATCAGGCCAGGGGCTGGTGACTAGCACTGAGTAGGCATATCACTAACATGAGAGGCATTCCCTAAGTACTGGTACACACGCACACATCTCCAAGCCCAAAAATGCTGAAATGTAAAACACTAAGGAACAAAATTAATGTATAAAACTAAATCCCAACCAATAGAGTATGAAGAAAAGTAGAGTACTGTTAAAGTAATCTGGGCTAGAATACAAGCCTACCAAAAAAACAAAAAAACAAGAGTCTGAAACTGAAAATTCCAACCTATAAGCACAAAAGGTACTGGGACTGCCGCTCATAGCCATAAGAACGCCTCAGCCTATAGGGAACTCAAAAATCTTGATCATGTACTGGTCTGCCCTAGGATTTTTCAAAAGGCTTCTCATCTGCACAAGACACCAGAAGTGCGGGCAAAGCCCGTGCAGGGGTGATTATAACAATACTCAGTAGAGGACCCTGAAAACCACAAAGCAATACAGAAATTAAAGGTAAAGTCAGTTATGAATTTTATATGTCTATGAAACATATATAACAAAACATGATATACTCAAAACCCAGACCCATGGTCTAGAGACAAGTCACACAGCCGCATAACCCCTCAAGGGATTCCATTCGAAGATTCCTTGATGCAATCGTTCCGGGAGAACGCACTCCATGAGTCTTATAGCTCTGATGACATCCTTCTGAGAATTTATGTTCATCGGGAACCGTCAAAAGAGATATATACACTCATTATGGGAGACACACTCCTGAGTGGATATGTTTTGGTAGATAGAAGCACTCATTACGGGAGAAACACTCCTGAGTGGGAAAGATCTTGATACACCGATGAGGATCTCTACCAGGGCCATAGAAGATACCACGACTCATCCGGAATTCACAGGCTAGGTAGAGGATCAAGGACCGGTAGAGTTGGTCATGTCGATGCATGAATCTAACTAGGGTCTGGAATGGATAGAGGATCTCGATCCGAGCCTCTCAGATGGATGTCTGACTCTATCACATAAAGTCTGGTTGAAGGGATCATAATCCTGTGTAAGGGAAAGATGCCTAACCTTCAGGGGAACAAGAAGAAGGGGCACTAACCCAAACAAAAGATGTTGATGGCACGATGAACAAAAGGACCAAGCCATTTTCCAAAAAGTACACGGTGTGTAGAAGTGATACAGGTCATGTTCTCCGACCCCGAGTATTGCCCATGCACAACAGCCCATGTCGTGAGGCTGGCCTTGTAGAAAAACTTAGTACATGACATGTGGTACAGAGTACATGCCGTGTCTGGCTAACTGGGGTTGGCTCCGTGTACTCTGGCCATGTGCCCGTACACGGTCACCAACCCGTGTAGTCCGACCTATGTAAAGTGCACACGGGGTGACCCACGCTGCTGGCCTCCTCTGGCCATGTGATGAAGTACACGGTCATGTACTCCATCCTGTGTCTGTGTCTCCTGGGGATACACGCCGAGCTCCGCATAGCCGCCTCTTCCAAGATGACACGCCGTGCCGCCGGAAGCCGTGTATATCATCCTGTGTTCGCGTACTACCCAAAGTACACGCCGAGCTTCAGGGAAAGTCCAACACGTCGTGTGACCAGGGTCACATGCCGTGTGATTCTTCTCTGGCCCCAAAACCCTAGCTGCCACCGCTAGTACTAAACAACATGTTTTTCAGAAGTACATGTCGTGTATTCTAGAAATTTCCAGAAATGGTGATCTTTTCTAGCGCGCCTTCTGTTCTAGTCCAATCAAAATTTCGGTCATCCAATCACCACAAAACTTCCAGGTTCTGGTCACCCCAACACCACGAAACCACTTCCGTCGTTTTCGGGCCTCCGATCGGCTTCGAAAACGTGTTCTAATCTTCTCGTATGAAGAACATTCGAAGAATGCTCATTCTGATCCGGTCTGATTCTTAATCTGCCATCGTCACCACACCTCCACAAGGTCGTTGTGCTGTCGAACCTTCTATTTAGGATCGTTGCGTCATAGAACGGATGTGCAACGATCTGTTGTTCATCACCCCGAGAAGAATGTGAAGAACGCGAGGGGAAAAAGGAGGAAGAAATCCAAATAACAAGTTGAGGAACGAGCCTCTGCCATCATTCATCATGGCATTGATCATCTCCCATTAAAAGGCTTAAACGGAGCAAGAATCAAGAACAACATAAATCTTGGATCAATTCCCCATAATCTTCCCAAAGAAAATCCCTCCCGCAAGAACGCACAAATCTGTGGATAAACTTGTTCATGGTTGATCCTCGTTCGTCATTTAAACTCAAATACGGGGAAATGAAATCGAAAATAACAACCCCTACCTTTCGAAAGGATCGATCGTTGACGAAGGAATTGTGCTATCATTGTCGTTGAGATCCTTCAATGTCGGTGCAACAATCCTTGGTTTCGATCCGTTGTCGTCCGTCATTTAGATTCTGCTCCAACGCGCCGTGGATTCTACAGAGGTTCCTCTCTCTACGTTGCCAATGAAGTACAATTACCTAACCAATTAAAAGGGGAAACATGTTGGAATTTAATTATGCGGCAGTATTAATGGCGTTGACATTCCATTTCGAAGTCATTATTATGCTCCGTTACTTTAGGAAATAGCTGCGTAATTTTCGCACTGTAGTGGATGTTTCCTTAAATGAAATAAAATAATATTGTTAATTTATTTTATTTTATTTTACATAAAACGTCCGAAAAATAACTTTTTCCCTCGACCTGCGCTGTTTGAGGTTGGCCTCATACATAGGTAAATTCGTTATCCCAGTTGCAATGGTGCGCTCAGATTTTTAATTCGGGCATCCGTTTTGGAAACTACCATAGTCGCGCACAAGTGTCGACTCACTTAACTAAAAAAATTCAAACCATCATTCCTGGGGTCACTGTACCTCTGAATGATGTGCCGTCTTTGCGCCTGGTCTTGAATTAATTCCATATAATATTTAAAACAATAAACGAAAGAAATATGAGACATTACATTCTCCCCACCGTGGGGCTTTACGTCCCCAAAAATCAAAAATGAGGGCTACTCAAAAACATGAGGGTAATGGGCACAGATCTGAGCCTCCCACTCCCACGTGCTCTCTTGAAGATTTCCGTACAGCCACCAGATGCGCACCAAGGGAATTGACCACGGACGAAGGATCCTTTCCTGCCAATACTCAATCTCTACCGGGTACTCAGCAAAGGTCACTCCATCCTCGATGTTCATCTCACCCCAGTTTAGGACATGTGATGGGTCATGCATGTACCTCCTCAGCTGCGACATTTGGACGACATCATTTACCAGATGCAACTGTGTAGGTAGAGCTAGTCTCTACGCCACCTAACCAACTCTGCACAGAATCTGGAAAGGTCCGATGAACCTCGGAGAGAGCTTGCCGCCTCGGCCAAATCTCCACAACCCTCATCGAGGTGAGACCTGAAGAAAGACGTGGTCTCCCTCCTCGATCTCTATAGGTCTCTGTCGTTTGTCAGCATAAGACTTCTTCCAGATCTTTACAGTCTTCATCCACTCCCAGATGATCTGCACCTTCTCTGTGGTAGCTCACAGTAACTCTGGACACATGAGTGCTGACTCTCCGAGGTTGGTCTAGAAAAGTGGTGACCAGCAGGGTCTACCATACAAGGCCTCGAATGGTGCCATACCAGTGGTGGATTGGTAGCTGTTGTTGTACGTAAACTCCACCAGTAGTAGGTGGTCCTCCCAACTATGACCAAAGTCCAAGATACAGGCTTGCAACATATCCTCCAGAACCTGAATGGTCCTCTCCGTCTGACCATCCATCTAGGGATGAAATGCTGTAATCAAGCGTGGCTGAGTCCCAAAAGCCTCCTGAAATCCCCTCCACAACTGGGATGTGATGCGGGCGTCTCGGTGTGAGTCTATAGTCGAGGGCACTCCATGAAGCCAAACTATCTCCTGCACATAGAGGAGTCCAAAGCTCTCTACGGAACTCTGCTCCCTGATATATAGGAAGTGGGCCGACTTGGTGAGTCGGTCAATGATCACCTAGACAGAATCATGCCCCTTGGACGTCCGTGGTAATCCTGTCATGGAGTCCATTGATATTACATCCCACTTCCACTCTGGAACATCCAGGGGGTGAGCTAACCCTGTTGGAACCTGGTACCCAGCCATCAGCTACTGGCATGTGAGGCATCGAGAAACAAACTCTTCTACTTCCTTCTTCATTCCTGAACACCAGAACTGTCATCGGAGATCCTGGTACATAATTTCCACTCCAAGATGTACCGCCAAAGGGGATGTATGAAACTCCCTCAAGACATCCTCCAGGAATTCCACTGGTACAACAGTGCATCCTCTGAAAAGATGTACGTGCCCCCCACCTTGAGAATATCCATCAGGAGCATGTCCTATGGATAACTGAGCACGTAAAGCCACACAGTCGACATCTCCAAGGTGTGCCTCCCTTACTCGATGTAAGAGTGGAGGGGTGAAAACTATTGACTATAGGTAAGCTATATCCTCTCCATCCATGAAGGATAACTGTAACGTGGCTAACTACTGTGTCACCTCACTCAAATGTTGTGAGCTCGACCTTCTTCTGAGGGAATCGTCCTCCTTGTTCCCCTTTCCAGGAGTATAGATAATCTCAAAATCATTTTCCTGGAGGAACTCTAGCCAACGCCTCTACCTCATATTCGTATCCTTCTGTGAGAAGATGTACATGAGGCTCTTGTGGTCAGAGTAGACAATGAACCACTCTCCCATAAGGTAGTGTCACCACATCTTCAATGCGAAGACTACTGCTGCTAACTCGAGATTATGGGTCTCATAGTTCTGCTCATGCGGCCTAAGCTAGCGCGAACCATAAGTAATCATTGTGTGTCACTGCATCAGGACACAGCCAAACCCAGTCCCTGATGCATTGCAGAAAACTATATACTCGACACCCTCCTCCATCAATCTCAATACTGGGGTGCTCATAAAACTCTGTCTCAACTTCTCAAAAGCCTGCTGGCACTTTTCTGTACACACGAAGTGTTGCCCCTTCCTAGTCAAGGCTGTCATCGGTGCTGATATTCAAGAGAAATCAGGGATGAATCTCCAGTAATACCCTACCAACCCATGAAAGTTGCACACCTCTGTCACGCTCCGAGGTGGCTCCCATGCTAACATAGCCTCCACCTTAGCTGGGTCCACAGCTACTCTATCTGCTAAGATGATATGTCCCAAAAATCAGACCTCCCAAATTCAGAACTATCACTTTGAGAGATTCTCATAAGGCTGGTGCTCCCAGAGTACGTCCAGAACCATCTGCAAGTGTCTCACATGCTCTTCCACTGACGCCGAGTACACAAGGATGTTGTCGATGAAGACCACTATGCACCGGTCCAAGTACGGTTGGAAGATCTGGTTCATCAACCCCATGAACACTACAGTGGAATTCTTCATGCCAAAATGCTCACCATGTACTCATAGTGATCGTAGCGACATCTGAAAGTCGCCTTCAGTATATCCTCATCCCGCACTCATAGCTGGTGATATCCTGATCAAAGGTCAACCTTTGAGAACCATTGTGCCCCTCTTAGCTGCTCTAAAATGACATCAATTCTCGGAAGTGGATACTTGTTCTTCACCGTTACCTGGTTCAGGCGCCAGTAATCCATGCAAAACCTTAGACTCTCGTCTTCCTTCTTGGCATGAAAGACTGGAGCCACCCAGGGGGAGATGCTGGGTCTCATGAAACCCTTGCTCTGCAAATCCTCCAACAGAACCCTCAGCTCGTGTAACTCTGTGGGATCCATCCGATAAGCCAATGAGGAAATCAGTGTCGTCCCGGGGTGTAAGTCGATGCATAAGTCAATTTCCTGGCAGGGAGGTAACCCTGGAACATCTTCTAGAAAGAAGTCCTCATACTCCGCCACCACTGCTAGGAACTGAGAGCTCACAACATCTACTGCTCTGACGGTAAGGGTAGCCAACTCATGAGTGATCGGCTGAACCCTCCTATTTATGAGCCAATTTTTTTAGCCTGGGTTTCCTATTCTCCAAAAAAGTAAAACCTTGTTCCATCACGGTGGACACACCGCACCCTTCGCCTAAAACAGTCAATCTGGGAATGGACTGAAGATAACCAATCCATACAAAGAATGACTTTGTATGGCCTCGACGCTACCACCATGAGGTTCCAACCAAAACTCTTGCCTCGAAGGGTAATATCACACTGTCTGTAAAGGTGTGTGATCATCGAGTCTCATCCCGTAGGTGTCTCCGAGCGTAAGGATCGAGTCAATGGTTCTACCGGAATTTCGAGTATTTGTACAAGGTATGTGGCTATAAGGGAATGATTGGAACATGTGCCTATGTGTACGGCAACTAAGGTATAAAAGACACTGATCGTACCTCGAATCATCCTTGGAGCCCCTGGGTTGTACGACTCGACCGCATGCAGCATTCCCCGTCCCTGTCCCCCAGCTCTCTGAGCCTGGTGCGGACCTCCTGGGTGTGGTGGTGGAAGTATGTCGAAGCGTTTTCCAACACCCGCAGCTCTCCCTGCTCCTCTGCCATGTCTGGCACTGGGAGGATATGCCTGGTCCATTATCTGGCTCTGCCTCGGTGGTCCATCCACCACTTCCATGTCAGCAGCTTGACATGTCGGGCAATCTCTAGCATGATTCCCCTACCGTTGCATGTGTAACATCACTTCTCCCTAGGCTGACTGGATCCAGCCTGAGAGCCATGGACTATCGATCCCCTATCCTGGGTCCTCCTATGACATCTCCCACGTCCATATCCTTCTGCCTGATGTCGGCTCCCTATTGTTGGTTTCTCTGCACCTGTATGCCTGTTGCTGACTACCTACGACTGTCTTTGCTCCGCCAAGAAGCTCTCGATAACCAAGGCCTGATCGAGCACTCCAGCGTAAGTCAAAATGCATAGAAGCATTACAATAGCTTGTATGTCATGACGTAGACCTCACTCGATGGTCTGAGCTCTTATGTATTTATCCATGACTATATCTATCGAGTACCTCGCGAGGTTGGTGAACCTCGATGAATAGTCAGCCACCGTCATAATGCCCTGTTGGAGCTGAAGAAGGTCCTGGATGCGCACAACTCTCAGCGTAACCAGAGTGAACTCCTCCATTAAGTGTCTCTCAAACTCTGTACATGAAAGAGTCTCTTCGTCGGGATTCTGCGTGGTCATACTCCACCATCGTCCCACCAAACCCTGTTGAAGGCTTACTCCTAAGACCACCATATGGTCTGCTTGTGTCCTCACAAGACCGAAAAATCTGGTCACCGTCTCAAGCCAGTCCTTTGCCTCCTGAGGGTCAAGCTCGCCTCGGAACCTGAGGGGCCTCTGTCTCTGAAACTCATGAAGCACGCTGATCCTGTGCTCCTCAACAGTCAGTACTGCGGGTACCACTGGCTACTCCACTGGTGGTAGTATAGCAGGTGCACCACCTGGTGGCAACGCTTGGGGAGCTGGTCCCTGTATCGAAGCCTCGTCACTAAGGGGGTCATCCTCATGACCGTGTTGCTGAATCCTACTGGGTATGTGGTATAGAGGCATCCTGTAAAGCAACAGGATGTGTCATGGTCAATGAGTATATATGGAGAGCCGACACCAAGGACATGGAAAACACAACCCATTCTTATATGATGCAAGTACCTTTTATTTCTCGTGCCTGATAGCCGAACCCAAAACACTCAACACAGTTACCCCAAACCAAAATCACAGAATCATGGTCCTAAAGAATAACCGACCACATCTGATACCACTCTGTCATGACCTGTCCCAGAGGGGCCCACGCCGTGACTCCCCAAGCCCACCTTCAATAGGCCAGGGGCTGGTGACTAGAACCGAGTAGGCATATCACTAACATGTGAGGCATTTCCTAAGTACTAGTACAAACACACACATCTCCAAGCCCACATATGCTGAAATGTAAAACACTAAGGAAAAAATGCATGTATACAACTAAGTCCCAACCAATAGAGTACGAAGAAAAGTAGAGTGCTGTAAAATAAAACTGGGCCAGAATACATTCCCACCAAAATAACAAATAGAAAAGTGTCTGAAACTGTAATGTCCAACCTATAAGCACAAAAGGTACTGGGACTGGTTCTCGTAGCTGTAGGAATGCCTCAGCATATAGGGAACTCAAAAAGCTCGGTCCTGTCCTGGTCCGCCCTGGACTCTAACAAAAGTCTGCTCATCTGCACAAGACAACAGATGTGCAGGCAAAGCCCGTACAGGGGTGAGTATAACAATACTCAGTAGAGGACCCCGAAAACGACCAAGAAATTCACAAATTAAAGGTACAGTTAGCTATGCATAGTATATTTCTACATAACATATAGAAAAAAACAGATATACTCAAAACCCAGACTTGTGGTCTAGAGACAAGTCACACAATCGCATACCCCTACAAGGGATTCCATTCGAAGATTCTGTGATGCACTCATTCTGGGAGAACACTCTCCACGAGTCTTATAGCTCTGATGATATTCATCCGAGAAGTGTTGTTCTTCGGGAACCATCACGAGAGATAGCTACACTCATTACGGGAGACACACTCCTAAGTGGAAATGTTTTGGTAGATAGAAGCACTCATTACGGGAGACACACTCCTGAGTGGGAAAGATATTGATACACAAATGAGGATCTCTACCACGGCCATGGCGGATACCGCGACTCTTCCGGAATTCACCTTCTAGGTAGATGATCAATGCCCGGTAGAGTTGGTCACGTCGATGCATGAATCTACCTAGGGTCTGGAATGAATAGAGGATCTCGATCCGGGCCTCTCAGATGGATTCCTGACTCTATCACAGAAAGTCCTGCTGAAGGGATCATAATCCCGTGTGAGGGAAAGATGCCTAACCTTCAGGGGAACAAGAAGACGGGGCACTAACCAAAAACGAAATATGTTCAGGGCATGATGAACAAAAGTACCAAGTCGTTTTCCAAAAAGTACACAGCTTGTTGAAATGGTACACGCTATGTTTTCCGACCTCAGGTACTGCCCGTGTACAACGGCTCATGTCGTGAGGCTGGTCGTGTAGAAAAACGTAGTACATGGTTTGTGGTATGGAGTACACGTTGTGTTTGGGAAACTAGGGTTGGATCCATGTACTCTGGCCATGTGCCCGTACATGGTCACCAACCCGTGTACTCTGACCTATGTAAACTGCACACGAGGTGACCCACGTTGTTGGCCTCATCTGGCCGTGTGATGGAGTACACGGTCATGTACTCCATCCCGTGTCCGTGTAGATCATCCCGTGTCCGTGTACTACCCAAAGTATGGGGATTTGTATCTCACATTTATTTCTATTAGACACATGCCATGCACAGTACATGTTTGTTATATGTGGTCTATTTACATACCATTTATATATTTTTTTTATTCATTGAAATGATATTATTTTATTTTCTTAACCATATTACATTTAATTTTTCATGGGGAGTACAATTCTACAAATTAAATTTTGATTTCCATTTATTTCACAATATCATCAATATTCATGATTATTTCAATTTTTGTATATGTTGGTGAATATATATCTTCTACATAAATATTATCTTAAAATATTTTCTAAATTATTTTTTCAATTATCCAATGAATATGTAAATGTTTTTATACATGTTTCACATTATGAAAATGTATTGAAAATAATATATATATATATATATATATATACATATATTTCTGACTAAGTATATTTGGAACATTTCCAATAAAAGTATATAGAAGGAATTTTTTTAACTTATAAGACATGAATGGATTTTTACTCAGTCATGACACAATAATTCCATAAATATTACATTACATGTTTATAGGGGAATTTTAAATAAAAAATTTTTATTTTTAAATATCATGAAATTTTAATAAAGGAAAACATTTTCAAATTTTATATTATTTTTTTTCTAAATAATTTCATTAAGTCATCTCTAAAAAATATTATCTATCTATTATAAAATTATTTTTTGTTTAAAATTATTTATATTATATAATTTTCAAGGGTACCACCTATATTATTTGTATGGGTGGTTTACGATTTTGATGGAATGATATTTATGAAATCAATTTCATTTTCATGGGCTATGTTTGTATTGAATGATGTTTATAAAACCCATTTCATTAAATGGGTTATAATATGATGAATTTATTATGTTATTGGGCATACATATGTTTGTTTTAATTATGTGGTATGTTGGACCAGTATCTATCTATAATTATTTTGTTAAATAATTATATCTCATTGGATAAAAAATTATAGAACAGAGAGTGAACTCAGGTTAGTAAAGTACCTTGATCGCTATGATGGTATTTAGAATGAACCATGACTACGTAGATGGTCATGGGTTTCAACCATGATTACCATGAAAATAGTTAATGTACATCTATGCTACTAAGATTGCTTTGATAGTTATTACTTGACAGATATGGAAGTAATAATATATATTTATGTGCCTCCTTTAAATTTAATGTCATATTCCTAGGTTATGAATTCATATATGAGGTTACCTATTTCCCTACAATTAATTACATATTAGGTATCAATATTTATTTATTGATTCTGGTTTATGTTCATTGTTAAATATGGTATGACCTTATATTTTAATGACCATGTTATCATACCCTAATTATTGTCATTATTTTAACATGTCTCTCTTGTTTACCTTTTCTAAGGATTGATCTCACCTCTTTTTTTATTATTTTTTTTAAAAAAATATATGAGTAGTAAACATAGTGGTATTTTTTGTAATCATTAATGATCACCTACCATACTAGTTATTTGTTTCATAGTTTTCCAATGGTAGTATACTGATACAATATTTGGGGATTGATTGTACAATGTTTGAAATGTTCTACTAAAAAAAATATAATTTTCTGTATTGAAAATCATGGTTCAGTATATTTTGTCACAGAGTGACGATTTCTTCAAACTTTTCAATCTGGGATGAGATAACATTATTTGGATTCCAATAGATATGTCAAAAGACATGTCTTGGTATGCCTCTAAAGATATTTCTACATATAAGTTTCAATCCAAAAATTTTGTTATCAATCATGAAAACCCAAGGATTGAAAAAAAAATATGTTATTCATTTACAAGAAATCCCCTTGAATATGTGGTTTTCCACTATTAATTATGCTAGTCACATTTTACATTAGATTTATTCAATGGCTAGAATGTTAGTAATCGGGATAATAATGAATGATGTGTGAAATAAAATCATTACGCCCATGAGAAACCCAATCTTATAGGAAGTGGAATTCAAATTCCTAACATTATACTCACATAATCTAGAAATAATTCTGGGCATCCATATGAGTAGAGTAGGGAACCAATTCCTATTTATTCATTCCTGAGGAGATTTCACACTTCATTCATTGGGTATCTTGATCCACATGTTTCTGATAAATGAATTTTTACTTCTAAAAATATATGTTTCATTCTTCGGTCTTTGGAAAATTAAAAAGTCATTTTAGTCATTTATCATTTAGAAAGCGAAGTGAACAGATTGTGGTATATAATTAGGAAATGTGGAAACAAAACTAATTTTATTCAGTGGAATCAAATGAGATCAAGATCATATATTTTGATATATAAATTCCCATTATTATTCATATAAAAATAAATGATGACTTCCATGTTCACAAAAAAAATGAATGATGAAGATGATGGTACATACGATGCTATTTTTAGAAGACTTGAATAATATTATTATTGTATTATCATACAAAATGATCAGAATGTTTATAGATTATTCAGTGGATTAAAACTATTTATTTAATGGGAATTATTAATAAGATACATCAGTAGATATTAAGAGATTGTGTGTTGTACTATCACGGTAAAAATAGAGGTTGGTGTTGTATATCAATCACATGGTTCTGAAACGAAATTGAAAATATAGATGAATGAAAAACTTGAAAGCATGGAGAAATGAATATGAAATTTCATTTTTTATAAATGTGTAAAATAGACATGTAAGAAATTTTTTAAAGGGGACTGGTAGATGATTCATGTGTGGGAAATTATGTCATCTTGAATTTCACATTATACATGATGAAAACAATTTATCTAATTATTTCAATAGATAGAAGTATAAATTAAATTCACCCCCAAACATAAATTCTTAAAGTGTAGTGAAATGGTCACTATGATAATATGCACCCAAATCCATGTTTTATTGATGATGATCTACATTAGAAACCTCTTAAATCCTAAGATAAAGGGAAATATCTTGTGATCATTTTTGGAGATGTGTCATTAAAAAATTATTTTCTAGGATGATTTATTGATTATGGTTTGTAATTTGAAAATAATGTTGTTGAAATAATTTGACGGTGTTATAGAATAAAGAAATATCAATAGATTTGTTCACTGTACTGTTTAATTACTGATTTGAAATCATATATTAAATGGTATTTGTAACCCTAAAAAGTAAATAAGGTGGTAATGTGATATTTTTTGAAAATAGATTATTAAGGGATGTAAAACCTTAATGTATAGATAATAATATGATAATAATGTTTCTGATTGTATGATAGGATTAATGGGGTATTATTGATGTCCTTTTAATTTTTTTGTAATATGATTAGAGTGTTGTATAAGGATTGATTTTATAGATTTATGGTATGATGAAGAATTTAATAATTTGTAGCACACTTGTTTTCAGTATGGTTTTATGGTAAAGAAAGATATCATTATGCTTCATAAAATTACATGATGATGGTATTTAAATGTTTGGTTCGAAAATGTTAGGATAAAAACCATGCTTTTTGAGTTATTAATTATATGTTGATTTTTGAAATTTAGAAACCTTATTTATAATATTTTGTATTTTTATATTTTGGAATGTTTACAGGGGTATCCATTTATGATATTTTTTTCAACTTTGAATGATGATTTATAGATTAATGTATTATCTCTATATATGTGGGTTTATTAATATTCGATAACCTTTATTAAACTATTTATTTTTATATTAATAAAGATGGTATAATATATCATCCCATGCATTTTGTGATCTACTATTCATTCAGGAGTGAAAAATTCTCTTTGATTTAATGGAATAAGTGATGATTTGGATATTTATCAATGGACAATGCAAGGAATGTATTGTGATTATAAAATGTCCTCCAGTAATTTTTTCTTCTCATATAAATTCTTATACATTAACATCCATTTCAATATATATCATAACAAAATAGTAAAAATTTTCTTCTATTACAATTTTTCACTTCCAACCTATGATCTCATATGTGGAAACCTAGTTATGAGTTACATTGGGTAACCATCATGTTTCTAAATATCCTTTTTATAATATATTTTTAGAATTTATTTTTATTATTTGGTTTCCAAATAAAGGTATAGAAAAGTATAAAAACATGATAACCTAAAAGTATTTTGAGGGTGAAATTCATTATATCGGGTTTCAATGCAACACCCAGGGAGTTTGTGAAATATTTTTTTTCAAATCAGGTCAATATTTTTCATTTCACTCAACATTGAATAAGAATTTTGTTATACAAAATAACTACATTTTTCTTATGTTACATGCACAACCATGTCATGGTTTCTTAATAAGAGAAAGATATACCGGCATGGGGTATACAAAACTCAATGCTTGTCTTATGTGGCACACAAAGTTGAGTTCTTTCGATAGATTTCATTACACTCAATATCATTTTTTTATCAACATTATATTATTAAAATAAATTTACATAATAAAATTAGATATAAAATATCTGTTAAAATAGAATTTAATACTACTACTAACTAAATAATGAGAATATATTATTTATAAGATGAAATAATTGGTTAATAATTATTTAGAAATAAAATTATATAATAATTGGATATAAAGGATCTATATTTTTTTCTTAATAAAAAAAATTACAATTATTGAATGATGTTAATGAAATATATGTGTTATATACACGATAAAATATTTTTTATATTTGTCTAATATATTTTTTAGGCATATGATATGAACCAACCCAAATTCATGAATAAAAACCTATGTTTGTTAAATGCGTAATTTTATCACTTTTTAATAGAGAACACATTTTAAATACAATTTTAAGCTTTTTTATATTCTATATGAAAAAATATACTTTTTAAATAAATTAATAATATAAAAAAATTAATTGGTTGACTTTTTCATATTTTTTGATATGATTCACATTTAGATTAATAGAAAAAAATTAATAAAATATAAATCAAAACATCTTTTTGGATTTAAATCATTTATATTATTAAATTATATTTTTAATGGTTTTAATATATAATTTGAATAATATATTATTATATAATATAATATAGTTATATTTCATTAATTCAACACTTAATTTTTATATAAAAAATTATAAATTCTTGCATTTATTAACTTTAAAAACATTTTTTGTCACCCCATTAATGATATTATTTTTATCATAATGACTTAAACTTTTGTAATTAGTATTTTTGAAAAATGGATTTCATATTTGAAAACAGAGGGTCTAACTTTTCTCAATAGGTTATATATTTTTGACAATAATGAATATTTTTATTAGTAAATATTTATTAAAAATTTTAAATCTTATAATTAATGGTAAAAAATAATATTATAAATATTAAAAAAATTACACTAAAACATGTAATAATTTCTTTTGATGAGTGGGTTTCAACCAAAATAATACTTCGGATGTATTTCAAATCCCTTAAAACACTTTGATGTGAGTAAGTCATTTACACACACACACAGATATATAAATATATTTATAATGAAATTTTAATGATATCATACAAATATTTTCAATAACTATAATATTTTTAATATAAGGTAAAAAAATGATAGCCTAAACTATATATTCATTTTAAAGGTATAATGTTTTTATTTTAAATGTTAATTTTTTATAATGTTTTATGAAAAAAAAACTTCAAAGAATCTAAAATGATGATGGAGTACATGAATAACAAATTGAAATACTAAATAAATTATATTAAGAATATTAAAATATCTATAATTTGATATTTTTAATGTCATAAACGAATTTAATGACTGATTTTTAATTTATATGGATGATTTTATTGAGTTTTTTTAAAATATCATATTGTTATGAAATTTTCAGAATGAAAAATTATGAATAGTGTGAAAATTTTCACTAATGATACTTTACGAATTAAATAATTTATTAAAATATCTAAAAATGATAAAAATATTAAATAAGTAAAAGTGGATGAGATATGGTTGGAAATATAATAATATTTACCATTTATGGTCCAATTGATAATTCAAATTTTTAAAAATACATCTTCATGACATAAAAAACATTGTAATCATAGTAAATATTTAAATACATTAACTACTGTTTGATAAAATAGTTTAGGATTCAAATTAAATAAAATCATAACTAAATTTTATTGGTTTAATATAATAAAACATTAAACCATATTAGGATCTAATCCATTCAATTTTAGAGTTATTTAGATTTTTATTGAATTTATTATAGAATAATATTGTTTGAAATTCTACAAATAACCCTCACCTATATTATGAAAGGGAAGAACCTCCATAAATTATTCACACCACATTGATATTTTATTTTCAAATAATCGCGAACCATTTCAATTCCCAAATTACCTAAAAACATTATAGAGGTTATGGGCTTCTCAAAGGACCGACACTAGTGAATAATAAATGAGATCTGAAGGAGTCATTACAAAGAAGAGGTAATCGCTCAAACCGATCATTTTCTATTTCTACTATTATATACCACCTGAATATAAATGATATATTTCAATGTATAATAATTTTATAATCATTAATATAAAGAAATGATATGATTTTTATGAAAACACAATTATAATTCACCTTTCCCATAAAAAATGAATGTATCTCTCATGCGTACTTACATCTTACAGTCTCCATGTAGAGATACAATTAATTTTCCATCACCATATTTAATGAGTGATAATTATGATGGGTTTAATATGTATATATATATATCATATTTATGATATAGTTACACTTTGTTAATGATAATATAATTTATATATTTTTACAATCCATATAATATTATGGTAAAATGATAATTTTTCTCATGTTTACGTATGACATAACATATCTACAATACAATGTGATTCATTATACACCAATATTTCTTATTTATGGTCATATGGAATATTTTTATGAATATATATAAAATATGACATAAAAAATATTTTTGAATATTAATATATCATATTCCTTCACATCTATTAACCGAAAGGGAAAATGAAAAACAAAATCATGTGCCTGTAAAGCCTACCATCTCCATGAATGGTGTATTTTATTTTCTATCTCCCACTATTTTGAATCACCATGAAGAAATATAATATATATATATATATATATGAAATTTATATCCTTACAATCATACTACAGATGATTAAATCAAGATCAATATAAAATTGTGAACAATTAAAACTCAAAACACGAACGATAAAGAAATTGATTATTACCCGAAAGGTCGATTTAACATAGTACTACTTATAAATTGGTAATATAAAGTCATAAATGAATCATATATGGTATTATATATATATATATTAATATGGTTCTATAATATATTTATAATATTTTTATATTTATTATACTTGTGTTTTATCATGAGTTCGATGAGATTCAATACATAAGGTGTGAAAATGTCATCTCACTTTTTATTTTTTGTGACATAAAATTAATGTTCACTTCTCACATTTTTTAAAATTTATATACCTTCCATTGAAATTTTATATCGCATAAATATATTTATTTTAATTATATCCAAGGAAGTAAATTATTGTATTATTTAACTGGATTCATGATTCTAAATTTACTTGAGTGTTAAGGGGATTCTTTTTTCACTTTCATTTATATGAGACACATTACTTATACACTACCTGTTTATTATTCATGTTGTATTTAAAACCCATTAATGTATTTTAAGAGTATTATATATAATTAAATGTTATTCCAATATCAATATAAATTTATTTCTTTCATTGGGTTTAAGATTCTATTGATTAAATGTGATGACTGTTTATTTCCCAATGCCATTAATATTCTTGATAGATTCTTTTTAAGTCATAGTAAGAGAATATTTGTATTCTATAAAAATAATAACTATAAAATTTTCCAAAAATGAATTTATTATTCACCTATGACTATTTAATAGTATTCTTACACATGATTTACCTTTTATGAAATGGATTGGAATGTTTCTTTTTGTGATTTTCAAAATATGGATCTTTGGAACTTTATTGAAAAAATATTGAAATTTTTATTAACTATAATGCATTAATAGATTTTTATTCATTAATAATACTTTAATGTATTTATTCTTCCCATATATTATAATATGGAAACATTAAAATAATTTTAAAAAATTAATTTCATTTTAAAAAAAGAAAACACATTAAAATTCAAACTGATATTTTACACAAGAATTATTTTCAGTGGATAATTGGAAATTATATGAAATTTAAAATCAAATTATAAGATTATACGGATGAATTATTGAGGATATTTTTCAATGATACCATACCTATTCATTATAAGGTTTTTTATTCATATGATCGAATGGTATTTATGAATCATATTTCTTTTTCCATTGGTGGTGTTGAGATTGAATGATATCTATGAACCCTAATTCATTCCATAAGAGTTGACATGTTAAATAAATTATGTTCCTGTCAAAAAAATATATACGGTTTTAATTATTTGATGGGTGGTACCAACATCTATCTCAATTTCATTTGGTACTGATTTATATTAGATGAGACAGAAATGATTGTAACATAGAGTGAACTTCGATTAGTATAGGAATTTTCCTCTAAGATAGGATTGGGAGTGAAACATGAATACTAAGATAGTTTTGGGAGTAAACCATTACTATCATGAAATAATTGGGAGTGAACTCATACTATATATATGGTCAGGGCATTAATTCCATGACTGTTATGTAATTCATTTTATATGATAATGTGTCTTCCAGAAATTCCATGTCAAATTAATATATTATAATTCCATGGATTATCTAATCTATATCCTTATTAATCATGTCTTATAAACATTAAATATTTATTTTATAATTTATTTTTATGATTTTTCATACATATGATATGATCATCAATTTTCCAGACCATGTTTGCATTCCCTTATTCACATGATTATATTTACATGTCTCCCATATCTAATCATAATTAGATTTTCAGCTAGTTTGGGTTTATGTATCCATATTCATGGGTATAATTAATTGTTCTCTGTTGGATTACTATATTGTATTATCTTTTTGGGAGATATTGAATATCACCCACTAAACTAGAATTTTTTCATAAATGATTCAAAAGTCACTAAACTACTATGGTCTTAGGGTGTGTGATTGTTTTATGTGTGAAATTTTCCATAAATTGATGTAAAATAATTGTATGAAATTCCTGAGTCGTTATTATTTAGGTATTAAAATAGAGACTATGAATGTGTTGGGAATTTGTAATCAGCATGTATCTAGTAGTAGTTATCTAACATATGGAAAAAATACAAATTTCTTTGGTTGGGATTTGACAATATGGATTATTTCTAATATAGTAGTTCTTCATTATCCATTGAGTGATGCACATGGTTTGATACATTTATTATTATTGAGAATTTTATCTCTATCATTGTCCTAGAATTGTATATAAATAGTGTCTTTAGCATTATCATAGGAACATGAGGATTCACATTCAATGAATTTATCATGTCTTATTTTATTTAATATTTTGAAATTCCTATACCATGTTTTTTTCCAATATTCTATGTATATTATAAATTTAATTATTATTAATGGGATTAGATAATTTGATTAAATAATTTTCATAACTCAACCTAAATGGTGTTTTCTCATATATCTTGAGGGTGTAACCACAATTATCCAATTATAGAATGTTTGACATGTGAAAAACTTATTACATGAGATAAAACATTAGTTGAATGTTACTACATGTATTGAAATTTTAATTTATAGACTCTGTAAGCCTCTATAAATTATTAATATGAGTCTTGCTAAATTAACCATCATAAACGACTATTCTATGTTTCTTGTAATACCATTTTCAATTTTTAAATCACAATACATTATAATATGGTAATTCTAGATGCATATAAATATAAATTTATATATATATTGTTTGTCTATGTGTATTAGATTGTGTGGATATACATAATGACATACATTAGAACTGTTGATCTTTAAATATAATAAAAACAGTTGTCATTAAAAAGGGATGTTAATTGAAACATAAACAAAATTTTACATTATAAAAGGAAATTAAAGATCTATATACCAAAAGACATTATATAATATAGAGAAACATAACCCAGAATAGACCATTGTAGTTGGAAGTATGCAGTTTCTATAGAATTTTATCCTAATCTTATATGTCGCCAAGACCTAGGTTTTTGAACAGGTATAATAGTGATAATCGTATAAAGTATGTAGTTTACATGTCATATTTTGATATTTTCCACTTCTACAAATGTTAGATAATAAATAAGGTGTGTGATTTGTACTTATAGATATAAGGATCCCTGAAAACTTCATGTTGAGTTCTAGGAATGAGGAAATGACCATGCTCTCGAGGTCATGGGACTAAACCCACCTTTAGACCAACCCAGGTAACATCCCATTGTACATCCTGTAATGTCTATAATAGACACTGATTCCATGTTTTGTGTATAAATTATATTATTACTATATTATTTGTAGGGATATACATGACATACACATACTATGTCAGAGTTAACTAATGAATTCTACCAGGATCACACAAATACATTCTGTAGTAGGGTGGACCATTAGTAGTCGAATCTTCTCCTGAGGCCATATTATCAATTGTTGAACATTATTATATTCTTATAGAAATTTTGTTCATTCACGATTTTTATATGGACATAGCTTTACCATGTGATAGTTGGATGTTCAAAAATATCTTGATCATCATCTTGGAATTTTTAGATGAGATTTCCAATCCTGATTATATGATTTCTTCATTACCTAGATGTTAGGAGATGATCACATGAAAGAGTTCATACACTGAGAGTAGGGAACTATGTCTGGTCTTGACTATTCATATCATTATATGGATCATTAGTGTTATTCACATAATTTCTTATGAAAATTTATATAAAGTGATTTTTTCAAGGATGGGATTAGGTATGTCATCTGATCTCAAGTAAATATCTTCTAACTGACTAATATTCAAAATATTATGAACTATTTCGTAAACTCCAAGGAAAAACATCCAGAAATTGATTGTATAGGAAATGTTTGTTTCAAAAGATGGTAGTGTAGTTCATAAAATTATATAAAGTGTCTTCTAAAGAGTTCTTGACATACTGATAATTGACAAAGTATTCAAACTGGTAGATTGGTTATATTCCATTATTGTGGGTGACAAGGTCATATATATCATTAGTGTTACTGAATCCAAGTAGAGTGTTGAGCCAATGTCAAAATGGTCCATCATTAAATATTATACTAATTGATCCTATATTTTCCTAATTTATGAGGTTCTTCACCAACTCTAGCTTATTAAGAAGGATCAGTAGAACCAATTCAGGTGGGAATTTGGAGTACCACTTTTCATAAAGAATGAGGATGTTGCTATGGTCAATGAGGGAAACCCTGGGATGTATAGTTCCAGCTGGGAAGACCTTCTCTGAGTGTTCATATCAACGATTAGATATAGGGATCATGATAGATATATTCAAAAGATCATACACTAGATAAGAAAGGGGTTGGAGCATGAAAATTGAGAGGTACGATCTTAGTTGTCTCCAATTTTGTATCATCACTATTTGACATAGGCATGATTCAAGGTTTTATCTATATGTATATTTTTAAAATCCTTGGGTATGATGTTTTTTATATGGTCTAATGTAACATGAAAATCGATTGGTAATATTACTTGAATGTTTATTCATATAAATGGAATGTATCTATGGGGTTGGTGGATATCGTTTCTTATCGGAACCCTTCATACTCAATATTACAGGCTTTGAGATCATTCATTTAATTGAAAAGTTGGTCAATTATCATTATTATGTTTACCCTTATCACTAATCAGTGTTATTTACATCATTAAAGGGTGGTATCTATATTCACAAGAATAAATTGGATTTCTAGAAAATTATTACTTGACAAGAGAGTCATGGACTAACAAAAGTGACAGCCTAGATTTCTAACCAACATATAAATGATCAGGGGACACACCAGGATGATTTCCCTCCTATAGTTTATATTATAGGGATTTATTCATTGATTAATTTCTATGATACTAATTGAGAGAGAGGTAGAGTTTTCTATCAAGATACAATTAAATGCATCATAAATATCTATTCCACCTTATAGGATGGAAACAATTAAGGTTAATGATATTATGATTTTGGTAGAGGACATGGAGATAGGGGTTTTATATGTCCTGATACATCACATTAGGGTCCACATAACCTATTCATTCCTAGAATCTTGAAAGTAAAATTAGTAATTGCATGGATTAATGTGGGTTAAATAATCATATGGTTATAGACTATTATCCACTACAAATTATAGATAACCTTTTTGATAGGATATTATAAGAGATAGTTTTCTCCAAGATTGATTTGATGTCATGATACCATCGGGTACAATCTATTACATAATACATACGTCTTATAACATTTCTTATTGGGTATGATCTTTATGATTATATTGTTTTTTCATTTGGTTGGACAATCGGTCATTCCATTTTCATGGATTTTATGAATGGGTTTTCCACCGGTATTTAGATTCATTTATGGGGTTCTTTTTGGACAACATCTATTTTAGTTCAAATACATAACATAACTAAGGAATACATCTTCAGATCATGTTGAATACAATTAGAGAAAATTATTTGTTTTCTATGCATACTAAATTCCACGTTTGGATTAAAAAATTTTACTTTTTAGGATATATCATCTCATATTTGGGATAATTTTTTTACCCGATGAAGGTGAGTGTAGTATTTAAATTAGAGGATCCCAGGAATTTTATTTACATCATAGTTTCTAGTGTATAGTTTTCTAATACAAAAACATTTTCTATGAATTTTATCGAGCTTCATAAACTCTCATAGGCTAGAATAAGTATGTAATAAAATTTCCATGGATTTATAAATTTGAGATAGCCTTTGAGAATCATAAAAGGACAATAACATCAGCATCGATCAAAATTATACCAAATATGGGTAGAAGCTACATAGTTTATTTTGATACAGAAGACATCCTAATGTAATTAGTACTAATGTTGGAAGATAGATTCATGGATTGAGGGTCTCATCAATTAATTCCATGTGAGAGTAATTACCAAATGAATGATCTCGTGATGGAATCAGTAGTTCTTGCCTTTAATTATTGGAGGAATTATTTTCCTCTAGAGTGTTTTATGTTGTTTATATAACAACACACAACACATTTATGTTTATGAATTATGACATAAATCTCATACAGAGGTCATGGGTTGAATAACTTTATTCCTTCTATTATATGCTTAAATTTACATATGTGAAGGTTATTGTTTTGGATGATGCTCTATGTCATAGGAATCAAACGCATGTATCTTTGGAGGCTAATAGATAGCAGAATTTTATTTCCATGTTTTCTAATATGGATATTGAGGTGTAAGAGTATGAAAAATAGACTATAATTAAAACTGTCACAACCCGTCCCCCGGGGCCCATGTCGTGACTACCCCAAGCCCACCTTCCATAGGCCATGGGCTGGAGACTTGAACAAGAAAGTCATATCCCTATAACGAGAAGGAATTTCCTTTAATCATGTAATAACACACAATCCACGAACATGACAATAAGCATCAATGAAGTAAACTATTGTAGTAAGAAGTGTCCTGAATGTAAAGGGGCTGGAATACAATCCCAACTAGAAAATACATGTACAACTGAAAGTTACAAATACAACTGAAAATTACAAAACAGCTCCTCGATCGTCAACTAAGGATCTTAGCAGAAGGGTAGGTACAGATCGACTCCACAGTACTCAACGTCAGCCCATCTCTTCTTTGTATTTCCTGGTCTTAGCTCCTTCATGTCTCATCCCATCTACTTGTCATTTTCACAAGACACAACAAGGTGCGTGTGAACTAGTGCAGAGGTGAGTATAACGATACTCAGTAGGGACCAAGAGACCCCCGTAGGTCTCCTAGAGTTCACAAAGAAAAAATCACAAAGCAAGGCATCAACTCTACTAAGGTATATTCCCATACATAAACCTATGTTATCAAGATATATTGGTCTCATAAGCGATGGAAAAATATCATAATGGTAAGTCCATAAAGGTAACTCTATGAAGGTAACACCAGGAAGGTAGAAGTACTGAAAAGGTAACACCATGAAGATAACACCACGCAGCTAAAATGTACCACATTGGTTACACCACGAAGGTAAAAGTACCACATTGGGTTCACCATGAAGATATCACCGCAAAGGTAAAATTCACACACATGAATCACCACGAAGATAAAGGACTCAGATCACACTAGGTATTAGTGAAGTATTGAAGTACAGATGATTAGTCACGATGCTAGATCATCTTATTCTATCAAGAAGAACTGATGATGACCATACAGAGTCTGACCCACACAGGATCGATAGAATCTAACCCTCACAATAACCCACATAGTATCTGACCTACACCGAGTTGATACATACATACAACCACAATGACCCACACAGGATAAAAATCACCCAGAGTCGATAGGTACTAACCCCTCCAATGACCCACACATGATCTTACCCACCCAGGATCGGTGTTGTCCCACACAGAGTTTTTCAGTACTAAACTCCGTTTGATATGTCTCCCACCTCTGCCTTACTTCCAACCACTGGATTCCAGCTCATAGCATTATTGGTAGAATCTCGCCTCTAGCTATCAGTCATATTTCAACCGACACTATATTCCAGGAAAATGTAACCTGATGATCGGTCACGTCATAAGGTTTCCAATGGAATAGATGGTGCGTCAACTGGACACCTGGTCTGTAAGTTATAGGCATTTTAGTCTCGAGGCCCCAGTTGGACTTGGGTATGATGCAATCTATCCAAACAACATATTTTCTCGCAAACACTTGCGGAGTATCTCAAAAGGGACACCTTGTCACTAGGGTCCTTGCTCCATATATTTCACATCAAAAAGATGCATGGTCTTTTAGTTACACCCATTTCTATGAAACATGGTGGTCGCAACTCGGTTGGTCCCAGATTGTTCTGTCCCTCCAGAATATTCCTATGGGACCGCTTATCAATAGGGATCCCAACTCCAATGACAGTGTGTCAAACAAGCTCCTTGTTTTTCAGTTATGTTTATTTCATTAATTTGGCACTGGTTCATCTGGACCCGGTCTGACTAGGTCAGGCCAGCCCAATGGAACTGGTCCTGAGGACTACCTGACCCCGATTGGGTCTGGCCTACTAAGGTTCATCCCTATTTGCTTGGTTCGGCCAATTGGGGTCATCCCGGTTCGGTTTACGGGATAGGGTCGTGGTTGGCCCAACACGTTGGGTGGGCTCGGCCTGCCCCCGTTGGACAATTAAGTCATGGGTACGACCTAGGATGCCATTCATTCTGGCCAGTTGGCCCACAGGTCCGGCGTACTAGGCGGGATCGGTCCGCTAGGTGAGTCCGTCCCTATCATGACCCGACCCAATCGATCTCGAGCTGCAACTATCCCATGCTCTCCTCCATATGCCAGGGGCTGGCGACAAGCGTCGAAGGTTTACCAATCTAAGGGAGGCCTTTTCGTATGTACCTGTACACACACACATATCCCACTTAAAGCATAAGTGCAAAGTAAAATGGAAACCAAAGTACAAACAACTATAACCCAACCTCAGTCATGTATCAACTTCTAGATAGAACAATTATAGTGTTGAAAAGTATTGTTAAGTAAACTGAATAGTAAAGGGGAAAACATGCGATCAACAAGAAAGGTGCCACAACCCTATAACAGGTAAATGAATATAAACTGCTGGTGAGTCTCACACCCATAATTCCTCCTAAAACCACTGAATGTAGACCAAGCTCTTGTGTCCTCTACGCTAATCCGTAATCTCGATCGACATGTCACATGTTTGCAAGGGCACACCAAGTGAGGGAAAATCCCAAACAGGGGTGAGTATAAAGATACTCATTAGGATGCCTTAGAATCTTGAGGGAGAAACAAAGGATATACTAAAATGGGGAGCAGTAGATTAGACAAAGAACAATGTAAAAGTATAGTTGATAGATTACAACTCAACCCAACAAAATTAAAGGAAGTAGACTCGTCCACCCAAGAGGATCTAAACACGGAAAGCACGTGGCATACCCCACGCATCTTCGACCCACCTAGAAGGAAAATAACAGAACCCATGGAGTGTAAAAAAGACTAAGGTTAATATATATATACTCAACAAGAAACCCAAATGAGTGTGTAATGGGATCTCTATCTCTATGCTCAGCCCAAGAAAAGTCAACAATAATTCAAAGGATATCCATCATTGATGCCCAGAAATCTTGCACATCAAAACCGGCTCATAGCCAAAACATGAAACCAAGGGTCCCATTATGGTAATAAAGTAGAAAATTCACTGACTAGCCTCATAGGAATGGATGAGTTTGAATGAATTCATCAAGTAACCCACTACACAGTCCAACTGGAGGGTAAACCCCAAGAGGTTGTTGGATAATCCACTGCCCAGCCTTGCGAGAGGGTAAATTCTAAGGGGAACGGGTAACCCACTGCCCAGTCCTGCTGGAGGGTAAACCCTATGGTTAACGGGTAAGCCACCACCCAACCCCGTTGTAGGGTAAACCCTAATCTTAACAGGTAACCCACTACTGAGCCCCGCTGAGGGTAAACCCTAAATTTAACGGGTAACCCACTGACCATGCCATCACTGGGCGTCACTAACACCACTATAATGAGTAGGTTTAGAGTGTGTCAATGGAACCTCCAACTGCTGACCATTCATGATTCCACATTTAATGAGATCTCGAAAGAGGCACTGCTCTCCCAAACAGATTACACCATTGTAATTCTCATGGAAAACTACGCGAGATAGACTATTTACTCGCTCTAAATAGGCTTTCGATGGGAAAGTAATTCAACACCGCTTTATGCCCATACGTCCTCTTGTGGGGCCCGCACCTTGGTCTTGAAATAGGTCGGGAAAACTGTGTTATCGTGATCCTCTCGGAAAAACACATCGAATCGACTATTCGTACGCCCCAAATGGACTTCTGATGAAAAAGTCATAATACGCAGCACACTGCTTAAAAAAGAAAACTTTTGGGGCCCAAACCTCAACTCTAGCTTCAATGCCTAAAACCACCCTGGTCAACTTCATCTCGACGACAGGGTTACAACACCGCTGACGGTTCCTAAAATGGACTCCGGCTGTAGAAGTTGCAACTCCCCGTGTTATGAAAATGGGGCCTTGTGGGGCCCACAGCTCGATCACGAAACACTTCTTGCAGATCGTACCATTTCATTCCTTGCAGATAACCATGAGACATAGGCTATTAATTTTCTGAGAATGGACTTATGAAGCATAATTAATAAAAACATAGCATACGTCCTAAAGCCGCCTCGTGTGGCCCAAGCCTCGGGCCCAAATTTAGGCGGGCAGATTGCGCTTTCGCAATCCCCTCGGAAGAACACTCAAAAATGAGTAATCAAACACACCAAATGGATGTTGGGTGTAAAAGTGGAATTTCAACGTAAAACAGGTGAACTTGGCCTTGTGGGGCCCACATCTTGACTCCAAACAGAACGCTTCATGAGGCATCTCAAAAAGTATGCATGAGGATTGGGGTCACGATGGTGCTGCAACGCATCAATCAGACATCCCAAGGAAGAGTTTGGTCCGACAAAAGAATAATTAATTAATTAATTAATTGATCACATTAAGTGTTTCGTGCCACTGAGCAATGAAACCAAACAACAAAGGTTCTGAACCAACATTATAAGGATCGTCTCAACTTCAGGGACGTAGTACCTCTGATGGAACGTCAAACGGACATCCGGCTCGTGTGGTATGTCCATCGTGAGCATTAATAATAATTTTATATTATTAAATTAAAGCATTCCGAGTTACCCGACTTCGAGCACATTACCCAAAAAACCCTCAAAACCTACTTCAAATAGTTCTCCTCACCTACACAAACCCGCACCAGCAGACGGCGCGTTAAGTGAACGCACTGGTTAGAAGTTACCCCCCCCCCCCCCCCCCCGAACACAAGGGGGTCCAACCGGGCCGGTTCACCCCGGCCGGCCAGGTCCGAACTGCCGGCCCATGGCCCAACCGCGGGTTTGGCCTGACTTTCCGCGGCCCGCTCCAGCAACACCGGACCCCCTCGGGTCCAGTTCATCAAGAAGACCGGCCCTTTGGCATGTCTTCAATGCCTACCAGGACCCGCGTTCGGCAGGTCCTTGTCCAAACCGAACACCCTGACGCGCTGACCTCAGGGTCCTCCTCCGGCCGCGACGGGACGGTGCCTATGCCCTCGCCTCATGTAGCACGCCGCCACGCCAACTCCTGCCTGCACCGAGCCACAGCCGCCAGGGCTCCCCGGCTCCGCTGCCGGCACAACCGGCTCTACCCAGCCTGCTCGGCTCCTCCACCAAACTCCTCTGGCCGCACCCATTCCTCATCAGCCGAACCTGACACCGCTGCATAGGACCATCCCCGTAGAGCTCAACATAGCTCTGCCGGCTCTTCCATCGGACTCCTCCGACTTGCTCCACCGTTGCGCCACCCCGAACTTTGGCTACCACCCCTGCCGAAGCTGGGAATTCTGATGACCACAGCCACTGCTCTGGTGGCCCGATTTCATATCCAAAGGATGATTCAGAATTCTCGTGGTGAGGCCTTTGTAGCGCCTTCCCTTGATCAATGATTCAACAAAGATTGGTACGTCTGAAAATTTGTATGAATAATACCCAAGAAAAATAGTTAAAACTGGGCTCAGATGATACTCATGTTCGTTCTTCCATTGTCACAATTCTAAAATTATATAATTTAATGAAAAAATTGGAAAAAACCCAATAAATTGACGAATGTGTAAAAATTAATCATAAATCCTACCTCAATCAGGTCGTTTGTCATTGGCGATGTGTCCACTGCGAACCCACTTCGATCTGCCGGAGTTGGCTCCCCAATCCAATAAAGAACAGCAATGAACACTAAAGAACAAGAGAGAGAGAGAGAAGGGAAAATAGGATTTTCCCCTAATTCCACATTCAATCAAATTTATAAACTCTCTCTAAAACTCTACCGACGGGTGAGGATTCGGAAACCTCCTCACCAGCCTATTTTATATTGCACCTATGAAAATGCCAAATTTAGAACTCAATGGAAGTCTCAGATTTCCATTCTGATACTTCCCTCGATAGTTATTCGAAAAGAAGACAAGGGATAAAAATAACTATGTCATTATTTTAAAATGATGATTTTTCCCCTGGGTGATGTCTCTCACAGCAGCCCCACACCCGCAACTTTTACACCCTTACTAGGGTAAACGGAACACTCCGTACGCAATCGTGCCCTTGGATTTTCAATCTGAGATACCTTTTAGGAGAAAACAAAACCCTACCATGTTCATAGTATTAAAATACATAACATTTTTATAAAATTACTTTCAGGCACATCGGGCCTCAGAATTCCATGCGGTATTCGCGGCTAGCTCTAGAATTATGTGTAGAAATATTTCAAAGTCTTACAGGACAAAAAACCAGGTCTCTACATCATTCCCTCCTTCAAGCTTTTCTTCTATGAAAAGTAAAACTCAGAAAAACATCCCGGGATACAGAGCTCACACCTAGCTCTCCCACTCCTATGAAAACATGCACAACACCATGCTGGTACAACACGCAAACCAAAGGGATGTTTCGTGCTTATATGGTCTGCTAATTTCGAGTACATGCGTAGGAATATGCACGCACCTAATAAGCTGTGATACATGGAAGACATCGTGCATCCACTCATAATGTTGGGAGGGTAGGGAAATATGATAAGAAACCTCTCAATCACTTTCACGATTCCCAAATGGCCCAATGAAACTTGGGGGGGCTTCCCCGGCCGAACCTCTACTTTCCACATCGTGACCGAAATCATGATTTGTTCATGGAACATGGTCTTGTGATTCCCTCCTTCAGAATACCCATATGTTGAAACACCCAAGGATATCTTGCCACACATGTTTTCAATGTTGGTGCATCACAACTCGGACTCTCTTATACGCTCATAAAGTGGATAAATCAACACCATCAGCTGCAGAAAATCCATACGGTACTACTCCACCAAGGTCAACTGTAGAGATGCCAGCTGCACTGAAACATCCCGCACTAGTCGAGCCTGGGACTTCTTGCTAAGGGAACCTGCTACAACACTACCATCTTCCAGAACATAGAAAACCTCGAAGTCATTGTCCAGTAGAAATTTCAACCAGCACTGTCATCTTAGGATCAAGTCTCTCTGGGTGATGGCGCACCTAATACAATGGTGGTCTAATCAAACCACAAAGCACTCTCCCAAAAGATAGTGTCTCTAAATACTCAGGGCAAGGACCACCAGCACAAGAACCACATAGTGAAATGCATAGTTTTGTTCATGGGGTGTCCTTCAACGTGACCTGTACATGATAATGGTTTCAAGATTGATGTTGAGCACGGAAGTTACCAACGAATAAGGTAGGTGAGAAAACTTATCCAACTACTAGAGGATAGACACGGAATGCATGTGGCATACCTCATGTGTCTTTTCCCCTCTTGGAAGGAGAGTAATCCCAAAATAGGCACTCTTCCAAACCCACTAGTGGCACCTCAAGAGAAGGGGGGTCAGGCTAAAAATACCCCTGGAAAATCTAGAACATGCTCTGACACTCCACCGCACAACCATTCCCTAAAATCAAATGTCATAGGGAATCATATAACTCACCTCAATACTATATACAATGGGTGTTATGGATTCTCCCACATGGTTTTTATCGCATCACAAAAATGAATCTCAGTGGTGGAAGAATCCCCCTTTCCTATGCATTCAAAGATACATCGGAAAACACCAACATAGGGTTACACTGACACCCTATATCTCCCTCAGTAACCCCTCGAACAAGGATTTAGAAAAAAATATTACCTCACGCAATGTCTAACAAGTTTTTCTGAGAAAAGTAGAAAAAAACACAGAGCGTACCTCTTATTATCTCATGTGTTGCATGATTGTAGACATACATAGCACACAGCGGCCTTCGACCCCGTCCATCAACTCCCTGAGCCAGACATGGGTTGCCTAGTGGTGGTGGAAGGACCTAGAAATGTCATCTGCCAACCACAATTCTTCCTACTCTTCTGCTAACACCGCCTAACTGGGGACCACCCCACCCTCACCTGGGAGTTCTCAGACCATGAAATTGTTTCTGTCGTGGTGGTGCATCTACCAAATATCTAGAAAACCCAGCACATTTGGTTGAGTAGTCTCACACCTTGTGACCTCTCACATCACAAACAAAGAACTAGTCCCCCCTGGGATATCTCGTTCCTCTACGCTAACCCTGACCATGTGCCTGAGTCTCATCAAGGGGAGACTTTCGGCGCCGAGGACCTTCCAATTGATGTCCCTTTGACAGAAATTTCTCTCTCAAAAGTGCCTTCTCCAGCACCCTGAGCTAGATAAGGATGCACAAGGGAACTACATAGGCAATAATCTCTTCTATAGAGACCTAGATCAATTATCTCTACTAAGATGATTCCATCACGGACCACGTTCAAAGAGTACCGAGTAAGTCCTTTAAACCTAGTTGCGTACTCATCCACTGCCATCACTCCCTAATTAAGCTACCACAACTCCTAAAACCATATAAAGCATAATTATGAGTGATATTACTCCTCCCGGAACAGCTGCTAGAAGTCATCCCATGAGGGTACCGACTCATCGTGCATCTGTGTAACCCTGGATCTACTAACTCCAAACTGCTTGGTGGAAAAACTGGCTATCAAACGCACCATCTAAACTGTCAGTCTCCAAACAAGCCTGAAGAGGAAAACCACCAAATCTAGCCAACCCTTAACTATCTAAGGTTATGGCTCACCGTGGAACCTCATCGATCTCTAAAACTAGAACTCAAGTTGCATTCCCAGTCTGCACTCTTCATCGGCCTTCATTGTCGGTACTATCTGCTACTCCACAGGTGGAGGTGTTGATGCCTGTCCTCCTGAAAAATGTTAACCGTATGATGGATCTTGAAATGAGGCCTCATCGCTCATGGATTCTCCGTCATGAAATAGATCTAGTATCATCGTTGGATATCATCATGGAGACATCCTAAGTCCGATCAAGGAGTACCACAGTAAATTGAGCATATATATTCCAACAATGATGTGGAGTAGACTCCAGAAGGACAGTCAAATACTCAATCCTATATGATGCATGAACCAAATTCCCTAAAACATGTATCTTAGTGTTCCGAGTCGACAAGCGGGTTGTTAGGGTCCTGTTGAATGGATACGTCAGCCATAACACCATCACTAAACTCCCAATCTTGAGATCCACTTTTGATACATGTTGACACTATTTCCCCAAAACTCAACCAATTACTTTTTAGGGATATACGAACAACACCACAAGGAACAAACCACCTCTGTTACCAATTTTTCACGATCCGACCCTACTGGTCTCGAGCTGTAACTACCCAAAGCACACCTCCATAGGCCAGAGGCTGGCAACATGTGACAAAGACGTAACAATCTCGAGGAGGCCTTTTCCTATGTACCTGTACACACACACCCAGCCCAATCAATGTAGAAATATATAGTAAAAATCAAACCAATGTGCAAACTACTATAACCCAAACATAGTCATATATCATCTTCTAAATAGATAATGTATAGTGCTGAAAAGTACTGTCATGTAAACTAAATAGTAAAGGGAAAAACACGTGTCCATCTAGAAAGGTGCCATTACCCGGCAATAGGTAAACGACAGTAAAAACCTTGTGAGTCTCACACCTATAAATCCTCCAATAACCACTAAATGTAGCCCAAGCTCATGTTTCCTCTATGATACATAGTAATCTCGATGGACATGTCCATTGTATGAAAGGACACACCAAGTACGGGAAAATCCCATGCAGGGTTGACTATAAAGATACTAAGTAGGATGCTCTGAAAGCTCGTGGAAGCAACAAAGGAGATAGTAAAACGGTGAGCAGTAGATATGAAAAAGAAAAGTGTAATAGTAAAATAGAGAGATTCCATCTCAACCTAACAAAAGAAAGGAAGTAGACTCGTCCAACCAAGAGGAGCAATACACGGAAAGCACGTGGCTTACCCCACACGTCTTCGCCCATCCTTGAAGAAAAATAACTGAACCTGTGGAGTGGGAAAAAAATTAAGGTGTATATATATATTCTAAACAAGAAAAACGAATGAGTGTGTAAGGGTATCTCTATCTCCAAGCTCAGCCCAAGAAAATTCACCACCAATTCAAAGGATATCAATCACTGATGCCCAATAATCCCACACATTAAAGCGGGATCATCGCCAAATCATACTACAAAGGGTCCTGCTAAGGTAATTAGGTAGAAAAGTCACTAACTAGCATTATAGAAAGGGCTGAGTCTGAAATAAGTGTTCGAGTAACCCACTGTCCAGCCCTGCTAGAGGATATAACCCAAGAGGTCATCCAGTAACCCACTGCCTAGCCTCGCTTGAGGGTAAATCATACCATGAATGGGTAACCTACTGCCTATCCCTACTAGATGTTAAACCATAATGTTAATGGGTAACCCACTCCCCATCCCCACTGGAGGGTAAACCCTAACATTAATGGGTAACCCACTACCCAGCCTCGCTAGAGGGAAACCCTAAAGTTAATGAGTAACCCACTACCCATGCCATCATTGGGTGTCAATAACACCACTACCATGAGTAGGATCACAGTGCATCAAAGGATCCTCCAACCGACGCCCTTTCATGTTTCCACATTTAATGAGATCATGAAAGAGGCTCCACTCTCCCAATCAGATTACACCATTGTAATCCTTGAGGAAAAACATGTGATGTAGACTATTTAGTCACTGGAAATAGGCTCCCAATGGGAATGATATTCAACATCGCTTTATGCACGTATGGTGTCTCGTGGGGCCCACACCTCATTCCCGAAATACGTTGCTCAAACTGCACCATCGCATTGGTCTTGGAAAATTATGAAGAATCGACTATTTGTACGCCCAAATGAACGTCTGATGAAAAAGTCGAAGTACACTGCACACAACATAAAAGACGGCCCATGGGGCCCACACCTCAACTCTAGCTTCAACACTTGAAACCACCCTGGTCAAATTCGTCTCGACTCTAGGGTTACAACACCACTGACGGTACCGAAAACGAACTCTCTATGCAGAAGCTGCAACTCCCAGCGTTATGCAAACAGGGCCTTCTGGGGCCCACACCACGATTCTGAAACAAGTCTCGCAGATCGTACCATTGCATTCCTTAAAAATAACCATGTGGCATAGGGTATTCAATTTCCCATTATGGACTTATGAAGCATAAGTCGTAAAAATGCAGCATACTTGCGAAATCCGCCTCGTAGGGCCCATACCTCATGTCTGAATTTAGGCGGTCGGATTGCGCCGTCGCAATCCCCTCGGAATAACACTCAGAAATGAGTACTAAAACGCCCCAAACAGATTTCGGGTGGAAAAGTGGTGTTTAACCATAAAACATGTGAACTAGGCCCTATGGGGACCACAACTTGTCTCTAACCTGAACGCTTCAGAAATCCTCTCAAAAAGTCAACAAGAGGACTGGGGTCATGCTACCTATGACGACGCATAAATCTGACATCCCAAGATGCATTAACTCTAACGCAAGAATAATTAATTAATTAATTAATAGCATTTATCATTTCATGCCACCGAGTAATGAAACAAAACCGCAAGGGTTCCAAACGATCTTTGGAAGGACCATCTAAACTCTAGGGCCACAACGCCTCTAATAGCGCGTCAAACAGATGTCTGGCTCGCTATGTACGTCTATTGCGGGCTTTAAAAATAATTTGATATTATTATCTTAATGCATTCTAGGTTACCCGCATTCAGGCGCAGAACCCAAAAAACCCCGAAACCCATGTCAAATAGTTCTCCTCACCGACACAAACCCGTAGCCGTAGACGGCGCGTCAAACGGAGGCACTGTTTAGAAGCTACGCCCCCCCCCCCCCCCCCGAACGCAGGTGGGCCCAACCGGGCTGGTTCACCCTGGTCGGCCCTGTCTGAACCGCCAGCCCACGACCCAGCTCTGGGTCCCGCCCGACTCGGCGTGGCCCACCGGCAGTGGGATGCTCTAGTAAACTAGACCACCTCAGGTCCGGTTCTTCATGCAGACCGGCCCTTTTTCCAGTCTTCGTCGCCCAGATGGACCTGTGATCGGCGTGTCCTTCTCCACGCCACACACCCCGAGGCGCTGACCTGGGGCTCCTCCTCTGACCGCGATGGGACGACACTAGTTCCATCACCTCCTGCAGCATGCTGCCACACCACCTCCCTCTTGCACTGCACAGTGGTTTCTTGGGCTCCCCCGCTCCACCGCCGACATCGTCGGCTCCATCCAGCCTACTCGGCTACTCCCCCGGACTCCTCCGGCCGCACCCCATCCGCGCCGGCCACACCCGACACCACCACACAAGAC
Organism: Viscum album; assembly: GCA_963277665.1. Taxonomy (NCBI): domain Eukaryota; kingdom Viridiplantae; phylum Streptophyta; class Magnoliopsida; order Santalales; family Viscaceae; genus Viscum; species Viscum album. The sequence continues at coordinate 1,875,381,599 of OY728142.1, read as the reverse complement.
CGGCATTTTCCGAGCTCTGCCTCGCCCTGCTCGGCTCCTCCTCCATACTCCTCCAGCCAGCTCCACCACTCTTCCACCCCAAACTCCAACCACTGCCCTTGCCGTAGCTGGGAAATCTGATGGCCACTGCCACTGCTCCGGTGGCCCAATTTCAAATCTGAAGGATGATTCAGAATCCTCGGTGTGATGCCTTCGTAGCTCCTTCCCCTGATCAATGATCCAACAAATATTGGTGCGCTGAAAATTTGGATGATGAATTCCCAAGAACGATAGTTAAAACGGGGCTCAGACGATGGTCGTGTTCGTTCGGCCATCGTCCCAAATCTAAAATTATATAATTTAATGACGAAATTGGTAAAAACTCAATAAATTGTCGAAGGTGCGAATATTAATCAGAAAATTACCTCAATCTACTCGTTTGTCGTTGGCGACACATCTGCTGTGATCCGACTTCAATCTGCCAGAGTTCGCTCCCCTGTCTAGTGATGAACAGTGAATAATGTCGTAGAATAAGATATAGAGATAGAGTGAGAGAGATAGAGATAAGATAAATTAGGGTTTCCCCCTAATTCAACTTTCAAACAAATTTATAAAATCTATCTGAAACTCTACCAATGGGCGAGGATTCTGAAACCTCCTTGCCCGCCTATTTTATATCGCGCCAAGGCAAAACACCACATTTCAAACTCAACAGAAGCCTCAGATATCCGTTCCAAGACATCTTTCAAATGTTATTTGAAAAGAACTACAGTGATAAAAATCACTAAGTCATTATTTTAAAATGACGATTTTGACCTTGGGTGACATCTCTCACAGTAGGCCCATGCCTGCAACTTTTAGACACCGCCTAGGGTAAACGGCACACTACAGACGCAACCATGCCTTTGGATTTTAGATCCAATCTACAGTTTAAGAGAAAACACAACCCTTCCACGTGCATAGTATAGAAATACTTAATATTTTTATAAAATTAATTTCAGGAACACAGGACCTCAGAATCACCCACCGTCTTCGCGCCTAGCTCTGGAAGTATATAAATAAAGATTCCAAAGTCATATAGAGAAAAAAAGGTCTCAATAGGCCCACTTGGCCGACCCATCTTCAGCGTGGTCTACCAGAAGGTGAACCAGTTTCTCTAGCTGGCCTCATGGGTGTGAGGCCGTTTCGGCCAGACGGTGGGGTGCTTCCCCACCGTGTAAATTTCAGCAGTTTTGGTCAACTGGAGGTCACCAACCCAGTGCAGCGTGATGGTCACACTACTCTCCACCAGCCACAACCTTCCCTCTGAAACCTTCTCCAGCTGTGCTCAACAGCATGCCACTCTGCCTTCCTCCAAGACCGGCCAATTGCAGCTGCCACTGTCTGCCATGACTACATATTGTGACCCCCTTGTACGGCGGTGCGCAATGGCATGCCGCTACCTCTTTCAGAGAAGACTGAGCCAAATGAGTTCTTCACTAGCTGGGACTATGGCCATGTCCTTCTTCATCAGTGGTTCTTGAAGGCTCGCCGCTATCTACTCCGCGTTCGATCATTTCCAGCCAATGTCATCACCCGTCTTCCTGGGTTTTGTCCAACTCAATCACGACTCCCAAAGGATACGTCAACTTCTAACAAAAAATTTGGAGGGTCCTAGCCTTGTTCCTTTGACCCGCACCTTCCATGCTAGCATGATATAAATAGGGTGGTAAAAGATTTATCAAATCTTGAAATTAAATAATAATAAACATGCATATATACCCTACAACATCCTCTCGCAAAAAACAAATGAATTAAAGATCAACCCATTCGTTAATTGATCTGCAATCTCCGTATTATTCAAGAACTGGGAAGAGTAATTCATTTTAAATTCATAAACGAATAAAACACCTACCTCCTAAAACTAAGGTATAACGTCATTGCTTGAAGGTGGGTTGGTGTTCTTCGTTCCCGTAATAGGCTTCCAAAGACACCGCTTGTACGTTTCTCTCCAATTCGTGGTTCGGTGTCACAATCACCTCCCTCTAGAACAAGATCTTTCCTCCAATGGATTGACATCTCAGTACTTGGTCAGAACTTTATTGCATTGCAATGTTGTTCCAATACCCCTCCCAAGCTCTATATAAATAGTTGTGGTATAGGGTAAGTAACGACATTGGGAATAATTGGGGGCTCAATAATTAGGAGCCTTCCAAATTCCCCAATGGCACTGCTACACAATAATGAATGTTCAATCCATTTAATGTCTTGGTATGTCACTGTACTCACGCTACCTCTTTTCTATTGGTGGAAAATAAAAGTAATAAGTAAAAACAAAAATAAAATAACAAGTTATTTTATTATACTCTAAAAGTCCAAAAATCTAACTTTTTCTCTAGACATACTATGGCCAATGTGAATCCTACCAGATGTGAATCTTGGCACTAGGGAATCAATGGTGCTCTCAGATTTTTAATTTGAGAACTAGTTCAAAAGTTAGAAAACGCCGCCTATGCGTTTACTGAACGTACTTGAAAAAAAGTTCAGAAAATTATTAACACTCACCCTCAACTCGTGCCATTCCGGGATAGGATCCACCTAAGGGGAACACAGCCTCATGATCTCTATGGTATTCTACAATTTTCAATTCTAATTAATATTTATAATATATGAATTTTACAATAACATAATTCTCACTTAATTATTTTATTTACGTCCAAAAAACTAACATGCACAGGTGGCTCGTGCCAGAAAATGTTAGTATCAGCCTAAGGAAGGCATACACTCACGCATATAGAGGTGGTCTCAGATTTTCACTCCAAGCTACCATTCGTGTGTTATAGGAATTTAAAAACTATAATGATTTTATTTATTTATTTTATTAAGGATTATTCCATTTTTTGTTTTTTCACACAAAAGGCATGTGTTGTGTATGCTTAAGTTGTGCCAAGGGTAAACCTGCCATCTTGAATGCAACGGTGCCCTTAGATTTCTGATCTGGGCAACTGTTTAAGTGTTATTAACCTCTTTTATGAAAACTACTTACACGTGCTAATTAAATATTAAAAAAAATAGAAAAAGATCACTCTGGGCACTACAGGCCTTAGAATCATGATCCATAAGATTTCATTGTCTCGAAATAATACTATATAATTAGAAAATGTTACTTGAAAAATGAAGGTCTTTTCATTCTCCCCACCTTAGGGATTTCTGTCCCCAAAAGCCACAACAAAGACTAAGGAAACAAACAGGGCTACTGAGAATGAATATGAGCTCCTGTTCCAATGTGCTCTCCTCGAGGTTTGCATGCTTCTAGAGAATTCGTACCAGAGGTATCATCCGCCCAAGAAGGAATTTCTCTTGTCGATCATCAATCACTACAGGAACCTCCATAAATTTCTCCCCATCATCGTTGTCTACCTCTTCATGGATGATGATGTGAGATGGGTCATGCACGTATCTTCTCATATGGGATACCTGCAAGACGTCGTGAACCCTATCCAACTGTGGTGGTAGTGCCAAGTGGTATGGCACCTATCCGATCCTCTGAAGCATCAAAAATGGTCTGAAAAAACTCGGTGATATCTTTCCACCTCTGCCAAACCTCTGAAATCCTCGACGAGGTGAGACCCGAAGGATGACATGGTCTCCCTCTTTGAACTCCAAGGACCATTGTCTCCAATATGCATAAGACTTCTTCGAGCTCTGAGCAATCTTCACTTGCTGAAAAATGAGGCATCGAGATACAAACTTTGCCTTTTCTCCCTTCATTTCTGGCCACCATTACTAACATCAGAGGTTTTGGTACATCATCAAAACTCCAGTATGTACCGTTAAAGGGATTGTATGGATCTCCATTAACAAATCCTTCCAAAGAATCACTGGTACCATGGTGCGTCATATAAAAAGTATGATGTGCTACCCTCCTTCAGAAAATCGTTCAGGAGACCACCCTGAGTATATCGAAGCATGTTAGGCCTCACAGTCAACATCCTTAAGATGTGCCTCCTGAACTCGCTGCAGAATTGGGGGAGTGATAGTCATATATTGGAGGTAAGATGCTCCATCATTATCAATAAAGGATATCTACACTGTGACTAGAGGCTATGACGCCTCACTCTACAACTGTAGAGAAGACCTTCTATTTAGTGCGCCTACTACCATGTTCCCCATCCCAAGAGTATAGATTTTCTCAAAGTCATAGTCTTGGAGTGACTCTAGACATAGTCGGTGTCTTAGGATCATGTAATTCTAAGAGAATATATACTTGAGACTCTTGTGATCAGAGTAAACAATAAACCGTTCACCCATCATGTAGTGAAATTTCATTTTCAGTGTGAAAACCACTACTGCTAACTTTAGGTCATGGGTATATTAGTTCTTCTCGTTAGTCTCTGTCTCAAATCCTGAAATCTCTACTGGCACTTCTTCATCCACATGAATGGCTCCCCCTTCTTTTTAAAAGCTGATAAGGGTGCCGCTACACTGGAGAAGTATGGTTCACAATAGTAGTAGTGCCTAGCCAAAGCAGAAGTCTATCTCCCTTCAGGAAAGTAATTCTGGAAAACCATTTTGATAAGATGTCCTTATACACTTCCACTATTGTAGGGAACTAAAAACTAAAAACTCATGTTTCCATGAGAGTAAACATGACCAACTCAAGAGCGATCGTCCACACCCTCTTATGCTTGATTTTATCCTATGCTTCCTGGGTTTCCTTTTTTTCCAACCAAGGAAAAGGGCATTAAAAAAACTTAGATAAATAACAACCTTGTTTCCTAATACATTCAATCTGATTATGAACTGTGGATGTCCAATCCATACCCAAACTAACGTTTTATGGCCTCGACGCTGCCACCAAGAGGTTCCAACCGAAACTCTCGCCTCAAGGGTTAAATCACACCATTAGAATAAGTGTGATTTTTGAGCCTCCTCCCAAATGTATCACCAGAAGTAAGGGTCAAGTCAATGTTTTAACTGAAAAATATAGGTCTTAAACAATATTAGTGGAATTAGAGAATGATTATTTCATATTTTTCTTAATATGGAAGCCAGTTGTAGATAGATACCATACCTCTAATCATTCCAGGTACCCTTGGGTCACACACCTTGATTGCATGAATCTACCCACTTCTCCTGGCCTCTAGCTCCCTAATCCTAGTGGGGACCACATTGGGGTGGTGGTTGGAGCATGTCAAAATGTATACCACCTCATGATGCTCTCCTAACTCCACTTCCTCGTCTGTTGCCGAACAGATTCATATGTCCCTATCACTTCCTCTTCCCTAAATGTTTTACATGCCAAAGTCACTGAGTATGGCATTAGTTCCCTATTTTTACACTACTTACATTCACTATTTTTATCCATTAAGCTATAGAACATTCAACCAAAAAGGTTATCTCTATCACCCTATCAAAATTAGAAATGCATATAAGAAAAGTGTTGGCTTATATATCCCTAAACACACCACGATCGGAGGTCCGAACCCTGAAGAACATATAATATTGTATTCATCGAGTACCATGGATGGTTGGTACACCACGAAAAATACTTAGATACCGACATGTCATCCTTCTAGAGATGTAGAAGCTCTATTGAACACTCACCCCTTATCTATTCATGGAAAGAGAACCCCTTATTTGATAGGGGTTCTCAAGATTTTCCACAGAAGAGTAACCTCTTCTCAAGATTATGGTAACATAAACCCTATAATAGGGATGATGATCCACATAGAAGGCTCACTACCAGGACCGCCATCTGATCAAATGGAGCCCCTGGTAGATGGAAACTCAGCCACCTCCTCAAGCCATTCCTTAGCCTCCTGTTAGTCGGGCTCACCTCGAAACCTTAGGGAGTCTGATGCTGAGACACTTTCAAGTCACTAAGACTTCATGTGACCTCTAACGGTATTTTCGGTAGATACTTCTTACCAATAGGTAGTGATATATCCGGTAAACTACATTAAAGTACCAACACAATAAGAGGGCCCTACAATAGAGCCTCGTTTCTTAGTGGGAAATCATCTTGTACTCTCTTGGGAATCATAGCTGGATATTTACCAAAAGGAATCCTAATTAGGAATAGGTTTTTCGTGGTCATATAGTTATACCTGGTGAGCATACTCCAAAGAAACCAAGGAAAAACATTTCAAAAATGCACACAATCAGTTTTTTAGTGCACTAAGTTGGATATCAGAATTCGGGGTCCTGGAGTATGGGGACATCGGCCGCCACATCAACATTGGATTCCCCAAACTGAAAACCACAATCATAAAAATCAACAATATTTCCATATAGAAAATATTAGAGTCATAGTTCTTCTATAGAACCGAATTCTCTGAAACCAATTTTTCAGAACCTCCACTCAGGGCCCATGCCACGACTACCCCAAGCCTTTCTTCCATAGGCCAGGAGATGGTGAGTAGCACTTGAAATTCATATCCCTAAAATGGAAAGGAATTGACATTAAACCTATACCAACACACAATCCAACAACATGACAAGAAGCAACCATGAAGTAAACTTTTGTAGTAAAAAGGGTGTTTAATGTAATGGGGCGGGAATACAAGTCCAAATGGAATGTACAAGTACAACTGTAAGGTAAAAATACAACAAAAAATTACAAAATAGATCCTAGATTTCCCATTAAGAATCCTACCTGATGGATTGGTAAAGATCATCTCTATAGTACCGCATGTTAGCTGGTCTCCTCTTTTTATCTCTTCGTCCTAGATCCCTCACGTCTCAGTGTAGCTACTCATCATTCGCACAAGACCCAACAAGGTTTGGGTGAAGCCCGTGTAGGGTTGAGTATAAAGATACTTAGGAAGAACCACGAGACACCCATAGGTCTCCTAGAGTTCGAAAAACTAAAAACCACAAACAATGACATCAACTATAAATAGGTATATTCCCATACATATACCTAATATATCAAGAAATACTCATATCACAAATGAAGGAATAATGTCACAAAGGTAACACCATGAAGGAAACAATAGGAAGGTATATATACCACATAGGTAACATTGCAAAGATTATACCAAGACAGTAAAAAGTACCACACTGGTAACACCATGAAGATATCACCATGAAGGTAAAAGTACCACACAAGTATCAACACAAAGATATCCTCATGAAGGTAAAAGTACCAAACAAGAATCACAAAGAAGATACCACTACTAAGATAAAGGACTCAGATTACACAAGTTATTAGTGAATTATAGAAGTACATATGATTATTCAGGAAGCTAGATTATCTTATTCTATCAAGAGGCACAACTGCTGACCATACGGAGTCTGATCCACATAGGATCGATTGGTACTAACCCCCACAATGACCTACATAGGATCCGGCCTTCCTGGAGTCGATAGATATTAACCCCCGCAATGACCCAAAGGGGATCCAACATACACATGATCAGTATGCGCTGACCCACACATCATTAAAGAGCATTAACCCACACAAGAACTGACCCACATTGGATCAGTATGCATTAATACACATATAATCGTTGATCACTAACCCAAACAGGATCTGAACCACCTAGGATCGGTGGTCACTCACACAGAATCGCTCAGTACTAACCTCTGTATGATCTGTCTCCATCCTCCGCCTCACTACCAACCACTGGAATACCACCCATAGCATTCTTAGGAGAACCGATCATCAATCAATCTGTCATATTTCAACTAGAAAAATGTTCTAAAAAATAGTAACCTGTTGATACTTCATGTAATAAGGGTTACAACGCAACATATGGCGCGTCAATCGCACTCTAGGTCTGTATGTTATAGGAATTTTAGTGTCGAGGGCCCGGTTGGATTCGGGTACGATTCAACCTAGCCAAACACCATCTTTTCTCCAAAACTCTATTGGAATTTCTCAATAGTTCCGTCATGTCACTATGTTCCTTTCTCCATAGACGACATTTCAATCGAATGCCCGGTCTGTTAGTTACACCCCTTTCTGTGAAACATGGTGATCGAACCTTAGTCGGGCGCGACTCAGTTGGGCCTTCCGGAATATTCCAAAGGGACCGCATCTCAAAATGGGTCCTAAAACTATTTAAGACATTTCAAACAGACACCCATTTTTTTAGTTATGGGAATTTCTTTAATCCATGGCCGCTTGGGTCTGTTCCTGGTCCGAATCGGTCAGGTTGCCCCGACACAATGGGTTTCGGGGTCTAAATGATTTCGCATGGGTCAGGCTTGCTAAGGTCTACCTAGTTTACTGGGCTTGGCCTATCGGGGTCAGCCCGGTTTGGTTCATGGGCTCAGGTCGCAGTTGGTCTAGCCCGTTGGATAGGGCTCATCCCAACCGTGTTGGCCCACTAGGTCACGGGTCTTGACTTGCCCGTAGGAGGGTTTGGCTTACTGGGCCACAGGTCCAGCCTATTGGGTGGGTCCAGCTCGCTTGGCCGGCCCAAGTCTGCCAAAAGGCAGACCAGTTTTTCTATATGGTCCCGCAGGTGATGGTCCATTTCGTCCACACGGTGGTGCGAAGCCCCACTGCATAACGGTTGGAAGTTTTGGTTGACCAGGGGTCTGCAGACCCAGTAAGGCACGAGGGTCATGCCACTCTCCACCAGCCTCAACCTCCTCCAGAAGTGTGCCATGGTACACCTCTTCGTCTTCCTCTATGATTGGTCAGTTCCAGTAGCCACTGTCCACAGCGACCCCCTTGTCCGGGGAAGTGTGAAAGTGCACCGCTGCTTCCTTCAGAGCCAGCTGAGATGGCTTCCATCTGTACTTTTCGTGGGTATGGCCGCAACCTTATTTATTGGCATCATGTGTTTTCATGACACTATCTCCTCGACATTCAGTCGTTGTTGGCCGCTGTCATCACCCACCATCATGGGTTTCGTCCAACCCAACCATTGCTCGCGAAGGATATGTCAACTTCCAACAAAAAAAGGGGGCGGGTCTGAGCATTGTTCGTTTGGTCTTTGACCTCCACATTAGATTGATATCAAGATGGTGGTAAATGATTTATCATGTATTGAAATTAATCAAGAATAAACACTATAATGATACCTCGCAACAACCTCCCATAAAAATGAATGAATTGTGGATCAATTCTTTTGTCGGTTGATCTGCGTCCTTCGTATTATTGATGAACAGGTAAGAGGAATTCACTTAAAATGCATAAACTAATAAACCCCCTACCACGTAAAATAGATGGATAACATCTGCGTTTGAATATAGGTTAGTGTTTTAGTTCCCACAACAGGATCCTGAAGACATCCCTTGTATGTCGTTCTTCGGTTCGTTGTTCCGTACCACTCGTCACCTCTCACTAGAACCAACTTCGTCCACTAATGGTTTGGCGTGTTGGTACATGTTCAGAACTTAATTTCTTGGCGAATGCATGCCAATACCCCTCCCCAATCTCCATATAAATAGGATATGGGGAGGGTAAGTAACAACATTGGGAATTAATGGTTCTAATTAATTAGGAACCTTCCTAATTCCCCAACGTTTCTGTTAAACAATATTGAGGGTAAAGCCATTTATTGGCTTCACAAATCTCTGGTCCAACACTACCACATGTCAATTGGAGGAAAAGAAAAGAAATAAATTTATAAAAATAAAATAACAAGTTAATTTATTATTCTTTAAAAGTCCCAAAATCTAACTTTTTCTCTTGGCATACTACAGTCGAAGGGAGTCATCCCTTAAGAAAATCACATCATTGTGGATTCAACGGTGCCATCATATTTTTAATCCGAGCATCAGTTCATAAGATAGATAATGCCACCCGTTTTTTTACTAAATGCACTTGAATAAATGTTCAGATAATTATTAAAAATCACCCTCTACTCGTGTCCGTCGAGGTTGGGCTCCTCTTATAGAGAACACGCCCTCACGAGCTCATGGGTACACTTAGATTTTCAATTCGAGTTACCATTTAGATGTTATGGATTTTACCACAAAATAATTGTCACTTAATTATTTTATTTAAAATAAAAAACTAACATTCCCTAGTGGCCCGTGTCGACCAATTTTGGTATCTTCCTAATGAAATCCAACCTTCATGAGTTCAGCAGTGGTCTCTAATTTTCCATCTGATGTATCGTTCGTTAGTTATCATAAATTAAAAAATAAAATAATTTTATTTAATTATTTTATTAAATGTTATGTTGTTTTTGGGTTTTCTCACAGGAGGCCTACAACAAATAAACATATGTTGTTCCTAGGGTAAAACTACCATCTTAAACAAAATAAATACCTTTAGTTTTCTAAACAGGACAACCATTTAAGAGTTTTTACACATTTTTAGGAAAACTACTTATGTGTGCTAATTAAAGCACAAAAAAACAGCAAATGATCATTTTGGGCTCTGTCATCCTGAGAATGATGCACCATCTGATTTTTCAGTCTTGAAAAAATTCCATATAATTAAAAAAATACATTAAAGTTTGGGTCATTACATTCTTCTCACCTTAGGGCTTTTCATCCCCGAAATCCACAACGTAGACTAAGGAAACTAATGGGGGTACTGAGCATGAATTTAAGCCTCCCAATCCCATGTGCTCCCATAGAGGTTCCCAAACAGTTAGAAAATGTACACCAAAGGTATCAAAATCCCATGTAGGAGTCGTTCCTATTAATCCTCATTCTCTATTAGAACCTCCATAAACGTTGCCCCATCACAGATCTCTAGGACATCATGGTAAATGATGTGAGAAGGTTCATTCATGTATATCCTCAGCTCCTACACATAGAAGACATCTTCCACCCTATCCAACTGTGGTGGTAGTGCCAAGAGGTACTCTACCTTGTCTGTCCTCCAAAGGATCAGAAATTGTCCGATAAACCTTGGTGATAATGTACCTCTTTAGCCAGAAATCTGCAATCCTTATGGGGAGAGACTCATAGGAAGAAGTGGTCTCCCTACTCAAACTACAAGGATCTTTGTCTCAAGTCAGCATAATACAGCTCCCAGCTTCGGGCAGTCTTCACTTGCTGAAAAGTGAGGCATCGTGATACAAACTATGCCACTGCTCCTTTCATCCCTTTCCACTAGTACTGATACTTGAGGTCCTGGTACATCTTCATCACTACAGGATGTACCGTTGAAGGGAATATATGGATATCCATTAACACATCCTATCGAAGCATAACTAGTTCCATGGTGAGTCCTATAAAGAGGATGATGTGCTCCCCACCTTCAGAAAATACTTCAATAGACCATCCTGAGGATATATACGCACGTCGAGGCTTGTAGTCAACATCCTTATGTTGTGCCTCCCAAAAACACTAAATAATGGGTGGAGTGATAGTCATAGACTAGAGGTAAGATGCTCTATTTTTATCCATGAAGGATATCTACAACACGACTAGCTGATCTGATTCCTCACTCAGTAGATGTAGACAAGACCTCTTACTAAGTGTGTCTGCTACCATGTTCTTCCTCCCAGGATTATAGAATATCTCAACGTCATATTCCTTAAGAGACTCTAGCCATCATCACTACCTTAAGATCAGGTCCTTCTGAGAGAAGATATATTTGAGACTCATATGATCTGAGTAAAAAATCAACCATTCACCGATCATGTAGTGCCACCACATCTTCAGTGAAAATAACACTGATGCAAACTCTAGGTCATGGGTATCATATTTCATCTCTTCAGTCTTCGTCTCAGCCCCTAAAGTCTTTACTAACACTTCTTCATCCACAGGAAAGTATCCCACTTATTTTTCAAAGATGAGAAGGGTGTCGCTGCCATGGAGAATTCTAGTTTACAACCCAGGTAGTACCCGGCCAAAGATGAAGTCCATATCCCTTTGGGGAAGTAATATTTGAAACATATATTGAAAAGATGTCCTCATACTCTGCCACTCCTATTGGGAACTAAAAACACAAAACTCTTGTTTCCAGGAGAGTAAGGTTGGCCGACTAAAAAGTGATCGGACACAACCTCCTATGAATGAGTTTATCATATGGTTCATGGATTTTCTTTTTTTTCGATGAATGAAAACCCCATTCCATCATTGTAGATAAACCATTACCTTTTTTCCTAATAATTTATACCTGATTATGAACATAAGATGTCCAGTTCATTCCCAATCTAATGTTGTAAGTCCTCGACACTCTCACCAAGAGGTTCCAACTGAAACTCTCGCATCAAGGGTTAGATCACACTGTCGGCATAAGTTTGATTTTTGAGTCACCTCCCACTAGTATCTCTAGATGTAAGGGTCAAGTCAACAGTTTAACTAGAAACTCTAGGTCACTAACCAAATTTGGGGAATGAAGGAATGATTAGTTCCAATGTATATTAATATGGAAACTAGCAGTAGACACATACTATGCCTATAATCATTCATAGAGCCCTTGGGGCACATTCCTTGACCGCATGCATCTAATCCCTTCCCCTGGCCTCTAGCTACTTGATCCATGTAGGGACCATATTATTATGGTGGTTGTAAAATGTCAAAATTTATACCGCATCATGATTCTCTCTTAGCTCCACTTACATATCTGTTATCTTATAGATTCATCTGTCCACATCACTTCCTCTTCCTCAAATGTTTTACACGCCCATGTCTCTAAGAATGGCATCTGTTCCCAATTTTCCCACTACTAACATTCACTGGTTTTATCCACTCAGCCTAAGAACATTCAACCACAAAGGTTCACTCAAGAACAATATCATAAGTAGAAATTCATAGAGGAAAATTGATGGCTCAAATGTCCCTAAACCCCTTTGATCGGAGGTTCGATCCCTGAATCACTTACTGTACTATATTCATTGAGTACTTGGGATGGTAGGTATGCCTTGAAGAATTCCCAACTAGTGACATGTCGTCATGCCCGAGATGTAGAATCTCTATGGACCACTCACCCCTTATCTCTTTAAGGAAAGAGACCCCCTTAATTGAGGATGTTTTTCTTGCTTGTCTGTAGAAGATTAACCTCTTCACAAGATTAGGGTATCTTAAACACTATCATCATCTTATTGTGCCATGTAGAAGTCTCTACACCAGGACCTCCATCTGATTGAATGGTTCCTTGGTTAGCTGGAATCTCGACAACCTCTTTGATCCTATCCTTATCCTCTTGTGAGTCGGGATCTCCTCAGAACATGATTGTAATCTGATAATGAAACTCGTGCAAGGAACTAAGACTACCTGTGACCTATACCGGTATCATTAGTTGTAATTTCTTTCCAATAAGTAGTGATATAACTAGTACACAACCTAAAAGTAACAACATTGTAAGAGGGCCCTGCACCAGAGCCTCGTCACTCAGTGGGATGTCATCATGTACTATCTCGAGAATCATAGTTGGATATCTGTGTAGTGGAATTATAATAAGGAACAAGTGCGCCACAATCATAATGTTATACCTAGTGAGCCGACTCCAAGGAAATCAATAAAAAAAATTCTAAAACCCACGCAATTAGTGTTTTCGTACACGGAGCCGAAAATCGGAATTCATTGTCCTTGTGTATATATACATCAGCCAACGCACCAGAACTGTCTTTTCAAAACTAAAAACCACAATAATTACACTCAACACTATTGCGACATATAAAATTTTAGAGTCCTGGTACTTCGTTAGAACCGACTCATCTAATACCACTTTGTTAAAACCCATCTTATGAGGCTTGTTCCATCACTACCCCAAGCCTGCCTACCGTAGGCCAGGGGCTGGAGACTAGTACAAAAAATAAATATCTCTATAATAGGAAGGCATTGCCTTTAAACCAGTACTAAAACACAATCCAAGAACACAACAAGATGAAACCACATTGTAAACTACAGTAGTAAAAAGTGTGATGAAATTAATGGGGCCGGAATACAAGCCCAATTTGAAAGTACAAGTACAACTTTACAGCTCAAATACAACTAAAAAGTACAAAAAAACCCCTATATCATCCACCGAGGATCCTACTTGAATGGTAGGTAAATATCATGTCCACAGTACTCCACGTGAGATCGTTTCCGTTGTGTGCCGCATTGTCCTTACTCCCTCAAGTCGCATCCCAACTATTCTTCATCTACACAAGAAACAACAAGGTGTGAGTGAATTTCATTCATGGGTAGGTATAATGATACTTAGTTGGGACCTCAAGATCCCCGTAGGTCACCTAGAGTTCTACAAAGTAAAAAAAAAGATAGACATCAACACTACCTAGTTATATGCTCATACATGTACCTATGTTATCAAGATATACACGTATAATAAATGATGGAAGAATATGACAATGTTAACACCATGAATGTAACACAAGAAAGGTAGAAGTACCACAAAAATATCACTACGAAGATATAACCATGACGGTAAAAAGTTCCACATTGGTAACACCCCGAAGATATCACCATGAAGGTAAAAGTACCACACATGAATCACAAGGAAGTTATCACCACGAACGTAAAAGTACCACACATGAATCACCATAAAGATAGTGACAGGAATATAAAGGACTCATATCACACCTGTTATTATTGAAGTATGGAATTATAGATGACTAGTCGTGAATTTAGATCATATTATTCTGTCAAGAGGCACTGCTACTAACCATACAGAGTCTGAACCACACAGGAACGATATGTTCTAACCCCTGCATTGACCCACACATGATCTGACATGCCCAGAGTCAATATGCACTGGCCCACAAAGGATCACTGAGCTCTAACAGCCATAGGATCTGACCCACACAGAATTAGTATGCACTGACCCACATAGGATCGCTGAGCGCTGGCACATAAGGGATCTGACCCCCACAGGATCACTCAGTACTAACCTTCGTATGATCTGTCTCCAACCTCTGCCTCAACCAATAGATTACCTCTTATAGAACACTGGGGGTAACCGCTCCTCAAGAAATCAGTCATATTTCAACCAGGATGAAGTTCCACGAATACGTAATCTATTGATCCACCGGGTCGTAAGGGTTCCAACATAATAAGGGACGCGTCAACCGGACGCCTTGTCTGTATGTTATAGTCATTTTAGTGTCGAGGGCCAAGTTGGATTTTCATATGAACCAACCTAGATAAACTCCAAATTTTATCCACAATTCTCATGGATTATCTCAAAAGTACCGCCTTGACCCTAGGATTATTACTCCACAGACGACGTATCGATCGGGCACCCCATCTGTTAGTCACACCCCTTTCTGTGAATCCATGTGATCACACATCGGTCGGCCCCTACTCGAGCGGGCCTTCCGGAATATCCCAAAGGGATCTCTTCTCAAAACGGTTCCCAACGACACTGATGGGATGTCAAAAATAAACCTAGTTTGTCAGTTACAATCATTTCATTAATCGGGAAAAAGTTGGGTTTGGGTCCGGTCTGAATCGGTCAGGTTGGCCCGATGCAAATGTGTCATGGGGTGTACCTAACCCCACATGGGTCTAATTTTCTATGGTTTGTCTTGTTTACTAGGTTCGTCCCATTGGGGTCGGCCCGGTTTGGTTTGTCAGCTTGGGCCACGGTTGGCCGACCTATTGGGTGGGGCTTGGCCCACCCGTGTTGGCCCACTAGGTCATTGGTATAGCCCTAGACACTGGTGGGTCTGACATACTGGGTGGGTCTGTCCCACTCGGTCAGCCCATGTCCAGAACGGTCCTATAGAAGGTGGACCATTTTCTCCAGCTGGCCCCGCGGGTTTAGGGTTTTCTCGACCAGTTGGTGGGGTGCTGCCCCACCAAATAACGGTCGACCGTTTTGGCCAGCCAGGGGTCCGCTAACCCATCGTGGAATGAGGGATGCAGTGCTCTCCACCTTCTTTGGTCTTGAGCTGCATCCTCATCCAGCAACGCACATTGTGGTGTCTCCCTACCTTGCTCCACAGAAGGCCGGTGCCAGCAACTGCTCTCCATCACAACTACATGTCATGGCCCCCTAGTCCGGTGGCACACTATTCCAACCTTCTAAGCCGGCCGAGCCAGGTTCCATATCCACCCACCATGGATACTAACACAACTTTCTTCTTCAGCAGTACGTGATGGTTCGACACTATCTCCTCTGTTTTCAGTCATAGTTGGCCGCTATCATATCCCGCCTTCCCCGGTTTCGTCCAACCAGAACATTGCTCATGAAGGATACGTCAACTTCCAACAAACAAAAGGTAGAGGGTCTGGGAATGGTTCGTTTAGAACATGCCCTCTACATTTTATTGATATCAAGAGGGTGGTAAAAAGATTTATCAACTATTTAAATTAAACAATAATAAACCCTACAGAGATACCCCGCAAAAACATCCTGCAAAAATGAATGAATCGAGGATCAACCCGTTTGTTAGTTGATCTGCATTATTCGTATTATTCAATAAAAGGGAAGAGGAATTCATTTAAAATTCAAAAAAAATACACACACTACATCATAAAAATGATGGAGAACTTCTACACTTGAAGGAGGGTCGTTTTTTCTTCGTTCATGCAACATGATTCCAATGACACCGCTCGTACGCCATTCTTTGGTTCATGGTACGGTGTCACCTGTCACCTCCAGATGGAACTGGCTCCATCCTCCAAGGGTCTGTCGTATCTGTACATGGTCAGCACCTTGTTGTTTGGTGATGTTGTGCCAATACCCCTCCCTAAAATCTATATAAAAAAGAGAGGGGGAGGGTAAGTAACAACATTGGGAATTAATGAGGCTCGTTAGTAAGGAACCACCCAAATTCCCCAAAGGTGTTGTTACACAAGATTGAAGGTTCAAAACATTTATTGGCTTGACACATCGCTACTCCCACACAACTGCTTGTCTGTTGGATGTAAATAAAAGAAACAAATACAAAAAAAATTAAATAATAAGTTATTTTATTAATATTTAAATGTCCCAAAATCTATTTTTTCCTCCAGAACTACTATGGATGAAGTAAACCGTCTCATAAGAGAAACTTGGTACTACAAATTCAATGGTTCCATCTTATTTTTAATCTGAGCACCAGTTCATATGATAGAAAACGCTGCCTGTGCTTTTACTGAACGTACATAAAAAAATGATCAGAAAATTATTATCAGCCACCCTTGACTCGCGCCAGTCAAGGATATGATCCAACTAAAGTGAACACACCCTCACATGATCATGGGTAATATAAAATTTTCAATTCGATTTACCATTTAGATGTTATGTATTTTACAAAAATATTTGTCCGTTAATTATTATATTTACAACTAAAAACTAACTTTTACTGGTGGCATGTGCCCACCAATGTTAGTATCAACCTAAGGAAAGAATACCTTCACGAGTTCAGTGGTTGTCTAAGATTTTTAATCCGAGTTACTGTTCATGAGTTATAAGCATTTGAAAAATAAAAAAGGTTTATTTAATTATTTTATTTAAGATTATGCCATTTTTTTGGGTTTTCATAAAGGAGGTATGCACTGACTAAAATTAAATCATGCCTAGCGTATACCGGCCATCATAAATGCCAAGGTGCCCTCAGATTTCAGATATGGGAAACCATTTAAGATTTATTCCAATTTTTTAGGAAAACAGCTTACACCTACTAATTAAATCTTATCAAACATCAACGGATCATTCCGGGAACTTTGGGCCTCAGATTCACGGGCCGCCATATTTTTTGGTCATGAAATAATTCCATATAAATAAAAAAATACATGGAAATCCCACTCATTAAAAAAACAATAGTAGTGACCTATTCAAATCTAGAGAGAGGGGAAGAATATGATTTAAATATATATGGGGTAATCATAAGGGAAACTATTAGAGGGGATAACCCTCAACCATGTTGGTTCATTGATTTTGATGAGGTACTATGCATTAATGAACACATCAATGTGTTCACATAGATCTGGATGGATATTATGGTTTCTTATCATGCCTCTATTTTGGCAGTTCATCTTGATGTATCCATGATATTTCATGACTTATTTAGAAAATATTTGGGGCTAGAAATGAAAATGTAGATAAAAGGTTGCATTAGTCAATATTCAACATATCAATATATGATGAAATAAAACCCATGTCCATCAATAAATTTATTTATATTTTCCATTCTGAAATGGAAATGGAATGATTTCACCATAGAATGTGTGACTACATTACCGAGATCCTTTAGAAGAAATGATACAGTATAGATGATCATCGACATGCTAATGATTGATACATACACATTCCCTTTCATGGAAAGATCTTCAATGGATATACTAAAAATTATGTCTATGATATAATAAACATACATGGTGTTCCCTATTCCATCGTGTTGGACATATATGCTTAGTTTCATCAAGTTTTTTAATGTGTTATTGAAGGCTCTCGATATATAGATTATTTTGATCAAATCCTTTCAACCATTGAATGATTGTCAATTTTAATGTACAATATGAATATTTATGGACATCCTTTGATCAAAATTCCTTGATTATGATGTTTATCATAAAATACAATAAATCTATAATAATTTTCATACAATAAACACATTCATTATATAAAGCATATGGATTCTTTTGAGGCCCTTTTCATCATGTCATACAATTCAAAACAATGATGTTTATCGGTAGAATATTTAGAACAACTCGGAAAACATCTTTAAGAGATATCAAAGTAGGTATATATGATTTAGTAGTGTGTTGTAATATATCAATCTTGGAATATTCCTCTGACTGATCTTCATCAAAAACATAAATATTTTTATGTTAAAGATTGAGTATTCTTGAAAAGTCTTGGTAATATATAGATTAAGATACATGATAAGTTATCACAACATTACATTCATAAAATTGACATATTTAGAGAGTGTTGGGTCAATAGAAACTAAGTTAACACTTTTTTATTGGTTTTATGTTATACACATCATCTTCCATATATCACATCATCATAACAGTTAACAAGGACTACTATAAAAAGAATATGTTTTCCCAATCAATTTTTTTTCATAGCTTATAAAAATATGGTAAAAATAGATTAGGATTATAATAATATCCAAGTAATCTACTATAATTTTACATATAATTATTTATAATAATATAGATAATTCGATTTTATAAATATAATAACTATGTGATTTTATATATATTTCATAGACCCATGCATTTTAGGTTTACTAATAGTATTTCCATTTTAGAAAAAAATAGTCTATTTTTTCCTTTAATTATTTTATATTATATTTACCTTCATTACATTTGAGAGTATGATATCTCACAGCTTAACAGAGTGTCACATATGAATGAAATAAAAAATAAACTATATCTACAAGTTTCACTACTAAAATGAAGTATATAATCCCTAAAATGATCTAGAATATCCTGAAACCATAAAATATAATAGAATAAACTTGGTCAATGAAAATTAGTATGGTATATTCTTTACATGTAATAAAATAAGATATATAATGTTTTCTACGAATATGTAATATGACTTGTTTTATTATTGTATAGTAAATTAGTAAGGCGGGCTCTATCCTTCTCTTATGATTTGAGTGTCTCCAGATAATAATGTAGTGCGTGTGTAGTTTAGGGATGTATAGAATAAGTGATACATCCAAATCAACACAATAATAGAGTGTAATGATCGGAATCATAATCTAATTGTGTACTTGTATATACATGTTTTCCCTTTCTAGTCACTGCAATATTTCTATATATTTTCTGATACATACTCTTAGATGGTGTGTGAATCCACACACATGTGTTCCAAGAAATAATTTTATTGAAATATTATTATTTTTATGCATGAGATACATTTAAATGAAAAATGGGATAACTCTTAAACAAAATTATAGATCAGAAATCAGATGCAATGATTAACTCTGGAATGTTTTGTTTACCCTAAGAGTGACCTATGATGTGTTTTTCTAGGGAATTCAAACATATCTCTTGTTGGAGGTATGTTTAGTGGATAAATTAATTAATTAAATTAATTAATTAATACTTTTGACAACAATTTTTTCAAGTAATTGTATCCACACAGGGAATTTAACATTGTCTACCACATATTCACGAGTTCCTTGAGTGATCCTTCTCCAACTTAAATAGAAAAATCAATTAAAAAGTGAAAAAACATTGAATCAGAGTAGATCTGGATGCGTAGAATGAAATAATAACATGATCCTCAGCCCAGTTGGTGAGGTATCCTTATGTGCATCCACAAGGCCTAGGTTCAAAATGATGTAGAGGCATTTTTCTTGGTTACTCTATTAGTACTTTAAAAACTACTATAGAAGGTACTATAGTAATACTACAGCAGAACACTACACAGTGCATGTACTGTACTAGAATTGAACATAATACAGGTAATGTAGTAGAGCTGTACTCTGTGCGGGTACTATAGCAGGTACAATAACATTACTGTAGTAGGTACTATTTGGTATTTTAGTAGCTAAAACTATTCAACTTGGGCCACCGGTTTGGGATTGGAGTCCTTAATTCTTTCGAGCCACCTTTAAGGCCTTCGTACCATGTCAAGGCCTTCGGGGCACATGCAGTTTCCCTAGACACAATACAAAAAAGGATTCATCCCCAGAAGAGGATTCATAGCAGGTGCACTCCCTAGAGTAGAGCCAAATGGATTTGTCATAATGAGAGGGTATGGAAATGCCATCGATACCAGCCTTTGCTTGCACGAGAATCCTATCTAGAAGGCCATGTGAAGGTGGATAGCTACAATCATGGTGAAGATGTTGGGGAGGGGCAGTTCTTATAGATAGTCCGGTTGGTTTCCCTAAGTCCTTCGGGTCATGCAATCTTCTAAGCCTTCGGTCCATGTAATCTCTAAGACTACAGGACATGTATGGGTTTTCCCTCATCCCTTGAAAGGGGGTTTATCAAAAATTTATAAAAATTAAGGCCTTCGGGCCATTCAGGTAGAATGAAATTACCTCCTTTTATCATTGGAGTTCTCATTCTTCGGTGAACAAGGATAAAATCTTGAGGTAGGACTCAAAAATTTGGTTATTACGTACATTTTGAATAAATTGATTAAGGAGATAAACCATTTCTTACAATCTTCTCCATTGGGACCCATTTCATGCTCCCATATAGAAATTTAAATTTTTTCTTCCATTATTTTATAACATTGATATACTAGTTCTTGATCACTGGACAAAAACAATTGTCAAACAATAGTTCAAATATTTTTTATATCCATAATCAATTTCACTATGTTCTTCACTAGTAGGAAACCATCACTCTAGTACAATAATAAAGGATGATAAATATCCCATATAATTATAATGAAATGATGTGAGTGGTTTTGATTGAATAATCAAGTGTTTTTTGGGATTGTTTTCAGGTCGTGGAGTTGTATATTTAATAATGGAGGCCTAATTAATTATGATGGACAAACAAGAGGCGTACAAGACTTGCGACAAGCTAACAAGATCATATTTACATTCAATAGATGCTCAGAAATTATTAGATGTGGTGAGATCTAGTATTATAATGAGGATTCATGGTTAAATTTAAATTGAAATTTCCAGATCTAGCCCACAATTCACAGATATATAAATCATTATAAAACTAGAAACACGCTATATATTGTGATGAACTAATGGAATGTATCCCCTACAATGAAAAATCAATGATTTTGGGAATTCAAAAGGATAAAATTCCATATATGGATCCATAAAATAATGTCCCCAGATTCTTATATGGAAGAGATGTGTGTCGGAACACAAATCTAGGAACATACCATGTGCTCGGGCATGGGCAGAGAACATGGGATGCACCCCATGTAAAGAGTCATTTAATGTTCTTAAGTACACGGACACAATATAAAGTAAAATAATATGACATGGAAACATTGACACGACCAAGAACATGTGTGGGACTAGGAGTGGCATTGGAACTTCATGTTTAGCCACCCCCACACCATGTGTAGAATAGTTCATGGAGATCTATGTACATTAATGAACACAACTAGGTGATGGATCAGGGCCACATGTCATGTGGGTCCCCTCACACTCAATTTCCCCCTTTTACCATTAAATAAAAATTCAAAAATCTATATCTCCTTCATTGGAACGCTTATTTTTTCCTGATAGTATCTTACCATGGGTTTTTTCCACTTAAAACACGACAGAGTCATAATTTTTGGATTTTATTATAGAATTTGAAATGCTTAAGGAATTATAATTATTGAGGTGATCTCTGACGATGAAATTGACATGGAAGATTATCACTGGTGACACTGGACTAGACTCGCCCATTAATATGGGTTCAGGACCTATCCAGTTATATACCAAGTTGATCCCCTATGAGATATGGTGATGATCCTCAATGATTAGAGTGGAACTACCATGTCCCACTGGGGTGTGGGTCCTTGTCATATATAGTGGACCCCATATCACTTTTATAGAAGTTCATATAAATCTATTTTCCAACTAAAACCCCCTATTAGATCGGGAAAAGGACTTTTATGACCACTATTGAATCCCCCAATTTTACTATATCATGGGTCATAAACCTATAGAGTGGAACCCTTCATTAGTATGAGTATTGGTTATCGACCGTCAAAGTGGATGACCCCTGATCATGTTCACAATACCAATTTGGATTATTATATAGTGGAACCCCCTAACACACTAGGGAATGATGCATCTTCTTATAGATTGTATCACTTGGGTTGTACGGCATAGAAGTGTGGTGTGAGCCTAAACATGGTTAATTTTGATAATACAGTAGATATACTAGGAGTCATAGGTGGATATTAGAAAATGTCTGAAAAACATATTCCTAGGATAATATCTGATTTAGACATCCGTTTTCTCTCTCTAATGGTTTTATTTTTAATGGGAATATATATATATATATCAATTCCATTTTATTTGTTCACTCTCCTTCCATAGTTTTTGAAGACATGTAGAGTATGAAACATGAGATATGAATTTTATTTATCATGTTTAGATGATTTTAACCTCTATCTGTTGGTGAAAAATACAAAATATTTATATCATCAATGCACCGTGTTGAGCCCCTTGTGTTTTGACGAGGTTACTCACACTTGATTTTGGCTGAGATGTTCACTTTCACTGTATTATACATCCTATTTACTATCTACTATATTTCTATTCCTATTGAATCTCTTAATTAATCAAATCATATTTCTAAAAATCCAATTGGGTATGTATATACTCTCCCTTTTAGGAGAAATACAAGCACATTCCCTATCATTTGAAGAAGCTGAATATGTTGGCTGTGAGTGAAGAATAGTATAGGGAAATCATATATTGGACCATGTAAGATGGACACATCCTAGATATTAAGAGTTAATATCGGTCAATATTTTAATTTTTTAGTTTTTTTAGGGTGGGGCCTATTTCATGTTGGTTTCATTAATTTTTCACAATAATATGCATGTACACCGTAGAGGGTTTTCAATCATGTTTTAAATTGTTGTTATTACATCATTTTCTTATTATCTATATTCACTTCTTCATTTATATAGTCATGTGTGTGTAAAGATACATAAAAATGGCCTCTAATTTATGATATCCATTTCATCTTTTATCGCCACCCCAGGGACTATAAAGGCGAGCTAGGTTTAGATGTGAATTAAGCCTCGTCTTGGGTCAGGTCCTTAAATATTGGTATCAGATTAGTTCAATAACTTGTAAAATGTTTGGATTAGTCCCATTATAGGGATTCCATTTAGTTTTAGGGAAACATTTAAAAAAAATTATTTCGGATCTCTGTCTAGGGAATCAATTGATGGTTAATGCGGTGGTCATAACCATTCATCAAGACCTTGAATACCTACATTTCAAATAAATAAACCATGAAATTGGTTACATGGATCAATTATACATTAATCATATATGATTTACTCATTAAATATCCATCATGAGTAACCTCTTCATTATTATATATATATAAATATATTCTCATGTAATAGTTTTCCACCTTAATAAGATTCTGGATGTATGTATTTTGATGACCATCCAGGATACGAATTTCTGATCAAGATGTTTATCTTATTTGCTATGAGGCCTCAAATCATGGTTTAACCCACCATTTTTTCCACAAAGTGGGTAGGAATATGCACCTCCACCTATCATGATTTAGAATGTTCCAAATGAGGATGATGAGGATAATCATAGGTGCAGAACAATACACAACCTCTAGTGATAGAATCCGATGAGGTTTCAAGGAAAGATAGATCCTCAGGAAAAAGGGGATTGTATAGATTCTCTAGTATTTGTCTTTAGGATAATGCAGACAATGACAGATCAGGTGTTTGCACTAGTATGTTGCCTTATCCACATAGTGGCTAGATTCTATTAGAGTCTTGTTACTCAGAGGAACAATTAGTCCATTGTTGTGTCCTGACTTCCGGTAGCTATTCGTTGTGGATTACTACCCAAAATATTTGATATGAATTCAAATTCATGAGATTTTGGAGATGTTGTGGGGAGGGTTGTTAGTTTATCGGTATGCAATAATGATCAAAAAATTTATCGTATAGTCCCAAGACATGATAAAAATGGAAACTTCTAATGATACATGAAGGAGTGGGGACTCCTCGTATAAATTCATCCATGAATAGAACCCTTATGCATCCCCACAATGTCGGGGTGTTGGATAGGGAACATGAGACAAGGAACATTCAATCATAGGGTTTATAGGAAATTAGATCATTATGTGGGAATAATAGTGCTAAGGCATCTATAATGGCTAGTAGATGTTAGATGATATGATATTGTTGTAGGAGACCTCCCCATGATCAGACTCATGCATGTGGCCCTGAGAAGCCTAGACAGCATGGTCAACCATAATAAGGTCGTTTCTATGATTGTGATGGGAAATGTAACATAGAAAATTAACTCCCAACAAGATATGTTGATAAGTATATATAGATATCTAATGGAAAACCATGGTAACGGGAGCTCCATGATCAGTTTTATCATAGCCAATCGCAGGATCGTCCCTAGGGAGTCAGAGCTGGTAATGGAGTAGGAGGGTCTATGGGTGATATAGGATAATATATTATCCTTCCACCAAAACCATCTGGAGGCCCACGTCAGCCTCATGGAGCTTGAGGCCTAAAAAATGGAATGATATAGGCATTAAAGTATTATAACCATATCGTGCAAGATATGATTAGATGTA
This sequence comes from Viscum album, assembly GCA_963277665.1. Taxonomy (NCBI): domain Eukaryota; kingdom Viridiplantae; phylum Streptophyta; class Magnoliopsida; order Santalales; family Viscaceae; genus Viscum; species Viscum album. The sequence continues at coordinate 1,875,356,606 of OY728142.1, read as the reverse complement.
TCATCAGTGTGTATTCTATAGTTGATTTAGTAATAGTATACATAGGTTGCAGTCATTCCATAATATATATACTATTTCTGAAAGAACTAGTGGTCTTAAAAGAGGGAATATCCCATATACATCATTTTTAGGTTCCAAAATTGAATACTTATTATATATATTTTATCATCCAAATGTATGAGATATCTCTTGGTTGATAGAGGTCCAAGTGGGAACTTTTGGTATTCATGATGGTGCTATATGACATAATTTTTATTATGGATTAGTTGTCCATGGTTTGATCCCATATTTAATATCACAGTAGACAATTCAGATAAATTTTCATTAAGGAGATGCGATGAAAAATTATTTTTTACATATACGTTATGGCGAGATGATTGGGTTCTTCAATAAAGAGACTATTACCCATCATCAATTAGTTAGAGAGTATATAACTAGTTGAAGCTGTCTCTTTAGGCATATATATTGTTTTGGTTAGGGGGTATTTTTTTGATCCCCTCCTAGTGGATGGTTCAGGACTAACATTGAGGTGGGGGATTAATTTTTTCATCAAATTGCATCTAGGACCACGCTGATATATCATCTGTAATATTAGATTAACCCGATTAATCTTTTATATATTAAGATATAATTGTATTTCTGTAATTACAAGGGTTTTATCATTACATTATATTCCCCTTATATGTATCTGTGTTGTTTGTGATAATGGTAGATGAGTGATTACATATTTTCATGGTTTATCATCACCTAAACTAGGGAACAATAAAGAGAAAGCTACCCATGATGATGTTTGACAACCACTTAAACAGTTTTAATGGGGGTGATGCTACTTGATGAAAAATCATAGGACCATATACGATGTGTTTAGTGTTCATGAAGATAATATTAAAAATATGTAATTATAATGTATCAATAGACAATATGAGTTCCTAGAGATTCCCTTTGGCATGAATAAATCCTCCATTGTTATTACGGATTTGATGAACCAGTTTTTTCAACCATAGATAGACGCGTTTGTGGTCATATTCATAAATAAAATACTCATCTACTCTGAATCATGGGAGGAACATAAAGATCCATCGAGGATGGTTCATGACATTTTTTAGTAAATTATATTTATGTGAAACTCTCTAAGTTCCAATTCTAGGTTCATGAGGTTTAGGTAATGGGTCATGTCATCATTTAGAATAATTTATCAAAGGATATATCAAAGATCAATGTAATTATTTCTTGAGATAAATCCAAAAGAATCCCAATTGTACATAGTTTTGTTTTCTTGGTGGGGTAATACAAGTGTATTGTGAGAGAATTTCCAAAATTGGAATCCATTTAACAACCCTAAGATAAAAAGGTAGCTATTTACCTTGTATAATAAGTATATGAGTGAATTCGAGGAGTTTTGGCTGATTAGGATTAGTGATCATATATTGATAATACCATATGGGGGCACGGAGTGTGTAGTGTACTATGATTCATTTTTAATTTTTCTCAGTTGTTTTTTGATGTAGTGATAAGTAGTTATAGAATACGATTTGAGGATTTATGAGACCCCACAAGAAGAACATCATAACTCATAACCAAGATTCGGAAGTGGTAGTCTTCACACTATGGATTTTGAGGAACTAAAACATAGGGGATCCCTTTGTGGTTTACTTAGACCATCATATTCTCAGGTACATCTTAGTGTAGAGAGACACAAACATGAGACATTAGTTGTGTTTGGAGTTCAAAAATTAATAGGACTTCAAGAGAGTCTATACTATTAGAAAGGGAATCATAATATAATATTACCTTGGAATGATTTCCATTAATCCAATAGTGTATGAGGCTTATGAGTTGATGGCGTCCTTGCAAGAGACATTTGTGGAGTAGTAGGGTTCAACGATTCTTTAGTCGATGATATTGACTCATACATTTCTTTAGTGTGTAATATATTCCCAGATGGGAGGTAAGGGTTGTGAGGTCCTTCTTGACCATATGTATATGGGGGAATCACTATATGGATACTCGGAAGGATAAAATCACACCACCATTTTCTGATGATTTATGGTGGTTCCATTCACGATATGGGAGGAGGTGGTGTGAAAGCTAAACTGTTTTTCCATAGCTATAGATTTCAGGGGGGGAATGTGTATTTCTACTTTCATTATAGGTTTTTGTAGTTTTTCATGATTTGTAGTGTAGATGAGTTCATATTGTAGCACCTCACATGTCAGTTGGTGAAGGTTGAGAAATATGTTTCGAAAGGATTTTTTGCAGCATATTGAGATCCCAGACTTGATTTGGTATGGAATATCAATGAAATTTTTTAATTTTTTTCCAATCATATCAAATGTACACGAGTGCATATGGGTGAATTTTGACCGACATATGAATTCATCACACTTCTATTCTATACGTGATAAGAGTTCAATTGTTAATATGGGGAAGTCATATGTACGAGATATAATTATCTTTCATGGGATTCCCTCATTTATTTACTCTTATCATGATAATAATTTTACATCATAGCTTTGGAGAGGGATAGACGACTAAATTGAGTCCCATTAGAGGACAAGTACTGTCTTCATCCCAAGAACAATGGGTAGACCAAGCACACTATCAAAGTTATGTAGTTTATACTGAGTGTTTGTGTGTTATAATTTGGTTTCATTTGGGGGAATCAATTAACTTTTGTAGTGATTTCATTGGAAAGTAGATACCACTATATTGTCAAAATTACACCATTTCAATCCTTATATAGGAGACCCTTTAGTTCATCCGTGTGCTAGATATAGATTGTTGAGATGCATATTTTGGTTCTATAGTTGGTGTTGGAGACAAATGAGAAGCTCCATGTCAGCTATGAAAAAATAAGCAAATCCCAAAGTAGTCATAAACCTTAAAAATATTTTCATTGTATGTTCATGCATTTTAGGCATGGAAACATCATTTTCCAAATTGTCACCCCATTATTAGAATTAAGGAAGATCCTCTTTGGAGGAATCTTTTCACCTAATATCATTGGGTTCATCACAATCATGTAGAGGGTTTCATGTTTTATAACCACCTATAATTACCCCCATAGCCAGATCAAGTGCACATCGGGTTATATGTGTCATAATTGAGGAGATACGTGAATGACCCCACACACATCATCAATTTGGGTGATATGGACATCAAGGATACTAAAACCATTGTTTATCACTCATTTTATATTGAGGACGATGGGATATGAACCAACATGGATAGTACATCAAATTTCATCACATAATGTTACAACATAGGAATGTGTAGGAGTGTTCCTGGGATATGGATATCCTAATGCTGACTTTGTATCTGAGTTGATTGAGTATTTTTTTTATTCAGGGAAAAAAATTCATAAAAGTTGGTATGATTTATATAATTTTTTGTTATGTAGTAATTCGAAATATGTATATATTTTTTGAGACCGATGAGATGTTAGAGTTTACAATTTTTGAGACCCAGTGTTACCATTATTTATTTTATAAATATATTAAATACATTATATATTATGATCATATAGTTTATTAATGAAAGTGGGATAATTCTAAAAAAACATCCTATTTTAATTCTAAGATCTCAGTTGAGTCTATAATGTTTCTCTTAAACATTGTGCGACATAAGACTCATTGATGCGGGGTGTTTGGATATCATTCCTATTAATGGTAAGTTCAAGGGATAAATTAATGAATTATTATTTTTTGAACTAAATTGATATCTATTAAATGTATCTAGATGAATAATATCCCAGCGATAGAAAAAAAAGGAGAACATTATGATCTACTTCCCCCCATCTATTGGAAGATCCTACCAGATGAATATGGATCTCTCAAATGGAGAATTTTGGGATTCAGAAAATGCAATGAATTTATTTCATCAATGGAATGGACATTATTTTATTCAAATTATATAATATCAATGTAGGCCACTTGAATTTTTTAATTAAATCATTTATTAACTTTATTGAGAATATCAACCCGTTTAATTGATTTATACAAATTTTGGATCCTTTTCATTCTCCCATGTAGATATTTACTTATATCTTCAATTGTTTTGAACCCAAATATACACATTATTGATCACTAGAATGAAATGATTTTACAACGATGATTATAAATTTTATTACTTCAATTTCTTCACTTTATTACTTTATGTTCTAAATTCGTAGGACACGGTGACATTGGTTCAATTTTTTCAGGTAGTACTGATCCAGATCAGACCCATGGAATCATGAAGAAACAATGTGTGTGGTACAGATTGATGAATCATGTGTAGGTTTTTCATTTCAATGATCATAAATGAATTTTTTGGATGATCATAGACCAAATAAAAATTGGAGGAGGAACTCGATATGGAGAAGCCTTTAGATAGGATTGCATAGTCATATTTATGACCACCGGATAGATGGAAATGATGAGTGAATGTTTGATCCACTATTTGAAAGAGAATTTTATTCAAAAATAGATGTTAAATGGATATATATGGTGTGTAGATCACAAATCTAGGAATTTATTAAAACCTAACTACCCATCATGTGCTTTGATGAACACATGCCTTCTAGACCCATAGCTATGGTGGATATGATTTTTGGAATTCATAAGGATGGAACATTGTGTATGATCACTACATGTCATGTACACCTTTAAAATGTAGATGATACATGTGACAGATCACATGTCCCGGAGAACAACATGTTCTATAGTACATGGGCACAATAAGTGCACATGGGGTACCCCCATGTGATGAGTAACATCATTTAGTAATGTACACCGAAATGAGGTATTGTTTATGGAAAAATAGCGGAGAGGCTCTAAGAATATATAAATAGAAGTCCTACAAAGTTCCAAACATTGGAGTATTATAATTACCCCTTATAAGAAAAGGCCAATGTTCATCAGGGAGAGTGTAAGATATAATTAATAACTCCTCAATCACTCCATTATTTTCATGATAATCATTAAGATAGTTTATCTCACAAAACACAGTCATGTAATTTATCAAGGAACGTTATCCTTTTTATTACTAGCTTCCATGAAAGTTGGATCTATCATGTTATTACACCCTAAACGATCATGGTGAAGTCATCTTCAAACCAAATATTAATCCAATTTCTATTTTTTTCCATGCAGACAATTGAGATCTGTCAACCCATCTCTGCTTCTAGTGTGGTATCATAGCCACAAGGGCCATGCTGACATTCAACAACATCACCATTTTTGTCCCAAAAATACCACACCAAAACCGGATTGTCCAAGATTGACATTTGAGTCTCTATCTATGTTACATTTAATCCATCCAGGAAATGTAGAATTACATAACATTTCAATGGTTCCATGCATAGAGGGGAAGTTACCATAGATCATGAGATACCTCATAACATTCAAGTCCCCAATATAGTTACTTCAACATTTTGAATGTAGCACATTGTCATTGTGAATAGTACCCATGACATCGACCAGGGAAGCATGGTAGTTGAAAGGGGATAGCTAAGGGAGTTCTTTGTTTCTTCCCTTTTAAAAAACTTACAAAAACTCCACACAAGCCACCGAGAAAATATTGATAATCTATTTCAACATCCAGATATTCAGTAAAGCATGAAGAAATACATTTCACGTGTTTTACTAAGGTGGAAGTGAATTGAATATGTCAAATATGGCTTCCCATAATTCCAATTGTGTCTGAATTTATATGAATAGAAGACTCACATTTCCTCAATGTTTATGGAATACAACAAAACAAAACAAGGGAGATATTCCCACAAACTGAAGGTTAACATTGGTAAAAACATTGTTGAATGAGATCCTCCCATTCAATGAGAACAATGAAAGGTATGACTACTTTTTTGAAATCACTAGTCCATTTGTGAGATCCCTAAAACATATTCTTTTAGAATTATTTTAAGTCAAGAATCCCATTAGAGGCTGGATCCCATATCAATATGTCCTTTTGGTCTAAGAATTCATAGCTTCAGACAACTTGTTGGATGAAATCTAGTAATGCATTTTAATTGGAAAATTGATCCTTGACTGAGATATGTAATCAATTTTATGATTAGTAGAATCAAAAAGATTTATAAGAGGTATTCCATCCCATTCATCATTGAATAAGTTGAGTGAAGAATTGACACCAACCAACCAATTTGAATGCATAATTATTTTGAGGAAGACTATATTAAAACCATGAATATCAAGGATTCCATATATCTAGTGTTTCTTTCTATCAATATAGAATGGATCATGGATTTATTAAAATCCATATATTCTATTTTACTCTTAAGAATACTCTTGATTAATTAATTTTGAATGGACTAATTCAAGGGAGAAAGATTCTTAATTCCAAAACCACCAAGTGCATAGGTAATAAAAAATTGTTTCCTAGAGATTGACAATATTCCTTCCACAAATCATTCTAATACAAAATAAAATTTTCGACAATGTATCAATATTTTTGATAAATGGGCTTGGCTAGGAGTAGATAATGAATGGGTAGACCATCATAGAGACATTTTCATGTCATACTAGGAATGAACATAAAACCATTGAGAGGGATTTACCTTTCCATGATGGAAGTTGTCTTGTAACATGGATCAAGGAATTGCTAATATGGGAAGAATCAGGCCTTCCCAATGACATGGTAACATCTTGTTAAGTGCCAGAAAAAATTATTAATTCCTTCCCCGATCATCCAAAATACTGATTTTTCTAGAATCTGAAATATTATTTCCAAAGAATATGAATGACTTATTCCAACTTATTTCATGGATTTAGGGGATTTTATACTAAATAAAATATTTCTTGATGCATCTGGTGTTTCTCATCACACACCTGGTGGGTCTCCACACATGCCATTTACCCGTTGGATTCTTTTCTGGAAACATAATCCATCCAAATATCCTTCATTGAAACTCGTATTTTTGACTATTAGTATCCAATACAATGTATAAATCCATATAGAACATGATGGTCCCTACAATTATGGACTTTTTTGATATGATATACATTGTTTTTGGAATGGGGATTGGTGATGAAATTTCTATAGACAATGGTGATTAGAAAGAAGATAAAAATATACCCTTGAGTGGATTCCCTCATAATTATGGGAATGGTTACTATAAATCTACATACTAAATGTAACCCCTATCAGATATGGTGTGGGTCCTTAGTGAAAAGAGTGAAACTCTCTTCCATACTAGGGAGTTAGTCCATGAACAATAAATTAGAACCCTCAACCACCGTGGATGTTGATGCTCTACAAAAACATAGAGAGTGGAACCACCATATCAAATATGATGCAATTACTAAATGTCCATAGTGGATTCCCCTATCACTATAGGATGCAGGTGCACAACCAATCGAGTAGAACCGACATCAGTATTGGTTCATGTCCTCTACCTTAAGAGTGAACCCACTATTAGGTAGGGTGAGAGCCCTTGTGACACTTTAGTGGAATCCCCTATTAGCTTGGGAGAGGGTACTGTAACAATTATTAATTAGTGTAACCCTCTTTATGAACTAATTTCTGGGTCCTCTACTTGGATTTTACCCCATGTTTGTGATAATTAGTTTTGAGGTGTGGGCATGACACATTTACTCCATAACCAACGTGTGTGATGGTGGGAATAATAAATGGACTTATAGAACTATTGGAATTTTTTTTCTTGGCTAAACTGTGATATGGAGATCATCATTCCCTCTGAATTGTACTTTTTTAATTGTGAATATATATATTCATATATCTGTCTATCCAAAAGAATTATTTTTTTCCTCTACTTCCATAGGTTGTAATGATGCATGGGGTATTCCATATTATTAATGTATTTATCTTCTATTTATTGGATGACCCTACACTCCTATAATATTTCGAAATGACTATATGATAAGTTGAACTACATACTGTTATGAGTCCCTTGTGTTTGAATGAAGTTACACACTCTTCAGCTGGGTTTAGATATTCTAATTTATTTTATCATGCATCTTGTGTACTATAAACTTTGTTTTTAATTATTTTTTACCTCTTAATATCCCCCTTTAAAATTTTAGGCATCCAAAATGGTATGTATATACACACCCCTACATGGGGTTTTCCAAAACATTTTGTGTCTTATGTTGATGATGGATAGGTTGGTGCTGACTTCATTAGATCATAGGTATACTTAGTACGTTGGACCACATATGGTGGTCCCAAATAATATATCAAGAGTGGGGATATCATATCTACATACATTTCTTGTTTTTTCAGGCTAGGACTTATTTCATACTGGGCATTAATTTTATCTCAATACCTTTATTCTTTCACGGTCATACACATGTACACCTGAGAGAGTTATTAAGATTGGATTACTTTCATGTTGTTGTATATATTTTTTATTATTGTTCCTATGTACTTCTATATTAAGGTGGTTGGGTGTAATCATATAGGATCATAGAAAAATTATTCCCATTTAAGATATTCATATTCATAGTTGTCTCCACATATTGGCCTAAGAAGCTAGGCTTTGGTTACTTGTGGTTCGAGCCCCATCATTGGTTGGGTCGAGACAATACTCTTTATATTATTATTCTTAAATATTAACATCTCTAGTTACTCTTCCTATTATTCTACCCTATTTCAGCTTCATCTACCTTTCTTTATCTAGTACACATCATACTCACCTCCTCATCGTTAAATTAAATAATTTTCTCGACTATGGTATTCCATATAACATGAAAAATAATTTTCAATGTATTACATTAAAGAATCATATTCCTAACATTATATTTAAAATTTAAATTTGATATTTTAACTGCCAACATCATTAAATGTTACATAAGATAATATCATCATCTATTTTATCATCAATTATCATTGGAAATATCCAGGTCATCATGGCATGAGAAGTAGTGTTTCAGTATGGAAAATCATTATTCATTAACTACTTCACACATTTTGGTGTTAAGGAATAATCCATAATTAAATTCTTCTTTTCTGACTCTATGCTCATTTCACTACTCTCATCCTCAATGTGTATTTATTATTTTCTATAAACTAGTAACACAATGTACATTTTAATATTTTTTTCCATAAAACTATTTATTCGACATCATAATTTATATTATTATTATTTTTATTTATTATATTTCATTCATCAAAAATTCCCTTCTAACTTCTGAAAATATCTCAATTTCCCAAAAACAAATATTCATGTATTATATTAATATTTTTATTCTTATGATATAAAATCATGAAAATGGTGTTTATTATGTATGAACATCTTATATATCGACCATTTGTTAAATAATATTTCTAATTATTTATGAAAAATAATTCCAAATTTAAGAAAAATATCCATACATATCAGCATTGAATATTATTTATTACGTGGTTTATATAAATTTATAACTTAGTTTTCAAATATATATAATGGAAAACTAAATAATAAAAACCTTACATATCAGTGTAAGGAGTTTCCCTTTGAAAATCATAGTCCTAAAAAGTCATTTTTGTCTGGGATAACTAACTATATAAAAGTGCTATTATCATAAAAAATCAATACTATTCAAAAATTGATGTTACAAAATTAGTACTAATAACTCTATTTAATGGTATAGTCACCAATCAAACTTATAATTCTATATATTATCTTCTAGATCTAAAAAATTATTATCTTATTTATAACAAAAATTAGATCTTTAACATTCATACATACAAAATAGCAATTCCAACTTTATTCAAAACCCCTATAAAGTTCATAATAGCTTAAATATAACATAATAATCATTATTTATGTACTTTTGAAATAAAATTTCTGTATTAAAAACAAAAACCTATATACGAAAAATATTCAATTCACTCTATAAAAATATATGCATCATATATTAAAAACCATATCCATTCATGTGCTAAAAAATAACCCCCTCATAATATTTTTATAAACCATTTAATATTTATCACCCTTATAACATAACACAATTAATAATGAATCATCATTAAATAATTCCAATCACAAATGATATACACTTTTAATGGAAACAAGAACACTGAAAAATTATATATTGTTTTATAGTAAATTAATTTTCATCCACTACATTAAATATTATGATACTACATTAGAAAAATATCTATCTAACATAATTTAATGCACTTATGAAATACATTCAAGAATAAATCATCCCAAACCATGTTTTCATTCAACTAAAATAAAATGATCACAAGTTGAGAACATATTTTAACACTTTTAAAATAGTGTATAAATATATTCTACTCTCGAATAAGAGATCCCTCAACTATTAGATTCCACACATATTATTGGACTTTTTTTCAACAGTATTTCCATCTTAACCGTCTATATATACATAATGTGATAATCATAAACTGAATTATATTTTATTTCTTATTGTTTTTATATTAATTTCCAATGATTAAGAGGGAGAGGGTATGGATTTATCAAAACACATTCAATAATAAGTGAAAGATAATATTTTTTTCAACCATAACAGATTAGTAATCATTGTTCAATTTTTTTGAAAAATTAATTGATCATGTATCCATAAATTTATCTCCCATTACATATTTGGTGAACTAAATTCTTATTGACATTATAAATATTACATGTAAATGAATGTTTCAATTGAGACCATTATTTATAGGATTGATATTTTTTCCAAAAATAGAAACACCTTAATCTTTTATGTTTCATTGATTTATTATTCAATTGATATTTCATCATACATATTGTGAATATGTCTATTTTGATTATATTTTAGATATTATAAAGTTAACTGACATCTCAACAAAATATGTTCTCATCTTGTGATGTATCTTATTCTTTATGTGTTATAACACCATCTAAATGTTATCCCCAATTGAAGAAGTAGTGTATTGACCAAATATTTAAAACATTATACATCATCATTCATAAGATTATTTAAAAAAATATATATAATAAGGATTTATATTTATATTTTATGTGGAATAATATATATGTAAATATATTATCATAATTATAATAACAATGTATATAGAGAAAATAATTCATGGTGCTCTTATTCCCATAATAGATCCAAAATTTCATGTAATATCTTATGGAAAATACATAAATTAAAGGGGGATTTAAAATCATAGTAATAAATAAAGATGGAAATAATCCCTAACATGAGAGTTCAACGAATAACATGGTACCAAATGAGAATGTCAATAATCCTAAAAACATAGAATACGGAAATTAAATCAAATCATCACAAAATCTTAATCATTTGAAAACATTGTAATATAATAAATCAGGAGATAATATATTGGCTACCCACCATTATAACACAACATATGCTAACAATAAACATTGTCATCATATTCTAATATTTTCTACCTTTATATCATAATTTACATAGGTTATCTGCTCATGTACTATATATTTGATTTTATCATAAATTATATTTATCCAATGCAAGTAGGTATATAATGAAACCACTAATTCAATTATATTACGAACATTCATATATGTTCCTTAATATGAATGAATAAATTCACAAATTAGAAGGGAAATATACACCATAATATTGTAGGCGGTTTCAGAATGTTGTCTTAAGAAATACCTGAATGAAATAACATATAGAATCATTATAAAATAATAAAATAAATAATCTTGGATATAAATTTTTGAAAAAGAACATAGGGTTTGAACATAGTGTTCCATTAAGGAAAAAATTAGTAGAAAAATATACTAGAGGAATAAAAACATACATCTAAGGTGAATAGAATCAAAATGTGTAAATGATAGTTAATGAAATTTAAGGTTACAAAAAAATTCATTCATTACATAATATGAGATTTTAGATATTATAAAAGATAATAAAAACAGTTTATAAGTACATTCATTACATAATATTAGGTACTAGGGGTTCCCTTAAACTATGATTATAAATAAGATAAAATTTAGACGGGAACACATAAATGCAATTACTCCAACAAATAATTATAAATCAAACACATAATATATATAACGGGAAGTCATATAAAAATATAGATTATATAATTCAATATAATACATTCGAAAATGGATCAAAAGAACGAAAATGGGTCAATAAAGTTAAGAATTTGGTACAAGTAATCTATTAGATCATGTCTGAAAGCAATATACACGTGCACATTACATCAGAAATAATAAAATTAATTTCAAAAAATATATTCCAAAAAACCATACACAAAAATATTTCAATATTTGGGTTCTATTTTTTATAGTTGGTTTAAAATTATTAACACAATTTTCTTTTATTATAGGTAAATTATATTTTTTGGTTAATTTCATCATAATACATTTAGTTTGATGATAATAGTCAATTGTGTGGTAAATTAGGTTTCTTATAACACAATAATACTACATTAGTAAAATATATATTCAATTTCAAATATTACCGTATAATTATGTAAATAAGGAATGATTCCTTGATATATCAATTAATTGAGATTAATGTTTCTATGAGTGTTTTTGTTATTTATTTCTTATATATAGAAATAAATTATTATCTTATAATATTCATTGTGTAAAATTCCAATTTTACATACTAAATACATTTTCAATGTCATATATGTTAGTGTTTCACCAAAATAATGAAATTTCATTGATGTATGTGCTAGTCTTCAGAGACACACATTTCCAGTTTTTTTCATTGATTTAGGATGATATTTTAAGACAGACATTACATTTTTATATTAATATTTTAGAATAGTGACCATTTTTTATCATAACTTCATTGATAGAAGATTCATGAGTGGTGTTGAAGGAGAAAATTACATTGAAACGTTTTCCTTAGAGTATTATATTTCCCTTTTTTATCAAATGGGAAACTTATTATGACTCTTTAGGTATGTCTTTCTATGAGTCCATGGACAAAAATGATTGGAGAGCATGTTTAGGATAGACTAGTCTAGTGTTTTTGGTTACCCAAGATAGTAGTAGTGTAATTGGGGGGATAAGGTCCCCGTTTATTAGTAAATAAAAGGGATCATATGTTAAACCCACAATTTTTATCAATTATATGACTTCGTTAATCATGAAACATGACTCACAAAATGTCTAATAATTGGTTTTGGAGAGATATAAGGATTATATACCTAAACTATTTTATAACAAACATGTTTTAAAAAAAAATTAACCACATCACAATATTAATCCACTTTTCCTTTAATTTACAATTACATTAGTAAGTCCACATTAACCCTTGTAAAATAATTAGAATGGTAAAAATTTAATTTAAAATTATATAATAAATTCATCATAATGAGTTTACGTATGGTATTTATTATGTATGAACATCTTATATACCGACCATTTGTTAAATAATATTTCAAATTATTTATGAATATAAAAAAATATCCAAATTCAAGAAAAATGTCCATACATATTAGCTTCGAATATTATTAATTACATGGTTTATAAAAATTTATATCTTACTTTTCAAATATATATAATAAAAATTAAATAATAAAAACCTTACATATAAGATTAAGAAGTTTTCCATCAAAAATCATTGTCCAAAAAAGTAATTATTCTCTGGGATAAATAACTATATCCCAGTTCTATTATCATACAAAATCAATATTATTCTAAAAATGATGTTACAAAATTAGTACTAATAACTTTATTCAATTTTATAGTCATCAATCACACTTATAATTCTATATATTGTCTTCTGGATCTCAAAAATTATTATCTTTTTTATAATAAAAAATAGATCTTCTAGATTCATACATACAACATAACAACTCCACCTTCTTTTAGAACCCCTATAATGATCATAATAGCCTAAATATAACATAATAATCTTTATTTATATATTTTTGAAATACAATTTTTTTATTAAAAACAAAAACCTATATAGGAAAAATATTCACTTCACTCTATTAAAATATATTTATCATATATTCAGAACCATATTTTTTCATGAGCTAAATAATAATCCCCTCCTAATATTTTTATAAACCATTTAATATTTATCTCCATTATAACATAAAACAATTAATAATGAATCATCATTAAATAATTCCAATCACAAATGATAGACATTTTAATTGGAAACAAGAACACTGAAAAATTATAAATTGTTTTATAGTAAATTAATTTTCATCCACTACATTAAATATTATGATACTACTTGAGAACAATATCTATATAACATCATTTAATGAACTTATGATACTCATTCAAGAATAAATACTCCCAAACCATGTTTTTATTCTTCTAAAATAACAAAATCACAAGCTGGGAACATATTTTAACTCTTTTAAAATAGTGTATAAATATATTCTACTCTCAAAAAATAAATCCTTCAACTTTTAGATTCCACACATTTTATAGGACCTTTTCCAATAGTATTTCCATCTAAACCATCTATAAATACAAAATGTGATAATCAGAAACTGATTTATATTTTATTTCTTATTTTTTTTATATTAATTTCCAATGATTACGACGGAGAGAGGATGGATTTATCATAAAACATTCATTAACAAGTGAAAGATGATATTTTTTCAACCATCATGGATTGGTAAGCATTGTTCAATTTTTTTGACAAATTCATTGATCATCTATCCATAAATTCATCTCCCATTAAATATTTGGAGGACTAACATCCTATTGTACTTATAAATATTACATGTAAAAGAATTTTTGAATTGATACCAATATTTATACATATTTTTTATAGGATTGATATTTTTTCCTGAAATAGAAACACCTTAATCTTTTATGTTCCATTGATTTATTATTTAATTAATATTTAATCATACATATTGTGTATATTTATATTTCGATTATATTTTAGATATTATAATGTTAACTGACATCTCAATGAAATATGATCTCATGTTGTGAGGTATCTTCTTCTTTATGTGTTATAACACTATCTAACCGGGATCCCCTCTTGGAAAAATAGTATATTGACAAAATATTTTAAACATTATACATCATAATTCGTAAAATTATTTTATAAATATATATAATATTTATTGTTATGTATATTTTATGAGGAATAATAGATACGTAAATATATTATCATAATTATTATAATAATGTACATAGATAAAATAATAAAGGGTGCTCTTATTCCCATAATAGATCCAAAATTTCTTGTAATATCCTATGGAAAATACATAAATTAAATGTGTAGTTTAATTCATTGTAATAAATATAGATGGAAATTATCCCTAACATGAGATTTCAACGAATAACATGGTACCTAATGAGAAGGCTCATAATCCTAAAAACATAGAATATAGAAATAAAATCAAAGCATCACAGAATAATAATCATTTGGAAATATTGTAATATATTAAATCAGGTGATAATATATTGGCTACCCTACAATATAACACAACATATGCTAACAACAAACATAGTCATCATATGATAATATTTAATACCTTTATAACGTATTGTACATTGGTTATCTACTCATGTACTATATATTTTATTTAATTATAAATTATATTTATCCAATGCAAAGTAGGTATGTAATGAAACCACTAATGAAATTATATTACAAACATTCATATATGATCCTTAAGAGGAATTAATACACTCATAAATTAGAAGAGTAATATAACCCATAATATTGTAGGGGGTTTAAGAATGTTGTCTTATCAAATCCCTGAACAAAATAACTTATATAATATTTATAAAATAATAAACTAAATAATCTTGGATATTTAATTTTGGAAAAGAACATAGGGTTTGAACATGTTGTTCCATTAATGAAAAAGTTAGTAGAAAAATAAACTAAAATAATAAAAACATACATATAATGTGAATAGCTTTAAAATGTGGGAATGATTGTTAGTGAAATTTAATTTTACAAAAAAATTCATTCATTACATAATATGAGATTTTAGATATTATAAAATATAATAAAAATATATTACAAGTACATTCTCTATATAATATTAGGTACTAGGGTTTCCCTTAAACTATTATTATAAAAAAGATAAAATTTAGACAGGAACACATAAATATAATTACTCCAACGAATAATTATAAATCAAACACATAATAAATATAACAGGAAGTCATATAAAAATATAGATTATATAATTCAATATATGACAATGAAAAATTGATTAAAAGAAAGAAAATGGGACAAAAATGTTAAGAATGTGGTACATGTGATCTATTAGATCATGTCTAAAAGAAATACAAACATTCACATTACTTCCAGAATAATAAAATTAATTTCAAAAAAATTATTCCAAAAAACCATATACAAAAATATTTAAATATTTGGGGTCTATTTTTTATAGTTGGTCTAAAATTATTAACACAATTTTCTTTTATAATAGGTACATCAGGTTTTTTGGTTAATTTCATCATAATACATTTAGATTGATGATAATAGTCAATTGTGTGGTAAATTAAGTTTCTTATAACACAATAATACTATATTAGTAAAATTTATATTCAATTAAAAATATTATCCTATAATGATGTAAATAAGGAATGGTTCACTGATATATCAATTTTTTGAGATTAATAATTCTAAGAGTGTTTTTATTATTTATTTCTTATATATTGAAATAAATTATTATTTTATAATATTCATAGTGTAAAATTATACTTTTAAATACTAAATACATTTTCAGTTTCATCTATGTTTGTGTTTCACCAATAAAATGAAAATTCATTGATGTATGTGGTAGTCTTCACAATCACACATTTCCATTTTTTCATTGATTTAGGATGATATTTTAAGACAGATATTACATTTTTATATTAATATTTTAGAATAGTGACCATTTTTTATCATAGCTTCATGTATAGAGGATTCATGAGTGGTGTTGAGGAAGAAAATTACACTGAAATGATGGCCTTAGAGTATTATATTTCCATTTTTACACCATTGGAAAACTCATTATGTCTCCTTAGCTTTGTGTTTCTATGAGTCGAAGGACAAAAATGATTGGGGAGGATGTATAGGAAAGACTAGTCTAGTGATTTTGGTGACCCAAGTTAGTAGTAGTGTAATTGGGGGGGGGGGGTGTGGTCACTGTTTATTAGTGAATAAATGGGAACATATATAAAAACACATTTTTTTATCAATTATATGAATTCATTAATCATGAAAAATGTCTCACAAAATGTCTAATAATTGGTTTGGGAGAGTTATAAAGATTATGTACCTAAACTATTTTATAAAAAACATGTTTCAAAAAAAATTTACCACATCACTGTATTAATCAACTTTTCCTTTAATTTATAATTACATCAGTAAGTCCACATTAACCGTTTTAAAGTAATTAGAATGGTAAACATTTAAATAAAATTTATATAATAAATTCATCATAATGAGTTTAAATATGTAAATAATTTATTAAAATAAAATACCTATGATCTATATAAATTAAATCGATAATTAGAAAAATGGTAAAACCCATTTTTTTAAACAAGTATATTTAAAACACAATAATTTTTTCATGGATTAAATATCATATATTATTTTATAAAATGTAATTAAAATGTCTATTTGTACTAATATAATATTTATTCACAAAAAAGTAGTTAAAGATCTAATTTCAGTAGGTGATAATTTTATTTAAAGAAAGAGATGGAAATTTTTTTTTATAAAAACACGAAATATATTCTACAAAATGATAGGAATGGGTTTTATATATCAACATAATAATGTAATGAAATTATTTTATCATGATAAAATATATTTTTTATTTTAAATATTTTGAAAAATATATTCATCTAAAATAAGATAAGTACTAGAGAAGTCATTATTTCATCACTATTAAACAAAAATATATTTTGTTCTTAAAAAAGGATAAAATTTAATCTAAATAAAACATTCACATGATGAATAAAAAATGAAATTAATTTTAATTAATTAAATATATTTATAATATAAAAAATAAATTCATTTAATTTTTTCATAAAAGTGGACAATGTTTGTTTTCTAAAAATGCATTTTAATGCATAATATATATCTATATTATTACAACACAAATTCCATATTCATGTTTTCATAATTAAAATTATTCTAGGGAAATAGATGGATCATCCATTTTAATTTTTTTTCAACTATAAGATTTATATACCCCTGGCACAGTGATATGTATTTCACAATATCCTTCATCATATTTTTCCACAAATAGTGGAATTAGAAATAATAAATCATTATCATGTCTTTAAGGGTATATAGAATTTTGATCTACAAAAAAATCCTTATTTACCATTGGTTTAGATATGACATATATTTTTTTTCATAAATCTTACCACAGTTTCATTATCTATTTGGATCTCTATGGGTTTTACCGTTATCACTAATTCCACCTTATTTTGTATCTAAACAGAACCCATTTGGAATTTCATAATTTTTTCAAAGGGTTATAGTTGATATAAAATTTAAAATATATATAATGATATTCCCTGCCTTTTTTACACCCATGTCAATTTATTCCATTTATATGATGATTGTATCCATCTCCATTATCGTTTTGGAAACGGTTGCAAGATCTGGTCTACATATTGAATTTGTTACATTATTCACTTACCTAGTATCATCGTGAATTATGATATCAAATTCCCGATCAACAACAACCATCTTCACTGATGAATTTTTATTTCTATAAATATGAATATATATTTTACCATTTTTTCATTCATATATATTTTTTACTTGCCCCAATATATATAATTCCTTAAAAAATTCAAGATGATTATTATTTCATCTATTGCCTGATCATTCATTGGATAGTTCAATATATGATCCTTAAACTATCATATGAAAAAGGCTATTACATAAAAATTCTATAATAGAAAACTACACAATTATATATGTGAATAAATATTATAGAGAAAAAATATTACACCACCTAATTGTAGTGGGAGATTAAGTGTTGTGATTATATTTTTATTTAACTCATTAATAAATAAATCACATTCATAATGCTAATTACACATTACTCCATTAATAAATAAATTAGATAGATGGGTTGGTCATCGTGATAAATTTCACGCATATCACCAATAATACTTACCTAATCAAAGGAAACTATGTATTTTTTCAACAAATGTTAGTTTAGGCCATTACATGATTAACTTAACAATTTAAGGATATATATATATATATCCCTTCCCATTTGATAAAATACCCCCATAATGAGACATTATCTTTCCAAAACTCACAATTATTATATTAATCATAATATATCTCCTTCGATAATGATTTTTTCTTATCATTGAATTGACTCACACATTCCAACATTTTTTCATAGTATATTAAAATATCATATAAAAATACCAAAACAAATTTAAAATTATAATAATTAAATAATGTTTTCATTATAGTAATGAATAGTTCTATAGAACTATTGATTTCAAATATAATTGCTATGAACTCATTATGATTGTAAATTATATTAATGGATGATATGTATATAACATCCTTCTTCGATATTTATTTATGAAATCCTAACTAAAGGTCAACATATGAGATATAATGATCTTCAAAAAACTATTCAATAATGTTATAAAGTTATGGAAATTGATAATATTTAATGATCATTATTTTTTTAGTCTAATGGTAATTGATGTAGTCACCAATAAACACAAATGTCCTAATGAAAATGTGAATTGGTGCACCCTATAGTGAAGTTTCTAGGAATATAAAGCCCTTTACCATGTAATAAAGATGTTTTAATTTTAAATATTTTATTTAATGACATTAATTCTTTCTGGAATCATCTATATCAGTAATGAACTTTGTATAATTAAAATAGATAAGACATCATATTAGTCGAGAGGAATGCCAAGAAGCCCTTCAATTAATAGGTCAATATATTCCCTTACAATCTGTATTTCATCCAATGATTTTGTATCATAGCTATCAATAACCTAAGCAATATATGTACTATATGAGAGCCTCAGAATCATTTATCTTGATGGAATATAAAAAAAGGGATTCGTCATTCTCCACTAAGAAGCTGTAGAGAATCACAGGATAATTTTAAAAATTTAATGTGATTTCCTTCTACTGAATTTTTATATAGGATATATATAATGGAATCCCATCCATATCATTTTTAAATGAAATTAAAAATCATGGAGTATGAAAATATTTTCTTATAAATTCATCCCACGTATATTATATTTTCATGACATGTATACTTGAAAGGAAAGGTTACTCCATTAGTTGTTTGGAATAAAAATTTACACCTTTGATTTATACAAATATTATAATTGTTATACTGAATCCTCATGATATGTTTGAATGCATAGATAAATAATCATATGTTATGTTCACAATAAAATAATTAGTAATAAGAAATCCAATAATGACCACATTTTCTGGATTCAAATCAGTGGTAGTTATAAATATAGACATCCTTTTTTCTCACATTCATGAAATATGTTGATGTGGTTACATTTTAAATCGTTTTTATTAGGGTTGGGGTTTTCATATCGAGTGTGTTTATCATAATTGAACCATTTTTTCTATCAGCTGAGTTTTGACCAGAAACATCTATTGATTAATATAGTTAATGTGAATCATCATATGACTTCAAAAAATTTTATCTCTATGATCATCTGTTCCACAATTGAAACACATTATTTCCCCCATGAGGGTAACACCCAAACCTTTTTATGAAATATACATTTCAATAATATGAATTTTTAGTATATTTCATTCCACTACACACTATATAATGCATGTCCCACACATAACGACATCTTTTATCGCATTACACGAAACATAGATATTCTATTAAAAACATTGTTTTATTATCAAAATAATTTAAATAAGAAAATTATGACCTTGTTTTATTTAATTAATGTATGAATATAAAAAACTTAATTAAGAAAGTATGGTTTATAATTAAAAGGAAATAATTTTTTAAAAAACTAATAAAAAATCCACATGTTTGTTTTATACCAATTACATAATCAAATAACTTTATTTGGATTATAGTATAAAAATATATACACATATATATATTCAATATTGTTTTTAATATTCATTTGTTGTTTTTTCTAGACATAATATAAAAAAAATCTGTTTTATGCTTAAAATAAATATTTTTTTAAAAGCTGTCCAATCAAATTTTATTTAAACACATTTTGTAATTATAGTTTATAATTATTTTAAATATTTAATTTGAAACAATAAATATCATATTTGAATGTATAATATCGTAGAATTCATTGGTTAAATTTCTATTTTTATATACTTAATCAGATGATAAATATTAGAAAAGCTTGTTTTTATTGAAAACAATATTTTGATTTCAATTACTTATAAGGAAAAATTATGTTTTATATTATTTTAGATTTTTAATTATCTGTAAAGACCCATAATTTCAAAGTAATTTAGATTCAAATATATGGTAATTTTACGAGTCTGAAAAAATTGACGGTGACAATATCTTATGTAAAATTTCCATGTTATTTTTTTTAAGATAGTGTTGCCACATATTTTGCAGGTTTTGTAATAATAAATTGTGGGAGGTTAGGGTTTGATATTTTTAATTTTTGTTCTTATTGAGCCGCTAGGTACTGCTCTAACGTGGAGGGTGTGGGCCAAACAAACATGGATCAACCCCTCTGTCATTCTTCTTGAATGGAGTATCGTTCATGATGAAAGAAGGTGACTTTGGTGACAACGACTGATGATGGTGGCTGGCTCCGATGGAACTCGAGAACTGCCGATGAAGGCATGGCTCCCCGTCGCCCCACCATCTCCATGCCCTGAATCGCTCCGATGTCTATGGCCATCGCCGCCCCACGGCCTCATCGTGCCGCCCAGTGGCCTCGACGCGCCTCCCCGCGGCATCCGCGACGTCTGCCCTCCCAAACGAGCAGCCACGCAACCTCCTCCCTCATGGAAGAGCCTACCTACGACCTTCTCCCTCCCTGCCAAGCCACACCGTGGCCTCCTCCCTTCTTCCAGAGACACTCCGGCCGAGCCGCCTCACAGCTGTGCTCCCTAGTGGGTCCCCACACGGTCGAGCTGTCCCGCGCCTTCGCGACGTAACCACGTCCGAGCCGCCCTGTGCCCATGCGGCACACTTGTCCCGCCCCCATGCGGTGAATCCTCCCCACACCCTCTCGGTACCCCAGCAACCCTCATAGCCTTCCAGGGTGACCCGAACCGGGTCGGACCGAGGTGACCCGAACCGGGTCAACCTAGGGCAGGTTGGGCTGGGTCTTTCTGACCAAGTTGGACCAAACCCCAACTAGATATGACCTTATACATTACATGGGCCATAACATTGGCACCAAACATCCATTTGATGAACCATCAGTGGCACCAGAATCCTTGGAGCGAGACGGTCCCTTTGGAATATGCCAGTAGAGTTTTTGATAAATTCGGGGAATGGTCGGGTTTCATCAAGCATGAATCCGCCAGGGCCCTAGGGACAAAAAGAAAAATAACTCACAGACCGAGCATCCGAATAATGTGTCATCTGTTAAATCTAGACCCCTATGAAATGATGTTCTTTTGAGATACTTCTTAGTGGGACTTCATGGTAGTTGGAGTATCAAATAGTGGCATGGGGAGCGGACTCTCTTGGAGATGAGAAAGCCTAGTGAGGAAAAATAGTAGCTGGATATGATGTGAAGAATGAATAGAGAAATATTATGTGGGACAACACTTAGAGTGATCCTGTGTGGGTCAGCATCGAGTGATCCTATGTGGGACAGCACCTAGAGTGATCTTATGTGGGTCAGTACTTAGAGAGATCCTTTGTGCGTCAGCACCTAATAATCATATGTGGGTTAGCACCTAGATATCTTGTGTGGGTAAGAACCTAGAGAGATCATGTGTGGTTATTCACCTAGAGAGATCCTATGTGGGTCAGCACCTAGAGTGATCATGTGTGGTTCAACACCGAGTGATCTTGTGTGGGTCGGCACTGAGCAATCTTGTGTGGGTCAGAACCTAGAGATACATTGTGGGTCAGCACTGAGAGATCCCGTGTGGGTATGCCTTTTAACATAGTAAGATGATTCATTAGTTAAATCAAAAAATCTCTACTACTGTACTTATTTTAGGCCCGATGTGAGCTGATTCTGTACCTATGTGGTACATTATCTTTAGAGAAATACCTTGGTTTTATTCTTCTGTGTGTTGTACCTGTGTGGTACTTTCCTAAGTGGTATTTTTTCCATTATGGAACATTTGAGCATGGGGATTTGGAGTTGGACTCTGTCTTTTCTTCTTAATTTAGATGGGTTTACTTCATAACATATGTATATGTATGTGCTTATACCAAAGTAGGTTTATCAATTGTTTCCTTCCTTTATATTTTATCCTTTTTGGATTTTGTGAGACCATGAGGGTCTCAGGGTCCCTACTGAGTATCGTGATACTCATCCCTGCATGGGTTGTGCCCATACATCCTTATGTTTGGTGCAGATGACGGGTAGGGCTGACTGTGGATGAGGGTACCAGGACTAGATGTAGCTCAGAGGTGGACGTTAGACCAAGCGAACCATAGAGAGGACCGTTTTTGAGCTTTAACTACCCTTCTGGTAGGAATTATGGTGGACGATCCAAGATCTTCTTTTCACCTATCATCAGTCTTGTACTTTCCATTTTTTCTGGTAATTTCTAGTAGGGCTTGTATTCTGGCCCCTTTTTACTTTTTTTACTCACTCTGTTTATTATTCAGTTTACTTGAGTTCGTATCTTGTTGTGTGATTGGTAGTGTCTATTATAGGTTATAAAGTCAATGCCTTCCCAATTTTCGGGAAAACTCTCTCTGTGCTAGTAGGCAGCCCCTGGAATATGAAAGGGGGCCCTGGGGTAGTCACAGCATGGGCCCTGGGGGATGGGTTGTGAAAAATAGGTATCAGAGGAGTCAGTTCTACTGTATAACATAGGACTCTAATCTTTCTTTTTAATGGTAATAATGTTAAGTGTAGTGAGTACAGTTATCTGTTTATGGAATTCAGTGTTAGTGTAGTGGCTGACATATCCATACACTAGGACCCCGACTTCTGATTTTTATCTTAGTGCACGAAAACACTTGTTGAGTGTGTTTTGAATAGTTTTCGTTGTGATGTCCTTGAGTCAACTCACCAGGTATAACTTTTTTATTGTGGTGCACCTGTTTTTTTTTTCATGATGCATCTATGAAGAAAGCCAACTAGGGTTCCAATATTTTTACGCACTGATAGCCCACCAAGCGATGAGGCCTTGGTGTAGGGACCTCTTTCAGTATAGGCACCATCAAAGGAACCAGCGGTACAATTCCCCATTGGGAAACTGTTACCACCATCCCCAGAAGTAGAGGTTTCATGCTACTTGAGCAAGTTTCATGAGTTACAGCTCCAGAGGCCACCCAAGATCAGGGGAGAGATGGTCCCACATGCAGCTAAGGTTTGGTTGGTGGTTGTAGTTAGAGTCATCCGAATAGTAAGGACACCAGCCGATCTATTAGTGATCATAGCCACCAGCCTTCTATAGGCAACAGCAGGTAGATGGTGGAGCTTGATTCTCTAGGTTCACGACGAGGTGACACTTCTCTAGGATGACTTCGAGAGCCTGTTTTAGGTAGAGTTTGTCCCAGCGACTCTTTGCGCAGTGAATATAAAGGAGCTACTTCATCTACAGTAGGGCATCATGACTATGGCTCAATACTTAGCGATGTTCCCTTAACTCTCATACAACTCCACATATATGGTGCGAGACACATTTTTCAGGGCTCGGACCTTCGAGCAGGGGCTCAAGAAGGATATCAGGACTTCAATGATCTCACTCATCATCCTGATGTAGGCAGGGGTGTTATAGATAGCCTTTTAGTGGAGAGTTTCTTTGCCGACCAGTCAAGAACAGTGAGACACACTACTAGTCATCACATAGATGAGTTTTCTATAGCTGTCAGTAGACAAATGACACAAAGGTCCAAGAGGATCAAACCTATAGGTGGACGAATACATGACTCAGGATCAGTTGTGCTGGGTGCCCAAGGTGGAGCCAGTCATTCTAGGAGCGGGTAGTGTTACGCATGTGGCGGGGAGGGTCACATGGCTCATGACTTTCTGACCCGCTGTACGGATGATCAGCATATGGTCGAAGGACCGCCAAGGTAGAGACATAGATTTGACGGAGAAGGTCCACATGGAGCATGAAGACGTGGTAGAGGAGATGGTTGTGTAGCTGGTGGTGGGTGACGATTCGAGATTTTACCACCACCACCACCAAGAGATCCTCTCCGACTATATGGAGAAGGTGGAAAGGGGAGAGCTCAGCTCTAGGTAGCAGAGGGTAATGATCATGGCACTCCATAGATGATACGAGATACGATCTATGTCAACTCCACCTTATTTGCAGTACTTATATACACAGGTGTCAGTCATTATGTTATTTCCACTAACCTCTTTCGGAGTTTGAAGATTCCGATGGAGCCATTGGCTTGATCCTTACATCTAGAGACTCCTATGAGAGAGTATTCGATGATTACTGACTAGTTCTGGGAGTGTGATCTTACTCTAGGAGGCAAGAGATTCAGCTGGAATCTCCTAGTAGCAGTGTCGAGGCCTTACGACGTCATCTTGGGAATGTACTAGTTATCTACAGTCCATTCTTAGATTGACTGTATTAGGCATAAGTGTGGTGTTTCCACAAAGATGGGACCATGTTTACCTTCAACAGCGATAAGGGAGCCTTTTTAGTAGATGATGGACTTACCTGAAGTATGGTTCAGCTGATTACACATTAGTTGGCTTGCCTTACCTCAAAGTTGTATATGTGGAGAGTCCGAGTTATCCTCTAGTGGTGGACTAGTACGCAGATGTTTCCCCGAATTATGTCTCAGTTCCACCACCTCATAGAGAGGTGGACTTTTACATTGACATGTATTCTGGGAAGACACTAATATTTGCACCAATGTATTAGATGGATTCTGTGGAGCTTCATGAGCTACGGGTAAAGGTGGAGGACTTACAGGGGAAATGGTTCGTCAGGCCTAGTGTTTCTCCTTGGGCAGCCCCGATTTTGTTCGCCCAGAAGCACTACTAAAAATGTGGGTTTTAGCGACAGCCAAAGGTTGTCTCTAAAGCCCTTTATAGACCGAGCTGCAACCGCTTTTGGCGGTCGCAGTTCCTCCATCGGTATATCTCAATACCGACTGACACAAGCGGCCACTAAAACTCACCTTTGAAACAGCTGGATATTTGGTGTTGATCATACGCTGTGGAATGCGGGTGTATAGGAGGTTACCAAGGAGGGACCCTGATCTTGGGTCAATGGACATGGAAGAAGCATAATGGCTGGGGGGAGTGTTTAGGCTGATGTTAGGGAATGAACAATGGTGGTCGAATGTCGGGGGCGACAGGTTCACTAGCAGCATTGGTAGGGGAAACGGGGTGGCGGTGATGGGGGAGACCTATGGTGGAGGTGTGGCGATGGGAGGCGTCGACGGCTATTGCAGTGGGTGACATTGAGGATGACAATTTAGGGGGCTAGAAAAATCCCACCATTTACATTTCCGCTTTAGCAACTGCTTTTGGCGGTCACTAATAGTATCAATAGCGACTGTCAATGGCTCTCTCCCTCTACCATAGGCACATAAACTAAAAAATCTAGTAGAGAAGGAAGATGGTATCTTGAGAATTTGTGTCGACTATCGGCGCCTGAACTAGGTGACCTTGAAAAACAAGTACCAACTCCAGAGGATTTCTGACCTCTTGGATCAACTTAATGGAGATCGATTGTCCTCAAAAATAGACCGTAGATATGGCTATCACAAGCTCAGTGTAAGAGAAAAGGATGTGAAGAACAATAATTTCATATGTCTATATGACTATTATGAGTTAATGCTTATGCAATTTGGTGTAACCAACGCTCCAACAATGTTCATGGGACTCATGAACAAAACCTTGCATCCATTCCCTGATATCTTTGTAGTAGCCTTCATCGACGACATTCTTATATACTCGACTTGTAATGAGGAGCATGCCTATAATTTTTAGGTAGTACTGGACACACTCCATGTAATGGCTAGGAATTTCTATGGAAATATTTTTTCATAAATTCATGTGTTTTTTACATGTCCACGAAAATTGACAGCCACTGATACTGAGGCCCAGTGATCCCAGAATCAATTTATGAAGTTTTTTTCGGGTACATTCAGTAAATGTACGAGCAGGTTTTCATAACTTTTGAACCGGTTCCCGGAATTGAAATTTTAGGGCACCATTGAACTCGCAGCAACAGTATTCATTTAATAAGACTTTCATCTCCTCATATGTTGGTCGATATTAAAAGATAGTTTTGGGTTTTTATATAAAGAATTAAATAAAAATAAAGTCGTGTCACATTATTTTTATTTTTTGGTTAAAACATACATGTGGAAGTAGGAAGTGTGGGGACCACCCGACCATAACCTCCCATGAGAGGTTACGGTGGTGCGTCCCACTTGAACCTAACCTCCCGTGAAAGTATACGGTGTGGGGACCACCCGTGACTAAACCCCATAATAATTATGGGAGTGGAATCCCTCTCAACTCCCATTATTAATATCAGAGTGTCTCTCCACCCCCTCCTTTAATTGTGAAAATCTCATGAATTAATTAAGTGGATCCAACAAAATTAATTCACCCAATTTGAATATTATGCCAACGGTGTAATAGGATATTTTAAACTTTCATCTTTGGTTGGAATTTGTATTTTGTGTGGAACATTGGAGAAGAGATATCATAGGGTGAAAATATCTTGCCCATTAAGAACAAATAATGCTTCCAACGAAGAACACCTTAGACTACGATGAAATATCTCCATAGTCCTTCATTCTCGGACTCCAACTGATTTGGGATGTCTTCAACTGACCTTCCCTCCTCATCGTCATCAATGAACCGACACACGAGCTCTAAATTAGAAGTGTGTGTTGGATGTGATGAAAGAAGAAAACATCGTATTCTTCCCCGTGACTCTGTAAATGAACAATAAACAAAGGTAGGGGTGTGATTTATTTGATCAATATTAATCTATTTCCTCTCATGTTGATTTTTATTTCCCTTGATCTTCTTTCTATCAAACTAATTCAGAGGGACCAGGCCAAACTAACATGGCCTGATTTCTCTACCGTATTTCATGTGGTGCGTTCTTCGCTTTCTTCATGGGTGACTAACAGTGGATCATTGTGGGTTCGTTTTGTGACGTAATGATCTTCGAATAAAGACCCAACATCATGACGACCTAGATGAGGTGCGACGATGATATCGAACAATAGATTGGACTGACACGGGAAGGACCTTTCTCGAACTTTCTTCACGAGGGTGGATCAAAACATGTATTTTGAGCTG
Organism: Viscum album; assembly: GCA_963277665.1. Lineage (NCBI taxonomy): Eukaryota > Viridiplantae > Streptophyta > Magnoliopsida > Santalales > Viscaceae > Viscum > Viscum album. Next base: position 1,875,328,327 of record OY728142.1, on the reverse strand, counting down.
ATCAGAGGCCTGAAAACCCCAACAATGACTTCAGAACATCAGGGCGGCCTATAGTTTGAGGTTACGTGGTGATCTGACAATCAGAACAAATAACGGGCATCATAGGAGGTGTGCTTGTGAGAAGTGCCATTTATATTAAATTTCAGAATACATGGCATGTAATTCCAAAGAACACGTCGTGTAGTACGAGCATTATGTGGATAGGGTTTCAAGAATCAGATGGGTAACACACAATTTGTGACCCCTGTGATAGGGATTTTACTCTCTACGTAGAATGCCAGAGGCGGTCATGCGAGACACAGTGTGTATACTGGGAAATACACGAACATAGGAAGAATCACACAGCCTAACGACATGGCGTGTATTCCTTAAATAGCATGGAAGATGCGGCTTTGTGAGACTTGGCATGTATCCTGAGGATATACATACACGGGGTGGAGTACATGGGCATGTACTCCACCACAAAGCCAGGAAAGGCTAGTGACACAGGCTACCCCGTATACCAGTTACACGGGTTGGAGAACATGGGTTGAGGCCATGTAAGGGCACATGGCCAGCGTGTTGGGACCATGGTCTTCTATGAATGAATTGGAGTATGGTTTGTTTTTGTTGAAAATCCTCAGTGGATGTTCATAATTTGAACCAGCAAAGTGATTCTACAGTTCAAGCAAACAACAGTTTTGTAGGTGGTGACTTTTCCCAGTGTTTGCCAAATTTTTGGGCCTGAAAATCGACAAATGGACAAAAGTGTTTTTGGCAAAGAGACTTGTGCTCCATGCACTTTAAGGAAAGGAAACATTCTCACCATATGTTTTTCATGATTATAACATCAAAATATTGCAATGTAAAGTATGTGGAAAAATTATTGGTTGGGTCACGCAAGTGAGTTGCACGACAGAGGCTAGGCGGTTGGAGCTGCGCGTTGGGACTTACGCGCAGTGAGGACACTTGCACGGCACGATGTAGGGGGTCTAGTTTGCCTATAAATAGAGGACCAACCACCCTCATTTGGTATGTAGTTCAAGGCTTATAGATTTTTCGAGCTCTCTTCATGCAAGTGGTTGAGACGCGCAAGTGGTTGTTGGGCCACGCAAGTAGCGGCTACGTGCCGGTTGTTGGTTGCACCTCCAATGTGGTTTGGGATTTAAAGGCGCTGAGTCACGCAAGTTTGGAGTCGTAACAGGTAGTGTCACACAAGTGGTTTGGTGTCACCTGCCCACAGAGTTTGTACCGTGCATGTATCTTGCACGCTATTCTTGAAACCTGCACGTCGGGCATGGAGAAGCACGCCATGGTTGTTAAAGTACATCTTTACTTTTGAAGATGAACAAAAGCTGGATGATTTCCTGGTTCCCTCAGCGCAAAGTGATATTTTTCTTCTGGAGAGATTAGGACTTCAATAGAGCATCTACATACAATAGATGATACATTCTTATGCAATGATGAAAGGCCTTTACATCTATAAACTATGTGTGACTTCACCACAGTCAGTGAGCTAGGGGGAGTCAATGGGAGTGACCCAAGGGAAGTAGTGTGCTATTCCTGAACCTTTTTAAAGGTAGTGAGCCTGGGATAGATTTGTTGTTACCAAACCTTTGTAATCCACATATAGTGAAGTTTAGTAGAATTATGTACAACCGACAACCTGTCAGCGTATGCTCAATGGACGTTGCCCTTTGTGGTGAACCAAGGAAGAAGTGATGTGTCTTCTCTATGAATGTGAATGTTTTCTTTTTGATCATATTCATCATATAGGTTCAACCAGTCCTACCAATGTAGAAACAAGATCAATCACATTAAAAGAAAAAACTATCACCCTGAATCACCCCTCCCCTCTCAAGGTGTCCTAGGGTCTTTCATAGCATACACATAGCTGACCCCAGTTTCTTGGAGATGGCATGTAATCATACCACACACAATGTGCTTGCATTTCAACATGACCATATTTACAACACATGCCATTTCACATGGGCAGTAGTCAAGGACAAAAGACATGACATGTCTCCCTTTTTTTACATGTCGTGTACTTTTTTGAAAATGTCTTTTTCATCTTGCCCTATGTACCTTGGACTCTTTTTGTTTGGGTTAGACCCCGATGATGTGGCTGACCTTTAGGATACTTCTTTGTGGGAATTCTTGGTAGAGGAGAATCCACCAGTAGCTTGTGGAGTAGATCATCCAGAGTTGAGAGAGCAATTGTGCGGGAACCTAGTAACTATTTGATACTTGAAAACTACTGACTGAGGGACTCGGAGTGATTCGTATGGCCTAGTGGGGAGTACCTTGGTGTTGTAGAAGACCCACGGTGGAGGAGGGCCTAGTTGTGGCGGCAGACCCGCGGTACTCGACAGAGGAGTACCTCTGCTGGCTATAAGGGGGAGCGCCTAGTTGTGGCGGAAAACCTATGGTGGGGAGAGCCTCTGTATGACAAAGTAGACCCACAGTACTCAACAGGAGGAGTACCTCAATAGTCCAAGGATATTGGGAAGAGCCTCGGTGTCACGGAATTCCCACTGTACTAGATATTGGAGGAGTTCTTCAGTAGATAAGGGTTCGAAATGTTACTACCCCAAGAATAAATCCTAGTTTGAGATGATTCAGTAACTTTTGTGTTTACCTCGTGATTGAGATGGATTACTTAATAACATAGGTTTATGTATGGGAATATACATATGTGGGGTTATCTGTTGATTTCATACCTTGGGGTTTATCCTTTTTGAAATTTGTGAGACCTTGAGGGTCTTGAGGTCCCTACTGAGTATCATTATACTCACCCTACACGGTCTATTCCCGCACCTTGTTATATTGGTCGCAGATGACAGACAATGCTGAATGAGGCTGAGAGTACCTAGACTGGATAGTATCTGGAGGTGTACCTTACGATGAGTCGGTACTCAGAGGAAACTGATGGACATGGAGTGCTGAGGAGGCTATATGTACCAACCATTCAAGTAGGAATAACAGAGGATGACCCAACGATTGTTTTTTCCTTTATCCAGTTGTACTTACTTTTCTAATTCCTTGTACTTTACATTTGAGTTTGTATTTCCAACCCATTTACTTTTCATCACCCTTTTGTTATATAGTTTTCTTAGCATTTTGTATCCAACTATGTTCTCTATTGTGTGCGTTTTCTAGTTATAAAGGAAATGCCTTCCCATTTTTTGGGAATTACGCCTTTGGTGCTAGTCGCCAGCCCCTGGCATTAGAAGGACGGTTTGGGGTACTCCCGGCATGGGCCTTGGGAGACAGGTCATGAAAAATTGCTATCAAAGGTGTCAGTTCTACCGCAGAACATTGGATTCTGATTTTTCTGTGAAGAAATAGTTTCAAGGGTACTGAATGTGGTTTTCAGTTTAGGAAGTCCAGTGTTGGTGCGGCGACCAACGTATCCATACACCAGGACCCTGAATACTAATATCTAACTGAGTACACGAAGAAACTAACTACGTCTGTGTTTTCAAAAGTTTTCTTTAAGTCATCTCAACCAGGTCAGCTCACTAGGTAAAACATTTTGACCATGTCGCGTCTATTTCTTTCAGGATACCCCCACTCGGACGACCAGTTAGGGTCCTGATAGTTTTATGCATTGAGGGACCACCAAAAGATGAGGCCTTGGTGCATGGAACTTTTCCAGCAGAGGCACCAGCGTTACCACTCCCTGTTGGGGTACCGATGCCACCAGCCCTAGGACCATACAATGCACACCTCTTGAGCACATGTTACAAGTTCCAGCATTAGAATCCACCTAGGATATGGGGAGAGATAGACCCACAAGCAGTTGAGGATTGGCTGGAGGATGTGGTGAGAGTGTTCTGACTGTTTGGGATACCAGCCAACATCACGGTGATTCTTGATGCCGACCTTATATAGGGAGTAGCAAGCAGATGGTAGAGCATGATTCTCTAGGTACAGGATGATATGACGCTTCTCTAGGTAGACTTCAAGATCCTATTTCAGGTTGAGTTTTTCCCAGTGTCACTTCGCACGGTGTGCATATAAAAGCTACTTAATCTATAGCATTCTAGTATGATTGTAGCTCAATACTCAGTGAGGATCACAAACCTCTCATTCTACTCAACCGATATGGTATGGGACTCATTCTTCAGGGCCCCGACCATTGAGTAGGGGCTCAGACAAAAGATCAAAGCTTTGATTATCTCACTCAACATCCCGATGTAGGTGGGGGTGTCAGAGAAAGCCCTTCTAGTGGAGATTTTCTTTACTGAGCAGTATCCTTTAGCGAGATCCACCACCAATAGACTTGTAGCAGAGTCTTGTGTTGCTATCAACAGATAGATTTCATAGAGTTCTATGAGGACCATACCTACAAGTGGATGACTGCATGATTTGGGATCAGTTGTGCGGGGCACCCATAGTAGAGACATACATGCTAGGAGCGGGAAGTGTTTCTTATGAGGCGGGTAGGGTCACATGGCTTTTGACTGTCCGAACTGTCATTCAGTTGTTTAGTAGATAGTCAAAGGACTGCCCAAGAAGAGATAAAGATTCGATAGAGGTGATCCACTGGGCGCGGGCAGACATGGCAGAGGAGCTGGTTGTGCTGTTGGTAGTGGACGACTTTATGAGGTGTTTCCACCACCACCTCCATGAGGTCCACCCCAACCACATGGAGAGGTGGACATGTGAGAGTTCAGCTCCAGGAAGCAGTGGAATACGATCATAGTGCTCTGGTGATGATTCGAGGTACGATTTGGGTCTTCTTCACCGTAGCTGTAGTACTTATAGACACATGTGACAGTCAGTCGTTCCTTTCCAACATGCTCGTTTGATGCTCGGTGATTCTGAAAGAGCCGTTTGCTCAATCCTTATGGCTAGAGACTCCTACGGAAGCATATTTGAAGATTACGCGCTGGTTCAAGTAGTGTGAGCTTACTCTAGGAGGCCAGAGCATCAGCTAGGAACTCCTAGTAGTGGTGCCAAGGCCTTACAATGTCATCATGGGATTGGACTGGTTATATATAGACCATGCTCAGATATACTGTATTAGGCATAATTTGCAGTGTGTCTGCATGAATGAGACCAGTTTTACCTTCATGGGCGAGAAGGGAGGCTTCACAACGCAATATGGACTTACTCGAAGGAGAGTGCATCCGATCACTCATTAGTTGGATGCACATACCCTCAGAGCAGAAGATGTGGAGAGTCTGAGATATCCTATATTGGTGGACCAGTACACAGATGTTTTCCATGATGATTTCCCAGGTCTACCTCCTCGTAGAGAGGTGGACTTTTACATTGACTTGTACCTCAGGATGACACTGATATCTACACAAGCGTATCAGATGGATTGCGCGGAGCTTCGCAAGCTGCGTGACCACCTAGAGAACATGTAGGGGAAGGGATTCATCTAGCCCAGTGATTCTCCATGGGTAGAAACAATTCTGTTTTCCAAAAAGGATGATGGGAGCTTGAGGATTTGTGTTAAATATCAGTGCCTGAACCAGATGACCATGAAGAATAGTTACCCACTCGCGAGGACGTACAACCTCTTTGATCAGTTGAAAAGGAAATTGTGGTTCTCAAATATATACCTCAGATCATGCTATCCTAGCTCATATTTTAAGATGAGGATGTGCAGAAGACGGCCTTCAGATGTCAGTACAGACACTACGAGTTATTGTTTATGCCTTTTGGTGTATCCAAAACTCTGACAGTGTTCATGGGACTCGTGAATAGGATATTCCAAACATACCTCGATCGCTTTTTTGTAATCTTCATCGAAGACATTCTGATCTAATAGACTACTGATGGGGAGCATAAAAAACATTTACGAGTAGTATTGGAAACTCTCTAAGAGCACCAACTATATGGTAAGCTCTGAAAGTGCCAGTTTTTTATCTGAGAGGTTCACTTTTTGGGACATGTCATCTCAGAGGCTAGAGTTGTGGTCGATCCAGCAAAGATTGAGGCGGTACTTTCTTGGGAACCACCCAGTAATGGGACGTAATGTATAGAGTTTCTTGTGTTTTGATGGTTATTACTGATTTTTTGTTCAAGATTTATCTAGGGTTGTCACACTAATATCATCCCTGATGAAGAAGGGGCGACCATTTGTGTTGTCAGAGAGATGACAACAAAGCTTTCAGGAGCTGAGGTAGAGGCTGACTAGTACCCTCATCTTGAGGCTTCCAGAGGAAGGCATAGGGTATGTAGTTTACTACGATGCATCACGAACCAGACTCAGATGTATCCAGATACTAGAGGGAGCAGTGATCGCTTATGGTTCTCGAGAGCTGAGACAGCACGAGCAGAACTATGCTACCCATGACATGGAGTTACTAGAAGTGGTCTTATCCTTGAAGATGTGGAGACACAATCTAATGGGTGAGCATTTTTGTAGAGACCCAAAGCTTAATGTACATTAACATTACATTACATTTGCGGAATACTTAGTACATAACAAAAACACACACACAAGGATCGTAATAGTTTAGTGTCTTTGGAAACTCGGAACGTAATCTTCTAATCGTCGTGAAAGATCTTCAAAATCTCCCATAAAGATCTTCCTTTTTTTACCTAAAACCTTTCTTTATATCCTGGGGAAAATAAAACATAAAAAGGGTGAGCTCAAATGCTCAGTAAGGGTAAACAAAAGAAATATCAACCCCATCATATACATAATCACATAACTTTTGGAAATCTTAACCTGCAAAAGAGATCATAATTTCATAACATGGGGAAAATCATGGCAGTGAACAATAATCATAACTTAAAACATAAAACTTTGTGGCATTCACACATAATCATATAGAATCATTTCTTGTTAGTCAAGACTCATTGCCAAGACTATCTTAGTGGACAAAGTCCCTTTCTGAATCGAGTAACCCTCGTTTCAGTCCTGTTTCACTGAACCGGTATAACCTACCATTCCAGCCATGTCTATCTCATGAGATATAAAATCTTTACCCAATGCATTTGAGGGAGATATAGGTCCCACCCATCTCATAATGATACCATTCTTATGTGTTCCACAAAATCTTAAATCTTACATCATTGCATAACCCATGTAATAAAAATGGGAATCTTAAACATCGTGACATCATAAAACAATTCATATAAGATAAAGGAATTCGTAAAAATATTTCCATCACAACATAATCAAATCCATGTAATAATAGGGATAGAAACAGAACCCTTTATTATCTTAGATGGAAAATAATTTTCATAAAACACTTGAAATCCATTCTTGAGGAAAATATCCAATCTGCTTCAAAAACACTTTTCCTTTCATAACATGTCGTACAATTATAAAATAAAAGAAGTTGATTAAAAATAAACTTGGAAACTTTTAATGGAAGCTACTTGGAAATAATGTTTTAAAAATCCATTCATGCCATATAAGTTGAAAAAAAACATTCTTCGTACTTTTGTCGGAAAAGTCAAAAAAGTACCTCGTATGAAAAACGACAAAAGATTCCTTTCATATCTTTTACTAAAAACTCACCGAAGGGTAAAATTGGATATAAACTATTGTATAAGGATGGAAGTAATATTAAATATTGAGGTAACATGGATGTGGATGATAAAATACACCCCAGTAATTACCAAAGTAAAAACAATCTCGGATAAAAGTGAGATTGTGATATTTCCCTTACCTTAGGTCCGATTTGCTTCGTATGTGTCCGAACCTCCTGTATAATGATTTAAATAATGTCATTGACTTATTACAGAATCATATTCATTGTTAGGATATCATATATGGTTCACTTATGACATTATATTACCCGTTCTTTTGTAAATTCCATGTTAAAGAAGCGTTTTGGGTAAAATCGTTTCATTTATCGTAGGTGTTTTGACTTGTTGTTCTTGACATTATTATTACTTATATCATGATTTACTTACTTCCAGAATACAAAATATGATTTAAATATCATATATATTCAGTATATATATATATAATAGATAGATAAATGAAATGAAAAACATCGTTCATGGAGACGGTAGTCCGTACGTACGCATGAACGTTGTTTTCCTTTCCTTATTGTCTTGAATGGGAGTAAGTAGATGACATACATATATATATATATATAAATAAATCCAGTAGCTTTATAATGTCATATATTTCATTATTATTTCTTATATATACTTTATAATCATTCTTAAATGGTTAACATGGAGAATTAATCTCATCGCGTCGTGGAGACGGTAGTCCGTACGTACGCACGAGCGATGATATCATTTCCATAAATATTGAATTTAATTGGAGTGGATTATACAATATATCAGAATCAATATGATGTTGTAATAACTATGTATAGTTATTCTTTACACCATTATACCCATCCATGTAAGGTGGTGGTGGAAAATAGATTACACCACGGCGTGGAGACGGTATTCCGTACGTACGCACGCGCGGTGATTTCTTTTTCCGTAGGATGGATAGATGGTGAAATAGGGTTGTTTCATACTTATAATAACATATACGTATATGAGTGATACTGATGTTATTACTTCATAATGAAACAACCTAATAATAAGAAGTGGAAGAAGAAATAAAGATGAAAGAATTGGTAACGGTAATTACCTCTTCTTTGAAGCGCCTCTTTGAGACCTCCTCTTAGGGCACTAAAATTGGACTTTGAGGAAGACTAGAACCTCTAGGATGTTTCTAGGGAAGTGGAGAAGAGATTTTTGGCTGGGGTTGGCCGATCTTGAGTGCTCAAACTGGTGTGAGGAGGAGGGGGAGGAGGTGTCCTTTTATAGTGGAGGAGAGGGGCACCTTAGGAATACCTCAAAATATTATTTTATATTAATGTCAAAATCAGTTTATAATGGTTCCAAAGGGTCTTATTTCGAAGCTAAAGTGGGGATGGGTCGAAATCATATCAACCAATATGATTTAGACAAGTTTAGGGTATTAGTTTAACCTTATCAATTAGATTTAACTCTAAGTTAAATAATTTAACTTTTACCGTGTCTTTTTGTTTTCTTTCACTATATGGTTAATACACTTACAATAACATGCCAAACGAACCCCAAATTGTTTATTATTAATATATATATCCTTATCTAAGTAATTTGGCCGAACCTTAGATTTTTAGGAATAAAATAACAATTAATAATATAATATTTGATTTAAAAACTATTTTGTGTCAATTTTGACACTATTTGATATATGATTTTTGTAAAAGTCATAACAGAATTATATGTTCGAACCAAGTTGATTAAATCAACACTAATATATCATAGCAACCTATAAAATTAGTGTAATTCATAAAAAGTCTCAAATTTCATTCATTTGAGCATTTATAACATCAATTATGTTAATATTTCCTTAAAAGGGTAATTATTGCATCATCGTTTTGTCATAAATAACTTAATTTATTTAAAGTATAAAAATTATAAATAAAATATCCTTATGTACGAAATCTTATTAGGTTTCTAATGAATATTTATAGTCGAATTTATCTTATGTATAACCCTATATTAAAAATGTTTTAGTAAATAAACTTTGATTTTAACTCTTTTAACTCTTCTTTGAATTAAATAATAATAAATGTCCTAATCTAATCCAAGTGGGCCTAAATGATAATATTTTACACTTAAAGTTGTTTTTGGTTGCGATACCCTTGTCCAATAGGATTAGGACATGTGTTAGGGTAATATTAATATCATTTTTACCCTTAATTACCCTATTTACTTTTAACCGTGGTAAATAAAAGTAAAAAGTTACTATTCACCAAAAATTATTTTCATCTCATTGAACCAAATTTTACTTACTGACATCAACCGTGTCTCTTGTATTTTTGAAATTCCATTCACAGAAGCGGTAAAATTATGTTTTATGAAAAATTCAGTTTTTTTAACTACCACTTAGTAGTTTCACTATTCATCAAAAATTGATGTTTATCAGAACAATTCCAAAATTTCATCCTAATCTATATTTCATATTCCGAATTCAAAAATGAAGTCTATTTTACCAAATTCATAACATAGAAATTGCATTAATTAATTTTATAATTAAATCCCGCTGTTAAAACAAATAGTGTGTTTTTAAGAAACAATATCTATCAAAAGATTGACACTTGTTTATGTCTGGTTTAAATGTGAAATTACATCCAATGAACAACATTGTATTAAATTGTAAAAATATATTCTAAATATACTTTAAAACCACTCAAATTAATAATTTATCACTATTAATTATTTCGATTGAAAAAGTTGTTTTTAACTAAAATTTAGTAATTTTCACTATTCATCAAAATATGAAAGTTATCCGAAAATTACCAAAATTTCACCTTAGGCTAAATTCGATACTCTGAATCCAAAAATGAAGTCCATTTTGAGAGCTAAAATTTCTAAAATTTAAAAAGTGGTTATTACTATTCATAATGGCTAGTTTTAATAATATTTTAATAGCATATCGTTGTTTCGTGAAACACAGTATTGCGTACTACACACGCTATCGAGGAAGGTTGCGATTGAGTGTAATGCAAGGCAAGTCAAGGATGCGTGTTTTGAAAGCTCCTTTTGGTGTAGCGTACAACACAAGACATTAATAAAATTAAAAAGAATATTTTTCATAAAATCTCGGGCTGTTACATTCTACCCCTCTTAAAATGAATTTCGCCCTCGAAATTTGTCAGGGTTATAAATGGTTTACTATTCAAAAGTTTCTTTAATAGAAACCCACATTGTAAAAAGGAATACCAAAACCAATATTTTAAAACAAAAGTATGAAACTTAACGGTTACCCAAATAAACTAATCACTGGGTTTCCACATAGGTGAAAATATGGATATGGAAGAAAAATCTAACCATCATGTTCTGATGGAGATTGGTAGAGAACATGGCTATGGAAAAGCCAACAATCACAAATCCATAAATTTGTGACGATCTAAGGTACCATCTGATTCATCAGGTATAAGATCACTAGGGAAACATTTTTGGTTTTCAAGATCATTTCCCTAAAGTTGAAAATTTGAATTAGAATAAATACATTCTTTATTTTGGTAAAAACTCACTGTTGTTCATGCCTTGAACAATTTCCACTTCATCTCTTAAATAAATGAAGTTGAATTTGTTATTCATGAAGTGTTAGCAGATCATGTGATAGGATGACGGGTCATTCCATCTGTCTCAAATAAAAGGTTAGCAAAAATTATATACATAAGTCGATCTATAGTGAGATTAATCACATATGGTTCCTAAAATGGAATTATACTTCATATATCATACTACTTAATATAATAAAACTAGTTTCTACTAAACAGGGACTTCCTGTAGGCCAGTGGTAGACGATAAAGGCCAGTCGCACTTCGGTTGTGGGTTCGATTCCCACAGCCTCGTCCGAAGCGATGGGTTGTTGCCCGTCCTGCAGGTTGTCCTTTTTCTAAAACTACATTACTATAACATCCCATCAATAATATCGAAAAAACTTCTATCCTTAAACAATACTAACTTATGTCCAACATAATCCATTCCAATCTTTAGGCTTATCCATAATACTGCAGTCCACTCTCATAACATAGTGAAAAAGATTACCAGAGATTTAATACCATCGTTGATCCCCATATATCATAAGATATGTTTTGTTGGTCACATTCCAAACATTCAAAGTCCTTAATCATGTATTCTCTTGAATACCCATTGAAACTTAGTGAAAACATGAATGCAGTTAAAAGTTAACACTTTCCACATATCAAAATCCTCAAAATTCTATATACTCAAACCATGATATCACTTACTCCTTATATCAATCATGAGCTCATGAATACTGTTAAACATTTCATTTTCTCATTTTGCCTTCATTATGCGCATAATATCTCAATCACTTTGAATACCACATTAGACCAATACATAAATATTCCAATATTCCATGATACAACATTATTTTTGAATCCCATTACATAAACACTTTGTCATTCCACCACATCGTTGTCATATTCAACATTGCCAATAGTGATTTCATGTGACTTCCCTTTCTCCTTTTCCTTAAGCGGTTGCTCATGTCGATCATCACTAACCCTTGGATTAGGGCATTTATTAGCATAATGCCCCATTTCCTTGCACTTGAAGCATTGAAGTGTTGGTTGTGCATTCTCTGCAATGTTTGCTTTATTCACATCATTTGAATCCCTTTTTCAATTACTTCGACACTCAGCTGCTCGATGACCTTCTTTTCCACACTTAAAACATTTTCTACTCCCTTTAATACAATCTCCAGCATGCTTCTTTCCACACTTTGTGCATAAGGAAACATTCATCTTCTCTTCACCATTATTCTGAGATTTCTCCTTGAACTCCATCTTTCGTTTCTTGTCAAAACCATGAGATGGATATGTAACACCAACTTCCATTTCTACCTTGATAGCACAACGCACAATTTCTTCATAGCTACTGAAGTCTCTTATAGCTAATGCCCTTCGAAGACTTGGTTTTAAGCCACTGAAAAATCGATCAACTTTACTTTCAGGTTGGATGATAATGCCAGATGCATACCTTGCAAGTCTTGTAAAATTCGCTTCGTATATACCAACAGATTCATCATCCTTTTTCTTTAGTTAAAGAAACTCCTTCTCCGTCCTTGTTCAAAGAATACGAGGGAAGTACTTATTTAAAAATAAGTTCTTGAACTCGTCCCATTCCATGGACTCAATTTCATCCCTTTGCCTCGTATTCTTAATAAGATTCCACCATTGATCAGCATCACCTTCCAAACGATACACTGCTAAGATGACTTTATCATGTTAAGAACATTGAAGAACTGAAAATATCTTTTCAGTGGTACTGATCCATTGTTCAGCAACAAGTGGATCAGAAGACCCACTGAAAGAAGGTGGACGTTTCCTCATGAAGGACTCAATAGAATATTGTTCCCTTCTCTTCTCATTTGGATGTCCAAAATGATTCATAGCTTGTGTAAGTATAGCAATAAGATTTTGCACTCCATCTCCCATAACATTTGTTTGTTCAGGAGGACAATCATTGCATTTTCCATTGCATTGATCAACACGGTTCCTTCGGATTCCATCCATCGTCTAAAACCCAAAAATAATAGTGTGAGAGGCAAAAATCATGCTAGGAAAAACAACATAATAAAGGGGGAGTACCTTCAATATCTAACATCTTAGGTTTAATTCTATGATCATTAGTGTAATTCTAGTACTATAACCTATACGTATACTTAAACATAGGGACATCCCTAGACATACCTTAGAAATATCTCTAGGGATCTCACTAAAGTTCTCGCATCCTAGTTTCCAAAGGTTGACTAAACCTTTCCTCTGATACCAACTGTAGCGGTCTAGAATTACTTCCAGTGGACTATAATTGATACCTATCAGGGCACTCCATGGGCGGCTACACCCCCTGGGCGGGACACACCACCATCCCCAGTGGCAGCCATTTCCTCATGAAGCCCTTGGGCGGAGAGCCATGCTTCGTCCAACGCTCACATGTGAGAGTTCCCAAGGATCGGATACATTCCTACCTCCTTTGCCTCTGATACCAACTGTAGAGACCCGAATCTTGACGTACATTGACATTACATTACATTTGCGGAATACTTAGTACATAACAAAAACACACACACAAGGATCGTAATAGTTTAGTGTCTTTGGAAACTCGGAACGTAATCTTCTAATCGTGGTGAAAGATCTTCAAAATCTCCCATAAAGATCTTCCTTTTTTTACCTAAAACCTTTCTTTATATCCTGGGGAAAAGAAAACATAAAAAGGGTGAGCTCAAATGCTCATTAAGGGTAAACAAAAGAAATATCAATCACATCATATACATAATCACATAACTTTTGGAAATCTTAACCTGCAAAAGAGATCATAATTTCATAACATGGGGAAAATCATGGCAGTGAACAATAATCATAACTTAAAACATGAAACTTTGTGGCATTCACACATAATCATATAGAATCATTTCTTGTTAGTCAAGACTCATTTCCAAGACTATCTTAGTGGACAAAGTCCCTTTCTGAATCGAGTAACCCTCATTTCAGTCCTGTTTCACTGAACCGGTATAACCTACCATTCCAGCCATGTCTCTCTCATGAGATATAAAATCTTTACCCAATGCATTGGAGGGAGATATAGGTCCCACCCATCTCATAATGATACCATTCTTATGTGTGCCACAAAATCTTAAATCATACATCATTGCATAACCCATGTAATAAAAATATGAATCTTAAACATCGTGACATCATAAAACAATTCATATAAGATAAAGGAATTCATAAAAATATTTCCATCACAACATAATCAAATCCATGTAATAATAGGGATAGAAATAGAACCCTTTATTATCTTAGATGGAAAATATGTTTGATAAAACACTTGAAATCCATTCTTGAGGAAAATATCCTTTCTGCTTCAAAAACACTTTTCCTTTCATAACATGTCGTACAATTCTAAAATAAAAGAAGTTGATTAAAAATAAACTTGGAAAATTTTAAATTAAGCTACTTGGAAATAATGTTTTAAAAATCCATTCATGCCATATAAGTTGAAAAAAAACATTCTTCGTACTTTTGTCGGAAAAGTCAAAAAAGTACCTCGTATGAAAAACGACAAAAGATTCCTTTCATATCTTTTACTATAAACTCACCGAAGGGTAAAATTGGATATAAAATATTGTATAAGGATGGAAATAATATTAAATATTTAGGGAACATGGATGTGGATGATAAAATACACCCCAGTAATTACCAAAGTAAAAACAATCTCGGATAAAAGTGAGATTGTGATATTTCCCTTACCTTAGGTCCGATTTGCTTCGTATGTGTCCGAACCTCCTGTATAATGATTTAAATAATGTCATTGACTTATTACAGAATCATATTCATTGTTATGATATCATATATGGTTCACTTATGACATTATATTACCCGTTCTTTTGTAAATTCCATGTTAAAGAAGCGTTTTGGGTAAAATCGTTTCATTTATCATAGGTGTTTTGACTTGTTGTTCTTGACATTATTATTACTTATATCATGATTTACTTACTTCCAGAATACAAAATATGATTTATATATCATATATATTCAGTATATATATATATAATATATAGATAAATGTAATGAAAAACACCGTTCATGGAGACGGTAGTCCGTACGTACGCATGAACACTGTTTTCCTTTCCTTATTGTATTGAATGGGAGTAAGTAGATGACATACATATATATATATATATATACATAAATCCAGTAGCTTTATAATGTCATATATTTCATTATTATTTCTTATATATACTTTATAATCATTCTTAAATGGTTAACATGGAGAATGAATCTCATCGCGTCATGGAGACGGTAGTCCGTACGTACGCACGAGCAATGATATCATTTCCATAAATATTGAATTGAATTGGAGTGGATTATACAATATATAAGAATCAATATGATGTGGTAATAACTATGTATAGTTATTCTTTACACCATTATACCCATCCATGTAAGGTGGTGGTGGAAAATAGATTACACCACGGCGTGGAGACGGTATTCCGTACGTACGCACGCGCGGTGATTTCTTTTTCCGTAGGATGGATAGATGGTGAAATAGGGTTGTTTCATACATATAATAACATATCAGTATATTATTGATACTGATGTTATTACTTCATAATGAAACAACCTAAGATGAAGAAGTGGAAGAAGAAATAAAGATGAAAGAATTGGTAACAGTAATTACCTCTTCTTTGAAGCGCCTCTTTGAGACCTCCTCTTAGGGAACTAAAATTGGTCTTTGAGGAAGACCAGAACCTCTAGGATGTTTCTAGGGAAGTGGAGAAGTGATTTTGGGCAGGGGATGGCCGATCTTGAGTGCTCAAATTGGTGTGAGGAGGAGGGGGAGGAGGTGTCCTTTTATAGTGGAGGAGAGGGGCACCTTAGGAATACCTCAAAATATTAT
Source organism: Viscum album (assembly GCA_963277665.1). NCBI lineage: Eukaryota > Viridiplantae > Streptophyta > Magnoliopsida > Santalales > Viscaceae > Viscum > Viscum album. Next base: position 1,875,312,439 of record OY728142.1, on the reverse strand, counting down.
TTTATATTAATGTCAAAATCGGTTTATAATGGTTCCAAAGGGTCTTATTTAGAAGCTAAATTGGGGATGGGTCGGAATCCTATCAAACAATAAGATTTATACATGTTTAGGGTATTATTTTAACCTTATCAATTAGATTTAACTCTAAGTTAAATAATTTAACTTTTACCGTGTCTTTTTGTTTTCTTTCACTATATGGTTAATACACTTACAATAACATGCCAAACGAACCCCAAATTTTTTATTATTAATATATATATCCTTATCTAAGTCATTTGGCCGAACCGTAGATTTTTAGGAATAAAATAACAAATAATAATATAATATTTGATTTAAAAACTATTTTGTGTCAATTTTGACGCTATTTGATATATGATTTTTTTAAAAGTCATAACATAATTATATGTTCGAACCAAGTTTATTACATCAACACTAATATATCATAGTAACCTAGAAAATTAGTATAATTCATAAAAAGTCTCAAATTACATTCATTTGAGCATTTATAACATCAATTATGTTAATATTTCCTTAAAAGGGTAATTACGGCATCATCGTTGTGTCATAAATAAATTAATTTATTTAAAGTCTAAAAATTATAAATAAAATATCATCATGTATGAAATCTTTTTATCTTTCGAATGAATATTTATAGTCGAATTTAGATTATGTATAACCCTATATTAAAAATGTTTTAGTAAATAAACATTGATTTTAACTCTTTTAACTCTTCTTTGAATTAAATAATAATAAATTTCCTAATCTAATCCAAGTGGGCCTAAATGATAATATTTTACACTTAAGGTTGTTTTTGGTCGAGATACACTTGTCCAATAGGATTAGGACATGTGTTAGGGTAATATTAATATCATTTTTATCCTTAATTGCCCTATTTACTTTTAACCGTGGTAAATAAAAGTAAAATGTTACTATTCACCAAAAATTATTTTTATCTCATTGAACCACATTTTACTTACTGACATCAACCGTGTCTCTCGGATTTTTGAAATTTCATTCACAGAAGCGGTAAAATTAAGTTTTATGAAAAATTCAGTTTTTTTAACTACCACTTAGTAGTTTCACTATTCATCAAAAATTGATGTTTTTCAGAACAATGCCAAAATTTCATCCTAAGCTATATTTCATATTCCGAATTCAAAAATGAAGTCTATTTTACCAAATTCATAACATATAAATTGAATTAATTAATTTTATAATTAAATCCCGCTGTTAAAACAAATAGCGTGTTTTTAAGAAACAATATCTATCAAAAGATTGACACTTGTTTATGTCTGGTTTAAATGTGAAATTACATCCAATGAACAACATTGTATTAAATTGTAAAAATATATTCTAAATATACTTTAAAACCACTCAAATTAATAATTTATCACTATTAATTATTTCGATTGAAAAAGTTGTTTTTAACTAAAATTTAGTAATTTTCACTATTCATCAAAATATGAAAGTTATCCGAAAATTACCAAAATTTCACCTTAGGCTAAATTCGATACTCCGAATCCAAAAATGAAGTCCATTTTGAGAGCTAAAATTTCTAAAATTTAAAAAGTGGTTATTACTATTCATAACGGCTAGTTTTAATAATATTTTAATAGCATATCGTTGTTTCGTGAAACTCAGTATTGCGTACTACACACGCTATCGAGGAAGGTTGCGATTGCGTGTAATGCAAGGCAAGTCAAGGATGCGTGTTTTGAAAGCTCCTTTGAGTGTAGCGTACAACACAAGACATTAATAAAATTAAAAAGAATATTTTTCATAAAATCTTGGGCTGTTACAATTTTACAGTGTAATCTAATCACAATAGTCTCAGGTATATCTTCTCTCAGAAGGACTTGAACCTAAGCCAATGATGTTGTCTTGAGTTACTCCAGGACTATGACTTCGAGATATTCAATACTCTTGGGAAGGGGATTCTTGTTGCAGATACACTCAGAAGGAGATATGGTATATAGCTGCTAGGTGAGGCGATAGAGCAGCTAGATGCATTACAGATATCATTTGTGGATAGAGATGGAGAAACCTTCCTTTAGTCTCTTACAGTCACTACACCACTTCTTCAGCGATACAGGGAGGCACAATGTGGGGAAACTGACTGCAAAACACGACATGTTCAGATATCCACAGGGCAGGCACCTGATGGATTATCTAAAGGTGGGGAGAACTTCATCCTTTTTAGAGGATGTACAATGGTACCAGTTTCAAATTAGATGGAATTGTTGAGGGAGTTCTAAACATCCCCTCTAGCAGTACATCTACAAGTGGAGATGATGTATCTGGACCCCTGAAGACAGCACTGTTTGGCCGGGAATTAATATGGCAGTAGCATAGTTTTTCTCACAAATTCCTCACTTGTCAGCAAGGGAAGGCAGGGTATTAGGTACCAACAGACTTGGTTCAGCCGTTAGTTGTTCCAGAGTGGAAGTGGGATGGGATTTCAAAAGAATTTGTGATAGGACTTCCATGTACATCTAGAGGTCATGACTCTATTTGGGTGATCATCGACTGACTCACAAAGTCAGCCCACTTCCTACCAATCAGAGAGCACGGTTCAGTAGTGATCCTGGGATGACTCTATGTGGAAGAGATTGTGAGGATACATGGAGTACATTCAACAAATATCTCCGATCAGGATTCATGCTTTACATCCCGTCTATGGATGGGGTTGTAGGATACTTTCAGGATGCTTCTTCGTTTGAGCACCATATTCCACCCTCAGACGAATGGTCAGACTCAGTGGATTATTTAGACCCTCGAGGACATCCTCTGTGCTTGTGTCATCGACTTCAATCGCAGTTGGGAGGATCACTTACCTTTGGTGTAGTTTTCATACAACAACAAATATCACTCCACCGTTGGTATGACACCTTTTGAGGTGTTATATGGGAAACCTTATAGATCAACTCAGTGCTGGAATGAACTAGGGGATTTAGTACTCATGGGACCAGATATGGTACGGGTTACCATGGAGAAGGTGTAGATCATCCAGGAGTGGATGAAGACTGCACAGAATAGGAATCATTCCTACGCTGACATAACATTGAGACCTCTAGAGTTTGAGGATGGAGACCATGTCTTTTTACGGGTCTCACCCTGAAGAGGCCTACGGAGAATTGGATGAGGTGGAAAGTTCTCACCACAATTAAGTGGACCTTTTTAGGTCCTTAGAAAAGTTGGCGAGGTGGAATACCAGTTATCTCTTCCCCCTCAGTTTCACCGGGTGCACGATGTCTTCAACGTATCTCGATTGAGGAGATATGTGCATGACCCTTCTCACATCATCAACCATGGCGAGTTGGACGTTGACGATGGGGTGAAATTAAAGCGGTTCCAAAAAAGAATTTGGATCAACATGAGTGGGTCCTTCATGGACAATCAATACCTCTGGTGCACGTTCGTTGGCATCAGGTGAACCTTTCAGAGAGCACATGGGAGTGGGAGGCTCAGATGCATGCTCAGTACCCCCACTTGTTCCCTTAGTTCGAGTTATAGCTTATGGGGACGTAAAGCCTTGAGGTGGGGAGAATGTAAAGACCCAAAAGTTTCGAGGATTTTTTTTCATAAATACAATGAAACATTACAAGTCCGCAAAAATTGATGGCGCGTGATACTGAGGCTTGGTGTGCCCAAAATCAATTTCTGATGTTTTGTTCATGTCTGTTCAATAAATGTGAGAGCGGTTTTTATAACTTTTGAACCAGTGCTCGAAACTGAAATCCAAGGGCACCTTTGAACGCATGGAACCAGTATTTTCTTTAGAATACATTCACCTCGATGACAGGTGGTCGAGATTAAAATATAGTTTTTATGTTTTTAGTGAATGAATAAAATAAAAATAAATTTGGGTAACATTATTTTTATTTCTTGGTTAAAACCTCCATGAAGAAGTTTGATGTCTAGGGAGCACCCGACCATAACCTCCCATGAGGGGTTATGGTCATGGGGCCCACCCGATCCTAACCTCCTATGAGAGGTTATAGTTCAGGGACCACATGGGAATAAACCCCCTAATAATGGTGGGAGAGGAAAACCTCTCAACTCCCATCATTAATGAGGTAGAGTCTCTCCACCCCCTCTTTTAATTGTGCTAACCACATTAATTAATTATGTAGAGCCAAATTAATTAATTCACACAATTTGAATATTATTCCAACGATTTAATAGGATATTATAATATTTAATCTTTGGTTAGCATTTGTTTTTGGGTGGAACTTTGGAGAAGAGAGAGCTTAGGGAGAAAAGCTCTCGCCAACGACGAACGAAGAACACTTCCAATGAAGAACGTCTTAGACTACGAAGAACTATATCCTTCAAACATAATCCTTGGAGTATTACTGATTTAAGAAGTCTTCGAACAACTTTCCCTCCTCATCGTCATCAATGAAATGATGCACGAGCTCATAATTAGAAGTGTGGGATGGATGCAACGAATGATGACATCACCGTCTTTTTCCCCGCGACTCTGTCAACGAACAATGAACAAAGGTAGGGATGTTTTTGATTTGATCAACGTTAATCAGTTTCCTATAAGGTTGATTTTTTATTTTTCATGATCTTCTTGATATCAAACTAATGCGTAGGGATGGTGGAAAACTAACACAACCCGATTTCTCCGCTGTACTTATTGTGGTGTGTTCTTCGCGTTATTCATGGGTGACGAACAACGAATCGTTGTGTGTTAATTTTGTGGCACAATGATCTTGGATTGAAGACCCAACATCACAAAAACCTAGCAGATGTGTGATGATGATAGTGAACAACGGATCAAATCGGGTCAGGAAAGTCCATTCTCAAACTTTCATTATGCGAGTGGATCAAAACGTGTTTTTGGAGCCAATCAGAGGCACTAAAACATCGGCGATGAACTCGTATCATCGGAGAGACCTAGACTCTTCGATTAGGTGGTGATAGGACCATCAGAATAATGAACGAGCATCACGGGATGCGTTTTGGGGAGAGGCGTTGTTTCTGGAAAATTCCAGAATACACAGTGTGTACTTCTGAAGAACACACCGTGTAGTACAGGTGTTCTGCGACTAGGGTTTTGGGCATCAGACGGGTAAAAAACGGTGTGTGACCCCAATAACATGGTGTCTACTCTCTAAATAGTATTCCAGAGGTGGATACGCGAGACACAATGTGTATACTGGGTAACACACGAACACATGAAGAATCACACGGCCGAACGACACGACATGAATTCTCAACACAACATGGTAGATGCGGCTTCGAGAGACTCAGTCTTTATCCCAGGGATACAAGAACGTGGGGTGGAGTATACAATCATGTACTCCACCACACATATAGGTAAGGATAGTATCACGGGATACCCCGTGTACCGGTTACATGGGTTGGTGAACATGGGTTGAGGCCGTGTATGGGCACATGGCCAGCGTACACGGAGTTGAGCCTAGTTGCATGGACACAAAATTTTACCATACCACATTCCTTGTACTTACTTTTTTACACAACCAAATTTACGACACGGACTGCTGCACATGGTTAGTAGTTGATGTCTAAAGACACAACATGTTTCTATTTTCTACATGCTGTGTACTTTTTGGAAAATGTCTTGGTCATCTTTTCATCGGTATATTAGAAGATTTTTGATTGGGTTAGTCATCGGTGACGTCGCACACCTTTGGTATACATCTTTCCTGGAATTCATAGTATAAGAGCATAGACCTGTAGCTTGTAGAACATATCATCTGGAGACGAGTGAGAATTTGTGCGGGAACCTAGTTGATGGATGAGACTTGCTGACTGCTGACTGAGCGACCTAGAGTGATTCATATGGAACAGTGGGGAGCACCTTGGTGTTGAGGAAGACCCACGATGGAGGAGCGCCTACTTGTGGTGGAAGACCTACAATACTCGACAGTAGGAGTACCTATGTAGGCTATGAGGGGAGCCCCTGGTTGTGGCGGTAGACCTATGGTGAGGAGCACCTCTATGTGATGTAGAAAACCCACAATACTCGACAAGAGGAGTACCTCAGTAGTCCAATGTTTGTGGGAAGCACCTTCGTGTCGCGGAAGACACACTGTACTCAATAGAGGAGGAGTTCTCCAGTAGCTGGGGGTTCAAAATGTTACTACCCTAAAATAAATCATGTTATGAGCTGATTTGGTATCTTTTGTGTTCACCTCTTGATTAAAATGGATTACTTGATAAGTTAGGTATATGTATGGGCATATACGTATGTGGGGTTGTCTATTTATTTCTACCTTCTGGTTTATCTTTGTTGGATTTTTTGAGACCTTGAGGGTCTTGGGGTCCCTACTAAGTATCGTTATACTCACCGCTGCATGGGCTATGCACGCACCTCGTGGTGTATTTTGTAGATGATGAACAACGCTGACTGAGGCTGAGAGTACCATGACTGGATGATACCCAGATGTGTACCTTAGGATGAGTTGGTACACAAAAGAGTCTGATAGACATGGAGTGCTGAGGAGGCTATCTGTTCCTAACCATCAGGTAGGAATCCCAGAGGACCACCTCCTAGTTCTTTTCCTTTATTTAGTTATACTTGTATTTCCAGTTCCCTGTATATTACAGTTGGGATTTTATTTTTGGTCCCTTTAGTTTTCATCACTCTTTTGTTATAAAGTTTACTCATTGTTTTTTATCCATCTATCATCTATGTTGTGTGCGTTTACATTTTATAAAGGAAATTCCTTCCCATTATTATGGAATTATTCCTTTGGTGCTAGTCGCCAGCCCTTGGCCAATGTAAGGTATCAGAGAGGTTAACTTTTTGGGAATTGTCATATTGAAGGATGGAGTTATATTTGATTCAGCGAAGATTGAGGTTGTACATTCATGGGAGCCACCCTGCAGTGTGACGGAGGTATGAAGTTTCCTGGGTTTGGTCAGATACTACTTGTGATTTTTTCACGATTTCCTCGGAGTTGCAGCACCACTATCAGCATTGACAAAGAAGGGTAAACCCTTCATGTGGTCGGAGAGATTACAATAGAGTTTTTAGGAGCTGTGTCAAGGTCTGATCAGTGCCCCCATCTTGAGGCTTCTAGAGGAATGCATAGGGTACGTAGTTTACAATAACACATCAGGGACCAGACTCAGATGAGTCCTGATGCTGAAGCGAGCAGTTATCACTTATGGTTCACGACAACATAGGTAGCATGAGATGAACTATGATACCCATGACTAGAAGTTAGCAACTGTGTTCATTGCCTTGAATATGTGGTGACAATATCTGATGGGAGAATGATTTATAGTCAACTCTAATCACAAGAGTCTTAGGTATGTCTTCTCCCAGAAAGACCTGAACCTAAGACAACGATGCTGGCTTGATTTCATCCATGACGATGATTTCGAGATAGTATATACTCTTAGGAAGGGGATCATTGTACCATATGCATTCAGCAGGATATCTGGTATATAGCTACTAGGAGAGGTGTTGGAGCAGCAGTCTACTTTATAGATATCTTTTATGGAACATGATGAAGCAGATTTCCTTCAATCTCTTGAAGTCATTCCCCCACATCATCTGCATGTCAAGGAGGCCCAGTGTGGGGATGCTGACTGTAAGGCTCAACATGCTCAGATATCAGCAGGTTAGGCTCCTGATAGATTTTTAGAATATGGGTAGAATTTCAACCTCTTAAGAGGGTGTACAATGGTACAAGTGTCACTTTGGGAGGACGTGATAAGGGAGTTCCAAACATCCCCTCTATCAGTACATCCAAGAGTGGAAAGGATGTACCAGGATCTCTGATGACAACACTGGTGGCTAGGAATGAAGAAAGAAGTTGTAGAGTTTGTCTCTCGATGCCTCACTTATCAGCAAGTGAAGGCAAAGAACTAGGTACCAGCTGGCTTTGTTCATCCATTGGCGGCCCCAGAGTGGAAGTGGGATAGGATATCCATGCACTTCATGAAATGACTTCCACGTACATCTAGGGGTCATGAATCAGTTTGGTTGATCGTCGACTGACTCACTACATCAGAACACTTCTTACCAATTAAAGAGTAGTGTTCAATAGAGAGCTTGGGGTGCCTCTATGTGTAAGATATTGTGCCGTTACATGGATTAACCTTGACTATTTTCTCTGATCGTGATGCATGTTTGACATCCCAGCTATGGAAGGAGTTGCAGGAGGCTTTCAGGACGAAGCTTCGTTTGAGCAACGCTTTCCATCCTCAAACGGATGGCTAGACTGAGAGGAACATTCAGACCCTCGAGAACATGCTTCGTGCTTGTGTCCATGACTTTGGTCACAATTGGGAGGATCACATTCTCTTGGTATATTTTTCATACAACAACAGCTATCACTCCACCATTAGGATTTCATCATTCAAGGCATTGTACGGGTGACCTTGCAGATCACCTTTGTGCTGGACTGACCTAGGGGTGTCAATGCTCATTGGACAAAAGATGGTATTGGCTTCCATAGAGAAGGTGCAGATCTTTCTGGATTGGATGAAGACTGCACATGGTAGGCAGAAGTCATATGCTGACAGGAGACATAGATGTCTGGAGTTCGAGGATGGTGACCACGTCTTTCAATGGGTCTCACCCCGATTAGGTTTACAAATATTTGGATAACGTTGCAAGTTATCTACGATATAAATTGGACCCTTTCAGGTCCTTAGTAGAGTTGGGAAGGTGGCATACCATTTAACTCTTCCACCTCATTTGCATCAGGAGAACGCAGTCTTCCATGTATCCCAGCTGAGAAGATACGTGCATGACCCTTCCCACATCATCATCCATGGCGAGCTAGACGTCAACTATGGGGATTCATTTACAAAGGTTCCAGTGCAGATTGAGGTTCTAGAGGAGCAGTTCCTTAGTGGGAGTCTGATACATCAGGTTCACGTTTTCTGGCAGCATGGGAACCTCTAGGACAGAACATGGGAGTGGGAGGCTCAGATACGTTCTCAGTACCCCAACTTGTTTTCCCAGTCTTGAGAAGTATCTTACGGTGACGTAAATCCCAGAGGTGGGGAGAATGTAATGACCCATAATTTCCATGTAACTTTTTTTAATATATTGGAATTTTGCAAGTCTGTGAAAATTGATGGTGCATGATTCTGAGACCCGGAGTGCCCGAAATGATTTTCTGAAAATTATTTTGGGTACACTCTGTAAATGTGAGAGCGGGTTTTTCTAAATTTTGAATCGGTGCTTGGAATTGAAATCTGAGGGCACCGTTGAACTCACAACATTAATATTCACATAAGAATACTTTCAGCTAGATGACAGTTGGTCGAGGGTGAAATTTAATTTTGGGGTTTTTTGTGAAAGAATAGAATAAAATAAAATTGTGTAACATTTAATTATATTTTTCTTTGGAACTCCCCATTTGGATGTTGAGTCGTGGGGACTACTAGAATTAAATCTCTCAACATAAGATATGGTGGTGGGGAACACCTGAGACCTAAACCACCCATGTGTGGAATATGGAGTTGGGGACCATCGAACCTAAAACCATCCATGAGTGTTTATAGTAGTGGGGACCACCCTTGTCTAATACTCCCTGGAACTCCCTCTTAGATGTGGGGGATCCTCTTATACTTCCCCCATATTAATGGTTCTCCCCCTATAATTAATTTAAGAAACTTAGTTTATTAATTAAATCATTTTAAATTTATGCCAACGATCTAAACAGACAACCTAATCAATTATGTTGGCTACTTGGCATTTTTTGGTGGAATTTGGATGAATGACCCTCAAGAGAAATCACTCAATTGAAGAATGCCATTGAATAATGCCAACATCGACTCCGACATCTTCCATAGGAAATTCATTGACGAGGAACATCATCAACGTCAAAAAAACAATGATCGAGGAAACGTCGACGTCACCAATGACCATCTAATAAAAACGACATTGTCTCCTTCCCCACGGACAATCTTCAACGAATCAAACGTACAATGTAGGGGTTTAGTTGTCCATGATTTTACATTCCCATGTTCTTCTCTTCTAAAACAAATAACAAGGATCAAATTTCTATCTAGTTGATACACTGATGATTTCTTTTGTAGGTTTGGGAATAATCAATTGTGGGAGGTTAGGGTTTGATGTTCTACATTCTTGTTCTTGTTGAACCGCTTGCTACCGCTCAACCGCGGATGGTGCGGTCCAAACAAACATGGACCAACCTCTCCACCATTCTAATTGAGTGGTGTATTCTTTGTGATGAAAGAAGGTGACTTTGGTGATGGCGACCGATGCTGGCAGTTGGCACCGGTGGAACTCGAGAATCGCCAACCAAGGCATGGTGCACCGCTGCCACGCAGCCCCCGCGCCCCGCATCCTCAATGCGCCATCCCATGGCCTCCATGGCCGAGCCGCCCCACGACCTCTGTCCTCCCAGCCGAGCCGCCCCGCGGCCTCTGCCCTCTTGGCCTAGCCGCTCAGGCCTAGCTGTCTCACGGCTTCGCGCCCTCACAGCGGGGCCGCCGTGCGCCCTCACGACACCCCTGTGGCTGAACCGCCCCATGCCCACGTACCCCCCATAGTCTAGCCGCCCAGTGTCCTCAGGCACCCCTACGGCCCTCACAGCTTTCCAGTCCGGACCCAAACTGAGTCGACCCAGGCCGGGTCAGACTAGACCCAGACCAGATACGACCATATACATTACATGGGCCATAACATTGGCACCGGACATCTGTTTGATGAACCATCAGTGGCGCAGGAACCATTCGAGTGAGATAGTCCCATTGGTATACCCCAATAACTTTTTGGATAAATTTGGGGGATGGTCGGGTTGGATCGAGCACGAATCAAAATTGGCCCTGGGAAATAAAAGTCATATAACTCATTGACCGGCGGTCCGAATAATGCGCCATATGTTATATCTAAACCCCTATGATGTTGAAATCCTTTGAGATATTTTCTGTGGGACTTCATGGCAGTTGTAGTATAGACTAATGGTTTGAAGAGAAGACTCTCTTGGAGACGAAAAAGCATAGTGCCGGAAACTAGTAGTTGTCTATGAAGTTAATAATGAATAGAGATATAACACCCCAAGAATTCATAGTACATTATGAGATTAAAGTAATTCAATAGCTTGCGTTACACGCAACACCGCGTTTGAGCGCACCACACCTTACTAAAAAATAGTTCAAAATGCAGTTATGAATAGTATTAACTTCTTTTTGAATATTATATAATCTATATAATTTTTAAATTAATTTTATGTGTTTTTTAGACATAATATAATAACAAATTCATCTTTTTAGATAAAAGAACTATTTTTTAAAAAAAATGCAATTTTACAACCTTTTAAGGGAAACCCCTTTTTAAATCCAATATTTGAAACATTAATATATTCAATTTTACATAATAAAATTCAAATATATAATCTAGACATAATAATTTAGTTTCAATAAATTTTTGGTTTTTTTCTGATAACTTTCTTATTTGGGTGAATAATGAAAATACTATATTTTAACGGAAAACAACTTTTTTAATCAAAAAAATTTGTAGTGTTAAATTATACATTTTAATGGTTTGGATGTATAAATAGATTATATTTTTAATATTTAATCCAATGTTTTTCATTGGAAATAATTTCACATTGAAATTGAACAGAAACAAGTATCAATCTTTTGTTAGTTATTATTTCTTAAAAACACGCTTTTTGGTTTTGACAAAAAGAATTAATTTTAAATTAATAAATCCAACTTATATGTTTTGGATTTGGTAAAATAGTCTAAATTTTTGAATTCAGAATATTAAAATTATCTTAGGGTGAGATTTTGGTATTTTTTTGAAAACATCCAATTTTTGATGAATAATGAAAAACAATGAGTTATAGTTTAAAAACAACTTTTTATTTAAAAAATTATTTATTTTATTTAAATTTTTTTAGGTCAAAATAGATACATTATATGAAGATAAGTTCAATGTAATTAATTTGAGTCATTTTATAATATGTTTATATATATAAAAATGGTGTTGAACTTTTTACCGTCTTTTACCCACCTCTTAGGAACATTTCCAAATTTGTATAACACTTTATTTCACTGCTTATGTGAGTTTAATTTCAAAAATCTGAGAGAAACGGTTAATATTCGGAATTAAAATGTGGTTCAATAAGATGAAAAAAATTTTTTTGTGTATAGTAACATTTTTAATTTCATTTACCACGGTTAAAACTAAATAGGGTAATTAAGGGTAAAATTTATATTATTATTACCCCAAAACATGTCATAATTATATTGGATAAGTGTAATTCGTCCAAAAACAACCTTAGGAATAAAATATGATCATTTAGGTCCACATGGATTATATTAGGACATTTAATATTATTTTCTTTAAAGAAGAGTTAAAAGAGTTAACATCAAAAATTTAATAACTAAACCATTTTTAAAATAGTGTTACACACAATATAAATTAGAATATAAATATTCATTAAAAATATAATTATATTTCCTATATCATGGTATTTCATTTATAATTTTTAGACATTATATAATTTAATTTATTTATGACACAATGATGAGGAAGTAATTACCTTATTAATGAAATATTAAAACAATCAATATTTTAAATACCCAAATATTATAAATTTGAGACTTTTTATGAAGTAAATAATTTTCTAGGTTATAATAACATGTTATGGTTCATAACATAAATTTATTTCAAAGTAATAATGCTGTTATGAATTTAGCAAAAACAAAATACCAAATAGTGTCAAAATTGGCATAAAAGAGTTTTTAAAACAAATTTTATATTATTAATTGATATTCTTTTTCTATAAATCTAATTCTCTACCAAAAGACTTATATAATGATATTTTTATCATTACTGAGCCACATGGGGTTCTCTTGTAAGTAGATAGTATGTTTATTTACCATATAATATAAATATACAAAGAGACATGGTAAATGTCAATCTATTTAGCTAAGAGTTATATCTAAAAGATAAAGTTAATATAGTGACCCAAACCTATCTAAAACCTATTGGTTAAGTAGTTTTTGACCCATCCCCACATTATCCTTTAAATAATTTATTTTTTATCATTTATAAACCGAAAATGATTTTATTATAAAATGATATTTCTAGTTTTTACTAAGATGATGTTCACCACTCTTATAAAAGGGAACTCCCCCTTCTCTCTAATTAACACCTTAAAATCCAATTTGATCATCCAATACCTACCCAAATACCCTCTCAACTTTCCTACCATAATTCTAGAGTCTTTCCTTTAGTAAAAAAGACAACCAAAGGAGCCATTTTGATCAAATCAAAAGGAAGAACCCAAAGAAGAGGTAAATATTTCATCAACACTTTCAAGTTTCTTTCTTCTTCCACATCCTCTTTCATTGAAGTTTTCATTCTAAAATAATAATTAAATTATCTTATATATACTAATATGTTATTATTAATATTGTAAAACCATATTCATTATTTCATCCATCCTTTGAATGACATGTCACTATAAGTGTGTACGTACAGCTTACCGTCTCCACGTCATGGTGTAAAAGTTATTCCATACTTTATTATTTGGATGTGTATAATAATGATGTGTAATAGATGTAAATAATAAATATAAAATTATAATTATTTTTTATATATGATATACCATCCATTTATATATTATTTTAATATCAAAACAATGATATTTTCACTTGTGCGTACATGCAGATTACCGTCTCCACGAACGTGATGAGATTTATTTTCACGTTCAACATTCAACGATGATTATAAAATATATATATATAACATTAATAAGTATGTAATATATGGAATAAAAATGATACTAGAGATATATATATGTAATTTCATATATCTTATTCACTTAGTTTTGTTGAATACGATAAAAAATTACAACATCGTTTATGCGAACGTACAGACTACCATCTCCATAAAAGGTGTTTTCCATTTCATATATATGTATATTATACATATTTATATTCTAAATATATATGATATAAATCATGTTTCATATTCTGGAAGTATTTAATTCTTGATCTATGTGATATAATCAAGAGAAACAAGTTAAAACACATATGATAAAGGAAGCGATTATTTGAGGAAATTGAAATTTAACATGGAAATTATTTTTAAATAGGAATTATAAAGTCATTACTGAATCATATATGATATAAAAAATATTAATATGGTTCTAGTATAATTTAATAACATACTACGGTCTTCATGAAAGAGGTTAAACGTTCCCTCGACTAAAGGAAAGTGCAATGTAAGGGTTAGTTTCACAATCACATTATTATATGAGGTTGTTTTTACGTAAGTATCTACTGGGAAATATTTATTATCCGTGAACATGTTTAAAAAAATATTTTTCAATGGGATTGTTTTTAAGGGTCTTTTTACTAAATAATTATTTTCTATGTTTAAAATATTTATTCTTCTAAATCATTCTCTTTAATGTCCATGTTTTCAAAATGGTTATTAAGGATTTATTTATATGGACATGAATTTTTTTTAAATGTTAATTCCATACAAGAGTTTGAAAGTGGTATGGGACACTTTTAATCAGAAATATCTTTTAAATGAATTTTTTTAATAATGTGTTACATTTGAATGATTTCAAAAAAAGGATAATTTTCTTAAAGGTTGATAATGATTATTTTCAACTATGTCAACATCTGTTTTAGATATTATTCTTGATTAAGGTTGATATATTATAAATAAAATATTCAATATTGTATTGAATGAGCTATGATATGTTTGATTGTGAATGTGATATTTTTATACCATTCATGGTTTATTGTTATTTTATTGACATTTTGTATGATTGTTTTAATATGAATGTTTAGTTAATGTTTCAACATTTTCATATGAGGAATTAAATGGACATAGTTAGTGACAGTTAGAGACCGTTATAGCTCCTCGATTAATCTGTAGGTCCCATGAGACAAACTGGTGTCTTGGAACAATGCCTTAAAAATTATTTTTAGTCCTGGCACAATTCCTTGACTATGTCGTAATGATGTACGACATTAGGCATTCCCTCATTATTAAATTAGTTATTACATGTGATTATTCAACTAGATGAATATCTATGTGAATGTTTATATGGTAATGTTTGATTTTTTCCCATATTATGTTCATGTTTATGTTTAAAAAGGCTGTTTTTTTTATCACACATCTTTCCTTAAAATTTTATAGCTTTCACTAAATTATTTACCCTTACTGGGCATCTATCACACCCCTTTATTATGTTTTATTTTCCCAGGATTCCAAGAAGTGTATTATGATTGATATGAAGGGTTAAGCGAAAGGGAATAATTGTGTTCTCAAAAAACTATCTATGATGTGTTTTATGTATGAAACTATAATTTAAGGTTAATCTATGTAATATATATTCCAAGACTGCTAAACTGATCAGTACTTCAGGACATGATTCATTGTAATCATGCCAATGTATTAAAATAATGCACCGACTCTGGGTAACTGGGGTCGGGGCATTACAATTGGTATCTGAGGAAGTTTTGCAATAACCTTGAATACTAATTTAGATAAACACATATTAGAGCACATTACCCTAAGATAGAATTTGAGGATTAGTATTGAAGAACTTGATAAAATTTTGGTAATGAAGAGATTTTGGGAGTTTTTTAAGAAAATACATCCCTCTATAGATACAAGAAGGTAGAGGCAGCTGGGACACAGATGTACCTAGGGGTAAAATCCGAAAACATCGATTTGAGCTAGACTCGAACGAGAACTGGTGCATGAAAATGGGTCTTGCTGTACTCTTGATTACGACACTCCTGGGGGATATGCTTAGAATAATTATCATTTTCTTTACAAAAAATATTGAAGGATTTAATAGTATATACATTGTTAAATAGAACATTTTTATGGTTATGCATTATATTTATATACTGTTCAATTTATGTTCAGTGGTTGGAATGTTTGGATTTATGTATTGTGATTCATAAACAAATCATGTTTATGCCATTGTTTAGAAATGGTGCCTAGTGGAAGGAATGGAAGTAATGGGAAGAAGGGAAAAGATGAATATCCATCCTGTAGTAAATGTTGGAAGAAACACCCTGGTACTTGATTGAAGGGAATGTGATTTTTTTATAAGTGTGGAAAAAAAGGACAACAAGTATGTTATTGCGAGGGTAAGAAAAACGTTTCAAATGTACAATGATTCATCTGTAAGGAATTGGGACACTACACGAATCAATGTACCAGTCATCAGAGTATACCATAAATGATGCTATTGGAAAATAATCATGTTATGATACTACCTCATATGAAGAGGAGTGACTAGTTTTCTTATGTTGTTATTGTAGAATTATTTCATTTCATTATTGTATCAACAATCACTACAAAATATTTCACTTTTTTCAATATGGGAAAATCTATTGGTAAAAGTTTATTTTCTTTGGTAAAATATTTTAACAACATATATGTCTATATAACTAAACTATTGGTAAAAACATTTCTGCTAAATGTATTTTTGATAGATAAAATAGTTCTGTTGCAATTATAATAATACCAACATATACTATATATATTGGTTAAAGTGTTTATCAACATGTTCTGGTGACAAATTCATCTGTTGGTTATAATATTACCAACATATAATGTAACGCCCCGACCCCAGTTACCCAGAGTCGGTGCATTATTGCGTAACATTTTCATGATCACAAAAGATCAAGTCGCGAAAGACCGATTAGTTTAGTAGCCTTGGAAACACTAGATACATTCATAAGTCTTACATTACATCATAAAGTAAAACAAAACTACAACAACATCTTGTCTTCATATCCCCTCATACTATCCCTGCAGATCATTCATAATATACTTCTTCACATCCTGGAAAAATTAAAACATTGGAAGGGGTTAGGTCAGATGCTCAGTAAGGATAACAATATAGCGGAAGCTTTCATAAATAAACATAAACATTTAAGGAAATGTATAATTTAAACAAAAGCCTTTTAAACTTGAACATAAACATAATATGGAAAAAGTAAAATGAGATAATTCCATTTACTTGTTCTCATGGATATTCTACTGGTCAAATAATCACATTCAATATCAACAACCACTTTCATAATGATGGAATGCATAATTCCAGACTATCATAACCACGTAGCCAAGGCCTCGTGCCAAGACTACAAATAATATTTTGTCAAGGCGTCGTGCGAAGACACTAGTTTGTCTCATGAGACCTGCCGATGCATCGATGAGCTATAGCGGGCTCCACTCGTCACTTATTAAGTCCAATGCATTCCTCATATGAACAGTTTTAAACATATCATAAACCATAACATAATCGTATCACATAAAACATGCATAAAGGAAACATGAAATTTAAACATTTCAATCACAAGATATCAATACAAAACATTGATTTAATATAATAATTTTAAAAACCATTTTCAATACCAAAATAAAAGATAATTAAAACTTGGTATTTATTTTTCATTTTAAAAAAAATTATGGCTTGTAGAGGAAGCCGAAACTCAAATAATGGTCACGGTGGCGGAGAAGTCGTTGTCACCGCATACGTAAGAAAAAAAACATTTTTTTCTTTTAGTAAAAATGATTCGTATAAAAATAATCCTTTTGAATAAATGTAAAATTCAAAGGGGTTTAAACACCATATAAAATAACATTGTGTATAAAATAAAACATGCCTCAATGAATGGAGATTGAGACGAAGTCCCTTACAAAGATCATTTTTTTAAAATAAAATAGATATATTATATGTATCCACTATAAGTACACATAAATAAAGTAAAAATGAAAGATAGGATATAATAATATCATGAAATAATTTGAAAGTAGGAGATTAACCCTAAGATCGAAAATTGGGTTAAGAAGTTCCCTTACATTAATTTTGTCGAAAATGTGAAAAAGTACCATGTTTGGAAAATGACAGAAAGATTCCTTTCAAAAACGTATAAGGTCAAATAAGGGTATAAAAGACTTTAACCCATTTTATAATAAATATTAAAAATGTTTTGAAAGATATATTTAAGAAACTTGGATGTAGATGATAAAGAGGTCCCAGAAGACAATTACAAATGAACAACCTTGAATAATGAAGAGGCTGTAGAATTAACCCTTACCTTGTGTCCGACTTGACTCGATCGTTCTTTATCCTCCTGAAAAATAAACTAGAGTTAATCTCTACTTTCTTAAGAACCTTTTTGAAGTTAATTATCCCATTTATATCACTTATTACCATGTTATGTACATTATGTAGTCATTTAAGTTAATAACGGTCATTTTGTCGATCTTTGGTACTTGAGTCAACAATAAAATTCTTATAATTACAAGTTGTTTATGTTGTAGAATATCCATTATCTCCAGAATTATATTCATGATTTAGATATCATATATATCATATATATCCATTATATACATTCATTCATATTATTACATAACATTTCGAGGTAAGAAATGAAATGCACCGCTCATGGAGACGGTAATCCGTACATACGCATGAACGATACTTTCATTTCTATTTCGTATTTAATGGAATGAAATTATAATTATATAAAGGTATACTATAATTCCAGTATAATATAATTTATAATACCAATTACTCCATCCTTTATACATCCCACGTATGACATTAACGATTCAAATCACTTTGAGGGGGTGGTAGTCCGCACTTCCTAAAATGAAATTATCACGTTTACCCATAATGGAAATCATAAAGGTTTTACATAAATGAAAAATAAATAAGAATAATTAAAACATAAACATAATATATATATATATAATATATGATAATAGTGTCAACAAAATGTCACCCATTATAGGTGATAAAAAAATATTGAACAATCATCGTTTCGTGAGGCAGTATTTCGCCAACCATTGAAACAGTATGTTCTTTAACCATTAGACGAATGTGTGTGTAAGTGTAAAACAAATCCTTTACATAAAGACATCCTAGTATATTTAGGATACTGGTTCTGTTACAAAAGAAAGTAATAAAAAGTGTTTAAGGGGTTGGAGAAGCAAAATAAAACAAAATAACATAAGAGAAGACATTACCTTAAAATTGGGTAACTCTTTTTTGATTTGAGCCAAAGGATTCCTTGGAAAAAATTCTGCCCAATGTGTGGCTTCTAGGAGTAATAGAGAGAAGTGGAGAGAGTATTTGGGCAGAGTTTGGCTGATCCAAATGGCTTGGAATGGGTTAATAAGGTGGTAGTGGTGGGGGCCTTTTATAAGAGGAGAGGAGGGGCACTTTTGGAAAGTCATGGAATGATACTTTATTATATAATGAGTTTCGGATTTTAAGGGTCCCACACTTATATATTTAGAGTATAATGTGATAAGGGTTTGAAATATACTCATCCAATAGGCTTTGGACAAGTGGAATTCTTAGATTTTAAAATATCCTTCCATTTTTTTAAAATATTTAATTAATGAGGTAATCACTGCATCATCATGGTGTCATAAATAATTTAATTTATATAATGTATAAAAATTATAAAAAAAATATCATGATGTATTAAATCTTTTTATCTTTCTAATGAATATTTATAGTCAAAAATATTACTTTTATAACCTCATTTAAAAATTGTTTTAGTAAAAGAACTCATGTTTGTGACATTTTTATTTTTACTTTAAATAAAAAGTTATTATTGTCATTTTCCTACCGAAGTGTCTCCATGGGGTCCCAAGTTGACCCATGGATTGTCTTGGTCAGTCGTGACTCCTCCAATAAGGGTAGTACAAGTGTAATGGTTATTTTATATTATTATAATATCATTTTTACCTTAAATTTCACTAATTAACTTTAATTGCGATTAATTAAACTTAAAAGTTACTATTAACCAAAAAATTATTTTAATCACATTAAACCACATTTTACTTCTTAATTAAAACCATGTATGTCAGATTTTTGAAAATCAAATCACAGAAGTGGTAGTATTTCATTTAAACAAAAAATCAGTTTTTTTTAACTACCACTTAGTGGTTTCACTATTCATCAAAAATTGAAGCTTTTTAGAACAATGCCAAAATTTCACCCTAAGCTATAATTGATATTATGAATTCAAAAATTATGTCTATTTTACAAAATTCCAAACATTTATGTTTCATTAATTAATTTTATAATTAAACCCTGCTGTCACATCAAATAGCGTGTTTTTCAGAAACAATATTTATCAAAAGATTGGCAATTGTTTATGTCCAATTTCAAAGTGAAATTAAATCTAATGACCACTACTAGATAAAATTGTAAAAATATATTATAATTATACTTTAAAACCACTCAATAGTATAATTTATCACTATAAATTATTTTGACTAAAAAATTTGTTTTTAAGTATTTTTCACTATTCATAAAAAATTGGAAGTTCTCAGAAAAATACAAAAAATTCAACATAGGGTAATTTAGATATTCTGAATCCAAAAATGAAGTCCATTTTGAATGATAAAATTTATAAATTTCAAAAATTAGGTATTACTATTCATAACAGCTACTTTGATTGGTCATAGTGTGTTATAAATTGAAGTTGTGTACAATGCAAGCTATTGCATTATTGAAAGAGAAGCGTATCGTGGAAGCTCAGGGTGTTACATTCTACCCTACTTCAATAAATTTCATCCTCGAAATTTGAAATTGTTCTTTGAAAATAAATAGTTGAAAATAGAAAATACCTTTGTGTAAAACCCACATCATAAATAAGGTTAATAAAATTTAGCCTTAATAAGAAGGAAAGGGAAATGAAAAAGTCACCACCAAATTATGATCTCGATAAGGAAAAAATTGGTGGAAATTAAGGACATATAATTGGAGGGAAAACATAAATATTTTTATGGAGTGATTGAGGTCTTCAGTCACAAACAAGTGTAAAATTGAGGGCCTCAAAGCCATCAATCTATGATGAAAATATCATCAGTTCTACAAAAAATAAGTATTAGGATAACACATTTTTGTTTTAATATACCTTCCCTAAAGTTTAAGAATTAATTTATTCATAAGAATAAGATATATATATGTATATATATACTTGAAAAGTAGAATTTCAACCATCAACTAATTTCTACCCCAAACTTGTCTTTCACCCAAAAAGATAATAGAACTCAAAAATATTATATTTATCTTAATCTTACAAGGTTCCACATAACATTTATGTTAGGAAATATATTTTATAGTAACCAGGGAATTTCTGTATGCTAGTGGTAGGTAATAGAGGCATGTCGCACTATGGTTGTGGGTTCGATTCCTACAACTTTGTCCGACGCAACGGGTTATCCCCCAACCTACAGGTTGTAATTTTCCTATAGTACTATATTATTCCAAAAATAATCTTCATAAATGTTTTAACCTTAAACAATACTATCTGATGTTAAACTTAATCCATTCCAACCTTTATAGTTATCCAAAATACTTCTGTCCAACTCACATTCCAGATTTTATAAGGAAGGTAAACACAATGAAGATCCTTTTTTCCGCGTAATAACATGTAAACATCTTCATCATGTATTCTTTTAAAACACTCCAATATCCTGAATTACCAGAAATACTTATTGATTACATTCATGATCCCTTACTCTTTATAGAATACTATATATACTCCTTCTATCCTAAAATGAATACAAATCACTAATCAGTTCCAAGGAAGTCAAGAATATCCCATATAATTTATCCAAATCAATCATGTATTATTCCAAAATCACTATCTCGGTATCAGAACCATATTATGGTTTATCTTTCTCTCAACCATACATTTTCCAAAAATTTAATTTGCTATGGAGTCACTTTTCTTTGTTCCACACAATCTCAAGTCCTTGATGAAATAGTACTGCAGTACAATCCTTATATACTCCATAATTATTATAACCGGTACATCATTGATACAACACTCAAATGAAAAAATTCATTAATGACAACATAAGAACTCTAATCATTCCTCCTCATCTGTGGCAATGTCATAACATGATTTTTATCCAATAACATCCTTTGTGGCATACTCTGATGATTTGGACATTGGTTTGCGTAGTGTCCCCACTCCTTGTAGATGAAGCATTGTACATTTGAAACCTTTTAAATACCCTTGTAGTCATGCACTTGGAGTCCTTTTTCTCCACACTTATAACAAACTCTCATTCCCTTCAGGCAAGTTCCAAGGTGTTTCTTCCCATAGTTATCACATATTGGAAAATTATTCTATTCCCTCGTCCCTTTATCCATCATTCTCTCTTCCATCCTTTTCTTCTCTTGCTTACTTTCAAGTCCATAAGACTTAGAGAATTCTTTACTTATCTTATTAACACATGATACTCATTCTTCATATGTTGAGAACACATGGGAGACTATTTCCCTTCTAAATGTTGTCTTAATACCCTGAAATATATGATCCTTCTTAATCTTTGGATCATACATATTGATGGAGTTCGCATTCCTTCTACTGGGTGCCATTTCTATACAATGGCATAAAATAGGTTACTTTATGAATTGCAACGAATAATTCCAAACTGTTAAAAATACTTAATGTAAATTGAACGGTTTATGGATATAATTCATAATCATAAAAAAATTTCTTTGAGGAAGTATATACTCATAAACCCTTCATAATGGTTTGTAAGGAATATGATAATTATCCTAAGCATATCCCTCGGGAGTGTCGTAACCAAGAGTGCAGCAAGGCCCATTGTCGTGCACCAATTCCCCTTCGAGTCTAGATCAAAGCGGTGTTTTTGGGTTTTACCCCTAGGTGCATCTATGCCAGAGCAAGATCTACCTGCTTGTATCCAGACAGGGATGTATTGCTCGAAAAACTCACAAAATCTCTATAATACCAAAATTCTATGAAGTTCTTCTATACTCTTCCTCAATGTATATCTTTGTGATATGTCTTATAATCAGAGTTTATCTAAATATAGCTTCCAAGGATAGTACTAAAATGCCTCTGATACCAACTGTAACGCCCCGACCCCAGTTACCCAGAGTCGGTTCATTATTGCGTAACATTAGCATGATCACAAAAGATCAAGTCTCGACAGACCGATTAGTTTAGTAGCCTTGGAAACACTACATACATTCATAAGTATTACATTACATCATAAAGTAAAACAAAACTACAACAACATATTGTCATCATATCCCCTCATACTATCCTTGCAGATCATTTATAATATACTTCTTCACATCCTGGAAAAATTAAAACATTGGAAGGGGTGAGCTCAGATGCTCAGTAAGGATAAAAATATAGAGGAAGCTTTCATAAATAAACATAAACATTTAAGGCAATTTATAATTGAATCAAAATACTTTTAAACTTGAACTTCAACATAATATGGAAAAAGTAAAATGAGATAATTCCATTTACTTATTCACATTGATATTCTACTGGTCGAATAATCAAATTCAATATCAATAACCACTTTCATAATGATGGAATGCATAATTCCAGACTATCATAACCACGTAGCCAAGGCCTCGTGTCAAGACACTAGTTTTTCTAATGAGACCTTTCGATGCATTGAGGAGCTATAGAGGGCTCCAACCGTCACTTATTAAGTCCAATTCATTCCTCATATGAAAAGGTTTAAACATATCATAAACCATAACATAATCGTATCACATAAAACATGAATAAAGGAAACATAAAATTTCCACATTTCAATCACAATATATCAATACAAAACATTGATATAATAAAAACATTTTCAAAACCATTTTCAATACCAAAATAAACGATAATTAAAACTTGGTATTTATTTTTCATTTTAAATAAAAGGTATGTCTTGTAGAGGATGCCGAAACGCAAATAATGATCACGGTGGCGGAGAAGTCTTTGTCACCGCATACGTAAAAAAACATTTATTGTGTCGTTTAGTAAAAATGCTTCATATAAAAAGATTCTTTTTGAATAAACGTAACAGTCAAAGGTGTTTATACACTGTATAAAATAAAGTTGTGTATAAAATAAAGCATGCCTCAATGAAAGGAGATCGAGACGAAGTCCCTTACAAAGTTCATTTTTTTAAAATAAAATAGATATATTATGTGTATCCACTATAAGTACACAAAAATAATGTACAAATGAAAGATAGGATATAATAATATCACGAAAAAATTTTAAAGTAGTATATTAACCCAAAGATAGAAAACGGGGTTAAGAAGTTCCCTTACCTTAATTTTGTCGAAAATGTCGAAAAGTACCTTGTTTGGAAAATGATGGAAAGATTCCTTTCAAAAACGTATACGGTCAAATAAGGGTATAAATGACATTAAACAATTTTCTAAGAAATAGTAAAAATGTTTTCAAAGATATATTTAAGAAACATGGATGTAGATGATAAATTGGTCCCATAAGATAATTACATATGAACAACCTTGAATAATGAAGAGGTTGTAGAATTAACCCTTACCTCGTGTCCGACATGACTCGATCGTTCTTTAACCTCATGAATAATAAACTAGAGTTAATCTCTACTTTCTTATGAACCATTTTCAAGTTCATTATCCCTTTTATATCACTTATTACCATGTTATGAAAATTATGTAGTCATTTAAGTTAATAACGGTCGTTTTGTCAATCTTTGGTACTTGAGTCAACAATAAACGTCTTATAATTACAAGTTGATTATGTGGTTGAATATCCATTATTTCCAGAATTATATTAATGATTTAGATATCCTATATATCATATATATCTATTATATACATTCACTCATAATATTACATAACATTTCGAGGTAAGAAATGAAATGCACCACTCATGGTGACGGCAAGCCGTACGTACGCATGAACGCTACTTTCATTTCTATTTCATATTTAATGGAATGAAATTATAATTATATAAAGGTATACTATAATTCCAGTATAATATAATGTATAATACTATTTACTCTATCCTTTACACATCCCACGTATGGCATTAACGATTCAAATCACTTTGAGGGGGCGGTAGTCCGCACTTCCTAAAATGAAATTATAGCATTTACCCATAATAGAAATCGTAAAGGTTTACCATAAATGAAAAATACAGAAGCATAAGGAAAACATAAACATAATATTTATATCATATATGAAAATAGTTTCATCAAAATTTCCACCATTAGAGGTGTTAAAAGAATATTGAACAATCAGCGTTTCGTGAGGTAGTATTTCACCAACCACAGAAACAGTATGTTATTTAACCATTAGATTAAGGTGTCTATAAGTGTAAATAAAATAAATCACATAACAACATCCAAGTACATTTAAGATACTGGTGTTGTTAAAAAATAAAGGAATAAAAATAGTTTAAGGGGTTAGAGAAGCAAAATAAAACAAAATAACATAAGAGAAGACATTACCATAAAATCGGGTAACTTTTTTTTTGATTTGAGCCAAAGGCTTCCTTGGGAAGCATTATGTCCAATGTGTGTATTCTATGAGTAATAGAGGGAAGTGGAGAGAGTATTTAGGCTGTTGTTGGCCGAGCCAAATGGCTTGGAAGGGGTTAATAAGGTGGTAGTGGTGGGGGCCTTTTATAAGAAGAGAGGAGAGTCACTTTTGGAAAGTCATGGAATGTTACTTTATTATATAATGGGTTTTGGATTTTTAAGGTCCCACAATTATATATTTCGAGGATAAGGTGATAAGGGTTCGAAATCTACTCATCCAATAGGCTTTGGACATGTGTAATCCTAATATTTTACATTATCCTTCCATTTTATTAAAATCGTTAATTAATGAGGTAATCGTTGCATCATCATGGTGTCATAAGTAATTTAATTTATTTAATGTCTAAAAATTATAAAAAAACTATCATGATGTAGGAAATATTTATTCCTTTCTAATGAATAATTATAGTCAAACATATGACTTGTATAACCACATTTAATTTTTTTAGTAAAACAACTCATGTTTGTGACATTTTTATTTTTATATTAAATAAAAAGTTATTATTGTCATTTTCCCACCAAAGTGGCTCCATGGGGTTCCCAAGTTGACCCATGGATTTTCTTGGTTGGAAATGACTCATCCAATAGGGGTAGTACATGTGTAATGGTCATTTCATATTATTTTAATATCATTTTTAACTTAAATTTCACTAATTACCTTTAATCGCAATTAATTAAACTTAAAAGTTACTATTCACCAAAAAAATTCTTTTAATCCCATTGAACAACATTTTGCATACTAATGACAACTATGTATCTCGGATTTTTGAAAATCAAATCACAGAAGTGGTAATATTTCACTTAAACGAAAAATCAGATTTTTTAACTACCACTTAGTGGTTTCACTATTCATCAAAAATTGAAGTTTTTCAGAACAATGCCAAAATTTCACCCTAAGCTATAATTGAAATTATGAATTCCAAAATGATGTCTATTTTACATAATTCCAAACATATATGTTGCATTAATTAATTTTATAATTAAATCCTGATGTCACAACAAATAGCATGTTTTTCAGAAATAATATATATCAAAAGATTGGCAATTGTTTATGTCCAATTTCAAAGTGAAATTAATTATAATGACCACCATTGGATAAAATGGTAAAATTAATTTATTATTATACTTTAAAACCACTCAATAGTATAATTTATCACTATAAATTATTTTTATTAAAAAAGTTTTTTTAAGTATTTTCACTATTCATAAAAAATTGGAAGTTCTCAAGAAAATTACTAAAAATACAAAATAGTCTAATTTAGATATTCTGAATTCAAAAATGAAGTCTATTTTAAAAGATAAAATTTATAAAATTTCAAAAATTCGGTATTACTATTCATAACGGCTACTTTGATTGGTCGCAGTGTGTTAGAACTCGAAGTTGCATACAATGCAAGCTATTGCATTATTGAAAGAGAAGCGTATTGTGGATGCTCAGGGTGTTACATATAATATTTTTTTATATATTACATTTAAATAAAAATTATATTTTTTTTTGAAAAATATCATTTTATATTTATTAATTTATCATATATAATTCATATGTTTTAATTATTAAATCGAAGATGATTTTAACACATGTTCAAACTTTGAAAAGAACGAATTATATTAATTAAAAAATTTATTACAAAACCAATTCATAAAAAGGTGCAAGACAACCCACCCCCCCCATGCTAGATCACCTCAAGCAGGATCCACCAACCCATCAACTCTAGCCCATCATTGCCAGCAACTCCAGTACCAGTAGTTCTAGACCATTTCTGCCAGCTCCAGCCCCAACAGTTCCACCCATCCATGTCAGCTCCAACTCCAACTCTGTCACATCCATTCCAGCTCTAGCTCCATCCCAGCCATGCTAGTTCAAACCACCTTTCCAACTCCAGTCTATGTCAACTCCAACTCTAACCCATCAATGCCAACTCCAGCTCCATCCACATCTAGCTCAAGTCTACATCACACCCTTCAACCCCAATATCTACATCACTATCAACCAAAAAGCATACTCACTGATTATTGAAAAATATCTACATGAATTGAAACCAAAATAGAAATAAATGAAAATATAAAAAAATAATTTTGACATCACTATACTTCTTTTTAATGTCTTGCTTATCCTAAATGAGGTTTTTTTAATTATTTTTAATGATCAGATCCTATGTGAGTTTTTTATACTATTAAATCATGGATAAAATAAAGCTTTCTGGTATTCTATTAAATCAACATGCCATCTATTGTTGATGATAGTTTACATTCCGTATAAATTCCATTTTTGGTGAAACAAACAGTACCTTCGATGGGATTTTATTCATTAGAATAAGAAGAAATAAGAGCATAATTTCTGAGTTTATGTCAATAGTTTTGAAAAGGGTGATAGAGAATTTGTTACCCATTTATACAGGTGGAAGAAAGAGAATGATCCTTCTTTAACTGGTCTTCAATTTCATGTTATTAGGTTGTCTTTAGCATGGTGAAGTGGGCCTAGTTTGGATTGGTTTTTAGAGAGGATGAGGTTCCTGGAAATAGGGATTAAAGTCAGTTTCAATGGATGAATGATATACCATTTTTGGATGCATAAGGAAATGAAATGGGATAAATCGAGTATATTTTTAAGTGAATATGTAGTCTTTAAATTTGAAAAATTAATTCAAATTATAAAAAATAGAATGTAGAATGGAAATTTTGAATTTGTAAAATCTAAAAATTTGATAGAATAAGAGTGGAATTGAGCCTGAAACCATTAGTGTATTAAGGGCATATATGTTTTACCAGCTACTCACAAAACCAATTAGACCTGAATACATGTCTAAAATTAAATCAACAGATTATTTTTTCAAGAATTTACTCATTTTATTCACCATCACATTTGATCAAAATTATATATAAGTGAAATAGAAATTACCAACTCAATGTAAAATAGCTATAAAAGAAATGATGAGTGAAATTTAAATTTAATAACTCATTCTATAGCAGGTCTAAATATCTTTAATATAGATAATCTTTTCATAAAAGACAAAGATACGAAAAACCAGTTGGGTAGGGGGAGGAGACAACTGATATCACACTTATAAGATGCTCAATTGTTGCATCATGAATCATGTATTTAACAAAAAAAGGGATCTTTAATTCTCCCCATCCTGCATGGGAGAATGCACCCCAAATTTCTGATCTAAAGATAAGATTTTCAATCCGTGAGGTGTATCTGTACCTATGGAAAGATGGATATCAGGCTAGAAAATTTAAATAGTACACACATGAAATCCATGCAATAAAAACTTAATAGTCTCATATACCATCTCAATCGTCAATCGCTTTAAATAAGCTTAATTGTGTGAAGAAATAATAATCATTTCACCAATACATGCATGTTTTTTGGAAAGCATTAAATATACATCATACATCAATGATAATAAATGGGTTTATGGTAAGTTCTATGAATTCAAATGACAAGTGTTATATGCGATTATCACTTATTGTTGTTAATTAGAGCCTTAGTGATGCATGTTGACATCCACAGTTTTTCAATGGATAAATCTTAAATAAACCTTGTATAGAAGTGAGAATAAGTATTAAATATCAATAAATTTCAATTACATATATATATGAAATATAGATATATTTTAAAAATATATATATTCCAAAATGTAAATATAAACTATATATTTATATATTTATCAAAAATATGTACATGTCAGAATATATATATATATAAAAACTACATAATGTATTTTGTGTGAATATATATATATATATATATATATATATTGAAGCTATATATATGTATTATAAAAATATATTTTTCAATATGTATATATAAAATACAGAATGCATATGTGTCATAAGAATGTGTAAGTGTACACGTGTGTGTTTTTTAGTATGTATAATTGTAGAATATATAAAATTTAATATATAATTACATAAACTAAATATATATATGAGAATATAATTAAAA
The DNA here is from genome assembly GCA_963277665.1 of Viscum album. NCBI lineage: Eukaryota > Viridiplantae > Streptophyta > Magnoliopsida > Santalales > Viscaceae > Viscum > Viscum album. The sequence goes on along the minus strand of OY728142.1, from coordinate 1,875,283,139 downwards.
ATATATTATTACAGAATTTATATATATAAATTATAGACTGTATATATTTAAATTGAATAATTTTTACACAAATACTTTGATACTCACCCTGAAGGATAGGGAAGGATGCCCCAAGCCTGAAAATGAAATATACCTAAGCCGAGGTGTTAATGATTCCAAATATAATTTAAGTACATACCAGTTATGTGAGTTTCAAAATCATAATTTCTACTATATAAGAACATGCAGATGATTTATAGGTTGATTCAAATGTATGTGTTGCAATAGTAGTGACCATGTTAGCTGATAAAAAATCCCAATTTTTATCATGTTCAACACATCAAATGACATTAAAAATTTCCCATTGAATGCATTGCTATTGTCCGGTATGTTTCTTGAAGGCGTAGTCTAGGTAATCAACTAATGGGATAAGTTGATCAAAATTGTTACCTTCTAATCCCAACACAATGTAATCAGCCTTCCAAAATCTGAATTATTTACATGTAAAATGTGATCACAAGCACCTTGAATTATTGGACAAGAAATCATAATATTTGAGAAGAAATTAAGGGGTAGAAATTAGTTTGAAAAAAGGCCGATTGTGAGATAAAAAATAAAAGAATGATATAAACTGAGACCATTTATTATTCCATAAAATTTCAGAATTCCATGTTTCAGAAGTTAGAAATATATGTAGCCAAGTTATAGTTTATTATAAACCATAATGAAAAATATTTTCTAAATTCCATTTTTAAAAGTTGGAAATATTGGTAACCAAGGTATAGTTTATTATAAACCATAATGAAAATAAATAAAATTTAAATGGTCTTAATTTTAAAAAATATGTAAAAACCACATTCATATGGTTTAAGAACCTTCAAACATTCTAATGTTTCATAGAAGAAAAAAATTATTTACATATATATGAAAATTCTGATCAGTGTTGTCAAATAATTCTATATTTCTCTAGAAAATGGTAAATATAAGAGTGCACCATTCTATGAAATGTAGTCAGGTTTATTATCATCAGTACTATCAATTCTCATCTAAACTAGGACATCACCTTTAATATGATTTAAAATCTCAAATTCAAGACTCAAAAATAATTTAGAAAAAAAAATAAAGGATTAATTTATAATCAACTAGGAGAATGCCACTAGAGAATAAAACACAAAAAAGGGGGTGGGGATCAAGTAACAATCAAGGTTTTGAAGGATATTGAGAAAATACATTTCATTTCCCTATAAACGTTTTCTTCATTCATACATGCCAAGATAGGATTTTGATATGGGACTGAATAGGTACTTGGGGCACATAAAATTTGAATAGAGAGTATGGATTTTTGAGAAAAAAAATCTAAAATCGAGTTTAGTTTAATAAAATAATATATGCAAGAAAGCATACAATTGAAAAATTTATATGAAGGGTCATCACTAAAAATAAATGAATCATGTATATTATAAATACAATGGTTGAAAAGGTAACGACACAAACACATAGAAATAGATAGACAGAGAGAGAATAAATATTACTGCAGGACCATGGATGTCTGATAAAATTTTGATAATTATAACACACCATTTCCAGAACACCCAAATATTCCAGATGTATGGGCTAGAATGCATGAAGTTATAAAAACCCAAGTGACTTGCATAATCCTGAATATTATTAGCATTTTGTCTAGGTTAAAATATGATAAAAATAGTTACCTGAAGAAGACAGAGATCATTGCGGATGTAAAAAATTTTGACCCTTACACCCAATCCTCTTAAACTATAAGTCATGAAGGATATCATTTGATAAGAGATATAGATGCTTTATAGCCTGAGAGAGTACCCAGCTTCACACCCAATCTAGATGAGATGAATTTTTTAAAATTAGAACATGTTACTAGGCCACATCCCATTGGAGATGAACTCACATTCCATACCTCTACCTCTTTGATCCCTATAACTTACATTCACATCAAAACAGAATATACTTCCTCCAAAATTACAAAAGGATTAGGTGAGAAAGAATACCCACTCTTTTTTCCACCACATACCACAATGTACCCTTTCTATGAAAATAATACATCAAAAGTGACACTTGAGAGTCAACCTAGACCACAACGTCATCCAATTGGTACAGATCACTCATGCCCAGTTCCAGTGAGTAGGCTCACTTCTCATTCCATAGAACACCATTGTTTATCAAAAGTTATGAGTATAAAAACCAAGATTCCCACTTTATAAAACTAGAAACCACATTTTAAGGGTTCACAGTCACCGCCTGATCAACTGAAAAAACCATCAATAATGACAGAACCATCACTCGGTGCTGCTATGATTTCAAATGCTCCAGCAACCAGTGAATGGTGGTCAGGTCAGATCCTTCAACATCCCTTTGAGATAAAAACTAGGCCTTGAACAAACACCAACTTCATCACAACCCACCACCAAATACATTGTGTGAAACAGGGAAATCGACATCAGTTAAAGCATAAATCGACATACCCAAAATACAAAGAGATAAAGGTAAGATCGAATATAGTCAGTTTATTTTAAATGATTGGGATGAAACACGAAAGAGAAAACACCAAAAGAAACCTAAACAACCCCAAAATCAATATACGAATCTGGCACCAAATATCATCAAAATAAGAAAATGAACCCCACTGAACATGAGTAAAGAGAGAACCAAGGAGGTAGTAGGATGCAAGGTGAGATAGGGGAATGAGATGCGAGGTGATCCGATGGGAGGTGAGGTGGTTAGAGGTGAGTCGGGGTGGTGGGAGGCAACTCTAAACACATGTCATTTAGGTAGTGTTATTTTTTAGAAATTATTTAAATATTTATTAAATAAATAATATTTAAAAATATAAAAACAATTAATATTTAGAGAAAATTGAAAAATATAAAAATATATAATATTTTAAGAAAATAGAGAATTAAAATCAATTATGATTTTTTTAGTAAACCCCCAGGAAATGATAATTTTACTTGGATCATAAAAATAATACATTTATAATGTTTCACTTAATTGGTTTTTGATAAAAAAAATTGTTATTGTATAGTTTATTATAAAATTATTATTAATGGTAAAGAATTTGTTGGTAATAATGGTTATTAATAATAGATTCAAGTTTTAGAAAAAAATGTTGTTATTATTATGATAAAGAAATAGATTCAACTATTGGTAATTGATATGTTGGTATTGAATGATAAATACCAACAGATATATATGTTGGTAAAAAGAAGTGTTGGTATTAAAACCTAATACATATAAAACATAATATCTATTAGAAATGATCATTTTTACCAATAGATATATTATATGTCAATAAATTTATGTTAGGATAAGCCATTTTTTGTAGTGAATATACTGTTATATGAATTATGTAGATAAATAAGGATTGTACTGAATTACTATTTTATTTAATATTTGACATTATATGGTTCTATGAAAATTGACTTAATAATAAGCTAACCATTCTGAAAAAAAATACATGGTTGATGGGAATATAATCTTTAATATGGTCCTGTAAATGAGGTAGTGATTTTGGAATAAGAGATGGTTGATTTGGATAAATTATATTTGATATTGTTGACTTCATTAAAACTTATTAATAGTTTTTTATTTCATTTTACTTGGAATATTCAATATTTTTTTATTTAAAAAATATATCCAGTATTATATAAAGAATAAAGGGGAATGAATGTAATTAATAAGGTTTTATGGTAATTCAGTATGTTATAGTGTTTTAAAATAATACATGATGATGGGGTTCACTTGTTATTACGTGGAAAAAAGGATCTTCATTGTGTTAAACTTTGTTATAAATTTTGAACTGAGAGTTTGGATAGAAGTATTTTCTATAAGTCTAATGGTTGGAATAGATTAAGATTGAAATTAGATACTATTGTTAAGGTTATTTTTGTATTTTTATAAAATGGACAACACATAGACTTTGTGATAACCCGTTGCGTCGGAAAAAGCTACGAGAATCGAACCCACAACCATAGTGTGATTGGGATTTATCACCTAAAATTGGACTATGTGATGTTCCGGGATTTTATAATGTATTTTATTTTTTTAATGGCTCTGATAGATGAATTATAAATTTATTTTTTTGGAACCATATACGAATAGGATAAATATAATATTTTTTATGTTATATTATCTTATAGAGTGAAAGATGAGTTTGTGGTAGAAATTAGTTAAAGGATGGAACTCTACTTATCATATATATATTTTTTTCTTTCTTCTATTATTATATAAAGAAGTTAATTCTTAGACATTAGGTAAGGGATCTTAAAACTAAGAATTTTTTATCCTAATAACTTATGTTTTGTTGAACCAATTATATTTTAAATCGTCATAGATTGATGGATTTGAGGCCCTCAATTCTAAAATTTTTTGTGACTGGTGACCTCAATCACTCCCTATAAATATTAACATTTTACTCCAATTATGTGTCTCTAATTTCCACCAATTTTTACCTAATGGATATCATAATTTGGTGGTGACTTTTTCATTTCACTTTCCCTCTTATTCAGACTAAATTTCATTAACCCAATTTCCGATGATGGTTTTCCAGAAAAGTATTTTTCTATTTTAAAACATTTGTTTTCAAAAAAAATTGAATTGCGAGGATGCAATTTATTTAACTACGGGAGAATGTAACACCCCAAGATTTCATAGTACATTATCTCATTAATATAATTCAATAGCTTTCACTACATGCAACACCGTGTTGAAGCACCCCACAACTTACTAAACTAACCATTTAAAAGGAGGTTATGAATAGTAATAACTCGAATTTGAATCTTATATACAATATATAATTGTGAAATTATATTATATGTTTCATAGACATTATATAATAACAAATTCATTTTTTTCAGATAAAAGATATATATTTAAAAAAAATCAATTTTACCGCCTTTTAATGGAGATCCCTTATTAAATACAATATTTGAAAATTTTATATATCCAATTTGAAAAAATAAATTTCTTCTTTAGAATCGGTACATAAGAATTTAGTATCAATAAATTTTTGGTGTTTTTATGATAACTTTCATATTTGGGTGAATAGTGAAAAATATTATATTTTAATTGAATACAAATTTTTTTATTCAAAATAATTTGTAAAGTTGAATTATACTTTTTAATGGTTGGGAAGTATAAATAGATTATAATTTTATAATTTAATCAAATGTTATTCATTGGAAATAATTTCACTTTGAAATTGAACATAAACAAGTATCAATATTTTGTTAGTTATTATTTCTTAAAAACACATTTTTTGGTTTTGTCAACGGGAATTAATTTTCAAGTAATAAATGAAACATATATGTTTAGAATTTTATAAAATATAATTAATTTTTTAATTCTGAATATCAAAATTATCTTAGGGTAAAATTATGGTATTTTTCAGAAAACATTCAATTTTTTATGAATATTGAAAAACACTAAGTTATAGTTTAAATCCGAATTTTTATTTAAAAAATCATTTATTTTAGTTAAATTTATTTTAGATAAAAATAGATACATAATACATATATAATTTCAATGTAATTAATTGAGTCATTTTATCATAAATTTACATATATAAAAATTTTCTCAAACTTTTTACCGTCTTTTACCTACCTCTTAAGAGCATTTCCAAATTTGTATAAAACATAATATTCCCTCTTCTATGAGTTGAATTTCAAAAACCATAGAGACACGGTTAATATCAGGAAGTAAAATGTGGTTGAATAATATGAAAATAATTTTTGGGTGAATAGTAATTTTTACTTTTATTTACCACATTTAAAAGAAAATAGGTTAATTATGGATAAAAATGATATTATTATTACCCTAAAGCATGAATTAATTATATTGGATAAGTGAAATTCGACCAAAAACAACCATAGGAATAAATTATGTTCATTTAGGTCCACTTGTATTTGATTTGGACATTTATTATTATTTTATATAAAAAAGGGTTAAAAGAGTTAAAATCAATGTTTAAAAACTAAACCATTTTTAATATATGGTTACAAAAAATATAAATTAGAATATAAATATTAATTAGAAATATAAAATTATTTCCTACATCATGTTACTTTATTTATAATTTTTAGATATTTAATACTATAATTTATTTGTGACACAATGATGAGGCAATAATTAAATTATTAATGAAATATTAAAATAATTGATATTTTAAATACCCTAATATATGTAATTTGAAAATTTTTATGAATTACACTTAATTTATCCATTAATATGAGATTTTAAGGGTGTTTAAATGTGTTTTTTTCAAAGTAATAATTATTTTATGAATTTAGCAAAAATAAAACACCAAATAGTGTCCAAATTGACATAAAATTGTTTTTAAAACAAATATTATATTATTAGTTGATATTCTATTCCTAAAAATATAAGGTTCGGCCAAAAGACTTATATAATAATATATTTGTCATTAAAGAACCTCTTGGGGTTCTATTTAGAGTATATAGTATGTTTATTAACCATATAATATAAAAATACAAAGAGACATGGTAAATGTCAAACTATTTATCTAAGAGTTAAATCTAAATGATAAAGTAAATATAGTGACCCAAACGTGTATAAAAACTATTGGTTGAGCTTTTTTCAACCCATCCACACCATATCCTTTAAATAATTTATTTTGAAGCCTTTAGAAACCGAAAATTATGTTATTATAAAATAGTATTTATAGCTTTTCCTAAGATGCTCCTTACCCCTCTTATAAAAGGTCACTCCCCCTTCTCTATAATTCACATCTTCACAGCCATTTGGCTTGGCCAACCCCTTCCCATTTCCCTATAAATTCTCCTACCATCATCCTAAAGGAATTACTTTAGTCATAAAGACATCTGAAGGAGCCCTTTTGATCAAATCAAAAGGATGAACCCGAAGAAGAGGGAAATATTTCATCACCTATTTCATGTTCCTTTTTCTTCCACATCTTATTTCTTTGTTGTTTCCATTCTAAAATAATAACTCTAGTATCTTATATATACAGGGATTTTATTATAAACATGGTATAATAATTTTCATTATTATATCAATCCTTTGAATGGAATGTCCCCAAACGTGCCTATGTATGACATACCGTCTCCACATCGTGGTTTAATTGTCATTCAATAAATTATTATTTGTATGGGTATAATAATGATGTGTAATTGATAAAAATAATAAATATAACATTATAATGATTCTGTATATATGATATACCAACCAATTATATATTATTTAATATCAAAAGAATGATATTGTCGCTCGTGCGTATGTACGGCTTACCGTCTCCACGAATGTGATGAGATTCATTTCCACGTTCACCATTCAACAATGATTATAAATTATATATATCATTAATAAGTATGAAATATATGACATAATAATGCTAATATAGATATATATATATATATGTATGTACTTAAATATATCTTATTCACTTAGTTCCGTTTAATACGATACGTAAATGAAAGCAACATTTATGTATACGTACAGACTACCATCTCCATAAACATTGTTTTCCATTTCATATATATGTTTATTATACATATTTATATTATAAATATATATTATATATAAATCATTATTTATATTCTTATGTATTTAAATCTTGATCTATGTGATACAATCAAGAGAAACATGTTAAAACACATACGACAAAGGAAGCGATTATTACTTGAAATGTTAATTTAATAGGGAAATTATTATTAAATGGGTAGAATGTTGTCATAAATGAATCATTTATGATATAATAAATATTAATATGGATATGGTATAATAAAATAACAAACTAAGATCTTCATAAAGGATTTTAAACGTACCCTCGACTAAAGGAATGTGCAAGGTAAGGGTTAATTTTTACAATCTCATTATTATCCGAGGTTGTTTTTACATAAGAATATACTGGGAAATATTTATTTTCCATGTACATGGTTCATAAAAGAGTTTTCAAAGGGATTATATTTATGGGTAATTTTACAAAAACATCATTTTAAATGGATTAAATATTTATTCATCTAAAACATTCTCATTAATGTCGATGTTTTCAAAATGGTTTTTAAGGATTTATTTATATGGAAATGAATTTTTTTAATATGTTAATTCCTTTAAAACGTTTCAAAGTGGTATGGGAAACGTTGATTAAAAAATATCTTTTAAATTAATTCCATTATAATTTTATTACATTTAAATGATTTCACAAAAAATGATATTTTTTTCAATGGTTTTCAATGATTATTTTCATCTATGTCAACATATTTTTTGGATATTATTCATGATTAATTTAGTTTTATTATAAATAAAATATTCAGTATTGCATTAAATGAGCTATGATATGTCTGGATGTGCTATTTTAATACTATTCATGTTTTATGGGTAATGTATTGACATTCCGTATGCTAGTTTTAATTTGGATGTTTATGTTATATTTCAACATTTTCATATGAGGAATGTAATGGACTTAGTAAGTGACCGGTTGAGCCCGATATAGCTCCTTGATGAATCGGTAGGTCTCATGAGAAAAACTAGTGTTTTAGCTCAAGGCCTTGACAAATATTTTATTTATAGTCTTGTCATAAGGCCTTGACTATGTAGTAATGATTTCCGAAATTAGGCATTCCATCGTTATGAAATTAGTTATTAATGTGATTATTTGACTACTAGAATATCCAAGTGCATGTTTATATGGAAATGTTTGATTTATTGTTTTTTCATATTATGTTCAATTTTATGTTTAAAAAGTATGTTGATTTTATCACACATCATTCCTTAAATGTTTATAGCCTATGCTAAATTATTTACCCTTACTGGGCATCTGAGCTCACCCCTTTTTATATTTTATTTACCCAGAATTCCAAGATGTGTATTATGATTGATATGCAGGGTTAAGCGAAAGGGAATAATAGCATTCTAAATGAACTATATATGCTCTGTTTTAAGTTTGAAATTGTAATTTAATGTTAATGTGTATAATATATATTCCAAGACTGCTAAATTGATCAGTTCTTCAAGACATGATTCCTTATAATCAATCCATTATATTAAAATAATGCACCAGATCTGGGTAAATGTGGTTGGGGCATTACAATAGAGATCATGTGGGGGTCAGAACTAAGAGCGATCCTCTATGGATCATCACCAAGCGATCCTGTGTAGGTCATCACCTAGAGTGATCTTGATTGGGTGTGCACTTAGAACGATTCATTGTGGGCATGTACCAAGCGATCTTGTGTGGGTCAACACCTAATGATCTTGTGTGGGTCAGCACCTAGAGCGATCTTGTGTGGGTTTGCACCTAGAGCAATCCTATATGGGTCAGCACTGAGCGATCCTGTGTGGGTCATCACTTAGCAATCCTATGTGGGTCAGCACTGAGCGATCTTGTGTTGGAAATCCTTTTAACATAGTTAAATGATTCAATAGTTACATATAATCATCTCTAATACAATACTTATGTTATACCTGGTGTGAGATGAGACTATACCTGTGTTTTACTTTCCCTTCGTGGAAATACCTTTATGGTATTCTTCTATGTGGTGTGCCTATGTGGTACTTGCCTTTGTGGTGTTTCTTCCTTTTTGGAACAGTTGAGAGTGGGGCATTGGAGTCAGACTCCATGTTTTCATCATGATTGAAATGGGTTTACATGATAATTTAGGTATATATATGAGCATATACCTAAGATGGGTTATTAGTTGTTTCCTTTCATGTTGGTTTATATTTTGTTGATTTTTTGAGACCTTGACGGTCTCAGGGTCCCTACGGAGTATCGTCATACTCACCCCTACATGGGAAATGATCACAATTTGTTTTTTTGGTACAAACGATAGAAAGTGATGAATTTGGAAGAGAGTACCAAGACTAGAGGTATCTCGGAGGTGGGCGTTAGATGAGGAGAACCGTAGAGATGATCGTTCGTGAGCTATAACTACCCTTCATGTAGGATTCGTGGTGGATGATCCAGGAGAAACTTTTCACCTATGAATTATCTTTTACCTTCCAGTTTTCCTTGTACATTCCATTTGGGCTTGTATTTTGGCCTCTTTTTACATTTTTTACTCACACTATTTACTATTTAGTTTACTTGAGTTCGTATCTTGTAGTGTGCTTGGTATTGTCTATTACAGGTTATACATGGAATACCTTCCCAGTATTAGGGATTATGCCTTTGGTGCTAGTCGCCAGCCCATGGCTTATAGAAGGCGGGCTTGGGGTAGTCACGACATGGCCCCCGGGGGATGGGTCATGATATTATCACATTCTAATTTAATATATTCAAATTATTTATTTTAAACAAGATTTTATCCATGAATTTGTTATAAAATATATTTATGTTTTAAAATGGAATTCTTTAAAAATAAACATTCTCTTCATTGAATTTTATAGATATTATTTTAAATTAAATTCCACAACATCAATGATTTGGAATTGAAAAAAAATGAAAATTTGGTTTATAGAATTTCCAAATTTAACTAAAATATCCATTTTATTTTTATAAAATGAATAGTAGCCATTGTAAATTTTATTACCACGGTAAAGGATAAAATGGGTAATTTTTCATCAAAATAAAATTATAAAGTTATTGAATTAGTTTAACATATTACAAAATTTTATTTGATGATGAAACATATATCCCTAACTCAGAAGGATCTAAATTAATTTTTTTAACGGACATATGTCTAGGAAAAATACTTATATAATATTGAAATTAAAAAATACATGATTTTTCAGTTTGTTTTTATTTAATATCCCTTTAGTGTCCTCTTGCTGAAAAAATTATGTTATAAAGAAATAAAAAATTTAATTTATATGTTAATAAATATATTTTCATTATATGAATTTATTTTTTTATTTTTCCGTCACATTGATGAGATTATATTATATAAAATATTTTATTTAATTAAAAGTTAAAGCTGTTACATTAATGTTTTAAATAATATTTCATAATTATATGGGGAAAAATTTATAATTTATTATATAAATTTTTCTAAAATATCAAATATATATCTTCATTATGTTTTTGTATTTTTTATTTTTAGTTAAAAAATCTGAATAATAATTAATTACACAACATCAATGTTGTAATTATTTTAAAAATTAAAATATCCAATAAATGTTAATAAAATTATCATAAAAAAATATAATTTTAGTTATTTAATGTGATCATATGACATTATAGATTAACTAAATATCTTAATAACATAATAATTATTTGAAGATAACATTTTATCTTGGTATTTTTCTATATCCCTGAAATTAATATTGTTAAAATTGACAATAATAAAATTGTATACAAATAAATTATTAATAAATTATTTAAAAATAATAAAACATAATTAAAATGAAATTAAAATATAATACTATTTAATATTATCCAAATTTATCATTTATTATTTAATTTTCAAGATATAATTTAATATTATGTCCTTTTAAGATAAAAAATGTTTTTATCATAGTTAAAATTTAAATAGATAAAAAAACAATTTATTAAAATAACATTGTTTAAAACAAACCAATACATGTCAAAAATATATTGGATGATGATATAACATTTTTATCGAGTCTTATCATTTAATAAATGAAACTTTAGAGTTATTTTTATTGATATTGAATATAATAGAAATTGGTTTTCTTTCAAATTTTAAAAGTTCTCCCGACCCCATTTATAGGATGGAAGAAACTCCATCACATATTTTCAACACATTAGGACATAAAACTATACCATACCATACAAATTTAAATTTTCAAATCTCCTATTCTCATTCTAGAGGTTCTATTCTTCCCAAAATATCAACCCTAGTGTCCATAAGAGGTTATCTATGAGTAATTCTCCATGGAATAGGAAATATTGTTTAGCAACATTTTTAATATTTATTATTCTTCTACTTCATATTAATATTATTTATCCATTATAAAGTAGTAAATCAATTATCAAATATATTAAGAGATATTATTAAGTCTACAGAATAACTATATCCACCTTTTATACATCCAATGAATAACGAATGTACATTGCTTGGGTACATACGACTTACCTCCTCCGGAATGTGGTGTAATCTATTTTTCATAAATAATTTACAATTATGGATATAAATATGGATATTATATATTTAGAATTGAAAATAATAAAATTGTTTGGGAACAAAATATACAACATCAACTTCTTTACAGTTTCATTAATAATGGAATGATATGATCCATTGTTAGTACATAGAGCTTATCGTCTCCACAATGTGAAGTGATTCATTTTAAATATTCACTGTTCAAAATTATTATATTAATGTAATAATTAATAAAAAAATATTTATTTTCCCTTTATATAATTATGTAAATTATACAACTATATCCCAATCATATGAATTGGGATATACATGACAAAACATTAATAGGAAAATCACGTTGTCAACACCCTAAACAAGATTAATAATTAAATATTTTTATTGGGTGAAAATATGGTCATATATGATATAATATATATGAATATGGTTTGGGAAGACACTAATAACATTAAATAATAATTATAATAGAGTTTTAAATATGTATAAATGAAAACAAACCAAATGTAAGGGTTAATTCCATAAACTCATGTTGATATAGAATTTTTTATATATAGTTATCTGCTAAAAAATATTTATATTTCATGTTCATGTATAATAGAAATGTATTATTACTATTATTGTAGAATTTTTAATGTAATTTTACCCACGTGTTGCTCTTTACCAAATAGTTTGGAAGGAATATTTTTTTCTTTTCCTAACTAGTTTCTTTGTTTCCTTTCCAACAAATGTATGAATGGAATATATTCATATTATAAATAATTAATATATTTTTCCACTTTTATGGTTGTTTAGTTCCCTTATGATTCCCATATATGCATTTAAGGTTATTTTCGATGAAAATATTTTATTCCAAAATTGCACTTCTTTTAAGACAAGAAATATTTTTCAATTAACAATGTATATTTTACTCATGAATTATTTTAATGTGATGTCTCAAAATTATTTCCCATTTATGATAACAATAATTGATAATACTTATGTTTTAATGGGGATATTTTAAGTATATAATCTATATTATTCTTATGATTACAGTAGTTTTATAATGTAATGATATGTATTAAACCCATCTTTGATAAATAGGTTATGTAAAGATTGAATAATGTATATTAAACATATTCATTACACTTGTTCTGATACTGAGAATGATTTAATTTATTATGGCACACATATGTATAGTTTTCATTATGTTATGGGTGGAACCTATATGTTCTTACAATGCATTGGTTAATGATTTATATATCCTTAGGTATATACAAAGTTTGTTGGATGTAAACCATGTTTAGTAGCACATGGTTACAATATTGAGCGAAATGTGTTCAGTAATAGACATTTTACACTATGAGGATTTTGGAAATAAACCTTGACTACTAAATAAATTATTTTGTTTTTATTTTTAAAATAAATTTTCTTTTCTTAATTTATTCTCTTATCAAATATTTTCTTCCTTTTCATTTATTTACTTTTATGATTTATTACATTTAATTATCTATTGATCATTGATATATATAATATTAATTTGAAATTTTTTATTTCTATATATATTATTTAATATTACTATTACCCTTACTGGTAATCTATGCTTACACTTTTCATATGTTTCTATTTCCATGTTTATATAATAAATATTAATGTAGGTGTAATAATGGATATAGTCTTTACCAGAGATTTTCAAGACCATTCACCAAATTATAGTAATTTAATCCATGTATCCTAAGGCACTAATCTATTATGTTCTTTAATCATGTGGTTGTGCAATATAATGAATATTCATATAAAATTATGTAATATCCTTTCACGTTACCCAATGCTAAATATAATCAGTATCCAAGGAATTATTTAATCAACCATTTGATTCTAGGATAAGAAAACATTAGTGATAACTCTAGATATATATCTAAGGATATTGATATGCATATATTTAAGGATTAGTATAATTATAAATTTCAATCATAGAGTTTAAGTAATAATCATGAAATACATATGATTAAACTTACGGTGTCATATATAGATATTTTATAATTAATTTACATATATAATGTGGTTCTACCAATAAGATTTATGTTTTTCGTAATATTTATTATAGTTTTATTGAATGGATGGAAACTGAAAAAATCATGTAAATTGTGAATGTGAGGGGAAATGTAATAAATTTTATCCTATGAAAACAAATTTAATGGGGTTGGAATGGAAAAATATGTCACAATACTCACAAAACATTCTAATGATATGAATCATGCTAGAATACCAATTGAGAAATTGTGGGAACAACATTTTTTATTCCATCATGAGGCAACATCTACATTTTATTAGTTGGTGTTCTAATCCACTAGTGGAGGCTAAATGTATTAGTGAAATTAAAAAGGATTCTACATTGTTCATAAAATGAGAAATTGATATTAGATATCTTTTTTTGGACGGGGATCTATATAATTGGTGGAACCTTATTATGAATATGACGCAACATGAATAAATTGACTACATGAAATGTGATATGTTTAAGAATACAATTTTCAATAAGTATATTCCTCGTATTATTTGTGTGAAACTAAAAAAGTAATTAAATTATTTAAATCGAAACGATGATGAATATACTAGAACCTATGAAGTAAAATTTACAAGGCATGTGAGGTATGAGTTTGAAATGATCATCTAACCTGAAGGAATGGTTGATCGATTTTTTAGGGACTTAAAAAAATTCAAAAGGATTTATCGAAAATAGACTTTAGTAGTTATGACGCAATTGTCTGATGTTCCCTCAATGTGGAAATAATTCTAAGAGTTAGGTATAAAGATCATTTTCTTGATAAGAAAAGGATGTAGGAGTTTAATGAAAAATATAAAAAATTAAAAAAATGAGAGGTGTTTTCAATTTTTTTGAAGTGTGTAAAGAAGCATGGTGGTTATTATCTTAATGGTACTTGTAATTGTTTCTAGTGTGGAACAGAAGGTCAAATAGAAAATGAATGGTGAAGTAATGGGTTGAAGTTAAATAATGATGGTAATCAAAGGATGTCTATATAGAATATACAACCCAAACATTAATGTTTCTAGTGCACGGAAAGTTGGCATTATGGTAACACGTTCCCATATATAAATGTTATTGATGATGATAGATGTTATAAACCTATTATAGAAAAATTTAGAAGGAAATTTAATTCAAATACAACTAGATATTTTTTTAAACACAAATAATTTTTGAAATTATTGAGTTTTTATGTAGTGGAATTAAAGAATAATGTTGTAGAAGTACATTTATGGTATAATGGAATAATGAAATATCAATGTATTGGAATGATTTATGATTTTATAATGTATTATAAATAATATGGTCAATGGTACTAGTAACCATTAAAAGTGATTGAGGTCGTAAGGGGATAATTATAATGAACCCAACATTAGGGGAAGGATAAACCTTAATCTGTGAAGGATATTTGGGTAATAACTAAATGAGATGTTCGATTGGGAATAAATAAATGATATTTTATTGAGGACCGTGAAACTAATTAGTCAAATGATTATTTGGTGGTTAATGGTATCATGGATTGAGTTTTTAAAAATTTCTTATTTATGATATGTGAAAATAGATCACTTTTCAAATCACATTGGCTTTCTGTAATTCCTTATTGTAATATTGGAAATTATAGTGTTTCAATGAAATACTTGAAAAATAGTTCCGACATGTATTTTTTATGATAATTAAGAGATACATAACGTTGTTTTAGAGATTACTGATATGTGTGTATTTGAAATTTTGTGTCCTTCTGTTAAATATTTGTATTTTTGAATTTTGGAAGGATCCTAAAGGTAAAAACATATTAAACTATTTATGTAGAAATTTAGATGAGGTTTTAGAGGTTAATGTATTATCTCCCAAAACGAGGATTCATGCATATTATATTTTTTGTGATATTCATTTTTCTGTATTGTTATAATGGATGGAAAACCAATCATTGTATGGATTTTATGACCAAGTTAATGATTTAGGGGTGACGGATTCTCCTTCATATCCGGAAATTTTAAATGAAATGATAATTTTTTCAGGAATAAGGGAAGGAAGACCTTATTCTTATAAAATATAGTTAAATAAATTATTTATTTCATCCTATGAAAATTATTTAACTCTATGGAAGGTGTCTTGAAACAAAAAATGTTATTTTGTACAATCATTTCTGAATAATTAAATAGTCCCTTAGATCATCATAGATTAATGGATTTTTTTTTAACATTCTCTGGACCATTTTTTTAATCACTATCAATAAGAACATGATTGTTATGTTTCTCTTCCATGTCCACTTTTTCAAATTACAATAATTTTCTCATATGTGGAATCCTAATTGTGAGTAACATTGGTAACCAATTATTTTTCCAAAATTCACTTTTGAGAGAAAGTTTTAGTATTCATTTTTACGATGTGGATTTCTATTAATGGAAATTTTATGTTGTTAACCATTGATGGCCCTGAAAAGTTTTAGGGAAAAATTATTTGTATGGGCGGTATAATTTAACACATAGAAATTTTTTTAAATAGATGTTTCAAAAATAAGATTTCGTTAATAACAGTCATTGAATGCTATATCATGCTGTGATTACGCCACACGCAATAATGGATTAACTTTTGTTTCATGTAACAGAGAGTTTCAATGAAACATCATTTTATTATTATAATTTTCTAAATAATAATATTATAGCCTAGATTCTAGATTATATAGTATGAATAAGATGAACTGAATTATAAATCTATGGTTTATTATAAAAAAAAATATTTTTCTAAAAAACTATTAATATACTTATATGTTTGTCTAATACCAATAAAATAAAAAAATATCAATTTTTGGATTATATAAATGAAATTTGTATTTAAAGTAATCAAGGTAATTTTTATCATTTGATTATTATTTTTTTATAAAAATAAATACATTTTCATTCTTAAAACAATATATTCTTATAATTATTTTTACATACGTTGATGGGATACTTGTTATAAATTTTCTTTTTAACACATTTAAAAATATTATTCGGAAAAGAAACCTCTGATTTGAATTTGGAATGTCAAAATTTCCTTTGGATTAATTTTTTATATTTTTCATGATAAGTTTCATCTTCCAAGGAATACTGAAAATTATAATTTTTATTTAAAACTATATTTTATTTTATGGTGTTTACAATGTAAAGTTATATTTTAGATAATATTATAAATTTAATAAATTCATTTTAGTTTAAAATAATTCAATTATGGGTTTTGAAAATGATTTTATACAAGGATTTATATTAAAAAATTAATTTTTTTAAGGTTATTTTTACAAGGAAAATTATTTCTCATAGACTTTAATTGGTTTTATTTTAAACTAAATTCTACAACATCTGTATTATGAATTTTGATAAAATTTATGAAAAAATATTATTTTTATGGTCTCTATTTGATGAGTTGTTCCCTTTTATTTTATTCCATTATAAAGAGTGTACATGGAAAATTTTATTACCACGATAAATGGTAAATAGGGTAATTGAGGTTACAAATAAAATTAAAAAGACAATACAATGAAATTAACAAAATAAAAAGTTGTATTGGATTAATTAAATCTGATCCTTTACACATATGAATTGAAATTAAGTTGTTTAATGGACACTTCTCCATTCAAATGAATTATATAATATTTAAATAAAATAAAGACACCGAATACAACTTTCTTTGTCTTTAATATTCCTTATATTTTCACATTTGGAATAAGATATTTTACAAATATACATAAATATTAATTTTTTTATTAATAAATATATTTTAAAAATATAAATTTATGTTTATCTTTTTTTTCAATTAGAAAAAATTATACTAGTTATAATATTTTTTGTTATAAAAATTTAAAGATGTGGCATTCATGTTTTAAATATGGTATCATTTTTATAGGTTGTTAAAAAAATGAAATATTGGACTAAAAATATTCTTTTAAAAACTCGAAGATATATATTATTCATTGTATTTAATTAAAAATATTATGTAATGTAATAATTATATAAAAATGTTTCCCAATACTGATGTTGTAATTTTTATACTAATGTATATATTAATTAAATGTTATTAAATATATTAAAATAAATATAATTTTAGTTAATTAATTTCATAAAAGGAATTTCTATATGATATTCATCTCTTAAGGATATAATATAATATTTTTTCCTAATTTAAAATCTTAAATTGATTTTTACAAGTACAAGTAATGAATAGTGTAAAAATTAAAACTAATGATATTTTATAAAAAAATTATTTAATTGTCAAATTTAAGAAACTCAAAAAAAATTGAAAAAAAATTAAAATAGGGTATAGAATATACCATATTGTTCATTAATTTTTTAGTTGACATCAAATAACTAAAAATTTTAACATTTTAATATTGAATTTTTTTTACCTTTGATAATATTAATAAATATTAGTTAAAAGTATAAAAAATGATAATATTAAAAATAATATCATAAATTTTATAAAAACAATTTTATTTTATGATTATAGCCTTATATAAAATTATCTTTGAATACATTTCAATTTTTTATTCTGATTGATAGATAATATTTTATAAGTTTTTATTTTTTCACCTTCCAAAAAGACCACACCCCTCAATTATAAATGGGAACCACCTACCTCACATTTTCACATCACACTAATAATTCATACCCCATCAAACCCTACCAATTTACCTTCTAAGCTTCAATTTCCACATTCTATTGATTATGGTACTATCAAAATACCACTCTACTCTAATGGCCGGATGGCCTTCAAATTTTTATTAAATGAAAAACCCACCTTTGAAGGGAAGAGGGGGGGGGGCTCTAAAAGAAATCATGGAATTAGTAAACTATTACACCCAATGGAAAAAATGAGTAATACCAGAAAGTAAACATTAGGATTCCCTTACATAGCATTTGATAATGATTAACCTCTCTATCATTGCAAGACTGTTCAGTAAGAAGGTGTCTTATGTCAAAGCACACTCCCAATCTGATGGCTGAGGCCATACCCCCACAAATGACAAAATCAGAATATATCTTCAATGATTATCCTCTAGGTCAAAATACCAATACTATTGTCCCTAAGAGGTTATATAAGGGAAGTTGAACAAAGAAGAGATAATTATATTTTACAATGCTTCAAATATTTTTTTATCTACTTAATCATAATATATTGTTTCCATTATAAAGTAATAAATACCCCATATCTTATATGATGATATATTTAATATTATTTAATTAACATATTACACCCTGTATCCATCATAAGAAAAAAATTGTACCACGCATGTGTATGTTTGGCTTACCGTCCCCACATCATGGTGTCATCTAGTTTTAATCACTACATTAACTGGATGGATATAATGATGAAAATAATAGATATATATAATAATTATAACAAGATAAATATTCTATAAAATTAATATATACTATATAATTAATTACCTTTTAATCATTATGGGAATCTTGTTATCGCTTGTGTGTATGTACAGACTACAGTGTCCATGACAATATGCAATTCATTTTCCATATTAACCATTAAAATAATATATTATAAATTTATATAATAAATAATTATGATATATATTTCCTTAATATCATTAGGGGAATTATATTTCTATATATTATGATCATGAATGAATACTTATACAAAAACCATGCATAAATAAAGACGTATACACTTGAATGAAGTGTAATAATAAAATATTAACATCAAATGGTAGATAATGTGATTATATATGATATAATAAATATTTATATGGTTTTTGAATATGTTAATAAATTTTTTTAATCCATTATACAATAGTTTCAAATAGGTATGTTGGAAATGAGACAGAATGTAATTGTTAATTCCACAATCCAATTATTATAATAGATTGTTTATATATAATTATCTAGAGGGAAATATTTATCATCCATATTTATTCAACTTTAATATGATTTACAAATTTTTTTAATATTCGTATATAATTTTTAATGTTGTTTTCCCATATCTTCTTATTTACTATCAATTTAAAAGGAATCTTTATTTAATTTTCCTAATGAGTTACTTTTTGAACATTCCTTAAAATGAACAAAATGAATGTTTTTTAAATTATTTGGAATGAAATGATGTTTCCTCTTTCAGGACCCATTCATGTCTGGAATCATATTTTAAAATCACATACTTATACTTTCAAATAAAATTTTTTCCTTTATAAGTGCATGAAATTTTATGAAAATAAGTAATTCTCCCAGATAAAATTATATTTTCACCAAAAAATATTTTCAAGGGATATCTGAAAATTATTTTCACTCCAAGAAAACATTATTTTATGTTACTTATTATTTAATAGGGATGTTTTTGGAAAATATACTAATTATTGATATTGTTTGTTTTCTTAATATGCATAACATCATATCATAAATACAATGATCATTAGAGTTAAAACACAGAATAATTAAATTAATAAATAAAATCATAGAATAAACAATATTTTGATATATCATAATAAATATCATTAAAATATTATATCAAGGTTAAAAAACCATAAAACATAACTAATGATAACCACCATCGTAATCAATATACGCTCAGGATGACTACCATTATGACAAATAGTTCATAGTCTAACCACCAATGCATCCTAGATTTTTTCAAATGAGAAATATATATTATAAAATATATTAAAGGGCTATAATATAATCAATTATCAGATCTTAATATTTACATTCATGTATATTCCATATTAGAATGAGAATCCACACATAAACATTATCATTATATAACCCAAAAAAGTTGTTGTATTTTACAATCATGTATTATGAAATAACCAAAGGTTATATCATATATATTATCAAGAAAATAATGAAAAAATTTATTTTAACTGTTTATTTATTCAAATGACAATAATATTTGATCATATATTTTGATTAAAAACATTACAAGAAAAACAAAGTATTAAGAATAAAAATGTACCACTTAGGAGATGCTTTTTAAAAGGAGATAGGCATCAATAAATAAATATAATTTTACATTAAAATAAATTCATAACATAGAAATTTATTTTAGTAATTATAAATAATAAAAATAAAAATAAATTTGGAGTTACTTTTACCTGAAATTACTCATAAGGGTGGTCAAATAAATTTTATTCACTTAAAATAGAAACATGCATAGGGACCAAAAAAAAGTAAATTGAAAAAAGTAAATGATAATGTAAACTATGAATATAAGAAAAATTAAAATAATGAAATTATATGGTTGATATATGTGAGATGAAAATAAAAGAAAATGTGATAAAAATAAATAAGACATTTTACGAAAAGGTTACAAAGGTGGGTCCCATTATCCCTAAACTCAAAATGTGTTCTTCACCTTCACATATATTAAATGTGTAATTAAATAAAGTTAATTAAATCTATACCAAAAATCCATGTCCACTACTATTTAATTTTATATGGTCTTGTTATTATATTTTGGTAGTTATTTTAAGTATAAATATTTATTATTTCATTTTATCAGTATTGTTCAGTTAATATCACTGTAACACATGATTTTTTAACCATGCTAAAATGTTCGATAAATTTACATGTTGATATATAGGATAATATAGTTTTTATTTATCATTAAACTATTAGTAAAATACCTATACAATGTATATGGTTATCCCAAAAGGATATAAGTTATGAAATTTTCCGTGGTAAGACAATTTATGGTTGTTAACATTAAATAAATTTTTAATATTTTCATATTATATAGTTTATAAAGTGTTATTATTATATAATATTAATAGATAAAAAAATATAATTTTTTATAAATATTTTTTTATAAATATTTTTTTAATCTAATTTAGTTTTTCATGATAAACAAAATATGTCATTCAAGGAGGTGGTAGTCCCCACAAACACATGAAACCATTTTTTCTCAATATTTACTGATGGAATTATTTAAATCTTATTTCATTACTATAGTAACATTTATGTGTAATATCAATTTATTTTATCATATCTTCATGGATATAGGGTTCGTAATTTTTGTAATAGAACAAAATAATATAGAATACTTAGGTTCATAGTATTACCCATGACTTGGTTGTTTTCCACTTTGTAACTCATTAAGACTGCATATGTTGGAGATTTGGTGATAACAAGAATATAAAAAATACATATGGTTTGGTGAAAAAACTAGTATAAATTTTTAGTTAGATAAGGATATTGAATTGGTAGAGAAATGTAGATTAGTTGGTCTTCATTTATAATTGAGTAAATGGTCTCTTTTGTTTAAACCCATTATTTTAAAAAAACCATGCGGCATTATTCACGTTCAAAGGATCAAACCACGAGTTATTTCCACATTATATAAACATAACAACATCTACATATCTATACACTAAAAATAATTCAATATATAACACCAAACAAACATCCCAAAAAATATAATATATATCCATCACAGTCGTGAAAAACCTTACAGCATGAATGATCTCTTATCAAATCTCAATATTTATTGCTTCTAAAAATATCCAAATCAATGATTTGGTCAATTAAATATGTGATGATAATTCATTAATTTCATCCCTATAATCTATTTCATTAGTAATCCTTTAATGTAATAAAAATTTATTTATTTACATCCATTATTCAATTATAAAACAACATTTTAAATTTACATGTTTTTCAAGACTAGTCTTCATTCACTACTATAGAAATCTAAATGAATATTCCAAAAAATCATTTAATCATAAAAAACCTCTTATTTCAATTAATATATATTTTTAATCACTGCTAAAAAATACACAACAATGAATGTATAATTATATCCTATATTTGATATCTTCAATAATCCTAGCATCCTAATCCATGAAAAAAACCTCAAATAATTCACATGTACTAGCATGGATAAATAATTAAAAACCAAAATATCTCACATAAAAGAATAAGAATAAAATATCATAAATAAAAACTACCCTATTTTCTATATAAATTAAATCAGAAATGTTATTCCAATCCTAATTGAATTGGAATAATAACTATGAAGACTACATTCCATAAATTGATTTGTTACAATTTATATGAATTTATCTGATTGTAAATGGTGATTAAAATAAACAAATAATAGAAACATCAGTAAATTATTTTAAATTAAATTGAATTTTTTAATCAACAACAATCTTGAATCAACTACACGAACACTATGATTGAAACAACAAAAAAATATCGAACAACACATTCTGATCAATTTAAATATGTATTATTTATTATAATAATTATTATAAATCATAATATTGTCTAAAATAATTTAAAATGAGGAAACATAAAAATTATTAAAAAATCATAAGTGCATTTATGAATACCCAACCCTTATGATAGATTCAAAAGTAATTTTACAAGAACAATGTGACAATGTGGTCACCACCAAAAAGAAATCACATAAGGAAACATGACAAAAAATGAGAACCATAACAATTTATCACCCAAACATTAACTAAATAGTCCACTTCTATATCAACATCCTTCAATGGAGACATAAAATAAAAGAAAATATTATGTTAAGAGAGGAATAATATATATATCACCATTAAGAAATATCTTATATTTAAGAATACATGTCATTTGAAATATTTTTTTAAGGACTGCAAAAAAAAGAAAATGAATCTTTACTTGGATCAAGGTAATTAGAATTTACAAATTGATATTTGGAGGGGAGTAAGAATATATATTTTTATTAGAAGAAATGACTGTATTACATGGTATATTCTCATACCAAAATGGTTATTATGTTTCAAGATTTCAATAAATCATGATAAGTTCAACAACACAATCTAAAAAATAAAAGTGGAATCATTATTCATGGAAAGTATTTATGGTGAAACGAATGAAAAATGTAACCAATCCATAGTGAAAAACAATATATATGGTGTAGGGTATCCAAAAATGAAATATCACATGATTTAGATCTCCCTCATTCCATGATTGAACATCATAGACCATCATGTAAGTAACCCCACCAAAAAATAAACAAACATCACTAATTGATTCCATAATATATCCAAATCGACATGAAATAGGGATCCCAAAAAATGTCTAAATTTATAAATATTAAATTCTAATGGGAAAAAACATCTAACCACATTGAAAATAAAATTACATCGAATATTTCACCACTACATTTCCTTTCATCCTAAATCACTCTTATGGAACCTTAAACTCCCAAAACACACTGAGTAACAATCCATGAATCTCTATATTGTAATATTGGATACCACTCAATCTATTATCATCATAGATAACTATAACCAAATAGAAAAATATTAAACATAAAGAACAAAAACCAAAATCTCCCTAAGAGATACATCACAAAGAAGATTATCTCTTCATGAAAAAATAACTAGCGCAATATAAGAAATTCAATTATTTCATCATCGTTTCTATAATTACATAACCAAAAAAATGGAAAAATCAAACCACTCAAGATACTGAGGTTTCTGTTTGTTATCTTTTTTCAATGTAATCTCATATGTACCACCACTCTTTTAAATATCTCATATACTAGGAATAAAAATATGGTACATCATCTAATCCACTCGATTTTTAATCTATAATAGTCTTTCTACGAGAACCTTATCTTATATGATGTTCAACCCTCCTTAATAAATGTCATTATAAAACACATGAACAACTCTATACTATTTTGAAACAATAATATAATCCTGAATATTTTATATCAATGGGGGGAGTAAAACTAAATATTCCATATCAAAAATGTGCATCAAAATATCAATGTGACCGAAAACCAAAGGATAGATAAATATCCACTGAACGAAACTCTTTTACCCAAGATTATGGGATAAACTATTTATTACATAAACAAAAAAAATTACTATTTTTTCCTACATGTCATATCATCATATGACTTATGATGGTCCTTAGAAGCCTTAAGCTACTCTCATGTAATTCAAGACTTATTTATAGTTCTATAAATTATGATTATCCCTAAAACTGCTAACTCTAAAATTACTATCATATACAATGGGGAGAAAAAAAGATAACAAAAAAACACCACAAATAGATTCTTATTACTTGACGAGAGATATATGATTTTATATAAAAATTGAATCAATGTAAAGTTCCTCACCCATGATCCACTGTGATATATAACAAAATCTTTCATCTTATCATCCTATATCAAAATAGACTTCCATTTAAAAAAGTCTATCTACCAACACAAGGTAGTTATACAGTGAATCTTGGATACAAAAGGATATTGAAATCAAATATATTCCTATGAGGTAAAACTATAATCCTATTTAGAGATTATAGTACTTGACAACACAGTGGTGCCATGACACCTCATCAATATACATCCTCTATAAATTATCTTTAACATGAAACTCCCAGATATCTATAAGAGTGGTACGAAATCATCAATAAATCCATGATCACCCAAATATATTAACATATTATACATTTTTGAGGTAATAAAGAACTGACATCAGCATATATGACGTCTCATTGAAACATTGGAATGTCTAATAGCAGTAATAACTCATATAAAATATAGTGAATTTCATTTATATGTTGGTAGCCTATTTACTATGACATCAACACTATCACCAGAAACATAATCCTCGTAAACAATTTATGACCCCTAATGTCATGATACATGGTGAATACAACAAGATGATGCGGGATTTTTCAATAATGTAACTCATTGAATACCTCCTCATATATCACCGAGGGGACAATAATCCTCGCATGAAACATCAACTAATGTTGATATTTCTTTTCATATCCCTTTAAATAATCACTAAGTAATTTTAAGTGTAATATTATATATTCATTCGATTATTCACATAGATGGTACTATTTATTTGAATTTTTATTTTGCTATAATTTAGAATGGGAAACTCTTTTTTTCATTCACCTATGCATTAATTTGAATCACAATAGACTCATACATTTTTTTCTATTCATCTCATGACTCTTAGATAATGAATCCTTGAGACTTCCTACTTAGTAAATCAGAAACTTCATTATATTTCACAATGATTCGTTCGATATCCACATCATAATCTTGAATTAGATCTAACAACAATGTTTTATACAAATTCATGTAAGAGAAAATATACCACAGAAAAATATGATATTTGAAAACCATGATAAAATAACAAATGATGTAATATCAAATTATCTATAAAAAAATACTTTCAATGAAATTTTTAGATAATGGGTTGAATACTCACACATATAGGTGTAGTGAACCCACCCCAAAAATCATGAATCTAGTGTCTAATATAGTTACATAGGCATGATTACAAGGAATTAAATCTTTAATAAATGACAAATTTTGTATACATGGAAATCTATATTCATATATGAGTCTTTTATTACAAATGAATTCACTAATTACACTGTAACTTATCTATTTTGTTGAGGATAACTCTATTGAATTATGTTTATCCTTTCATATATTTCTTAGTAAACTTCTTGGATTCTTGGGGAATGGAAACATAATAAGAGTGAGCTCAAAATCATAGTAATGGTAATGTATAGCGAAAGAAATAATGAATCAATTAGAATAATAATTATGGTATGGTAAATAACTGAACACTCATACCATGAAATCAAATCACTAATAAGTTTTTAGAAATATATATTGGTAAAAATTGGAAACACGTACTATTAAAATAAATATATAAGGTAAAATCAGTATAGAATGTTACAAAAATGAAACACAATTTATTTAATCAATGAAAAATGAATGAAATAAATCAATAGAAATATTTAAAAAAAATTAATAGATAAAAAATACTGAATAAAAATGAAAGAAATGATTAATCATTAGATTTCATGTATCTGGTAAATGAATGATTTTTCTATCTAATAAAGTTTAAATATTTTGCTAAAAACACAAATATTATTCTTTGAATCAAACTCAATTAGTTTGTCAATAACTAATTTTTCCTCACAAGACTAGAGATTCATTAATGGTCTTGCAACAACAGGTCCCCAAACTATAGGTCTTTACTTAAATGTTCCCCAACCATTTTATTTATTGTCCTATAAATTCATTATATAAAATGAATAATATTCCTTATTATATATCAATATTTAATAAATTATATTGATTTATTAATATTTCCCCACATAATCAAATAACATTCATTGTAAATAGTTTATGAAAATATTACATTGTTCATGCAATATTTGTATCCATAAAAAATGATATGGATATTTAGAGGAAATTCAATGTCAAATGATCATAATAAATTAAATACTTTAGGGGGACTAAAATAAAATAATGAAGTAAATGTGAATATTATCCCCACACATATCATTTATGAAAAATCTTAAGTATGATTAAGGATGTTATCAGTAAAACATATCCCAACATGTGTAAAAGAAAAAATTGTTATCATTGAAAATTTATAATACTATAACAAGAAATTTTAAATAAATTCTTTAGGGAAATGATCATTTTTTTAAAATCATTCGATATTCCATTTATTATAAAAAAATATTAAAAATTTTCTTTGAATATCACATTTTAAATATTAAAGGTATTATTCAATGAAATGATTGCAGGTAAATATGTACATGTTATAATTGTAATAATAATGCCTTGTTATCAAGGTAAAAAGGATAGAAAAGTTTCTTTTTTTGAAAAGTGACATGAATATTCATTTAATTTTTTTTAAATAATTATATAGTACAAATTAATTCAATTAATCATTTTAGAATAGTTATAAGAATTATTGAGAACATTTTAATAATACATTGATTTACAGTAAAACATGTTCTCTGACTAAATAGAGAAATGAAGTCATGTTGTCTTAAAAACATTTTCCAAAACATTTTGAGTTCCAAAAAATAGAAAAAAATATAAATATTAATGAAAAAGGTAATGAATAACTTGGTGAAGAGACAATACATGGGTTTATTAGATAATAATAAACTAATTTCATCTAAGGGACATTAATGTTATTTACAATCTTGAAAAAAATGAGATTGAAACGTAAAATATTGAAAATATTCTATTGCTCGAGTAAGAATCAAACAATGAGTAGATTATGTACATCATTTGTAATTCCCCAAAATAAAGTGGGAATATGATAATAGTCAGTTAAAGTAATGATACAAATATTAAATGATTATTAAGGACAATGAAGTTGTATTATAACCTAATTAGAATAATTTGGGTTATCAAATCATTCTCCACATTGTATCTTTTAACAAAAATCCACATATATGAAATAATTTAAATTGAAAGTCAAAATATTATGATGAATGAATTAATCATATTATTATATGTCAAAGTAGTATTATGTAAACAAAATATTCGACAAATCAGTTAACAACAATAATTTTATTGTTTCTAGAGAAAGATAAAAATCAAAAAAAGATGTGAGATTGCATAGATAATCAATAAAAAATTTATTGAGTATAATAAGATTTAAATATCGTAATGTGTCTGAGAAAACATTAAAACATTCGAATAAAAATCTCTATTAAATAATATCATTAAATTAGACTTATAATATTATGTGAATAATGATATTCATGATATAATAATTAGAATGTAATTATATACACTATTTAAGGAAACTTGGTCCATATCAACAATTAAGTCTCAATGGAATGTAAATTGAGAAAAAATCCACAAACATTCTTTTCCATTTGGGTGAACATAAAACAATATATTATATAATGGGTTTAATCACGTCACTAACTTATACCAAAACCGTTATCAATGTTATAATATCATATATTATCTCCTTTTCATATCTTATGATCCCCTTGTTAATAATATTTCATTATTTTCACTATTTTTAATGTTAGTTGCATAGTTTCTCAAGTAAATTTAAACAAGTAAATTTTTGTTCCAATTATGAATTTTTCATATAAAAATATAAACCATAAATTAAATATAATAGATATCCTATATTTATATTTATTGAATATTTATTATTACTTGGAGATAGGAAATGAAATTCACCATTCATGAAAATTGTATGTCGTATGTAAACATGAACACTTATTTCATTTAATTTTAATATTAAAACCATTAAAAGTAAATGATATATTTGAATATTAAAATATTTGTATCATATATATGACATATATGTTTGTTGGATGGTTAAAACAAATCATTATACATTCCATGTATAGAATTAATAAATCAAATATCTTTTAGGATGTGACATGTCCACCATTCCATAAAATATGTTATAAAATTTACACTAATTTTAACTAATATAATTATGTGTTATAAATAAATAAAAGAAGAATAAATATATTATAAATATAATATAAATATTATAAATAATTTCTTCATTATAATTCGAAACCATGATAGGTTGTAATGGAAAAACAAACAACATCATTTCATGAGGTGGTAGTTCACCGTAATCCTAAACCATAAGTTCTTTACCCATTAAATGGATGTGCTTTTAACTATAGAAAT
Source organism: Viscum album (assembly GCA_963277665.1). Lineage (NCBI taxonomy): Eukaryota > Viridiplantae > Streptophyta > Magnoliopsida > Santalales > Viscaceae > Viscum > Viscum album. The sequence continues at coordinate 1,875,253,646 of OY728142.1, read as the reverse complement.
AATAAATTATATAAAGACATCTCAATATATTGAGGATAGTTTTGTTATTATATTATCATGTAATAAGGTGAATTGAAAGACTGTATAATGATATATATATATATAATGAGATTGAGGGAGGAATTTACATCTTTTTTGGTCACTCCATTTGTTTTTCACCAAGTTGATTCCTTGAATGGATTTATGATCAGGGTGAGTGTTCCATGTTTAGGGAAGGTATAATTAAGATATATTTTGTAAAATAGTTATATACACAATGTGTATTGAGAGTTTTAAAGATGTGGGAGGCATGAGTTCCTATTTAGGGTTGAGTAATGGAAATCTTGTAAATTTTAGAAAAATGGAATTCCACCCGTATTTTTCAAATTTAAAGAGGAATAACAATCTACCAAATTATATTAAATGGAGTATTAGGTCAAAATATGACCAAAAAGATCTTTTACACAATTATCTACTTTACTTTGTCATTAGATTTATCTGTTAGTCCCTTATTAAAGTATTTTCTCTTATTATCCTTATAATTAATATTAACTAATTCACTAATATTTTTTGGAAAAAACTATATTGACGTTCATATACATTATGAATATTTATGATTCCAGATCAAAAATCATTTATTTCCAAATTACTATAACCACCAAAAAATAATTTATATTTAAATTTCATCCAATAGATGGGATGAGAATGAAGGTATTTAATGTAAAAATGTTTCATTTATATTCAATTGATTATTATATTAATTTTAAATTTATTTTAAACCAATTAATTTAATTTATATTTTGTCTAAACCATTATATTTTCATTAATTAGTCATTTTATTTCAAACCAATTAATTTATCATATTGCTTATCCATAATTATATTAAATAAAAATATTTTAATTATATAATATTGATAATTAAATCTCAATATTTCATGGTACACAGGCCCTCAAAGAAACATTTTTTTCATGAGACATACACAAATATAGTGTCTCGTGAATTGAAAGTTATAAATTATACTGATTTTATTTAAAATATTACATATAACTTAATTTTTCAAAAGGATAAATCCATATATGATCTTGGTGTTTCATGTCACAAAAACTATTTAATACAGTGTTCCTTCAATATATTTTCATATAATTAAAATCTTAATACATTTAATTAAAATTCCTCCTCAAAAGTTAAACTTGATATTGGTGAAAGATTGTTTAATGTTTTATATGTTTTAAATATCACATCATAAACATGGTTCCTGATAAATAATATAGAAAATAGATAATGGGAATTATAAAGGTAACATGAAATAATTTATAACTCATTATCTAAGTTGATGAATAATATTTAAATGTATATATATTTATATGAAGGAAAACAATAAATATATATGACGAGTGACTCAGGCTATCTATAATGACCCATGTATTAATAGAATAATAAATTTTCATATATATATATATATTAATATTTATGAATAAGATATTAATTTAATGTTAATGGGGAAACTTTTTCATATAGTTTACTCAACATTAAACAATAGGTCTCATTGAAATCATAAGCTTCACACAACCTTGAGTTATACCAGAAAAATAATATAATATTATTATTATTTTAAATGGTACTTAACACCTAGATGTAGTATTGGTAGTAATGAAAATAGATAAATAAAATATTAATACTAAATATTTTTACATTTATCCATTTAATTTTAGTGTCTTAAAATAATAATTAATCTTATTTGAAGAATGAAATAGTCTAATATTTTTTTAAGGTTGTTTTACCGCCTTTTGACGGAGAACCCTTTTTAAATCTAATTTTTGTCACATTATATGTTCTATTCAGAAAAATCAAATTCTTCTTTTTATATGGGACATATAAATTTACCTTATATGAAATTATTGTCTATTTCTGATTTGGTTAATTTTTTAATGAATAGTTAATATACTGTATTTTAATACAAAACTAATTTCTCATTTAATTTATTTATATATATATTTCCATTTTAATTGTTTTTAAAGTGTAATTGAATTATAATTTAATAATTCTATTTAATTATGGTCATTAGATTTAATTTCACAATTTAATTATAAATAAAAAAATTAAATCTTTTGATAGTTATTACTTCTTCAAAACACACCTTTGGTTTTGACAACTGGGAATTATTTTAAATCAATTAATAAAATGTCTATGTATTGAATTTGGAAAAATGGATTCAATATTTGCAATCAGGCTGTCCAAATTTTGTAAATAGGAACATTTTCATTTTGGACATTGTGAATAATATCTTCAGTATTAATTTTATTTATCAGGGTTAAGGCATAATTCTGGTAATTAAGGGTAAAAGATAATATTATAATATTAAAAAACTACAATAAACATGACCTAATCATAATAGATGATATATAGACTACCATGGGAATCGATGGGTCGATTTGGGAACCCCATTAAGACACATTGATGTGAAAATTATAATTTATAAGAATTAATTTTAATTAAACATATATAATATAAACACGTATTTTGTACTGAATTTTTTTATATGGTGTTATATAAGTGATATATTTGACCGTAAATAGTAATTACAAATATAAAATGAATTCCTACATCAATTTATTTTATCTATAACTTTTAGATATAAAATAAATTAATTTATTTATGATTCAATGATGATGTAGTGATTCCATTCATCATCATCATCATACAAATTTTTATTCAAAGAGATGGAAACACACAAAGGCCCCAGGAGGGGTTGAAACAGACAAGACTACCAGGGTCTAAAGTACTAAATACTAAGGGATTAGTCCTTACAAATAATCTTACCAGCCAGAGGAAGGCTATGAATGTCATGAAAAAATAAGCACTCTGAGACAGGAAGGTTTCATGTAGTGAGGTAATCTAATGATGTAGTGATTCCCTTATTAATGAACGATTTAAATAAATGATATTATAAATATTATAATAAATTCATTATGAAACATTCTATTCCATACATGATTTTTTGGACTTTTAATCTTTGAACTAATGATTATTTGAATGAATAATGTTTTATGGATATTTTCAAAAAATCATGATATGTATAGTATTAAAGTAGATCTAAATGAGTTTTAAAGAAGAATACCATTTTATTAAATGATATAAAAGTAATAAAACTTTAAAATTAGGAAAAATGACTTAGATAATGTTGAACATGTAATTACTGAACCACTTGAGGTTCTATTGTAATATTAATGTTACTATATTAACTATATAGTATTAATATACACAAAGACATGTTAAGAGTTAAATTAGTTAACTATGGGTTAAAGCTAAAGATAAGGATAAATTTGTGACCTATAATTGTCTAAAAGTTATTTTTTTATTTTATCTACATAAAATCATATAATAATTGAAATAATGTTGTTTGGAATTTTTCAACGAAATATAGTTTTATAAAAAAATAATACATCAAAACATTCCTAAAGTGCCCCTTCTCCCTCTTACAAATGGGCGTCACCCTACCGATTTAATCAAACCTATAAAGCCCCTTTTTTCATTAAAAATCCTCCCAAATAAGCTCCCAAAATCAATATATTTCTCTTATAATCCTTAACATATGAATAAGAAAATTTAAGAAATCCTTTTGTAACAAATCAAAAAGAGTTACACGTTTTAAGAGGTAGTCTTCTCTAATTTTTTTCCATCACCTTACTTCATAACTCCCTGTTTGATTCTTATTATTTTATTACAAAACAACAACAATATTCTAAATATACTCAGATGTTGTTATGAGAAGGATTAAAACTACACTTATACACACCATTATATTATGGATATGGATTTAATGTTTCTCTGGAAGGTGAATTACTACCTCACAAAACAATGATTGTTTAATTTTCCCATACAACATATCATGGTGGAAATTGCGATGGAAATATATTTATATATTATAAATGTAATATTTATATTTTCTTTATGATTTTTTTATTTAAAAATTACCGTTATTATTTCCATAATGTACAAATATGATAATTTCAGGTTAGGAAATGCAGACTCCCGCCCCTCAATGTGATACAATTTGTTCATGCCACACATGTAATGTATAAATTATGGAATTAATAAACTTATATAACGTATATAAAACATGATATTATAATATAATAATGATATATGTATGTATAATTAATTTTTCATTCCTTTAAATATGAAAAATTAATGAAATTAGAGTTCATGCGTATGTACGGATTACCATCTTCATGGATGGTGTATTTCATTTATTATCTCCAATTTTATGGAATATTACAAATACATATATATAATTTATATATATGATTTTTAAATCATTAAAAATATTCTAGAGATAGTGGAATTTTGATCACATGGATAATTTGTAAATATACCATGTTTATTTTCGACACTAGTACTGGATATTGACAAAACGCTAGATATGAACATAAGTAATTATGTAATTTTTAGAAAATGATGATATGTAATTTAAAATGAATAATAAAATTGAAAAATGTTGTAAATAAAGTATAAATTAATGGATGTTTATTATTTAGGTATATAATGAACGAACAGGACATGTTGAACTCGAGGTAAGGGAACCATTCACCTCCCTCTTTTAGTCAAAGGCTTATTTTATGTTATTCTATCTAATTTAAATCTCATTATGTTACAATATGTTTTAATATATCCTTATTTTTGTAAACTTAATTTCAAAGTGATGAGATACCCAATTATCTCTCATCAACTCATTTTCTGATTTTTTTTATGTGATGACATTAAGCTACTGAATTTTCGAGAGGGACTTCATCTCAATCTCCTTGCATGGAGTCATAATTTTGTTTATAAATGATATTATTTTATACAGTTTATAATTATAATTTTTTTCATTTAATTTCATGAAATTGTTTTAAAAAGGAATATTTTTTAATGATGTTTTTTACTAAACAACAAAGGGAATGTCTCTTTTTAATGTACGTGGTGACAACGAACTTTCCGCCACTACGAGTGTTACTTCACTTTTGGATTCCTTAACAAGATGTAATGTTTTAAATTTGAAAATAGATACCATATACCATTTTTACATTTTTTGGTATTGAAATTATTTTTTAGGAAGCATTGAGCATGTCAATATCTTGAAAATTTATAGTGTGATTGCAATGTGGTAATTTTATCTTTTATTTACTTTTGTTTTATGTGTTAAGAATATGTTATAGTTGTTTGGAATATATTACATATATGGGAGGTTCTGTTATAATTTATGGGCGCGCAAGACCAAGATAGATCTCAAATGAATTGGGTAACATGATGTATGCAATCAATAATTTTTCTTCGATGAAATTTAGGGAATATAGTGTGATGTGTATTCCAAATGTAACTCCCTTTGTAGTGATTAAAGTTACAATGTATGTATTATATGTATTCCACAAGTTACATTTATGATTTATGATTTATGTGTGTTATTCATAAATCATGTGATTTCATGACGTATATTAAAGATTGTATGTTTTATGATTGAGAAGTATGATTTCATTGATTTGAAAGTATTGATGGAATAATTTTTTATATCCTTATTTTATAACCCTTACAACGCTTCTTATTCTTATCACATTTTTTTGAAATATTTTTCATAGGGTATAACAAAGGGTTAGAAAAAGAAAGTATTAAATTAGTTTTATATCAAGTAAGGAACAACTTTTTTAATTAATGAGTTTTATTATTGTGAAAAAATGGATTGATTATAAGTGACTAATTTCTAATTTTTTAGATGTACTGTAATAGTTATGGCCTATTTCTCTAAAACACTAAACTTGAAAATATCATCAATGTGAATTATTGACATAACTCAAGATTACGTAATGTTTATGGATGGGGTCTTATAGATGGTATCATTGGTCAGTTTATATGTCAATAGACGTTAGGGAATTATCTAGATGTAGCTAAAGGATCTCATATATATAAGGGGCTTATTAAAATACGGAAAAAATTTGATAGTTATAGAAGAAATAAGTTTATTGTATAAAAATCTGAATGATGGAGATATAAATAGGTTGATAGCCTAGAAAAATATATAAAAATTTATACTATCTTTACCCTATATATGATTTATTTTTTTAATAATAACCTGTTTCATGTTTAAGTGTTGATTCTTTTAATATAATTATATATGATGGAAGGAAAGTGATCTCTTCCAGCCATTTTATCCCTCCCGTAATATTTGACCATCACTCTTATGAAAAAATCATGTTCAAATTATTTTGACAGATTCTTTAGTATTCAAATCACTTGCAAGAAATATTTTGAGTTATGCCACACTTACTCATTTAAAAAAATAAATGGGTCATGGTATATTTTTCATATGATTTCAAGAACTAAAAATGTCCAACTATATAAAAAAATAAATTACAGAATTGGATAAAATGTGTATATGTTGAAAGTAGAACAATATGATGAAAATGAAAGGAACCATAATAAAGATCATGATATATTGATTCAAATTATGATTTACTTTCCTATCTTAAAATAATTACTTATATTTGGATTGATATATATAAATGAGTAGGTTATTCGATCGGCTGGAATAATGTATTATGAAATAAGGTGTAAATTCAATGTTAATGGATCATAAATAATGTTTAATGAGTAATAATTTTACATATAATGTATTCAATAGTTAGGGTATATGGTAGGATAATGTAATAAATAAAATTATTGATGATCTTTTAATGATGGGATTATATTGGAAGACATTTTGTAGTATGTGTAACCTTAAAGTTTGATATATAAAAATGATATTAAAGAAATAATTATCATCTCTTGTTTTCACATAATGGATAACCTTAGGGGTTCTTATGGTGTTTTTTTAGGTGACAACTTATTATTACAATTTGGGATGAAAACTGAATGGTAATAGGTAACATTAGAGGATACAATAAGTTATGGTTATTTTCCCAAAAATTATCTTGTTTTTGATAATTTTATAAGATTGATATGGTTTTAGAAAATGTACAACCCACATGAAGTGTGTCAACCCATTGCGTCCGGCAAGGCCAAGGAAATCGAACCCACAACTTAAGGTTGAAAAGGGTGTATCACCTACCACAGTTCTACGTGAAATCCCTAGATAGTATGAATTATTATTTTTTTTGAAATGATTCTATAGATTAATTATATGTTGATTTTGGGAACTTTTGTTTTATCAAATGTATTTCCATAGTGTATGAAATTGAATTGGTGATTAAGTGATAAATGTTATTTTGGAAGACATTTTCACTCTTGGAAACACATTATGACTATAGAAAATATAATACTATGGGATTTAATTTGTGGATTATGGTTGATATTTTATGTTGTAAGAATTTATGTTTTTATTTTTGAAAAATGGAGATTTTAATTATTTATAGAAATTATTAACCTATTATAGAGAATGTGTGATTAAGATAATTTTTTCTGGTAGGAGACATTACAAGTATTCAGTGTTATTTGAAGGTAAATATAATGATTTATTATGGTAGACTATCTGAATAAATCCTTCTGAGTCTTGGGATTCAATATTATTTGGATTTATTTGAAATATATTAATGAAAATTGTGTATTTAATTTTCTTTTTTGACCATTGGTATTTTTTGTTGAATTTTGGAGAATAAGAGTACTATTTTTTTATAACAGATTATCATTTGGGGATTATCTAATATTGTACTATCCATTTTTTTGTTTAATTTCTAAAGATAATGGAAATATATAGTCCATCTTTTGTAAATTATGTTATTCTATAGATGTTGATTCTTGCACTTCAGGTGTGACGGATTCATCTTGAATATTCATATTTTGGAGAAAATATTAGTTTGTGGGAGAAATTTATAAAAGAATGAAACTCTATTTGAAATGTATGTATATTTCATTATGTTATTATTAAATATCACCGATAAATTCCTCAACAAAATTAAAAGAACCATAACATAAAAAATATTCCATTTACTTTTCTAACTAGGAAATCAAAAACTATTCAACCCGCCAAAATATTTTTGCTTTCTTATTGTTATCGTTACCCTAATCATGTTTTCTATCACTCTCCATCAGAACATGATTGTTAAATTCCCTTACATATCCATTTTTTCATACATGGATTCCTAGTATGGGTTAACAAGGTGATATTTGTACATATCTTTTTTTATTTTATAGTGATAGTTTTATTTAATCTTTTTTCTGATGTGAGACTTTCAATGAATTTTCTAAGCCTAATTTAAAAATTTGGAGGAAACAATTTATAAAAGGGTGAAAGATGTAACAACCCATGTATTAATAGAATAATACATTATCCTATAAATTTATATTTATTAATATGATATTAATATTATTTTAAATATTTCACTTTTTTCGGTAATGTACTCAACATGAAATAACATGTTTCATTGAAATCAAATATTGCACAAAACAATGTGTTATAACAAAAAAATATAATATTATTATTATTATTTTAAATGGTAGTTAACTCATAGAAATTTTATTGGAGAAAATTAATAGAAATAATTACAATATGAATATTAATTATCTTCACATTTATCCAATAAATTTTAGGGGCCGAAAATAAGAATGAATCTGATTTTAAGCATTAAATACTCTAATATTTTTAAAAGGTTATTTTAACACATTTTGATGTTGAATCATTCTTTAAATATATTATTTGTCACTTTTATTTGTACTATTTTAAAAAATAAAATTTTTATTTAGAATCAGGTCATCAAAATTTACATTGGTTGAAAATTTTGTATTTTTCTTATAATGTTCATCTTTAAAGAATAATGAAAATACTTAAATTTAATTCAAGTATTCGTTTTCTTATAATTTATTTATATAGTAAAATTTCCCTTTCAATTGGTTTAAAATATAAATGGATTATATTTTTATAATTTAATACATTTATAGTAATGGGAATTAATTTACCATTTTAATTGGACATAAAAAAGCCAATATTTTGATAGTTATTATTTCTTAAAAACCGGATTTTGGTTTTTACAATGGAAATTAATTTTATAATAATTCCTACAACTTATGTATTTTGATATTGGATAAATGGATTAATTATTTTAAATTAGGAGGTCCAAATTGTGTAAATATGTACTTTTTATTTTTGGACATTATGAATAGTTACTTCAATGATTGTTTTATCTACCATGGTTGAAGGGTAAATCTGGTAAGTAAGGGTAGAAAATTATATTATAATAATAAAAAACTACCCTAATAAATGTAATAATATTATTCGATGATATATTTTTTATCATGGGAAACCTTGGGTTGATTTTGGGATCCCATGGAGCCACATTGATGTGAAAATGTCATTCTATAAAAATTAATTTAATGTAAAGATAAATATAACATAAACATGCATCTTTTACGAAAATAATTTTTATATAGGGTAATATAAGTGATATATTCTTCTATAAATATTAATTAGAAATATAAAAATATTTCATACTTAATGGTATTTTATTTATAATTTTTATCCATCGTAAATAAATTTATATATGACACAATGATGATGTATTGAATCCCTTATTAATGATTTTTTTTAATAAATGAGAAAATAATATTAAAATAAATTTATTTTTAATATTTTTATTCTATCCAAGAATTTTATTGATTATTTTGACTTTTTATGTTTTAATTGATATTTTCTTTTCTATTTAATCACATTTTATGGATGTTTAAAAATTCATAAAATGAATAGTATACAAATTGACATAAATGAGTTTTTAAAACAAATACTATTCTTTTTAATGATATAATTTTCCTAAAAATATATTATTTTTCCAAATGACTATATAATGTTAAAAATGTTATTAATGAACCAATATTGGTTCTATTGTAATTTTATAGTAACTATATTATCTATATCATATGAATAATAAGAAGGCATGGAAAGAGTTAAATTAGTTAACTTAGTTTTAATCGTAAAATATAAGGTCATATTTGTGATCTATACTTGTATAAAACCTATTGGATAAGATAATTTCAACATAAAATCATATTATATTTGAAATATATGACTTTGGAACTTTTTTAAATTTAGAATCATTTTATAATAAAATAATACCTCAAAACAATCCTAAAGTTCCCCTCCTTCATATTATAAAAGGTTATCCCCCATACCAATTTAATCACACCTCTCAAGACCCTTTTATCATACATAAAATTACCAAATAATCTCCCAACATCAATATATTACTCCTATAATACTTTACTTAAGCATAAGGAAATTCATGAAAGCTGTTTGGCCCAAATCAAAGGGTGTAACACATTGTAAGAGGTAATGTCATCTCTAAAGTTCCTTTCAATTATATAACTTCCTCACTCCCTATTATATTATTATTAGTTGATTACATAAATAAACTAGTATCCTAAATATACTTGGATGTTTTTATGAGATGGATTAAATCTACACTTACATACACCTCCATTTAGTGGATATGAACATTCTTTTTCTTTGGATAGTGAACTACTACCTCACAAAACAATAATTTCTCAATTTTCCCTCTACCACCTATCATGGTGGGAATTATGATGGAAATATATTTATATTTTCTATATTCTACTCTTTTTAAATCATTCCTTTATTCTTGTCATAATGTGTAAATATGATAATTTTATTTGAGGAAGTGCAGGCTACCACCCCCTCAATGTAATATGACTCGTTCATGACATAAATGGAACATATAAAGGATGGAATTAATAAAATTTTGTAATGTTTCTAAAATTATATATTATATTGTAATTATAATATAAATATGTTTCATTTAGTTCTCATTTTTAAAATATTAAAAATAAATTAACGTTTAATTCATGCCTACGTACGACTTACTGTCTCCATGAATGTTGAATTTAATTTATTATATCCAAATATTATATAATATTTTAAATAAATATATATACAAGATATATATTCTATTTAAATCATGAATAAAATATTGGAGATAATTTAATTTTGACCACATGGAATATTTTTAATTATATCAAGTTCATTTTCGACTCTAGTACCGAATATCGACTAAAAGACAGGTTTGATCTTAAATAATTATGTAATTTTAATAATATGATGATATGTAATTTAATAGGAATAATAAAATTCAAAATGGTTTTGATGAAAATATATATTTACTTATATTTATTTTTTAGGAATATAAAGAAAGAATGTGACAAGTCGGACTTGAGGTTAGGGAACCATTCACCATCCGCTTTTAGTCAATGACTTATTTTTTTTATGAATTTTAATTTGTTTTTTATTATATTTGGATATGTTATTCTATATCCCTATTTATTTAAATTCTATTAACATGAAATGAGATATGTACTCTCTCTTGTCAACTCATTTTGTGAATTTTTATGTGAAGCTATTATGGTGCCGAATTTTTTTAAGGGACTTCATCTCAATATTCATTCATTGAGGAATATTTTGGATTATAGATGACCTTATATTATATGGTGTATAATTACTCCCTTTTTCATTTAATTTCATTAAATTTTATATATGGTAGTTGTTTTGTTACAAATAATTTTTAATAAATAAAAATGGAATGTTTATTTTAAACATACAGGGTGACAATGGCCTTTTTTTCACGGTGTGTATTATTTTATATTTGGACTCATTAACAAGTTGTAACTTTTTGAAATGGAAAATATATACTGTATACAATTATTTACATAGTTAGGTATTGAAAATGGTTTTTAAGAAACATTTATTAAGTCAATATCAGGCAATGATATATTGTGATTGAAATATGGAAATGTTATCTTTTCTTTATTCTAGTTTTCTGTGTTATGAAAATGTTATTATTCATGGGAATTGATTATGTATATGGGTTTTTATGTGATAAAACAAGGGTAGGTGAGCCGGAGAGAGCTCTCCAATTCTTTAGGTAACACCATGGAAGTAATATTTAATGTTCTACTAATATATTTGAGTAATAAACTGTGATAGGTATTCCAAACGCAACTCCATATGTAGTTTTGAATACTACAATGTAAGTATGTTTTGAATTCTATAAGTTACCATTATGCTTTATGATTTCTATTTATTATTTATAAATCTTATGATTTCATGAGTTATGTTATGGAGCTTATATTTTATGATTGAGAAATATGATTTTATTGATTTTTATATATTCATGGGCATATATTTTCATTCCTTCTTTTATAACCCTTACTATGATTTTTAGGATCATCCCATGGTTTTGAATTTTTTTTACATTGTACAAGTATGGGTAAGAGAAAATTAGTATTCAGGAAGATTTATATCAAGAAAAGAACTATTGTTTTATTTAAGAATTTTTAATATTGAGAAAAAATTGTATAGAGTAGAAGTGTTTACTTGGTAATTTATGAGATTTAATGTAATAGTTATGGTCTAATTCTCTAAAAATATAAACTGAAAATAATCCTCATGTATAATATTGAAATTACTAAATATTTTGTAATGTTTAAGGCTAGGGCCTTATATCATAAATGAAAAACTAGTTAATGATTTATATATAGTGGAGGGAATCAATGATATAAACAATTGTTGATTTATAAGGCCATTAGAAAAAAAAATTAAGGTATTAGGACAAAAAATATTTACGAACAATTTCATCTTGTTGATAAACATATTTACTTCCTATGATAACATGAAAATATTCATACATGATATGTTATAAATTAATATGAAAAATTCAATATTTTGGTTGTTTTATGATTAAATTAAAATTCATCCCTTAAGTAAATAAATTGATATATATAAAATAAAATAGATTCTGGATGCACTAAAATATCCATTTAATATATAACAGGGCCCCTAAAGGGTGAAAAATATTTATATTTTATTATAACTATTATGAAAATACATTATAGATGAGATAGAAATCTATAAATGTACAAAGTAACACCCCACATTAATAATTAATATTTATTTATAATATTCATAAAAAATTATAATTACATAATATCCATGTCAATGCATTAGACTGTGGTTTTCATAAAACCCCTATCATCATTTGGTCATGGGTTCATGGCATGTGTCCTTTTGAAACATGATTGGTCGTCTCTCAGTACATAGGTTTTCTTTTTCTAAGACCATGTCAGTATAATTTCTAAAATAAATATTATCTAAATCCTTCAAATAAGATTAATCAATAAATAGTCTTTTAATTTAAGGTTTTCATTACAACCTCTATACAGAAATAATTCATCATTTTATTTCCATAATGGGTTTTCAACATATTGGAGTTTCTCCTATAATGGAGGGTATTTCTTAAAAACAACAGTTTGAGAAAAACATATCATCATGAAAACAAATCATTTTCAATATATCTAACTCATGACACGTTATATACAATCTAAAACACATTATCATTAATGTTGGACATTAAATATCAACATTCCTCATAACGGTTTGTAATGTGAATTTGATTTATCATAATAATATCTCCCATAAGTTTCAAACTAGTGGCATAATAAGGAGTTTTTTTTGAGTACTAGGTAACACATATTCAGACTTGAAACACCTTGTTAGAGATGTTACTTCTAGGTACATTTGTCATAGAACCAATCCCACCTGTCTTATCCATAAATTTATGTTTTTATAGAAAACCCACATAATCTATATTTTACTTAAAAAATTAGTATTTTCATATATATAAATACTCAATGTATTCCTGAGATATATTTTCTCTAATATAGTTTTTATTATGTATTATAACCAATGGTGATACAAACATACCCTACTCTAACTATAGCAAACCGACCTAATAAATCTCGTCGACGGTGTCAACTACATGTACAATTAATTTATTAATTGAAATAAAATTGTGATGAACCACTCAATTTAGTAGTCTTGGAAAACCATATACATACCTTGATTTTGTATGATAAATTAATAAAATAATTAAAATATAATTATTTTATTCCATTCAAGGATACCATTAACTATCTAATGTAACCTTCAATATATTTCATAGTATATATATAAGATTTTTGGGAAAAACACTAAGGGTGAGCTTGAATACTTATAAGGGAAAGTTATAAAGAAACAATTATGATTAAATGATATTAATAATTAGGGTATGATAAATAAATAATCACACATAACATATAATCAACAAACTAGAAATTAAATAAAAACAATTTTAAGGTAATAACTAGAAACACCTTCAATTCAAATAATAAGAAAATGAAAATCAATTTAGAAATTTATTAAAATAAAACAAATTAAATTTAAACAATGAATGGACAATTTAATAAATTCATAGATATATCGATAAAAACATCTCATGGATAATAAATAATGAATAAATAGGTAGGAACTGATTAACTTTTGGATTTAATGTATCTGGAAGATGAACTATTTAACTTTCTCATAGAGATTATATATATGGTTAGAAACCCATTATTCCTCTTGGAAAAAAGATCAAAGGGTTTTTTCCTAACTAATACCATATCATGAGGCTATTGATTCATTGAGGGCCATGAAATAACATGTCCCCATACTATAGGTCTTTCAATAAAGGGTTCTCGACCATTTTATTTCATGACCCAAGTATTCCTCTTATAAAATAAAAAATCTGACTTCTCAAATTTTCGTATTGAATAAACTATATACTTTTTTTTATATTATTGGACATAATAAAAAAATATAAATTTAACTTTGTATGAAAATGATATATGGTTAATGAATAATAATATACAAAAAAATGAAATGGATATTTATTTAAAATTTAATGATAAATGATGATAGGATATTGAATATTTCGAGGGGACTAAACACTATCAAGTGAACATGAAAAATATCATTTTCCAAATATATAACCAACCATAAAGAGGGGGATTAAGGATGGTATCAATGAAAAATGTCTCATGTGGATTAAAATAAATTTTTTTGTCATTGATTAATAGTAATACTATAAAATGTTCATTTAGAAACATTCTTGAGGAAAATGATATTTTGTTTTGAAAATGCATTTGAAAAATATTTTCTTTAAATTAACATTTCAAATAATTTTCAAAAAATAGTAACCTTTTAAAAATTAAAAAAATCATCAAATAAATTAATATGGGTAAATCTATATATGTCCTAGATGTTAAAATGAAATATCATTTTTCAATGTAAAATTTTTAGAAAATTATTTACATAGAAATCCATAATAACATTCTATTAAAAACATTTTTATATGAAAAAGGGTTAATATGTATTTAGCAATTCAGTTTTTAATGTATAAAAAATATTTCGATAAAATTTAAAAAAACATGGTATTTAGAAGAAAAAATTCCTCTGAGTAAATATAGAAATGAAGTATGGTTTTCATAAAAAAAATCTAAACCATTTAAATTACCAATGAGTGAAATACTAGTAATATTAATTAAATAAAGTCATGAATATCCAGAAGAGATTAAAATTAATTTGTTTATTGTAAAATGGTCAAATAATTTACTTTAATGTAAATTATTCTGTGAACAATCTTGAACAAAATGAGATTTTAATGTATACAATGGAAAAGATTATAATATTGTACAATGAATCAATAAATGGGTATATTATTTTTAGCAACTATAAATACATATAAAGAACATGAAATAAATTTATATATATTGAAATTACTCATACACAAACTTTTCGAATAATAATTAATATGAGGTAGTAGTATGACCCAAGGAATATATTATTGGTTATAAAGCTATTTTCCAACTGGTAAATTTTATCATGAATCCACTTAGATGAAATAATTCAACCTGAAACTTAAAATATCATGATGAATCAATGAATCAAGATATTATATGAAAACAATATGTATTTAGACCACATATAAATAATTTGGTTCAAAACAATATAGTTATTATATTTAGATAATTTAATCAATAATAAAAGGATGTTGCATTTCAATGATATTCATTAAAAAAGTTCTCAAGGATAATAATCATTAAACATTACAGATGTCTCATACCACATTAAAAAATTTTAATTAGGATATATATTAAGGAATAAAAGAAAATGATACTTATAATATCACAAGGATATTTATAATCTAGATATATCATTTCCATGTCAAGTATGTACACCATATAAAAGAAACTAGTTCTAACACAACAAATAAGTCAAAATGGAATATAATTTGAGGTGAAATCGCATACCATAAATTTCTGTTTTGGTGAACATACTGAATTTCTTGAATTATGCATTTAATAATTTTAGTAAACTATTATTTAACCATACTAATAGTTATAATTTAATTTAATATCTTCCTTTAATATATTATTACCAATTTGTTAATACACATTTCTTATTATCGCATTTTCGGGTGTTAATTTCATAGTTCCTCAAGTATATTTTAATTCTTACGTGTTTTTACTATCATGGTCTCATCGTTTAAATAATTTAAATAATTATATAAATATAATTTAAATTAAATATATATGTATTTATAATTATACATATTATTTGGTGATGCTAAATGGAATGCACCGTTCATGAAGATGGTTGGCTGTATGCACACATCAACACTACTTTTATTTAATTTTTTTATATTAAAAAATTTAAAGGAAAATTATATATATTTATATTATAATTCCATATGATGAATATTTCATATACAAAACATATATTTTATAAAATATAATTTATAAATTCTATGTATATAGTGATCTAATCACATCTCTTTGACGATGTATTAGTTCACCTTTCAGCAAATGATGTTATTGTATTTACAAAACATTGGGTGCCTAAATAAATTTTTTATTAAAAAATAATATAATTATAATAACATTATAAATAGAATAACTAATATATATTAATAGAGTCACCATAATAATTTCTTACAATTATAGGTGGTAAGAAAAATGGAAAACATAATTTCGTGATGTTGTATTTCTCCATATACATATTCTATATGTTCTATATTAATTAGATATAATTATGTGTATGTGTAGGTGTAACCAATAAAATAATAGAATTTAAATATATTTATGATAATATTGGTATTATATATGATTTTAATTTGAAAAAAACGAAATATTAGTGAAATAAATAAAACTAAATTGTTGGAGGGAGGAGGTTACCACTTATACAGGTGATTCCTTCAGGTTTACACCAAAGGGATTCCATGAATGGATTTCTGAACAAGTTGATTCATCTATGTTTATGGGAGGTATTTTTAAGAGATATTATTTTTGAATATATTCAATAAAATTTTTAATTAATGGTGTGAAGAAGTGGGAGGATTGAGTTCATATTTATATTGGAGGTGGAATGTCACTCTTGTAAATTTAATATAATCGAATTCTAGCCCTATTTTCCCATTGAAAATGGGTCCTATAATTACCCAAATCAGGGACATGGTATGATATACTAGAAATACGAATGTATAAAAGTTATTTGACATATTTTATTGTATTTTTTCGCATTATATTTATTGTTTAGTTTGTTGTTAAGCTATGTTATCTCTGAATCATTATAAATAATTTAAATTACATTAACATATTTTTTTTAAAAATATTATTAACATATTATAAATTATAAATTATAAATTATAAATTATGCTAATTTAAAATAATGAATGGTTTTTTTAAAAAAATAAAATAACAGGATTGGTATAAATAAATTTAAATTTAAACTCATAAAATAGAAAACAAAGCATGTTTATAACGTAAAAATATTGAAAAGGTTTCTATGTTTTCATAATGAATTTCAAGGATAAATTATTTATGATGGATTACATTGGATTATTTTTTGAAAAATATTATTATTAAACATCACAAACAATTAAATATATGATTTATCCTTATATATAAATTTGATGAAATGTCAATTTTGAATTAAAATTTTGTATTTTCACTATTCATTAAAAACAAATCATTAGAGAAAAATAATTAAAATTATACCCAAACAAAATTTATAATATAAAATTAAAATATTATAAATATTTTTATTCATAAGATTTATCAATGTTCCTTAAAGTGGCTTTAAAATTGGTTCTCCGTTAAAAGGCGTTAAAAGTGCCTTTATTGAAATTTTTTGTAATTATTTTTAACATTTGTTTTGTTTTTATCTAATTTCTATCAAATATATTATTTTAATATAATAACAATATTATTGAATAATATATATATATATACATATTAGAAGAAATATGGCGGAGAATGGTGTAGAACATGGCGATCTCAATCCAGGTGATTCTGCCCCCAGATTGAATGGTATTGAATTGGGAAAGACATCTGGTTGCGAATTGGTGGAATACTACTTTGGTTACAAAGAATTATTTAGCCTTTGTGCAAAAGGGTACCCGAAATTGGGTGCTTCTCGGGATGGAGTTAGAGCAATGAAAAGTTTTGCGGATGCGGTGAAAAATACTGGCAGTTCCTCTTTTATGGATTGTGAATCTGCTCCATCAGGTAGGATCATTAGAAAAGGGCGTATTGTGCATGTTGTGGCAAACCAAAATGCTGGTGAAGAAAGAGTGAATTTGTGTAAATTTTCCATAATTTTTCGGGTTCTAATTCTGAAAGGGGAGAAGCCGTGGAGGTTCAATGAACTCACTGAGAGGATTACAACGTTATGAGAATTTTCTGATTGGAAAATGAAGGTGATGGGTCATGGATTCTATCTTATTGTTTTCCATCTAATGAACTTAAAAGGTTTGTGTGGAGTCTTGGTTCAGTCCCTTTAAAGACTCTATTTATGAAAATTCACGAAAGGGACTGTAATTTTGATCTGAATTCTGTAAAGATCACATATGCTCGGATAAGGATTAGAGTTTGCAATATTAACTAGATATATTAGCATCCACACATATTATGGGACATTTCTTCGTCAGTTGGTAATCCAATTAGGCTAGATAAGTAGACTGACTGCCCCTCCTTTGGTCATTATGCTAGGATTTTGGTTGAGGTTGATATGTTTGTCAATCATGTGGAAGAAGTGGTGTTGACCACTAAGGATGATAGTATAACTCTTGGGATCCTTTATGATAGGAATCCCATGATTTGTTTAAATTTTTATTTATTTGGACATGTGGTCTCGGATTCCAATAGACATAAAATTTGTACCCTCTGTAAAATCAGAGGGCATGAGGTCTTAAACTGCATGAGAAATAAGGGAATGGTTGATGGACCTAACCCCTCTAAATATAAAGGTGGCATAGGTAATCAGAATGAGAGGGTTTCTCAATTGGGGGATCTAGTGTCTATGGGGGATCTTGATTTGGATAAAGAGCATGTTGCATCATCTGCACATGTGGCTGCTAAAGATTCAGCTCCTTTGGCTCTATTATGGCCTTTTCATCCTGCCCCCCCCCCCTTCAATGATAATGCTCGAGAGAACTTACTGAATGATGAGTAGGTTCGCATTACCTGTGATTATGTATTAGATCTGGTGATTTCTGATCCTTTGGAACCTATTTCTAGCGATGCTGTGTTCAATAAGAAAAATCTGATGATGCCTCAAAGAATCATCTCCTCCCTTCTAGTGGTGGTGGTGATGCAGATACAGATCAGAATTTTGGGAAGCAGTCTCGAGAATTCCTTCAAGTACATCAAGATAAGGAATACTTTGAGGATGTCTCAAATGATCTTCTCCTCCCATCTAGTGGTTTTGTTGATGTAGAATAAGATCAGATTAGAATGTAGCCTGGAGAATTCATTCAGGTACCTCCAGATAAGTTTGGGAAGAGAAGACTCCCTGCCACTTTGCTTGATCCTGTTGAATCCTTGAACAGATTCTCAACCCTTAGTCCCAAGACTTCACGTGAAGATAGGGATGACCTGTCTACTCTGAATTGAGATTCAGCTGATGCTACCCATGATGAACTGGATACTGTTACGCATATTGAAAGCTTGAAAAAATATGATGATGGTCCCAACAATAGGATCAGATCAAAAAAATTAAGATCTTATATTGGAATTGCCAAGGGATTGGGAATTCTCCCATAGTCAAGTCCCTTAGGCACCTCATCTTAACCAATAAGCCTGTTTTTATTGGTATTGCTAAGCCAAGATTGGAATTTAAAAGCTGGTCCTCTTTTAAGTGGTCTTCATTAGAATATTCCTATGTTGCTAATAATAATGTGGGTGACAATGCTAAATCTTTATGGTTTATGAAGAATCATAGTGTTCTGGTTAACACTCTCATTAATGACATGCAATCTGTGACTATCTCATGTAGCATAAATTGTTTCAATCTCTCAGTTAGTTTTTTTTATTCTTTTAATCTGTATACATGGATAATAACATTTTGAAGGAATATTTAAGATATCTATAAAAATATCGGCAATAGTTTTATTCTTCTTGGTGATTTTTACACAGTTTTGGGTCTTGATGAAAAAGTAGGAGAGCATTTTTTTCATGCTTCAGCCTCTGATTTTTATGCTTGCATTGAAAAATGTGGCTTGGTTCAGGTTCTTATGTCTGGAGATGATTTTACATGGAGTAGGTACACCAGAAATGGAAGGCATGTAAGTAAATTGTATAGATGTTTTGGAGAAGTGGATAAGAGCACTAGTTCAATGTAAGTGTCTAGAATTGCCTTGCCAAGGATACATTCTGACCACAATCTGATTCTTATTGATGTTTGTGATAGTAGAATGAGGTCAGCCCCGACCCCCATCATATTCAATAATGCATGGATGGTCATTCCGGGTTGCAGGGAGATTTTATTAGATGTCTGGAATTCTCACTTCTTGGGAAGCCCCTCCCATATTGTCTGTTATAAATTAAAAGAAGTCAAATACAGATTAAGGAAATGAAGAAAATATTCCTTTCCTCCCTTGATAATGACATTAAACGGGCAGAAATTTTCTTGCGGAATCACCAGCAAGTTAATATCTTTCATGATGTCCCCTCACTAGAAGAGATTCAAGCTGTGTCCGATTTGGACAATATCTTGACTCCTAAAGAAAGATTATATCAGAATCTGTTCAATTTGAGATGGTTAAAGTATTGGGATTGGGATTATTTGTTATTTCACTGTTTACATAAGGAAAAGAGAGATAAAAGGATCCTCAATTCCAATTCTATTGATGGTAATATGTTCTCTTCTGAAAGTGAAATTACTGAAGCTTTCATGGGTTACTTTGAGAGGCTATATTCTTATAATAGAGCTAATCACTAAGAATTTTTTTTCATTTTTTGGACCCTCTATTTCTGATATACAGAATAATAGGCTCATTGAAACTCCCAATGCTAAGGAGATTTATGATTCTCTTTTATTATTAAATATTGATAGTGTGTCTGGTCCCGATGGTTTCACCAACAAGTTTTTATTTTCTACTAGGATATTGTAAATCAGTATGTTACAAATGCAGAAAGAGATTTCTATAGGTCCTCTTTTATGGATTTTGGGATGAACTGTAATTTTATTTCCCTTATTCCTAAGAAGGATAGTTCTCTTGATATTAAAGACTTCCTACCAGTGGATACTAGGAACACCATACCAAATATTATCAGCAAGATCATGACCTAGAGGTTGGGTAAAATCGCTAAGGGGAATATTTCTAATAACTAGTTTGGTTTTGTACCCGGACAGAACATCCAAAATGTATTTTCACTACTTTTGAATGTGTCAACTCTATGAAGAGAAGGAAAAAGGTTGGTGACATGGCTTTGAATGTTAATATCTCTAAGGCGTTTGAAACTCTTCGGTGGAGTTTTCTTTTCACTATTCATCAAATGCATGGTTTTTTGCAGAGCTTTATTAGTCTTGTTGGCTCTATCTTGGGCAGTGTGAGACTCTCTGTTCTAATTAATGGATCCCCTAGAGGTTTCTTCTGATGTACATGAGGGGTAAGGTAGGGATATCCGCTGTCTGGTCTACTTTTTATGATTTCTAAGGATTATTTGAATTGGTGTCTTAAAGATCTTGCTAATTTTGGTTGGTTCCAGAAGATAAAAATTTGAAGGAATCATCTTTATCCCTCTGACTTGTTCTATGCTGAGGGTATTCTGCTATTTGGGAAGGAGAAAAAAGGGACCATTTCCTTTATCAAAGGTATATTTTCACATCATGAGGAGGTTTCGGGTTAGGTTATTAGTTGTTATAAGTCCTCAGTTATGTTTGGGGAAGATATCACCATATCGAAACAGAAAAGAATATCTTTGAAACATGGAATAAAGAGGGTAACTCTAACGTTTAAATATATTTTTATACCTCTATTTTGGGGAAGAGTGAAGTGGTTCTATCTTGAGGGAATTTCTGTGAAAATTGATAATCAATTAGAGAACTAGAAAGGGAAGAATATGTCTCATGATTAAAGAATTTGCTTGATTAATTCAGTGATTAACTCAATGATTGTCTAATCATTCTCTCCTTACAGATGGTCTAGGAAGCTTTTTAAAGACTTGGCAAGAAAGATCAGAAATTTCATATAGAATGGATCAATTAATGAGTGAAATCTCATTACAGTGGTCTAGAAATATTTTATTAAATCGACCCAAATGGGGGGAATGGGGTTGAAGGACCTGAGGGTCTTTAATGATGCTTTGATTAAGAAGTTTGTATGGAATCCATTGTCTAGTGCTGACCCCTCTACATAGTTTCTCTATTCTAGGTTTGTTGTCAAGCATCAGCATGGGTATAGTTATTACATGACCTTTCCTGTTTTGCCAGCATTTAAGCAGGACTATGATGGTCTAATGGAAAATTGGAGATGGATGGTTTGTGAGAAATCCTCTCTGATCCTCTGGAAAACTCTTTGGTAGTCCCATCCCATCTATGATGATATTTATTTTCCTTCATCCCTGATGAACTATGCTATTTCTGATATTCATGGTATTTTCAATATGAATGAGCCATTACCTGATCACCTCTACCTACAGGATTGAAGTTACAATTATGTTGACTCTCACACTCTTGTCAGGATGCAAAACTTTAATGGAACATTTTCCACTAAAGAGTGTTATGGGATGTCCTGTGGACCATACCAGAACCCTCCCTCTTGGATAATGTTTTTTGGACTGCCTTTATTCCACCTAATAAAAAATTATCATCTAGAAAATCTGGAAACAACGCCTCCCAGTTCAGCACCTACTGCAGCACACCAGATTTCAGTTGGTCCCTACCTGCTTTCTTTATCTTGATGCTGATGAAACACATCAACACTTATTTATCTCATGATGATTCACGAAAATTCTCTGACATTATCTGTAGGATATGTTCAATTGTTTTTTTTAATTTTCAATCTCTGGAGGTTCTTATGCAGTCCATTTTTAGGAAAGATTGTAGTGAATAGATTCACTCCTTCTGGTTGGTTGTTGTTGTGAGTGTCTTATCCTACATTTGGATAGTGAGGAATGATTTGGATTTCAAAAAAATTAATCTATCATTTCATAATGATGTTTTGTTCTACGATCATGAAATTTAGACTGCCTCCCTTATTCAAACAGGTTCTATGAATAATGATGTGGTTGATCTTGTGTTTATTATATCAATTGGTGTGCATAGACGGTCCAAGAAACTACTAATGATGAAGTATGTTTGATGGATACCGCCCATACTTAGTTGGGTAAAACATAATGTTGATGGAGTGGCCTCGATTTCTATAGGCCCTGTTGGATGCGGTGGGATTTTCTGAACATCCCATGGATTTGTGAAAGGATGCTTCTTCCATTTTATTGGAAACAATCCTCTAATTGTAGAAGAACTTTGGGCTATTATTGAAGCAATCATGTACGATGTTCACTGTAATTAGAACCAATTTGGGTTGGAGTCCTAATCGACTATTTCAATTCAAATTCTTCAAGATCGATCCCAAAATATACCATGGATGATCTTGCCTGACTGGATCGAATGTCTGTGGATTACGGAGGTACTCTCTCTTGAAGTTACACCTGTTTATTGTGAGGCCAATTGATTTGTTGATGCTCTGTCCAAGAGAGCAAGTATAGAGGTTAGTTCCAATTGGTCTTGCATCTTGCCTAATATTTTCAATGACCTTGTCCAGGAAGATATGAGTGGTGTGGTTTATACCCGTCTTTCTTGATCTATTCCATGACTCTGTTTTTCGGTGCATTTTTCCTTTTACTTAATATATTTTTTCGGAGCAGGTTTCTAGCATGTCTCCTGGATTTTTAGTTATATATACATATTACATTAATATCACTCACTAATTATAAGTAATTTAATTTATTACGATAAAACAACTTCTTAAGAAAAAATGGTTTTCTATATATACATTACATCTATATTTAATGGGTTTGTATATTCATTTATAATTAATTTTTATTCAATTGATACATTTTAAATTTTTTGTAGAACACTTATTTTAATATGTTATTCAATACTATTCCAAACTGCTACTTTAACAGCAAGGCAATAACTAATTATATTATATGAGAATAATTAAGTAATATATTATTATTTGGTAAAACTCGATAAGTCACATAACACAATCCATTGAAAAGACTCATTTGTGAATGAAACATATGCTAACTTGGGGTCTCATTTATTTGAATCTATAATTTATATTTATTTTCTAAAATAATAAATTTATTTTAAATTATCAATATGTTATATTCCCATACATTATTGGTGTTGCATTTCATTCACTATATTGAATAAAATGTTCTTAATATAGATTTTTGGGGCGTTTTAATAGGGATATAACTTCCATAACAAGTGAGTTATCATTATTATATTCATCATTCTGAAATAACCCAAATCTAAAATGGAATTTATTATAAAAACCCAAAACATCACTCATTCCACTAGAAATAGAGGAATGTAAGTACTAATATACATCTCATTTATGTAGTAAAATATTTCCTCATAGCGATTAGTTCAGAAAATATCAACACCTTCATGGTAAAAAATTAAAATGGGTCTGTATATCAAGGGTAATCAAACACATGTATGTGATAGTAGAATATGATATAAAAAATGTTTTAAACCACTACAACATTCTTGTGGTCTACCCTAGAAAATGCGTTTTTATATATTATGGAATTAATACTACACCTTAACATTAAACTATATGAATATGAAAACAAAACCCCATTATCAATAACATATACATCATTAATATTCCATATATTTTGTGGTATAGAATGAGTTTTTAAACAATCATTAGAAACACTTCATACTTCTCATATGTCCTTGAGTATATTTTTATTTCATTAATGAAAACTATAACAACATGATTGAATAACTCATGTAATATGAATTTCTTGTGTCATATGAGAACATATCAACCTATTATGACACCGATCGAAAAAAAAATTAAAATAAATGTGGAAAATACAACATTTAAGAATGAATTTTTTATATCCTCCACTTTTAATCTAATTTGGTGATATCAAAACTGTAGACAATTCATTGAAGGTCATTTATCTCAAATATACTAGTCTAATTTATCATCAATCATTTTCAAGGGATAACATATATTTATTGTTACTTTATTCAACTATCAATTGCCTATATAGAACCTCATAACACAATAAATTCTCATTATAAATAATATTAGAGAACCCAATGATGATTCAATGATGAATATACAAAACATCACCATCAAATAAAAAACCATGATCCTCATATCCCATATATAGTAATGTGTCTTCCATTAAATATCCATAAAAATTAGGGATACAGTATGATGTAACCTTATCCCTAGTATAATTAATCATCGAACAACTAGGGTTATAATATCCTTAAGATAATCATCTAGAAACACCATCCATGAATCTACATAATGCCATTATATGTGCCTCAACAAAATCCTAGGAAAATGATTCATGTTGATAAAATAATGACATTGAATATATTGGAGTCATATAATTATTAATAGATATAATGAATACCACTCTATAGGGTCCTTCATTATAGAACACAACTCATGTCTAGTATCAATGAATAATTATGTACACATAGTTGAACCAATTGGTTATTTGAATTGAATCACATGGTTTTGTCTAATGAAAAACTAAATTGTAAGCTTAATAATGTTCCACCATAATCATATCATAACCTCTTCACACATGAATATGGATTGTATGACAAATACATATATTATTCAACACTAGGTGTACTAAAATCTGATCACCGTTGAGCCCAAAGGAAAAGAACATGTATATGAAATTAATGGAGCATTAAAAATTAGAATCAAATAAAGAATAAACCAATAAAAATGAAAAATTTATGATACTATAGGAAATCAGTAGTATATTATGTTTTGTAATATTCTTTTAATATACTTCGCATGTTTGTCTCCTCTAGTATACATCTAATGAAAACCATTGTATTCATTTTCATCTTTTTTACATTAGAGTAAGGGCCATGATGTTTGTTTCATATACCACATATATATATATATATAATTTTAGGGATATATGTATATTATTCACTTCTCTGTTATGAACTATTCAGAAACAATATCTAGGAAGCATACGGAATCATACAACCACTTCCATACTGGTCCTAATGGAGGTTGAGAACTGATGCAACTTATTTCCACAAATTATACAATTGAATCATAAAAACAGATTACTTCTAGTAATAAAAAAATCTAACCCCATAAAAATTATAGGTTGACTTATGATGATAAACCATGTTTATATAAATGTCAATGGTCTTGATTCATGAAATCCTACATTGAAAGATCGTTTTCATTAAGAACAATTATCACTCCTCT
The DNA here is from genome assembly GCA_963277665.1 of Viscum album. Lineage (NCBI taxonomy): Eukaryota > Viridiplantae > Streptophyta > Magnoliopsida > Santalales > Viscaceae > Viscum > Viscum album. The sequence continues at coordinate 1,875,227,051 of OY728142.1, read as the reverse complement.
CTCATGACAATATGTCTAAGAATTCATCCTATAAATGACATAATAATTTTTTTCCACCACAAAATATATAAGAAATGTAAATAGGGTCATTGAATATCTAATAATGGGTTACATGGATTCCTCCAAACCGGGATCCATAGAATCTAGGTTAGAAATGAGATCTTGGTGAAAATAATGTCAAAAATATGACCCTACTAACTCTCACAAACAAGGACCCCACCGAAGATAATGTATCTATAGAATCTTCATCCTCAACATCATCAATTAATAAATCATAACATGAATATACATTTTAAAATCACACCATGAAACGTTTTCCACCTTTTACCCCCAAAGATACAATATCTACTATTATCACACCACTCCCCATGTATATGAATCAACCACTGATACACAATACTATAAATAGCTCAATGAAAACTAATGATTATTGTAATCTACATCATGTAGTTCTCTTTATCCTAATCAAAGACTCCCCCCTCATTCACAAAAAATTATGGAATCTATACCTCACATGAGACCTTCCTCAAATCCATATCTTTTTCAGCTCGGTCAATCATATGGTCGTCAACTAGAGCATTCTGTTAAACCCCACCAGCATGAATCACTCATAAATTATGATTGTTAGGAATATCTGTATGAATTTATTAACCCCTAGTTACAATTACAATGATATATTTTATTTTTGGTTTATTTATATTCATATATATTTCATGAAATCAACCAAATTCAACCATGGGGACATAAAGTTATGTTTTAATAATTATTAAAGGCATCTACCCTGATAGAAACATTAATTTTTTTAGTAGTAATAGCATGACATTAACCACCCTAACATAGAAATTAATCCCAGAGATAGTATCATACTTTATATAAAATTAAATATTAAAAGGGTCTAATCACAATGGACCGTATAGTTTAGCAGTTTGGTACTATAAAATATATAATGTAAAACTATTTTACTTTTGAAAATTAAAATATAAAACATAAAAAAATTACACTTCATCCTAGAATTTTCATCCAAATATTTCTTCATCATAAATTATTTAAAAGAAAAAATAATTACGGTAAGATAAATTCTTATTAAGGGTTATATACATATGAAGCTATCATGAATAAATATATCATTATCAATAGGGTATAATAAATAACCAAACAAACTATACATTAAATCAAGAAATTGAATATCATAATTAGGTAAATACTAATAAATATGAAATGCTAAATAAATGAAACTCATATAATGTAATCAATAAACTGTGAATGAAATTCTTCTATAGATAATATCATTGTGAAATCATATTGATAATAATATAAGGAATAATAAAATTATAATGGTATATAATTTAAAAAATTACATTTAATCTATAAATTGATCATTAAATTCATCCATATATAATTTCATGAGAAAAAAACATGGATAATAAGGTAATTCATAATCAATAGGTCATGTTAAATGACAGAGGACACTTATTATTTATTCTATAAACTAATAAGAAAATATATCTGAAGATAATATCAATGTGAAAATATCATTTATAATAATAACTAAATATTTACGGAAATAAATTAGTATTCATTGGATGTATTTTTGACAAGAACATGAAATATCTACCTTTGAGAACATTCAAACAGTGATTTAAAAAATATATAGAAACCCATATGATATGGCTAAATGATTTGTCTTAAGAGACATAATGATGCATCAATGGGATATATAATTATGGGCCTCATGCATCACTATTGTTCTTAATCAATCATCATATATCGAATGATTGATTTCATTGAGGAATCTTTATTCCTTAACAATAAATACTTTTATTCATTAATGGAACCATATTTTTTAATATTACACCAGATAAAAATTAAATGCCTTTGGAAATACCCCATGGTAAAATAATATTTGGTTTTGAAATAATTATATCGATCATACATATATATAAATATTGAAGATAAATTAAATTCCCCAGGAAAATGTCAATAAGAAAGTGATTTTTCATGATAATGTGAACAATAAAAATAGAAAGTGTTATTATACAATAACTTTTACCACTAATTAATTTTCATATCATATAAGGATAAGATAAATATTTTAAATTGAAATATACAATACCATGATTAATTAAGTAATAATTATATTTCATGTCAAATGTGCATTATATACACCATATAAAATAAAGTTGGTTCATAATATTACCCTATTCCTTAAGGATAAAAAATTGATATTAAGTCACTTACCTTCAATATAAGTCATCATATACATTAATTATCCTTAAAAAGAATAAGAATATGTTAATAATTTACATTATTATGAACAATTTTCATGTTTATTTTTAATTTTAATTCCATTAATATACAATCACATAATCAATTATGTTTATGTTAGGTTTTTGTGTCCAAAATGACTTCAGTAGGTTTACTATTGGTCAACCCGATAATTTTTAGAACATATAAAAAATAATTATCATAAATTAATTACCATATTTATAAATAAATTATACTTTTATCATAAATCCTAAATGATGGTTTTGAGAAATAAGGTATGTGATGATCCTGGAGACGGTAGGTCATACGTACCCATGAATAACATTTCCATTTGTAAAATATTATTATGGAAAGTGGGAAAGTAATATTATAAATTTATTAAATGATTATAATATTATAAAGACCTTATTAACTCATTAAATATTATTATATATATAATTTTCAATGAGTGGTGATGAAAATAAAGTCACATCATTTGGTGAAGGTGGTAGTGCACACATACATGAACAACGTTAACATCGTTCAGTGGGTGAAAATGTTAAAAAGAAAATGATATTTTATATTATCATAATGAAAAATATTTTATTAATATCATAATAATATAATATATATCACATATATTCATTAAATTAATTCTTATTATGTTCCATGTAATGAGTTAGTGGAAAAAAAATCACATTAATTTGTTCGGCGGTTGTCCATAATATAGAGGAGTGATGTTAATATATTCCCCATGGAATTTAATGAAAAATAGATATATATATATATATATGATATAATTAATCCATTTGTGTAATGATATGGTAAATTTTATATATATACCTTATACCCACCATAATTCACAACATTGAGAGTTATTGATAGAAAATGTGTCACATCGGTTCGCGAGGCGATAGTATGTCGTACTGATGAGTGATGTTTTTATTACCATTTTAGGGATGAAGAGGTGAATAATGGTTATGAAAAAATTAAAATAACTTCACAATATATAGTATATAGTGATGCTATTACATAAATATAATTGAGTAAAACTGGTAGGGTGGAAGAATAATTAAAAAATGCATAGTTATGGATTTTACTTCGTCACAAAATAGCTGATTCGGATTATAACTTATATATTTCTAAAACTTATTTATGATAAATAATAATTATAGGATGAGAAGATGGATTTTTGTTCATTTTGGTTGTTATATTATTATTAAAAGGGTTTTTATAGTCTGAAAAATAGAGAAGTGTTGGTGGCCTTTAAAAGTGAGTTTCGTGGCACACCTATAATTTTTTTAAAAAAATATTTTTACCAATTTCTTAAAATTTGAATAGTGTAAAAAGGAGTATTACACATAATTTAACATGATAATGTAGAATTATGTCAATAAAATGGATTTCATAAAAGATTTTAGGACATTTTAACCATTATCTTTCATTTTTAACTCCTTGATAACGCATTTGTACCTTATCTGTGATAAATAATTTTTTACTATTTTCACAATACATTTTTTTAAAAAATAATTTTAAACATATTCACTAATATAAATTATTCTTATTAATAATATAGAATCCATTTTTGAAATTTTCATTCATATAAGTGTCTAGATTCAATTTTAAATTAATCCAATAAATTTAATCAGAATGTGGGGTTCTGAACGGAAAATGTTAAAAAGATTACATAGTTTTTATATCATCATTAATTATAAGAATTATTTTCATAACATAAATATCTAAATTATAATTTACATTAACTAATTTTACATAATAAAAAAATTTATATTTAATTTAAATATTTAAATAATTTAAAACAAAATGCAGTCATTTGTAAAAAACAGTATTTTTCATTTTCATGAAAAACTAAAAAAATTATGATAAATATAAAATATTAAATCTTAAATAATTTTTTTATAAAAAATAAAAAGTTATTTTTTATTTTTTCAAATAAATATTATAAAATTGGTAAAACATAATTCTATATTATGTGTTAAAATCATCACTAAAACTTATTATAGAAAACAATTTTGTTTTTCATGAAAAAAAATCTTTATCATGGTAATAATTATATCACATATAAACATATATAAATTTTATTTATTTTATATCATTTAGATATTTTGAAACCCTAAAATATTCATAAATTAATTCTTATTATTCATTACCACCAATTTAATATCTAGTTTATAACGATCATGTTTGAATAATAATAAATAAATGAAGTATCATGTTTCTTGTAAACATGTTGTTGTACATGTCACATGATATTGAAGTGGTATATTTTAATATAAAACCGATATATATTTATTCATTCTATTGTTATATTATTCCCTCCAATGAAAATTTATTCCTTGAAATTTCTTTGTAATTATATTATATATATATGTGGTTAGTTATTCTTTATATCATCCTATGGTCTAATGTTGGTTCCTCCATTTTTTGATTTCACGAAATTACATTTACTGGTAAATTCATATGATTCCTCAATTAAATGACTATATTATCAAGATTATATATGATTTCTTTATATTAAAATACTTCAGGTTCCAATTATACTTCATCATCAGTTAAAACATGTGTTGGGTATGACGTGTACACCAATGACAATGATATATGGGAAAAATTGATTTTGAGAGACATGTTGAAATTTCCAAATGACAAAAAAATCTAACTAGTTTAAAATTTTCAAATGGACCAATTTACCTGTGTCTTGGTTTTCCTTTCCTACAGAAGCTTATAACACCCTTATATATAGATACTTTAGAAAAACATGATCTCCCACTCACTATTCTAAATCCTTTCACTAACTATCATCATAACTATTTTTCCAACTTTGATCCAAATTAATGTGATATAGAATAAACATTAACTTTTTTGTTTCATCTTCAACATGTTCTAAGACTATTATATACTTTAACCAACATCATCAAAAATATTAGTAGAACAATATTTCATTCCATATAATGATCCATATGTTTCAATTTGTATACCTGAATGTAAACTAATATTATAGGTTTAATATCATCAATGGGAATAATAATCCAACATTCATTGAAATAAATGTGAAAATGACCTAAACATGCCTCACATTTTTTGATTTTTCCTTTCTGACTGTCCATCAGTTTTAGTGTTGCAGGTAGTGGTCAAATGAATCTTAGTATTGAGATACTTTTGAAAAATATCCCAAAATTTCTATTTCAAATGGGGATCCCCATCAAACATGATTGAATGAGGTTCCTCATTCATTCATAAAAATATCATTATATAGAGCCTTATGGGGATATCATTAGATAAACCCTCTCGTATTGTAATAACCCAGATATTCCATGTAATGTTTTTTATGATTATATGGAAATGTTTGAGTCTGTAGTTTATGACGGTACATGATTCCGAGTCATAGAGAGCCAGAAAGTTTTTTCTAATGTTTCTTAGGTACTTTCAATAAGCATGTGAGTAGATTTTTTAAATTTTTTAACCAGTCCTTGGAATTTGAATTTTAGGCCACCGTTGATCTCGCATCGCCGATATTCGCTAATGGATGCCTTCACATAGATCGTAGTAGTTTGGGGGTGGAAATTGGATTTCAGATTTTTTTCAGAGAAAATAAAATTAACTAGATATATTTTAATTTTTAATTTTAATCCTCCCAATTTGAATTCAGTTGTGGGGACCCCCCGACCATTGAACTCCCTCTTTAATGTGGGAGGTGACCCATGGTTTATTTTCTAATTAATTAGGCCAACATCAAATTAGTTAATGTGACAACTCTAATTAAATTAATAAAAATTAATTTCATATGTTGGAACCTTTTTTTGGTGTTTGGGGAATGTGTTGGCCAAGGGATAATTGGGGGAGATCTTTGAAGAACTCTTCTCCTCCGACAAACATTCCTCCAATGGAGAACTGTAACAAAGGATCTATAATGAGGAACGTCTTCAACGAAGATGAACTGACATCCGCATTTCCCTCTACTCACTGACATCAATGATTGTTTTTGGTATGGATTGTGGATTTTGTATACCCCTTACTCATTCTTGTCATTCTTCTCGATACAAGAACAATTATGCCACTTTCTACCATTATATTTTGGAGAGTGTGGGCCAAGTGAACCCGGATGGACCTCTCCACAACCCTTGTGAATATTGGTGTTCTTCATGGCTTGTTTTCTAGTAGATAAATTTCCAATTTTGGTGTTCTTGAATCGATGGTGATGTCCCGAGATGAGTGTGGGAGTATTTTAAATGAAGAACGGGCCGTGGAGGTGCGACCAGTGACTCGAGGAACATCGCCAGCATCTGGAGACAACGACCTGCACCGGAAGGGGTTGAGAGCGGCGGCCAGCACTTTTACAGGCTGCAACGACAGTGGTGGCGTGACCGCTCTACTGGAGAAGGGCCGGCCCTGTAGGCCGTGGTGGAACATGGTCGGCAGCCAAGGCTCGGCTGGCCGCGTGAAGGGGTTGGCGATGCACGTTCGTGCCGCCGGGTGTGTAGGGGCCACGACACAAGGCCAAAATAGTATAGGAGGGGTGGATAGATCCCTACGAGACACAAGTGGTGTTGTGGAGAATTAATGTGCCGCATATTTTTGCTGGTCGTCCGGCCTGGCGGAGAACTGCGCGAGAACTCAGGTCTCGCGTGCCACCTATCGGCGCCACATGGCACTGGCCGGTCGGCCACCCAACCCGAATGACCTAGCTATTCAGGGTACCCAGGGGGAGCCTCCCCCTTGGGTGGCGGCTAGGGAGGATCCCACCGTGGGGACACCCAAACGCGATACCTTCAAGACGGGTCGGTCCGACCGGGTCGGACTGGATCTGAACCAGCTTCAACCCCGTTTTTACTCTTTCAGTTATAACATGAGCTATGGCCGTCTATTTTATGAATCGTATGTGGTTCCTTAAACCTTATATTGAGATGGCCCTTTTTTATTCACCACTTGAGTTTTAGATAATGTTGGGGAATGGTAGGGTTGGATCGAACACGAATCCAAACGAGCCCTCGGGACTAAAAGGCCAATAACTTTCCGATCGAGCGTCTGATTGATGCACCGTCTGTTGCATTGAGACCCATATAACATGGAGGTCCTTTGGGATACCTTTTCATGGGACATAATGGTTGTTTTATTATAGACATGTGGCATGAGGGGAAGACCCTCTCGGAATCACACAAGCATAGTGCGGGAACCCTATGGCTAGCTGTAACATGAGAAAGGGATCCTATGTGGGTCTGTGCTTTGGGATCCTACGTGGGTCTTTGTTCCAGTATCCCATTTGGATCCACTCTGTGAATCCACGTTGGACTACTCTAGGATCTTACATGGGTCTTCTATATTATGAACCTATGTGGGTCTGATGATTTAGGATCCTTCGTGGGCCTGCATCTCAACAGAGTAATATGATTCAGTAGTTACATCTAATCATCTTTACTACCATACATAAGTTATACCTAGTGTGAGATGAGTCTTTACATTTGTGTAATTCCATATTTTTTGTAATAGTTGAGCTTTGTGCTTTTGAGTTGGGCCTTGTGCCTCCTCATGATTGAGATGGGTATACCCGACAACTTGGTTATATATATGGGCATATACCTATGTAGGGTTGTCAGTTGTTTTCATGCTTTGTGTTTTATCAGTAATGGATTTTTTGAGACCATCAGAGTCTCAGGGACCCTACTGGGTGTCATAATACTCACCCCTGTATGGGATATGCCCGCACCTTATTGTGTTTGGCATATAAGACGGAAATCGCCGATGGGGGATGAGGGTACCAGGACTCGAGGTAGCTCAAATGTGGATATTAGATGAGGCATACTGCAGATATGACTATTCGAGAGCTATACCTACCCTTCATGTAGGACCCTTGGTGGGTTTTCACGTGATATTTTTTCAGTTTACTTGTAATTTTTATTTGGGATTGTCTTTTGGCCACATTTTCTTTCTGTACACACCATGTTTACTATATAGTTTTACTTTTTTTCTTGGATCCTTATTTGTGGTTATTGTGTGAGTTTATAGGATATAAAGGCAATTCCTTCCCAGTTTTAAGGAATATGATTTTTAGTGCATGTCTCCAGCCCATGGCCTATGGAAGGCGGGCATGGGGTAGTCATGGCACTAGCCCCGGGGGACGGGTCGGGACAAATTGGTATCAAAGGAGTCAGTTCTACCATACTACATTGGACTCTGATATTTTAACGGCAATAGTGATATGTGTTATGACATTGGTTATCAGTTTAGGGAATCCAATTTTTGGGCGGTAGCCAACGTAACCATACACTAGGATCATGAATTCTGATTTCTGGCTGAGTGCATGAAAACACTGATTGAGTGTGTGATTTAAAAAGTTTCCGTTTTGATCTCTTTGAGTCAGCTCACAAGTTATAAATTATTGACCGTGATACACCTATTTTTGTTAAGGATGCCTCTACGTATACAGCCAGCTAGGGTTCCAGGAAGAGTACGGGATGATAGCCCACCGAGCAACGAGGCCTTGCTGTATGGTCCATTATCAGTAGAGGCACTAGTAGAGGCACTAGTGGTACCATTACCCATTGTGAAATCGATGTCACTAGCACCAGCAGTAGAGGGTGCACACCATTTGAGCATGTTACATGTGTTCCAGAGCCAGAGGAAACCTAGGTTCAGGGGTGAGACAATTCCACAGATTGCTGAGGATTGGCTGGAGGCCATGGTAAAAGTTTACCGACTTGTATGGACACCATCTGATCTCGTGGTGATCCTTATTGCTGGTATTCTATAGGAAATTGTAGGAAGGTGGTGGATATTGATTCTCTAGGTTCATGATGAGTTGACACTTCTCTGGGTAGACCTTAAGAGCCTGTTTCTGGCAGAGTTTGTCCCAGCAACCCTTTGCGCAGTGCGTATACATGAGCTTCTTCATATACAGCATGGCAGCACAAATGTGGATCATTACTCAGGGAGGTTCACTGACCTCTATAGTTAATCCACTGATATGGTGCAGGACCCATTCTTTAGGACATATTCCTTCAAGAAGGGACTCAGGAAGGATATCAGGGATTTGATGATTTCTCTCATCATCCCAACGCAGGAGGGGGTGTTAGGGAAAGCCCTATCAGTAGAGATATTTCTTGTTGATCATTCACCAACAGTGAGACCCAGCACAGGGCGTCAAGTAGCGGAGTCTTCTAGAGCTGGCAGCAGACAAATGTCAAAGATTTCCAAGAGGACCAGACCTACAGGTGGAAGACCACAATATTTAGAGTCGGTAGTGTGATTCTCCCGAGATAGAGACAATCATACAGGGATCAAACAATGATACGCATACCGTGGGCAAGGTCACATGGATTGTAAATGTCGGACCGACCATACTGATGATCAGTAGATGGTCGAAGGATAGCCCCAGAAGAGACAGAGGTTCGACCGTGGAGGTCTACAGGGAGTAGGTGGATGTGGCAGAAGAGATGGTCGTGCAGCTGGCAGTGGGAAACAATTTGAGGTGTTACTGCCACCACCACCAGGTTGTCCACCCCGACCAAAGGGAGTAGGTGGATAGGGGTGAGCTCAGCTCCAGCAGCTGAGGCCTATGACGATGGTGCTCCAGAGATTATATGAGGTACAATATTTTTCTAGTCCACCTTAGAAGCAATATTTATAAAGGTAGGTTCAAGACATTATTTTATTTCCACTACTCTCTTTCAGAGGTCAAAGATTCCGGTAAAGCCTTTGCCTCAATCCTTACGGCGAGAGACTCCTACGGGAGAGGATTCGATGATTACCCATTATTGTAAGCAGTGTGAGCTTACTCAAGGAGGTGAGAGATTCGGCTGGGATCTCCAAGTAGTGACATCGATGCCTTACGACGTCACCTTGGGTATGGACTAGTTATATATAGTCCATGATTAGATTGACAGTATTATTTAAAAAATGTGGTGTGTCGGCACGAATGGTACAAGGTTTACCTTTAGTGGTGAGAAGGGAACCTTTGCAGAAATGGATAGACTTAATCGGAGGGGAGTTCAACTGATCACTCATCATTTGTCTAGCCTTACCCTCAGAGCTTTTGATGTGGAGAGTCTGAGCTATCCTTTAGTGGTGGACCAGTACTCAGATGTCTTCCCTGATGATGTTCGGTGTCTACCTCATCACAGAGAGGTGGAATTTTACATTGACCTGTACCCAAGGATGGCTCCCATATCTACAACAACATATCACATGGCTCCTGCGGAGCATCATGAGCTACGAGTATAGTTGGCGTACGTAATGGGGAAGGGGTTCATCCGACCTACTGTTTCTCCTTGGACATCCCCGATTTTGTTCACCAAGAAGGCAGATGGGAGCATGAGACTTTGTATTGACTATCGGTGCCTGAACCAGGTGACCATAAAGAACATGTAACCACTCATGAGGATTGATGACCTCTTTTATCAGCTGAAGGGAGCATGGTGGTTCTCGAAGATAGACCTCAAATCATACTATCACTAGCTCAGAGTATGAGAGGAGGATGTGCATAAGAAAACATTCAGATGTCGGTATGGCAACTACGAGTTCTTGGTTATGCTATTTGGCGTGAAAAATTCTCCAGTTCTGTTCAAGGGACTCATGAACATGATCATCCATCTATATCTTGATTGATTTTTGGTGGTCTTCATCGATGACATTCTGATCTACTTGGCTACTGAGGAAGAGCAAGTCAATATCTTTCAGATAGTTCTAGACACACTTCGAGAGCAATAGATTTATGGTAAGCCCTCTAAGTGCTAATTCTTGATCTTAGAAGTTCACTTTCTAGGACATGTCTACTTTGAGGCTGGTGTTGTGGTGGATCCGGTGAATATTGAGGCGGTACTTACTTCGGATCCACCTAGAAGTATGGCAAAGGTACGAAGTTTCCTGTATTTGGTTGGATATTACTAGAGATTTGTGACGGATTTATCCAGATTTTCATCACATTTAACAGCATTGGCGAAGAAGGGTTAACCATTCGTGTGGTTGGAAAGATTCCAGTGGAGTTTTTAAAAGCTGAGACATAGGGTGACTACTTCTCCCATCTTGAGGCTTCTGGAGGAGGGCATTGGGTACTTAGTCTTCTGTGATGCATCAAGGACTAGGCTCAGATGATTCCTGATGAAAAAGAAAGAAATTATTTCATATGCTTCTCGATAGCTGAGATAGAATGAGTAGAACTATGCTACCCATGGCCCTGAGTTAGTAGTAGTGGTATTCTATTTGAAGATGTGGCGACACTATCTGATGGCTGAGCATTTTACTATCTACTCTAATCACCAGAGTCTCAGGTATATATTCTTACAGAAGGAACTCAACATGATACAATGATGTTGGATTGAGTTCTTCTAGGACTATAACTTCAAAGAAATCTACAATCCTAGGAAGGGGAACGTTTTAGTAGATGCACTCAGTAAGAAATATGGTATACAGATTCTAGGTGAGGCGATGGAGTAGCTGGCCGCTTTGGAGATACCCTTTGTGGACCTAGATGGAGCATCTTTTCTTTAGACTCTTATAGTCACTCTCCCACTCCTTCTGTGAGTTTGGGAGGCACAGCATGGGGACACTGACGTCGAGGTTCGACGTGCTCAGATATCTAGAGGACAAGCACCTGATAGATTTTGTTAAAGGCGGGGAGCTCTTCATCCTTTTAAGAGGACATACGAGGTAACTTGTGTCTCTTTGGGAGGATGTGTTGAGATATGTCCACAAATCCACTCTAGTGATACATCCAGGATTGCCGAAGATGCACAAAGACCTCTGACGATAGCACGGGTGGCTGGTAATGAAGAAATCATAAGCATAATATGTCTCTCGGTGTCTTACTTGTCAGAAAGTGACGGTGGGGCATCAGGTACTAGCAGGCCTAATTAATCATTTAGAGGTGCCATAGTGGAAGTGGGACATGATATACATGAACTTCATTATATGACTTCCATGTACATACCGGGGTCATGATTCTATCTTGGTGATTATCGACCAACTCACCAAATCGGCCCACTTCCTACCAATCAGAGAGCAGTGTTCAGTAGAGAGCTTGGGACGCCATTATATGCAGGAGAATGTAAAGATATATGGAGTACCCTTGGCGATTTTCTCTAATCATGATGCAAATTGCACCTCCCAACTTTGTAAGTGGTTGTAGGAGGCTTTCGAGACATATCATCGTTTGAGCATCGACTTCCATCCTCAAGCAGATGGCCAGACTGAGGGGACCATTCAGAACCTCGAGGACATGCTGCATGCTTGCATCATCGACTTTGGTCATTGTTGGGAGGATTAATTTCCCTTGGTAGAGTTTACATACAACAATAGCTATCACTCTACCATTGGAATGGAACCTTTCAAGGCTCTGTATGACGAACCTTGCTGATTGCCTTTGGGCTGGACTGACCTAGGAGATTTAGCACTCATACGACTAGAGATCGTATAGGCGACCACAGAGAAGGTAGAAAATATCCAGGAGTGTATGAAGACTTCACAGAGCATGGATAAGTCTTATTCCATCATGAGACAGAGACCTCTGGAGTTCAAGGATGGCGACCACATCTTTCTAAGGGTGTCACCTCGACGAGGATTGCAGAGATTTTTCAGGGGTGAAAAGTTATCTTCAATGTTCATCGGACCCCTTCTTGTCCTAATCAGAGTAGGCAAGGTTGCTTACCACCTAGAACATCCCCGTCAGTTGCACTGGGAGCATGATGTTTTTCACTTATCCCATCTTAGGAGATACGTGCATGGTCCTAATCACGTTATTAACAATGGTGAGTTTGACATCGACAATGGAGCGACATTTTCGTAGGTTCCAGTGGAAATTTATGATCGACAGGAGAAAGTCCTTTGTGGGTGATCGATACATTTGGTGCATGTACGTTGGCATTATGGGAAACTCTAGGAGAGCACATGGGAGCGGGAGGCTCTGATCCGTGCTTAGTACCCCCACTTTTTTTTCTAGTTTCTGTTTTGTGGATTTCGGGGATGCAAATCCCTGAGGTGGATAGAATGTAAAGACTCAAAAATTCCATGTAAATTTATTTAAAATTATATGGAAATGTTCGAGTCTGCAGTTTCAATGGTAAATGATTCAGAGGCCCAGGGAGCCTAGAATTTTCTTTCTAAAGTTCCTTATGTACATTCAGTAAGCGTGTGAGAAGGTTTTTGTATCATTTTAACCATTGGGCACCATTGATCTTGTGACACCGATATTCGCTTAAGGATACCTTCACTTCAACCGCAGTATTTTTAGGGTGGAAATGGGTTTTCAAACAATCCGTGGGAGAAAATAATATAAAATAGCATTATTTTTTTTTAATTTTAATCTTCCCAATTTGAATTCAGGGGTAGGGACCACCCAACCCTTGAACTCCCTCTTTAATGAGGGAGGTGACACTTGGATTCCTTTCCAATTATTTATGACAACATAAAATTAGTTAATGTACAAATCTAATTAAATAAATAAAATTTAATTTAATATTATGGCACCAATTTTTATGGAGTTTGGTGAATGTGTTGGAAAAGGGAGAATTTTTGGAGAGAATTAATGAACTATTATCCTCCAAAAAACTTTTCTACCATGAATAACTCTGATGAAGGATCTCCAATGAGGAACGTCTTCAATGATGACAAACTAGAGTCTGTCGTTCCCTCTCCTCACTGACGTCAATTGATCTTTGACGTTGGGATTGTTTCTTTTGTATACCCTTTACATGTTCTTGTCCTTATTCACGATTAAATAACAAATGTGATGCTTGCTATCCTTCTAATGTGGAGAGTACGAGCCAAGTGAACACGGCCCAACCACTCCGCATCCCTTGTGAATTTTGGTGTTCTTCATGGATTGTTTTTTGGTTGCGCATTTTCCAACTGTGGTGGTCTTGAATCAATGGATATGTACCAAGACAATTTCAGGAGTCTACGAAATAAAGAACGGGCTAGTGGGGCACACCCAGTACTCCATGGTACGTCATTGGAAACTAGTTCCGATGATCAGCATCGTCGACCGGTGCCGCAAGCGCTCAGGAGTGGCGGTCAGCACTCAGGTCGACCGCAATGATGGTGGCGGCATGACCATTCCATCAGAGAAGGTCTGTAACTCAGAGGCCTCAGTAGAGCAAGGGCTTCAGTCGGTGCTAGGTCAGCCACGTGATGGGGGTGGCGGCGCGTGTCCATGCGTCAGGCGTGCAGGGGCTGCGTCATGAGGTAGCGGCGGCAAAGGCGGGGTGGGCGGATTGCTTCCGGCCGTTGGAGGTTTCACCGAGAACGACCGTGTCGCACAGGTGGGCTATCCGTCTGGCCAGCTATGGAGCCGATCGGGACCCCGGGTCCCACGAGCCAACTACAGACACCATGTGGAGCTGGCTAGTGGGCCACCCAAGCAGAACAACCCAACTGTTCGGTGTACCCAGGGGGAGCCTCCCCCTTGGGTGGAAGCTAGGGAGGACCCCACCACTGGGCCACCTAGCTGTAGGACCCCGCAGGATGGGTCTGGTCGGACAGGACCGAGACCAGCTTTGACCCCCTTTTTACTCTTTCGTCTATAACTTGAGCTACGGGCATACGTTTGACAAACTGTCTATAGCGTTAGAAAGCATGGATCGAGACGGTCCTTTTTGTATACCCCATCTGAGTTTTAGCTAAATTTGGGGTATGAAAAGGATGGATCATACACGAATCCAACCAGGCCCACGGGACTAAAAAGCTAATAACTTACAGACCAAGAATATGATTGACGCACTGTCTAAAGCTTTGATATCTCTATTACATAGATGTACATTGGGATAATTTTTCATGGGACATTGTGGCAGTTGGTGTATCGACCTGTGGTTTGAGGATTTAACCCTCCCATAATCAAACGTGCTTATTGCAGGAACCCTATGGCTAGCTGTAACATGAGAAAAAGATCCTATGTGGGTAGGTTCTTTGGGATCCTACGTGGGTCTGTGTTCCAGTATCCCACATGGATTTGATCAAGTAATCCACATGGGACTACTCTAGGATCCTATGTGGGTCTTTTATACTAGGATCCTATGTGGGTCTGATGATTTAGGATCCTACGTGGGTCTGCCTCTCAATAGTGTAAGGTGATTCAGTAGTTACATCAAATCATCTTTACTACCGTACCTATGTTATACCTAGCGTGAGCTGAGTCGTTACCATTGGGGTATTCCTTCCTTTGTGGAACAGTTGAGCTTTGGTATCTTGTGTTGGGCCCTTTGCTTCCTCATGATTGAGATGGGTATACTCGACAACTTAGTTATATGTATGGTCATATAGATAAGTAGGGTTGTTTGTTCTTTTTAAGTTCTGTGGTTTATCAATTGTGGATTTTGTGAGACCTTCAGGGTCTCGAGCACCCGACTGAGCATCGTTATACTCAACCCTGCATGAGCTAAACCCACACCTCGTTGTGTTTAGCGCTGACAAAGTACATCGCTGATGGAGGATGAGGGTACCAGGACTGAAGGTAGCTCAGAGGTGGACATTAGATGAGGCATACGGTAGAGGCGACCATTCGAGAGATGTACCTACCCTTCAGTTAGGATCCTCGGTGGGTGTTAACTGGGGTTATTTTCAGTTTACATGCACTTTTTAGTTGTGCTTGTCTTCTGGACCCTTTTTTTCTTTCCGTATAAACCCTAGTTAAAATATATTTTTACACTATGCTGGTATCCTGCTTTTTTATTGTTTTGTGTGTTTATAAGCTATAAAGGCAATGCCTTCCCAGTTTTAGGGAATATGCATTTCAGTGCTAGTCTCTAGCCCCTGGCCTATTGAAGGCGGGCTTGGGGTAGTCACGGAACGGGCCCCGGGGGTTGGGTTGTGAAAGGTATTGAGAGTTAATGTGTAGATTTTGTTAGGAAATTAATTATAACACATATTTAGTAATTATTTCAAGGATTCAATGGTCTTCATGTGACATAGAACATAGTAATTTTTTCCCATTTCGAAATAAGAGTATAAAAGGTTCCTAGAATCCCCTAAGATTCTATATCTCATCATTGACTTGTTGATAATTGAAAATTTTAGATACATAACAAGTAATTTCCCACTTTATGTTATCCCCCCATATATCACCAAAATATCTATATAACTTTTTTACTAAAATAGTGTATAAATTAATTTTATTTATCTTCATCGTCATGAAATTCCCATTTTATCTTTGGTATATATGTAACACATTATATATTTTAAAGACTCAATATAATATATTCACAATTGAAGTATGTTAATTTCCGATCATTGTCAAAATTAATTTTTTTTAAAATATGTCATCATCAGATTGGGAAATTTTTATATTATCATTTAAAGATGGTGTCAAAATAATTCCAAAAATGGGTGACATATTTTATTTTATTAATAATATATATATCCATCTTTTCTAGATCCATGAACATTTGGTCACTATTAATTCTCATTTGGGACATAACTCTAAGTTTATTCTACCCAATAAATCTAATACAATATTTTGTTTTCCTCGGTAGCAGTGGACTGATAAATCATAATCCTGTAGTAAATCTATCTACCACCTGTCTTTAATATTGATCTCCTTCTATTAAAATATGTATTTTTGGATTTTATAATCGATGTATATATCCTATCTTTACCAACATAGGTAATGTATCCATATCATAAAATAAATGATAATATCATCCTAATCAAGATATCGGGTTGGATAGTTTTATTTGTCACTCTTCATTTTACATGGAAAATCTGCAATAAATTTATTTTTTTATTTTAGAAAAAAACTATTTCCATTATTTAATGAATCCCAATATATAAGAAATATATTATTTATATATTTTAGAGTCAAAATTAGATAATTTACTAATAATACCTTTAGTTCTTCATATAATTCATGACTTTACATTATCCAAACAAACACATCAACTTTTCATGTAATATTTGTTAACATGTTGTCTAATAAGGAAAAATATTAAATGAATATCCAGTTTAAATCATCCAATAAAATGAAACTATCTACCTCAGTTACATATGTCAGTGTAATATGTTATATAGAAGTCTTTTTCATCATATGATCAGCTAGGATTTCATCCATAGAGACAATATTTCCCTGAAAAGTAACTTTTAATGCTATAAATCAATATTTTAAAATTTACTATAGAACACTCAATTTCATTGAGTCTCTTGAATATTCCTAAAATTGTTATCATGTTACTCATATATTTTATAGTAAACAATGATATCAAAAATTAATACCACACAAATCATCAGGATTTTCCTTGAATAGTAAATTCATTCTATCCATAAAACATATGGTTCAATATTCAATCTAAATAAATTACTATAAACTCATAATGTCCATAACTTATTCGGAACAATGTCTTTAGAACATCATCAATATTTATTAAAAATTAAAAATGATAAAAATAAAGTTAAATCATTAAAAAATATTTGGCTTTATGATGTTGATTAAACAAGTCATTTATGTGAGTGAGGGGATAATTTTTATTTAAATTAATATTTTATTTATTTCCCTATAACAATTATGTGGCCTCATGGATTAATATTTCTTCTAAATTAATAGATAATAAGATTCCCAAAGTGAATTAATAGGGTTATTAAATCTCATTCAACAAAATCCTATAGTGTTTTTTTCCACTCTACTAATTCAATTGTGGATTATATAGGGATTAATTGATATTGGACTTTCATCAGAACTTGAATCAATGGAAAACTCAACTTCATGCTATAGGGTATGACCATGAAATTATTTGGGGATACTATCAATGAATTCTAGTAAAATATGTACAATCCTAGTTTGAACATAACATTATCTTTCTATATATATTTTTTCTCTTATTCTCTAAGAATCTTATTCAATGGAGCTAATATGGGGGGATTTAGACATGTATCATATGATGATTTATCTATTTTAATATAATAAATTTCATATCGTCATGATGAATCATTATTTCCATCATCTTGAACAAAATTTATGCATCATATTTTGAAAGGAAATCAATAACAAGAATTATGTCAATTTTAACCATACATATGATAATTAGGTAAGAAAATAAATCATTTTTATGTTTTACAATGGATAAATATACCAAAAAAATCTATTTAGACCCCCAATAGGGGTTTTATACACAAATAACTTAATAAATTAATTTGGAAATGTATCATTTTATTAGAAAACGTGGTAGATATAATATTGTATGAGGTTTTGGAATCAAATAATTCATTAAACAAATTTTATTATTTTATTCAATTACCTAGTACCAAAACATTAGGAGTCAAACCTCAATTTTGTTGATTTTGTAAGCATGACCATATCCCCTAGGCCTCTTATGTGGTAGATTAAAGTTATGTTTGAGACTTAAGTGTGAATAATAAAAAATATGATTACAGATGAAGAAGCAAAAATTAGTGATTCTATTATTCCCTTTGAACTCAAGATCCAAATGACCTTTATATATACACATATAACAAAATCCCATTTCCTTTAATCATTTACAAGGATTATTCATTATACATTTTTCAGAAGGTGTAAATTGAATCATTAACTTATAATTCTACCTCACATTCACATTTTAATGGTTCTTATTCAACAACTTATTTAATTAATTTCTATTTTATATGTATGATCATGATTATTTGTTCTTTTTTATGTCTAATAAAACAATTTCATCATATGTATTTTTTTATAGACAAGTTCCCATTGAAGAATTTCCATTATACTGTCAATTAAATAACCCCTCATTCACTAAATGTTTTATAATTAACCCATATCATATTGAGGCAACCTTTTGATTATAGCCAAAAAATCAACAACAATGTATTATTCCTTTTTCATTCCAATAATAAATCTCTTAATCACAATATTGTCTCATGGGGGAATTATTTTTCAAAAATTACACATTAAAATAATTCCACTCCATGTGTTTTATTTCATATTCCTCTAATGTATAATGGATAATCCACCACCATTTTCCCTCATAAAAATTTAAAAAATACAATACAATTGTAAAATAGTTCTTTTAATTGTAACCCAAGGTCACAAATATCTTTTACAAATACTTAATATATTTTTAATATACCATTGTATTATAGTTCATCAAAATTATGCAGGATTATGTAAGATAATATTATCCAACATAGTATAATATAAATTTGGAATAGGTTTCTCCATCCATGAAAGGTTATTTTTCATATCCAAATTATATGTCCCAAATATATAAATAATTTTATCAGTTTAAATTACATTTGAATTAGATTCCATAGTAGAGAAATCACTAAATTCCCCAAAATAATTTATATCATTTTTTTCCTATAGTTATTTCTAAAAAATGGAATGTACTGTATTATCTATACGAATTATAATCATTAGATTATAACGTATTATTAAAAAATAGTGTAATACATAACATAAATAAAATTATTCTTTGTTAATCAAAACTTCTAAAACATAGTTTATTTTTTGATAAGAATTATTTTAAAATACATCATAATGGGTTTTAAAGAAACTTTGAATATTCCTAAGCATATCCCCCATGATTTTGATAACATGTGGGAATTATGGCCCCATTTCATTCACCAGTTGACAATTAGGTCATGCTTGATGCAGTATTTTTAGAGTTATTAACCATGTGTACCTCTTATCCAAAACCACATCCACATGTAGTATTTAGACAGGGATTAATTTCAAGGAAATATAATATGAAATGTTCCTTACTAAAACATTATGGTGATTTACTATATGTGTTGTGAATTTCTATCATAGGATTATGTTCTCTAATATATGTTAAACATAATCGAGTACCCACAATATTCTACTATATATTATTTGATACCACATGTAACAACCATGACTCCAGAATCCTAGAGAAGAAGACCTAGTTAATTAAATTTTGATAGAAACAAATGTTCATACACCAAAGTATGAATCTTTTTAGATGTTTTAGAGAACTATATACACACTGGATATCAAATTTACATTTGAAAAATATAACATAATTCATAAAAATAAAACATTATCCCTATTCTTGAAAACACATTTATATATTTATTTCTCATATATTTGGTAAAGGAAACTAATAAGGTTGAGTATAAATTCTTAGTATGGGTTACATGTGGAAGAATTTATCAGGAAGTGATAATTAATTATCAATATCAAACGATAAATAACTGAAAATACTTTCCATTTAATCAAAAACATTAATATGATAATTATTTAATCCATAATCAATATTATATTGTTATTATCTAAAACAGCACACCATTAAATCACTAAAATAAGAATGAAATGAATCTATATATAATATTCCTATGAAAATATCGTGGATCATAAGATTAGGATTTATCAATATAGCAAGGTAAATAATTGAAATCACATGCCATATAATCAAGAAATTGAGAATGAAATAGATCTAGAGATACTATAATTTTGTTAACCTCCTGGGAAACAAGATAATTCAAAATAAATGTGTCACATTAAATAACTAAAAACCGATTTCATTTAGTCATTAAATGGAGAAAAAAATTCGTCAATAGATAATATCATTTTGAAAATCTCATTGATAATAATCACTTAATTATTATTGAATGAAATGTTTAATCCTTGAATTTCATGTTCCTAGAAACATGATTCTTCTTCTATAAATATCATTCCTAATAGGGTTGAAAACTACCCATAGATAATCATTTAATATGGCCAACTGATTTGCTTTAGGAGAACTATCGATGCATTGGGGTGCTAAATAATTCTACACCCCACCCATCACTAATGGTCCAATTAATTCCTCTAATATTTAAGGATCAATTTATTTTATCATTCAATATTCTGTAACATTATATATCAATATTGATTAATGAAAAAAACCCAACACTCTGGGATTTTGTGAATTATTTTTTTCAATTTAATTTAATCTTATTAATATTACTAATTTCACACAAGACTGAAAATACTTTATTTAATATTAAAAAACTAATTTTGGCATATATTATACACAACACCAAGTAAATGGTTCAATACATGAAGCATAAATTTTATCTTGCTCAACATTGAATAACAATGTTATCTTTTGTTACAAACATTCATTACATTCATTGAAGACTTGCATAACACAAATGATTATGATTTACCAAAAATATTGTATTATTAAAATATTATTATTTAATATGATATTATATAACCTACATGATAAATTATTGGCAACAGATAGCGATTACTATGTTACAAAAACAAATGGATTACAAAAATATTATATGAATTCATATATTACCAATAAATTAGTAATGAATATGAAATCCAATTGAATATAAATGGAAATATTATTATTTTTATGTTCAAGAATAATTTTTACCCAAATAACTAAATAAATTATCATTTATTATTGTTAAAAATGTAATATATAGGATATATATTTAATAAAATATTTTTTATGTTAATCAAATAGATTTTATACCTATAAGATATAAACCTACCCAATTATATACTTAAACCCCATTATGTTTATAAAGAAATTTTTTCTAACTTTTAATGAAGAATGGATTTTAAATAAATTTTTTTGAATATTTATATATTTATTTGTTCAATAAGAACATCATCATTGAAATAGAAACATAATAATTTGGTTAGGGTAAATATTTTGTATTTTTCTGTGAAGTTCCATTTTATAATGAGTAATTAACAATATTGAATTTTATTTCAAATCTAATGTTTCATATAATTAATTTATAATGATAATTTATGTTATAAATTAGTTAAAGAGTGTAATTAGATAATATTTTTATCAATTAATCCAATTTAGTTCATTGGAACAAATTTATCTATAAAATTGGATATAAAAACATCAAAAACTTAAGGGACTACATGACATATAATGTTTTTAAAAATACATTAAATGTCCTTAAATAGAACCTATAATAATTTTTTTATACATTTTATTGTTATTAGATCCAATTTATAAGGAAAAAAATATGGGTGTAATTTATTTTCCAATAATTTTGGACAGCGCCCCTCCCGCTCTCTTATTAAAAACCATAATCTCCTCAACTTATTTACAACGATAAAACCACACAGGTTAGGCTAATAAATAAAAAAATGTCCATACCAATACACTACATTATAGATTAACATATTTTTGAATAAAGTCTTCCAAGGATGATCTTTGGTGAAAACCAAAAGGATTTACCCGATTAAAAGGTAAACCCCTCACTCGAACTCTTTTTTTATTTCATTCTACACTCCCAAAAATATTCTAAATCAATGATTTTGTAATAGAAAAATTATAATTTTTATACTTGGATGTTTTCATTCTATAGTGCTTACCTATATTTACACACACATCCATCTAATGGTTGACAATCATATTATGAGTGTGTGTTCAGTGAACTACCATTTCATTATATGATGATTGTTATTTTTTAATTCATGTCCTCTCATTTTAGAAATTATGATTGAAACTGTATTTATAAATGTTATATATTGTATAAATTATTAATTTAATATTCTATAATCCTTTTACTAAATACATCATTATACTTTCCATTTGGATTAAATTATATAATTTTTGTTGAGGAAATGTTTATTATCGCTCCCCGTTTAGTGATGTGATTCATTCACACGGCACATAGAATGAATTTAGGATGGGTTTAGTGAAATTATATGAAATATATGACAAGATAATTCAATTTTAATTATGATATATATAATTATTTATAAATATATTACATGAATATACTTTATTTCAATATGAAAATCAAATAGAAACAACTTTCTTGTATACATATGGAATACAATCTCCATGAACTGTGTACTCCATTTCAAACATCTATATTCAATAAATATGATTAATAAAGAAATAACTAATATATATGAAATTTATATCCTGTTTAATATTATGTAATATATGATATATTTATATAGACCAATGTTATAACAAATTATGAAACATTCGAAAAACTAACATAATACTACCCAAAGTGTAATATTTAAAAGTAATTAATAAAAATATGGTAATATAAATTCAAAATAAAACAATATAGGGTATCAAGATATAATAATTTGGTTCATTGATATATTTATTATAAATTTATATTTATTATATAGGAGGTTTTTATGAATATGATGAGATTCAAGTGGCACGGTAAGGGATTTTTATCTTAATTTTTTTTCCGTGAGATACTAGCGATATTAAACACCCATTCCATTAATATGGTGTGTATATAACTAATGTATGTATTATTTAAATTTTTTTACTTAAAATTATTGTAATTTAAATATCCATTTTTTATCGTTGTTTCATGGGATTTATTATTCATTTTTTACTGAATCAGTAATGAAATAATTTTTTAATTTTCAAACTCTCAGACACATGGCATGTTTTGCACATATATTTTATTATTAGGTTTATATACTAAAAATGAAAATATATATCATGATTAAACTTATATTAATGACATTTTTATCTTCATATAACTTCATTTTCATACATGTGGAGTATTGTTCAATGTTCCCATGAGGTAATAGTCTATTGAAACAATCTCATTACTTTTTGAGATTGTTTAAGTTAATGATTCATTTTTTGAAATATTACTATTCATATATCAATAAAAAATACTAATTTCCATATCATATGAATATTCATGATTTATTAATGTATTATTATAATTTTTCTAATCTTTGGTACATTTTATAGTCAAGATTGTTTTTATGAATGATTTAATTTACAGTCTCTTCAATAAAAAATATATATTCCTTAAAAATATGTTCTCTATAAAAGGTTCCAAGAATTTAATTCAAATACCCAATATATGTTAAAATAAATATTTTCCTTTTTTTCTTTTTACCAATAATATTAATGTAATATTCTTATCACTTTCTCAAAAATGTATTATTTATATCATTTTAGTGTGAATATTTAATGTTCTTCTTTCCTCACACGACTTATACTGATTGACCTACTATAATTTCTATAAAGATTCTATTTCATGTTTAAAAGGATAATTTTTATGAAAAAATTATTAATGTTAATTTCATAGTAAATTGGTTTAAATACATTTTCAATATATATATATTTTCATTTTTTTTCAAGGAAGGTTATTTTTTAAATGTATTTAATTTTCTTTATAAGTTTTCAAGGATATTGGTTTTCAAATTCTTTTCAAGCATTATTTACTAGTTTGAAAATTATTTTCAAATAAATGATTTTAAAAATGTTTTTGTATCCTATTTATATTTTTTCAATGAAAATGGTTTCAAAATGGATTTCAAATATTTCATTATAATTTTGGAATAATATTTTTATGAAAATGGAATCCAAATGTTTCTTATGTTTTATGGATCCCATTCATAATATTAGAGGAAATTTTCCTCCATAAATGTTTTTAAAATATCATTAAATGTTGTTTTCCATCTAGGATTACATCTATTGATGTTACTCACTCCCTTATATAAAATTATCTAGAGGCTACATTCATATCCTTTAATGAATTGTGTATGTATTGATGTCATGATTTCTATGAAAACCTCTTCATTTAGTATTTTATCCTTTGAAGAAATGGTTATGAGACCTATCTGTTTTCGATTTCATATTTTGTGATGAAATGTTAATGATATTAATTTCATTTAATGGTTTAGTATATGATGTTTATAAAACTCTTCTCTCTTCATGTTTCAGGATATAATGAATTATTTGTGGCACAGGTATATATGATTTTATTATGTGATGAGTGGGGCCTATATCTCTTTAAAATTAATTGGGTAATAATGGATAAAAAATGAGTATTAATGTTATAAGATAACCCGATTACATGTTCACAATATTTTTCTTGGACCTTGATTCATATCCATATGTTTATTCAGGATTCTGATTACATATTCACAATGTTATGAGTGAACCTTGTTATTTGCTAAAAATCTCATGCATGAACATGTTTTCATGTAAAAAATGGTATATGTGATCTTTATTTCATGTTCACAACATTATGTTAAGACTTGAAGGTGTTCCCATAAGTCTATTAGTGGGATTTATTTCATTTCCTTAACTTACTATGTGAACCTATTTCTACTTATACATGTTTACTATGTTATACATCGATATGTATTCCACCATCAAATTTCTTATTCCAATTTTATTAATTCATAAAATATGTTCCTGATTTCTTTATGATTAATTTCATATGTACATCAAATCTTTATTCCATGATTCATTTTTATGATCTTTGATATGTGTGGTATGGTATTATGATAATCATGATCATGTCATTATACACTTATGTTCATGATATTAAAACACATTTCCTTTATTTATTCATTCTAAACATTTGAGATAAATACTTTATTTTTCTTCCTTTCATGATTTTTCAAATAAATTTTATAATTTGAGTTACTATAGCAGGAGATCATTATGGGAAACATTAGAGATATTTTAGTGAGATATCACAAAAAGGTGATATTTAAGAGCATAAAATTAGATGGGGTTATTCTAAACCCACATTAAAAACTTTTAAAAGGGTTAATAATAACCCCTTTAATTATAGGTGGTTTCGATGCAAAAATCAACAATCATTTATTAACTCCCGACCCTAATTTCTTTAGACCCACACCCAATCCCCTTTTCCTTATTATGTCCAACCCCCACCTGTGATAAACCACACCGCTCTACCACTCTATTCCCTATATCACCCTACCCCCACCCACCATGATAACCCCTCTGATCCCCTCTTCCCTCACCTTTTTTGCGATAACCCCTAACCCATGTCATCTGCTCATCCCTGTATCTCCCCGCCCCATCCACAATAACCCATCTCTCCTCTTCCACGATAACTACTCTACCATTCAAAACACGAATCCCTTATCACACTACCCCCACTATCAATAACACCCCCACCCTGATATCTCCTCTTCCCCCCCACCAATATTCCTTGTATCTCTGCAACCCAAACCCAATAACAATATTTCCCTTTTTACTTCACTTCCTCTCAGCACTACCCTATCCCACATCAGCTGGTATCTCCCATACACCCTACCCCGTTTGACGGATTCCACTTACTCCCATCACTCCCATACCTTTTACACCCTATCAGATGTCCCTGACCTTTGTCTCAATAGCACACCCTCTCCCACATGTCAACATTGAATCCTCATCATGAGTGTGATGACACCCATCCCCATACATGTGAGGTTCCACCTATATCATAGATCATGACTCCCCATAGATTTAAGTACTATAATTATCATGTACAAATATACATGGAACTCAAACAAAATCAGGTAATATCCTCACTTATCCATCATAGAAACCCCTTGTAGAATCCGCTCCAATCCGGTCTCCCTCCTGAAACCATTTCCCTATGTAGAACCTCACTTGACCAGTCATTTTTTAGGGATTATTCACCCATTACCTATTTATTCAAAACCATCAATGAAACACTATGTAAAGTTGTTGGTTTAATAAATTATCCATTTAATAATATTTGAAAAGTTCCTTTGGGTCTCTAGGAAAAAAATTCTACACATAAGTTATTGTCATCATCAGTGAAGTAATTGAACTTCTCATTTTTGATATTGGTTTCTTTAGATTGACATATAAAATTATTTTTATTTTTTTCATGGAATTTCATTATTGATTTAATTCTGTTAATTGAAACATATTGAACCACTTTTTATTTTTTTGGAACCACTACTTATTTATAAAAATATTTCAATTCACTATGATACCCACGAATAATCACCATAAATTTTATTTTTACGTGAATTATCTGGTACTTGTCTTCTTTCCTAGATAACATTCCATAAGACATGTTATTTATAATAAGTTTCACCTCTTTAAGAGGTTTTATTTTGAATTTTATGTTCATTGTTTTTTAAAAAACTAAACAAACATTGTTTATTTTTCCAACTATTTGTCATGACTGATAATTTCTATGAGAAGTTTTTAATAAACACTACCAAAATATTCTGATGTATTATGTATTTTATGAACACACAACTCATATTTTTCTATAATTTTTAAAAGTAATTATTTTTATATCTCTATGTTTTAATGAAAAAACTAAACTTTTTAAAAAGTACATTTCATTTTTATTAATAGAAATAAGATTTAAATTTAATATTTTTTTAATGAATCTAATTTACAAAGAAAATATATTTAGATGTTATCTATTTTGTAGAATTTATTTTGATTATTATTATTATTTCCTATGTATATTTAATGATATTTAATTGATATATTCTATTTCAATTAATGTAGTAAGGAATAGATAAATAATGGATTTCATGGTCAAGAAAAACTAATTAGTATAAGGAAGGATTAATTCAATTTAAACATTTTTCTTTTTCCCATAAATCTTTCGAGTGATGTATATTATGAAATTTTCATAAACTGATATTTCAAAAAATGATGACCAATGTTGAAGCATATTCCCATTTTAGTCAAAAAAATTGATTGAATACACCAAGTGGTTATGTCATTAAGAATTTAAAGAAGTTGAATTACCATCTAGTAAAGAACAATAAAATGAGACTTCTCCCAATAATATTGATCTTATAGATCATGTATTCGAAATAGTTAATGATGCATTTGGTCTTCATATTATGCTTGGTGAAAAGGGGGAATACTCACCTCTTGGGGTAAACATGGTTGAATTTTCAATATAATTTTCTTAGTTATTAAATAATGGGAATTGAGAATTGTACGAAGGTTGTAATTTGTACTCCAAATTGACTTTTATATTGAAATTTTTCCACATCAAGATTTTATGTGGAATAGATGAAAATACATTGATAATGAATCGGGATTTTCAAAGATATTTTTTTGAATATAAAAAAAATCCCCAACACTTTTTATGAGGCTAAAAAAATAATTAATAATCTTCAGAATAATTATATTAAGGTACATGATTTTCAGAATGATTGTATATTGTATTGTGAGGATGATGAGGACAAAAAAATATATAATAAATTTAAAACTAGTTAGTGGAATGATAATTTTTTTAAAAAATTTGAATCAAAAAATAATATTTTTTCGTTATTTCTAACTTAAATAAAGGTTGAAATGACTATCTATGTCTACTAAAACTTCTAGGAATATGCATTGGAATTAATGTGAAAATTGTAATGATGAATTGGTGAGGGATCCTAATGATTCTATTGAATAGTGTAAATTTCATATCACACATCCTCAATTTTATTTTAATCCATGAAATGTTTGTTTTTTTCATGTAGCTCGTGGTTTTAATCCTTTTGGAAGCTTGAGTTCATGTTAAATTATATGACCTATAATATTGCTACCATATAATCTTCCCCCAAGTATGTGTATAAAATAAACATCGATGATTCTTTCAACGATCATTCTAAGGAAACCAATGATGTGAAATGACATAGATGTCTATTTGAGACCCCTTTTGAAGGATTTGAAAGTATTTTGTGTGAAAGGATTTCAAAAATATGATGTATCCATGTGTGAAATGATTAAAATGAATGCAACATTACTGTGGAAAATTAGTGAATTTTTCAGACTCAATACTTTATCTATATTTATTACTTATACCGGACATAATTTTTTGACATGTAACATGGACACAACTCCATTGTGTTTTCCTAATAGTAGAATGTGGTGCTTTGTGGGAATTGTTGATTTCATGGTGATATTCAGGAATTTCTATTGATGAGATTATGTTTTAATAGAAATAAGGATTTTAAAAAATATCTATGTGTGTTTTCCATCATGAATATTTTTAAATAGGTAGAAAATATAAATGTCTCATTTGGATAGAAAATAAAAAAATATGGTTAAGTAAAGTGATCTCGGGTGAACAACAATAAGGACGAAACTAAACAATTAGAAAAAAGTCTACTATTGGAATTCATGTATCTGGAGTCTAATATGTTAATTCACAATCTCTATTTCATTCATATTAATAAAAATTTATGTGGTAATTTCATTTTATACTTTTATGAATGAATGTGGAAGTTAAAAAGATCAAATTAAGGCCCAATAATATCTCTAAACAATGGGTAAAAGAAGGGATTTGTGGCCTAATGATAAGGGGAAATATAAACCATATATTTTTATCATGAAAATTTAAAATAAATATCCATTTTTAAAATTTCTAATGAATATGATGTTTCTTGATCTCTATTCGAGATACCTTTATATATGAATCAAAATAAAATATCATAAAATATCTGGTTTTAAAAGTCGTTAATGTCATGTAAATGTGGAGAAATTACTTCCCATTGAAATATGTAATGTGTTTCCAAACTGTGTTTTGAAAATATTGATATAGTTATGTGCATTTTTTTCAACAAATATGTGGCATGATCTTCAATCACATGAATCATGAGACTGTCCAAAAATGAATTTTTCTCACACTATGCCTTTTGTTGATGTTATTTATCCCATAATTTTTTTACTATCATGATTCACATGTGTGTATATCTAGTAGATGAAAATTGATTTAGTGGGACGGTACAATATCGATTGATGTATTCCATTTACTGGTAATTTAAAATTGTATACATATACTATTTAACAACATAATATTTTTTCCACTTATTATTATTTGTGTATTTGATATAGATATTTTAGTAATTTAATGTCTTTTTTGTAATAAGGCTAACGCTGATGGTTCTAATACATAGTGGAATATATCAGAAGAATGTTTGAATTTTTTTTCACAATATATAGATGGGATTGAGGCCAAATTCAATTTGTAATGTTATGTAAAATATGATGTAATGGATGTTGGCAATGAGGAATTGTACACTATCTTTACAAGGATCATAAGACAAGATGAGAGTTGTAATAATTGTTTCATAAAATCTATTGAGATGAAACCTAATAATAGTCACTTGTAATTCAATTAAAAATAGGTGGATACATTCATAGTGCATATATAAATTAATGTTTTTATATTTAGAAATTTATATATTATAACATATTATGTTAATAGTCATTACTTGTTGGGAATGCACATTACTTGTGAAGAGAGAAATGAAGATTCAGACACAGTCCTCTTATTTAGTGTGGAATATTATATATAATGACTTTGATGATTGGTTTATAGATGGGTAAGATAATGGAATGAGTAATAATTAAATATGTATTGATAATTATTTTCATAATCATTGATTTATTTTAGGTAATTTTGATGATGTGGTTGGTACACTATCAGATGATTTGAGACATCTAACACATGACCCTCTTTATAATGCAAAATGGTTTTCTACATTAAATATTAATTAATTCATGTTTCATATGGTGGGTTTTTGTGACTGATTGAAGGAAAAATATTATGTTTTGTTCATGAATTCTATAACTGAATGTGTTTCAAGTCTCGATGTTGAAAATGTAATCGATGACAATATTTTATATTATGAGAACTAGAATTATATTATTGGGATAAATTCTGATGGAAAATATATGTCTATTTTTAATGTTATATGGAATTATACAACATATGATAGTGGTTTTAGAAAGAATGATTGTGGTTTAATGTTATCAATTTTAATAAATTGATTTACAACAACTGGTAGTGGATTTACAACTCATCTCTTTGAGGTGTCATCTGAATTGAGTGTTTTGGTGCACTTTAATCATAGAGATTTGTATGAAATGGTTGAATTTGATGAGAATAGATGTGAAAAAACACCATTTGATGAACAATATTGGAGTAATTATTTAAATAATAAATGTTAAAATATTCAAATAGTAATAGAATATGAATACCTTGAAGTTTTATTTACAAAATTGGAGAATGATGAAAAAAATTTCAAATAAATAATTACATCTTTTTCGAAATTTTTGGAGTTTATTTGACTAACAGGAAAAAATATATTTATTTTGTGTCATTATTTGCTAGAACCATATTTATTCTTTGGGTATTAATTATTTCATACAAGTCATGGGAAACCATTTTTTTTTCCTTTTTTCATAAAATATTTAGAAGAAATCATGTTATTTTTTCATCAAATAATTCTTTTTACAATTCATTCTGCTTATAGTTTTGTTATTGCTATATTCCAAGGAATGATATAAGATTTTGAACTATTATTAATGGTTTAATGTTGTATGTTTTCTAATGTTTTTCACTATGTTACACATGACATAACAATTAATGTGTGTTCATAATATTATATTTAACTCAAATATGTGATAACTTAATGAAACTGGATAAGAGGTATATAACTATGGTTAGTGAAATTGCAATGTCCCACATGTATTCTCACAATATTAATGATACCAACAATAATTACGGATTTAGGTTCCAATATAGACTTACTAATTTTAGGGAATATACATTATAATTGTTTCTCCAAAAATTTATGCTTTTAATCACCATATATATATATATTCCTTATTTGAAATGTACTTGAGTTTGGAATATAAATCAACAACAAACAACGCAATCAGGGATCAATTTGAATGGTCATCATTCATCGAATAAAGATGTTCCATAAAACACAACATGAGAGCATATTAGTCAAGATGGTTACCCTTAGAAGAACAATAATACTACGTTCAATCAATATAAATCACATTATCAGATACCAATGCAGAGGATATCCTTTTATTCTATAGTCCTCAAAGTGGTTTTGGTGTTGAAGATGAGATTAATGTTAATATATATCCAACATCAATTATTGTAAGGAGTGAAAACAATAAACTTATTGTATATGCAATGTTATAGGTACATCAGATTTTATTCATGCCATATTTATTATAATTAATCAATTTTTTAAATTATTTCAATATTTGAATAGATTTGGAGGGTGTAAAAAAAGTGAAAATGTTGTGACGGGATAAAATTTTGTCATTGGTGAAAGAAAAAGTTATTGTTAACTTTGATGATGACGGTAATCCAATTGGTGAGGAAAGAGGTATATATTTACGTTCAATAGGACATACAGATAGGTCTAAATTTTCCAATATATTATAAATCTTGGGAAAGAATATCAAATTATCTAAAAGAAGACGAGTTATGAATATTGATAACTGTAATATTTTTTATCGAATAAATGAATTTTTAGGTTTCATTTTAGAATTGAATAACTAATGTTTTTACTTGGTTGGAAATGCGCAACCTTCAGTTTCCACATGAAAATATTGCAAAGTGGATTGGTAAGATTCCAATAGGAAAAGGAGAGTGAGATAATAGAGTGATTTTGGTTCTTAAACATTTTTATTCTAGCTTAATTAAAGCACATAATTTTGAAAAGAATTATCCAAATGGTATAATAAGGAGCAACATAAAATTTATATTTTCATCCACGACAATAAAAAACACAATTTACTTTCATATTTTTTTATTTCCATCATATTTTAACATTAAAATTTATTATATTAATTAAATATTATTAAAATGTTCATCTTTATTTGTGTATTACATGTTTAAGAAAAATTAACTAAATCGTATCAGTGAAACCATTCCACATACATATAGAACTAAAAAAATTCCTACAAGAAATATGAGATGGTATTATATCAATTATATTTTTTTGAAATTAGTCAAATTTTATTTATTTTTCTTATATTTTTTTCATATAGATGAATAACTATGGACATAAGATATGTTGAGCTAATATAAGGGATCTGGTCAACCAAAAATGTGATAGATCATAAATAAATGAGGATGCAAAAACAATTGGAGTAAGAATTTATGTTAAATATGTAATACATTTTGATGTAACCAAAATGATTTCAAATTTATATAGGAATAATTGAGTTTTGTTTAATGTTAAGAGGAACCTTCACAACATTCAATTATTTCTCTAGATTATGATTTTATAAAAGTAATTGGGAAAGAGCATATGGGATGTGTACATTATATTGGGTTGGGAGAATGTCCGACAACTGTATTCAGCTCATCCTCACAATGATTTGGAGCCATCAGTGACATTATACTATCGATTCATATTGAATAAGTTAAAATTTATAATTTTAAGGACTGAATTACTATAGAAATTACTAAGGATTGACATAAAGAACATTCAATAATGCATATAGTTTTTTGATAAATATATAATATTTAAAAATTGGAATGAACTATATCATTTAAAATAAATTATTTATTTATAGGATATTATTCTTTTGTTGGTCAAGAATGTCTACACAATTATATATAGAATTTATTATAGAAACCAATAATTTTCATATATAATTGATAAATATTATTATATAAATTATAATTATGCAACATAATGATCCACATGAAAATAGTATAGGTATAGTATATTTGGAAACATTGATACATAATCAAATGGTTCACATGTGATCTTCATCCCCTCCAACTATGTAACTTTAACTATCTCACTTCATATAAATATCTACCATAGTACCTTTAATCATATCAAATGGGATGGAAATATTAGAAAAGGTGATCTTAGTTCCCCAGTATTGGTAAATAATGGAGATATAAATGAGAAATTACATTTATTTTAATGGCCTGGGTTTTTGGGGTCCATTACTTTGTGAAAATATCATGTTGGGTTTTCGGGTCTGGGAATCTCGGTGAAGTTTGGCGTAACGGTAGGACTACCAGTAGCCGTAGCCTACTGGTAGTAGGCCTATTGGTAGCTCGGTCTAAAGGTATCCACAGCCTATCGGTAGCTCTGTCTACCGGTAGCTGCAGCCTATCGGTAGCTCTCATCTACAGTTGGCTCTGGCCTACCCAGCGGGTTTTTTCCAGTGGCGCTCCTTGCGCAATTAGGGTTTTAAACACTATTTTGAATCCTTTAAGCATGTTTTAATGCCCAGTAATGCCCATCAATGTTTTAATTAAGTTGTAATGAATTAACCGGGTGTGTGTGTCGGTTTAAACCACCCAACCCCTTTAATAGTGTGTGGGGCTGCGTGGTCAACCCACAACCTCTGCTCCTTACTTGGTTTCATGTTCTTATCTCAACCGCCCCAAACCCTTATAAACTAAAGGGTTCGCCGTGGGTTTCTTCTTTTCTCATTCACCCTGCATTAGATTACCCTTCCTTCAAGAGAGCCTCATCACTATGCGTGAAGTTTCGCACCTGGCCTAAGCGTTGATAGACGAGGCTATTTTCATTCAGGAAAACTGCATTGATATCCGTGAAGTTCGACGCCAGGCCTCATCATCGATCGTTGACCAACAAGTAGGGAATTTCTCCTTCGCCTCTCTCTTTTGTGTATCATGCGGGGTGGGTGTGCTTTTGATTCTATAGAATTGGATAAACCAGACCTAAATAATGATAATGAATGGATTCTTTAAAGAAAGAAGGGGGTGTTGTGATTGTTGATACTGTTTTATATTACGATATTCATTCTTTATTGTGCGGCTTACACCTAATGAAAATCGAGGCCGTTGGTGGTCGTTGTCTGTGCACTAACGAACCCTTACCTCTGGTGATGTTTAAATGGATCGTGTTTGTGGTGGATAACCCTTTCTGTGTAAATGAATTTTGTTTAATTACATATATTCGGCTAAATGAATTGGAAGCACCATGATAAGTCCTTTTCTGTGATAACCTTGGTTAAAGCACACGGAAATTGAAATCATGGAGTGTGTTAAATCTTATAAATCTGAAAATACCGGCATAGCCCTACTTTGTATTCGTGGTAGTGGTTTGGTTGATTTCTTTTATGGGCCGATTGTTGGAAATGTGGGAGGGGATGGGATCGCCTATTTTTATACTCTCAGTGGTTATGAAATTGGGGATGGGATCACCTGTTGTTATGGATTTGGTGGTTGTGAGTTTTAAGATCGGGTGGTTACCTTGTTTATATCACGAATTGGGGTGGAATCCTCTATTGATGGAAAACCATTTTGGGGGAGGGGACACGAGGCAGTGTCTCAGGGTTGTCTTTGGTTCCATTACTTTGAGGGATCTCACTTATTCTTTTTGTTGTTGTGACTTTACAGGAGAACTGGGTGTGGATACTTAAATTGAAAATTGGTAGGTTTCTTTTCTTTGGTTATGCTTGGTTTTAGTTGCCCAGTAGTGCTTAAACTTATTTGAACATTATTACTGAACATGAAAACAAGAAAGGGACAAATGGGTTTGTTGGTGAGATTCATGACTCGGACCTGAGTGTTGTTTGTGTCCATTAGGCTGGTTGAAGAAAAACCTAACTTGGGTGAGTGCTTGTTACCTATATATAAATACATGTAGCTTTGTCTTTCTTATTCTCGCCCCACCCAAGTTGATCACTTAGTGCCGAACACCCCTATTTCATGGGGGAGGGTGTTTTTTCCAACACTATTATTAGTGGATGGTTATTAGCTCCTTTTCTGGTCTCTTTCCTGGATAGGCCAAGTGTCTAAAGGTAGGCTTTGATGTCCTGAGGTCCATTATTAGCCCAAGAATATTCGGGTAGGGTAGTGTGGTGGTTGTCCAGGTGTGTGCGGCATGTGGTTTGCCAAGTGTCTTCGGAATGAGGCCCAGGTGTCTTCGGGCGTGGAAGTGGATCTTCTAGCCTAGGTTTCTTCAGGCGTGGTGGTGGTTATTCTGGCCTAGGTGTTTGCATGCATGGTTATATGTGGCCGTTGTGGCCCAGGTTCAAGCGGGTGGGATTCGACAGTGGTACTACGTGAGGTTGTGGCCCAGGTGTGTGAGGGCGGGTGTGGTAGTGGGACTGCGGTGAGAATGGAGGGATTGGTTCGATGCGTAGGATGTCTCAATAACCAGTGGGAAAGTGGCACGGGGTACCCAAACATCGATGTGCTCTTATTATATATATTACTTGACTTGTGTTATTTGGGGAGTGTGCCTTGGTGAGGCTTGGGAGGATAGTTTACCTTATTAGGTATTTGGTTTACTCCTTTTCTCACGGGACATTAGTAGGTTCCCCCACTTGTGCACGAGAGTCTTTGGTTTTCCCTACTGAGTGTACTTGTATGCTCACCCTACGTAAATAAAACTGCTTTTAGGTTTCCAGGAGGACATCGGGGATCGCGCATGACCATACTAGCTCAGACCATTAGGGTAGTTGCAGTTACTGATTATTTGTTTTCTTTATTTGGTACTTAGCTTTGTAGTCACTTTTTTACATTGTGGCTTTTAATTTTTGGAACTTGCATGTGGGAATGGTTTACTTTTGGCTTTACTTTTCTTTTAGTTTTGGTGTTGTTGGGTTTCCTCATCTTATCTCCCGATCCTATAAAACAAAAAAGTGTAACGCCATCCATTTGTGTGTAATTTCTATACCCTTGGTGCTAGTCACCACTCTGGGACCTATTGAGGGCGGGTCTCATGGCTCATTATCTCTCCTTAAACCTAAAGAAGGAAGGTTCTGGCAATCTACTGACCCTTCCCCCATTTTTGGTGAAGGCGGGTCGTGACAGAATTGTATCAGAGGCTCATGGTTGAGAGATAGGATAGAGTGTGGAGTTAGGAAGATTGATGATTTCATGGGATGGTAGGGAAACAGTGTTGGGTGACCTTAGTGCATGAATTAGGCCAGGGAAGACTGGTTAGGACACTGGATTTTAGGGCCCCCCGTGATCTGATGTAAGGACATTGGACCTACTGAACGACCAAGTGAGGCCATGCTGATTTTAGGGTAGAGAGACCCTAGGAAAGGTACATGCATCATAATGACTTGTGTTCTTGTGTTTCTGGTGTGTTTTGGGAATGAATAATAAATGAAATGTTTAAGAAGTTTTAAATAACGACATTCTGCACTACTTGGGATTAGGAACTCGTTATTTACCTTGCAGCTATGGAAACTAGAAGGCGACCATGTGTGGTACAGGAGATCGAGGCCCCGTAGACTACCTTGTCCGATCAGCAGAGAGATGATTGGGAAGCAGAGGATGACCAGTGGTAGAGGACTCTTCGGGCCTTCCAGTGACAGACCCTCGAGAAGTACGAGGGCAGCACATATGACATGAAGATGGAGAGCTGGCTAGAGGAGCTGGTGATAGCCTTCGGCTTGATCCGGGCTCCGATCGAGTACTGGGTTCCTCTGCCCATCAGCTAGATGTGGGGAGTGGCGCGTCAGTGGTGGACACTTTAGCTGGGGGGAAAGGAGAGAGGATGGGGTGGCATGGGCTTATTTCAAGAGGGAGATCCAGACGGAATTCCTCTCTTCGACGATGAAGGCGGAAAAGAGACCGGAGCTAATCTCCCTCCAATAAGGGAGTATGTTAGTGAGGGAGCTAGGGACCAAGTTCAAGGACCTCCTACGTTTTTCTCCAGACCACATTCTCAACGAGGAGTCTCAGGAAAGATGTTTGGAGGAGGTGCTCAGACCCTCCCTCCAGTATGTTGTTACCCTCTTTACCCTTCCGACATACTTGGAGGTCCAGAAGAAGGCTGAAGTGGTGGAGAGGATGCATGCTGTAGGAGGAGTGTCACGAGAGGGGATCCAGCAGGGACTATTGAAGGGGAAGGCCGTGAGCACCAGGCCTCCAGTGTCAGGACCCTCTAGGTTCCGACTGGCTGGGAGCAGGCCGCAACAGTTTCAGTTTCGATCCCCTGGCCCTCACCCTTTTCCTTCGGGCCTGGGACTACGATGCTTCATTTGTGGGAGCCCTGGACATCTCTGGAGTCAGTCCCTGGACCGGGTACATTACAGTGGTGGTTTACAGCCCCACCACCCACCCCAGCAGCAGCTTCCAGCTAGGCCTTTCCAACAGCAGCAGTAGGGACAGTGAGCTCCCACTCCTCCGAGGGCAGACGTAGGAGGAGGAGGCCGACGTCAGGGCGCTCCTCAGGGACCTCGACCTAGTCATGGTTGGTGAGGTGGACGAAATTCAAGGGGAATAGGAGCTAGGCTTGGATAGTTACACGTCGTAGAGGCAGCAATTCTAGTAGGGCTGGAGGTTGTTCGAGGTACGATTAGTTTGTTTAGTACCCTTGCATCTGCCTTGTTCGATACCGGAGCTCCGCACTCCTTTGTTGCACCCATTCAAGCCCGTGACATGGGTCTAGATGCTGAGAGACTTCTAGTGCCCCTGGTGTTGATCACACCAGTTGGGGGTCAGACTGACTTGTTGTTTGTTTATCGGGGATGTAGACAGATGATAGAGCCACATCAGTCAGTTAAGGATCTTCTTCTACTACAGATACAGCCATACGATGTCATCATATGCATCGACTGGCTATTCTCTGTGTGTACCATCATCGACTGCTTCTGAAGAAGGTTCGTGTTCTCAGACTTGGGTGGCCTATGTGTTGTTTTCACCTGCAAGAAGAGCAGTCAGAAGAGAAACAGGCGAGAGTAACCCCTCCTCTCCTTGTTAGCTGAGCTGTCAATAGGGTCATTAGATGCTGAAATAGTGGAAGTTCCAGATATCTTACATGGGTTTATGGACTTCTTCCCTGAGTAGGTGATGACTATACCCCCTCGACGTGATATCGAGTTCAGGATAGACCTGCAGCCCGACGCTCGTCTGATATCGATGACTCCTTACCGGATGGCACCTTCAGAGCTACGGGAGTTGCAGATCCAAATTGACGATCTGATGAAGAGGGGTTATGTTCGGCCGAGTGTGTCACTATGGGTTGCTCTAGTATTGTAGGCAAAGAAGTCATATGGTGGTCTTAGGTTGTGCATAGACTACAGGAGGCTGGATCAGGTAACAATCAAGAATCGATACCCTCTTCCGAGGATAGATGATATTTTCGACAAGCTGAAAGGGCGGGATGGTTCTTGAAGATCAACCTACGGTCTGGGTATCACAAGCTGAGATTGAATGAAAGTGACATCTCGAAGATGGTGTTCAGGTGCATATATGGACACTTAGAGTTCGTAGTTATGCCCTTCAGCATTACGAACGCCCCATCTGTGTTCATAGAGATTATGAACTCCATCTTCCACGAGCACTTGGATCGGTTCGTGGTTGTGTTCATCGACGATATCCTGATCTATTCGAGATCCAAGGAGGACCATGTAGAGCACCTAAGGATGCTTTTAGAGGTCCTCTGATAGCACCATCTCTATGGTAAGTTGTTGAAATGCAAGTTCTTGACACGAGAAGTGCACATCCTCGGGCACGTGGTGTCCGAGCAAGGGGTAGTGGTGGGCCCTTCAAAGGTTGAGGTAGTAGTTTCTTGGGAAGCACCCAAGAATGTGGCAGAGGTCCGCAGTTTCCTCGATCCGTCAGGTTACTATCGGAGTTTCATATCCAACTTCTCCCGAGTAGCATCCCCTTTGTCAGTCCTGACCAAGAAAGCCCAGATTTTCGTGTGGAGTGAGCAGTGCGAGTCAGCCTTCAGCTATCTGAAGGAGAAGTTGGTTAGTGCCCCAATGCTGAGATTACCATAAGAAGGGGCGGCTTATGAGGTGATCTCTGATGCTTCAGGATAGGGCCTGGGATGTGTGTTGATGCAGTGACATGGGGTGATCTCTTATGGGTCCAGGCAGCTACGCCCTCATGAGCATAATTATTCCACCCACGACCTGGAGCTTGCAGTGTTTATTTTTGCGCTAAAGTTATGGCGGAACTACCTCATCAGAGAATGATTTATGGTCTTCACATATCACAAAAGCTTGAGGTATATCATCTCCCAGCGGGACCTAAACATGCGACAGCAGAGATGGGTGGAGTTCCTCATGTATTACGACTTCGAGATATCGTATACTGAGAGAATGGGAAATATAGTGGCTGGTTCCTTGAGTAGGAGGACACAGAAGGATGCGGTCCGAGAGTCGGCGAACGCCTGGAAGGTGATGGAGGGGTTAGATGCCTTACACCTGGATGCAAGGATGGATAATAGTAGAGGTTGCATGTATCAGATGATAGTGCAGTCGTCTCTGTTTCAACAAGTGGAGTCTCAGTGGGGAGACCCAGAGTTCGAAGTGATGCCTGACTGAGTTGACTATGGCAATGCTCCAGAAGGATGGATAGAGGATGGTTAGAACCAGATATTTTCTAGGGAAGGTTGTTTGTTCCAGAAGTGATGTGTGGCATGGTTCTCAGTGAGTTCCACGAATCACCCCTGGTGGTACACCCATGAGTTTCCAAGATGTACCAGGGACTGAAGAGGCAATTTTGGTGGCTCGGAGTTAAGCGAGCAGTGGCAGAGTTTGTGGCCAAGTGCTTAGTGTGTCAGCAAGTGAAGGCTGAACACCGAGTTCCAGGCAGACTACTACAGCCTCTAGATTTCCCCGAGTGGAAGTGGGATGACATATCGATGGATTTCATCATGGGAATACCCAAGGTCCAAGGGGGATATGACGCCATCTGGGTGGTAGTGGACCGGTTGACGAAATCGGCTCAATTTCTTCCGATTAGGGAGTCGGGTGAAGGGGATGCTTTGGCGTGAAGGTACGTGGATGAGGTGGTGTGGTTGCATTGAGTTCTGAGGTCTATAGTCTTGGATAGGGATGCAATTTTTACCTCATGAGTCTGGATGGGTTTGCATCATGATTTTGGAACCCAGCTACGCCTTAACACTGCTTTCCACCCCCAGACAGATGGGCAGACAGAGTGCACCCTCCAGACATTGGAGGATATGTTGTGGGCATGTGTTCTGGACTCACGGGGATCATGGGTGCAATAATTGCCCCTGGTACAGTTTTCTTAAAATAATAGCTACCACTCCACCATTAGTATGGCCCCTTTTGAATTCTTGTATGGGAGGAAATTTCGTTCACCTGTGTGTTGGACCGAAGTAGTAGAGGCAAGAATCCTAGGCCCAGTGGTGGTGCAGAGCATGACAGAAAAGGTTCATCTCGTACAAGAAAGGATGAAGGTGGCCCAGGACCGACAGAAGTCGTATGCGGATGCCAGGAGGAGGCCCTTGGAGTTTGAGGTTGGAGGCCACATGTTCTTTAAGGTCCCCCCTCGGCATGGGCAGCGAAGCTTCGGCAAGGGGAGTAAGAATTCTCCCAGGTTCATCGAACCCTTCGATGTGTTGCGGCGGGTCAACGAAGTGGCTTATCAGCTAGTGTTACCACCATCGCTGCTGAGGATACATGATGTATTCCATGTGTACCAGCTCAGTCGGTATATGCACGACGATTCGCACGTCCTTGATTGGGCTGAGATGGACATCGAGGATGATGTGACTTTTGTGGAGAGACCAGTGATAATCGAGGATCTCAAGGAGAAGGTGCTTCGTGGGAAAACCATTCCTTTGGTTCGTTTGTTATGGAGACATGGTGTGCTTCAGGAGAGTAGGTGGGAGAGGGAAGCACAAATGCGTACCCAGTACCCAGAGTAGTTTTGTGTTTTGTTCCTTGTTGCACTTTTTGTGGTACAATGTTTTGTCTTTTTGGCTATGAAATGTACAGATTTTCTTTCCTCTGAATGTGTGTGAAAAGCCCAGCCTATGGGGGAGGAGAGAACCTGACCCATAATCAAGACACATTAAGGTGGATGCGATTAAACCTGTGTGGGCGAGTCAGTGCCACCCAAAGCAGATAATATCTT
The DNA here is from genome assembly GCA_963277665.1 of Viscum album. Taxonomy (NCBI): domain Eukaryota; kingdom Viridiplantae; phylum Streptophyta; class Magnoliopsida; order Santalales; family Viscaceae; genus Viscum; species Viscum album. The sequence goes on along the minus strand of OY728142.1, from coordinate 1,875,185,498 downwards.
GATATGGGGGAGGAGACTCCCCAACCCATATGTCTGGGCAGTTTTACATGGTATGTTTCTTGGTTCCTGACATGAATGTGTTTTTAATTATCATGGGTTCACTCCTAAGAGGTATCTTTCGTGGTGGTTGTTCAGACCCACTTTTTCCTTCTAGTTTGTTTTGATTCACAAGGACGAGAATCATTTAAGAGATATCTGATGTAATGGCCCAGGTTTTTGGGGTCCATTACTTTGTGAAAATCTCATGTTGGGTTTTCTGTTCTGGGAATCTCGGTGAAGTTTGGAGTAACGGTAGGCCTACCAGTAGCCTTATCCTACTTGTAGCAGGCCTACTGGTAGCTCGGTCTACAGGTAGCCACAGCCTACTGGTAGCTCTTTCTACCGGTAGCTCAATGTACCGGTAGCTGCAGCCTACCAGTAGCTCGATCAACCCGTAGCTGCAGCCTATCGGTAGCTCAGTCTACCTGTGGATCTGGCATAACCCATGGGTTTTTTCCAGTGGGGCTCTTTGCGAAATTAGGTTTTTAAAGCCCAATAACTCCCATAAATGTTTTATTTAAGTATTTAATTAATTAACCTGCTGGGTGCGTCAGTTTAAACCACCCGACCCCTTTAATAACATGTGGGGCCACGTGGTCAACCCACGGCCCCCACTCCTTACGTAGTTTTAAATTCTTATCTGAACCACCCCAGACCCTTATAAACTAATGTGTTCACCGTGGGTTTCTTCTTTTCTATTTCACCTTGCGCTAGATTACCCTTCCTTCAGGTGAGTTTCATCACTATTCGTGAAGTTCCGCCCCTGCCCTAAGCATTGATAGGCGAGGCTATTTTTGTTCTGGCGATCCGCATCGCTATCTGTGAAGTTCCACGCTAGGCCTCAGCATAGAACGTTGACCAACACATTGGGAATTTCTCCTTCTCCTCTCTCTTTTGTGTATCATGCAGGGTGGGCGTGCTTTTGATTCTGTAGAATTTGATAAACCAAACCCAAATAAAGATAATGAATCGATTCTTTAAAGAAAGAAGGGGGGGTTGTGATCGTTGATACTATTTTATATTATGATCTTCTTTCTGAATTGTGCGGCTTACGCCTACTGAAAATTGAGGCTGTTGGTGGTCGTTTCCTGTGCACTAATGAACCCTTACATCTGGTGATGTTTAAATGGATCGTGTTTGTTGTGGATAACCCTTGCTGTGTAAAGGAATTTTGTTTAATTTCGTATATTTGGCTAAATGAATTGGAAGCACCAGGATAAATCCTTTTCTGTGATAACCCCAGTTAAAGCACACAGAAATTGAAATCATGGAGTGTGTTAAATCTTATAAATCTGAAAATACCGGCATTGCCCTGCTTTGTGTTGGTGGTAGTGGTTTTGTTGTTTTCTTTTACGGTCAAATTACTGGAGATGTGGGAGGGGATGGTATCCCTTGTTTTTATACTATTGGTGGTTATGAAATTGGGGATGGGATCCCCTGTTATTATTGATTCAGTGGTTGTGAGTTTTAAGACTGGGTGGTTACCTTGTTTATATCACGAATTGGGGTGGGATCCGCTGTTGATGGAAAACCTTTTTGGGGGAGGGGACACAGGGAAATGTCTCAGGGTTTTCTTTAGTTCCAGTACTTAGAGGGATCTCACTTATTCCGTTGTTGTTGTGACTTTACAAGAGAACCGAGTTTGGATACTTTAATTGACGTTTGGCTGGTTTCTTTTCCTTGGGTATGCTTGGTGTTAGTTTCCCAGTAGTTCTTAAACTTATTTGAACATTATTACTGAACATGAAAATAAGAAAGGTACGAATGGGTTTGTTGGAAAGACTCGTGACTCAGACCTGAGTGTTGTTTGTGTCCTTTAGGCTGGCTGATGAAAAACCTAACTTGGGTGAGTGCTTGTTACCTATATATAAATACCTGTAGTTTTGTGTTTCTTATTCGTGCCCCACCCAAGTTGAGCCCTTAATGCCGAACACCCCCATTTAATGGGGGAGGGTGTTTTTTCCAACACTATTATTAGTGGCTGGTTATTATCTCCTTTTCTGCTCCCTTTCCTGGATAGCCCAAGTGTATTTGGGTAGGCGGTGATGGCCTGAGGTCCATTATTAGCCCAAGAATCTTTAGGCAGGGTAGTGTAGGGGTTGTCCCGGTGTTTGTGGAAGATGGTTTCCCAAGTGTCTTTGGGTTGAGGCCCAGGTGTCTTCGGGCATGGTAGTGGATCTTCTAGCCCAGGTGTCTTTGGGCATGGCAGTGGTTATTCTAGCCTAGGTGTTTGCAGGCGTGGTTATGTGTGACAGTTGTGGCCCAGGTGTTTGCGGGTGGGATTCGGTAGTGGGACTGTGTGTGGTTGTGGCACAGGTGTGTGCGGGCGGGTGTGGCAGTGGGACTGTGGTGAGAATGGAGGGATTGGTTCGATGCATGGGATGTCTCAATAACCAGTGGGAAAGTGGCACGGGATAACCAAACATCGGTGTGCTCTTATTATATATATTACATGACTTTCTTTATTTGGGGAGTGTGCCTTGGTGAGGCCTGGGTGGATAGTTTACCTTGATAGGTATTTGGTTTACTACTTTTCTCATGAGACTTTAGTGCGTTCCCCCACTTGTGCATGAGAGTATTTGGTTTTCCCTACTGAGTGTACTTGTATGCTCACCCTACGTATATAAAACTCCTTTCAGGTTTCCAGGAGGACTTCAGGGATCGCGCAAGACCATACTAGCTCGGACCTTTGGGGTAGTTGTAGTTGTTGATTGTTTTTTTCCTTCTTTGGTACTTACCTTTGTAATCACCTTTGTACTTTGTGGCTTTTACTTTTTGGAACATGCATGTGGGAATGGTTTACTTTTGGATTTACTTTTCTTTTGTTTTTGGTTTTTTTGGTTTTCATCATCTTATCTCATGATCCTATAAAACAAAAAGGGGTAATTTCTTCCATTTGTGTGTAATTTCTATACCCTTGCTGCTAGTCGCCACTCCGGGACCTATTAAGTGTGGGTCTCGGGGGTTATTATCTCTCCTTCAATATAAAGAAGGAAGGGTCTGTCAATCTACTAACCCTTCCCCCCTTTTTGGTGAAGGCGGGTCATGACATTTAGCATGAGTTTATGTGTATGAGGACATAAACATAAAATTTGAAAACCATTCCATATACATCATTGATTAAAATATTGGGACATTGAATAAATCATGATGGTCTAAGAGATATAAATCCCAATGGAATTAGGAATAATTGATATGGGATCAAAATATAGGATTAAGACATGAGTTAGTTTCATACACATAATCATAGACAATAATTTCATTAGTTGTCATGTATGAATTCAAAGATTATCAATTGGATAGGAATCACTCCCCAAACCATTATAGTAGGCAATTTTAAAACCAAAGACTATCATCCTGGATAATTTCCCATACTGAACTGTGTTTACTCCCCATTATAGTCATATTCAGCTTTTGAGATATCTGTCTTCACACAATTTACTAGAAGGATATATAATTCAGGGACAACCCACCAAATAATGGACAATATATATGTGTTCTCCATAAGATCAAATAACATTTTACATATTATAACATATAAAATGGAAATAATGTTTTTGAAAATATCATAATTTATTAACCCATCAGAAATAATGGGTTTCAAAATATTTTTTTTATCATAATCATAATACATATTAAGAAACTATGATTTCCTTGATCATATCACAATAATTGAATAAGTAGAATATTGTGTTTTTATTAATTAATATAAATACAATGAAAATTTTATTAAAACAATATTGATGAAAATTACCATTCTAGTATAAAAATTAACACTTATAAAATATTTAAAATAATATTTAAAATAATTTTTATTTAAAAAAACTGAAAAAATTACAGAAATATTTAAAAAATCAAGTTTTAATGATGTTGGATAATTCTATTAATGTTGTCTTTTTTTAAAAAACATTAATTTTACAATATTCTAAAATATTTACAAATTACCACATTTTTAATAATTCTATAAAATAAAATTTAAATAAATTTGTAAAAAGATAAATATTTATAATATAGGTTTAATAAATAATATAATAATTTTAAAAACATGCATGAAAAAATATTTATAAATCATTGGTATGAAGGAAAATTGATTTTTGACCAAATAGAGAGCTAGTGTCGGTTTTAATTAAAACTATTTTTGGTATATTGTGCACTTAAATAGAGTAAAATAAAAAGATAAAAACTAGTATATATAAATGAAACTAATATAGTAAATTTAATGAAATTAAAAATAGATATATCGTGAAATTGTTTCAATAGAATAATAAATAAACAAATTATTGATAAGAAATGTGCATACATCATAAAAATATTACAGAATCATAATACAAATAAATCAATGATCCTTATATGGACATTTATATACAATTATATTTATAAAAAAAATTATAAAAAAATTTAAGTGCAGTATGTACACAACATAAATCAAATAAGTTGTTAAAATGCAATTTGTCTCAGTAAAATAAATATGCGCTAAAAATACTTTACTTCTAGTTCTACATGCTTTGAATGCAATATATACACATGTATAATAATTTAGTATTTACTATATATATATTTCAATAATTTTGATATTTATAACAAAATAAATTATACATTATAAAATTTTTATATCAATTATTTAATTATTTGATTTTAATACTATCATTTCATATAGCTAACTATTTTATTCATTTTTTCAATTTGATATTTCCTCTCATTGATATATAATAAAGGGTAAAAACTATGAAAATATAAATAATTGTTAAAATATAATATATATTAAATATAAATTTGTAAGAGTCATCCATAAATCATATTGATAACACAATGAATGGAACCATTCATGGAGATGGTATGTCGTACGAACACATGAATGTTCTATTCATTTATTTATTGATGTAATGATATAATGATAAATAATAAATCAACTAACTAAAAATAAATTTTCTATAATATAAATTATATATATCCCTAAAATCAATTGTTTACATCAATGTGAAATACTAATGTAAAATGAATCACAACATACCATTGATGTTGTAGTCAACACATATGCATGAGAAAAGTTCTTGTTTTCTAGCTTAATGGATTCTAGGAAAGAATGTGATATTATAATTAAAAATGTATAAATAGTTCATTAACATTATATATATATAATATATAATTTTATCCACCCATGATAGTTGGTTATTTGAAAGAATATAAATCGGTTCATATGGCTGTTGTTATAAGTACACACCATCAATAATTTTGTTTCTTATTAGATAAAAGAGAAGATATATATAGATTATTGAATTAAAATAAAAATTTATTAACACATATAGAATATTTTATTATTTTTTCATTATATATTATTATGATATTAATAGGTATAATCAGAAATAAAATGATAGTGCATGGTCATTATCAATACATCCTCTTCTGAAAACCTATTTATGATTTTTCAAAAAACAATCCTTAGATATTCTTACAAAAAAAATGGTACAATAGGTTGTGGGGTGGTATTAAGAGAATTTATTTTTAAATAGTTTGGAATAAAAAATTTCTCTTATTGTGTAAATAATAGAAGAGAGGTTGTGTCCTTTTATATGTGGGTGAGTGGACCCATGTGGAATTTCTAAAAAAAATATAATATATTAATGTCATTCTCAATACTAATTCATCCAAATGGATAGAGATTAAAATGTAGATTATAATGATGTCTCAGTATGGTAATAACATATGATATATAATTTCTTATGTGTATATCATACAGTTATATCTTTTCTTAACTCCCACTTGTTATGTCCATTTTATCCTTAAACACATTGACAAGTAGTTATTATTTTTTCTATTCATTATGACAAAAGAAATTTAAAATATTATATAGTATTAGTTGTAATTTCACAAAATAAGAAATCAATTTTATCATATTAAAGTCATATAATTTTTTAAATAAATGTTAATATAATATGTAAATAAATGTTTGAAAAAGTGTTTTCCAATAAAAACTCACGTAAATAAGTTTTTTATTTTAAAATTCAATATAAAATCTAATTTGATGATATAAATTGTTTTATTAATTAAAAAATTTATAAAAGCTACATTTATATCCCTTTTAATTTATATTATTACATTTCGAATTATTTACATAAATGTAACAATCTAATAAAAACAATAATTTTTTCACTATTTATAAATAATCAATATATTTAAATAATTCATGATATTAATGTCTAAGATAATCATGAAATTATATCAGAAAATATGAATATATTTTTTTTAAATATAATTTCTAAAAAATGAAAAATTATATTTTTTTTAAATAACAAATAATAAATCATGTTTAATGGGAAAATGAATTTATAAATATGATAAAGAAATTAAAAAAAATACATTCTTATTTTTCAATAGAATTCTTGATCTCAAACTATTTTAATTAAATGTCAAAATGTGGTTTTTCATGTTCATATTGTATAATTATATAATATATTGTGATTCATTTGGTCTTAGTGTAGAATGGATCATATGATATCTGATACATTGATATATATATATATATATATATCAAAAAAACCATTGGTTGTTACATTCTACTCTACTTAAAATGAATTCTTCCCTCAAAATTATATCACCTTGTTACTAATAATGATGATATATTTATGTCATTACATCCTCAGTTTCCATTGTATCATCATATAGTTTTAGGTTCCTCTATAGAACATTAACCAAGTGAGTATAATTTTTCAATATATCTTTATCTCGATGATAATATATTTCAACTTGTTTTTGTATTAATAAGAATCAATCAATTGTGAAATGAACTATGAGTAATGAAACTATTAGGGACCATACATTTACATAAATAATAGAGATACATTGAACACATCCTGATCTAGGGATATGATTGGGGGTTTCTCCTTGTGCTAAAATACCTTCTATACCCGATCAATAATATCAAAGGGGAAATTTACCTAGGTCAAAAATATCCTTTCATTCAGAATTATATAAAATCCTTGTCACACTGAGATTATTATGTATTTCCTAGAATACAGTTTTTGTTCTTCCATTGGGTTTTTCGCTCATGTTTTGGGTGGGATAGGTTTACGTTTTGAGTTTTAGGGTGTTTTTATCATGTCCCACAGTATGTTAATGGTTTAGAATAATAGTGTGGAATGCTCCAGAAATATGTGAAAGACAAGGAGTGCTCTTGGTTTGGATAACACGTACCACAAACGGTTGGTCAAATGATGCTTGATTCATTATAGAAGCCATTATCTCAGGGAAAATCCATTTCTCATGGTTGTCACATGGTTATCAAACCGTGTGGAAAAAAATTAAGGTGACCATGTGTGTAAAGTATGGTCTGCAGGGTCGGTGCCCAGTTTGTTAAACTATGCATCCAAACCATGCAAGCAATTTAGATCTAAAAATTTATTAAATTCATAATCTACCCTCTCAATATTTTTAACCCAAACGCCTCCCCTATTCTCCCTCATGTGTGTGAGACCCTAAGGATCCTCCTCATTGGTTCTCAAATAATTCTACATCTTACTTTGGTGTGGATATAGTTTTTCTTCATGTTTGGGGGAAATATCTCAAGGTATTATCGTCTTCTCTCTACCTTTTTCCTTCTCCATCTATTTTCTTTTGGGTCCTTCTTCTCCTATTGTCATGTAGAACTAGGGTTTCTGTTTCTCTTTTTTTATGTTGGGGGGTTTTATGGTTATTTTATTCTTGGTATATATTGGTTTTTAGAACCTTGGTGAGGTGGCTTTTGGGTGTGCATTATGGAAGCACTATGAGATTATGTAAGGTATCCATTTTTCACTTCCATTTAAAATTTATGATTCATTAGTTTCATTCCATTCACACATTCCTTATATTCTAATTAGTTTTTTGTGAGTATTTAAATGATTTTTTGGAATGCTTGTGGTGGTTTATTTCTTATTTCATTGATAAATGACCTTTTTTCAATATTACATACCATATGTTTGATTAAATTACCATTAGGATTTTTCATGTGAATTAGGATTGGTAAATAATGTTTTCTCTTTGTTTTAATAATTGTGATATTATGATGGATAATATCACTTTTTCAAATGGGTTTCTAAAGTGGTTTTGGATTTAATTAAATGTTTTAGTTGGATTTATTAAAAATTCTTTGGAATGTGGTTGTTGTTAATGACCCATTTGAAATTAGAAAAATTAATTTGGGTTTAATGATTGATGTAAGTGGTTAAAAGATAATTTTAAATTATTTAGATATGGATAATGGTGTGTTTAGTCCCTTTTAGAAAGGTAGATTTTGTTCCATTAAAGTGATAGTTTTGTGAATAATTCGTAATGGCCCATTTAGAAATTGTTTAAATATGGTGGAAGTGGTTAAAATGAAAACATAAATAGAAAAATAATCCTTCTTTTTTATATAAATATTGAATGGGTGGGATGTACTAACAGTGGGATTCTTTTGATCCATTTACATTGTGTTTAATGGGAGATCCTCTTCACAAACTCTATTTGGACATTTTTTTATATAGAAATAGCATGATCCTTTGTGTGGCTTGGGGAGATACAAGTAGTATGAATTATAATATATATGATTTTTATTTGATTCTCATTTATCATTGGTTGGATATCCCATCAATTATAATATTGACATTAAGAACCCTTCATTGCTGTTGATTTTTTACAGAGCAGCTGGTGAAATAGTTAGACTACACACTATCTAGTGGCCCATAGAATGGGGATATTTTTTGTTATTTCTATGTTACTATGCCACTAATTTCATATAATGAGTTCTGAGGTATATCTTGTTAAGATGCTTTTATGTAATCATGTGAGGAATGCTTTTCAATTGAGTCAGCATATATTAGTTTTCTATTGATTATACACGAGCTCCTAAGTTCCTACAATGTCTATGACAAATTAGATACTTATGATAGATTATTTATATGCATGATTATTTGACCACTATTGTTTTATATATTTTTATTTCCCTTGTTTTATTATTGTTTTACATGCTTCTTGATCAGTGTGGTTTCATTCTAATAGTGATGAAATATTTTCAATTGTTTTGGAGATAATTTCCTTAGAAAATCTTATTCACTTCATTACTCACCATTCATTGAAATTTCATCATTCATATCTCAAATTCATATGTCCCTTTCATGTAAAAATAATGTGGTCTTTAATTGTAAATGGGAAATGGACAATAATTTGTTTTAATATGGAAATTTATGGAAAATAATACTTTAATATATATTAGTTTGAACATGATGTTGTTGATTATTTTATTTTATATAATTTTCATTGGGAATAGATTGTTTGGGAATGGATACTAATTTTTAATACTCACACATATAGTTTCATCTTGTTTTTATATTGTAATGTTTGTATCAGATTTTTCTTGATCATAATGGGAGATAATAAGTATTATTATTGTACTGTGACCCTCGAGGTCAAATAGACATGTTGTAGTCAAATGGTTTTGTTTGAAATTTTTTTTTAGTTTAATGTATTCTTAGTTTTGTACAAATTATTAATACATTGAATGAATTATTAATGTATTCATTTGGGCTACTTGGGTTATCATTTCATTGTTTACTTATTTATTTGTTATTGGGAGATATTGTTCCCTTTGTTTACTTTCATTATTCCCAAAATATGTTTTCCAACCGTGGGGATCATGACACACTTATGTCCAATACACTGATCACGTCGGGTTACTGTGCCATGTTTGACTCGGGATGGAGCATAAAAAATGTTATTTGAGGTGGATAGCCTTTGTAGGGCCTTACTTTCTGAGAAACCTTTGTTATTTGGGATGTGAAGGTAAATGGACTGAGATTGTCAAAACATGGGGTGATGCTCTGTCAGACTGTTGGTGTTATAACTCCCTCCCACCAAAGATATTCCTCCTTGGATGAAAATGTAGATAGGGAGATAATTTCCCCTGATTCCCAACTCCAACATACCCCGAGTTGGGGACTACCACCAATTTATTAAAAATATCCAAATATAACTGGTACCCAAGAATATGTACTTTTCACCAGATGTTTATGAATGACATCACCCCCCTTAACAATGGGGGTTTTCATCCCATAGTGATCAACTTGGTTTGGGTGCATATAGAAATCACACGTCAATACAAGTATATTTATATATAATACCAAACACTCAATCTAAACCCATGGGTTCTCAAACAAACAACAAACTCACCTAACCATCACCATTTCTTCTACCTATAAAGGCACAATAATAGACATCCAGACAAAAACCCCATTTCACATTTCCAAACAATTTATTTATCCATTACCATTTCATTAATCAAATCAAACCCAATTTGTTAAAATTATTATTAAATTGTAATTTATTCATTAAATCACTACATGTACAGCTATCTTAAGTGAAAAATATTATGTAACAATGTAATAGTCATGGAAAATTTCCAAACATCGTATTAATTTCAGATCATAAATTAACATATTGACATGGGCGATGATTTCTTCTTGTTAATAATGAATATAATCTGAGATAAACCCACACCAATAACTAATGCCCTTCTTCAAAATCATTCGCCAAAATACCACATAAACAGAACCAACCCCAATACACAATATTACCCAAAACCGAATCACCCTGCATACTAAGAAATTTTTTTTTAAAATTTAATAATGCATCCCCTATATAATTCCACTAGATAATTTATGGGTAATCATAGAAACTGTATGATCCAAGGGAATCTATTTTTTTTTCAAATATATGTTGTTAACCCATTTCTATATCTAAGTGTTCATTAGAAACCAAAAATTGTTAAATAAATAAACTATCCATTGAAAAAACAAGGACCCAAATAGCCATGTTTTTTAGAAGGTATTTAGCTCATGCTAATAGAAATATCTACCAAAAAACAATATCTGGGATGATCGTGAATCTCTTTTACCATCCCCATATATATTGATTTTTAAACCAATATGTTTATCTTTATTTATCCATAATCAACTATATAATCAAAAGTAAAATTATATATATCCATCCGACATGATTAAAATTTAAGAATTAAAAATTCAAACATTACTTGGTGAAAGATAATTGATACTTCCTTGTTTTGCGAAAGATAGGAGCATCCATATAATATGAAACCTTATAGATAAACAGAAATAAACTATGGAATCCTTGAAATATAACTTTTATGGGAAGAGGGATTCGATAAATACAATAGTTATAGAATTAATTAAGTAATAAATTAGGGGAAAGATATTTTTGATTTAGTAATATCTTATTCTAGTCACAAATTATATATAGTTTTAAATTTCCATTAGAGGAGGATCAGTCCAACACTACACAACATGATCATTTCAAAGCATCCAAAACCAAAGTAAAATATAGATATAATGAAAACACTTTGAAATGAATATAAAATATGTAATGCTCCGATTCCAGAAGCCACCTAGAGGTGCCCTATACCCAGTTTTTCACATGGCATCAAGCACATTTCCCCAAATGCCATAGGCTGCCAACTAGCAGCGATGGCCTTGGGTGTGATAGTGGTGAAACTATGCCCTCATTGGCAGAGTACACATCGGAATAGAGAAATAATAAACAATAACGAAAGCAGTAAACAATCCATACACTAGTTAATAGTAAATGACTAAATATGATAAACAACAAGAGAACAAATATATATAAATTATGAATGATACATATATGTCTTGGAAATCATCCAAACAAGTCACAATGATGAATAGATTAATAAACCAAAGTATAAAACAAAAACAGATAAGGAAACTACTCAGCATCACAAGCCTCGACTTGGTCCCATGCTCTTCGGCTACAGTACAATCAAGAACCTGATGTAGAAGGACGCTTTCCCATATCTATACCTGGAACAATACAATCTATTTGGGCCCAAAAGAATTACCCAAAAAGGGTGTGAGACAAAGTCTCAGTAGCCAACCACCCAAAGATCTGTGCCTAATAGTCTGTGAATATATGTCAGGTAAAAATGCACTAAACAGTAACAGTAACACAAAGTACTCAGCCTCAAATAATCCACAGTTCTAGCATATAATTTAACCAAAAAAAGTAGCCACTCAATAAAGTAGAACAAATATGTAACCTCTGGGTATTTATCATAGCCTAACCCCTATGGTTCAACCAACAAGTACGAACAACCCTTTGGGAGGCGCACACAGTCTCACCCCTGTAGTTAAAATAAAGAATAAACTCTCTGAGGAAGAACTCACCGTCAATTCCCCCTATAGTCTCGTATCATACTAAAGGTGCTCTGGAGAAGCACTCAACGTCTCATTCCCCCTGTGGCTCGCGTCGAGGAACTATAGACACTCTGAGAAAGCACTCAACGTTAATTCACCTTGTGGTCTCGCATTGTAAATTAATGACACACTGGAGAAGCACATGCCTCTATTCTCCCTATGGTCTGCAACAATAGGTTCCCATATCCCTATGTAATGTTAGCAAGTATCGCATCGCATAACAGGCCAAGTAACCTGACGAACTTCTTGGCTAGCATTATATAGTATCTGAGCATGGAAGAACAGTCACATCATCAAATAAACTAGGCATGGTACTAGAAAAACCCTAAGAGGAAAAACTAGACCAAAAAGTTCATAACATGAAACATGCATGGAAAAAACATCCAAAGAAATGTAAATTACCTTATTCACAAGAAATTTTCTCTAAAAAGGAATATTAGAAAAACAGGCAAACAACAAGGGAAAAACAAGAAAAACACAATTACCCGTTCAAGGGTATTGGTGGAATTTGCACAAAATACTCAAATACATTTTATAGAAAGGCACAAACCACCTACCGCGACATTAGGAGATAAATATACTCAAACCTCAAAGCTTAAATATTGTTGGAAATTCATAGATCTATGAAAATGTCTAAAAAGATCAACCCACGATAACCTTAGAAAGAAGAGGAATTAGAAAACAAATATTTAGGAGAACAAAGAGCTTACAGCTCTGGTTCCAACACAATCGACAGTGGTCTATTCTGATAACGGATGAAGGCTCAGGGGCTCAAAGAAGTGACACAGCCGTATGGGATTCTCTCAGTTGAAGAACCTGGAGAAGAAGATAGTTCTGGAAATTAGACGTGACCCCTGTCCGTTTAATGAAAAAAAAATAAAGTAAATGGCGTGTAGTTTTGGAGTACACAGCGTGTACTAGGATTTTCCGTACTTAGCTTTATGCGGCCTCCATCTCACCCCTACATGGTGATCTGTGTGGCCATGGAATTTCCAGGACACAGCCTCTAGCCGCAACGAAGTACACGACATGTACTTATAAAGTATACAACATGTAATTCAAAAATTTCAAAAAACTACTCTTTTCTCAAAAACATCATAAAAAGTAAAAACATACCTGAAAGGAAGGTCCGAGTTTTTACAAACGTCCCACCTTAATGAAATTCATCCATGAATTTCCCTAGTGTAGGGCAGAAGAAGAAACCCCAAATAACTCCAGCCATTATGATCATACATCGGCCTACCCCTCCCAAGTCGCATCTTGTACTCTCCCCTGGTGCCATAGAACCTGTACCAGATGAATAGATCGGTCATGGAGAACCTTCATACTGCAATCGAAAGTCCGGATAGGAAGTTATTCAAACGATGCATTAAATTCCAGCTCAACCTCCTCATGTTGAAGGACATGAGACGGGTCTGGGAAGTAACGTAAGAGCTGAGAAACATGGAAGACATCGTGCATAGCCTGGTACCTCTGAGGTAACTGCAACAGATAGTAAATCGGGCCAACTCTCTCCAACACCTCAAATGTCCCAATGTACCGTGGTGAAAGATTACACTATCTCTGAATCCTCTTGTGTCCCAACCTCGGTGCGACATGCAGGAAAACTTGATCCCCGACCTCAAAGTCCAGAGGTCATCTCTGCTGATCAGCATAAAACTTCTGACGAGATTGTGTCATATTCATCCTCTTTCAAATCAACACTATCTTCTTAGTGGTCTCCTGAACAAGATGAGGTCCCAGTAGAGCCGCCTCTCCTTCTTCCAGCCAACATAAGGGCGATAAGCATGGCCTTCTGTACAAATCCTCATAAGGTGCCATCTGAATAGTTTCATGAAAACTATTATTGTAGGGGAATTCCACAAGAGGTATATACTTCTCCCAAGAACCTCCAAAGTCCAGAATGAAAGCTTAGAGCATATCCTTAAGCACCTGGATCATGTTCTTGAACTGGCCATCAGTCTGGGGATGGTATGTTGTACTCAAAAGTACATGTGTACCCCAAGACTTCTGAAGCCCCTTCCAGAACCAAGAAGGAAAAGCATGCATCCCTGTCTGAAACAATGGAGTGTGAAACCCCATGTAGACATTAAATATCACGGATATACAACCTTACGAGCTCATCAACATTGAAGGTCTACTTGATTGGAATGAAGTGAGCAACCTTCATAAGCCTGTTGATGAAAACCCAAATAGAATCATTCCCTCGAGGCGACCTCCGAAAACCGGTCATGAAGTCAATCACAATGTCATTCCACTTCAAATAGAAAATGGGTAACTGTTGTAAATGAATTGATGGTCAATGATGTTCCACTTTCACCTGTAGACAAGTGGAACACCTCATGACAAAACCAATATCATCCCTCTTCATACCCAACCACCAATACTGATGGTGTAGTTCATGATACATCTTGGTGATGCTAGGATGAACTGCTGAAATAAAGGAATGAATGTCTCGCATTAGCTCCTCGCATATATCTGCTGGAACCCATACACGTCCTTAAAAATTTAAGATCTCATTATTGCATACTGTCCATCCAAGAATAGGGTCCTCTCCTGACATTTTTTCCCGTAGGACTATGCCTCAGAATCTGATAGCTGCCTCATTCGTACCCAATCAAGAAGTGTAGAGGTAACAACTAAAAAGGATATAAAAGTTTATCCCTATCTGTCGTTCACCTCAAGATGCATCTCAGAGAATAGAGTCTTAAGCTGCCACTCACTGTTGGCCTCCTGAACTGCATGTATCTGAGTCCTCCTACTCAACGCATCATCCACTGCATTTCCCTTTCCCGGTGTATAGGCATGCTCAATGTCAAAGGACTATAGGTACTCTACCCACCTGCGTTATCTCAAATTCATATCACGCTGAGTGAATATGTACTTGAGACTCTTGTGGTCTGTGAAAACCACAAAGTAATCTCCCAGAAGATAATGTCTCCAACAGTATAAGGGATGAACAACAGCTGCCAACTCCAGGTCGTGCGTCGAGTATTTCCTCTCATGTGGCCTCAACTGCTAAGAACTGTATGCAACGACTCCATCTCTTTGCATAAGTATAGCTCCCAGACTGATACATGAGGAATCATAGTAGACAGTGTAACTCGTTCCCGACTCTGGAAAAAATAATATCAGTGCTGAAGTCAACCTCCCTTTCAGCTCCAGAAAGGCTGACTCACAAAAATAAGACCATAAGAACTTCGCTCCCTTCTTGGTCAGACCTATTAGTGGTGTTTCTATGCATGAAAAGACCTTTATGAAGCATCTATATTATCCATCTAGCCATAGAAAACTCTTCACCTTAAATAATTTCTTCGGATTCTCCCAGGAAACTACTGCACTCACTTTCACTAGGTCTAGTGATACATTTGTCTCTAAGATAACATGACCCAATAAGTGAATATGATCCTTCCAAAAGTGGAATTTCTAGATCTTAGCAGATAACTGATGCCCCCTCAGTGTAATCAAAATGATCTCATGATGGGTAGCATGGTCATGTAGAGGGTGAGAGTACACCAAGATACCGTCCATGAAGACCACCACAAAAGAGTCTATGTATGGATGGAACACTCGGTTCATCAGTTCCTTGAAAACTACAGGCATTATCATGAGGCCGAACGACATATCTATATACTCGTATAGACCATAAATACATCGGAATGCTATAAGAGGTTTATCAGATGGTGTAATGCACAACATATGAGAACCAGACCTCAAATCGATCTTCAAGAAAACGTGGGCTAATCGAAGCTGATCAAAGTGGTCATCAATCCTATGCATGTGATATCTGTTCTTGACCGTCAAATGGTTCAGCTTCCGATAATCTACACAAAGCCTAAGGGTTCCATCTGCCTTCTTTAAAAACAGGACAGGCGAACCGCAATGAGAAGTACTCTGTCGGATGAAACCCTTTTCCTGCCACTCCTCCAATTACTTATTGATCTCCTTCAACTCAGGTTTAGACATCCTATAATGAGGAATAGACACTGGTGCTACTCCTAGCACAATCTTAGTAGAAAATTCTACCTCAAGATCTAGAGGAAAACATGAAAAGTCCTCTAAAAAGACATCCCTGAAACGATCCACCACTGGAGGAAATTCTAACTGTAAAGTCCCTTGGTCATCCACATACAGAATGGAAATTGCACTCGTTACTCCACCAAGCCAATGATGCTTGGGTCCTTCTCTACTCGCATGGACATTCCACTCGACCCGATATAGAAAAGATCCACCCTCTTGTGATATAAACCTCACCATATGGTGATAACAGTCAACAACTGCCTGGAAATGAACTAGCCAGTCCATTTTCAGAATAACATCATAGCTTGTCATTTCTAGGACATAGAGGTCCCATAAAAAGATATACCCAGCCACCTCTAGAAGGAACTCCTTGCACTGATATACACTAGTCGTCCTAGTCCCCAATGATGTGTCTAGTGTCCACATGTCGGCAGAAGAAAAAATACAGAGCCTAAGGCTTTCCACAATAGCAATAGAGATAATGCTATGCGTAGAACCAGTATCGAAAAGAGCAAAAGGTAAAAATGAGGCTACTAAGATCGTACCTCGAACTATAGAGGGTCCCGAGACCTGATCTTGCTGGGTCTGCTCCACTGTAAAAGCTTGACCTGTACCACGACCCTGTGACCCTTCCTTACCACTCTGAGCTGATCCACAATGTTGTCTCTGAACGACCGGTGACTGACCACCACGACTTCAACCACCACCTCGTCCTGAATGGCCTGAAGAACTCCATTTCCAAGATTGGTGAGAAACTGGTGGCATTTCTCTTGAATGAGGAGTCATGGAAGATCCCCTATCACTAGCTGCTGGTGAGAAAACCTAATAGAAGCACTAGAGGTAACCCATCTTGCTGTAAGATCGGCACTCCACAGGGTATCTCTTGCACCGCGACCTCATATGCCCAACTCTTCCTCACAGGTATCATACCACCTGGCTACCTGAAGATGTGTCTCGCTTCCTCAAATAACATTGCATAGACTACCTACATTTATTCATGTTCGCAGATGGTGAAGCACTAACCCAGGAAGAGGAACCACCCTGGATCTCAGCTCCAGAATCTCTCAAATTACGCTCCACAATCAGTTCCTGGATGATGATGGAATCGATGGATGTTAGCCTGAATATATTCACCTATGATAAGATCTCCCTTTTGATACCATCCCTAAGCATCCTTACAAAGAAAAATCCATCTCCACCCTAGAGGGGTGGTAAATGCTGAATCTTGGTGAAATGAGAGGAGTACTCCATGACAGAAAGAGTATTATTCTCCTTGCTCATGAACTCACGGGCTCGTTCGACCCTCGGGGTATCCAGATATAAGTAGTCATAAAAGAAGCGTTGAAACTCCTCCCACACCAGAACCTACTAATGACTCTCCTGTGAGATCATGTCCCACAACCTCTTGGCAGAGTCACATAGCATGTAGGTAGCGATCTTGACCCGCCACTTGGGACGTTTCTCTAGATGCTTGAAGATCGTTATCATGGATTCTATCCATGACTCAGTAGCCTGTAGTCCTCCTTCCCCTGAAAAGGTGGGAGGATGCTGCTGCTGGAAAACCCTTTTCAATATTTCCATAGTTGAGGTAGGAGCTGAAGCTCCCTGAAAGTCTTCCTTAAACTGCACATCAGCACCTGCAACTGGTACTGCTACTGGTTCCAAGGTGGGCACAATAGGAGGGTCTACAAGAAGGACCTAATCGGCCATATCTAGTTTCTGATCACCCCCTGGAAACTGGAGTACAAAAAAGGATGTCTCAGTGCCATTACTATGTAAGTTCAAACGTACACCTTAGATCAACATTATTAAGAACTAAAAAAACTGAAGGCACAAGAAGGAATAGGAAAATATGGCATTCAGGTTATGCAAAACATGACTACACGGTGTGTACATTCCTTATACGGCATGTTCCCTTAATTAATTCACATGGGTGTGTATTTCTACCTAAACTGGTCATGTAACACCTCAAATACACAGCATGTTGTCCTGACACACAGTGTGTACTTGAATCCTATTCCCTGTCTGATTCCTTCTACAAGGTTAAGCAACAAGACTCAACTAAGATAAAACTACATGGCGTGTTCAAGAAGACACAGTGTGTACTATACAAGCCTTACATGGCCGGTGTTGTTAGAGACACGGTTAGAGACCCATCTAACACCACATGACATCTTCCAAACGGACATGACATGTACAAGAAAGGGTATCATCGACCCATGTTGTCCGTGACACGGCCGGGTACCTAGATCAAACGACACAACTCTAAAAATGCAGACACGGCGTGTATGTAAAAAGATAACACATCCCGTGTTGTTTGTGACACAGCTGGGTTACCTATTTCAGACTACACAACATGCAAAACTATTACACAACTTGTTCCTACAAGATTTTTCACAACCCCATGTCCCTACTCGCATAGTCAGGGACACGACTATAGACTACACGATGTGTAACCCTAAATTACACGATGTGTGTTCTGCATTTTTCCAGACAGTAGCCTTAGAAAATGACCAAGAGCCCAGAAAACACAGAAATCCGGCATTAAGGTGCCCAATTCCAATACATGAGGGACCATACTCCCTGCGAATCAACGTTTGGCATCATATAGAAGTTACAAACAAATTAAATATGTAACACCCTGACCCTAGTTACCCAGAGTCGGTTCATTATTACATAACATTGACATGATCACAAAATATCAAGTCTCAAAAGACTGATCAGTTTTGAATCCTTCGAATCACTAGATATATTCATATGTCTTACATTACATCATAAATTGAAAAAGACTACAAAAACATCTTGTCTTCATATCCCCTCATACTATCCATGCAGGTCATTCATAAAATACTTCTTCACATCCTAAGAAAAATAAAACATTGAAAGGTGTGAGCTCAGATGATCAGTAAGGATAACAATATAGCAGAGACATTCAAAAATAAAAATAAACATTTAAGGCAGTGTATAACTAAACTAAAAGCCTTTTAAACATGAACTTTAGTATAATATGACAAAAATAAATTGAAATAAGGCCATTTAATTATTCACATCGATATTCTACTAGTCTAATAATCACATGAAATATCAATAACTACTTTCATAATGATGGAATGCATAATGCTAGACTATCATAACCACGTAGCCAAGGCCTCGTGCCAAGAATACAAATAAGATTTTGTCAAGGCCCCGTGCCAAGACACTAGTTTGTCTCATGAGACCTACCGATGCATCGAGGAGATATAGCGAGCTCAACCTGTCACTTACTAAGTCCAATGCATTCCACATATGAATAGGTTTAAACATTACATAAACATTCGCATTAAAACTAGAATATAAAATGTTAATACACTCTCCATATACCATGAATGGTATAAAAATAACACATCCATGGTCAAACATATCACAAAACCTTCAATACAATATGGATGTTTTTTATCATAAAAATCAACATAAAATAAGCTTAAAATCCATCAAAGGATGTTGACATATATTAAATCAAAACTATTTGAGAGAAATATCTCTTTTTTTTAAATAATTTAAAAGTCACAAATTTATTAAGGAAGTAATTTAAAATAGATTTTTGAATCAATGTTTCCCATACCACTTTGAAATTTTTGAAAATAAATATGATTTCAAAACATTCATGTCCAAATAAATAAATCCTTAATATCATTCTTAAAATATGGACATTAATTTAAAATATTTAGAAATATAAATCTTTAAAACATTTATAATTATGATCTTGATAAAGAGTACCTTTCACAAATTCTTAAAATATTAATTTTGAAATCATTTAAAAGTCACATAATTATAAAATAAAACATTTAAATTAAAAATATTCTTATAAGCATGTAAGGGAAGCATCGATGAGTTTAGAATGGTTGAAAATAGCCACACCCGCCGTTTAAGTTAAAAAAAGACATTCTTACATTAATTTGTCGAAAAGGTTTAAAAGTTCCTTGTTTTGAAAATGACATAATGATTCCTTTATAAAATTCTTATAAAAAGTAAAACAGGGGTATAGATGACATTAACCCATATTCTGTAAAATAGTAAGGATGTTTTGAAATACATTTTTAAGAAACATGGATGTGGATGATAAAGAGATCCCAGTAGACAATTACGTATAAACAACCTCGGATAATGAATAGATTGTGAAATAAACCATTAACTTGTACATTTCATTGGTTGACGGTAGGTTAAACTATTGTATAATGGTGAAATAATTTTAATTAAATTATACATGAATCATATAAGTTAATATGATATCATATATGATCTTTTAACATTTATTTCTTAGTAATATCTTACTATTATCAACATTTCGGGTGTTAACAGATTCGTTTTTCTTTATAATCAATGTTATGTGACACATATCTGATAAAAATGGGATGTATATTATTAATATCTAGAATTATATCATGTCTCTAAAAATTATTTTTAATCATCAAATAAAAGTTATTGTTGAATGGATATAATGGGGAATGAATCTCATCGCATTCGTGGAGACGGTAATCTGTACGTACGCACGAGCGAAAATATCATTGTTTTGATATTAAAATAATATATAATTGGATGGTATATCATATATAAAGAATAATTATCATGTTATATTTATTATTAAAATGAATTACAGATCATTATTATACCCATCCAAATAATAATGTATTGAATAACAATTACACCACGACGTGGAGACGGTAGGCCGTATGTATGCACGTATGGTGACATGTCATTAAAAAGATAGATAGAATACCGAATATGGTTATAAAATCACATTATATAGAAGAAACTGGAGTTATTATATTATAATGGAAATATCAATTAAAGAAGAAGTGGAAGAAGAAAGGAACTTGAAAGATGGTGGTGAAAACATTACCTCTTCTTCGGGATCTTCCTTCTGAATTGATTGAAAGGGCTACCTAGGTTGGATTTATGAATAAAGTAAGGCACATAGGATTAATGGAGGATACATGATAGGGTATTTGGGCAGATTTTGGCCGAACCAATAGGATTTTAATGTATAAATAATTGGTTAGAAGTGGTGTCCTTTTATAAGGGGGAGGAGGGGATCTTTAGAAAAAACTTAAAGTATTAATTTATAATAAATTAATATTTGGTTTCTAATGGCTCAAAAGTGTCTTATTCAAAGAATAAGATGGGGATGGGTCTAAATCCAATCAACTAATAGATTTATACAGGTTTGGATCACTATAGTAACCTTATCTTTTAGATTTAACTCTAAGATAAATAGTTTGACATTTACCATGTCTCTTTGTATTTTTATATTATATAGTTAATAAACATACTATATAATTCCAATCGACCCCCAAGTGGTTCATTAATGATACACCTATAATTATATAAGTCGTTTGGCCAAACCATATATTTTTAGGAATATAATATCAATTAATAATATAATATTTTTTAAAAAAACTCTTTTATGTCAATTTTGACACTATTCAACAATTGATTTTTGTTAAAGTCATAAATAATTTATTAATTTGAAAAGACATTAATTTAAGAAATCCTAAAATGTAATATTAACCAATAAAATTCTTTTATGGAATCAAAACATTCAAATTATATTTATTTTAACATTTATAATACCAATTATTGGATTCATTCATTAATAAGGAAAATACTGCATCATTATTGTCTCATAAATAAATTTAAATATTCATTGTCTGAAAATTATAAATAAAATATCATTATTTAGGAAATATTTTTACCTTTATAATTAATATTTATAGTATAAAATATAACATATATAACCCTATGTAAAAATTGTTTTTCTAAAAGATATATGCTTGTGTCATTTTTGTATTTACTTTAACATAATTAATATAAAGTGTCATTATCACTTAAAAGTGGCTCCATGGGTTCCAAAAATAGACACATAGTTTCACATGGTCGTACATGTATCAAAAAATAGGGTTAGGATACGTTTTAGGGTAATTTAATATTATTATAATATTATTTTATTACCCTTATTTACCGGATTTAACCTTTAACCATGGTAAAAAAAATATTTACCGAAATAATTATTCATAATGTCTAAAAATAATAGCTACCTATTTACACAATTTGGACCTCCTAATTCTAAATATGGAATCCATTTTTCTAAATTCTAAACACAGATGTGGCAAAAATTAATTTATAATTAATTCCCGTTATCGAAACAAAAAACGTGTTTTAAACAAATAATAACTATCAAAAGATTGACACTTTCTTATACCCAGTTTAAATTTGAAATTATGTTCAATTACAAACACTGGATTAAATGGTAAAATTATAATCTAATTATACTTTAAAATCACTAAGATTCATAATTTATCACTATTAATTATTTCTATTAAAAAGTTGTTTTTAATTAAAATTTAGTAATTTTCACCATTCATCAAAATATGAAAGCTATCAGAAAAGTACCAAAATTTCACCCTAAGATAATTTATATATTATGAATTTAAAATTGAATTCTATTTTTCCAAATTCAAAAGATAAAAGTTTTATTTATTATTTTAAAATTAATTCCCGCTGTCAAAACCAAAAGCCCTATTTTTAAGAAATAATAACTATCAAATGATTGACACTTGTTTATGTCCAATTTCAAAGTGAAATTACATACAATAAAAATCAGTGAATTAAATGGTTAGAATATAATCTATTTATACTTCCAAACCATTAAAATGTAAAAATTTTACAATATAAATTATTTTGATTAAAAAAAGTTGTTGTCAGTTAAAATATAGTAATTTTCACTATTCGGTCAAATATGAATGTTTTCAGAAAAAACACCACAACTTTATTGAAAGTAAATTATTATGTCCTAATTCTAAATAAGAGGTTTCTTTTGTCAAATATAATATATAAAAGGTTCAAATATTTTATTTAAAAAGGCTTCGCCATTAAAAGGCTGTAAAATTGCATTTTTGAAAAATACTTCTTTTATCTGAAAAAATACATTTGTTATTAAATTATGTATAAGAAACTCATAATAAGGATTATAAAATTATAAAGATTACATAAAGTTCAAAACTCAGTTAATATTATTCATAACTGCTTTTGAACGGTTTGTTTGATATGTCATGGTGCGCTAGAACACGGTGTTGCGTGTAATGCAAGTTATTGAATTACTTTGATGAAATATCGTACTATGAAATCTTGGGGTGTTACAAAATAGTTCATTGATCCACCAAATTCCGGTCCATGAGGGCCCATAACACCTCAATATCCAATGTTTGGCATCCATCTATGCAAAACAATATAAAAACAAATTCCCTATCAAACAGCGGGGATTATTTCAAAGAATCTATCATAACAACACACATAATCTACATGAAATCTATCACAACAAAATTGAATATATAATACATTCTAGATGGCATGTAATGAATGCATGTCATGTGATTTATAACAAGTTCCTATTTGATGCATGAGATTTCATACTCTCATCTCATCAGGTTGCGATAGAAATAGAACCGCAATAACAATGAGGTAACAACACAAAGCATGTGAATCACCCAACGGTGAAATCAAATCAACTGTAAAATTTTTAACCAGTAAAATTGAGATAAAAGATGTAGTATGGATTTTCCATATACACAGGTTAGCTACTCACGGGCACTTCTCATTAGCAAGTACCTATTCCATCCTATCTCGGGCTATAGTCTCCACCCAGTAAGTCAAGAGAAATGAAACCCTTTGATACCAATTTGTAACTCCCCAGTTTTGGAAGCCACCTAGAGGTGCCCCGTACCCGGTTACTCACATGACCTCAAGCACATATCCCAAAAATCCATAAGCTACCGACTAGCAGTTAGGGCCTTGGGTGTGATAGTGGCGTAACTATGCCCTCATTGGCAGAGTACACAATAGAAAAAAAAATAATAAACAATAACAGAAGTAGAAAACAACCCATACAACAGTGAACAACGGAAGAATAAATATGATAAACAACATGATCACATATATATAGAAATGATTTATGATACATATATGTCTGGGAAAGCAGCCAAACAAGTAAAAATGCTGAATACAGTACTAAACCAAATTTCAAAGTAAAAATAGATAAGACAACTCGTTAGTATCACAAGCATTGGATTGGTCTCATGCTCTCAGGATCCAGTGAAATCAAGAACCTGAAGCTGAATGGCACAAACCCTTATCTATACCTGCAACAATATAAATTGTTTGGGCCCAAAATAATGACCCAAATAGGTTGTGGGAAAAATTCTCAGTAGGTAACCACCCAATGATCTGAGCCTAACAGTCAGTGAATATATGGCAGGTACAAATGCAGTAAACAGTAACAGTAACAGGAAGTACTCAGTAGAAAACAATCCACAGTTCTAGCATATAATTTACAAATAAGTAAGTAGCCACTCAAGAATTTAGAACAAATATGTATCCTCTGGGTAGTTCTTGTAATACCCCAACCCTAGTTACCCAGATTCGGTGCATTATTACATAACACCGGCATGATCACAAAAGATCAAGTCTCAATAGACCGATTAGTTTAGTAGTATTGGAATCACTAGATACATTCATAAATTTTACATTGCATCATAAAGTAAAAACTACTACAACATCATCTTGTCTTCATATCCCCTCATACTATCCTTGTGGGTCATTAATAAATTACTTCTTCACATACTAGGAAAAATAAAACATTGAAAGGGGTGAGCTTAGATGCTCAGTAAGGATAACAATATAGCGGAAACATTCATAAATAATCATAAACATTTATGTCAATGTATAACTAAAACAAAAGCCTTTTAAAAATGAACTTCAGCATAATATGGAAAAGATAAATTGAAATAATTACATTTACTTATTCACATGGATATTCTACTAGTCAAATAATCACATGCAATATCAATAACCACTTTCATAATAATGAAATGCATAATGCCAAACTATCATAACCACAAAGCCAAGGCTAAGTGCCAAGACTACAAATAAGATTTTCCCAAGGTCTTGTGCCAAGACCCTAGTTTGTCTCATGAGTCCTACCGATGCATCGATGAGTTATAGAGGGCTCCACCCGTCACTTTATTAAGTCCATTTCATTCCTCATATGAACATGTTTAAACATAACATAAGTATTCGTATTAATACTATCATACAAAATGTCAATAAATTCTCTATAAACCATGAATGGTATAAAAATAACACATCCACAGTCAAACATATCACAAAACCTTCAATACAATATGGAAGTTTTGTATCACAATAAATCAACTTCGAATAAGCTTAAAATCCATCAAAGGATGTTGACTTAGATTAAATAAAAACTATTTGAGAGAAATATCTCTTTTATTTGAAATCATTTAAAAGTCACATAATTATAAAATAAAAAATTTATGTTAAAAATTTTCTTATAAGCTTGTAAGGGAAGCTTCAACAATTTTACAATGGTGGAAAATATCTGCACCCACCGTATAAGTTAAAAAGACATTCTTACCTTAATTCTGTCGAAAAGTTTAAAAAGGACTTTGTTTGGAAAATGAAAAAAAGATTCCTTTATGAACATCTTATAAAAAGTCAACAAGGGTATAAATGACTTTATCCCATAGTCTTTAAAATATTAAGAATGATTTGAAATACATTTTTAAGAAACATGGATGTGGATGATAAAGAAGTCTGGGTAGATAATTACGTATAAAAAACCTCAGATAATGAAGTGATTGTGAAATAAACCCTTATCTTGTACTTTTCCATGGTTGGGGGTAGGTTAACCTCCAGTATAATGGTGAAATAATTTTTATTAAATTATTCAAGAATCATATACATTAATATGATATCATATATGATCTTTTAACATTGCTTTGTTAATAATATCGTAGTATTATCATTGTTTTGGTTGTTAACTTATATGTTTTGTTACATAAGCCTTGTTTGTTATGGATATGTTGTATCATATTCATATCTAGAATGAGATCAAGTCCTTAAACATTATTTTTAATCATCAAATGAGAATTAGTCTTGAATGGATATGATGGGGAATGAATCTTATCGTGTTCGTGGAGACGGTAGTCCGTACATACGCACGGGCGACAATATAATTTTTTATATTAAAATAATATAAAATTTGATGGGATATCATATATACAGAATCATTATCCTGTTATATTTATTATTTATATGAATTACACATCATTATTATACCCATACAAATAATAATGTTTTGAATAACAATTACACCACGACGTCGAGACGGTAAGCCGTACGTACGCACGTATAGTGACATGTCATTCAAAGGATGGATAGGATACTGAATATGGTTGTAACACATTTATAATAACATTAAAATATATATAAGACACTGGATTTATTATTTTATAATTATAATAACAAATAATGAAGAAGTGGAAGAAGAAAGGAACTTGAAAGTGGGTGGTGAAAAAATTACCTCTTCTTCGGGTTCTTCCTTTTCATTTGATCAAAAGGGCTCCTTAGGTTGGATTTATGATCAAAATAAGGCCTCTAGGTTGAATTGAAGGATGTTGAGAGAGTACTTTGGTAGGTTTTGGACGATAAAATAGGCTTTGAATGTGTGAATTAGTGATAAGTGTGAGTTCCTTTTTGTAAGAGGGGTGTGGGGCACATTTGGAAAAGCTCGAAATATTATTTTATAATAAATTCATATTTGGTTTATAATGGCTCAAAAGTGGATTATTTTACATGTGAAGGTTTTTATAGGTCTAAAACCCCTCAACCAATAGGTTTTAGACAGGTTTGGGTCAATTTATTAATCATATATTTTAGTTTTAACTCTTAGTTAATTAGTTTGACATTTACCATGTCACTTTGTATTTTTATATTATATAGATAATAAACTTACTATATACATCCAATAGACCCCCAAGTGGTCCATTAATGATACACCTATCATGATATAAGTCCTTTGGTCAAAACTTAGATTTTTTGGAATAGAATATCAATTGATAATATAATATTTGTTTTAAAAACTCATTTATGTCAATTTTGACACTATTCAATAATTGATTTTTGTTAAAGTCTTAACAACTTTATTAATTCAAACCAAATTCATTTAAGAAATAAAATAATGTCATATTAACCAATAAAATTCATGGATGTCCTCAAAACATTCAAATTATATTTATTTTAATATTTATAATACTAATTATTTGATTCTTTCATTAATAAGGAAAATATTGCATCATTAATGTGTCATAAATAAAATTATTAATTAAATGTCTAAAAATTATAAATAAAATACCTTTATGTAGGAAATCTTGTTATATTTATAATTAATATTTATAGTAGAAAATATAACATATATAACTCTATGTAAAAATTGTTTTTCTAAAAGATATATGATTACGTCATTTTTGTATTTATTTTAACTTAATTAATATAAAGTGTCCTTATCACTTACAAGTGGATCCATGGGGTCCCAAAATCGACCCAAAGATGCCCATGGTCGGACATGTGTCAACCAATAAGGTTATTACACATTTTATGGTAATTTATTATTATTATATTATCATTTTATTACCCTTATTTACTGGATTTACCCTTTAACCATGGTAAATAAAATATTTACAGAAGTAATTATTCAAAATGTCTAAATATAAAAGGTACCTATTTACACAATTTGTAAATTTTGATTCCAAATATGGAATCCATTTTTCCAAATTCAAAACACAGAAGTGGTAGAAAATAATTTAAAATTAATTCCCGTTGTTAAAACAAAAAGCGTGTTTTTGAAAGATAATAACTATCAAAAGACTGACATTTGTTAATGTCTAGTTTAATTGTAAAATTATGTCCAATGACAAAAAATGTATTAAACGGGAAAAATATATTCAAAATATAACTTAAAACCACTCAAATTCATAATTTATCACTATTAATAATTTTGATTAAAAAATTGTTTTTATTTAAAATTTAGTAATTTTCACTATTCATCAAAATATAAAAGTTATCTAAAAAGTACAAAAATTTCACCCTAGGATAATTTTGATATTATGAATCCAAAAATGAAGTCCATTTTGAGAGATAAAATTTTTATTATTTTAAAAAGTGGGTATTACTATTCATAACAGCCACTTTGATTGGTAGCAGTGTGTTAGAATCTCGAAGTTGCGTACAACACACGCTACTGTATTATTCTAAGGGAAGCATGCCATGGAAGCTTGGGGTGTTACATTTTCCCCTACCTTAAATAATCTCATCCTCGAAATTTCTAGAATACTACCGTAATAAAAGACTTGGCTGGTCTTCATCATAAGTTCCTCGGGTTCCCATGTTGCCTCTTCCATATTATGGTTTCTCCGTAGAACTTTTACTAGACGAGTCGTCCGGTTTCTCAGCACTTTCTCTCTTGTATCAAGAATATTAACGAGATCCTCACAATAAGACATATCAATTTCCATTTCTAATTCCTCATAAGTGAGTACATGCATTGGATCAGACATTTATTTTCTTAACACTGATACGTGGAACACATTGTGAACTTTGGAGAGACTTAGCAGCATTTCCAAACGGTAAGCTACAACCCCAATTTGTTCTAGAATTTCGAAAGGCCCTATGTACCTGGGACTCAATTTACCTTTCTTTCCAAAAAGTATAACTCCCTTCCATGGAGATACCTTCAAGAAAAAATGATCTTCTACCTGAAATTCCAAATCCTTCTTTCGATTGTCACCATACCTCTTCTACCTACTTTGAGCTTCTTTAATCTGGTTTTGGATTACCTTCACCATCTCCATTGTTTCCTACACCAGTTCTGGGACTACAAGTTTTCTTTCACCACTGTCATCCCAACAGGTTGGTGTCCGATATCTCTTTCCATATAACGCTTCATATGGTGCCATGTGAATACTTGAATGGATGCTATTGTTATAATAAAATTCTACCAGAGGTAAATACTGATCCCTCATACCCTGAAAGTCAAGTGAGAAGGATCTCAACATGTCTTCTATGGTTTGAATAGTCCTTTCTGATTGTCCATTTTTTTGAGGGTGGTAGGCAGTGCTCAAATGAAGTTCATTATCCAGGTCTTTCTGAAGACTTTTCCATAATCTTTAAGTAAAACGGGGATCACAATTAGAAACAATCGATAGGGCTACTCCATGAAGTCTCAAAAATTCATTAATATATAGTCTTGCTAAACGTTTGAGTGGTAAATCTTCTCTTATAGAAAGTAAATGTGCTGACTTGGTAAGACGATCAACAATGACCCATATTTCATAGTTCCTTCTAGGAGTCTTTGGTAGCCTCATGAGGAAGTCCATCGTAATATTATCCCATTTCCAGTCAGGTATGGGAAGAGGTCGCAATACTCCACCAGATTGTTTCCTTCCAACATTCACGTGTTGAAAAACCATACATCTTGACACAAAATCAGCAATCTCCCTCTTCATGTTGTCCCACCAAAAATGTTCCTTCAAATATCTATACATTTTGGTTCTCCCAGGGTGTATAGTGAAATTGGAACTATGAGCATCATCCAACAATTCCCTTTTTAGATACGGTATATTGGGAACACAAAGTCTCTTCCCAAATTTCAAAATTCCATCTTCATACACAATGTCACTCAATCTCCCATCATCCACAGCTTTAATCATTTTTTAAAACTCTTTATAATCGGTCTAAGAACTCTTAATCCTTTCTAGTAAAAATTGTTTGGCAACCATTTGAAAAATCATTGATGTTTCACCTTCCATGGTTATTCCCATGTCCATCTTCACTAGATCCATGAAAATAGGATCCCTTTCAATAATCATCTTGTTCAGAACTCAATGATCTTTTCTTCTCAAAGAATCTTCCACCTTATTTTCCTTCCCTGGGTGGTAGTGTATCATACAATCATAATCCTTGAGTAATTAAAGCAATCTCCTTTGCCTCATGTTGAGTTCTTTTTTTGAGGAAATATACTTCAAACTCTTGAGATCGGTATAAATCTCACATTTTTCACTGTAGAGGTAGTGTCTCCATATCATCAAAGAAAAGATCACAGCTGCTAACTCAAGATCATGAGTAGGATAGTTTTGCTCATTAATTTTCAACTATCGCGATGCATAGGAAATAACCCTATCACTCTGCATAAGGACACAACCAAGTCCTCTCTTCGATGCATCACTATAAATAATGAACCCATCATTCCCTGATGGTAGAGTCAATATAGAAGCATTGAATAATCTTCTCTTCAGTTTTTTCAAAACATTCTTCACACTCTTTTCTCCAAACAAATTTAACCCCTTTACGTGTGAGCTTTGTTAATGGGTTAGCCAATCGGGAAAAATTCGAGATGAAACGTCGATAATAACCTGCTAAACCAATAAAACTACGTACCTCAGTTATACTCATCAGTGGAGAACATTCTTGGATTGCCTTGGTCATAAAAGGATCAATAGAGATTCCATATTTATAGACATTATGTCCACGAAAAGAAATATCCTGAAACCAGAATTCACACTTACTAAACTTCCCATATAATTCATGTCATTTCAGAGTCTTCAGGATAAAGCGCAAGTGATTTACATGTTCTTCGTAGCTTTTGGAGTATACCGAGATATCATCAATAAATACCACCAAAAATTCATCTAGATATTCCTTGAAAATACTATTCATTAGATCCATGAATACAGAGGGCACATTAGTCAGCCCAAAAGGCATTACTGTAAACTCGTAATGCCCATACCTAGTTCGAAAAGCTGTCTTTAGAATGTATTCCTTCTTCACAGACAAATGATGGTATCCATACCGAAGTTCAATCTTTGAAAAGTAATGAGATCAATGCATTTGGTCAATAAATCATCAATGGAAGGTAGGGGATACTTGTTCTTTATTGTTATGGCATTGATCTCTCTGTATTCGATACATAACCTCATAGATCTATCTTTTTTTAACAAAAAGAACAGGGGCTCACCATGGAGAAACACTAGGGAGAATAAATCCCTTATTACTCAATTACTCTATTTGTTTATTTAGTTCCACTATTTCCATAGTGGTCATTTTATAAGGGGTCTTCAATATAGGCCTTGATCCAGGAATTAAATCAATGGAAAACTCAACTTCTTGTTCTGGATGATGTCCAGGTATATCTTCCTGAAACACATATACATATTCTTTCACAATAGGTACATCCTATATTTTAACATTCCTTTCCTCACTCACAGTAATTTCATTCCCTTCCTCCCAAATAATTGAATTTAGTTGAGCTACTGCGGGTGGATCTAGATAATAATTAGGTGGTGACGATTCTTCTCTAATGATAAGGTGTTCCTTATCATCATCATCAAAAATTGTAACCCCTTTCTTCTTACAATAAATATTCACATCATGGTCCAAATGCCAATCCATAAAAAGGATTATATCAAACTCAATCATAGTTATGAAGATGAGATCAGTAGATAAAGAACATTTATGTGCTCGAATGGCGTCTGATTCACAAAACTTTTATGCAATGATACTTCCCTTAGGAGTTTCAACTGAAAACTCCCTTGTTAATTCAAATTGGAAATATCTAATTTTCATAGAAACCTGGGAAGATATGAAACAATGTAATGATACAGAATCAAATAATGCATTTTCTAAACTTGAGTAAACCATTAAATTACCCTCCACCACGTCTTTTGGAGCTTCTACCTCAGCAGTAGTGATAGCATAATCTTGAGATTGTTCCCTTGGTCTTTTCTGAGGTAATTTCCCCTGACGCTTAAGACATTAATTTTCATAATTTTTCATCTCTCTACAGTTGTAGCATTGAACATAGGTAGCTTCATTCTTCCCCTTGAAACCACGAGCTTTGTGGCCTTTTTCACCACACTTGTAAAAGACTCACATTCCCTTCAAGCAAGTACCATGGTGTTTCTTCCCACATTTACTGCAGGATGGATATTAAAATTCTCCCCTTTACCCCTTATTTCCATTCCTAGAGTGATCAGCTGATCTCTTCTTCTCTTCCTTTTCTTTAAAGACATAAGACCTAGAGAATTCTTTTTCTATCTTGATATCACATGAGACAATATCTTTGTATGAAGATAAGGATTGTGAAATTAATGATTGATGAAGAAATAGTTTTAATCAATCACAAAAATGATCAATCATACTTCTTGGGATACATATATAATCTCTACCATACCTTGCTAACCTTGTAAAGTTAGCCTAATACTTTGCGACATTCTCATCCTCCTTTTGTCTCAGACTCAGAAATTGCCTTCCCATATCTACTCGATGGTCATGTGGAACGTATTTTTCTAAGAAATTCTCTTTGAACTCCCTCTATTCCATATTTGATACTTCATCATCTTTCTTCATGTTTTGAATCAATGAACACCATTGATCAGCATCTCCAGTGAGGTGATAAACTACCATGAAAACTTTTTCTCTTTCACTACTCCCCAAAGCCTGAAATATTATCTCTAGGGAACTTATCTATTGCTCAGCTACTAAGGGATTTTTACTCCCATTGAATGTTGATGGTTGATGCCTCATGAATCGATCTAACATTTATCCTCCACATTGTGGGTTAGGGTTCTCCATTCGGGTAAGGTTATTATTCATAACCTGAGTGAGTTGTCCCAGTATAGTGATAAGCTAATCAACACTAGTTGTATCATCGGCTCCACTATAATTATCTTGAGTAGGAGGGAAATCCCTACATGAAGTGAGTGCATTGATATAGTTTCCATTTCATCCACTAGGCTCCATTTCTAAATAATGGAATAAACTAGATCACTTTATGAATCAAAATACACAATTCCATACTTGTAAAAAACTTATCATAAATTGAACTATTTATGGATATAATCCATAATCATAAAAATGTTTTCTTTGAGAAATTATATACTCACAAACCCTTCATAATTATTTTTAAAGAAAATGAGATTTATCCTAAACATATCACCCGAGAGTGTCGTAACCAAGAGTGCAGCATGGCCCATTGTTGTGCACCAGTTCCAATTAGAGTCTAGCTCAAAGTGGTGTTTTCAGGTTTTACCCCTAGGTACATCTGTGCTAGAGATGCCCCTACCTACTCGTATCCCGACGGGGATGTATTGCTCGGAAAACACACAAAATCTCCACAATACCAAAAATTCTAGGATGTTCTTCTATACTAATCCTCAAAGTATAACTTTGGGCTATGTGCTCTAATCAGATTTCATCTAAATCTATCTTCCACGGTTTGTACTAAACTTCCTCTAATACCAACTATAATTCCCTAACCCCAGTTACCCAGATTCAGTGCATTATTAAATAACATTGGCATGATCACAAAAGATCAAGTCTCGAAAGACCAATTAGTTTAGTAACCTTGGAATCACTAGATACATTAATAAAGTTTACATTACATATTATAGTTAAAACTACAACAAAAACATCTTGTCTTCATATCCCCTCATACTATCCTTAAAGGTCATTCATAAATTACTTCTTCACATCCTGGGAACAATAAAACATTGAAAGGGGTTAGCTCAGATGATCAGTAAGGATAACATTATAGTGGAAACTTTCATAAATAATCATAAACATTTAAGGCAATGTATAACTAAAACAAAAGACTTTTAAACATGAACTTAAGAATAATATGGAAAAGATAAAATGAAATAATTCCATTTACTTACTCACATGGATATTATACAAGTCGAATAATCACATGTAATAAAAATAACCACTTTCATTATGATGGAATGCATAATGTAGACTATCATAACCACATATCCAATGCCTTATGCCAAGACTACAAATAAGATTTTTCAAGGCATTTCTCCAAGAGACTTGTTTGTCTCATGAGACCTACCGATGCATCGAGGAGCTATAGCGGGCTCCACCCATCACTTTATTATGTCCAATGCATTCCTCATATGAATAGGTTTAAACATAATAATAATATTCATATTAAAACAATCATATGAAATGTCAATACTTTCTCCATAAACCATGAATGGTATAAAAATAACACATCCACAGTCAAAAATATCACAAAAATTTCAATACAATATGGAGGTTTTGTATCACAATAAATCAACTTCAAATAAGATTAAAATCCATCAAAGGATGTTGACATAGAAGAAATCAAAACTATTTGAGAGAAATATAACTTTTTTTGAAATCATATAAAAGTCACATAATTATAAAATAAATCGTTTACTTTGAAATTTTTATTATAAGATTGTAAGGGGAGCTTGGATGATTTTATAATGGTGGAAAATAGCCGCATATTCCGTATAAGTTAAAAATACATTCTTACCTTAATTCTGTCAAAAAGGTTAAAAAGACCTTGTTTGGAAAATGACAGAAAGATTACTTTATAAACATCTTATAAAATTTCTACAAGGGTATAAATGACTTTATCTTGTAGTCTGTAAAATAGTAAGAATGATTTGAAATACATTTTTAAGAAACATGGATGTGGATGATAAAGAAGTCCTAGTAGATAATTACGTATAAACAACCTCAGATAATGAAGAGATTGTGAAATAAACTGTTACCCTGTAATTTCCCTTGTTTGGGGGTAGGTTAACCTCCTGTATAATGGTGAAATAATTTTTAGTAAATTATACTAGAATCATATACATTAATATGATATCATATATGATCTTTTAACATTGCTTTGTTAATAATATCTTAGTATTATCATCGTTTTGGGTGTTCACTTATATGTTTTGTTACATAAACCTTGTTTGTTATATATATGTTGTATCTTTTTCATATCCATATTCATATTAAGTCCTTAAACATTATTTTTAATCATCAAATGAGAATTAGTCTCGAATGGATATGATGGGGAATGAATCATATCGCGTTCGTGGAGATAGTAGTCCGTACGTACGCCTGAGCGACAATATCATTCTTTTGATATTAAAATAATATATAATTGGGTGGTATATAATATATTCAGAATCATTATTATGTTATATTTATTATTTACATGAGTTTCACATCATTATTATACCCATCCAAAAAATAATATTTTCAATAACAATTACACCACGACGTGGAGACGGTAAGCCATACTTAGGCACGTATGGTGACATGTCATTCAAAGGATGGATAGAATACTAAATATGGTTGTAAAATGTTTATAATAACATCAAAGTATATATAATACACTTGAGTTATTATATCAGAATGTGAATAACAAATAAATAATAAGTGGAAGAAGAAAGGAACTTGAAAGTGAGTGGTGAAAAAATTACCTCTTCTTCGGGTTCTTCCTTTTGATTTGATCAAAATGGATCCATAGGATGGATTTATGGTCAAACTAAGGCCTCTAGGATGGATTTAGGGAAGTTTAGAGAGTATTTGGGTAGGTTTTGGATGATCCAAAAGGCTTTTAATGTGTGAATTAGTGAGAAGGGTGAGTGCACTTTTATAAGAGGGGTGAGGGGCACCTTTGGAAAAGCTAGAAATATTATTTTATAATAAAATCATATTAGGTTTTTAATGGCTCCAAAGTTTATTATTTAAAGGTTAAGGTGGTTATAGGTCAGAAACCACTCAACAAATAGGTTTTAGATAGCTCTGGGTCACTTTATTAACCTTATCTTTTTGTTTTAACTCTTAGTTAATTAGTTTGACATTTACCACGTCACTTTGTATTATTATATTATATAGTTAATAAACTTACTATATACATCCAAGAGACCCCAAAGTGGTCTATTAATGATACACCAATCATGATATAAGTTATTTGGCCGAACATTATATTTTTTGGAATAAAATATCAATTAATAATATAATATTTGTTTTAAAAACTCATTTATGTCAATTTTGACACTATTCAAATATTGGTTTGTGTTAAAGTCTTAAAAAGGTTATTAATTCGAAAAAAATTCATTTAAGAAATCCTATAATGTTATATTAACCAATAAAGTTCATGTATGTCCTCAAAACATTCAAATTATATTTATTTTAACATTTATAATACCAATTATTTGATTCTTTCATTAATAAAGAAAATACTGAATCATTATTCAGTCATATATAATATTGATTATTAAATGTCTAAAAATTATAAATAAAATACCTTTATATAGGAAATTGTGTTAGATTTCTAATGAGTATTTATAGTCAAAAATCCAATATATATAACTCAATGTAAAAAAAATTCTAAAAGATATATGCTTATGTCATTTTTGTATTTTTTTTAACTTAATTAATATAAAGTGTCCTTATCACTTACAAGTGGATCCATGGGGTTCTAAAATCGACCCAAAGATTCCCATGGTCGTATATTTATCAACCAATAAGGTTAGGACATGTTTTTAGGGTAATTTATTATTATTCAAATATTATTTTTTACCCTTATTTACCGGATTTACCTTTTAACCATGGTAAATAAAATATTTACCGAAGTAATTATTCAAAATGTCTAAAAATAAAAGTTCCCTATTTACACAATATGAAAGTCCTGATTCCAAATATGGAATCCATTTTTCCAAATTCAAAACACAGAAGTGGGAGAAATTAATTTAAAATTAATTCCCGTTGTTAAAACAAAAAGCGTATTTTTAAGAGATAATAACTATCAAAAGATTGACAATTATTTATTTCTGTTTTAACTGTTAAATTATGTATAATGACCAAAATTGTGTTAAATGGTTAAAATATATTCTAAATATACCTTAAAACCGCTCAAATTCATAATTTATCACTACTAATTATTTCGATTAAAAATGTTGTTTTTAATTAAAATTTAGTAATTTTCACTATTCATCAAAATATTAAAGTTATCCGAAAAGTACCAAAATTTCACCGTAGGATAATTTCAATATTCCGAATCCAAAAATGAAGTCCAGTTTGAGAGATAAAATTTATAAAATTTTAAAAAGTGGGTATTACTATTCATAATCGCTACTTTGATTGGTCGTAGTGTGTTAGAATCTAGAAGTTGAATACAACACACAGTACTGTATTATTCAAAGGGAAGCATACCATGGAAGCTTGGGGTGTTATAGTTCTCACAACCTAACCCCTAAAGTCCAACCTACAAGTAATAGAAACCCTTTGGGAGGCACACACAATCTCACCCCTCTGGTTCAGCTAAAGAATAGACTCTCTAGGGTAGCACTCACCATCAATTCCCCCTATTGTATCATATCATAATAATGGCGCTCTGGTGAAGCACTAAATGTCACATTCCCCCCGTTGATCCACATTGAGGAACTACAGAAACTTCGAAGAAGCACTCAATGTCAATTCCCCATGTGGTCTCGCATCGTAAATTAATGACACTCCCGAGAAGCCCTTACACCCATTCTCTCTATGATCTAATATAATAGGTTCCCACATCCTTGTGTAAAGTCAGAAAGTATTGCATTCTGTAATGGCCCAAGTAACCTGAAGAACTACTTTTCTATAATTCTACAATATCTCTGCATGGAATAACAGTCACACCATCCTACAAACTATGCATGGAACTGGAAAAATCATAATAGGAAAAAGTAGGCCAAAAACGTCATTACAGACAATAAGCATGGGAAAAAAATCTAACACACAATAAATTAACCTATTCACAAGAAATTTCCTCTACCCAGGCATATTAGAACAAAAAGGATAACAAAAAGGGAAAAACAAGAAATCATGCTATAATCCGTTCAAGGGTATTTGTGGAATTTTCCCAAAATACTCAAAGACTTTCTACAGAAAGGCACAAAACACTTACCTCGACATTAGGAGATCGATATACTTGAACCTAAAATACAAAATCTCCTTGGAATGTAATTGATCTAAGAAAATGTCCAAAACGCTCAACCCACGATAACTTGATAAAGAGGAGGAATTGGAAAACCAATCTATAGGAGAAGGAAGAGCCTACTACTGCAGTTTCAACACAATCCATGATGGTCAATTCAGAGAATGGATGAAGGCTTAGGGGATAGGAGAATATCTGAAGCCGTACGGGACGCTATTGGTCGAAGAAACTGGAGAAGAAGACAGTTCTAGCGATTAGACGCAACCCCGGACTATTTACTGACAAAAGAGAAAGTACACAGTGTGTACTATTAGAGTACACGATGTGTACTATGATTATTTGTACTCTACATTAGGCAGCCTCCATGTCACCCCTACATGGCCATGTGTGTGGCCATGAAACGTCTAGCACATGACCTCGAGCAGCAACAATGTACATGGAGTGTACTTATAAAGTACACCGCGTGTACTTTAAAAAATTCCAGAAACCCTTCTTCTCTCAAAAACTATATAAAAAGAAAAACATACCTGAATGAAAGGTATGCGTTCTTACAAAATACATCGATATATCCACAAAGAACAATTCTCGTCATCAAATTCATAAAACTTGGAAAACCAGACAATGGTAGAAGAAATGGAATGTTGTTGAGAAAGAGGCATTGTTGGTAGTGAGGCATAGTCAGCATGAACCGCCTACAACATTCAGTGAAACACCACCAGATGAGACACAATTCAATGAGATACTACTATCGAGACACTACCAAGGTGACCTACCGCAAGGCATGCGACACCACTAGGGTGAGACACCGCCCAGGTGAGGCATCACTAGGGTGAGGGGCCACCATACAAGAGACCGCCTGTTAGAAACTATATGAGTTATTCCACATGTGATCCACCTACAAGTTTAGACATTGTCAGCAATACACTCCTAGGGTGAGAAACTTTTGTTATGATATTCCATTGGAAAACATGGAAACCTTTATATTTATCAATGTGTTGAAAAAAGTAACCTTATCTTACTAGGACACCTCGAATAACATATTTTACGCAATGTAATGGACTATTGAAGTCTGTTCTATTACATCAAAGACCTCACAAACTATTCTCACCCTCCATAATTCAAAACAAACTAAATGGGAAATATAATAAGAGTCTGAACAACCATCCTTTGTGATAACTCTCTAGGATCACTTTACACATGAAACACATATACCATCCAAACACATCAATGCTCAATGATACACCTATTTATGTTGTTCAGAAGATGGATTGGAAACCTGTACACCCTATAACACCTTTTATGACATATCTTATCAGGTAAATATCATAATATTTTTTGTATCATCATCCAAAATTACTATAAAACACACTTCAAACCCACAACAAACTGCACAGTCCTAAACACACGAATCATGAAATTTTGTTCTCCATATCAAGATATTATCTTCTCCTGCAAGAGTGGACTCAACCACATGGGCTTAATCTCATCGTTGTTAATTCTTCTTGATAAGGAATCAGGTCCCCCATTTTTATAATCCGTGAATTTATAAACAACACTTTGTACACATCACAATCCAAGTAACACACCACATTTCCTAATAAACAAGTATCAAACATCATGTCATAAATTTAAAAAAGAATAAGGATAAAATAAGATCCACTCTAGGTACTGGGAACACATATACATCTCTCACATCGGTGTACTCTCACTCTGGACGCCATAACTCCACAACACACAAACCAAATGAATGGTATGTCCATGATACACCTTCTCTCAACAATATTGGATCTCTAATATTCGTACCACAAACATCACGACTACCTAAATATTTAACTCTCCACAGTCGATGGAATTGGATAAATCATGAAGATACCAAC
This sequence comes from Viscum album, assembly GCA_963277665.1. Classification (NCBI taxonomy): domain Eukaryota; kingdom Viridiplantae; phylum Streptophyta; class Magnoliopsida; order Santalales; family Viscaceae; genus Viscum; species Viscum album. Next base: position 1,875,145,650 of record OY728142.1, on the reverse strand, counting down.
AAAGATGAGAGACAAGAAAGATATCAGGGATCCCCTCTAACTATTTTGGAAAACCCAACCGACAGTCCACCTCACCAACTCACCCCAACATCTCAAAGGTTCTAACGAACATGGGATAAATCTTACTCCCTCTTCCAAATATCACCCAACCTTGTCATGGGATGATACTCAAGAACATGTGGTCCCCAACCATGAACTACAAGGTCTTCGTCATGCAATCAGAATAATGTTTCTTCCATTCGTGAAATTTTTTATCCTTTCCTAACCATGCTAAACGTACCTCTCCTTCTCTACAACACATTACGACAACGAATAGAGGTCTCCCAAACCTCCATCAAGAACAAAAGTTAATGCCAATGTCATCTATTTCAATCTTCAAATGGATACATGCCAATGAAAAAGTCATATCTATTAATATAATAAAACTGATACAAAGGTAGGTCTCATTCCAAATATTTACCAATGACTACAACACACACTTGCAACATATCCTATAATAATTGGATAGTTTGTTTTGACTTCCCATCTATATATGGGTGGAATGTAGTATTGAGGCATGATTGAGTTCCAATACCATTATGTAATCCCCTCCAGAACATTGAAGTCAATCATGCATCCCAATCCAAGACAATGGACCTTATAACTCCATGAAACCACAACACTTCATCCACATATACCATAGAAAAGTTATCCATTATAATCGACTCCTTAATCATTATGAAGTGGGACAATTTCATCAACTGATCCACTATCACTAAGATGGAATCAAAACTTCCCTAATTTCTAAGATACCCTGTGATGAAATCCATCTAGATTTCGTCACATTTCAACTAAAAAACATCCAAGGGAAAAAATAACCCACTAGGGACACAATTAATGGACATTATCTACTGGAAAACCAAGCACTTTGCAAAATAATCTTCCACCATCCATTAAATCCTAGGACACCAAATCTATATCCTCAAACCATTGTATATCCTTGCAACTCTTGAGTGCACCATAAAAATAGATATATGAAACTCATGAGTAACAACATCCTTAATTACTACCTTAATAAACAACCTTCAATGAAAAAACATCTTGTCCCAACCATTATCTAACCATCACTCTAGACTATCACCATGGACAATGTGGTCTCATGTCACCTCTCTCTCTGAGTCTACCCACTAAGACACCTCCATTGAATGAATTAGAAAAGGTTCTGATTTCATTTGAAACAAAAAAACTCTAACACAATCCACCATTTCATCTATGTACAAGGATACCAACTTCTATCTCACTCTTCATTTATCCACATATTCTAAAACAAAATCTATCTATGAATTCATGATCAATTTTCATCCATGAAATTATCCATTCATGAAGTGCTGGAGAACAAAAAATCATATTACTAGTGATACACCATCCACCCCCACTTCCATAGATTCAGGTCATCCTTGGAAAAGGTATCCCTCAACCTCCTCTAAACCATGAATACCACAAAAAACTCCCCAATGAGCTAATGTCAATATATCATCAATGAAAACTCAACCCTTGATTGGTCCAGATCCTGGGTGGAATAGTTACACTCTTGCAAACCTATCTAACAATACCCATAACAGATTAATGCTTCCTGATGCATCAGCACATATTCCAAAAACAAATGGTAAGTGTAACAAAATACCTCAAACATCACCCCTTCATTATGAAAATGGTGCACTGGATCACTAACCAATATCCCCTTCAGGTAACTAAACAATGCCTGACACGGATAACTCTGTGAAAAATCTTAGTCCTTCCTTGTCAAGGTAGTAAATGAGGTAGTAACATGATATTAATCATGTCCAAACAATTGATAATATAATGCGAGAAAAATGGAACATCAAAACTATTCCACATTTTTGAGTGCTGTCGAAGAAATTATAGCTTTAATAATTTGTAGGTCTACTACCAAACCATAGTGAGACACCACATTCCCCTGGAAATCCACCTCTGATGTCTTGATCACACACTTGGTTATATTTCCTGAGATCTAATTGCATCAAACGACCTAAAACATAATTTTGAAATAGTCTACTTGAACCTCCTTTGAAATTGAGTACATTAAGTAATATTTGATGAATACGATAAAAAATGATCTAGGAACTCATAGAACACAGTGTTTATAATCCACATGAACACAGTTGGTGTGTTTTTTACACCTAATGGCATGACAAGATACTCAATGTTCCCATAAATTCATGAAATGATATTCATTTAGATATAACACTCTTTCACACTTAACTAGTGATATCCATGTCGTAGATCAATCATAGAAACCCAACTCTCCCCACTTAGATCGTGGAAAATATATTATATCCTTGTAAGAGGGTAATGGTTTTTTACTATCTCATGAATCAACCTCTGGTAGTCCATGGTCCACCTCAAAACCATTACCTTACATATTTTAGAATAACAATAGAGAACCTCATAGTTACACTCTATTTTAATCCTCAACTCCCGCAACTCATAAGATGTTATCATATAAGGAGCCATCAAAACCAGAGAATAACCAGGTTGTATTTTAATCTTGAACTAAACATTGTGTTGGGTGGGGGGATTGGATCACAAAATCATTAGGGAAAACATCATTAACGCCCAAAAGACACTAGGAACCACCATAATTTTTGTGTCCACTGATTACATGGATAAATCATCAATTATGTAAATAAGGGACACCACACAATGAATACCCACCAGAAAACTCTACTCTCAAATGAATACAACCCGTTTGATATCTATATGTGTAAAAATAAATATCATTTAGAATTAGTAGATAATAGAATATATAGAATATTACCATTCAATTCCAATGATGGAAATGTATGACTACTTATAAACCAAGACTAGATCACCATGGTGCTAATGTTGTCACATCATAAATCTAAATCCAAGGAACATATCAATCAAGTTAGTATTAACTCCTTTTGTTGTACTCAACACCAAGTTCATGTCAATCATCTCTATGTATAGTCCTCCATATTTTTCTAGAGAGTCTTAAACAAATGATTTTCATGCTCAAAAATCAATAAAGGAACAAACATGGGTAAAAAAACTAATCATACCTCTGTTGAACTATGGACCCACTGGAACTACTGCCTCTACAATGTGCTGCTGACCAAACCCAACTCATCTACCTATTTGGAAATAACCATCCAAAAATCCACAATATATCTATTTTCCCCAAAAATAATCAACATCCTGAGGTCATCCTCTACTTTCTCCATCTCCCCATAGTGCATGAAAATCATGCCACCCCTACTCATAAAATGGTATCACTGGAAACTGCTCCTATGGATTGCGCTGAACCATTCCACCTCAACCAAAATGAGATTGGGGAAGCACTAAGCATTGTCTATATTGACAAACATGATCCCCAAAATCAAAAAATACTGGTGCAATACCCCATGGAAAGTACTAATTCTACTTGAACTTGAATTCTATAAATGAATTTTTTGAGGTAGACTCCGAACTATTTTAATCCTAGAAGGTTCCAGATCCTGATATATGGAACTAAAAACTCTACCTCTCGATGAACACTGTTGGATCCCCTCCTAGGAAAGTATACCTAGAGAGTTAATTCTATTGATCTTCTATAAAATATTATGAAACTCTAGGGACGTTGGAAACAAAAAAGTAGTAACAACATATTGTGTTGAAGGGAAAAGTTCCTCCCCAAGATAGCTCGTATGAGACACCGCATCTGGAAAAATGTCTGTTGAAAAACAAAGAAGGCCCATAAACTTAATTCTCAACACCCTCACTGACATACTCCCCAAGTGAAGGGATAGTACCTCTTATCTATTATCATCATTAATGGTCAATAAAAGGTACATTAATGTAAAATCCTTCTAGAAGACATCCCAAAATATGTCTGCCTCCTTTCGCTCACCAGGATAGATCATCCACCACTAATGTGAATCTCTTCACATCTGACTAACTATAATAGGGACCCTAACCCTGTGGGGGACCGTATATAAATGATAGATCTTCAGCTCTTCTAGGCAACAATCTGTATCCATCTATGAAACACAACCCTCATATATTACCAAATACATCCAATGGAATGAAAAAAATGGCTTCTTCCACTGATCATCCTACTCAACTAGATCAACCCTTTGATGATCTGCTGGATCAGCCAGTCGAACCTCCACTAAATGTTCCAAATGCATATGATGACCTTAAGCCATATATAGAAGGTAATAAATGTTTTCCTAAGCCTAGTTAAGTTTTAATTCTTATTAATAGATATTTTAATTAGTTTTTATTTTCAATATATTATAAAATTTCAAAAACAACCCATTTACAACAAGAACAACACCCATTGTGATACTCATATATTTACAAGATCTTGACCCTACAAGCATGGGTATCTCAATGGGTCATTCAATAATCATAGATATAATGCACTAGATCATAGTGGGACCAAAATTCATGTTTCCTAGCAGGGCTCCCTATTCAAGGTCATTCACCGATGTCAAATGTATGTTTTTTCATAACACCCCATGAAATCCCAACTATGTTTATCTCCAAACACTGTCGTTCCTCTCAACCATTACCTTTGATAGTAGTCCTTAATGACCCCTCCCTTCAAAGATACCCCTCCTGGGTTGATAATGATGAATATGAGATAATAACCCCCCAAGACTCACCTCTTGTAGGCCACATTTTGGTGACTAACACCAAGGGTGTACAAATCTCACAATACGAGAGGAATTACCATTTTTATGAAACAAGATCAATAGATAAGAAGAATCATCCTCAACAAATCAAAAATATTTATAAAATTAATATAACCTATTCCAAATTAATGTATAAATAGAATATATAAAAATTCAATAAGGTCACCAATGTAAATACCCAAAAGAATAGCTATGTAGCGACACACAAACTGTCAAGAATCCTAGATATTAAGGTCCGACACGTTCCACAAAATCCTCCTGGAAACCTAAAAAATGTTTTATATACCATGGTTGAGAATAAAAATATACTCACTGGAAATTAAAAATTATCTTTTGAATATGTTAAATAAGACTAATAATGTCCCTCTGAGAAAATGGAAGAAAAAAACCTAAACATGTATACAACCCAAAACCAACATAACATGTGTATGCTCACAAAGTGAAGCATGTCATGTAACAAAATATAATTTACATTGATGATAGGGTAACCCGAACCAATAACCCACTAGAATGATGATTTTGACCATCATCGTACATACTAGAACTCCCATCCATTCTGTATTCCACAACACATCCCTCCAACACAGAGTTGGGCCTCAAGACACATCCCGCCTTCACACACATGTGACTCACAATGCATCTTCCTAGAACACACATGGGACCCACAAAACATCACATCACATCTCATCCTTATGACACCTATTAATGAGCATTGAAACTCATCCTAATGTGACATTGGAAACAAACCAACACATCCAAAAACACATGGGCTATCACATATAACATGAAGAAACTTGGGACACAAACCATAGAACCAACAAAAACATGGGTTATCAAAACCACCATCTAATGAACTAATATACCTCCGACCATCATATCATGTTTCATACCTACATCACCTATAAACATAGTGGGGAAAAGAGTCGGAACCCATTCATCAATACTCTAAACGTGATATTTGGGAAAGACACCCTCCATCATGATAACATGGGTGTTCGACATAGAGTGATCAAATATGGTCAGGTTTATATACAAATCACTTGGAAATACATGTAAAAACATATAATACTAAACAATGAAGACGATTTTATGGGTTCTTGGACAAAAAAACAACTCGTAATATTGTCACTATTGTGGCTAAATCAAAATTCAAAACACCACACGTCATGAAAGAAACCCAATTTCACATTTCCAACAAATTTGTTTAAAAAAATAATTCCATTAACAAAATCAACCATCTGACATACCAATCATTATGAAATTTTTATTTATTAATTCCATCCCTACCCAGGTAGCTATATAGTACATTACATATTTAGAATCATAATAACAGTCATGGTAAATAAACTATTATCAAATTTAATTAGGCATACCTTATTAAATTTTACTTGTTAATTCTGGGTTCATCACCAAAATTGTATGATCGTGGTGAAACCATTCATTTGCCGAATATACATGTATAACCAATGTTTATGTATAATATTTCATTAGAAAACAAACAACATGCAAGAAAAAATCCATCCAGTACTCAAACATGGACCACCAATGGAACCAATTTTCAATGGGTAGTTATCCCAAAAAATTACAATATCAAATAGAAAAAACACATGAATATAATGCATCACTTTTCCAATCCCCCTCCTTATCTATTTTTATACCAATTTGATTATATTAATTAATCCAGAATGTATTCATAAATTTAATCTTTTTATACACATCCTACATGATGCAAATTAATGACAAATGAAGGAAAAAATACTTGGAAGAAAGATGATCAACTCTTCTGGGTTATGCTAAAAATAGGGGCGTGCATAGAAAATGTGACCCTCCATGGAAACCCAAGAAAACTTTCATATTAAGTACATGTGAATTCATTTGGAAGATGCACTATGCACATCATGTAGAAAGATAATTAATGGATAAATGAATGAGTGGAATGATATTCCATCTATAGGGAGATCTGATCTGAGCCACATATTAGATACAATATTAAATTTTCATTAAAAGTAAATATCACCAACTTCACAAGGATTGACTATTTCAATGCCTCTGGACCCTTAGTAAAATATTGATATAATGAAACCATTTTCTAACGAATCTAAAATGTATTAATGTAGTCATTATGATAAATTCATTTAAAAAAGTCATATAATTAAGAAAAATTGACCCTAGTGTCATAAATGGAAAAAATTAGGTAAATGGGATCCTTTGGTAGTGACACATCATTAGGATGAACCACTTTCAATTCACAGTGATGCATTATTAGGAATGACACTACCCGATGAGACACCGCTAATGAGACACCACCAGTGAGACACTTCTTGGATGACATATCACATAGAACCTAACGCCACCATATTGAGACACATATAGGGAGAGACACCACCAGGTTGATCCCACACTAGGGTGAGATAATGCTATATGATAGGCCTTTATAATGCTTCTCCTATAGGAAAACCTCCAATGATCCACCACTAGGGTGAGACACCACCAGTAATACACCGTTAGGGTGAGACACTGATGAGATGAGATGATGTGGGAAATCACGGAACACTAGAAATTTTACAATGTATTTAAAAATTCATCATATCATTCATTGACACCTAAACCACATATTTCCCCAAAATTAATGTAATAAAAAGTTTTGGGCCATTACATTCTTACAAAATTAATTTCTATAAAAAATTCGTTGAGTTTCCTTAGAAGGTCTATATTTATTTTCTTTCTTTAGTCATTATGGATTATTTTTTTTTGGAATATGTAAAAGGGGTTGGTATATTGTTCTTTATGAGATTTATGTGCCTCAAAATCCATTTTTATCTAGGTATAATTACATATAAGACTCTCTATGATGGATTTCTGTTCCACATATGGCCTCAAACCATATATTAATGTCACCCATTGACATTAGTTTACCATTTTAATTTTCTATGAGTCCATTCGAATTTAGAAATTTATTTTGGTAAATCCTAAATTGTAATGGTGAAAACTAGATTTTTAAAAAGAAATGGTTTTTTAGGAATGATGAATATGATTTTTTATTATTATTTTAAATAAATCCTTAGGAGAGGACTTTTGTTAAATCATTTTTGAGGTTTTTTGGAATAAGTTGTAAGAAAGAATAAATTTTGTTCTTAAAAAGGATTTTTTTTGAGTTTCAGAATAAATATTTGAATGATATGAGAATGATTTTTGGATGTAAAGTCATGTGATTTTATTTTGAGCAAGATAAAAGTTTTGTAAAGTGGGATATAAAATTGGTTTTTGGATACAGGGAGTTTATATTTTGAAAATATAATAAATTTTTGAAATGGAAGGTGGATTGAAAGTGAGGAATCATGGGTGGAATGTCTATTTTGGAGAATGGGAATTTTTTGACCTTTTGTATGACCATGGATAATAACATGGATGGTTATGTGTGAAAATGGTTGGGTGATTATGTGGGTGGATTAGCGACTAGATTGGATTCAATCGGTGAATGAAATGGGTGGCATGGGATTTTGATGTGTGAGGATCAATAGAACACCATTGCAATGTGTTTAAATCCACCTCGTTTTTTTATCAAAATTGTTTTGAAGTGGAAATTGTTTTTGTTTTGACAATAATGGTGGGGGGATTTCTTCCTATGTTTGGGGAATGTTTCTTGTGTTATGTTTTTTGAGTTTGGAAACTCTTTTTGATGGGTTAGTTTTTATTGAGCTATTGGGTTTTATTGGTACACATTGTGTTCCCCAGAAATATTCAATAGATATTAAATGTGTACAATGAGAGGTTTCTCATTAGTATTATTTATTATTTTTCAAACTAAGGATCTTGACCATGAGGTTAAAATGATAATAACAAAACATGTTTCTGGTTAATAGTATCCTCTTGAAGAGGAAAAGTGAATGGGAAAAATAAAATTATATTTAGCAACATTGAGTTTTGTTGTCCTTTAAAGGTGATTTTATACCATTATGCTTGAGGTTTTCCACGATATTGGGGAAGTTAGTCTCTCATAATAATTCTTATTATAATATTACCTAGGAGTCCATCATGGTTGTGTTCATCCAAACATATGAATATGATATGACGAAGGATTGTAAAGGATTAAAGAAGTGTTTTTGTTAAGAGTTGATGGTTTGTTTTGGAGTTATAATTTCACTTTGTAGACCTAATTCAGTATGATCTGGTGTATGTTACATTTAATTCCTTAAAATCATAAAATTTCGAGTGTTGGATTGATCCTAATTTCAAATCAAATGTGTTGGAGATCAACCTATCCACTTTTTTTGACGTGGTTAGGAAAAGATATTTGTTTTCAAGATGTGATGTCTAGGATTCTTGATGGTTCCCTCCTTCCTGTAGTATCTAGATGTGTTGAATGGAATTATAATAATTATGTGGGGGTATAAATCCAAATATGTGGTATCTAGATGTAGTATTAAAAGGATTAAAAATCATTCATCAAATTCTTATGGGTGTGGAATTGTTTTATTTCATCAGTTTGGCGTGAAAGATCATAATAAGCCGTCATATCTGAGTAAAAAAAGACTTATCTTTATTTTCAGTGCCTATGACACTTCAAACGGAGTATTTGTGGTGATTCCAAGAAGGTATGTGGTTACAATTCTATATATTATATTTATCTTTGGGATACGTTTAGAGTCTCATTAAAATGTAATGCTTCTTTATATTTTGGCAGTTGTGCCTAGTGGTGTTCCCTTTTTCATGTGATGTAAATTAGATGTTATAGATCTCCTGATAAATCATCTTATAATTCTATTATGTTATTTTTTTATGAATTCTAAATCATTATCTTTTATAAATAGATGTTTCTATTATGCATATATATTCAGTTTTTATCTTGGTGATCAGAGATATCTAGATTCTTAATACAAGGTAGTAGGTGGTTAAAACATGAGATCTCATGAAAAAGGCCATAGATTGATGCTTGAATATAGTCATCAATCCTAGGGGTGTGAGGTAAATTGGTTTTTTATTTTCTTTAGTGTAGTAATGGAGATAGTTTATATTTTTTGGTTGGATGTTTTTTATCATAGTTTATTTATCTCTTGTCTTGAGTTTCTTTTAGAAGAAACCCATATGGTGGGTTTGGTTGGCTATGTTGGAATGTTCTTTTGTTGTGACACTTTATCAGTTTATGCTAGATAGATATTATTGTTGGGAAGACCCATTGTGGGACTCTTCATTATATCTTCCATGTTCTTGGTTCCCAAATTGTTTCTAATAGAATAGAGTCTATCATTGCCTCTTGTGTAGAGATTTTGGTTCTATGTCGATATACATGAAGTGTATTTATTTTACTTTTTTTGAATTCATAGTTTCTTTGGGCCTTGGGTGTGAATTGGATTTTTTATTATGATCAATGATATATTTTTTTTATGGTTGTGTATTTTCTAGATTGATCATTTTCATTATTATTTATGAAGTGGTCCTGGGTTTTTATTATATTTTGGGAAAGAGGCATAACTTGTGTTTTGAAATAGTTGTGATGTATTTTCATATTTTTTTAGATTATGTGGTTTGGGAATTAATTAGTCTCTGATCAATAAAATGGAAAATGTTAGGGATTTCTGAGAGAGGAAAGCATTAATGGTAGGGGTAATTAATAGATTAAAAAATTCATTTCTGTCCTTTGATATCTTTTATCTTATTGCCTTGGTTTTTGGTATCTGGATTTGGGTTTGAAGGGACATTATTTAGATTTTTGGTGTGTTTTTCTCTTAGAACAAGGTCTATACAGGTTTTGAGAAAAACATGTTTCATGACACATATAACTATACAAGCCTTAGAGTGCTTATAGATGAGGGAGAAAACCCCTTAAAATATTATTCAAACTCTTATTATTTTGTATCAGAATCCACTATAAAGATTCATATACATTTCAAAATGTTGGTGCACAATATTCAAACTACGTGTCCTAACCATTAATGTGATAATTTTTTTCCATAATGGGGTGCACAGTGGGGCCATATTTTGTTAAACTGTGTAGCCAAAACATTCAAGCTATAATGATCGACAAAATTTTGAAATTCAAACTCTACCATATCATGATTTTTATCCCAAAATGAATATCCACTTCACCCTTGGTTCTTATGTCACTAAGGGGCTCCTCATTGGTTCACCAAGATTCCTCTTTCCTACGCTAGTGTTTATTTTTTTCGACATGTTTTGTGGTAAATATCTCATGGTATTATTCTCTCATATCATACCTCTTCCATCTCCAACCATTTTCTTCAAGGTTCTTCTCCTCCTATGGTCATGTTAAAATAGGGTTTCTTTTTTCACTTAGTTTATATAGGTGTTTTGTATCATTAAGTTTCTTCTTGGAAGATATTGGTTCTTGGAACCTTTAAAGGTGGTTTATGTTGTGAATTTTTGAAGTGTGGTAAGATTTTTATAGGTCTCCCTTTTAGAATGCCTTTATTATTTAAGATTCAATGGTTTCATGCATGTCGCACCTCCATTGTACGCTAAACTAATTTTTTAATTATATAAATTATTGTTCTAGGTGAAAAGTGGTGGTTTATAAATTATAATGTGATAAAAGGAATTGTATTGTTAAATATTTCACCCCAACCATTCGATTAAATGCCATGTTTTATTTTTCAGGTTCTTTTTGATATATAATGTATGGTTTGGATTTTTGAATATAATTGAAATATGAGGAATGGTTATTTGTATTGCTAAAATGGTATTTTAATGTAGGTTTGGATTTTATAGAATGTTTTACTAGAATTAGAAGAATTATTTGGCATGTGATTATGGATAATGGCCCATTTAATTTTTTGTTAGTAATGGATTTATCTTGAATGTGTGATGTGATTGTTTAAAATAGATTTTAAATTGATCCATATGTGTAAAATGGAATTTTTACACCAATTTAAAAATTATGATTTGGTTCTTTTAAAGTTATAGTTTTGGGGATATTTATTAATGGTCTATTTTGAACTTTTTTAATAATAAAGGAATTGTTAAACATTAAAACAATCATTGGAAAAACTTTGTTCATTATTATATTAATATTGAATTAGTTGTATTTCCTAACCATGGAATCATTTTATCCCATTTTATTTTTTTTGGAAATGGTAATCCATTTCATTGAATCCCTCGTGACCTATGAGTTATATGGGAATCTTTTGGCTATTAGGGTGTCATGGGGTGATTCCTATTGTGAAAATTATTGAATATTTGTATGTGAGTGTATGTTTTATTGACATCAGTTGGCTCTCAAATCATCTATACTATTGACATTGAGAACCTAGAATAGCTATTGAATCTTATGAGAATGATTATTGCATAGTTAGGTTACACACTAGCCAGTGGCCCATTGTATGGGGTATATTTATTATTATTGTTATAGGATTTGTCCCATCGGTTTATACAATGCAGAGTGTTGCACAGTGTGTTATAACACATTATTTTCATCGAGTGAGGCATTCTATCTGGTTTGATTCCACTTGTATTAGAATGTTCTATATTATTCACGATATCCTAGGTTTCTCCCATGCTAATTATATTAGGACCCAACATTAAACATTACATAATCTAGAATTAAATGAATAATTCACATTGATGATCTTTTCAGGTTTAGAGTTTTGATAATTAGGCCATAAATATTACATAACAACATTAAAATACATGTATACACTACTAATCAGTATCCATTTTTTATAAAATAAAAAAACTCTTAAATAAATAGAGGCATGTCTTGTTCCATGTTTTAGATAGCATGACTTTTCCTTGATCTCATCCTTGACCATATTTATCTCTATGTCCTTTGAAAAAAAATCAAAACATGGGATGATTATAAAAAATATAGTAAGGGTTATAAAATATTGAAAAGAAACATTATCCCATCAATAAATACAAATCTATGAAACCATACTTTTGAATCATAACATGCCTCATGAAATCTTATGATTTATGAATAACATAAAGAAATAATAAATCAGAAAGGTATATTTTGGAATTCATAACATACTTACATTGCAGCTATCACAGCTACATTGGGGTCACATATGGAATACCCATCACAGTATATTACATAAATATCTTAGGAGAAACATAACGTTTACCCCCATCATGTAACATAATGAATTAGAGAGCTATCTCGGGCTCACACGGCCTAGGTTTATCATGGAACCATGCGTATAGATAAAAAGTTCCCAATAACCATAACATTTTCATAACACATAAACAAAGCATAAAGGAAAGATAAAATTTCTGCATTGCAATCACAATATATCATTTCAAGATATTGACATAATCAAGGCTTTATCAAACCATTTTCAAAACCATTTACAACATTTAACAAAAATATTTTTTAATCGGAGTGTCCCATACAACTTTAGAGATTTTAAATGAATTATCATTTGAAAACATTAAGGTCCATATAAATAAATAAATCATAACAACCATATTTGAAAACATCGAAATTAATGATAAATATTTAGAAGAATAAATCTAAAAAACACTAAAAATAATATTTTAGTTAAATAGTTTTTAACAAAATGAGAGACGCTTGAATACAAATAATGGAGGAAAAAATTTAATCAGAACATTATAATATAATGAGAATAAATTTATTCATGATATAATATGCCAAATGATAGTATATACACTATATAAGAATTAATTGGTGCATAACAACAATGAAGTATCAATGGAATGTAAATTAAGATGAAATCACATCTAAAAATGGTAACCTTAGATGAAAGATAATATATTACATAATAATGTGTGAAAAATATAATTAAAGTCTATATGATTGGATATTCAGTGTAAATAAATCATAGTACATTCACACATGTTCTATTTAATACAAAACCAATGACTTGGATGTTTAACTCAATGAATGGAAATTGAGTTAAAATTACTCTTATCAAGTTTGTATCGAAGACTTGAGAATTTTTCAAAGAAGTGATTATGTGTATCAAATTTATATCCACACAAAGGGGAGTCTAAATTTTCACATAAATAAATAAATTGTGATTCTACACATAATAATAACCTGACATAATTTTGAATCAGATGATTAACCTATGGAATGAAAATTTCATTAAAATGTTCCCTTACAGATTTGGTAACTTACGAAACATACACCACATGAAAGAAGGATAATTAAATGAATATTTAAATACCCATAAATGAAATTTTACTACACAATGAGTAAAATAACAGGAAGTAAGTACACCACACAATAAAAATAGCGATAAATATAACATCAATCGCACGAGAATAAAAAGTGAGATAAAACTTCGTACCACACTGTAATCAATTGAGTCGTATGAACAAAAGTTAATAACTACCAAATTAATCACAGAATACCACTAATATAAAGAGAACCATGATAATATATATCAAATGGAAGTACCCAATACACCATGTGCAATAATTTTGTGGCAAATAATTCCAATCTCATGGAACTAAAAGTGAGATAAGAAATCCCTTACCTCGTGTCCGACTTGGCTTTTTGGTAACTTTTTATTCCTAAATAATATATATAAGTAAATTTATAAATGATTAAGAACACTTTTTAATTATTATTATTCTTTTTATATCACTTATTACCATTTCATAAAGAATATGTAATCATTTATGTTAATAATGGTCGTTTTGTCGATATTTGGTACTTGAGTAAAAAATAAACACCTTATACTTACATGTTGTACATGTCGTCAAGAGTCCATTATCTCTAGAATTATATTAATGATTTATATATCATATATATCTTATATATCCTGTATATATATGTATTTATAACATTACATAACATTTGGAGATATGAAATGAAATGCACAGTTCATGGAGACGGTAAGTCGTACGTATTTATGAACGCTACTTTCATTTATATTTTGAATTTTAAATTAATGAAAACATAATGTTACACAGTTATATTATATTTCAAGTAAAATATAATATATAATTTTAATAACTACATCATTTATATGCCCCACATATGGTATGAACAAATCATATCGCTTTGAGGGGGTGGTAGTCCGCACTTCCTCAAATGAAATTATCGTGTTCACTCATACTGGAAGCATAATGGTATGATATAAATTAAAAATAGAAAATAATAAAGGAAAAAATAATATATATATATATATATATATAATATAATTATAGTGTCATCTTAATGCCCACCATGAGAGGTAGTATGAGATATTTGAACAATCATCTTTTCGTGAGAAAGTAATTTACCGTCTACAGAAACAGTATGTTCTTTATTCATTAGATAGAGGTGTGTGTATGTGTTGTTTAGATACCTCTCATAAAAAAATAATATTATATTGATGATACTAGTGTTTTTATAATCTAAAGGAATGAATAGAGTTTAGGAGATGGATATGAAAAATAAACAAAATAAAACAACAGAATTTAAATAAAACATTTACCTTTAATTTGGGTAACTTCCTTTGGTTTGAACCGAAAGGACTTCTTGAAGTGCCTTTTTCCTATGTTAAGGATTCTAGGAGTAGGAGAGGTATCTTGAGAGATTATTTAGGAAGGGTTTTAACGATCCAATGGGCTTGAGAGGTGTGAGTAATGAGTTAGAAGTGATGGATTTTATAAGGGGGAGGAGGGGCTCTTTATGAAAGTCTGATAATATTATTTTATTATATAATGATATTCGGTTTCTAGAGGTCCCAAACTCATTAAAGTCGATGATAAGATGAATCATGGTAGATAAAAATTCATCAAATAAATATTTGGTAGGTTTTTTATGTTATTGTTATATATATAATATTATTTATTTAAATGACTTATTAATTAGGTAAACACTGCATCATTATTGTGTCATAAATAATTTAATTTATTCGATGTTTAAAAATTAATAAAAAAAATACCATGATGTAGGAAATATTTTAAGACTTCCAAAGAATATTAATAGTCTAAATTATAACTTATATAACCCCATGAAATAATTGATTTACTAAAAGATGTTTTTTATGTCGTTTTTTCCTTTACTTTAAATTAATTAATCAAAAGTGTCATTATCACTACCATGTGGCTCCATGGGTTCCCAAAATCGACCCAAAAATGACCACGGTCATATGTGACTTAAGAAATAAGGTTTGGACAAGTGTTAAGATCATTGTGTATTATTAAATTATTCTTTTTAACTTAAATTACCATATTTACCTTTAACCGCGGTAAATAAATGTCAACAGTTACTATTCACCAAAAATTATTTTAATCTTATTGAACAACATTTTACTTACTAATAACAACCATGGATGTTGGATTTTTTAAATTCAATTCACAGAGTTGTTTAATTTCATTTAAATGAAAAATGTAGTTCTTTTAACTATTACTAAGTGGTTTCACTATTCATCAAAAAATAAAGTTTTTCAGAAAACTACCAAAAATTCAGATTAAGCTATATTTGATATACTGAATTCAAAAATGATGTCTATTTTACCAAATTATAAACATAGAGGTTGCATTAATTAACTCAAAATTAATTTCTATTATCAAAACAAAGTATGTCTTTAAGAAACAATAACTATCAAAAGATTGATACTTGTTTGTGTCCAATTTCAATGTGAAATTAATTCCAATTACCAAAAGTTGTTTAAATGGTAAAATTTTATTCTAATTACACTTTAAAACCAATTAAAAATATAATATAATTATATAAATAAATTACGTTTAAAGGAGGTTTTCAATTAAAATACAGTATTTTCAATAATCATTAAAAATTGAATTTTATCAGAAAAATACCAAAAAAATACCCAAAGTAAATTTGGGTGTCCCTATTATAAAGAAGAATTTTATTTGGTCAAATATAATTTATAAAATTAACGAAAACTAGATTTAAAGAGGGGTTTCCATTAAAAGGTGATAAATCAATCTTTTAGTGAATATTAGAGTATTTGTGCTTAAAATTAGATTCATTTACATTTTAAACCTCTAACTTTTATGGGATAAAAGTAAAAACATTTAAAAAACATGTATAATCATATTTTAGTTATTTTTATTCACTCCCACCAATACAAAAGCTAGGTGTTAACAAACATTTTAAATAATAATATTATATTAGTAGTTTGCAACGTATGATTTCAATGAAACCTATTGTTGCGTATCAGGTAAGCCATTGAACATAGCACCCCATTAAAGAAAATCTAATAATTAATTTAAAAATATAAATAAATATGAAAATTTCTTATTCTTTATTTACCTAGGATGTTACATACTTCCCCCCTTTTGGTAATTGCGTCCTCAAAATTTTAAAATTGGGCTCAGAAACATCATTGAAAGTCCCACATTGGAAAAAGAGTCAATAAATCTATCACTTTAAAATATAGTAAGAGAAGTAAAAAGGTCACCCAAGAAAAAATATACTAGGATACCTTGAAACAGTAGATATGGAATAGAAAACAAACCATCATTTTCTGATGTAGAGTGATATAAAACATGACTATGAGAATGTTAACAACCATAAAATCACAAAATTTTGATGGGTTAAACAGTCCTTGATTTCATAGTATGAAAAGTTAACAAAAAAAGTTTTTGTTCTAAGTTAATTTATATAAATATGAGGAATTTATTTATGAGATTAAATAAAAAAGGAAATATACTTACTTGACAGGTAGACTTTCATCCATTACTAAATTTCTACTACAAAATTATTATTTTTTCATCAAACTATGAGTATTCAATATTACTTGTTCACATTGAAAGTGTTGTAATCAACTTCTAGATAATCACATAACCCAAAAAATATGAAATATATTTTTTCTATGTCTTTAGGCATTAACCATAACCAAAATGGTTTGTGCGAGATCAAATAATACCCAAAATGGATAATCTTTTACAAAAAGAAAAACTACTCGTAATCTCTAAAATTTTTCAAACAAAATCCAAAGTTCAACAAAGACCATTTGATAAACAATTTCCCATAAAATTCTACAAAGTAATCCAAACTATGATTGAAACCCAAATATTGGAAGGATTTAAGCACATAGTCTTCCAAGATAAATCTTAATATTTATATCCAAATAACATTAGTTACTCTTAAAGTCTCATACTGAAAATTGTTTAACCTAATCACATATTCTCCATGATAGGTTAATAATTTACAAAGATAACCCAAAATAAACTTATTCTTGATTTATAAAATCAACTAACTAAAATAAATTAATCATACTAACCATTGACCTCACGTAGTCCAGTGGTAGGTGAGAAATCCCAGTCTCACATTGGTTGTGGGTTCAATTCCTGCAGCTTTGTCCGACGCGACAGGTTGTCATGTGGTCTACATGTTTTCCTTTTTCAAAAACTATATAATTTTATAACATTCCAAAAAAGAGACAAATTCTTCTAATATAACCATAACATATTTTAACCACAAAGTATTTCTAATAACAATCATTTTGCATCCCAAAAATTCATTAACTTGTAATTGAATCAAATTCAAGTGTCATATAAACCCAAATGGTTCTTGATAACTATATCCAAAAAAGAAAAGATAATTATTCCATGAATAAAATTTTCATATATCAAACTCTAGGGTTACACATACTACAAAAAATCATCTAATATAATCCCATAATCAAAAGAGCCTTAATAATTTTAATCATTTCAACATCCTAAAATCTAATATAACTCTTGAATCCCTTATATGTTTGCATCTTACTAATTCAATGTTCATCATTATCCATTTACCATTCCTTCCCAACTTATTCTGATATACTTTGTTCCTACAAACAAAATCATGAATCATATCCTTAGATTCAAAAATGTATAAACATCAATTAAGAAATAATCCATATGTTTGATTGGTAATTGTCAGTTTCTTCATCCTAAATCAAAATGGTATTAGGTATTGGAAAACATCAATTTGTACGATACTAATGATACCATTCCCAAAACCTCTTAGTAAGATATATGTTTGTATAATGACCGTGCACAACACATTTAAAACATTCAATTTATCGCTCATAAATAACGTCATTCCATTTCCTAGAGTCAACTAGATGCTTCCTTTTTCCATGGAAGGTTATTTCTTTATGGCCTTAATTTCCACATCTATATCATCTTACCATCCCTTTGAAACATTTTACTATGTGTTTATTTCCACATACATGACACATATGTTTTTTAATATACTTACTTTTATGATTATTACCTGATCTTCCATGGGGATTTGTTTCTCGCATATACGATGCCTTATAAAAATCACCAAGGTTCAGGTGGTCAATCATGGCTCTACATAGTTGGTTGAGAAAAACCACAAGAGTTCTCATTTCATCTCCAATTTAATTTAGTTGCACATTCAGAAAACCATCACAGTTTTCTTTACACTAACTGTTACTTTGTTCCAGCTAGGTCTAACTATTTACTAATACCAAAAAGGTAAGTGTGTGTATATCAGTAAAATCATAATATAATATCTTATGAAGAGGCTAAATACTAAGATATACTTATTAAAGTTATATTAAACTCTTTAACTTTATCCAAAATAACTGTGAATCATTCTAAAATCCTAACCATTATGGTAATGTCACTTATTCTTAAAGAAAACCCTAACCTCTAACGTTTTCTAAACAGACCTTTGATACCAACTATAAAGACATGGACTTAAACATTACATAATAATAAATTAAATGAATAATTCACATCAAAGATCTCTTTAGGTGTATATATTTAGAGAATTAGGCCATAACTATTACATAACAACTTAAAAATTACATGTAGACACTACTACTCAGTATCCATTTTTCATAAAATCAAAAAACTCTTAAAAAATAGATACATATCTAGTTCAATGTTTTAGACAGCATGACTTTTCCATGATCTCATCATTCACACTATTCATCTTTATGTCATGTGAAAAACATTTCAAAACATGGTATGAGCATAAAAAGATCGGTAACGGTTATAAAATAATTAAAAGAAACATTATCCCATCAATAAATAAAAATCAATGGAACCATACTTTTCAATCATAACATAACACGTGAAATAAAAAAAATTATGAATAACATAAGGAAATCATAAATCATAAAGGTAACTTATGGCATTCATAACATACTTAAATTGTAGCTATCACAGCTAAATACGGGGGTCACAATTGGAATACCCATCATAGTATATTCCCGAAATCTCTTAGTAGAAACATTAATGTTTACCTCCGTCACGTTACTCAATGCATTGGAGATCTATCTCTGGATCACCCGCCCTAGGTTTATCATAGTACCACTTGTATACGTAATCAATTCCCGATTACCATTACATATTTATAACACATAAACCATGAATAAAGGAATGATAACATTTCTTCATTACAATCACAATATATCATTTCAGGATATTGACATAATCAAGGATTTATCAACCCATTTTCAAAACCATTTAAAACTTTTGATAAAGAGATTTTTGAATCAAAGTTTCCCATACCACATTAAATATTTTAATAGAATTGTTATTGAAAAACAATAATGTCTATATAAATAAAAAAATCATAACAATCATTTTTTTAAAAATTGACATTAATGTGAATTATATTGAAGAATAAATCTTTAAAACAATATTTTAGTTAAATAGTTTTTAACAAAAGGAGAGATGCGTGAATAAAAATAATTCAGAAATAAATTAAATCAAAATAATATAATTTCATGATAATAATGTTATTCATAATATAATATTCCATCTGACAGTATATACACCATATAAGAGTGAATTGGTGCATAACAACAACGAAGTCTCAATTGAATGTAAATTGAGACCAAATCCATTATAAAAATAGTATCCTTAGATTAAGCATAAATAAATTACATAATAATGTGTGAAAAATATAAATACACTCAATATTATTGGAAATTAGGTGTAAATCATTCATAGAACATTCACACATGTTATTTTTAATACAAAACCAATGACTTGGATGTTTAACTCAATTAATGGAAGTTGAGTTAAAATTAATCTTATCAAGTTCATATCGATGACTTGAGAATTTATCAATGGAGTGATTATGTGTATCAAAAGTATATCTACACAATGGGGATTGGAAATTAAAACATAAATAAAGAAACAGTGATTCCACACATAATCATAACATGACATAATTATGAATTAGATTATTTACCCAAGTAATTAACATTGGGTTAAAAAGTTCCCTTACTGATTTGGTAACATACGAAACATAAAACACAATAAATAAGGATCATTCAAGGAAGATTTAAATTAGAATAAATGAAATTATATTACATAAAGAGTACAATCATGGTCATTATGTACACCACACAAGGGAAATAGCAACATACTTAGCATCAATCTCACGAGAATAAAAAGTGACATAAAACCCTTTATCATGTTGTAATCAATTGAGTCGTGTGACAAAAATGAATAACCATCAAATTAATCACATAATAACATGAATATAAAGATAATCATGATAGTATATATCAAATGGCAGTAGAAAATACACCACATGCAATGAATATGTGGTGGAAATCTCGTTAAATTATAAGTGATATAAGAAATCCATTACCCCGTGTCGGACTTGACTTGTTTATTCCTTGTTATTCTTGAATAATAAACTAAAATTAATTTATACATGATTATGAACCCTATTTAATGTTTATTTTTCCTTTTATATCACTTATTACCATGTTATTAACTATATTTAATCATTGATGTTAATAATGGTCATTATGTCGATATTTGGTACTTGAGTAAAAAATAAACACCTTATAATTACTAGTTTTCCATGTGGTAAGGAGTCCATTATCTCTAGAATGGTATTAAAGATTTAGATATCTTATATATTATATATATACAATATATATATATATATGTGTGTATTTATAACAATACATAACATTTGGAGATAATAAATGAAATGCACCGTTCATGGAGACAGTAAGTCATTCGTACGCATGGATGCTACTTTCATTTCATTTTCATATTCTAATATAATGAAATATTAATTCTATATTTTTATATTATAATTCAACTATAATATCATATATAATTTCAATAACTCCATCTTTTACATGTCCCACATATTTTATGAATGAGTCATATCACTTTGAGGGGGCGGTAGTCCGCACTTCCTCAAATGAAATTATCACATTTACTAATAATGGAAACCATAAAGGTGTGCTATAAATTATAAATATAGAAGAATAAAAAAAATAAACATAATATATATCATATATAAATACATTTTCATAATAATGTCCACCATGAGTGGCATTAAGAGATATTTGGACTATCATCATTTCGTGATGCAGTACTTCGCCGTCAACAGAAACAGTATGTTCTTTATCTATTTGATAGAGGTATGTGTAAGCGTAGTTAGAATAATTATCATAAAAACACCCAATTATATTTAGGATACTGGTTTTGTTATAATATATAGTAATGAAAAGAGTTTATGAGTTGGAGAAGTAAAATAAAACAAAATAAAACAAAATAATTTTAGAGAAACTGTTACCTTTTATTTGGGTAACTTCCTTTGGTTTGAACCAAAAAGACTTCTTTATGTGCCTTATGCCAAAGGTAAGCCTTTTATGAGGAGGAGAAAAATATTTAGAGGTTATTTGGGTAGGGTTTGGATGATCCAAGGGGCTTGAGAGGTGTGAGGAATGTGTTATAAGTGAGTGTTTTTTTAAGACGGAGGAGGGGATCTTTATGAATGTGTGATAATATTATATTATTATATAATGATATTCAGTTTCTAAAGGTCCAAAACTCATTAAGGATGAAGATAATATGAATCATTGTCGAAATAAATTCATCCAATAAGAATTTTATAGGTTATGGGTGTTATTTTAATATTTATAATCTTATTTATTTAAATGATTAATTAATGATGCAAACACTGTATCATTATTGAGTCATAAATAATTTAATTTATTCGATGTCTAAAAATTATAAAAAAATATTTCAATTTAGTAAATCATTTTATCTTTCCAAATAAAATTTATAGTCTAATATATGTCTTATATAAACCCATGTAAAAATTTATTTACTAAAAGATATTTTTTATGTCATTTTTGCCTTTAAATTAATTAATCTAAAGTGTCATTATCACTCCCAAGTGGCTCCATGAAGTCCCAAAATCGACCCAAATATGACCATGGTCGTAAATTAATCAACCCATAATGTTAGGAAATGTGTTTAGGTAATTTTTTATTATTATAATATTCTTTTTACCTTGAATTACCCTATTTACCTTTAACCGCGGTAAATAAAAATCAAAAGTTACTATTCACAAAATATTATTTTCATCTTATTGAGCCAAATTTTACATAGTAATAACAAACATTTATGTCATATTTTTGAAATTCAATTCTCAGAAGTTGTAAAATTTCATTTAAATGAAAAAGTCGGTTTTTAACTACTACAATGTGGTTTTACTATTTATCAAAAATTGATTTTTCTCAGAAAACTACCAAAAATTCAGCCTATGATATATTTGATATTCCGAATTCAAAAACTATGTCTATTTTAGCAAATTCTAAATATATAAGTTACATTAATTAATTTAAAATTAATTCCCATTTTCAAAACAA
The DNA here is from genome assembly GCA_963277665.1 of Viscum album. Lineage (NCBI taxonomy): Eukaryota > Viridiplantae > Streptophyta > Magnoliopsida > Santalales > Viscaceae > Viscum > Viscum album. Next base: position 1,875,122,417 of record OY728142.1, on the reverse strand, counting down.
ATAGATTGTTTTCAAGAAACAATAACTATCAAAAGATTAATACTTGTTTTTGTACAATTTCAAATTGAAATTACTTCCAATGAGAGAAATTGTATTAAATGGTAAAAATATATTCTAATTAAACAATGAAACCAATTAAAAATATAATCTAACCATTTAAATAAATTATATTAAAAGGATGTTTTGAATTAAAATATAGTATTTTCTCTATTAATTAAAAATTAAATTTTATCATAAAAATAAAAATATATTACCTAAAAGAAATTTTTTGTGTCCCAATTCTAAAAAATAATTTTATTTTGTAAAATAGAATTTATATAAGTGACCAAAACTATATTTAAAAAAGTTTCACCATTAAATGGTGTTAAATCAACCTTTTAGTGAATATTAGAGAATTTAGCTTTAAAATTAGATTAATTTACATTTTAATCCTATAACTTTTATTAGATAAAAGTAAAAACATTTGAAAAACAAGAATAATCAAATTTTAGATAGTTATATTCATTCTCGCCAATACAATATCTTGGCTTTAACTACCATTTAAAATAATTATAGAATATTATTATTATGCATAGTAAGATTTCAAGGAAAATTATTGTTGCGTATTAGGTAAGCCATCAAAAATATCATCCCCTTTAAAATAAAATTAATAATTAATTTAAAAATATTAATAAATATAAAAATTTCATATTCTTTATTTAGCTGTGATGTTACAAATTATTACTTAGTCACATAAGAAGGATGATTGACACTCCTGATTGGTTGACCAATCTTATCTAATATATTTTCATTTCACTTGATTAGTAATTATTATATAAATTCTTGAGGAGTATTTTTCATTAAAAATGTGCTGAAATGTTTTCATTTATTTCTGTGAAAAATGTTTGGAAAAATCATTTTCAATTACTTATTATCTTTATAATGAAATTTCATTAGTCTTCTCTCAAATGATTATATACCTTTTTTGGAAAAATAATTTAGTATTTAATAGAAAAATGATCATAGTACATGATATGTTAAAATGTAAACTTTATGGAAAAGATTGATTTGGAATATTTTATTTCGAACCGGATGTTGATGATTCTTTTATTTCAAATTAAATGAATTCTAGATATATGTTTCAGGAATTCCTACTGAGTTTTAATACTAACACCTATAATCTTATCTTGCTTTTAACTTGGGGTGTATTTCTAAGCATGGCCAGGAATGTTGTGGGTGATGCTTGGTCTAATAATGGGAGAGTGACACTCAGGGTCACATTGAGATCTTTTGGTTGACTAGTTTGGTTTGTGGTTTGGTTTTATAGTTATTTGTATTGTCATTAACCGCCATCACCAAAAGGAGGTAATGGTCAGCAGATTTCCAGGACCTTCCTTCTTTAAGTTGAAGGAGGGATAATGACCCCTGAAACCCGCCTTCAATAGGTCCCGAAGTGGCGACCAACACCAAGGGTATAAAGTCACACACAAAATGGAAGGCATTACACTTTTTCTTTTAATCGGATCAGAAGATAAGATAGTGAATCCCACAACACCAAAATTGAAAGTAAATGTAAAGCCAAGAACCATTCCCAATGCATGTTACAAATATAAAATCCACAATATATTAGGAGACTACAAAGCAAAATACTGGAAGAAGGAACAACATCAACTGCAAAGATCTGACACAAGTTCTGAGCTAGTACGGTCCAGCACGATCCCCGAAGTCCTCCTGGAAACCTGAAAGTAGTTTTATATATGTAGGGTGACAATACAAGTATACTCAGTATGGAAAATCCAAATACTCTCATCCACAAGTGGGGAGGCATACTAAGGCACTATGAGAAAAGACATAACCAATCACCTAGCATAGAAACTAACCACCCAAGCCTCACCAAGGCACACTTCCCAAATAACGCAAGTCAAGTAATGTATAGTAATAGCACATTGATGTTTGGGTACCCCACACCACTTTCTCACTTGTTGTTGAAGACATCCTATGCATCGAACCAATCCCACCATTCTCATCACAGTCCCACTGCCATACCCCGCCCGCAGACACCTAGGACACAACCACACATCCAGCCCGCAAACACCTGGGCCACAACTTCCTCATGTAACCATGCCTAAAAACACCTAGGCCAGAACAACCACTGCCACGCCCGAAGACACCTGGGCTAGAAGAACTACTTCCATGCTCGAAGACACCTGGGCCTCATCCCGAAGATACTTGAGAAACCAGCTGCCCACAGACACCTGGGCCAACTACCACACTACCCTGCCCGAAAATTCTTGGGCTAATAATGGACTTCAAGCCATCACATCCTTTCCGAAGAGTCTTGGGCTATTCGGGAAAGGGAGCAGAAAAGAGATAATTACTAGCCACTAATAAAAGTGTTGGGAAAAAAACCTCCCACATGAAATGGGGTTGTTCGGCACTAAGTGATCAACTTGGGTGGGGCACGAATAAGAAACACAAAAACTAAAAGTATATGTATAGTTAACAAGCACTCACCCAATCTAGGATTCTCTTCAGCCAGCCTAAAGAACACTATCCTTACTCTTCATTCATAAGAGAAGAGAAAAAAACCAATTCCCAAGTCACAACTCACCCCAAACCAAATCCCTATTTGTCCCATCCTTGTTTTCATGTTCAATAATAATGTTTAAATATGTTTTTGTACTACTGGACAACTAACTTCATAAGCAGAAACCAATGGAAAAAAGTTATAACCAACAATAATTTAAGCATTCACACCCAGTTATATTGAAAAGTCACAACAAAAAATGGATAAGGGAGATCCCTCGAAGTACTGCAACCAAAAAACCCCATGATACAGCCCCATGTCCCCAAAATCTAGGATCCAATGTTTTCTCAACAACAGAGGGTCCCACCTCAATTCGTGATATAAGAAAAAGTAATCACATCGCCTCAAAGTATAAGAACAGGGGATCCCATCCCCACCCGCATCGCCCCATCAATCTAAGCCCCATCCAAGAAAACCATATGGTCACCCGAAAATGGCATGTGAAGGAAAAACAACCAACCCACTACCACCAACACAAGTTAGGCCCATGCAGGTATTTTTAGATTTAAAAGATTTAACACACTCCATGGTTTCAATTCCACTGGTCTTAAACCAGGTTTATCATAGAAAAGGAGTTATTCCTAGTGCTTCCAATTTATTTATCCAACCATACGTAACTAACCAATTTCCTATACACAGAAAAAGGTTCACAACCAAAATAAAATCCATTTAAACATCACAAAGGGTAAGTGTTTATTAATGCACATAGAAATACCACCAACGACCATGATTTTCAGTATGTGTAAGCCCACACAATTTCGAAATCATTAATCATGAAAGAGAAGAAAAACATAGCAGCATCATCAAGCACACCCCTCCCCTTCATTCGTTAGAATCCGTTTATTAACTTCATTTAAGTTTGGTTCATCCAATTCTAAATAAGTAGTAGCATACCCACCCCGCAAGATACACAGAAAAGAGGGACGATGGTGAAACCCCTACATGTTTGATCAAGGATCGATGTTTTTCTCCACATGCCAAGAACATGGGATGCACGATTTTTCATGGGAGGGACGTCGGGAACTCCAAGGATGAGCAGACAACTTCAGCCTAGGTGAACCACAAGTCTCGAGAAGGAGGGACTTCAAGCACACCAGGGAGAAGATAGAAGTCATCCAAAAAGGAATAAGGGGGATGGAGAACTTCTTCTTCTATATATAGATAAAATCCCATTGTTACGTGATAAGAAATTTGAACGCCTTGGAAGTCGGATCATGGTTCTTCCACGCATTTGGGTGGTTACAGATTACTGCATTAATTGTTATTTAGTAGGGAGGATCCTTTGATTTTTAGATATTAATTAAGGGATTAAAAAGGTCCTTGAAATGCATAAAAAAATTAAAAAGGCCTAAAAGTGGGGTTATGGGGGAGGATGTAGAAGAAAAGCCCGCCAAGGCTGGGTGACATTGATCGGTCCCACCGATCAGTTGCGCCGATCAGTCTCGCCGATCGGTCTCGCCGATCCGTCTCACTGATCGGTCACACTGATCGGTCACGCCGATCGGTCCCATCGATCAGCCTGTCGATCGGTCGCGCCGATCGGTCCCGCCGATCGGTCGCGCCTATCGGTCCCACCGATCGGTCCAATCGATCGGTCTCTCTGATTGGTCATTCCAGAATTTGGCAAAGGGAGGGGTCATGAGGGTCTTGGACTTTATATCAGATACCTTTCAAACTATTCTTGCCCCTGAGAATCTAGAACCAGTCCCAAATGAAAGAGGGGGGGTATGAACAACCACTTCAGAAGATACCTATCTGGAGTGAACCTCTCTGACATAGGAACACCCTTTCTCCTACACAACCACAGATGCCCTACCACTCCTTTCTCCGTGAAACCATGAAAAACAAAAGACTAAACCGTCTGGCCAGGTGGGAGAGGGGTTTCCCTTTCTTTGTGTGAAGATACTATCTGCTTTGGGTGGCACTTACTCGACCGCACGGGTTTAGGTGCATCCACATTAATGAATCCTAACTATGAATTAGGTCCTCCCCTACCAATCCTTTAGGAAAGTTCACACACATTCACAGAAAAGGAAACTGCACATCCCATAGTCAACAAGGTAAAGCATTACATAGCAAACAAGTACTGACAAAACAGGATTAAACTCAAAACAACTCTGGGTACTGGGCATGAATCTGAGCTTCCCTCTCCCAGGTACTCTCCTCAAGCCCCACATGACTCCATAACATGCGATCCAACGGGATGGCTCATCCACGAAGCACCTTCTCCGCATAACCCTCGATCATCACTAGTTGTTCCATGAAGGTTTCATCGTCTTTGATATCTAACTCTCCCCAATCGAGGACATGGGAGTTGTCGTGTAGATATCGACGAAGTTGGTACACATGGAAGACATCATGCACCCTTTGCAGGTGTGGTGGAAACGCCAGCTGATAATCCATCTTTCCGACCCGGTGTAACAGCTCGAAGGGTCCGAGGAAACTGGGAGAGAGCTTACTTCCCCTGCCAAACCTCTGCTGCCCACGCCGAGGGGAGACCTTCAAGAACACGTGGTAACTAACCTCAAACTCCAAGGGGCTTCTCCTATCATCCGCATATGACTTCTGTCGGTCCTGAGCTGCCTTCACCCTTTCTCATATAAGTTGAACCTTCTCTGTCATGCTCTGCACCACTTACGGGCCAAGAACACCTTCCTCCCTGACTTCTATCCAACACACGAGTGAGCAAAACAGCCTCCCGTACAAAGCTTCGAATGGAGCCATGCTAATGGTAGAGTGGTATTTATTGTTGTATGCAAACTCTATTAGATGAAAGTGTAGCACCCATGATCCCCCGAAGTCCAGGATGCATGCTCGTAGCATATCTTCCAAGGTCTGGATGGTGCGCTCCGTCTGCCCATCTGTCTGGGGGTGGAAGGATGTGCTAAGGCGCAGTTGGGTGCCAAAACCATGATGCATACCCCTCCAGACTCGTGAGGTAAATCATGCATCCCTATCAGAGACTATGGACCTCGGAACTCCATGCAACTGCACCACCTCATCCATGTACCTTCGTGCTAAAGAATCTACTGCACTTGACTCCTTGACTGGCAGAAAGTGATCCAATTTCGTCAACCAATCCACTACTAACAAGACGGCGTCGCACCCTCCTTGATCCTTTTGTAGACCTGTGACGAAATCCATCGATATGTCGTCCCACTTCCACTCAGGGACATCTAAATGTTGCAACAAACCACCTGGGACACAGTGTTTTGCCTTCACCTGCTGACACACTAGGCACTTGGCCACAAACTCTTCCATGACCCGCTTTACTCTGGGCCACAAAAATTGTCTCTTCAGACCCTGGTACATCTTGGAAACTCCAAGGTGCACTGCTAGGGGTGAGTTGTGGAACACAGTAAGAACCTGGCCTCACATCACCTCTGGAACAAAAAAAATTCCTCAGAAAAGAATTTGGTTCTGACCATCCTCCTTCGAAACTTCCTAAGCATTGCTCTGGTCAACTCAGTCGCGCATCACTTCACACTCTGGGTATCCCCACTAAGACTCCTCCACATTCCGCAAAATATAAGACTGCAATGTCATCAGACACAGGAAACTTCTACCACTATCAATCCTCGTATCCAATTGAAAGTCATCCAACTCCTCCATCACCTTCTAAGCGTCTGCTGACTCTCGGACCACATCCTTCTGCGACCTCCGTCTCAAAGCATCGACCACTATATTCCCTTTTCCTATAGTGTAGGATATATCAAAGTCATAATCTTGGAGGAACTCCATCCACCTTTTCTACCATAACTTTAGGTCCCACTGGGAGAAGACATACCTCAAGATTTTGTGATCCGTGAAGACCACAAAGCGTTCTCCGATGAGGTAATGCCACCATAACTTCAGTGAAAAAAACACAGCTACATGTTCTAGATCGTGGGTGGAATAATTATGCTCATGAGGGCGTAGCTGCCTAGACCCATAAGAGATCACCCCTTGTGGATGCATCAACACACATCTGAGGCCTTTCCCTAAAGCCTAACAGAACACCTCATACACCGCCCCTTCTTCTGTTAGTCTCATTATTGTGGCACTGACCAATTTCTCTTTCAGATAGTTGAAGGTTTCCTCACACTGCTAAGTCCACATGAAAGTCTTGTCGTTTTTGGTTAGGGCTGTCAAAGGTGCTGCAACTTGGGAGAAGTTGGGTATGAACCTATGATAGTAACCTGCCAGCCCGAGGAAACTGTGGACCTCTTCCACGTTCTTGTGTGTTGCCCAAGAAACAACCGCCTTAACCTTTGATGGGCCCACCGCTACCCCCTGTTCGGAAACTACGTGTCCAAGGAAGTGCACTTCTCGTGTCCAAAACTTGCACTTCGAAAACTTCCCATAGAGCTGGTGATGTCGGAGGACCTCCAAAACCATCCCCATGTTCTCCGTGTGGTCCTCCACTGGTCTTGAATAGATCAGGATGTCGTCAATGAACACGACCACGAACCGATCCAAATACTCCCTGAAGACGGAGTTCATAAGACCCATGAACACAGCCAGAGCATTCGTAACACCAAAAGGAATGACCACAAACTCGAAGTGCCCATATCTACACCAGAAGGTTGTCTTCGAGATGTCACCCTCTTTTACCCTTAACTGGTGATACCCAACCCGCAGGTCGATCTTCGAGAACCATCATGCACCTTTCAGCTGGTCAAAGAGATCGTCTATCATTGGAAGAGGTTAACGATTCTTGATCGCTACCTGATTCAGCCTCTTGTAGTCTATGAACAGCCTTAGACTGCCATCCGCCTTCTTTGAAAACAACACAAGAGCACCCCAGGGTGATGCACTCGGTCAAAAAAACCCTTCTTCATCAAATAGCTGATCTGAATCCGCAATTCCCATAGCTCTGAAGGTGCCATCCGGTAGGGAGCCATTGAAATCAGACGAGCACCAGGCTGAATGTCTATCCCAAACTCGATATCACATCGAGGGGGTAGAGTTGTCACCTCCTCATGGAAGAAGTCCGTAAACTCACTGATGATCCCTGGTACTTCTACCATCTCAGCATCAACTAACTCTACTAACATCTTGGCTAACAAGGAGAGGAGGGATTCCTATCGCCTACTACCCTTCTGGCCACTCCACTGGCTGGTGAATGTAACACGTCAGCCACTAAAGTCAGAGAACACAACCCTTCCTCAGAAGCAGTCGATGATGGAATAAACAGAGAACAACCATTAAATTCCTAGGAAGACATAGTATGGTTGTATCTGTAGTAGTAGTAGTAGATCCATGACCAACTGATGTGGCCCTATCATCAGTCTACTTCCTCTACAAACATATAACAAGTCAGTATGACCTCCGACTGGTGTGCTCCGCACCAGGACCACTGGAAGTCTCTCGGAATATAGACCCATAGCACGGGCTAGACTGGGTGCGACAAAGGAGTGCGAAGATCCGGTATCGAACAAATCGTAAGAAAGGGTACTGAAAAAATTGATCATACCTCGAACAACCTCTGGTCTCGCTAGAACTGATGCCTTCATGGAATGCAACTATCCACGCCCAGCTCCTCTACCCGTCGGCTATTAGTCTCCTCCCCGACCAGCTTCTCTAGCCAACCCTCCGTCTTAATGTCAGAGGTGTTTCCCTCATACTTCTCAAGGATCAGTCGCTGGAAAGTTCAAAGCGTCTTTTGCCACTGGTCATCTTCATCCTTTCAGTCAGCCCTCTGCCGATCAGCTAAATTGACCTCTTGGTCCTTGATCGCCTGCACAACTCATGGTCATCTCCCGGGTGCCATAGCTACAAGGTAAACAAGAAATTCCTAAGCCCAATTAGTGCAGAATAATGTTTTTAAAACTTCTTAAACATCTTATTTATTTAAAATTCCCAAAACAACCCATAAACATGAGAACACAAGTCATAATGATGCATTAACCTTTCCTAGGGTCTCTACCCTACAATCAGCATGGCCCCAATTGGTCATTCAGAAGGTCCAGAGTCCTTCCATCGGATCACGGGGGGCCCTAAAATCCAATGTCCTAGCCGGTCTTCCCTAGACTAATTCACACACCATGGTCACCCAACACTGTTACCCTACCATCCCATGCAATCCTCACTATACCTAACTCCAGACTTCATCTTATCTCTCAACCTCAGCCTCTGATACCATTCTGTCATGACCATCCTTCACCAAAAGGAGGGAAGGGTCAGCTGATTGTCAGGGCCTTCCTTTATTAAGTTGAAGGAGGGATAATGACCCCTAAAAACCACCTTCAATAGGTCCTGGTGTGGCGGACAACACCAAGGGTATAAAGACACACACTAAATCGAAGGAATTACACTTTTTCTTTTAATAGGATCGGGATATAAGATAGTGAATCCCACAACACCAAAACTGAATGTAAAAGTAAAGCCAAGAACCATTCCCAATGCAAGTTAAAAAAGTAAAATCCACAATGTATAAGGAGAATACAAAGAAAAATACCAAAATAAGGAACAACAGAAACTGCAATGATCTGACAGAAGGTCTGAGCTTGTACAGTCCATCATGATCCCTGAAGTCCTTCATGAAACCTGAAATAATTTTTATATATGTAGTGTGAGCATAAAAGTGTACTCAATAGGGGAAATCCAAAGACTCTCGTTCACAAGTGGGGAGGCATACTAATGCCCTGTGAGAAAAAAGAGATAACCAAGCACCTAGCATGGAAACTAACCACCTAAGCCTCACCAAGTCACACTCCCCAAATAACACAAGTCAAGTAATGTATAGTAATAGCACATCGATGTTTGGGTACCCTGCGCCACTTTCCCACTTATTATTGAAGACATCCTACGCATCGAACCAATCCTTTCATTCTCATCGCAGTCCCACTGCCATACCTAGCCCATAGACACCTGGGCCACAACCTCACCACAGTCCCACTGCCAAACCCCACCCACATACACCTGGGCCACAACCACAATTCCCGCCCACAAACACCTAGGCCACAACTGCCACACGTAACCACGCCTGCAAACACCTAGGTCAGAATAACCACTGCCCCTCCCGAAGACACCTGGGCTAGAAGAACTACTGCCACGCCCGAAGACACCTGGGCCTCATCCCGAAGATACTTGGGAAACCACCTACCCACACACACCTAGGCCAACCACCACACTACCCTGCCCGAAGCTTCTTGTGCTAATAATGGACTTCAATCCATAACAACCTGCCCGAAGAGTCTTGGGCTATTCGGGAAAGGGAGAAGAAAAGAGCTAATAACTTGCCACTAATAAAAGTGTTGGAAAAAACACCCTCCCCCATGAAATGGGGGTGTTAGGCACTAAGTGATCAACTTGGGTGGGGCGCGAATAAGAAACACAAAAAATACAAGTATATGTATAGGTAACAAGCACTCACCCAATCTAGGATTTTCTTTATCCAGCCTAAAGAACACTATCCTTACTATTCATTCATAAGAGAAGAGAACAACGCCCATGCCCAAGTCACAACTCACACCAAAATAAATCCCTATTTGTCCTATACTTTTTTTCATGTTCAATAATAATGTTTAAATATGTTTCTGTACTACCGGGCAACTAACAGCATAAATAGAAACCAAAGGAAAAAAGTTACATCCAACCATAATTTAAGCATTCACACCCATTTCTATTGAAAATTCACAACAAAAAAGTGATAAGTGAGATCCATTGAAGTACTGGAACCAAAAAAACCCCAAGATACAGCCCCATGTACCCAAAATCTAGGAGCCAACGGTTTCTCAACAACAGAGGATCCCCCCCCCATTCGTGATATAAGCAGAGTAATCACACATCCTCAATGTATAACAACAAGGGATCCCATCCCCACCCGCATCGCCCCATTAATCTAAGCCCCATCCATGAAAACCATATGGTCACCCGCAAACGGCCCATGAAGGAAAAACAACCAACCCACTACCTCCCAAACAAGGTAGGCCCATGCAGGTATTTTCATATTTAAAATATTTAACACACTCCATGGTTTCAATTCCACTGGTCTTAAACTGGGGTTATCATAGAAAAGGAGTTATTCCTAGTGCTTCCAATTTATTTAGCTAAATATATGTAACTAACCAATTTCCGTTACATAGAGAAAGGTTCACAACCAAAATATAATCTTTTTAAACATAACAAGGGGTAAGGGTTTATTAATGCATAGAGAAATACCACCAATGACCATGGTTTTCCGTAGGCGTAAGACTGTACAATTTTGAAATCATTAATCATGAAAGAGGAGAAAAACAGAGCAGCATCATCGATCACGCTCCTCTCCTTCATTCTTTAGAATCCATTTATTATCTTGGTTTATGTTTGGTTTATCTAATTCTACAGAAGTAGTAGCGTACCCACCCCGCAAGATACACAAAAAGGAGGGACGAAGGTGAAACCCCTACTTGATTGATCAAGGATCGACGTTTTTCTCCACGCACCAAGAACAAGGGATGGATGATTTTTCAGGGGAGGGACATCGGGAACTCCAAGGATGAGCAGACAACTTCATCCTAGGTGCACTACAAGTATCGGGAAGGAGGGACTTCAAGAACACCATGGGGAAGAAAGAAGTCATCCAAAAATGAAGAAGGGGGATGAAGAACTTCTTCTCGTATATATAGATAAAATCTCGTTGTTACGGGATAAGAAATTTGAACGCCTTGGAAGTCGGATCGTGGTTCTTCCATGCAGTTGGGTGGTTACACACGACTGGATAAATTGTTATTTAGTAGGTACATTTCATTGATTTTTAGATAATAACTATGGGCTTAAAAACAGCCATGAAACACTTCAAAAATTTAAAAAGGCCTAAAAGTGGGGTTACGGGGGAGGCTGTAGAAGAAAAGCCCGCAAAGGCTGGGTGACACTGATCAGTCCCACTGATCGGTCACGCCGATCAGTCTTGCTGATCGATCACGCCGATTGGTCCCACCAATCGGTCTCGCTAATCGGTCAGGCTGATTGGTCACACCGATCAGTCGCGCCGATCGGTCACGCTGATCAGTCCAACCGATTGGTCCTGCCGATCGGTCGCGCCGATCGGTCCCACCGATCGGTCCAACCGATCGGTCTCACTGATCGGACCTGCCATAATTTGGCAAAGGGATGGGTCATGAGGGTCTGGGCCATTACATGTATTTTCAGGTTTGAATAAATGTTGTTCATTTTGAATAAATTATTTGTTATATAATTTTTTATTCTATGGGTTTAATTATTTTCTTATGTTTTGAAGTTATTCTTGTGTGAAGTAATTTCCCTTTTTTAATTTAATTATGTTGAAAACTTGTTTTATGCATATGTGGATCAGTAACACACATTAGTTCATGCCATGTATTAGCTCAGGTGACCGAATTGAGGTCGAACCAGGTTGGTTCATGACACTACATCCTTTGAGATATTCATTGAAACTCCTAAATTTCAATATCTAACTTTAACTCTCATCTATAACACAACTATATTTATTAAAATGAATGTTATTTTCAATATAATTCAATACGTACAACATTGACCTTAAATAAAACATGAATTAATATTATTTTATAGTTGACTCCTACAGCATAACCATTAAATTGGAGGGTATGAGTAATATTAAATAATTTAGGAAACATACACACACACACACACACACACATATATATATATATATTTATAGATTAATTAGTCATAAACAATGAATCATTTTTTAGTGAAGTCGTGTTATTCATCAAGAATAAGTTTTTTCAAAAATGATATTTCATTATTTTTGTGGGAACATATTATAAATATTTTGTAGTAAATTGAAAAAATGTTTTCTATAAAATGATATATTTTTTCAAATGAGGATATTAAAATTAATTTCAAGTGAAATTTTGGTATTTTTTTAGAAATTATTAATTTTCTATTAAATATAGAATATATATATTTTTATAAAAATTTAATTTATATTTAACAAATTAAATAATTAATGATAAAAATTATGTTTTGAATAAGATTTAGAGTAATATTTGTCTTATTTAGTAATATTTAATCCAATAAATTACATTTTATTCATAATTATCAGTATTTAGGTATATGATTTTACTTTGGTTTTAAAAACACATATGTATGATAATTGTTTTAATGTTAATAACATTTCTCGATTTAAATTAATTAATGTATACCCCAATGAAGAATCAATTCAATGAAATGTATAGACTATATATCTATAAATATGAGTTTATAGTAATATATTTATTATAACTATACGTAGTGTTAAAATACTATAATCTTTTTCTTGTAAAATATAATACATGAAAACATCATTTTCATCATGTGAGTGTTTTTAATATTCAATTAAATTATACAACTTATGTAAATTTAATTGTGTAAAATATAAAAGATATGTGGAATCTGAAAATTTTATATTTAATTGTATGGTCAAATTATTTTTTTTCTTAACGAATATTGAAAATAGAATAATATTTTATATCATTTTATGTAATAACTAATTCAACAAGAGGTTAAAGTAAAATGAAAACGGTTAAAATGAACTATACTCATATATAAAGTATAATTTATTGCTATATTATGATCTTATACTATCTATTTATCAATAATAATACTTTTTTATCCTTTTATCATGTGTAAAAATGGTTATCAGTTTTTAATTTCAATAATTACATGTCTGACCCTTTACTCACTTACAAAAGGCTACCCACTCTACTCTCCTACTCAAGAAAATAAATTACATTGTTTGAGAAAATACCTACAAAAATACCATTCATAATTTTTGTAATAATTCATTTATGATATTTTAATTTCACAAATCTATCCTATTATGTTATTCGGTTCTTACCCAAGAAGGTTGTATGTAGAAGTGGTATCATACTTAACCGAGCATTTTTTTTCTTCTTCCACACCCTTCAAATATTCACTAATTATACTTATATAATAACACTAGGTTATATCATATAATTTTATGGCATTATAGTAATTTAAAAACATAAATACATCTCATATTCCATACAGAGGTAATCTAAACCACTAATCCATTGTATGGAGTGATGACCCCTCATGAACTAATGTAATTCAATTTTTATCATCGCATTTCATATCATGATAAAATAGTGTATCTAATGTTTAAATATGTATGATATATGAAAATTAATTATACTCTTTTAATTATGATATCACATATACCTTTTTAATTTCCATTCCATGGGGTATATGATAACATCAATCATGTGTACAGAGGACAACTGCCTCGCGAATCAATGTAATTCATTTTTCACTAACACATTACATGGATGGTAAAAAGAATAATTGTAATCAATATATGTGATATATAATAAATAATTTTGATATTAATGAAATATTTATCATTACTAAATGATAATATTATATTTTATTATTACATATCCATTCAATGAGAAATGGCAGTGTCATTAGCACATATGTGTCGACTATTTCCTGAATGATGAAATGTGATTATTTTATAATCACAAAATCACATAGAATTTATATATAAGTATAGATTATGAAATAATATGATATATATGATTTTATAATATTTCATAAAATAATAAATAACACAATCTTTCATTTTATCATGATAATTTTAAAATGGAAGCATTACTCTTGTTGATGTACAAAATACCATATCCATGATAACAACAGAGATAATTATTCATAACCATTATTAATGGATGGAATGAAAGTTAAAATATATTAACATTAATAATAATAATTTTACTATTAATTTTTGATATTATGTTATAATATCTACTTTTACATTGAAAAATACATTGAGAAATTTCTGAAAGAATGAACCAAACATGCAAAAAAAGACATCGAAATAACTAATTAAGTATTCAAATATGTCACCAAAATAAGTAAAATTAATGATTTAAATATTATTTATAATAATTAAAATGGTTTTATGAAATCAAATAATATATATAATCTTATTATGATAGATTTAAAGTACATAAATGGAATTTCTAGGCTTGAGGTAAGGGACCACAACTGAATTTACAATCATTTAGACATATACACCAAATCTCATTTATATGCTACATATAATACCCATTTATAATTAAATATATTGAATCTATAATATGTAATATTAATCAAATTTTAAATTAAAAATATTTCATCTAAATGGATTTCACTTCAATGTGACCATGTGATAAATATAACTATAGCTAAATTTCCATTCATTCGGATATATTATATATTCATTGTATATGATATTATATGAATTTTCATGTAATTGATTTTTTATATTATATTTTAAATAATTTTTTTTATTTATTTACATTTTATAAGCTTAATTCATTCATTTATTAATACGAAAATTTGATTTTATGATCATGTAAGGGTTATTAATAAAAATACTGTTTCATTGAGATATTCATTTATGGTATAAACCTGTAATGATTTTTGAGGTTTTTATACTTTTATATTAACAAGAAATATCATAATTATCTATATTTCCATGATATATTATGTCTCATCTGTTGTTATATTTTCATTGGTACTATGCTTGATAATTTACCAATGTTAAAAAGGCTTCATGTTA
This sequence comes from Viscum album, assembly GCA_963277665.1. Classification (NCBI taxonomy): domain Eukaryota; kingdom Viridiplantae; phylum Streptophyta; class Magnoliopsida; order Santalales; family Viscaceae; genus Viscum; species Viscum album. Next base: position 1,875,107,343 of record OY728142.1, on the reverse strand, counting down.
TAAATAACGTTTCCTTCAGGATTATTTATGATCAATGATACATTATAAGAAATCATATGATAATATTTTATTAAATAAAAAATTGATTATTATATTCTAGTTAGGAATTTAGTTAATATTTTTAATTCCCATTTCCTTATTTATTTATTGATGAAATATTAAGAAGTTTGATTATATATAATACTGATGGTGTATCACTCTTTTTGGTCATGAGTATTTAACTTCTATATCATTATTTTTTTATCAAGTGTTTACTTATATAATATCAATTTATTTCCAAAATAAAATTTTCATAATCATGTAAATTATTTTAAAATGGTTTTAAAAAGGATATTTCATAACAGTATCTAAATGGTTCTCCTTGAATCCCTTTAAAAAATAATTTAATCTAATGTTTATTTTCAATTTAAAACATGGATATATTTTCATAATGTTGTTCCCACTATATTTTATAAATCTAATTATTAATTTTTAAAGGTTATTTTAAGGAAAAATTATTTTTTAATTATTTAGAATGTTTTAGTATTTAATAAAAATACATAAAAATGGAAAAACAAATTCACTTAATAAATTATCTATACGATCATTCGAAATCATATTATAGCTATTATGAAAGCCTTTGATACTAAGAAAATTTAAAATGTTATTTAAAATAATATTTTTAATTATATTTAAATTGTATTTAAATTAATAAACTTCAATAACCCTTGATATAATTTATTCTTCAGGGTGGATAGTTTGTAATGATAACATCCTCATTTTTTATTTGGATGGATTATGGTTCTTTTAAAAATGATACCATATAACTCATTTATCATCCACAAATTAATCATGTTTGAATGTTATTTTCATGGAGCCTCATTCTTATCCACGATTTAATCAAGTATTGATGTTATTTTCATGGAATACATTTATTTTTCATGTTTTATTCATGTTATGAATGGAATAAAGAATGTTATTATATTTTTTATGATGGCATGCATGTTAGTGCACTCTATTGATGTGTTGGTTCATGGATAATGTTTATATTATGGGTCGAGATCTATTATAGCTCATGAGTTAGACCAATATATCATATATTATTTTTTTCTTCTAAATATCACTCTAATTCATTAGTTATGTAATTCAACATTATTGTTATTACATTTGTGACTATTATGTAAGGTTTAAATGAAGTTGATGTCCAAATATACCTACATTTTTTCATTTTACATTCTATGGGGTTTTAATAATTTGTTTGATTGAGAATTAAATATAAAGTCTTGTGATAATTGATTCATATTAATCTTTATTTGTATATTTAATTATTCCATTTAGCATGTTTATTTATCTAGGTTTGATTTGTATGAGTTATCTTATGTTATTCCCATGAAAACATTTTATGTCATACCATAATTATATTATTTTGTTAACAAATTAAATTTAATTATTAATACTTGTGTTTACTCAAATGATCATTTGATATGAATTTTCATATGTTCTTTACCAAATTTATGAAGAATAATGACAAATGATTTATGTTTAGAGGTGTTTCATAATGATGATAATTATTTATTAATGTAAAATAAGAAAAAATGGGTTCAGTAGGAGAAATTGTAACATGGATAAATGGGTATTGTATATTTAATATTTTATTCTAATTTTCTAAAATTATAACCCAAAAAATTTTCTTTAATATTTAATTTGGAAAAATATTTTCAATTTTTGTGTTAATATTTGGATGGTAAAAATTGTCTCCCCTCCAACGGTATCAATGCCAGAAATAAAATGATTCTGATTTTTCACCATTTTTTGAGAGTATGAGTTTGGGGTTGTTATAGTGGTTATTAGATAAAGTTATATATAAAATTTTTAATATCATGTTTTAATGATAATTTTTATTAATAGATATGGAAACAATAAAAAATATTATATTATGTCTTATTATAAGATCAAATACTTAGACATTGGTTTTGAGGTTTTAAGAGAATTGTTCTTAAAGTGATTAACAAAATTTTAGGAGACATGTTATGGGGAAAAATATATGTGAATATATGGTTTAGAATTATGTATTATTTACAATTTTATTGATAAATGTTTTAAGGAATTGATAATCATTGGATATTATATGATATTGGATATTGAGGAAATTATGGTAATTTTTTTCATACAGATAACCATGGGATTGAAAAATGATTTAGTGACTAAGTTATTACTATACTAGGAAATCTTATCAAACGGAAGACATACGACCATTTTTTAAAATAAAAGAAACGTACAAAAATCAATAAAAAATAGTAGATGTATACAGCACATCCATAACCAAACATAAGTTCCTAAAAAAAGAGGAACTACGTATCATAGTATTGATAATCCTCACAACATCCAAAGTAAGGTACATCCTTTGTAGTAGATGATTCCCCCTCTGAGTTCGTTTCTTGTGGATTAAATACCTTTGAATACATCCTTATAAGCTTCAGCTTCTCCATAGATAGGTTCTCCATACATGATTTCTTATTAACACAACCCTTTTTAGAATCTAGGACATCCCCTCTTTCCCTCCTAGATGAGGAACTAGTAGATACCTACTCCAGCATGTAAGAATAGTCCTTTATTTGCATTATATTTGTTTGAGCATTCAAAGATCCTTCAAAATTAGACATATTATTATATTCACCTTGAACAATATCATTATGATAAGGTCTTCCAGCACCTCAACCCTTCTTCTAATCACATTTAGAGACATTCCCCCATTTATCAGTGAGATTCACAGAGACAAAGCTTTTGTAACTAACATCATTCTTCACCATGACACCTACTTCAGTTTTCATTGACTCTACCATTAAATTTATTACTTTAATTTCAATAAAATATCACTATATTTTCGTGAATATAATCTGTAAATAATGAGATAATAATTAAAGTTAAAACACTCTTTAATGTTGAGGATATTTAATTTATTTGGGATGTAGTGTCAATTATTTCTGGAATGATTTAGTTTCAACATTGTGTATTACTATTGAATTTTTGGTATTAATATATTATATCATCATATGATGGTTTCTTTATTATATAAAATATCTTACATTGTGCGATCCATTTTATTTTTCATTCGTTTATAAATATTGATGAAATAACTATTCATTATTATTTTGTTATGTGTTCTATAAAAATTTTATTTTACTATATGTGGTATATAAAACTCATCTTGATTAATAATCGTATAGAGAAAAATATGAGATTGTGGTGGAAATTTATTAAATAATAAAATTAATCAAATCAATTAAGAATTTTTCTATATCTAAATAGTCTAAATGGTATGAAGTTTTTTAACCCTTAGAAAATTATCATAAAATTAATATGTTATTTTGTTATGTTTATTTCTAAAGAAAATATGGTCTATGACATAACTCTTTTGTTTATGGATTTGTGTATTATGACATTCTCAAGATGATTCACATTATTTATATCTATGATATCCATCACTATCCATAATTTCTTTAGTATTAAATGTTCATTCAATGTCTAAATCATCACATGCTAGTGTTGTTCTCTTATATGGTATCCTAGTATGTGTTATTCCAGATGAACATAATATTCTCTTTTTTTCACTTATCAATAAGATGAATTATTACTCCTTTATTCAATGTGGGTTTACAAGAATGTTTTTTAATATATACCTCATTTTATTACCAAGATAAACATATAATTGTGATTTTTTAATTTGTTAATGTGGTGGAAAATGATTCTCCACAATATTTTTAATAGATAAAAGCTATTTTTGATAGCCTACAATACACAAAACATTGATATATAATGAAAAATAAAATAATTTTATTTTAAATATGATTGTTATTATCTATCCTTAAAATTGGATTGTACAAATAGTATTAAATAATTGGTGAAATATATATATATATATATGTCTATATATTCCATAATCCATATATATTATGTGATAAATTTACTGTAAATAATCAATATATTTTTTGAAAAGCACTATAATTTATCAAGAATTGGTATTTTCAAAATTCATTTTAACTATTTTTCATGAAAATATTATTATTATTTTTTAAAAAAATTATATAATTTATTTGATATATAAAATTAATTTTTGATATAATCAAATAAATAATTATCTTAGGATTGAATTTTTTGATTTTTCAAAAAATATAATTTACAAGAGAATATTGAAAAATAAATAATTGTTTAAATTCATTTATTTTTAATAAAATAATTAATTAAGAAGTAAAATTAGATTATTAATATAATGTCATGTAACATTATTATTATTTAATTATATCTAATTTATTTTAATACATTTTAACAATGTTTATAATTTTTTGGAATAAGTTTATATGTTTGTCTAAAAAATGAATTTTAATTAATTTTTTAAATTTCCAAATGTTTCTCCAAATAATTAATTAAAATAACCCTTAATGGGGAATAAATTAAATGATATAAATATATTATATATCGATAAATATTAATTATTATTCATATATTTATTATCACTTGTCAAAGATTTATTATAAAATCATAATTTTTGTGACAAATTTAATTCTTGAAAAGACACTATTTTTCAATGCTTCTGCGAGTTTAATTGTAAAATTAATTATGAACCATATGTTGATTGAATTTTTTAAAATTCATTATATATTTTTTATGATGATAATTTATAATATATATTATTGTCATGTTAATTTTTTATAAATAATAATAAATGATTAGAAACCTATTGCATCGCTTAAGGTGAGAACAAATTTATTATGTGGTAAAACTAAAATGATATGATTTACATTGAACTAGAATCATTACTAGAATATAATGGATGGATATATATAGAAATTATATGTTATATGTGTCTATAATATTTCATGTTGGGGTTTTTTTTATAATAACAGAGGTATCACTTTTAATTTTCCTAAATTTTGAGTGTACAACAAAAATAAAATATAAAAGGCCACCAACTCTCATATATTATTCACACCATCAATTACCTTAGGATAGAACTATACCCAAAAAAAATACCCTCCATAACCTATTACCACTTCCTAGAGCCCATGTTTTGATCATAAATCCATCCTATGTGGTATTTTGGTTCTAACATATATATGTTTTTCAGATAAGTGGAATTTTCATTAACAAAACAATTTTACTTTATTTCTTCATTAAGATGCCTAAAATATTATTAAATTATTATGATATAATAACAAAATTATCTCTAATATAATAAGATGTTATAATATTAATTTATGAACTTAAATTAAACTCATTTTTTATAAAATGATAAGAACCATCATTCATGTATATGTCGATCTACCACCACAAGAGCTGATGTAATTCTATTTTTACAATCCCCTCTGAATGATTATTATAATATTCAATTTAAAAAAATTTCATGATATGTGAAACATAAGTATAATCTATTAATTATTTTATCGGAGATAAAATTTTTAATTTTTATTTAAAGGGCGATACAATAACAAAACTCGTGTATATTGTGGTCTACTACCTCATTAAGTTATGTTCTTCTTTTTTCACTAATGCATTACATGAAATGTAATGACGAAAATGTTCATGAATAAATGTGAAAGATATTTAATTATTAATATATTAATTAAATAATTATAATTATTAAAGGATAATATATCATTTAGTCATTGCCAATCCACTCACTAAGAAATTTTAACATCATTCATCCGTACATGTAGACTACCACCTCTACGATGAAATGAGATCATTTCTTCATCACTGCATCAAATGTATTATATTTATAAATATACTCAAATAAATAATATTATAATAAATTTATTTTTATCATCCAATATATAGAAAATAATAGTTAACCTTTTTACATAATTATGATTGAAAAATGTAAATGCTACTCATGACTACATAAAACCCACTACCATCATGATTATAATGTAGATCATTTTATAGAATAATTATTGATATATTAGTTTAATTTTATAACTAAATTATAAATATTTGAATTATTACATTATTATTACTCAATAGATGAGGGATTAATGTATTTTTTGAACATGATTAACTCACTAAATACATTTTGAATCAATGATCATAATGTCCTTAAAACACTAGATATGGACTTAAGAGATTCGGTATTCAAATATGTCATTTAAATAAATAATATAAATATTTTATATATGAATTATTTTATGTGGTAAATATTATTACAAAATAAAATAATTGATATAAGAAATATATATTGTATTTAAAGGGAATGCATTTAATTTATGAATGTGAGGTAGGAGACTTCATCTTAATTTTATGTCATTGAGGAGTATTTAATTTTATAAAATAATGTATTTTAAATAATTTATATTAAAAAAACTAAAATATTATTTTAAATATACTATCAAATATACATAATAATTTCAAAAAAAATATTAATGTGCAACCCCAATTTTATCTTTTGTTGTGCACAAAACTGATCTTAGATTGTATAACACATAACACTGAGTTTAAATGAAACATAAAATGCTATTCAAATATTATATTATAGTTATCACCATGTCATTATAATAGAGATTATGATTAATATTAAATAAATTATGAAAATATAATGTCTAAAAATTTATAAAAAAAATTCCTTTTGACCAACTTATAAGAAATTTAAATAAAAAATTATTTGAAAATAAAGGAAAACATTTTTTTGAAAACCAATTTTTATACAGAAAAACTAATGTTACCATAAAAAATTTCAAAAAAAACACATTTGGTGAGTTATGTTAATGATAATTATTTATATTACTATCTTATTCAAAAATGTGACATAAATGTTATATTTTTTCTCGATAATAGTTATGAATAAATTTGATTTTATACTTAAAAACATTATCTGTTCTAATAAAATTATTTATAACATTTGCATTATTATTTTAAAAAAATTATTTCACATTTATAATATTATTTTGAAAAAATAAAATTCCAATTTGGAATCATTAGGTATACATATTCTTCGATATATTCTTAAATTTTTTTGATAATTTATATTTTTTCTGAATAGTTAAAAACATTGGTTTTTATTACATAAATTCTTCTTTATTTAAATAATTTACAAGGTAAATATTATTTTAATAAATTTTTAATGTAATAATAAGATAAATTTTAAATCAATTCATAAAACTGAGGAAAATTTATTAAATTTAATAATTTTTTTATATAAAAACTATTTAATAATTGGAAACGTTTTTTTTTCAGAAAGATGATTTTTCATCACATATTTAAGGTAAATCTTAGATTAAAATTTTCCACTTCTATGAAAGTTATTTTATAAAATGGTTTCCATATCTTGGAATATGAATAAATTATATTATCTAATAATCTGAACATTATTGTTCAACATAATGAAAATTTAAAAAAAATTATCGTAGAAAATGTTTAAATTGGTTTACCAATTGTTACACAAATAGATAAGGGGTAAAATGAACTACCAAAAGGTTAGACACAAATATATTGGAAATATTTTCACCTTATAGAATCCATAGTTCTATATTGTCCAATTTTATAAAATTTAAACATTCAGAAAAAAAGGTTACACCTTTTTAGTTTTTAAAATAACATTTGTGCCACTCACCTCAATTATAAAAGTCCACCCCTGTTCTCTCCTATTCACACATCCAATACCATTTTGATTGGAAAATACCTGAATAAATTAGTTTTATAGTTTCCTACCCAATAATTATAGGCCTTTTTGAGATCAAAAATCTTATACAGTATGGTTTTGTCATAATCATAAAGTGGTTTATTGAAGAAGAGGTAAATTTTTTATCAAAGTGTTTTTTATTACTTATTTTAACACATTAAAATATTTTAAAATTATTATAAAATAATAAAAACAATATCTATTATATAATTAAGTGTTATTATGAAAATTTAATAACCTATATCTGACACCACTTTCATTAAATGAGAGATGAAAGCAGTGTTCATGTGTTTGAAAAAACATCAGCCTTGCAAACCTATGTTGTTCATTTTCAATCACCACCTCACGTGGATATATATAATGATGTATTTACCTTATATATATATAATTTATAATATTATTATAACATTTAATTATAATAAAACATCTACCGGGTAACAACCCCAAATTTTATAAACCAAATTTCTTGTCTTAATGATATTGAATAATACATCTAAATCACATAGAGAACCTGCTAAGAAAATTATTTTAATAAAAGTGGAAATATTTAATTTGAATTAATTGAAATTAATTATCCTATAATAATGGGATAATAAATTTAATGTTGGAATATTAATTTGAAAATAATGAATAGTGACAAATTAAATATAATTGTCACCTCACATATGAAAATATGAAAACAATTATATATCTTATGATTGATAATATACTATATTCATATAATTGTATAAGTAAATAAATGTTTTAAAAATGATACATTAAAATTTGGAAATATTATATTTAATTAATATTGATTTAAAATTTTATAATTAAATAATTTTTTTACTGTGTTATATATTTTGATAAAATATATTCAAAATTTTTTATTTTATTAATTTATGATTATATGATAATTTTATGAGACCATATTTAATTTTTAAAACTTTTATAAACTCATGATTAATTTTAAAATTGGTATTTTTTTTAATAATTGACGTTTATATCTAAAAAATTAGTTTTTCATATTTATATAATTTATTTCATAAAATGGAGTACATTTTTTATGTCTAAACATTGAAAAATGAAGAGGGATATTTTTTTTATTATTTTAAAATTGTTTAATATTTATTTAATAGTGAAATATGATAATTTACTATATAAGATAAATAAAGTAATTTTTTAATAATTGTTGATATATGGATGATGTAATAACCATTGTCTCTAACTAAACATATATATTTACTAAATTTAGAAATGGGAATCTCTACTATTGAAATTATTCATCCATGAAAATAAAATATTTAATAAGAAAATCCAAATAAACCCGTCTCTAACCTTATAAACACCACCTCTCACCACCTATTCTCCTCACACAATATAAAACTTGTATATTTTTTATATTCTACCCAATTCCCCTCCCAAAACTATCCCACATGATTTTTTGGTATCACTAGATGATAAAGATTTAGTTCCATAAGGCGGTTCTCAAAGATATTAAATTCAAGAGGCAAAAACCTACCTCATTGTATTTTAGTTTTATTTTCCTCTCATATCCATTTTTAAAATATCATTTGAAATGTAACATTATCAATAAAATATAATATATATACTATAAATTAATTATATTAATTTAATATCTATCATAAATTTTTTTATCTTATATTTTTTATCTTAAAAATGAAAGCATCATCCATGTTGTGTCGATTCCCACAATCTGGAACAACGAGTACCCATTTCCTATTACCATCTACAATGTAAGACATAAAACCATTAAAATGTTTGAAAATAAATTTAAAATTTATATTAAAATATGATTATTTTATTGAAAAAATATATATAGATAATATTAGATAATAAAGAAAAATATGTTTTTGAAAATAAACAATTCAGCAAAAAAAACTATTGTTCATCACTGACATTTTAACAAATTATTATCACATATAAAAAATGATATACAGGGACATTTAAAATTTTTGAGTTTCATCAACATCAAATAATACCAATTTTTTTAGTTTTTCTTTCCTTTTAAAATGACACCTATAATTAAACTCATGGGAACTGATCATAACAACATGAAACAAACACACATGGAACAATGAAATTAAACATTATAAATAATCAAAATGACCATAAATGAACATAGAAATTTTTTAATAAAAATAATACTTTTAAAACAGTTTAGAAATTAATTAATTAATATTTTTAATTTTGTTATACCTTATATAAAGTACATGGGTATAACACTTCATATTATAAGGTTAGATATTTTATCCGAACCCACAAATTTTCTTCTGGGTTACACTTTCTCTCTCATTATCCAAATGTAATTTTTTATTATTTTAATGTAATCATGATATATTATATTTGTATGATCCAAAAATATATAAATTTATAAATTATTATTTAATATATAGATAAATACATGTTATATAATGTTGTCATTTATATTACTTTTGATTAATGGGAATATATTAATTTCTAAACCATTTTCATGTTCAATCAATAATATATTTTAATTCTCCATTTAGTTTCATAAATCTATAAATTCATCATGAAAATTTATTTAACATAATGATTTTGTTTTAGGAAAACAACCATTCTATTGCCTACATTAAATACTCTTCAATATTTTCCCGTAAATAAAACTAAGGTGACCCAATAATAATATATCTTAAAAACTATTTTTACATGTTTTAACATCATTTGTACATCATTAATATTATTATATTCTTAATTTAATTTTTTTTATGATTTCAATACCTAATTTAATGTAAATCATTATGATACAACCATTTTAATTCCATTTGACATGATTATGATACAAATTTCATTCAATGGGAAACCCTTCTGTTTATTCCTCATATTTCATTCTTCATGTGTTAAAAATATTAATGATCATGTTATAATGGGTGTGATATAGTTCTATAATGCATTGAGTAATTTTTAGTCATAGGAGACGTTGTGTTTGGACATGGATTAACCATAATTATTTTATGGGAGTTTATCCACCATGTTATATATTCTTATAAATTAGAAATGACTCATATTTACGTAATGTTTTATACTGATAAAACATTCATATTTTAACATCATTACATGATCTTATGTTCGATATGTTATTATCCTATATGATCGATGACTTTTTATGTCATCTTGTTATTCCATCAAACATAAGTTCTATGATTTATTTCTATAATGATTGCTTTACTAGGGTTCTTAGATCATCATTTTTTTCTAAGTATTCCTCATGTTATCCTATGTAGTTATAAGACTCAAAGGAAATTAGGAGGTCATTATTCATGATTAATATAATGTAATTTTTATTCAATTTCATTTATTTCATTTTGAGTTACCTAATTTCTAAAAAAACATGAATATACGATTCATGTTTTGTATTTGATAACTAGTTATTCTTAAAATCATGTAATAATATTTATAAAATTGTAGGGTCTTTATTGTTATTATTAGAGCACGGTGTAGTGATTTTTTAAATTAAAAATATACCAATTTACTATGAACTCTAAGAGTACTTATATCACCCTGGATATTATATATTCTAACATAGGGAATCAAAATATATGATATATTTTACACCAAAAAGTTTATCCTTATATTTTCAAAGTCTCGTTTATATTTTATTAGCATCTTAGTATTTTATCCACCTAATCCTAAATTCTATTTTTTTGTTAATTGATATAAATGGGAGAACCACAGCAACAGCTGTAAAATCCCAGGTAAATAATGATTATGACATTTTCATATTTATTATTATTTGTGAATTAAATAATAATTTTACTTTAAAGGGGATTCTAGGTTTGATGGTGTACCCAACACGCAATAATGGGTTTTTTTGAAATCTTATGTTGCACACAATGTTGAGTTATACCAAAAAATAATATAATATTATTATTATATTAAATACTAGTTAACTTATAGCTGTTTTATTATTGAGAATGATAAAAACTAACTAAAATATGATTATACATTTTTTAAATGTTTTTACATTTATCAATAAATTTTAGACGCATAAAATGTGAATGAATCCAATTTTAAGTATAAACACTGTAATATTCTTTAAAAGGTTGGTTTATCTCCTATTGATAGTGAACCCATTTTAAATATATTTTTTCACTTTTATATGTTCTATTTAGAAAAATAATACTCTTTTTCAAAACTGGGACATCAAAATTTACTTTGGATGAAAATTTGGTATTTTTCTTATAATGTTCATTTTTTAATGAATTGTGAAAAATACTGTATTTTAACTTAAAACTGCCTTTTAATCTAATTTTTTTATATTGTTAGATGTTAATTTTAGATGGTTTTAAAGTGTAATTAGATTATATTTTTATCATTTAATCAAACACTGGTCATTGTAAATAATTTTACTATTAATTTAGACAAAAACAAAGTTAAACCTTTTGATAGTTATTATTTCATAAAAAATGATTTTTTGTTTTGACAAGGGAATAAATTATAAATTAATTTCTTCTACTTTTATGTATTTAATTTTGAAAAATATATTAAATATTTTAATCATGAATTCCAATTGTTTAAATAGGAAACTTTTATTTTTAGACCTTATGAATATTTATTTTAGTAAATATTTTATTTATCATGGTTAAAGGGTAAATCTGGTAAATATGGGGGAAAATTAATATTATAATAATATTTAATTACCCTTAAACATGTTCTATCAAAATTGGATGATACATTCCCAACCAAGGTCACCCTTGGGACGATATTGGGACCCCATGGAGCCACTTGGGAGTGATAATTACACTTTATATTAATTATTTTAACGTAAGGAAAAATATAACACAAACATAACTATTTTTAGTAAAAAAGATTATATGGGGTGATATAAGTTATCTATTGTACTATAAATATTATTTTTAAATATATAATTATTTAATACATGATTCTATTTTATTTATAATTTTTATACCATAAATAAACAAATTTAATTATGACACAATGGTAATGTGGTAATTGCTTCATTAATAAAGGATACAAATAAATTATATAATTATTATTAAAATAAATTTATTTTGGACGTTTTTATTCCATAAAATAATTTTATAGATTATTATGACTTGATATCTTTGAATTAATGTATATTTTTCGAAAGAATTATTTTGTTTTGGATTTTATAAAAATCCATGATAGGAATAGAATTAAAACTGACATAAAAGAGTTTTTAAACCAATAAATATTTTATTAAATGATAAAAAATTTATAAAAATATAAGTTTCGACCAAATGACATATATGATGTTAGAAATGTTTTTAATGATCAATTTATTATTTTATGGAATTTTATAGTGAATATATTAACCATATAGTATTAATATATAATAGGACATGGTAAAAGATAAATAAGTTAAAAAAGGGTTAAATAAAAACTATAAGATTAAGAAATATTTAAAACCTATCCAAATCTTATTTAATGGTTTTATTTTGCCTTATAAACACCTTATTGTCAAATAAAATATGTTTTGGAAATTTAGAAACCGAAAATCATTATATAAGAAAATATTACTTTCAAACTTGCCTGAAGAGCCCCTCCCCCTTATAAAAAGCCATCACGTCTAACCCTTAATCACATCTATGAAGCCCAATTGTATCATCCAAAATCTTCCCAAATAATCTTTCATGATAAAATTCTTCCTCATAGAATCCTTAGCTTAGTCAGAAAGCACATCAAGAAATCTTTTGGGATCAAACCAAAGAGAGTTACCCGATTTAAAGGTAACGTCTTCATTCATGTTCTCTTCATTTATTTTACTTCTTAACTCTAAATGATCTTATTATTCAATGATTACATAAAAACTCCAGTATATTAAATATAATAGGTTTTTTATGAGTAATATTCAAACTACACTTAAAAAAAGCTTCATCTAATGTATACGAACATACTATTTCTGTGTACGGCGAATTGTTGCCTCACGAAATGATGATTGTTCAATTATCTCCTACTGCATCTCTTGGTGTCCACTGTGATGGAAATTTATTTATATGTTATATATATTATATTTATATTGTCACTATAATTAATTATTTTTTATTTATTGTATAACTTTATTTGTTTTCATAATGGGTAAATACAATAATTTCTTTTGAGGAAGTGCAGACTACCACCCCCTCAAAGTGATATGACTCATTAATGAAATACATGGAACATATAATGGATGGAGTTAATGAAATTATAAATGATATTATATTGGAATTATAATTTACTTATGTATCATTATTCTTTCATTCCATTTAATATGAAATATAAATAAAACTATCTTTAATTCGTACATACGGCTTACCGTCTCTATGAATGGTGAATTTCACTTCTTATCTAAAAATTCCATGTACTGTTATAAATACATATATATAATTGATATGTATAGTATATATGAAATATAAATCATGAATATCATTCCATAGATAATTTACATTTGACCACACTGACAACTTGTAATTATAAGAAGTTCATTTTTGACTCAAGTACACAATATTGACAGAATGAAAGTTATTAACTTAAATGATTTTATATTTTTTATAACATTGTATTAAGTGATATAAAATTAAAATTAAAGTTTAAAATGGTTCTTAAGAAAGTATAAATTAACTTTAGTTTATTATTTTGGAGATTAAAGAACTAAGGATTCAAGTCGGACAAGAAGAAAAGGACTTTGTCTCAATCTCATTTCATTGAGGCATATTTTTATTTATACATGACATTCTTTAATAATCTATTGTAAACCCCTTTGAATTTTCATTTCATTCAAAGTGAATCTTTTCTCTACACAACATTTTACTAAACGTCAAAATAAATGTTTATTTTTAACTTACACAGTGATAATGAACATTCTGCCACCGCAAGTATTATTTGATATTTGGCTTCCTCTACAAGATGTAGTGTTTTCAAAAAGAAAATAAATACCATATACTATTTTGATTATTTCATTATTGAAATTTTTTTTGATAAAGGATTGATTATGTCAATATATGAAAATGTTATACTATGATTTCAATGTATAAATTTTATATTTCTTTTATATTTGTTTTATGTGTTATGAATATGTCATGGTTCATGGGAATTTTTTTCGTATATGGGTGGTTCTGTGATAAAAAAATGTCAGGTGAGCCCAAGAAATCTCTCAAATGCATTGTGTAAAATGGTAGAGTTAAAGGTAAATGTTTCTCCTAAGATATTTAGGGAATATATTTTGATGGGTAATCCATATTTTTCTCCTTACATAGCTATGAAGGAAATAATATAAGTATGTTATTGATGAGAAAAGTTACCATTAGGAATTATGATTTACATCTGTTATCGATTAATCTTATGATCTAATGTGGTATGTTAAATATTTAAAATATTTATTTCATTTACTTTTATGTGTTGATGGAATAATGTTTTATTTATTTATTTTATAATCCTTACTGATATTTTCATGCTAATCCCATGTTTTTTTGAAATATTTTTCACAGGACATAAAGGTGAATATGACGAAGGAAGGGATCATAGAAAAGTCATTCTGTCTAAAATATTTAAGTAGACCTGACTCTTTTTTTAAAGGGTTTTTAATTTATGAAAAAATGGATAATGAGTAGATGTGTCTACTTTGTAATATTTGAGATGTAATGTAATGGTTATGGCTTAATTTTCTAAAACTCTAGACATGAAAAGATCCTCAATGTGAATTAATAACTTAATTCACTGGGCCCTTATAGTTGGTATCAGAGGTCAGTATAGACAACATTAAGAGTTCAGGTATCGTTATATTAATATCCATAAGTTAATTTATGTTAAAATTGAAATGATATAAAAGTTTAATATTACCATGATGTTTCACCTAAGATATTTTTGTGTTGAGAATGGTTTTATATAGAGGAAATATGACATCTATGATAGGACGACATCATCAGGAAGGAAACCTTCTAAATCAGTAACCTGAGATTTTCGGAATCATAAATGAACAGTTTGTTACAATGATGGATCAATTGAATAATGCTATAGATGGTCATGGTATCCATGCACGACATCAGCCTGGTCACCCACATAGGAACATGTCAGTTGTGGGTCATTTCATGAGGAAACATCCCCCATCATTCAGAGGATCATCTAACCCAATAAAATATGAATGGTGGATTAAATCACTGGAGATGATTTTTGATGTCATGGGGTGTTAAGAACATCAAAAGGTTAGTTATGGTGTTTACAGTTTTGAAGGTGAATCAATCAGTAGTGGTCGATGGTGAAAAATATCAGGGATATTGAGGATATTGATTCTCTGTATTGGGATGAATTAAATGTTCCATTTCTTGAGAAATATTTTCCAAAGGTGGTTCATCATAGGATGGAAAACAAATTCTCATAATTGAGGTTAAAATATGACTCAAAGGAAACATATGAAGAAAAATCACTTGATTGGAAAGGTATGCTCCATATTTCATAAGAGATCTTGATAGCAAAATAAATCATTTTTACTCTGGATTAAAGCCAAATTATCGAAGGGCTTTATATTCTCGTGAGTTCAATATTTATGAAAGACCGGTTTGATGTGTTAGAAGGTGGAAGTAGAGATTACCAGTTATTTGGAGTTCTTTGATAAACAACATAATAAGAGGTCGTGGTGGTAGATGAAAGGGAATAACTCTTCAAAAAAGTCTAATGTTATGAAACTTAGTTTTACAGTTATAGAAAAATGTGTTAAAAAGAAACCAAGGGAATATCTTTTGAATTTTGGTAAGTGATACTGTAGTGGTGAAATGGGTCATAAGGCTCATAATTGTACAGAAAATGATCAGGGTAATAGCAATACAAAATTGGTTTTACAATCAATAAAATGTTTTAAGTGTAATGAAATTTTTCATTATTCAAATGAGTGTTCAACGAAGAACTCAACTGAAGGAAATATGTCGGACTACAAGAAAAATGTGGTGGTGAAATTCTTTGAAACTACTTCAGCCGATGTTGGGCCATTGAATGAATTTTTATCTAGTACACTTTTTTTATTCAGATTATGCCAATGTTTTTTTTTCATTCAAGGACTAGACACTCTTTCATTTCAACAATGCTTTATAGTAAATTGGGAATTTCATAGTTTACTTGTTGTTTTTAAAAACTAACAGTATTACTTTTTTCTGTATCCCTTATTGAGATTTTTATGCTCATCCCATGTTTTTGAAATCTTTTTCACAAGACATAATGTGGAATAGTGTCAAGGATGGTATCATGGAAAATTTATGTTTTCTTAAACATGGAAGTAGTCATGACTCTTTTTTTCAAGAGTTTATGTTTTGTAAAAAAAATGGATACTAGGTAGAAGTCTCTACTTTTTATTTTTTTTGAGATGTAATAGTTATTTATTAATTCTCTAAAACTATAATCCTTAAATGATCCTCAATGTGAATAATTCATTTAATTCAATACTATTTAATGTTTAAGGATGGGTCCTTATAGTTGGTATCAGAGATTGGTTTAGATAACTTTAGTAGTTAGGGTATTGCTAAATTAATATCCATAAAGTAATTTATGTTAATATTGAAATGATATAGCATTTACAGATTACCATGTTTCTTAGAGTAAGATATTTCTATGTTAAGAATGATTTTTTTTGGAGGAAACAAAGAAGCTTTTCTGGGAATGCATACAGAAGGGAAATGACCTTTCAAAATCAGTATACGAAGATGGATGGAATAAGAATTGAACAGTTTGTTGTAGTGATGGATCAGTTGACTGAGGTGATAAATGGTGGTTGTGTTTATTAATGATATTTTGGATTATTTTAAAAGTAAATAGGATCTTGAAAGTCATTTAAGGCCTGTATTTTAAACCTTAAAAGAAAAGAAACTTTGTGGGAAATTCAGAAAGTGTGAGTTTTGGTTACAAAAAAATTCATTCATTGGTCACATTGTTTCAAAAATTGGAATAACTGTTGATCCTGCTAAAACAAAGGTTGTTGAAGAATAGACAAGACCCAAAAATATAACTGAGATCCATAGTTTTCTTGGTTTGGCAGGTTATTACCAAAGGTTTGTTGAAAATGTTTCATGGCTATCTAGTCCAATGACTAAGTTAACTCGAAAAGGTGTTAAGTTCATCTGGACAAAAGAATGTGATGATTGATTTCAAGAATTGAAAAGAAGATTGGTGAATTCTCTAGTTTTGTCACTACCTTCCAGAAATGGTGAGTTTGTTATCTATAGTGATTCTTCGATGAAGGGAATGGGTTGTGTCATAATGCAAAATGATCAGGTAATTGCTTATACTTCAAATCAATTACAACCACATGGGTTAAATTACCCTTCACATGATTTGGAATTAACTGATATTGTTTTTTCTTTAAAATTTTGGATGCATCATTTGTATAGAGTGAACTGTGAAATATATACAAATCATAAAAGTTTGAAGTATATATTCACATAGAAATAATTGAATGTGTCACAGAGGAGATGGTTGGAATTAATCAAGGATTATGATTGCATACCCTTTATCATCAGCGGAAATCAAATAAAGTGGCAATACTTTGAGTTGAAAATTTAAAAAATCATTAACCATGTTATGTTTGGAAGGAGATTATTTTGCTTTTGATTTGATGAACTTTGGAATAGAAGTTTTTGTTACAGGAAATTATTCTATTTTGTTTCAAGTTTCAGTGAAATCATCTCTATCAGACAGAAATAAGTAAGCGCAGAAGGAAGACAGTGAGTTGCAGAAAAAGGTTGTGTTGGTTCAGAAGGTTATGTTTCCTGATTTTAACGTTGATGAAGATTGTGTTTTGAGATTTGGAAATATATTACTTGTCCCTTGTGATTCAAAGTTGAAGAATGATTTGTTATGTGAATCTCATAGTTCTCAGTTTTTCGTTCATCCTGGCAGTACTAAGATGTACAGAGATTTTCAAGAGTATTACTGGTGGGATGGAATGAATAGAGACATTGCTGATTTTACTGTAAAGTGTTTGACTTGTCAGTAGGTTAAAGTAGAGCAACAGTTACTGAAAGGAATGCTTTATCCTTTACCAGTACCAGAGTGGAAATGGAAAAATATATCCATGGGCTTTGTTGTGGGATTAACAAATACATCTCATGCTAATAATGCAATCTGTTTTATTGTTCATCCATTGACCAAATCTGCTCATTTCCTTCCTATTTGAGATACATTGTCTCTAGATCTACTTGCTCAGTTATATGTTATAGAGATAGTCAAGTTTCATGGAGTTACCCTCTCCATTGTATCTGATTGTGATACCAGGTTTACTTCTAAATTTTGGAAATGCCATCAGATGTTGTTGGGTACTAAATTTAATTTTAGTATATATTTTCACCCTCAATCATATGGGCAATCAGAACGAACAATTCAGAACTTAGAGGATATGTTACGTGCTTGCTCGATGGATTATCATGGAAGTTGGGACCAATATCTTTCTTTGGTTGATTTTTCGTATTATAACAACTTTCATTCCAGTATACAGATGGATCCATTTGAGGCATTATATGGAAAGAATTGTCAAACTCCAGCATTCTGGGATGATGTATGTGAAAGGAAGCTGATGGGACCAGAATTGGTAGAACATATGGTAGAGAAACTTCAATTGATTCAAAAGCACATGAGAACAACTCAGAGCAGACATAAAATTTATACAGATAACCGGAAGAAGGATCTTTCCTTTGAGGTAGGTGATCATGTCTTTCTCAATGTTTCTCCATGGAAAAGTGTGATGCATTTTGGTATGAAGGGAAAGTTGAGTCTGATGTTCATTGGACCTTATGAAATTCTGGATAAAGTTGGATCAGTTGTGTACATAGTGGCTTTACCTCAAATTTTATCCCAGGTACACAATGTTTTTCAATTTTAAATGTTGAAAAGTATATGTCAGATCCATCTCATGTTTTGAGCCTAGTGGTAGTTCAGTTGGAAAAGAATCTCTCTTATGAAGAACAACCTATCCAGATTCTTGACCATAGAGAGTAGGTGTTGTGGAATAAGCTAATTCACTAGGTAAAGGTTTTGTGGAAAAACCATATGGTTGAAGAGAAAATGTGTGAATCTGAAAATGTTATGAGGGATAAACACCCCACTTATTTTGATAAGTGAATAAAAATTGTGAGGACACAATTCCCAAAAGGTGGGAAAGATGTAACATCCTAGGTAAATGAAGAAGAATACATATTTCATATTTATTAATATTTGTGAATTAAATATTAATTTTACTTTAAAAGGGTTTCTATGTTCGATAGCGTACCTGATACGCAACAACAGGTTTCTTTGAAATCTTACATTGCACACTAATAATATAATATTATTATTTTAAATAGCAGTTAACTCCTAGCCATTGTGTTAGAGTAAATGAACGAAACTAACTACAATATGATTATACATTTTTTTTAAAATTTATTTACATTAATCCAATAAAAAGTTAGAGGCTTAAAATGTGAATGAATCTATTTTTAAGGATAATTTACATTAAAAGGCCGACTTAACTCCTTTTAATGGAAAACCATCTTTCAATAAAGTTTTGGTAACATTAATACTTTTTATAAGACCAAATAAAATCATTATTTAGAATGGCAACATCAAATTTTACTTTGGGTACTTTTTTTGTATTTCTCTGATAAAGTTCATTTTTTAATAAATAATGAAAAATATTATATTTTAATTCAAAACTTCCTTTTAATATAGTTTATCTATATAGATAGATTATCTTTTTAATTGGTTTAAAAGTGAAATGAAAATATATATTTACCATTTAATCCAATTTTGGTCATTGAAATTAATTTTACTTTGAAATTGGACATAAACAACTATCAATCTTTTGATTGTTATTATTTCTTAAAAACATGATTTTTGTTTTGATAACGGGAATTAATTTTAAATTTAATTAATGCAACTTCTATGTTTTGAATTTTTACAAATTGACATCATTTATTAATTTGGAATATCAAATATATCTTAGAAATAATTTTTGGTATTTTTCTGAAATACTTCAATTTTTGATGAATAGTGAAACCACTTAGTGGTAGTTAAAAATGACTTTTTCATTTAAATGAAATTTTACCACTTCTGTGAATTAAATTTAGAAAGTATTACATATATGGTTGTTATCAAGAAGTAAAATTTTGTTCATTCAGATGAATTTTTTTTGGTGAATAGTAACTTTTGACTTTTATTTACCGTAGTTAAAGGTGAATAGGGTAATTCAAGGTAAATAGGGTAATTCAAGTTAAAAAGAATATTATAATAATTCCAAATTACCATAAAACATGTCCATGTCTTATTTAATGAGTCATTAACGACCATAATAATCTTTGGGTTGATTTGGGGACCCCATTGAGCCACTTGGGAGTGAAAATGACAATTTAGATTAATTAATTTAATGTAAAGGAAAAAATGACAACATCAAATATCTTTTAGTAATTAATTTTTATATAGTGTTATATAAGCCCTATTTTCGAGTATAAATTTAATTTGAAAGATAAAAATATTTCCTACATCATGGTATTTGTTTTATAATTTTTAGACATCAAATAAATTAAATAATTTATGACACAATAATGATGTAGTATTTACCACATTAATAAATGATTTAAATAAATAAGATTATAATGATTAGATTATTATTAAAAACATGTCCAATTCGGAATGGATGATTTTATTTCAAATATGACTCATATTAGATTCGACCGTAATGATTTTTTGACCATTAGAAACCGAATATCATTATATTATAAAATAATAGTTTCACACTTTCCTAAAGATCCCCTCCTCTCCCTTATAAAAGAAGACCATTTATAACCAATTCCTCACACCTCTCAAGCCATTTGGCTAGTCCAAAATCTGACCAATTAAACTCCCTACATCCATATCCTCCTTCTAAAATCATTACCTTAGGCAGAAGTCACTTCAAGAAGTCCTTTTAGTTCAAACCAAAGGGAGTTACCCAAATTAAAGATAACAGTTTCTCTTAATTTGTTTTCTTTTATTTTACATCTCCATCCCTTAAACTCTTTTTATTTAGTTCTTTTGTATCAACAATAGTATCCTCAATATACTAAGATGTTTTTATGAGATGTATTAAAACTACACTTACACTCACCGCCATCTAATGGATGAAGAACATAATGTTTTTATGGATGGAAAACTAAGGCCTCACGAAACGATGATTGTTCAATTACATCATACCGCCTCTCATGGTGGCCATTATGATGGAACTATATTTATATATGATATATATTATGTTTATGATTTCCTTATTCTTATGTACTTCCCAATTATATCAATCTTTTATGGTTTCCATAGTGGGTAAATACGGTAATCTCATTTGAGGAAGTGCGGACTACCGCCCCCTCAAAGTTATGTGATTTGTTAATGCCTTATGTGGGACGTATAAAGGATGATGTTAATGATATTATATATGATATTATACTAGAATTATAATATACCTATGTATCTTTATGTTTTAAATCCATTAAAATAATAAATAGAAATGAAAGTAGCGTTCATGCGTACGTACGGCTTACCGTCTCCATGAACGGTGCATTTCATTTCTTACCTCTAAATGTTATGTACTATTACAAATACATGTATATTCTAGATATATATGTTATATATGATACCAAAATCATGAATATAATTCTGGATGTAATGAACCATTGACCACATGAACAACATGTAATTATAAGAAGTCCATTTTGGACTCAAGTACCAAATATCGACAAATTGGACATTATTAACATAAATGATTACATAATGTTTATAAAATGGTAATAATTGATATAAAAGGAATAATAAACTTGAAAAAAGGTTCTTAAGAAAGTATAAATTAACTTTAGTTTTTTATTCAGGATATTAATGAACGATCGAGTCAAGCTGGACACGAGGTAAGGGACTTCATCACAATCTCCTTTCATTGAGGCATATTTTCATTTATAGACAACATGCCTTTTTACAGTTTATAAACCCCTTTGAATTTTACTTTTATTCAAAAGGATTATTTTTCTATGAAGCTTTTTACTAAATGAAAAAAAAATGTTAATTTTAATGTAAGCAGTGACAATGACCTTTTCTGCCGTCGTGACTATTATTTGATCTTTGGCTTCCAAAACAAGCCGTAATGTTTTTATAAAAGAAAATAAATACCTTATACTCTTTTATGTATTTTTTGTATTGAAAATGGTTTTGAAAATGGATTTCATATGTCATTATATTTAAGTGATATATTATGATTAAAATGTTGAAATGTTTCATTTCCATTATATTTGTTGTATGTGATATGATTTTATATTGGTACTCAGACATTTGACAGGTGGTTACGTGATAAACCAAATGACGGGTGGTGTCGTGACGGTTACGTTGTAACCTCCAATTCATTGGGTATGGAATTCCCTATTCCATTTAGTGATATGTGTGGAAGTTGGCCGTATGGTAATTCCATTTAAGTATGTTTATGTCCCAAGTTACATTTATAATCTATGTGTTCTTTATATGGGTTTTATAGTAATCTTTTTATTACAAAAGGGTGTGTACTGATCTTTTATTCGGTGAAGAGTATTTATTACTTCATAAAGGTGAAAATTATTACATATGTTAAAGTATTCATAGTTTACTTCTTGTTTTGAAAAACTAACAGTTTTACTTTTGTGTATCCTTTATTGAGCTTTTTATGCTCATCCCATGTTTTTTGAAATGTTTTTCATAGGACATAATGTGGAATAGTGTAAAGGATGGGATCAAGGAAAATTCATGTTGTCTTAAACATGGAAGTATACATGACTCATCTTTTCAAGAGTTCATGTTTTGTAAAAAAAATGTATACTAGGTAGAAGTGTCTACATTATAATTTTTTTGAGATGTAATATTTATGTACTAATTATTTAATAATCTAAACCTGAAAAGATCCTCAATGTGAATTATTCATTTAATTCAATACTATATAAGGTTTAAGGCTAGGTCTTTATAAATACTATGATATGTATTCCAAATGTAACTCCCTACGTAGCTGTGAAAGCTACAACATAAGTATGTTATGGATTCCACAAGATACAGTTATTATATATGATTTCCATTTGTTATTCATAAATATTATGATCTAGTGTGGTATGTTAATGTTTGAAAAGTTTTATTTAATTGACATGTATGTATTGATGGACAAATGTTTCCTTTAATTATTTTATAATCCTTACTATGGTTTTTTTTCTCACAAGTTATTTTAATGTTTATCACAGTACATAAAGATGAATAAGGTCAAGGATGGGATCATGGAAAAGTCGTGCTGTCTAAGATATCAAACTACTCATGACAATATTTTCAAGAGATTTTATTTTATGAAAAATGGATTCTAAGTAAAAGTGTCTACTTTTTAATATTTGATATTTAATGTAATAGTTATGGACTAATTATTTAATACTCTAAACTAGAAAATATCCTCAATATGATGTAATAACTTAATTAAATATTATGCAATGTTCAAGTATGGGTCCTTATAATAGTCAATTTTATAGCCAATGTGTTGATTTCTGAAATGAATTTCCAAATATGATTATAACGAGAGTTCAAATTATCATGAATGTGCATTGTCAGCTGGATCAAATTATGAATTATAATTTGAATCACGTGAAACACCATACAACATCTAATGAATATAATTTTTTGGTTGAATTATTTATCCAATAAATTAAACATTCATTAATGTAACTTCCAATCATATCCTCATAGAACAATGGACGTACACCATATAGATTATATTCTTAGAACATCATTACGTAGAAGAAAATATTTTCATACTATCAGTCAATAGTTTTTAGGGGTAATATGATCAGTGGTAGCCACTGATGACAACAAAATGCCTATGAATGAAATTAATTCCATTGAATGGGAAGATTTTAAGAAAATATTTTCCAATAGATATATTCTTCAAACACTCTATATTATAAAAGAAAGATATTTCATTGGTATGAAAAAAATGAAGAAAATTATATCATGGGATATGAGGAAATAAATAAAACTCTTGTGTGATACACCTATTGAGTTTTCATGAACACTGAAATCATGGTAGATAAATACTTCAGAAGACTATAGGATAGTTGATCAAATGGTTTGGAATTTCAACACGTTTAATGCAATGAGGAGATTGTCTTTTCACCATAACAGTTGAAATAGAGATCAAATACTCTAAATGGTATCATGGTTCTGGAGATAAAAAATATAAAAATGTATTTTTATATAGTAGAATCAATAGAAACATCTCATGGTTGATTGAATATCAAACATCCAATGGGTCAAAAGTGTTGTAATGAGAATCCAAGAAACAACATAAAAGGAACCATATGGTGCTGCATATGTGGAAAAGTGTGTAATATGTATAATTACAGCCATTGGGTTATGATTAATCATACTAATGTGGAATATTACTAAAATTTAAAAATAAAACATAGACTATCCTGTAGTATTTAAATATTTTGGAAAAAAATCCATATAAGAGCCAATTACATATTCCAATGCTTGTCGGAGGGAACAAAAACAACCTAAAAATTATCAAGGAAGGGAATATACTATCTTTATATTTAAGGTTGAGCCCTAAAATGATTTGGTGAATGGTACACATATTATTTATGCATTAATAGAAAACCAAATATTTTTATTCTGGTTCTACACATTCATTAATAGAATTCATGTTCAGTAGATCTATTAAAAAACAAATCAAAATATGGGGGATGATATATCATTTTGAAGACTATATAGAGCAATAATTTCAACAAAAGTATATAAATACTCCCTGATTTTTGATTTTGGACTGAACCTCTAATGATCGCATCTTATACTTCTTTTCATGATGTGTGATTCTATATTTGGAATGGATTGGCTAACATTACAGAGAGCCATCATCAACAGTACGAAAAAGGATTCCACTATTCACATCCTAAGGTATTTTCCAATTATTTATAATTGTAATGTGGATGATGAATCACTTTCAGAATCATTATATTAATTTTAGATATTACTTCATGATTATAAACCATATCTAGATCACATTTTTGAGATAAAGTATATAATAATGATTGAATAAATTCCCATAATGATGTATTATATTGTTTTTTCCATGAATAATTTCATTGTCTTCCTCCAAACTGGATTGTTGTGTTCTCAATTGAATAGTTTTAAGTATTTATTCATACATTAAAGACTCCTTATTTAAAGGCATCCATTGAGTTGGAGGGACTGAAGAAACCATTACAATATATTCTGGACAAGGGGTTTATATTCATCAGTGCTTCACCATGTGGTGCAAAAGTCATCTTCATCAAAAAGACAGATGGATCAATGTGACATTATTTTGATTATGTTGAGCTCAAAAAAATAATAATATAGAACAAGTACCCTATTATATAGATAGATGAATAGTATGATAAACTACACGGGGAAATTTATTTCCCTAAGTAAAACCATTATGTTAGATATCACCAATTACTGAGGAAGAAGGAATATATTCCCAAGACATATTTTAGATCATTTTATGAAAAATATGAATTCATAGTGATTCCCTTAGGAATAACTATTACTCCATCAATTTTCAATGACTTGATGAATAGTGTTTTAATATATTACATTGAAAAATATATGGTAGTCCTTATTTGATGATATTAGAATATACCCCCAGAGAAATGAGGAACATGTGGATCATTTGAATAATGTGATGAAGACCATGCACAGGGATAAACTATTTGATAATTAAAGTAAATGTGGGTTCTTTATGAGTGATGTATCATTCTTAGTGTGTGTTGTAATGTAAAGAGTAATATATGTGGGCCCTTATAAGGCAAAGTAAATAAAAGAGTGGCCTTGGACAATACCAGTAGTAGGTAATTGTAGTTTTTGTGGTCTATCTATTCTTACCGATGATATTTTATGTATTTATGTCAATTTAAAAAGCGACTAAAAAGATGACTCAAATGAGAGTAAGGATTAACTAGACCAATGGTAGTGAATAATTCTTTAAAGCGTTGAAAAGTAGGCTTACCACTAGAGCACTACTTACACTTCAAATATGTGGAACACACATTGTGGTGTACATTAAATCATAAATAAAGTTAGTTGGATATGTAATAATGAATGATGATAATGTAATATCTCAAGCTTCAATGTAGTTGAAAAATTGTGAGAAAAATTAACCACAGAAGATATAGATTTATTGGTTTTGAACTTCTCATAGAAAATATATCGAAATTATCTATGTGGGGGATGTGTGAAATATAATATAATCAAAAGATTATTAAATATATTTTCACATTGAAGGATATTGAAATAAACCAAATTAGACAGTTGTATATCATCTATTAATATGATTATTTCATCTGCCACCATACTAGTAGGGAAAACAATGTGGTTGATTCTCTGTGTAGATAGGATCTTGAAATTTTTTTTTTGATGATAATTTAAATGTATTGATTACTATTAGGCCTTAAATAGATGGAAAAAGGGATCATTATTTAAGGGAAATCATTGATTCTTTCTCAAATGATTTATCAACAATCCCATGTGGATAAAATATTGATAGCTCATATAAATTATGTGTAAATACTGAAGAAATTTTAAACTATTAGAAAATTGAAATCCTATTTTTTCATGATTGATGAGGAATGATTCTTATGATGTTCAGAAGATGTATATAAACTATATGATCCATATGTGAATAAAACAATATGAATAATGTACACAACTTGAACAACATTTTCCACATAATGAGAACAAATATGTTTGAAGATACCTAATAGAACTATGATTGGGAATATATAGAGACGGATATTTCCAAATCTAAATAGATGTGCCTTGTATGTCATAAAGATAAGTTTAAAGATAAATGTATAATGGGATGATGCAATAATTACCCATAAAAATGGAAGTGGGAAAACATTAACTTGGAATTTTTCCATAGACATCTGAAGACATCAAGAGGAAATAATGATATTTTGGTTTCTATGGACCACCTTATAATGATATCTCACATTATTGGAATTAATGTGAACCTATAAATAGGCAAAAAATCATCGATATACATTAAATAAGTTGTAAGGATTCATGGAGTTACATAGTATTCTATATCAAATTAATATCCTAGATTCAATTACATGTTCTCTAAAAGAATAACAAATTATATACACACTGTGGAAATATTCAGCACGACTTAATATCCTCAAATCGATATCCATTACAAGTGGAAATTTCATACACTATAATAAATTTTGAGATCATGTTCTATTTACTTCAATAAATTATCGGATCTACATCTACATTGAGAGAAGTTATATTACAACAACTGTTTCAACTTGACCATCCAAATTTCATTATATAAATACCTTTTTTTGGTAATGATATAGAACACTAGAATACTGGGATGATGCTAAAAAATGATATATGAAGGGTCATGAAATAGTTGAAAAAAGGATAGAAAATGCAAAAAAAAATTAGGCAACATATTCAGGATAACAAATGATGATAAAATATCTTTAAAAATAAACATCAATTAGACATGTATTTTATGGTTGGAGACATGGTATTCCCAAACATATCTTCATTGAAAAGGATAATGTTATTTGTGATAAATTTAAAGTTGATTCCATGGTACATCATCCCCTTATAGATTGTTGATCTCTTCAATGATATGGTCAGTCTTATATAAATTGCACAAATCATTTCTCAAGTACAATATTTATTACGCATATCACACTTAATAAGGTACATATCATATCCATCACATGTTTTTAATGTATAGGTGGTATATTTTTAAAATGAACTATCATATAAAGAGTATCTAGTAAAAAACATGGGCTATAGATTAATGTTCTAGAAAACATGACTACCAACTGGGTAAAAGTACAATGGAAGAACCGTAATTATGAAGAGGCAATATGGTAACAAGAGGAAGAAATGAAAGATAATTACCCCCACTTTTTTCAAGATTGAATGTAAAATTAAATTTTAGTGGTCAAATTTCATAAGGGGGAAAAATTTAATGACACAAAATTTTGAGAATAAAATTATATTTTGTATAGTTATGTTATAAAAAAACATAACATAATGAAAATGATACTAAATTAAATAAATTAATATTGAAATAAGTTGTATTTATAGAAATTTTGGAACCGATAATAATTTAATAGTAACTTGACCATTTGGAATAATAAACCATCCAATATAATTGTTACCACATTTATAAATATAAAAATAAAATATTGGAATCTTATGAAAAATAATAGAACATATTCAAATATTTATATAAGTAAATAAATGTTTAAAATATTATAAATTCAGTGTTGGTTTTTTTGTAACTCATAAATATGTACTCAAAATTTTACACTTAATGATAATTATTTAAAATAAAAAAATAATTTCCCAAAAAATGATTCTTAAATTATTATGTTTGATCATATGATCATAAGATAATTCTATGCAATAAAAATTATTTTTCAAAAAAGACATAGAATCAGTTATAATTGTAAATGATTTTTTGGGGATAATTTTTTATTTTAGTTAAATATTTAAATTATCATATACAGAAAACAATTTTCATAAAATTAAGTCTATATTTTAAATATAAACTTCAATAAATGGTATGGGTTAATTTTTTGGATTTTATGGACTAGTACATTTTTTTCATCATAGGGAAATATGATAATTTAATAAATAAGCTAAATACATATATTTTTTAGTCATGTTGGATCTCTAACATATAAAAGAAGCATTATAAAGAAATATCCATCTATGTTGACTATATTTATTCATTTGATTCATCACTATTGTATGTTTTCATCGAAAATAATTATCTAATACATAAAATAATAATAAAACACCCCTCTCCTCCCTTATAAATACCATCCCTCACGACCTCTTATACTGAAAACTTATAAGGCCTTTAGAATGACTTTATTACTCAAAATTTTTGTCCTCGAAATATTCCCCTCATTATGGAATTTATAGTCTCACCAAAAGACCATTTCATAGTTCCTTAAACAGGTTCTCATGAAGATGAAACAAAAGAGAAAAAACCTCCCTCCTCTTCTTTTAATTTTTTTCATTCCTTCACCTCCCTGATAAAAAGGAACATGATAACTATAGTATCATATATATATATATATATTAAATTTATTATTTAAGTGTAATATATATCCTCTAATTTAGTATCTTCTATTTTATTTCAAAAATTAAAACATTATATGTGATGTGTCGATTAACCAACTTCATGGATGACACTTTTTCATTTTCTATTAACACCATAAACGAATGTTATAAAAAAATTATAACAGTTAAATTTTAGTTTTAAATTTATATTAAAAATATTATTAAGTTATAGATCTAGAATATACCCATAATATTATAAAATAAAACAAAACTTGTTTTTGATGATAAAAAATCCCAAAAAATAATATAACTTTAACCTATAACATTTTACCTAATGAATAAGCCTCATATCTAAAATATGATAAATGTGACCATTTAAAAATATGGGGGTTCATCGATATCAAGTAATTATAGTTATGTTTGTTTTTTTCCACTTTATGTGAACTCCTATAATTAAACTCAAGGAAATAAATTATAAAATCATTTAACAAACACACCCAGCACGATGAAATTAAACATTACAACTCATCAGAATGACCATAAACGATCATAATAAAGTTATAATAAATAAAATAAATGAATAACTGGCTATAAATTAATTAATAAATAGATTTAATTTTATTATCCAGATCATTATATACATCTCAAGAACACATTTGGATATAAGGTAAGGGATTATCTCTAAAACCAAATTATTCATTAATGTTACACTTTATCTCTATCATTTCCAAAATGTAATTATGAATTATTAAAATTTAATTTTCCTAAATTCTGGGTGAATGTTCCAAAAATACATACCAAAATCAATTATTATTTATTTGTTGGGTAAATAAATGTTTTATAATGTTCACATTTCAATTTTTTCCGATAAGTATTATCATTTAAAGGGAACTTCCCAATTTAATACAAATTTTGATGTGGAATCCATAATCAATTTTAAGCCACTATTATTTTTCAAAAATCACTAATTAATGAATTAATGATTTTAATAGTTCATTTATCATTTTATGAAAACAATTATCTTTTTCTTTGATATAATAAGTCTTTTATATCTTCCCTTAAAATGAATCAAAGTGGCTCATTTCAAATGATATTTAAACACTATTTTTACATTTTATCCCTTTAGTTTGACATCATTTATCATGTTCTGTACAAAAATTCTATTATTATTTTCCATGTATGATTTATATCCATTATTTCAAATAAATCATTACAATAACCTTGTTGTTTATGCCTTATGAAATGATTTTGAAACCAATTTCATTGAATGGGTTACTCTTATTTTTATACCATCTGTTTTATTATTCATGAGGTACACATATTAATGAACATGTTATGATGGGTGAAACTATCTAGAACTCCAATGCATTGCGTAATTTTTAGTCTCATGAGATGTCATGTTGAGATATAGAGTAAACCTGATTCCTTTAGGGGTATTTTTGACCATGTGATATAGTCTACAATGTTAACCTTGAATCCATATTATTTAAAGTTATATATTTATTCAAAAAAATGATTCTATGATTTCATGATTCCATGTTATATATGTTATGATTCCATTTATTTAATTATTTTTATATCATCGTGTTATTTATTCACACAAAATCTATATCTTTATTTTTATTTTTATTGCCTCACTAGAATTTTTGGAGAAACTATTTTGTTGATGTATTCCCCAAGTTATCCTATATAGATATATGATCTCAAAAAATGTTTGGACCTCATTATGGATGATTAATAAAATTTTGTTTTTTCCTTATTTCTATGATCTCAGTAAGGTTTTCATAATATTCCAAAGAAACTAGGATTGATAATAATTTGTTATTATTTGAATGTTAGTTATTATTAAATCGTCCACAAATATGTATAAAAGTATTGGGCCATTATATACCTTCTTACATGCCAATCAATTGAAAAATTATAACTTCGCTCATGTGTATAAAATAATACAACCACACAAACTGATGTGATGATTTTTAATTGGATTAAAAGATGATTAAATTAATGTAATACATATATAAATATTAATATATTTATCAATATGGAATTATTATATCATTTATACCATATTAATCTTAATTTAGTAGGGGATATGATAAATTTTTTCACGTGTACGGTGGACTACTACCTTACGAATACATTTCATTCATTTTTCAGTAACACATTTCATAGAACTTAATATGGAAAAATATAATGAATTTTTGTGATATATATGAAATAATAATGATTCTATAAATTTGGATTATTAATATACTTCATTTTATTTCATTCATTGAGAAAATGGAAACAAAATTCATGTGCATCTACGACCTAATATCTCCACTTATTATTTTTTTCATTTTCTATCTCTAAATATTATAGATTACTTTAAATAAATATATGGTGAATATATATTATATTTATATCATATATAATATTTTCAATATTATGAATCCCTAATCATATTAATAAGATAAAAAATAAAAAATAAAATTAAACACGAAAAAAATAACTTCTTTCACGAAATGTGATTGTAACATAGAAGTTTTATAAATATTTAATAAATGTTCATAAGTAAATCATATATTCTATGACATATACAAGTATTTTTAAAAAAATTATTAATTACATGGATATATTATTTATATAGGATATTATAAAATGTAAAAAGGATGTTAAGACTTATGGATATGGAAATCCATCACACATTTATTTTCTGTGAGGAAAATATAATATTTTACAAATCATTATTTTATATGGTGTATATAATGAACATTTATTCATTTTCTAATTCACAATAAGTCCATTTTTATTTTAATATCTCTTCTAGGATCTCACTTTCATTGGGTTACAGTTACAAAGATACCAATGTGGAAATTTATTTTTCTTCTAACATTTATATCTATGAGATACATTCCATATTCACAACCAGTTTCTAATATGTAGTGTATATATCCCATGAATTCATTTTATATTACTTTTCATGAAAATTATTATATAAATATATATTTTTATTTTCTCCCATCCGTCGTGTTTATTAGTAAAAATATAACAAAGCAATAATGGATTTTTTTCTCAATATGTCTTCTTTTTGCACAAACATTATTATATACAACTATCTACTTATATGAGTTGTATATAAATTTCATTTCACATTTAATATAATGAATTATTTTATTCTCATGATACACTATAATTCATTTAATTTTTTTCATTCATGCGGATTACAATTCAACGTTACCAAACTAGTAAGGGTATTATATTATAATATCATCATTTAACAATATTGTTCATGATTATGAATCCAATGATGAAATTTTATTATCTATATCTAAAGAAAATCATTGATTTTCTTATATTAAACATATTTATTAATAATATATGTTTATATTTTAATTTCATTTCATATATTATTATAGATACCAAATGAATGTTATTTAATAAAATTAAATTTATTTCATTCTTTGACAGAAAACCCAATCTAATCCATATTTATGTTTTCAAAAAATGTTCCCCCAAATTGATTAAAATTATCTAAAGGATTTCATTAATAATTTTTAACCCATTCTATATTTTTTTATAATTAAAATAAATATTCATGCCATTTTCTAAATTATCATCACATAGATTTTACAAGAAATTTAAATGTAATATTTGATTTCTCAAGTACAGATGGAATGATATTTACCATCATAATGCGATATCAATATTTTAAAGATTCCTTTTTTCATTTGAATTTTTTTAAATAAAAGTATTCATAAATTGAAATATGTTTTGAAGAGGTTTTTTCGAAATGCATATTCTATTTACCTCAATAAATGTTGTAAGTAATTGTAAAATCCTTTTTATATGTTTTTATGTATATTTTCAATGAGAAT
The DNA here is from genome assembly GCA_963277665.1 of Viscum album. Classification (NCBI taxonomy): domain Eukaryota; kingdom Viridiplantae; phylum Streptophyta; class Magnoliopsida; order Santalales; family Viscaceae; genus Viscum; species Viscum album. Next base: position 1,875,073,740 of record OY728142.1, on the reverse strand, counting down.
GATTTTAAAAAAAATCATGTTTAGAAAACTTATTATAAAATTTTAATGTCTATTTTCCATAATAAATGATCAAATTTATCTTTTAAAATAATTTTCCCTAAATTTGATATCATTTGATGATACTTATTCTTTACTAGAGATAATATTGAATGATAAATTCTTAATAATTTAAATGGATATTTAATGTTTATATTGATGAAATATTTATGAAAACTAATTTATATTCACTGGATATGATATGGTGAATTGAGGAAATGTTTTTGGAAGCCATATTCGTTACATGAGCAATGTTTTGATGATATGATTCAAATTTTATGGTATTATGGCATAAATAAGTATGGGTTTTGAATATGGGATGTTTATGCACTTTATTAACCTCTGATTAATTAGGTAAGCCATTATATTTTATGATATAATAATGATAAACATGGGGATTTTATTTATCCATTATTTTATGTTTGAGTGTCTTAATCCACTATTGGAAGTGTTTGTTTCCTCATCAATAGTGGGAAACATTGGATAAGTCGTAATACACTCTGTTAATGGACTTTGTAGTTAACCTTAACATTTGAAACTAATTTCTATATTTTTTTTATGGTTCCAAAAAACCAATAACATTATATTAGGGATCATTATTAGTGTTTTTTGATTTCTCACTCTTATGAGGTTTCTTTATAAAATTATAGTATTTTTCTATGGCTCATGTTTTGTTGATCAATGACATGTTGTGTATGAATATAACTACTTATTTTAATAATATCAAACTATTATTCATTTCTAATTCATTTATATGTCATATATTAATATCAATTCTGTTTATCCTTACTGAGAAATTTAGACCACCTTTTCGTATATTTCCATCCCCAAGTTATAATGAATATTTTTGGTAGTGTATACCATATATTAGTACATTGTGAGAATATAATTATGTGAGATGGTGAAGATTATTCATTAAATATGAATATTATTTTAATATTATAAATATAATCAAAACTATTATGGTCCACATGAATGTGTTTTTGAAATTTATTTAATTTACATCTCTAAATATGTTATATTTATATATGAAAAATCCAGTTCACTATTGTTCGAATCCTAGCATAGGTTTAGTTAACCCTTGCGAAATTGGATGATACAAAGACTAATGACATCCCAAGGGATATGTATAGGGTAAAATATATGAATAATTCTGAATATAAGAAAATATCACTATAAATAAGTGAAAGATATATTGAGTGGATTCCTAGAATTACATCCTTGTATGGGTACAAAATGTTGATGTTGGTCTGGAAAAAATTTACCTACAAATAGTAACTATGAAAAAATAAATATGGGATTAACTCAAGTATTACATTGTACATGAAAATGGTTCTTACTCAATTAATTTATTGAAACACAATAGGGATATGGTTTGGAAATTCATAAACACTATAATATTCATCTTGAAGGATTTGAATAATTGCCATGAATAACATAGGTTAAGCATATGGTTTCATAAACTGAAAACAATGATTCATTCATTGTTCATCCTATAAATTATTTTCTCATGAATATGAGGTTTTAAGAATATGGTAATTTTATATCATAGTATTATTTTTAGTTTTATTCAATAGTGGGAACCATATGTAAATTTCAAAAAAGTTAATGTGAAAGAAAATGCATTGATGTGAAACCAAATGCGATCATAACTATAGTAATGTATATATTGATTATACCTAATTGGTTTTATTGATACAAGATTAAAAACTTTCACCTTCAAAAACTCTCAAACTCACTATAGAAGATAATTATATAGTTCACTAAGAGATTGTTTGGTAGAGACTGTAGAGGAATGAAGATGTAGTTCTCTATATACCATGAATATGTGAAGAAGAACCCATGTCAATGTCTCAATGGAACAAGAGGTTGTTATTAGTGTGTAAAAGAAGGACATAACTAATTTAATTGATTGGGAAAACATAAAATTATAGTTACTAAAATGAATTAGTATAACTGAAACACTAATGTATCATCGATAGTTGAATTTTTTAAATGTATAATATCTGATTATTATTCAAATCGACATCCTAGGGGGGAGGTTACATGAATAAAATCACCCTTTTAAATTAGTAACGATTATAATATTGGTGATTAATACACCATGAATTTCATATGAAAGGAAATATGTATTAAGAAATAAGATTATGATGTCAGGTTAATGGTTTTAGAATAATGTAAAATTACTTATGTATTTAAGTATTGGGATTCAATAATTGTATTGTAATGGTATCATTACATTTTTTATTTTAGTTATAAGAATATTATCATATAAATATTATATTAATTTTTTAAGGAAATATTTCTTTAGGTATGATCAATAAAATATTTATAGATTCCATTGTACCTACACCGATCATAATATCCTAGAGTTTATCATTAATATATTACAATGGAATTGATACATTAGATCCCATTACCATGAATTTTTTAATTTAGTGTACTTGAATAACTAGGTACATACATAGTTATATAATTACATAAAAAATTAAATAATGAAATTACAAATGGAAAATAAACTACAACCTTGACACTTATTGATTGATTTCATCTTCATAATCTTGGGTGGGAAAAATAAAAGGGGTGCCTAAAATTCAGAATATGCGTTACATGAATAAATAATAATTGAAACATATCCAATAAGGAATAATCAAAATGAAATGAAAAATAAATAAAATTCATATTCCATTTATAAACTGATAAAAGAAATGCATCCGAATATTTTTTCATTGATAGAATTGTAACACCCCAGGTAAATAAAGAGTATGACATTTTCACATTTATCCATATTTGTGAATAAAATATTAATATAACTTTAAAGGGGATTCTATGATCGATGGTGTACCCAACACGCAACAACGAGTTTCTTGGGAATCTTACGTTGCACTCTAATAATAAAATAATATTATTTTAAATGGTAGTTAACGCCTAGATGTTGTGATGGCGGTAATGAATAGAACTAACTAAAAAATGATTATATATGTTTGTCAAATATTTTTACTTTTTACAATAAATTTTAGAGGATTAAAAATGTGAATGTATCCAATTTTAAGCGTAAACATTCTAATATTCTTTAAAAGGTCGATTAACCACTTTTTGATGGAGAACCTCTTTTAAATCCAATTTTTGAAAATTTTATCTGTTATATTTGACAAAATATAATTCTTATTAAGAATCGCGACATCAATATTTACTTTGTGTAAATTTGTGGTATTTTTTCGATAAAGTTCATTTTTTTAATGAATAGTAAAAAATGTTGTATTTTAATTCAAAACCACTTTTTAGTCAAATTAGTTATATGATTAGATTATCTTTTAAATTTGTTTTAAAGTGAAATTAGAATATATTTTTACCATTTAATCTAATAGTGGTCGTTGGAATTAATTTCACTTTGAAATTGGACTTAAACTAGTGTCAATCTTTTGATACATTTTGTTTCATAAAAACACACCATTTGTTTTGACAACCGGAATTAATTATTAAATTAATTAATTTAACAAATATGTTATTAATTTTGTAAAATAGACATCATTTTTTAATTCGGAATATCAAATATAGCTTAGGTTGAATTTTTGGTAATTTTCTGAAAAACTTCAATTTTTGATGAATAGTGAAACCACAAGTGGTACTTATAAAAACTAATTTTCCGTTTAAATTACTTTTTTCCAACTTTTTGTTTTGAATTTCAAAAATCCGACATACATGGTTGTCATTAAGAAGTAAAATGTGGTTCAATGGGATTAAAATAATTTTTTTGGTGAATAGTAACTTATTAAGTTTTTAATCGCGATTAGATGTAATTAGTGATGTTTAAGGTAAAAATAATTTTTTTAATAATATGATATGAGCTCGACACATGTACTAACCTCATTGGATGTGTCATGTCCGACCAAAAAAATACATGGGTCAACTTGGGAACCCCATGGAGCCACTTTGGTTGGGAAATGACATAAATAACTTTTTATTTAATGTTAAAGTAAAAATGACACAAACATGAGATGTTTTACTATAACAATTTTCAAATTGGGTTATACAAGTCATATTTTTTACTATAAATATTCATTGGAAATCTAAAAAAATATCATACATCATAGTATTTGTTATATAATTTTTAGACATTAAATAAATTAAATTATTTATGACATCATGATGATGTAGTGATGACCTCATTATTTAATGATTTAAATAAAATGGAAAGATAATGTAAAATATGAGACCTACACATGTCCAAATCTTATTGGATGGGTGGATTTCAAACCCTTATCATCTTATCCTCGAAACACATCAATGTGGGACCATTAAAATCCGAATATTATTCTAAAATAAAGTAACATTTCCATACATTCCAAGAGTGCCCCTCCTCTCCTCTTATAAAAGGCCCCCACCTCTCCTTCTTTAACCACACTTCCAAAGCCTTTGGATCGGCCAACCCCTGCCCATTTTGTGTCTCCACATCCCTCTATAACTATTATAATACTCACTTTGGTCAGAAGTCTTCCCAAGGAAGCCTTTGAGCTCAAACCAAAGGGAGTTACCCGATTTTAAGGTAATGTCTTCACTTGAGTCCTTTTGTTTTATTTTTCTTCTCCAACCCCCTAAAATATTTTAATTCATTTATTTTGTAAAAAATCCAGTATCTTCAAAATAATAGGATGTTTTTATAATAAGGATTCGAGCTACACATACACACACCTACATCTAATGGTTAAAGAACATACTGTTTCCGTGGATGGCGAATTTCTACCTCACGAAACGATGATTGTTCAATATCCTTATAACACCTTCAAAGGTGGCCATTAAGATGTCAATATATTTATATATGATATATAATATGTTTATGTTTTCCTTAACCTTCTGTATTTTTCATTTATGACATACCTTTATGGCTTCCATTATGGGTATACGTGATATCTTTATTTTAGGAAGTGCGGACTACCGCCCCCTCAAAGTGATTTGATTAGTTAATACCATATGTGGTATGTATAAAGGATATATTTAATGATATTATATATGATAACATACTGGAATTAAAATACTATTATGTATCATTATGTTTTAATTCCATTAAATATGAAATAGAAATGGAAGTAGCGTTCATGCGTACGTACGGCTTACCGTCTCCATGAACGGTGCATTTCATTGTGTACCTCTAAATGTTATGTAATATTATAAATATATGAATATACTGGATATATATGATATATATGATATCTACATCATGAATACAATTCTGGATATAATGGAAATTTTATCACATGAACAACTTGTTATTATAAAAAGTTTATTTTTGACTCAAGTTCCAATGATCGTTAAAACGACCGTTATTAACTTAAATAATTAAATAGTGTTCATAACATGGTAATAAGTGATATAAAAGGAATAATGAACTTGAAAAAGGTTCTTAATCAAGTATAAATTAAATAATGTTTATTATTTAGGACATTAAATAACGATCGAGTCAAGTCGGACCCGAGGTAAGGGATCCTACTCCTCTCTTTCTTTTTAAGTACACTCTTTTATGTCATTCCTTTTATGCACATATTTCTTCTAATTGGGATGTTATTTTATATTACTCCTACTTTACTTTTTATGTTCATATGATGAGAGACGCTATTTTCTCTCACCAATCCATTTTGGATGTCTTGAGTGGCGCTGTTAGGCTGCCGAGTTTTCGAAAGGGATTTTTCATCTCACTTTTAGTCCCATGAGATTTATGCAACATTTGCCACAATTTCCTTTGACTGGTGTATTTAATTCCCATTATAATACTCTTTTTGTAATATAATTTCATTTTTGGGTATTTACATATTCATTCTATGACCCTTCTTCAATGGGGTGTACGTTTCGAATGTTACCCAAGTCGGTAAGGGAACCTTTCACCCTACTCTTTTTAAAAGACTTATTTTGTTATGTATTTTAATTCACAAACTATTATGTTGGGATACGTTCTTTTATATCTTTATTGATGTAAATTTTATGACCAGGTGATGAGATACCCTTTCTATCTCTCATCAACTCTTTTTCTGAATTTTGAAGGGACGTCGTTTGGCTGTCGAATTTTTGCAAGGGAACTTCTTAACCCAATTTTGATTCTTTGGGATAAACTTGTACACCTTGAATATGTCATTATATACTTATGTGTGAATGTCCTCTGATTGTTATACACTTAATACCCACTTATATTTCATTTATTCATTTGTCACACATAATTATTTAACTGATTTATCCTTAATCCAAGGATATCGTCTTTGTATGGGACTTCGTCTCAATCTACTTTCATTGAGGCATATTTTGTTTTATACACAACTTTTTTTTATACAGTGTATAAACCCCTTTGACTTTTATGTTTATTCTAATGAATCTTTTTTCCATGAAGCGTTTACTAAATGACAAAAGGGAATGTTTTTGTCATACGTATGCGGCGACAACGACTTTTCCACCGTCGTGACCATCATTTGAATTTTGACTTCCTCTACAAGCCATACCCTCTTTTTAAAAGAAAAATAAGTACCATGTTTTACTTTTCTTTTATTTTGGTATTGAAAATGGTTTTCATAATGTTTTTATATAAATTTTTTGTATTGATATCTTGTTTTTGAAATGTGGAAATGTTATGTTTCCTTTATACATGTTTTATGTGATAAGATTATGTTATGGTTCTTGGGCATTGTTATGAAGATGGGTGGTTCCGTGATAAACTAAGGGCGGGTGAGCCCAATATAGCTCTCCAATGCATTGGGTAACGTGAAGGAGTGAAACGTTAAGGTTTCTCCGAAGAGATTTAGGGAATATACTGTGGTGGGTATTCCAAACGTAACCAAGAGGGTTACTCCCTACGTAAGAATGTTATGAATGCCTCAAGTAACCTTTTATGTCTTCTGATTTATAAGATTTATTCATAATTTTATGGGGTATGTTAAAGTGCCTATGTTTTATGGGTAGAGTATGATTTCATTATTATGTATATATGAACTCATGTTTCCTTTCCATATTTTTATAACCCTTACTTGGCTTTTTATGCCCATCCCATGTTTTTTTGAAATGTTTTTCACAGGTCAAGGGAAAGGTACATGTTATGATGATAGTGTCAAGGAAGTGTCAAGAAAGAATCCATGATTTATTTTTAAATACATTTCCATTGATGGAAAAAAAATGAATACTATCTTTTATGTAACCACTTTGTGTAAATGTGGAATGTAATGCAAGTTTTATGATCTAATTCTCTAAAACTCTAATCCTGAAAAGATCCTCAATGTGTAATCTTGTGATAACTAAAGATTATGTAAGGTTTAAGGCTGGGGCCTTATAGTTGGTATCAGAGGTCAGTTTAGATAACTTTAGAGGTTAGGTTATTATCTAAGAATAAGTGACATTACCATAATGGTTTGGATTTCAGAAAGAGTCCTAGTTTTAGATAAAGTGAATGAGTAAGTATATCGTAGTGTTTGTCTTCCTCATTAGTACATGATAGTTTTATTGATATACTCACACTAACCTTTTTGGTTTTAGTAAATGGCTGGATCTAGAAGGCACCAAAGTAACAGTGGATGTGAAGGAAATTGTGACAGTTTTTTGAGCGAGCAACTGAATGATATGGGATCTGCAATGAGAACTCTTGTGTTTATCCTCAACCAACTACCTGGAGTCATGTTTGACCACCTAAACCTTGGTGATTTCTATAAGGCATCATATATGCGAGAAACAAATCCCTACGGAACTACGGGTAATAATCATAAAGGTAAGTGTCTTCAAAAACCTATGTGTCAAAGATGTGGAATCAAACACCTAGGAAAATGTTTCAAAGGGACAGAAATATGCTATAGATGTGGAGATTAAGGTCATTAAGCAAGAACCTTCCATGGAAAAAGGAAGCATCCAGTTGACTCGAGGAAAGGGAAAGAAGTTCTTTCTGAGGGATCAATTGAATGTTTTAAATGTGGTGTGCATGGTCATTATTCAAACACATGTCTTATGAAGATTTTTCGTGAATGGGATCACCAAGATCGTACAAATACTCATTTACCAATACCTAATGCCATTCCGATTGAGGATGAAGAAACTGACAATGACTAATCAAATGTATGGATTATTTCATAAATTTTGTTTTCCTATTTGGGAATCTTAGGATATGATTCATGATTTTTTTTAGGAAAGAATTATTTCAAAATAAGTTGGAAAGGAATGGTTAATGGATCATGAAGAATGTTGAATGAGTAATAAGTCAACATATAAGGGCTTCAAGAGTTATGGTGAAATTATCAAGAGTATTAAGTCTCTTTTGATGATGGGGTTACATTAGAAGACTTTTTATAGTATGTGTAACCCTGATGTTTAATATATGAAAATTCTATTCATGGAATAGTTGTCTGTTCTTTTGTGTACATAGTTATAAAGAACCATTTGGGCTTATATGATCCTTACTTTTGAGGTAATTATGGGTTACTATATGTTATGATGGAAGTGAAAGGCATGAGATAAAAATTGAGGATAAATTATGTTATGGTTATTTTTGATGATTTTATCTCTTTTGGGGAATAATTTGAGAATTATATAGTTTTGGAAAAAGGACAACATGCAGACCGTGTGACAACCCGTCGCGTCGGACAAAGCTGCTGGAATCGAACCCACAACCAAAGTGCAACTGGTATTTATCGCCTACCACTGGACTACGTGAAGTCCCTGGTTAGTTTGACTGATTCTTTTTAGTTAGATGATTTTATGAATTAAGAGTAAGTTGATTTTGGGTTATCTATGGAAATTTATTAACCTATCATGGAGGATATGTGATTAGGTTAATTACTTTTCAATACGAGACATTAAGAGAAACTGATGTTGTTTGGAGATAAATGTTACGATTTAACTTGGAAGACTATTTGACTAAATCCTACAAATATTTGGGTTTCAATCTTAGTATTGTTTAATTTGAAGAATTTTATGGGAAAATTGTTTATTGAATGGTCCTTGTTGAACTTTGGGTTTTTTTTGACAAATTTATGAGATTAAGAATAGATTTTATTTTTACGAAGGGTTATCCTTTTCTAGATTATCTGATCTTGTACTAACCTTTTTGGTTTTGGTTTTGTTTAAGGTCTAAAGATATGGTAATTACATAGTTCTCTTTTGTGGATTAGGTGATTCTCTATAAGTTGATTATAGTACTCTTAATGTGAACAAGTCTTCCTAAATACTCGTCTTTTGGAGGAAATACGAGTTTGATTAAGAAATCTAGTAAAAGTTGAAAGTATACATGACAAGTAAGTATGTTTCATTATGATTTAGTTAAGCTCAAAAATAAATTCCTCAATGAAAAGTAACTCAAAACAAAAATGTTGTATGTTAACTTTTCCAACAAGGGAATCGAATACCGTTTAACCCATCACAAGTTTGTGATCTTCTTATTGTTAACTTTCTCCTAGACATGTTTAATATCACTCTCCATAAGAACATGACCCTTTGTTTTTTCCTCCATGTCCATATTTTCAAACTTGGAATCCTAGTATGGGTTTACTCGGGTGACCTTTGTACTTATATTTCTTTATTTTAAAGCGATTGTTTCACTGACTCTTGTTCCGATGTGGGATTTTCAATGAAGTTTCCAAGCCCAATTTTAAAATTGCGAGGACACAATTCCCAAAAGGGGGGAAGGATGTAACACCCCAGGTAAATAAAGAGTATGATATTTTAACATTGATCCATATTTGTGAATAAAATATTAATATAACTTTAAAGGGGACGCTATTCTCGATGGCGTACCCAAGAGGCAACAACGAGTTTCTTGGGAATCTTACGTTGCACTCTAATAATAATAAAATATTATTTTAAATGGTAGTTAATGCCTAGTTGTTGTGATGGCGGTAATGAATAGAACTAACTAAAAATGATTATATATGTTTGTCAAATAGTTTTACTTTTTACAATAAATGTTAGAGGATTAAAAATGCGAATGTATCCAATTTTAAGCGTAAACATTCTAATATTCTTTAAAAGGTCGATTAACCACCTTTTAATGGCGAACCTATTTTAAATCCAATTTTTGAAAATTATATGTGTTATATTTGACAAAATAAAATTTTTCTTTTGAATCGGGACATCAAAATTTAATTTGTGTAAATTTTTGGTATTTTTCTGATAAAGTTCATTTTTAATGAATAGTAAAAAATGTTGTATTTTAATTCAAAACCCCTTTTTAATCTAATTTATTTATATGATTAGATTATCTTTTGAATTGATTTTAAAGTGAAATTAGAATATATTTTTACCATTTAATCCAATAGTGGTCATTGGAATTAATTTCACTTTGAAATCGGACTTAAACTACTGTCAATCTTTTGATATATTTTGTTTCATAAAAACACGCTATTTGTTTTGACAATAGGAATTAATTATTAAATTAATTAATGTAACTTATATGTTATGAATTTTTTAAAATAGAAATCATTTTTTAATTCGGAATATCAAATATAGCTTAGGGTAAATTTTTGGTAATTTTCTGAAAAACTTCAATTTTTGATGAATAGTGAAACCACTAAGTGGTACTTATAAAAACTAATTTTCCGTTTAAATGAAATTTTCCAACTTTGTGTTTTTAATTTCAAAAATCTGACATACATGGTTGTCATTAGGAAGTAAAATGTGGTTCAATGGGATTAAAATAATTTTTTGGTGAATAGTAACTTATTATGTTTTTAATCGCGATTAGAGGTAATTAGTGTAGTTTAAGGTTAAAATAATGTTTTAATAATATGATATGAGCTTGACACATGTCCTACCCTCATTGGATGTGTCATGTCCGACCAAGAAAATCAATGGGTCAACTTGGGGGCCCCATGGAGCCACTTTGGTTGGGAAATGATATAAATAACTTTTTAATTAATGTTTAAGTATAAATGACACAAACATGAGATGTTTTACTATAACAATTTTTAAATGGGGTTATACAAGTCAGATTTTTGACTATAAATATTAATTGGAAATCTAAAAAGATATCCTATATCATAAATCTTTTTTTAAATTTTTAGATATTAAATAAATTAAATTATCTTTGACATCATGATGATGCAGCGATGACCTCATTATTTAACAATTTAAATTAAATGGAAAGATAATGTAAAATCTGAGACCTAAACATGTCCAAAAACTATTGTATGGGTGTTTTTATAACCCTTATCAACTTATACTCGAACAAAATAAATGTGGGACCATTAAAATCTGAAAATCATTCTAAAATAAAGTAACATTTCCTTACTTTCCAAGAGTGCCCCTCCTCTCCTCTTATAAAAGGCCCCCACCTCTACCTCCTTACCCACACTTCCAAAGCCTTTGGCTCGGACAAACCCTGCCCATTTTGCCTCTCCACATCCCTCTATAACTATTAGAAACCTCACTTTGGTCAGAAGTCTTCCCAAGGAAGCCTTTGAGCTCAAACCAAAGGGAGTTACCCGATTTTAAGGTAATGTCTTCACTTGAGTCCTTTTGTTTTATTTTGCTTCTCCAACCCCCTAAACTATTTTTATTCATTTATTTTGTAACAAATACAGTATCTTAAATGTACTAGGATGTTGTTATAATAAGTATTCGAGCTACACATACACACACCTACATCTAATGGTTAAAGAACATACTGTTTCCTTGGATGGCAAATTTCTGCCTCACGAAATGATGATTGTTCAATATCCTTATAACACCTTCAAAGGTGGCCATTAAGATGTCACTATATTTATATATGATATATAATATGTTTATTTTTACCTTAAGCTTCTGTATTTTTCATTTATGGCATACCTTTATGGCTTCCATTATGGGTATACGTGATATCTTCATTTTAGGAAGTGCGGACTACCACCCCCTCAAAGTGATTTGATTCGTTAATACCATATGTGGTACGTATAAAGGATATATTTAATGATATTATATATGATTCCATACTGGAATTAAAATACTATTATGTATCATTATGTTTTAATTCCATTAAATATGAAATAGAAATGGAAATAGCGTTCATGCGTACGTACGGCTTACCGTCTCCATGAACGGTGCATTTCATTTCTTACCTCAAAATGTTATGTAATATAATAAATATATGAATATACTGGATATATATGATATATATGATATCTACATCATGAATACAATTCAGGATATAATGTAAATTTTACGACATGAACAACTTGTAATTATATAGAGTTTATTTTTTGACTCAAGTGCCAATGATCGTTAAAACAACTGTTATTAACTTAAATAATTACATAATGTTCATAACATGGTAATAAGTGATATAAAAGGAATAATGAACTTGAAAAATGTTCTTAATCAAGTAGAAATTAACTCAAGTTTATTATTCAGGACATTAAAGAATGATCGAGTCAAGTCGGACCCGAGGTAAGTGATCCTATTCCTCTCTTTCTTTTTAAGTACACTCTTATATGTCATTCCTTTTAAGCACATCTTTCTTAAGATTGGGATGTTATTTTATATTACTCCTACTTTAAATTTTATGTTCATATGATGAGATACGCTATTTTCTCTCACCAATCCATTTTGGATGTCTTGAGTGGCATCGTTAGGCTGCCGAGTTTTCGAAAGGGATTTTTCTTCTCACTTTTAGTCCCGTGAGATTTATGCTAAATTTGCCAACATTTCCTTTGAGTGGTGTATGTAATTCAAGACATACCCTATTAAATAGTAAACTATGAATATAAAAACGGTATAAAACATATATAAAAAAATACATGATACACGAAATAAGGATATATATGGGAAATAAAATATCCAATGTAAATAGATATAATTAGGGATATAAATAGATAATATAGAAAATTAGTACAAGAAAAATACCAAGTCTTAGTTAAATTGAAATTGAGATGATTTCCTTAATCACATGCAATTAATCAAATTGTATGCCCAAAAAATTAATAATCATTATATGAAATATTTTATAACAAGAATATAAATTGCTTCAAGAGATGATATATCAAATTTTTGGTATACATAAACCACAGATAATAAATATGTGGTCAATAATAGAAACCCATATAAATAGAAGTGACAATAGAAACCCATTATCATTTTTTTGAAAGTGATTCACCCTTATAATTAATAACATGTACAGTTAAACTAGATTAATTAATTAACATATTTACTTCTTCGTTAAAATATATTTGATTTATTATAATTCTATTAATTTCATTTATGCCCATTTAGATAAATTATAATGTTTAATTTAATTATTCAGAGGTAAATTGATTCATGGTTTTATGTTTGGTTCCATTATGTATAATTTTGTAAATTTATGTAAAATGGAGGAAAAAACGGAACTATAAATTTTTACTATAAGTGAACATCTAAATATTATTTTTTTTCTCATATTTCGTTTTTTTATACTAGGATGATTCAATTGAAAACCCATTAATGAGAAATTGTTAGTTTTTAGGTTGTTTTTGCCACCATAATAGTCTAGTATTAATTTTTTTAATATAATGTTTATATACTAGTTACAGAACATATCACAAGTTTCATTACAAATAAAATAATTTTTTGGACCATTAAAATTATTTTATGATTATACTTTAAGGATATTTTGAAAAACCAAATCTCATCATACATAAAAGATGTGAATCATTACATTTGGGATAATACTTTCACATTTTTAATTTAAAGGACATGATAAGAGATTTTTTAACACCCCAAGATTCCCCGGTACGTTTCCCTTTGAATAATGCAACAACTTGAATTGTACGCAACTTCGAGATTCTAAAACAACGTGACCAATCAAAATAGCCATTAGGAATAGTAATAATTAATTTGTGAAATTTTATCTCTCAAAATGGACTTTATTTTTGGATTTAGAATATCGAAATTATCCTAGGGTGATATTTTGGTACTTTTCAGATAACTTTTATATTTTAATGAATAGTGAAAATTACTAAATTTCAATTAAAAACATCATTTTTAATCAAAATAATTAATAGTGATAATTATTAATTTGAGTGGTTTTAAAGTATATTTAGAATATATTTTTACTATTTAATACAATTTTGGTCATTTGACATAATTTCACAATTAAACTGGACATAAACAAGTGTCAATCTTTAGATAGTTATTATTTCTTAAAAAAATGCTTTTTGTTTTGACAAAAGGAATTAATTTTAAATTAATTTCTATCAATTATGTGTTTTGAATTTGTAAAAATGGATTCCATATTTAGAATTTGGATGTCAAAATTGTGTAAATAGGTAACTTTTATATTTAGACATTTTGAATAATTACATTGGCAAATATTTTATTTACCATGGTGAAAGGGTAAATCTGGTAAATAAGGGTAAACAAATAATATTATAATAATAATATATTACACTAAAACATGTCCTAAAATTATTGGATGATACATCTACGACCATGGTCATCTTTGGGTCATTATTGGGACCCCATTTAGCCACTTGTAGGTGATAAGGACACTTTATGTTAATTAAGTTAAAGTAAATACAAAAATGAGAGAAGCATGTATCTTTTAGAAAAGAAATTATTACATCGGGTTATATATGTTATATTTTAGACTATAAATATTAATTAGAAATATCAAATGATTTCCTACATAATGGTATTATTTTTATAATTTTTAAGCATTTAATAATTAAATTTATCTATGACACAATAATGATTCAGTATTTTCCTTATTAAAGAAAGAATCAAATAATTGGTATTATAAAAGAAAAAATAAATATAATTTGAATGTTTTGATGACATAAACGAATTTTATTGGTTAACATGACATGTTATTATTGCTTAAAAGAATTTGTTTCGAATTAATAAAGTTTTTATGACTTTAACAAAAATCAATTATCGAATAGTGACAAAACTGACATAAATGAGTTTTTAAAAAAAATATTATATTATTAATTGATATTCTATTCCTAAAAATATAAGGTTCGGCCAAAGGACTAATATCATGATTTTTGTATCATTAATGGACCACTTTGGGGTCTCTTTGATGTATATTGTATGTTTATTAGCTATATAATATAAAAATACAAAGTGACATGGTAAATGTCATTCTAATAAACTAAGAGTTAAAAATACAAGATAAGGATAATATAATGACCCAAACCTATATAAAATATATTGGATGAAATTAATTTTACTCTTACCCACCTTATACATTTAATAATACACTTTGGATCCATTAGAAACCGAATAGGAATTTATTATAAATTAATACATTAAGTTTTTCTTAAAGCGCCCCTCCTTCCCCTTATAAAAGGACAAAATTTCTAACCAATTATTCACACCATGAAAGCCTTTTGGATCTTCCAATCCCGGAAAAAATAATCTCTAAACTTCCACCACTTCGACCTAGAGCCCATAGTTTGATCAGAAATCCATCCTAAGGAGCCCTTTTGATCAAATCAAAAGGAAGAACCCGAAGAAGAGGTATTGTCTTCATCACCCTTTTTCAAGTTCCTTTCTTCATCAACATCTTCAATATTTGTTATTTAATTTCTAAAATAATAACTCCAGTATCCTCTATATAATGTGATGTTATTATAAATATGGTACCACTATATTCAGTATTCTATCCATCCTTTGAATGACATGTCACCATACGTGCGTACGTACGGACTACCGTCTCCACGAACGCGATGATATTCATTCCCCATCCTATCCATGAAATTTTAATAATCATTTGATGATTAAAAATAATGTTTAAGGAATTTATATCATTATCGATATGAATAACATACAAACTATCCATAAAAAACGTCTTATGTAAAAAAATATAGAAAAGAAAATGAGTAAGTTAACACCCAAATGATGATAATACTAAGATATTTTTAACAAATAAAGGTTAAAAGATCATATATGATATCATATTAATGTATATGATTCTTTTATAATTTAATAACAATTATTTCACAATTATAAAGGAGGTTAACCTACCCTCAACTAAGGAAAAGTATAAGGTAAGGGTTAATTACTCAATCTCAATATTATTCGAGATTGTTTATGTGTAAGTATTTACTGGGACATTTTTATCATCCATGTCCATTTTTCAAAAAAATGATTTCAAAATTAATATTTTAAAGATTTTTGTTAGGTACAATTTATCAAGATCATAATTTTAAATGTTATAAATAGTTATCTTTATAAATCTTTTTAATTAATGACCATGTTTTGAAAATGATGTTAAGGATTTATTTATGTGGACATGAATGTTTTGAAATGATAGTTCTTTTCAAAAGTTTCAAAGTGGTGTGGGACACATTGATTCAAAAATGTCTTTAAATGTCTTCCTTTCTAAATTTTTTTACTTTTAAATGTTTTCATGAAAAATGGATATCTCTCCCAAAGATTTTTACAAATCATTTTCATCTATGTCAACATCCTTTGATTGATTTTAAACATGTTTGAAGTTGATTTATTATGATAAAAATCTTCCATATTGTATTGAAGGTTTTTTGATATGTTTTACTATCAATGTGTTATTTTTAAACCATTCATGGTTTATGGAGAGTGTATTAACATTTCGTATGCTAATTTTAATAAGAATTTTTATGTTATGTTTAAACCTATTCATATGAGGAATGTGTTGG
The DNA here is from genome assembly GCA_963277665.1 of Viscum album. NCBI lineage: Eukaryota > Viridiplantae > Streptophyta > Magnoliopsida > Santalales > Viscaceae > Viscum > Viscum album. The sequence goes on along the minus strand of OY728142.1, from coordinate 1,875,057,118 downwards.
ACATGGTAAGTGACGGGTGGAGCCTGTTATAGATCTTAGATGCATAAATAGGTCTCATGGGACAAACTTTTGTCTTGGCACCAGGCCTTGACAAAATCTAATTTGTAGTCTAGGCATGAGGCCTTGGATACATGGTTATGATAGTCTGGCATTATGCATTCGATCATTATGAAAGTGGTTATTGATATTGCATGTGATTATTCAACAAGTAGAATACCCATGTGAATAAGTAAATGGAATTATTTCATATTATTTCTACCATATTATGTGGAAGTTCATGTTTAAAAGGCTTTTGATTTAGTTACACATTGCATTAAATGTTTATGATTATTTATTAAAGTTTCTGCTATATTGTTATCCTTATTGGGAATTTGAGCTCACCCATTTCTATGTTTTATTTTTCCCAGGATGTGAAGAAGTATTTTATGAATGACCTTCCGGGATAGTATGAGGGGATATGAGTGTGGACTATGGAGACTATGTTGTTGTAGTTTTTTATTTTATGATGTATTGTAAACTTAATGAATATATCTAGTGTTTCCAAGGCTACTAAACTAACCGATCTTTCGAGACTTGATCTTTTGTGATCATGCCAATGTTATTTAATAATGCACTAACTCTAGGTAACTGGGGTTGGGGCGTTATAGTTGGTATTAGAGGAAGTTTTACACAAACCTTGGATGCTAGATTTAGATAAACTCTGATTATAGCACATAGACCTAAGAAGGACTTTGAGGATTAGTATTGAAGAACTTCCTAGATTTTTTGTATTGTAGATATTTTTTGTGTTTTTAGAGAAATACATCCCTATCTGGATATGAGCAGGTAGAGGCGGCTCTGGCATAGATGTACCTAGGGGTAAAACCCAAAAACACCACTTTAAGCTAGACTCGAATGGGAACTGGTGCACAACAACATGCCTTTCTTCACTCTTGGTTACAACACTCTCAGGGGATATCCTTAAGATAATTCTCATTTTCTTTACAAACAATTATGAAGGGTTTATGAGTATATACATCCTCAAAGAAGACATTTTTATGATTATGGATTATATCCATAAACTATTTAATTTATTTTTAGTGTTTTACAAGTTTTGGATTAGGTATTTGTATTCATAAACTAATATAGTGTATGCAATTGTTTAGAAATGGCGCCCCATAGAAGGAATGAGAAATCCAGCAGTACGCATGATCCAAAGAGTTAGAAGGATCATATCTTTAATGTTATTAAGCCAGAATTTAGTAGGGAAATAGTCTCCCACGTATTATCATCATATGAAAAAATATTATCATGTGTTGATAAGATATGTAAAGTATTCTCAATGTCCTATGGCTTGGAAGGGAAGCCAGAGAATTAAAGGATGGTTGAAAGAAGGACATATAAAGGGAAGAAGGTAAAGGAGTATTTTCCCACATGTGATAACTATAGAAAGAATCACCTTGGAAAATACTTGAATGGAACGAGAGTATGCTATAATTGTGGAAACAAAGGACACCAATTATGTGACTGCAAGGGTAAGAAAAGGTTTCAAATGTACCTTGCTTCATCTGCAAGGAGTTTGGACACTACATGAACCAATGTCCCAGTCATCAGACTATGCCACAAATGATGCTAATGGATAATAATAAAGTTATGATACTACCACAGATGAAGTGGAATGACTAGTGTTCTTTTGTTGTTATTTTAGAATTATTTTATTGAAGTGTTGTATCAATGATGTACTTGAAATAAATAAGGATTATACTACAGTACAAGTTAATTGAGGATTCGAGATTTTATGGTTCTAAGAAAAGTGACTCTGCAGCATGTTAAACTTTTATGAAATTACATGGTTGAGGGAAAGATAAATATTAATATGGTCTTAATATTGAGGTACTAATCTTGGAATAAGATATGGTTAATTTGGGTAAATTATATTGGATATTCTTTACTTCCTTGAAATTGATTAAAGATTTGTATATTCTATTATTATTAGAGTTTACAACATTTTTGGATGGATGAAGTATATTCAGTATTCTATAAGGAATGAGGGAGCATGAATGTAATAAATCAGGTTTTATAGTAATTCAACATGTTTCAGTGTTTTAAAACAATACGTGATGAAGGTATTCACATGATATTAAATGGTAAAAAGGATCTACATTATGTTTACCTTTCATATAAATTTTGGACTAAGGGTTTACAAATGTATTTTGGATAAGTATTAATGTTGGAATAGATTATATTTTACATTGGATGCTATTGTTAAAGTAATTTTTTGAAATTTATAAAAAGGACAACACGGAGACCATGTGACAACACGCCGTGTCGGACAAAGCTGCGGGAATCGAACCCACAAACACAGTGCAATTGGGATTTATAGCAAACCACTAGACTATGTACTATCCCTGGAGTGTATAATGTAGTTTTCTTTTTTTAAAATTTTTGATAGATGATTTATAAATTTATTTTTGGAACCAGATACGATTAAGATAAATTGAATATTTTTGAGTTCTATTACCTTTTGGAGTGAAAGATGGGTTTGTGGTAAAATTTTATTAAAGAATGAAAGCCTTCATGGCAAGTAAGTATATTATCTTACGTTCATAGTAAATCTCATAAATAAATTCCTTATATTTTTGAAAGGTATCATAAAACAAAAACGTTGTATGATAACCTTTCCTACTGGGGAATCAAAGACCGTTTAACCAATCACATGTTTTTGATTTTCTTGTAGTTAACTTTCTCCTAATACACTTTTCAAAAAATCTCCATTAGACCCTTATGGTTTGTTTCTCCTACATATACATGTTTTCATAGAATCCTAGTATGGGATATCTCGACTGACATTTGTACTTTTCTTCCTTTCTTTAAAAGTTATATTTTTGTTAACCCTATTTCTGATATGGGTTTTCCACAAAGGTATTCTCTATTTTCAACCTTTTATTTTCAAAAAACATTTTTAAAATTGTGGAGATGAAATTTATTGAAGTACGGGATAATGTAACACCCCAAGCTTCCATGGTACGTTTCCCTTTGAATAATGCAACAGCTTGCATTGTACGCAACTTCGAGATTCTAACACATAGTGACCAATCAAAATAGCCATTATCAATAGTAATACCCACTTTATGAAATTTTATCTCTCAAAATGTACTTAATTTTTGAATTTGTAATATCAAAATTAATCTAGGGTGAAATTTTTGTACTTTTCGGATAACTTTTATATTTTGATGAATAGTGAAAATTACTTAATTTTAATTAAAAATAACTTTTTTAATCAAAATAACTAATAGTGATAAATTATAAATTTGGGTGGTTTTAAAGTATATATAGAATATTTTTTTACCATTTAATACAATGTTGTTCATTAGACAATATTTCACAATTAAACCGGACATAAACAAGTGTCAATCTTTTGATAGTTATTATTTCTTAAAAACATGCTTTTTGTTTTGACAGTGAGAATTAATTTTAAATTAATTTCTAGCACTTCTAAGTTTTGAATTTGGAAAAATGGATTCCATATTTGGAATCAAGATTTCAAAATTGTGTTAATATGTAACTTTTATTTTCAGACATTTTGAATAACTACTTCGGTAAAAATTTTATTTATCATGGTTAAAGGGTAAATCCGGTAAATAAGGGTAAATAAATAATATTATAATAATAATAAATTACCCTAAAACGTGTACTAACCTTATTGGTTGATACATTTTCAACCCTGAGCATCTTTGGGTCGATTTTGGGACCCCATGTACCACTATTAGGTGATAAGGACACTTTATATTAATTAAGTTAATGTAAATACAAAAATGACATAAGCATATATCTTTTAGAAAAACAATTTTTACAAATTGTTATTTATGTTATATTTTCAACTATAAATATTCATTAGAAATATAAAACTATTTCCTATGTAATGGTATTTTATTTATAATTTTTATACATTTAATAATTATTTTAATTTATTACACAATAATGATACAGTATTTTCCTTATTAATGAAAGAATCAAATAATTGGTATTATAAAAGTTAAAATAAATATAATTATAATGGTGTGATTCTGTAAAAGAATTTTATTGGTTAAAATGACATGTTATTATTGCTTAAATGAATTTGGATCGAATTAATAATTTTTTTATGACTTCATCAAAAATCAATTATTGAATAGAGTCAAAATTGACATAAATGAGTTTTTAAAACAAATATTACATTATTAATTGATATTCTATTGCAAAATATCTAAGGATTCGCAAAAGGACTTATATAATGATTGGTTTGTCATTAATGGACAACTTGGGGGTCACTGGGATGTATATAGAATGTTTATTAACTATATAATATAAAAATAAAAAGTGACATGGTAAATGTCAATCTAATTAACTTAGAGTTAAAACTAAAAGATAAGGTTAATATAATGACCCAAAATTGTCACAAATCAATTTTTTGAAAGTATTGTGACCCATACCCACCTTATAATTATAATAATCTACTTTGGATCCATTATAAACCAAATATTAATTTATTATAATTTAATACTTTTAGTTTTTTCAAAAGAGCCCCTCCTCCCCCTTATAAAAGGACACAACTTCTAACCAATTATTCACACCTTCAAAGCCATTTGGATCTGCCAAAACCTGAAAAAAAAAATACTCTCTAAAATTCATCACTTCAACCTAGAGGCCTTGTTTTGATCAGAAAGCCAACCTACAGGGCACTTTTGATCCAATTAAAAGGAAGAACCCGAAGAAGAGGTAATGTTTTCACCGCCCTTTTTCAAGTTCCTTTCTTTTTCAACGTATTTGTTCTTTGTTATTTAATTGTAAAATAATAACTCTGGTATCTTATATATAATTTGATTTTATTATAAATATTTTACAACCATATTCAGTATTCTATCTATCCTTTGGATGGCATGTCACCATACGTGCGTACGTACGTCTTACCGTCTCCACGTCGTGGTGTAATTGTTATTCAATACATTATTATTTGAATGGGTATAATAATGATGTGTATTTGATGTAAATAAAAAATATAACATGATAAGAATTCTTTATATATGATATACCATCCAATTATATATTATTTTAATATCAAAAGAATGATATTGTCACTCATACGTACGTACGGACTAACGTCTCCACGAATGCGATGAGATTAATTCCCCATCATATCTGTGCAATTATAATTATCATTTGAGGATTAAAAATAATGTTTAAGGACTTGATATCATTCTGGATATGAATAATATACAACCTGTCCATAACAAATGTGTCTTATATAAAAAAATATATAAAAGAAAATGAGTAAGTTAACAACCGAAATGATGATAATACTAAGATATTATTAATAAACTAATGTTAAAAGATAATATATGATATCATATTAATGTATATGATTCTTTTATAATTGAATAAAAATTATTTCACCATTCTACAAGAGGTTAACATACCCTCAACTAAGGAAATGTACTAGGTAAGGTTTAATTACTCAATATCATTATTATCCAAGATTGCTTATGTGTAAGTATTTACTGGGACATTTTTATCATCCATGTCCATTTTTCATAAAAATTATTTCAAAATGAATATTTTAAGGATTTTTGATAGGTACTATTTATCAAGATCAGAATTTTTACTGTTTTAAATATTTATCTTTCTAAATATTTTTAATTAATGTCCATGTTTTAAATATGATTTTAAGGATTTATTTATATGGACATGAATGTTTTTGAAATGATAATTCTTTTCAAAAGTTTCAAAGTGTTATGGGACACTTTGATTCAAAAACGTCTTTAAATGTCTTCCTTTATAAATAGTTTGACTTTTAAATGTTTTCATGAAAAATGGATATTTCTCTCAAAGAGTTTTACAAATAATTTTCATCTATGTCAACATCCTTTCATGGATTTTAAAATTGTTTGACGTTAATTTATTATGATACAAAACTTTCATATTGTATTGATGGATTTGTGATATGTTTTAATGTGGATGTGTTATTTTTATACCATTCATGGTTTATAGAGAAAGTATTGAAATTTTGTATGATATTTTTAAAATAAATGTTTATGTTATTTTTAAACCTGTTCATATGAGGAATGCATTAGACTTAGTGAGTGACGGGTGGATCCCGCTATAGCTCCTTGATTCATCAGTAGGTCTCATGAGAAAAAGTAGTGTCTTGGAAGAAGGCCTTGACAAAATCTTATTTGTATCCTTGGTATGAGGCCTAGCCTACATGGTTATGACAGTCTATAATTATGCATTCCAACAATATGAAAGTGGTTATTGATATTTCATGTGATTATTCGACTAGTAGAATATCCATGTGAATAAGTAAATGGCATTATTTCATTTTAATTCTTCCATATTATACTGAATTTCATGTTTAAAATGATTTTTTGTAGTTATACATTACCTTAAATATTTATACATATTTATGAATGTTTCCTATATATTGTTATTTTTACTGTGCATTTGAGCTCACCCCTTTCTATGTTTTATTTTTCCTAGGATGTGAAGATGTATTTTATGAATGAAATGCAGGGATAGTATGAGGGGATATGAGTGTTGAATATGGAGACTATGTGGTTGTAGTTTTTATTTTGTGATGTAATGTAATCTAAATTAATGTATCTAGTGTTTCCAAGGCTAATAAACTAATCGATCTTTTGAAACTTGTTCTTTTGTGATCATGTCATTGTTAAGTAATAATGCACTGACTCTGGTTAACTGGGGTTGGGGCATTACAGATTTGATGATGGATATACAATTAGCATAAAAAATTATATTATATATATTATACTCATGTTATCATGCCTATTTTTAAAATGGGAAGTGAGGAGAGGAAATAAAAATAAATTAAAAGAAATTGAAACATTAGTATTGATGATTTTACCTCCTGTAATTATTCTCATTGAGAACATCCTTATGGTAGTTGGGATGGGTCTATTTTTAGACTAAAACCTCATGGACATGGAAAATATTATTAGTAGATGTATATGGAAGAATATTATAATTTTATTATTATTATTAGGTGTGACGAGAAGGATTAGTGAGGTGCAGTTTTTATAATAGGGTATAGAGGAACTATTTGATTGTATTATTCATTAGTTTATTATTATGGATTTGAAATATAGATAAAAACTATTCATGTGAGTATTTAAAGTATCAAGAAAATGTTTTTTATAACTATTTTGTTATTACCTAATCCATACCCCAAAAACGACTCAATAACTCATTTATTTACTTAAAATGTTATATATCGAAAATTATAATATTCCATTATTCACTGAAAATTGAACTAGTTTATAAAATTTCTAAAAAATCACAATACCCATTTCAAAAAATATAGACACCATAAAATGGACTCCAATTTATGAATATAAGTTTATAAAGAGAATAAATTAAATTTTTAATTACAATCGTAATTTTCTCAGAACAATACTTGCTGTAATATTATAACTAATTTTATAAGATATTAAAAAATTAATTAATGTCTCGTTAAATTAATTTTAATTGAAATATAAAATTATTAAATGATTAATATATTTTAATACAATAATGTTTATTTTAAATAATTATATTAATTATACTATTTTAAATAAATATTTGAGTTTCACAAAAATTTGAACACTTAATTTATCAATTCTGAAACACTTATTTACAAATTCCATGATATAAATATATCATATTGTCATTTATGAGACACCAAAATTTTATTAATACCTTAATATGTGTGTTTATTTTCTCTTCGTAACATTATTATTACCAAGTGTCGAATTACTAAATCTATTAGTCACATTTCTATTATATCGGTCATGTTTGTAGAGTATATCATTTTTTGTTTAACCTCAGTGTTGTTTGAAATGTAAGATATTGAATGGATTAGAATTATATAAAAATATACATAGCATAATTTCATGGGATGTTATAAGGATCATGGTTTTTTGAGTTAAATAGTATAACAATATCGAATTTATAGACACCACTTATGATGTTTTATGTGATTAAATTTTATCATTATTAATGAAAATTTGATATTAATTTATAATTGTACCAAGATTTGTATATATACATGTTTTAGTGATAAATTTATTTTATGAAGAATGCCTTAACATTTCGGTGGAATAAGATTAGTGTTATTTGTTACCTATATGTTTTATTATATCATTGATGTTTGAGGTAAAAATGGTTTATTAATATTTTTAATTATAAAAATATATTTTTGGAAAATTTGATAACAATTATGTCGAGTGACATCCAATAACATAAAAAAGGTTAATTTCTATAAACCTGTAACTAAAAGAGGATAAAGGTATGATTCTTCTCACATAAATTCATGAATGTGTATTTATAGTAGGAAAACATGAAAAGGAATATTTATGAATATGTACATAATTTCATGGTATTTAATCATGTTAATTTAGTGAGAAAATGATTAAAGGGGTGAGACAACCATAATAAATACCATAATAAAATTGGGAAACTTCACTATGGGTTTTATCCTTGAAATCTTGAAAAATATAAATGGGATTATTCTACATTGGTTATAGTCGGTCACCATTAAAATTAAAAACAATTCATCTCCATAAAAGAATATTTTAATTTGAATAACCATTATTTTATATACATTAAAGAAGTGTTAAGGCTGCATGGAATACCACAATATATTGGATTTGATCATGCTTCATGGTTTAAATTGATGTTTTGGAATGTTCGTCACAAGAACATTGATACATAGAGGAATTTTAGAAATGGGTAACATCCTCATATTGATATTCAATTTTAAATAACAATTCAAACCATAGAGGATATGATACGATCTTGTTCTATTGATTTCAGAGGATTTCAGGATCAACATCTTCCTCTAGTTGAATCATTCTAAACTAAAATATTTTATTAGAGAATTTTGATGTCTTGTTATGAATCCCTATATGGAATGAAGTGTTGAACTCCAATTTAATTTGGTAAAATTAAAGAAAAGTATTTATTAGGACTATAGTTTGATGATGATAAATAAGAGACATATAGAAAAATTCTACATCATATAATGGATGAACCAAGTCAGCATAAATTTTATTCTGACAATAAACTATTTAATATATACTTTTTTTAAGTGGTAAGGTGTTTCTATAAAATTCAATGTGAATGAAATAATGGAAAACTAATCACTAGGTATATAGTTACCTTTAAAACATTTTATCATGTTGAGTTTGTTTTTTTTTCTATGTAAGACTCTATATAACCTCTGTTGAGTCTAACATATGTTATATATATCTATACTATGGAAGTATATACTTCATCCATCACAAATACTAAACACGTTTGTTTTACCACTATTGTATGATCGTTATTACTAGAAACAACCAATGTAATTAATGTATTTTAGAGAGTAAGTTATTTGAAATAATAACACTCACTTGGTCAACGTTTTGTGGTGAAACCCCCATCATGAGGACACTATGTGGGAACATTATTATGTAATGAGGTAAAAGTATCCTAATTTTCTGTTACCAATGTGATGAATTTTGATGCAAAATAATTTTATTAGGCTAAAATATAACACAATTAGATTTTGTGAAATAGTTTTTCATATAAATTTAATATATTCTATATTTATCATTATAATAAACTATGATTTTAAATTTTGTAACTTGAAATAATTATTTTATCATGTGTTACATGCAAGATCATGTTTTAATAAAACATAACATGTTATTCAAATATTATATGATTTTTATCACCTATCCATACAAATAAATAATATTAATAGGCATAACTAAATTCATAAAATAGATGGTACAAAAATTCATATAAATTAATACTTTATAAAAATATTAATTAGTAACGAAAATGAAAAACTATATAAAATTTAAAGAAATATTATTCTAAGAAATTGTTTTTTGGGACACAAAATTATTTAAAATATATAAATAAAAAAATATAATTTATGAAGGATTTTAATGATATATATATATATACATATTAAATAAATTTTTCAAATTTAATCATATGTGTTTTCAAGATAATAGGTAAGAATAGATACAATTTTATGTTTGAAGAAAATATTTTTTTCTTGCAATTTGTTTTTTCACATTTCACATACTGATTTTAAAAATTATTTTCCCTATTTTATAAATATAAATTTAAAAAAGAAATATAATATTTTAAATTTCTAATTTAATTTTATAATCGACTAAAATAATGAAATGTTATGAGGAAAAACGTGTTTAGTAAATAGTAAAAATTCATGTTTTTTAAAGTTACATTTTCATTAAAAGAATTTACATTATAAATTTAATATTAATAAGTTTTTGAATGTAAAATGAGTTAATATATATAAATATAATTCCTTATTAGGTCAATTTAATCAATTTCAATTTCAATTTCAATATATGTTGTTTTTATTTTTGAAACTTTTCACTTTGGGAAACCACATTTTTAGTCATGCCTACACGATTAACTTTAAATTCAATTTATATCAATTAATGATAATGTAATTTGGAATAAAATATTTAAAATATTTAATCATAATAGATTATTTTACATAATAAGGTAAATTTATTTTGTAACAATAATTAATAGTAAAAAATGAAAAAATTAATTACCATTAATAAGATTAAAATGGGTTTACCGGGGATAAATTAAATATATACCGGTTTTAATGACCTAGATACTTGAACAAAAAACATTATAAGGAAATATTTTGTCTTTATATACTATAAGGTTATATAATGACATATTTTGTAACATTTTTTCATGTGAATAAAAGCGATAGACAATTTTCTTTTCAAAATTATCTATCATGACACTCACCTCACTTATAAAAGGGCACCCTATATATTATACTCATCACCCTTATAAAACCATTTTCTTCACTCAATACCTACACATAAATATTAAATAAATCCCCATATCTTAGATGAATATTTTAGATCAAATGGCTAATGTAGGAAGGATGTTAGTTATATCTAATGAGGTTCTGCGGAAAAAGAGATAATGTATTTAAATATGACTTTTTGTTTTACATATTCTTGTAACTCATTGAAATACTTAAAAAATATGGTACAAAATCTCACTAGTATATCATATATAAGTATAAGATACAATATTAATTTAATAACCTTTTTCAACCATATATTCCATCAAATGAGATAAAAAATACTCATTCGTTCATACGAAACGCTACAGCCTCGAGAATCGATTAAATTTCTTTTCCATCACCAAATATCATGGTTGAATATAATTATGGGTTTAATATTTATATATTATATTAATTATATTATATATTAGTTCAATTATAATAACACTTATACATTCATAACATCCAACTCATTGGAAACAAATAACGTAGCTCCTATCTACGGTGGAGTAGTGCCTCACGAAAAATGTGATTTGTTGTTCATTTTTGTTTTACATGGATTATAAAATGATAGATTAACTGATTACATATTATATGTGTTGTTTAATTTTAATTTAAGAATTATTATATCACATATAACTTCATACTTTCTATTTGGGGGGTATGTTTACATATTTCTTGATTATGGTGTACTACCAATTCACCTAATCATGTGATTTATTTTTAAGAAATTCCTTATATGGAAGGTAATATGAATACATTTAAACAAATATATGGGTCATATACTAATTAAAAATAAGTTCAGAATGGTGTAGTTTTACTTACCTTCCTTTTATTAGATTATTTGAGAAAATGGAAACAATATTGTTGTATATAAATACTATATAGTCTCTATTAATAGTGTATTTTATTTTCTATATCCCATCATTATGGATTAATTTAATAAAATTATACTAAATATATATGATATTTATATCACAAATATAATTCTATAAATTAAGGAATCGTGATAAAATAAATAGGACTATAAATAAAAAAACATAAAATTAAAAAAATATATTTATTACCTAGAATGTTATTTTAACATGGAACTATTAAAAACAGGTATCAAAAGGTCATACATAAATAAAATAAGTAATTATTTAGTTTATTATGGTTTTATAATAGATTTACAATAATATTAGATTTATTATATATTAGTTCAAATTTTTTTGTAAGTTATACCCCATGAAGTATATAATATATATTAACATGATAATCATGTGTGTTTAAATATCCATTTGAGGATGTTTTTTACAGTTTTTATTGTTCATAAGATACCAATTTGTTAAGAAATTATTTTCTTAATATGTATTCTTTGGTAGATACATTTTTCTATGCACCAAAATTTTTTATGAGGTTTATATACATCGCCATCGATATGTAATATCATGAATTTATTTATTCTCAAAATAATATATGTTTCATTGAATATAATTATTTATTGTGGCTTATGATTCAATGTTACCAATGTGAATGGGTTTTCTGATACAATTAAATTGTTATCATGATTTTTCATGATTTTTATTCCAATGATGAAATTTATTGTTATATATCTAAAATAACAAATATATTTTCATATAAATTTTTTATTTATGGTTAATATATGTTTTCTTTTTTATTTTCCTCCCTTAAAGAATCATGGATACCTAAAAAATATAATATGAAAATCATCATTATTTATCTCTAGTAAACATAATGGTATCTTTAATATCATTCTTTTAAATAATTTATCAAAAATATTGAACCATAATCTAAAATATTTTTTAAATACATTTTTACCATTTTTTTTGATTTTATAGCATTTTTAAAAAATAATTATCATTCCCGTTAAAAAAACCATGTTTTAAATTTATATTCAATGTGAATTAAATATATGTTATAACTTATACGACATGAATTAAATTTCTCATCTTCATGAAATCTCACTATTTTAAATAACCATTTACATTTTTAAAATGATATTTTGAACGAACAAGATTTTGAATATTTTTTGTGACTTTTTTTTAATGATTAATTTCTAAATTCATAAAAAAATGTTATAATTTGTTTTTAAAGATTACATAAAAATATTCCAAGGTTTTTTATAAATAAAATTATTTTTAAAATGTTTTACATTTTTAAAAGTGTTATTCAAATATTAATTACTATTTTACTGAAAAAAATGATTCATGTGATCAATCAATGTCAATTTTCATCTATGATTAAATCCATTGATGATAATTATTTGTAAAATGATATATAATTTATTTATACCATTCTTAATCATTATATTTATGGTTAATGTTAATATTGATTAAATGTTTTTGAAATGCATTTATTTTTCATGGGTTATGATATTGTGAATTGATGAAATGTTTATAAAATAATTTATACTCACATGGGATATGATGTGATGATATGATTAATGTCATACAATATTCTGGCACAAAAATTATGTTTTTCATTAATATATGGGTTTGAAATATATCTCCCTCAAATTTAGTTGGTAAATATTTATATCTCATGAGATAAAAATAAGAAAAAACTCTATTGTATGGATCCACTATGGGAAATAGGAGAGTCCTAATACACTATGGAAAACATGTTCATCCTAACTCCCAATTAGTAATAGGTAATAAGTCAAGATCCAATATTTTTATGATCCTTGTTTTTAGCCATGGTATTTGAAATTATTTTATATTATCATTTTAGTTCAAAAAATTTCTTAAATGAACTTATGGTTCATAAATAATTTATGATGATTTATCTCTTATGGGAAATGCTTTATGAAATGATAATGTTTTATACCATGAATAATGTTTATGATATATGATATTTTGGATACAAAAATCCTTTTTCATGGTAATGAACACACAACCATATTCTTATGTAATGGATTTATATGATTGGATATTGATATCTCATATGTTTAACCATACCAACCATCCATGATCAACCATTCTTATGTTTTCTTCCCAAGGTTATGAAGATATGTTTTGTTAGGGTATACCTATAAGGAGTACTATATTAGTAGATATTCATGGGAGATGTTTAAGATAATTAATGAAATAATAATATATTGTTTCTAGTATCCAATGTAACAAAACTATTATGGTCCTCAAACTTGTTTTTATGAAATATATTGAATACTCATTTAAAAATATGTGAAATTTATATATTAAATTATTATGTTTCTATATATACAACAACTTTTACATTTATTATCATTAATAATTCATAAATTTGGGTATATTGTGTTTCAATTTTAATTTTTTTCATATTCTAGGTTTTGAAAGGTATATAACCAAGTGGTAAATACTTTCATCTCTCAATTTTATTCATTGAGTTAGATTAAAAATTTATTATAATTTATATAATAGGATTATGGTTTTATTGAATATCAGGTATATTATATTTTATTTCAACTTGTTTTATGTGTATTTAAATTTGATACACATAATCAATTCAATGAATAATTCACATATTTGAATGTATGACCTTCGTAAGGGTTATTTATTTAAAATTGAATTTCGTTGAGACATACATTGATGATATTAACCTATAGTCAATTGTGAGGTGTATATACTAATATTTTTACAGGATACATCCTGAAATAATTTATTTTCATATTATTAAAAATATAACTCTGATTTATTATTTTTTGGGGATTATGATTTAATAGATACCAATATGTAAGAGGATTTATGTTAAAATAACCCTTCTTATAGAATTATTTATGCTTATGTTTACATTGAAAGAAATTATATTATATTATATTTTTAAAACCCTTATATTTTCATCACTTCTAGTTATGAATGTTCTTCACATGTTTATTTTCCATTTTGACCATTATTTATTGAATAAATATCAAGAATGATGTATGGTTGTGATATCAATTGTATATTATTCTTTTAAATTGTTATTATTTCTATTCCTTATGGATATTTTTTAAATTAACTTCTAGAGGGTTATTTTCTAAATATAAATGAGTTCCTATAGAAACATTTTAAATTATTTTACCTTATATATGATATTTTTTAAAAAATAAATATATTATCATTTTTTAAATGGGGTACTATTACTCCCTTTAAAATATATTTAAAAGAATATTTATTTTGAATTTACAACATGAATTAATTTTATAACTATAATAACCACATGATGTTTTAAACGTTATTTTGTAAGTTTCAAATGATATTAAAAAATAAAATTATTTCATTATTGATTAGTAATTATTTATTTTTTTAAACGTGTATTCAATATTAAAAGAAAAATTTCTTTATGAAATGTTCCCAATGATCTTTTAAAAAAATCCATCTAATTTTTCAACGTTTTATGTTACTCAAATTGAAAGGGTGATTTTCTTAAAAAATTTATATATTATTTTAATGGTATTTCCATACATCAATGTCAACAACTCTTGATAGGTCATATGATAAACTATTGATAATATTTAATGATGTCATACACATTATCTCTCATGATGTATTATTATTGTTTCAAATAAATATTTATGTAACTCAAATATTTTCCATCAGATTATCATTCATCAAAATGATTTTAATGGATAGCATTTATTTTCTACAGGTTAATCATTTTAAAAAAATATATTCAAGATTAAATTTTTTTTAATGGATTATACGTGAGTTGAAATGATCAATGAATATTGTTTTGAGTATTTTGATGATATTTAGTTTATATGTAAATTATTAATGTCATGGTTCTTGAACATTTCTTATATGATGTGTTTATCACCATTATTGGTCATGGCTGATCCTGATATATCTTATTTAATCAGTGTGCCTAAATATTACTCCAATTTAATGGGTATGTAATTTGACCATATGATTATTCTATTTCTATGTGTTGTGTAAGGGTTCTATAACAGCCAATGAAGTTAATACCCCAAGATACAAACCTATTTTTTTATTCTTTCTATGGGGTTTTAATGATACCATTGATCAAGATTGAACTCCCATGGAAGATTATTATTTATTCTTATGACTCAATTATTTAATAAAAATTTATATAATGAAACATGTTTATCAATCCATGTTTTATAGGTATATTTTTTTATGTTATGCTCTTGAACTCATTTTATGTTATTATACACATATTCACTTTTTAGTATCAATGATTAAATTAAATATTGAATACTTAAATTTATGCTTATTAATAATTAGCTATAATGTTTCTATGATTAATTTATCGTAGGTTATCATGAAAAATTCTAAATAAATAATTTATATACATAAATCATATGGATGATGATGACGAATTAATTTCAAATACAAAAAAAAACAATGTTTTTTTGCGAGAAATACCCACTAGAACACATGGGTATACTATATGTATGAGTTTTTCCTCTATATAAAACAGTATACAAAAATAGTCCTTAGATGTGTATTTGATATAATATTTCCTTTTTATGATGGATGCATTTTATGGAAAAAAGTAGTTCACATTCAATAGTTTTACAGATTTAAATGTAATTTTTATGATTTTAACACCAATGTTTGGAGTGTGCAAGAAAGTTTGTTATACAAAAATGATTAATTATATATAATTTATAATGATTCAGTGTATCCTTAATATGTTGTTTAATGAATTTCACACTATCTTACATTTCCAAAACTAGTTGAAGTCCAAATTTTATTCTTTCTCCAACTTCATCTGCTCATGTTGGATTTCTACAAATCATTATATAGAGGTATTTATAAAGATGTATCTTATATAGTATTTAATGGAAACATACAAGGATTCTAAGACTTATCTTTATATCTTAATAAATCATAATCTCAATAATATTTCTCCCCTTCTTCTGATGTTTCATATCTTACGTTTTCCCTATTTATAATCATCGTTAGTATAGATGTTCAAAAACACATCTAAACATGATAATAATTTCCTCTTTAATTCTTTATTTATAGATCCTTATTGTTTTTATAAATATTGGATCTATTGTGTCCTCTTTGTTTATAATTTTAAATGAAAATTTTTAATTAATGAATCATCTAGGTAATTCAGCTTCATAGTATATTAATAGATTGATCATTAATAATATATAATTGAATATAACCAACTTCATTGGAAAATATTTATCTTGTTATGAGTGAATATATTATTCATGCTTTCATTATCAGTATATATATCGCACCATTATCTGTAAAGACAATGAATCAATATATTTAATTATTAAATTATCATAACTAATTCCAAATCATTAGTTTGATAATTTTTCTCATAAAATGACTATTCTTAGGAGGAATACTCTATAAAAAATAATTCTACAATGGAACACATCCAATTTAATTTCTTGTGCAATAAATAATGTTTATGAACCCTTCTACCAAATATGGTAATGTAAGAATATATTATATGACTATTATTATCTTTATTTCCAGTAAATTTCATTCACATTTATCTATCCAATTGGAAATTCCTTCCTTCTGAGTTAACAGGAAGAGTAGAATAGATACTCATGAGATATTCTCCAAAAATCATTGACAATATCCATTAAACATATGAAAACATTAGTTCTTATTCAAATTAGATTGTTTGGGACATTATTCAATAATGTATGTCTTTGATAGATCCACTAATATACTATCTATTGATATTAAATAACCAGAAATGAAACATTTTGTATAAAAAATTCAACATATTTAAAATATTCATACAAATTATTATTCCGTATAGTCTATATAAAAATAATTATTTGGTATTTATTCTCTTCCATTATCATTGAATATATAGTAATACAATATAGAAGGAACATTAAAAATAACCATGTAATATAGAAATACAATATTAATTAAATCGATTTTGATAACAAGGGTTTTAGTAAAAAAAATGCAATCATTATAAATTCATAGTGTTCAATCATTGTATGAATTATTTTCTTGGACACATCCTCCTTCTTGGTCCACAAAAAATTAAATATCGAATAAAAATCACTACTGGAAAATTATTAAGCTCCATCAATTTAATCAAATAATTTATCAATCTGAGGAAGAATATATGTATTTTTTACTTTGATATTTTATGTACCTAACATTCAATTATTACTCTAGTTGATCCATATTTATTATCAAAAATAAATTTTTTTGTTACCCAAATAGAAAGCAATTGTCATAATTAATCTTCTTTCAAGATTCTCATGGTGTTTTTTATTCGATTACTGTAACACAATTATTGTGACTCTATATGGAATCATTGAAGTAGGTATAGTTACAAGTATATGCTCTATTGGAAACTCATCTTAATAATTTGATTGGAGACTAAGAATATATTTCATAAAGAAATAAACAAAATCCCACAAAAAGTAAATTTAGTTGATGTTATATTTCTTTGTAAGTATTTATGACAAAAAAACCCCATTGAATAATAAACAGAACACTTATAATTAGTGTAAGTATCTTTAAAAGGACATATTTATTTACCCATTGATATATAATCTGGTTTTTATTCAGAATAAAACAATTGATTCATGTCCCTAACAATGGATGTGGGATTTATGTACAATAATCTAATCCATGCCTAATATAACCTTATGATCAACATGATGGATAATAAAAATATTTTCCGAATAAAATTAGAAAAAATATCAACCATAGAAGAATAATTAAATGGGTATGTGATCATCATTCCATTAGGGGAGTCACTACTAATTGAACATATAATAATTTGGGTGGAATTTCAATACCCTTGAAAAATTAATCAAATATAAATATTTTTTCATATAGAATATAATAAAACAAAATAATTTTTAGTGGGGATGATAAAATCACCTTTAACTAGTTATTTATTCTACCCCTCATTAGAATAAGTGATTTCATTATAATTACATTTGTCTTTGGAATTAATTTTTTGATTAAAATAGTAATCATTTAACGCCTTCTAACATCATCATTGGTTATCATAATGACTGTAATATAATTATTTGACACACTGAAGTGTGTGTGGTTCATTCTATGTTACTTTTCTTGATATTCATCATTATCCAACCTATTCACATCCCATAAATATTTATTAACTAAATTTAATTCAATTAATCATTTAAAACATATACTAGTCCCCTTAAGACAATTTCCTTCATGTCTCCTTACACACATGAGCACTAAGGAATTTTTTTCTTCTTTTCTCCATGATATTTTTAATTTCCATTGAATTCCATTATTATATTCCCAAAAAATACATCATATTGATGGTTTTATATAATCAAAATTTGAAAATTTGTAGAATTATGTTTTATTTATTAATATCTTTTATGTATCTTCTAGATAATTCCATTTAGTGACATGGTTTTAAGACACTGAAAAATCGATCAAACTCACATTCTCATTTCATGATAATAGATGAAGAATACCTCACATGTGAAATAACATTTTAGACATAGGAATGAAAAAAATCATCATCTTTATGGTTTATCACAATTTATTCCTTATTAGTTTTCATAATTATTAAATAATGGATGTACATATTGGGAAATAAGAATTGAAACTCATCCCATTCCATGGTCTAAATTTAGTCATGTTTCCTTTTATTCTTGTTAAAATTATAAAGATGATCTACTTCTCCTTCCAATTTATAGATAAAAATTAAATATTCCATTTTTCATACATTGGAGAATATAAATTTTCATTATAATAGTAAAAAATCATTTATAGTGAATAATGGATTTGTGGAAAGACTAAAATAAGGAGGTTGTATCCATGTGAAGTAATCAATAAAATGTTGTTCAATAATTTTCTCATCTATAATCTTATCATGATTTATATTATAAGTGTGATATATAATCAAAACAATAATATTTTTATTTCTATAAACCATAAAATTTGTTTTCTTGGTAGGGTAACCATTGATGTGTTCATAACATTCATCATTAACACAGTTCCTTCTACTTCCATCCATTGATAAAAATAAAAAAATATTATATGAGAACCAATGATCAGTATGTGAAACACATAATCATGATTAAATATTTTATTGGATAAGGAAATAGTAAATACCTCATTTTAATTTATGACACTTTATGATTAACATGGTTATTCATGGTCATCATCTATTCAAATGCATTGAAATCGTTCGTATGAAAATATCACTTATCCATGCATAACCCTAAATAGTGTCAAAATAGGTTCACAATAATGAAATACCCATCATGCACCATAATGTAAAATACCCACTCAACCAAAACTTTTTTGTTTCCCCTATATTTAATTTTTATAAACTTTTATCCACTCATAGTATCCATGTACTGATATTTTTATTGGAAAAACACACTCCAATCATTAACATAAGAGATAATATCCACATATACATAGGATTAACCAATGCGTTCTTATAAATGTGAAAAAAATACTATTTTCTAGTGGATGCCTAATTCTTACTCTGATACCACCTAAAGAAACCCATACTCTTCATACATAGATAATACATAAAATTATATGAATAATTATTAAATAACATAACAATCCACCCTAGAATAATATATGTCATGCATATTTGGAAATATTGATATATAAAAAGATGCTCCATATGTGAAAATCATAATACCATGGTATATTTTTCATAAATAGAAACTTTCATAGAAATATCATTAATAAAACCTATGATAATAACCAAGGAAAATGTTACATAAGAATGGTTACAATAATATTTATAGTAAGGGTAAACAAGTGAGATATACATGATTACATAATCATACATGAGTATAAGAGTATTATACCATGAGAACAATATTTAAATGTAAACCCTTGTATATAATGTATAATAATCTTATTAATGGTGTAATGCTTTTAGGTTCATAATATATGAATACTAATGTAATCAATATCATGAAACATGAGATCTTAATAAAGGAATAAGTCATGAGCATGTGGCATAAAGTTGAACATATGAGAACATTTCTTCATCAATAATGTATTACTAGATATACCATCATAGTATAATGGGTTCACTCACTAATCTATTTTAGCAGTTAAGGTTCACACACAAGTCTATCAAAGTGGACATAGTCCCATACAGAACAAGGTTCACTCACCATTCAATAATTTTTTATCTCATGAGATATCCATGTTTAACAAATGAATTGGAGGTCTATATAATTATAGGAAAAATCATTACACAATGAAAATAATATATATGTGTGACTCTAGATAATAAAACATTTTTCAAATCATATCCCATGAAAATGAAATTTGATTCGTAAATATTTCAAAATAGCATACCACATGGAAAATAATGGGTTTCTTAAAAATATTATCTTCATTATAATGACCTATATTGAGAAGAAATAATTATTGTATACCTAGAATATATAATCAGTATATAATAGGTATAATAATGGGTTATTATCATGGATGAATATAAATATAGTTAAAATATCATTAAATAATTATTGTCGAAGTTTAACATCCCATAAAAAAAGTAAATTTTTAAACAAAATAGTAAAAAAGTATTATCAAAATAATTAAACATAAAAATTAATGTGAAATCAAATAATGTAAGGTTTATATAATTTGTTGATCATAATGGTATAAAATTTTGTTCATGAGTTATATATTAAAAGAAAAATTTCCATTAACAAAATGGTTACAAAGACATAACGAAACCCATTCGAAATAAGAAAACAATATTATTTTGATACCCTTTCGAAAGATATCAAACATTAATAAAAATTAATTAAAAACCTAACATTATAATATTATAAAAGGTCTTGAAAACATTTTTATAATCCAATGATGTGGATGTAAATATATTTTTCATTAAATAAGGATAAAATGTTGCTTTTCTATAAAAGAGATCTTTTAGTCTATTGTGAAATTAAATAGTTTAAAATGAGTGGAAAACATGTATTATATCAAAATAATGACAAGACAATAAAATTAATGATATTATAAATACATACTACATTTAAATTCATCAATAAAAACATAATCTTCAATAATCTTGATAAAAAATGAGACTGTTATGTAAAACACATACAACGTTTGTATTTTTTTAATCAGAAGCCACATAACAGAATGATTCATATAAATATATATATGTAAATAACAATAATTCTCATAATATAAATCATAAATTAAATTCACGGTTAGTATATATAACACATAAATGAAAAAATTGGGGAATGTGCCACTTGTCTCATTGAAATAAAAGTGAGACAAAAATCCCTTACACTAAGTTTCACTTGATTTGAATGTACATTAAACTCCTATAAAATTAATTATAATTTATTATAATTATGTAACACATTAATGTATATATTTATAATTTTGTAAAATTTATGCTTATTATATTTAAATTTCTTTTTATTAATAACTCCTTATTAAAATCATCATTTTCATGTGTTAAATATATTATTTTTCATTAGATTATCAGTTCTATAGTTTTGTACCTTATGCTCTAATCATGTATCTATCGACATTTAAATATATATCATAATATCAATATAATATATATTCATTATATATATAGAGTCATTATTTAATGATATAGAAAATGAATTGAAATACACCATTCATGGAGCCATTAAGTCATATGGATACATGAGCATTGATTTCATTTCTATATGGATATAAATGAAGAAAGATAATTAATATTAAGAAATGATAAAATCACTATTATATCATATTAACCATATATATTAATGAAGTCCAAAATTTGAACTATCTAGGTATAAAAAAAATAATTCACGGATCACCTCGCTTCGTGGATGCAATTGTCCACATGAAAGCACGAGATACATTATCATTTACAAATGTAATTTATTGTAAAAAGTTGGATGTAATTTATTATTCCAAATATATAATAATCTAATAAATATCATATAATATCATTAAGTCTATCGGTTATTCCATCCAAGAGAGTGGGTGATGGAAGAACTAAAAAATTGGTTCGTGTGTTCGAATTCTATCGCACGCACAATCGATGATTTCATTTTCCATTTGATAGAAGTGGAGATATGTATATGTTATTACCATAATGTAAAATAATATTAGTGTGTGGATTAATTTTTTTTATTTTTTTATTTTTTATATGATATTTTTATCGAATTTTA
Source organism: Viscum album (assembly GCA_963277665.1). NCBI lineage: Eukaryota > Viridiplantae > Streptophyta > Magnoliopsida > Santalales > Viscaceae > Viscum > Viscum album. Next base: position 1,875,034,187 of record OY728142.1, on the reverse strand, counting down.
ATAATAAGTAATACAAAATGTTATGGTAAATAACTATAACTGTTAATTGGCAATCCTCTTTAACATTTTTTACTAAAGCCATCATAAGATGGCTTTATGATCATAAAAATGAATCTTGTTCATGGATAGGGATGTAAGGGAATTTTTTTGTAGGATATTTTCCAATGAAAATTTCTATTTAATTGTTTAGATAATATAAGAGGTGGTTTCCTTCAATATATAGGGGATATGACTGACTTCGATATTTTATAAGAATAAAATATTATAATATCAGTTTCAATAAAAATGATTCCAAATGTTAAAATACGAAAAGGTGGGATATTATTTTTTAAATATTTGTATATCTAATAGTATTTTCGAAATTTAATGTTATATAAATTACATTAGCTGATTTTTTAGATGCATAGTGTGCTATTTTAAACATAATAGTGATAAAAAATTTATATTTTTTTCTTTTAAATATTTACAAATAATTTATTTAAACTAAATATAGATTCTGTTAAATCTAATTCAGTTAAAATATTTTCCCTAATTTAATTTAAAATTAATCATGAAAAAAGCAACAAAAAATTTGTTAACAAATAGTTTTCTTATTTATTAGACGTTTTTATATAAATAGTTAACATAAAAATTATTTCAGGGACCAAATTTGAATTATTAATATTATAATTTAACTAATAATACATTGAAACTTAATTTAATGTTTATTTTATCTTTTTTAAATCATTAAATGAAATGAAACTTTTCAATAATAACAAAAATTTCATTCACCAAAAAAATCAACCATTTTAGAAAATAAATCACTATAAGATAAATTAGCCATACTGATTACAAAAAATGAAGTAAATTTTTCCAAAAAATTTCGTAAAATGGTAAAAATATAAAATTCATTATCTACTAAAAATGAGACAATATTTTTGGAAAAATCTATTATTTCAGAATATTAAAACATTACTATAAAATGGGTACATATATATGAATATGTTTTCATCATATAAAAAATTTATAATTAATTTTAAATATTTTTATTCTTATTCATATCACTGATCTAAGAGCTTGTTTATAGAGATATACACTTTTATTATTCTTTTTAAATTACGGTTTCACGTATCAAATGATATCAATGATATTTAAAAATTAAATATATATTCCAATTTCGTGGTTATAAATGTTTAAATAGAAATAATTTGGGATGAAAACACATAATATATATGAATAAAATAATATAAATGAGAAATAAAATGATGTATAATATTAAAAAAATATAATGTAAATATATAAATTCATTCTATTTCTCAATTGATTGGAGGAATATTGATGGGTGATTTCATAAATGAGTTTAAATGATATAGAGAAAAAATTATGATAATGAACATAGATATATTCATGGATCATGAATAATTCCAAATTCTATGAAAATTATTAATGATTTATATAATTCGATGTTGTAATTATAAGGTTAATTTCATAGTATACGTAAACCCTATCTCAAATTTTCTAACAAAGAAACACATAGAATAATAACTCCTTATGTTGTTATTATCATAGAGTATATCACGTGTTATATAGTGTTTGATTGAAGTGAATTCATCATTCCATGGATTTTTTAAGAACCTGGATCTTCATCTCATGTATGGATGTTGTTTTATAGTGTTTTCGAGAAAAAGAGGAGAATATATAAATTTAAGGGGTATAATCTGTGTACAATTAAGTACACGTCGTGTACCCAGTTAACATGGGTAACTATTTATTATCCATGTAGCGGTCGAGTACATGGCTATCTTGGGTGACCTAGAGACCACCCAATGAGGAGGCTAGATAAGTCATGTACTCGGCGTGTACCTAAAAATGAACACACTGTTTACATTTATTTTTATTTGTTAAATCATACCAAGTTCACGTCTCATTTACAGAACTCCCTTCTTCTAACATCATCTCATCCATGAGAAACTACAGATTTTGATTTGTCTTTTAGCCTTTGATCGACCATATGTGCTTCGAATCAACCGTCATCGATTGCATTTGAATTTTAATGGTGACTTCTTTCTTCTTCTAGAGCATCTTCTCATAATTACAAGACTTTTGTGAGATGTCCTTGGTTGAAAGTTTTGGATAATTTTGTAGATCTATTGAATTTTAGGTCGATTAAAGTGTTTGTCTTCAAATATATCAATCATACAACATCGAGGTAGGTGGTTTGTGCCTTTATGTAGATTTCCTATGAATTATATGTAGAAAATTTCCAAATACCATAGTTAAGGGTATTTCATGTTTAGTAAATTTAATCTTGTTTATGCCTGTTATTCTTTCTTTTCTTGAGTATAAGTTTATGATTGTAAACAGCATCATTTAAATTAAATTGATGTGACTGACAATGTTGAACTGATATTAATTGATGGGCCTAAAATAGGCAATTAACATGATTTTTTTAATGCCTAGTGCTGTTTGGATGGAGTGATATTATCTAACATTCTTGTGGTGTGATTTCTAGATTTTTATCCAATTAGTATATTGTGATTAACATTAGCTGCTATATATTTATTGTGCACAGTTGACTTATACAAAGTTGTGGGAATATGATGTTATTAGACCATAGGGGGAAATGATGATGACGGCTTCCCCATAGTGTCTTTTATACTTTCATGTTAAGAGAACATAGGGGTTATGGAAGTGAGAGCTCTCTCAGAGTGTCTGTAGTTCAACATTGGGAGACCAGATGGGGAATTTGACTTTAAATGATTCCCTAGAGTGTTTGTAGTTTACCATTACAAGACCAAAGGGGTAATTTATGGTGATTACTTCCACAGAGAGTTTTTGTTAAGATGAACTATACTATGAAAACTTTCCATAGGGTTGCTTGAGTTTCTTTTTGGTTTTTCGTTTAATAAATGTAAATTGATGTAGTTGAAAATATAGGATTGTTTACTTTTTTTACATCCTTGTTTATTAAATAATTTTTCATCATTCCTTCCAAATATATTTACTAACTTTTATGCATAATGATTTGGGTGATTTTCTACTCAGATTCATCTCACACCCTATTTGTCTCTTGATTTTGGATGCAACAAGATTATATTGTAGTAGGTAAAGATAATGGAAATTTCCCTTCTACTTCATGTATTCTTTTAAAGTAGAGATGAAGAGAATAGTACCAAGATATAGATTAAATGTTGTAGTATTTGTTTACTTTTTTCCTTTTTAATTGGATTTAGTATTTTATTCTAGCAACTTTACTTATTTGGATGCATTCCAAGATACTTGTGACAGGCATCATTATTTTTATATATGTTACATTTGTTTATTACTTTCAACCTTCCATTATTTACTAACTATAGTATATTACTATTTCTGCTACTGTTATACTTTTGTTCCCACTATGTTACTCTTCCGATGAGGGTGTTGTCTCCGTAGTATCACACCCAAGGCCCTCATTTCTAGACATCATCCTCTAGAATTCGGTAAATTCTGCTTCAGGCCATGCAAAAAACCGAGTACGGGGCACATTTTTGAGGCACCTGAAACAAGAACATTACAAAATGGTTCAGAGAAATTATTTTTTTCTTGAATTACTATTTGGAGCCTATAGACAGCGATAATAAGGAATATGTGGTTGGTAATAGATTGTCCATGAGAGTAGCTAACCCGTGAATAAGTAAAATCCAATTGAGCACGTATATTTAAATTTTTTCCTTGTTTTTCAATTATTACAGTTGATTTGATTTCACCATTATGTGATTACATGTTTTGTGCTATTATATATTATATTATTGAAGTTTTGTTTCTATTATAACATGTTGAGATGAGGTTATGCATTATCATGCATCATATACACACATTCTAGAGATCAAATATCATTTATTCTTGTCATGCCATTTAGGGAGCATTATCAATTTCATGTTGTTGTGATAGACGTTACTCTAGTGATTGATGTTGTTATGATAGATGCCATGATAAAATAACTATTGTTTGATAAGTTATTTATAATGCTTAATGTTTCATTTAAATGAATGCCAATGTTTGGTCCCTAAGGTGTTATGGACCCTCATGGATCATAATTTGGTGAATCGTGTGATTGATGGCACTATTATTGCTTGTAATATACATGAATAAGATTCCAATCTTTGATTGGTAGGGTGTATGGGCCCCAAAAATTAGAATTTTTCACTTTAATTTTTGTCTCAATTCTTATGGGTTACCGATTAGATTCAGAAGCTTACTGTCTGAAAAAAACCAAAAATACACGGTGTGTATTGATGAATACATGCCATGTATCCATCTATTCATGAAGGAAAATCTCTTTAGAAGTACACGTCGTATACTGTACATACACTCCATGTAATCCTTAATAGTGTGACTGTCTATGTGTTCAGAGACATAGGGTTGATAAACCATTGGGTGCACATGCCGTGTACTGGATGTACATATCATATTGTAAGCACCTTGTATCCAGCCATGTGACCAATGAAACTGATTGATGAAACTAAGGAAGTACATTCCATTTTCAGCTCGAGCACGCCGTGTATATTCGACCATTTAACCAATCATGTGACTAACGAAATGGGTTAGTGAAGTACTACGAGTATATGTTGTGTACATCATGAACATTTCATGTAGTTTTGTTCTAGGATATCTGTGTGGCTTAGCCGTGAAGACGAACATTGGTAGGGTTAATCGATTCAAGTACACACTATGTTCTTGGGAGGAAAATGTTGTGTGTTGGGGTGTTACACGACCAGTTTTTGGCAGAAGTACACAACCATGTAAAGGTATAAGGGAACACACCTTGCAGGGGTAATACACACCGTGTATCCAGGTTTTTAAGAACATGAATTATTTATTTCTCATTTTCCCATATTGAACATTATGTTTTAGTTCTTTATAATCAAGAACTATGGTGAGTGATTGACCTTATAGAGTCATTCCACCGAGACGTCCTGTGGTTGATTACTAGAAATAGGGCAGTGATCAAACATCGGACATTGGTGGTCGGGGACTACCATTAGATTCTCCCTTCATACCTATCTTGGACCCAGCCATTATTCTGGATAGTGGTGTTGAAACATAGTTTCGAGAAGGCTTCTTAAGGTCTATGAATACCTTTAGAGGATCATTAATTCCTACCTCATCTATGGATGAGATGATGCGGGTTTTTCGACAGCAACATCCTCTAACTTTCTCATGGGATAGAGGACCTCTGGATGTGGAATCATGGTTAGATGCAATGTTGTCGATTTTCAAGCTTCTCGAGGCACCTCTAGAGAGGATGATGAATCTCTATATGCATATTATTTAGGTTTCTACAAATAGATGGTGGGATGTGGCCTCACAGGTAGGGCGCTAGAAGGGTATGCCTTCGGATGAGTTCCAGTGTGCCTTCTATGATTACTTCTTCGAAGTGACCATGGGGTCCGACTGAGCCTGAGAGTTCATGAGTCGGGATATGTTTACTCTCTCAGTCATGGAGTACTCTTATCACTTCCCAGAGATGTAGTGCATCATGCTCATTCTAGGTGTGATGAGTTATTTATGGTGACAATGTGCGAGGATGGCCTAATGCCTGACATCCGATCTCAGGTGAACATCTTCAGGTTGACTTCCATCACATCTATATTCATCAAGGTGTTGATCAAAGAACACAAACTGAAGTATTCTAGTATTTTTGTCCATGAAGGCTAAGCATCTGGAGTTGGTACCCCTCCTATGGACAACACGAAGCATCATAGTGAGTTTACACATGGAGATCAAAGTAGGTGGAATACTTCTTCTGGTGACTAGGTGGTGTGCTACCATTTTGGGAAGAGTGGGCATACAAGACCAAAATACATGAGAGTCCTAGTGGAGTGCTGGTCTTGTGGAAGGATGGGTCATATTCAATGTTTCTATCAGATCTTCTCCCTAGCTACAGGTGAAAGGGGTTTTTCTATGACCCCTTATTTAGTAGCAGCAACACTAATTTCTCTTCAGTCAGGGAATTGAAGTTCATCTGGAAAATCATGAAGAGTTTTAGGTCATGGACTTGGTACACAATCTCTATAATTTCAACCACAACATGGTGGATCAACTCAGGGTGGTCAGGCATGGTCGCAAGGCCACGGTACGCGTCAGAATTTTACAGTGGAGCAGAACTAGTAGGAGAATAATCACCAACCCTGTACAGTTATAGGTAAAATTCTTGTTTTCATAGTTTTATCTTCCACTATTTTTTATACAGGTTATTCCCATATATTTTTATCTATTTTTTTGGTGATTGCATTGGTCTCTATCTCTTATTTCTACTGATGTCTTGACGCTAGATGCACCATTTGTGAAAACAACGGCTAGTATGCGATAGTGAATGGAGTTCCCTCTTGAGGTTGGTGGGTGTAACATTTAATGGGGCTTCTATGTCTTTTATATGAAATGATATTATTTCATTTTCGGACTAGACTAGTTAGTTCCATTCTAGGATATTGTCAATTGATATTGCCATATGGTGAGTTTCACATCACAATAGGGCAGTTTGTTTCTACATAAAGGTGAATGGGATGTACATGCAATCATAGAAGGACCCTAGAATCATGGGTTTGGAGGAGTTACATCCAATATCTCTAGCCTATATCTGGATGATCAAGGTACTTTAAAGACGAACTTTCCTCCAGTGGTGGATGGTTTCATGTATGTCTTTCAAGAGGAATTTCCAGTTTTTCCTATGGAGCGATAGGTAGATATTCCAATTCAGCATGTTCCTGGAGTTGCAATAGAGTCCAAACCTCATTATAGGATGTCTACACAAGAGTTGCAAGTGCTCAAGACAAATTTGGATGAGTTATGGGCAATGGTTTTCATCTAAACCAGTACTTCACTTTGGGGTTCACCTATCCTGTTTGTGAAGAAGGATGACGGTACCCTCAGAATTTGTGTATATTATCAGATGATAAACCAATTGATGGTCGTGAACTGATATCCCTTTCCAAGAATTGATGATCTATTTGATCAGCATTAAGAAACTGAGGTATTATCAATGATTTACTTGAGATTCTATTATAATCAGTTATGCATTAGACCATCATATATACCTCTTACAGCCTTTCGGAGAAGGTATGTTCTATACGAGTATATGTTTTTGACGTTCGGGATGACAAATGCTCCAGTATTTTTTATGGAACTAATGATCCGAGTATTCCATCCATACATGTATTCTTTTGGTGTGGTCTTCGTGGAAGATATCACAGTGTACTCTCACACTAGACGCAACCATGATACCCATCTTGAGATCATTTTGAGTACACTAAGATAGAAGTAGTTATATTACAAGATCTAAAAATGAATCTTTTTTATGGATCAAATTCACTTCTTGGGTCATGTTATGTTAGAGACAAGAGTATCAGTAGACCCTTATAAAGTTAGAGCAGTAGTTTACATGAAGTAGCTGAAGAATGTATTTGAGTTACAGAGTTCTCTAGGGATAGATGGTACCAAATAAATTTTTTATAGGACTTTTCATTCTTAGAAACACCAATAACGGGACTGAATAAGAGTGGCATGAAGTTCTTGTGGAATGGCTCTTGTGATTTAACCTTTTAGGAGATGAAAAGGAGGATGAATTTAGCGCTGATAATAGTTTATCCAAAGTCAGGTATGACCTATACTATTTACTCTGATGTATCATGTATTAGTCAATGATCATTTCATATGAAGGGGGGATGAGTCATCTTGTACAGGTCTCAGATACTGAGGCCGGATGAGGGGAATTACCTGAAGCCCAATCTTGAGTTTGCTGCATTAGTTCATGATTTATGCTGTTGGAGAACATATCTGTTGGGAGAGAATATTTTTGTTATAAATAACCACAAAATTCTCAAGAGTATCTTCACTCAGTGTGATCTGAATATGAGATAGAAAATGTTGTTTGAGTACCTTCAGTCCATTAACATTTATATTTCCAACACAACAGGGAAAGGCAACGCAGTGGCTAATGCGTTGAGTAGGAGTAGTTAGATACATATAGTTTAGGAGGCTAGTTCTTAGTGGTGGAATATGGGTACGTTCTCTGAGATGCATTAGGAGGTTCACAACAGACATGGGAAAAATGCTCCTTTCTTCTATAGTTGTTACCACGACTCTACTTGATTGGGTACGAATGAGATAATAATTAGATTTTGATGGATGAGTTATACGGGAATGTATTTATAGGAGAGGACCATATTTCTGAGATGACCATAGGTGGGGATTAGATCTTGTGCTTTCATGGACGTGTTTTGGTGTCATCAGTCATATGCGAGGAGATGATGTAGGATTTCCATTCCCCGGTTTGTGCGGTTCATCCTGGTGTCACCAAAATGTATCCAGACCTACACTGTCAGTATTTGTGGCCATGTATGATAGGAGATGTTGCATGTCATGTCATGATATAATCCACATGTCAGTAGGTGAAGGTGGAGCATCAGCAACCAGCATGTCTTTTTCCGCAGTTAACCATTCCCGAGTGGAATAGGAATGATGTCACAATGGATTTCATGATAGAGATACATATATCCCCTCTAGAGAAAGTTTTTGTTTGGGTTCTCATTGATATACTGACAAATGTTTCATAGTTCTTACTAATCAAAGAGAATTTCAGTGATGATGAGCTGGAAAGGTTGTACATTTCATAGATTGTACATCTACATGGGGTTCCACACTACATTGTTTCATACAGGAATGCATATTTTACATCTCAGGTCTAACAAGGACTATAGATGGATTTGGGTATGTAGGTACTTCTAAGTACAACATACCATCACTAGATAGATGGTCAATCCGATCGTATGATTTAGGTGGTGGAGGACACGTTCTGAGCATGCGTCCCATATTTTTGGAGGATCTTGGGTGAAAAAAATACCTCTTGTATAGTTTGTCCTACAATAATAGTTTTCATGAAACTACTCAGATGGAACCTTACACATCTTTGTATGGTAGGTCATGTCAATCCCCCTAATGTTGTATGGAAGTATGAGAGGCAGATATGTTGGTACCTCGTCTTGTCCGGGAGACCACATGGTAGTTAGAGTTGATTTGAACAAGGATAGATATTTCACAGTCACAACAAAATTCTTTTTTTGATATGAGAATTGGGAGAAGGAGAACGATGTGTGATCATAGTGGCCAGAGCTGTTTGAGGTTTCTTCTTCACCACCTTCTTAGGGAAATTTGGGGGAAAATTTCATTAAGGGGGGAATTTTTTAGAACTCAGATCATCATCTCATGCATGTATCATGTTTTCAATTGTTTAGGAGAAAAAGTGGAGAATAAATAAATTTAAGTAGTACACGCAATTTACTTAGAAGTACACGCCATGTTTCCGATTGTCACGGGTAGCCATGTACAGGACGTGTAATGGCCGAGTACATGGCAGTGTGGGCTGACCTAGAGACTTCTTAAGGAGGAGGCTAGTTATGGAATGTATATAGTGTGTACATTAAATTAACATTCCATATACTTTTCTTTTTATCTGTTAAATCATACAGAGTTTGTGTCTCATTTACATATCTCCCTCCATCTAACATTGTCTTGTCTAGGAGTGACCAAAGATCGTGATTCATCTTCGAGACTCTGATTGATCATTTGTGCTCTAAATCAACTACCGTTTATTTTTTTAGAATCACCACGGAGAGTTATTCCTTCTTCTAGGGCCTCATATCTTGATTCCTACTATTTCATGAGATATCCTTTTATGAATTTTTTGGACATTTTTATAGATCTATGACAATCTAGGTCGATTCATGAGCTAAGATTCAACTATATTGATTGTACTACATCGAGGTAGTTGGTTTGTCCCTTTCCATAGTTTTTATATAAATTTTATGTGAAAAATATCCCAATACCCTAGATAAGGTTGTTGTGTGATTAGGGAATTTTACCATTTTTTGCATGTTATGGCTTGTTTTCTTGAGAATTAATTTTTTATTGAAAATAGGATTATTTACATCCTATGTATGTCATTTACAATGTTGAAATTATACTGATCATTGGGTTTAGAACTGCCTATTAGGGTTTTTTTATATTTATGCCTAGTGTTGTTAGGATGGAGTGATATTATCTAACATTCTTGTTGTATTCTTTGTAGTAGTTTATCCAAGTAGTATATTGTGATTTACTTTGGTTTATAGATATAATTTATGAAAAATTAACCTACACAAGGATGTGGGAACCTGGTGTAGTTAGAAAATTTAGGGAATGGATTCTGATGGATTCCCCAAAGTGTCCATTATACATTCATGTTGTGTGACCATATAGGGGATGAATGTGACTGATCCATCAGAGTGTCTATAGTTGCATGTTTTGAGACCATATGGGGAATTGGACTTTGACTGCTTCCCCAAAGTGCTTGTAGTTTACCGTTATGAGACCACCTGGGGAATTGAAATTCAGTGCATCCTTATCGATTCATTGTTATGTTTAACCAAAGGGGTAGACTGAGAGAAGTTCTAAGAGGGGTGCTTGAGATTTTTTGTTGTTTATTTAATAATTGTAAATGAAGGTATTTAAAATTTTAGAATTCTTTACTATTGAGTAGTTCATTGTTTATTACTTAATTTTTTATCTTCCCTACCATATATATTCACTAATGGTTTGTAACAAATATCTAGGTGGATTTATACTAGTCTACGTCTCACACACTGTTTGGGTTATGATCTTGGCCCAAAAATATTATATTTTTGTAGTTATTGATAAAGGATAGATCTTGTGCACTTCATGTACTAGATTTCTGTAATGATGGAGAGAATGGGACAGAGAAGAGGCTTGTGTTGCTATTAGATTTTTTCACATTTTTTCCTTTTTAATTTGATTTAGTATTGAATTCCCTCATTGTGACTTGTTTTTATTCATTCCTCTATACTTGTGACATGCATAATTTTTTATATATATGTTGTAGTAGTTTATAATTTATGGTCTTATGATGTTTACTTACTATATGGTATTACTGTTTATGCAATTGTTATACATTTGTTTCCCCATTGTTAAGATTCCAATGATGGAATAGTTTCTTCACTATCACACCCATGGCCCAATATTCTAGTTAGCAGCCTCTAGTATTCTAGGAAATGCGGTTGATTCCATGTGACACACTGGGTAAGAGGCCCCATTGGGAAACACACGGAACTGGGAGGTTACATATTTAAATAAATTTATGATTACAAACTATCACCATAATTTATTATAACCCCATGAATCCTATATTTTAAGATAATTTATTGTCCCGATGTAGTTTGGTCTCCATTTTTTATGATGAACATTTAAAATTTTACTTCAAACTCCACTTGTGGTTTCATAACACAACTCAATCCTATAAGAATTGAAACATTTTCCCTCTTGAATAAAGATTCAATTAAATCCTTGAACCACCACGACAACTTATAAAATGAGGTTCATGTTGTGGTTTTCACCTCATCACATCACAAGATGTGTAAAAACAACAATTCAGACCTTCTTAAGTAACTTTATCCAAAAAAAAATTTCCTCATTAATTGAAACACTTCCAAGATGATTAATGACTATGGGTACATGTTGTATACCTCATTAATTAATCTCTATACATGATTATCATCCAATTATAATGCCAATAACAAAATTTGATATTCTCTATGAAACTATACTCATTTGGATCCCCTTATAAACCATTGTCTTCAGGACACAATGAATAATATACAACATGGAAGATGATCAGAAATATTGGAATAAGCTCATTCTTTCCACCGTACAAAAACACCAAGATCCACATCCCAAACTCTATCCATCATTGATTTTGATGAATAGATAGTTTCGACTCCCTTAATACTATGAACCATTATTAAAGGAGGTACTATCAAACAATTTCAAATCACTGGAAATGATGTAATCTACACATAAAATACAAATTTTTAAGAGGATTATCTTCTCATGTATCATGTGGTAAGTTATTCCATATAAGGCTTCACTTACACTACTCTATGAGATATTATCACAACATGCCAACTGTGAATACCCCACATTAGTTCTTTATAATCTTGAACAAACCCCTGAAACCCATAGAAAAAAAATGAAAAAATTATTCTATGATAAAATAGAATTCACATAGTCTCAAACTACAATATTCATGGACTCACCTAAACTCAAAATTCATACATTCTTAAAAAAATATCTTTCATAAAATTAATCACAGTCACATGATCCAATTCCAACAGAATAAATGCTAACACACCTAAGAAACTATTATAAGGCCCCTACCTTAAACATTGCATAATCATAATATATGTCAATATTTTCACTTTAAATAAAAATGCGGATCATTTCAGGTTTATATAATTATTTAATTAGGTCATAAATTATACATAACAAATTGAATATTATAAGTAGAAAAATATAATAACTATCAAATTATTTCATAAAACATTTTTTAAAAAAATAAACATGGTATCATTTCATGATTACATAGTATGACTTTTTCTTGACCCTATCCTTGACTCTATTCTTCTTTAAGTCCTGTGAAAAATTGTGAGAACACAAGATGATAATAAAAAACTCAGTAAGTGATAAAAAAATAAGGAGATATTTTGGTCTTATAATAATGAGAAATACATTATAAAAAGTAATCATTTACACCGTTATTAAGTAGTAAAAAATTCATTGAATATAAGGTCATTTCATACCCTTTTGTAACAAAATTATTACCATAAACCCGTAGAAATAATTACATAAAATATATTGGTAACATTTTACATAAACATACTAAAAGGTAATAACCATATGGTCGACTTCCACACATATCACTAAATGGAATAGCTATACCGATGACATCCATACACTATGTAGTGGAGGTTATAACATAACCACTCTTCATTGGTTTATCACTGAACCACCAATTTTTTGGTTTCTCACATAACTAATCATCTTTGTTTTATCACGTAACCACCCATTTTTTTTTTGTCACATATCCACCCATCAAATGGAGAAGTACCATTATATAATCATAACACATAAAATATATCAAATATCATCATTTCACTAAAAAAGATTCATTTTAAATTATAAGAAATCATTTCACGATATTGAAATATTAAATCCATTTCAAAACCCATTTTCAATGTCAAAACACACAAATAGAGAATAAGGGGTATATTTTCCTTTAAAAAACATTAAGTCTTATAGAGGTATCCATATATCAAATAACAGTTATAGCGGTATAGAATTCATTATCACCGTATACGTTAGAAAAATTCTTTTTTGTTATTTAGTAAAACTCTTCATATAAAAAGATTTCATTCAAATGTAATTAAATATAAAGTTGTTTTATTATAAACTGTATAGTATAAGGAGTTTTATTTGATCAAAATATGACTCAATGAAAGGATATTGAAATGAAGTTCCTTACAATGAGTATGACAGGTCTTATTTGTTCTTTATATTTGGGAATAATAAAATTAGATTGATTTATACATATATGATAACCTTATTATTTTTTATTATTAATTTTATATTTTCTAATAATAATGTTATATAAAATACATATTTATTTATGTTCATATCGTTCAGTTTGTCGAAATTCGGTACTTCAGTCAAAAATGAACTTGTTTGATATAAATTATTCATGTGGTAAACATTACCTATTTTATATAATAATATTAATGATTTAAATATAATATATGTCTATTATATATGCATTTATAATATTCATAATATTTGGAGATAGTAAATGAAATGCATCGTCGATGGAGACAGTAGGATGTACGTACGCATGAACGCTACTTCTATTTCCTTGCCTTATTAAAATAATAATAATCAAATTATATAAATGTATATTATAATAACTGTAATATATTTATGTCAGGTATGTCTCATAGGTTTAATTAAACCATAATTTATATGTTACATGTATATAATGAAAATGTCATACCACTTGGAGGGGGCGGTAGTCTACACATCATCAAATGAAATTGTAGTATTTACATATCATGGAAATCATAAAGTTATGTTGTATCTAAAAATTATATAAGCATAGAGATAATATAAATATAAAACATATCATATATAAATATAGTTCCATTATAATATACACCATGAGAGGTGGTAGGCTAAAATTAAGCAATCATCATTTCCTGAGGCAGTAGTTTGTTGTACACATAATATGTTTGTATCCCTTAGATTGAGGTTTGTGTAAGGGTAGTTATAATCATTTTCATAAAAACAAACTATCATATTGAGGATAATATTTAAGTTATGTAATGAAATAATAACAAGGTCATATGTAATAGAGTAGAAAATAATGGAATAGAACTTGAGGGAAAACATTACCTCTAAATGAGGTAACTTATTTTGATTTGAGCTAAAATGCATTCTTGAATTGCCTTATTACCATGTAATGGATTAAAAGTTGAAGGGAGAGACATTAAAAGTGTATATGAGCTGAATTTTTATGAGTCATAGTTATTTTGAGGTGTGAGTAAGTAGGTAGAGGTGGTGCACTTTTATAAGAGAGAGGTGGGGAACATTAGGGAAGTCTAGGAATATTATTTTATTATGAAATGATTTTTGAATTATAATTTTTCCAAACTCATTTATTTAAAATATAATAATATATTGGGTCTAAATCCTCTCAACCAATATGGTTAGATTAGTTTAGGTCACACAATTAACCTTAACTTTTATAATTAACCATTAGTTAAAAACATTAACTATTAATATGTCTACGAGAATTTTAATAATATATGGTTACTATAGTTAAAATAAATTTTTAAGGGAACCAAAAGAGGATATTTAATGACATTTGTTGTAAGAACCCAGTTTTTACTGCAGAAGACTTTGGAATATTCTTGACGATATTCCAGAGCAGCGCCTTCAGATGGCGTGCGATTCCGAGCTCCGGTGTGGCCGGAATTAAATTTTCAGTGCGTTCACACTTGAAATGCCAAATAAATGGGATAACTCCTAAATAGTGCTTTAGATCAGAGATCAGAGTATACTGATGGGTCTGGAATGGGGTTTTTACCCTAGTAACGACATAAAACATGTCGGCGCGGGATGTTTGGACCCCTCGCTCGCTTTCGGAACGTTAAACGGATTAATTAATTAATTAATGTATTCGTTTAATGTTGAAACTCAAGTATATCTTAAACGATGACTCAGATTGAAAAAATGAGGGCACCGTTGATTTCGGAGCATGCCGTTTACCCTAGTAGGGGTATATGTTTTGTGGGCGTGGGCCGTCTGTGAAAAATGGCCCTAAGGGCATTTTCGTAATTTGGTGCCCTCGGGAGTTGAATTTAATAATGTTTTAACAGGGACTCAGATTAAAATTCTGAGACCTCCTTTGTGCTCGGGAGGTGGTGTTTACACTAGGGGAGGCTTAACCTCGACCCCGTCGGAAGTTTCGGATAGGGGTCTTTTCGGGGGTTTTAAATTAATTAAATTGTTAATTAATTTATTTAAACACCCCTTCCCCTTCCTACCCATGGAACCCCCTGGTGAAACCCCTACCCTCTCCTCCTCCATCTCTGGCGAGGTGACTCCGACATGGTGCGGTGATGCCGACGGATCGACGCAAAGCTTCGGGCAACGCCCAAGAGGTATGAGTTATTTCGTTTTCGTTTTCAAATTCCCGCAATATCTGAGCCCAATTTATACTTTCTAATTGCTTTCCAATCATCAATCTATGCCCATTGTTGTGTATTATATGTTCTATGGTTTTCGACGCACTTCTCAGATCGAAAATCCGAGTCCTGGGGTGCCCAGGGCAGCCCCGGTAAGTTCCGGCTGAATTTCTGGTTTTCCGGTGCTTCCAGGCGGCGGACGGTGGTTCTGGGACGGCGGCGCCGCAGCGGGCGCGGCGGAAGGCCGGCCGGCCATCTGGCCGGCTGGGTGGCATCTTTCCGGTGCAGGGCATCTCGGGCTTGCCGGCTGAGGGCGCCGGCCGCGGGCGCTGACGAGAGGGGACGACCAGGGTCATGCTGTGCGACCCCGTGGCTAGACAGAGACCCGCGCGACGCGGGTCTCCGCGTGGAAATCCGACCGGCCGTGTCGATCGGTCGGAGGAAGAGGTGCCCACGCAGAACGCAGGCGAGGCGGCCTCGTGGGAGGTGGCTGGGCCATGGTCCCAGCGGGCCGGCCGGAGCTGGCCGGCTCGAGCGGGGCGGACCAGCCGGACCGGGCCGGTCCGACCCAAGAGGGTCCCCCCCCCCCCTTTTAAATGTTTGGACGCCCGCATTTCGAGCTACGGGCGTCCGTTTTGCGCACCGTCTGTGGAGGTGCGGACCCGAAATCCAGGCGGACTTTTTGAGATGGTTTTGGGAATTTTTAATTCCTAAAACGAGGGGCCTCGGTGGTGTTACGCGTCTTTAAGTGGACGTGCGTTTTTTCCAAGATTCTTGTTTCGGGCGGTGCTGACACGTCTGACATCTGTTTTGAGAGTCGTCATTGGCGTTGGGATCCTGGCACCGAGGAAGAGCTTTCTAGGGTGGTTTTAGGCGTTGAGGCTGAAGTTGAGGTGTGGGACCCATGGCCCGTCTTTTGAGCTGCGTGCAGCGTTTCACGACTTTTTAATCGGACGTCCGTTTCGGGGCATGCGAGCAGTCGTTTTTGGGTGTTTTTCTGAGGGGATTGCAATGGTTCAATCTGCCCGCTCTAATTCCGCATGCTAGTGTGGGCCCCGCGAGGGCCGTTTTCGGAGTTGACAGAGATTTCCAGCTTTATCACCAAGCAACCATTTTGGACAAGTGAATAGTCCATCTTGTGTACTTTTTCAAGAGGATCACAACGGTGTGATCCGTTGGCAGCGCTTCGGGACCGGGGTGTGGGTCCCGCGTGGTACCGCTCTTGTGCGGTATGCCGGAATGCATTTTTTCTTCCTGATACCTGTTCCTCACAAGTAAGCAGTCAATTTGACGTGCTTTTCCAAGAGCATTGTGATGGCGCAGTTCGCCCGAACTTTTTTCGGGGAGGTGGTCTGGGTCCCACCCAACTTGTCTATGGTGAATAGTACCTTTTTCACTGGGTGTCCATTTTGGGCGATTGAGTAGTCAATCCTGTGTGTTTTTCTGAGGAGATCACAGTGGCGTGTCTTGTTTGTTCAGTTTCGGGATCTTTGGGTGGTCCTCACATGGGTTGGTTACGGTGAATAGTTCCCTTTTTCACCGGTTGACCGTTTCAGGCGAGTAAGTAGTCAATCTCACGTTTTTTTCCATGAGGATTACAATTTTATAATCCGTTTGGTTGTGTGGAGCCTCATACGTGATCTTATTAAATGTGGAAATATGAAAGGTTCCCCGGTGGCGGTTCTTCTACCGTGTTTGTAGTGGACCCATAGCATGTGATCGTGTGCACTCATGGGAAAGAGATGTGAATGTTTCATAAGATGTGGTCTGTCGTGCCTGGGCCTTTGAGTTAGAGATGTTACGTCACACCCTCGCGTTGACATTGAGTGTCGTGTGTATGATAACCCTTGGGCTGAAAATGAGGTATACTCCGGGAGTATGCGGGAGCGCTTGGAGGTATGTGTGGTTTGTACCTGAGGATGTTTGTGCTCTTGGTTGGAGATTGACTTGGGGCCACACGTCGTGTGGTCCCCACATGCGTGTTGTGTTCCTCTTTGCATACTTTGACCTCCCATGACGTAGATGGTCCCTCTGTGCTCATTTGTTTGACCAGCAGGGTGGAGTTTTTCCCCTGGATTTGAGCTCGTTTGTTTGACCAGAAGGGTTGAGTGGTCTCCCCCTGGTTTCGTTCTCGATGGATCAGCCGGTAGTGGTGCTAGTGACACCCAGTGTTGGAACAGGCGTTGAACCTCTTTTGAGTGAGTTGTTCTAGAGTTGGGTGGTCGCGCGATACCCACTTCGTGTTCGGTTGGCTAGTGTTGTACCCACCAGTATAGATGGACAAAGAAGTTCTGAGTTCTACCCTCCAGCGGGGCTGGGCAGTGGGATACTCATCGACTTCTTCAGGTTTACCCTCCAGCAGGGCTGGGCAGTTGGTTTCTCACTGACTTTTAGGGTGTACCCTCCAACAGAGACTGGGCAGTGGGTCACCCGACAACCTCTTATGGTCTACCCTCCAGCAGGGCT
Source organism: Viscum album (assembly GCA_963277665.1). Classification (NCBI taxonomy): domain Eukaryota; kingdom Viridiplantae; phylum Streptophyta; class Magnoliopsida; order Santalales; family Viscaceae; genus Viscum; species Viscum album. Next base: position 1,875,016,137 of record OY728142.1, on the reverse strand, counting down.
GGGCAGTGGGTCGCCCGTCATCTTGTTCCAGGTCTACCCTCCAGCAAGGCTGGGAAGTGGGTCGCCTGTCGACTTATTTCAGGTCTACCCTCTAGCGGGGCTGGGCAGTGGGTCACCTGATGATGTATTAAGGTCTACCCTTCAGCGGGGGTGGGCAGTAGGTTTCCTGATGATGTATTAGGGTCTACCCTCCAGTTGGGTTGGGCAGTAGGTCACCCGATATCTGGTTATGAATTACCCTCCAGTAGGCCTGGGCAGTGGGACACCTGTTTGAATTCCAAACTCAATCCCTTCTACTAGGCTACCCTGTGTCTTTCCTCCGTGATTACCGGAGTGGGACCCTTTGTTATACAGGTTAGTGTGGGGACGACATAACTTTGAGGAGACCTCTCGTCTGTGGAGTAGTGACGAGTTGTGGTTTGACGTTCCCCTAGAACTCTCAAGTACGAGGGGCACTTTTCCCCAACGAGACGCATCCTTGAGATGCGACCCAAAACCATGCGGGCGAGTCAGTGCCGCCCAAATCAGATAGTTTCAAGGTGTGGTGATTTGATCCCTTGGACTTGTAGTTCGGGGCAAACATGTGGGATGATTGGCATCGGTGGAGATTACTTCTAGGACTGTTGGCGACTCACTTTTATTGGGCTGAGCTACGGGATAGAGATCCCCTTACGATCTTGTTCAGGCTTCTTGATTGAGCATATGGTTATCTATATACCTTGTTCTAGTACCCACTTCTCGGGTTTGGTTACTCTCCCTCCAGGAGAGGCAAAGATGCGTGGGGTATGCCACATGCTTTCCGTGTCTAGCTTCCATTGGTTGGATGAGTCTACTCTTCTACTATAGGTAGTGAAGACTCGATGGGAAGTTCATCTTCTCACTGTTTCCAGCTCCTTGTGTCTGGATGAGTCTACCTTCTTTCCTCTTGTTGGTTTGAGATGGACTCTCCACTTTTACTCTTACTGCACTTTCAGTTGTACTCCTCTACATTTCATGTTCGCTCTACTTCTCACCCTTCGGTACCTCCTTTGTTGCTCCCACGAGACTTTGGGGTATCCTACTGGTTATTTTTATACACACCCCTGTTTGGGCGTTGCCCACACTTGGTGTGCCCTTGAAGATGACGAACAGGTTGGACGTGATGTCAAAGGAGATTATGAGCTTGGGAGCTTGGACCGCGTGCGGTGGTCGGAGTCAAGTTCCATGTGGGGGACCCTACCAGCTGTTTTTTTGGTTACCTGTTGTCGGGTTGTGGCACTTTTCTGATTGGGCATGTGTTTTTCCACTTTTCCTTTTCAGTTACCTTCAGCTTGTACTTTTTACTTTTAGAGGTCGATGCACATTGTGGTTTATTTATAGCAGTTTCCCTTTTCTTTACTTTGCATCCCTTTTTACTCTACACTTTTTCATTGAGTATGCTGCGTGTGATTGTGTACAAGTACTTAGGAAAAGGCCTCCCCGAGTTATTGTGCCTTCGGAGCTGGTCACCAGCCCCTTGCCTATGGAGGCGGGATGTGGGTATTTGTAGATCGAGCCCGGGTAGGGTTGGGTCATGACAAAGTGGTATCAGTGCTAGTTCGTTCCTTATGACGTTGTGCGGACATCCCTAAAAGAGGAATTGGTTGGGATATAGGGAAATAGTGTTAATGTGTCTCGACAGTGGCTCTCAGGCCAGGGAATCTAGTGATGGTGCGGCAGCTGACGTATCCATTCACCAGGACCCAGATAACCCGCTTGTTGACTCAGCATGCTGAGACACTTGTTGCAGCGAAATTTGTTTTTCCATCACATAGGACTGAGTCTTGACTGTCCTTCTTGATTCAGCTCCCCATTGTTGTTGTTATTGGTATATACATATATGCTCATTTGACTGGGGCACTCCTTGATAATATTCAGGATGTCTCCGCGAAAACAACCAGCCAAGATACGAGCATTGGTTTGTGATGAAGACCCAGTGAGCTACGTGGCCACAGTCCAAGACCCATCATGCGAGCCCCTTTCTCTATGTGGGCCGTTTGAATCACCCCCACCTGTTGAGCAGCAGGAAGTTTCAGCAGAGCAGGCTGAGCTTGAGCGTAGGTTGAGCGCGCTCCGTGAGTTCCAGCGGCAGAGACTGCTATGGTTCAGTGGTGAGCCAGACCCTCAGGCAGCAGAGGTTGGGCTAGAGACAGTGGTTAGCCTTTTCAGGCTTGTGCAGATGCCGACAGAACAGAGAGTGGCTTTGGAATCCATCCTTTTTTGTGGATCAGCTTGGCGTTGGTGGAGTCTGGTGGCTCAGTTTCTAGATGAGTCGTCGCTTTCATGGGGAGACTTTTAGTTTTTGTTCCGTGAGGAGGTTTGCCCCTCCTTCTTATCCTCCTTTCAGATTCAGGAGCTCCTGCATTTTTAGTAGGGAGGGATGATTGTGGCCGAGTACGCGGCTAGTTTTGCAAACCGTGCACGCTTTTACTCGGACTTGGTCCGTGACAAGAACATCTGAGCGCGGAAGTTTGAGCAGGGTCTCTTCCGAGAGATTCGTGTTGTCATAGTACCCTTGGGCATTTCCACATATGCCAGGGTGTTGGAGCAGGCGCTAGTGACAGAGGGCTTCCTGTCACATTTTAGAGTTGGTGGTGGCAGCAGGCACATCAAAGCTGAGACGTCTACCGCAGCTAGTGGGCATCGTCAAGCAGGACCTTGATGTAGGTGGCCTTTCCACTGCCAGTTTCGAAGACGTGGTCGTATACCACTGTGGAGAAAAGAATCAAGGTCTCAGCTGAGGATGTCCTTCCGTGAGTGGATCCCGAGCCATGGACGGACACCATAGTGGCATCGGAGGGCACCAGTGCAGACCAGAGAGAGTCTTTACTATGCTTGTGACGGGCGAGATCACTTTACGAGGGCTTCCCATCGCCACTAGGTGGTCCACGTCAGGCTCCGGGAGTTGACAGTTGGGACCGCGAAAAACCACGAGTTTTGGATGTCTACGATAATTTAGAGCATGAGGTGGTAAGAGGTACGCTCTATGGATCTTCTACTTTTTTTATTAGAGTTAGTAGACTCTGTGTGTGGAATTCTTTTCTCCCTGATCCTTGCTTGAGTTGATACCAGGGTGACACAGGGCGTCGGGTGTAACCCTGTGTTGGTAAAGTAAAAGGCATGAGACCTCTTTCTTTAGTCGATGGTGTCGACTCCATCGCTTTCCGAGCATGTAAGAGAGTCCTGGTTATGGGACATCGACTGTGAAATCTTGCGTGACCAGATTTCCTTGGGTGTTCCACCATATGGATATTCTGAAGGAGGGAATCACCAGGCCATGTTCTAGTTGCGGGCGGTGATTCCAGTCGCGGCATGCGACGTAGAGGTTTCGACTGGGGAGGTGAGCTACCCACGAGGGCCTTCGGGCCGTTTGAGACCGTGCAAAGGGATGATGAGGTTCCCTACCGCCTTTACCTAACCTCAAAGTATGGAGTGGGTGCACGACATCGGCAACGGCCGACCTCGTGTGAACAGATCATTCCTTTGGTTTGTGTGCGGTGGCACAGAACTGTATGAGGGTTCTTCTGGGTATGGGAAAGCCAGGTGTGGGCTTATTACCCTGTGTTACTCCCTAGTTTTGATTTTCGAGGATGAAAATCTTGAAGGAGGGAATGGTTTAAGAACCCAGTTTTTGCTGCTGAAGACTTTGGAATATTCTTGATGATATTCCAGATCACTGCCTTCAGACGGCCTGCGATTCTGGGCTCCGGTGTGGCCGGAATTAAATTTTCAGTGTGTTCACACTGAAAACGCCAAATAAATAGGATAACTCCTAAACAATGATTAAGATTATAGATCCGAGTGTACGGATGGGTCCGGTATGGGGTTTTTACTCTAGTAATGACATAAAACATGTCGGCGCGGGATGTTTGGACCCCTCGCTCTCTTTCGGAATGTTAAACGGATAAATTAATTAATTAATTAATTCGTTTAATGGTGAAACTCAATTATCTCTTAAACGGTGGCTCGGATTGGAAAACTAAGGGCATCGTTGAGTTCTTAGCATGCTGTTTACCCTAAGAGGGGTATAAGTTTTGCAGGCACGGGTTGTCTGTGAAAAATGGCCCCAGGGGCGTTTTCATAATTTGGCACCCTTGGGCGTTGAGTATAATAACTTTTGAACAGGGCCTCGGATGAAAATTATGAAACCTCCGTTGTGCTCGTAAGGTGGTTTTTACCCTAGGGGAGGCTTAACCTCAACCCCGTCGGGAGTTTCGGATGCAGGTCTTTTGGGGGGTTTTAAATTAATTAAATTGTTAATTAATTTATTTAAACACCCCTTCCCCTTCCTCCCCATTGAAACCTCTGGTGAAACCCCTCCCCTCTCCTCCTCAATCTCCGGTGAGGCGACTCTGGCAAGGTGCTGTGATGCCGACGGATCGACGCGAAGCTTCGGGCAACGCCCAAGAGTTAGGAGTTATTTCGTTTCTGTTTTCAAATTCCCGCAATATATGAGCCCAATTTATACTATTGAATTGTTTTCCGATCATCGATAAAATCCCAAGGATGTGTATTATATGTTATAAGGTTTCTGAATATTTTCTCGGATCGAAAATCCGAGTCCCAGTGTGCCCGGGGCAGCCTCGGGAATTTCCGGCTGAATTTCTGGTTTTCTGGCGGTTCCAGGCGGCGGACGGTGGTTCCGGGACGGCGGCGTGGCGGTGGGCACGACAAAAGGCCGCCAGCCATCCGGCCGGCTGGGCGGCATCTCACCGGTGCGGGGCGGTTCGAGCTCGCCGGCTGAGGGTGCCAGCCGCGGGCGCCGGCGAGAGGGGACGGCCGGGGTCGAGCTGTGAGACCCCGTGGATGGAGAGAGACCCGCGCGACGCGGGTCTCCGCGTGGAAAGCCGACCGGTCGTGTCGGCCGGTCGGTGGAAGAGGAGCCCGCGTGGCGCTTGGGCGAGGCGGCCTCGCGGGAGGAGTCGGGCCGCGGCCCCAGCGGGCCGGCTATGGAAGGCCAGCTCGAGCGGGGCAGACCGGCCGGACCGGCCCGGTCCGGCCTAAGAGGGTCCCCCCTTTTTTTAAATGATTGGACGCCCGCATTTCGAGCTACGGGCATCCGTTTTGTGTGCCGTCTGTAGCGGCGTGGACCTGACATCGAGGCGGACTTTATAAGATAGTTTTGAGAATTTTTAATTCCCGAAACGAGGGGCCTCGGAGGCACGACGCGTCTTTAAGTGGACGTGCGTTTTTCCCGAGATTCTTGCTTCGGACGGCACGAATGCGTCTGACGTCGGTTTTGAGAGTCGTCAGTGGTGTTGGGACCCTAGCACTGAGGCGGAGCATTCCATGGTGGTTTCATGAATTGAGACCGAAGTTGAGGGGCATGCCCCACGACCCGTCTTTTGAGTTGCGTGCAGCGTTTCACAACTTTTTCATCGGACGTCCGTTCGGGGCATGGGAGAAGTCATTTTTGGGTGTTTTTCCGAGGGGATTGCAATTGTGCAATCTGCCCGCTCTAATTCCGCACGCTAGTGCGGGCCCCGCGAGGGTCGTTTCGGGAGTTGATGGAGATTTCCAGCTTTATCACCGGGTGACCGTTTTGGACATGTGAATGTTCCATCTTGTGTACCTTTTCGAGAGGATCGTAACGGTGCGATCCGTTGGCAGAGCTTTGGGACCGGTGTGCGGGTCCCGCGTGGTACCGCTCGTATGCGGTAAGCCAGAATGCATATTTTCTTCCAGATACCCATTCCACTCAAGTAAGCAATCAATTTGACGTGATTTTCCGAGAGCATTGCGATGGCACAGTTCGCCCGACCTTTTTTCGGGGACGTGGTGTGGGTCCCACCCGACCTGGCTACTGTGAATAGTACCTTTTTCACCTGGTGTCTATTTTGAGTGATTGATTAGTCAATCCTGTGTGTTTTTCTAAGGATATCGTAGTAACATGTCCCGTTTGATCAGTTTTGGGATCTTTGTGTGGGCCCCACAGGGTTTGGTTACAGTGAATAATACCTTTTTTCACCGGTTGACCATTTCAGGCGAGTAAGTAGTCTCTGTCGCATGTTTTTTCCTGAGGATTACAACGGTATGATCCGTTTCATTGTGTGGAGCCTCATACGCGATCTTATTAAATGTGGAAATATTAAAGGTGCCACGGCGGCGGTTCTTCTACTGTGGTTGTAGCAGACCCGTGGCATGTGATCGCGTGAACTCTTGGGAAAGAGATGTGAATGTTTCATAAGATGTGGTCGGTTGTGCCTGGGCCTTTGAGTTAGAGATGTTACATCACACCCGCGCATTGAAGTTGGGTGTCGTGTGTACGATAGCCCATGGGCTGAAAATGAGGTATACTCCGGGAGTATACGGGAGCGCTTGGAGGTACGTGTGGTTTGTACATGAGGATGTTCGTTTTCTTGGTTGGGGATTGACTTGGGGCCACACGTCGTGAGGGCCCCACGTGTGTGTTGTGTTCCTCTTTGAGTACTTCGACCTCTCGCGACGTAGAGGGTTCCTCTATGCTCGTTTGTTTGACCAGCATGGTAGAGTTTTTCCCCTGGCTCTAAGCTCATTTGTTTTACCAGTAGGGTTGAGTGGTCTCCCCCTGGTTTCATTCTTGATGGATCGGCCGGTATCGGTGCTAGTGACACCCAGTGATGGAACAAGCGCTAAACCTCTTTAGGGTGAGTTGTTCTAGAGTTGGGTGGTCGCGCGATACCCACTTCGTGTTCGGTTGTCCAGTGTTGTAACCTCCAGCAGAGATGGCCAGAGCGGTTCTGAGTTCTACCCTCCAGCAGGGCTGGGTAGTGGGTTACTCATCGACTTCTTTAAGTTTACCCTCCAGCAGGGCTGGGCAGTGGGTTGCTCACTGACTTTTAGTGTCTACCCTCCAGCAGAGACTGGGCAGTGGGTCACCCGACGACCTATTAGAGTCTACCCTCCAGCAGGTCTAGGCAGTGGGTCACTCGTCATCTTGTTCTAGGTCTACCCTCCAGCAAGGCTGGGCAGTGGGTCGTCTGTCGACTTATTCCAGGTCTACCCTCCAGTGGGGCTAGGCAGCGGGTCGCCTGATGATGTATTAAGGTCTACCCTTCAGCAGGGCTGGGTAGTGGGTCGCCAGATGATGTATTAGGGTCTACCCTCCAGCAGGGTTGGGCAGTGGGTCACCCGATATCTGGTTATAAATTACCCTCCAGTAGGGCTGGGCAGTGGGACACCTGTTGGCATTCCAGACTCAGTCCTTTATACTAGGCTAGCAAGTGGCTTTTCTCCGTGATTACTAGAGCGGGACCCTTGGTTATATGGGTCAGTGTGGTGATGACTTTACTTTGAGGATACCTCTCAACTGCGGGGTAGTGACGAGTTGTTGTTTGACCTTCCCCCAAAACTCTCAAGTACGAGGGGTGCTTTTCCCCACTGAGACGCGTCCTGGAGATGCGATCCAAAACTGTGCAGGTGAGTCAGTGCCTCCCAAAGCAGATAGTGTCGAGGTGTGGTGATTTGAGCCCTTTGACTTGTTGTTTGAGGCAGACGTGCGGGATGCTGGGCATCAATGGAGTTTATTTCTGGGACTGTTGGCGAATCACTTTTCTTGGGCTGAGCTACGGGATAGAGATCCCCTTACGATCTTGTTCAGGCTTCTTGATTGAGCATATGGTTTTGTATATACCTTGTTCTAGTACCAACTTCTTGGGTTTGGTTACTCTCATTCCAGGAGAGGTGAAGACAAGCAGGGTATGCCACGTGCTTTCCGTGTCTAGCTTTTCATAGTTGGACGACTCTACTCTTCTACTATAGGTAGCGAAGACTCAACAGGAAGTTCATCTTATCTCTATTTCCAGCTCCTTGTGTCTGGATGAGTCTACCTTCTTTCATCTTGTTGGGTTGAGCTGGACTCTCTATTATTACTCTTACTGCACTTTCAGTTGTACTCCTCTACTTTTCCGGTTCACTCTATTGCTCACCCTTCGGTACCTCCTTTGTTGCTCCCTCGAGCCTTCGGGGTATCCTACTGAGTATTTTTATACTCACCCCTACTTGGGCTTTTCCCGCACTTGGTGTGCCCTTTCAGACGACGGACAGGTTGGTCGTGATGTCAGAGGAGTTTAAGAGCATGGTAGCTTGGACCGCGTGTGGTGGTCAGAGTTGGGTTCCATGTGGGGGACCCTACGAGCTACTTTCTTTTGGTTACCTGTTGCCGGGTTGTAGCACTTTTCTTATTGGGCGTGTGTTTTTTCCCTTTTCTTTTTCAGTTACCTTCAGCTTTTACTTTGTACTTTTAGAGGTCGATGCACATTGTGGTTTATTTATAGCAGTTTCCCTTTTCTTTAATTTGCTTGCCTTTTTAATCTGCACTTTTTCATTGAGTGTGATGCGTGTGTTTGTGTACAGGTACATAGGCCAAGGCCTCCCCGAGTAATTGTGCCTTCGGCGCTGGTCGCCAGCCCGTTGGCTATGGAGGCGGGCTTGGGGTAGTTGCGGCTCGAGCCTGGGTAGGGTCAGGTCGTGACATTTGTAACATTATATAAATCAATTCACCAATTTTTTTATTTTTATGACTATTATATATTTTTATAAAATATTATTTGTTTCAAAAACTCATATTAGTCAATTTTGACACTATTTGGTAATTGATTTTTTTAAATTCATAACAACTTGATTAAATCAAAGGAAAGACAGTATATCAAAGATAACATGCCAATATAAAGTAGAAAATTCATATATGGCATAAAATACTAAAAATTACTTTTATTTTCATATTTATAATATCATTTATTTGAATTTTTCATTAATGAGGTAATCATTGAATCATCTCTATGTTAGAAATAAATTTAATTATGTAATTTTTAAAAATTATTAACAAAATACCATGATGTAGAAAAACATTTTAGATTTATAAATACAATTTATAGTCAATGATATAAATTATATATCCCTATATTAAATTTGTATTAGTAAAAGATAAATGTTTATGGTTTATTTATATTTACATTAAAAATATTTATCATATCATATCATTATCACATCCATGTGGCTCTATGGGGTCCCAAAATCGACTCAAGGATTCCCATTTACGGACATATATCATCCCATAGGATTAGGATACATGTTATTGTAGTTTTATGTTATTATAATATTACTTTTTACCCTAATTTACATGATTTACCCTTTAGCCATGTCAAATAAAAATAATTACTGAAGTTACTATTAATAGTGTCCCAAAATAAAATTTAACTATTTACACTATTAGTACAATCTAATAAAAAATATGAAATCTATTTTTTAAAAATAAAAATACATATGTTTTAGTAATTATTTTGAAATTATTTCCCTTTGTCAAAACCTGATAGTGTGGTTTTATGAAGTAAAAAACTATCAAAAGATTGAAATGTGTTTATGTCCAATTTAAATTTGAAATTAGTTACAATGAGCATAATTAGATTTAATTATGAAAAATATAATCATATAAAACTTTAAAAAATGTTTAAAGGAAAACCTACAACATAAATATATTATATGAAAAGGATGTTTGAAAATAAATTGCATTATTTTTCACTATTCATTAAAATTTGGATTTTATAATAAAAAGACAAAAATTACTAAAAAATTAATTTTTTATTTATTGATTATAAGGAAGAAGTTTATTTTGTAAAATTGAACATAGTATAGACAAAAAATATATTTAAAAAATATTTTCCAAAAAAAGGTGGTAAAAATCCTTTAAAAAATATTAGAGTATTTGATCACTAAAACTGAATTCATTACCATTTTAATCCACTAAGAGTTATCGAATAAATTTATAAACATTTAGAAAACATGTATAATCATATTGTACTTAGTAATTTTAATTCCTTCCAATAAAATGACTAGGCATTATCTACTATTTGAAATACTAATATTATTAATATATTATTTTTTGGTTTAACTCACTATTGTGTACAACGTAGGATTTTTGAAAAAAAAACATGTAGCGTATCTGGAATGCAATCAATCATACTAACCCCTTTAAACTAAAATTACAATTAAATTAAAAAATATTAATATATATGAAAACATATTATACTATAAATTCCTAGGATGCTACATCATTCCCCCCTTTGGAAAAATGCATTCCCATAATTTTATATTCATTTTAAATATTTGGGGTATTTATACACCCAAGCATTTTTATATTCCCATATTTCAACTACAACTATATGGGTTTTCCCCAAAATACATTACCTAATGATTCAAATCAATCCGCAACACATGATCTATGCAGTCAAGAATCTGTATTGGATGTTCCTCATAATAATGATTCTCTTCCAACTAAACTACTTCTGGACTCTAAACATGAGATGGATCTGACATAAAATTTCTCAACATGGAAACACGAACAACATTGTGTACCTAGGATAAACATTGAGTTAAAGCCACTATGTAGATAACTGATCCAACTTTCTCCAGGATTTCATATGGTCTAATGAACCTCAGACTCATCTTTCCCTTCATACCAAAACACATCACACTTCTCCAAGGAGAAACATTGAGAATGAAATGATCACCTACATATAATGAAATATTTTTTCCTTTGATTATTCATATAACTTTTATCCCTACTATGTGTTTTCCTCATTTGATTCTAAATAATATGAACTTTTTCTACCATATATTCTACAAATTATGGTCCGGTAAACTTCATTTCAGATACATCATCCAAAAAAGTTGGATATCGACATCACTTTTCATATAATTCCTCAAATGGTACAATCAGAATACTCTAATGAAAACATTTATTATAATAAAAATCAACCGAATAAATATTTTTTCCAAACATCTGTTGTAATTTATTGAACACGAATGTAACATATCCTCCATGGTATGGAATTTTCATTCTAACTGCTCAACTTATTGATGATGAAATGTTGCACTAATGTTTAATTCAGCTCCCCATGACATAGGAAGGCATTTCCAAAATTTATAATTTAACCTAAGATAACGATAAAAAAACATAGAAAGGGTAAATCCATGAAACCTGACTATATCATTAAGATAAAACTGAAAAAGTTGATATATAAAAAAATTATCTCTAATAGGAAGAAAATGAACTAATTTAGTCAAACGATCAATTATTACTCGAATTGCATTGTTACATCAAGCAGCTTCTTATAATCCCAATATGAAATCCATGGACACATTTTCTCATTTACACTATGGTACTGACCAAGGATGAAGTATTCATTTCGATAACTACTGATCTACATTAACCTATTGAAAATTCAAACGCATCATTATAAAGTTAGCAATATTACATTTTATTTAGTCCAACAAGATATACTTCTAAATAACTCTTTATATCTTAGTACTTCTAGGATTAACTAAAAACAAAGAACTATGAGCTTCCCAAAACAAAACATTATTCAACTACTAATCATATGGCACAAATAATGTCATTCAAAACCTCAAAACACAATCATTATCAAGGTTATGTTCAGGTAACATACCCTTTTGAACAAATTTTACTTTATTTGGAAACTAACCATCTTATTTTTGTGCTTCCATAATTTTTTGTTATAGAGATTTTTTCACTGCCACATGAAGCTAAAAAAATGAATTCCATGCACCAACATCTTCCAATATAAAATTCATCAAATCAAAAATTATAATGATCAATTTCCAAATAGATAATTGTTAATATAGCATGACACTTTGGAATCAAAGCATCAGCTATATTTTTTTCATTTCATGGAAAGTAGTGAATCATGAAATCGTAATCTTATATTAATTCCATCCATATCTACTGTCTAATGTTTAATTATATTGTAGTGAATATATACATCAACAATTTGTGATCAAAATATATTTCACACATTAATCAATTCAATTTTTGCCTCAAAATTTTTAATAAAAAAAACAACAACTAATTCAAATTTAGCTCTTGCATAATTTAACTCATGAGGTTTCAACTAATGTGAAGCATAAATAATTACCTCGTCATTCTGAATTAGGATACATCCATGTCCCTTAAATTATTCATCATTATAGATAACAATTTCACAATTTCTAGAAGGCAATGCCAAAACTGGAGCATTTACCAATCTTATATTTAGATCCTGAAAACTAACATCACATTCTATTGTCAAGAAAATCTTAAATATCCTACTTTTTATCTCAGTTACTAGGCTTGATAACTAATAAATGTTTTCAACAAACATTCTATAATTACCCGCTAATCCCAGAAAACTGCAAATCTCTATGATATTTGAAGGTTTTGGACACACATCGACAACTTTTTTAGATGTTTCAAGAGTTATTCCCTCTATAGAAACAATATGACCAAGGAATGATTCTTTTTATACCAAGGATATATCTTTGTTAACATTCTATATAGTTTTTTTCTTATGTGGTTGCAAAAAAAAATCCTTAAGTGACATTCATGTTCCTCGTGGATTTAAATTATTCCAAAATATCATCTATAAACACAACCACAAACTAATCCAAAAACTGATGAAAGAATCCCTTTATACATTTATAGCACATCAGTCATGTTTCTCATAGTTTTTGAACTCTTGAGAAGCTAACATCCTTCAATATTTCATCTTGAATTCTATGTAAATTTGATTCATCTTACTATTAATATCTCAGAATAAATTTTGGACAAATGTTGAAAAATATGGGAAATTTTCTTCACATGCAGCCATATAATCTTTCTACTTTTCTTACAAATCCATTAATGTATTTTCCATAATAGGTTTAATAGCCTTAGGAAGTCATTTATCAAGGAATATATTCTTAAATTCTTCCCATTCAAATGTGTCAATATGTTCACATCCTATTATATTTTAAATCATTGGCCACCACTGATCAGATTCAATATCAAAATGATAAACATCAAGACAATTGTTTTTATTGTATGAACAACCTGTTACATCAAATAAATTCCAATTCATTAATCCACCCATTATATTGCACTGGTTAAGATGATCCTCTAAATGATGGTGGACATTTACTCGTGAAATTCTATATGATCGACATATGCCTCAGCAGTTTGTCTAGTTGATCTAGTGCATGGACACCCCCACCATTTATCGTCTGAGTCAACTGAGCCATCACTGCAACAAACTGTTCATTTCTGATTCCAAAAATCTTAGGATATTGATTTGTATGGTTATTTCCTAATGTATGTCGTTCCATCATAGTTGCACTGTTTCCCCTATGGAAAACCATTCTGAACAAACATATATTAGATGAAGAAACATGGAAATCATAAAATGATATGTCATTTCAATTAGAATATAAATTAAAAAAATCCATATGAATATTCTATTAAAAATATTCAAAATCCTAAATATATCGAAAACGAACCCCGATACAAACTCTAAGGACATATACTTAAAAATTAATTAATATTGAGATAAGTCAACAATTGTTCTTTAATTCAAATCGTGGATCTTTTCATTTGTATAGATTTAATGAATTTGGCTATAACATATACATAAAACTTGTATATTATAATAGATACTTCTACTCACAATTAATGTTTTTCATAAAACAAAAACACTTCAAAAATTAACATGGTATCATTTCATGTTTAAACAATATGGCTTTTCCATCATCCCATCATTGACTCTATTCTTAGTTTTGTCTTGTGAAAAACATTTCAAAACATTGGATGAGCATAAAAATCACATTAAGGGATACCAATAGATGGAAAACTATTAGTATTATGAAAACCATGAGTACATAATCAAATTTAATACTTTACACATTGTTGTAGTATTAAATATATTTCACTGAATATAAGAAGATTGCATACCCGTGTTGTAACCAAAAGATTACCATAAACCCGTATAAGTCAACGTACTACATAAAAAGGTGACTTACGACATAAAAATACATAAATGGAATAACAATATAGTTTTCTTACATACATATCACTAAATGTAATTTATATATGGATGACTTCCACACCCAAGTGATTTGAGGTTATAACATAATAAATCATCCTTGGTTTATCAGAGAACCACTCGTATATGGTTTATCATGTAACCACCCATCTTTAGTATATCATGTAACCACACATTAATTCAACGTGTGTTACTCACTCACCCCAACTCTTATTTATAAAGATATTTGGAAGGAGTATTGGCACAGCTTCACCAAGCGATGAAGTTTTGATAAAGTTTCATGACAGCAACCACTTGGAGGACGAGACCGCTACCGGTGGCCCGCGAAGAGCGCCACCGATCAAAGAACACCGACTCTTCCTCAAATTCGATGTACTCTAATGATCTTGATGTAGGTTTTATTTCTTGTTTAAATTCAAAATTTGATCTATCATTATTCTATCCTTTTGCTGTCAAGCTAACACAGAGGGCATGGGACTAACAAACAATGCCCAAAACCTTCACCCAATTTTTTGGAATTTATATAATTTTTCATGAGAATCATATTTGGTTTGGATGAAACCAAGATCGTTGGGAGATGGTGGTGGCCATAAAAGGTCGGCCGTAGAGGAGAAGGATGTGCGACACCATCAAAGAACATCACAGCCATATCCATGGTTGGTGACGGTGGTAGGCGAAGATGGCCATCTGCAAAGGAAGTGGTGGTGCACTATCACACGCTGCTGAAAATGTGGGCCACAACACCTTAGCTATGGTACCCAGCAGCGGCCAACATCGGATGGCCACAGAAAGTAGGTAGGAGCGCCCATGCATGCCACCAGAGAAGGTGGCCACATAATCTTAGCCACGGTAGATGAAAGTAGCGGTTGGCATTGGCTGGACGCAAGAGTAGGCATCCGCGCACAACAGTGCGCTACCAGAGTTGTCTTGACTCTGACACCGCGGTGGCAGGACCCGTTCCCTACAGGTCCCATGGAAGATGAGGTGTCACCATGTGGTGCCGCTGCTATGAAAGAAACTGAACGTCTGCTCATCACATTTGGGAAAATCGGGGGACCCCCCCCCCTCGTGTCAGGTAGGGCGGGCCTCTCTCCAACGGGTCGTGCATGCTCAGCGAGCTACGCGTGCCCAATAGGTCACGCCTCACCGTGGTACGGGCCACTCGAGCCCATCAGGCCACAAACTCATGGGCCGGGCCAAACCCCAGTCTAGTGGGTCGAGCCCGCTGTGGCCCAGCCCAACCGGGTCGGACCTAACCTAGACGAACACAGAGCCAGTTTTTCTTAAAGGTCTATATCTTGCGAACCGGACGTCTGTTTAACCATCCCACTACATCAATGGGATATATAGAGCGGGAAGGTCCTTTTGGTATACTCAACTTGATTTTGGAGAATGTTTTAGTACGTCCGGATTGGATCGAACCTAAATCCAACTGGGCCCTCTGAACAAAAATGCTTATAATTCACAAACAGGACATACGATTGATGAACCATATTTCATGTAAGAACCCTTATGACACAGAGGTCCTTTGGGATACTTCTTAATGGATATTTGTAGAAATTGGGTTATGAACAATGGATGGATAGGAGGATCCTCCTAGAATCAAGCATGCTTTGAGCGGGAATCCAGTAGCTGGCAGGGAGGCAAAGGTTGGAGGTAGATCATAAGGATGTTTGTACCGAGCGATCCTATGGGGGTTAGTGCTTACTAATCCTATTTGGGTAAGATCTTCTATGGTTTAGTGCTCAATGATCATGTCTGGGTCAGTGCATAACGATCATTTGTGGGTCATTAGGGGTTAGTACCAATCGATCTTGTGTGGGTCATACTCCCTATGGAGAGAAACAGTGCCTCTCAGCAGAATAATATGATCTAGATTCTCGGATAATAATCTATACTTCTATGATTTACTTATTCTTGGTGTGAGCTAAGTATTTACATTTTTGAAACCTTCACCTTCGTGGTGTTTCATTCATAGTGTTACCTTTGTTTTACCTTTACCTTTGTTGTTTTACCTTTATAGTGTTACCTTTGTGGTATTGTTTCCTTCGTGGTGGTACCTTCATGGTGTTATCTTTGTGCTAATTTTACCTTCATGGTGTTACCTTTGTGTAGTTACCCTTTTGGTACTTTTACCTTCGTGGTGTTACCTTCATAGTGTTACCTTTGAGTTATTCTTCCACTATGGATCAATTGTGAAACTGGGTTAATGGTTGGAGCCTTAGGTTTTCCTCATATATGAGATGAGTATATTTTGATAACTTAGGTATATCTATGGGAATATACCTAAGTTGAGTTGATGAATATTGTTTTATGCTTTGTGATTTAGGTCTTGCTTTGTGTATTTTCCTTTGTGGAACGCTAGGAGACCATGAGGAGTCTTAGGGTCCCTATAGAGTATAGTTATACTCACCCCTACATGGGCTACCCCGCATCTTATCGTGTCTTGTGCAGACGAAGGAAAATGTTAATCAAGGTAGAGGGATCCAGGACTGGATGGTTATCATAGGTGGACCATTTGTCATGATGTGTTGCAGTGAATACTAATCATGTGCTATACCTACCCATCAGGTGGGATCCTCAGGGGATTATCCAAAAGATTTTCCCCCTTTAAAGTCGTACTAGTAATTTTCAGGTGGGCATGTATTTCGGACCCTTTACATTCAATACACTTTATTCTATAGTAGTATACTTCATGGTTGATTCATGGTGTTTTCTTTTTATGGTGTGTCTATATATGTTTAAAAGAAATTTCTTCCCATTATAGGGATACAACTTTTTAGTGCTAGTCGCCAACCCCTAGCCTATGGAAGGCGGGTTTGGTGTAGTCACGACATGGGACTCGGGGGATAGTTAATGACAAATCCTAACATAAAAATATCATTGGGTGACATTTACACCTAACCCACTAGTGACCATTTCATATTTGAGAAGAAAATACTAAAGAGATACGACAACAAAAAGGAAATCTCAAATAGACCTCAACGATACATGACTGGTCAAAAATTAGAATTCCAACATCATTATTATCATCTAGTGTACCTTGGACCATTCTGAACCTCATATTGATGACACCCAGTCATTCATGACACACCATGATGTCAGTTTAGCCTATAGGATCCAACCAAAATATTATTTGTCAAGAGGATAGACGCATAAATCATTTAAACACTAGATAATAAGGTATTAATCACAACTATATCAAAACATGAGCAACTAGATATTTTTTCAAAATAAAATCCCAGTAACATCAAAAAAATCCCCCATGTAATTCTCATTCCATTTTTACCTTAAATCCTAAAATCTAATAAGTATCTGAAGAATATCAATGAAAATTATATTCATCCCACTTTTGATGTAATCTAATCTGCTCATGTCCTTAACCTAGTCCACACACTATATCTACCTCAAGATAGATCGTAATTAGACAAAAAAATTATAAAACTCACCACCCACCACTGATCTAGAATGTTTTAAATCAATTAGCATTTGAATATCCTCTAATGCATTCTCAATCAACATAAATATTGTCCCAAATTAGAACTAAAATCGTTGAGGCTCTAAAACCACGTCCCATATTAAAACACTATGTTTGGATAACTCATATGAACAAATTCTAAATGAAATGAGTGAAACATAAAAATCTCACCCCTTATTTTGCCTCAATTATTAAATAATTAATAGATAATGTGTGCCCTTAAATTAAAAACCTACGGGTGCGGATTTTAAAATTATAATCCCTCTATGTGGAACTGAAATCCCAAACATTCCAACTCCAAACTATCAAAACACTCAATGGTATATCAATATACCATTAAAAATTTTATAGTCACTATTGAATTATATAATAGGAAATTTCCATATAACAAAAAACAATCATATGTTACGGTGATACCATATATTCATTAACCATGAATAATATCTTTTCGAAGAAAATATCCATCTATCTCACCCCACTTGAATGAATAAATAAACTACAATCATTTAATAGTAATTATTCTATATAAAAATAGTAATAATTTTCCATGTTATTACCAAGAAAATTGTTCTCCTAAAAAATATATTGTACTACTGATTGGTAAAATTTAATGAAACAATATCATAATGACGGGAAAAATACCTAATATGAGACACATGATTAGAATAAATTTCAATCAATTTAACTGTATACATAATAAAAGTAGAATTGAAATAATGCCAACACCAAATTGTTGAGTGATGGTTTTTTTCTTTATATCAATAATTCCTCTAACCACATCAAAAAATAGATATTATATGTCGATTTAGCCTTTATACTATTGAATCATAAGAAAAACTCAATCTAATGACTACCAACATTAGCGATAATTTGACAAGATGGATATAAGGGGTTCGGTTAATTGAGAATATCACTAAATTTTTTTTAATATAACACCACATAATACCTCTAAATTAAAAGGTATTGAGGATGAATACTTTTAGTGATGGGTGGATCACTCATGAATGACACATGTATGATATGTGAGGGAAGAGACTTAATATAATGGGGAATTTTGATCATTCCCACCATTTTAAATAATTATACAAAGTGTTAAAAAAATTCACACATTCCTCCAAAATCTTTACTAACAATACAGGAGACACTACCCATGATAACAACCTCATCAGGGTATGGACACACCGTTAAATAACTCATGTTCTAAATATGTATAATCACACATGAACTCCTCTATATCCTAAAAATGGTTTACACATAATTAATTTATGAATGTGATTAAACTCTGTGAGTTGTACCTAAATGAAACTTATTATACATAGTTTCCTATAAAATTGGTGTTGACCATAGGAATTGGTTTTACCCTATATAAATTGAATTAATATTTCCCCCAAACACAGAGTGTCATATGGTTTTCAATATTCCATGCACACAAAACCGTATAAGTATTTTAAATTATTAAAAAATGATAGCATTTTTCTACATCTCCCATAACTAGAATAATATCATGATCCATATCTCATTCCCTAAACCAAACACAAAAAAAAATACAAAAAGGACACAAAATCTATGAAAACTAATTAAAATCCATATTCACTAAAAAAATCATCTGCAATAAAAAAATTAAATCTCTTTTGAATTTATTACATGTAATAATTATGGTCATTACACACCCAATGTCAATTGGTCAGTTCATTTATTATTATTCATGGATATTATATTTGGTGGGTACATTCCCCAAGTGTGAAAATTATAATCCAATGTTTGATTTTATAATTTTTTAAAATATCATAATTAGAGATAAATAAGTAGATAACCTTAGTGATTTAGATGTTGGTAAAATAATAACATCACCATATTAATAATAGTTACGGGAAGTCCCTATTTTTAATTTTTTGTCACATATAGGATTTGTGGCATTGGATAACTTCACATATTCGCGGTTATATGTTTATCAGTGTCCAAATTTTTTCATATATAAGGTTAGTACCCTATTTATAGATAATTAAGGAAGTTGGGTGACTCTCACTAGATGATAAAAATTTTTAATTTTGGCTACACATTTAATAGTGGTTCATAATCACTGATTACTAATCCCCAACTAGAATCAATTACTAATAATACAATAGTAAGACACTAAATTTGTGTAATATTGAAATCCTCATGAGAGTTTATGTTGGCAGTCAAAATCTAAATGGTGACCATATAAGATTAGTATGAATCATCTGAATTTTATAGTTAGTTCTATTGTATATAGAATAAATTCATTTCCAACCATGATTTTTTTGAATTAAATGATATCCCATAATAATATGCTAGTTTTGTATCCTTATAATACGAGAGGATTGTTTTTTAAGATTCATCATTAAAAATATTCTTTAAACTATTTAATTTTAAGGAATATCTTATAAATAAAATACAATCACACCCAAACAGTATGTTGGATTAACAGGTTCATCGGATCAATGTTCCACCAATAACAAAGGTTTGAAAAGATAAATAGCTACCAGTGATGGTGGGATGTATTCTCAGAAATTTCCATGAAATAAATTATTAGTTCCCCATATACCCAAGAAATATGTGAGGCACTTTGAGAATTAGAATTCATTAGGTGAGTTATAACATTCATGACCAGTCTTCACTAATATTGTACTCATTATATCATCCAGTTATTAGAATTCCATGATGTGTACTTAATATTGAATGTATATATAGAATTAAAATTATTTTGATGAATCAATCTATCCAACATTTTGGTAGGTGACTTCACCCTTCAACATCACATATGAGGTTGATATTATTGATGTATAATATTATAAAAAGGATCCTGAAGCAATAACATAAAATATATATTGTATATTAGTATTCATAATCTAGGAGTAAAGGTTAATATATTAAATTTTAACTAAACCTGACCATAATAATAATGAAGTTCCTTATGATTTAATTCAATCATCGAATAAGCAATATACCAATTAGTATTATTTTTTATGATATGAAAAATATGTTCTTATTGATAGTTAATATATTATTTTCACTTCCATTACAAACTTTTTAATTATTTTTTTATGTATCTATAGGTTCTTTATCTCTTGTTGTTTTCCCAAAATATTTTCCCAAAGGGACGCTTATCTCCCTTACATCATATATGGGTTTAAGGGATATTAAGGAAGGTATTATTACCCAAATTGGTATGTACATGGAATTGGAATCATGCACTATATGTTTTGTCTTCATTCCATAACCAATTTTTATTTTTATGGATCCATCATCCAACGAAATAAATATACTAGAGTAGCAAACATAGATGATGATTTGTTTTCATATTTTATGGTAGGTAAATTCTCTATATCAAAATACATAAATATTAATAAAATGTTATTGTTTATAAAAAAACACAAGGATTTGTCAATGTTTCATCCTTGCATCATGTTCCAATGGGTGTCACATTCCCCAAAATATATGATCCATGTTCTCTTGGAAAGGGGAACTACAAAACCGGTATCTCAAAAATATAAAGAGAAACCATTTTTAAATATTTACCTAAATACTATGCCTATAATGTTACAACGTTATGGGTAAATTATGGAACTCATGTATTTTACTGATACATTTAGTCATCATAAATCATAGGATACTACATTCAATGTTACTTTTGGAGTGATTGGTAATTTTGATAATAATGTTTTATTATTTGTCACACCAACCAATAGATATTTAAATATGTATCCATCAATAGCTCTCCACAAAACATAAAAAGTCTATAAATAATTAAATGTTCACAAACATTATAGTATATTTCATGGATTTTAGAGATGGATCCAATAATAATACTCCCTAGTGATGTGAATATCATCAAAGGAGTTAATGGTCTCAGAAATGAAGGCTGGTAGTCATGCATCTTATTAATCAACCTTCACATGTATTTATCATCTATTATTAATATGATGTTAATATAAACGGCCCTAATATGGATTATAGAAGATCAATATATTTCAAATCTAGTGTCTGATATAGAAAAATTCGTATGGGTATACACCGGTTCAATGTAAGGTCACTCAATAGATGTAAATTCCATGTCTACTCCAAACATTTTTTTATTCATTATGTAAATTTTCCTTAAATATAATATGAATTATTATTAGATTGTGATTCCCTTAATCATAATATGTCAAAGTGTGATTATAAAAGAATATAGAATCTATTTTATGATACTATTATTTGTAGGATTAGTGAATAATTGCATCACCTTCACCACCTAATTACCACTCCAGACATTAAAGGGCATGATTACCATGTATTCCCTGATACTATAAAGGAGGTGATAAATAATCTATACTGATTGAGTAAAACATAGTTGAAGCATTCCACTAAATATTTCATTTAATTATTTATGAAACTAATAACTAAAATACATGGTGATCCTTCCAAACATGCGTTAGTAACATCATAATGATATCATCGAGGCATTGAACATAGGGACCAAATGCGAATACTAAATCAAAACAATGATACAATATAATAAGTTTTATAGAAGGTTCAAAATTTATTTTTTGGGTTATAAAGGATTTAATGGGTTTTGTTACATTGGTTGAGGAATTGTATAAGTATATATAGGTGGAAGCTGTAATGATAGATGAGTTGAACCTATTTGTCAATGAATATAATCCTTAAATGAATATACTTAAACAACTTATTGATCACTCATTATATTAGTATTAAAATAAATTTTCATCTATATTAATTATAGTGTCTTTGAATTAATAATTATCTTATTCCTATTTGGATATTTAATTAAAAGGTAGTTCTATTTTATGACACTTTCAAAAAAATTTATTTTTCTAATATTTACAAAAACATGTTTGTGATAGTAAATGATTCTAAAAAGGGTAATATAAATATTAATTCCTACCAAAAAGAACAGTATGAATATGTATTATGTAAATAATAATATTTAAATTCATGAGAATATAGTAAAAAATGAATCAATATATTATATTTATTTCTTGATACCTATTATTGATATAAAATTGAAAAATATGGCACATATATACCATAATCACTTATCAGGGTGAGATTTTGAGATAATAGAATATAATGGACAATTTAATCATGAGGATGTTAACATAGATGGAAATAGGTTAGAAGCATATGGAATGACATGTACTATAATTGTAAGATATGTTTACAGCATTATGATATGGGATGGGGATTCTTCACAGTATTTTGCAATTGGATGGAAATGGTGGGTCAAATATGGAATCACTTGTTTCGTAACCTCATTCCATGGTTAATACAATTAATTATGATAGTGTTATGTGACATATAAAAATTAATGTAATATAAGGGTTTTTTGAATGATTGTTCCCATTATCAACATTTCATATAACCCTAAAACATTACCTTAATGCATATTTCATAAATCATGTTAACTAATACGATATAAATTGGGGGTGATTTTGGTTTCTACAAAGTCAAGGTTCCTTGGGAGAATACCATGATTATTTCTAGGGTCATTGGTGGGGAATATAATATTTTTTTCATCTTCATACTTAAATTTTAATAATCCATTCATGATAAAAGAAATAATGGGAATAAAATAATATTTTTCTCAGCTTAACCTCTATTGTTTTTTAATTTAATGAGTTTTACGCATTTCCTATTTTGAACGATCAAAATTCTATATAGTCTATTTTTAGTGCTTGATTTTGGTGAAAAAAACCTTTATTTTTCATGATTCCCTTGGCATGCTTTCACCCTAGAGAGTGTTATATCTAATTAATAAAGTTTTTTAGGTTTTTATAATAATGATAATTAATTTTTATGTTTATGGTCTTAGATATTTTACCAGATGACGATGTAGTATACATGGAATCTAGGTAATGGTTGACCTGAGGAAAATGGATTCCTAATTACATTAATGAGGATAGCCATTATGGGAGATGTACATAATTTAAAATCATTGATCAAATATCATAAATAAATTAACATGATCTATATATATCATAAAATGTGACGACAAAACATTTATGCGTGGATAATTTTTACATGGACTAAATCAACGATAGGTGCATATAGTGAAAGGTAATGGGGCTAGACCAGTGATGGAGTATGTGGTATGAGAACAAAAATTTGACTCAAAAGTAGTGAGTTCCGATTTTATTGGGAATGTGTAATTAAAATTCAACAAATTATTACATTGGTTTTTTTAATTAGGATTAGATTTTATTGGATAATAATACCGAATATGAAATTTAAATAATATTTAGATGATTATTTACATTGAAATGTTTTCAATGTTGCATCTGTTTATTATTCCTTATCACTTGGAATAAGTAATCCTATATTTCAAATTATATGACATGATGACATTGATATCCTCACGATGATTAGGTCTGATTTTTATTTATCTGTTCCCATTATGAGTAAGAATGGAAGATTTTAATTTTTTTACAAAACATGATTTAATTATGTGTGCATTGTTGAATGATGATATTTCAAAAAAATTTGTGACTATCCAATCCAGGACAAAACAAGGTTGGTCTGTTATGGGAGATCAAAGTCTAGTAAAAATATACAGAGATCTATGATTTTGTCCATTATATATGTATCATACATCACTACACATCATATGATAATATGAATCATGCTAAAAATAGTTATTATTGATGTTTTACCATCCCAAGATAAAGTATAAAAAAGAAAGGATTGAAGTGATTGAGGGGACCATACACTAGGAGATGTGTAGAATGTGATGAATTTTTTATTTAGGCCCACTATAAAATTATGGATATTATTGTACATCCTAATATAGAATGAAAGTAAAAAAATTAATTCTTGATAAAGGGGAAATTGTTTTTACAATTTAGGTTGAATATGAATGTAGTTTTGGAAATAATATTCATAACCATAGAACCACTAAGGATGTAAATAATTTTATATTGATTCAGATCCTACAATATAGTGCATCTTATAATTTTCATTTACATGAAATAGATCACATGAAGATGATTATGTTCATAGATTAAATAGATATTTAAATTTATAAATGGCATGGTGGTTGGAATATATAGCATATAGTTTAAACCCACAGTACAAAAACTATATAGATCATAGATTATATTGATTTAGATAGGATATTGATAAAAAAATTATAAATTTAGGAATTGTAATTATTTTGTGTAATTTTAGTAGTGGTTGGAATAATACACAATCTATTTATTATGATCATATAATTTTTTATGTTCTAATAGATAATTAATAAGGAACATGTCACATATAATTTTGGATCTAAATTCAGATGTTTCGCAAAAATAAACATGGGGGTTATTAGGACCATAACTGACTATACATGGATAATGAGTGGATGTTATTATTCTACTGGAATTCATATAGGTTATGAATAAATAAAACATCAAGGTTGTGTAGTGTGCATAAAATTATTTCATTGATTCATTCTATCTCTTCAATCTAGATCTATGAATAATCATATTCAAAATAATCACTGAAGATAGTGATTTTAAGTAATGTATGTTAAATCCCAAGGGATGTGGATTCCTCTAACATGTATGAAATAGAATCTAATTTCACAGTTGTGGTGGTATGGATTATTTTTCAATAACCCCATAGTGCAAGAATGATATTGTTGGACCAAGATTTAATATCCATGTGAACTATCTTTTGAATTATATTATTAATTATTTTTTATATTATTATATCCATCTAATCAATATAAAACCCCATGATTTTATGGTATATTAATTTTTAAATATATTTAGTCTCTTTGATATATTACGAAACAAACAACCTCATGTCTAAAAGAATCATAACATAATATATTATTATAAATCAATCAACAAATCAAATTATATAAATACGAATATATAATATTTTAAAAGTATATGGTTTTCAAATATTTAAATAATTTTTTTCATAATTAATTTACTATGAATTATTTATAAATTAAAATATATTTTTCCTAAAATAGGTATTTTATGCATGTTATGTCTCGATATCTTATTACTTTAATTTTTCTCTATTTCAAAATTATTTTATATAAATTAATAATAAACATTTTTTTGATTCTTCTGATATTTTCTATATTCATTAAATAATTAATAAGGATATTTTTGCTTAAAATGAATTTTTTTAATAAATTGTTTCATCAAATTTTATGAAAATAATAAAAAATTTATTAATAAAATTCAAAATTAAATTATTTGAAAAAACAATCTTCAAATATTAAATAACTATTACAAATTAAATTTATAGTGAATTTTTAATATTTTATATAAAATATTAATGTTTTTAATTAATAAATAAAAATACCAATTTTTAGTTCAACCAGTTCTTTTTTCAGTAAATAATTTTAAATTTTTCGTTTATTGTTAATTTTTATTTAAAAATCATTTTTTATATTACATATATGTAATATAATTTTTACCATTAAAATATACTTAAATTTTAATTATTATAGAAACAAATTTATATAAATACTGCTCTTCAGAAAACCATTTATTCTTCTTCCTAGGGGAATTAAATTTGATAATATAGATAATATTTTTTGAATAAGCATAATTAATATTATTTTAAAATTTCAACGCAATTTTCTATATTAATGAAATATAAATACAATAAAAATTATTTATCGTGGTTATTCTAAAAATAGGGATTTTCACATTATATGATATAGCTTAAAATTAATTTTCTACACACATAGGATTTTTTTTATAAATATGACTTATCATATTGAATTATTTGATATATATATATATATAATAAGGATAATTAATTTATAGTCAAAATGTATAAATTAAATAGTTAAATGAAAAATAGTTATTGTGGTGATAACATAAATGGTAAAACTATATAAATGCAGAGGATATGGGAATAACATATTTAAAACACTTTTTGTATATTTTTATGGTTGTGCCAATAAACCATACATTCCATAAATCAATTATTTTCCATATTATTGGAACACGGGTTGATGGATACGTCTCATTTTTTTAATAGTTTTGGGTAATAAAAAAATCACACTCCTACACAATTATTATTTTGAACCACCTCCCATCCTTTATTCACACCTATTATGTCAGTTAGCATGACAAAACTAAAAAAAACTCTCCCTAAAATTCTTTTCAACATTATAAAGCAATTGGTTTTACCAAAATCCAACACTAGGGTCCTTATTAAGAGATCCAATGTTGCTTTTTATATGTAAAGTTATCTATCTTTATAGAGTCCTTTATTTTTACTAATTTTCATACCATCACATATCTATATAATTACAATATAAAATCATCAGTATCTAAATTATATCTATTTTCTATTATATTCATTTAATAACCAATATATATATCCTCTTCCATCAAATCAGAAACAAATTTATTGATCATGTGTTTGGAGGAGTACCACCACGTGGACAAATGTAATTCATTTTCCATAACTACCTCTAACTACTAGATTTAACGATTTATTTGATGTATATATATGAAATTATTGAAATATCTATACATATATAATTATAATATCATATCTAAAATATTATGTAAAAATATTTTAGAAAATGATAATGTTACTAATGCACACGTGTAGACTACCTCCTTTGCGAACTGATGCGATTCATTTTTCATTTTATATTGATGTGGATAATAATAAAGATTTATTTGATAAAAATATATTGTGTATTTGATTTTATAGCTATTATTTTATATCTAGTTATTATGTTTATTTCTCTCATCTCATTGTCCAAAATTTGAAAATGCATGAAATTCATTTATTGGATAAAATTATACATAATGATTTAAACATGAGTATAGTACATGGGCTGAAAATTCAAAAATAAAAACAAACATGAAAAACAAAAATTTGTTACCCAAAATATTGATTTTGACAAATAATTATAAATAAACAAGTTCCAAAATAATATAGTTAAGTAATATATTGTATGTACCAAATGATTATTCTTCTGGGATGTATTTATTATAAATCTATATTTATTATAAATTAGTTTGAAAAGTGTGTTAATAAATTCAAGCATATGTTAAGGGTTTATTTCACACCATCCATATTATTCCATATTATATATTTTTATGTATCCACTATAGAAATTATTTTACTTCTATGTATTAAAAACAATTTATTTTATTATCCTTAAGTTATTATTAGAAATTAAATTTTTCCCCTGATTTTCACTGATTATATGCTCAACATAATAAAACATGCTTTTTTAGGGAAAAAAACTTTTCTTTATACTAGATTGGGAATATGTACATTCTTTATCAACATTTTACTTGAAATGTTTTAAAAATTGTGTTTACTATTCTCAAATAAATTATTAATGTCATTTATAGAGATGTTTTTACCAAATTTTTTAAAAATAATCTTCACTTAATTTTTTGAATGTTGTACTATTTTTATTTTTACAAAATTGTTAGAGGGATGTGTATTTATTGTATATGAAATGAATTTATTTTTATCACATATTTAATAATAATAGAATTATTTATCCCCTTAAATATCAAATATTTATTGTAATGAAAAAAGTTTCCTTAATATTTCGGAAATTTTACAATCATGAATAAGGTTTTTCAAAATGAAATGGATTTTTCCTTAATAAAATATCTGAATATTATATATTATTGTTTATTTATATATTTAATTTATTTGGGTGGATATTATGCTTTATTAGGAATTTATTATTTCGGTATGATGGATAGTATCTCTCTCATAAAACGAGAGCCTCTTGCTCTACTTCAGGGGGATTTTTCCCGCAATCTTAATGGCGTGTTGTGGATCCATTCAAGCGGACGTGAGGAGGAGGTAGTTTGACACTTTGAGCTATTTGCTGTGTGCGGCAGAAGACATGCTATGTCGATGCATGCTTGCAGCGATGGGCGTCGTCCACAGCTGATATCTGTGGGACTGTTGGAGGTTGAAGATGGTGCTGGTGGCTTGACCACTGAAGACAACATCATTACGACGGATGATGGCGCTTGGACGGCGGATGTGATGAAGGTGGCTAGCAACGGTGAATTGATGGCGGTGGTGGAAGATGGCACCCCTATGGGAGTGGTTATCGATTTAAATGTGCGGGGCCAAGGATGGCCTGGTTCAGGCGAACCGTGTTTTCGATGGCTGATGACTGGAGATCCGCCTCGATGGCATATGTGGCTATTGAGGCTGTGCGGGATGAACACAGAAGGGGATGATCCCGTTAGTCGGAGATCTGGGCTGGCGATGTCGACGGTAGGTGGTTCTTCTCTGTCAGCGACGGGGCCATGTAACAGACGCTTAGGCGAGGTGGGTGGAGGCAACGGTGGTGGCCCTTTGTTGTTCGAATGATGGGGTCGGGACGGTCTTTGATCCGCAGGGATCTGGGATCCAGGTGGGGTGACGGATGCCCGCCATTGGTGGGGTAGTGCTCGGGAGCACTGGTGTGGAGGCCAGGAGGCGTCGGATTGGCTTTCCGGTTCCGGTGATCTTGGGTTGCAGGCGGGCTGGGTGCTGGATGTGCTCCGACATTCGGTGTTGTAGGGTTTCTACAGACGACGTTTGGCTGAAAAATCTACTCTCGAGGATGAAGGGTTGGACGACGTCGGGGGAACTGGCTATGGCGTCAGCTGTTATGGGGTTTGAGATTCCAGCGGGATGCTGGATCCGTTGTGCGCGCGCGTGGGAGTTGGGTACCCACGATTTGGTCCACTGCTCGATGCATTCTCGATCTCACGTTTTTATAGGGTATCTATTTTGTGATTTTCATATAAATACATAACTTTCTAGATACTATAAGTGAATGAGTATCTGGAATCCATGTATATAGGGGTTATAACACTAAGGGTGTGTTGGTAATTGACTAATCCATTATCTACTGTATGACAACATTCCATACTACAATCATTGTTGAAACTATCGGGTTATATTCATAGGTAAAAATATATATTTTATTTACAAAGCATTATGAAATAGTTATAAATATTTTCTTTTTGATTTGATATATTCCCATTGAAACCATTTTTATGTTTCTATGTTTTGATATTCATAAATGTTACAATTTATGTTATTTGTTTTACTAGCATCAAAATTATACATTATATATTACAATGTTATTATATAATATAGCTTATGTCATTTTTTAGAAATGGATTTTAGTGGAAGGAACTGGAATATAAATAATGAACGTAATAAATGTAGGTATTTCCATCCTGGGAATGATAATAAATATGTAATTGAAGCTAAAAAATTATATCTATATTGGTATAATATCTGTGGTTATGACCCTTATACATGAATGTTTGGATTTGATTAACGATCCAAAAAATTGTGTAACAGTATTAGACTACTTGATGCAACATCAACCTACATCATTACATGGGACTACACATCCATTTTTTATCTGAGTAAAAGATAGGTTCCTTGTAGAAGATATTAATCATATTAGGATGTAATTAATTGGAGAGGTTAATCATATTAAATTATGATATCTTGTTCGATTAAGAATAATGGTGGTCATTGATTTAAGTCAACAAGGATGGGGATGAAATATCATGAATGGAATGGATGGATTTTATGGAACATTCCATGGAATTGTATTTTTCTCATTAACAATGACTAGAAAAGATGTATAATTATTATGTCTAATTCAAAATGAATAATAAAATGAAATCTATGTATGAATCTATATTTACAAGGTTATCAAATAATGTAGTTGACTACGTATCAAATCCAATGTGTAATGATGACAATTTCATTGATGGGATAAATCATATTCATTGAATTTAACTACTCACCTAAATATTCTCATCATATGATATTATAGTATCCAATTCTATTATAATTGATAAAATATTATCCATGCCTTATGGAATCAACGTAATATAATATTATAAGATAGAGGATGAGAACAATGGAAAAAGAAATTCATTAAAAGGGAACTAGGGCTGCGATGAAATTAAATCTTGAAAAAATATGGAATGAAACACTATAGAACAATATTTATTGGAATGGATGTTTTCAATAGGTGTTAATATAAAGGCCACAATGATCATGATTTCAATGGAAAAAATTAATCTTATAATGTTTATTGGTTCAACTGTATGAATATAGGGAACTAAAAAATTATTTTCATAGGGTTTAATGAAATTTTACCAAGAAAATACTAATGGTGAATGGAAATTATTATAGAATCACAATCACTAATGTTGATGTCCATAATAATGTAGTGGGAAGTACATTAATTATATCCTCAAAATTAACACATGATTTATTTTATTTTAGAAGATAAAACTCTATAATATCATTCATTTCTATACAAAAATTATATGTTTCCCTAAAAATTATATAAAGGGAGTCATTAGTGAAAAATACTAGTTGAAGTCTCAATGATAATAGTATATGTCACTCAATTACCATTATGTGATAGAAATGTTCCCTGTTTTATAACCAAATTATTATACCTATGCTTGGTTTTGGTGAAATTCTTGACGTTGAATGAATGTCACAATATGATTCATTTTTAATGAAAAATAAATTATGATTCATCATAAAGATGTTGAATTTCTTACGATTATATAGGATACATCAATATTGGAGTTAAATATAGATTCACCACTTGTTCTACTTCTGAGTGACATAGTTGGGGAGTGAGGGTAGAAATAATTTTTAGATGAACAATGTAATCATAAAATTCATAATGTACCAACTATTAATTTATATATTGATATATTTTCTTAGTAGAAACCAATACATAGACCAAATCATAAAGATCAGTTTCCATTGATTTAATCTCTAATGCAAGAAAAATATATAATAATTAAAATACAAATAACACTATGGAAGTAATTCAGTTGAAAAAAACTACATGATTTTTTATAAGTTATTTAACTCTGTAGTGCTTCAACATGAGGATCCATAATTATTTTTTATAATAAATAAATGGATCTATGTGGTTGTGCTTTGATTTTAGGGAAATCAAATCCATTATAATAATAAAAATATATAATGAACCTCCCACTGATGACCTATTAGATCTTAGTAATGTAGAAAAATATTTATTAATGATTCACCCTTGTTTTTAGTATATTGAATTGTGAGTATATATGTTAGAGATTATGATGAAAAAAAGGCATATGAGATATGGACATTATGAGTTTATAGTAATTCCATTGGAATTTACTAATTTTCTCTTTGTATATTAGGTCCTATTGAACATATTATTTAGGTATTTTCTTAATGATTTTTGTGTGAATTTATTTATGAAATAACAGGGGTATTCCTATATCTAAAAGGACTATGCTAATCACTTAAAAATCATTCTTTATACTCTTATATGAAAAGGGCCAATGGGAAATTTTGAAACATTTCTCTAAGGATTCAAAATATTTCTTTTCTTATACATATTGTATCTATTTATTTTATGTAAATTAATCCTATGAGAACAAGGAGACTTCAAGAATTTCATAAATAAATTAATACAAATAGGCTATTCAGTTTTATTGTTCTACTTTGTTACTATCAGTGATTTATAAAAAATTTCTTATTTCCTACCCGGTTTACAAAGCTTACTAATAACTGGGTTATATTCACATGGATAGATTAATGGGAATAATTTAATGAATAATTTAATAAGGAATTGGTTAATAAAATGAATATAAATCTACCAAAAAATATGGTGTTTTGAAATATTATGATGCATCAAATAAGGGATTTGGTTCTGTCCCTAAATAGAATTAGAAGGTAAT
This sequence comes from Viscum album, assembly GCA_963277665.1. Taxonomy (NCBI): domain Eukaryota; kingdom Viridiplantae; phylum Streptophyta; class Magnoliopsida; order Santalales; family Viscaceae; genus Viscum; species Viscum album. Next base: position 1,874,984,074 of record OY728142.1, on the reverse strand, counting down.
TTCTTATGAATCAATGTAGTTAATTATAATTGAAGAAAATTATCAAAACGTTGATCTTGAATATGTGTTATTAATCACCTCGTTGAAGATATGGATACAATATCTCTTTGGATAATGATGTAATATATAAACATATTATTAGAGTATAAATTAGATTATTTAATACATATACTTGAATATAATGGAACGACATTTTCTTAAGTTACTAAGGGATTATGATTACAAAATAATATACCATCAATGTTAGTCATTTAAGGTTGAAGATGCATTGATAAATAACGATAATAGAGTTTTGACCAAAACTAATATCAATAGGTATCCTTTTTCTTTTATCTAGTCATGATGGACATGATAATTGTTATATAATTTTATAAATCACACAATTTTAAAATTACATCCACACCTTATTTTAATGAAAATATAAAAAAATTTCAACGTTAAGAAGAAAAAAATTTAAGATAAAATTAATGATATGAATGAATTAAAATTGGAATAATTCATTTGTGAAGATGGTGTTCGAAAATTTGGATAAAGAATATGTGTTCTATCAATAAAGGAATTGGGGAGGTAATTTTTGGTTGATTTTGAATGCTTTAATTCCCTATATATATTTGTAGCATGAATTGTCCATATATTTGAAATAATTTCTTCGGATATTATGATGTGGGATATTGCTAATTAAATTCCATGATTTATTTTAAAATGTGAATTTTGAATGGAAATATCAAATATAGGTCATGCATTATATTCTAATTGTTATTATGACATGGGATGAAATTATTATGTAATTATTCAATGTATTACTGATGAATCGAAAAATGAATAATCCAATATGGGTTTTTGATATCACCTTACCAAATCTGCACAATTCCTTATTATAAGAGCAGATTCAACATTATAGTTCCTTTAATAAATCTATATTAGAGATGATGTAAGAGTTTCTGGAAAAGAACTATTGATTGTGTCTACTCATGACCCAAGATTGATATTGAAATTCTTTACAATTATTCAGAAGGCTCTTGATACTAAGATGCATTTTAGAATGTCTTATCATCATAAAAATGATGGGAAGTCCAAAAATAATATATAAACATTATAGGACATGTTGATGGCATGTCATATTTATGTCCATGGTTTGTGGGATCATTATTCACCATTTGTAGAGTTCACATATAACAATAACATCAATTTATTTATTCAAATTTTTTTGTATTAACGATTTAATAGAAAAAGTTATCATACTCAAAAATATTGGATTATGCTGGTGAATGGAATATTATAGGACAATAAATTACATAGGAGTGAACTAAATAGAAAAATACTAGTCGAACCTATATCAATTTATTTTAACGAAGGAAAAAATATTATGCTGATAACAAGAGGAATGAATTGTGATTTCAAGTGGGAGATCATGTTTTACTTAATCTATCTCCATTGGAATGTGTTATAATGTTTGGAATAAAATGTAAACTTATCCATTGTTAAACTTTTCCTCAGTAAATACTATAATGATTTGTGGTTGTGCAATATTTTTTTAAATTCCAAATATTATTTATAAACCACATGGTTTTTTCTATATTTGATTGTTATTGATGAACATAATTGAACCAAAAATATTGATCAAACAATTAGAAAATTTATTATGAAATTATATATCTTACCATTTAGAGTCAATCTATATTATATATACAAGAGTTAAAATTTTTAGAAATCAAATGACATGACATGTAATGATAATTTTGAGAAATAATAAGATTGAAGTGGATACATGGGAACTTAATAAAATGAAGATGGAGAACTACCTAAATATATTAATGAGGCGATATTTTGGAAATTTTGTTATGAATATTTTTAAATAAATCATGATTGTAAATCCCCATAGTAATATGTTATATTTCATATAAAATAAAATTATTCCCTTCGATATATTGTGACAATAGAAAGCCAATGTCTAAATGAACAATTACATAGTATAACATTGTTACCTATAAATTGAATTGGATTGAATGAATTGGAATATCTGAATTATGAAATTTTAATTTCATACAAGGGTATATACAAATTTTTTTGTCATGAATATATTTAAATAACACTATTAATCATCATTTTAATGTAAAGGTGATTTTTTTTCAAAAACCATGTTTTATGTGTTAATGTGTTTATGTATTGATTAATTAAATTAAAAACATTATAATAATTATTTAAATGAAATTTATCAATTATATAACCAATAATTTTTATTATCATTCATAATTATTATTTATATTGATGGGATAATACAAAATATTTTTTTACGATTAAAACCTTATTTTATTAAAATGTTCTTTCATCACATTTTATACCAATATTTTGTTATTAATATTTAACACATTTAGAAAATTTAATTTATTAATTTAACATAATTATTTAAATTATAACTTAATCATTTCATTATAATTAATATTTTTACAGTATTCAGATAAATTTAAATTTTTTGATGCATGGTGAAAAATACTGTTTTTACTGCAAACTAACTTTTAATTAAAATAGTGTATAGAGATTAATTGACTATTAAATTTATTTAAATATGTAAATAATTCAATTATATCTTTTTTTATCCAATTTAAATCATTATAATCTATTCGATGTTTAAATAAAATTTCAACAACTTTTGTACTTAACAAAACATTACTTTAGAAAACCTCATTTTAATCTCCCTTATTGGATTTATTTGAAATTAAATTCTTATACCTATATTAATTTTATATAATAAAATTTGGAAAATAATTTTAAACTTCTTAATAAATATTACTAATTATTTTCAACATAATTTTGTCCATAATGAAATGTAATGTCCTTAAAAATTAATTAACATTGTTATGGTTCAACTAGTGTTTTGTGCATTACATGTGTCTGTGGTAAAAATAAATTTCATCACATAAAAAATTTTATTACATGAAAATGTTTTAATATATATAAATATATGGTAAATAATACCTAATAATTATCATTTATTTTTATGCATAAATGAATAACTATCTAGTTAAATAAGAAAACTAGTTACTCCCGTGAAAACAATAATGTAAAAGTATGTTAACAAAAATGATAATGTAATAACATATATATATATATATATAACATGATTACATTCTTTTGGTGGAGGTTTGGATGGGACTAAATTTCAATATAATTCATTGTTTATATTTTTTTATGGAAATTTTTTGGGAATTGACTTCCTATTATTTAATTGTTTTGGGTATTTATTAAAATGCACCCCCACTCAATTATGAGAGAGAAACATCCCCTAATTTATTCACACAACTTAATCAATTTAGATGAACATAAAACTTTCTAAATACCTAATTAACATCCCTATACATTTATTATATCTTCTATTCATCCTAAAATAACAACCCTAGGCTCCATTATATGAGATACAAATGTATTTTTGCTAAGAAAATGTAATTGTCTTCACCATGAACATATTTTTTTATCTTACAATGTTAAATCATAAAAAATTTATTGAAATACAATAATAATGGAATAAAAAATATACTAATATTTTATTATGTATATGAAATAACCAATATCCATCAACCATTCCATCAAATTTGGAATGAAAATGTCGATCATGTGTATAGAGGACTACCGCCTCCGGAACTGATATAATTAGTTTTACATCACCACCTACAATGGCAGTAAGTATTGATATATTTAATAAATATATGCTATATATATATGAAATAATTATAATACTATAATTATAATTTCAACTATATCTTATTTTCTTCCATTCAGTTTAAAAATGATAACGTCATTCATGTGTACATATGAACTGTCACCTCCATGAAGCAATCTAATTTTTTTAATTTAAATTGGTATGGATTGTAATATGGGGGAATTTTATGAATATATATGATTTATATGATATTAAAATTATTATATCATTGTTATATAAAATTTAACATTCTATTAATCAATCCATCAAAAAATAAGAATAGTTTTCTTGTGTACCTACATCATATCATCTCCATGAATTGTATAAATAATTATTCATTATATAAATCATATATAATATTATAAATAATTATATAAATAGTATATGTTATATTATTATCATGTTTAAAATTATGAAGATTTCGTAATAATATCATTGTAAATATTCAAAAACTACAAAAAAACATACATGAAAATTGAAGCAGATATTTCCATAAACGGTGATTATAAAAATGAATTTTTAATATACAACTGAAAAAAAATTATGTAAATAATATATGGTATTATAAATGTTAATATGGTTATGTGATATATATACATTAAATAATACTATTTTTGTTATAATTTAGGTTAGAATATGTACAAAGAATATCTAACTCGAGGAAAGGGTTTATTTCAAAATTTTATCATTTTTTCAGTTTATTTATGTTAATTCCTCCAAAAGAGTAATAAATTGTCACAACCCATTCATCGGGGCCCGTTTCATAAATACCCCAAACTCTCCTTCCATAATCCAAGGGCTGACGACTAGCACCGGAAAGGCATGTCCCTAAAATCGGGAAGGCATTGCCTTTATAACCTATAAACTCACACTACCAAGCACACAACAAGATACAAGCAAAAAGAAAAATATATAGTAAAATGGTTTTGTACAGTAAGTAAAGGGGCCAAAATGCAAGCCCAACTGGAAAGTACATGTAAAACTGATAATAGAAGTAGTGAACACCCGCCAAGGAGCCTACCTAATGGGTAGGTACAACTCTCGAATGGTCGTCTCTGCGGATCGTCTCATATAATGCCCACCTCTAAGCAGCCTCCACTCCTGGTACCCTCAACCTCTATCAGCGATTTTCATCGTTTGCACAAGACACAGTAATTTGTGGGCATATCCCATGCTTGGATGAGTAAAACAATACTCAGTAAGGACCCAAAGACCCCCTAAAGTCTCTCAGAATCGACAAAGCATAAACCACAATGCACGAAAACAACCATAAAATCTACTTAGGTATATTCCCATACGTATACATAAGTTATCATGTAGACCCATCACATTCATGAGGAAACACAAGGAGCAACTCTCTAGCTAAAAGCATAACAGTTCCATGATGGAAATAATACCATGAAGGAGACACCACGAAGATAAGAACCAAAAAGGTAACACCACATAGAAGAATACCATGAAGATATGTAACATAATAGTAATTCCACATAGTAGAATACCATGAAGGAAAATACCACAATGTTAACTCCACACAGTTGAATACCACGAAGGTAAATACCACAAAGGTAAAGACTCAGCTCACACCTGGTATATCTTTATTATGGATGCATATATGACTAGCTGTATTGATATATGAAGTTACTTCATTGACAAGCTCTGATGTTGACCCACAGAGGATCTGGAGATGACCCACACGGAATCGGTATGTGGTGACCCACATAGGATCGCTGAGCACTGACCAACCAAGGATTAGTATGTGATAACCTACATAAGATCATTGAGCACTGACCCACACATGATCGGTATGCGCTAAACCACACAAGATCACTGAGCGCTAACCCACATAGGATCTGAAGATGACCAACACAAGATCTGAAGATTTTTCAAGTACATCCAGATGCATGGTTCCTGCACTAAGCATGAATGATTATGGGAGTTTTCACTCCTCAATCCATCGATAGATATTTCAACTACCACAATGTCCCCTGAAGAATCATCCAAACGGTCTGTCACGCCAAATGGGACCCAACACATTTAATGATGCATCAATCAAATTCACAATCTGTATGTTTTTAGTGTTTCCATTCCGAGGGCCTTATTAGATTTGGGTTTGATCCAACCCAGACATACTCTATATTAATCCAAAACATTAGTGGAGTATACCAAAAGTACCATCTCGATCCAAGGATTCTAAAGATGTAGACGTTTCGTCGAATAGATGCACAATTCCCATGATATGGCCAAAATGGCTAAACTTGGTTTGGATGGGCCTGGGTCCATTCCGACGCCACCTGATTGAGCCTGGGCCGACCTGACTCGGTTTCGGCCCAGTTTGGTAGGGGTATAGTGGGCCCGGCCCGCGGTGCTGCGGACTGGCCCGACTTGCGAAGGGGCGGCCCAGCCCGCTAGGTACGACCTGCTCAGCTGGGTGCGTTCTTCCCGACTGGGTATGGTCTGCCTGAGCCGCCACCTGTGGGAAGCCCCCCTGAATTTCGGAATGGTCCAACAAACTGTTCGGCCGACTGGAATGTGGGACCCACCAGAGCGGTTCCTGCTCAGTGCGTCACGTCTAGTTGAATTCCCTATCGGTCCTCCTCCCAGTGGTGCGACGATGCCACTATCCTCCCACGGCCGGCCGGAAGCCGACCGCGCTTCGGGTGTGCCACCAAATCAATCCACAACTGGCCAAGTGATGGTCACCCTCTGGTGTTTGTCCTGCTCGATCCGTAGCTGGCCGGGCTACGACCACTCTCCGGTGTGCCGCCGTGGCTCGAGAGCCACGACCTCATCCTCTATTGGTGGTTTGAACGTGTGTCGCCCTTCATCCATGAATCATTGAAGCTTAGTTCCTAGCCTAAAAAATATGACATCCACATATTCATGATCCTCAGTTCATGATCTCTGCATCCATATGCCACGCTCAACGAGGCATTGTGTTTTCAGCACCCTTAATTATCTGGTGAAAAATAATGCACAGAGAATGCACAAACAACAAAATAAAATGGTCAAGGTATATGCGTGGAATTATGGCCATGTTTGTTTGGACATCATTTTTGTGAATCATGAGTATGATGAATCAACAAATAGATTTAATCATTCTTTTAATTAAAACCCCTACCTCTATCATCTATTGGAGGTGACATGAGGAGGATGATGATGGTGGTGACGTCAGTGTTTTTTGCTCCTACAAGATGCTTCTGATCTAGGATCGAGTATCATCCATGTTGAAGGTTTTTTCTTCGTTGGAGGTTGTCCTTCTGAATTATCCAATGCTCTCCCTCTTGCAAACAATCCCAACCAAAAGGGATAGGAGTAATCTTTAATTGAGTTAATATTATTAAATAAATTAAAGTTGGAATATTTATTAAATTATTGTTGGCACATTTATTGGGGGAATTCCAAGGGTTAAGTCACATTAAAGGGGAGTTCAGGTGGTCCCCACCACCATCTATTCATAATTTAGGTTTCAAGATAATAAAATAATAGTTTTTGTTTTATTTTATTTTTATTATTTTAACTCTCCCATGAATATTCGGAAAACTAACTTCCACCTTCGACCTACTGCATTCGAGGTGAATGTCTCCTCAATTGAATATCAGCATTGTGAGTTCAACTCTGTCCTCATATTTTAATTTAGAGCACTAGTTTAGATGTTACAAAACACCACTGGCGCATTTACTAAGCGTAACTAAAAAAAGTTCATAAATTCATTCAGGTCACACTGGGCCTCAGAATCATGTGTCGTCAAATTTTTTGTACTCATAATATTTTCATATAATAAAAAAATTACATGAAAAAATCCAAGTCTTTAAATTCTCCCCATCTCAGGGATTTGCGTACCTGAAAGCTAGAACATAAAATATGGAATCAAGATGGTGTATTGCCCAAAAATATGGTCCTCCCTTTCCCATGTGCTCTCATGGAGGTTCCTATGCTGCCAATGAACGCGCACCAGAGGAATCGACTGCCCACGAAGGACTCTCTCATATCGATCCTCAATCTAAACTAGAACCTCTAAAAACATCGCACCATCCTCGATGTCCATCTCCACCAGTCAATGATGTGGTTGGATCATGTACGTTTCACTTCAGATGGGATACACTGATAACATCATGCACCCGGTGCAACTGAGGTGGAAGAGCTAAGCGGTATGCCACCTCGCCCACACTGTTGAGGACCTAGAAGGGTCTGATGATCCTCAGAGATAACTTCTCGCCCCGACCAAATCTCTGCAATCCTCTTCGAGGTGAGACCAATAGAAGGACATTCTCACTATCCTTGAACTCTGGTGGTCTCCATCTCTTGTCAGCATAAGACTTCTTCCTGCATTGTGCAATCTTCATATGCCCCTAGAAGATCTACAACTTCTCCATAGTATCACGTACCATCTTTGGTCCCACGAGTACTAACTCCCATGGGCTAGTCTAGCACATAGGTGATCTACAGGGTTGAATGTACACCACCTCGAATGGTTCCATACAGATATTGGAGTGATAATTTTTGTTGTACGTGTACTCCGCCAATGGAATGTGATCCTCCCAGATGCAGCCAAAATCAAGGTTGCAAGAACATAGAGAATCCTCAAGGGTCTAAACGGTCCGCTCTTTCCTACCATCCATCTGAGGCTGGAAGGCAGTGATCAATCGAAGTTGTGTCCCAAATACCTCATGAAACCCCTTCCATAGTCAGGAAGTAAAACGAGAATCATGATTGGAGACAATCCTAGATGGAATCCCATGATGCCGCACAATCTCATTTATGTAGAGGCGTCCCAAGAGCTCTTCTTAACCCTGCTCTCTAATAGTTATGAAGTGGGCCAACATTGTGAGTTGAACAATAATAACCCAGATGGATTCATGTACCTTGGATGTGTGTGGAATTCTTGCCACGAAGTCCATTGAAATTTCATCCACCTTCCACTCTGGAACATTAGTGGATAAACTAAGCCTGCTGAAACCTGATGCTCTACCTTCACTTGCTGACAAGTGAGGCACCGTGAGACAAACTCTGGTACTGCTTTCTTCATTCCCAGCCACCAATTCTATTTCCAGAGGTCCTAGTACATCTTCTCCACTCATGGATGTACCAATAGATGGGATATATGGAACTCCATCAACACTTCCTCCCATAGAGTCACTGGTAACATTGTACGACCTCAAAAGAGGATGACGTTCTCCCCACCTTCTGAAAATCCATTAGGTTCACATCCTGTGGATATCTGAGCATGTCAAGCCTCATAGTTAGTGTCCCCAAGATGCGCCTCCCGGCCTCGCTGAAGAATTGGGGGAGTGACTGTGAGAGAATTAAGATAAGATACTCCATCTCAATCCACATTGGATATCGACAATGTGGCTAGTTGTGTTGTCGCCTCACTCAACAACTATATACCAGATCTCTTACTGAGTGTATCTGCTACTACATTCCCCTTCCCAAGAGTATAGAATATATTTAATTCATTTTCTTGGAGGAACTCAAACCAACATCGATGTCTCAGGTTCAGGTCCTTCCGAGTGAAGATATACCTAAGACTCTAGTGATCAGATTAAATCATAAATTGTTCCCACATCAAGTAAAGTCACACATCCTAAAAGTGAAGACTACTACTACTAACTCCAGTTCATGGGTAGAATAGTTCTTCACTTTCTATCTCACCTGTCGATAACCATAGGTGATCATTGATTTCTCCAACATCAGGACACATTTGAGCCCTTTCCTTGATGCGTCTCTATAGATTACGTACCCAACGCCCTCCTCCAGTAGACTCAAGATGGTGGAACTCACCTGTATCTGCCTCAGCTTTCAGAAACTCTGATGGAAATTCTCTGACCACACAAAGGGTTTCCCCTTCTTCTTCAATGCTGATAAGGGTGTTGCAACTCTGGAAATGTCAGGCCCAAACACCCTGTAGTAACTTGCCAAACCCAGAAAACTACACACCTCTATCACACTCCTGGGTGGCTCTCATGAAAGAACAGACACAATCTTCACAAGATCCACCACAAATCTAGAATCTGAGATGAAGTGTCCTAGAAATTTAACCTCTCGGATCCAGAACTGGCACTTTGAGATCTTACCACAAATCTGGTGCTCTCAGAGTGTGTCTAAATATATCTACAGATGATAGGCATGCTCCTCTTTTGTCATTGAGTATATCAGGATGTCGTCGATAAAGACTACCACAAAGAGATTGAAGTGTGTCTGGAAGATCCTATTCATGAGTCCTATAAACACTATTGGGGAATTTCTCACACGAAATGGCATAACCAAGAACTCATAATGGCCCTACCGACAACTGAAGTCCATTTTTTTGCACATCCTTGTCACGTACCCTTAGCGGGTGATAGCCTGATCTGAGGTCAATTTTCAAAACCCACGGTGAACCCTTCAGTTAATCAAAGAGATCATTAATCCTAATGATTGGGTACATATTCTTCATAGTCACCTGATTCAGGCACCGATAGTCCACACATAGTCTCAAACTCCCTTCCGCATTCTGGGAGAACAAAATCGGGTCTACCCATGGAAAAACACTGGGTCTAATGAACCCTTTTCTCTGCAAGCCCACTTTTTGTACTCACATATCACAGAGCTCCACGGGATCCATCTGGTATGATGTAGTAGATATCAATGATTTCCTGGGGTACAAGTCGATGTAGAAGTCCACCTCTCCTCACGGAGGTAGACTCATATCATCATCATGGAAAACATCAGTGTACTGGTCCACCATTACAGGATAGCTTGGACACTCAACATCTACAGCTCTGAGGGTATGGAGATCCAACTGATGTGTGATCGGCTGCACCCTCCTCCAGGTAAGTCCATCATGTGATGAAAATGTTCCATTCTTTCCAGTGAAGGAAAACCTAGTCCCATCAGTGAGGACACGATGCACATTGATCCTAATAAATTTGATCTGAGCATGGACTGTGGATAACAAGTCCATACCCAAAATGACTTCGTAAGGACTCAAAACCACTAATAGAAGATCCCAGCCAAATCTATCCCTTCCTAGAGTAATCTCACACTATCGGAACCAGTGAATAATCATCGAATCTGCTCCCGTAAGAGTCTCTAGACATAAGGATCGATCCAACGGATCCACCAGAATCTATGAGTTCTGAACGAGGGTTTTGAAAAAAAATAATGACTGGAACTTGTGTCTATGAGTACTGAAACTAATTTTTAGTAGAAATAGATCATACCTCATATCATATCCAGAGCATTGTAGTCATTGGAATCAACTGCATGATACTGAGCTTGTCCCTGTCCACCTGCTCTATGTGGTCGGGGTGGACCACATGATAGTGGTGGTGGTAGAACCTTGAATCACCTCCCACCACATGCTACATGGAATGATACCCTAGAACATCCTCCTCCTTCCTGTGGAGGTCCTCGATTGAATATTTGACTCTACCCATGTGGTCCTACGACCATCTATTGGTCATCCGTATGGCGGGTCGGGCAGTAACGAGCCATATGAACCTACCCACCGCACGAGTAACACTGTTTGTTCCTCTCTTGTCCTACACTATCTGGAAATCCCCACACCACCGACCCTGTATCCAGGGGTGATCTACCTATAGGTCTAGTTCTCTTGGACCGCTACGTCATCTAACTGTTACCAGCTGCAGATGTCTCTGCACCATAGCATCCGTTGGTGGATCTCGCTGTCAGTGACTTCTCATCAAGGAAGATCTCCACTAAGAGTGATCGTTCTAATAGCCCTCCCTGGATCGAGATGATGAGTGAAATCATCGACGCTCTAATCTCTCATCTGATCCACTTATCAAAGGTCAAGGCCTTGATGAAAGGGTCTCGCACCATGTTAGTTGAGTAGAGCGAATGGCCGGTGAACCTCACTGAATACTGCGTCACGATCATGCTACCCTACTCCAAGTGAATATGCACTTGTGTAAGCACTGAGTGTATGGTTTATGGGATGAAATCCTCCATGAAAGGCTCTCGAATTCCACCCTAATGAGAGTGACATGGTCGTGAACCTAGAGCATCAAGCTCCACCATCTTCCTGATGTGGCTTAATGAAGACTGACTGCAAGGATCACCATGAGAACATATGGTGTCCCTACCAGTAAAAAAACGATAACCATAGCCTCCATCCATTCCTCAGCTACCTCGGGATCTGTATCACCTAGTAATTATGGTGGCCTTTAGTGCTGGATCTCATCCAATGCAATGAAGCGGTGTGCACCCTCTACTAATAAGGCTGGTGGAATCAGCTGGCCAATGGGTGGTGGTGCTGTAGGTACACCACCTGATGGTACAACTGCCATAAAGGGGCCCTACACCGATGCCACGTCACTTGGTGGGATGTCATCATGTACTCTACCTGTAACCCTGGCTAGATGTCTGCATGTAGGCATCCCGAAGGAAACATGCATGCCATTGTTTATAAGTTATACCTTGTGAGCTGACTCAAAGATCTCACAAAGAAAAAAATTCAAAAAACACACACGCAATCAGTGTTTTCATGAGTTGAGTTTGAAATAAAAAGTCATGGTCATGGTGTATTGATACGTCGGTCGATGCACCGACACTGGACTCCCTAAACTGAAAAACACACTCATCACACTTAACATTATTGCCATATAAAAAATATCATAGTTCTAGTTATTTGGTAGAACCAAACTCCTCTGATACCAATTGGTCATGACCCATCCCCCGTGGCCCCTTACGTGACTACCCCAAGCCCATCTTCCATAGGACATGGGCTGTCGACTAGCACCGGAAAGGCATATCCCTAAATCCGGGAGAGAATTGCCTTTATAACCTGTAAACTGACACAAATAATCACAAAGAAAGATACGAGAAAAAATAAAACTATATAGTAAAAATGGTGTGTATAATAAGTAAAGAGGCTGGAATACAAGACCAACTAGATTGTACAAGTAAAACTAAAAACAAAACCGACGAATACCCACCATGTATCCTACCTAAAGGGTAGGTACAAATCTCTAATGGTTTTCTCTATGGATCATCTCTTCTAATGTCCACATTCAAGCATACTCCTATTCCTTTTACCCTCGACCTCGATCAAAGTTGTTTGTCTTCTGTACAAGACACAACAAGGTGAGGGCATAGCCCATGCAGGAGTGAGTATGACGATACATAGTAGGGTCCCTGAGACCCCCAAAGGTCTCTCTAAATCTACAAAGGATAATCCACAAAGCACGAAAACAACATTCAACTCTACTTAGGTATATGGCCATACATATACCTAAGTTGTCAGGTATACCCATCATGTTCCTTAAGAAACACAAGGCCTAACTCTCTATCCAAAAGAAAAACTTTTCCATGAAGGAAAGAATACCATGAAGGGTACACCACGAAGGTAAGTACCACAATGGTTACACTACACAGATGAATACCACGAAGGTATGTTCCACAAAGGTAACTTTACACAGTAGAATACCATGAAGAAAAATACCACAAAGGTAGCGCCACACAGCAGAATACCACGAAGGTAAGTACTAAAAAGGTAAAGACTCAGCTCAAACTAGGTACATATTAAGTAAAGAAGTATAGATGATTTGTTTAATTGTAATATCATCTTACTTCATCGAAATGCACTGCTGCAGACCCACATTGGATCTGGAGATGACCCACAGAGGATCAGTATGTTATGACCCACACAGGATCACTAAGCGCTGACCGACACATGATTTGTACGTGTTGACCCACACCAGATCACTAAGCATTGACCCACACTGGATCAATATGTGCTGACCCACACAAGATTGATGAGTGCTGACCCACACAAGATTTGAAGATTACCTACACAGGATATGAAGATAACCCATACAGTATCTGATGATTCTTCAAGTACAGCAAGCCGCAGGGTTCCTGCACCAAGAATACGTGATTCTGAGAGGTTTTGTTCCTCATTTTATCAGCAAATACTTCAAATGCAACATAGTCACACGGAGAAGAGTCCCAAAGGTCCACTACATCATAAGGGACCTAATGTGACTTACAACACATCAATCGGACAACTGGTCTGTATGTTTTTAGGATTTCCATTCCAAGGGCTGGGTTGGATTCGGGTTCGATCCAACCCGGTCGTACTCCAACATAATCCAAAACTCAAGTAGAGTATACTAAAAGTACCACCTCAATCCAAGGATCCTATCGTCACATATGGTTCAAAAAATGTATGCCTGGTTTTCAAGATATGGTGAAAAGGCGAAACTGGGTCTGGATGGGCCAAGGTCCGGTCGGACCCATCCCGACCCGACCTGACTTTGGTCCAGCCCACGAGGCCACTGACCAGCCTGACCTACATAGGGGCGCCCTGTCCAATTTGGTGCAGACTGCTCGACAGGGTTTGGTTTGCCTGTTTGCGTGCGGTCCTCTCTAGCCGCCACACAGGGGAAGCACCCCTAAATTCAAGAGTGGTCCAATGGACCGTTTGAACGGCTGGCATGCGGGACCCGTTAGAGAAGGTCCTTCTTGGTGCATCACACCTAGTTGGATTCCAGGTCGGTCCTCCTCCCAATGGCGTGATGGCGATGTTGTCCTCTCACGGCCTCCCGAGGTTCCTGCCTCTCTCCGGGTGCACTGCCTGCTCATGCAGCGGCCGTCCGAGTGCCAGCTGCCCTCCGGTGGGCCCCCGGCTTGAACCGCTATCATTTGTTTTCCAGCCGCCCTCCGGTGCACCGCCATGACTCGATCGCTATGGCCTCCTCCTTTATAGGTGGCACGAATGTGCGCTGCCCTTCTTCCACGCATCATTGCAGCTTCGTTCCAAGCCTGAAAAATTTGACGTCTGCATTTTCAAGATCCTCAGGTCAAGATCTCCACGTCCATATGTCATGCTCAATGATAAATTGTGTTTTTAGTTCCCTTAATTATTTAGCGTCGAAGAATTCATGAAGAACGAGTGATGAAATAAATAAAAGGGTCAAGGTATAAGTGTGGAATAATGGCCATGTTTGTTTGGCTATCATTGTTATGAATCAAGAATATGGAGAATCAACAAATAGATTTAATCATAATTTAAATTAAAACCTCTACCTCGATCATCCGTTGGAGGTGTTATGAGGAGGATGTTGATGGTGGTGATGTCGTCGTTTGTTGCACTCGGAAGACTCTTCCGATCCGGGCTCAAGCTTCGTCTACATTGGAGGTTTGTTCTTTATTGGAGGTTGTCCTTTCTAATTATCAAGAGCTCCCCTTTTTGCCAACGATACAAACCAAAAGGGTGAGGATCCAACTTTAATTGATTTAATATTATCAATTCAATTAAACTTGGCACATTAATTAAATTATTGTTGGCACATTAATTGGGTGAATTCGAATGGTTAACTCACATTAATGGGTAGTTCGGGTGGTCTTCACCACCAAGTATTCAAAATGGATTTTTCAAGAAAATAAAATAAAAGGTGTTATTTTTTTATTCTTTTAACTCCCCCTTTAAAGTCTAGAAAACTAACTTACACCCTTGACCTACTGCGGTCTAGGTGAAGGTCTACATCAGTGAATATCGGTGCTACGAGTTCAACGGTGTCCTTGGATTTTAATTCTGAGCACTGGTTCAAATTATATAAAAACTCCGCTAATGAATTTATTGAAAATACCTAAAAAATGTTCACTACTGGAATTTAGCTTTTTCCCAACGGCAGTATACCAACGGTTTACTTAAACCGTTTGGATAGTGAGTCTTTGCCAACGGTTTAAGAAAACCGTTGGCAAAGAGAATTTCAGCAGAACTTTCCCCAACAGTTCACTGGAACCGTTGGGAAAAGGATACCTTTCCCAACGGTTCAAGGGAACCGTTGGGAAAAGGCAGCGCAAACTCACACATTCCCAACGGTTCCTGTAAACCGTTGGGAAATGTGTGCCTTTGCCAACGGTTTTTATAAACCGTTGGCAAAGGTTTCCCCCAAATTGCAGGCCGCGATCTCCTCTCCCCATTCGGACAGAGCCCTAATCTATTCACTCCGCTGCTCTCGCGAACCCCATCTCACTCCACTGCTCTCGCGAATCCGAACACCAGTACCCCCATCCCAACAGGTACACCCCATACGAATAGGTGAAATTTGATCTCAACCATATTGTTGTAGTTTTTTTAATGAATAGATTTTTTCCAGGTGTTGGTAGTTTAATTGATTATCCAGGTGTTGGTGATTTTTAATGTTTTTGTATTCTATGTTTGGAAGGAGAGTGTTCAAAACATGTAAATCAGACCAATTTGATATTACTCATGAAATCAATTTGATAATGGATTGTGAGATTTTTTAATGTTTTTGTATTCTGTTAATGTTTTTTGTATTCTATGTTTGGAAGGAGGTGTTGGTGATTTTTAATTATTTTCCAATGGTCGAGCATCATGTGAGATTTTTTCTATGTTTGGATAATGGATTGTGGGAATTATGGATTGTGTTCAAACCAATTTGATATGTTTTGGATAATCGATTGTGGGGGTAGGGGCTGTCCACGGGGGTGGGTGGGTGTCCACGGGGGTGGGCGGGGGTGTCCACGGGGGTGGGAAAGGCTGTCCACGGGGTGGGCGGTGCTGTCTAGGGGGTGTGGGCTGTCCTGGGGGTCTGGGTGGGGTGTCATGGTGGGGGAGGGGTGTGTGGGGTGTCCACGGGGGTGGTATGTCTAGGTGGTGGTGGTGGGGTTGCAGGGGAGGGGGGTGTGGGCTGTTTGGGAGGGTGGGCGGGGCTATCCAGGGGGGTACGGTGGTGGGCGGGCTGTCCACAAGGGTGGACGGGCTGTCCACGGGGGTGGTCGGGCTGTCAAGGAGGCGTGGTCGGGCTGTCCAGGGGGGGTGGGTGGGCTGGCAACAGGGGGTAGGGGTGTCCAGAGGGTGGGCGGGCTATCCAAGGGGGTGGGGGGCTGTCCATAGGGAGAAGGGGTGTCGAGGGGGGTGGGTGGGCTGTCCACGGGGGTGGTTGGGCTGTCTAGGGGGTAGGGGGCGTCCACGGGGGTGGGTGGGTTGTCCACGGGGGTGGGCGGGGCTGTCCATGGGGGTGGGAAAGGCTGTCCACGGGGGTGGGCGAGGCTGTCCAGGGGGTGTGGGCTGTCCTGGGGGTCTGAGTGGGGTGTCCTGGTGGGGGATGGGTGTGTGGGGTGTCCAGGGGGGTTGGTATGTCTAGGTGGTGGTGGTGGGGTTGCAGGGGAGGGGGGTGTGGGTTGTTTGGGAGGGTGGGTGGGGCTATCCCGGGGGGGTACGGGGTGTCTAGGGGGTACGGGGGTGGGCGGGCTGTCCACAAGGGTGGACGGGCTGTCCACGGGGGTGGCCGGGCTGTCAAGGAGGGGTGGGCGGGCTGTCCAGGGGGGGTGGGTGGGCTGGCCACAGGGGGTAGGGGTGTCCAGGGGGTAGGCGGGCTATCCAAGGCGGTGGGGGGCTGTCCATAGGGAGAAGGGGTGTCGAGGGGGGTGGGTGGGCTGTCCACGGGGGTGGTTGGGCTGTCTAGGGGGTAGGGGGTGTCCACGGGGGTGGGTTGTCCATGGGGGTGGGCGGGGCTGTCCACGAGGGTGGGAAAGGCTATCCACGGGGGTGGGCGGGGCTGTTCAGGGGGCTGTCTAGGGGGTGTGGGATGATCATACATAATGAAGCCTTACAGGATGTGAGATGATTATATCTATGAAATCTACTCAGGTACCTGGGGAGGAAGTGCATATTAATTCAAAAAGGTAAATCGCATATGAGGATACCCTACTAATATGGTTATGGGATGAGGCATGCTCTGATATGATAAAACATTATGTTCTTGTTGGTTTTACATTTTTTCAATAACACATTAGTATGTTTTTTTCACATGTGTAGTTGATACCATGATTATTTTCTTCCTTTGTCATTTACTTAAATGTATTTTCTATTAAAGTTCAATCCTATTGAATTGTTTATGACAAAATGACTTATATGAATTCTTTTTTACAGGAAATGTTGCCGATTGATGTGCCGTCTGTGCCTACACGTCACGAATAATAATTAGAATGTTCCACGGCGGTTTCAGCTCAATCTGAGGCCGTCCGCTATGAATTTGACAGTTGGACGCCCGTTCTGGCCGTTTATGACACCTGAACTGCGTTCTCGGTCACCGCGGGCACAGGGCACGTCCGATTGACGTTCCGTCTGCTCGACCACTTCAGAAATCACTCAACCGTATTTGTCGTCTGATTTCAGGCCATTCCGATATCATTCGGCCCGTTTGGACCCCCCTCATGCGCGTTTACGAAGAGCGCGCATCACTTAAAACACGAATATTGAGCCGTACCGCGCAAACCGCACGTCCGATTGACATTCCGTCTGCGCGTACACGTTACGAATAATAATTAGAATGTTTCACGGAGGTTTCAGCTCAATCCGAGGCCGTCCGCTATGAATTTGACCGTTTGACGCCCGTTCTGGCCGTTTTTGACACCCGAACTGCGTTGTCGGTTACCGCGGGCACAGGGCACGTCCGATTGACGTGCCGTCTGCTCAACCACTTCAGAAATAACTCACCCGTATTTTTTGTCTGATTTCAGGCCATTCCGACATCGTTCGGCCCGTTTGGACCCCCCTCACGCACATTTACGAAGCGCGCGCATCACTTAAAACACGAATATTGAGCCGTACCGCGCAAACCGCACGTCCGATTGACGTTCCGTCTATTCGTACACGTCACGAATAATAATTAGAATGTTCCACGGTGGTTTCAGCTCAATCCGAGGCCGTCCGCTATGAATTTGACCATTGGACGCCCGTTCTGGCCGTTTATGACACCAGAACTGCGTTGTCGGTCACCGCGGGCACAGGGCACGTCCGATTGACGTGCCGTCTCCTCAACCACTTCAGAAATAACTCACCCGTATTTGTCGTCTGATTTCAGGCCATTCCGACATCGTTCGGCCCGTTTGGACACCCCTCACGCGCATTTACGAAGCGCACGCATCACTTAAAACACGAATATTGAGCCGTACCGCGCAAACCGCACATCCGATTGACGTTCTGTCTGTGCCTACACGTCACGAATAATAATTATAATGTTCCACGGTGGTTTCATCTCAATCCGAGGCCGTCCGCTATGAATTTGACCGTTGGACGCCCGTTCTGGCCGTTTATGACACCAGAACTGCGTTGTCGGTCACCGCGGGCACACGGCACGTCTGATTGACGTGCCGTCTGCTCGACCACTTCAGAAATCAGTCACCCGTATTTTTCGTCTGATTTCAGGCCATTCCGACATTGTTCGGCCCGTTTGGACCCCCCTCACGCGCGTTTACGAAGTGCGCGCATCACTTAAAACACGAATATTGAGCCGTACCGCGCAAACCGCACGTCCGATTGACGTGCGGTCTACGCGTACACGTCACTAATAATAATTAGAATGTTGTACGGTGGTTTCAGCTCAATCCGAGGCCGTCCACTATGAATTTGACCGTTTGACGCCCGTTCTGGCCGTTTATGACACCCGAACTGCGTTGTCGGTCACCGCGGGCACAGGGCACGTCCGTTTGACGTGCCGTCTGCTCGACCACTTCAGAAATAACTCACCCGTATTTATCGTCTTATTTCAGGCCATTCCGACATCGTTCGGCCCGTTTGGACCCCCCTCACGCGCATTTACGAAGCGCGCACATCACTTAAAACACAAATATTGAGCCGTACCACGCAAACAGCACGTCCGATTGACGTGCCGTCTGCGCGTACACGTTACGAATAATAATTAGAATGTTTCACGGCGGTTTCAGCTCAATCCGAGGCCGTCCGCTATGAATTTGACCATTTGACGCCCGTTCTGGCCGTTTATGACACCCGAACTGCGTTGTCGGTCACCGCGGGCACAGGGCACGTCCGATTGACGTGCCGTCTGCTCGAACACTTCAGAAATAACTCCCTCGTATTTTTCGTCTGATTTCAGGCAATTCCGACATCGTTCGGCCCGTTTGGACCCCCCTCACGCGCATTTACGAAGCGAGCGCATCACTTAAAACATGAATAATGAGCCGTACCGCGCAAACCGCACGTCCGATTGACGTGCCGTCTGTGCCTACACGTCACGAATAATAATTATAATGTTCCACGGTGGTTTCAGCTCAATCCGAGGCCGTCCGCTATGAATTTGACCGTTGGACGCCCGTTCTGGCCGTTTATGACAGCCGAACTGCGTTGTCGGTCACCGCGGGCACAGGGCACGTCCGATTGATGTACCGTCTGCTCGACCACTTCAGAAATAACTCACCCGTATTTGTCGTCTTATTTCAGGCCATTCCGACATCGTTCGGCCCGTTTGGACCCCCTCACACACATTTACGAAGCGGGCGCATCACTTAAAACACGAATATTGAGCCGTACCGCGCAAACCGCACGTCCGATTGACGTGCCGTCTGTGCCTACACGTCACGAATAATAATTAGAATGTTCCACGGTGGTTTCAGCTCAATCCGAGGCCGTCCGCTATGAATTTGACCGTTGGACGCCCGTTCTGGCCGTTTATGACACCAGAACTGCGTTGTCGGTCACCGCGGGCACACGGCACGTCCGATTGACGTGCCGTCTGCTCGACCAATTCAGAAATCAGTCATCCGTATTTTTCGTCTGATTTCAGGCCATTCCGACATCGTTCGGCCCATTTGGACCCCCCTCACGCGCGTTTACGAAGTGCGCGCATCACTTAAAACACGAATATTGAGCCGTACCGCGCAAACCGCACGTCCGATTGACGTGCGGTCTACGCGTACACGTTACTAATAATAATTAGAATGTTGCACGGTGGTTTCAGCTCAATCCGAGGCCGTCCGCTATGAATTTGACCGTTTGACGCCCGTTCTGGCCGTTTATGACACCCGAACTGCGTTGTCGGTCACCGCGGGCACAGGGCACGTCCGTTTGACGTGCCGTCTGCTCGACCACTTCAGAAATAACTCACCCGTATTTTTCGTCTTATTTCAGGCCATTCCGACATCGTTCGGCCCGTTTGGACCCCCCTCACGCGCATTTACGAAGCGAGCGCATCACTTAAAACATGAATAATGAGCCGTACCGCGCAAACCGCATGTCCGATTGACGTGCCGTCTGTGCCTACACGTCACGAATAATAATTATAATGTTCCACGGTGGTTTCAGCTCAATCCGAGGCCGTCCGCTATGAATTTGACCGTTGGACGCCCGTTCTAGTCGTTTATGACACCAGAACTGCGTTGTCGGTCACCGCGGGCACACGGCACGTCCGATTGACGTGCCGTCTGCTAGACCACTTCAAAAATCACTCACCTGTATTTTTTGTCTGATTTCAGGCCATTCCGACATCGTTCGGCCCGTTTGAACCCCCCTCACGCGCGTTTACGAAGTGCACGCATCACTTAAAACACGAATATTGAGCCGTTCCGCGCAAACCGCACATCCGATTGACGTGCGGTCTGCGCGTACATGTTACTAATAATAATTAGAATGTTTCACGGTGGTTTCAGCTCAATCCGAGGCCGTCCGCTATGAATTTGACCGTTTGACGCCCGTTCTGGCCGTTAATGACACCCGAACTGCGTTGTCGGTCACCGCGGGCACAGGGCACGTCCGTTTGACGTGCCGTCTACTCGACCACTTCAGAAATAACTCACCCGTATTTGTCGTCTTATTTCAGGCCATTCCGACATCGTTCGGCCCGTTTGGACCCCCCTCACGCGCATTTACGAAGCGCGCGCATCTCTTAAAACACGAATATTGAGCCGTACCACGCAAACCGCACGTCCGATTGATGTGCCGTCTGTGCCTACACGTCACGAATAATAATTAGAATGTTACACGGTGGTTTCAGCTCAATCCGAGGCCTTCCGATATGAATTTGACCGTTGGACGCCCGTTCTGGCCGTTTATGACACCAGAACTGCGTTGTCGGTCACCGCGGGCATAGGGCACGTCCGATTGACGTGCCGTCTGCTCGACCAATTCAGAAATCACTCACCCGTATTTGTCGTCTGATTTCTGGCCATTCCGACATCGTTCGGCCCGTTTGGACCCCCCTCACGCGCGTTTACGAAGAGCGCGCATCACTTAAAACACGAATATTGATCCGTACCGCGCAAACCGCACGTCCGATTGGCGTTCCGTCTGCGCGTACACGTTACGAATAATAATTAGAATGTTGCACGGTGGTTTCAGCTCAATCCGAGGCCGTCCGCTATGAATATGACCGTTTGACGCCCGTTCTGGCCGTTTATGACACCCGAACTGTGTTGTCGGTCACCGCGGGTATAGGGCACGTCCGATTGACGTGCCCTCTGCTCGACCACTTCATAAATAACTCACCCGTATTTGTCGTCTGATTTCAGGCCATTCCGACATCGTTCGGCCCGTTTGGACCCCCCTCACGCGCATTTACGAAGCGCGCACATCACTTAAAACACGAATATTGAGCCGTACCGCGCAAACCGCACGTCCGATTGACGTGCCGTCTGCGCGTACACGTTACGAATAATAATTAGAATGTTGCACGGTGGTTTCAGCTCAATCCGAGGCCGTCCGCTATGAATTTGACCATTTGACGCCCGTTCTGGCCGTTTATGACACCCGAACTGCGTTGTCGGTCACCGCGGTCACATGGCACGTCCGATTGACATGCCGTCTGCTCGACCACTTCAGAAATAACGCACCCGTATTTGTCGTCTGATTTCAGGCCATTCCGACATCGTTTGTCCCGTTTGGACCCCCCTCACGCGCATTTACGAAGCACGCGCATCACTTAAAACACGAATATTGAGCCGTACCGCGCAAACCGCACGTCCGATTGACATGCCGTCTATGCCTACACGTCACGAATAATAATTAGAATATTCCACGGTGGTTTCAGCTCAATCCGAGGCCGTCCTCTATGAATTTGACCGTTGGACACCCGTTCTGGCCGTTTATGACACCAGAACTGCGTTGTCGGTCACCGCGGGCACACGGCACGTCCGATTGACGTGCCGTCTGCTCGACCACTTCAGAAATCAGTCGCCTGTATTTTTCGTCTGATTTCAGGCCATTCCGACATCGTTCGGCCCGTTTGGACCCCCCTCACGCGCGTTTACGAAGCGTGCGCATCACTTAAAACACGAATATTGAGCCGTACCGCGCACACCGCACGTCCGATTAACGTGCCATCTGCGCGTACACTTCACGAATAATAATTAGAATGTTCCACGGTGGTTTCAGCTCAATCCGAGGCCGTCCTCTATGAATTTGACCGTTGGACGCCGGTTTGGCCGTTTATGACACCAGAACTGCGTTGTCTGTCACCGCGGGCACACGGCACGTCCGATTGACGTGCCGTCTGCTCGACCACTTCAGAAATCACTCACCCGTATTTGTCGTCTGATTTCAGGCCATTCCGACATCGTTAGGCCGGTTTGGACCCCCCTCACGCGCATTTACGAAGCGCGCACATCACTTAAAACACGAATATTGAGCCGTACCGCGCAAACCGAACGTCCGATTGACATGTGGTCTGCGCGTACACGTTACTAATAATAATTAGAATGTTGCACGGTGGTTTCAGCTCAATATGATGCCGTCCGCTATGAATTTGACCGTTTGACGCCCGTTCTGGCCGTTTATGACACCCGGACTGCGTTGTCGGTCACCGCGGGCACAGGGCACGTCCGTTTGACGTGCCGTCTGCTCGACCACTTCAGAAATAACTCACCCGTATTTGTCATCTGATTTCAGGCCATTCCGACATCGTTCGGCCCGTTTGGACCCCCCTCACGCGCATTTACGAAGCGCGTGCATCACTTAAAACACGAATATTGAGCCGTACCGCGCAAACCGCACGTCTGATTGACGTGTCGTCTGTGCCTACACGTCACGAATAATAATTAGAATGTTCCACGGTGGTTTCAGCTCAATCCGAGGCCGTCCGCTATGAATTTGACCGTTGGACGCCCGTTCTGGCCGTTTATGACACCAGAACTGCGTTGTCGGTCACCGCGGGCACACGACACGTCCGATTGACGTGCCGTCTGCTCGAACACTTCAGAAATCAGTCACCCGTATTTTTCGTCTGATTTCAGGCCATTCCGACATCGTTCGGCCCGTTTGGACCCCCCTCATGCGCGTTTACGAAGCGCGCGCATCACTTAAAACACGAATATTGAGCCGTACCGCGCACACCGCACGTCCGATTAACGTGCCTTCTACGCATACACGTCACGAATAATAATTAGAATGTTACACGGTGGTTTCAGCTCAATCCGATGCCGTCCTCTATGAATTTGACCGTTGGACGCCCGTTCTGGCCGTCTATGACACCAGAACTGCGTTGTCTGTCACCGCGGGCACACGGCACGTCCGATTGACGTGCCGTCTGCTCGACCACTTTAGAAATCACTCACCCGTATTTTTCGTCTGATTTCAGGCCATTCCGACATCGTTCGGCCCGTTTGGACCCCCCTCACGCGCATTTACGAAGCGCGCACATCACTTAAAACACGAATATTGAGCCGTACCGCGCAAACCGCACGTCCGATTGACGTGCCGTCTGCGCGTACACGTCACAAATAATAATTAGAATGTTCCACGGTGGTTTCAGCTCAATCCGAGGTAGTCCGCTATGAATTTGACCGTTGGACGCCCGTTCTGGCCGTTTATGACACCCGAACTGCGTTCTCGGTCACCGCGGGCACAGGGCACGTCCGATTGACGTGCCGTCTGCTCGACCACTTCAGAAATCACTCACCTATATTTGTCGTCTGATTTCAAGCCATTCCGACATCGTTTGGCCCGTTTGGACCCCCCTCACGCGCGTTTACGAAGCGCGCGCATCACTTAAAACACGAATATTGAGCCGTACCGCGCAAACCGCACATCCGATTGACGTTTCGTCTGCGCGTACACGTCACGAATAATAATTAGAATGTTGCACAGTGGTTTCAAGTCAAAAGGACGTCATTTTAAGTGAAAAGCATCAACTGACATACGGAAAACCGACCAAACACATTCCGAATCTGTTGATAATTTATCTCAACAATCCATGGGTCATATGTTACGTGTACGAGCCAACCCGGGATGAATCCGAGTCGCGGTGTGGCCGGGATAAGTCTAAATGGCTCTCTTTTTTTTTAAAATGGACACCATTTTAAGTACATACGGAAAAACGACCAAACGGATTCGGTTTCCGTTGAAACTTTAGGAGAACGATCCATGGGTCACATGTGACGTGTACGAATCAACCCCGCCACAATCGGAGACGCGGTGTGGCCGACACCACTCAAAGTGTCGGTATTTTGTTTCAAAAAGACGTCATTTTAAGTGAAAAGCATCAAGTGACATACGAAAAACTGACCAAAGGCATTCAGACTGTGTCGATACTTTATCACAAGGATCCATGGGTCGTATGTGACGTGCACGAGTCAATCCCGCCTCAATCCGAGGAGCGGTGTGGCCGACACCGTTCTAACTGTGTCTCTTTTGTTTAAAATAGACTGGAATATAAGTGAAAAGAACAACTGGCATAGGGAAAACCGACCAAACGCATTCCGAATTTGTTGATAATTTATCCCAACGATCCATGGGTCATATGTGACATGTACGAGCTGACCCGGGATGAATCCAAGTCATGGTGTGGCCGAGATCAGTCTAAGTGGCTCTCTTTTGTTTAAAACGGACACCATTTTAAGTACATACGGAAAACCGAAGAAACGGATTCGGTTTCCGTTGAAACTTTAGGATAACGATCCATGGGTCATATGTGACGTGTACGAATCAACCCCGCCTCAATTGGAGACGCGGTGTGGCCGACACCACTCAAAGTGTCTGTCTTTTGTTTCAAAGGGACATCATTTTAAGTGAAAAGCATCAAGTGACATACGGAAAACGGAGCAAATGCATTCGGATTGTGTCCATACTTTAGGAAAAGGATCCACGGGTCGTATGTGACGTGTACGAGTCAATCCCGCCTCAATCTGAGGAGCGGTGTGGCCGACACCGCTCCAACTGTGTCTCTTTTGCTTAAAATGGACAAAAATTTAAGTACATACGGAAAACCGACCAAACGCATTCGGTTTCCATTGAAACTTTAGGAGAACGATCCATAGGTCATATGTTACGTGTACGAGTCAACACCGCCTCAATCTGAGGCGCGGTGTGGCCAGAACCACTCAAAGTGTCTGCCTTTTGTTTCAAAAGTACGTCATTTTAATTGAAAAACATCAACTAGCATACGGAAAACCGACCAAACGCATTCAGATTGTGTCCATACATTAGCACAACGATCCATGGGTCATATGTGACGTGTATGAGTCAACCCCGCCTCAATCTGAGGCACGTTGTGGACGGTAGCACTCCAGGTGTATGTATTATGTTTAAAACGGACATTACTTTAGGTAAAAATATATGGTATACAAAAAACAGATCAAATTATGAATTGACTTCCAGATTCCACATATAATTGTCATCTACATTTTAAATTGAAATCTAAATGAATTATGTATGTTTATAATTACGTTATCAATTCTAATTTAATTATGGATGTGTATAGTTCTACCATTATATGTTAAACGTGTATGAATTTGTTCTCTATATGGAAGTGTTAGTTGGTTACTGCAGGTACAATAATTATATATGTATGTGTTAGTTTATTGCAGGTACAATAATTGGATTGAAAAATGAGAGGGAACCCACAAAACCAGATGTGGTGCTGGTCAAATTGGAGACCTGGTTGGGAGCTACTGGGCAAATTGGGGAGCTGCTGGGTGATTTTCCCAGCAGAGGCTATGCCAACGGTTCAGAACCGTTGGCATAGAAATTGGAGATTAGTTTTACCAATGGTTCATCAAACCGTTGGTAAAACACTTTTCCCAACGGTTCTAAAACCGTTGGGAAAGAGTAGATGTGGGTTTTTTGCCAACGGTTATCAAACCGTTGGGAAAAACATGAAGCCCCTGTGCCAACGGTTTTAAACCGTTGGCAAACCTTTTTCCCACCTATCTCCACCCTATGCCAACGGTTTGCTGCAAACCGTTGGGAAATGTTTTTCCCAACGGCTTACTTACCTACGGTTGGCAGAACCGTTGGTATATGTTATACCAACGGTTTTCCAACCTTTCCCAACATTTCTCAACCGTTGGTAAATATATTATTTCCAGTAGTGGTTTATAAATTCATTCTGGGCACACTGGGACTCAGAATCACGCTCCGTCAATTTTCACATACTCGTAATATTTCCATATAAAAAAAATTTACATGGAAAAAATTTGGGTCTTTCCATAAATGGATTTTTCTATCATAAAACTAATTTATTTCATTATTCTATGAATATTAATAGGAAAAAAATATCCCCAAATTTTCCACAATTTATATACTCATGATATCAAATATATGTTTTTATAAAAAATCCAAAAAACATTTCTACGTGACTCTAAATATTATTATTCGATAAAAATATTTTAATTGTTATTTTCTATTTAATTAATTTAATAATATTCAAATATTTAATTAAAATGTTTCTTCCATTTTTTTAAAAAAATTATGTAAAAAAAATTATCCCATAATTTTCTGAATAATGAACAATTTTATTAAAGGTTTGATTTTTACTCAACCAACATGAATTTATTATTTTGATGTCATACCAAATAATTTATTTAAATATAATGTTAAAATTTTAAATATTTCCTTCAAAATAATATTTTGTCCTTATAACATTTTAATTTATTTAATTTTTTAATATGTTTTTTCAAAATTAAAAGGGTGTTTTCCTCATTAAATATTCATATTATCTATTTAATCTATATTAATTTATGTCCAAATTCCTTGGTAGTTTTTTTGATTTACAGGGGATGTATTTTCCCTATACAATTATTCATATTATATAGTATGGTTTATGATTATGTTTATTAATTGGGAAAATTATTTCCATTTTATATTAATGCTTTAATATGAATGTTTTCATTGATTTTGTTTCACCCAATAATTATAAAGAATACATTAGACATATGATGTTTTTGGAGGGGTTTTTATTGCACCTCAATGCCTCAGTATGTCTCATGGGGGAAACTATCTTTGGTGTTTGGTCGAATTTTAATAAATTTATACATGATTTCATAGCATATTGCCTTTAATAAATTTTAATGATTTCTAGAATTATGAATTCCATCATTATGAAACTATTTAATTATGTCCATCTGATTATTTGATTAGTAATAAAATACAAGGATAATTTTTAATGTTATTATAATATTTATATGGAATTATTTCATATTCATTTATTGTTTCCATATTATTCTTTTTTCTAGTGTTCTTGATTAAATTCCTTGTTTTCAGTTCTTTAAAACAAAATTTTGATTATAAGTTATATTTCATGTAGGATTCTATTATACATAACCCCTAACTGTGTATCTTAGATAAATCATTCTTATGTTTCCATTCCCTAAAATTCTGGCATGTGTAATAAGAGTTATATGTTGGAATATTTTGTATGAAATAATGGTTTAATAAATGAAAATATTGTATCGGCTTTTGGATTTTCAAATGTATTTTCTAGTAAATGATTATAACTAGTTTCCTGATACTATTAAACTGTTTTGTCATTTTTATTTCAATTTCTTGTATCATATGTTAATTTATTTTGTAACCACTGATTCTAGTATACTACAGTTTGGGTATATACATTGACTGATATATGGTTGTGGGATGAATGGTTTGACATGATATAATAATTAAAATATACCACCATCAATTTAAAATCAAAGAAATTTTTACCATTATCTTTTGATATTGTGAATGGGAAACTAAAAATTTTAATGATATTAGATTACGTAAGGTTTATTATAACCATCGATATAATTTCATAATGGAATATAGCCTCAATTCACTTGGCCACGAAACTAGTGTATGTTTAAATATACATGAATTACAAAGTTGATGATTGGGTATATATCTTTATGAAATCTATTCCCATTATGGTAAATGAACAATAAAACATGTTAGTATGAAAAAATTACAGAGGATGGTGGATGAATATGAAATATATCTAAAAATAATGAAACATAATTTTTAATTCAATATAGTCCTATATCAATGATGGTTGAAAAAAACCATCTATCTTAATATGAAAGAACAGATAAGTTCTTGACTGGTGGGTGTTGAATGAGAATTCATGAACATCTAACATAACAATTAGGGTATATAATCCTTCAACTAAATTTAAAATAAATATATAAAAACCATCCTTATTGGAGACATTATATAAATTTACAACATCATAAATGATCAAATTTTCTTCCCATTATCGACTATAGTATTTATTTTATCGATCAGGTTTAATAATTCCATATTGGAGGCAGTTTATTATGGGATTCATATTTCAAAATTTTAATTAATGTGGGGAAAAAAATTAGGGGCTTGTATTTTTTAGTTAACTGGATGTTCATGCATAAGATTTATGTTCATTGACAATTCTTGAACCAGATAGTTGGTTGGATGGGAGGTATAGATAGTGGTAGTATGACTTCTGTAATGTATATAAACCATTAAATGTTTACATCAACATTTGATTCTATAGAAAATCATTTTTAGTTTAATAGTTCTGTAAGGATAAAGGATGAATGGGTTTGTACGAATGATCATGTGCTAAATTTTATTTTTCGATGTTTTTAAGAGGATTTGTGTAATATATTATTCAGATTACACTAAGTATATTACTTTTTAGACCTCAAAGTTATTTTTAATTCAAAATGTTCCTTATTATAAGAAAATGATGTTCATAAATATTTAAATAATTTTAAAATATATTGTACTCATTTGTATCATCCAATTATGCTATAATAAATTAGCATTTTTATCCCTCGTTCGTGTAGGAAGCTGTATAAATCATATTAATATATTATCTCATTTCATTATTTTT
Organism: Viscum album; assembly: GCA_963277665.1. Taxonomy (NCBI): domain Eukaryota; kingdom Viridiplantae; phylum Streptophyta; class Magnoliopsida; order Santalales; family Viscaceae; genus Viscum; species Viscum album. The sequence goes on along the minus strand of OY728142.1, from coordinate 1,874,954,551 downwards.
GTTTAACTATTATATGTACTATTAGTGTAATTATTTTTTGTACATTGAATACTTGTGAGTCTTCTTGTTTATATGATTATGAATAATTAAATTTGAATAGTTTATTGAGTGTATATATACTTTTAGAATAATTAGTCATAGGAAATGTCACATTGTTTTGTTCATCCATTAATCCATTATGCATGAAATTCAGTTGCACTGATGGGTGAAGTTATGGTGGTTCCATTATAATAAAATATCAATTTTTTGATGGTTGGTTTTACACAACTAGTGGTACTTGTTTACATTTTTAAAAAAAACTCAGGTTATGTCTAGGTCATAGATATTCAATTCAGTGATAGTTATTAATTTGTTAAATGAAATAATAATCATGAATGGTTGAAATATTTTGGTTCCATTGAATTGGTTTCAGATTCAATAAAACACATATTTAAAATCACCTCAATCAATAAGACATGAATGTTCTATTTTCAAAAGTTAATCTAGTGCTATTTAAGAAATATGAGTAAGACTTATTGAATACAAATGTTCTATTTTATGTAATGATTTCTTTATCCTTTAATTTTTCCCATATTATTCAATATAATAAAAAAATATAATTACTTATAGAACTATTATAAAGGTTTTAGAAACCTTTATCTGTGATAAAAAAATTATTATGATGTGGACAATATTATTCTGATAGTAATTAGATGGTTGACTAGTGGAATACCAAGTGATTTATTTCATCATGATCTAGAGGAATATTGATTCATTAAAACTACATTAACGTAGAATTTTTGGGCACTCATACTATTATCATTGAAAGTATATAGTTTGGAAATAATGGTCACAATTGTTAGTAACTATTTTGATTAATCATACATAGAGTTTGATTGTATCATTAATTTGATACTTATTAAAGAAAATCGTTTTTTGGAGGTCCATAAACCTTCTAATAATTCTGTCATGGTTTATTTTAAAGAAATTTAACCTCCTCATTATAAAGTCTTATAAAGTAATATATAATATTAGATGACGTTGGATATGATTCAATTAATTCTTTCCTGCCCTGGAAATCTTATTTAAACCTTACAGAGAATAGAAACATCATGAAGGATTGAATAAGTGTAAATAAGTATCTATAATATCATTATATTATGTAATTCTAGATTCAATTTTTTCTGAGGGGAGAGTGCATTGAATGTCTTCATAGTGGAAATATTCGAGGAGAGTATTGTGTTGTTGACCCGGTCTCATAATTTTATTCAATGTGTGATTAGATATTCATTGAAAACTATACATATAAAATAAATTTCATTGTAAATATAATAGATGATAAATATCTATAGACCGTATCAATAGGACATGTGAATATTTTTTTGATGTATGGGGGAACTGGAAACAAAAAAGATATTATCAAAGTGGTGTGGATGGAGATAATTTTTGTTGAATAATAGAATGAAGATGGATATGGAATATCCTTTTCCAATAGAGTATGTAAATTTACTCTGACTCTTTTTTTATTTTAATTTGACTAATTTAGGGTACCCTTAACATTATTGAATTTTTAAATTCAATTTTGGTTTAAATTAATGAAAAAAATAATAAGGTTTTTCATTGCAGACATGGTCATCATTGTGAACATCAAATAATGGTTCAAATGATAATAGGATTATAGATTGTTTACCATATATAGATAAAATAAATTTAATGTTTTTTATTGATGAATTACGTATGTATCCTACCACCATGAAATAATGAATCCAATAATATAAAATTTTAAGTAGTTTATAAGGTTGATTTTGGACCTCAAAATGTGTAGTACATTTGGGAATTATTTTATTTTTATCCATAAATGATTATGAAACCAAAATAAATGGATGCATCTGTGGAATAATATGTTTAATATTTGTAAGGTATACATTAAATGTATGTGGATGGGGAAAAGGGGGATAAAAATAAGTATAATTGCTTAAGATATTAAAATTTTATTAGTACATCATATATAAAAATCATAATTTATTCATGAATTATGGAATAATTCATGATAAGAAGGTGTATCAAAGTCCAAAAAAATGGGATGGATAAATAATTGAATAATATTTTTATAGATATATTGAAAACATTGACATTGCACTATGGAAATATTAATATAATTTTAGAGTAAACTCTCAACATAGTATTTTATCAAGTTAACAAGTATCTTACATCAGTAGTTTGATTTGAAATACTAAATGATTTATGGAAAACAAATTTATCAAATTTTATACACTATTAATTCTTCATGATATTTTAATACATGGAAATTTATTCTAAATATAGGTAAAAAAATTGAGTCTATGTGTAGTGTCTATTTTTTAATTCAATATTCTGATGTAATTTTTTCCTATCAGTTATGGGATGAGTGAAAAAAAGTCATCATTAATAATGATGTTCACTACAATGTTTGAATTCATTGGGTGGAACATAAAATTTAATATTCGGATGTTTTGAATAAATATAATAACCATGTTCTTTATGATATAAATAAAGTAATTATATTATTTCAAAAAACTATTCATGTCAAAATAAATAATCAGATGTCCATTTAGGAGATGAGTGTAAGATCACCATTATTATTCAAGATCTAATGATGATCAATTTAGTTTTATAGTATTGTTTTTAAAAAAATAGAATTACTATATGTATATGTTATAGAAAAAATTTCCATTAACACATATATAGAACATCCATATTAGTTGATGTTATCATATAAATATTTATTTCATGTTCATATATATGGGTACAACTTAAATTTTATACATTTGACTACAGTACAAGACCCAAAATTCAGTGATGATAAAACATCCATCACTAACATAGAGGAATGGAATTAATAAATTGAAAAGAAATATATTCATTGAAGTTGAATAGAACATGGGAATATATTGATTTAGCGGACAGTAGAAGAGAACTTATAAATAAATGGTTTTTAGATAAAGGAAGAGGTTGATGGAATGAATCAATACAAATCTCCTGTTTTGGTGAAGTAGTTTCAACAGAACGAAAGATTCATCTTAAAGAAAGTATTTCCAAAAATATTAAAGAATTATATTATCCATAATTTCTAAGGATTTTATCATAATATGATCTATATTAACAATAAATGAACACTAAAAATGTATACCTTCTTATTGATTTAGTGGAGGAAATTTATCTGAATCAAATGACATGTGTATTGGTATGACATAACCAATGTTAGGTTTTTTATCTAATGAAAATTCTCTTGGGTCTAATGAATTACCAATTATTATGGATTAAAAACTTTAATGAATTCCGGTCATAATAATCCCATCAGGTGATGAATTTTCTATGGAATTATTTTCATGTATTCAGACATTTCTCATATATTGTGATTTTATAATTGATATATGATGAATCAAGGTGAGGGATATTGGATGGATATAAAATAAAACATTATTTATTTGAATTGAATAATGAATATATAAAAGTCATTTGGAACTTCTATTCTTTATGAAGTATTTTTTGAATCAAATTTGATGGGTGATGAAAAAATGAAAAAATATAACCTCCCTTTTTTAATTTTAGAGGAAGGTACACTATACTAGTCATCAATGATATAGGGGTTTATGTTTCTAAAAAATAATTAGGTAATATAATGGTGTGGTTAGGGATATTATTTAAGGTGTTCCGAAGGTGTTAAGAAGGAAGAATAATTTTTTTGTTGCAACCAATGTGAAATACACTTGTATAAAAAATATGTTCATGTATCCTTAGTAAAATCAAATTAACTCGATGAATCACATCTTTATAAATTAAACGTAGGTGAATAATACATAGCTATATAAAATTAATGGAGTCTAAAATGTAATGTTTATATTCAATAATGTTTCATAGTAAAAAAATCTATATGAACGTCATTATAAAGTAAGTCATTACTAAATCGAAGTAAATAAGAGATTAAGGAATACTATTCAATTCTTGGTGTTGGGGAGTTAACATGGATCACTAGAAAATATTTATATGGTATATTTTTTATTTGAATTCTATATTATTATTCTTGATTTTCATGCTTCACTTTTACATTCACTAACCCTATATTCATTGGATAAAAAGCTAGAGTGGAGTTGCCGAGAGTGGAAGAATGACTTTTCCAATGGAACAAGAACATATTATGTTTTCTTCCACTAATAGTGGATATAGATGTAAATATGCCATCAAGGATAATGATTTATAGGGTATCCAAGAAATATTTGATAATTATGTTAAATAATTCTTTTTTTATAGTAGTAGGTTTTACTAGATGAACAAATCAAACTATGAAAATGAAATTGTCTGGCCTCAGAACTATTTATAATTCCATTTATTTATTATTAGTTTATTATGATATTGTTTAGGATTACATGTATTTTTTGTCTATGGTAATTACATAGATAATTTATTTATAATTTACAAAACTAGTAATTTTTTCCCGCTTAGACACCTGAAAAATTTTAAATCATGTTAAAACATTTTTTCATATTTTTACATTTTGTTTTTTCATATATTTTATTTCTATAGTGTTTATTTCTGATAACATGAATTTATATGAGTAATATTATGTTTGATATATAGATTAAATTCATGTGTTCTGTATGTTTTTATAACAATAAATCTATGGTATAGATAGTTAGCAGGAACATATGATGGTTTGGTATTTTCATTGTGCTATTATGAGTAAGCTATAGGTGGACCGAAATATAGAATGATTATGGTTTCATCGAAAAAATATAAAAGACTTTAAAGAATTTTTATTCTGAAAAAATATAGTATCTTCTATGTCATGGATTTGTTTGAATTCTTTGATATCATCTTTACCAATATTAATGGATGTTAAGACAACTATATGATTTGTTCTAAAATTAATCATCTCGATATATTGTGGGTCAACTAAAGTTGTACCTATATTTTGTAGTGTATCTTATTTAATATTTAATGAACATGTCAGAATGGAAAGTATGGTATTTATGGGTAATTACACTTTTAAATCCCTTCCCAATGGGTATCTTGTCATGAGTCCCCATTTTTTCCTCCAAATGGACAAGGGTATGGAGACCTGCACAAAGTAGGCATATCCCAAACAAGTGAGGACTTCTCTTATGTAATTGTACACTCATGCACACACCCAATAATTTATAATGATTAAATTTAAAATTAACAAATAAATCATTAATGCATATATATATATAACCCATAATTAGTGTAAAACATGACATAATGTAATGAAAAAAGTTCCGAATAAAAGGAAAAAAAGAGTCTAAAACAAAATTTGAACATGTATGAAGAAACTGGGACTTCTATTAGAAAAATATTGGAAAAAAAATCGTTCTATCTGGTCCCAATAAGAATCATATGGTCCCATTCCTTTAAGGAATCTATCAAAGGTTCGATCAGCTATACAAGATATGATACAAGATGGAATAGCCCGTTCATGGGTGAGGATAAAAATATCGAATAAAACAAAAAGGAATAAATAAGCATTCAAAAAAGGAAGTGTAGACACCTATTTTCTAGTATAATTCTACAAAACATTTATCAATCATATCTAGATATATTAAAAAAACACAAAAATAGTCTAAAGGTAAGGCACAACCATAGTATTCAAGCCTAGGATTTGAGCTTGATGATTGGACCTATTACATGACAGATAGAACACCCTCATTATTCTGATAACATTGATGATGTCCTTTTGAGATGTAATGTTCATCGGGTCTCATCATAGGAAGTACTCGATGATATTATAATGATATATAATATATAGATAAGGATAACACACATGTCCATGAGGGGACATGAACATCTTAATATGGATTAAATATTTATGTAGAGGATTATTTTCTACATAATTATGGTCACAATGATACTAATAACTGCACATAGGGCACGAAGATGAACTGTGTATCTCACTTTGGGACATATGGAGGGATTTTAATGACTCTATCCACCAAGTCCTAGTGAATAGATCATTTTCTGATGCGTAGGGGATGATTTTATAAAAACCCTTAATGAATGGATATGGGGATCTTCCCCTAACATAACATTTATGAGATAAATTGGAAAAGGCTCTATGGAATGTATAATAATGTACATAGCAAGTAAAAGGTGATACATGTTGTGTCCTATGAATCTCTGTCATGCACGTGTTAATGACCCTTGTATCTCTCCCATTTCCATGTATAATTACATGGAATATTGGATTTTCATTCACTCTATCCATGTAGGAATACACGGCCTTGGCTGTGTACCAATACATGTGTTCCATATTAAGGATTATCATATATGATTTTTCCAAGTCGTTTCCATGTAGGGGACTACATGGCATGATCTAGAGAATTTACTCCAATACATGCTTGTGTTCCCTATGAGGTACATGTCAAGTCACTATGGATAGGTCGAACACAATGTGAAACTTATTTATTTCCTAAAATGCTAGTAACTTCATATGATGGACCACACTGTGTGGATTTACAAACATAGCGTGTAGTGATGTTTTTTCCAAAAATCGTGATATGGGATCCCCATTGTCTTTTATTTATCCAACCTTAAATCTAGTGGATTTAATTCAAGAAAAAAATTGACCATGTATGAAAGAAACATTACTTAAACAAACAAAATGATTCAAACATTTGATTCATTTAGAAATAATCCTCATTCATCATTCATAATTACAGGATGAAAAACTCATTATTTAGTATCCAATACCATTAGATATATCACCTCCCCCATTATCCAACCAAAGTCATGTCATGCTCATTCCACCTATAAAATTTCAGATCTTTTCACGATGAAATGAGTGTTCAATGATCTATTCAATGGGATATTTCAATCCACATTCCAAAAAAATAATGCATGTGGCGAGTGAAGAACTGGTGGAGAAAAGCACAAGAACAAAAAAAGAATGAACATTTCTAGACATTCGTGTCCATATAGTCTCTTTTATGTTATAATTACAAGTTAATAATAAAAATTTAATCAGGATGAATAATTTCATTAATATCGATTAAACTGAACCTTCCTTCAACCAAACGATCCAAAAATTAATCCTTTCGTTGATTTATTTTCATTAAATGTTAAAAATGATGTATATGGAATTAATTTAATCTGAAAACATTCTACATTGATATTGTCCAATATCTAATGAGGAAAACGTAGACTCCATTATCATTTACGAGAAAATTTATCATGTTTAATATCGATCATTGATCCATGATCCAGTCAACGTTAATGTGTGAAAAATAAATTAATGCAATCTCCAACAAATCCCCAATATCCTCATGGTTATGAGAAAAACACTAGAATTTTTCCCTATCATTATAATCAAGGAAACATTAATATTTTGACTTAATAAATTGAAATATATTAATTAATTTATTTATTTTATCTATTTCTATGATTGGGATGAATTTTCCACAAACACCATGTCCTCTTCAATGTTAAGTCATGCCTAAGGTAAACCAATTTTTCAAAAATCAATGGCTACCATATATTTATAATATAATTATATTTTATAAAATATTTATTTTAAAACTATACTTTAATATATTTATTCCACACTCATTCATAAAGAAAAAAATTGTAATGATTATTGAATCCCTGTTGTATGATATATGTGGCAAAAATAAAAATGAAATTAAAATGAAATTGATTGTTTAACCTGGAATAATATATCACTCAAATGAATTGGATAACGATTATACACATGATACATAATGTTTTGATTGGGAGTGAACATGATTCTTTGGCGGGACAATTTCTATCATGATTCCTTAGCGGTTAGACTGTACCTATTTGTATGATGAAGTGATTTAATTCGATACCACATCACCCATGTTGTTATTATCATTCATTATCATTCCATATTATACAAGTTCATTTGATTCCCCATTGATATTCCCATATTCTAATTTTTTATCATATTCATGTTATACCATGTTTATTACCTTACAATGATTTATTTCTAATCCATTATTTATATTTGTCCCAATGATATCCCATGGATATTTACCTGTGATCATGTTAAGAATGTTTTCAATAAAGAATATGTTTTTTATATTTTAAATTTTTATTTAATGAATCCAATTCCTATTGACGCTATAATTTATAATATTCCATGTTGTATTAAGTGAAATATTATGTAATTAATCATTTATAAATGCAATATATATAGATGTCTTGTTATAGTATATATTAGTGGAAAGGTGTAATTATTTTTTGTGATTAATATTATAAAAATATAATGAAATACTTATGAATGACACTATGTATAAGAAATAACCCATAAATTTTATTATATATAGACTATGTGATTTATCAATATATTAAATCCCTCTCAAGATACTGCATGTGTATGCAGTTTTGGAATAGATGTACCTTGGGATTATAAATAAGACAAGGTACATCAGGCCGGACTCAGCACAACCTAGTACATGACAACCTGAATTACTGAAACTTGTTTTGACACTCCCAAAGAATATTATTTTTTAAATTACTAATCCCATTATAAACAATTGTTATGTTAAAAAAAATCCCCAAAAGAGTATTTTTTATGAAACTGATCTTGGATAAAAAAGATTGAAGCCTGTAAAATCATAAGTAATCATATACAATTAATTTATATGATATAAATTTAATTTCATTTTATTCCCATTTATTTTATTAATAGTTTAAAAATAGTAATCCTAAAATTTCATTTTATTTTACACAATGGTTATAAATTGTAGAGATTGAGTAAATAATTTACACAATAAGAAATTTGAAGAATTCCCCAATGTTAATTCCAAATGAATTATTTCAGGAATTAATTTTTTTATATTGTGTCATGTGACATAGGGTCACAATAGAAACATTGATGATGTCAAGTGTCCATATCCCCCTAAGAGAGACTACAATACAATTGTGATATTAATGACAAAGTGGCCTCAGATGTTCAATGGATAATCTGATCCCATATTCATGAAACAACATTTCAAATAAAATAAAAAGATCTTACACATAAATCAATGTTCTAAAGAAGAGAATGTTCTATAAGAGGTCTATAAAATGGGGAGAAAATATGATTAGAGGTGGGCATTGATAAGAAAAAAATGAAGTCTAGGGAAATGATCGATGTGGTGGGGTGGAAGAAATATCCAAAAATGTTTATTGATAAATATTTTCCTTTCATAGTACGACTTAAAATTTAATGGGATTTATTTTATCTCATCAAAAAATATAATGACTCTATCAAGGAATTGAGGAAAAATAAAGAAAACTGCATGATACAGATACAATTGTTTCCCTCTAAATGTATAGTTGACCATAAGTTTGGTGGGATAAAGCCTAGTCTATTAAAATATGTAATGATCTGAGACATTGATATCTATAATGAATTTCTATGATGTATCCTCAATGTTGAAATGGAGGTCATCTTATCACAATGGAATAATATGGATAAGAAGTGAAATGTGGAGTTTACCTTTGGAGGTCTAATGAAAAAATATAATTGTGAAATGAAATTTCAATATCACATTTCTAATGTGTTTTTAAAGAATAACCAAGGAAATATCCTACGGAGTAGGTTAAAATTCATTAGATGTGGAAAGGAATGGAACCTAGAAAAAATGAATGAAATGAGAAACCCACTAACAAAGAAAAGGGAAAAATGATCTAGTCGGACCATAATACATTTTTATTTCTTGGACTATAAGTAACTATGGAATTTTTCAAACCTATTAACTAATCTAAGGTGTGTGGAGATATACAACAACCTCCATGGTAGCATGGGTGTGATTTTTCCATAAAACCTACTAACATGGATTCAGACAATATTGTGGTGATATATTAAATAGATATTCATTAATGAATATAGAACATAATCTTTGATTTTGGTTATATGCATTACATTATATGAAAAAGTTGTTACAAACTATTCTAGAACTACAACAAATCATGTATGTAGATATTTTGGTGAAAATGGAAAATGGGGAATTTTATTCACCCCATGTATATAACTCATCCCCTGTCAATTGTTTTGGTCAAAAAATCCCAAAGAAACCTGTCATACTACATTATGTGTAATTTCATTCAATTATGTTCATGGACTGAATTTCCCAATAGGTAACCATAATAAATTTTCCTAATAAGGAAATCAATATCATTATTATGAATCATCCCTTGATTCTATACTAGTACAAGGAGGATGATGAACCATATTTCTCACCTAAATATAAAGAATGAATATTATTTCCCTATGAACATGCGTATGAAGAAATAATTATTTAGTTTATTTATTGAATCTTCCATGAATATAATCCCATTTTGAGGGAACATGCAGATATGTTTCTAGTGAAATTTTAAGGTCTACCTCCTAGCTGAGAGGATGAACTTTCAATTGATCTTTTTCCAAGGTTGTTTTTATTATTGAAAACTATATATAAAAAGAATTTTGTGGACCACAAGAATATGATAAAAAAACTTCATGATAATCTATATAAATTATTCATAAACCAATGTTATTTACCATTGGTTTCCCCGGACCTCTTCATCAAGAAATATGATGGGTCGGTCAACCTTTTCATTGATTTTCAAGAGCTCAAAACGACCATGATAAAGAAAAATGATCCTATACAATTAATTTATGAAATGTTTGATCATATAAGATGAGAAAAATAATACTCTATTGTGGATAAATGGTTGAGATACTAACATGTAAGGGTGAAGAATGAATAATTCCCCAAAAATTATTTTCTTATAATGTATGAGAACATTGAATTAATACAATTTCCATCCAGACTCAATAATGCACTAGAAATCATGATGGACATTATGAATACTATTTTTAGAGAATACCTTGACAATATTGTTTTATAATTTACAGATGATATTTTAATATACTCCAAATTAATGGAGGATCATGAGGAGCATATCAGCATTATTCAAATGACCCTAAAAATGATAAGCTTTATACCAAGTATAGAAAATGTGTGTTTAGGGTTAATGATGTATTTTTATGGGGTGTATCACCACAAAAACTATGATACATCTGGAAACATAAAGGATTGAAGAAATTAAAGGATGTAAAGGCCAACAACTAAGACATATATCCATAGATTAATTGGGTAAGCTATTTTTACATACAATTTATGAGAACTTTCTAGTGATTGTCATACCTTCTTACCAAGGTAACTCAAACTAGGGTTTAGTTTTCTTGGAATGATTTATGAAAAGAGATTTTAAAGTAGATTAAATAGATTATTTTCACTACACATGTACTCACACTACCCACTATGGGATAATTTTTTGTGGTATTCAGTTATGCTTCGATGAAGTTCTTGGGTTGTCTATTTATAAAGTATGAAAAAATTGATAGGATATGATTCAAGGATGTTAAATTTTCACGAATAGAAATAATCAATTCATGATATAGAGTTATATATAGTGATATTTTCTTTGAAAGTATGTCAGTATTATCTCTTTGGGGAGAAGTGTGAAATATATAAGGATCACGAAAGCCTCAACTATATATCCACATTGAAAGAGTTGAATAGGATCCAATGAAGACTGTTAGTGAGGACTAAGTACAATGAATGTTCAATCCACCGCTAGCATGGGAATGTGAATAAGTGGAAGAATTTATATATATAAAGGATATAGAAATTGTATCATTGATGATAATTGAGAGGGATTTTATCTTGTTAGATTTGAAAATGATATACATTGGAATCATAATTGACATAACATTAAAAATACATTCACAAATGACTTTCAACTATCCATTCAATAAAAATTATTTTATTCTTAGAGAAATGATGTGAAAATTTAGAAGAAAGTGGAATCTATAAGAAAATGGAAATACTTCTAGTTAAATGTTTATAAAGAAGGATTTGTGAGATTTTGGTCAAGACTATATGTAACATCAAAACATTAGTTAAAGAAGTTGTTATCGGATGGTGAAAATAAATATTTCTTCTCCTATCACCCAGGAAGATCATATATGTACAACAATATTAATGAAAAATAATAATGGGACAATATGAAAAATGATATGGATAAATATATATCAAGATGTCCTGTATGTGAGCAAGTGAAATATGAAATGAGAAATCCATGGGGATAATGATACCATTACCTAGACCTAAATGGATATTAGAAAAAATCACCATGTACACAGTCACTAGTCTTACAAAGGCCTAAATAAGGAATAAGGTTGCATGGGTTATTGTGGATCATATTACAAATACTACTCACCTCAATATGATTCAAGGGGAATTATCACTCGATCAACTTAAAAAAACATATTATAGAAGTTATGAGGTTTCATGTTACAACACTATCAATTGTATTCAATTAACATCCAATATTCACCACTACATTCTTAATGTTTCTTTAACTTGATCAGTATAGTGATTAGCACTTCATAATCACATATTACCCTCAAAATGGTGGCTAGTTTGACTGGACTATCCATACTCATGAGGAAATGTTGATAGCATGCTCAATTGACCTCCATGGATTATTGGTCCAATATCTTTCTCTAGCAGATATCTCTTTTAATAATATTTTACACTCAAGAATCTAAATGGATCCCTATGTATCTCTTTAAGGAACGTTTTTAAGAACACGTGCATACTGGGATGAACTTGGGGAATGAAAACTAATTGGTCCTGAAATTTTCAAGGAAATGGTAGCATATTTTAAGACTAATCGTCTACACATCACAACTGGTCATATATAAAAGATGATCTATGACAAAATTCAATGATAATACCTAGAGTCTGATGATGCTGAAATGGTATTCCTCTAAAAATAATTGTTAAATAAGTTAATGAGATATGGGAAGAAGAGAAATCTTATTCTATGACACATCATCTACTTTAATATCCTTGATATCATCTGAGTTGTGGTCTACTAGATAACACTACCACCTAACAAATATCAAGAACATAATGCATTCCATGTATCCATATTGAGAATGTATATACTAGGCCCCTCACATGTAGTCACCCCAGAGTAGGTACCATTATGAAATTTTATTTATGATGAATAGTAGATGGTGAATATAGTATATCATAGAGATCATGTTCTACAAAATAAGACAACGCACCATATAAATGAGTTGTGGATAAATAAAATGTTTGATTAAGAGACATGGGAACCAATGGAGGTGAGGATATAGAGTTACCCTCATGTGTTTTATTATTGGAATGAAAATTTCAAGGGTTAAATTTCTAATGTGGGGGATATTGTAACAACCCAAACTATTATAAAAAAAATCCCCATCTGATTTAATTAAATGTATTATCATCTAATATGGTTATAGAAAAAATTATTCACATAATTGGATATATTATATTTTATCTAATATAAATGAACGTTAATAATCATTAGTAGTGATTATATAGTTGTGTAATATTTATCACATGATTATTATAAAGACAGGGTTTTAACAAATACTACATTCCCAAATATCGGATGTCACAAATTCACAAATAGGTTCATTTAATTTGAAGACCATTAATTGGAGCCTCCATTAGGGATATAAAATTCATTGATTTTCCATTGACCATTCTGATGTTGAGATCCAACAACTTATGTCTTATTAAAAATGCTTATGGGAGATGGTAAATCTCATTGTGAACATGACCCAAACCATGTTCTCTGAATCACAAATTGAAGGTCTCATCATCTTACAACATAAAATTAAGGAGTTTTTTGTTGTATTAAATAGATATATATCAATACCCTAACAATATGAGTATGTAGATTATTTTTTATATAACAATGAATATATTTGTATCCTATTTTTGTATATTTATAAATTATTTTGATTTCAATACAATAATAAATGTTTAGTTTGGTATACTATTTTGATTAAATTAAGGAATTTATTTTCATAAATTGATATATTTTTTAAAATAATTAATATTTTATTATAATATTTTTATTAAATAATTTTTATAAATTATAAACTATAATATTATTTTTTATAATTTTAATTTTAATTTTAATAACGGTTTCCAAACTTTTTTACAATTAAAAGATATAATTTACACAAAAATGTTGATTATATATTAAATATTAATTTTACTATATTTAAAAATTTATTTATAATTTTTGAATATAATTTTTGGAATAGGCGGTTTAAAATTATCGAATTGTGAATTTTATATAATTTTCTGAGATAGTCGAATTTTCAGTTAAAATTTAAATGTCTCATAAATATAGTTTTTGAATTATGAGATCATACTTCCACAAAAGTTATTTGATAAATATAGCTAAATGTATCAATGATAATATATATGATTTATCTTTAAAATAATGTGATTTTTACTTTATTTGATAACTTTTATAATTTTATTATGAATCATCCAAAACCATTAATATATTTTATGGCATTATAATAATTTATTTGTAATTATGACTCACCTCAACATAGTCAAGGGTATTATTTTATTATTATCTAAACAGGGGTACATAAAATAATTTAAAGACCCCATAGTTTCTGAAAACCATGAGATAAAACCATGGGATGGTTTCAGGTTTTGTTAATTTTATTATATATAGTCTAAAACCAAAGTTTGAAAAATGATGATGAATTTTCTAGTCTTTTTCATTATAAACAATCCCATGATCCATCTTCTTTACACTCAAAATTAATGGAGTATGTCCTCAAAGTTACTCCCCTCTCTATATTCTTCCCAAGCTGCCTCTGAACATTCTTGAATCTCCTCCGATGCATTTGGAGTCACACAATCATGTAATGGTTCATTTTATTCTCTTCTTTATTAAATTTGGAATTTTAACACTTCTATGAAATTTCTAATTATTAATGTCTTTAAATGTCTCTCCAAGTCATTGATACTATCAATATTATGTTTGAATTATTTTAGAAATCTTTCATGCCCAAAAACCCATTTTATGAATTTTATGTGACATAGGCATGCTGGTAAAATTTCACCATGATTTTTTCATGAAAAACCCACTATGTGGTAAATTACATACACATTTCTGATAAAGAGTATTCAAACATTTAAAATTTTATTTCTTTTAAATGAGATATATGTTTATGTATTCCTCAATAATTTTTCTCGGAATAAATTATGATGATGAATGATTCCTTGTAATATGATCTATGTGACACATATAAACATGATAATGAAATTAATGGGATGGGTCCACCAGAAATTATATAGATATCGAATTCATTGGGAAATTATTAGTATAATGTGACATCATGTTGGGATAAGGAGTCAACCTCATTCATTTATGGGACTTTTCTTGTGAAAATTTATTTGTATTTAGCTGTGATTTTTTTATGATATATTGATTTATGTTGATTCCACATCTCTAATGTTATGAATATCATGGTATATCATGACTTATTATTCAAATTCATTTTATTCCTTGTCGATATGCCCATTTTATAACATATATCATATTATTAAAATTATTCCATGTTTATTCAATTACTACTCTTTCTAGCTCACCACTTTCTTATATTTGAGTCTAGGTTATCCCATGCAGTTTTTAGTGAGATCATGTTAATGATTTTTTCAATAATGATGGGTTTTTTAATTTTTAAAATATATATTTAATGTTCCTAATTCACAAAGAAAAAATGCATCCCAATATTCTAGGTTTTATTAAGTAAACTATATTATATAATAAATCATGTATTAAGGTGAAATAAATTGATGGGTTATCATACATAGATACCTTATTGGTATAATAAATCATTTCATACCCTTTAACAACCGATTAATAACTTATTTCTGCTATTAAAGAATATCCCATTGAAATCACATCCCACATATCACAATTTACTTGTAGAAAACTACACATGGATTACTATATTTAATCCTCTTCATGTGAAACCCCAAAACCTGAAATATATTCCTCTAACACAGATTTTCTAATAAAATTTTAATAATAATTTACAATAGAGAAACCACAAAAAATTTCCATATACCATAATAATTTTAATAATCACACTATAAAAACATTTTTTTTCATTGTACCTGATAATAGTTCAATTTCATCTATACACAACTAAACCAACTACCTATTCAAAACACTTTGGACAAACACATAAATAATGTTGTAGGATTTAAATTTCCACCTAACTAGTATTTCTAGTTGACTGGATGTTGATAATTTGTATCTAATATATTGTTAAATTGATGGGTCAACAAAATATAGATTAATCCCTATAATTCTTGGTTATGTAATTCAAAAGAAACTAAAATTTTAAGAATGGTAGTGAATAAAATCATATAGAAAACCATTGATACCCTAATAATCCCTAAAAATAGATTAATATTTAAAATTAAAATAATTAAATAAATGGAGTAAAATCACCTTAAAAATTCCATTGGAGTCATTACATATGAGAATGAATATGTAATGAAAAAAGAGACCTCTTATGTAAAAGGGTTTAAAAAATTAAAAAAACAATGCATTTTTTATAATCCATCCCTCCACTAGAACATTACTACTCAATATTAAAATAATCATGGTAACAATATAACCCCATTTCACCCCAATAGGTCTTATAATGACAATGGTAAATTTCATTTTCTACTTCACTGGAACTCTTATGGATCTCACTCGAATTCTGATGATAATAATTATTCCGTGATTTCCCCACCACAAATCCATTACAACAAATCATAATCTCAAACCACTACTTACACCTAAAACAACTCAATATGGGCTCAATTACATATAATTAATTGATAAAAAACCAAATTTCCATCTTTAATATCATAGGATTTTATTGAAAACATCATATAATATGTGAAATTATTATTAAAATTTTGAAATCATCATTATCGTTCTTAAGATTTTTCATATTTATATTAGTTTTTTCCACTTAAATATTCAAAATATTAATTATCATTAAAACTATATCCTTATTATCAATATTTAATAATTTATTTTTATCGTATTATATTTAGATCCTATACACAATGGAATTAATTTGATGTAAATTATTCAAAACAGAAACACTTAATTTTCTATGCCAGTATATGAATCATGCATAAATAATTAAAAAAATCTATAAAATTTACCAATGCTTCTAAAATATCATAAATGATTGTCAATTTATATAAAATATTATTTTTTAAGTTTTCTAAATTATACAGACATCAAAAGTAAAGGATAATGTATCTTAGATCAAAAAATCAATAAATTTTATTATCATTACTATATAATGAGTGGATTTTATTGATTTTTACTTAATGGGATTTATATGAAACAATAAAAAATTTAATAGAAAAACTACATCAAAAATAGGATATATTTCAAAAATATTTACAAAAAAACCATTATTCATAAAAGTAAATCCCCACTCCAATACTAATTATAGAGACTACATTTTAGATATCAACACTCATAGTAGGGTTATAAAATAGTGAAAAATTTTGACAACTCAATTTTATATACTCCATTTCTTATCAAATTTATTATTCATTAGATAATTCAAAAAGTATTTATTTTATTTTTATTCACCTATGAAATATTAAAAAATTCTTTCATTAAAAGAGTGATAATTTATTGGATTTATCATGCAATAATAATTTCTATGTATTTTATATGGAAAGGAATAGTAACTAACCACAAAATCCCATTATATAATTCAATAAATACAATGGTAAGGTTTTTATGGGTACTTAATAGAGTAAATAAAATTAATTTTAAATGGTACCCTACCTTATCGTAAAAGAAAGTAAATCATGAATCATATTAGAATCATCATGATTTCTTGAAGGGCCATCAATATAAATAAAACAACATTAAATCATAAAATTTATACAAATCATTACTTAATCAAAACTTTCTCTAACCCCTGTATTAGGTTCTCTAAAATTAGTAAATCACTTTGTAATATTTTATAAAATATTTCATCAAGAAACCTTCTTCATATTCCTTTTTCTTTATCATAATTGATACACATTCCCATAATTTTAAAATTGTTATTTTTTACTACATGTTCCTTATGATATAAATATTATGACACCATATTATTATTTTTCATATCCTGAATAGACTATTAATTTAAAATTTTAATTTTCTTATAAATATACATTTCATTAATATTATGAATATGTTATAGTAAAAAACATGTACAACAAAAATACAAAAAATTATCTTTTATTTGAATAATCTGGAATGCAATAAATGGAGAATAATTAATCATATAAATTAATATGCATTAAAAAGGTAAAATAATGCAGAATTATAACATTACACAAATATGAAAATTTGGATCATTTTCGACTCTAATTGTTGATTCTATCATAAAGATAATAATAATATGAAATAAATTGGTTAGAAAAAAATGAATATATTATTGAAACTGATATAGATATAATTGAGAAAAGATGATATGAATTATTAATTAATGAAATATTAGGTATTTATAGGATATATAAAATGAATATGATTATTAAAATATTAACATGACTACTGGGAATAGTTATCCGACATTTATGAATAGTAACATGTCTATTATAAACTAAAATATCTATTACCAAAAATAATTGACACGTAAATAATAAATTTTATATATAAATAAAATTAGTGAAAATAAATTTTTCTTATTCTATAAATAAATATTCAAATATAAAACAGAGTAGAATATTTATATTTATTTTTTAAAATTTATATTTAAATATATTTTGAATAACCATAATATTTTTATAAAATATAAATAAAATTATGGTGGAATATTTTTTTTACTGAGTTACTATTATTTTTTACATCCACATGTTAAAATTTCTTATTGGTTGTTTTCATAATATTCATAAAATAAGAAATTTTATGTTAATAGATAAAATATAATTTTTGAAAATACTATGTTTTAAAATTTAATTATGATGTAGTAAGTACGTACTATAATTAAAATATATATATATCTACAAAAAATATATTTATTAATATAAATGATTCATTTTAAAATTTTAAAATAAATATTAAAAAAATGAAATTTAATTCCGAATGTAAAAAATATAATATATATAATATAGATTTTTCTATATAACTCTTCTTTCCCTTTGTATAAAAAATAAATATAGTATTATATTATGATTAAAAGTCACAAAATCATTTTTTTAAATCATATACATCAATTCAAATATGACCGCTATTTTACGCTTTAAATTAGGAATAATATTTTATTAAACATTTTAATAGAAGATTACCCCTCCTTTAAAATATAAATACCCCAACATACATCCCATAGAAAATAAATTCTCAAATTCTCTTCATCCCCAAGTATCTACTAAATTACCAAATCACAGGTCTTATTATAACGTAAGGGGTATTCAATAGTCATAAATTTTCATGTTTCAAAAAGAATGTGCTCTTATAGAAATAGTGACTTTATGGAAATGAAAAAACCTCTAGTTTTTCTTTCAGTTCACATTTTACCATCTTTTGTTCAATTATTATACGCCTCTCAAATATAACATCCCATTTATTTTTAACATTTACATAAACATAATATCAAGGATGTATTATTTTAGTATATATTTTCAATATATACAAAATATATCTCCATCAATGATATATCCCATAAGGGTTGGTTTTATCCACATGTGAATACATTGTACATTAATTGATTATCACTTCCTTTATATTTGTTTTCTACAATTTATTTATATTATTTAAATATATAAATTTATTTTATTTTAAATTTTTTGTGGTAATATAAATTAGAATAAAATTTAAATGTTTCAGAACTATGAAATTGATAATGATGGTTAATTTAAGGATGTTTGTAAGAAAAAAATCTAATGTATAAAACAAAAGTTATAAGATAAATAAAAATTAATATAACTATTTAATATTAACAAAATAAAATATTTTTCACTGTTGGATCTATATATTATGAAACAATATATTATCATACTATAGGTGTAGAAGTGATGATTAAAATATTAACTAAGGTAAATGAATATAAAATCAAACTACCCTATTTGTTTTTTCTTAAATTCCTATACAATCTAATAGTAATTCTCTTAAACTCCACTCTATATTTAATCTATTTGATATTACCATTAATAGACCGAGGGATATTAATGGTAAAACATTATTGAGATGCATTATTAGTCATCTTTTTGGTTATTCAAATTGATGATAATCATAAAATAACTTATTAATACATATTAAACTAATTCATTTTCTATTCCCAAACTATGATCATTTCATGGTAAATGAAATCCATTCATAAAAAAATTTATTATTCCAAATCTTTTTTTGGAAACAGATATTATTATTAATTTTCGTGTTCCTTATGAAACAAATATAGAACAATATATTTTAGCAAGGATTTGTTTCTTGTATATGATTCAAAAATATTACCACTCATAAAGATTGTTTTGAACATATATATTACATGTGAAGATGATGCTATAGATAATCAGCATCTATTTGTTTTCATTGTCATAAATGTTATGGTGTGTCATTATTATTCACATACCAGATTCTTTCTCTACTTAAAATAAATTCCCTATGATTAGTATGATTATACTATACATATTGTATAATTATGATGGCTATTATCACCTATATAATATTTGGATTGACGTCTCATGATCCATCTCTATTATCACTCACCTTACATGGATTTTATCACAACCTTACATTGATGAAAATCCGACTTTTATTACATATTAAATTAATAACATAAAGTAATATTTAAATACTATTAAGAATAATTTAAATATTTTGTAATTTTTTATAGGTATTCATATTTTGTGTGCCTAATTTACACAAGTAACAAAACCTATTCTATTTTTTTGAGTTTTGTTATTATTTATTATTATCTTAAATATTGTTTAATAATAATTTATTAATGATTCTAACTATTATAGTTGTCCCTAAATAATGATCTGTTTAATTTTGTAGATAGGTTTGTAAAAGATAACAATTTTAATCATACATAACTAATATTTCACGTCATTATAATTGATTTAAATTAGTGAATATTTTATGTAAACTAGTTTTATTAAGAATGTTTTGTAATAAGTCTTTTTTTAGAAAATTTTTGATCCTTTTAGAAAACATTCCAACAACCCTTTTATGGACTATGAAATATTTTCTAAACAACCATCTGATTGTAAGGGGTAATGTAATTTAAATCCTATTAGTGGTACTAAACTCATTTTTATATATTTATAATAGTAACCCAAACCTTTTTTAACATATGACTTTAGCCATGTGAGATTCTGTATTTATTTAATCTATTATGAGATAGAGTCCACATTTATATAGTGAATCTTCCATGATGTAGAATGTTACTTTTTTCATTTATAATTTTATATGAGAAGATGATTAATGGAAGACATTGATAAAAAAAATAAAAAAATAAATAGATGATGTTGTTATAATATTTTTGGATGATTAGTAAAAACATTCATCACATAAATTACCCTTCAACTCTTCAAATATGAATGATATATAATATATTAACATTTTTGTAAATTAGAATTGATAACATGTAAAATAGGATGTAATTTTTATTAAGAATATTTAGAACACCTCTGATTTAGTTGAAAAATATAATATCTGAATTCATAGTTACATTAGTTGACATATACAGCACATATGAAGGTATCTAGAAATATTATTCATTGGGGGGGATGGGGAAGTGGTTTTGAGCATCGTTTATTTGAAGATTGTTTCTATAGAATGACCCCATAGACTTAAATATATTAAATAAAGAATTTATTTTAAATATTGGATGTCAAATGATTATGGAAGAAATAATATCCATCCACAAATATGTAAATTATAGAGAAAAACTATTATGTAACTTTATTCAATGATACACATAAATGTTTCATGTTTGAAAAATGTTGGGTATCATGACAATTTTTTCTAAAGGGATATAAAAATTCAACCTCATGAAATAGATAAAAATACTTCATTTAATCTACTACACACAGTTTAATGATTCATATATACATAATATGTGAATTAAGAAAATAATTTTCACAAAAATATCAATAATTAAGGGAACAATTATTCCAAAATACATATTCCATGGGATAAATGGAATCCTACGACATCCCCATCATTGTAGTGGAGTAATGAATTTTTTTTAATGGTATACCATGTATTGAATCATAAATGTTGTATGTTTTATTTGGATTTTTAACTCTTTCATTAATATCCAAAATATAATCAAAGTGGAATATCATACCTAATACATATATGTACATATATCATTAAAAACCCATTGTGTGGAAATTAATTAAAATAATGAGTTTACATTTCTCATTTGAGTGTTTGATTAATGTTTCTCCAAATAAATATCATAATAATTCCTTTGATAGAAATTGACACTATAATAGAAATAAATTGGATCCCATTTTCTTTAGATCTCACTAATTTTTTGGAAATTTAAATTGATTTCTATTTCTCAAACCATGATATTGTTTAATAAAAATTAATACATGATTATGAGCCACTTATAAAAAAACTACTTTGGTGTCATTGTTGTTAACCAGGGAAAAAGAATATCACTCTAAAATGGTTGAGGTAACAGAAACCATAAACCTTGAATACAAACCTATTGTATGGTATTATACTAATATATTCTCTGACAAATTTTATTCCCCCATATCATGTCATAGAGTTAATAAAAAATATCATAATCGATGTCACAAATATTCCCAATAGTCCCCATATGACTACCTCGGTAGATCTGGAAGACTTAAATAATAAATCCATTTTATTCTGGACAATGGGATTATAAAACATAATGAATCCCTATTTAGGATAAAGGTGATATTTTTTAAGAGGAAGGATTAGTGAACAAAAATTTCCATCGACTATAAAGAGATCAACAATATCGCTATAAGTAAAATGTATCCATATGAAAATATTCATGAATTGGGTAATCAATATCAAGGGACTAAATGCATCAAAAAAGAGGATATTCAACCTATATATCATAAAATAATCGAAAAAAAATATTTTCAAAAGGAATCTCTTCATAACATTTGAGTAAATTATGTGTTCATATTGATCCCTTCATGACCTCTGAATTATTCCATCAATATACATATACATAATGAATAAATCCAATAGCTACTACTGAAATAAACTTGTGGTGGTTATTATGTTTGATATTAATATATATATTAAAATTAAATAATCACATTAGGAAAATATATGGATTGTGTTCATAATTTTACAAATAAATTTTATGATAACATTAACCATATTGAGTTTAAGATGCATAAAGTCACATTAATTTGGTAAATATCACAAGTAAAGGAATTTATGTTGACACTTTAAAGGAAATTTCGAATGTGGAATGACCTAAATTAGAATGTATCAATTATATCAACTTTTTAATTAATTATATATCCAATATCAACCCATTTTTATAACATTATCATGACTGTATAGCTAAAAAATAGGGTTAACATAGATAGATAAAAGGAATATATGGATGGATGAATGTGATGTTCCCTTTAAAGATCTATAGGGGAGGCTAATCGCATCCCAATTACTCACACAAACTTATATTTTATAAGGTTTTGTTATATACCATGATTATTAAGAAATTATTTATGGAATTGACATGAAAAATGATAATGTAATATCATATTCTACATGACATTTAATGATTCATTTATATAACTGCATGATTGTTTATTTGGTGTTAGAAGATTTATTTATTTAATTGAATAAATATTATAATTACATATATGTAGAGAATTTTTACATATAAACTATTTTGAATATTTTTATGTATATAAATAAATATATGAAGTTAAAAATGAGTAAATAAAATATTCATATTAAATCAAGGATAGTGATTTCAAAAGACACTACCTTCTTAAAAAAGTCGAATAGTGTAGTTTTATTGTTAATTTAAATGAACCTACTATCATATTAAATATGGTTAATGGTAAGGACCATATATGAATATATATATATATATGAAAGAGATATATATGTAATATAATAAGAATGAAATACATCCTACCTTACAAAAAAATATTTTTAACCATCTCTCCAAAAGTAACTCAAGGAGCCACAAAAAGATGATTTGGTTCATCAAAAGGTTATGATAGAAACAATGGAATTTAATAAATTCAACAAAAATAGATATATATTTTTTATAATATACTATATATTCCATCATACTAAAATTTAATAAAATTTATATTAGATGATGAACATAACACATCATTCTCTATCAACATTTTATGCTCCAATATATAATTTGAAATTTGAGACCCTTTCTAGTCGGAAAATGAGGAATGATGATTTCTATGTATAACTAAAAGTATTTAGTATGTTTGGAGGTCATGTGAGAGCATAATAGTTCTAATTATAGGATGAAACCCCTACATATTTTATATTTTTAATTAGAGAAAATCACTATGGATATATTCACAAGTGTTAAAAATTCATATAATTGAAAAAATGTGATATTTGTTTGGTACATAAACTCAATACGAATACTGAAATTATCAATATTTGGGAATATTTCATTCTTTATAAACACATAATGATAGTTGTTAAGGAAGCGGGGAGACTACATGGGGAAATAATTTCAATTATATGTAATTTAGATTCAAGTACCACGACAATGTTAGAGATGAAAATTCAACAATCCAAGAATTCTATGTTGAACATTAGTTTATTTTATCATTCCAAAACTAATTTATAGTGTGGATGGATAATTTGGAAAATTGGTGAAATTATGAGAGATTACAGATGGAATTTCATGTATGATGGGACTAACACATACCATTGGATCACTTCCCATGCAACAACAATTTCCACTCAAATATTCAGATGTCATTATAAAGGTTCTATGTAGGATGAGATGTAGAACTATAATATGTTGGGATAATGCAGATAAATATATGTTTTTAGGATTTTTATATATAATTGGTGTTATAGAATCTTCAATAAATTTATTAAAACATTAATTATTATAATAGTTTATAAAATATATATACTGAAAATTAATAATGAGGATTCATATTTGAATTTGACGATATAATTTACTATCAAATATCAGCATCTAAGATATCTGAAATTGTTTTCATGTACCAATATCTCAACTCATGGAACATTAAAACCATTTTTATCCTTGATTATATAAGATATTTGTCATTTTGGCTATATAATAAACAAAATCTACTTAAGTGAGTGATGTATTTCATTTTTCACTCTCAGATAAGTATATACCTAGTCAATAACAAGTAAAAAATCTATAGGTGGAAAAAATAAAGAAATACATCTTTAAGTGGAGACACATTTGATGATATGGGACAATAGATACAATTTTATACAAAACAATATATACCCCATCATATTTGTCATTGAAACCCTCATATGTATAAAGAGTAATCATGAAAACATTGGCACAAAATGAAATATAAGTACTCTAAACTATTTAAAAAAAGATATGAGATGAAATATCAATAAAAATATCTAAAGGGGGGTTAAATGTAATGAAAATTTTTTTTATATCAAAATATTCTTTTGAATATAAATATTTATCAAATATAGAAATATGATATAGATTAAAATTCATACAAATAATATTGAAAACATGTAGTACATTATTTTATATTATGGATTGTTACATATGGAGATAGTAATAATCTAAAATAATGAACATAGTATAATGTGATATTAAAAAAATAACATGAATTGAAAAACAATTATTGATTAATGTGGACTCCTACAATTATCAGTGTTGCAAAGAACATTGCAGAATGGAGAAAATGACATGAAATGATTATTATCTTGTAAAAGTTGGAGATAAAATGCAGAGAAAATTTATTTAGTGATGAATAAAAAAATATTGGGTGTTTATATGATGTATATAAATAATATAAACATTTAAATTGTAACTTGACCATTATTATTATAAAAAAATAGTTTATAAAATTAAAATAATCATTAAAATAATAAATATAGAATAAAATATTGTAAAATGACTTGTAAATAATATTTAAGTGAATAAAATAAAAAAGTATAATTAAGAGTGTGATTTGAAAATTTATAAAATTTAAAAACTATATGGAAAATATAAGGTTATTTTTAATGAATTATAATATACCATATATTTCAAGTAATTAATTTTAATATTAAATATTATAATTATCATAGTTAAAAATTATTTTTATAAAATTTGTTTAATTTATGAAAAAATATCATCAATACTCATCTTGGGTTTTTTTGATAAATATTTTAATAATATTACGTTTTTAGTAACTAATAGAAAATACACTTTTGAAATTGCAGATGTTTTATTATATAATATTTATGTAATAATGAGTTAATTAATCATAAAATTGTGAGACTAATTGAAATTATATTTAATAATAAAAAATTAAATGTCTGAAATGAAATATATATATATACATATATATATTAGTTCTTTGGGGGTTGAATTATATTCAAACACACATACACCAAACACACATTCCATAAAGGTAACCCATAGCCATGCTAGGAGATTTCCAACACATCATAACTTCTTTATTTAACAAATGGACCCTAAGCCCAGTGGCCATGAACCCCATTATATGGCTTGAATTCCAAACGCTATGTCATGTCTACATCTTTCTACCCTCATCACCAGAACTGTGTCACTGCCTGTGTCACAGTCTTCCTCACCGCTTGTGTTATCTCTTTCATAGTACTAAATAGTACAATAACAAAAAATTTATCATTCCTAATGAATAATATGTTAAATATTTAATTTTTTACTTTTTAGAATAATATATTATTGAATATTTCAAAAAATATATCTCTCCCCTCTAATATAATGACCCCTCACATCCCATAGAAAATAAAATCCAAATTAATTATAATTTATTAAACTATTCCAAATTACCTAATTTTATGCATTCTTATAACCCCATTTATTTTCTATTTTAATTAATCATTAATCATCTAAGACGTTAGGGTCTCAGTAAAGGACTGACTTTAGAGACAAAGTAACACAACTCGTTTTTTTTTCAATTCTTGTTTTTTCATCCATTTCTCAACAATAATACTCATCATGAAATCAACTCAATCAATTTTATTTAATAATTATATTACATTGTATTAATGGTAAAAATATATTATGAAAAAAATTATATTTTATACAAATTATATATATATATATATTCATATCAGTTTTCCTCCTTAATGCTTACCTTATTTATATGATTTTTCTTATTTTGGTCTTGTAATAATTATGTAATTATTTAATCATTTCATTGAAAATTTGAATAACATAATTATAATTATTAAAATGTTAATTTTTTATTTTTAATCATTTGGAGTGAATTTTATCAAATTATAAATATGGATTATTTGAAATTATTAAACCGACATGAAATGTCATAATTCAAAGAAACAAATCACCAAACCATATAATCCTTAATAAAATGATTAACAAATAAATTATAATTATAGAGATAATAAATAATAACATATGAAACAATTTTTTATTCATATCTTAGTAAAATTATTTTTTATACGATGTGCAAAACTAATGAAACAAAAGAGGACCAATTGGAATGAGACTCTTAAAACTAACTTTTCATTTTTAGAATAGTTTATATTCTAATTTTTTTAAAATTTTATTATAAAACCCCTACTAATTTCATTATATTTTTAATTACATTTTTCATTACAAGGTATATTCGTGTTTCTACAATTTTGGGAAGATTTTTTGTTCATCTATATGATTTACAATAATTTAGGAATTATTAAAATCTATTAGTACTTCTTATTATGATTATTTGTATCCTCAACTTAATATTTGATATTTTATTTATAAATGAGACCATATAATAAAAAATGATATATTTGTTTCTTAATCTGGGAATGTATATGTTTATTAATGATATCATTATCATATCCATTCATTTCTCATGGGTTTATTACATGTTTATTACTGATATGTGTTCCCTTTATATGTAGGATACATTATTATTAGGATATAATTATGTGATGGATGTTCCTAATATTATATATCCTAATAATGAAATGGGTAATTATATATATCTTATGTTTTGATTTATTTTATGTGTGATTTTGACTCTAGTTTAATTAGATTCTATGGAATGAATTTTGGACACATATGTTTTTCATAATCATGATGTTTTCATTTTTCATAATATATATGTGGGATTTATAAACAATATTTATTTTATTATATCTTGTGTGTGATATATTTCATGTATTGTTAATATTAGTTACTTATGTATATAATGATGACCCTATCATTATGATATAACGATGATGATAATGATCTAACATGTTTTATTTGGATTCACATATAATTTTTCTTCCCTATTACCCCCATAATTACTCTATTTTTAGGTCACCCATTATGTAATGCATGTCACAAGGTGATCACATGTACAACATAGATGATTTCTCCTTGATCATTTGGCTTAAAGATTGATAGTTTGGGGATCATAATAGTTTCAAAACCAATTACATCGGTAAGGAATTCCTGTAGAAATACCCTTTGGTTTCAACACACATAATGAAATAATATCATATTTTTTAAATTAATTAATTCATTGGGGTTGTTACCAATGATACATAGGAACTCCCATTGGTTAATAGGATTTATTTTTGTGCTCATCATATCCTTTTGGAAGGAATTATTGAATACACTAGTACACTTATATAGATTTATTATATCATTTTGAATCATTCCCAAATCTTGATATGGGAAATATTACCCTAATAGAATGACCTATTGTTTGATAGATGTATGTGTTCATAATTATTCAAAATAGACCATCTTTATATATTATATTCTATCCAAATATCATCAAAATATTGGATAACAATGATGGACATATTTTAATTTAATGTCATTTTACTAGGCATTCTACGTTTTACACCCACCTAGGGAGATGATTGGTATGTTGGAATTTTAAATGATCCTCTATGAGGTGGCCTATATATCCTATTTAAATTAGAATAATAAACCCATTAGTTCATTAAATATAGTTAAAACTCACATGTCAAGAATACACTATGCATTTCAGTAGTTTGAAAATGGATATACATATCAAAATTGATCCCCCCAATGAAATCGTATGTATCCTTTGAATAAATATATTTATTTTTATGTAATTCCATAATTATTTCTGTATTTATCGTAATAGGGGGGAAAAATTAAGATTTATAAGTACTTATGCATATATAGATAAACTAGACTACATCCTTAATTATAAATCTATTTGAATTAAGAGAATATGTAAGCAGGCATAAATATAAAAAGAGGTCAATATTATGAAATATTCATTATACTAATTTTCATAATCATTATTAGCTATTAATAAAATGTAATTCATTATCTTTATAAGAAATATGATATTTTAGAAGAACTGAATCATTACATGGAAATATAAGACTTGGTTTTTTTATGCTTAAACACGATGGTCTCCCAGTTGTTTGAGTTGGGAAGACACTCTATGTTCAATGTTGAAAGGGTTTGGCCATCTATATCATGGAGAATATTTCTCTACAATATAATAGTTATGAGAATTTACAATGATTATTTTAATGTAAAAATAAGTATATGATCATCACAATCATCATGGGGAATATATAGGCATAGAAAATATTGATGGGTATTACACATATCTACATTTTCCTTATGAAAGAATCACATGTATCTAATTTTTAACATGAATCATAGTATTTGTAATTCAATTAGGACCACAATATACAGTTTTAAATTGTAGGACAAAGACATATATGAGGGAATGCGAGTATCTGATATGGTTCTCATGCCACATGAAAAAAATCCTATGTATCATATTGTCCCTGTGAAAAGTAATAATGGAAAAATTAGATTTTTCATTGATTTCAGTGATCTTAATCGGCATTGTCCCAAAGTTGATTTTTCAGTTTCAATCATAGAACTCTTAATTGATGAAAAAACAGGCTGTAAAGCACTTTCCTTCATGGATGGATATTCTGGGTATAATCAAATATTAATGGCTCTAATAGATGAAGAATATATAGCCTTCAGAGCCCCTTATGGTGTGTTTTTCTATCGGGTAATGCCCTTTGGCCTGAAGAATGGAGGTGCAAAATATCAATGTGCCATGCACCGTATCGTCAAATCCATCTCAGGGAAGTTTTTTGAATGTTATGTGGATGATTACGTGGTTAAATCCATACAGCGTTCTAATCACTTGGATGATTTGGAAATCATATTCCATAAACCTCGACAACACAATTTGAATATAGACCGCTTGAAAATGTGCTTTTGGGTTAACCACAGGAATATATCTCAACTTTTTTGTACGCCATCATGGTATAGAAGTCGACCTAGAGAAGAAAAATTCAATCTTTTATATGTTACCTCCTAGAAATTTGAATGAATTTATAGGACTTCAAGGATACTTGTCCTATATTCGGCATTTTATCGCCAATCTGGCAGGCAAAAGATTACCCTTCACCAAATTGAGGAAGAAGGGAGTCACGTACTAGTGAACTGAATAATTTCAAAGAGGCATTCAATATTCTCATGAAATATCTCTTGAGTCCACTAGTATTAATTCCACCTATTGAAGGAAGACCACTCATCCCATATGTGACTGCTTTAGAGCGATCATTGGGTGCCTTCCTTGCCCAAAAGAAGGAAGTAGGGAATGAAAACAACCTTTAATGTCTCTGTCGGACTATGCATGAAGCAGAAACCCGATATTCATGTTTTGAAATGTGCTACCTAGAATTAATCATTTCACTTCAAAAATTGAGAAACTACCTACAACATCATGAGGTCTAATTGGTATCTTACAATAACCTGCTCAAATTCATCCTTAGTCGTCCAATGCTTATAGGAAGTCTGGCAAGGTGGATAGTTATTTTACAGCAATTTGATATCTAGTATGTTCCTCAAAAGGCAATAAAGGTCCAAGATCTAGTTGATTTCCTTGCTAAACATCCTTCAGTATAAGATACATCTTTATATATTGAACTCCTTGATGAGGAAGTCTTTTCTATTCCAGATAATCTTCAATCATGGGAAATGTACATTGATGGTGCTTCCAGAAGTCCAAGAGGGAAGAAAATGGAAGATCCTAAATTCAAAAAAGTTGGGTTAGTAATTGTTCTTATTTCCCAAGAAAAGGCAGTTCTACCCTATTCCTCCTTATTGTGGGATGGCGATATAAATAATGAAGCATAATATCAAGCTCTCATCGCAGGATTAGAGTTGGCACTTCAGGCACAAATGAATCACATAAAGGTGAAAGGTGATTCAGACCAGGTAATCATTTAAGTCAATTGGGATTATGCCATCAGAAAATATGAGTTAATACCTTTGTATGATTACGTCAGAGAGTTAATGGAAAAATTTTCATCAGAACCAACATTTTCTTATGTCCTGCGATCACAAAATGCCCAAGCTGACGCACTGGCTAATATACCCACAGTTCTGGTAGATCCAAATCGGGATGAGACAATCATCAGTATTGCCCACCGTCGTACAATTTCACCTTATGTTCTAATCAGAACAAAGTAAATCAATGAAATTAGTCCCATTTCTGAACCATACGGTCATACTATAGGATGGATGATACCTATCAGGAAATACCCTCAAAATGGAACTCTCCCACTTGATAGAGCCAGGAATGAACAAGTCCGGTGACGTTTGGTCAATTTTACTCTCTATGATGGCCCCGATCACCTAGAAAAAATTCTCTACAAAAGTGGTTTTGATGGAATTCTATTCATATGAATTGATCGTGAAGAGACAATGGCTATCATGAAAGAAGTACATGCAGGAGTCTGTAGTGCCCACCAGTCTCGACATAGACTGTCTGGTCAAATTAGAAGGCTTGGATACTTTTGGCCCTCAATGATACAAGATTGTGTTGATTTCACTAAGAAGTATCATTCTTTCTAAGTATGTTCCAACTTCATTCATCAACCCCCAGAGTTGCTACATACAGCTAAATACTAATGGCCATTTTCCACATGGGGAATGGATATAGTAGGACCTTACCCTTCGGCTACATCCATGCAGTTTAAGTATATTCTTACT
This sequence comes from Viscum album, assembly GCA_963277665.1. Taxonomy (NCBI): domain Eukaryota; kingdom Viridiplantae; phylum Streptophyta; class Magnoliopsida; order Santalales; family Viscaceae; genus Viscum; species Viscum album. The sequence continues at coordinate 1,874,922,492 of OY728142.1, read as the reverse complement.
ACTAATGAATTCTTTTCCAAATGGGAAGAGGAAATAACTCCCAAAGAAGTTAGCTCTAAAATCATCGTTAGATTCATCAAGTCTAACATCATTACTAGATTTGGTGTCCCTCATACCATATAAAAGAACAATGGCACCAACTTCTGTTCATCCGAGGTAAGGAAGTTGCATCAAGAATAAAACATCAAATCCAACCATTCCTCTCAGTATCATGTAGCGGATAATGGAAAAATAGAAGACTTCAATAATACTCTTTCAAATATACTAAAAAATATGGTGGATAAAGATAAGAAATCATGGAATGATAAACTCTTTCATTCTTTATGGGCTTATCTAACCACCACCTGCGATGATATGCGGTAAACTCCATATTCATTTGTATATGGAACAGAAGCAGTATTTCCCATTGAGGTTCAATTACCTTCACTTAGAGTGGCCATTTGTGACCAGTATTCTACAAATGACCAATCTCAAAAGCGATTGGATGAATTGGAATGATTAAATGAAAAAATATTGTACACCCTGCACCACTTGGAAGTCTATCAGAATCGAATATCATGGGCTTTCAACAAAAAAAGTTTGTCTTCATTAATTCATTCGAGGGTAATTGGTAATGGTTCTTAGGACTCCAATGAAACCAAGAAAGAAGCCTCCAAAGCTTGAGACAAAGTGGGAAGGACCTTATTTAATACATAAGGTCTACTCCAATGGAGCTTATTCATTAATATAATTGGATGGAAAACTCATCACGATTCTATCCAATGTAAGATTCCTGAATACGTATTTTGTGTAACACAAATACAATACGTCCAAGCTACGTGGCGCTAAACTGTACTGCACCCTATCGTCCAACATGATGTTAAACTGTGTTGTCCTAGCTACATGATGCTAAACTGTGTAGCACTTTTCCATACTGCTTGACATTAAACTGCACAGTCCCCTCTTACGTCCTTGCTACGTGACGCTAAACTGTGTAGCACTTGTCCTTACTGTATGACATGAAACTTCACAGTCTCCTCTTACATCCTAGCTACATGTCCCTAAATTGTGAAGTACTTGTCCTTACTGCATGACATTAAACTGCATAGTCACCTCTTACATCCTAGAATTGTAATGCTAAACTCTACATCATTCTTATGTCAAACATGACCTTAAACTTCATAACCATCATCCTAGTATTACGACGTTAAACTCTGCACCTCTTCTTCCCACATGAAGTTAAACTGTGAAAAGGTCCCAAGTACATCCTAGCTACATGATGCTAAATTGTACAGAATTCTTACGTCCAGCAAGAAGTTAAAATTCATAACCATTGTCCTAGCTATACGACATTAAACTATGCACCTATTCATCCAAAATGATGTTAAACTTTGAAAAACTCCCTAATATGTCCTAGCTACATGTCATTAAACTGTATAGTACCCTATTACGTCCTAGACACATGACTCCAAACTGTACAACACCCTTTCGTCCAACATTACATTAAACGGTATTGTCCCACTTTCATACAACATGACGTTAAACTCTCTTGTCCTTACTGCATGACATTAAAATACACAGTCCCCAATGTCCTTAGTGCATGAATTTAAACTGCACGGTCCCTCTTTTGTCCAACATGATGTTAAACTATGTCTTGTCCCTTATGTACTACGTGATGTTAAACTGTGAATCATTAGGGTTGTTGTTACCTCTTGTTTCTCACACCGAGTATGACTCATGTGAGATTAGAGTAAACATCAACCCTAACACCCTCTCTGGGCTGTTAACCATGTGTATGTCACAACACCATCTTCGGGTTATCCTCAAGTACAAATTGATCACGAATTAATTCTTAATCGAAATACGTGGACTTTGATCCTCATACTCTGGGCTGGGAATGTAGGAAACCACTCGAGGATCAAGCCAAAACCAAATCTCTTCACGTCGGTTCACCTCTATCTCATATGATGTTGATCCGTGAAGCATCCCCAAAAACCAATATTTTTACACTGGTTCACCATGGTCTATGCATATGACCTTAAACTATTCACACTTTTGTTCTTTACGACAATAAACTTCACCATTCTTGGATTTCCTCACCTGAGAGGGAATAATAGTATACATTGATCTCCAATCATGTTAAATTTCAAAGAATATGTGCATTCATGGAAATTCCCAATCCTTTAATATTGGGTCAAACCATCATTGCACAAAATTCCCATTTTCACTCTTCACTTGTACAAAACCAATTTTTATAGAGTTTATTTCAAGAACTACATGCGGCTTGATTCCCATCCTTATGGGATACGTAGGAACATTCGACCATACCTCGAATCCAGCCCCAAGTCTTTGGGCATAACCCAAAATTCCACTTCAGTATCTTGAATGAAAAGTCCCCCTATGAAAACATGAATGTGGTATGAAAACCCTAGTCTTCATTCACATATGGTTTAACAAACACATAATGTGTATTCTTTATTATGGTCCGAGCTCTATGACCCTAAAACTAAGATCTCCCACACTATCATCCAACATGCCATTAAACTGTATATCAAGTACTATGTATGGCTTGATTTCCATTCTTATGGGATACGTAGTGATGTCTAGCACCTCAATTCAGGACCCAACCACAACATGATTATGGTTAGAATTGTTCGGTGTATCTATACATGCATTGGAAAATTCCTATTTTGATGTGTCATACTCCTAACATTAAATACTTCCATATCTCCATAAACATTTTCTTGACTTCTGGTCACAAAATTTATGATACCCGAGAGTTCTTTTTCCTGACCATGCAGTACGTGCCCTTAGGCGGTCTTGTATAAACAATCTACATAATGGACCTGTCAGCCAAAAGAAACTATTATTTGACTATGCAACCAATTCCCTTAGGTTCCCTTGCATAATTCAATCCCATAACAAGTTTGTCAAATACTGGAAACATTATTCTTGGGAGGAAAACCACTTTTGTCCTTATTTGTCTTAATGAAAATATATAGGGATCCACAATAATATCCATCCTTAACATATTTGTCCCATACTCTTTTTGATGATCTAAAAGTATTCAAGTCTACTGTTTATATTTCCCTTCCCTATGTTTGGGACAGACCTGTACCAAAGCCTTCTAGTTGCAGAATGAGATACTAAAATTAGTGCTGATTATGATTCTTCTATAGTGGTAAAGAAACTATACAATTTATTTTATGGAATACACTAATGGGATAGTAATATTTTTGATACAAGAGGATATATTCCTTCAATATAGGTCTCCTCAATTGAGGCTACAAGAGAGTAACTACCCGACTAAAGATATTGAGTTAGCATCATTTATTCATGCCATGCATTGTTTGAGGAATTATTCATTGGAAGGGAATTTTATTCATTATAAAAACAAAAAAAAACCCCAATGTCATATTTAAACAATGTGATATGAAAAATAGGAAATGGATGTGGGTTGAACATCTGTAGTCATTCAACTTCTATATTTCTTATACACATGGGATGTGAAATGAATCTTTTGATGACCATAGTAGGAGGAATTAGACACAGGAGGTTTAAGAGGCCTATAGAGTGTTAAATACTATTGAATTTTTCTCTATAATTCACATGGATTTAATTTATAATTAAAGATATAATTTTAAAAAAACATTGGTGTTTTTCTCTAATATTCATGGAAGGTTGATAATGATGTAATAATTTAATTCTAAGGGCATGGTCATACAAAATATATTGGCATATGAGGACCATCAACCTAGTTAGAAAATTATTAAGGATGAAATACTACATATATATGATCTTTTCAAGGTTTTAAAAGAAATTTGAATAGATTTTGTGCATAGATTTTATATCTCATCGTTGTTTGTACATCCTAGAATACCCATGTTTTATCAGGACTCACACTGCTTATATTTGAGGTTTGGTATGAAATGGGTGATAACTAGCTTTATTACAATAGGTCACACCTAATGGAAAGTGAAGGTGAAATATCACCAATCATCTACCTTTGATTATTTTGTCTATAATGAGAAATAATTATATGGTTTAACTATATATTTCAAGATAGGTTTTCCAAGATTTATTGTGTCAAAAATAAAAATTCCGGTAGGTTTTTACATATTGCTGACGGGATACCACTTCATACATATTATAGAGAGATTCCTAGTGGTCCATCTAGTAAGGATATACATTGGGGAGATTGTACTCCATAATGAGGCTCCATGGTATTTCACATATAACAGGGACACTTATTTCACGTCATGGTTCATGTATAATTTGCAGAATGTATATTGTATAATATGGCTTCTGAGCATGAAAAACCCTCATTATATCGATAATCAATTAGATTTTATGATTTAAGTGATGGATGAAATTATGTATTCATTTTTTAGGGACAATGGACATATTTAGAAAAACATATAACCACTTTTGTGTTCACTTACAAATACATATTTAAATTCTATATCCATAGGTCTCCATATATGTTCTTATACGGTAGGCTTTGGTTATCACCTATTTTTTGGTTGGTGTTAGAGAAGGAAACACTACATGCACCAATTATCATTTTGTAATCTATAGTACTTGTGAAACTTGTAACATCCCAAGTAAATAAATAATTAGACATTTTCATATTTATTAATATTTGTGAATTAAGTATTAAGTTTACTTAAAAAGGGTTTCTATGTTCGATAGAGTACCTGATACGCAACAACATGTTTCTTTGAAATCTTACGTTTCACCCTAATAATATAATATTATTATTTTAAATGGTAGTTAACTCCTAGCCGTTTTATTGGAGGGAATGAATGTAACTAACTTAAATATTATTATACATGTTTTTTAAATTTATTTACTTTTATCCAATAAATGTTAGAGGCTTAAAATGTTAATGAATCTAATTTTAGCATAATTTACATCAAAAGGTCAATTTACCACCTTTTAACGGTGAACCATATTTAATTATATTTTTGGTCACTTTAATACATTCCATTTTACCAAATAAAATTATTTTTTAGATTGGTGACCTCAAAATTATCTTTTTGAAAATTTTTGGAATTTTTTTGATAAAGTTCATTTTTTAAATGAATAGTGAAACATATTGTATTTTAATTCAAAACGGTGTATTAATATAATCTATTTATATAGTTATATTATCTTTTTAATTGGTTTTAAATTAGAATTAGAATATATTTTTACCATTTAATCCAATATGGGTCATTGTAATTATTTTCACTTTGAAATTGGACAGAAACATTTGTCATTCATTGGATAGTTATTTTTCATAAAATCACACTATTTGTTTTAACAACATGAATTAATTTTAAATTAATTAATACAACTTATATAGTTTTAATTTGGTAAAATATACTTTATTTTTGAATTCTTAATATCAAATATAGCTTAGGATTAATTTTTGGTAGTTTTCTGAAAACATCAATTTTTTATGAATTGTGAAACCACATAGTAGTAGTTAAAAAACTGACTTCTTTCATTTAAATGTAATTATACCGCTTCTGTGAGTTTATTTTAAAAAATATAAGATACACGGTTAATATCATGAAGTAAAATGTGGTACAATAAGATTAAAATAATTTTTGATGAATAATAACATTTGAATTTTATTTAACGCGGTTAAAGGTGAATAGGATAATTCAATGTAAAAAGAATATTATAATAATTTAAAATTACCTTAACACATTTCCTAACCTTATTGGATGTGTAATGGCCGAACATGGGAATTCTTGGGTCTATTTTGGGTCCCCCTGGAGCCACTTATGAATGATAATAAAACATTATTTTATTGATGTAACATCCTAGGTAAATAAAGAATAATACATTTTCATATTTATTAATATTTTAGAATTAAATATTAATTTTACTTTAAATGGGTTGATATATTCGATAGCGTACCCGATACGCAACAAAGAGCTTCTTTGAAATCTTACGTTGCACACTAGTAATAAAATAATATTATTTTAAATGTTAGTTAACACATAGCCGTTGTATTGGTGAGAATGAATAGAAATAACTAAAATATGATTATATATGTTTTTTAAATGTTTTTATATTTATCCAATAAAATATAAAGGCTTAAAATAAGGAAAAAATTCAATTTTAAGTCATGTATACTCTATTTTGCACTAAAAGGTCAAAATATCGCCTTTTGATGGTGAACCCTCTTTAAATAAAGTATTGGCCACTCTTATACATTATATTAGAACAAATAAAACTATTAATAGAATCGGTACATCAAAATTTACTTTGTGTAAATTTTTGGTATTTTTCTGATAAAGTTCATTTTTTTAATGAATAGTGAAAAATGTTGTATTTTAATTCAAAACCTCTTTTAAATATAATTTATTAATATGATTAGATAATCTTTTGAAGTGGTTTTAAAGTGAAATTAGAATATATTTATACCATTTAATACAATAGTGGTCGTTAGAATTAATTTTACTTTGAAATTGGACTTAAACTAGTGTCAATCTTTTGATACTAATTGTTTCTTAAAAACACGCTATTTACTCTGACAGCGGGAATTAATTATTAAATTAATTAATTCAACTTATATGTTTTGAATTTTGTAAAATAGACATCATTTTTGAATTCAGAATATCAAATATAGCTTAGGGAGAATTTTTGGTATTTTTCTGAAAAACTTCAATTTTTGATGAATAGTGAAACCACTAACTGGTACTTAAAAAATTAATTTTTTTTCGTTTAAATGAAATTTTACCACCTATGTGTTTTGAATTTCAAAAATACAACATACATGGTTGTCATTAACAAGTAAAATGTGGTTCAATGGGATTAAAATAATTTTTTTTGGTGAATAGGAACTTTTATGTTTTTAATCACGATTAGATGTAATTAGTGTAATTTAAGATAAAAATAATGTTTTAATAATATGAAATGACCTAGAAAAATGTACTAACCTTATTGGATGTGTCATTTCCGACCGAGACAATACATGGGTCAACTTGGGGACCCCATGGAGCCACTTTGGTAGGAAAATGACATTAATATCTTTTTATTTAATGTTGAAATAAAAATGTCACAAACATGAGTTGTTTTACTAAAACAATTTTTATATGAGGTTATAAAAGTCAGATTTTTGACTATAAATAATCATTGGAAAGATAAGAATATTTAATACATCATAGTATTTTTTTATTATTTTTATACATTAAATAAATTTAATTATTTATGACATCATGATGATGCAGAGATTACCTCATTATTTAACGATTTAAATAAAATGGAAGGATACTGTAAAATATAAGACATACACATGTTAAAAACCTATTGTATGGGTGTATTTAGAACCTTTATCACCTTATCCTCGAAACACATCAATGTGGGATCATTAAAATCCTAAACTCATTCTAAAATAAAGTATCATTTCCTTACATTCTAAGAGTGCCCCTCCTCTCCTCTTATAAAAGGCCCCCACCTCTACCTCCTTACCCACACCTCTCAAGCCTTTGGCTCAGACAAACCCTTCCCATTTCGTCTCTTCACATCCCTCTCTTACTCCTAGAAGCCTCACTTTGGGCAGAAGTCTTCCCAAAGGAGCCTTTGAGCTCAAATCAAAAAGAGTTACCCGATTTAAAGGTAGTGTCTTCTCTTGTGTTCTTTTGATTTATTTTGCTTCTCCAACACACTTTAAACTCTTTTTATTCATTTATTTTGTAACAAATACAGTATATTAAATATACTATGATGTTTTTATAATAAATATTCAAGCTACACTTACACACACCTTCATCTAATGGTTAAAGAACATACTGTTTCTCTGGATGGAGAATTTCTGCCTCACGAAATGATGATTGTTCAAAACTCATATAACACCTTCAAAGGTGTCCATTAAGATGTAAATATATTTATATATGATATATAATATGTTCATGTTTTACTTAAGCTTCTGTATTTTTCATTTATGGCATACCTTTATGGTTTCCATTATGGGTAAACACAATATCTTCATTTTAGGAAGTGCAGACAACCGCCCCCTCAAAGTGATTTGATTCGTTAACACCATATGTGGTACGTATAAAGGATAAATTTAATGATATTATATATGATACCATAATTTAATTATAATACATTTATGTATCATTATGTTTTAATTCCATTAAATATGAAATAGAAATGGAAGAAGCGTTCATGCGTACGTACGGCTTACCATCTCTATGAACGGTGCATTTCATTTCTTACCTCTAAATGATTATATAATATTATAAATGCATGTATATACTGGATATATATGATATATATGGCATCTAAACCATTAATATAATTCTTGAGATAATGTATATTTGACTACGTGAACAACTTGTAAATATAAGAAGTTCACTTTTGACTCAAGTACCGAATATCAACAAAACGACCATTATTATCCTAAATAATTACATAGTGTTCATGACAAGGTAATAGGTGATATAAAAGGAATAATGAACTTAAAAAAGGTTCTTAAGAAATTAGAAATAAACTCATGTTTATTATTCAGGAGGTTAAAGAACGATCAAGTCAAGTCAGACCCGAGGTAAGGGACTTCGTCTCAATCTCCTTTAATTGAGGCATATTTCATTCTATACGGTGTATAAACCCCTTTGACTTTTACTTTTATACAAAAGGTATATTTTTCTACGAAGTGTTTTACAAAATGAAAAAAAGGAATGTTTCTTTTAACGTACGCATTGACAACGACCTTTTCTGCCGCCACGAGTATTATTTGGTCTTTGGATTCCTCAAAAAGCCGTAATGTTTTTTTAAATGAAATAAATACCATATACTCTGTTATGTATTTTGGTATTGAAAATGGTTTTTATAATGGATTTGTTATGTGAATATATTTAAGTTATATATTGTGATCAAAATGTGGAAATGTTTTCTTTCCATTATGTTTGTTTTATGTCTTATGATTTTATAATACTTGGACATTTGACGGGTGGTTTCATGATAAACCATATGACGGGTGGTGCCGTGAATACCAGGACGGGTGGTTATGATATAACCTCCAATGCATTGGGTATGGAAGTCGACCGTATGGCTATTCCATTAAGTGATATGTGTGGAAGTCGACCGTATGGTTATTCCACTTAAGTATGTTTATGTCCCAAGTTACCTTTTTATGTTATGTGTTATTTATATGGGTTGTATGGTAATCTTTTGGTTACAAAAGGGTAAGTAATGATATTTTATTCAGTGAGGAGTTTTTACTACTTCATAAAGGTGAAGGTATTACTTTGATAAAGTATACATGGTTTAATTGATGTTTGAAAAACTAACAGTTTTCATTCTTTGTGTATCTCTTACTAAGCTTTTTATGCTCACCCCAAGTTTTTTGAAATGTTTTGCACAGGACTTAATGTGGAATAGGTTCATGGATGGGATCAAGGGAAAGTCATGCTATATAAAACATGGAACTAGACATGTTCCTTTTTAAGAGTTTTTATTTCATGGAATCTTAGTAGAAGTGTCTACTTTCTAATATTTTGAGATGTAATAGTTATGTACTAATTCTCTAAAACTCTAAACCTGAAAAGATCATCAATGTGAATTATTCATTTAATCGAATATTAAGTAGGGTTTAAGGTTGGGGCCTTATAGTTGGTATCAGAGGTCGGTTTAGATAACCGTAGAAGTTAGAATTCTATTAAATTATTATCCAAAAATATTTTTTTGGTCAAATTGAAATGATATAGAATTTGAAGATTACCATGTTGCTTCATCTAAGACATGTCTGTTCAGAATGGTTTTCCATAGAGGAAACAGAGAAGATTTTCTAGGAAGGCATACAAAGTGTAATGACCTTTTGAATCAGCAACCAGAGATGGTCAGAATCAGAATTGAGCAGTTTACCGCACTGATGGATCAGTTGAATCAGTTGATAAATGGTGGTTGTGTTTATTGATGATATTTTGGTGTTTTCTAAAAGTAAAGAGGAGAATGAAAGTCATTTAAGTGTTATCTTGCAAACCTTAAAAGAAAATAAACTGTATGGAAAATTCAGTAATTGTGAGTTCTGGTTACAACAAATTTCTTTCCTTGGTCATATTGTATCTAAAGATGGAATAACTGTGGATCCTGCAAAAACAAGAGTTGTTGAAGAATGGTCATGACCCACAAATGTAACCGAGATCTGTAGTTTTCTTGGTTTGGCAGGTTACTACCGAAGGTTTGTTGAAAATTTTTCACGGTTATCTAGTCCAATGACTAAGCTAACTCAGAAGGGTGCTAAGTTTATCTGGACAAATTAATGTGATGATTGTTTTCAGGAGTTGAAAAGAAGATTGGTGAATGCTCCAGTTTTGGCACTTCCTTCCAGGAATGGTGAGTTTGTTATATATAGTGATGCTTCGTTGAAGGGAATTGGATGTGTCATTATGTATAATGACTAGGAAATTTCTTATGCTTCATGTCAGTTGAAAACTAATGAGGTAAATTACCCTACACATGATTTGGAATTAGCTGTTGTTGTTTTTTCTCTAAATATTTGGAGGCATCATTTGTATGGAGTAAAGTTTGAAATATATACTGATAACAAGAGTTTAAAGTATATATTCACTTAGAAATAATTGAACATGAGACAGAGGAGATGGCTAAATTAATCAAGGATTATGATTGTACAATTCATTACCATCCGGGAAAACCAAATAAAGTGGCTGATGATTTGAGTCGAAAAAGTAATGCTTCATTAACCATGATACGTTTGGAACGAGATCCTTTTGTTTTTGATTTGATGAACTTTGGAATAGAAGTTGTTGGTTTAGGAATTTCTTCTGTTTTGTTTCAGGTATCAGTGAGATCATACCTATCAAACATAATTAAGCAAGCATAGAAGTAAGGCAGTGAGTTGCAGAAAAAGGTAGAGCTGGTTCAGAAGGGTAAGTTGCCTGAATTTCATATTGATAATGATTGTGTTTTGATATTTGGGAAGAGATTATGTGTGCCTTGTGATTCACAGTTGAAGAATGAGTTGTTATGTGAGGCTCATAGTTCCCCGTTTTCAGTTCATCCTAGCAGTACTAATTATACAGAGATCTACGAGAGTAATATTGGTGGGATGGAATGAAAAGGTATATTGATGATTTTATTGTGAAGTGTTTGACTTGTAAGCAGGTTAAAGCATAGTGTCAGTTACCGAAAGGGATGCTTCAGCCTTTACCAGTGCTAGAGTAGAAATGGGGAAATATATCCATGGACTTTGTTGTGGGATTACCAAAGACATCTCGAGGTAATAATGTAATCTGGGTTATTGTTGATCGCTTGACTAAATCTTCTCATTTCCTTCCTATTCGAGATACTTTGTCTCTAGATCAACTTGATCGGTTGTATCTTAAAGAGATAGTCAGGTTGCATGGAGTTACCCTCTCCATTTTATCTGATCGTGATCTCAGGTTTACTTCTAACTTTTGGAAAGGCCTTCAAAAGTCGTTGGGTATTGAATTAAATTTTATTATAGCTTTTCATCCTCAATCAGACAGGCAGTCAGAATGAACAATTCAGACCTTGGAGGATATGCTACCTGCTTGTTCGATGGATTATCAGGGAAGTTGGGACCAACATCTTTCCTTGGTTTAATTTTCGTATAATAATAGTTTTCATTCCAATATACATATGGCTCCATTTGAAGCATTATATGGTAAACGGTGTCGAACTCCAACTTTTTGGGATGAAGTGGGTGAAAGGAAGCTGATGGTACCAGAATTGGTATAAGAGATGGCATAAAAAGTTCAGTTGATTCAAAAACACATGAAAACAGCTCAGAGCAGACAGAAGAGTTATGCGGATAACCGGAGGAAGGATTTATCTTTCGAGGTAGGTGATCATGTTTTTTCTCAAAGTTTCACCATGGAAAAGTGTGATACGATTTTGTAAGAAAGAGAAGCTAAGTCCAAGGTTCATTGGACCATATGAAATTCTATAGAAAGTTGGATCAGTTGCTTACCGAGTGGCTTTACCTCCGAGTTTATCTCAGGTACACAATGTTTTTCATGTTTTGATGTTGAGAAAGTATATGCCAGATCCATCTCATGTTTTGAGCAGAGGGGTAGTTCAGTTGGAAGAGAATCTCTTATATGAAGAACAACTAGTCCAGATTCTTGACCGAAGAGAGCAAGTGTTGCGAAATAAGGTAATTCACCAGGTAAAGGTTTTGTGAAAAAACCATATGGTTGAAGAGGCAACGTGGGAATCTGAAAATGCTATGAGGGATAAATACCCCCACTTATTTTGATAAGTGAATAAAATTGCGAGGATGCAATTCCCAAAAGGGGGAAGGATGTAACATCTCAGGTAAATAAAGAATAATACATTTTTATATTTATTAATATTTGTGAATTAAATATTAATTTTACTTTAAAGGGGTTGCTATGTTCGATAGCGTACCCGATACGCAACAAAGAGTTTCTTTGAAATCTTACGTTGCACACTAGTAATAAAATAATATTATTTTAAATGTTAGTTAACACGTAGCCATTGTATTGGCGGGAATGAATAGAAATAACTAAAATATGATTATATATGTTTTTTAAATGTTTTTATATTTATCCAATAAAAGATGAAGGCTTAAAATAAAAAAAATTCAATTTTAAGGTATGTATACTCTATTTTTCACTAAAAGGTCGAACTATCGCCTCTTGATGGCGAACCCTCTTTAAATAAAGTTTTGGTCATTCCTATACATTATATTTGACCAAATAAAACTATTCTTTAGAATCGAAACATCATAATTTACTTTGTGTAAATTTTTGGTATTTTTTCAATAAAGTTCATTTTTTAATGAATAGTGAAAAATGTTGTATTTTAATTCAAAACCACTTTTTAATATAATTTATTAAAATGATTAGATAATCATTTTAAGTGGTTTTAAAGTGAAATTATAATATATTTTTACCATTTAATCCAATAGTGGTCGTTGGAATTAATTTCACTTTTGAAATTGGACTTAAACTAGTGTCAATCTTGTGATACTTATTGTTTCATAAAAACACGTTATTTGCTCTGACATCGAGAATTAATTAATGAAACTTATATGTTTTGAATTTTTTAAAATAGACATCATTTTTGAATTCAGAATATCAAATATAGCTTAGGGTGAATTTTTGATATTTTTCTGAAAAACATAAATTTTTGATGAATAGTGAAACCCCTAAGTGGTACTTAAAAAACTGATTTTTTTCAATTAAATGAAATTTTACCACCTCTGTGTTTTTAATTTCAAAAATCCGACATACATGGTTGTCATTAGGATGTAAAATTTTGTTCAATGGGATTAAAATAATTTTTTTGGTGAATAGTAACTTTTAAGTTTTTAATCGCGATTAGATGTAATTAGTGTAATTTAAGATAAAAATAATATTTTAATAATATGAAATGACCTAGACACATGTCCTACCCTTATTGGATGTGTCATGGCCGACCAAGACAATCCATGGGTCAACTTGGGGACCCCATGGATCCACTTTGGTAGGAAAATGACATTAATATCTTTTTATTTAATGTCAAAATAAAAATTTCACAAACATGAGTTGTTTTACTAAAACAATTTTTACATGGGGTTATACAAGTCAGATTTTGGACTATATGTAATAATTGTAATGATAAAAATATTTCATACATCATAGTATTTTTTTTATTAATTTTTAGACATTAAATAAATTTAATTATTTATGACATCATGATGATGCAGCGATTACCTCATTATTTAACGATTTAAATAAAAAGGAAGGATAATGTAAAATCTAAGACCTAAACATGTCAAAAACCTATTGTATGGGTGGATTTAGAATCCTTATCACCTTATCCTCGAAAAACATCAATGTGGGACCATTAAAATCCGAAACTCATTCTAAAATAAAGCAACATTTCCTTACATTCCAAGAGTGCCCCTCCTATCCTCTTATAAAAGCCCCCCACCTCTACCTCCTTACCCACACCTCTTAAGCCTTTGGCTCGACCAACCCCTGCCCATTTTGTCTCTCCAAATCCCTCTATTACTCCTAGAAGCCTCACTTTGGGCAGAAGTCTTCCCAAGGAAGCCTTTGAGCTCAAATCAAAAAGAGTTACCCGATTTAAAGGTAGTGTCTTCTCTTGTGTTCTTTTATTTTATTTTGCTTCTCCAACCCCCTAAAATCTTTTTATTCATTTATTATGTAAATACTCTAGTATCTACAATATACTAGGATCTTTTTATAATATTTATTCGAGCTACACTTACACACACCTTCATCTAATGGTTAAAGAACATACTGTTTCTGTGGATGGCGAATTTCTGCCTCACGAAATGATGATTGTTCAGCACTCATATAACACCTTCAAAGGTGGCCATTAATATTTCAATATATTTATATATAATATATAATATGTTTATTTTTTACTTAATCTTATGTATTTTTCATTTATGGCATACCTTTATGGTTTCCATTATGGGTAAACGCGATATCTTTATTTTAGGAAGTGCGGACTACCGCCCCCTCAAAGTGATTTGATTCGTTAACACCATATGTTGTACATATAAAGGATAAATTTAATGATATTATATATGATACCATACTGTAATTATAATACAATTATGTATCATTATGTTTTAATTCTATTAAATATGAAATAGAAATGGAAGTAGCGTTCATGCGTACGTACGGCTTACCATCTCCATTAATGGTGCATTTCATTTCTTACCTCTAAATGATTATGTAATATTATAAATGAATGTATATACTAGAAATATATGATTTATATGACATCTAAATCATGAATATCATTCTTGAGATAATGGATATTTGACTACGTGAACAACTTGTAAATATAAGAAGTTCACTTTTGACTCAAGTACCAAATATCGACAAAATGACCATTATTATCCTAAATAATCACATAGTGTTCATGACAAGGTAATAGGTGATATAAAAGGAATAATGAACTTGAAAAAGGTTTTTAGGAAGTAGAAATTAAATCATGTTTATTATTCATGATGTTAAAGAACGATCGAGTCAAGTCAGACCCGAGGTAATGGACTTCGTCTCAATATCCTTTCATTGAGGCATATTTCATTCTATACGGTGTATAAACCCCATTGACTTTTACTTTTATACAAAAGGAATATTTTTCTATAAAGCGTTTACTAAATTACAAAAAGGAATGTTTCTTTTAAAGTATGCAGTGACAATGACCTTTTCCGCCACCACGAGTATTATTTGGTATTTGGGTTCCTCAATAAGCCGTAATGTTTTTTATAAATGAAATAAATACCATATACTCTTTTATGTATTTTGGAATTGAAAATGGTTTTTATAATGGATTTGTAATGTCAATATATTTAGGTGATATATTGTGATCGGAATGTGGAAATTGTTTCTTTCCATTATGTTTGTTTTATGTCTTATGATTTTATAATGGTACTTGGACATTTGACGAGTGGTTACATGATAAACCATATGACGGGTGGTGCCGTGAATACCAGGATGGGTGGTTACATTATAACCTCCAATGCATTGGGTATGGAAGTCGGCCGTATGGCTATTCCATTAAGTGATATGTGTGGAAGTCGACCGTATGGTTATTCCACTTAAGTATGTTTATGTCCCAAGTTACCTTCATATGTTATTTGTTCTTTATATGGGTTTTATGGTAATCTTTTTGTTACAAAAGCGTAAGTAATGATATTTTATTCAGTGAAGAGTTTTTACTACTTCATAAAGGTGGAGGTATTACTTTGATAAAGTATACATGGTTTACTTGATGTTTGAAAAATTAATTGTTTCAATATTTGTGTATCCCTTATTGAGCTTTTTATGGTCACCCGAAGTTTTTTGAAATGTTTTGCACAGGGCTTAATGTGGAGTAGGGTCAAGGATGGGATCAAGGGAAAGTTATGCTATCTAAAACTTGGAACTAGACTTGTTTATTTTTAAGAGTTTTTATTTTATGGAATCTTAGCAGAAGTGTCTACTTTTTAATCTTTTGAGATGTAATAGTTATGTCCTAATTCTCTAAAACTCTAAACCTGAAAATATCCTCAATGTGTATTATTCATTTAATTAAATATTATGTAAGGTTTAAGGCCGGGGCCTTATAATTTAACTTAATGTAAGGGACAGAATTACATAAACCAATATCTCTTTGTAAATTAATTTTTATATGGTGTTATATAAGTTATCCTTTTGACTATATATATTATTAGGAAATCTAAAATCATTTAATACATCATGGTATTTGTTTTATAATTTTTAGACATCAAATAAATTAAATTATTTATGACACAATAATGATGCAGTGTTTACCTCAATAATAAATCATTTAAATAAATAAGTTTATAAATATTACAATAAAATCCAAAACATGTCCAATTATTATTGGATGATTTTATTTCAACCATTAGTAGTCTTATATTAGAATATAATGATTATTGGTCCTTTAGAAACTTATTATCATTATATAATAAAATAATATTTTCACACTTTCCTAAAGAGCCCCTCTTCCACCTTATAAAAGGAGACCATTTATAAACAATCCCTCACAACTCTTAGACCATTTGAATCATCTAAACTCTGACCAATTAATCTCCCTAAATCCCTCTCTTACACCAAGAAGCTTTACCTTAGGTAGGAAGCACTTCAAAAAACTCTTTTGGTTCAAACCAAAGGGAGTTACCCAAATTTAAGGTAATAGTTTCTCATAACTTATTTTATTTTATTTTACTTCTCTAACACCTAAAATATTTTTATTACATTTTTTTATGAAAAACAAATTATCCTAAATATACTAGGATATTTTTATGATAAGGATTATAACTAAACTTACACACACCTCTATCTAAAGGGTAAAGAACATGCTGTTTTTGTGGATGGAAAACTAAGGCCTCACGAAACGATGATTGTTCGATTATCCCCTACCACCTATTATGGAGGAAATTATGATTAAACTATATTTATCAATGATATATATTATATTTATGTTTTCTTTATGCTTATATATATATTTTTTATATCATACCTTTATGGTTTCCATTATGGTTAAATGCGATAATTTCATTTGAGGAACTGCGGACTACCGCCCCCTCAATGTGATATGACTCGTTAATGCCTTATGTAGGAAATGTACAATATGGACTTAATAATATTATATATGATATTATACTATAATTATAATATAACTATGTATCATTATGTTTTAATACCCTTAAAATAATAAATATAAATGGATGTAGCGTTCATGCGTACGTACGGCTTACCGTATCCATGTATGGTACATTTCATTTATTATCTCTAAAGGTTATGTATTATTGTAAATATAGGTATATAATGGATTTATATGATATATATTATATATTAATCATGAATAAAATTATGAAGATAATAGATATTTTAACACATGAACAACTTGTAACTTTACGGGGTTCATTTTTTACTCAAGTATCAGATATTGACAAAACAACCGTTATTATCATAAATGATTGCATAATGTTTATAAAATAGTAATAATAGATATAAAAGGAATAATAAAAATGGAAAATATTCTTAAGAAAGTAGAAATTAAATTTATTTTATTATTCATGAGATTAAATAACGATCAAGTTATGTCGGACACGAGGTAAGGGACTTCGTCTCAATCTCATTTCTTTGAGGAATATTTTGATTTTATACACAACTTTCTTTTATATGCTATAAAAAAACATTTGACATATAATTTCATTCACTGAGAATCTTTTTCAACGAAATGTTTTACTAAATGACAAAAAAGAATGTTTCTTTATTACATAAGCGGTGACAACGACCTTTCCACTGTCGCGAGTATTATTTGATTTATGGCTTCCTTAACAAACTGTAATGTTTTAAAAAGAAAATTAAATACTGTATAATCTTTTTACATATTTTGGTATTGAAAATGGGTTTTAGAATGTATTTATTATTTAAATGTATTTAAATGATATATTGTGATTGAAGTGAGGGAATGTTATATTTCCTTTATGTTTGTTTTATTTGTTGTGAATATATTATGGTTCTTGGGCATTGTTTATGAATACAGTTGGTTTGGTGATAAACATAGGATAGGTGGACACGAGATAGCTCTCCATGGAATTGGGTAACATGACGGAAGTAAATGTGAATGTTTCTCCTAAGAGATTTTGGGAATATATTGTGATGGTTATTCCCAATGTAACTCCCTAGGTTAATGTGTAAGCTACAGCATAAGTATGTTATGTATGCCACAAGTTACCTTTATGATTTATGATATCTATGTGTTATTCATAAATCTCATGATATCATTGGGTAAGTAAAAGAGTTTATGTTTTGAATGATTTTTTAAAATAATGTTTTTTTCATTGTTTTATAACCTTTTCTAAGATTTTTTTTCTCATCCCATGTTTTTATATGTTTCCACGGGACATAAAGATGAATAGGGTCAAGGATGGGATCAAGGAAAATTCATGTTGTCTAAAACATGCAACTAGACATGAATTTTTTTTGAAGAGTTTTTATTTTATGAAAAAAATGGAAACTGGGTAGAAGTGTATACTTTTTAATCTTTTGATATGTATATGTTATGACCTAACTCTCTAAAACTATAAACCTAAAAAGATACTCAATGTGAAATATTTGTTTAATTAAATATTATGTAATGTTTAAGGCCAAGTCCTTATAGTTAGTATTAGAGGTCAGTTTATGGAACATTAGGAGTTAGGGTATTGTTAAATTGATATCCAAAAATTAATTTATGTTAAATATATAGCATTTATTGATAACCATGTTTCTTCGCATAAGATATTTCTATGTTCAGAATGGTTTTCCGTAGAGGAAATAGGGTTGCTATGTTGGGATGACATCAAGAAGAAGACAACCTTCCAAATCAGAAACCTAAGATAGTCAGAATCAGAACTGAATAGTTTGTTGCAGTGATGGAACAATTGACTCAGGCTATAAATGGTGGTGGTATCCATGCACGAGATCAGCCATACCAGCCGCAGAGGAACATGACTATAGTGGAGCACTTCATGAGGTAACATCCCCAATCATTAAGAGGATCATCTAACCCTGTGCTAACAGAAGGGTGGATTAAAGCATTGGAATTTTTTTGATGTTAAGGGGTGTTCAAGACATAAAAAGGTTAGTCTTGTTGTTTACTGTTTTGAAGGTGAAGCTGATCATTGGTGGTCGATGGTGAAAAATATCAGGGATAGTGAGGGCATTTATTTTGTTGATTAGGGTGAATTCAAAGGTATCTTTCATGAGAAATATTTTCCTAAGGTAGTTCATCTTAAGATGGAAAAAAAATTCCTAGAATTATGGGAGGAGGATGACTCAGTGGCAGCTTATGAAGAAAAATTCACCCGACTAAGAAAAGTATGATCTAAATTTCATACGAGATCTTGATAGTAAAATCACCCATTTTTACTCAGGATTAAAGCCAATGTATCGAAGAAATTTAGCTTCTCTTGAGTTCAAAAGATACGAAAACCATGTTCATTGTTCGAATAAGGTGGAAAAGGAGTTTTCTGATGAACATGTGTTCTTTGAAAAATAATATAATAAGAGGTTGAGGTGGCAGGATAAAGGGAAAAATCTTCAAAAAAGTCATATGGTATGAAACTTAAGTTTTTAGTTTCTGAAAATTGTGGTAAAAAACATGATGGGGAATGTCTTTTGAATTATGGTATGTTCTACCTATGTGGTAAAATGAGACATAAGGATCATAATTTCACTGAAGAAGATCAAGGTAATGGTAAGAAATAATATCATTTACAATCAGTAAGAAGTTTTAAGTGAAATGAAATGGGTCATTATGAAAAGGAGTGTCCAACGAAGAACTCAACTAAGAGAAAGCAACCAAACTACAAGCATAAAGTGGTGGTAAAATCCTTTGCAACCACATCAGCAGATGTTGGACCATCAAATTAAGTAGTATCAGGTACACTATTTTTTAGTTCACATTATGCCAATGTGTTGTTTGATTCAGGGTCTACACACTCTTTCATTTCTGAGAATTTTACTAGTAATTTAGGACTTCCATCTCATGATATGAATACTAAACATATGGTTAAAACACCTGGAGAAAATGTTGAGACAATAAGAAAAAATAAGAACCTTAATGTCCTTGTGTTCGGAAAGAATCTACCTGCAAACCTTATTGTTTTGCCTCTAGTAGAGTTTGATGTTGTTTTGGGCATGGAATGGTTGTCAGTTTGTCATGCTAAGATTGACTGCAGAGCTAAAGATGTTTCATTTAAAGAATGATTTACAGTTTTTTTACAAGAATGAACCCTTGATTTTGATAGCATATCAGGATGCTAAGAAACTATTAAAATATGGAAATGAATGTTACCTTTTACATATTGTTGAAAACAAAGAAACTTTCCAGATTAATGATGTGCTAGTGGAAAATGAGTATCATGATGTCTATCCTAAAGAGTTTCATAGTATTATACCTGATTGGGAAGTTGAATTTACAGTTGACTTAGTTCCGGATGCTAAGCCAATTTAAAAACCCCCTTATCAAAAGGCTCAAATTGAATATTTAGAGGTAAAGAATAAAATGTAAGAGTTATTAGATAAAGGGTTTATTCGACTTAGCATGTCACCATGGGTTGATCCTGACTTTTATATTAAAAAGAAAGATTGTTCAATGAGACATTGCATTTATTATAGGGAATTGAATAATATCACTGTTAAGAACAAATATCCTTTGCCTCATATCGATGATTTGTTTGATCAGCTATAGGGAGATCAATAATTTTCAGAGATTGACTTGAGATCGGGGTACCATCAGTTGAAAGTAAAAGAAGTATACATTACAAAGACCATGTTTCAGACTAGATATGACCATTATGAATATGTAGTTATGCCTTTTGGTTTAACCAATGCACCTACTGTATTCATGGATCTTATGAATAGAATATTCCGTGAGTTCTTGGATATGTTTGTGGTTGTGTTCATTGATGATATTTTGGTTTATTCAAAAATTAAAGAGGAGAATGAATTTCATTTAAGGTTTGTCTTGCAAACCTTAAAATAAAAGAAACGATTTGGTAAATTCAGCAAGTTTGAGGTTTGGAAGCATCAAATTTCATTCTTTGGTAACATTGTATCAAAAAATGGTATAAATGTTGATCCTACTAAAACAAAAGTTGTTGAATAATGTCTAAGACCCACAAATATAACCACGATCCGTAGTTTTCTTGGATTGGAAGGTTATTACCAGAGGTTTTTTGAAAAAATTTCATGGTTATCTAGCCCAATGACTAAGTTAAATTGAAAAGGAGTTTTGTTCATTTTGAAAAAAGAATGTGATGATTGTTTTCAGGAATTGAAAAGAAGATTGGTGAATGCTCTAGTTTTGGTAATTCCTTTCAGAAATGGTGAGTATGTTATCTACAGTGATTCTTCATTAAAAGTAATTTGTTGTGTCCTTTTGCTGAATGATCAGTTAATTGCTTATGCTTCATGTTAGTTGAAACCTCATGAGTTAAATTACCCTACTCATGATTTGGAATTAGCTGCTGTTATTTTTTCTTTAAAAATTTGGAGGCATCATTTTTTTGGAGTTAAATGTGAAATATATACTGAGAAAAATAGTTTAAAGTATATATTAACTTAGAAATAATTGAACATGAGACATAGGAGATGGATAGAAATAATCAAGGATTATAGTTGCACGATTATGTACAATCCGGGAAAATCTAATAAAGTGGCTGATGCTTTGAGTCGAAAAAGTAATGCTTCATTAACCATGGTACATTTTGAATGAGATCCTTTGGTATTTGATTTGATTAAATTTGGAATAGATGTTGTTGGTGTAGGAAATTCTTCTGTTTTGTTTCAGGTGTCATTGAAATCATCTCTATTAGACAAAATTAAGCAAGCGCAGAAGGAAGATAGTGAGTTACAGAAAAAGGTAGAGTTGGTTCAGGAGGGAAATTTTCCTGATTTTAACATTGATAATGACTGTGCTTTTATGTTTGGGAAATGATTATGTGTTCCTTGTGATTCACAGTAGAAGAATGAGTTGTTATGTGTTGCTCATAGGTCCCCATTTTCAGTTCATCCTGGCAGTAATAAGATGTAAAGAGATCATCAAGAGTATTACTGGTGTGATGGAATTAAAAATTATATTTTTGATTTTACTATGAAGTGTTTGACTTGTCAGCAATTTAAAGGAGATCGGAAGATACCGAAAGGGATGCTTTAGTCTTTATCGGTTCTAGATTGGAAATGAGAAAATATATCCATGGACTTTGTTGTGGAATTACCAGACATCTCAAGATAATAATTCTATTTGGGTTAAAGATGATAGATTGACTAAATCTGTTCATTTACGTCTTATTCATGATACTTTGTATCTAGATCAACTTTCTCGGTTGTACGTTAAAGAGATAGTCAAGTTTCTTGGGGTTCCCCACTCCATTGTATCTGATCATGATCCCAAGTTACTTCTATCTTTTGGAAAGGCCTTCAGAAGTCATTGGGTACTGAATTAAATTTTCATAAAACTTTTAATCCTCAATCAGATGGATATTCAGAATGAAAAATTCCGACCATAAAGGATATGCTACGTGCTTGTTCAATGGATTACCATGGAAAATGGGATCAACAACATTCATTGGTTGAATTTTCTTATAATAATAGTTTTCATTCCAGTATACAGATGGCTCCATTTGAGGCATTATATGGAAATTATTGTCGAACTCCAGCTTTTTGGGATGAAGTATGTGAATGGAAGCTGATGGGACTAGGATTGGTAGAAGTAATGGTAGAGAAACTTTCATTGATTCAGAACAACATGAGAACAGTTCAGAATAGACAAAAAAGTTATGCGGATAACCAGTGGAAGGATATTTATTTTGAGGTATGTGATAATGTCGTTCTCAATGTTTCTCCATGGAAATTTGTGATGTGTTTTTGTATTAAGGGCAATTTGGGTCTGAGGTTCATTGGAACTTATAAAATTCTGGAGAATGTTAGATCCATTGAGTATAAAGTGGCTTTACCTCCATGTTTATCCTAGGTAAACATTGTTCTTTATGTTTTAATATTGATAAAGTATATGCTGAATACATCTCATATTCGGAGTCTATAGGTATTTCAGTTGGAAGAAATTCTCTCTTATGAAGAACCACCAGTCTAGATTCTTGACCATAGAGTGAAAGTTTTTCTAAATAAGGAAATTCACCAGGTAAAGGTTTTGTGGAAAAAACAATATGGAAGAAGAGGTAATGTGGAATTCTAAAAATGCTATGAGGGATAAATACCCCCACTTATTTTGATAAGTGAATAAAATTGTGAGGACGCAATTCCCAAAAGGGGTGAAGGATGTAACATCCCAAGTAAATATAGAATAATAATTTTTCATATTTAATAATATTTTTGAATTAAATATTAATTTTACATGAAAAGGGTTTCTATGTTCGATAGCATACCCGATACGCAACAACATGTTTCTTTGAAATCGTACACAACACAATAATAATATAATATTATTATTTTAAATGGTAGTTAACTCCTAGATGTTGTATTATCTGAAATGAATAAAACTAACTACAATATGATTATACTTGTTTTTTAAATGTATTTACTTTTATCAAATAAATGCTAGAGGCTTAGAATTTGAATGTATCTAAATTTAAGCATAATTTACATTAAAAGGTTGATTTACTTACTTTTAATGGGGAACCCTCATTAAATATAGTCTTGGTCATTTTAATGCATTCTATTTGACCAAATTAAATCCTTCTTTAGAATATGGACATCAAAATTAACTTTGTATAATTTTTTGCAATTTTTTGGATAAAGTTATTTTTTTAATGAATAGTGAAAAATATTTATTTTAATTCAAAACTGTGATTTAATAAAATTTATTTATATAGTTAGATTATCTTTTTAATTAGTTTTAAAGTGTAATTAGAATACATTTTTACCATTTCATCCAATGTTGGTCATTGGAATTTTTTCACTATGAAATAGGACATAAGTAAGTGTCAATCTTTTGATAGTTATTGTTTCTTAAAAACACTGTATTTGTTTTAACAACGAGAATTAATTTTAAATTAATTAATAAAACTTCTATGTTTTTAATTTGGTAAAATATAATTTTGTTTGAATTTAGAATATCAAATATAGATTATGCTTAATTTTTGGATGTTTACTGAAAAACTTCAATTTTTGATGAATAACGAAACCACATAGTAATACTTAAAAACTGACTTTTTCATTTAAATGAAATTTTAAACCTTCAGAGAATTGAATTTCAAAAATCTAAAATACATGGTTAATATCAATAAGTAAAATTTGGTTCAATAATATGAAAATAATTTTTGGCGAATAGTAACTTTTGACTTTTATTTACCACGGTTAAAGGTAAATAGAATAATTCAAGGTAAAAAGAATATTATAATAATTTAAAATTACATTGACATGTGTCCTAACCATATTGGATGAGTAATGGATGACCATGGTCATCCTTGGGTTGATTTTGGGACACCATGGATCCACTTATAAATGATAATGACACTTTATTTTAATTAACATAATATAAAGGCCAAAATGACATAAACCAATATCTATTTGTAAATTAATTTTTATATAGTGTTATATATGTTATCTTTTTTGATATAAATATTATTTGGAAAGATAAAATGATATCCGGTATCATGGTATTTTTTTATAACTTTCATAAATCAAATAAATTAAATTATTTATGACACAATAATGAGGCAGTGATTACCTCATTAACAAATCATTTAAATAAATAAGACTATAAATATTAAAATAATATCCAAAACCGGTCAAATTTTTATTGTATGATTGTATTTCGACCATGAGTCATCTTATCTTCAACTTTAATGATTTTTTTACCTTTAGAAACCGAATATCATTATATAATAAAATAACATTTTCACACTTTCCTAAAGAGCCCCACCTCCCCCTTATAAAAAGAGATCATTTCTAACCAATTCATCACACCTGTCAAGCATTTTGGATAGTCTAACATCTTCCAAATTAAGCTCCATACATTCCTCTCCTCCATATAGAAGCTATACCTTAGGAATAGTGCACTTCAACAAACCCTTTTTGTTCAAACGAAAGGGAGATACCCAATTTAAAGGTAACGATTTATCTTAACTTTTTTTCTTTTATTTTACTTATCCAACCCCTAAAATCATTTTATTAATTTCATTTATAACAACACAAGTATCCTCATTATACTATGATGTTGTTATGAGAAGTATTCAAACTTCACTTACACAAACCTCCATAAAATGGGTGAAGAACACACTATTTCTGTGGATGACAAACTAATGCCTCACGGAATGATGATTGTTTGATTATCTCCTACCACCTATCATGGTGGCCATTAAGATTACAATATATTTTTGTATTATATATATTATGTCTATTTTTTCTTTATGAATATGTATATTTCTTTTATATAAAACTTTATGGTTTCCATTATGGATAAAAGCGATCATTTCATTTGATGAAGTGCGGACTATCGCCCGCTCAAAGTGATATGACTCGTTAATGCCTTTGGTGGGATGTATAATGGATGGATTTAATGATATTATATATTATATTATACTAGACTTATAATATAACTATGTATCATTTTATTTTAATTATATTAAAATAAGAAATATAAATGGAAGTAGCATTCATGCGTACGTACGACTTAACGTCTCCATGAATGGTACATTTCATTTGGTACATCTAAAGGTTATGTACTACTATAAATACATGTATATACTGGATTTATATGATATATATGATATCTAAATCATGAATATCATTCTGAAGATAATGGATATTTTACCACATCAACAACTTGTAATTATAAGGTGTTCATTTTTACTCAAGTACCAAATATCGACAAAACGACCATTATTAACTTAAATTATTGCATAATGTTTATAAAATGGTTATAAGTGATATAAAAGGAATAATAAACTTGAAAAATATTCTTAATCAATTATAAATTACCTTTATTTTTTTTCAGGATATTAAATAACGTTTGAGTCAAGTCGGACATGAGGTAAGAGACTTCGTCACAATCTCCTTTCATTGAGGCATATTTTTTTAATACCCAACTTTATTTTATATGATGTATAAACACCTTTGACATTTCATTTAATTTAGAGGGAATATTTTTCTATGAATCATTTTACTATATGAAAAAAATAATGTCCATTTTTAACGTAAGCGGTGACAACGACCTTTTCGCCACGATGAGTATTATTTGATCTATAACACCATTAACAAGCCGTAATGTTTTCAAGATAAAATTAAATACTATATACTCACTTCATGTGTTTTGGTATTGAAAATGATTTTTAGAATGGATTTATTATTTCAATTTTTTTTAAATAATATATAGTGATTGAAATGTGGGAATGTTATATTTCCTTTATGATTGTTTTATTTGTTATGAATATGTTATGGTTCACGGGTATTGTTTACGAACATGGGTGGTTTCATGATAAATCTAGGGCAGCTGAGCCCAAGATAGATCTCCAATGAATTTGGTAATGTGACAGAGGTAAAAGTGATTGTTTCTCCTAATATATTTTTGGAATATACTCTGATGGGTATTCAAAATGTAACTCCCAAGGTAGTTGTGAAAGCTACAATGTATGTATGTTTTGTATGGCACAAGTTACCATTGTGATTTATGATTTCTATGTGTTATTCATAAATCATATGATTTCATGAAGTAAGTAAAAGAATTTATGTTTTTCTGTATTTATGAAATACATTTTTTCTCTTTGTTTTATAACCCTTACTGATCTTTTTATTCTCATCCCATGTTTTTAAACGTTTCCACAGGACATAAAGATGAATAGGGTCAATGATGGGATAAAGGAAATGTCATGTTTCCTAAAACAAAAAACTAGACATGGATTATTTTCAAGAGTTATTATTTGATGAAAAAAATATAAACTAAGTAGAAGTTTATATTTTTTAATATTTTTATATGTATATGTTATGACCTAACTCTATAAAACTCTAAACGGGAAAAGTCACTCAATGTGAAATATTCAATAAATTCAATATTATGTAATGTTTAAGGCCAGGTCTTTAAACAACTAATCATAAAGAACATGAATACTGATCAGTATAAAATGAATCCATATGATCACCAATTTTGAGAAACTCTAGAGTTTGATGTGGGATATAAATTTTTATTTATAGTTTCACCTAGATTGGGCAATAGACAGATATTGAAATAAATGACTCTATCTTCTCATTATGTTGGCCCCATCGAGATTATTGAGAGATTCGAGACGGTAGAATATATGTTGTAGTAACTTAATATTCACCAGGTTATTCCCATAACATTCCATGATTCCTATCATTCCCAACATCATT
This sequence comes from Viscum album, assembly GCA_963277665.1. NCBI lineage: Eukaryota > Viridiplantae > Streptophyta > Magnoliopsida > Santalales > Viscaceae > Viscum > Viscum album. The sequence goes on along the minus strand of OY728142.1, from coordinate 1,874,895,154 downwards.
TTAACCCATCCCATATTCTACATCACGATGTGGTTGAGTTGTAAAATCTCTCTTTGAGGTTTATCATATCGATCTTGTTGGTCAGAGCATAAATGATCTCTATGGTAGGTCAGTGATGTTAGTGTGGGGGACATGAAATCATGGACTTATATAGGATATGACAATGGAGCGAGAAGACAATATACGAGCCAAAATTCCAAATATTTTCTCAAATGATTCCTTACTAACAATAGAATTCCAACTTAGGGATGAGTTTCTTTAAATAGGTGATGTTGTAAAAAACTATTTTTTAATAAAGGTGTGGATCATTCATTTTTGTGTTTAGTTCCTTGGTTTTTACCCAATATTAATTCATAGAATGGATATAGAGGAAATGGATGTTTCCAAAGCATTTGTATGCCAATGATATCCTCTTTTTTAGTAAATATATGGTTCCCTTAATTAGTAAAAATTGTGTCGCTAATGCCGCACAGTTAGTATAATATATGTGGCCCTAGGTCAAAAGACTGAGTAAATAATCTACGAAGAACTATAACACAATCCATGTCTTTATAGTTTTATGAAACTATGTCACCCAAGATAAACCATTAGTAAATTTCTATAGAAATATTATAGATGATAAATTCCCAGTCGGGACATGGGTTGCCTAACCATGCATCAGGATCTTGTGAGAGGGTCATAAATTAGTGATGTGTTAATGGTTGGAAAAATAATGTCTAGATATGTGGATAAACCATAAGACTCAAATATGTTGGTAAAAATAACCATTTTGACCTTAAGGGCTTTAAATTTTGAAACCCATCTTTTATTTTCTTTTTCTCTAGTAGTGTAAACCCTTTATATCTAGTTGGATATCACCCAATGAATCCTCATATTATATAATATAGTTACTTTATCTAACATATGAATTGAGTGTTTTATATCTCATTTGATAACATTAAATGATTTTTCATTCATTAGAATCCTTTCCCGGTTTCTCTTCTCGTCAAAGTCATTATTCTTATGTAGGATTGTATGACCTATTTTCAAGGTGTTATCTTGTTCTTCATTTTTTTATTGAGTTGAAATCATAGGACATGACTGGATTAATGTTCCTCTATTTGATAATGTATTATGTATATAATTTTTTCCTAAAATATAAATGTTTATATCATGTCACTATTGTGCCTCATGCCTGGCATTTCGGGAGATGCATCCAAAATATTATAAAAGCTTGAGTTAATAGGTAAATTTATGTTTTAGACATTTCATTGAACCTTATAATAAAGATAGATGTTTTTTGAACTAAATATAACAATCCGATGTTTTAGTTTTTGACCTTTTATTGTAATTATTCCACCATTATTATTGGTTGATCTTTCATTCCATCATTTGGAATTGAACAAGGTAATAAAGTTAATAGTTAAAGGTTGAAGAACCTTAGAGAACAATGAAATTTTTATATGAGAAGTATGAAATGGATTATGCCATGGATATTATATTATTATGAAGGTATTAATTAAAGGACTAATGAATTGGTTTAGGAAATGATTATTTAATTGGTTATAATGATAATTTCAAGTTTGTGTCATGTAAAAAATAACCCACATAAATTCTGTGGAAATTTATACTTTATGGATTGTCCGTGTTAGGATTACTTAGAAATTTATACTCAAAATATCCAATTATTATATTAGAGTTCCTTTGAAATGTCCACTCCATGTATCTATTGACTTATTAGGTATCCTTGTGCATTTATACTCATTGTTTCTGATGACTAAGTTGGATTCCATATTCATTTCTACAACTTGGTTCTTGAGAACTCTAGGAATGATAAGAAATTAAAATTAGTATTGAATTTTGGAAGCTTATCAGGATTTATATTTAACCTTATTATTTTTTATCTTGAACACATTGAGCCTTGATATGATAGATAATATCACATATACTTTTAATGAAATGATCTAGTAAAATTTTCATAATGCATCAGTTTAAATACATAGGCTATATATTATATGTACACTATTGTTATTGGACTATGGTGTATATTGTCAAACCTTGGTTGGTCCATAATTGGGTACCCATACTGAATTCATCCATGTAGGATTGGATATGGGAAACTGATCAATTGGTGATACTTTATTTGATGTTTAAATGTAATAGGGGAGCACATGACAAGGTAATGGATCCTTATTTTATCTTGATGTAGTTTTCGTTTGGTCTTTGTTTACATTTGAGAAATTTCATTTACTCTATTAATATTTCCATGTATTTAATGTCATATGTATAGATCAATTAAATTCTTATAATTATATATATGAAAATTCATTTAGAATTTATTATTATTACAATTGTAATAATTATTTATATAATTTTATTAGTTTATATTATGCTTCCATATTTTAATCTCTAATGATAATTTTTATTTCTTTGGTTTTGAGGTTATATTCCCACCACCATAATTCCATAGACCCTCTGATTTAATGGGAAGCCTTTGGCATATGTTGAGGGACTATTGAGTCCTTATGACCCACTATCTCGAGGTAGAGTGTTGCATCATTGGGATCAAAAAGTAACATATCATGAAATATAAAAAAAGAATAAGAGGTATAATTGATTTTATTTTTTTCGAAAAACGGGATCACTCATTCACCCCTCCCTTTCACTAGTTGGTCTAATTAATGGAACATACAAGTACTTTCAATAATTATGTTTCTTATTATAAAATAATATTGTTTTTTGATAAATATAAAATAACATCATGTCGACATCTGAGTAGTTCCCCCAACATTAAACCATTATTAATGATGGTGAATAATATTTAGATGATAAACTGTATAATATGCTATTTGAATTTTATATGAGTAATTATCATGAAATTAAAAATAAAATGAATGATGAAATAGTTTTTAAAAATATATAAAATTGAAAGGTAAAGTTAAAATATTATGATTATATTATAATTGTATTGATATTTAGTATGTTGAAAAATATATTCCTAATAATTATATTCAATAGTCTGAGTTTGTTGATGAAAATGTGTTTTCATAAAGAATTTAAGTGGAATAGATGAAGAAAAAATATTTTAATAACAAAAAGAAGTGGCCATATTAGTTAGAATGTGAATTTATTTCAAGTCCAATACATCAGATAATGAATCCATATGCAATTAAAATATTATAAATGAATTTTATTCATAAAGAATAAATAAAATAATAATAATAATAACATTATTTAGAGATAAATTAAATGATAAATTATTCTGTGTAACAAAAAAACTACTCCTTAAATAATGGGGTATGATGATGAAGGATAAAAACTATGTTCATATAGTATAGGTAAATTATATTTTGAATTAGAAATCTTATAGTGATGAAAAAATGTAGATTAAATTGATATTTTATGATTTTGAAATAAATTTTTACGATCATGTTAAAAAGATTGGAGGAAATTAAAATAATGTATTGAAAGATATGTAATATATTTCATAGTTCAACAGGAGTTGAACAAGTATCATGATGAAATCACCAATGAAACTAAATTTAAATGACAATATCCATAATCTAATGAAATTAATATCCAGTTGAACAAGATAAGAATATAAATAATCAAAATTGAAATAGTTTTTTATTTATAATAATGTATGAGTCTAACGACAATCAACATTGGTTTGGATTAAGTGAAATGATAGAAAATTTTCTTATCCAGTGAATGAAATATGCAATCCAAGAAAACCACTACCCAGAATGAGAATGTTCGAGATGCCATTAGACAATAATAACATTATATTAAAAATATATGGAACCCAAAAAATATTTCAACATTGTGTATTTAATCCAATATCTAATTCCAATGACATATTCTTACAATTTTGTTTTTAATCCGATAATTGTGATCCAGTTTCTTCATCCAAAACATAAAAAATAAATATGAGATTATTTTATAAATTAAATAGAGTTGATATTTTTTTTTTGAGTTTTAGAAAATTTGGATAAAATATTAAATAACATTACCCATTAATTTATTTAATAATTATTCCCACTTCACAAATTTTATAATTCTAATGTTTTATACAACATAACCCATATGAAAATTTTATAAACATACCTTAGTCATTTTAGTTCTTTATAACATGGGGAAAACATAATAATGGTGACCAAAAATTCATAGTAAGTGTAAACATATCGATTTAAAATTTAATATCAATATTGAGAAAAATATGAGAATAAGTACATAAGGAAATATTGTAGGTGCATGATAATTATATAATATAATACATGGGAATAAAAACCATGATCATTAATCATGTGAAATGTTATAAATAATTTCAATGGAGTCATTTATATTATAAGTAATAATAAGACATACTATATCAATCTTGTTTGATATTACAATTAAAAACTCATAGATATAATATAGAATATTTTTTGCTATCATGGATCATTATTTTGACCACCCATCATCATTTATGTAAAAATTATCTTGATACAATTTAAAATAATTCAAGAAACCTCTTTGGTTATCACTATTCATCATACCTTTTTATGAAAATAAACATTAACTAATGTATTAGAGAGAAATACTAGGCTCACCAAATTGATAATATGTATTTCTCTCAATTATGATCATCAGTTATATCAGGCTCAAGAATCATTGTCAATAATATCCTATTATCATTAAAGAATATGCTATAAGGCTAATTCAACATTCCTTATAAAAATGAAAAATAAACTCAAGTTCATTTAAAATATGAAATAAATTGGGAATTTTTTTTCATGATAATCACATTAAATAAACTATAATATTATATCAAGGGAAATAATATTGAGGTTATTATAATAACATTTTATTATGTAATTAGTGTATAATTAATTGATGTTATAAATACTATAAATTCTATAAAAAGAATATTTATAAATTTCAATGGGGTAGAAGGAGTAAAGATATTCACATATTAATACATATGTATGAATATTTGTTAGTTTAAATATGTATCACCATATGTTTTTATGAAATATTTTTTTAATATAAATAATTTTTTTGATATCTTTTTTTCTACACAATAATCTATTTTATCAAAAATATAATATATTATTATTATTATTATATATATATGCTCATTATAACCATTCATTTAAAAAACTATGTATGTATTGAAATGATTAATTTTTTATAAATAATTATTATGGTTATTTATGAAAAATATATGTATTTATAAGTAAGTGCTTAATTATATGGAAAATCATTATATTCATTTAAAGTATATTTTTTCGACAAAAAAATTATTTTTATTTCTTATTATTAATGATGAATAAGAAAATATTTGACAATTTTAGAAATTTCTTTGGAAAAATTTTAATACATTTTTTTGAATTTTTATTTTCAATATATATTAGTTGGGATTTTTTAAAATTTCATAAAAAATTTAATTTTTTGATGAATATTATAAAAATTTTAATTTTTATTAAAATCAACATTTTTATTTAAAAATTTTATAAAAAATATTGTTAAATTATTTTATCCATGAATGTGGTTAAATTATATATTCATTAATCCAATTTAGGTAATTTGAATCAGTTTCATCCCAAATTCCAATTTTAAAAAATTCTTTACTTTGGAAATTTTTCTCTTTGGAAAATAACATTTTCATCACATTTGTATGATTAATTTTAAATTTAAATGGTTAGAATTTGTGAATAGAAATTGAAAAAATGTTTTCCATATTCATAATGAGAAAATCAAAAATAAACATTAAGTTAATATTAATTTTTTATTTTCTTAATGAACATTAAAAAAAATAAAAAAATTTATTACTGTGGTTAAGGTAAAAATTGGTTTTACTTGGGGTTAAACCAAAAGACAATTTTATGGTTACAATGAAAAAATTTATAAATCTTATTGGAATACTATGTTACAATATTATCATATTAAAATAATTATCTATTTTTAGTTTATATAATTTTTATTGGGAATGAATTTCAAATTTTTTATTTGTTTTGAAATTTCCATGTGGTTTCAAAGTCTGCTCCTTTCCACACATAAATAAAATGACACCACATCACTTCATAGAATCAGACATCCAAAGATCTTTGTTTCAGAAATTTCTTCAAAAAAATCCTCCTTATATCCCCACACATTTTATAGAGTCATTAATTTGATTAGGAATCCCTCATAATAATGATGTATGAATAAAGCTAAATTGGGTCCCTGAAGAGAAGGTATATCAACTAACCATCCATAATCATTTTATTTATTCTTCAAGTTCCATAAAACCTATTAATTTTATTTTGAGTTAATTATATAATTATATATCATACACTAATTTGTTATTATTATAGTTCAAAAACCAACATCAATATTATCAACCTTAAAAAGGGAAATGAAACTATCAAATGTGTGTGCAGTAAATTACCACCGCCACATGAATAAATGTAATTATTTTTCCATTAAAAAATCTCAATGATATATATAATTAAGGATTTAATATATTTATATTATATATATGTCACAAGTATATTTATTTAATTTTAAAATCACATATAGCTTCTTACTTTCTATTCTATGATAATGTGATAATGTCGCTCTTGGTTACTACTGACTACCATGTCATGGAAAGATGTGATTAGTTATTCAATTAAAATTTACAAATAATGTAATAAGTATATGTTTTATAAATATATTTAACATATATGAAACCAAAAAAAATTCTATAAGTTCAATATTTTATAAAACTTTTTTAGTTCCATTTATCACCAAATCTAAACTACATTCATTTGTGTGGAAAACATAATTTCTCCCTCAGCTATATAATTCATTTTACATAACTATATTTTTTTATTTATATAAATAAAAATTAAAGGAATATATATAATACTTATTTAATTCTTATAATCATTTATATGAAGGATCCATGATCAAAATTTTAGGGTCAAAGCTGAGAAACTAAAATATACACAAAAGCAAAGTAGTTATTACCAAAACATGATTTAAACAAGGATTTGTTAATAAATATTTAATAAAATGAAAAATGTATTTAATCTATTTTATGATACATATTATAGGGGATATTTAATTTATGTAAATTTTATATAAATATTTAGTACATGAAGTTCAAATATGTTTGAATGATGATTATTTATAAATTAAGCGATTTCTTATCACTCTTTTATTTCAATGAGATATATGTCAAATTCACCACGTGTTTCTTATGTTTTGTGTTTAAAATAACCCTTTGAAAATATATATAATTAATATAATTAATTCCATTATATCTGAAATTTTATTTTATTTTATGAACTATTGGGGATTACAATTAATTAGTTACCATAATTTTAAGGGATCTTCATGCCAATTTTAGTTCTCTTGGATACATTCCTTATATGCCTCATGTTTATTTTGTGTGGTATATATAATGACCAAAAATTGTGTTTAATGATTCTTATCATGAAAATAATGTGATATAAATATCTATAAAATGATTTAACATACATGGTTATTATAATTCATTTTTTCTAAAAGTGGAGAGGGTTTTATGTTACAATCTCATTTATTATCGGGATTGTTTATGATTAAACTTTCTATGATTAAACCATGAGATAAATACCTCAAGAACATAGTAAATTTAAGGCTCCTATTTTTATTTTTTTTATAATATATATTTTTGTACAATATTCCTCTATTTATTTAATCAATATTACATATGAATTTTTTAAATTGAAAATGTTATTATTTAGATTCTTGGACAAAAGATATTTTTCATTAATGTAGATGTATTCTATATATGTTTTCATTGATTTCATTAATTATCATCCTATAAATTTTAAAGAATTGTTTATCAATGCATTATGTTTTATCAAATTTTATAAAATAAATAATCTTTTAATTTTGTGAACAAGGATCATTGTTCTTTTTACCATTTGTTTTATTATGAAATTTAATATGTAAGACATGAATAATATTTTACCCAAAAATTATCACACAATGATTTAATGAAACCATTAAATGTTTAAAAATATATCTTAAAAAATTGGATATGATTTCATATTTCCAATAATTATTTCAAGGTGAAAAGGTGATTTACCATTATAAATATTTCAAAATTTATTTCAAAAATCATCTTCTATATATGATAACATAATTAGTTATTACATAATGTTTATTCAGGATATGATACATTCTTACCATAAATATTATTTCTATTGGTGGTTAATTATTTTGATGAAATGTTTTGTATGAATCAAGTTACCTATACAAGGGTTATGCTCTGTTGAATTTAATGGAATATTATGAGACCCATTTCCATTTTATGGATTATTCAATGATGTAATGTTTATGAAACCATATTCTTTTCATGGGTTTTAATATGATGAATGATTTATGTGCATATGGAATTAATAAGTTTTATTTATTTAATGTTATGATTTGGACCTATATCTCTATCCAATGAATTGTGTAATTTTTTTTATCAAAATAGATAATGATGGGAAACAAGTCAATGTGCTTAATCCTTAAAGGGAAACTAGTTGATGTTATTTATACAATATTTTAAATATGTTATGATGCCAAATTCACTATAAAATGGTAAATATATTTGGATTTATAATACAATATTATATAATTTTCATAGATGTTAACATTTTCATAAAAAATTATTTGTACACATTTCATTGTTCCACACATATATGATGTGAATTTATGGTTCTTGAATTTTTTATGATGATCTATAATTATTATTGTTCAGGGTTTTTGAAATTTTAATATTTTATTCAAAGGATCGTGTTTATTATTAATGGTACATTTTCTATGAAATTTTATGTTATATTAATAATCTCATAACATTATTGTTCCCTTTTGAATTCTTATGATTATTAATGGATACAATTCTTGATTAACCTTATTGATAATTCGAGCTTTCCCTTTCTTAGGTTTCTTATCCCTAGTTTATAATGACAGTGATTAGTATTGTATGTCTATGAAGACTACTGAATAGGAGATATTTATGGGATATGTTAAAGATATATCATTAAATTAGAATATTGTTTCTATAATATAAAATGATTCCAAACCATTAATATTCTTATGTGTATATTTGTAAAATATATTGAATATTAATCTAAAAAGATGTAATATATATGTAATAAATTCGTTGTAAATTATTTTTGTTATTAGAGAAATTGTTTAATTAATATTTGAAACTAGTATGAGGAAAAATTAGTGATAACATTAGTTTGCGAATGTCTTCGTTTAGTAATATTTTAAATTTTATTTTCTTTTTATGCTCACATATAGAAAAATTTATGTTATCGATAAATTTTATTTTAGGATTATTTAATGAAAATGGAAATCAATAAAATTTTTATTTTTAAATTTTATAGCTTACAATACTCATTAATATGTTAGCGAATATTTTATAAAATATTCTGGACACATTTGAAATTATTTTAGAAATATTATTCATACCCTACATTTTTTAGCATAACATATGTTTTGGAAAAATTATTTAAGAAATAAAACATATAGGACAAATACTCTAATGTATTGGAAAATTATCTATCGGGATCCCATCATTTTGAAGAAACCCTACATTCGAGGAACCATCATATGGTTTATCAACCCTAATTTTGTGAAGAATAATATATTTTAAACCGTATATTTAGAGTTTTTTGTCTCAAGAAGGAACCCTACATTTGACTACTCAATGACGAAGTTTTAAATTAAATATCCTATCCATGATTTCAAAAATCATCTCACCAAAATTAAATATCTCTTAATATATCATTTGTGACTGATTCAAAGGCTTGTACTCAAGTGATTAAATCGTTCCTTTTTGTGAGGGATTTAATAACTCCCGTTGAATGATTTAAATTCCAATATATATGATTTATTATGTAGTATTTATGGATATGGTTTTCATGGATATGTTTGATGATCATTAAAATATTTATATGTTCATATTCTAAAATATATATGTACAGATATGCTTATAAAAGTAATAGCTAAATTATTTTAAAATAATAGTTTATTATTTCATTCAAAACTATAATTTTGAGATACACATGTTTACTATTCAATCCACTATTTTCTCTATAAATTTTTGATGATATCTTGTAAAAATAATAAATATTATTTTTCTATAGTTTTATGTTATTAATGATGAAAAAATATTAGTTTCTTCCGAAACCATGAAAAAATACTATTTTTATCAATAAAATAAATCTATATTTAATTTTGGAGTAACATCTAATCAGATTCAAACATGGAGTGGAAAGAATATCATCTTCAAGGACTATTATTTGGATTTATGGTTATATGTAAAAGAATAAGATAACCTTTTAAAATCCTTTTTGTAATTGTATCATCCACATCTAACCAATTGTGGAAGTCCTAAATAACATTAAATACCTTTTAAATTATCTATTATCATAGAGAGTGAATTGATGAAACAGGCCATGGGATCTTTTTGTCCTCAACAAATATACATGAATGCAATCATTTCATTATTTATTTTTGTTTATCATAGAAAATTTATAGAAAAGGAATGAATCATTTGAAATTAAGAGGTCTATTTTGAAACATTTGAATAAATTTAATAGACAAAATTAACCCCATGCGACTTTGTTATTATCATTCTTATATTACTTGTGGTATCAATGGAATTTTTCAATTGATATATGTTTTACATATAATTGAATATTCTGGTGTGTTTATCTGACACTAACAAGTTGGATTATATGAATGGACTCTATCATTATATTTGATGCCAAGAATAGTACATAATAATCAAAAGGGTGAAACAAAAGTGATATAAGAGTTCTTTCCTCTAACACAATTTGAAAGATATATTTTTGATTGAACAAGTCTGTTTTAATGATTATCATTGAGAAATATTCTACAATTATTGATCTTAGGAAATATACATAACTGATCTATGATCCATATATTAATGGTGACAATTATGAATGATTGAAATATCACAATATTATATATTTCAAAAACAATTGAAATAGAGTTCATTAATGGTTGTCAATCCATATCATGTATGTAAAGATTAACTTGAAAAAATGGTTATTTATTCATAAAAAGTATATAATAATAATTAAATAGGAAAAATATATTGATTTTCTCTGGATGAGGAACATATGAGTTTAATATAGTATATAAATGAAATTACACACATAATATTATTAAAAATATTTTTATTTATTATAAAATAATGGAAAATGTCAGAAAATTGTTGTGTGCTACTGTAATGTTGAAATAAAATAATATCCTAATTATGGATGGTTATAGAATAAAATAAATAAATGGAAGAAAAACTGAAAAAATAAATATTATCTATTAATTGAGATATCCAATTTAATAATCAGAACAATCATTGAAATTAAATAGTTTTTTTCCATCTAAACTCAATTTTATATCCTCTATTATTTGACAACCCATGTAAGATAAAAAATTGATAATAAAGTAACTGATTGGTACATTTTTTTTATTTTTTAAGCTGAGATGCAAGCTGATGCTAAAATTTTTATTTCTATAAAAAATTATAATGTTGTTGTTGGAAATAATTTGGTTGTATCATTTGATTCAATATATAAATATTCAAAAAGATATTTCATAATCCTCTGTCAAATATTTTATATATTATACAAAATGGGGATGAAAAAAATAAAATAAAATATATGATTTTAATAGAAGAAAAAATAATATAAAAATATAAATATCTTATAGATAAAGAGAGATATAATTATTAAAGGAATGTAAAAAATGTTTTGATGAAAAGATGGAGTGATACATCTATATCAAATGAATAATCTACTAAAAACATAGATAATGTGTATAAAAACCATATTATGATTATATGTCTTATGGATTATGTTGATCATGTACAATCATCTTTCTATAAAAATTCTAATTTAGAAAAACATTCATACAATAAATGCAATATATATTTTTTCATGATTGAATATAATTATTATTCAATAAAAACAAATCATAAAGGCATTAAAAAATCTAATAATAATATTTATATAGAAAAAGAATATTTTTTAAGTAACATGAGAAGTTAATATCTAATAAACTAAATGCTTATTTTGATATACATGATGTTAAAATTTTATATTTTTTATGAATAATTGACATGTTAAAATATTTTTCAAGTATTATTATAAAAGGATAAAATTAGTTAATTCATACCCTTTTCAAAAAAATAATTCACAAAGGAAAACATAATATAGGTAGTAATGGTGAAATACCATAACTATATTGGCAATATTTTCCTCCATGTTAAAATAGAAAAACATTTCTAATGATAATTTTTTTAATATGATATTCATGGAAAATTTTAAATTATTGCCTCTTAATAATAAAAACAATTTTGGTTATAATTATTTTTATTATTAAAATGAATTATTATCAATCAATAGTATAACCCCTATAGAAAATAAATAGTTCAAGTTTCCAAAATACAAACATGATAACATTTCAAAAGCTAAAAGTATATGTGTTCCAATAGAAACAAGTATTTTATAATTTGAATGAATACAAATCTAAACTATTTTGTTTAATTGATAAATTGGTCACTTGATTATTATATAGAAATTTAATAAATGTAGTGATAAAATATAATTTAGTTCATTTTCTAAAAATCATTATAACTCAAATAAATAATTTAGGATGCTTTTAAATAATAGTTTCTCACATATATTTTATTTCATTAAGTATTTTATATATGAGAAGAGAGTTATTTTATTGATAAACCCTAACTTAACAGTGGAAATATATTTTCAAAACATTGTTTATATAATTTGTAAAATATTAATAATGGTTTTTGGACATTTATATTCTTTATATAATCATTTGAAAATATTTTCATCTTTCATATTTATATTCAAAAAAAATTTACTTTCTTACATAACAATTTCAATCAAAATATAATTCTAAAATGAAAATTTCTTTCCAGTAGATAAAATTTATATTAGTTAATTTGAATTTCTAACTATATGCTATGATTATTCATCTGAAAATTGTTAAAAATAAAATATTTCATTTTCTTTAAAATATTATATTTTTCTTCTCAAAACCATTTACATAATTTACCATTCTTGTTAAAAATTTATTTTCAACGAGTTACTAAATTATTATGAGATAAATGAATTAATAATAATCATCATGCTTAGAGGAAAGTATTTCTGACAAGAAAATAAGGCAATCTATTATTTGATCAATAATGAGAATGAATAGTTTCGTATGTTAGGGATTTAGTTGAAAATTCCTCTTAAAAAGAAAATGATGTTCTTGGTTAAAAATAACCATATGTTTCATCAAATGAAATACCTAATGATAGAATGTTGTATAAAATGTGAATATTAATATATAATACATTGAATAAAAAAATTTTAATCTTCATTCTAATATAAATGAATCTTGATAGTTTTATGAAGAGATAAAAAAGTTCCTATCATAAAAAAAGACTTTTATACACTAAAAATGGAGTATCAAAATGTGAAATATTTTGAAATTTCAATAGAATATTTTTATTTATTTAGTGTAAAATGTCAATAAGGATGAATTTAACAAAAAAATACAAATGTTCACTAAGTTGGATGTAGATGAAATTTTTTTTAGCATAAACATTTTTCTCCTCTTAACTGTATAAAATATCTAAATATATTCAATGTATAATATTACAATTTTCAAATTTTTTAGAATGTTTATGTAAAAAATATCTATGTTTTGAATGTTTGAACGATCATTCTAATATTTCTTAACTCCATGATATTATTTCATATATCATTATATCTATAGTTTATTCAATATTTTATATATCATTCAGTATAGATATTATGCTCATTAAATATAAGTGTTATAATAAGTTTATATTTTTCAATGTTTAATACTAATAAGATTTTATTTAAATGGTTATCATATATAATCATGTAAGTACTGATTTATTACTTCAACACATGTGTTAAATTAGTATATTAATATGAATAATATAAAATTGTGTTACTAAATTAAAATTTCTTCTATAATTATAGAATGTAAAAAATTATTTGAAAACCCATTATTCAATGAAAATATATTTATTCCAATAATATATTTTAGACATTATATGTCTTAGGGGGAGTTATTTTAATATTTTTTTTATAGAATGAATAATTTTTTATATTATATTCAATACAATCCATTATTATTCATTGTATAATATCTTATATAAATTCATGGATCTATTATTGTATCATTTTATTTTTTTTAAAAGGAAGAATGAATGTAGGTGGGTTAGATACTGCATGTAATCAAGAAAAAAATAAAAATAGATTTTTTTTTGTTGTCCTAAAACAAGATAAATTAATATGGGAGAATATTATATTAGATATTACTAAAATTAAGATACAGTGGATAAATGTTAATTTAATTTATTTATTAATATTTTAGGAAATTACTTTTTCTAAAAATTGTGGTAAATTTAACATTTACATTTAATGTCTTTCAAGATGGGGTTTTTGATCTGGATAAAAGGGTAGAATATTGAGCATGTGTTGATTAAAAAATTTCCTTAATTTACTTCTCATTTTGATGCTCATAAACAACCAAAATTTTGTTAATGGTAAATTTTTTTTACTTAATTTATATGAATTGATATTTTATAGAATATTTATATTTATTTTTGAAGCATATAAATGTCATTGATCTATGTGGGAATATTTGTTTAAATATTATGGATTTGATTAAATTTATTATTAAAACACAATTCATGTCATACATTTATAAGAATAACATATTACTTGGGAATCCAACATTAAGAATAAAACATATGGACCAGATAACATATTTTGAAGAAAAAGTATGTATCAAGGTCAATAAGTTTCGATGAAACCCTACATTATGGGGAAAATATGTATGGGTTATCATCTATAATTTTGTAGAAAAATATATATTCCTATCCCTAAATTTGGAGTTGGTAATAAAATTATGGAATGTTACATTTTACTTCTCAATGATAGAGTATCAAATTAATCATATTTTAAGTGATTTCTATAACAGTATCGCTGAAATTAAATATAACTTCGAAGAAGAATTTCGAATGATTCAAAGGATCGAAAAGAATGGATTAAATCGCTCCAATTTCTATGTGATGATTCAACTCTAATTTAATTATTTGAATTAGAATATTTTTTATTTATTATGTAGTAATTATGGAGTTGATTTTCATTATATCTATCTAACCATCAGTACTGATATTGATTTGGAAATTTTAAAAAATGAAGATATATTGAAATTCATAGAAAATGAAAATATGTGTTCCTATAAATTAACATTGTATCATTTCCTTCTAAGCTACATATTAGTGACATACACTTTGATTAATGCTAATGGTTTTTTCTCTATCAACGTATGAAGAAAGCCAATTAAAATATTGATGATTGTTTCAATTCTACTATGATTTATTTAATATCAACCACATTTGTTATTTTTTGCATTAATGATGATCCAATCATGTCCATCTCAGTCAAATTAATCATTTTAGCTTTAATAGAGTTTTAGATCCCATAATCGTTCATTGTGGAGATGGATTATTGGATTATAAGACTAATATGTGGATTTATTGCTCCATATAAAAGAACCATTAGTCTTTGTAATAGACTTATTATAATGTTATCAACTAAATGTTCTCATTTTTTGAAGTCCCTGGTAAAAAGACCTAATAGTGAAAATCACCAAGATGATAGAGATTGTGTTGGTGGAGTTGAATATTATATATTTTTCCACTTAACCATTATTAAAATATGTTTTATTATCATCATTTTTTCGATATAACACCCCAAGAATAATATTAATATAAGTAAATGTGTTGTAAAATAAGATGTATTTTTTTTAAGGATATTGTTGTTAGTTTCAATGAAATTAAGTCCTTATCTAGAGAGTAAAAGTGGTTTGGGATCTTGCACTATTGTACTAAGGGTTAATAGAAAAAAATGGAGCCTTGGTCTAGAAATAATTATAACATGGTGGAATATAATAGTCTGTGATAAAATTTTCATATTAAACACCAAGGTATATGCTCTAGGAATTCACAAACACATTAAGAACCATCATGAATGGATTGAATAAATTATGACCATGAATGACCACGGATAAACTTAAGGTATCTTATTTTATAAATAATTAGTCTTTGATTTGATGTTTAATGAATTTTCTTCATGAATATAAGGATTACCAGTATGATTCTTATTTCATAGTCAATATTTTTTTTGAGTGATTGGTTAGTACCCAATGAATCCATGTTAATGATAAATTATATAGAAAATTAAATGATTTTACTCATAAGAACCTACTATTTTAAGAGCTCGAATAAGAAAT
The DNA here is from genome assembly GCA_963277665.1 of Viscum album. NCBI lineage: Eukaryota > Viridiplantae > Streptophyta > Magnoliopsida > Santalales > Viscaceae > Viscum > Viscum album. The sequence goes on along the minus strand of OY728142.1, from coordinate 1,874,878,816 downwards.
ATTTTCTGATTTTCAAACAACATTATCATGACATGAATCATGTTGGTATTATAAACATGAAATTGTGTGAACAACGTTCAAAAGTGTACATCATAAAGAAACTCCCACCCCCTTTTAGTGGTTCATTTGATCCAGTATTTTTTTAGTAATGGATTAGCATCACTAAATTGATATTTTTCATTATCCTATGTATAAATCATGAGAAATTAGTTTTTTATACTTTTTATTTGGAAGTTAAAGAATATTAGTGGGGGACTCCTATAGAAACATGAGGTACATTAAGAAATTCACTCTATGAAGTGGTAGTAGTTTATTAAATTATTCTTAAATAATTATTATCTTTTCTTCTTTATATAAATATTGATAAGAAATTCCTTATGTCGATGTGTAATGATGATGAATATGTTGGTACCTATGGAGAAAAATTTACAAGACCTGTGAGGTATGATTATTTATTTATAATTCATTATTAATGTAAGATTGATTGATTATTTTGTGTTCTAAAACTAAGTCTCCCAAACGAATTTTATATATTATAATTTAGTAGATATGAATAAATTGTTCGATATGAAGTCATGGTGGAAAGGATAATTAGAGATCCAAAAAATTTCAACATTTCTTCTGGGAAAAAGAATGTTCAGTCTCATGAAAACATATTATAAACTTCTTGTGAAGGAATTCATGGGACATACATGACATTTATGTGGGAATAAACATGAGGGTAACTTCTTGAATGTAACAAGGAGGGGCTTTTAATGTGTTTTTATGGTCATTAAGCCTGTGAATGTAGGTAGACGAATAATTTTCTATCTTATTTAATGTAAATTAATAAAATTATCAAAAATGAACAACCCACATTAAAATTTATTACATGTATGGATTTTTGGAATTATTCTAACTAGAGCATAAATAAAAAGTTAATTATGGTGATATTTTTCAATAACCTAATATGTTATGGGACAAAGGTAATGATCATGTGATCTCTATTTCTGTTAATATGTGAAATAAAAGAATGGTGAAATGTACACTTACCATCCATAAAATAATTGACATTATCTTATTTTTTTCATTTATCTACTGAGTAGTTTATATCTAAAGAATTTTCCAAAGGAATCATAGAACGTATTCATCTACATTATGTTGAATTAGTGATGAAACCCCTAATGGTATGATGATCAGATCTCTAGTCTATCGTTCTTTTATAGTTGATGTTTTTTAGAATTTAATTCTTAAAAATATTATTATTCTACCTAGTCTTAAATTTGATGTCATATCATGCATAGATTTTATTTCTGTATCTAAATCCCACAACTTTTTCTGAGTATTAGAAGTCACATTTTATATTCCAAAACCAGTGATAACCATTTATTTGTTTGATGATAAATGATAACATTCGATGGTGAAAAAATCCATTTTATAGAACTTTATTCCCAATAAAATGGCTTCTTTAAATTTGATGGTAAGGGATAAACTCACAATTGATGATATATTTATTTTTTAAAAGTTTATTTATTTTAATAGGATTTTCTTAGTCATCCATAATAACATGATATTGATTTCTTTATATAACTCAAACATGGTGTCAGACTTTTTTCAAATACTCACTATAGAGTAGCCCTAAATGAGTTATATTAATTGAAGAAGAAATAGTAGGAGAACCATAACGAAAGATTGGTTTCTGAAAATCAATCATCATCGGGTATACTCGTTTATTTTGATAAAAAGAAATCTGGATCAATGTCACATTGTTTTGATTATCAAGAGTAGAACAAGATCATAATTAATAATATATTTTTTTATCAACTTTGTGGGTATCAATATATTTCAATGATTGAAATTAATTAAATATATAATTAATTGATGGTTCAGAAAATGGATATACACATTATTAAATTTTTAACATGGTGTAGACACTGTGATTATATATTGATTCAATTCATTCATAGTAATTCCCATGATATGTTCATGGATTTAATGAATAAAGTATTTAGAGATTACCTTATTCTGTTTTGGTTAATATTAATAGGCAATATGATTATCTATTAAAATATAATAGAATATAATGAAGATAAAATTAGAACAACATTTAAAACCTTTAAAATGGATAATTTTTTATAAAATATTCAACTTTTGAATTTTTTTTATAAAATGATTGATTTTTGGGTACTATAATCAAATGTGATGGTATATTTCATGGTCCTTTAATGTTAGAGGTTATGGAATATTGTCCCATACCAACCACAATGACAATGATATATATTTTCGTAGTTTAGTTGTATATCATTTTTTATTAGTGGATAATATCTCATGAATATCAAATCCACTTAGCATGTTAATATGGAAGGGATAAAATTTCTTCTAGATAAAGAAATTTACTGTAAATTTCAATCAAATGAATATATTATTTTCCTTCACACATGAAATTAAATTGAACTACAGTGGAGAAAGGATTTTAATCTCTTATGATAAATCCATGATGGTATTGGGTTGTGTTATCATGAAGAATGAATTATTTATATATTATGCCTCGTGAAAATTTAATGTACATTAAAAAAATTACCCAATTCATTATTTGAAGGTAGTATTGTAATTTATTCATTAAATATATGGAGGCATTATCTTCACATGGATAATATATATATATATATTTATCATGAAAATTTATTATATATATTTACAATGTAAGATCTGAAAAATCCCAAGATATAATGGTTTTAGTTGTTTAAATAATATCATGTCTTAATAAGGAACTTCTAGGGTCAAGTGAACAATACCTCTAATAAATTGATCCAAAAGGATCTAGGTAGATAAAATTTGATGATAATTAAAAATGATCCAATATATATGTATTTTGAATGTATGGATCTTTAAATAGTGATAGATGGAGAAAAATCTTATCATTCTGAAATAGGGGTTCAATAATATTTTTAAGTGATGAAAAAAAGAGGCACATATAGTTGACATTGAGATGAAAAGTTCTACAATAAGTTTTATGTGATGATAATGTTCATGAATCAGGTAACAGTTTCATTCCTACAATATTTTAATTTGGACCATTTATGTTATAATCTTAGTACTTCATTCTATATTCATCTTGGATATAAAAATGCATATAGGGATTTCAAACAGTATTCATTATTAGATATAATGAGGTGATAGATCCTATACTTTGTATCTCGGTGCTTGGGATTTTATAATTTTATTGCTAAGACACGATATTGTATAGGGTTGCTACCACCATTTTCCATACTTTTATTGAAATGGGAGATGTCCCCATGGATTTTATCATCAAACTCCCTAAATGTGTATTTGGAAGTTTAATATATGGGTTTTTTGATCAACTAAAATAGTATTTACAATTCATCACTATTTAATAAGACATATCTCCTGATTAGATTTAAAATATATACATTATGTAATTGGAAATGATTCATATAGTTCAAAATTCTATAGTAAATTATTTGGATCAGAGGTTTACGACAATTTTTTGAAAAACTCAATATTTATACGTTGATATGGAGTGGATTTTCAGTAAAATCAATCACCCTCATTCATATGGTCGTTCTAAGATAAAAATTCAATCCCTAAAAGAAATTTTGAGATCATTTTCTATGAATTTAATTGGTTTTTGGGATAAAAAACATCCCTTGGTTGAGTTTTATAACAAAAAAAATTATTATCATAATCATTTAGAAGGATCCTCATAAATCCATCTATGTAAAAAGTTATATAACTCCAACGTACGTGGATGAATAAAGGGATGAAAAAAATATTTACATTTCATAACTAAAGAAATGGAAGAGTGGTTTTAATCAATTCATATAATAATAGAGAAAACATAAAGTTGATTGAAATGTTATATTGAAAATATATGTCATGGTTTGGAATTTGAAATTGGTGACAATGTGTTTCCATTAATCTCTCCATAGAATATGGTAATGATATATTTATTGATAATAAATATAATACCATTGTATATTAATGCCTCCAAAATTATTGATCGTGTTGGGATGGTATCATATCGATTAGTTCTTGCAACAAACCTCTATCAACTCCATGATGTGTTCCATGTATCTTTTTTTGAGGATGTATAAAATTGATTTGTCCATTGTACTGAACTAATTTTTCAGAATAATAGAGATTCATCATTATTATAATGAACAACCATTGGTGATTTTGGATCATAAATAGAATGTGAAGTAAAACTAGACCACACACATGGTTGATGTTTTTTTAGAAAAAAAACTATCTTGATGATGCTATATTTGAACCTTAAGATGTAATGAGAAAGATTTATCCTCACTTGTTTGTAACATGGTGATACAATTATGAGTTAAAAATTAATTTTTTATGTGGTAGTATGTAACACCAATTTTTTGAATGAAATAAAATTTTTCAACCAAATTTAATTTCCTTGTAGCCTTTTAATATAAATAACCCAATGTTTTAATCAAACTATGATATACTCTAAATAATATTTTATAAACATAAAAATTATAAATTAGTCATAAATTTTTTTATTTGAATAGGATTAACCACATTTTAAAATTATCTTTCATGGTTTTAGATAAATAATATATATTTTTAATTTATTACTCAAGAATTAGTAAAGTACATATATGCTTGAAAATTAATTTTTTCAAAGAAGGATTTTTATTGATTTTTCTAAGAAAATAAAGAAATTTATTATTGAAACTTTTAGGATATATATTTAACAAATTATTATATTTTAATGAAAATTTCAAATTAATTTTGGTTTCAATGATTTATAAATTTATGTAAATATAATTTTTTCAATGAAAACTAAAAAATACATATTTTTAATAGAAACTCAATTTTTGTTTTCAAATTTGATGAGCTCCATTTATTCTTAATATGATTTAAACATATAATTATATAATTTATATATTATCAAATTAAATTTATTTCATTTGAATCAATTTTATTGTGAATTTTTATATTAAATCATTCTCAATTCTAGGAATTTTTCTATTTGGAAAACCATGTTTTTGACACATTTTCAGGTTTAATTATAAATTAAAATTTTCCAATTTTGTGAATGAACAATGGAAAAAAATTCAATATTTTTCATCTTCATAATTAATATTATAAATTAATTCCATCGTAATATTTGTACAAAGAAATATTAAAATCATAAAATATATATTATGGAAGATATGATTAAAACATGTTCTATATGGTTTTTTCGCCAACGAGCCCGTACCCGAGTGGTAAGGGCTCCTGCTTGGCATCCAAGAGACCTAGGTTCAAAACCAAGTGGAGGTGAATTTCTGGGGCACTATAGCAGTACTGTAGTAGTACTGTAGTAGTACTGTAGTAGTCACTATAGTAGTTACTGTTCAATACTGTAGTAGTCGGAACTATTCACCCGATTTGGGCCTTCGAGCCACCGGTTTGGGCCTACGGGTCTCCAGGGCCTTTGGGTCATCAAAGGCCTTCGGGCCACCAGGAATTTGGGTCACATAGACCATGGAGTATCCCAGTTCACACAGAATAGGCCCCTGAAGTGGATCAGAGCAACAGGAGTAGCAACCAACAAATACAGAGCTAACCGGATTGGAAGAATGAGAGGGTATGGCAGCCACCATCGGGCCGAGGCACCGTGAAACTTTTTACAGGGAAATGCTATCCAATCAGCAATGCACAGTGGGGAGATAAGGAGATCAATGATTCAAGATTCTGGGGAGGGGCAGTTCTAGTTGGCTGGGCCTATGGGTCATGTAATGGGCATGGTATGCCTCTGGCCCATGAGGTCATGTATTGTGGGTAATTTCGGGCCTTGTGCCTTGGCCCTACGGGCCATGTACGGATTCCCCTTCAACCCTTAAAAGGGGGATTATCTATAATAAAGTAAAAAGAAGTCCTTCTTTCCATTCAGGCCAAAAAATGTTCTATATGGGTTTAAACCGGAACATAAGTGTAGCTTTTCCAATTAAACACATCAAAATCTTATTGGATAACCATATTACAAAATTTTACTATCCTCTGATAGAATATATTGTCATTTTGATGAATTTTAATTTGTAATGTCTTTAATTACTAGACCATAACTGTGGCATGAGTCGCAACTACCCCAAGCCCTCATCCATATGCTAGGGGTGGTGATAATTTCCAAAAGGAGTATCCAAAACTTGAGGCATTTTAGTAGGTATATATATAAACACACCCAACCATATCAATTCATAAGTGCAGATTAATAATAATAAAAATAATGAAATAGATAGAATATAAACCAAGCATGTTGGTTGTACAAGAGTATGATAATAAACCAAAAATAGTAAAGGGGAAAATAGACACCCAACTATAATGATGTACTGACATGATAAAACATGAATGTAAAATTACTAGGTATCATAGCTTTTGGTTTACATGCTATGACCACCATACGTAATAAAAAATACTATGAATCCCTAAAATCACATATAGTTACAGATGATATATCTTTCATTTTATTAAGACATGACACATGAGGGAAAATCACATATAGAAGTGAGTATTTACATACCTAATAAGATTAAATGAAATATTATGGGGTAGTATGAGATAAAATATGAATAGAAAAAAATATAGATAATAGTGAATAGGAATGAGTTAATTCAATGTTAAAATTATTTAGCCTCATCTAAACAAAAGGGGTTCAACATGTTTTGCAGGTGGAAAACATATCTTGTTTTCACCACACATGGTAGGAGCATAACCTCATCTTACAATTAGTTTCTCAACACGTCTAATAGGATGTATACAATATTCATCTATACAAACCTTGGAAATAGGGTATCAAAATTCAATGGTATGTTTATATATATATTCTTTTAGAAGGAAGATCAAAAAATGAGAGAAATGGGATCTCAAACCATTGATTAGTGTGTCATTTGTGGAACTGCATCAAATCGATGGGTTTAAGTGAACTCGAAAACATCCTATAAATTTATAATCATGTACTTGTGGTAAAATAATGAAAAGTGAGATGAACAGTTTTAGGAAAATCACCAATAACAACGGTGATAAACACCATTGGCCAAGTATTCATAGCCAATGACTTCATAGTTGGGAAATCAGGTTGAAAAAAATAAATAAACTAAAATAATGTGAAATAATAATATATTTCAATACATGGGAACATAAAAAGGTTCTTTTGAATTCATAAAATACATATTTGATCATGCTCAATATTTTAATCATGAAGGTGTAACCCACAAATGAGGATTCCTACCTCACTTTTGGATTATTCATTATTCATTGATACATCCAATAGATATGATGGTTGTTATCCCACTTGACACATAATTCATGAAACGGTTATCCATGTTATTATCATCATTCCTAATTTGATGTTGATGTACTGATGATGCACAATCCCAACCTCTTCTTAGATACAACAATTTTTATGCATCCAAAACATGGGAAAATTCCATAAGAGGGTATTTATAGAGAACATAATTAGTTAATTTAATAAATAGAATTTATAATTATTTATTTATTTAAATTTAACATACCCAAAATCCCTTCCTCATCCGAACATCTTATGTCGATCAATATGATGTCACACATAAATTAAACCCCATGTTCTGGATTCAACCATGGTATAAGATATCCATTCAGAGTCTCCTTTAGGATATATTCTATATATTTAGAAATACTGCACATGCATAATATAAAATATATTTAATTTCAATATGGAATTAATTATGAGGTCATAGGGCCCCAAAATCACACATTTTTTTAGTGATGGGCTCTAGAAAATATACCTATAAATATTCTAATGTCTTATATGGAAATGATTGAATATATACATTATTTACTTCATATATTATTTTTATCCTTGAAATAACAAACTAAAAAATTGGGGATACAAAGCATGCATTTTTTTTCATGCTCACTTGAGTCCCCTAATAGTCCCATATTTCAAGAAAAATATGCACCCATAGAAAACACTTTCTCATGGAAGGTCTTTCGTTACCAGTTCTAAACACTACCGTCTCCTTTAAATGATAAATTCTAATCTAACAGAATATCATACAAATGTTTTGTATTATACAATGATTCTTGAAGATACCTCCTCAAATATAGGACAAGGAGAACAAATAACATGCAGTCCAAATGAAAATAGGTGAACTATTTCTACACCTCACATGACAAAAGTGGATGTGAAATCTCAATGTGAGAACATTTTTCCAGGGCCACACCATGTATGGAACGTAGGAAAACACCACCTATCCTCTATCGGGTATTCTCTCACACACTTTTATGATAATACATATTTCATGAATTGGATCATTGAATCTAAAACATACTCCATGAGATATTTCATATGAATAGATCTCTCAGATAATGTATAGAACCATCCTAATATGTCTCATGTTCTCCCACTCTTTCATTGAGAATATGAGAGTACCATTAGAGAATACTACCTCAAAATAATCCCAGAATTATTAAGTATCAAGATCATAAGTCTTATAAACATTTATGTGGAACTCAAGACACCAAATGGTATCACTAAGATCCCAATGAAATGACATCGACTATATGAATCCTTAATTGATACATCCACCACTGAAACTATGAGTTTTTGGTAACTCATTCAGAGGTAAAACACTAAGAACAACTCATCCCAAATACAATGTTCAATGAAATAATATATACTCAGGGTGGATAATCCTATCTAAAAATAACCTGGCTCTAGTGAAGTCAATCCACACCCATCTATGAGATCTCATCCTCATTTTAGAAGAACATCGATGTGTTTATTAGGAAAAGACATTGGAACTTACCAATATCATAATATTTAAAACTCCTCCAATTGCACAAATTTCTACCACAGCTAAAAGCGTTTATCTAAAATGAAAATGAAATAAATGGACCATCCATGGTGAAATACAATGATGAAAAGAATCTATTTCAATGGAGGTAAAACAAGAACTTTGTCAAGAGACACATCATCAATCCCCCACTATCGTTGTAGGAAGACAAGATCTAAAAACATCTATTTACCTAATGGTAATATGATACAACTAATAAGTTGGATGTAAAATCATTCATATGAGCACATCATTCCCTCCTCCATGAACACTCCTTACCCAAGGAGGAAAACATCATCCCCATGAACTAGAATGAACTAATACATTAAGAGGTACAAATCATTTAATCATAGATGATAGGAGACTGCAATACATAGAAGAAAACATCATAGGATCCCACTACTACCACGTAAAGGATTTGAGAAATAATTTGTCTCCACATAGAGTAAGGTCACAACATTAGAAAAAATGTGTAATCATCAATCCTATTTACATGTTATTACAACACATGGGTTGTGAAAAATGGGCCACCAAGGGTAACTCATGACCTCAAAAATGGACTATGTATAAGGAAATTATGTATTTCATTAAATGTGTTATAAATTATAGTTGTTGTAGTAGATAAAGAGTTTATACTCCAAATCAATCTAAAAAATCTTGAATAGGATCCTCTTATGCTAAAATCACATATATTATAGTTCCCACTAACTACTCAGAACTATGTATTTCTACAAAACCATAGTACATCATATGGACATAAAAGAAACATGGAAAGGATACTCATCCACCACACCTCAATACTATCCTCTTTGGGATAGAACTGACTATCACACATTATTTTAGAAAATCTCGCAAGAACTCATCTCATTGGGGAAGTGTACATATATCGTGAATGTCTGAATCCAAATCAAACATCACTAATATAGGGAACTTCTGATGACATGCATCACCCAAGATTAGTGTCACCCTGTAAAGACCCGCAAATTTCAAGGTAATTTTTTTCTTAATTTTCTTTGGAATTTTACAAGAGTGCAGCTTCAGACGACACCTGATTCCGAGGCCCGGTGTGCCCGGAATCAATTTCCGAAGTTTGGCTCGGGTACGTTCAGTGAACGGACGAGCGGGTTTTTCTATCTTTTGAATCAGTGCCCGGAATCGAATTCTGAGGGCACCGATGAAATCGCAGCGCCAGTATTTGCTTAGAAACGCCTCTTCCGGAGTTGCGTTTGCTCAGACGTGGTTTTTAAATTTTGGGGCTTTAAGTCAGAAATAAAATAAAATTTGTGCGACAACTTTATTTTATTTCACTTAAGCTGCTTGGAAGTCACTTGGAAGCCACTTGAACTGAGTTAAAGCGGATAGGGTGCTATCCGGAAATATCCTACCCTCTTGGTAGGATATTTGTGAGACAGGGCCCGCACGAGCCCTGCCGTTTCTTTCGCTAAGTAACGCACCCGCGAAAACCCGTCAAAGTAACTGAAAAGTCAACCGACGCGTTTTCTTTAATTTCTAAACAGACCATTTAATTGGGCGGTTTATTTCGTGAATTAAATGGGCTGTTTCATTCGTTGAATTAATTCAACGAATTTAATGGGTCGTTACTTACGCGTTTTGCGTTTGTTGGCAAAATAATAAAATAGACAAACTTGTCTATTTTGGAGGATCCTCCTGTTGTGCGAGATCCTCTAAACCTCCACCCTCCTCGCGAAGAACGCGAAGAACGCGAAGAACGCCGGCGACCGGAATTCGACGACGCACACCGTGATCTGCGACGTCGACGAGCTCTACCCGCGACGTTCTTCGGCGACGCCTCTTCTTCCGCGACCGATCCTCGTTCGGCAACTAAGGTGAGAATCAGATCGTTAAATTCTCCCTTTTTTTTAATTTCAATGACAACGGATTTAATTAATTAAATCCGTTTGTTCTAGATCCGGAGATCGTCGGCGCGACGTTTTTCCCGCGGTGCGACGAACGTCTCTTCCGCGACGACGCGACGATCCCCTCCTTCCGCGACGAGCGATTCCGCGACGACCTCACGTCCGACGACGACAAGGTAAGGGTTGTTGGAATATTTTATTTCCCATGTTTATTCTTTTAAAATAAAGAACCTGATCTCCGAACAATTTTAATTTAATTAAAATTGTTGTTGATTATTTTCTTTTCCTCCCGTTGTTTATGACTAACGCGGAGGGTGCGGATCTAACGAACAAGACCCGGCAACCCTCCGCCGATCTGTTGTTGTGCGGATTTGGCGGACGATGACGAACCGTGCGGAAAGGGCGATCCGTTGATCCCGCAGTGAAGATCGGCCCCCGGGAGAAGCAACGGCGCAGACGGGAGGCAAAACGGGCCACCGGAGCAACTCCAGCGGCCCGCGGAAGGCGGCAGCGGCGCGGGTCGCCGGCGCGGCGGTGACGGCGACCGGAGGCGGCGGCGCCCGGCGCGCAGCCGGGAATTCCGCCGCAGCCGAGCCACGGCGGCGGCGAACCGCCGGACCACGTCCGCGGTCCGGCCACCCAGCACGCGGCCCGCGCGGGCCGCGTTCCTCCAAGCCGCGGGTCAAACCCGCGGCAGGTTCTTCGGCCGCTCGGCCGAAGCCGAGCCGGCCGGTCCGGTCGGCCGGGCCGCGCCCAGGCCAGACCGGACCCGGCCTAGCCAGGTCGGGCCGGGTCGGGCCGACCCGGTTCGGGCCGAACCGGTTCGGCCGACCCAGGGGGGGTTCGGCCCGGGTCGCCCCGGGCCCAGAACCCCCGTTTTCGGGCCTTCTTCGGTCTTTTGACCATATCTTGGGCCTGAGACCTCCGTTTGACGAACCGTCAGTGGCTACGTGATCCTTGGATCGATACGGTCGTTTCGGTATATTATACTCAAGGTTTCAGAAGACTTTGGGTTCGGCCGGGTTGGTTCGTACACGAAACCAGCAGGGCCCTCGGAGCGGAAACGCTCATAACTTGAGCTACGGACGTCTGATCGACGTACCGTCAACTGTGGTAGTTTCCTCTAAGTGAGACGGAACTTTTGGCATACTCCGCCCGAGGATCGGATACAGGCAGAGTACGGTCGGGTTGGTTTTGCCCTAAAAACCAACCGGGCCCCTGGGGCGAAAATGCCAATAACTCTCAGACCGGGCGTCCGATTGACGCGCTGTCTGTTGCGTTGAGATCCTGTTGTCGATACGGAACTTTTGGATACATCAACTTCGGACTACGTGTCAGTTGATGTATCAGCCTCTCGGCTCGTGGAGCGGACCCTCCTAAACGAGCTCGCTATGTGCGGGAACCCTAGCGCTGGCTGTGACTTCGACGACAGAGCAGAGATCCTCCGTGGACTGCGGCGATGGCAGAGCAAAGATCCTCAGTGGACTGCGACGACGGCAGAGCAGAGATCCTTCGTGGACTGCGGCGACGACTGTGCAGAGATCCTCAGTGGACTGCGTCGACTATTGCACTTAGCGATCCTACGTGGATCAGTGCTACAGGTTCTGTGTGAGCCCGATCCTATGTGGGTCCTTACTACCGGTTCTGTGTGAGCCACTGCCTACAGGTTCTGTGTGAGCCCGATCCTGTGTGGGTCTTTTGCGGGGGTTAGTACCTATCGATCCTTCGTGGGTCTGACGACTTAGATGGATCAGTGATCATCTTTGACGTCATCTGAAAAAGTATACCTGGTTGAGCTGAATCTTATGTTACTCTCCTTTGTGGTTTGTGTTGAACTATCCTTTGTGGATTTACTGTTTACTCTCCTTGTGGATTTGAGTCTTGCTTTCCTGCGTGGATTGAGTTGTTCTTGAGCTCGTGAGCAGAGCTAGAATTGGGGACTTAGGTATATGTATGGGCATATACCTAAGTCGAGTCAGATGTTACTTCGTGATTGCATCTTTCTTTTGTGCTATATCTTTTGTGGATTTCGGGAGACCTTCGGGGGTCTCGGGGTCCTTACTGAGTAGCTTATACTCACCCCTGCACGGGCTATGCCCGCACCTTGTTGTGTTGGATGCAGACGACGGACAGCGCTGATCTCGGTTGGGGCGTGGAGCAGGACGGTACCTGGAGGTGGACCACTAGGCGGGACGTGCTCGGAGCGGACGTGGGACCCGAGGAGCCTGGAGGCTATCTGTACCCACCCTTCAGGTGGGATTGCCAGTGGACGACACGAGGCCGCCGTCTTCTCTTCAGTTGCTGTTCTTTACTTTTTCAGTTGTACTTTCAGTTGGGCTTGTATTCCGGCCCCCTTTACTTTTCTGCACTTGTAGTTACTTTCCGCTTGCTGACTCTGTGGTGGTTGTTACTTATAAAGGCAATGCCTTCCCTGTTTACCGAGATTTTACGCCTTGGTGCTAGTCGCCAGCCCCTGGCCTATGGAAGGCGGGCTTGGGGTAGTCACGGCACGGGCCCCGAGGTCGCGTCGTGACAAATTGGTATCAGAGGTGGTCGGTTCTACCGCAGACTCTGATCGTCTTTTCTTTCTATATGAAGCAATAGTGTTTAGTGTATTGAGTGTGGTTATCAGTTCAGGGAGCCCAGTGTTGGTGCGGCGGCCGACGTATCCGTACACCAGGACCCTGACTCCTGATTTCCGACTTAATGCATGAAAACATTGATTGCGTGTGTGTTTCAAGTTTTCTTCGTGATTACTTGTGTCAGCTCACCGGGTATACTGATCTGCTTTATGAAAGTCTCAGGTTTTCCTTGTGATTACTTGTGCGAGCTCACCAGGTATACTGTTCTGACTGTGGTGCTCTTGTTCTCCTTTTCAGGATGGCCCCGCGACGACAGCCAGCTAGGGTTCCGAGTGTAGGACGCGACGGCAGCCCACCGAGCGACGAGGCCTCGGTGCAGTGCCCTTTGCCAGCAGTGGCACCGGCGGTAGCTTTACCCGCCGAGCCACCGGTGCTGCTAGTACCAGACGCCGACGATGCACGTCGCCTCAGGGCACTGCATGAGTTTTAGAGCCAGCGACCGCCCAGGTTTCGCAGTGAGGCGGACCCCCAGGCCGCCTAGGACTGGCTAGAGGCGGTGGTACGGATCTTTAGGCTAGTGAGGACACCAGCGGATCTCATGGTGATTCTCGCGGCGAGCCTCCTGCAGGCGGCGGCAGGACGATGGTGGAGCTTGATGCTCCAGGTTCACGATGAGGCATCCTTGCTCTGGACGGACTTCGAGAGCCTCTTCCGCTCTGAGTTCGTCCCGGCCACCCTCCGAGCGGTGCGCATCCAGGAGCTTCTCCAGCTGCGCCAGGGCAGCATGACGGTCGCTCAGTACGCGGCGAGGTTCACTGACCTATCTCTCTACTCGACCGACATGGTACGGGACCCCTTCTTCCGGGCCCGGACCTTCGAGCAGGGCTTGCGACAGGAGATTCGGGCGTCGCTGATCTCCCTCAGCATTCCGACCCAGGCGGGAGTGCTGGAGCGAGCCCTCCTGATCGAGAGCTTCCTGGCAAAGCCTTCTTCAACGGCGAGACCTAGCACAGGGCGGCAGGTAGCTGAGTCTTCGGCAGCAGGTAGCCGACGAATGACTCTCGGGTCCAGGCAGACCAGACCCCCACGCAGACGGCCTCAGGACACCGGCTCAGCAGTGCGGGGCACACAACGGAGTGCCAGCCTTCCGAGAGGCAGACTGTGCTACTCCTGCGGCGGGCAGGGTCACATGGCTCGTGACTGCCCGACTCGCCGATCAGAGGAGCAGCAGTCGGTGGAGGGGCCACCCAGGCAGAGGCAGAGGGTCGACCGTGGCGGTCCGCAGGGAGGAGGCGGACGAGGCAGAGGAGCTGGCCGAGCAGCGGGAGGTGGGCGACGCTTCCAGGCTCTACCCCCACCACCACCAGGAGGGCCACCTCGACCACAGGGAGCTGGCGGGCAGGGGCAGGCCCAGCTCCAGGCAGTGGAGGCCTACGACCCCGACATGCCCGAGATGATTCGAGGTACGATCTGTGTCTATTCCACCCTTGCTGCAGTACTTATAGACACAGGAGCGAGTCACTCTTTCATAGCCTCTGCCCTTGTTCGGAGCTCGGAGATTCCGACTGAGCCGTTGGCTCGATCCTTACGGCTAGAGACTCCTACAGGAGCAGACTCGATGATTACGCACTGGTGCCGGTAGTGCGAGCTTACTCTAGGAGGCGAGAGCTTCGGCTGTGATCTCCTTGTAGCGGCGTCGAGGCCTTACGACGTCATCTTGGGCATGGATTGGCTATCCACGGTTCATGCCCAGATCGACTGTTTTAGGCGCAAGGTGCGATGTGTTCGCACCGACGGGAGCAGGTTTACCTTCACCGGTGAGAAGGGAACCTTTGCAGCACAGGATGGACTTCCGCGGAGGAGAGTGCAGCCCATCTCTCATCAGTTGGCTAGCCTCATCCTAGGAGCAGTGGACGTGCGGAGTCCAGCTTTTCCTGCAGTGGTGGACCAGTACGTGGACGTCTTTCCCGACGACTTTCCAGGGCTACCTCCTCGTAGAGAGGTAGACTTTTACATCGACTTGTACCCCGGGACAGCCCCGATATCTACTCCAGCATATCGGATGGCCACCGCCGAGCTTCGAGAGCTGAGGGTACAGTTGGAGGACTTGCAGAGCAAGGGGATTATCCGACCCAGTGTTTCACCCTGGGCTTCCCCGATTTTGTTCGCCAAGAAGGCAGACGGGAGCTTGCGACTGTGTGTCGACTATCGTCGCCTGAACCAGGTGACAGTAAGGAACAAGTATCCGCTGCCACAGATTGATGACCTCTTTGATCATCTCAAGGGAGCGCGGTGGTTCTCGAAGATAGACCTCCGGTCAGGCTATCATCAGCTCAGAGTTCGAGACGAGGACGTGCAGAAGACGGCCTTCAGGTGTCGGTATGGCCATTATGAGTTCTTGGTTATGCCGTTCGGCGTAACCAATGCTCCAGCAGTGTTCATAAGCCTCATGAACAGGATCTTCCATCCATACCTCGACCGATTTGTCGTGGTCTTCATTGACGACATTTTGGTATACTCGACGACTGAGGAGGAGCATGCCTACCACCTGCGAGTTGTGCTAGACACGCTCCGAGAGCACCAGCTTTATGGCAAGCTCTCAAAGTGCCAGTTCTGGTTATGTGAGGTCCACTTCTTGGGGCACGTCATCTCTGAGGCGGGAGTTGCAGTGGATCCCGCGAAGATCGAGGCAGTGCTAGCTTGGGAGCCACCCAGGAGCGTGACGGAGGTGCGGAGCTTCTTGGGCCTAGCCGGATACTATCGGAGATTCGTGCCAGACTTCTCCAGAGTTGCGGCACCACTCTCAGCGTTGACGAAGAATGGGAAACCCTTCGTGTTGTCAGACAGATGTCAGCAGAGCTTCCAGGAGCTGAGGCAGAGGTTGACCAGCGCACCTATCTTGAGGTTGCTTGAGGAGGGAGTTGGATACGTAGTTTACTGCGATGCTTCAGGGACTGGACTCGGGTGCGTCCTGATGCAGGAGCGGGCCGTGATCGCCTACGGATCACGTCAGTTGAGGCCGCATGAGCAGAACTACTCCACTCATGACCTAGAGTTAGCAGTAGTGGTCTTCGCTCTGAGGACTTGGCGGCACTATCTGATGGGCGAGCGCTTCACAGTCTTTTCTGACCACCAGAGTCTCAGGTATATCTTCTCTCAGAAGGACCTGAACCTGAGACAACGGAGATGGCTTGAGTTCCTCCAGGACTATGACTTTGAGATAGTCTATACTCCTGGGAAGGGGAACGTGGTAGCCGATGCCCTCAGCAGGAGGACCGACATTCAGCTACTTGAGGAGGCGACGGAGCAGCTAGCCTCCTTACAGATATCCTTCGTGGATAGAGATAGAGCAGCCTTTCTTCAGTCTCTCATAGTCTCTCCTCCACTTCTACAGCGGGTCAGAGAGGCTCAGCGTGGGGACGCTGACTGTGAGACCCGGCGTGCACTGATATCCTCAGGTCAGGCGCCTGATGGTTTCTCCCTTGGAGCAGAGCTCGACATCCTTTTCAGAGGACGTACCTTCGTACCAGTCGCTTTACGAGAGGAGGTGCTGAGAGAGTTTCACACTTCTCCCTTGGCGGTGCATCCCGGAGTGGCGAAGATGTACCAGGATCTCAGACGACAGCACTGGTGGCCGGGCATGAAGAAAGCTGTGGCAGAGTTCGTTTCACGATGCCTCACCTGCCTGCAGGTGAAGGCAGAGCATCAGGTACCAGCAGGCTTGGTACAGCCCTTGGAGGTCCCGGAGTGGAAGTGGGATGGCATATCTATGGACTTCGTGACTGGACTTCCACGCACTTCCAGAGGTCACGACTCCATTTGGGTGATTGTCGACCGACTCACCAAGTCGACACACTTCTTACCCATCAGAGAGCAGGGCTCAGTGGAGAGCTTGGGACGTCTTTACGTCCAGGAGATCGTACGGCTTCACGGTGTGCCATCGTCTATCGTCTCTGATCGAGATGCTCGTTTCACTTCCCGGCTTTGGAAGGGGTTGCAGGAGGCGTTCGGGACGCGGCTCCATCTGAGCACAGCCTTCCACCCTCAGACGGATGGTCAGACGGAGAGGACCATACAGACACTCGAGGACATGCTCCGTGCAAGTGTTCTCGACTTTGGTCGCAGCTGGGAGGACCACCTACCCTTGGTGGAGTTCGCGTACAACAACAGCTACCACTCCACCATCGGGATCGCACCATACGAGGCGTTGTACGGCAGACCCTGCAGATCACCGTTGTGCTGGACAGACCCTGGGGAGTCAGCACTCGTGGGACCAGAGATGGTCCGAGCCACGACAGAGAAGGTCCATATCATCCAGGAGAGGATGAGGACAGCTCAGAGCTGGCAGAATTCATATGCTGACAGGAGGCGGAGGCCACTAGAGTTCGAGGATGGCGACCACGTCTTTTTGCGTGTCTCACCTCGACGTGGTTTACGGAGATTTGGCCGAGGCGGCAAGTTGTCTCCACACTTCATCGGGCCTTTCCAGGTCCTCAGCAGGATAGGAGAGGTGGCTTATCGCCTGGTTCTACCACCTCAGTTGCACCGGGTGCACGACGTCTTTCACGTGTCTCAGCTGAGGAGATACGTGCACGACCCGATGCACATCATCGACTTTGGGGAGCTGGACGTGGACGATGGGGTGACTTTTGCGGAGGTCCCAGTGGAGATCGAGGATCGACAGGAGCGGGTCCTACGTGGGCGGTCGATTCCTCTTGTGCGCGTCAGATGGCAGCACGGGAACCTCCAGGAGAGCACTTGGGAGCGGGAGGCTCAGATGCGTGCTCAGTACCCCCATTTGTTCCCCTAGTTTTTGATGTATCTTTACGGGGACGTAAAGCCCTGAGATGGGAGTAATGTAAAGACCCGCAAATTTCAAGGAATTTTTTTTCTTAATTTTCTTTGGAATTTTACAAGAGCGCAGCTTCAGACGGCACCTGATTCCGAGGCCCGGTGTGCCCGGAATCAATTTCCGAAGTTTGGCTTGGGTACGTTCAGTGAACGGATGAGCGGGTTTTTCTATCTTTTGAACCGGTGCCCGGAATCGAATTCTGAGGGCACCGATGAAATCGCAGCGCCGGTATTTGCTTAGAAACGCCTCTTCCGGAGTTGCGTTTGCTCAGACGTGGTTTTTAAATTTTGGGGCTTTAAGTCAGAAATAAAATAAAATTTGTGCGACAACTTTATTTTATTTCACTTAAGCTGCTTGGAAGTCACTTGGAAGCCACTTGAACTGAGTTAAAGCGGATAGGGTGCTATCCGGAAATATCCTACCCTCTTGGTAGGATATTTGTGAGGCAGGGCCCGCACGAGCCCCGCCGTTTCTTTCGCTAAGTAACGCACCCGCGAAAACCCGTCAAAGTAACTGAAAAGTCAACCGACGCGTTTTATTTAATTTCTTAACAGACCATTTAATTGGGCGGTTTATTTCGTGAATTAAATGGGCTGTTTCATTCGTTGAATTAATTCAACGAATTTAATGGGTCGTTACTTACGCGTTTTTCGTTTGTTGGCAAAATAATAAAATAGACAAACTTGTCTATTTTGGAGGATCCTCCTGTTGTGCGAGATCCTCTAAACCTCCACCCTCCTCGCGAAGAACGCGAAGAACGCGAAGAACGCGAAGAACGCCGACGACCGGAATTCGACGACGCACACCGTGATCTGCAACGTCGACGAGCTCTACCCGCGACGTTCTTCGGCGACGCCTCTTCTTCCGCGACCGATCCTCGTTCGGCAACTAAGGTGAGAATCGGATCGTTAAATTCTCCCTTTTTTTTTAATTTCAATGACAACGGATTTAATTAATTAAATCCGTTTGTTCTAGATCCGGAGATCGTCGGCGCGACGTTTTTCCCGCGGTGCGACGAACGTCTCTTCCGCGACGAAGCGACGATCCCCTCCTTCCGCGACGAGCGATTCCGCGACGACCTCACGTCCGACGACGACAAGGTAAGGGTTGTTGGAATATTTTATTTCCCGTGTTTATTCTTTTAAAATAAAGAACCTGATCTCCGAACAATTTTAATTTAATTAAAATTGTTGTGGATTATTTTCTTTTCCTCCCGTTGTTTATGACTAACGCGGAGGGTGCGGATCTAACGAACAAGACCCGGCAACCCTCCGCCGATCTTTTGTTGTGCGGATTTGGCGGACGACGACGAACCGTGCGGCAAGGGCGATCCATTGATCCCGCAGTGATGATCGGCCCCCGGGAGGAGCAATGGCGCAGACGGGAGGCAAAACGGGCCACCGGAGCAACTCCGGCGGCCCGCGGAAGGCGGCGGCGGCGCGGGTCGCCGGCGCGGCGGCGCCCGGCGCGCCGCCGGGAATTCCGCCGCGGCCGAGCCGCGGCGGCGGCGAACCGCCGGACCGCGTCCGCGGTCCGGCCACCCAGCACGCGGCCCGCGCGGGCCGCGTTCCTCCAAGCCGCGGGTCAAACCCGCGGCAGTTTCTTCGGCCGCTCGGCCGAAGCCGAGCCGGCCGGTCCGGTCGGCCAGGTCGGGCCGACCCGGTTCGGCCGACCCAGGGGGGGTTCGGCCCGGGTCGCCCCGGGCCCAGAACCCCCGTTTTCGGGCCTTCTTCGGTCTTTTGCCCATATCTTGGGCCTGAGACCTCCGTTTGACAAACCGTCAGCGGCTACGCGATCCTTGGATCGATACGGTCGTTTCGGTATATAATACTCAAGGTTTCGGAAGACTCTGGGTTCGGCCGGGTTGGTTCGTACACGAAACCAACAGGGCCCTCGGAGCGGAAACGCTCATAACTTGAGCTACGGACGTCCGATCGACGTACCGTCAGCTGTGGTAGTTTCCTCTAAGTGAGACGGAACTTTTGGCATACTCCGCCCGATGATCAGATATAGGCGGAGTACAGTCAGGTTGGTTTTGCCCTAAAAACCAACCGGGCCCCTGGGGCGAAAATGCCAATAACTCTCAGACCGGGCGTCCGATTGACGCGCCGTCTGTTGCGTTGAGATCCTGTTGTCGATACGGAACTTTTGGATACATCAACTTCGGACTACGTGTCAGTTGATGTATCAGCCTCTCGGCTCGTGGAGCGGACCCTCCTAAACGAGCTCGCTATGTGCGGGAACCCTAGCGCTGGCTGTGACTTCGACGACAGAGCAGAGATCCTCCGTGGACTGCGACGACGGCAGAGCAGAGATCCTCAGTGGACTGCGACGACGGCAGAGCAGAGATCCTTCGTGGACTGCGGTGATGACTGTGCAGAGATCCTCAGTGGACTGCGTCGACTACTTCACTCAGCGATCCTACGTGGATCAGTGCTACAGGTTCTGTGTGAGCCCGATCCTATGTGAGTCCTTACTACCGGTTCTGTGTGAGCCACTGCCTACAGGTTCTGTGTGAGCCCGATCCTGTGTGGGTCTTTTGCGGGGGTTAGTACCTATCGATCCTTCGTGGGTCCAACGACTTAGATGGATCAGTGATCATCTTTGACGTCATCTGAAAAAGTATACCTGGTTGAGCTGAATCTTATGTTACTCTCCTTTTTGGTTTGTGTTGAACTATCCTTTGTGGATTTACTGTTTACTCTCCTTGTGGATTTGAGTCTTGCTTTCCTGCGTGGATTGAGTTGTTCTTGAGCTCGTGAGCAGAGCTAGAATTGGGGACTTAGGTATATGTATGGGCATATACCTAAGTCGAGTCAGATGTTACTTCGTGATTGCATCTTTCTTTTGTTCTATATCCTTTGTGGATTTCGGGAGACCTTCGGGGGTCTCGGGGTCCTTACTGAGTAGCTTATACTCACCCCTGCACGGGCTATGCCCGCACCTTGTTGTGTTGGATGCAGACGACGGACAACGCTGATCTCGGTTGGGGTGTGGAGCAGGACGGTACCTGGAGGTGGACCACTGGGCGGGACGTGCTCGGAGCGGACGTGAGACCCGAGGAGCCTGGAGGCTATCTGTACCCACCCTTCAGGTGGGATTGCCAGTGGACGACACGAGGCCGCCGTCTTCTCTTCAGTTGCTGTTCTTTACTTTTTCAGTTGTACTTTCAGTTGGGCTTGTATTCCGGCCCCCTTTACTTTTCTGCACTTGTAGTTACTTTCCGCTTGCTGACTCTGTGGTGGTTGTTACTTATAAAGGCAATGCCTTCCCTGTTTACCGGGATTTTACGCCTTGGTGCTAGTTGCCAGCCCCTGGCCTATGGAAGGCGGGCTTGGGGTAGTCACGGCACGGGCCCCAAGGTCGGGTCGTGACACACCCTCAGGACATCCATCAAAAGATCTCCAATCCAAATAGGATATAATAACAATAAGATTGGTCTTATCCTCATCCACCCAATAAAGGCTATTCCTAAACACAAAAAGTGTGACATAACATGATAATGAACCAGTAATGTGGACTCAAAATAGGGACAACATCTGTTAATACCACCAGAACCATATTTTCTTTATTAATATAACTAGATTTGAGGGAAACCATTCAATCAGTTTGGATTTCTGCAAGACATGGAACTTGAATCACCGACACAAATCAATCCTATAAATCCTATGGATTTTTAGGATCACAAAATCTCAGTAGCTTCTTATAATTAAACTCACAGAGTACAATAGACCTTCTATGTAGGAAAACACTATTTCTCTATGCAAGGGGGTGTTGCTACCATCCCACCCAGAGGAATGATCATGTATATTGGATTCCAAAAAGATAAATCTTCTTTAATTGGTTATTATTCATGAATCAGAAATTGATAACCTAGAAGGATATCTTCACAGAGGGTTTTATATTGTGTTCGATAAATACCATGGTAAAATGTGATAAAATAATTAATGGTGGATAAATAAAGAAATAATGTAAAAATACACAATAACATATGGTGTGTGAACCATTTGTCCCCAAAACCAAGGTCTCAATAATCTGAGTATATAAGAAAGTATTTAAGGTCCGGATGAATGGATACATTATCCACCCATACCCGAACTTGGTTACATGGAATGTGATCCTCACTCAAGACACATTGACATTATTTCCCATTTATTCCAACTATATCCTCATAATAGTGATATTACCAACATCATGTTATGGATTGAACAACCTATGTTACCAATATTTCCTAACCAGACACTAATAAGGGCTCGAGTTTCAACTACCCCAAGCATACCTCCACTTTTCCACAAGAATTGAAAATCATATACTAAATGGGGGGAAGTTTCCTATGTACTAATATGAAGACACCCAACCATCACAACCTAAAGGGGTATATGAATAATAATAAAAATATTCAACATAGATAATATAAAAATAGGAAAAACCTCTATGGTGAACAAGTGAACAATACTATAACCAAAAAATTAAAGGTGAAAAATACATGCAAAACCCAAAAGATTTAAAAAACTAATAAAACAATAAATTAATATAATGATAAATCCTAGATTCTTATCTCTATGATATGTCCCATATACATGGTCGAAAATATCATGTATCCCTAAGATCCTCTATAGTCACCGACAATAAATTTGTCTTCCGAATAAGACATGACATGTTTGGGAAAATCCCATGACTGTGTGGGTATATACATATGTTGTAGAATTCTATTAATGAATAAAGAGGAGTGAAAATTGATAAAAAATGAATTAGAAGACATTATATAATGAACAGTGAATAGGTTTGCGATCATCCAACTGAATGAGAAAGTATCCTCATCAAAACATTACGGGTCAACCCGTTGGGTGGTTAGACTACATGATAAGACATCAGATCCAATTATTGTAGATTGACCTCATCCAACCATCATGTTCTCAAAATAATGATTAGGTCGACTACCCCACACATCATAGAAATCAATCTAAAGAGAGTAACAAAATCCAAATGCATTGAGAAATATATGTATATTTTCAAATAAAATCTCAAATTAGAGAGAAAGGGGATCTCAATATCACATCAGAACCCGGACAAATGAGTATCCAAAAATCTTATATTTCCATCATAGATTCATATAATCTAACATTTATTCCAAGAAAAAAACATCCATGTTAAGACACACCATTTTATTGTTCCTCACAGTCTAGGGGTGACAATATCTTTGAAGAGGACACATTCCCTGGTACGCTAGGAGGTTCCCACTCAATCAAATGGAAGATTAACAATACCTTGTTCAAATTATAGGGTTACACTATAAAATTTGATAGAGGACCCATTCCCTTAAAATAATGATGGTTCCATTCTTATGTTGGATGACACATGCCCAGACTCTAATGTGGATTATCACTCTCTTATAGTATATGACCCATTCCCTGAATCCATAGGAGGGTCCCACTATTAATATGGATATATGGAGGACCCAAACCCAAAAATCATAAGAGAGTTTCACATTATAGGTAGAAAAACAATTCCCTACCCAGTAGGAGGTTCTACTATAATAATCCTGACAGATCAGTGTCATCATCAGGTGCCACCTAAAAAATCACTCCACTTCAAACATATAAAATGTTATCTCAATATCCACATCAAAGGAAACCATTGAATTATACATAGGAAACAATAATTATTGGCTATAGTTTAGAAAAAATATAAATATAAATGAAGGATATAAAGGCAGATGAATTTTCATAAAGGAGTATGTGACATGTATGAGACACACATGGTTTGTGGTACTGCTCTACTACCAAGATGTTTCCATTACAGTACACAGATGAAATTTCATTTTGTACTACACAACATATATCGATACTACATGGCATTTCCTAGAAAATACCCAAACAAAAAGAGGAGGATAAGTTTCTCTACAAAAGGGAAGAAATATAATTTCAATGACATACCATTTCAAATATTTCTGAATTTATTTGAATATAATTCCATTATAATCCTCAACAAAACACATGGGATAGGTTATTTACACTAATAAATTGAACACCCAGTGAAAAAGTTGTATTTCATAGTTTCATGTTCGAATGACGGTTAATGAGATAAATCAAATATTCTGGATTAAATATCTGATAATTTTCATCCAACATCCAACTCAAATTCATTGTCGTGATGCCGCTGATTATTAATCATTGTGACACCATATGAAAAATATATTATATTCTAGATTCCGTAACTATAAAAGTAAAAATATTATTGGGAACATTAGAAACCTATGCCATGAGCTAGAAATTAATATCCAACATTAATATTAAAATGATTTTCTCAATTATTGGGTTTTGATGCCACTGATTATTCATAATTCTTACATCTCAGGAAGATGTTATAGGAGAAATTGGGGTTGTTCAATAGTAATAATAATAACAATAATAACAATAATAATTTAATAATTTCATTAAGGTTTTTTAATCTCTATCAAATCCACATTAAATTTTCTCCTTGTGAATATTAACTCCACATCATTTTTTTAATTTAATATTATTTATTATTTATGTTATAATAATATCAAATAAATGGGATTTTAAATCCCCCACATATTCAGTCGTGAAGTAGGTGAAATATCCCCACGCTAGTGTTTGCACTTCATCCCTAGAGGAACATATCCATCATGATTTAATTCATTTATAACAATTTTAAAAAATATTTATTAATATAATAATAAAAAAATGTGTTGAAATGATAACCATCTCCACATACAATCCTTTAATTTCTGTGTGCACCAAAATTTGATTTCACTTTTTAAAAAAATTAAATATCATTTAATTTGTATTAACTCAATACCCATATTATTATTATTATTGTCATCATTCACTATATTTACCATATATGACAACCTAATTTGAGATCTGAGGCATGCCCCCACCTCATCCATTCCAATATACCTCTGCCTAGAGACCTTGTTCACAAAAATCACTCAAAATCAATCTCATCATACTAAACATAATCGTCTCATGTAAACTAGGAATACTGGGATCCCTAGACCATGACTGAACAAAATTTGATCAAACACCATTTTCATAGCACCTTAATTGCATACCCTCATCCGTAATACAAACCCAATCTATTCAAAAACATCATTCCCCTTGTTTATAATTCCATTTATAATCTATTAATTATCGTATCATTTGTGGCACCATAATGAATCAGGTGGTTCAATCACATATGAACCCACCTTGAAAATTTAAATTCATGACCTTGTGTATTAATGATTAATAACAAGATAATACTAGGGGAAACTCCAATAATAACTCTTTTGAAAAAATAGGTCCAATTATTTTTTGACATTGATTTCATTGATGGAATTCTAACATAAGAAACATGGAATATATATGAAATAATTTTAAATAATAATTTATTTTGATAAACAGTGACATACAATGGATCATTGAAATCCATGACCAATACAATCGATTGGACCCTGATCAATCAATAAATAGTGATTGTTGAATCAAAAAATAATGAATCTACCTTGATTATTGATTGATCTTTGTAATTGGACTAAATCATTAGAGATTAAGGTTATGATCCAACTGCATAGATTGTTAATATCATGACTATCCTTGATCTAAGCATCATTTGTTGTTTGATGTTGATCCACAAATTAAGAACCACGTCCTCCATAAATCAAATCTAATAGGGGTTATGTGGCAAAACAATGTAAAATTTTCTAAAAAATGTTTTTATAAATAATTTAATAATGTCGATTAAAATAATAAATAATTTATTTGTTTATTTATTTTAATTAAATGTTCTGAATAACTATTACCTTATCCAAACATTCCATGCTAACCAAAATTAGGTCACACTAAAGTTAATCCATGTTCTTGGAAATTAGTTTTGGTCTCTGATTTATGATCTGAGACTCTATTGAGGAAGTATGATAATGTTTCTGGAATATCTTGATTGTGTATCATAAAAAATATAAACGATTTTTTAAAAATTAATCCAGGAACCATGAGACTCAAAATTATTCTTCGTATCAATGTTGGATCAAAAAATATTTCAAAATATATCCTATGTATTATAAGTAAAGGATATAGTCTCTATAATTAAATTATCATTTTAGATTATTTTGGAAAATTTCAATCTCATTTCAATGTGGGTTTTGTTCTCCAATTATAAAAGGACATATCATATCCCCCTATTAAAACCTCAATGGCCCCTTATATCAACCAATTACATATCAAATGACATAAATAATTTCCTGACCATGTAATAGAGTACTGAAATTGATTCAAAAACCTTATTTATAATGATATTGGTATAAAACGAATGAGTTTCCTGAAAAAAAAATAGTATCACTCTCAACTAAGCGTTGTCATTTTATTTATTCATAAACATACATAAAATATTTTTCAACTATAGAGACATAATAACACACATAAAAAAAATTTATATATCACATATAATGTGATGTAATTATGTTTGTTTCAATACCTACATCTAGCTAATTTTCCATCAAATGGAAAAATATCTTGGTCATGTGTATGGCGGACTACCTACTGATAAACCGATGAAACTTGTTTTCCATCACCACCTATAAAAATTTGATATAAAGATTAATTTTGATTGTATATATATATATAATATATATAATAATTATACATCTAAAGTTATAATATCACATATACCTTCAATAAATAATTCTCTAGGAATATGATAACAACATTTCTTTAGAAGGTAGGCTACCGCTTTGTAAAGCATTATGATTCGTTCTTCACTTAATAAATACATTCAATATAATAATGATTGTACTAATGAATATATGTAATATATATGACATAAAAATTACAATTTAAGGTTATTTTATTATTTAACATTCTTTCACTTCATCTTTTATAAAAATTGAAACAACATTCATGCATATGTATTACTCTACCATCTCTATAAATGGTGTAATTAATTTCCAATCTCTAACATTTTTTGATTTCACTAAAAACATATATATTAAATATAAATGATATTTATATCATGTTTGAAATATTTTATAAGATGGATGGATTAAAATTATATAGGTAATGAAAATACCAATATAAAATATACATGAAAAACAAATTAACTATTGCCCCAAATGATATTTTAACGTGGAATTGATGATAAATGAGAAATAAAAGGTTATCATTAAATAATATTTTGTTTGAAAAATAGTTATATTTTTATTAAATAGATATATAATACTCCTATTATTATTATAACGTAGGATTTAATGTGTTCAAAGTATTTCGATACTTAAGGTGAGGGATTTCTGGCATTTCTTTCAATTATGGGATACATATTCCATATTCAGCACTCATTTCTTTTATGTTATGTATATAATACACCTTTTACATGTTATATATTCATTATAATAATATTCATTATATATAATGTTTCACTCGATGTCATTTTTTATTTTGTATTAGGATTAAAAATATACCAGTTCTCTAGGAACTTTTTCTCACTTATTTTCCATGGGACAAATGCCCTATATTCCAGTTGTTTCTTTTTCATTTTGTACAAATATACTGTGAATATATTTATTATTTTTATAACTAAAACTATGTGATGTACATGACCATATATTGGTTTACTCTTTATGGGGATTATGATTTGAAATTTATAAAAGAGGAATGGGTTTGATTTTATAATCAGAGTATTTATCTGGATTTATTATGATTCTTGTATCGATGATAAAATATTAAGTATAATATATATTAAACATTGATAATTTTATTATCCTATGGTGATTTCTATATAATATATGTTTACCTTTCATTTTACCCGATTTATGTAATCATGATTAAAAAATAATGTTTTTAAGAGAATATTGAATTTATTTAATTGTTCATCATAAAAACATTTCCATCCATGTCCATATATTCATAAAAAAATTAAATAAAGTTTTAAAAATTACCTATTGATTATTTAAATATATTTTTATGTGTAAGTAACTTTTTAATTGTTACAAAAAAATTTAATGGAATTTTTATTTTAATGATTATTGCTTAAATGGTATATTCCACCATCATGATTACTCAAGGGTTGAAATCTTCCACTATAAGATTCCAAGATTATTTTGAAGGTAAATTTTCAAAAAAAATTGTGATATTTTCATATTCCAAATATTTAGTTTAATGTTAAAATATTATTTTCATCAATAAATGTCTCAACTGCTCTTTCAAAATCATTTTCCATCAAAACTGACTTCCTTTGATGTTACAAACAAAATTTAAGGGATATGACACAATTTTATAATCCTTATTTTTACATGGATGGTATATATTTATAAAAAATTTATTTTTATGAAACTCCTTTATTATCCTTGGTTTATGCTATATTGAATTGGTGAGATGATTAAACTACCTAATTCTTTCATATGAATTATGATATGATGGTGTATTTATAATGTAATTATCTATTCAGGGGATATTATATGATGAATGATTTATCATCTAAAACAAAACATATGTATAATTTTTATTATATGATGGTTGTGACCTATATATCCATCTATTTTTTTAGGAAATTTTTTATATATCATTACATAATGACGTAGAATAAGACAATTTGGTTAATCAACTACGGTAAACATATTGATGAGCATAGACTGTTATAGGAAAAAAGCAATGATCCAAGAGAAAATGTGAATTTTAAAGAAGTATGGATGAATTTTATAATATTACATTATGTCCTTTAATGTTATCCTTGAAAAAAAAAGTTTTTATACATATGTTTGGGCGACAATTATATTACCTGATCGTATATTTTAGGATAAAGTTTTGATGATTTCTCACATTGATTGTTGAAATATTTTTTAATTTTAAAGATTTATTCCATAGGTCATATTTATGAATCATGATATATTATCATGACCTTTTTATGTTATATTTATAATTGCATTACTCTATTATTAACATATTTCATCATATGATCATTGATTGTTATAATCCACATTTACCATTAATAATTATCTCTAATCACCAATTGTTATATTCCATTTATCAATGTTATAAAGAATTATTTACGCTGGGTATCTAACAGAAGAGTACTAAATGGTAAGATAATAATGGTTGATTTTTAATATATTACATTAAATAAGATTATTGTGTTAAAATTCTCCAACGAAGATAATCCTTTATGATCCTCTAGAAAATATTTGTGAGAAATGTTAAATATTTCTCTAAAGAGATGTAATATTTTTGTGCTAAATTTAAAAGTCTTTATATTAGACCCCAATTTATAATGGTAATGATTCCATGTGGGTCAATCTCTAGAAATTCCATGGAAATCAATGGTTATTAAAATATTTTAATGTTTTTTGGTTTTATAAATCTCATTCATATAATGTTTAGTGTTGGAGAACACTATACATGTTCTTACAATTTAGGGAATATAATTTTTTTGAAATAATCAATCTCTAATTGTTGGTACCCACCACGTATTGAGTATTGGTCAATTTTCCATGGACATGTGGAGGAATACTATATTAGGGAACACACCCGTGTGGATATAAAAAAATAAAGACCATGTGTACATGGGACAGAGGACAAGGATATGTATATGGTCACATGTTATGGAACGCATGAATCATACTATGTACATTGTCATTACAAAGGACATGGTATTAGACTGGGACAAGAGGTACATAGTCTGTACTACAATTACACACCTTATAGGGCTACATGAAAGGCCATGAAATTTGAGGAGATGGATACACACCAGTGATCAGGTGAGGATACACACTGATTAACTACATTTATAGGATGTGAAATTTATTTCAAGAAGAGTACTAGGAGTGGACTTGACTAGGATACAAATATGAGAGAAATTTTATGTACCCTAGGGTTATATTCTATCTAATCACCTCCATGACATTTACCATTCATATATCAATCATCCTAAGTTGGATGGAGTCCTATTAATAAAATATCGTTAGTGTTTTTATATGTAGAACTTTATGGTGGATATGTTTTGGGTATTATATATGTAAATGGGGGTTTTAATAGCTGGACGGTTCTGTTAGTGATGCATAGTACTGTTCTAGTCTAGTTTAATCTATTGGTTTATCCCTCAGAGGAAAAAATGCTGCATAACATCATGATCATAGAATTTTGATACCCTCAATGAGACTGGTTAAGATATTTTATCCCTATGGGATGCACGGGGTGGGATCCATTATCATATCTTATTCCAAAATTTGTTATTTAGGAATCAATGTGAAAAAATTATATAGGATATTATCCCATACTAAGAGGGTTTTTATATATGTGGTTTATAGTGTCCTAAAATGAACATAGGTCTGACTCTAAATCTATGTATTGTTATTTCAGATTTGAGATAGGATTTAGAGTTTCCCCCAGTGGGCCTGGGTGAGGTAACCTATCCCTAAGTTGGGATATCTGAGGTTCCAAATTGAGGTTCTGATGTATCCCAATGGCACTAGGTATTTTCCAATATCTATGCATTTTGATATTATGATTTTTGTTAGGATTCATAGTGTCCCCTATGGAACATTGGTGTGATCCCCTATATGAGAATCAAGATATGTTGGGTTGTTAGGTGAATTTCTGTGTGTTATTACATGATGAGCGGGTTCCCTCGTCTAGATCATATCATGGATGTAGGGGATGTGACAACAACATAGTGATACACAAGAAGTTATATCTCTTATATAAGTTCCATTAGGTAATTAATTACTCATTATGTGAGTTTTATATTTTGAGCTATACATTTAATGCTCTAGTAAAATTCTATGAATGATCATATTGTTGAGATATCTACGAGAGATTGAGTTTGTGATGAGAATATCAAGGTAATTATTGAAATAATTCTTGTTATTCCTCATATCCTTAGTGGAATTTGTTATGTTAAGGAGATTAATAGTCATGTATAGTTGAGATAGGGATATATAGATTCCTGATATCCCTCAATTGGGTTTTTTGTACCCTATGTCTATGAGTTGGTCTAACTATTACCTTTCGGTTGAACCATTTTTTATTCTATGTTATTTCAGATCCTATTGTGTTATTTTATTCATAGACCTACAAGGTATATCCTCACATATTTCACATCATTTTAAAATGATCAAACTTTTAATAAAGTTATAGGAGGACTCTATGTAAGTGAAGCATAGTGACCTAGATAGACCGTGGTGTGTACTAGTGGTTTATTTTTATAGTAGTACAATCCATTAGAGTTGGATGGAATATATTAAAACTTTTTGGTGATTTTTTATTTTCCATTAATAATATCCAATAATTCTATTTTTCTCTGATTTTTGGATATAGATGGTTATATTCATTTAATATAAGTTGGATTTTCACTTCTAAAATGTCGTGTGGAGATTTTTGTGTGTGTGTGTAGGTACCTTAGTCTAAGGACACCCATGTTTTTTATATTCCCACATTACACTATTTTATATAATTTAGACTATTGGAGAAGGATGATGGATAGTTTCTCTTAGATTATAATTTCCTTGTGGGCCCTTGTGGGTTATGCTGTAATGGAGTGCTATCAAAATGTGGTACACTTTGTTAATGGAGTTTTGAGTTATTTATAAATGAGATTGGTTTTGGAAATAGAAAAATAGTTTTTAAGTGGAGCTACATTAGCTTTTATTATGGGGATGCTAGTTTTTTATGATTAGTGGATTTATCAATTCTCTGTAACTATAGAAATGTTCCTATTGGCTTGTAACATATTTGAACTAGTAATTAGGAAACTTTGGTTTCTATATCATATAAAATATGGATGTGGCTTTCAAGTTATTTTTGAGTCAAATCCTAAGATAAAAAATTTTACCATGAAATATATTTATTATACGATGATACATCCACAATGATAGATAAAAAAGTGTTTAGTGTGGGATCTTTATTATGATGTGACTAATGTTGGGGATTTTTTGTAGGGGTCTACACAAGAGCTGGTTCCTTTGGGTGGTTTTCCAATTTATCAATCACCCATAAATGAGAATGTTATTCCAGTAATTCTATAGAAGGATGGGTATAGGTTTGTAACCCTCCATGAGATGCAAGGAAATTTAACTTTTAGGTTTTTGGATGATCTGGACCCCAAGACTGTTGATGACTTAATTAAGGAAGTCACATTCTTTTTCCACAGATTTAGGACACCACCCTATTAGATAATGATCTTAGTGTTGGTTATACAACAAGAATATGAATGGAAATGGTGTAGTCCAGAGACCCAGAACCATGATGATATAATTATCACTTGGATAGAGTTTGAAATTTTCTCCAACGTAGAGTATTTTCCAGCCATGTTGTGAGTGATGTTGTCTTACAGATTAATTATACTAATCTTTGTAGCATGGTCATGGATGAGTACATTGTTAGTTTCTCTAATATAATGATATGGTATTTATTTGTCATGATATTTTTTTGAACTTTAATTTCTTGAGGGATTACATTGATATAATATAGTTGTAGTGATATCACATTTAAATGTTATCTATATAAGATAACTTGATTTGGACTTCATACTAGAGATAATTATGGGTCAGTGGATACATATATTTGGTGACAGTAGTTGGAATAGAATATTAGAGAACCTATTAGAAAAGAGACAATAGTATTCTCCAAGATCCAGAAATGTGAGATGATTCAGGAGATGATCATTGTATTGAGGTTCATTTGTTTAGGAAACAAGTGATAGTTTTAGTCAGCTAATATAAATAAGGTGTTACTGTTTTGGTAGTAAGGCTTATCTAGTGTATGATCTTCCAAAAAACTATACCACTAATATGGATGTAGTTGATGGACCACCCGTAAAGAGAAATATGCAAAATAATGGAATTATTTTGGATGAATTACGTAGCCGAAGATCATAAATAGAAGTATGTGGTGACAAGAAATTCTAACAACTATCACCACCACT
This sequence comes from Viscum album, assembly GCA_963277665.1. Lineage (NCBI taxonomy): Eukaryota > Viridiplantae > Streptophyta > Magnoliopsida > Santalales > Viscaceae > Viscum > Viscum album. Next base: position 1,874,845,773 of record OY728142.1, on the reverse strand, counting down.
CCCTGGTGTTCTCTACTAGACTTAGGGAGATATTTTAAATGTGAATGGAAAGATAATGACCATAAGTGTCTATGAACCATAGTATCTGGGGATGATTAAATATATGATCTATGTTCTTCATAATTTTTATGTAGTTATTAAAGGTATTGGTGTCTTATCCTATTATATTTACATTTCTGGTAAATGTATTTACTAGGGAGACATACGACTTTATTGGATCCCAATGATATTGATGTTTGATAGTGGTGTGGACTCACATGAAAGAGGGATGCTCCACCCATAGATAAATTTCTTTTATGAGACCCAAAATTATATGGGATAGTTAGAGTCAAGTGAAGTGATTAGTTTTGAGCAATGTAAGACAATTCCATTGAATTATATTGTCATGAATTTTGGTGTGGTGATGTGTTACAGTAGATATTAATTACAGTGAGAAGATGGGAATGGGGATGAATGAAATTTATGAATAAGGTATTTTTGGAATAGTTTACGGAGTGATATTCGATGTATAACATGTGACATCGCTACCAAAACCCTATTTCTATTATTGATTCATGATCCACCATTCCCTCAGAAAATCCACCATTCAATCCAAGTGATACTATTGGAGTATTTTCCTTTAACGATTATGTTCGGAGACACTATAATAGAGGATACGAGCCCATTAGATCATATAAATAGTGTGAATCAACTCTGTAAGAGATAGTGATTCACATAGAATAAATTAATATTAGCAGATATACCCTCTAATTCATTCCAATATATGTATTGGTTGCCTACCATTCATGCCCAGATGGTTGTTTCTAATGGTTGGTGTAGATCTTTTTTTTTGTAATTTGGGGTGTATTTTTTCACCATTGATGAGGATTTATCCTTAGTAGAGTGGGATTATATCATACATGAAAGGATTAAACTGAAATAGGATTGTTTGGTTAATATTACCACCAAAGTTGTGAATGTTACGAGTATATAGTTTCCTGGAATAGTGGACAAGTGTGAGGACATTTGGGTATACCTCCACACTGATTGATAGAATATTTAACAAAATGGATCCCAAATAATGCCTTGATATTTGTTCTTTCAAATCAATTGACACTCGCTAAGCTTCATGTGATGGTGGGGTAGTTGGAGGTATATAAAGTAAGGGAATTGGAGGAACGAGTGTGTTCACTTGGGTAGTAATGTGTTGTTTTCGAATGAGGCAGAAGAGAGACATAACAATTAGGTCCATAACAACTTTATATTTTTGTTAATAATAGTATTATTTATTGAATCTTTATCATGTTATATGTAATTGAAACATATGATTTATTAGAGGTTAGTTCTAGCCTTGTTCAGTGTTTACCAGCTTCATAGGGAGCTCTCGAAGAGTCATTTTTAGATATGGGAGGTCGACTTATTGTGTTATGTTTTTTCAGTACTTTAATTAAGTGTGTATATAATATAGAATGAGATTTTTATATCTTCAGATCCTAATAGGGTGTTTATTTATAATAAAATTATCAAAGTGATGTTTCATGAAAGCTATTGTTGAGAACTTTAACATTGTAGTCGATCACTTTACAGTTGTCTATTGTATGATAGGATGGTGAAGTGTATCTTCAATTGATGAGTGTTACACATATTATTTTTAATTGTGTTAGTTTGGAATAGTTTTCCGAAATTTATTTCATTGTCTTATATTAGCCGATATCCAATAGAAATGCTATTGATGGATTTTCCTAAGGTACGGAGTACACAATATGTATGGGTACTAATGATAAGCGCAGTCACGTTTCAAAAAGATGTGCTGAGAAAGTTGTTCTCCCTCATTAGAATATCCATAAGAGTTGTGTATCTACTGAGGTCCTTTGGGATTAGGTTTATTGGCTAATGGTGTGGTGTCTCATTTTTGAATAACCTCTTGATTCCACACTTATATGTTAGAGGAGATCCAAGTGCCCAGATGGAATTGTAATCGGGGTGGCCACATTATTGTTTCCATGATGGGTGAACCATAATTAATGATCTTCCCTGAAATTATTTGAGTGATCACAGACTATTCAACATTGCAGGCCCACTTAGTAACCATATGATAATATATCACAGTGGATATTATCAGATTGTTGTGCATGCAAGAAGATCTTTTGGCCACATTGTTATTGAGAATCGTGTTTTACCATTGATGGGTTCACATGTAAAGTATATTAATCCAGTTATACAAAAAAATAATCCTTTTTCCATGATGGATAGAGGTATTATTTTGGTGACCTTGTAGGTCATCACTATATTATTTGGATAAAGTAGGATATAGTGTTTTAGGCCATTATTTTGTGAAAATGATGTTTGTGGAGGATTCATTTCATCTGGTGTAAGATTGTAGAGACCCGAAGCCTAACGTACATGAACATTACATTACTTTTGCGGAATACTTAATACATAACAAAAATACACACACAAGGATCGTAATAGTTTAGTGTCTTTGGAAACTCGGAACGTAATCTTCTAATCCTGGTGAAAGATCTTCAAAATCTCCCATAACGATCTTCCTTTTTTTTTATACCTAAAACCTTTCTTTATATCCTGGGGAAAAGAAAACATAAAAGGGTGAGCTCAAATGCTCAGTAAGGGTAAAGAAAAGAAATATCAATCACATAATTTTCATAAGAACATAACATTTTTGGAAATCTTAACCTGCAAAAGAGAGCATAATTTCATAACATGGGATAAATCATAGTAGTGAAAATGAAACCATAACTTAAAACATTACTCATTGTGGCATACACACATAATCATAGAGAATCATTTCTTGTTAGTCAAGACTCATTTCCAAGACTATCTTAGTGGACAAAGTCCCTTTCTGAATCGAGTAATCCTCGTTTCAGTCCTGTTTCACTGAACCGGTATAACCTACCATTCCAGCCATGTCTATCTCATGAGATATGAAATCTTTACCCAATGCATTGGAGGGAGATATAGGTCCCAACCATCTCTTAATGAATCCTTTCTTATGTGTTCCACAAAATCATAAATCATACATCATTGCATAACCCATGTAATAAAAATGGGATTCTTAAACAACATGACATCATAAAACCATTCATATAAGATAAAGGAATTCATAAACATAATTCCATCACAACATAGTCAAATCAATGTAAAAATATGGATAGAAACAGAACCCTTTATTATCTTATATGGAAAATAATTTTGATAAAACACTTGAATTGAATTCTTGAGGAAAATATCCTTTCTTCTTCAAAATCAATTTCTTTTCTCAAAACATCATGCAATTTTAAAAGAAAGAGATTTTATTGAAAATAGTCATGAAATCGTTTATAGGAAGCTTACTGAAAATAAGGCTTTATAAAACAGTATAAATCCGTTCGTGCCGTATAAGTTAAAAAAAAAATTCTTCGTACTTTTGTCGGAAAAGTCAAAAAGTACCTCGTACGAAAAACGAAAAAAGATTCCTTTCATATCCTTTACTAAAAACTCATAGAAGGGTAAAATTGGATTTCAACAATTGTAGGTGGATGGAAATAATATTACATATTGAGGGAACATGGATGTGGATGATAAAATACACCCCAGTAAATAATTACGAATAAACAATCTCGGATAAAAATGAGATTGTGATATTTCCCTTACCTTATGTCCGACTTGCTTTGTAAGTGTCCAAACCTCCTGTATAATGATTTAAATCATGTTATTGAATTATTCCAGAATCATATTCATTGTTATGATATCATATATGGTTCACTTATGACATTATATTACCCGTTCTTTTGTAAATTCCATGTTAAAGAAGCGTTTTGGGTAAAATCGTTTCATTTATCTTAGGTGTTTTGACTTGTTGTTCTCGACATCACTATTACTTATATCATGATTTACTTACTTCCAGAATATAAAATATGATTTATATATCATATATATTCAGTATATATATATATATAATAGGTAGATAAATAAAATGAAAAACACCGTTCATGGAGACGGTAGTCCGTACGTACGCATGAACGCTGTTTTCCTTTGCTTATTGTCTTGAAATGGAAGTAAGTAGATGACATACATATGTATATATATACATAAATCCAGTAGCTTTATAATGTCATATATTTCATTATTATTTCTTATATATACATTATAATCATTCTTAAATGGTTAACATGTAGAATGAATCTCATCGCGTCGTGGAGACGGTAGTCCGTACGTACGCACGAGCGATGATATCATTTCTATAAATATTGAATTGAATTGGAGTGGATTATACAATATATCAGAATCAATATGATGTTGTAATAACTATGTATAGTTATTCTTTACACCATTATACCCATCCATGTAAGGTGGTGGTGGAAAATAGATTACACCACGGCGTGGAGACGGTATTCCGTACGTACGCACGCGCGGTGATTTCATTTTTCCGTAGGATGGATAGAAGGTGAATTAGGGTTGTTTCATATTTATAATAACATATCAGTATATATGTAATACTGATGTTATTACTTTATCATGAAACAACTAATGAAGAAGAAGTTGAAGAAGAAAGAAATTGAAAAGATCGGTAACAGATATTACCTCTTCTTTGGAACGCTTCTTTGAATCCTCCACTTAGGGAACTAATATTGGTCTTTGAAGAAGACCAGGAACTCTAGGATTATTCTAGGGAAGTGGAGAGGAGAAAATGTCAGGGGTTGGCCGAGCTTGAGTGCTCAATTTGGTGTGAGGAGGAGGGGGAGGAGGTGTCCTTTTATAGGGGAGGAGAGGGGCACCTTAGGAATATCTCAAAATATTATTTTATATTAAAGTCAAAATCGGTTTATAATGGTTCCAAAGGGTCTTATTTCGAAGTTAAAGTGGGGATGGGTCGAAATCCTATCAACCAATAGAATTTAGACAAGTTTAGGATATTATTTTAACCTTATCAATTAGATTTAACTCTAAGTTAAATAATTTAACTTTTACCATGTCTTTTTGTTTTCTTTCACTATATGGTTAATAAACTTACTATAACATGCCAAACGAACCCCAAATTGTTTATTATTAATATATATATCCTTATCTAAGTCATTTTGCCGAACCTTAGATTTTTAGGAATACAATAACAATTAATAATATAATATTTTATTTAAAAACTATTTTGTGTCAATTTTGACACTATTTGATATATGATTTTTGTGAAAGTCATAACAGAATTAAATGTTCGAATCATGTTGATTAAATCAACATTAATATATCATAGTAACCTAGAAAATTAGTGGAATTCATAAAAAATTTCAAATTACATTTATTTTGGTGTTTATAACATCAATTATGTCAATATTTCATTAATAAGATAATTACTGCATCATCGTTGTGTCATAAATAAATTAAATTATTTTATGTCTGAAATTTACAAATAAAATACCATCATGCAGGAAATATTCTTAGCTTTCTAATGAATATTTACAATCGAATTTATCTTATGTATAACCCCATATTAAAAATGATTTACTTATTAAACATTGATTTTAACTATTTTAACCTTTCTTTAAATAAATTAATAATAAATGTCCTAATCTAATCCAAGTGGGCCTAAATGGTCATATTTTATTCCTAAGTTTGTTTTTGGTCGAATTACACTTGTCCAATAGAATTAGGACATGTGTTAGGGTAATATTAATATCATATTTACCTTTAGTTACCCTATTTACTATTAACCGCGGTAAAAAAAAGTAAAAAGTTACTATTCACCAAAAATTATTTTCATCTCATTGAACCACATTTTAGTCCTTGATATTAACCGTGTCTCTCGGATTTTCGAAATTTTATTCACAGAAACGGTAAAATTATGTTTTATGCAAAATTCAGTTTTTAACCTACCACTTAGTAGTTTCACTATTCATCAAAAATTGATGTTTTTCAGAACAATGCCAAAATTTCATCCCAAGCTATATTTCATATTCCGAATTCAAAAATGAAGTCTATTTTACCAAATTCATAACATAAAAGTTGCATTAATTAATTTTATAATTAAATCCCGCTGTTAAAACAAATAGCGTGTTTTTAAGAAACAATATCTATCAAAATATTGACACTTGTTTATGTCTAGTTTAAATGTGAAATTACATCCAATGACCAACATTGTATTAAATTGTAAAAACATTTTCTAAATATACTTTAAAACCACTCAAATTAATGATTTATCACTATTAATTATTTCGATTAAAAAAGTTGTTTTTTAATTATAATTTAGTAATTTTCACTATTCATCAGAATATGAAAGTTATCCGAAAAGTACCAAAATTTCACCTTAGGCTAAATTCGATACCCCGAATCCAAAAATAAGGTTCATTTTGAAAAATAAGATTTACTGGATTTCAAAAAGTGGTTATTACTATTCATAACCGCTAGTTTTAATAATATTTTTATAGCATATCGTTGTTTAGTGAAACTCGGTATTGCGTACTACACACGCTATCGAGGAAGGTCGCGATTGCGTGTAATGCAAGGCAAGTCAAGGATGTGTGTTGTACAAGCTCCTTTTGGTGTAGCGTACAACACAAGACATTAATAAAATTAAAAAGAATATATTTTTTTATAAAATCTTGGGCTGTTACATTCTACCCCCCTTAAAATGAATTTCGCCCTCGAAATTCGTCGGGTTATAAATGGTTTACTATTTGAAAGTTTTTTTAATAGAAACCCACATTGTAAAAGGGAATACCAAAACATGGCTTTAAAAACTAAAGTATGAAATGTAACGATTACCCAAATAAACTAATCACTGGGTTTCCGCATAGGTGAAAATATGGATATGGAAAAGAAATCTAACCATCATGTTATGATGGAGAGTGGTAGAGAACATGGCTATGGAAAAGCCAGTAATCACAAATCCATAAATTTGTGACGATCTAAGGTACCATCTGATTCATCAGGTATAAGATCACTAGGACAACATTTTTGGTTTTCAAGATCATTTCCCTAAAGTTGAAAATTTGAATGAGAATAAATACTTACTTTATTTTGATACAATATCACTGTTGTTCGTGCCTTGAACAATTTCCACTTCATCTCTTAAATAAATGAAGTTGAATTTGTTATTCGTGAAGTGTTAGCAGATCATGTGATAGAATGACGGGTCATTCCATCTGTCTCAAACAAAAGGTAATTAAAAGTTATTAAATATACATAAGTCATTCTATAGTAAGATTAATCATATATAGTTCCTAAATGGACTTATACTTCATATATCATACTGCTTAATATAATAAAACTAGTTTCTACTAAACAGGGACTTCCTGTAGGTCAGTGGTAGGCGATAAAGGCCAGTCGCACTTCGGTTGTGGGTTCGATTCCCACAGCCTTGTCCGAAGCGATGGGCTGTCGCCCGTCCTGCAGGTTGTCCTTTTTTCTAAAACTACGTTACTATAACATCCCATCAATAATATCGAAAATCTTCTATCCTTAAACAATACTAACTTATGTCCAACATAATCCAGTCTAATCTTTAGGCTTATACATAATACTGCAGTCCACTCTCATAATATAGTGACAACGATTACCAGAGATTTAATACTGTCGTTGATCCCCACATATCATAAGATATGTCTTGTTGGTCACATTCCAAACATTCAAAGTCCTTAATTGTGTATTCTCTTGAATACCTTAGTGAAAACATGAGTGCAGTTAAAAGTTAACACTTTCCACATACCAAAATCCTCAAAATTCTATATACTCAAACCATGATATCACTTAGTCCTTATATCAATCATGAGCTCATGAATACTATTAAACATTTCAATTTCTCATCTTCATTATGCGCATATCATGTTATTTCCAAAAAAATATATCAATCACTTTGAATACCACATCAATAAATATTGCAATACTCAATGATACAACATTATTTTGGAATCCCATTACATAAACACTTAATCATTCCACCACATCGTTGTCATATTCAACATTGCCAATAGTGATCGCATGTGATTTCCCTTTGTCCTTTGCCTTCAGTGGTTGCTCATGTTGATCATCACTAACCCTTGGATTAGGGCAATTATTAGCATAATGCCCCATTTCCTTGCACTTGAAGCATTGAAGTGTTGGCGGTGCGTTCTCTGCAGTGTTTGCTTTATTCACAACATTAGAAACCCTTTTTCCATTACTTCGACACTCAGCTGCTCGATGACCTTCTTTTCCACACTTAAAACATTTTTTAGTCCCTTTTAGACAATCTCCACCATGCTTCTTTCCACACTTTGTGCATAAGGAAACATTCATCTTCTTTTCACCATTATTCTGAGATTTCTCCTTGAACTCCATCTTTCGTTTCTTGTCAAAACCATGAGATGGATATGTAACACCAACTTCCATTTCTACCTTGATAGCACAACGCACAATTTCTTCATAGCTACTGAAGTCTCTTATAGCTAATGCCCTTCGAAGACTTGGTTTTAAGCCACTGAAAAATCGATCAACTTTACTTTCAGGTTGGATGATAATTCCAGAAGCATACCTTGCAAGTCTTGTAAAATTTGCTTCATAGGTACCAACAGATTCATCGTCCCTTTTCTTCAGTTCAAGAAACTCTTTCTCCATCTTTGTTCGAAGAATACGAGGGAAGTACTTATTGAAAAATAAGTTCTTGAACTCGTCCCATTCCATAGACTCAATTTCATCCCTTTGCCTTGTATTCTTAATAAGATTCCACCATTGATCAGCATCTCCTTCCAAACGATACACTGCTAGGATGACTTTATCATGTTCAGAACATTGAAGAACTGAAAATATCTTTTCAGTAGTACTAATCCATTGTTCAGCAACTAATGGATCAGTAGACCCACTGAAAGAAGGTGGACGCTACCTCATGAAGGATTCAACAGAATGTTGCTCCTTCCTTTGCTAGTTTGGAAGTCCTGCATGATTCATAGCTTGAGAAAGTTGTGTGAGCATGGCTACAAGATTTTCCATTCCAGCTCCTATATCGTTTGGTTGCTCAGGGGTACAATCATTGCATTGCCCATCACATTCCGCATTAACACGGTTCCTTCGGGTTCCAGCCATCGTCTAAAACCCCAAAAGAATTGTGTGAGAGGCAAAAATCATGCTAGGGAAAACAACATAATAAAGGGTTAGTACCCTCAATATCTAACATCTTAGGTTAAATTCGAAGATCGTTAGCGCAATTCTAGGACTATAACCTATACGTATACTTAACCTTAGAGACATACCTAGACATACCTTAGAAATATCTCTAGGGATCTCACTAACGTTTTCGCATCCTAGTTTCCAAAGGTTGACTAAACCTTTCCTCTGATACCAACTGTAGAGACCCGAAGCCTAACGTACATGAACATTACATTACTTTTGCAGAATACTTAATACATAACAAAAATACACACACAAGGATCGTAATAGTTTAGTGTCTTTGGAAACTCGGAATGTAATCTTCTAATCCTGGTGAAAGATCTTCAAAATCTCCCATAAAGATCTTCCTTTTTTTTTACCTAAAACCTTTCTTTATATCCTGGGGAAAAGAAAACATAAAAGGGTGAGCTCAAATGCTCAGTAAGGGTAAACAAAAGAAATATCAATCACATAATTTTCATAAGAACATAACATTTTTGGAAATCTTAACCTGCAAAAGAGAGCATAATTTCATAACATGGGATAAATCATAGTAGTGAAAATGAAACCATAACTTAAAACATTACTCATTGTGGCATACACACATAATCATAGAGAATCATTTCTTGTTAGTCAAGACTCATTGCCAAGACTATCTTAGTGGACAAAGTCCCTTTCTGAATCGAGTAATCCTCGTTTCAGTCCTGTTTCACTGAACCGGTATAACCTACCATTCCAGCCATGTCTATCTCATGAGATATGAAATCTTTACCCAATGCATTGGAGGGAGATATAGGTCCCACCCATCTCTTAATGAATCCTTTCTTATGTGTGCCACAAAATCATAAATCATACATCATTGCATAACCCATGTAATAAAAATGGGATTCTTAAACAACATGACATCATAAAACCATTCATATAAGATAAAGGAATTCATAAACATAATTCCATCACAACATAGTCAAATCAATGTAAAAATATGGATAGAAACAGAACCCTTTATTATCTTATATGGAAAATAATTTTGATAAAACACTTGAATTGAATTCTTGAGGAAAATATCCTTTCTTCTTCAAAATCAATTTCTTTTCTCAAAACATCATGCAATTTTAAAAGAAAGAGATTTTATTGAAAATAGTCATGAAATCGTTTAGAGGAAGCTTACTGAAAATAAGGCTTTATAAAACAGTATAAATCCGTTCGTGCCGTATAAGTTAAAAAAAACATTCTTCGTACTTTTGTCGGAAAAGTCAAAAAGTACCTCGTACGAAAAACGAAAAAAGATTCCTTTCATATCCTTTACTAAAAACTCATAGAAGGGTAAAATTGGATTTCAACAATTGTAGGTGGATGGAAATAATATTACATATTGAGGGAACATGGATGTGGATGATAAAATACACCCCAGTAAATACTTACGAATAAACAATCTCTGATAAAAATGAGATTGTGATATTTCCCTTACCTTATGTCCGACTTGCTTTGTAAGTGTCCAAACCTCCTGTATAATGATTTAAATCATGTTATTGACTTATTCCAGAATCATATTCATTGTTATGATATCATATATGGTTCACTTATGACATTATATTACCCGTTCTTTTGTAAATTCCATGTTAAAGAAGCGTTTTGGGTAAAATCGTTTCATTTATCTTAGGTGTTTTGACTTGTTGTTCTTGACATCACTATTACTTATATCATGATTTAATTACTTCCAGAATATAAAATATGATTTATATATCATATATATTCAGTATATATATATATAATAGGTAGATAAATAAAATGAAAAACACCGTTCATGGAGACGGTAGTCCGTACGTACGCATGAACGCTGTTTTCCTTTCCTTATTGTCTTGAAATGGAAGTAAGTAGATGACATACATATGTATATATATACATAAATCCAGTAGATTTATAATGTCATATATTTCATTATTATTTCTTATATATACATTATAATCATTCTTAAATGGTTAACATGGAGAATGAATCTCATCGCGTCGTGGAGACGGTAGTCCGTACGTACGCACGAGCGATGATATCATTTCTATAAATATTGAATTGGAGTGGAGTGGATTATACAATATATCAGAATCAATATGATGTTGTAATAACTATGTATAGTTATTCTTTACACCATTATACCCATCCATGTAAGGTGGTGGTGGAAAATAGATTACACCACGGCGTGGAGACGGTATTCCGTACGTACGCACGCGTGGTGATTTCATTTTTCCGTAGGATGGATAGAAGGTGAATTAGGGTTGTTTCATATTTATAATAACATATCAGTATGTATGTAATACTGATGTTATTACTTTATCATGAGACAACTAATGAAGAATAAGTTGAAGAAGAAAGAAATTGAAAAGATCGGTAACGGATATTACCTCTTCTTTGGAACGCTTCTTTGAATCCTCCACTTAGGGAACTAATATTGGTCTTTGAAGAAGACCAGGAACTCTAGGATTATTCTAGGGAAGTGGAGAGGAGAAAATGTCAGGGGTTGGCCGAGCTTGAGTGCTCAATTTGGTGTGAGGAGGAGGGGGAGGAGGTGTCCTTTTATAGGGGAGGAGAGGGGCACCTTAGGAATATCTCAAAATATTATTTTATATTAAAGTCAAAATCGGTTTATAATGGTTCCAAAGGGTCTTATTTCGAAGGTAAAGTGGGGATGGGTCGAAATCCAATCAACCAATAGAATTTAGACAAGTTTAGGATATTATTTTAACCTTATCAATTAGATTTAACTCTAAGTTAAATAATTTAACTTTTACCATGTCTTTTTGTTTTCTTTCACTATATGGTTAATAAACTTACTATAACATGCCAAAAGAACCCAAAATTGTTTATTATTAATATATATATCCTTATCTAAGTCATTTGGCCGAACCTTAGATTTTTAGGAATACAACAACAATTAATAATATAATATTTGATTTAAAAACTATTTTGTGTCAATTTTGACACTATTTGATATATGATTTTTGTGAAAGTCATAACAGAATTTAATGTTCGAACCAAGTTTATTAAATCAACATTAATATATCATAGTAACCTAGAAAATTAGTGGAATTCATAAAAAATTTCAAATTACATTTATTTTGGTGTTTATAACATCAATTATGTCAATATTGCATTAATAAGATAATTACTGCATCATCGTTGTGTCATAAATAAATTAAATTATTTTATGTCTAAAATTTACAAATAAAATACCATCATGCAGGAAATCTTCTTAGCTTTCTAATGAATATTTACAATCGAATTTATCTTATGTATAACCCCATATTAAAAATGATTTACTTATTAAACTTTGATTTTAACTATTTTAACCTTTCTTTAAATAAATTAATAATAAATGTCCTAATCTAATCCAAGTGGGCCTAAATGGTCATATTTTATTCCTAAGTTTGTTTTTGGTCGAATTACACTTTTCCAATAGAATTAGGACATGTGTTAGGGTAATATTAATATCATATTTACCTTTAGTTACCCTATTTACTATTAACCACGGTAAAAAAAAGTAAAAAGTTACTATTCACCAAAAAATATTTTCATCTCATTGAACCACATTTTAGTCCTTGATATTAACAGTGTCTCTCGGATTTTCGAAATTTCATTCACAGAAATGGTAAAATTATGTTTTATGCAAAATTCAGTTTTTAACCTACCACTTAGTAGTTTCACTATTCATCAAAAATTGATGTTTTTCAGAACAATGCCAAAATTTCATCCCAAGCTATATTTCATATTCCGAATTCAAAAATGAAGTCTATTTTACCAAATTCATAACATAAAAGTTTCATTAATTAATTTTATAATTAAATCCCGCTGTTAAAACAAATAGCTTGTTTTTAAGAAACAATATCTATCAAAATATTGACACTTGTTTATGTCTAGTTTAAATGTGAAATTACATCCAATGACCAACATTGTATTAAATTGTAAAAATATTTTCTAAATATACTTTAAAACCACTCAAATTAATGATTTATCACTATTAATTATTTCGATTAAAAAAGTTGTTTTTTAATTATAATTTAGTAATTTTCACTATTCATCAGAATATGAAAGTTATCCGAAAAGTACCAAAATTTCACCTTAGGCTAAATTCGATACCCCGAATCCAAAAATAAAGTTCATTTTGAAAAATAAGATTTACTGGATTTCAAAAAGTGGTTATTACTATTCATAACGGCTAGTTTTAATAATATTTTTATAGCATATCGTTGTTTAGTGGAACTCGGTATTGCGTACTACACATGCTATCGAGGAAGGTCGCGATTGCGTGTAATGCAAGGCAAGTCAAGGATGTGTGTTGTTCAAGCTCCTTTTGGTGTAGCGTACAACACAAGACATTAATAAAATTAAAAAGAATATATTTTTTTATAAAATCTTGGGCTGTTACAAAGATTATGAAGGTTATGATTTTTTCTGGTATGAAATGATATACTATGTGATCATATAGCCTTTTTATATTTTATTCATGGGTTTGAGATGTATTGTACCAAAAATTCCAAATTAAATAGTTACATAATGTAATTGGTGATTTCAATGAGTTTCAGATGAGGAGACATCCGTATGAATCTTTTCATGATATTGAACTAGATGGGATGGGATTTTATAACAACCCTACTGTTTATTACACAATTAAACATGGTCTATTTCATATATATACACTTAAGAAAACTCTGAGTATATAGTGGTATTGTGTCTTTGTAAATTTGGAGCATTACATGACAACTTGAGACAAAAATTACGACATATTTATTGAAAACTTATTTTACTTGACCACAACATTTATTTGTACTTATCGTTTAATGGGATAACCAGAGGAAATACATAAGAAAAAGGGTGATCTATAAAGCCCGGTGTGGGAGTAAACATGTCATAACATTAATAATATAGTACATGTTAGGAAATAGGAATATCAATGGAGCACAATAAAAACATGAACATAAAGGCATTACATAGCATTATTATTATAACATGGAAATGTGGAAAAAACATTTAACATGCTATTAGCAATATCCAAGGTTCATTGCACATGGATCATGAGTAAATATTCATTTCACTTGAATTATCATGATTAAACACTCATTTCACTTAAATTATCATGATTAAAACCTCATTTAACTTGACATATCATGATTCTAATCTTTACCCAATGTAATGGAGTGATATTCCAGGAAAACACTTTATAAACATTTCATTTAATTCATAAGTGTGCCACATGGGTTATACAACATAGAACCATTAAAATTATTTATTCAAACATAAAGAAATATATAATACATACATGACACTATATAATCAATATGTTAATGTTCATAAAGGTGAATAACCTTGAACGAGAAATGGACATGGTATTCACTACACAATGACTTTTGCTTGGAAAAACATGGTGCAATTACAGCTTCCTAACGACATGACATAATAATTCATAAAAAATATCGATGAGAGGTAAAGGGTAATCTCTTAATATGTTCAATAAATGAACAGTAATGAGGTCATATTGATACGTGTGACAACATATGTAATGGAAGTTAGATGCATAATATAAAAGAATGGCTAGAATGTAAATGAGATGAGAGATATTACTTATGGAATTTTGGAATAGTAATAAGTGTACATGGGAGGAAGTAATGATATATAAATAGGTATATCATCATTCAAAATTTTCATTGTAGTATGGGGAGGTGCTAAATCCTACCCTAACATTTTTTATTGAAAAAAGGGTATGAAAATAGAAATATATTTTGAAAAAAAATGAGAAAAGAAGAAATCCTTACTTGTATTTGTGATCAAAAAGGCTTTGGAGAGGCTTGATAGAGGATTATATGGAGCTTGGGGATCCTTGGGAGGAATCTAGGGAGAGGAGGGTAGCGGATAATATAACTCCAAATTGTTTAAGAGTAGAGGATTAGAGATTGAGTGGGTTTATATAGGAAACCATAGAGAAGTATTTATTATTTAGATTTTGGACACTATATGTTAAACTAATCAAAACCACAAACAATCCCATGGGTTTTCCAATGGTTTTTTCAATGGGTAGGGGAATACATTATATTTTATGTCAAATGTCCTATCATATTAAATTTTTAGGCCTGCTTAAATTGTAACATCACAAGTAAATGAAGAATAAGATATTTTCATACTTATTAATAATTATGAATTAAATATTAATTTTACTTTAAAAGGGTTTCTATGTTCGATAGCGTACCAGATATGCAACGACGAGTTTCTTTGGAATCTTACGTTGCAGACTAATAATAATATATTATTATTTTAAATGGTAGTTCACTCCTAGCCATTGTATTGGCGGGGATGAACGAAACTAACTAAAATATGATTATAAATGCTTGTTAAATGTATTTAAATTTATCTAATAAAAAGTTAGAGGCTTAAAATGTGAATGAATCTAATTTTAATCATAATTTACATTAAAAGACCAATTTATCTCTTTTTAATGGAAAACTCTCTTTAAATAAAGGTTTAGTCAGTTTAATACATTATATATGACCAAATAAAATCTTTCTTTAGAATGGGGACATCAAATTTTACTTTGGGTTATTTTTTGGTATTTTTCTAATAAAGTTTATTTTTTTAATGAATAGTGAAAAATATTGTATTTTAATTCAAAAGTTCCTTTTAATCTAATTTATTTATGTGGTTAGATTATATTTTTAATTATTTATAAAGTGAAATTAAAATATATTTTTACCATTTAATTCAATGTTGGTCATTGGAATTAATTTCACTTTGATAGTTGACATAAATAAGTATCAATCTTTTGATAGTTATTGTTTCTTAAAAACACGCTATTTATTCGAACAAAGGGATTTAATTTTTAAATTAATTAATTCCACTTATATGTTTTGAATTTTAAAAATAGACATCAATTTTGAATTCAGAATATCAAATAATTCTTAGGATGAAGTTTTTGTATTTTTCTGAAAAACTTCAATTTTTGATGAATAGTGAAACCACTTAGTGGTAGTTAAAAAACCCGAATTTTTAATTTAAATGAAAATTTACCAATTCTATTTATTGAATTTAAAAAATCCAACATACTTGGTTGTTATAAATATGTAAAATTTTGTTCATTAAGATGACAATAAATTTTGGTGAATAGTAACTTTTGACTTCTATTTACCGCGTTTAAAGTTAACTACGACAATTCAGGGTAAAAAGATTATTATAATAATTCAAAATTACCTTAACAATTCTCCAAAAATTATTGGTTGAGTAATTAATGACCATGGTCATCATTGGGTCTTTTTCGGGTCCCCATTGATCCACATGGAAGTGATAATGACAATTTGGATTAATTAATTTAATGTAAAGACAAAATTGACATTAAAAAAAATTATATAGTAATTATATTTTATATGGTGTTATAGAAGTCCTATTTTAGACTATAAATATTATTTGTAAGGATAAAAATATTTCATACATCATGGTATTTTTTTATAATTTTTAGATATCAAATAAATTAAATTATTTATGACATAATAATGATGCAGTATTTACCTCATTAATATATGATTTAAATAAATATGATTATAATGATTAAATTATTATCCAAAACATGTCAAATTATGATTGGATGATTTTATTATGAATACGAGTCTTCTTATCTTCGACCATAATGATTTTTGGACCATTAGAAATCAAATATCATTATATTATAAATTATAGTTTCACACTTTCTTAAAGAGCCCCTCCTCTCCCTTATAAAAGGAGACCACTTATATCCAATTCCTTAAACCTCTAAATCCATTTGTCTCGTACAAAATATGACCAATTACACTCTCCAAATCCCTCTCCTCCTTCTATAATCCTTATCTTAGGCAGAAGGCACTTCAGAAAGTCCTTTGGGTCAAACCAAAGGGAGATACCCAAATTAAAGGTAACGATTTCTCTTAAATTGTTTTCTTTTATTTTACATCTCCAACCCCTAATATCTTTTTATTCCTTTATTTTGTAACAAAATAAATATCCAAAATATACTAGGATGTTTTTATGAGATGTATTCGAACTACACTTACACAAATCTTCATCTAATAGATAAATAACTTAATGTTTATGTGGATGGAAAACTAACGCCTCCCAAAACGATGATTGTTCAATTACATATTACCACATCTCATGGTGACCATTGTGATTGAACTGTATTTATATATGATATATATTATTTTTATGATTTCATTATGCTTCTTTACTTTCCAATTATATCAATCCTTTATGGTTTTCATAGTGGGTAAATACGATAATCTCATTTGAGGAAGTGCAGACTACCGCCCCCTTAAAGTGATGTGACTCGCAAATTCCTTATGTGGGATTTATAAAGGATAGTGTTAATGATATTATATATGATATTATAATGGAATTATAATATACCTATGTATCATTATGTTTTATTTCCTTTAAAATAATAAATAAAAATGAAATTAACGTTCATGCGTACGTACGGCTTACCTACTCCATGAACGGTGCATTTCAATTCTTACCTCTAAATGTTATGTACTATTATAAATACATGTATATACTGGATATATATGATATATATGGTATCTAAATCATGAATATAATTCTGGATATAATGGACTATTGACCACATGGACAACTTGTAAATATAAGTTGTTCATTTTTGACTCAAGTACCAAATATCAACAAAACAAACATTATTAACTTAAATGATTACATAATGCTTATAACATGGTAATATGTTATATAAAAGGAATAATAAACTTGAAAAAGGTTCTTAAGAAAATTGAAATTTACTTTAGTTTATTATTCAATAGATTAAAGCATGATCGATTTATGTCGGACGCGAGGTAAGGGACTTCGTCTCAATCTCCTTTCATTAAGGCATATTTTCATTTATACACAACATTTTTTATACGGCGTGTAAACCCCTTTGACATTTAATTTTATTCAAAAGGAATAATATTCTATGAATCATTTTACTAAATGACAAAAAATAATGTTCCTTTTAACATAAGCGGTGACAACGACCTTTTCTACTGCTACGAGTATTATTTGATATTTGGCTTCCTCAATAAGTCTTAATGTTTTTAAAAGAAAATAAATACCATATAATCTATTATGTATTTTTGGTATTGAAAATGGTTTTGAAAATGGGCTTGTTATGCCAATATATTTAACTGATATATTTTTATTGAAATGTGGAAATTTTTTCTTTCCATTATATTTGTTTTATGTGTTATGGTTTTATATTGGTACTTGGACACTTGACCGGTGGTTACGTGATAAACCAAATGATGGGTGGTGCCGTGAATAACATGATGGGTGGTTACGTTATAAACTCCAATTCATTGGGTATGGATGTTGGTTGTAAGGCTATTCTATTTAGTGATATGTGTGGAAGTCGACCGTATGGTTATTCCATTTAGATATGTTTATGTCCCAAGTTACCTTTATATTTTATGTGGTATTTATATGGGTTTAATGGTAATATTTTGGTTACAAAAAGGTATGTTATGATATTTTATTCAGTTAAGAGTATTTAATACTTCATAAAGGTGAAAAATATTACTTATTTTAATGTATTAAGAGTTTACTTGTTGTTTTGAAAAAACTAATAGTTTTACTTCTTTGTGTATCCCTTATTGAGCTTTTTGTACTCATACCATGTTTTTGAAATGTTTATCACATGACATATTTTTGAAATAGTGTCAAGGATGGGATAAAGGAAAATTCATGTTGTCTTAAACATGGAAGTATACATGACTCTTTTTTTCAAGAGTTCATGTTCTGTAAAAAAATGGATACTAGGTAGAATTGTCAACATTGTAATTTTTTTGAGATGTAATAGTTTTGTCCAAATTCACTAAAACAATAAACCTGAAAAGAACCTCAATGTGAATTATTCATTTAATTCAATACTGTGTAAGGTTTATGTCTGGGTCCTTTTACATATGGTGGTGAGTCCCACTCTCAAGGAAATCATTCAAAATAGATAAAATATTTTATAATTTTTTGGTGGTCGACTAAGGCATTTTTATATTTAATAAAAAAATATCAAATCACATTATATTAATGGTAAAACATATATTGGATGAAAACCCATATTATAGTATTTTATTACATCACTATTGGGTCATTATGATGTCATAAAACACATTATTTATTTAAATGGTATTTAAAAAATTGAATATCTCGTAAAATTATGAAAAAATCACTGTTAAATAATTTTGAAATCCTAAATTTAAAAATAATATTCATTTTATCTAATTATTTTTATAAATATGTGATTTGTTTACTTTTAAAATAATAGATAAAATTTATAAAAAAATCATGGGGTTTGATTAAAACAACTTTCAATCCTTAATAAAAATTAGAATTGTATTCATAAAAATTATACAATCATTTATATTTAATAAAAATTAATTTAGTAATAATATTTTATTAAAATATTATTTATTTAAAAATATATAAATTCATAAAAATTTATTTCTGATTTGAATATTAACTAAAAAAAATACTTTTTGTGATTTAAAATCCGTTTACAATTTAACCATAAAATGAATGTATATTATTTTTACAAAAATAATGAAAATAATCATTATGCCTGGGTGTTGTAATATAACACCTTATAAGACTCGTATAAGACTAGAGTGTATGGTGTGAGATGTTACAGAATTGTGGGGAGGCCCACATATCATCACATAGTTGATAATCTCTATTAACATCCACTTATCCTATAGGCAGTTACGATCAAGCTAACATGTTTAAGCTCACATTGGGATTTATTCATTGAAATTCTCAGTAACACAACCTCCTTTTGGAGATCCAACAAATGGTATTCGTATGGAGAAACTCAACTGGATAACACTATCACATCCGTTGTCTAAGTAAATTGGATTTTTTAAAGCCCAATATTTATACTAATAATGTGATCACTTTTCAATGGCCATATAAGTCATTGTAATAATTCATAACAGTATTTTAAAATCCGAAAACATTAACCAAGGAAGCTATTATGTTTTACATAAACAATTTTAATAATAAGACATTAAATTAGATCAATGAATATATGTTAATATTATTTCATGTGAAGTGAATTTCATTGATCAATGTGTTTTGTAAATTAAGATAATATTTTCATGAGTCTCGAGATCCGGAATCATTATAGACGGATTTCGGAGATCAATTTTTTAGAGGATACTTATTCCACATGACTTTTATAGGATTTAATGTCCACTAGTTGGGAATAGTTTACCATCATGGTTGAGGCATGTCAATCATTAATATTTAATTATTTTACTATTGGGTTTAGGAGGTGTTAGAAGATACTGTTTTGAGATTCAATTTGTATTTGACAAATAATAGAAACTAAAGGCCAATATCCAGAGTTTATCTTTGGAATGATCTGTCATTAGATACAATAGACCACATGCATGCTTGTGGGACTGCATTATATAGTCCGTCAATTAGGAAGTAGCCACTACACATAATAATAACCATAATTCTATTGATTATGTCTATTTAGGATGATATGTTAAGTTTTTAAACATATTTTATGTAATAAAAACCCTTTTACTATATAATAAATTTTATCAAAACCAAATCTGATTAGTTTTTATAGAGAGGATTCTAGTTGACAATATGATACCCTTAAAAATTATGCATTTGAAATTTTGATAATGGATTGATCTATATGTACTAAATTTTTATCTTTGATATATGTCCATCAAATCATTCGTGAATTAAAGAATTGGTTTTTGATCTATATTATGTAGATTTTATCTATTGAATGTTTTATGATTTAAATCTAGTTTATCATTGATATATGGTGTTTATTATTCTGGGAAGATATATATTAATTGTCTTGGTGTGAATATTTTGTGATATATGGTTTTTGGTGTCATATCATTAATTCCATCCATGTGATTATGGAATATCATTTATATGAAATATGAATCAATCCCTAGAAATGCCTCTCAATTTTTTATGTGATCACATTCTATAATACGTCTAGATCCGACAATTTTTTTCATTTCAAAACTTCTATGAGTTTTATGTTTCAATGTATAGTGTTTTTTCGGTGAAAACCACATGTTTTGTTTTTACAACTAGTTTTATAAATACATATTTGAATGATCCTTGATTTTCATGATATTAGTGGATAAAGGTATTTATACCATGTGTTGTGATATTATGTTGTTTATGAGAAACTATGAAATGGTTTATGAATATTTATTTAAAATAATAATTTTTATGGAATGATGATTTTTTAAATTGGATTGTGAACCATATAATCCCTCATTTTTTACATATATGGAACCTATGAGTTTTTGTTACCAAGTAGGTGCTATATTGATGAGAATTTATCATTATGTTTTAGTGGGATCATCAATAGAGTATTATGATTTTACTTAGTCAATGTTTTTTCATTGAATTTATTCTCCAACAATATTTGGGGGTTTAATGATTGAGTGTTCTTTTGTTTCTTATTCCAATTTTCTAGGTAAATTTTCATTTTGAACTACGTGATGACATGAATGTTGAGGTAAAACATAACTTTTTTATCCAAGACCTATATTTTCCAACATGTCATATCCTTTATTATTTATTATTATTTTGATATTTATATATGAAGATTCTTTTTTATTATTGTTTTATTTGATTTTTTTATTGACCTATCTTCTAGGAATCCTTTGTTAGATCTGTGATAAGGACAATTGATTTTTCAAAGATTTTGGTAAAAAAATTACATCTATTATATAATTAAATATTTTAATTATGTTTATAATATTATAATTGGTGACATAGAAGTTAAATGAAACACTTGGGTTGGATCCTACTAGGTGTTTTTTCTCAAAATATGCAGACACCCTTGAGGTGTGTAGAATTTGTTTTCTCTGATACATGATAGGTAAGAGTGTCATTGTGAGGCGAAGGGGTTTACTATCAGCTGTGAATGAGTATATAGTGGTTAGATTCTGAGATATTTTAAACTCTTCACATGGATTATATATCGGCAGTTTGATTTTTATTTTTTTTCTAGAATATGTACCATCTTTTTGGATTATTTCATTAGCTGTATCGATACACCTACATTTTTATTATTATGTCATGTTTCCTTAAATTATATATTTTTATTAATTTTTTATATATATTTTTTATGTATGAAAAATCATTACCACAACATATGTTTGGATTTCCATATGTTAGTCACTAGTCCCTGGAGTTCAGAAACGCCGTTTGGACAATTCCATGGTATAGTGGAAAGCTTACATTAATGGGTTAAATGGGGCATGGTGTTAGATAACCCACACAATACAATCTTAAAATAATTTAGCTCACTTATATAATATTATATATATTAAACATGTCCCACAAATTTGAATGTAGTGAAATTGGATGAAAATTCAAGATATAAGTAACATAACATGACAAAAAAAAGCTTGATCATTGTGGCCCCCTAGAATTACCAATGTCATAAAGAATGTTGTAATATTATCAAAAATAGTAAGAAAAAGGATATAATATTTCTACACAAATAGGAAATATTTAGATCGAAATAATAGAATGATCAATGTATGAACTATTAGGTGTTTCTTAGAATTATAAAGTGTAGATTACTATTGTAATAATAAAATATTTATTACAAATAGAAACATATACATTAATAATACTAACATAACCATAAAATTGTATCATAATATATAAAATAACAATGTGACTTCTAAATTACATTTCATCCAAATAATATATGTATATTAAATTTTATCATTTTATAATATAAAAACAAAAATTATAAATCTTAAAATAATGTGTAATATTATACATAATATTATGTATAAACAAATTTGTTATAATAAATTTTTTTTAATTTAAATATGTTTTCCCGATGTTATAAATTTATTTTGATAATAATTTTTTTTAAATAATCTTGCCCAAACATTCCAAGGGAGGTTTTTTTTAAATAAATAAAAAATGATTTTCTCAACGTATAGTAGAAAGATATTTTTGAAAATACTAATGTTTTAAAATTTAATATTTATTTAATCATGACTTAATTAATTATAAAATTTTATAAGTAAAAGAAAAAAAATTAATAATATTAATTATAAATTAAAAAAAAATATCAAATCCCAAACATAAAAATTATTATTTTTTGTCTTGAAAAACTATGTACATTAAAAAATAGGTTTACATTTTCTTATTCATTCCGTTTTTATGAAAATTAAATAATATTTTTGAAATGTAAATAATTTATCAAAATTTAATTATAATTATATATAATTAATAATTCCAAAAGTTTCAAATAAAAATTCTGACATTTGGATAGAAATTTCCCTCAATATTTATGAACAAAATACCCATCAATACCAAATAACCCTTCTCTTCATTAGTTAAATCACGTCCCAAATCATTCTCAGTTCCCTACATCAAACACACCCTGTAAGTATTCATACATGCCATGTGATAATCTAGTCTCGTAAAACACCAAACCACCCATGTTGTTATGATCGTAAAAATGAGAGAGTTCAATGTCAATTAAACCAAACTTTTTTATCCATTTCATTTTTTTCTATTGTTACTCTCTTAGTTTTCTCCAAAAAAACTATCATAAATCTACTTATTTATTATATTCTTGTGCTATTATTGATATTATGTTATTTTTATTATTATTTTATAATATACATAATATAACATTGCCTCTTCAACATTGAAACTCTCCTTAGTGGTTAATGTCTTCCCCAAAGAAAATATTTTAAATAAAATAATTATCACCACCATCATGAATAGTTATAAAGGATTCTTTTTGAAACATGTATATATATATATTATTATATTTTTTAAATTATAGTGGAAATTTAAATTATGAATAAATAAAAAATTTTCAAAACAAATTTAATCAATGAAGATTAGTTCATTGAAATATGTAATTTATTCATCTCATATTTATCAAAACAAACTAACAAACAATTTATATCTATATTAAATATTAAATATTTAGTGAAATTAATATTATTCAATTTATTATTATTTTTTAATAAAACATACTTTTTTATATAAGTGGTGTAAATGCAACGAAACAAAATTTGATCAATGTAAGGGAAATATCTCTCCCAAAAGTTTCTCTAATGTTTGTAATTTACTTACACTATATTTTCAGTATTTTTATCTAAAAAATTCATAATTTTTTTACATTTTAGATTCAATTTATAATTAATAGGGATATTCATGACATTATTGCATTGGTATGGATTCATAGAACCCTCTATGGTCTTCATTAAGATGATTTCTCAAAATATTTTATTGATTAAACATATGGTTAAATAAGATAATTTTACTATTAATTATACCATTTAGTATAAAAAATGGAATTGAATTATGGTTTTTAATAATAGACACATATAAACCCCAATTTATGATTTATGATGAATTTATGAAACCAATTATTTTCACATGATTTTATCAAATTTTAATTATTTATAAATGATTCATTTGAATTTGAAATTCAATTTTATGAATATAATATGATGTGATAGTGGTCCCAAAATTATATAAAAATATATTTATTTTTATATATTGATATATACATTGATATTATGTTTTAATGAACCCAATACTAACATTTTTTAAATTCCATGTATGCGATTTATCCCAAATGTTATGATGATTAATATTATATATTTGACATAATACATGACTTCATAAAAATATTTCTATATACCTATGATGATGATCCCATGGTTATGTTATAATGATGATGAAGTTTCTCACCCATTGAATATATATAATATTGTTTCATGATTCTTCATTATTATCCCAACACACTCTATTATTTTAGATCTATATTTATTTAATATATACACCAAGGAAATTAAATGTAGTTATGAGATCATGAATGAATCTATAAGGACAACAAATAAGGGTGTAAAAATATATATTAAATTATATTTATTTGGTTTTCATAAATATAAATTCAAAGTGACACTAATACTATCAATCTTTGGATATTTTTATCATAAAATGAAGAAACAAATTATGAATGATGTTCATTGAAATAATATTTATCATATAATGGTTTTGATAATTTGGGTATGAGTTTAGTAAATTATAACCTAGGATAAACATAAAATCACATTTGGATACTATTTAGAAATTATTTCAGGTTAATATGATATTTGAACTATATTTTAAGAATATGTCTTATTATAAGCTTTTATATTTTAAAAAATTGTGGGAATTGGGGTTATAACACTCATCAACCCTTGTGATTGGAAATGTAATGATGATCAATAAAATTATTCGAATAAAATTGTATTTGGAATTCAAACTATCTTTAAGGTACAAAAACCATTTTCATTGGATAAGAATAAAAAATTGAACAATGTGGAGAATTCCCCAACACACATCAAAAAAGGTTTCCACTCACATATATTATATATTAATGACCACCTTTGTATACTGTATATCTCAAACCACTCTCTAGGAATAATGGATTAACTCCACGAAAATGTTGGTTTATATAAAATATTATTCAAAAATGTGGAATGCTACTGCAAGAATATAACATTAAAAATATTATGAAGGTCAGTGGTAAACATTAATATGATATATGACACTGTAGAATGAATATAATGTAATGGAATTGTAATCCTTTTAAAATATATTCTTAAAATATATTTCCCAAAATCTATTCATAAAAAAAAATAGGGAGATAATTTAATGAGTTTTTAAAATGGGATATTTATTATGTTTCCCTATAAAATGGGTATTTCATAATTAATTTTAGGTTCGTATCCATTTTCATTGAATGAAGAGTTGAATTTTTTTTAACACCTTTAGATTTTAATGAATGATTACCTTTAATTAATTCAATGTTATCGACCGAATCTTCGACATGTAATAGAAAAATAAAAAAAATGTTTTATGTTTTTTCCATTTAAATAAATATATTTATTTTGAATAAAGGAATAGGAGTGATCACTTTATGAAATATATTAATTTATTTTTTAAATATAAATACAAATAAATTTTTATATCTACAATGAATAATGTGATTTTGTTTATGAATATGATTGTATTTTTATAAATATTTCCTTTAGATTTTATAATAATGAATACCTAAATATTCTTTTTATTAAGAAAAATAAAATAAATTTGAAGAGAATTTTTGGATAATACAAATTTAATTAGTATAAAATAGAAAATATGAATTATTTTTTCAAATATTATAAAAAATTAAATTTCCTACAAAATTAATTAAATTTTAATATGTAACTTTTTTATTTAAAATAAATGTTTATAAATTAATATTTTTAGTGAAAAATTACTTTTCTAGATTCATCATAGTCATATTTTATTATATTGAATATGTGATATTTATCTATAAGAAGTTGTTTTTCGGTAAATATTGGAAATATAATTTTTAAAAATAAAATGAATTTTATGAAGTTGACATTATATAATTTTAAATGTTTTGGTTCAAATATACAAACTTATGTGTGCTATGTTAGAAAAAATGCAATATTTTCTAAAAAAGTTAATACGATATAAAGTCTTATTTTAAAACTAGTCTCCAAAATATTTTTAATAAGAATCACATAAAATGTTTATAAATTTTAGAATCTTTTTTACAATATATTTAATAATGAAATATTACTTTTAGGTGTGAATATTATACTTAATTATGTTAAAAATAGTTACCTCGATAAAATTTAATGTGGAAAATATAATAATTTTATGGTAAAGGGGATTTTAAAATGATAAAAAATATCATATAACTTTGTCGAGTAGGTATTTCATGACCGTATATATCTCCATTATTTCTTAATTATTGATTCACATGTCTTTTTTAACTTTTTCCCCATTTATATTATGTTGAAAAATCTTAAAAATAATAATTCTCCCCACATATAAATGGTACATCCCCCACATGTTCAAATGACTCTAAAAAATTTGGTTTACTCCTTGAAAATTTATCTTCATCCATCCGCTAGAATAAAATTTTAATATATGAGTTTTTTATTGAAATATGATTATACTAGTATATTTATTTCAAAGGGTAGTTCTGACAAAATATCATTGACCTCGATATTAGTAATCATTTTTAATTAATTTATTCCATTCCTATTTATCTTATACAAATTTTTTAAAATATAAATTTCATGAAGTATATATTAGTTTTACAAATAATTATATTATGTGTTTTTAATATTAATTAATCATTATTTTCGTTTTCTATTAATAGAATTAAAACTCTTATTAGTGTATTGTGTAATCTACCGCCTCTACGATGCAACATGTTTCATTTTACTTCACCATATTAGAATGGAAGTATAAAAAGAAATCATAATAAATAATTTCTATATGTATTTCAAAAAATTTATTCTAAAATAATAAACTATACTAATCCTTTCTCATGTTATATATAATATTAAATCACCAACTATAGTAATTTTTATACTATGACATCTATGGGATGACTTATTTTCATTGTTACTAACACCATCACCTAACATGGATCATCATGAGGATTATATTAAAAAAATAATTATTTTTAGTATAAAATTAATTCCCTTTTATTATTAATTAGATAAGCGATTAATTATTTTATCAAAAAATTATTTTTATTACATTAATCATTTAAAATAAGCATAAAAATATGAAAATAGACTATTCTATCTAATTAATGTACATCATTAATAAATATTATCTTTAAAATTGATTAAAATTTTATTATATATTATAAATTTAAACTAGTTGAGTTATTTATGATTTCGGTATAATTATAATAGAACTGACCAACTTCATAATATTCAACACATCCTTATAGGATCATGTCCATGTCAGTTTAACCCCCAAGATTAACAATAATATTCATGTATATCATGGATGATTATTAAAACATGTGTAAGGGTATAAATGATATAAATATGAAAATAATATTTTTTCATGTAAGTTAGTATCAACATTTAACTGATTCATTAACAGAACATCGTCAATCATTAAGAATCAATGAAACACGGTCGTCACCTATTTCATCATCAGGGTTTTCAAACCAAACTACACTATAATTTTATTATATATTTAGAAAAAATAATATAAAAACTATTATAGAATAATATATGATGAAATAATTCTACACGTTATAAAAATAATAGCTAATATAACCTCTATTATGAAACAAGTTCAGATAGATAATGATTTCAAACACCAAGTATTAAAATAGGTAAAAAATGAATGAGATATATATATATATGTATCTATAAAATTATTATTAATGAGGTATATATGCTATTATAGATATGGATATGATTCATTGATTTGTATTTAATTAATTTTTTTTATTTTCGTGAGTCGAATTATGTAACGAAAGAATCTAGAGATAAGTATTGTTTTTTCATATCAAATTCCTATATTTCAAGGATTTTATGTAATATGAACCAAATTTTTTTATGTGGTTTCTATACACCATATTTGAGATTTCATTTCATTAATAATCCTTTATCAATGATATATTATGTTAGTTTAATTTTTGGTATATTATATGATTTTTTATAATGTTACTAAATCTATAAAATATATATTTATTAGTCTTTATTTTAGTGGTAGATATCTATGTTATAGACTATAGTTCCTTTTAATGGTGAATAAAATTCCCATTTATGTAAATTCATCATATTTTTTTATTCATGGGAAATATTATTCCGAGTTATTTTTTTTCATCAAATTGGTTTTCCTCCAATGTTAGACTCATTTTATAGATTTATGCAACCTAATTATCATTAATCAAGTTATGATTTTTTAATTGGACATAAAACATATGTAAATTATAAAAATTTATTATATTATGTTTCATAATAATTTTTTTCTGTGAATTTATTTCTCTACTACCAAACAACCCATTTTGGAATTATTTGTTACTTTAAGGATATTGTTTCACAGATGTATTATTGGTAACTCTAATATATTTTCATTGAGTTTTATAGTTTAATCATACACATAGTTCATCTATTTTCATGTTCTCCTAACCACATATTTTTATAAATTTCTATATTAAATTTATTTATGGTAAAACTATTTTTTTAATATAATGAATATTATATTACTCTTTTTACATTGATTTTTTTCATAATTTTTAAATTTAAAGCATTGTAACATTCCCATTAATAATCAATTTTTTATCATATTTATTAAACATGTTTTAATTTTTTTTTTCGGTATACATTATTGAATTTTATTTTTAAGTATAAATATTTTCAAAATTACTATCATTCCCAATTAATAATCTATAACATCACATATTTTATTTTAGTTATGAAAATGTTTAATTTTTGTATGATTTTTTGGCCTTATATAAACTTCTAATTATGAAGTAAAATTTATGAGGGAGTTAGTGGATTTTTATGATCTTAGGTAACTATATTTTTGAGGAACCATGTTGTACATATGATTATTAAAAATGTTTATTCCCATTACACATGTATTCATTACATCATGATAGGTGTTCCTTCTCAGAAAAGGTGGTTGAAGATTTTTTCCTAAAAATATATCCTAGTCTTTGTGAATATAATAATGTGGAAGGCCTCATAGAAAAGGAGTTCTTCATCAGTTAAAGAAGGGTTATTTATACTTTTCATTACTCTCATTGGATAGGTGTCCCTTGGTAAATGTATCTTGTAATCATAGCGAACTACTTGGATAACTCTTAAGCCAAACCATGTGACCTATTAAAGAGTTGATAATTGAATATTTTAACTCTTATTAAATTAACCCAATTTCCACTTATTCCCCTTAATTTATAACAGATAATATTCCCTCTTGATAAATTTCCTACCACACTAAAGTGTGTCTTTTATGTATCTACTTCATGTGGAATCTGAATCAAGTTATGATTATTGTTTTGAATTCTACTTGTTAAGTGCTTCAATAAAATTCCAGTAATGCACAAATTTTATGTCCCATCATATGAGATGTTTTTTTAATAGAGAGTATTTCATAATGTAATGGAATTTTAAAATTATTAAATTTACTTATGACTATGAGAAAATTAAGGGATGAAACATGATGTGTTTTTTCACAGCTTTATCAGTTACATATTCATGATATTTTACTCAAGTCTTATCAGTTTATAATTGTCACTATTGTGTCTCATCATGGTTCTACTAACTCATTGACCAAAAATAAAATTTTATATAAATTAATTTATGATTTTGTATATGAGCACCATATTGGACACCATTACTATGTAACAAAGGACAATAATCCCACCTTCAACAACTGCTTGAGTGTTCCATTCTTATTCCAATGTGAACTATTATATATTTATAGCCAAAACACTATTGGTGTGTTGGGATTGAATCTAAAAATTTTATTAATTAAATTATTTTTATGTACTGATAATTTGTGATTGGGAAATAATTTTCACCTTGTCTATTATAAATTTGTAATGAAATAAATAATGGTATAATCCAAACTATATCATTTTTCATTACTGAATTAATAGCTATGGGTATTAATTTTTAATGGTGAGTGACTTGGAATGGTTATTACATGGACTTATATTTAAAATAAAAAATAATGTTATTATTTCTACTATGTAACTCTTTTTTATTATAAGATTTGTTTGTATTTAACCATCAATTGATTCCCAAGGGAATATATTGAACTTTAAGAATATAATATTTTGATTTCTTGGACCATTTTCCAAGGGAGATACCCAACATTTATTTTTTTCAATGTATTATTGTATATAAATGGATCTTGTTTGTATCAAAAACTAACTTGAATATTTTTCTTGATATTATATGGTCTATTAATGATTATTTGGATTCAAATGATATCTTTAAATTTGATTTTCTTTTGATTATCCCATTTTTTACAAATATTAATTATCATTGGATTTACATTATACATTTTTCTTGGAATCAAATAGACATTAATACAAAATAATTATTCGTGTGTACCCCATGGATTAGAATTATACACATATATCTAGGTTTCATGGTTTATATTTGTTGAGCTCTCCAGACCATCTAAGGACACTTATTCCTTGATTTCACATGGATCATTAATTATAATCATGGTGACATGGTTTATATGGATGCACCATGGGTACTATTTTTCATTACTTGTGATTGAATACATTCGATATATATGGTAGAAATTATTATATTACATGGTTCCTTTGTCATACATTACCTATATGATCCGAAGAAGGTATGGTCATTCAAGAATCCCATGGGGAGTCTGATCCCCATGTTATTATTATTTCACAAGACCTATAAAATTTATTATCAACATATCTACCCATTTACTATTTTATATTGATGGAATAGAATTTTATAGCCTCTATTTTTATATCCTACATAGTATATCTAACATATTATTCTTGCAACCATTTGGTATCCAGATAGACTGCTGGGATGTTTATTGGAATCATGGAGAGATCACTATACTGTAATACTTTTTGATTATATCATGGGATATTGGGAGCGCAATATCAATACATGTCAATTGATGATATCGTAAAATAATTTTGGCCTTTCAATTTGGTATACTTATCTGTATTTGAACACAATTTTTTACTCTATGACAGACACTTTATTTTTTATATTTTGCTACTTATGGATTGATATATTAATAAATTTTGGATGATTTAATTCTACTCCTTATCATTAATTTTTATTATTATATTATATTATTTATTTATTTATTATATTAATTTTCCGCTCTGATCATTATATGATAGTATCCCCACCATACCATCGTGGAACCTTTCATCTAGTCGCAATCCAACATCATACAGGGAGGAGCGCTTCTAGCCATGTGACTAACCTAGTTCGATTACATAAATGTGAGCCATGTATAATAAATTATGAAATGGTATCATAAGTTTTATATTAATTTTTATTGGGTTATAATAAATGAGACAAGGATGAGTTGGGATTTGAAAATGATAATGTGAACAAAAGTAGGTAACCCACATCTGCGGGAAAAGTGAAATTGCATGGGATGATATTTTTTCATATGAATAATTCTTTTTCTAGATGAACTGATATCAACACTAGTCGATTAAAATGGATTGGGATAGTCATTATTGTTGTGGAATATATTTTTACTCATAAATAGTATAACATGGATGTTGTGTCTTTTTCATTATAGTAATCACATGCAAATTTATACATCACGAATTATTCCATGCCATGTTTAATATTTCTTTCATTTTATTCTAAACCCTGTTTTTATATTAGGAATTAATCAATTTATTTCTAGTTCAATTTTTTCATTTTGACATAATATGGATGAATTGTGATGGTATGGTAAAAAATGGGGGTATCTAGGCCTTGAATGTATCTCGAAACCCCAGTCATTGGAAGAAAGAACTAGGTTGTATGGTTAGTGTACACCATGCGTCAAAAAAAACATTTTCTCCTAACAGTGTGGGGATTTTTAGAGGGCATGTAGAGTTTATGTTTTTCAATAGTAATGATCTTTTGTCCACACAAACGTGATGAATTTTTTAAAATTTTATCCATGTAATATTACATGGTTCATACATGTTTTTGAAAACACTTTTCATAAACACTTTGGGTTCCCTTTTGGGATAGTGAGCTTTGAATGGTTGGCATAGGGCTTGGAAAAAAGTCCATGCTAAATATGAGAACTATAAAATTTGGAATAATGAAACTTTTATCATTAAATTAATATAATTTTAAATAACATTCCTCTTTTATTAATTATTGGGGATAGATACTTCTTATTATTCCATTTTGAGATCAATTAAACTCCAATACTGGTTCACTGAGAACATCTCCATTCAGACACCAATTCATTCTCGGTTTATCTAGTTGGATGTTCATGGGTATGACCAATATTGTTTTATTAATTTATTTGTTTTCATTCATCCCAAAAGAGTTATTTTGGTGCAGACTCATATGACATATTGTTTTGGGTGTTATTATATTTTTCTGATATCTATTGATGTAGACCAAACAAAAGGATGATACTAGACAAGTGGTTTTCTACTGGAAAAAAATTTGAGGTCTACTCTATATCACTTGGTGTTGATATATTATATATTATGTTTTGTTGTTGCATAATCTGGTTTCACCATGTGTTACCTATAAATATAGTCCTTTTTCAAACAGTTTCCTTAATTGAGATCCTTATATTCTTATTAGGACCCTAATAATTTTCTCCATCCCTTGGCATATGTCCATCGATTTTACATTTTTGTTGATATATTTAAATGGAAAAACAATCATCAATATTGTTTTTTAATTAAGTAAAAATTTGAATGATAGAATTAAATGGATAATTGTAGTGGGGTAGCATTACTATCATAGATACCAGACTATATACAATATAATGAGAAGAATGTGGAAAGACCACATCAATTACATAAATTACAAAATGGTTATCCCATTTTAATAAGAATAATTAATTAATTATGAATTATCCTGCGTCTCATATTAATGTCAATGGTTAATTGTCACTACTGTGATATGCGTATGAAGTCCCCAAGGGACTATTATATGTGTTCATTATTCCCCCTTGTTTGGTTGTATGTATTCATGGTGTTCATTGTTATAATGCGATATATTGGAATTGATACCTTTATAGATTGTGTTATGGAATTAGTGTCCAATATTCTATAAGAGTGATTCAGTAATGGCTTTATTATACTATAATATTGGCATGGAGCCCATATATAATGACACATGGGATTCTAGACCATTACAAATAATACTGAAATTGAATGACTACACATACTGATCTAATTTGGGCATTAAGACCCTATTGATATAATTTTGGGAATGATCAATTATACTGTTATATATAGGGAATACGATCCTTACTATTATACAAAGGCATGAAGATCCTGACTTTAATATACGGGCATGAATGACCTCTTTATTATATAAAGTTATGATTAAAGTAATTGATATGATACTATACACATAGACCCTAATAATATGATACTAGTATTTGGGTCCCCTATTCTTATAATATGAGGAATGTTTTCCCTTGATACATGTGATACTGATGCAATTGGTTATGGACATTGAAGTTACACCTCAGATCTAAGGTAGTAGAAGTAACATCATATATGGATACATATGTCACTATGTATATAATCCATATATATAAATACACATGGTTAATTATTCATTAATATTTTATCTTTGGCTGAAGCATCAAGTGTCAACCTGACATCCTTTAAGAACGAGAGCCATCCTTTTACAACAATATTACAATATCCCATTGTATCCATACACTTCAATATTATATGCACTGAATTTGTATTTATAAAAAATTATAGTGGTGGAATAATATGTTTATATAATGAACTATATTTCCCAGCTCAAGTACCCTAGAAAATTATGTGGATGGAGATTGAGAAAGGGGAAAACACCTAGTAATCGAATGGTTATTTTTTATGTAATGGGAGTGGTGATGCACATAACCAATCAATGGATTATGATTCTACTGAATATTGAATTTTGGGTCTATTTTTATTTTTATATATTTATATTGTAGGTTTATATCTAGGTTTTAATGATATAAATATGGTGTATCATCATTTTTCTTATGATAATGGATGTTAGTTATTTACAATTGTTGAATTATTTTCCTTCAGCAATTAGTAATTTATTATTTTTCAACTATTTATCTATTGATTTAATTGATGTTATACTATTACACTATTTTTATAGTCACCGCATAATACCATCTTGAACCATCACAACTATTTGTATGTCTCTAGCATACGAGGATGCACACTTGAGGCCACGTTGACCACCACATCATGGAACCGTTTAATTGGAATACGGGTTTGGAAGAAGAAAATTTGTATGATAGGGGATTTATATTATCATTTGGGATTATTATACATGATATTATTAATGTGTCATAATTTATTAGTGAACATTTCCTTAGATTTTCTAACCCACATATATTGAAAGGACAAATTAGATGGGATGGGAAATGTTCTTTTGTAATTTTTTATTTCAGTTTAATTGGTTCAAACAATAGGTTATGCACATGATGTGTTATGTTTACTCATATTATTGAGGAATTTATTTTTTCATTAGACTCATATATAAAAGAAATTATTAATCATAAATAAATTTAAGGACCTTATAGGATTTATATGACATTCATTATTCCAAAACATATTTACTTTTTACAAGCATTACATGAAACATGTTTTGATTATTTATTCCCTTGTACATTAATGTTTATAAAATTTCATGAAGGGATATGATTATGGAGTGGTTGTCTTTAAATGGATTCCTAAGATGATTTTTTAGGTGTATGGTTCCTTAAAAATTTGAAATTGTGGCTCGTATAGTTTGACCCTTTTGAAGACAATGGTTTTATAAAATGAGAATGGAATTAAATGGAATTAAATTATATAATGATATGTTCACCATTAAATATGGATTCCAATTTCAATTTATATGGTTTTTTCTGCTATAAATATAAATCCAAATTTTGTATACTAAGACCCTTCCCTTATAACATAGATCTTGACCCATGTCTCAAATTAGAAAGGGGTCATAGGTATTGTCTCTTATCTTATAAATAATCATCCTATTACCAAGAACTATTAGAATAATCAATAAGAGGGTTGTGAAAGTTAAAAATAATGGCATGATCCTATAATATTTTTATATGTGATCATTACAATGATCTACTCTCTTTGATTTGTGTGTTTATAATTTGTTGAGTTAATACACCATGAGGTCCTCTAGTCGTCCTCAGTGAGGGTCATGATGACGATACTCCGGAGGTGGTGGGCCATGATCCTCTAGTGATCCCTATAGTATCACCTCATATGTAACCTCTATTAACCCAATGAGGTAGATGATTCCTTTCTTATATTGAAATTTCTACATCTTTTACATAATATATATAGAGATCAATGACCATACCATTATATGGGTGAACTTACAGAGGAGTTCTAGTAACAATATCCACCTACATTTCTAGAGTATGGAGGTCCCCCATGATGAAGAGTTATTGATGGTGATATTCTTATATATCATGAAGAATATTGAGGATCCTAATGAGAGGTGAGTTAATATTTACTCTTATAATCTTCATGGATCCACCAAAAACTATATGACTATTACGTACTAGGATGTTCAATATTGGGAATTGATTTGAAGGTATTTCCATTCATGATTTTATTATTTGTTATAACCTATGAAACTGAGATTAAATCATTCCAGGAAGTTTATGAAACTATAGTAGGATTATGTGATATTAATATACCACAGAACCAATAATATAGAGAATCAAAAGATTGTGAAAATTTATATTGATGAAGAGAAAATGGAAGAAGATGATTCAATGATGACCATTGGAATCCAATTAATTCTAAGGTGAATGGTTACTAGTTAACCATAATTTATGATATTGTTATCCTGGCTCATATCACCAATTGAAATCTAAGGGATGAATATTGTTTGATCATGAATGGTTTATAACCAAAAATATTATTGTACCGACTAGAAGTTGTAATCGAACCATTGATATTGCCTGTGTGAGAAGCAACATCCATGTGACACCCACTAGGAGTCACGTGGTTTGACACCAGTGTGGTATGCCTTGTCAGAAAAAGCCCTAATATCTCAGAACCCAATTGAGTGCCAAAATATTTGTATATTGGGTGATCATTATAATTTTTTAAGACCTTCACATCTTTTCTGAGTGGTATATTATCCAGGTCATCTAAAAATTTAGGAGAATTATTATTATCTCTTTTACATAAAAGTTTATGGTTTAGTAATTTTGATATTGGTAGAGGATGAGGTAGTAATCGAGTTCTACAAGCTTTTTGTGTACAATGCTAGTTGAGTGTACCCTCTCCGGGTATCCAGGTTATAGAAAAATGTCACTGATAATGCAAGATATATTCAGTGCATCATATAGCATATGTGCATGACACCCTTTTATAGAATTCTTGATGTACTATCATAGTATTCAATAATACAATGTCAATATTATTCTATATTGGTGCATAAAATTTATTTATCTCATTATTGTTTTTGAAATTCCTTGGTCTTGATATTACTAATTCCTATGGCACGATGAATCTTGAATACCATGTGGATATATTTATTGAGTGTTTACTCTAGTAAAAACAAATTACCATTAAGGTAGGAAAATATAATTTTTTTGGGAACACATCATCTTATGGATGACAGGTTTTGGTGTCATTTTATGAATGGAATTTTCAGTAACCTATCATAGCTACATGAATTTATATCTGTGAAAGCTATAGTTCACATCACTAGAAGGAGAAAAATATATTCATATGGACGAGATGGATATCCACGTTGGTAGTGCTGAAAAAATGATACTTGGGCTCTAGGGAGTGACCTAAAAAATTGATTTAAATATCATTTAAGATAACTATTTACATCATATTATACACCCTCTTGTAGTAAATCATTTTAGGGATATAATTCCCAATGACTTTTCTGGACAACCATATGAGAGGGAGGTGGAATTTACTATCAAGCTAGCACTTGGATCTGCATTAATATTCATTTCATATAATTATATTGATACTTATATGATATATTATCTACAAAGGTAGAAATATAATCTAGAATATATTGGATTTATATGGCCTATAACTTTTCCATTTGAGTCACCAATCGTTTTAGAAGATAATGTTGGAACTAATCTTTGTGTATATTACCAGAACATGAATCAATATGTTGTGAAGAACTTGTTTCCATTACCTCATGTAGATTATATCTTCACTCATCAGAGAAGAGTTATGGTCCTAAAAATTATCGATTTGATGTTATTCTATCACCATGTGTGTTTTAGCCCCTCGATATACAACATTTAAAATTCCATAGTCAGAAATGTTTATATGGGTACCTAGTTATTCTGTTTGGTATTTTGAATGAGAAATTTGACTATATGTCCTTAATGATTATGTTTTTCTATCACTATCTAGATTCATTTTTGGTGGTCTTCCATAATGAAAACCCAGTGTATTCTAATTATCAAAGCAACCATTCCAAACCACTTGGGTTAATTGTTAATATACCGAGAGGGCTCTCGATGTATACTAATATCATAAAATATTATCTCTAGATCAACAAGGATTATTTCAATGTTCTTATAATTATTGAGGAAGGATATTGAGTTGACCTAGAGAAATTTAAATCTATAATTACATAGGATAATCCCATTAATATATTTGATATACGAATCATCTTGTGGATAGATGGTTACTACATGAATTTCAAACAAGAAATATAATTCTTAAAATAAACTCTTACAAGCTTGACTAAGAAGGGTTTTATTTTTATATGGTTAATAAAATATGAGATAGATTCTAAATAGATTAATTTTATACTTCCATCGATGTAAATCATGATTCTTCATGATCTAGGAATAAGCTATACTGTGTATTCTGGTGCCTCAGTTATTAGGTGAGGAGGGGTTCTAATGTACGAAGTTCAACTCTTTATGTGGATGTCATGGAGTATGAGGAACCATGACAAAAATTACCCTATTTATGATCTTTATATGGATTATATTTCACATGCCTTGAGCTATTGGATGAAATACTAGTGGTTATTATGTTTTTCGGTTCTTATGAAGCCAGAAAACCACATATAAATATTCATACAACCAGACTTCAGTAACCAATAATAATGAAAGATTGAATATATTTTTTTATTTTATAATAAAATCAATTATATTTCCTAAAATGGAAATGTTATTTAGAATGATATTTTAAGGAAGAATAAAAAACTATTAGTTGAGAAGGTACACAGAGAGAGCAATCCTATAACCTTATTTTCTGAGATGCAAATAGAGTTTCAGGACATTCTTGGATAATCTGTACTTGAATAACTATCAATGAAAAATTTCTCTTTTTAGAATATTCAAGATGATGTAGATTAGTAATCCTGAATTCTTGGTCTTGTGAGAGTGTATATCTAGTGAGGAACATCCTTTGTACTAGTCTGTCGATGGTTAAGCCAACCAGTGTATACATGGGGATATTTGGGTCCCTATAGATTTGATCGTCAATCTTATGTGAATGTAAAATTATTTTGAGTGGTAAATTCACCCTTGTATATCCAAGAAGTATTATGATATGCACTAAAGGTATAGGTGGCCCTAGATAAAACGTTTGATAGTGGGTTTTAACTCTAATTTGTTTACCTATAAGTATGTAAAGGAGGAACGCATGTGGCCTGTGACCATGTTAAAACCTTAATCAGTTACAGAAATGAAGTGCAAAGATGCTCGAAAGAATATTTATTTGACATACTGAGGTCGCCTCGAAGATGTGACACAATTTTTGTAGTTTTGGATCTGTTAATGAATGTATCCTATATACTTCCTAACTGGGGGTCCTTCTTAGTTAATGATATGGGGAGATTATATGTATTTTTTATAATTTGGTTACATAATTTCCCTCATATTATCATTTTATATTGGGATTCTCATTTCACATTGATGTCTTCATAGGTGATTTATAAAACTATGAGTACACAAATTCCCTTGATTACAAATTAATACCCACATAGTAGAGGATAGAAATAATAGAATGTATTGGTGATGTAGTATGTGCTATGATAGGGAATATTATAATTTTTTCACTTGTGTTATAATTATATATCTCTCTATTAGATCACATATAATCATATCATTTAGGTGAACATTATGATGTATCAATATAAGCCCTTAATGGTTTGTCATTTCATCAATTCCTTATAATGGTTAGAGTTATGTGAGGTAGTTTTACTGGATCCTCATCTCATTCAAATGATTTTTGTGTAAGTTCATCTTTTTTGGATTTTTATGTCTAATATTCATTATAGAATGAAATCATTTGTTGATTGATGCCAATGACCTCTTGAGAATGAGAGATGTAATCTTGTTTTCTTTTTGATATCACAATGAATTTGGCATAGTTGAATATAATTCAAAGAGAATATTTCAACTTATTATGTCATAACATTGTATATATTGGGGAGAGTTGTACTAGTAATGTGATGTCCCAACCCAAGAGCGATAAAATGGTTGCCCAAGCTGGTTGGCCACATTTCATCAAGCCCAGATCCCTGTACGCAAGAGGGTGCCGACTCGATGAGAGGCTATGGTAATTCAGTCTTTAAGAGAATATACCCACTTTTATCAGAATAAAACACATGTGGAGGAAAATAAAAAGAACCAAGAATATAAGAGTATAAATAACCATAACAATACCATGACATATGATATCCAAAAGCAAAAAATACTATACTCAACTGAAAGGTAAAACATGATATGACGATGCATGTGACATGTGTCTACAATGCAACTTAATGTAAAGACACAAAGACTCCAAAAAAATTTCTCAAACTATGTCTGGTTCCCACTCCTAGGCTCCAATCCCAAACAGCAACCTATCCCAGGGTCTTTCCCTTATTCTGTCCTGCAATAACAAAGTCTGGTCGGGTGTCGATTAGACATTCTAAATAGGGTGTGAGTACAACATAGTAGGCCACGAGAAACTGAGTCTAAAATGAGTCTATTAAAATGATAGTGCATGCAGATTTATGAAGATATAAATAAAATTCATAGTTTAAACATTTATCAATTTTTTATTCAATCATTAGTCATCAAATTAGGTCAGTTCAAATCATGTTTCCCATTTGAATCATCGTTCATCATTATCATTAATTTGTTGTAGGTTGTCATAAATAGAACCCCAAATCTATATTGAAGTATAATTTATTATTATCATTCATTGGTTGTAGGTAAACATTCCCAGATCCCCAAATCTCATTGAGTGTATGTCTTCATTTTGAGCACTTCATTTTTGAATCAGTGTAGGTCGTCATGCCTTACACCCCATAATCTCAATCATGGATAACTATTGGGATGGAAAATGATTTTTAAGTCTCAACTTCTAATCAGTCTAGGATTCCATTCATAGAACCAGAAAATCACAACCATTGAATCATTCTATAGGTCATAATAATTTTCCACGTTATTCCATTAATAATCCATCGATTATTTAAATATTTAAAAGTGAATTAGATAACTCAATGACTAACTAAGAGAATACCCATTAATTAATTCATAAATTAATTACTTAATCAACATATTTCAAATTATATTATTAATTATTCACAATTAATTATCCATATCAAATCTCAACATATCATAATTAATTCTCACAATTAATTATCTAATCACATCTTGGCACATAATTAATTCTCACAATTAATTATCTTACATAGAAAAACATTATTCCATAATTAATTACCCCAATTAAATTATATTATAAAAATAATTAAATTTCTCAATTACACTATATCTAACAATATCATATCTTTAAAAGATATATTTTGGAAACCCAGTGTTGTCTATTTCGTGATTTAATTATCCATAAAATCACAAAGGCAACTTAATTCAATTTCACATTCCTAAATACTCCAATTTAAGAAATATTTCATCAAGTGAATCTATAATATCATAAATTAACATTGACATATCATAAAACATGACTAGGGATATTCTATTTTTACCACCTACATCGGTTTATTGATGGATGTTAGCCCAACAGAAATCCCCAAAATCTGAGCAGCAGAACGTCATTGATCAAGCTCCATATCTAAATCCATAAAAACAATATTATCATCAATGGAATATAGATTATGAAAATATAGATCTATATCCAAAATCTTGTGTTTAAATCCTAGAATATAGTGGAGATCATCCATGAAAAGATCAAGAAAGAATAATAGAAAGAATGGAAGAATCATCGGGATGAAATCCATATACAGGGAGAAGAGAAGAACTTCAGTCCTGGCATTCAATCTGCAAGAACATCGTTTTTATTTCCATGGAATCTATCCAGGACTCTTTTGAAACACCAATAATTATCCATGCTAGTGCCAATTATGAAAATAAGAATGTCCTCGGGGTTAGGGTGGTTTTAAAATGGATTTTTCTAATTAAAATCCCACACGTATGATTTCCAAGGAAGATGTGTATGGTTATGGAAAACTGTCCACCAACCGTGCAGACTCCTATGTCTAGTTTTTCATGGTTGGCATGGTTTGGTCGCCCGATTTTTCAAATAGTTTAAAAACCGTGCATACCTCTCTATCTAGGTTTGAACATTTCACACAATTTGGTCAAAAGGTGTGTCTAACCAGGCGCAAACAATGCACGTCCCACTATCCTTTAGATTTACTTAAAAGTTCACCCAAATGAACCTAAATCCACTAATCCAAGTTAATTGTACATAAAATCATGAAAAGTTACCTGAAATAATTCTATAGATGACCCCATAAAATGCTAGGATCATACAAACTCCCCACCATATACCAGCTCATCCTCAAGTTGCACTCCCGAGAATCATTGTGATATCAAGATAAAAAGAATGGTCCATTGATCTCTCATGTGAGATTCCCATTCCCAAGATTCATCTTGAAAATTTCCATGTTTCCATAACACATGAAATTGTAGCACATTATTTCCCCATAACACATTCTACTTGTGACCCAACACACGTATTTGATGCTCCATAAAGGATGCATCTGGCTCGAGTTCAACATCTTCTACATAAATCACGTGATATGTGTAAGGGTGATACAATTGTAGTTTTGAAAGATGGTAAACATCGTTACATACATTGAATTTATGAGGAAGTGCTAATCAGAATGCCACTTCCCTGATTCTATCTTGCCACTCAAACTTTTTCTTAAACTTGGGCACTAACCTAACTTGCCTCTATATCCTGTGGTGACCCAATCTAGGTAAAACCATAAGGAATACATGATCACAATATGTAAACTCTTGGGGACACCTTTTTCAATATGCATAGGACTTTTATCTACTCTGAGATGTAGCCATATGTTTCTGAATCAACTACACCTATTTTGATGTCCCCAGAATGAGGCTCATCCCCAACAGCTTCGACTCACCCACTTCAAACCAACATAGTGGTGATCTACATGGAATGTGATAATATTCCTCTTATGGTGCCATCTGTATATTTTCGTGATAAATTTTTCTATAGGTGAACTCAACTAAGGCCACGTTCTCCCCCCCCCCCCCCCACAAGAACCACCAAAGTCCATAACACATGCTTGTATAATATTCTCCAGCATCTGTACGGTACGTTCTGACTAACCATCTATTTGTGGGTGTAAGTTTTACATAATTAAAGTTGTATACCATGTGGCTTCTATAAACCCTAATAGAATCATGATGTAAAGTGCGAATTGAAATCTGAAACTATAGTCTCTAGCACCCCATGCAAATGAACTATCTCTCTCACATATAGTTCTACCAACTTATCTACTATAAAGGATTCATTGATAGGAAAAAGTTGTTCTACCATATTAAATTAGTCCTCAATA
The DNA here is from genome assembly GCA_963277665.1 of Viscum album. Taxonomy (NCBI): domain Eukaryota; kingdom Viridiplantae; phylum Streptophyta; class Magnoliopsida; order Santalales; family Viscaceae; genus Viscum; species Viscum album. Next base: position 1,874,802,277 of record OY728142.1, on the reverse strand, counting down.
TCTTAAATATCATCACTCTTCCTAAGATTCTACAAATGTCCTACCACAAATTCCATAGTCACATCATCCCACATCCATTCTGGAATTAGTAATGTCTGTAATAGGCCTCCAGGTCATTGATTCTTTTCTTTCACCTGCTGACAAGTGAAACCTCATGTTATGAACCCTGTTATTTAATTTTTCATTCATGGCCACCAAAACTGATATCGTAGGTCATGATAACTTTTTTTCTCCATAGGATGTACTATCCACCTTGAATAATGAAATTCTCACTTGATTTCCTCTTGTATACTCGTAGGTACAACAACCCAATTTCCACAAATATGATCTCATCGTCATATATTTTCCAATCAGAAGGCATATCCCCACCATCAAGGAATTACATTATGGATAAATAGTTCTGATCCTCATTATTCTTTTCCCTGATCCGTCTCAAGAGCATAAAATCCACTATTATAGAAACTAGTGTCATCCTATACTGACTATCCTGAACTACAAAAAGAATTTCCACCATCAATTTCGTTATCTCCCACTATGCACTCAACTCATGTACCAACCGAGTCTATGTTTTCCTGGTCAATGCATCAGCCACACTATTCCCCATACTGGGTGCATATAGCTGCTCAAAATCAATGGACAACATATACTCTACCCACTTTCACTGATGATGATTCAAGTCGTGCTGTGAATAGATATAATTATAGGTTTTTTCATACATAAAAACTATAAAAAGTTTAACTAAAATATTGTGTCTATAAAAATTAATAGCATAAACCACTGCTTCCAACAAGAGGTCATGCATAAGGTAATTTTGTTCATGTGGCCTCAACTGTCGATACACATAAGTAACGACTCTACCCCCTATCATCATCACATCTCCGATTCCATCCCCATGAGCATAACCATACAATATTTTCTCTTCACCTAACTTAGGTAAGATATCAGTTGGTGTCAATGTCAAGAAATTCATCAACTCCTTGAAATAATTCTCACATGATTCTGTCCAAACAAACATTATCCCTTACTTTGTCAAACCATTAAGCAGTACTTAACTTCATGAAAATTCCTACATAAACCTCCTTTAATAACTATCTAATCTGAAAAAACATATAATATCAAAAAAACTCTTGGTATGCTTCCTAGAAATCACTACATACACTTTTTATGGGACGACTACCACACCTTATTATGAAATGATGTGCCCCAAAAACTGTACCATGATTATCCACATATAAAATTTAGATTTGTTTTCTTATATCAGATTCTCAATTATTTTACCAAGGACAATACCTAGATGTTGGGCATGATCATCATGAGTCTTAGAGTACACCAATATGTAATCCAAAAATACCACCAGAAACTGATCTATGCATGGGTGAGTGATCATGTTTATTAGGGCCATAAACACTACTAGAAATTTTTTCATCCCAAACAGAATTATGACAAACTCATAAAGGCCATACCTACTTATGAATGAATTTATTTGTATATTAGAGGTACGATCACTAACCTGATGATATCGTGATCTCATATCGATCATTGATAATACAATAGAACCCTTAAGTTAATCATACAAGAAATTGATACGTAGATTAAAATATTGGTTCTTCACATTCATTTTATTCAACTTCCAGTAATCGATACACAATGGTAAACTCCTGTCGACCGTACTTTCAAACAAAATAGCTGATACCCAAGGAGATGTACTTGGATAGGTAAAACATTTATCCTCCAACTCCTACAACATCATTTTGAGCTCTGGATTCTTAGTCTGTGCCATTCTGTATGGTGGAATAGATATCGGATCAGCCCCCGACATGAGATGTGTGAATTCCACATCTCTCTCAGCTGGAAACACTGAAAATCCTTCAAGAAATAAATCAAAAAATATTTATACTACTGGAAGAAATATGTCTTGCCTACCACTCCATTCATCTAACAAAAGACTAAAACCATGGGTTGTGAGATCTTCCAATTGATGATTAATTGGACCATCTCGACTTTCATAGATATTCCACCCTCCACGAATAATATATTGGTAACCCTCATGATATACAAAGGACAATCTCTTACGGTAAAAAATTTTTTGATCTCGGTATGCGACTAGCCAGTATATACCCATAATCAAATCAAAACCCATTTTATCAAGGATATATATATGAAAAAGGAAATGATACTGTTTGATATCTATAGAAAATTCCTGTTATAAATGGATACCCCTAGTCCGTCTTCCAAATGGTGTATCGATATTCATCAGCTGGCTTACAGACACCACCTCCAGCTCAATACATTACATGATTTGAAGATATAACAGAATGAGAGTCACCCGTACCAAACTAGGATCTTGCAATGTAGAAGCAATAAGAATATTAACTCTCACCTTTGATGGACCATCATTGATCTCCACAATTTTAGGTTTAACTTCATGTAACATTCTTTCCCTTCTTTTATGTGTTGTCATATGACTCCCCTGAGCAGCACTACTCTACTGATATGAGTGCTCATTCCTTAAAGAACTAAGTGCACTACCTCTACCGCCTCATCCTGTGGAACTCTAGCTACTAGATTTATATAGTGTAGATTTCCTCCTTTCCTAACACTGACTCTGAGTAGCTACTGCCTCAACACCATCTTGTCACTGGTTCCTGCAGAACATTTGTAGGTGTCCAATCTGGCCACAAAATCAGCACCCCACTGGTGGACTAGGACAATGTGTATGATAGTCTCCATACATACAAAACTGGTGGAAAATCACATGAGATAGATCTATTTTAATTGTTCCTCCTAACTTTCTTCTTTTATTTCCACTATCCTAAATACGATTCTCATGACTAAGCTTTATACCCTTAGAAGGAAAACTTCGTTATCATCAAGTTACTTGTCCAGTACTAGAATCCTATTTCAGTTTTAACTCTAAAATGATAGCCTGATTAACCAATATGAAAGTTTCTTAAACCTAAGGATATTCACATGGGACAAAATTTCAAATATAGGTCCTTCCTGAAATTGTTTTGTCTATGAAGCCCTCTCTACCGCCAATGTTGGAGAAAAACAATTTAAATCTATGAAATGTTTTTAATACTCAATTATTTACATGCATCCTTATGTCAGATGCATAAAATTGGATGTCTTATCTTTCCATAGGTTGTATGGATAGATGTGTTCCAAGACATATCCATAAAGTCCTTCCATAATATTTCATCAGTCTGTCCAGATCATACTTGAATCTCCCACCAACTCTTCATTGAACACCGTAGAATATATTAAGATAAATTTAATATCCTTTCAACCGGTGTCTGTATATTTTCCTATATCATCTTTATGGATTCAATCATGTATTCATCTCTCTCAAGTACACCCTATCTAGTAAAAGTTGGAGGTTTCTATAGCTGAAACCCCCTTGTCAACTCAAATATGCTTTTTTTAAATCCCCCTTAGGATTCTCTCCATGACATGCATGAAACAAGCAGTGTTATCTCAGAATTGTTCCCCTTCATCCTCAGCTTGCACCAATGTGGCCTCAAGATCCCTGTCTAGTTGTTCATTTTGGGTCATACCCCTCAATCTCTCCCTCAAAAATCGTCATGGTGGAATACTCCTACAAATCTATACACACATCTCAGGTGTCATAATAGAAACTTATAACATTTACATGGAAAGTTTCAACATGTATTTTCCCCCTTTATCTCACCACATGGTAAACAATAATTCTTTATAACTACCCTTACCAATCCTACTCTTATGTCTTAGTTAACTAGGTAATAAACATTCTCATTAATTAATTTATTCAATAATGAATCACATTATCTTAATTTAATTAATTCATCAATTAGTAAACTAATCAATCCCATTTCATCAATCAAGGTTATCATTAGAAAAACATTTAGTCCCATTTGGAATTAGTATTTCAATCCCGCAACAACAAAAAACAGTTATGGTACAAAGACGTACGATCAACCCTTTTTCCCATGAGTGACTAGAATGATACATGTTAAAAGAACCCTAAGTTCCTAGAATGATGCATGCAGAATCAACTATCGTGACCCTTTAAGCAACGAAACAAAATAAAACAATTTTGAAAACTAATACCACATCACACCACAAGTGCATCATTCAAGGTGAAATAATTCCCAACAATAAAAAAACAGCAATCACAAAAATCGCACCTGAGTACTTTGATTTTCCCCTATTCATGGGTTTGCAACTCCCTTGCATGAGCTCATTACCGTGCCTCTACTCTCCCTGGTCTCTTGTCTAAATTTCACAAAATAGTAATACTAATGAAGAATAAAGACATGAAAACTCACCTAATACCAATTTGTGACGTTCTGACTTGGGATCCCTTGAACAGTGCCCCAAGCCAGTTGGCTGCATTCCATCAAGTGCACCTACTCATAGGCTAGAGGGTTCCAACTTGTAATGAGGGTCTGGTAAGTCAATCTTGTGGAGACTAGAGCCTCAGTTATCAGAATAAAACACTAGTGTAAGAAAATAAAAAAACCAAGTACGGAAGCATATAAATAACCAGAACAATACCATGAAATATGATAGTCAAAACCACAAAATACAATACTCAACTAAATGGTAAAACATGCTATGATGATGCAAGTGCCAAGTTTCTACAATGGAACTCAATGTAAAGAAACAATGACTCCATAATGGGTCATAAAATGTTTCTGGTTCCCTCTTCCATTCTACAATGGCAAACATTATCATATCCTAGGGCCATGACCATATCCTATCCTACAACAACAATGTCGGAACAGGTATTGATCAAGAGGCCCAAAGAGGGTGTGAGTACAACTCAATAGGCCACCAGAAACAAAGTTTAAAAGGAGTCTAGTCAAATGATTGTATATTCATATTTATGAATAAATAAATTCAATTCAAAGTTTAAATAGTTATCACATTGTCATTAAATCTTTAATCATCACATTAGGACAATTCAATTCATGTTTCACATTTGAATCATAATTCATTATTGTCATTAATTTGGTTTAAGTTATCATGCGTAGAACCCCAAATCTCAATTGAAAAATCCTTCATTATTATCATTCATTGGGTGTAGGTCATCATACCTTGCACCAGAAATATTTTTGAGTGTAGTTCATCCTTCCTATCACTTATTTTTTTAATCGGTGTGGGTCATAACTCAAAACACCCCATAATATCATGCATGGATAATTGATGGGGAGGAATGCCATTTCCAAGTCCCAACTTCTTATCAGTCTAATATTCCATGCCTATAACCATAAAATCACATACATTTAATATGTATTTAATTCATAACAGTTATACAAATTATTCCTTTTCCAATCTATTGATTAGTTAAGCATTTCAAATGAAATTAGTTAAGTCAATAATAATCCTAGAACATAGACATTAATTAATTCAAAAATTAATTAATCAATAAATTTAATTCTAATTCCATAACTATTTCTTAACAAATAATTATACATATCAAATATCCACATATCATAATTAATTCTAAAAATTAATTATCTTTTATCACTTCTTGGCACAAAATTAATTCTCACAATTAATTTTATTACATAGAAAAACATAATTCCATAATATATTCCCCCCAATTAATTATCTTATGAAAACAATTAAATATCTATATTAAAATATCTATACCAATATCAAATCTAAAAAATATCTATTTTGGAAACCACCATAATTTGTTCCATGATTAAATTATAAAATAAATCACCAAGGCAACTCAATTCAATTTTACATTCCAAAATACTCCAATATAAGAAATCATCCATCAAATTAATATGGAATATCACATACTCACATTCAGTTATCATAAATAAAATACTATTGGAGTTATATTTATACCACCTATCTAAGTTTATTTATGGATGTTTTCAAAGTGGAAATCCACAAAATCTGAGCGACAAAACGTTGTCGATCAAGGTCTGAATCTAAATCCCTAAAACCAAAATTAAGATAAAAGGAATAAAGATCATAAAAATATAGATCTAGATATATAATCCTAGATCTATATCTTTACTCTAGGGTTTATATCCAAGAAAATGGTGGATATATTCCATGAAAAGGTCTAAAATGATAGGAGAAATATGTGAAAAAGCATCGGGATGATATCCACTTACCAGATCTTCAATCTAGGCTTTCAATCGTGAATAACTCTGTTCGTATCACTATGGAATTACTAAATTAGACTTTAGAAATACTTATAATTTATCAATAATGAGACAAGGTCCAAAACATGGAAAACATAGGGGTTCATGTGGTTTTAAAATGTATTTTTCAAAATTAAAATCATATTCGCATGGTATCAAGGGAAAAGGAGAACGGTTACGGAAAATCTAGTACCAACCGTGTAGACCCCTCTAAATAGTTTTTCGTTATTTTCATGTTTTTTTCACCCGACTTTTTAACCTATGCGCAAACTATTCTAACCATCTCTTTCCAGTTTTTCACTGTTGGTATGGTTTGGTCGTAGGGTTTGTCAAACCATGCACAAACTGCTCACATCCCATTGTCTTTTAGTTTTCCTTAAAAGTTCATCAAAACACACCTAAGCCACTACTTCATGTTAAATTTAATTAAAAGATTCTAAAATTACCTGAAAATGCACTCGAGATGACCATATAAAAGGCTAGGATCTTACTGATAACCTACCAATTTATATTACATTAGACGTGTAGTGCTACATATGATGTCTTCCATAATTAACTACTTTAATATTTTCATTCTAACTGATAAAAAACTATTGATCCTAAGGATTTTATCTATATTATGATGCTTCATTTGAGAGGTATCCCATATGTATCAATAAACAGAGAAAAAAGGATATTCATGGTTGGTTTTCCCTTTAGTAGTGGTACTATGAAATGAATTACATGTAGATGACGAGACATGGCAGTCGGAGGTTGACATACCTTCTCAATGGTCATAACTATTCATAGATAGAATTTTACCACCCTTGGAAAGGAAACAAAGGTGAAAATTCATTTAATGGGGGAAGTGTATTTGAGCCCAACATTTCTATGCTGTATAGATCCTTCGATATTCAATTAATTTTTTTTTTGATATTATATTATTTAAACATAGAAAATGTAGTAAGAATTGTTCTTCTATTATTTTTTTGAGATGATAACCTCAGATGTTGGAATAATGTACTAGGATACACGGTTTCTAGAAAATTCAATTCCCGGCACCCCTGGTTTTACCTAATCAATTAGGGGATTTTAGAGGGAAAGTGGGAAGCATGATTTTCTCTAACAGTGAGCCCAGAGAAACATACCAATGATAAATATCTACAATTTTTTTGTAGAGGAATATTTAATTATTTAAACATGATTTTAAAAACCATGCAAGTAGTCTTCTAGTATAGTGACCTTCTCATGGGTGGACCACAATTTGGAATATTGTTCATCTAATCCAACAGATAAATAAAATTTTGACAAAATTACCATTTCGCCCTTAAATGTAAAAGTTTATTCATCACCATACAAATTACTTAAAAATAACGGACAAATAATATTAGTACCACTCTTTTGAGATAATTCCTACTCTATTACTATGTTCAATGATAATTTCACTCCACAAACATTGATTCGATCTTCATACATCACATTGTGTTCATTATATTAATATATCTATTATTCATACCCAATTTTGCATTTGACTACCAATTTAAGAATTTTTCTGGTGAATAATCAGATTCTCTAATGCTTGTTCATTTTTCTATTTTTAACATTTCTCTTAATTTGGAATAAATATAAGGACTATAATTGATGATTTCTCCCATACATACACAAGGTAGGCCTTCAAGTCATTATTCTTCAATGATTAGATGATTTATAATACATTCCATTGTTCCATATGTTGGTTTCAACATGGGTTTCCCCTAAATATAATATACCCTTAATTGGGTTCCTTAATTGATAAAATTATGACATTCACATGCCCCCTTTTACGGTCTCCCCCCTAGAGGACTATTGATAAATTTTCCATTTTTGTTATAATTATTTGAAAATCCAAACTATTTTCTATTTTGATTCTCAATGGTATATAATTGTGATATCAAAAATTAAATTGATATTTTTTATGGTGTCTCATTGCTAGAACACTAATTAGTCTATATTAGTTTAAATGGGCAGTTGATATTGTTACCAGATCACTTACTTAAATTGAATAATGGTAACACCTTTTTTAATAAGAATTATTAATGAATTATTAATGATCAATTGGATCATATTAAACCCAATGGAAATTTATCCCTAAAACGATATGGGAATGGAGAACCCTCTTAAATATAATATTTGGCATGGGGTCCCCTAATGTTGTCATATATGGGATGGGAGTACCATATTTTAATATGTTATATCAGCATATAGACCCTTATATATTAGGTTGTGGGCATGGTTCCTCTTATACGATAGGTATTATTTGGGGATGAAATACCTATAAAGTGATACATGCATGGCTTCCCTATTTTATGAAAATAATCTAGGGACCAATATGAATTATAATGAATATGAAAGATGATTCCAACTAATTTGATTCTTGAACCAAGATTATTTTCAAATGTTGCTGAGTATTATGAGACATAATGTTATATATGTACTAGAAGACACCTACTATTATATATAGGATTGATAAAAATTAATGTTATATACTTGTATGATGATCCTTATTTTTATATATAGGCCTAATGCCCACTATTGATATGATTCTGGAAATGGAGACCCTACTTCTATTATATTGGTCATGGTGACCCATGTTCTTGTGATACCGGTCATTACATCCCCCTATAATTTTTATACCAATGCTAACTCTTATGGTTGACTATGTTATACCTTGAATTAAGGATAGTAATGATAGCTAAATATTTTTTTGAGGAGAATTCACTATGTATTCAGTATATATATGTATATACACGTTGTTACTAATTCATAGATTATCCAAATTTTTCCAAAGTAGATTGAATCAATATGTTGTCCTTATATAACAAGACTATAACTTTTTCAGAATTATTAATACTTACCGTTATATAATCAGGCTTCCATATTATACACACACACATTATATTTATAGAAAATGTTTGTGGTAGCCTACTTGGGTTATCTCCCAACATATCTTTATTTCCAATAGAATCAAAACTTATAATGTGGATACATGGAGGGACCGGTAAAAGTTCCCATTGGTCAATTATTGTATTCACTTCCTACAAAATGTGTTTCCACAATTCCAACTTTTAACATCAATAAAAAAGTGCTGCTAAAGGGGGGTTTTTCAATTTTTCTTCTTATCTCTGACAATGGTTGTATTTCAAAAAAACCGTAAAAAACTATATTTATGTGTAAATAAATAAATAAATATATATATATATATTAATATCTTTTATATAAGTATAAATAAAATTTCATCTTAATATATAAGTTATGTAGTGAAAATGGATTATAAAATATCATAAAAATTTATTAATTAATAATTAATTAATAATTATCGACTAATATAAATTTAATAACAATTTGAAGACACAAAAAACAATCAATTAATATAAGATCTAAAATATGGTGATAACAAAACTTAATTTTCAAATGATCACAAACTTTGAGTCTGGTGTCTGTTTGAGGTCTACAACATAACTAATTGAGTTGAAAGAAGGCCTAGAAGTCCACCAAAACTAGGTTTTTAGTCCTGATACCAAATTTTTTTAAGATTCAATGGTATTTCAGACTCGTTTCAGGGGGAATGTTTGACCTTTTTCAATGGAAACTAAATTTATTCTGAGGGGTTACATTTATTTTGATATTATGGATTTCAAATTTTATCTTTTTCATAATGTAATGTTATTAATAATCAATTATATAACAATATATATATTCATTATATATTCATCCATTAAAATTTAATTTTATAAATAAATAATCACACATATTTACATATAAATTATATTTATCAATATATAAGGATTATCTAGAAAAAAATTAATATCCATTTTATATAAAATAATAATATAATAATATTTTTATATATATATGATGAATGTGTGTTTGTGTGTATTTTTATGAGTCTGTATTAAAAAACTGATATATATTATTAATATATTCTAAAAATATGTATCAACTTATTAATATATAATTTTTGTTAATTTATATAAATATGTATACTTATACTTAAGAGATGCTCCTAAAATATATATATTTGTGTATATTGTATATATGTATTTATTTATTTATAAACAAGCACAAAAAAACATGTTTTATAAATGTATTTAAAACTGATCTTATAAATATTTATTAATATACATATAAATATATGGATAAATATATATATATATATATAAATATATATGAATAGATATTAATATGAAAATAAATAAATATATATATAACTATATATGTATATATATATTAATATACAGATATATATATTAATATTTATATATTTATTAATATAACTAAATAAATATATGAATATAAATATATATATGTTAATATAAATAAATATTAATATAAAAGTAAATATAACTAAATATATATATAAATAAATAGGTATATTATTAAATGGAGAGAAAAACAATATGGTAGAGTGGTAAAGGCTTAGGTTCCCGGGCTAGATGTCTTAGGTTTGAATATATAGGGAGGCATTTCGCACTCGTGGGTGGAATTGCTGCTAGAACTGTTAAAGGGCATGGGGTAGCAGTTGGGCATTTGGGATGGGTGGGGGGGGGGGGCTAGGCTGTGGAGGCTAGGGGTGGAGGCAGTTTTAAAAGGGGCTTCAAGCGCTGTTGAATGCCCTCTCTGATATGAATATTTTTTATATTTTATTTTTTAACTTTTATCATAAATTTTTTAGCATTGATAAAAGGGGTCTTTATCTTTTCTTTTATAGCATTGTTAAAGGGCACTCACCCTTTATATTAACCTCGATTATTAGTTTTTTTAGTATATTAAAGGTCATTTTATAGCACTGATAATGGCCATATTATCTGTAGTTATTGCTTATGGTTTGCGATCGAGGATTCAAATTATAGAACTACGGATTTTAATAAAATTTGACAGAGAATTGTCATTTTTTTCTTTGGATACATGTATTATATAATATGATTGCATGAAAAAAATGATTCAAATATGACATATAATAATATTGTATCTAAAAATGGATGTTAATATTTTATAATTGTGCAATGATTTAATGTCTATTTATAATTATTTAATGTTGTTATAATATGTATATATCTACTTAACCACTTTACTACTCTGATCATAACGTTATTTCTCCCCATTATACCACTTTGGTCTTTCACAGCTAGTCAAAAGCCTTTAGTGTAAATAGACACACTCTTCCGTCCATGTGTCCCACCATCTTGGGGAACCATGTATATGGCATCAGGGTTAGGATATCACATTTATTTCAATATTACCTATGAATTAATATTAACATTTAATATTGTTGTAACTTTTCTTCATGGGATAAATAATTTTACTAATTAATGTGTTTTCATCAACCTAAACTATTTTTCCTATATAGTATGGTGATGGAACTTTAATTAGAACATTCTATTGGGTTTTATCGTAGAAATATTGGTTAAATGAGATGAAAAATTTGTTGTCTTTAACAATATTAAATTCAACAGATTTTTAAATAGTGTTAGTTCCTATCTAAATTTTTAATGTTGATAAATCTAATTGATTTGTCTTAAAAGCCTAGTTTTTGTAACATATGGTACTATTCTCAATTTATAAAGTATAGTGTGATATAAATTGGCAATCGTACTTGCATATAAATATAATATGGTATATATATACATATTGATAAAAACAATTATGATTTTTATGTTTACATGTAAATGGTTTCCATTAAATAGTGAATCCAATTTCAACATAATGTGTGTTCTCCTCTATCATATGAAATTGACATATTGTATTTGGGAACCCTAATGTAAAATCGGGGTCATGTATTATATAAGACTATAATAATTGGAATTATATACTATCATTAGAATTTATTAATTATTTTATATGATTCACAAGCTTGTATTTACATGTTGCCATAGGTTGTAATTATTATATTGAAACTATACTACAAAAACAACTATTTTATAAATAATTTCCTTATTATAAAATATGATTTGAGGAAAGTGTTTTGAATTTGTAGAGATAATACACCATAGTGTCCTCGATAAGGTAACTAAGAAGATTGAGAGGAATGGAAATTGTTCATCCAGTGGAACGAAGCACCATTTGGGGGGTTCATAATAGAGTAGTGTAATCTTGATGATTTTCACCAATAGTTCTATTATATATCATCAGTGTGGGATATATGGTCGCATAAGGATTTAGTTTCACTAAGACCCTTTAATAGCCCATTATTTCTTAATAATGAGTCATATTTAGAAGATTACCCATACCTTCCCCAATGATTATATTGGGAAATGAACTGTACCATCTCTTCATACTAAAAAGGTAATGTATATCTATTCCAAGATAGATGACAGACTACCAATATGCATACAGGTTGAGGTAGTGGATGTGATAATGGATAATGGATCTATAATACATAGTTCTACCCATGTGGAACCTATCTGAGTTGTTGTGATATATCTCAAGGTAATGGATCAGACAATACAATTGCATTATTTCTTTTACCATAAGAGAATGGTGTCATAGCATCTATGGTTGCCTCCACTATAGAATCTTCTCATTTTTGTGAAGGATCTTCACAGTTCTTTATCTCTATTGATTTAATAGAATTCCCTGGGATTTAGATTCAGTATTTACATGGCATGATGAAACATGACACTCCATTATTTATTTTATCGAAGACTATACATCAGAAAAAGGAATGTATATCCTTCTTGTTACCACTCTAATGCGGAGGGTGCGGGCCAAATGATAATGGGTTGAACACTCTGCAATCTCTATGGGTTTTGTTGTGTTCTTAGCGATCGATGAGGATGGAGACCGGTGCCATAATTTGGCACCGGTGGGACATGGGAGTTTAGGTCGTCACTTCGGCTGGCCACAAAGAAGGCGAAGGCGCGACCGTGCCACCAGACAAGAGTTGCAGCCCATAGGCCATGGGAGAAAAAGGGAAGCGGCTGGCCGTGCCATGGGGTAGTGGCACACGTCTAGGCCACCCATCAAAGAAGAGTTGTGGTGTTGTGCCACAACAGTGAGGTGAGGCACAACTGGCTCGACGCCAGCCACCAGTGATCATGCGACGCGCGATCGCACTGCACAGGGAGAATGTTGGGCATCCGACCTCTCGAGGATCCGAGCGGTCCGCCCTAGCGAACCACACCGCGGGTATGCCACCGGGCTAGGATGGACCTAGCAGGCTGGGATGGACGTAATGCACTGGGCCAGACCCAGGGCTGGACCCGGGTCAGGTCTGCTCAGGGCAGGTCGGACCAGACACGAACCTACTTTGACCCCTTTTCTCTTTTTCATCAATATCTTGAGCTACGAGCATCCGTTTGAGAACCATCTGTGGCATCATAAACCTTGGATCGAGATGGTCGTTTTGGTATACCACACTTGAGTTTTGGAAAATATTGGGGGTGTGGCTGGGATGGATCGAGCACGAATCCAACAGGGCCCTTGGGACTAAAAGGCCAATAACATACTGACCGGGCGTTCAATTGACACTTCTTCTGTTCTGTGGAGACCCTTTTTCGTGGTGGTCCTTTGTGATTCTTATTTGTGGTACTTCATGGTAGTTGGAGAATTCGACCTGTTCATTGTGGAGAAGACCCTCGCAGAGTCAAGTGAGCTTAGTACGGGAACCATGTAGCTGGTTGTACCATGAGAAAGGGATCCTATGTGGGCCTATGCTTTAGGATCCTATGTGGGTCCGTGCTTTGGTATCCTATGTGGGTCTGTCCTTTTGTATACTATATGGGTTGGTACTTTGGGATTTTATGTGGGTCTATGCTTTGGTATCCTACATGTGTTTGTGTTTGAGAGACTCACTTGGATATGATCTAGGAATCATAATGGGACTACTCTAGGATCCTACGTGGGTCTACTATACTAGGATCCTACGTGGGTCTGATTATTTTAGATTCTATGTGGGTCAGCCTCTTAACAAAGTAAGATGATTCAGTAGTTACATATAATCATCATTACTATTGTACCTATGTTATACCATGTGTTTTTTGAGTCTTCACCTTAGTGGTAATCTTTTGTGTGGCGTACCTTTGTGGTACTTACCACCGTGGTGATACCAATGAGGTATTCTTCTATGTAGCATACCTATGGGGTACATTCCATTGTGGTGATACTTTTGTGGTATTCTTCTCTGTGGTGTACATGTGTGGTACTTACCATCGTGGTGATGCCATTGTGGTATCCTTCTATGAGGCATTACCTTTGTTGTGCATACCTTTGTGGTGTTACCTTCATGGAACAATTTTACTTTGGCTAAGCAGTCGGGCCATGCGTTTCCTCATTAATGAGATGGGTAAATAACTTAGGTATATGGATGGGCATATAACTAAGTAGGGTTGTCACTGGTTTAAATGCTTTATGGTTTATCCTTTTTGGATTTTGTGTGACCTTTAGTGTCTTATAGTCCCTATTGAGTATCATTATAATCACCCTTTCACGGGCTATACCGGCACATTTTTGGGTTTGGTGTAGATGACGAACAACACTGACTGGGGACAATGGTACCTGGACTGGAGGTAGCTCGGAGGTGGACCACAGATGAGGCGTACTGTATAAATGACCGTTCGAGAGTTTTACCTACCCTTTAGGTAGTATCCTGGGCGGGTGTTCACCAGAGCTCTTCAGCTCACTTGTACATTCCAATTTTCTTGTACTTTATAGATGGGCTTGTATTCTAGCCTGTTTTACTTACAGTACACACTCTTTTTACTATTTAGTGTACTCATGTTCATATCTTGTTGTGTGCTAGGTTGTGTGAGTTTACAGGTTATAAAGGCAATGCCTTACTAGTTTAAGGGAATATGCATTCAGTGCTAGTCTCCAGCCCCTTGACTATGGAAGGCGGGCTTGGGGTAGTCACGGAATGGGCCCCAGGGGACGGGTCATGACAACATTATGAAGGAAAATAATTTCATATAAGTAATATATTTTGTATATTATTTATTTAATATTATTTATTAATTTTCATCACATATCATTTTACATTCCATTTTGGCTAAATATGATAATTTCATTTCAGAAAATGTGGGCTACGTCACCCTCAAAGTGACTAGATTCTTTCACACACTACATGGAATACATTAAAGGTGAGTTTGGTAAACAAATATCATATATATGATATTATAATTCTACATTAATAATGATATATATACACATATATATATATAAATATATTTCATGTACATTGATTCTTTCTAAGCAATAATAAAAAATAGAAACAACATTCATTCGTATGTATGATTACAATCTCCATGCATAGTGTATTCCATATCATTATTAAATTATATATATATTTTTATCCTAAAAAAATGAATAAAAATATTATTTCATTTTTTTAAATTCGTGAAATCTTGAAACAATTATAATGACTAAAGATATATCATTTTCAGACATAAGAAAAAAGTGAATATCACCCGAAGCGTAACCATAACATGAATTTTATAACAACCGGGTAATATAAAGTCATAATAAATACAGATATGGTATTATATATAATAATATGATTTTTTTAATTTATGTATAATAAATTTATATTTAATATACATGATGTATCAATGATTAAGATGAGAGTCAAAAAAAATTAAGGGGATTAAATCTCGTATTTTATTTAAGTGAGAAACATGCATTATTCACCACCAATTCATTCAGGGTTTTGTGCATACTTACCATATATGTATTTAATGATTAATATAAATAAATTTATTTTTTATTTAAATATCCATTATATGCTATTTATTTCCCAGGGTTTATGTTTCAAATGTTGACAATTTAGTAAAATATTTATGTCTCAATTTTTCATTATTGAATCTCATGTTTTGTTATACAGTTATGTTTTTTTGAAGTGTATATAATTCAATGTTACACGGTATATCATAAATCTACTATATCTAGATATATTTTAATATATATTTAATTTAATTTTCTGACATGGAGATTATGATGCCAAGTTACCTTGTTATATGTGTTTATTGAAACAATCTCATCCCTTTTCAAGATTTATTTTTTATGCTTTATTTGATGATATATTATAATGCATCTCCCATGAAATTTCATTTATTTTATTATACTATGGATATATATAATATAATAATTTATTAGAACCTATTTTATACACTTTGGTACATATTATTGTTAATAATTTATTTACAAAATCCCATCCTTACCCGCTCATTGGTATGGAATTTGTGTTCTTTCAAAACAATGATTTATAAAATGGGTTTTCAATATTATTATTATAATATCCTTTGACCATTTAAATAATTTTTACCCATTTTTTCTTTTACCATTTTTATCAAAAGATTCTTCTTGTTTATTACAGAAATAATAATTTCTCTAACTTTTTAATTGTGTAAAAGGAATGTTATTTTTACCTCATATGACATGTACATAGTTAATGTTCATCAATTATTTGAAGCATTGAATTAGTATTTTTAAGATTGATTTTTATGAAAAAGTTCTATATTAATTATCATGAAAATTCTTTTAAACAAGATTTCATTATTCTATAATAAATTTTCATGTAAAAATGTTTCTCAAAACATATTCATGATTAATTTATAAGTAATCAATGTATTTTCAATGAAATGGTTTCCAAACGTTATTTAAAAATTATTTATGTGTTATCAAATTATAAATTATGAATTTATTTTCATATTGCTTTCATTAATTATTATAATTTTTCAAATTTTTCAAAGAAAAATGTTTTTAAAATGATTTAAATAATATTTTATAAGGTTTCATGAAATTAGTTTTTCAAAATGATTTCATGTATTCTTTATAAGTATTAAACATAATTTCAATGAAATGGTTTTGAAAAAATTTCAATATTTCATTATATGTTTTCAATTTATTTTTAATGAAATGGGTTTGAAAGAGTTTTCAAGATATAGTTTAATTATTAGAAATTTTATTTAGATAATTAATTTATTAAAAAAATTGATGCATATTTTAATTTTATTTAAGGAAAAAGGTTTTTTAAATTATTACAAGCCTTATTTAAATGTTTTCAATGATATTTATATGACAAAATTTTAAAAATTGTTATATGTAAAAAACATTTTCCAACAACAAAAGGATACCGTTATCCAGAATTGTTTTTAACATAGTTGATAATTAATATCTATATAAGATGAAATCAATTGATGCTACCAATGACTTTATATGAAATGATTTAAAGCATTCATTATGATTCATTATCTAAATGGATTATTATTAATTCCACGATATTTTTAAAATCTATCTATTTTTGAAATATTACAAGTTTAGGAAATCTATTTCTATTTAATGGTTTTTATGATTATTAAATTTTGTTTCTCTTTAATGGGTTATATGTTTTTAAAATCAGATTATCTTCCACAGGTTATTATTTTGAAGAAATGATTGTGAAAATGGCATCTTTTTTTAGTGGTTATGATATGATTACATGTTAATAATAGCCATTTCATTTCATGGGATATGATATTATAGTTTATGATCGTGTAAAACATCTATGTATGATTCTAGTATGATTTAGGAAGGACTAATATCTCCCTAAAATTAATTGTGTAATGATTTATATCTCATGAGATAGAAATAGATGGAATGGGTAATGAACTTGGTTCATGATTATAATCCTAAAATGTGAAATGAATACAGATTAGTATTACAAGGATAAAATGGTGAGTGAACTTAGATCAATAATATTAGGCTAGATTGGGGTGTGAACCCAGTTCAGTAAATGACTTTTTTAACGAATATGGTCTACAATAGAAATCATATTATATGCTTATGTTTCTTACACAATTCCTTGTTTTATTCATATGTTATTCTTTCATGGCTTATGTTCTTTATTACAATATGATTCATCTCTTATTAACTACAATTCATTGGGACATGACTCATGTATAATATATTTCATCATTAGGGTATGATATTCTATGATTAGGTTCATGTTCTCATAACCTTCTTCTAGTAAATATGAGTACAAATCTCCCTAATTTACCCTTACTAAGAATTTGATCCCACCACTTTTTATGTATCCTTTACCATGTTTATAAGAATGGATTTAGGTAAAAGTACTAATGGTTTAGATAATTATAGTATATGTGTAACACCCCAAGATTCTACGGTACACTTCTCTTTGAATAATGTGATAGCGTGTGTTGTACGCAACATCGAGTTCTAACACACCATAACCAATCAAACTAGCCGTTATGAATAGTAATACCTAATTTTTGAAATTATATATATATTTTATATTTCAAAATTAATTTCATTTTTGGATTAGGAATATCTAATTTAGCGTAAGGTGAAATTTTGGTACTTTTCGGATAACTTTCATATTTTGATGAATAGTGAAAATTACTAAATTTTAATTGAAAACAACTTTTTTAATCAAAATAATTAATAGTGATAAATTATGAATATGAGTGGTTTTAAAGTATATTTAGAATATATTTTTACCATTTAATATAATGTTGGTCATTGGACATAATTTTACAATTAAACCAAACATAAACAAGTGTCAATCTTTTGATAGTTATTATCTCTTGAAAACACGCGTTTTGTTTTGACAGCGGGAATTAATTTTAAATTAATTTCTGCCACTTATGTGTTTTGAATTTAGAAAAATGGATTCCATATTTGGAATCAGGATGTCCAAATTGTGTAAATAGGAAACTTTTATTTTTAGAAATTTTGAATAATTACTGTGGTAAATATTTTATTTACTATGGTTAAGGGTAAATCTGGTAAATAAGGGTTAAAAAATAATATTATAATAATACTAAATTACCCTAAAACGTGTCATAGACTTATTTGTTGATACATGTTCGACCATAGTCATCTTTGGGTCGATTTGGGGTCCCCATGGTGCCACTTGTAGGTGATAGGGACACTTTATTTTAATTAAGTTAAAATGAATACAAAAATGACACAAGCATATATCTTTTAGAAAAACAATTATTACATAGGGTTATATATGTTGTATTTTAGATTATAAATATTCATTAGAAAGATAAAAAGATTTAATACATAATGATATTTTATTTATAATTTTTAGACATTAAATAATATATTTTATTTGTGACACAATGATGATACAATAATTACTATAATAGTGAAACATTAAATTAATTGATATTATAAATGCCCAAATAAATATAATATGAAACTTTTAATAAATTAAACTACTTTTATAGGATAATATGATATATTAGGATTCATTTAATTCACTTTTTTCTAAGTAATAAATATGTTATAAGTTTCAAAAAAATCAACTATTTAATAGTTTCAAAATTGACATAAAAGAGTTCTTAAAACAAATATTATATTATTAATTGATATTAAATTCCTAAAAATCTATGGTTTGGCCAAGATACTTATATCATGATAGGTACATCATTAATGGACCACTTGGGGGTCTCTTGGATTTATATAGTATGTTTATTAACCATATTATATAAAAATACAAAGAGACATTGTAAAAGTGAAACTAATTAACTTAGAGTTAATACATAAAGATAAGGTTAATATAAGTACCCAAACCTGTCTAAATTCTATTGGTTGAGTTTTTTTAGACCCATAACCACCTTAAACTTTTAATAGTCAACTTTGGAGCCATTTTAAACCGAATATGAATAAATTATAAACTAATATCTCTAGATTTTCCAAGGGTGCCCCTCACCCCTCTTATAAAAGGGCACTCCTCCTTCTCATTTCTTCACACCTTCAAAGCCTTTTGGTTCGGCCAAACTCTGCCCAAATACTCTCCCAACTTCCCTCAATACAACCTAGAGGCTTTAATGTGATCAGAAAGCCAACATAAAGAGCCCTTTTGATCAAATAAAAAGGAAGAAACCGAAGAAGAGGTAATGATTTCACCACCCTTTTTCCAGGTTCATTTCTTCTTCCACTTCTTCTTCCTTTGTTGTTACCATTCTAAAATAATAACTCCAGTATCATATATATACTGTGATGTTATTATAAATATGGTACAACCATATTCATTATTCTCTCCACCCTTTTAATACCATGTCACCATACGTGCGTACGTACGGCTTACCGTCTCCACGTCGTGGTGTAATTGTTATTCAATATAATATTATTTGGATGGGCATAATAATGATGTGTAACTCATGTAAATAATAAATATAACATGTTAATGATTCGGTATATATGATATACCATCCATTTATATATTATTTTAATATCAAAAGAATGATATTGTCGCTCGTGCGTACGTACGGACTACCGTCTCCACGAACGCGATGAGAATCATTCTCCATCATATCCATTCAAGTATAATTATCATTTGATGATTTAAAAATGATTTTTAAGGACTTGATATCATTCTGTATATGAAAAATATACAACCTATCCATGAAAAACATGGATTATGTAACAAAAAATATAAAAGAAAATGAGTAAGTTAACACCCGAAACAACGATAATTCAAAGATATCATTAACAAGTCAATGTTAAAAGATCATATATGATATCATATTAATATATATGATTCTTGTATAATTTAATAACAATTATTTACCCATTATACAGGAGGTAAACCTACCCCAACCAAGGAAAAGTACAAGGTAAGGGGTTTTCATCTCACTCCTTATTCCCGTGAGATTCATGCCATATTACCACCATCACCTTTTGTGTGGTGTGTTTACTGCCCATAATTATATTCTTTGTGTAATACACTCTAATTTATGTGTATTTACAAATTCATTGTATGATACCTCTTTCCTGGGTTGTATGTTTCATAAGTTACCAAATTGTTAAGGGTTATTTCACAATCTCTTCATTATCCGAGGGTGTTTATATGTAATAATCTACTGGGATCTCTTTATCATCCACATCCATGTTTCTTCAAAATGTATTTCAAAACATTTTTATTATTTACAATAATATGGGTTAAAGTCATTTATACCCTTTTTTGACTTTTTATAAGAGGAATATTTTCGTCGTTTTCAAAACAAGGTCCTTTTTAACCTTTTCGACAGAATTAAGGTAAGAATGTTTTTTTTATCTTATACGGTGAGTGCGGTTATTTTCTGCCGTTATAGAATCTTCAAATTTTTCCTTACAAGTTTATAATAATATTTTCAAGAAAATGTTTTATTTTATATGGCTCTTAAATGATTTCAAAAATAGAAAGAGATATTTCTCCAAAAAGTGTTTTGATTTCATCTATGTCAACATCCTTTGATGGATTTTACGCTTATTTGAAGTTGATTTATTATTATACAAAACTTCTATATTGTATTGAAGGTTTTGTGATATGTTTGACTGTATATGTGCTATTTTTATACCATTCATAGTTTATGGTGAAATTATTGACATTTCGTATGCTATTTTTAATACGAATGTTTATGTTATATTTAAACCTTTTCATATGGGAATGCATTGGACATAATATGTGACGGGTGGAGCCCGCTCTAGATCCTCAATACATCGGTAGGTCTCATGAGACAAACTAGTGTCTTGGAACAAGGCCTTGACAAAAGCTTATTTGTAGTCTTGGCACGAGGCCTTGGCTATGTGGTTATGGTAGTCTGGCATTATGCATTCCATCATTATGAAAGTGGTTATTGATTTTGTATGTGATTATTCGATTAGTAGAATATCCATGTGAATAAGTAAATGGCATTATTTCATTTTATTTATTCCATACCATGTTGAAAGTTCAAGTTTGAAAGGCTTTTGTTTTAGTTATACATTGCCTTAAATGTTTATTCTTATTTATAAAAGTTTCCGCTATATTGTTATCCTTACTGGGCATTTGAGCTCACCCCTTTTCTATGTTTTATTTTTCCCAGGATGTGAAGAAGTAAGTTATGAATGACCTACAGGGATATTATGAGGGGATAATAGTGTGGACTATGGAGACATTATTTTGTTGTAGTAGTTTTTCATTTTATGATGTAATGTAAGACTTATGAATATATCTAGTGTTTCCAAGGCTACTAAACCAATCGGTCTTTCGAGATTTTATCTTTCTTGTGATCATGCCAATGTTATGTAATAATGCATCGACTCTGGGTAACTAGGGTCGGGGCATTACAGTTGGTATAAGAGGAAGTTTAGTACAAACCTTGGAAGCTAGATTTAGATAAACTCTTATTAGAGCACGTAGACCTAAGATGAACTTTGAGGATTAGTATAGAAGAATTTCCTTGAATTTTGGTATTGTAGAGATTTTGTAAGTTTTCCGAGAAATACATCCCTGTCTGGATACAAGAAGGTAGAGGCGGCTCTGGCACAGATGTACCTAAGGGTAAAACCCGAAAACACCGCTTTGACCTAGACTCGAACGGGAACTGGTGTACGACAACGGGCCTTACTGCACTCTTGGTTACGACACTCCCGGGGGATATGCTTAGGATAACTCTCATTTTCTTTACAAATCATTATGAAGGGTTTATGAGTATATACTTCCTCAAAGAAAACATTTTTATGATTATGGATTATATCCATAAATAGTTCAATTTATGTTAAGTGCTTTATAAGTATGGGATTATGTATTTTGATTCATAAACTGATCTAGTTTATGCCATTGTTTAGAAATGGCGCCTAGTGGAAGAAATGAAAACCGTATCAATGCACGCACTCCATGTAGGGATTGCCCTCCTGCTCAAGATAATTATAGTGGAGCTGGTGATGCAACTGGTGCCAATCAGCTAATCACCATACTGGGAAAACTCACTCAGGTTATGAATAATAACCTTACCCGTATGGAGCACCCTGATCCACAGCGTGGAGGATCAATGTTAGATCGATTCATGAGGCAACAACCACCAACGTTAAATGGGAGTACAAATCCCTTAGTAGCTGAGCAATGGATAAATTCCCTAGAGAAAATATTTCAGGCTTTGGGGAGCAGTGAAAGGGAAAAAGTTATCATGGCAGTTTACCGCCTCACTGGAGATGCTGATCAATGGTGGTCATTAATTCAAAATATGAAGGAAGATGATGAAGTATCAAATATGGAATGGAGGGAGTTCAAAGATCTGTTTTTAGAAAAATACTTTCCTCGCGACCATCGAGCAGATATGGAAAGACAATTTCTAAGTCTGAGACAGAAGGAGAATGATAATGTCACAAAGTATGAGGCTAACTTTACAAGGTTAGCAAGGTATGCTGGTGATTATATATGTAACCCAAGAAGTATGATTGATCGTTTCTTTGATGGGTTAAAACCATTTCTCCGTCGAGCATTAGTCTCACAATCCTTTTTGTCGTACGAAGACATTGTCTCATATGCTATCAAGACCGAAAAGGAATTCTCTAAGTCTTATGACTTTAAAGAAAAGCAAGAGAAGAAGAGACCTACTGATCAATCTGGGAATGGAAATAAGGGGAAGAAGGGAAAGGTTGAATATCCATCTTGTGGTAAATGCGGGAAGAAACATCCTGGTACTTGCTTGAAGGGAATAGGAGTCTGTTACAAGTGTGGTGAAAAAGGCCACCAAGCTCGTGATTGCAAGGGGAAGAAGGAAGCTACCAACGTTCAGTGCTACAATTGCAGGGAGATGGGGAATTATGCAAATGCATGTCCTAAGCATCAGGAGAACTTACCTCAGAAAAGGCCAAGGGATCAAGGCCAGGCTTATGATATCACTACTGCTGAGGTAGAAGCTCCAAAAGTTGTGGTGGCAGGTAATTTAATGGTTTCCTCAAGTTTAGAAAATGCATTATTTGATTCTGGATCATTACGTTGTTTCATATCTTCCCAGTTTTCTATGAAAATTAGATATTTCCAATTTGATTTAATTAGGGAGTTGTCAGTTAAAACTCCTAAGAGAAGTATCATTGCAACAAAGTTTTGTGAATCAGTCCCCATTAGCACACATAAATGTTCTTTATCTGCTGATCTCATCGTCATACCTATGATTGAGTTTGATATAATCCTCGGTATGGACTGGCTTTCGGACTACGATGCAAAGATTTATTGTAAGAAGAAAGAGGCTACGATTCTTGATGATAATGACAAGGAACACCATATCTTTAGAGAAGAATCGTCACCACCTAATTCTTATTTAGATCCACCCCCAGTAGCTCAACTTAATTCAATTATTGGGGAGGAAGAGAATGAAATAACTGTCGGTGAGGAAGGGAATGTTCAAATAGAGGATGTACATATTGTGAAAGAATTTGTAGATGTATTTCCAGAAGATTTACCTGGACATCCTCCAGAACGAGAAGTTGAGTTTTCCATTGATTTAATTCCTGGATCAAGGCCTATATCGAAGACCCCTTATAGAATGGCCACTATAGAATTAGTTGAACTAAAGAAACAAATAGAGTAATTGAGTAATAAGGGATTTATTCACCCTAGTGTTTCTCCATGGGGAGCCCCTGTTCTTTTTGTTAAAAAGAAAGATGGATCTATGAGGTTATGTATCGACTACAGGGAGATTAATGCAATAACAATAAAGAACAAGTATCCCCTACCACGCATTGATGATTTATTTGACCAACTGCATGGAGCTCAATACTTTTCAAAGATTGTCCTTCGATCTAGATACCATCAGTTGTGTGTGAAGAAGGAAGACATTCCGAAGACAGTATTTCGAACCAGGTACGAGCATTACGAGTTTACTGTAATGCCGTTTGGATTGACTAATGCACCCTCTGTATTCATGGATCTGATGAATAGAGTTTTCAAGGAGTATCACGAAGAATTTGTGGTGGTATTTATTGATGATATCTTGGTATACTCCAAAACCTACGAAGATCATGAAAATCACTTGCACATTATCTTGAAGACTCTGAGGAGGCATGAATTATATGGGAAGTTTAGCAAGTGTGAATTCTGGCTTCATGAGATTTCTTTTCTTGGCCATATTGTCTCTAAAGATGGAATCTCTGTTGATCCTTCTAAGACCAAGGCAATCCAAGAATGGCCAACACCTACGAGTATAACTGAGGTACGTAGTTTTATTGGTTTGGCAGGTTATTATCGACGTTTCGTCCAGAATTTTGCCCGATTGGCTAACCCATTAATGAAGCTCACACGTAAAGGGGTTAAATTTGTTTGGACAAAAGAGTGTGAAGAATGTTTTGAAGAACTGAAGAGAAGATTAGTCAATGCTCTTATATTGACTCTACCATCGGGGATTGATGGGTTCGTTATTTATAGTGATGCAACAAAGAAAGGACTTGGTAGTGTCCTTATGCAGAATGATAGAGTTATTGCCTATTCATCACGGCAGTTGAAAATTCATGAACAAAACTATCCTACTCATGATCTCGAGTTAGCAGCTGTGATCTTTACTTTGAAGATATGGAGGCACCACCTCTATGGTGAAAAATGTGAGATTTATACAGATCACAAGAGTTTGAAGTATATTTTCTCACAAAAAGGACTCAACATGAGGCAAAGGAGATGGCTTGAATTACTCAAGGATTATGATTGCACGATACACTACCACCCGGGGAAAGCAAACAAGGTGGCAGATGCTTTGAGTAGAAAAGACCATGGAGTTTTGAACAAAATGAGAATTGAAAGGGATCCAATTTTCATGGATCTAGTGAAGATGGACATGGGAATAACCAGGGAAGGTGAAACATCAATGCTTTTTCAAATGGTTGCCAAACCATCTTTACTAGAAAGGATTAAGAGTTCTCAGACCGATGATGAAGAATTTAAAAAGAAGATTAAATCTATGAATGATGGGAGATTGAGAGACTTTGTGTATGAAGATGGAATTTTAAAATTTGGGAAGAGACTTTGTGTTCCCAATATACCTGATCTAAAAAGGGAATTGTTGGATGATGCTCATAGTTCCAATTTCTCTATACACCATGGGAGCACCAAAATGTATAGAGATTTGAAGGAACATTTTTGGTGGGACAACATGAAGAGGGAGATTGCTGATTTTGTGTCAAGATGTATGGTTTGTCAACAAGTGAAAGCTGGAAGGAAACAACATGGAGGAGTCATGCAACCTCCTCCCATACCGGAGTGGAAATGGGACAATATTATGATAGACTTTGTCATGGGGCTACCAAAGACTCCTAGAAGGAACAATGAAATATGGGTTATTGTTGATCGTCTTACCAAGTCAGCACATTTTCTTGCTATAAGAGAAGATCTACCCCTGGAACGTCTAGCAATACTATATATTAATGATGTTGTGAGACTTTATGGAGTACCCCTATCGATTGTTTCTGATCGTGATCCCCATTTTACTTCAAGATTTTGGAAAAGTCTTCAGAAATCCCTGGATACTGAACTTCATTTGAGCACTGCTTACCACCCTCAGATAGACGGACAATCCGAAAGGACCATTCAGACCTTATAAGACATGTTGAGATCTTGCTCACTTGACTTTCAGGGTATGTGGGATCAATATTTACCACTGGTAGAATTTTCCTATAACAATAGCTTCCATTCGAGTATTCAGATGGCACCATATGAAGCGTTATATGGAAAGAGATGTCGTACACCAACCTTTTGGGATGACATTGGTGAAAGATAACTTGTAGGCCCAGAACTGGTGGAGGAAACGGTGGAAAAGGTGAAGGTAATCCAAAATCACATCAAAGAAGCTCAATGTAGGCAGAAGAGCTATGCCGATAATCGAAGGAAGGATTTGGAATTTCAAGACGGTGATCATGTTTTCCTGAAGGTATCTCCATGGAAGGGAGTCATATGTTTTGGTAAGAAAGGTAAATTGAGTCCCAGGTACATCGGACCTTTCGAAATTCTAGAACGAATTGGGGCTGTAGCTTACCGATTGGCAATGCCGCCAAGTCTCTCCAAAGTTCACGATGTGTTCCACGTATCTCTGTTGAGGAAATACATGCCTGACCCAACGCATGTACTCACCTATGAGGAATTAGAACTGGAATCCAATATTTTCTATTGTGAAGAGCCCGTCAGGATTCCTGATATGAGAGAACAAGTACTGAGAAACCGGACGACGTGTCTGGTAAAAGTTTTGTGGAGAAACCATAAGATGGAAGAGGCAACGTGGGAACCCGAGGAACTTTTAATGAAGAACCACCTGAGTCTTTTCATGTGGTAGTATTCTAGAAATTTCTAGGAAAAAATTATTTGAAGGAGGGGAGAATGTAACACCCCAAGCTTCTACGGTACGCTTCTCTTTGAATAATGTGATAGCGTGTGTTGTACGCAACATCGAGTTCTAACACACCATAACCAATCAAACTAGCCGTTATGAATAGTAATACCTAAATTTTGAAATTATATATCTTTTATATTTCAAAATGGACTTCATTTATGGATTAGGAATATCAAATTTAGCGTAAGGTGAAATTTTGGTACTTTTCGGATAACATTCATATTTTGATGAATAGTTAAAATTACTAAATTTTAATTAAAAACAACTTTTTTAATCAAAATAATTAATAGTGATAAATTATGAATATGAGTGGTTTTAAAGTATATTTATAATATATTTTTACCATTTAATATAATGTTGGTCATTGGACATAATTTTATAATTAAACCGAACATAAACTAGTGTCAATCATTTGATAGTTATTATCTCTTAAAAACAGGCTTTTTGTTTTGACAGCGGGAATTAATTTTAAATTAATTTCTGCCACTTATGTGTTTTGAATTTAGAAAAATGGATTCCATATTTAGAATCAGGATGTCCAAATTTTGTAAATAGGTAACTTTTATTTTTAGACATTTTGAATAATTACTGTGGTAAATATTTTATTTACCACGGTTAAGGGTAAATCTGGTAAATAAGGGTTAAAAAATATTATTATAATAATACTAAATTACCCTAAAATGAGTCCTAGCCTTATTGGTTGATACATGTTCGACCATAGTCATCTTTGGGTCGATTTGGGGACCCCATGGTGCCACATGTAGGTGATAGAGACACTTTATTTTAATTAAGTTAAAATGAATACAAAAATGACACAAGCATATATCTTTTAGAAAAACAATTATTACATATGGTTATATATATTGGATTTTAGATTATAAATATTAATTAGAAAGATAAAAAGATTTCATACATAATTATATTTTTTTTATAATTTCTAGACATTAAATAATTTATTTTAATTATGACACAATGATGATACAGTAATTACTATAATAGTAAAAAATTAAATTAATTGATATTATAAATACCCAAATAAATATAATATGAAACTTTTAATAAATTAAACTAATTTTATAGGATAATATGATATATTATTATTGAGTTAATTTACTTTGTTCGAAGTAATAAATCTGTTATGAGTTTCAAAAAAATCAACTATTGAATAGTGTCAAAATTGACATAAAAGAGTTCTTAAAACAAATATTATATTATTAATTGATATTAAATTCCTAAAAATCTAAGGTTCGGCCAAGAGACTTATATCATGATAGGTTCATAATAAATGGAGCACTTGGGGGTCGCTTGGAATTATATAGTAAGTTTATTAACCATATTATATAAAAAATACAAAGAGACATTGTAAAAGTGAAACTAATTAACTTAGAGTTAATACTTAAAGATAAGGTTAATATAAGTACCCAAACCTGTATAAATTCTATTGGTTGAGTTTTTTTCGACCCATCCCCACCTTAAACTTTGAATAGTCAACTTTGGAGCCATTGGAAACCAAATATGAATTTATTATAAACTAATATCTCTAGCTTTTCCAAAGGTGCCTCTCACCCCTCTTATAAAAGGGCACTCCTCCTTCTCATTTCTTCACAGCTTCAAAGCCTTTTGGTTCGGCCAAACTCTGCCCAAATACTCTTCCAACTTCCATCACTACAACCTATAGGCCTTAGTGTGATAAGAAATCCAACCTAAAGAGCCCTTTTGATCAAATAAAAAGGAAGAAACTGAAGAAGAGGTAATGATTTCACCACCCTTTTTCCAAGTTCATTTCTTCTTCCACTTCTTCTTCCTTTGTTGTTACCATTCTAAAATAATAACTCCAGTATCATATATATACTGTGATGTTATTATAAATATGGTACAACCATATTCAGTATTCTATCCACCCTTTGAATAACATGTCACCATACGTGCGTACGTACGGTTTACCGTCTCCACGTCGTGGTGTAATTGTTATTCAATATAATATTATTTGGATGGGTATAATAATGATGTGTAACAAATGTAAATGATAAATATAACATGTTAATGATTCAGTATATATGATATACTATCCATTTATATATTATTTTAATATCAAAAGAATGATATTGTCGCTCGTGCGTACGTACGGACTACCGTCTCCACGAACGCGGTGAGATTCATTCTCCATCGTATCCATTCAAGTATAATTATCATTTGATGATTTAAAAATGATGTTTAAGGACATGATATCATTCTGTATATGAAAAATATACAACCTATCCATGACAAACATGGATTATGTAACAAAACATATAAAAGAAAATGAGTAAGTTAACACCCGAAACAACGATAATTCAAAGATATCATTAACAAATCAATGTTAAAAGATCATATATGATATCATATTAATATATATGATTCTTGTATAATTTAATAACAATTATATAACCATTATACATGAGGTTAACCTACCCGAACCAAGGAAAAGTACAAGGTAAGGGGTTTTCATCTCACTCTTTATTCCTGTGAGATTCATGCCATATTACCACCATCACCTTTTGTGTGGTGTGTGTACTGCCCATAATTTTATTCATTGTGTAATACACTCTAATTTATGTGTATTTACATATAAATTGTATGATAACTCTTTCCTGGGTTGTATGTTTCATAAGTTACCAAATTGGTAAGGGTTATTTCACAATCTCTTCATTATCCGAGGTTGTTTATATGTAATAATATACTGGGATCTCTTTGTCATCCACATCCATGTTTCTTCAAAATGTATTTCAAAACATTTTTATTATTTACAAGAATATGGGTTAAAGTCATTTATACCCTTGTTTGACTTTTTATAAGAGGAATCTTTCCGTCGTTTTCAAAACAAGGTCATTTTTACCCTTTTCGACAGAATTAAGGTAAGAATGTTTTTTTTAACTTATACGGCGAGTGCGGTTATTTTCTGCCGTTATAGAATCTTCAAAGTTTTCCTTACAAGATTATAAGAATATTTTCAAGAAAATGTTTTATTTTATATGGCTCTTAAATGATTACAAAAATAAAAAGAGATATTTCTCCAAAAAGTGTTTTGATTTCATCTATGTCAACATCCTTTGATGGATTTTACGCTTATTTGAAGTTGATTTATTATGATACAAAACTTCTATATTGTATTGAAGGTTTTGTGATATGTTTGACTGTGGATGTGCTATTTTTATACCATTCATAGTTTATGGTGAAATTATTGACATTTCGTATGCTATTTTTAATACGAATATTTATGTTATGTTTAAACCTTTTCATATGGGAATGCATTGGACTTAATATGTGACGGGTGGAGCCCACTATAGCTCCTCGATGCATCGGTAGGTCTCATGAGACAAACTAGTGTCTTGGCATAAGGCCTTGACAAAATCTTATTTGTAGTCTTGGCATGAGGCCTTGGCTATGTGGTTATGATAGTCTGGCATTATGCATTCCATCATTATGAAAGTGGTTATTGATTTTGTATGTGATTATTCGATTAGTAGAATATCCATGTGAATAAGTAAATGGCATTATTTCATTTTATTTATGCCATACCATGTTGAAAGTTCATGTTTGAAAGGCTTTTGTTTTAGTTATACATTGCCTTAAATGTTTATTCTTATTTATGAAAGTTTCCGCTATATTTTTATCCTTACTGGCATTTGAGCTCACCCCTTTTCTATGTTTTATTTTTCCCAGGATGTGAAGAAGTAAGTTATGAATGACCTACAGGGATATTGTGAGGGGATAATAGTGTGTACTGTGGAGACATTATGTTGTTGTAGTAGTTTTTCATTTTATGATGTAATGTAAGACTTATGAATATATCTAGTGTTTCCAAGGCTACTAAACCAATCAGTATTTCGAGATTTGATATTTCTTGTGATCATGCCAATGTTATGTAATAATGCACCGACTCTGGGTAACTAGGGTCGGGGCGTTACAATATGTTAAAGATTATTCAATATTATGGTATATTTAGTTTCCATGTTTTTTATATTACTAAACTGTTACTATCCTTCAGAATTATTTATTGTAATTTATAGAATATTAATCTAAAATTATGTAATATCCATGTATGTTATGCCTGGGATTATATATTTTACCTACAAAGAAGACATTTTTGATGGATGGGAATTATAGGATCTATGTCTGGGAGTTTACATGACTTCATGGAGTTCTGTGGATAGTCATAGCATATACAGATTATTGTTTTGATTCCCATTTCTAGAAATTGTTATTGATGAAATTACGTAAGAAAACACTTTTTAGTATAAAATACCACCCTCAAAATGATGTAATATCTAAGTTAATGATATATTTTCTAGAGGAAGTTCTTAATTAATGTTTCCATGATATAATAGTATCATGTGAGAAACATATATCCCTAGATGAGTTCACCTAGAATAAAAAATTTAATGTATTAATTTATATTGATCTTAATTATAAAATATATGGTCATACATTCCGATCACATCTATTCTAGTTTAAGGTAGTGTAGGTAGATTTACATAGAACTCATATCATTCATGGGACATTATTTAATGTTCGGCTATATAAGAAATGAATAGAGATGACCAAGTCTTGGTAAAATTCCTCATCCAATTTTCATCAACGACCATAGTAATTTGAGGTTGTGGATCATGATTTCCTGAAATTTCCAACTGGACTTAGGAATCAACATTTCACTAAGAATATTAATATTTATCATTGTTTGGGTGGGCCTTTTGAGGTTTTTCAGAGGGTTAGTTGAATGGAATAACATATCTCTCTCCCCAAGGGATTGAAATTATTAAATGATGTGTTCAATTTTAACACATAAACTATTACTCTTCAGAATTGTATCACATCTGTAAGATAGTTGAGTTTGAGTTAGAGATAGATGTTTCCTTTAAGGTGAATCTTATATTAATCTTGGACCATATCATGATGTATCTATGAATAATTTATTCTCCTTTATTCCTACTATTATGAAAGCTTGTATGTGTACATAAAGAGACATGGAAGAGAGAGGTTGACAAAAATGCCTATTGGCGGATGATTTTCTGATATAGAGTTTTTACCGTGAAATGGGAATCTTGGGGTTGATTTTTCTTATGTGGGGGAGGAAATAACATCCTATATTTTCAATAAGGTAAAGAACTGTTAAATTTTAGTGTAATTTTTATGGGTTTTGACTGATATAAATTTATAACAAGTCCATAGTGGTTTAGAGGGTGTGTAGGGATTCTATAATGATTTTATGCCATTGTGTTGGTGTAAAAAGTTTAATGTGATGTTATTAGAAACCATGTAGGCTATTCCACATGATTTTTTAAATAGAGGATTCTGTTCTAAAGAACCGTATGGTGCAAAATTGTATTTCATATCCATGAAGATGATGATTCATGACCATGAAAATGACATAAGAGTCTTTGTAGAGGTGTTTTTCATGGGATTTACATAGTTTTTCAAACCATCCACCTATCCCATGTGAGGGGGTTCTTTTAGAATTTCATGTCACATGGTTTCCATAGATCATGGAAAAATTGTGTGGCCAAATCAAGTGAAAACATAATGTGGGGTGAGTTTATGATTTTCCACTCATTATTTTAAACCAATTTCCTCTTCTTCCTCAATAATTTATCAATCATTGAACCACCTATGATTGTTGATCCTCCCATTCCAAATCTATTTTTTTATTTAGGTTCTTCATCCAGAATCCAAATCAAGTTTTTTTGATTTTTTGGTTTCCACATTATATGTTATTAAATATTTATTCTCCATTTTATGGTTTATATCACCATATTCTATTCTATATTTGTTTGACGTAATATTAAATATTTTTTGTTGTCTTTTTATTCTTTCGATATTTTCTGGTTCAAACCAAACCAATGGAAGATACTAGATGAGTATTCATCTAATTACATAGCATATGAGGTGTATTCCTTTTCCATAATGTAATATCAGTTTATAAATGTACACATTGATATGGGAACCGTTTTGACCAATTCATTGAAAATAAAATCAATTCTACATAAATTAATTGTTTTATTTGGAATATCAATGCCATATCACACCCCATTATTAAGGTTAGAGTCCATGGACCTCAACTAGAGCCTCCTATTCAGTGTTCCATATTTATACAAATTAACCCCATTATATTTTTATATTTAAACCCCCGTAGTGTGTGGGATTTTACATTATAATTTTTTTTAATTATATTCATAACAGAAATACAACATTTATGATTGGTAAGAAAATTTACCTCTGGAGTAATTAATTTGGTATCAAATAAATGATTCTTTGGAACCACTTCAAAATTTTACATTATTGAATGAAAAATTGTGCTCTTGAAGAATATAATTTCAATTCATGTCATGGTTCTTAAATTTCCTTGGTTATTTAATTTAAAATATAGTTAATATTATTAATATTTAAATTTATTATTATAGAAGTTTTCAAGCTTTATAAAGTGTTGGATTCCAAAAAGAATACTATTATAACTTATGAGGAGGCCATTCTAATTCATTGGATTGGTTTCCAAGGTAGAGACCCAACATTGAATTTGGAAAATAACATATTGTATGTGATTGAATCTTCATAGTAAAAATGATTCACATGTTTTTTTTAAAAAAAATAGAATTTTCACATCCATGATTTTCGATGTATTAATTAGGGATATTATATGGATTATTTTTGGGTACAGGCACTAAGAGGACAATAGATTAAAAGGCCTAGGGTGCCAGGATAAATTTTATAAATAAATTAAATAGAATGAGCAAAACTTTTCTTGAAAATGTTTAATAACCCAGAAATGTGTTCCATGAGAAAAAAATATGAGGGCACTGGTGAGTTCTGATTGGTGGTTTTACACTAATACTTACTTAACATTAGTTATCATAGGTTGTTTTTAGAAATGTTATAATGTTCTTAAACTCTATATAAATTATTCATAAATATTATTTTGATACATTGAATTATTCGTCTCTATAAATACAAGCATAAATAAAATTACAAGGGCTAGCCACTTAACCCTGTGAATTTTTCAAGATCCATTTGAGAGTTAGTGGAGACCATGTTGAAATATAGCGATGGAATTTCAATATTAATGATGAATGGAACATGGATTCAATGGAATATGTAAAGTAATCATATTTTGTAGTCGTTATTCATAAGATATTGTATTGAATCAATGCATGCTGTTTTTTTCTATCGATTGTTATATATTCTTCATTCCTGTGATAAATTCATATCAATTTGACTACTAATTTATTCATGGATCATGAAAATTTTAATGGAGTGTTTATTATGGGGTGTTGTAGTATAATTACATTGAAAATCATCATTTATTATCTAATTAAAATTAATTTATATAAAGAAAAACATTTTTTGAGGTGTGATTATTTTGTTTGTTCATGTCCTTTTCTCCCTTAGTTCTACGATTCACCATGAACACACTTCCATTATCCTTATGTTTTACTATTACCAATCAATCAATCATTTCCCATTATTTTCATAGAACAATTATATGATATCATATATATGGTTTTGGGACAACATGATGGAGGTGGAATGATGGATATAGACAGATTTTGATGAAGGATGATTATCGATTTCAAGTTCTTTTTATTTATTTTTGGAATAGAATGAAGAACATCTATTTGATTAATTTTTCAAGAAGATATTCCAATGGACCATATTTATTAATTGATGGAATTTAAAAACAAGGGTTTATCATGTGTTTCATGGCATGGTGGTTGTTTGATCTATGGTTGGAGGATTAGATGAGGTGTGTGGATGAATATTTTGGATTTTGGGAAAACATTGTAGAACCTGGCATGTAATATAAAATTTCACAATATGTTTCCACCGTGAAGCAGTATCTATGGATTTAGGAGGAATATATCGATCACATAGAGTGTGATTCCTATCACATGGTTTGTGACACTCCCCGATTGAGTCATCATTAACTTTAAAGAATACATAGACATAGGTTGTATTTCTTGCGAATGGACACACCATTTACTACCACACAGACATGGCATGGAATACACAAACAAAACTTTAGTTCATTGAAAGATCCAGACAACATTGTAAGGATTTTGTGTGTCCTTAAAATTTTTATACTCATTCTACAATTCATATATATTGAGAAAACATGTCGTGTGAGTCTCTTAAAGATAAGCAGAACCTGGGATAACAAGACACACTATGTACCCCATGGTACATTACCTGCACATCTTCACGAGTTATTAAGGATCTTTTTCCCTTATTTTGGAAATGTATAATTTGAGAGTATTCCCTTGGTCCATTCCCTTAAGGGTACAATTCAAAATTACATCAACATCACTAGATTATGATTTATTATAGAGGTTGATCCATAGATAGAGTTTTGTTTTCCCTCCATGATACTAGAGTGAAAACCTATATTATACCTTGTTGGATTTTGTAAAATTATTGTGGCCTATTGTAGTAGGGATTTGATCCTCAATATAGAATACTATATCAATAGGGTTTGTGGAATCTCTATAATATGATCCCCTATGCAGTAGGATGATCGAGACTCGGTTCTTGGTGCCCCCCATTAGTTTTAAGCATGACCCCCCCCCCCCATTAGTATATCATGGTATCCTTAGACTAGTGAGCATAAATGGGTGGGTTATACTAACCATGACCTCTTGGTCGAGTGAATTTGATGGTAGCATGACTCGTGCAGTGACTTTTTTAACAAGAACAAGCATTTTCATTGAACAGAATCATGTGGATAATAGTTGGTTATGACCACCCAATTTTGTGGTGTATCTCCTGGGTATATCTTATTTTTTATACATTGATTTCCATATCTTTAATTGATATGAATATACTTTGATCTTCATTTTTTGTGTTTTTTTTGTCATTATTAGTATTTTTATACTCATCCCTACATGAGATATTCCCACACGTGTGATTTCTTGTGTATACGAAGTCCTTTCTTGATGGTTTCCAAGGAGGATAGAGACTGGGAAGAGCATAGATAAAGCATGGAAGACTGAGGAGTTTACATGGAGCATTATTTTGACAAATTCGTTTCACATGGGGTAGGTTAGACTCTCTAATGATTTGTTTTGGATTTGTATACCCCCTTTTTAGCACATTACTATCATAAAATATAGTCAGATCTTAGATGTATTCATGAAGTATTTCATTTTCCTTACATGTAATCAATGTATGGTCTTGGAGATGTATTTGTGTGAATAGTAATGCTAGAATAATTCCCTCCATTTTTTGGATATGCTTTCTCAACACTGGTCACTAGCCTCAGGCCTATTAGATGTCGGATAGTGGGTCGCAGCATGGTCCCCTATGGAATGGTTTTTGACATAGTGGTATCAGTGGAGGTTCGTTATACATTAGGACCTAATTCAGTTATACTTGTTTGTGTAAAAAGTGTTTAGTGTATCGAGTTTAGTTTTTAGGCCTATGATTCTAGTGTTATGTAGGTTGCTGATGTATCCATAAAAAAGACTCTGATCAACTGTCTTTTGACTAAGTACATTTAAAAATATTTATATAGTGGGAATTGTATTAGTACATTAATCATATAATAATTTTTGTTTTTTCCATTTCCTTCTTGTGTTAGTTTCCAAGATATACTTTTTTAACCATTATTCATCTTGTTCTGTTTCAACATGAATTTACATATAAATCCATCAAGGATCCACCACATGACCACAATAATAATTCCCTTAGTGATGAGGCATCGGTAGTGGGAGTTGTATAAGAGACCTTCCATCTTGGTGGTTTACCAGCTATACCACCACCCATTGATTTTCATCTTTCACCGGTACTATTAATTGAGGACACACAATGGCTATGTGCATTGCACATGTTTTAGAGGCAGTATCCTCATAGGTTTTAGTGTCATTTAGACCCCCATGTCACTAAGGAATAGTTAGAGGTAGTCCCTCATGTTTTTCACCTGGTGGGGATGCGGGCGGATCTGATGGATGTCTCTGTTGTGAGTGTTCTTCAGGGTTCTACGGGGAAATGGTGGAGGATGGTGACTCTGTCACATGATGACATGTTACTCTCACAGAGATACATTGAGAATATATTTAGAGAGGATTTTTATCTAGAAACATTGTGATCAGTACGTATATTTGTGATTCTTCATCTATTGATGGACTGTATAACCATGTCGGAGTAGTCAGTGAGATTCACAGATCCCTCGTATTACTCCTTATACATGGTTCATGACCAGTTATTCATGTATTAGAGTTTGGATCAAGTATTTCATCAGGAAATTAGGTCAATAATGCTATCTCATAGAATATCCACCTATGTGTGAGTTCATGACTGATCCATGTTTGTATAATTATTTCATGTAGAGAAAACAACAATATTGGGAGCTAGTAGTGCGAACCCTCTAGCTAAACCCCTAGAAAGAGGTAGATGATGATATTCATAGGTATTCAAGTAGGTCATATGCTTCATGAGGTTACCCAAGGACTTGGGTTCATCAATGTTGGGAAATTTGGTTGGCTCTAATAAGGTGAGGGACATGTGGTCTTTCTCTTGTGATGATCAGGGAAATGTAGTAAGAAATTTCATGACAGATTATACATATAATGGAAATATTATTAAGGGATCTCTGAGTCAAATTAAAAGGTCGGAGAATGGTAATTTTCAAGGAAATAGATGTGTAAGAGGGTATGGAATTCATCCTGAGGTAGTCATAGGATAAACCTATTTTCCCATCCAATCTCAAGTGTTCCACACCATGATTATGGAGCTAGTGGGATGATATGAGCCCATTAGTAATATATAGAGCCCTATGACCCTGAGGATCTTGAGTTGTATGTGGTATGATATGCGTACTCTCTACTTTTTTATGAATTATTTATAGACACATGTTCTATCCATTCCTTCCTTTTATCTTCTATTTTTCATGACTTATATATTTTGGTTGATGTTTTGGCTCGAACTTAGTTATTGGAGAGTCTGACAAGTAGTGACTCAATGATTTCTGACATGTTCCGATAGTTCCACGTGATGCTTGGAGGTGTGGGTTTTGTATGGTATCTTTTTTTTTTGCAGTAAGGAGGCCTTATGTCGTCATCTTTTTTTTGACTATCTATAGGTCATTCCAAGATTGATTGGTTTAGGTAGAGGATGTGGCTGTGTCCGTAGTGATGGGGCTAGGTTTTTTGTTAGCGGTGAAAAGGAAGTTCATGAAGTGAGGGAAATATTCTTGCATCATAGTGTGAAGCTGATTACTCATTAGTTTTATAGTTTGTCCCATGTTGTAGTGTATGTTATGAGTTACTAGATTCATGTAGTGGTTGTAGATTTTGGGGAATTATTACTTAATTGTGTTCTAGATTACCTCCCCACTAATAGATAGACTTCTGCGTTGATCTAAATTCTAGGATATCACCTATATCTGTATCAAAAAATCATATTTATCCCATAAAGATTCATGAGTTGAGGGATACGTTAGAAGAATTTTGGATAAATAGAATAATTCAACCGATTTTTTCACCCTTGGTATCCCCAATTTTGGTTTCCAAGATGAAAGAAAGGAGCATTGAGGTTCTATGTGGATTATTGGTGCTTTAACAAAATAATTTGAAAAATAGGTACCCACTAATGAATACTGATGACCTATATGATTTCTTAAAGGGTAATGATGGTTCTCAATGATTGACATCAGATTAGGCTGTCAAAATTTCAGAGTATGGGATGAAAATATACAGATGAAAGCCTTCAAATGTTTTTACAATCACTATGTATACTTTGTGATTCATTTAGGCATGAAAAACTCAGCAACAGTGCTGATGGGACTCATGAACCGAAACATTCATCCTTTCATAGACCAATTAATAGTAGTCATTATCAATTATACAATAGTGTGTCTTGAATACGATGAGGATTATAAAAGACATTTGAGCATGGTCCTGGAAACTATTTGAGATCAACAACAGTAGGGGAAGATATCGAGGTGTCATTTTTGGATTGAAGAGGTCCATTTTTTTTGAAACACCATCTCATGGGATAGATTTGTAGTGGATCTAGTGAAGGGTGTGTAATTTCATTCCTCGATACCATCTATGAGTGTCACTAAGGTGTGCAGTTTTCATGGATTGGATAGGTAATATTAGTGGTTTTTACCTAGCTTTTCCATAGTGGAAGAACCTTTTATAACATTTACTAGGAATGGGAATCCTTTTATGTGAAAAAAGCCACAACAACTCTTTTAGGAGATGAGGAAGAGGATGAAGAGTGCTCCCATAATGAGGTTACCAGAGTAGGGTGTCGATTATGTAGTGTTCTATGATGCATCATTAACTGGGCCTGGTTGTGTTCTGATGAAATTTGAATTAGTTAATTCCTATGATTCATGCTAGTTGAGATCATATGATAAAACTACCTGACCCAAGACCATGAGTTAGAATTAGTAGTTTTTCATTGATGATGTGGTAGAACTACATATTGGGATAAATATTTATCATGTGCTCTTAAAATAAGAGTCT
The DNA here is from genome assembly GCA_963277665.1 of Viscum album. Lineage (NCBI taxonomy): Eukaryota > Viridiplantae > Streptophyta > Magnoliopsida > Santalales > Viscaceae > Viscum > Viscum album. The sequence continues at coordinate 1,874,762,554 of OY728142.1, read as the reverse complement.
CAAGTATACCTAATCATATAAATATATTATCATTAGTCAAATTTTATTACTAGAGATCCAGTAAGACTATGACATTGAGATTGATTATACTTTTTTATGGGTAACATTGTATTATGTTATCCTTGTAGTATATATAGTCGCAATTTCTAAATGATGTGTTAGAGAAGTTAGCCACATTGCAGTTATCCTAGGTGAAAGGAGATGGTGTTGTATACCTCTAGTCAATAGATTTTAACCCTACACTCATATTGCGAGTCAGGGAGGCATATCATGGGGATTTCATATGTGAGAACCTTCATGTTATGATATAAATAGGGCATGATTCTGATTGATTTTAAAAAGTTATGAAGCATGTCATTATATTCATAGGACAGACGACGATACCTGTGAAGTTGTGTGATGAGGTTTTGAGAGTGTTTAATAAATCTCCTATATGGGTACATCCTAGTAAAAAAAGATATACACTTACCTCCCACATCAGCATTGAAGGCTATGGATGAAGAAAAGAGTTGCATATTTTGACTCTTGATGGCTTAATTTTTAGTAATTAAAGCATAATCACCAAATCAAGTGGGTTTATATCATCCCCATAAATACTTGTAATGGATGTGTAGTGGGATATCCATGGTCATCATGACAGAAGAGTGAAATACATCCATGGTAGATGAAGCCATCTGGGTGATCTCAGACCAACTCACCAAGTCACCCACTTTATAGAAATTAGGGAATAAGGTTTAGTATATATATTAGGATTAAATTATGAGTATAATATTGTTAGACTCCATGGAGTTCCAATGGTAATAGTTTCATAGTATGATGCCCACTTCAAATCCTAGTTGTGGAAGAGATTACAAGATTAATTGGGGACCAAGTTACACTTGAGAAACGAATTGCACACCTAAAAATAATAGAGAGATATATCTAAGCATCCATGTCAATGATGACATTAAATGACCCCACCTGATCATCATTCATCGCTGTTTGGAGGGATACATACCCTTGGTTGTGTTTGAATACAAAAAATTCTTATATTCCACCATCGTTATGGCGCAATTGAAGTATTTGTTTTGGTGTACTTAAAGGTCTCCAATTTATTGCAATTATATATTTGGGTTAGCAATCATGGGCTCAAAATTAGTTATAGATACAATAGAGAAGGTATATATCACTGAGTAGTTGATTAAGACTATACTGATCCATTATAATTCTTACGTTGATAGGTGATAGAGGCCAATGGAGTTTGAGGATAGAGTCCATTTGTTCCTAAGGGTTTTACATCAACGTGGAATTAGGAGAATTGGATATGGTGTAAAGTTATCTCTATGATTGATTGGCCTTTTTATGATACTATATAAAGATAGAGAGATGATGTACCACATATATCAATCTTTACAGTTTGACTGGTAACATGACTTCTTCCATGTGTTCCAACTGAGGAGGTACATGTTTGAACCGTAACACATTATTGACTGGGGTGAGATGGATATAGACTATGGATAAACGTTTGTCAATTAAGTAGTATAAAACAATGATCATAATAAAATGTTCTATTTTGGGATATTGATTCCCTCTTTTCATGTCAGTTATGCACATTTAGGAGGGAACTTGGGATTATGAGAAACATATGAAAGCCTAGTACCCCCACTTAATTTTGTAATTTATATCTTTTTATGATGAAATTCATAAGGTGGGATGATTTTTTTCTCATAATTTCAATGTATTAACATTGGATGACATGTGGATTATTTTTGAGACCACTTTCCATGATGACATGAAATTACGATGCTCGGTGTTCCCAAACTAAACGTTTAGAATATATTAAATATATTAAATAGATTGAATGTGTGGTTTTCCTAAAATAGTGAATGAAATCAAAAAAGAGTTCTTGGATGAGATAATGATAGAACAATTGAGTCCAACATTTGATTTTAACCCTTGGCGCGATTTCACATTAGTCGAATGTGTCATTTAAAAAAATGTTTTTAATGGAAAAAAATACCAATATTTGATAATTTTTCAGCACAATGACTAAATTTTAGCTTTAAATACATACTTATATATAATTTACATTTTTATATGCGTAACCTTGTAAATTTTTTGAGTTCTATTTGAGTGTTAGAGGAGACCATGTTGGTCGAAAGTAAATTATTTTAAAAATAAAAGAATAATGAATCATGGATACGATGGATCTTTCCCAAAATGGGACACAAATATCCTTCTTCATCAGTGGTGAATGTAATTTTAGTTTGGATTTTTGTTTTATCTAGATTTTTCTACATTCACGATTTATATGATTACTATAGATCAATTGACCAATGAATTGATCTATAGATCTTGTGCATTTTTGGTATAGTTTTATTTCTAGATAACTTGGGACAATTACATTGAATATATTCAATGGTTATCTTAATGAAATGAATTTATATTGAAATTATCATTGATTGAGGTTGTTTCTAGTCAATTTTTATTGATATTCTCTCCACTAGTTCCGGGATAGACCATCCTTTTCATTTTTTCAGAGTAAGACTTTTCCTCATCAATCAATCTTTGTGCCCTCATCTCATAGAGAAATGATATAATATCATAGATATGGGATCAAAATGTAATGTTGTAGGTGTGATGATGTATATAGATCAATTCAAACTACATATGATTCTCTACTTCACATAATTCGGCATTCATAATCTTTGAATTATGAACACCAAATCAATCTATTTTACATCATTGAGGTCGAAATATATGAACCAAGATGATTGGTTGAGGCATGTTGAGAATAATATTTGATTTTTGGAAATTCACACATAACAAGGCCTATAATACGAGGTTTCATGGTGTGTGGCACCCCAATAAAAATAGTTTGGTTTTTAGGACTGTTTATAACACTTTTTTTGTGGCTTGCCCGACTCTCTAGTTAATGCACGTTGTGGGGTCACATCGGTTTCCCCAAATTTCCACATTCAAAAAGTGTGTGACATTCATAAATTAATACGAGTTGTTTTCTACTTGATCGAAACATGTTGATGGGATTTCAATTCCTCCTTCAATTTATTTGTTATCATACGATGTTTCCGAGTCCAGGTCTCCCTCATAGATGGTGAAATTGTTTGTGAAACTCATTACTGGTTCCATTTATTTGTGGACACCATTTAATTAAGATTCTTCTGTTATAATATTCTAGAGAATAAATTCATGGTCACAATCTTCAGTTAGATTAGATGGTAGCATCAGTCATGTTGAGGAATCTTAGAGTTTTTCCTCAACTTCCAAACCATACCACATTGGTCTTTGTGTGACTTATCCCATAGGAATGTCCCTGAGGTTTTCCAAATCTTCCAATTTTTAACACAGGTTAGGACATGGATTTAACATATAGGATAGATGGATAATACTTATCAAAACACTTAAGAAAGTGGATCAGATAAGAACATTCTAGGGAGGTAGAACTTGGAAGGCTTACCATATGGGTGGATTAGAATGCATGATGACAAAGGACCCATGGTGGTGCGTCTCATGAAGATAATATTTCACATTGGCAGTGCTGATAGGGACACTACTGAGGATGGATCATGGAGTCAAACCCAATGGAGGGGGACATAGAATGAATGGAAGTGAAAATCTAGGGAGATTAGACCTGATGTGGTCTTCCTCATGAAGATTATGTTTAACACCATGAAGTCCAATCTAGACACCACTTAGGATGGATCCGGGATGTGGACCTGCATGAGGGGGACACCGAATGGATGGATCATAACACCTAATGAAGGTAAACCCTATCTGGTGCACCTCATGAAGATAATTTTTCAAACAACGAAGGATGATCTGGACACCACTGAGGGAGGATGAGGGAGGCAGTCCCCAATGAGGTTGTCAACAAATGGATGGAACAAAACACCCAATAAAAGTGGATATGTGGTGGTGTGTCTCATGAAGATAAGGTTCCACACATAAATGGATGAACTGAACACCATTGAGGAAAGATTAGGGAGGCAGATCCCAATAAGGGAACACCATATTGATCGATCAGAATGCCCAGTGAGAGAAGACCCAAGCAGGTGCATCTTATGAAAAAGAGGTTTCACACTATGTAGTCTTATATGGAACCACTGAGAGTGGATCAGGGAGGAAAATCCCAATGAGTGGGTAACCAAAGTTTAGCATTGGATGTGATTTAACCACATGGAGGATTCTTATGTACCCTGCATAAAATCCTTACATCAAAACCATTGTATATAGAAGGATTTATTTGAGGGATACCTATGGCTAGATTCCCATCACAATAGGGGAAATCATTCTTGGATTAATATGATTATTCAAATATTATGCTTGGTAAGGAACCTAGGCACTACTAGGAGAAGAAATGTGATTAATGGGTCTTCTGTACTATGATTGGCCATGTGCTGCTGAGAGAGGTGAAGTAATAAATAGGACTTATATACTAAGATATTCCATGTGGATTATGTGATCCCAAAATGATAAGGGTGAGGTAATCTAGAATATGCATGGGTCTTATGAATGGTTAGAAACTCATGGACCTAAACAAGATGTGACCCCGGGTAGAGCATTGTCCTCTTGAGGTATAGTGGTTCGAGGAAAAGATCTGGGTTGAAATTGATTATGGTGTATAATGAGATCCGGGAGGTTAACCCCCATGAGGATAGTACTAGGTATTACCAATGGATATGATTGAACATAATGGACTCTTTCTAGGTACAATGTGTAGAAGAGAGGGATAAAAACACAAATAATTTGGTTTTTTAGGGCTTTAGAGTGGAAGCCACCTCAGTAAAATTATGGAGAGGCCACAGAGGACGAGCATTATGTGTGGATTCTTCATGTGTGCCACAACGGAGCAGTTATATTGCATAAGTCATACCTATGGAAGCTATCTAGGTTCCCCTGTGGAACAAAAATGGTGTATATCCCATATTCGTAAAAGCCACCAGGGTTTCACTATGGAGTGGAAACGATGGACGTTACATTAGTGTGGAAGATAACCAAGTTCTACAATGGATCGGGGATGACAGATGGTGCATACACATCAAATATTCCTTGGTGCTGCTAATGAGTGATAATGATGGATGGATCTTACATGTGTATGATACATGGGTACAACAATGGATCTCTAGTGGTGGCTGGTGCTTACGAATGTAATTTTCCCGAGTAATGATTTGTAGAGGCATCAGAGGATATGATTTTATGTGTGGAAGTTATCTCAGTGATACAATGGAAAGGAAATGGTGGATGGGGCATGTGTGAGGAATCTAAATTGGTGCCACTATGTATCTGTGAAAATGGTTAGGGAATACATGTGGATGCTTCCCATGTGACACTATGGATCAGTGATGGTGGATGAGTCTTACACATGGAAGATGTTTGGGTGTCTCTAAGGGGAGGTGACCTAGGATAGGGCATACGCGTGGAAGCTACCCGGGTGAGGCTATAGAGTGGTGATGGGGATGGAGATTATGCGTGGAAGCATCCCAGGTACTGTTATGGAGTGTAAATGGGGGATGGGTCTTATGAATGGACGTTTCCCATGATATCCTCCACATTTCAGGCCATTATAGAAATCACATGTCAATTAAAATTGGTATAGATTCAGTTTATCATCATGTGAATGGATGAATTGTGTGGGTCCTATAGAATGAGCTGAAAATTATTTCTTCCTCATGTTAGTCCATGATATAATCATATGATTGATTCATATGGAATACTATTCAAAATTGATAGTGAATGATACAGTTTAAATTCATTAAGTGGGGACTATTTGGAAGAATATGAAAAGAAAAATATGGTATAGGAATTACGCAATAGTAGCCCTTTCTAGTTCAACATGGAATAGGGGTAGGTGGTGAGGATTAGATATTTTCTTACATAATTTATCTACTCAAAATTCTATTAGAAACTAAGATGGTGATCTAATCTCACATTATAGGAAACATACCATAAAGAGTAGTACTACTCATGGTGTTTCATGGAGCAAAGAGGAGTATAAGAAATCATATTTTTCTTATCATGGATATTGGGACTACATAGGGGTATAGTAGAAAATGGGATCGAGCTAGCCAAAAAAGTTTTTTGTAGGACCCATGGATTTTCATGGTGGTAAGTGGCTATAGGGAAGGGACTAGCTAAGAGGCAGGGAATTAAAGTTCAACAGTGATACCGAGCAACGATGCTGGGGTGAAAGCCCAGTGCAATAGACCATAAGGCACAAGTAGGACACTGTTACACATAATATGGGATATGTGCCGGATCTGTTGCATGAAAAATTGGGAAACATGGCACTTTTGAATACAAGATTTTGTTTGCGTGAAAGACCAAGGTTGTGTGTGAGAGGTAGTCTTGTACATACCTGACTTAGGCTGAAAATAGGTTGGACTTGGATCAAACCATTGTGGGCTGCCTAAAGGTGGATACCCATTGGACATGTCATGCAAAATATCTAGATGAATTGTTCCATTCATCCACACAAGAATGGAAGAGGAGTTATATCATACATCAGTGTGGTAAAAAACCTTTGGAGGCTCTCCCTGAATAAGAGGGTGAAGATTTATTTATAGGTGATAATCATGGTAGTTACATGGGTGATTTTTTTCACAGACGAGGTCTTCTGTGCGTAGTCATGAAAGTGCACGTGGAAATGAATTTTTGATGTACTATTGGGAGTGTAAGAGTCATTCAACATAATTCCAATCTAGAACAATCATCTCAAACATTAAACACACTTTAATAAATATATTTTATATGGATGGGTTGCAAGTTTCCCTCTTACATCAAATTGGGAACATAAGAGTCTTTCACTCAGATGCCAAACTAGATCACACAACTCAAACCTTGTCTGTACTTTATATAGTTTTTATTGGGTGGTCGAGGTGAAAGATGAGTTTTCCATTCCATTGGACACAAGAAACAGTTGTGTAATAGTTTGCAAGAAATATTTTTTTGCTCACAGGATTCCATTCTTGCCCATAAAACATCCATTACTGTGCACAAATCCATAGTTTTCCCCAAAATCTCCCTAATTGGAGATTTCCGACAATCTGAATTTAGACGAACATAAATTCATAACCAAAACATTGTTTGGGGAACCATGACTAGTCAAATAAAATAATTTTAAAAAGGATACACTTTTTAATAAAATGTGAAAAAATTTAGTGCATTATATGGATGTGGTTTTTTATTCCAACATGGAGAAATATCAAGATCACATGGCATGAAAATCATGTCACATGTAGTGTTACACACATCAGTTAACTCATTGTGTACTCCAGAGAGTTCACAAACACGGGATTGAGTACACGATTAGTGAAACTCGTTGTTAACCCACATGTGATGGACATGACATACATGGACTAGTACAAGAACATGGATTTGGTACACATAAACGAATAGGTGAAATGGGTAGGATAACATGTGTCTCTACATGATGTGTACTCATTATACACGTCATGTGTAGGGATACTACATATTGTTTGAGGCTCTTAAACATGGGGTTAACATGGGATATATGAACACCTTTGTTACCCCTTGGGATTCAATATGATGTTTCTTCAATAGTTCTTAAGTCTCATCAATTTATATGTTTGGATTATTATAGGTTGAGTGTATTCCACTGGACCATTCCCTAGAAGGTACATTACATTATTACTTCCACATTAGTGTATTGTGATCCCATATACAGGTCGAGTCTCATATAAATATTTGGAGGTCCTCTTTGAGACATGAGTGCAATCCTTATCATCCATAGTTGGAGGTTGTTGGATCATCATGACCTCCTAGAGAAAGGAATATATACTTCATCTAGAATGTCTTATCAGTAGGGTGTGTGGGATCATTGTCATATGATATTCTACATAGTGGGTTTAATTAGAATTTTTTTTTGGTTTCTCCTAGATGTTTTGGTCATCATACCATGTAGCATGTATCATAGAGAAAGATATCCTATAATGATCATTTTTTTGAATATAGTCCGCTGGATGAATGTTGGTTATGTCCAACCAATGGTGGGGGTCTTTCCTTAGTATATATAGATTTTTTCTATTAGACATTAACTTCCATTTCTTGTATTGATCTACCCATACAAGGTACATCATGTTTAGTGTTTTTGGTGTGTAAAACTAAGGATTTTTATACTCACCCATGCATGTGAATTCTCCACAAATGTTATGTCATGTGAATAAGAAAACCCTTTTGATGGTGTCATATGATGATAGAGAGCATTTGGAGTATAGCTATAATTCATTGACTGATCTTTTATTGAGAGGGAAATTTTAAATTATTCCAATCACTTGGAAATTTTTCACTCTATATTTTTGGGTTGGGATTGTTTATTCAACCTTTCCAATTTTCAGTGATGTGTTGTTGTACTCTGTTTTGGAATATTATTGGAATTTATGCATTATTACAATTGTTTTACATCTCATTTTTGCATGGGTTTGTTGATGTTTTCCTGTGTATAAGTGAATTAGGCTAAGGCCTCCATTTTTCATGATATTCTTACCCGGATCTGGTCATTATCCCCTAGTATATGGGAGGAAAGATTGGGGTAGTTGCGAATCGAGCCCCTCTTGGATGGGTCCTAAAAAAATACTCAAATATGGTTATTGGATTCAGCTGATGTATTAGTAAAAGATTATATTTAGATTATCCCATTTGTACCAGGGTATGCTTAGCCTAGTATTTAACGTAGGCATTCTCCATAGACTCTATTTGAAATTATTCCAAGTGGAATGAATCATGTGTTCACATTTGATTACCCATAAAACCATATAAATAGGCTCCATGATTTATGTATTGTGAGCTATCCTGACCTTCTTTGGTCATGGAATTCTTGATTTCACTTGGATATTTATTTAATATAATTATTAATAAGACTACATGTTTCCATCACAGGTAATTATGATGATAACATTGGATTGTATAAATTTTTTATTCATCATATAACATATCCTCTTGGAGGGTAATTGTTCATATATTATCAGAATATTCCAATGAATGAATTTTTGGAAAGGCAACCCGTGAGGGGTCCAACAAAAATTTTATTATTATTTTACTCATGTTATTTAATTTAATTTCTTTATATCTACACACAGATATATTTATACTCATGGAAATTACATGAATAGATTATGTTGGTGTTGTCCTACATTATATGTCTCACATCATGTACAGACCACTAGTTTGTATCTTGATAGATTCTAGGGATGCATGTAGGGACATGGGAAAGTGAAATGTCTTTGATGATTTATTGATTATAGAATGAGACAATATGATCATGGAACCTATAATTTTCACATGTTTTTATTTCATATACATTTTTGTTTTTTATTCATTTATATATACATATAATTATGTGCACCTAATGTTATTATAGATCCATGAAATACTCATCATTTTTAAATGGTTCCACTTCTGGATTGATGTATTGTTACTACATTTATGATTTATGTTTACTTCCATGTATTCCATTATGATGATACCATTATTTATTTGTTAATATATTTTATATTTTTTCAACTCTGATCAAAAGGTTAAGGTCTCCCTAGAAACCATCAAAGACCCTCACTTCTTGTCGGAATCCACTAGCATACTAGTTGGTGTGCTAGATTCCATATTACCAATAGGGTTTAGTTTCGTAATAGTGGAAAATTAATTTGATTATACACTATTTATCTTTTAATGAGATATGTAAATTTTAATTTAAATCAATGATATAAATGATTCTAAAATATTTTATATTATTTTCCTCAATTACTCTAATCATTTGGAAAAGAATTATTAAAAATTGTGATTAGTTTTTCAGGAATCATCCTTGATAAAATATATTTATAATTTAGGAGATATATGTCATGTTATCAAATAATATGATTCATAATCCCTTCATTTGTGATATTGTTCAATTATTTTTTTATGATGGTGTTATTTATCTATTAAAACATCCTTCTAAGTTACCTTTATTTCGCCGTGAATATGTTTTATTATAAAAATTTTAATTTATTATAGTGGTAGATTATTATGATATAATTCTTGTATATACATAACATAATACTCATTACTATTTCTATATAAGGTGACAAAATATCAATTCTCAATATTTATAATGGATTATTTTGACCAAAAATGAATGAGTTTTTATTTTTTGTAGGATTATTGATTTATAAAATTATAATTTTCATGAACTAACCCAGGGAATCCCCAAAGAAGACATATAAAGCAGTCCACAACAATGGCCAATCAGAATCCCCCATCCCCAAAGGCATTCAAAATGTTTCATGCCATCATAAATATATATTTTGGATAATTTTTTCTATTAGACATAAACATAAAAAGACACAGTGCATGAAAGAAAAACTACAAGGATAAAAAAATACACATTAATTACATCAAAAAACTATAAATATATAAGATAATAATAAACATACTATAATATAAATGGAACATATATTATCATGATATGACCTCTCGGTCACCTCTATCCAAACGAAAACTAACACAATCAATCGGCATTCTTGAATTGAACTCAAACCTAAAAAAAATCATGGGTCTACTAATGCTGAGTGGATCAAGTTGTATGTGATATAAATATATATCACTAGGTAATAAAAAAATTAAATACACGCCCATTAACAAAAGAGATGACAAACACTGGTTCAAAAAATATATAAAATAGGTTTTTATAAATTAAAATACCAAACATGAAATTGTACATATCCCATTTTGAAATAAATCTAGGAATACCTTCACATAAAATTTACAATTGAAACCCCTATATTGGAATGCAATTATTTATGAATAAAACCACAACCAATGTTAATATATGATCAAGAGAAAATAATTTATAAATTAAGAACCAATTATATGAAATGAGAAATTACAAATGGAATGGAAGAAACACAAGTACATTTAGGCACATTTAAATAGAAAAAGAAAACTGGATCCCCAAAAACATTTATAGAATATAATGTGTATATATTAATGGAAATATCCTAAAACTTTTAAGAGGAAAATCCATATACTCTTGATTAATAAAAATATATTTGTGTGTAATGTAGTTCATCTTTTATCACCAAAATTTTTATGATAATAACCTATCAATAGAGGAACTACCTCTATGGATATTCTCCTACTTTTGGGGATCCATTCTATTTCTTTGGGAGATATATTATATTCATATTTAAATAAATTAAATGACTTCTAAGATATCATGAAATTAGTATAATGGATAAATAATATGTTTATCAAATTTTTTATGCAAATGTTGATGCCAATATGAATTCCCATCCCACTGGACGATATCATCTATTTGGAGACCCTCTCTAACTGTAGGACAAACATGCTGGTTTCCATCATACAAAAATTACATCACAATTTCTAACATGACCAAAAAAATTATGAGACTCCAATAAAATTTACCTATAAATACTTGAAGAAGATAATTATGAATAAATAAATTATAATCCCCAATCATTTTCCAAAAAGATATCTAATTGTATGAACTATTCATTTCATGAAATCATCAAAATAAATTTTTAAAATTTACGTGATAAAAGTTATGAATTTGGAAACAATTTTGTAAATAGAACAAGGAAGGATGGGGGATATGTTTCTAGAAAACCAAAATTTCCATGTAAGTAACCCAATGGAATTTAACATTTACCTGAATGTAGAAATCTAAATTTCCACCCCATGTACTATAGGAATGTACATTCCAACTGAAATTTATATGGATATCCATATTAATGTCATTTTATTGATGAAATAATTATAAGGAAAAATAAAAATGAATCACTAGAGTTCTCACACAAAGAAAATCTATTAATAGGTAAAAATCCCATGAAAAACACTATTTCATTATCTCACAATTTTATTCAAAATATAATAGGTCCAAAAATATATTTAAACAACCAAATCCATTTACTATAAAAAAATTTTATTTTATAAGAATCTAATAATAAATATATATTAAATACATATTGTAATAACCGCATCTATTTGACGGAAAACACATTTTTTATACAAACCACCATGAGGAAATGTCATGACCAAACCCAGCAGGGCCCACCTAGCTAGCAATGAGAATAGCCACTACACTCCCAAGCATGTATCCAGACTATTGGGTATGTCTACCTTCATGAAACGGAATAAATAACATTCATTGAAATTATCTAACATACCTATACAATTTCACCTAGCCTTCTCCCTGAAGACGTGAAAAAGAAAAAATATAAAACATAACCATATCTAGACTGACAACCATGAATGTAACAAACTATATGGAATGTAGAATGTATGACATCATATTATGAAATGTAAATGTTTAAAATACCTAACCAACTAGGTATATGTCCCAACCTGACAATAAGAAGAAAGTTAATGTAGAGAGAGCCATGATATAGATATTCAATCCCTGACCACTATAAACTGTCAAATCCACTAAATTATCCCCCAGGATCCACAGTAATCCCCTAGGAAATGTCTATAGTATTCATAAGACAATAAATGTATGTGGAAATACAATACATGGATGGTTATATATATACCCAGTAAGGTTCCCTGAAAAATATAGGGAGAAAATAGGATAAAAGATAAAAGCATACACCTCAACACATGGAAAGAGAGAAAAATAAATCCAATAACAAAGATATATATATATATATATATATTATAAATAAAGTAACATGGTAAGAGATAGAAAAGGGATACCTATCACATTAACCAATCCGAGGAAAAGAGTCTTCCATTCATCTATGAGGTCTATCAATGATACCGAACATCTTGTGGGTATGTCCATAGAAGTAACCATGTAGATGGGCCACACCATGCCACCATACATTATAGTCTAGGGGAAACTAAATAACAGTATAAGGTATATTTTCTTTGTGTGATGTGGGGTTTCAATCAGAATAAGGAGAACATATGTACTATTATGATACATGAGTGCCACTTAATATATAGAGGACCATACCCCTAGTGAGATTGGGGATACCACTATATAGATAGAGGACTTGTTCCCTAGTACCTAATGGGGGAACCAATCAATAAATAGACGAACCACTTCCTTGTATGTTAGGGAAGGGGTTAGAATATGCATATAGAGGATTCATGCCCAATTCGTTCAAGGGTGTACCAATTAGTAAATATAGGTCCCACACACAAGTTCGTTTGGGGGTACCGCTCACTATATAAAGGACTTGTTTCCTATTATATCTAGGGTACCACTTAGTAGATATGGGGATAGATCCCTTGCATGTTAGTGGTACATCTCAATGTATCTTGATCTGATAATTTTTCACTATGAACTTAATAAGGATCCATCACACATGGAATACCTTGCAGTATATTTGAATATCCACAATGAATGCAACCATCATGTTCTATGTGGAAAACAACAAAGGATAGGATACTCGTGGGACAAATTCAATTCCAAATGAAGAAGATACGAGAGGTAAAAGTTTTCAAAAGAGAGTTACATGCCTTGTAATCGACCAAATTGGCATATAGTTTCACCATTCATCCTAGTCATGTCCTTGAAATTACAATGATATATGGACATATAGACCAACACGACATATCAACATATTACATGATTTGTCTCATCCACTTAGGGCTAATCCATTTTCTCTTAGATATAAATTTTTAATTATGTTAGTGTCTATTTACATAGGCTATGCTTAAGGCCATTTATATTTGTATGTACTCCAAGAGTGCACATAAGGTCTCCAAAACAGAGACACACAGTGTGTGGGGGTCTGACAATGTGTGTCATGTTAAAATGACAAAAAATAATAACCACCAATGATGAGGCACTATATAGAATATGTTCATCATACTAAATTTTGGGTAGTTAGGAATTTCATAGAAACAATGGATATTATCTGGGATCATTTCATCCATGCCTATGAATTTGAAACCTCCAGTTGAACACAACAAAATGGTAGAAGCCTCCTCCGGTTATTGACTTTGACCATTTATAAAAAATTGGTGTTTTGATCCTCCTACATTGAGATTTCATCACATATTGTGCATAATATATCCTAACCAGATTTCTGGTCCATAGATTAATCAAGAATACCCTGAAAAAACATCCATATCCATCTTCTAATCATAGATTTATTTATTTCACATTAATCTGTATTGATTTTGAGGTTTCAATCACACATGATCCATCAAGAAAATTTTGATCAATGACCCCATAGTCCAATGATGAATAACATGTAGAATGATTAAAGAAAATTATAAAAAAATTATGAAAAAATAATTTTCTAGTTATTCGTAGACAATGAAAATTGATTAGGGATATCTAATGTGGGAAATCAGACACATCAAGGATAAATCAAATCAAAATCTTACTCTGATGAATATTATCATGAAATTCATAAATTTTAATGTCAATCAATAAATATAGGATTCATCATTCTCAATCATTTAAAATAATTTTTGAAACCACAAATAACATGTCGCACCATGATCCAGATCAATCTTTAGGGAAGAACATTGCTTCCCACAGTGGGAAGATCTGTTAAATTCACTATTCCTTGAATATCTGACACATAGAATAAATTTTTTGTCCCATATCAATTTTCCAATGATTATTGGTTGAATTATCCTCTCAAAAGTCCCGATGTTATGAAGATATCCATAGATATTATCCAAAAAATTATATATATATAAGTAATTTTGTTGAAATGAATTTATTTTAATAAATATTTATTTCACGTAATATACCCATGAATGGTAACATTATAAAAACATCATGTGGAAAAAAATTTCTATTCATACCTTAGGTAATCCTCACATTCAAGAATCAATTTTGGTCTCCACTTCTAATTCAAGATAGTATTTTGTAGATAATAGTCTATTTTTAGAAAGTCATGTTAGTGTGATATAAAATATATAATACATTTACAACATTAAATTCCATAACTGAAAAACATGGAATCACTCTCCATCTATAATAATGGCTTGTTGATAGTTTCGTGATATATTTCAAAGTGTGACAATGAGAAAACACGGTCATTACGTTATTCCCTTCTGCTGTATTTTCATCCTAGAAAATTTAAAACTAAAAAATCAAGATGGGGGATACTGAGCCCACATCTAGGTAACCCACTCCTATGAGCTATCATGTATGAACCAATAATTCAAAAATACTTGAACCAACAGAATGGTCCATCCACGTAGGATCCTCTCATACTAATCCTCAATCGCTTCAGGGTGCTCCAAAATAGTATCACAATCCTACATTTTCATATTTCCCTAGTCAATAATGTGTATGGGTTCATACTAACATGTTCTCAGTTATGACACGAGGAATACATCGTTCCCCTTGTCTAATAGTGGGGTAAGTCAAGGTACTAGGATTCCTCACTAGCACTCCACTTGATCTTGAATGGACCGATGAACCTCTGTGATATATTACATTCATGTTGGAATCATTGTAATCCCATTCAGGGAGACACTCTCATAAAAACATTTTCTCCAAGTTCAAAATATAGGGGCCAATGAAGTTGATCAACATAATATTTATTCTTTTTACGAGCTGTACTAATCCACTTGCATATCACCTAGACATTCTATAACTTCACCCACACCACCTCCAAAAAATAGGAGACTTCTCATCCATCATAGTCTATTATAATGGTGAAATTCATAGTACCTGGTACATGGCTGTATAAAGTAAAATTCCTATAGTATACTAGTAACTATGTTTTAAATAATATTCTAATATGGGATAGTGCTCCACTTAACTCCATGCAATGACTAAAACACAATTCCTCATCATATCATCATGCTCCTATATAGTTTTCTTATTATGGATATCTTTTTTGTTTGAATAACTTTACACATCCCCATCTAGGACCTAAATAAATCGTAGGATCATATGATGGAAAATAATTGTGAATAATACGTAATTCAATCTACTATCACCCACATGGAATCATTCCCTATTATCTTTTGAATATTTCCAATCACAAAATCCATGGATATGTGATCCCATTTGCACTACAGGACCATAAGTGGCTAATAAAAACCTCTCGGAACTAGTTTATCAAGTGTTACCTACTAACACATTAGGCATAAGGAGAGAAAATAGTTCACACTATGCATCATTTTATACTACAAAAAATATTGATGAAAAAATATATACATCCTCCCCACATAGTGATATACATAAAATGAGATGTTTAAAACCATCTATTTACATCATACCACATAATTAATTAGACCACTATCCATCCCAATTAAATGATGATTTCATTCCCTCATTTCGAAAATCTATATGTTGAATCTCTTAAGGATATAAGGTCCCTTAAGACGTTATAGTAAATGTCTCCTAATAGAGAATCTCTCACACACAAGAGAATAGTATCATTCAACAACATAGAATAAATAAAAGATACACTCTTCCACATATCTAGGGTAATATTCAAGGAATCTATCTACTCTAACTTCATATAGACCAAATGAGCCTTTGAATTCAAACTATTTCAAGATGACACGACGTTTCCCTTTCCATTGGTATAGACTATCTTAGTGTTATAGATCCATATGAACTCCAACCAAGGACTGTTTTTGAAGATAAAATCTCTCTATGTTGAGACATAAATTAGACTATGATGGTATGAAAAAAAGAACACTCTCTAAATATAGTGCATCCACATCCTTAGATAAAACTATTCCACTAGAAAATATATGTTGTGACTCTCAAAGTTCTTATCATGGTGTCTCAAATTCCATTACCCATGTGGGATCACTATATGCATCTACATTAACCCATGATTGAGCCTAACTCCATTGTAATCACAATAGAATACGTACACCTTTCCTTCTTTCGGTACTATCAAAATAATAGAATTCATCACCCTTGTCCTTTAATCCTCAAAAAACCTTTGAACTACTACATCTAGGTGAACAACTACCCTTTCAACATTAATGTGGTCAAAGGGAATTTTAACCTAGAGAAGTCTCCCAAAACAAATCTATAGTCCTTTTATATGATAAGGAAGCTAATAACATTGGACACTCACTTCAGTGGATTACAAAAAAACTATATCATTCTTCCACAGGTCCATAAAAAGTCCCAGTTAGGAAATGGAATTCCCTAGAAAGTGAACCTTATTGATAAAGAACATGAACATCGAGAGCATACCATCAATCATATTATCCTAAAAATTATAGGAGTATCCTAATGTGCCTTTCATTATCCTATTCTGAGGAAGAGTATATTAGTATGTCGTCAATTAATACAACAACATGTTAGTCCAATTATAGAAAAAATTTATTCTTCTTCATATCCATAAAAATGGTGGGGGAATTACTCAAACTGAAACTCATTAAAATGTAATCATTTTCTCCATAGCGACATCAAAATGAAAACATTTAAATATCAGCCAGATAAACTATCAACTGGTGTTATCCGGTATTGATATGATCATCAAGAACTATATATTGGATCGTAAATAATAAAATTGGTAATCAATACTCAACAATTAGTACTTTTTTCATATCATTTCATAGTTCATGTGATGATAATGTTTAAAAATATTTAAGTCATTGACTTCCTTTTTCATGAAAAACATTAGAGATTCCTTGGGGGAGACACTAGGTCTCATGAAAACCATATATCACAGGTCCTCTAACTGTATCAATATAATCTGAAGCTCGAGAAGGGACGTATGTTATTCTACAGTAGATACCAGAGTGGTCTCTGGGTGTATGTTGATGCAAAAATCCATCTCCCACCAATGATGTTTTCAAAAAATGTCCTCAAGGAAGAAATACCTTTAATCCTACATTACTAAAGGAATAAATATTATGGAAGAGATTTTTTCAACAATTGATAAACCTTCCAGTTGATGGATGTGGGGATACAACATTTTTCTGACAGAACCCACTCTCCATGCCATGAGATTTGTCTAACCCACTATGAAAAATTGAATACCATTAAATAAAAGGAATCTAAATCTTTTTTGGTGAGAGTAAATTTAGGCTCCAACTATAGAAAACTAGTCTTTGCACATATTGATATTGTTAGGTGTCATTGTGATGTCCATAATGTACCACTAGAAACTCTCTACACCAATAGATATATAACACTACTAGAATATAAATGATATTTAATAATCATTCCCCATAGGAACTTCATTGAAGAGTTGTGTAAAAAAATTATCAAATTGTATTTCCAGCTATCAAAAAATTAGCCGATTGATTAAGTAATTACTCACAATATTTTCTTCAAGTAATCAACCAAGATTTTAATAAATACAAATAGAACCTATAATAATATCATGACCTAGGGTAAATAGCACATTCTGAACTCAACGCTGCCCTCAGTTATCCAATACGAGCAACCGTTAAAAAGATACTTGAGTTTATCCATTAGACGCATAAATAAATTAATTAATTTACTTGTTTAACGTTCCAAAAGCGAGCGAGGGGTCCAAACATCCCACGCTGACATGATTTATATCGTTCCTAGGGTTAACACCCCATTCTGGACCCATCCGTACACTCAGATCATTGATCCAAAACTCCTCTTAGGAGTTATCCCATTTATTTTGGGTTCCTAGTGTGAGCACACTGAAAACGTAATTCCAGCCACACCGGGCCTTAGAATCGCATGCCGTCTGAAAGCGCTACTCTGGAATAACATAAATAATATTAAAAGGTATTTCACAGAAAAACCTGGTTTTTAAATCATTCCCTCCATCATGCTTTTTGTCCCCGAAAAGGAAAACCATGGAACAACATAGGGTACTAAGCCCGCACCTGGCTCTCCCATAACCAGAAGAACTCATGCACAGTTCTACGCCACCGCACACAGACCAAAGGATTTGATCTGTTCACGTGAGGTTTGACCTTGCCAATGACGTGCATAGGGGCATGCACACATCTTTTCAGGTGAGACATGCGTGAGACACCGTGCACCCAAACCAGCCTTTGGGGTTAGGGCAAGGTGGTAGGGAACCTCTCCATCCCTTCGCATGGTCTCAAACGATCTGAAGGACCTCGGGGATGGCTCACCTCCCCGACCAAACCCCAACATCGAATGTCGTGACTGGAATCCCCACCCATACCTAGAACAAGGCCTGGTGATTCCCTCCTTCAGAATATCCATATGGTGAAGCACCCTAGGATATCCAGTAACGCAAGATTCCACAGCCGATGTACCACAACCAAGACCCTCTTACACCCTCGAAAGCGAAAGAGTCAACTCCATCGACTAAAGAGAAAAGGTCCTAAACCTTTTACCTTACACACTTTTAATATCCATTGTCACGACCTGACCCTACCCAAGCACGAGCTGCAACTACCCCAAGCATGCCTCCATAGGCTAGGGGATAGCGACAAGCACCAAAGGCTGAAAAACTCAGGGACGCATTTTCCTGAGTACCTGTACACACACACGCACAACACGCTGAATGAAAAAGTGTAGAGTAAAATGAAAAGCAAAGTAACAACTGCTATAAATAAACCACAATGAGAATCGACCTCTAAAATTACAAAGAAAGTGCTGAAGGTAAACTAAAAAGTAAAGGGGAAAAATACGCACCCAACCAGAAAAGTGCCAAAACCCAGCAACAGGTAAACAAAAGAAAACAAATGGAAGGGTCCCCCACCTGGAACCTGACTATGACCATCGCATGCGGTTCAAGCTCCTGAAATCCTAAGCTCCATTAATTCCATGACCAACTTGTTTTTCGTCTGAAAGGGCACACCAAGTGCGTGAAAAGCCCATGCAGGGGTGAGTATAAAAATACTCAGTAGGATGCCCCAAAGGCTTGAGGGAGCAACAAAGGAGGTATGGAATGGTGAGAAGTAGATCGAACAGGGGAAAGTAAAGGAGTACAACCGAAAGGGAAGTAAAGTCTACAATAGAGAGTCCAACTCAACCCAACAAGAGAATGGAGGTAGACTCCTCCAGACACAAGGAGCTGGAAATGTTGAGAAGATGAAATTCTCATCCAATATTTTCTACCTATAGTAGGATAGTAGACTCGTCCAACCACGAGAAGTTAGACACCGAAAGCACATGGCATACCTCACGCGTCTTCGCCTCTCATGGAGGGAGAGTAACCAAGACCAAGAAGTGGGCACTAGAACAAGGTATATACATATCCATATGCTCAATTAAGAAGCTCGAACAAGATCGTAATGGGATATCCATCCCGTAGCTCAGCCCAAGAAAGTGAGTAGCCTACATTCCCAGAAGTAAACACTATCGACGCCCAACATCCCACATGTCTTCCCTGAAATACAAATAAAGGGGGCTCAAATCACCGTACCTCGACATTATCTGCTTTGGGAAACACTGACTCACCCGCACGGTTTTAGGTCGCGTCACAAGGACGCGTCTTGGGGGATAAAGATCACCTCGTACTTGGGAGTTCTGGGGGAACGTCAAGCCACACCTCGTCACTGCCCCACTGTCAAAAGGCCTCCTCAATGTCGACAGACGACCTCCTACCCAACCCCGATAGACGGTGATGCCTAGAAGTCGACGGGTTCCCACTGGAGGGAGACCCAACAATGGTCGATGGGTTCCACACAGCCTAGTCCCATAACAGGGTAATCCACTGGAGGGCTACCCGACTAATGTCATTGACGAGTCCCAATGCCCAGTATGGAAAAATGGTATTCCACTGGAGGGAGGCTCAGAACAGTCATCGGGGACCACTTCCCAGCCCAACTGAAGGTAAACCTTGCATCGGAGACCACTTCCCAGCCCAACTGAAGGTAAACCCGGCATCAGGGCCAACTTCCCAGCCCAGCTGGAGGTAAAACCAAAACCCCTCTATCCATCCCTGCTGGATCGTACTGCTCTGTGAACACCGCTGCACTGGCCAACCCTGCTTGATGGTAACCCACTGGCCATCCTTGCCGGATGGTACAACCTCCTAGCTAGCACTGCTGGAAACAACCTCCTGGGTATAGGATCGGTGCCCACATAAAGTGTTGGTCACACAGAATCCACAAGAACTCCACTATGGAACACAAGGGGACGGGAGAAACTCCCCCTCCTCTCAGGGAGATCACGCCCAAATCCACTGAGTCACTATCGAAGAGGAGTGAGACAACTCACCCTAGAAAGTGGGAAAACACCCCAAGTGGTATGAGAACACGTAGTCGCAAACGGTTGCATAGTCCGATAAAAGGGGCACGGTACTGAAACCCCTCATAGTTGAAAGAATAGAGGAACCAAACCATCTCTGTCAGCCAAACAAGAACAGAACTAGGGGAAAACTCAACCCTACTAGTCAACAAATGAGAACAGAACCCGGTGAAAATTCAACCCTGTTGGTCAACATGTGAAAACACGACCAGGGGAAAAATGAACCCTGCAGGTCAACAACGAGAACAAAGAGACCCTCTATGTTGTGAGAGGTCAGAAGTATGTAAAGCAGAACTCGACACGCACATGAGGCCCACACAACATGTGGCCCCAACTCAACCCCAACCAAGCGCACAAACGTTCTCAGGTACAAACAACCACAAGTACCTCAAGGCGTTATCGTATACTCCTAGAGTATACCATGTTTCCAGCCCAAAGGAAATCGTGCACACAACACCCCATATCAACGCAAAGGCGTAAATGTAACAACTCCAAATTTACACCTCAATGACTAAGGCGCGACCAACCACATCTCTTTAAACACCAACCTCACTCCCCTAGGAGAGAACGCGATCACATGCCAAGGGTCTGCTACAAAAACGATAGAAGAACTGCCACCAGGGAACCTTTATATTTCCATATTTAATAAGATCATGCAAGAGGCTCCGCATGCCTGAACAGATTATACCATTGTAATCCTCATGGAAAAACATGCGAGATCGACTACTTACTCGCATCCAACAGCTATCCGATGGAAAATTCACCAACATCGCTTTACGCCAGAACGACGTCCCGTGATCCCGAGCCTCAGCCCCAAAAATAGTCAGGCGCATCACACCATTGCTATCCCCTCGGGAAAACACGTCAAAAGGACTACTCACTTGAGTGGAACAGATATCCAGAGAAAAAGATGCATTCCGGCGCACCGCACACAAGCGGTGCAACGTGGGACCCGCATATTAGTTCTTAAGCACAACAAAAAGATCAGATCGTTGTGATCCTATAAAAAAAGTACACATGATGGACTATTTAGTTTTCCAAAACCAACACCTGGTTATAAAGCTGGAAATCACAACCAATTCTCGAAACGGCCCTCGCGGGGCCCGTAACATCTTGTAGAATTAGGGCGGGCAGACTGCGCCAAAGCAATGCCCTCAGAAAAACACCCAAAAACGACTGTTCGCACGCCTCAAACAGACGTCCAATAAAAAATTTGTAAGGCGCTGCATGCAACTCGAAATACAGGCCATAGAGCCCATGCCTCAATTCCGATTCCAAAGCTTCAAACCACACTGCAAAAATCCAGCTCGACGCCAGGGTTGCAACACCACTGACGGCACTGAAAATGGACATCGGACGCATCTGCGCCGTCCAAAACAATATCCCCCAGAAAAACATCAATTCACTTAAAGACGCGTCGCGCCTCTGAGGCCCCTCGCTTCAGGAATTTAAAATTCCCAAAACCATCTCAAAATGTTCTCATTGACGTCTGGAGGTCTCTGCCGTAGACGGCATGAAAAACGGACATCCATAATGAAAATTATGGATGTCTGAAGAGGGGAAGAATATCCCCTTGGGCTAGACCGGCCTGGACCGGCCGGTCCGCCGGCCTGGGCCGGCCCGCGCCGGCCCGCCCTACTCGTAGCGCCAGCCCGCAGATTTGCCTCATGGCCCGGCCCTGGAATTGCAGTCCACACGTTGAATGTCCCCGGGGTATTGTGGCGCCTACTACGTGACGACCCGCGTCTTGCGAATCTTGTCCCCGCATGGGGGTCGCCCGCCGCGACCCCGCCGCCGCTGCACCCCGACGGCTCGCCGCCGCGCCGAGGCCCGCCGCCCATGCCTCACTGCACCCTGCCAACGCCCCTGGCCACCTCCTCCACTGAAGGCCTGCCGCGCCCCCAGCTCACCTGGCCGCTCTGCCTCAGCCGGCCACTCGCCGCTGCCGAAGCCACCTCGCTCGGCCGCTCGACCCCGCTGGAAAAAAAACTAAAACCAGCAAACTTCGACGCACGATTTCATCCTAATCCAAACATAGATTTCAAATTCGAAAAGTGTGTCAGATAGCTCAGGAAATATACGACAAGGTTATGGGATTTTTTTGAAGAAATAGAAACAATTTGATGCAAATAAACGAGCTCAAAGTAGGTGCGGGAAAAGAAAATGAAAACGAAAATTCCTACCTCTTGGGCGTTGCCTGGAGCTTCACGGAGGGTCCTCCGCCATGTCTCTGCCTTGACAGAGGAGAGGAGTAGAGGAGGAGATTCCTCCTTCGTTTTTGGGAGCTGTTGATTCCAAGGAAGAAGGGGGAGAGGAGAGGGGTGGGTTAAGTGTTTAAATAGAAAACACATAACCACCCGCCCGTCAGCCCGAACCCGAACTTCCGACGGGGTCGAGATTAAGCCTCCCCTAAGACAAAAACCACATCCCAAGCACAACGACGATATTAGAATTTTAATTAAAGGCCCTGTTCGAATTTTATTAAAGTCAACGCCTGAGGCCTCCAAATTACAAAAACACCCTTGGGGCCATTTTTCATAGACGGCCCGCGCCCGCGAAGATTACACCCTTCCTAGGGTAAAAGGCAGGTTATGGACTCAACGATGCCCTCTGTGTTCCAATCCAAGCAACAATTTAAAAGACACTTGAGTTTGCCCATTAAACGAATAAATAAAACAATCAATTTACCCATTTAACGTTTCAGAAGCGAGCGAGGGGTCCAAACGTCCCACGCAGACATGCTTTATGTCGTTCTTAGGGTTAACACCCTATTCCGGACCCATCCATACACCCAGATCTCTGATCTGAAACTCAATTTATGAGTTATCCCATTTATTTGGTGTTTCTAGTGTGAACACACTGAAAACCTAATTTCGGCCACACCGGGGCTCAGAATGGCACACCGTCTGAAGGCGTTGCTCTGAAATAACATCAAGAATATTCAATAGTCTATAGTAGAAAAAACCGGGTTTCTACATCATTCCATAGTTCAGGATTTTCATCCCTGAAAAGACAAACTATGGAACAACTCAGGGTACTAAGCCCGCACCTATCTCTCCTGTACCCAGAAGAACTCTTGCAAATTTCTGCACCACCGAACACAGACCAAAGGATTTTATCTGTTCACGCGAGGTACGCCCTCTCCGAAGACGTGCATAGGGGCATGCACACATCTTTTTAGGTGAGCCATGCAGGAGACACTGTGCAGCCAAACCAACCTTTGGGGTTAGGGCAAGGCGGTAGGGAACCTTGCCATCCCATCGCCCGGTCTCAAATGATCCAAAGGACCTCGGGGGTGTCTCACCTCCCCGACCAAACCCCAATGTCACATGTAGCGACTAGAATCGCAACCCATACCTGGAACAAGGCTCGGTGATTCCCTCCTTCAGAATATCCATATGGTGAAACACCCAAGGATATCCAGTGATGCAAGATTCCACAGTCAATGTCCCACAACCAATACCCTCTTACAAACATGGAAGCGAAGGAGTCAACAACATCGACTAAAGAGAAAAAATCCTATGCATTTTACCTTACAAACACAGGGTTACAACGACGCCCCGTGTCATCCTATTGACAACTCAAACAAGGAGCAGGGAGAAAATAATTTCATAGACAGAGTCTAACAATTCTACTGAAAAAAGTAGAGGAATTGTAGTGTTTACCTCTTATCACCTCAAGCTATGTAGGATCGTAGACATCTAAAGCTCACCGCAGTCCGCAGTCCAAACATTCATCTCCCGTAGCCGAATGTGGACCGCCTAGTGGTGATGGGAATACCTCGTAAGGTTTTCCTCCACTTCCATCTCCTCCCACTCCTCTGCTAAAACCACCTCTCTGAGCACTACTCCGATCATGCTGTTGTCTCTGTCATGGTGGTGCACATGCTGCATGCCCAAAGCTCTCTGCATGCCTGGTCGGGCAGTCCCATGCCAGGTGACCTCGCCCATCACAAGCATAGCATTGACTCTATTCAGGCTGTACTGGTGCCCTTCGGTGCCTCTATGGTGTACGACTATGCCACTGAGTCTGGTTGTCAGAAAGCCACCTGTGTCGAGGTTATGGTTGCTGATGCCCGCTAGCTATGGCAGAAGTCTCACCTCCAACATGCCTGCTACCACCACCAAACATAGAACGTGACCGGAAGCTCTCTGTCACTAGTGCCTGCGCTAGCACCCCAGTATATGTGGAAATCCCCAAGGGTACTATGACAACACGAATCTCTTGGCGGAGACCCTGCTCGAACTTCCGCGCTAAGACGTTGTTGTCATGCACCAAGTCTAGGTAAAAGCATGCACGGTCTGCGAAACTGGTCGCGTACTAGGCCACCGTCATCCCTCCCTACTAAAACTGCAGGAGCTCCTAAATCCGAACGGAGCACAAGAAGGAGGGGAAAAACTCGTCACGAAACCACAACTAAATGTCTCCCCACGAAAGCGACGACTCGTCAAGAAACTGAGTCACCAGACTCCACCAACACCAAGCTGCCCCGCAAAAAAGGCTAGCGACCAACGAAACCATAAGATCTACTGGAATCTGCACAAGCCTAAAGAGGATAACCACCTTTTCTAGACAATCCTCTACTGCCTGAGGGTCTGTCTCACCCCTAAACCTCAGTGGTCTCTGTCGCTGGAACTCACAGAGAGTGCTCAACCTGCGCTCAAGCTCAGTATACTCTGCTGAAGCTGTCTGCTACTCAACAGGTGGGGGTTCTGCTACTAGCCCACCTAGAGAAAGGGGCTCACGTGATGGGTCCTGGACTCTAGATTTATATCTCATAGGGTCATCATCATGAACCAAAGCTGGTATCCTAGATGTATGTCTTTGCGGAGACATCCTGATTATTATCAAGGAGTACCGCCGTCAGTTGAACATATATGTATATAATTGTAACAACAATGGGAAGATGACTCAAAATAACAGTGAAAGACTCAATCCTATGTGATGCACAAACTAATTTTCCCTGAAACTAGTGTCTCAGCATGCCGAGTCGACAATCGGTTTAACTGGGTCCAGGTGAATAGATACATCGGCCGGTGCACCATCACTGAACTACCTGGCCTGAGAGCCGCTCTCGAGACACATTAACACTGTTTCCATAGGTCCCAACCAATTCCTCTTTTAGGGACGTCCGCACAACCTCCCAAGGAATGAACCACCTCTGATACAAGTTTTTCACGACCCGACCCCACCCGGGCTCGAGCCGCAACTATCCCAAGCCCGCCTCCATAGGCCAGGGGTTGGTGACAAGCGCCAAAGGCTAAACAACTAGGGGAGGCCTTTTCCTAAGTACCTGTACACACACACACACAGCATGCTCAATGAAAAAGTGCAGAGTAAAAATAAAAGCAATTTATCAACTGCTATAAATAAACCACAACGGGAATCAACCTATAAAAGTAAAAATCAAGTGTTGAAGGTTAACTAAAACATAATGGAGAAAAACACGCACCCAACTAGAAAAGTGCGACAACCCCAGAAACATGTAAACAAAAGAAAATAGCTAGTAGGGCCCCCACCTGGAAACTGACTATGACCACTACACACGGTCCAAGCTCCTGAAATCCTAAGATCCACTGAAGTCTAGACCAACATGTCCATCATCTGCAACGGAACACCAAGTGCGGGAAAAGCCCAAGCAGGGGTGAGTATAAATATACTCAGTTGGATACCACGAAGGCTCGAGGGAGAAACAAAGGAGGTACCGAAGGGTGAGCAGTTGATCGAACAGGGGAAAGTAAAGGAGTAATATTGAAAGGGTAGTAAAGAGTACAGTAGAGAGTCTAGCACAACCCAACAAGCGAAAGGAGGTAGACTCGTCCAGAAACAAGGAGCTAGAAATGATGAGAAGATGGACTTCTCGTTGAGTCTTCTCTACCTATAGTAGGAGATTAGTCTTGTCCAACCACGAGAAGCTAGACATAGAAAGCACGTGGCATACCCCGCGCGTCTTCTCCTATCATGGAGGGAGAGTAACCAAGACCAAGAAGTGGGCACTGGAACAAGGTATATACATATCAATATGCTCAATAAAAAATCCCAAACAAGATCATAAGGGGATCTCCATCCCATAGCTCATCCCAAGAAAGTTTGTAGCCAACAGTCCTAGAAGTAAACACCATCGACACCCAACATCCTGCACGTCTACCCCGAACTACAAATCAAGGGGCTCAAATCACTGCACCTCGACACTATCCGCTTTGGGCGGCACTGACTCACCCGCATGGTTTTAGGATGCATCACAAGGACACATCTTGGCGGGGAAAGCACACCTCGTACTTTAGATTACTGGGGGAACGTCAAGCCACACCTCGTCATTACCCCGTAGTCGAGAGGTCCCCTCAAAGTCAATAGGTGACCCCCTGCCCCGCCCCGCTGGAGGGTGATCCCTAGAAGTCGACGAGTTCCCACTGGAGGGAGACGCAGAAAGAGTCGACGAGTGACACACTGCCCAATCCTGTAACACGGTACTCCACTGGAGGGAGACCCGGCTAAATTCGTCGATGAGTCCCAATGCCCAGTCTCGAAAGGGGTACTCCACTGAAGGGAGTATTGAAACCATCATCAGGGACCACTTCCCAGCCCAGATGGAGGTAAACCCGGCATCGGGGACCACTTCCCAGCCCAGATGGAGGTAAACCCGGCATAGGGGACCTCTTCCCAGCCCAGCTGTAGGTAAACCCGGAACTGCTCTGGCCATCCCTGCTGGATGGTATTGCTCTATGAACACTGCTACACAGGCCATCCCTGCTGGATGGTAACTGTAACAACCCGAGATTTTATGAAAAATATTGTTTTTAATGTCTTGTGTTGTACGCTACACCAAAAGGAGCTTTCACAACACACATCCTTGATTTTCCTTCTATTACACGCAATCGCGACCTTCCTCGATAGCGTGTGTAGTACGCAATACCGAGTTTCACTAAACAACGATATGCTATTAAAATATTATTATAACTAGCCGTTATGAATAGTAATAACCACCTTTTAAAATTTTAGAAATTTTATCTCTCAAAATGGACTTCATTTATGGATTTGGAGTATCGAATTTAGCCTAAGGTGAAATTTTGGTACTTTTCGGATAACTTTCATATTCTGATGAATAGTGAAAATTACTAAATTATAATTAAAAAACAAATTTTTTAATCGAAATAATTAATAGTGATAAATTATTAATTTGAGTGGTTTTAAAGTATATTTAGAATATATTTTTACAATTTAATACAATGTTGGTCATTGGATGTAATTTCACATTTAAACCAGACATAATCAAGTGTCAATCTTTTGATAGATATTATTTCTTAAAAACACGCTATTTGTTTTAACAGCGGGATTTAATTATAAAATTAATTAATGAAACTTCTATGTTATGAATTTGGTAAAATAGACTTAATTTTTGAATTCGGAATATGAAATATAGCTTAGGATGAAATTTTGGCATTTTTCTGAAAAACTTCAATTTTTGATGAATAGTGAAACCACTAAGTGGTAGGTTAAAAAATGAATTTTGCATAAAACTTAATTTTACCGCTTCTGTGAATGGAATTTCGAAAATCCGACAGACACGGTTGATATCAGTAAGTAAAATGTGGTTCAATGAGATAAAAATAATTTTGGTGAATAGTAACTTTTTACTTTTTTTTACCGCGGTTAATAGTAAATAGGGTAACTAAGGGTAAATATGATATTACTATTACCCTAACACATGTCCAAATTCTATTGGATAAGTTTAATTCGACCAAAAACAAGCTTAGGAATAAAATATTACCATTTAGGTCCACCTGGATTAGATTATGACATTTAATATTATTTTATTTAATGAATAGTTAAAATAGTTAAAATCAAAGTTTAATAACTAAAAAAATTTTAATATGGGGTTATACAAAAGATAAATTCGACTATAAATATTCATTAGAAAGATAAAAAGATTTCCTACATAATTCTATTTTATTTATAATTTTTAGACTTTAAATAAATTAATTTATTTATGACACAACGATGATGCAGTAATTACCCTTTTAAGGAAATATTAACATAATTGATGTTATAAATGTTCAAATGAATGTAATTTGAGACTTTTTATGAATTCCACTAATTTTCTAGGTTACTATGATATATTATTGTTGATTTAATAAACTTTTTTCGAACATATAATTCTGTTATGACTTTCACAAAAATCATATATCAAATAGTTTCAAAATTGACACAAAATAGTTTTTAAATCAAATATTATATTATTAATTGTTATTTTATTCCTAAAAATCTAAGGTTAGTCCAAATGACTTAAATAAGGATATATGTATTACTAATGTACAATTTGGGGTTCGTTTGTCATGTTATAGTTAGTGTATTAACCATATAGTGAAAGAAAACAAAAAGACACGGTAAAAGTTAAATTATTTAACTTAGAGTTAAATCTAATTGATAAGGTTAAAATAATATCCTAAACTTGTATAAATCCTATTTGATGATAGGATTTCGACACATACCCACTTTAGCTTCGAAATAAGACCCTTTGGAACCATTATAAACCGATTTTGACATTAATATAAAATAATATTTGGAGGTATTCCTAAGGTGCCCCTCTCCTCCATTATAAAAGGACACCTCCTCCTCCCCCTCCTCCTCACACCAATTTGAGCACTCAAGCTCGGCCAACCCCTGCCAAAATCTCTTCTCCACTTCCCTAGAAACATCCTAGAGGTTCTGGTCTTCCTCAAAGACCAATTTTAGTTCCCTAAGAGGAGGTCTCAAAGAGGTGCTTCAAAGAAGAGGTAATTACCGTTACCAATTCTTTCATTTTTATTTCTTCTTCCACTTCTTCTTCTTAGGTTGTTTCATTATGAAGTAATAACATCAGTATCACTCATATACTGATATGTTATTATAAGTATGAAACAACCCTATTTCACCGTCTATCCATCCTACGGAAAAAGAAATCACCGCGCGTGCGTACATACGGAATACCGTCTCCACGCCGTGGTGTAATCTATTTTCCACCACCACCTTACATGGATGGGTATAATGGTGTAAAGAATAACTATACATAGTTATTACAACATCATATTGATTCTGATATATTTTATAATCCACTCAAATTCAATTCAATATTTATGTAAATGATATCATCGCTCGTGCGTACGTACGGACTACCGTCTCCACGACGCGATGAGATTCATTCTCCATGTTAACCATTTAAGAATGATTATAAAGTATATATAAGAAATAATAATGAAATATATGACATTATAAAGCTACTGGATTTATGTATATATATATATATATTTATGTCATCTACTTACTTCCATTCAAGACAATAAGGAAAGGAAAACAGCGTTCATGCGTACGTACGGACTACCGTCTCCATTAACGGTGTTTTTCATTTCATTTATCTATCTATTATATATATATATACTGAATATATATGATATATATATAATATTTTATATTCTGGAAGTAAGTAAATCATGATATAAGTAATAATAATATCAAGAACAACAAGTCAAAACACCTACGATAAATGAAACGATTTTACCCAAAACGCTTCTTTAACATGGAATTTATAAAAGAACGGGTAATATAATGTCATAAGTGAACCATATATGATATCATAACAATGAATATTATTCTTTAATAAGTCAATGACATTATTTAAATCATTATACAGGAGGTTCGGACAATACTAAGAAAATCGGACCTAAGGTAAGGGAAATATCACAATCTCACTTTTATCTGAGATTGTTTTTACTTTGGTAATTACTGGGGTGTATTTTATCATCCACATCCATGTTTCCTCTATATGTAATATTATTGTTTAAATCCAATTTTACCCTTCGGTGAGTTTTTAGTAAAAAAATATATGAAAGGAATCTTTTGACGTTTTTCATACGAGGTGTTTTTGACTTTTCCGACAAAAGTACGAAGAATGTTTTTTTTAATTTATACGGAATGAATGGATTTTTAAAAAATTATTTCCAGGAAGCTTCCTTTAAAAGTTTTCAAGTTTATTTTTAATCAACTTCTTTTAGTTTAATATTGTATGATATGTTAAGAAAGGAAAAGTGTTTTTGAAGAAGAAAGGATATTTTCCTCAAGAATGGAGTTCAAGTGTTTTATCAAAATTATTTTCCATCTAAGATAATAAAAGGTTCTGTTTTTATCCCTATTATTTCATTGATTTGATTATGTTGTGATGGAATTATTTTTATGAATTCCTTTATCTTATATGATTTGTTTTATGATGTCATGATGTTTCAAGAATCCCATTTTTGTTACATGTGTTATGCAATGAAGTATGATTTATGATTATGTGGCACACATAAGAAAGGATTCATTATAAGATGGGTGGGACCTATATCTCCCTCCAATGAATTGGGTAAAGATTTTATATCTCATGAGATAGACAGGGCTGGAACGGTAGGTTATACCGGTTCAGTGAAACAGGACTGAAACGAGGGTTACTCGATTCAGAAAGGGACTTTGTCCACTAAGATAGTCTTGGCAATGGGTCTTGACTAACAAGAAATGATTCTCTATGATTATGTGTGAATGCCACAAAGTTTCATGTTTTATGTTATGATTATTGTGATTACATTTCACTGCCATGATTTATCCCATGTTATGAAATTATGCTCTCTTTTGCAGGTTAAGATTTCCAAAATGTTATGTTCTTATGAATACGATGTGATTGATATTTCTTTTGTTTACCCTTACTGAGCATTTGAGCTCACCCTTTTATGTTTTCTTTTCCCCAGGATATAAAGAAAGGTTTTAGGTAAAAATAAAAAAGGGAGATCTTTATGGGAGATGTTGAAGATCTTTCACCACGATTAGAAGATTTTATTCCGAGTTTCCAAAGACACTAAACTATTACGATCCTTGTGTGTGTGTTTTTGTTATGTACTAAGTATTCCGCGAAATTAATGTAATGTTCATGTACGTCAAGCTTCAGGTCTCTACAGTTGGTATCAGAGGAAAGGTTTAGTCAACCTTTGGAAACTAGGATGCGAAAGCGTTGGTGAGATCCCTAGAGATATTTCTAAGGTATGTCTAGGGATGTCTCTAAGGATAAGTATACGTATAAGATACAGTCCTAGAACTACGGTAACGATCTTAGAATTTAACCTAAGATGTTAGATATTAAGGGTACTCCCCCTTTACTATGTTGTTTTCCCTAGCATGATTTTTGCCTCTCACAAGATTCTTTTTGTGTTTTAGTTAATGGAGGGAACCGGAAGGAATTCGGTTAACATTGAATCCAATGGACAAATTGGTGACTATGAGAAAACAAATTTTGTAATTCCTAGAGAGAAAGATCTTGTGATTATGCCAAATCAGTCATCGCGATATATGATTAACAAGGTGAAATTTAGTGGTCTGAATAATTCATCAAAGAAGAGGAAGATAAACTATTATGCATGTTCGCATGTTGAGGAGCATAAAGAAAGGAAGATTGAGATTTCTAAAGAAGGGAAGAAGAACCTTGAGGAATACCTCAAATGGAGGGACCGATTTTATCTGTGTGGAGAAAAGGGTCATAGAGTGACAGAATGTTATGGAGTTCAATGTCTTATTTGTGGAGAACATGGGCATTACCCAACTCAATGCCCTGACCTAAAAAGTTACTTCTAAATCAAGGAAGGACTTCTTCCAGGACAATCATTGAAGTGGATGGACTGAAGTGTTTATGTATTGGTATTCAAGAATAATGTTGTTGAGGTACTTTTATGATGTATTGGAATATTTATGTATTGGTATAATGTGGTATTCGAAGTGATTGAGGTATTTTTGGAAAAAATATGATATGCGCATAATGAAGGGAAAATTAGAAAATGAAATATTTGACAGTATTCATGAGCTCATGATTGATATAAGGACTAAGTGATATCATGGTTTGAGTATATAGAATTTTGAGGATTTTGGTATGTGGAAAGTGTTAACTTTAAACTGCATTCATGTTTTCACTAAGGTATTCAAGAGAATACATGATTAAGGACTTTGAATGTTTGGAATGTGACCAACAAAACATATCTTATGATATATGGGGATCAACGATGGTGTTAAATCTCTGGTAATCGTTTTCACTATGTTATGAGAGTGGACTGCATTATTATGGATAATCCTAAAGATTGGAATGGATTATGTTGGACATAAGTTAGTATTGTTTAAGGATAGAAGTTTTCTCGATATTATTGATGGGATGTTATAGTAATATAGTTTTAGAAAAAGGACAACCTGAAGGACGGGCGACAGCCCATCGCGTCGGACAAGGCTGTGGAAATCGAACCCACAACCGAAGTGCGACTGGACTTTATCGCCTACCACTGGCCTACAGGAAGTCCATGTTTAGTAGAAACTAGTTTTATTATATTAAGCTATATGACATATGATGTATAAGTCCATTTTAGGAACCATATATGATTAATCTCACTATAGATCGACTTATGTATATAATTTTTTGCTAACCTTTTGTTTGAGACAGATGGAATGACCCGTCATTCTATCACATGATCTGCTAACACTTCACGAATAATAAATTCAACTTCATTTATTTAATAGATGAAGTGGAAATTGTTAAAGGCATGAACAACAGTGAGATTGTACCAAAATAAAGTAAGTATTTATTCTAATTCAAATTCTTTAACTTTAGGGAAACGATCTTGAAAACCAAAAATGTTGTCCTAGTGATCTTATATCTGATGAATCAGATGGTACCTTAGATCGTCACAAATTTATGGCTTTGTGATTGCTGGCTTTGCCATAGCCATGTTCTCTACCACTCTCCATCAGAACATGATGCTTAGATTTCTCTTCCATATCCATATTTTCACCTATGTGGAAACCTAGTGATTAGTTTATTTGGGTAACCGTTACGTTTCATACTTTTGTTTTTAAGTATTGGTTTTGATATTCCTTTTTACGATGTGGGTTTCTATTAAATAAACTTTCGAATAGTAAACCATTTATAACCCCGACGAATTTCGAGGGCGAAATTCATTTTAAGGGGGGTAGAATATAACAGCCCGAGATTTTATGAAAAATATTCTTTTTAATGTCTTGTGTTGTACACTACACCAAAAGGAGCTTTCACAACACACATCCTTGATTTTCCTTCTATTACACGCAATCGCGACCTTCCTCGATAGCGTGTGTAGTACACAATATCGAGTTTCACTAAACAACG
This sequence comes from Viscum album, assembly GCA_963277665.1. Lineage (NCBI taxonomy): Eukaryota > Viridiplantae > Streptophyta > Magnoliopsida > Santalales > Viscaceae > Viscum > Viscum album. The sequence goes on along the minus strand of OY728142.1, from coordinate 1,874,728,256 downwards.
ATATGCTATTAAAATATTATTATAACTAGCCGTTTTGAATAGTAATATCCACCTTTTAAAATTTTAGAAATTTTAGCTCTCAAAATGGACTTCATTTATGGATTCGGAGTATCGAATTTAGCCTAAGGTGAAATTTTGGTACTTTTCGGATAACTTTCATATTCTGATGAATAGTGAAAATTACTAAATTATAATTAAAAAACAACTTTTTTAATCGAAATAATTAATAGTGATAAATTATTAATTTTAGTGGTCTTAAAGTATATTTAGAATATATTTTTACAATTTAATACAATGTTGGTCATTGGATGTAATTTCACATTTAAACCAGACATAATCAAGTGTCAATCTTTTGATAGATATTGTTTCTTAAAAACACGCTATTTGTTTTAACAGCGGGATTTAATTATAAAATTAATTAATGCAATTTTTATGTTATGAATTTGGTAAAATAGACTTCATTTTTGAATTTGGAATATGAAATATAGCTTAGGATGAAATTTTGGCATTTTTCTGAAAAACTTCAATTTTTGATGAATAGTGAAACCACTAAGTGATAGGTTAAAAACTGAATTTTGCATAAAACTTAATTTTACCGCTTCTGTGAATGGAATTTCGAAAATCTGACAGACACGGTTGATATTAGTAAGTAAAATGTGGTTCAATGAGATAAAAATAATTTTGGTGAATAGTAACTTTTTACTTTTTTTTACCGCGGTTAATAGTAAATAGGGTAACTAAGGGTAAATATGATATTACTATTACCCTAACACATGTCCTAATTCTATTGGATAAGTGTAATTCGACCAAAAACAAGCTTAGGAATAAAATATGACCATTTAGGTCCACCTGGATTAGATTATGACATTTAATATTATTTTATTTAATGAATAGTTAAAATAGTTAAAATCAAAGTTTAATAACTAAAACATTTTTAATATGGGGTGATACATAATATAAATTCGACTATAAATATTCATAAGAAAGCTAAAAAGATTTCCTACATAATTAGATTTTATTTATATTTTTTAGACTTTAAATAAATTAATTTATTTATGACACAACGATGATGCAGTAATTACCCTTTTAAGGAAATATTAACATAATTGATGTTATAGATGCTCAAATGAATGTAATTTGAGACTTTTTATGAATTACAATAATTTTCTAGGTTACTATGATATATTAGTGTTGATTTAATAATCTTGGTTAGAACATATAATTCTGTTATTACTTTCACAAAAATCATATATCAAATAGTGTGAAAATTGACACAAAATAGTTTTTAAATCAAATATTATATTATTAATTGTTATTTTATTCCTAAAAATCTAAGGTTCGGCCAAATGACTTAGATAAGGATATATGTATTAATAATATACAATTTGGGGTTCGTTTGGCATGTTATAGTAAGTGTATTAACCATATAGTGAAAGAAAACAAAAAGACACGGTAAAAGTTAAATTATTTAACTTAGAGTTAAATCTAATTGATAAGGTTAAAATAATATCCTAAACTTGTCTAAATCCTATTTGATGATAGTATTTCGACCCATCCCCACTTTATCTTAGAAATAAGACCCTTTGGAACCATTATAAACCGATTTTTACATTAATATAAAATAATATTTTGAGGTATTCCTAAGGTGCCCCTCTCCTCCCTTATAAAAGGACACCTCCTCCCCCTCCTCCTCACACCAATTTGAGCACTCAAGCTCGGCCAAACCCTGCCAAAATCTCTTCTCCACTTCCCTAGAAACATCCTAGAGGTTCTGATCTTCCTCAAAGACCAATTTTAGTTCCCTAAGAGGAGGTCTTAAAGAGGCGCTTCAAAGAAGAGGTAATTACCGTTACCAATTCTTTCATCTTTTTTTCTTCTTCCACTTCTTATTCATAGGTTGTTTCATTATGAAGTAATAACATCAGTATCACTCATATACTGATATGTTATTATAAGTATGAAACAGCCCTATTTCACCATCTATCCATCCTACGGAAAAAGAAATCACCGCGCGTGCGTACGTACGGAATACCGTCTCCACGCCGTGGTGTAATCTATTTTCCACCACCACCTTACATGGATGGGTATAATGGTGTAAATAATAACTATACATAGTTATTACAACATCATATTGATTCTGATATATTTTATAATCCACTCCAATTCAATTCAATATTTATGGAAATGATATCATCGCTCGTGCGTACGTATGGACTACCGTCTCCACGACGCGATGAGATTCATTCTCCATGTTAACCATTTAAGAATGATTATAAAGTATATATAAGAAATAATAATCAAATATATGACATTATAAGGCTACTGTATTTATGTATATATATATATATGTATGTCATCTACTTACTTCCATTCAAGACAATAAGGAAAGGAAAACAACGTTCATGCGTACGTACGGACTACCGTCTCCATGAACGGTGTTTTTCATTTCATTTATCTATCTATTATATATATATATATACTGAATATATATGATATATAAATCATATTTTATATTCTGGAAGTAAGTAAATCATGATATAAGTAATAATAATATCAAGAACAACAAGTCAAAACACCTACGATAAATGAAACAATTTTACCCAAAACGCTTCTTTAACATGGAATTTACAAAAGAACGGGTAATATAATGTCAAAAGTGAACCATATATGATATCATAACAATGAATACGATTCTGTAATAAGTCAATGACATTATTTAAATCATTATACAGGAGGTTCGGACACATACGAAGAAAATCGGACCTAAGGTAAGGGAAATATCACAATCTCACTTTTATCTGAGATTGTTTTTACTTTGGTAATTACTGGGGTGTATTTTATCATCCACATCCACGTTTCCTCTATATGTAATATTATTTTTTAAATCCAATTTTACCCTTCGGTGAGTTTTTAGTAAAAAAATATATGAAAGGAATCTTTTGACGTTTTTCATACGAGGTGTTTTTGACTTTTCCGAAAAAAGTACGAAGAATGTTTTTTTTAACTTATACGGCATGAATGGGTTTTTAAAAAATTATTTCCAATAAGCTTCCTTTACAAGTTTTCAAGTTTATTTTTAATCAACTTCTTTTAGTTTAAAATTGTATGATATGTTAAGAAAGGAAAAGTGTTTTTGAAGAAGAAAGGATATTTTCCTCAAGAATGGAGTTCAAGTGTTTTATCAAAATTATTTTCCATCTAAGATAATAAAGGGTTATGTTTTTATCCCTATTATTTCATTGATTTGATTATGTTGTGATGGAATTATTTTTATGAATTCCTTTATCTTATATGATTTGTTTTATGATGTCATGATGTTTCAAGAATCCCATTTTTGTTACATGTGTTATGCAATGAAGTATGATTTATGATTATGTGGCACACATAAGAAAGGATTCATTATAAGATGGGTGGGACCTATATCTCCCTCCAATGAATTGGGTAAAGATTTTATATCTCATGAGATAGACAGGGCTGGAACGGTAGGTTATACCGGTTCAGTGAAACATGACTGAAACGAGGGTTACTCGATTCAGAAAGGGACATTGTCCACTAAGATAGTCTTGGCAATGGGTCTTGACTAACAAGAAATGATTCTCTATGATTATGTGTGAATGCCACAAAGTTTCATGTTTTAAGTTATGATTATTGTGATTACATTTCACTGCCATGATTTATCCCATGTTATGAAATTATGCTCTCTTTTGCAGGTTAAGATTTCCAAAATGTTATGTTGTTATGAATACGATGTGATTGATATTTCTTTTGTTTACCCTTACTGAGCATTTGAGCTCACCCATTTATGTTTTCTTTTCCCGAGGATATAAAGAATGGTTTTAGGTAAAAATAAAAAAGGGAGATCTTTATGGGAGATGTTGAAGATCTTTCACCACGATTAGAAGATTTTATTCCGAGTTTCCAAAGACACTAAACTATTACGATCCTTGTGTGTGTGTTTTTGTTATGTACTAAGTATTCCACGAAAGTAATGTAATGTTCATGTACGTCAAGCTTCAGGTCTCTACAGTAACCCACTGGACATCCCTACCGGATGGTACAACCTCCTGGCTAGCCCTGCTGAAAACAACATCCTAGGTAGAGGATCGGTGCCCGCTTAAAGTGTTGGTCACAAAGAATCCACAAAAACACTACCAGGGAACACAAAGGGATGGGAGAAACTCCCAGGCCTCTCAGGGTGATCACACTCCAATCCATTGAGTCACTGTCAAAGCGAACTGAGACAACTCACCCCAGAAAGTGGGAAAACACCCTACGCAGTACGAGCACACATAGTCGCAAATGGTGCCACAATCCAATGAAAGGGGAACGGTACTGAAACCCCTCATAGCTGAAGAAACATAAGAACCAAACCATCTCTGTCAGCCAAAAGAGAACAGAACCAGGGAAAAATTCAACCATACTGGTCAATAAATGAGAATAGAACCAGTGGAAAACTCAACCCTGCTGGTCAACAGGTGAGAACATGACCTGGGGAAAACTCAACCCTGCTGGTCAACAACGAGAACAAAGGGACCCTCTATATCGGGAGAGGTTAAAATTATGTAAAGCAGAACACGACACACACATGGGTCCCACATGACGTGTGGCCCCAACTCAACCCCAACCAAGCGCACAAACGTTCTTAGGTATAAACAACCAAATGTACCTCAAAGAGTTCTTGTATACTCCTAGAGTATACCACGTTTCCATCCAATAGGATATCGTGCACACGACACCCCACGTCAACGTAGAGGCGTAAACCTAAAAAATCCAACTTTCTACCTCAACAGCTGAGGCATGGCCAACCACATCTCTTTAAACACCAACATCACTCCCCCAAGAGTTAATGCGATCACATGCCAAGGGACTGCTAAAAACATGGTAGAAGAACTGCCACCGGGAAACCATCATATTTCCACATTTAATAAGATCATGAAAGAGGATCTGCACGCCTGAACATATTACACCATTTTAATCCTCTCCGAAAAACATGAGAGATCGACTACTTACTTGCCTCCAATGGAAATCCGACAGAAAAGTCTCCAACACCGCTTTACGCCCGAACGATGTCCCGTGATCCTGAGCCTCAGCTCTGAAAATAGTTAGGCGCATCGAACCATTGCGATCCCCTTGGGAAAACACGTCCAAAAAACTACTCACTTGAGTGGAATAGATATACGGAGAAAAATATGCACTCTGGTGCACCGCACATGAGCGGTGCTACATGGGACCTGCATCCGGGTCTCAAAGCACAACCAATGGATCACACCATTGCGATCCTGTCGAAAAGGTACAAAAGTTTGACTATTCACTTGTCCCAAATCGAGACCCGGTGATAAAGCTGGAAATCATGGCCAATTCCAAAAACAGACCTCGTGGGGCCCACACTAGCGTGCAGAATTAAGGCGGGCATACTATGCCAAAGTAATTCCCTCAACAAAACACCCCTAAATGATTGCTCACACGCCTCGAACGGACATCCGACGAAAAAGATGTAAAGCGCTGCATGTAGCTCAAAAGAAGTGCCATGGGGACCATGCCTCAACTCCGGTTCCAACACTTGAAACCACACTGAAAAACTATGACTCAATTCCAGGGTTGCAATGCCACTGATGGCGCTGAAAACGGACATCAGATGTGTTCGTTCCGTCCAAAACAAGTTCCCCCGGAAAAAATTTAATTCACTTAAAGATGCGTCGCGCCTCCGAGGCCCCTCGTTTCGAGAATTAAAAACTTCCGAAACCATCTCTTAAAATTATTCCTTGACATCTGGAGTTCACTACCAGAGACAGCATGCAAAACAGACATCCGTAATGGAAATTACAGACGTCCGAAGGGTGGATGAATTCCCCCTTGGGCCAGACCGACCGGTCCACTCGGCCTGGCCCGGCCCGCACCGGCCCACAGATTTTCCACGTGTGATGGTCATGGACTTTCAGTCCACGCGTAGTCCGGCCACGAGGGTCAGCTGCACCGACCGTGTGAAGACCCGTGACTCGCAGGTCTTGTCCCCGCGCGGGGGTCGTGCGCCGCGACCCAGCGGTTGCCGCACCCCGGTGGCTCCCCGCGGCGCCGAGGCCCGCCGCCCATGCCTTGCTGCGCCCAGCCAATGTCCCCATCCACCTCCTCCGCTGAAGGCCGACCGAGCCCCCATCTCACCCAGCCACTCCGCCTCAGCCGGCCACTACCGAAGCCCCCTCGCCTGGTCACTCGAACCCGCCGAAAAAAAACCAAAACCCGCAAACTTCGACGCATGATTGCGTCCTCCTCCGAACTTAGATTTCAAATACGAAAAGTGTGTCGGATAGCTCAGGAAATATACAACACGATTATGGGATTTTTTCGATGAAATAGAAAAATTTTTATGCAAATAAACGATCTCAAATTAGGTGCGGGAAATGAAAACAAAAACGAAAAATACTACCTCTTGGGTGTTGCCCGGAGCTTCACGAAGGGTCTGCTGCCGCGCTGCGGCTTTGCCAGAGGGGAGGCAGAGAGGAGGAGCTTCCTCCATTATCGTTGGTATCTGTTGGTTCCTGGGATGAAGGGGGAGAGGAGAGGGGTGGGTTAAGTGTTTAAATAGAAAACACTTAACCACCCACCCGTCGGCCCAAACCCGAACTTCCGGAGGGATCAAGATTATGCCTCCATAGGCTAAACACCACCTCTGGAGAAGAATGGAGGTCTTGTTATTTTAATCTGAGGCCCCATTAAAAATTTATTAAACTCAAAGCCTGAGGCTACCAAATTACGAAAACGCCCTTGCAGCCATTTTTCACAGAAGACCCGCGCCTGCGAAGATTACACCCCTCCTAGGGTAAATGACACCTTCCAGACTCAACAATTCCCTCGGTTTTCCAATCCGAGAAACTATTTAAATTATACTTGAGTTTATCCATTAAATAAATAAATAAATAAATAAATTTTCCCGTTTAATGTTCCAGAAGCGAGCGAGGGGTCCAAACGTCCCGCACCGACATGCTTTATGTCATTCCTAGTGTAAACAACCCAATCCTGACCCATCCATACACTCAGATCAATGATCCAAAACTCTGTTTAGGAGTTATCCCATTTATTTTGTGTTCCTCGTGTGAACGCACTGAAAACTTAATTCCAGCCACACTGGGGCTCGGAATCGCACACCGTCTGAAGGCGATGCTCTGGAATAACATCAAGAATATTCCAAAGTCTTTCACAGTAGAAACCGGGTTCTTAAATCCATGATATAATCAGTTGCCTCAAGAAGACCTTGAACACCCTAAAAAATAGTTTTCATTTATGAAGATCATGGAAGAATAAGACAACATAGAGTCTGGGAAGATTCAACCACTAGATGATACTCATAAATGTGTCTCCCAACCATTTTGGTAAACAGACCCTAAATAACATAAAATCATTAATCTAACTAAACATTAAACATAAACATCAACTAAAATAACACCTCATGAAACTATACCAATCTCATAATCCAAAATGTCACCAATAAAATAAAACCCCCCTTTTAAACACTACTATTTACATTTCATATTAATAAATATATATACTAAAAAAATTAAAAATTCAAAAAACTGTATCTATATCAAATTTATTACTTGAATTCCTCTAGAAAAACAAATAGTCTAGTTCATCTAGTTTCAAACCCAAAACACATATTCTACTTTCACTTTGAAACCATGAATCCAATTGAGAAATTATACATTTTAAAACTATATCTTTTTTGTTAAATAATTACCATTTAACAATTATAGTCATGATAACTAAAATCAGATCAATGAAAAAAACCACATTGAAGCCATTGAAATTGGAAACAAGCAGATTTCATGACCTGAGCACAAGTTTCAATTTATATTGTGGTAATCACATACCTTCAATTAGAATAATGTCATTCCATTCACTCCGGCTACACATGGTTTTATATTACATAAAATCTCACTTTTTGGAAACATTTCACATCCATTTCAATAAACCAAAGCCTAAAAACCCATAAAACCAATAGAATCACAAACAACATATTCTTAATATATAATAAAATTGAAAACGTGGTTATCCATGAAATATCAGGTTTCGAGATGAGAATTTTTTATCAAGAAAATTCCAATGACTAACCTCACGATCCCAAATAATCATATCTCTACATTATGAGACATTAAAAATAAAAAAGTGCTACTCTGATAACATTTGGTTATGGACATGCCTATGTCATCCCAAAACCGTACACTTGATCTGTTCCACTGTATATCACAAATGACATCAACGATCTCCAATGTCTCATGAAAAAAATTAAAAAAATCCTATAAATATAATTTGCTCTAAATTTTCCCAATATTAGAAAACAAAAAATTTGTAATTTCCCTTATCTCAACCAGAAGGATACATATACCAATTCAAATTATAATTAAAAATATCCAAATATGAATAACCAAAAACAAATATTATACTAAACCAGAATTGAAAAGAATTCAATGTAACCTATTCATCACCACCATCTACAAAACACTACATTCTCTATAGGCATACATGAAAAGAACCTGATCTTGAAAAATAGTTCAGGTCACCGATTATGAGTAACATAAGTAGGGTGTGAGCGTAAAACAACTTATTAAGTAAAAAACACATAATACAAGCATTTGTGATCATAAAAAATTCCAAAACACTAATTTTTTAAATTCAATTATATAATATGTTTTAATAATTTTAATATAAAGACATAGATTTCTGAAAATACTTTTACAAAAATGAAACATGTCCTTCCATTAATACTATTTACAATTTCATTTCCTAGTTTTGAAAATGAATTATGACTTTGAAAACCATAACATATTGAGGGATAAATAATTAGAAACAATAGATAAATATATTGATGATTATATCATAATATGAATTTTTTAATGATTGAGATGCAACACAGGTAAATAAATGCACATATAAAGAGATTAATAAATCATTGTTACATGTAATATTAATGTGACATACAGTATAAATATTCATGAAAAGTTCATAAAAATATTTATAAGAGACAGTAAACATAACCATTTTGGAGCCATCTATTGATGTATGATACTATCCATAGTCTATATCCATCAAAGATGTGCTACTCTCCTAGCACCAGTGGAACACCCATAATGAAAATTTTACTGACATTGGTGATTGGGTCCTTCTCATCCAGAGCTTCATAGTAATAATAAATTCACCCTCAAAATGAAACATAGTATCTAATTTTAATAGTATAATGGATTATTATGTCAGTCATAACACCCTTAAAACTAACACAGATTCCACCATAAACACTTTCCCACTCAAAAACAGAATCCATATAATGATCCTATCTAACTTGAAGAAATACATTGGATTTACCACCATGTAAAAACAATTTCAATAGTTCCAACTAGATATATAGATCAAGATAATTTAAACCCATTTCCCTTGAAATACATAAAGCAACAAATAATTACTATCTATATTAAATTACTCAACCATTTTCAAAAATATTACCAAAGGTACCAAACATGCATTTGGATGATACATTATAAGAAATCTTTTGAAATTAATTAGGAAAAAAATAAAAATTTGAAACATTTTAGGAAACATAATAAAGGATGAGGTTAGAGTGTAATTGAAAAAATGAGGCTAAAAATAATCAAACCTTGTTGAAATTACCATTTACATACATGTATAAATCTAAATGCACACCCTATGGACATATTCACAAGGGCATAATCCCCCAAATGTGTACAATAATTCATTGGAATGTAAAAGGATCAATCAAAGAGGAAAAAAGGTATCATCAAATTGTAACACTTGAGTTCTCACACAAAAACCAAATCTATAAATATGAAAAAAATACATGCAATTAAAAATTCCATAATCAACAAATTTTGTTCAAATAACAAAAATCATAAAAAAATACATTGAAAAAACCCAATCCATTTGAATGTCTAATGTTCAATTTATCATAAGACATGAATATATATGTATATACATATATATATATTTATTAGATACATATCATCAAAACACAAAAAATAATTTATAAAAAAATTAAAAAAACCAAAAACAATAAAATACATACAAAACATTTTTCATCTACCAAGTATAAATAACAATATAAATTATCAATTAGGAATGATGAAGCATCATATTAAATGTTTTTGCATGGAAATTGATGGAAAAACCTACTTCAATTGTGTGAGTAGGTAATGATACTCCATAATTTGAAATTAATATGACCAATAAAAAAACCAAACACCCTAAAATCAATGATAAACCCCACATGATCCATCCCTAACTCATGGTTCTGACCAAGAATGAACTAAAAAATGGAAAAAGAAAAAACATGATAGAAAGGGTAAAAAAGGTAAAACAAAGTACAAAAAACCAAAGGAAATTCACTAAATGTCAATTGATTATTTTCAATGGTGGATTATGTGATATGGTATAAGGGATTAAAATCCCTCCACAGGAAAAAAGTGATTAGTAGATTGGGGATAAAAAAGGTTTTTAAATTATAATGGTAAAACAATTAAATTCATGTTTTAATGAATATGGGAGTGTTTCATGGCTATGTTGCACAATTTTTAAATTCATTAACCAGCAATGCAAACCATAATAGAAGACATCGGTTTCTCACATGGTTTGGCCACATAGTTTAGAAAAAATGTTATGTCATTTAAAATTCCTATATAAAAGGAAATAAAACCTCACATTCTTGTCACATGAATTTCTATCCCTCTTTCTACCCAATATAATATACAGCCCGCATACGCCCTAATCAACCCATATTGATTGGGTAACACCATGAACATACTATAGAAAACCAAACATGAAATAAAAAATGTACTAAGAATTCACATTACAGCCTACACCCATAGTATTTATCACAAAAATATGCACAAAAACCATGAACGATGATAAAAATAGTAAAGATCCTCCCAATTACTATACTTCACCCTAAAAACCAAAACTAAACATCAACAAAAAATACCAAAAACCATTAAATAAATATAATAATATTGGAACAAAATTTTGTGGTGTGGCAATTATTCCCACCAAAATTGAAATATATCCCTAGAATGTATGTAATATCAAAATGAGGAAGATTCGTATATTTCCCAGTTCTAATGAAATAACATCCCAAAATCATCTATACAAAACCATAAATCATATGATTCCAAAAAATAGTGTAAATTATAGACACAAAAATCACACAATAGTAGCATATGAGATGAAACATAAAGGAGTCCAAGTGATCCTCCCCACCATTTAGTAATAAATTATCACAACACTTACCGTCAACATATGAACAATTAAATGATGAATTTCTAACAAACAATAGGATCAAATCATGATTAAAAAGATACAAAGCACCCAAACATATTAAAATCTAAATGAAATTACAAATTAATGCATGCAATATGCCGAAATGAAGATTAAACAGTAAACATAAATGATAAATAAAAACATAGAATGTAAGTAGAATAAATATTTTGAGTAAAAAATAAAAAATTATTACATAAAAAATATAGAGAAGAAGGTTTTCTACAATCATTAATTGATTTTCACTTATTACCATTATACAAGGGTCACACCCAATATAATTTATGACGAAGTTTCAGTTGCGCACACTATTTTATGGACTTTTGAGTTTTATAGTAAGATTTTATAGAACAACTAAACGAACCACACATAAATATAATGAGTGAATTGTACTTTCAATGAAAAAAAATACTAGACAATTAAGACTCCTATGGAATAGGTCCCTCTTGTTTAAAAACCAAACTAGATAAGGAACCCTTATGAGTACCATATGGGATTAAGATTCCAACCAACATGAGATTCCGACTAGAAACCAAATCATCTAGAAATGCTTAATCAATTAACATTATGAATAATACATTCCTAGATGAAATAAATTGATCCTCAACCTCTGGTATAAGAACCAAAAAAAGTGATGTGTTTTAAATAAATCCCTTGATTCCATTTAGGAATAAAAAATAACCAACTTATTAAAGTGGTCATCCTACCCATTGACCATCAATTGACCTTAATTAATACCCATAAGATCCACCACCTTCTTCATCATAACATTGTCAGGTAAAAATCGTCGAATGAATTTTAGGTTAAAGATACATATGAAATTACATATTAAAATCAGAACATATTGATCACTTTACAAGAATCCCAACCTATACCATAAGAAAAACCCATTAAACCATTACACTAAAGAATTATAGGGTTCATAAGGATTTTAAGAAACATTAAATTTTCTTTGATTCACTTTTCATCCTCTAGTGGACCTCGACCCCCATGTAAATTAAAATATGGTGGAGAATAACATAGTTTCACCACTCAAATAAGAGTCTAGGTATAACCAATACCAATAAGAGACTCTTCAAGAACACTCTATACCATTTTTCCTGTAATACCCTATCTATCATGAAAACTTCGAACTAAATCAATATTGATCAAAAAAATAACAACACATGAAAAGAAACCAAACTCATGAACAATAACATCACAAAATAAAATCAAAAATAAACTTCTTAAATACACCACTTCCATTTATGATTTAAAAACCATTTCCCCCAAAAATATTTCAAATATGAATAATCATTTCCATATATTATTTCCAATTCAATGTCATATAGACTAAAAACATCTAGTTCACCTAGTATTAAATGGGATATAAGACTTATAAATTCCCATTGAAACCTTGCATCCCATTATTAATTAATACCTTGTTAAATGATTTTTTTTACCAAAATCCATTTCCATTTAAAAATTACCATAATCCTAATTAATATAAAACCAATAACATCCCCTAGATAGAAACCTCTATAATATGGAACTAGTGTTTGTGGATGACTTAGGAACATGGTTTAATAGACCATCTACTAAGACAAAAAACATACTTAAAGAATGACATTTACCTATGAAATCAGTACCCACGTGATTTTATATTCCATGAAACATCTCCTTGTGACACTAGAAGATATCAATTATCATTCCTAAAAAACTCTAAACAAAACAATCATATCTCTAACAAGAAAACCCAAAATCATAAAATAATGACTTAGACATGACTATCCTATGAAAAATTAGATTTTTAATTAGAATTATTGATCACAAACCTACCCATATCAAACCTTCTGAGCCCTATCAATCCTATATTCATTCGCTGTAGAATAAAAAATAAAAAATTTCTCATCTAATACCATATTTTCATGGACTAGAGTAGTCCATCCCCGATCCAAACACATGAATCATTCCACGATAAGGCCTGAATGGAAATCTAGATCCTAGTGAGAAAACAAAAAGTATCAGGTAGTTATAGATAAATAATTTGGGATGTTTTTTGATAATATAAATAAACATAAAAAGAAGTGGACTATTTCACCAAACTAGAAGGATACATAAATAAAAATACATAAACACCATCATATAAAGAAATAGATACAACATAAGAAACAAAAAACTAATATTGAACTAGAATAGTCATAAAATCAGTGTGAAAACTTGGTCACCACCATCCAATAAAACAACCACTCTCCACATGATCAAATAAAAAGAACCTAAACCAGGGAAAAAATCAGCTTTATCGATGTGTAGTCACACAAATACGGTGTGAACATAAAAATGATCAATATATAATAACCAAATAATCTATATATTTTCTTATCAAAAAACCTTTCAATTAACACTACATTGAATATATATATATATATAATAATTTTTTGTCGTTAAAACAACAATACACTACTTTCTAAAAATACATGTTTGGAAAAATTATTTCTTTTAAAATATATTCCCATTTGAAAACGAAATTTAAAAAACCCATTTCCTATAAAAATACCAAGACACATGTGAGGAAATATATATGAAGAAAAAAATAGAAATAATAAATATGGTATATCAGTAGATAAATTCCAAAAGAAAGATAAGTAGTGCATATTCATTTAGACTCTGTAAACAGATCCAGAAAAAAGGGGGCCATAAATTAGTTTTGGAACATATACTGTACATAATAATGGGAATTGCCAAAACATATCAAGATTAGAACCTACATATACTACCCTTTGAACCATTTTCATATGTATAATGGTTTCCCTTGTTATTCAAGAACCTAGAATAACTACTCACACAACACCAATGGAACTCCCACCTTGTCTATTCACATACCATTGGTTATTTGGCCCCCATCATAAATAGATATAAAGTAAACATATACTGACCCTAAAGATGATATATATGATCCAATTAAATTATTGTAAAGGATAAGTGAGGTGGTAATGATATTTTATATGCCAATATATATTCAAACATTTATGTATTCTCCTTGCCTTAACACCAACCATGTGGATACAATCTCTAATAGAATGAAAACCATTGTGGTTTTTCATAGACATAATTATTATAAAAGGATCCAAATATGCATAAAAATTGTGATAATTCAAATCCTTTTCACATTATGTAATAAATTTGACAATCCGAACATTGTATATGAAAAACATTACTCATTTTTTATAACAATTACAAAGGTACACAATGGTGTTTTGATGTAAAATTAAGAAACACACATTGAAATAATTTGGAGGTAATTTATTAAATTTGAAACCATTTTTGAAATATAGGAAAGGTTTAGTGATAAATTATTTTGAGAAAACTAATATTTCACAGAATGAAACCCTATAGAATTCACCATTTTTATGAATGGACACATGTATATGCACATCCATTGTAAATATGGAAAAGAATATATCCATGAACATATATATGAGAAGACACATTAATTTCAATGGTTCATTAAATAAAGAATAATGAATCATTAGAATGAAACACTAGATGTCAATCACATATTCCAAATCCATTAAGAGGCTATAAATACATAAAAATCACAATTCCATTATCTAATAATTTTTTAAAATTTCCACAAGTCCAAAAAAACATTGAATCACCCATTTATAATTGAGTGCCCATAATGTATTTTATCAAATATGTGTAATAAATATACATTGGATTAATATTGTTATAGCTAATGAAATAATCAGAAAAGCCCATTTTCAAAAAAAACTATCAAATTTATAAAACATGCCCAATTATATAAGAAAAACACAATCAAGAAGAACACTAGAAATAATATTTTTATAAATATTTATATTCACATGATTTTGGGAGAAATATCATGTATACTCTTATAATGAATCTAATGGACACAATCATGTTATATTCAGGTTCTTACATTATATTTTCCATATTACATTGAGAGGTCTCATGAGGCAAAACAACATTGTTTTTGGTGCATATGACTACACTTATCTATACAGTTTCATGGAACAACGCTTTGACACCATTTTATTTATATTAAATATTATGGATTACATTAGTATGAGATACTTATTTTATATATCCTTGTTTTCATTAATTTTGATGGACATTTAATGGTCTCAATTTAAATAATTCTTTAACTATTCATATGATTTATGTTTTGAATATGTTCCATGTCATGCATATATTTTAATAAATCGAATTTAATGTTTCCATTTATGATAATTTCATACTTACTTATTTTTCTATTAAAAATGATGTGATAAAAAATATATAAAAGTATATGGTATGTGGAGGTATATTTAGATGATTTTATTGGAATATAATAGAATATGTTATTTATTATATATGAAGTAAAAACTATCCATTAGATGAGATCTAAATTGGTTTATTATACATTTTATTTTTCATAATTATCTAAATCAATACATCAAAAATGTATTGAAAAAATATATAATGATGTATTTTAATTATTTAATGAAAATATGGATAGTTATGTTTGGTCATATGTAGTTTTTATTCAGGATTATATGTAAATTATGGGTTTATGACACCAGGCTTGTGAGTGTTGGTTTGTGAGATCATTATTTGTATCAATGATGGGGTAAAATAAATTTGGATACAATGTCGTTTTTAATGATAATATAAGTGTTGGTAAACTAGGATTGATCATAATATACAATGTATAGATAAGCATTGATGTCAGTTGAAGAAAAATAAATATTTTATGGAATGTTATACGATCACATTATTGAAAACTATATGGATAAGTTAAAGTGATAATTATAAGATAATGACAGAATTATGATATTTTGTTATAGTATAGAGTGATGCTTATACTCTAGATTAAATCCTTGTATATATATTATAAGTGGATATAGGATCTGGAATAGAAGTACCTCATGGAAATAACCTGAAATGGGTTGATTGGTTGTGAACACCATTATATCCTGGTACATAAAAAAGAGCTATAAATGCACAACTCATATGAAAGAAATGAGTTTTATGAATTGGTTTATCAAATAAAATTTAAAATACTTTTTTATAATTAAAATACATATTTTTACGTTTTAGGTCAGATTACAAAAATGAAAAATTTTCATTGATTATTAAGGATTGAACAAAGAGAATCATATGTTTGTATAAAATTATAATGTGTTGAAAAAAAAATTCATAGGGGAATAAATGTTAATTTTGATGTTCTTATATTCATATATTGATTAATATCATATTCATTTTACTATTTGGTTAAATGTGGAAATCCAAAATCATCTTGGGAAATGTATGCATAAAAAAACAACTGTTGTCTTATAATTGAAAAATATAGGATACAAAAAATGATCGAGGATTTATGTATATTCATGTTATGAAGTAAAAAATGATAGTTTTTGTATCCCATGTAAGCTACTGATAGAAAATTATTAATATAAACAAAATCATGATAATATTACTTATATTCAATATTGATTGATATTTGTCTTGGATATTTTGTTGTATTCCAAAAGCAATGTGGATTATGTGAGGAATTTCAGGACTATCCTTTATTTGATGTACATTAATAGATTAGAAATATTTATAAAATATTATTAGTAACAATTAAATGTGATTATATTTAAAATATATATTTTTAGGTTAACTCTATGATAACACATGATTAGGGGTTGGACTCTGCTCACTACGACAGCAACATAACCTTGCTGGAAGAGGCAAAAGCTGTCCACATGGGGCTCAACCTCTGCAATCAGAAAAATATGTCCCTCTCCCTTATGGAAATAGAATCAATGACCATTCTTAATTTCTTACACGATACAAGCTCTATGCCATGGTCAATCTCTTATATCATCAATACATGCAAGGGACTCCTCAACAACAAAGAAATTGTAACCCCTACATGGTGGTAGGGGAACAAAGTAGCAGATTATCTCGCCTCTTTAGATGTTCAAGGCTACAAAGTATCTTTTTTATCCAAAATTTCTTTTTTTAAGACTAAGGGGGTGAATTTGATTCGAGGGGACACCCTTGGTCTACATTACTTTAGGCACCCTAGCCTGTAGTGTTTTTACTTTGTACTTTCTACCTTTTTCTTTGTACTTTGATTTTTCCCTTGAATAAAAATGATAATATTGATAATGATCAGGGGAAGGAAAATCATATTTTTAATATTTTGTTGATGTTTACGTAATAAATGGTTTATTAAGTTCATGAAAATTTTTAATGATAGTAATTAATTACTTATAATTTATTATTGAGTTAATAAAAATGTGATACATGGTATTTGGAATGAGGTCTATCCCATATTTGATATGATGAAATATATTGACTAGTGTGTAAAATTATGTTTTCTTGGCTAATATCATTTAGGCTAAATGCTGGTGTCAATTTATAGAAGAATATATTCCATCAATATGGTTTAATATCTTATAGATTATGATTTTTTGGGGACATGTATATTTTTGTAATGAATGGTTAGGAGATATAAATTATTATGTATTTTATTTTATGATTGATTATTGTTTCTTGGGAATATATAAGAATCATAATCTATCCTCATAGAGTAATATATATTTCATACAAGAAGTTGCATCATAAATGATAAATATTTATTGAATATGCGCTCCTAATTTAACTAATATGTGATAATTAAAATTGAAATAACAAAATTTATTTTAGGAGATAGAATTTAACATCATAAGATATTAATATATGATAACATTGAATTAAGATAATATGATTTATAGATTCCTCCACTTGCAATATATTTGTAAAATTAAATCCCCTATATGTTCAAACTGTTGAAACACAAAATTTGAATTAGAGGGAAGGAATCTGATTAACCTCCTTATGAAATAATTTAATTTTAACATTTAATATAAACAAAATTTAATTTGTGTTACTCGAAAAAATAATATTATAAATTTAACATTGGAAATCTATTTTTCTAAATAATAATATTCGACGAGGAGTTGCTTCCAACTTCATGAAACACGTGATTATTAATGATAAAATATATTTCAAGTGAATTGTTAGTTTATTTTAAATTTATTAGTTGATAAAAAGAAATATTAATGAAATTGGTTAATATTATAATGTTTTATTTTCATATAAATATGTTTTTTCATTAAACATCACCTTTTTATTTAAAAGTTACATTCATAATATTTACTATATGAATATAATTTGTTTTTATTTATAATTTAAATGTTTTCATCAAATAATATTTTTGATTTTTTTTACAAATCCAAATTATTATGTGAATAGTGTGAATAAATTCTTTATAAAGAACATCACCTTTTTAAAATTATTATTATATAAGTATGAATTCAATATTGATGAAACCAATTTTTAAGACCAAATATGTATCATATATGTGTCTTTTAAAAATAAGAAATATTTTTTTAATTTACAAAGTGATATATTTTATTTTAAAACATATGTAATATTATCTAAATTTTATAATATAGTACGCATTTATAATATTTATTTTTATCAGTAAAATAAATTAATTCATATAAAATGTATTATAAATAAGAATAATTTGGTATATGTTATATAATAATGATCATTTTTTTCAAAAAGGATAAGGAAAATTAGTTAAAAATTACTGTAACATACCGAACTAGGTTCCAAATACTGGTGCTACAAGTCGGTTTATCAAATGACCTCATAAAAACCTCCCTATGTTCTAGATTTTTTAGAATAGAAATTAGGGAGTCATATATGATCTAGGTAGTATACACCATATTTATCATAGAAAGATACTGGAAATAAAAAAATAATCAATGGGAAAATTAATAAACTATGATAATTGATATAAAAACAAATAATCTCATGATGAATCTAAAAATAGGGAATGTGAACATAATTCATTGAAATAAATAAGTCATTCTATACAAGTTACATGTGTTTAATTGTATCCTAAAAAAGACGCAATGTCAAATCCCATGTAGGTCTCAACATAACGTATGGTTCACTCATGCATTACCCATTTTGAATAACTAATCATTCAACTGACATAAATCTCCTCCACTTATCATATTTTTCAAAAATGAATCTTCTTTGGGTACCAATCACATATCTTGATTAGGGTGTGAGTACAAATCAATAGTTAATGAACAATAGATTCTAAAGAAATATT
Source organism: Viscum album (assembly GCA_963277665.1). Taxonomy (NCBI): domain Eukaryota; kingdom Viridiplantae; phylum Streptophyta; class Magnoliopsida; order Santalales; family Viscaceae; genus Viscum; species Viscum album. The sequence continues at coordinate 1,874,708,800 of OY728142.1, read as the reverse complement.
CATTCTATAAATGTGTATGTACTTGTACAAAGAATAATGATAAAATTTAAAAAGTAAATAGGTTTCTCATTTTTTTATTTATTCATGCACAATATACCTACTTCATCCCATTATGAATTCCAAACTAGACACTATAGGGATATTACATTTCAGACTCTTCATACGCATTAATTTTTATTGAAATTTTATTTTCTACCATGGGGATTCAGAACATGTTACATTATCACAATAACATGAATTGTTAGTCTAGTATAAATTAACATTCATGGATCATGGTACTAAATAATTAGTCTGGAACCTCATGTGTTTCTATAGAATTAATCTAGCATCAATTCTCAATTTTGTTCTGGATCCTTAGATCTTTAGACATGATCCCCATGGTTTCTAGTAGGGAAATCCCCAAACCCAAAACTCATTGTTCGTATTAAAATATAAATATTCATTGTGGCCTAGATAATATGTCTAACACCCCATGGATAGTTGGGTAATCATTCAACCACTCATATAACATTCTTCACAATATCATAAATATATATATGGAGTCTCATTATTATTGACATTCCTGTCAACAATTCAAAACAAAGATCCCATTATCATTTCTAAAACATAGACACAGATTCATTACATTGATCTTAATGAACCACATGATCTATCCAACACTAATATATTTATCAAAAATAATTACTAATATTCTTAAACAATAATTGTTTTGATTATTAACCCAATAAACCCAATTATAGTACCACACAAAAACAATATATTTGAAATAAATATTCCCATTATTCCATATTATAAATTTTATGACACATAATTTAAGGTATATTAGCATACCCCATGGTTTTCGATCATTTCCAATCTCTAAATTCAAAATGTGTTTAATAGGATCCATGAAGGGTGCTAGAATTAAATTGGAATAAAATAATTTCTCTAATTTCAATGTAAATTCACAATTTCTAAATTCAATATAATAACTACTAACTCAATTTCATTTTTATGAATATGGGAATTACCAACTATAACAAATAATGTAGGATCATTTTTGGAAACTCGACAAACTTTATCAAATTATTTGATGTAGAATAGTCGATTTCACAATGGAAGAGAATATCTATGGTCAAGATCTCAGATCAAGATTCAATAAAACAAGATTCATTAAAAACATAATTCGTTATTATCAATAGGGGATTAATTCATGACTATTAAACAGGGGAAATGATTAAAGATATGGAGAGACACCCAATAAATAATGTCATCACATACTAGAGATGAGTGGTTTATCTCCCAAGGAATATTTCGTTCACAAATAAAGGAAATCAATGGGACTAAAAATCATCTTAGGAGACTACATGATCGTAGATAACCATATATGGTAGAGTGGGGTAATTATAGAAACAATAGAGGGGGTCAATAATTTTTAATATAAATTTTATAGAATTTAATAATATCTTTCATGGTTCCAAAGGTGACATGCATGGTTAGAAAAACCATGTTCCTTAACAAAATTCCCCCAATGAATGGGGTGATAGTTTTCTCCTAGGTGGGTGCATGAGGTTTTTAACTATGATCCAACCATTTATCCCCCTCTATCTAATGGTAAACCATTTCTAGAAGTGGTAACTCAATTTGGGTAAAATGTGGATATACAATGCACTTCCTAGAAACCCTCCATAGCTTAAAAAACACACTTGAACACACCAACGACAATATTAAACCATAATGTGATAGAAAGGGTGGTGAGATACCTATAATGAGTAAGAGAAATATCTATATGTTCAATATCACAAAATATCACTACATTATAATATATCATATGTGGGTTTTACCTACAATAATCACAAAGACATGCAGGTGAAATGGTTGCTCCTATGGGAACTCATACAACTCACCTCTCTTTTGTTTCTTCATGAGCATGACTATGTTCCCACAACACATAAACAATTGAAAAATTAATTACCAATATCACATTATCCTTGTGATATTCTACATGAATTGGATGATACTCAATGGATGAATCAGGCTTAATCTCAACATCATAGTCATCATTTACATGAGAAGAGATAGGGTGATACTACCAATGTTGGGAAAAATGAAAAATATTGGGCATATCCTAATAACATTATTGAAAGTCAAATTCATATGCTTTTGATATGATCCTCTACACAATATCAATACATCTCAAAATCCAATGCACCAATATTCCATACATCTGTAACCTATTATATTTTAAGCATGGAACCACCCATCAGAATAGACGATAACCCACTATGAACTAAAGTGTTCAATGATTCCAAAAAAAATATAACAACTATTTACATTGAGATGAATACATATGTATTTAAATTTACTAAACCTCCTAAAATATTTCCTATAAGAGAATAATTCCAAAACACTCTTACTCGACTCAATGCATCCGACATAATAGTTATCCACACGACCTTCTATATCGTTCATCCTATGGTTCCATCATAATACTATCATAATAAATAATTTTATTTGTTCCCTCAATGGGTGCTAGATATTTATTCCAAGATCCAAAAATTTCAAATGTGCATGTGCATATCATATCCTCCATCACCTGATTAGTACACAATGATTTTCATGTCTTTTAGTGGGTGAAAAACACACTCAAAAATAATTGGGTACCCAACACCACTTTATTCTATGGCGTAATCATATAGTATATCAAAAATCACGATCTAAATATTTTCTCTATAACACATTGTTAAATAGGATCACTCCCAAAAATATATATACCACAACTTTTCAACCTTGAATATTTCTCAAATTGGAACAAACTTGGATATACATGTAAAAGTATCCATAATCACCCACATAATGTTTATATTATGAGGTATCCATAAAATACCCAAAAAAATCTAGGGAACTGCATCCCATATCTATTTTGAAATGGGAAATAGATATAACATACCATTGGGTCATTGATGCTCATCCCTCCCCAGCTGAATGGTGTATCATCATTCCATAAAACACAAAATATGTTTTTTCATTCCTAGCATAAAATATTTTCTCTAAAGTTCATAAGATGTTTTGGTCAAATAAAGGTTCACTACACAATTTAATTCGTGTAACTCATCCATTAACTCATATAAAATGCATGTAAGAACAAAAACATGGACCTAAACACTGATTATCTCATCCTCAATAGAAGCCCAATTAGGAGGTGAATCCATACCCTCTAGGATTTCCCTTAAGCACAAATAGTTTAGATCATCATACTACCTCTCTTTGACCTGGCTCAAATGTATAGACTCAATTGATAAGGACACATGGTTAATATGTTCCTATCCCAATTGATCCTTTTAATAGATTCAACTACAATGGTAACTATCAACTACTGATAACTAGAATCCTAGACTGGATAGTTATATTTATTTTGGATCAAAGCATCGAAAACTCATATTACATTATATGTTTTATATTTTATATAGAACTCAATGAACTAGAAAATTTCAAAAAAATATATACTGATGAAGATGAAGAAATGATTCTATAAAAAATATGTACATTATTATTTTTGGGTTTGTATAGAAAAAAAACATTCACAGAAAAGAAAATTATTCCAACACATTAAAGAATAAACCACCACATACAACTAGAGATCATGTATAGAATAATACCATTCGTTTGGCCCCAAATTTCATGTTTTGTTCACCAAGGCTCAATCTCTCTATATAAACACTACCCCATGTCCAATAATGGATGACTAAAAGAACAATATATAATCATCACCCCTTATAGGTTGGATCATAATTGGAGAGGTATACAAACACGTCTTCAAATATCTGAAAGAATCTTCCCATGATCTATAAAATTTAAACATGATCCCCTTCTTGGTTAACCATGAATATGGTTCTTATAAATTTTCAAATTCCTGGTCGAATATCCGACAATATCCAACATAAACAAAAAAAATCAAGTATCAAAAACATTCATGGTATTCTCCCAATATTCAATTTCATATAATTTATATGGGACCAGTAAGAAATCTTTCTTATAGATGATGTCATCCATAAAATAGACACTTTTGATCCATAATTTAAACATTAATTTCTTGTTATATATACATTAATCTCTTAGTGTATTCATGATTATGTCAACATGTTGGTCATGATCTTATTAATTATTGGATAACTCCATGATTCTATTGAAAAAAATCACAAAATAATTAAAAAATGTGTCAAATATTTTTCAATGACCTGTAATGTTATAAATAAATTTTCCATTATGATTTAATGAAACTTATTAATCTGTAAAATGTTTATAGACACCACATTCACTATTTTTTTATTATAACCAATCAAATTTAAATCACCATTAATCATATTTACCATTAATAATTTGGCCATTGAATTGGGATCACATGATTAATATAAATATAGATTTTTAAAAAATATAATTTTCATGGATAAGGGAATTTATTGCCTCAACAAGTAGGATCGTACCTTATAAATATCATTTACCATATCTTCTAATGGTGATATAATCAAGGGTATTTTCCCATGAACACTCCGAATATTAATTCTAAAAACTTATTCATGGTCGAAAACATCTACGGTAGATTTTCATGCTCATTAACATCATGGGACAAACCATCTATGCTGAAGCATTCCATGAAATCCTCTCTATCACATAACTTACTATTAAGGTGTTTCAGGTTTATTAATGCAATATTCATCATGACTATAGAAATATGAGATTTAAAATTATTTTTTTGAGAATAATGAATATAATATATTCCTTTTAGTAAATGTTGAATTTATTGTAAAATTGGATATTCACATATTTATATATTTATTTTGATAAACTTTATATCATATTTGGAACCATCACATCAAAATAATCCAAGTATATTGTTTCTTAATTTTTTTAGATATAATAACTTTAATATAAGAATAAATTCCATATTAATATATATTGTGTATTATGACATTATAATGACCCATCATTGAATTATTAAATAATATAATTTTTATCCCTGACCAAATCAATGTATTATCATTAATATTATTTTATTATAATATAAAATTATTAAATTTATAATTCCATTATAAATCTTCCAAAATCATTAATATATTTAATGTTTTAAAATCATTTCTCAACGATTATGACTCACATCCACATATAAAAGGGTATTATTTTTATTAATCTCAGCTATTGGACTTATAACATAATTAGAAAAATCCCATATGCCACAGAAATTTGAAAATCCATGGGATGGTTTGTGGTTTTTGTTATTTTATTATATAGAGTTAAAGAACTAAATAATAAATAAATTCTCCTCATTCCAATACAATCCCACACATGATTCCACATATAACCAATAAAACTCTTAAGACCACAACTTCACACCTTATATCCCTATATAGTATCTTTATAAGGATCCCTCAACATCTTGAGAAGACACCATGAATTTTGAGTTACACACTCATGTATGGTATCCTCTTATTCTCAATATTATTAAATATTCTTCTTCATTTTCTGAGATTTTATTTTAATTTCCTTTGGATGGGGTGTGTTTTTCCGCATCCATAATACATACATTGTGATATATAGATGAGAATATTTCTTTTTGTCTATCATTATTAAATCCTATCAGAATTTATGTGCCACAATTATGCAATAGAAATTTTATCATTATATTCCATGCATAAAAATATGTATATAATATCCACTAACAATTATTTTCGAGGTCGTTCACCATTATTAACTTAAACCTATTTTATTGAGTAAATACATTTATATATTCCAATGTCTAATATATTTCTGGAAAATGTGATGAATAATGATTCCATGTTATATGATCTATGTTGAGAAATTATGTATGATAATTATCTGAAACATATGGGTAAAGCTAAAATTATTTAGTGCTCCAAATAATTGGGTAATGGTTTCACTCATGTTACATCATACTGATATAGAGAGTGAAATTGATTACTTTAAGGGACATGTTCAATTATGATTTATTCTCTTCTATACATGACCTATGTTTATGATGATGTGTTTTAAGTTGTTTTCACATTTTCAATTGTAATATTATTATGCTATATCATGACCTATATTGCCATTTTATTCCATATTGATATTACTACTGTATAAAATGTTCTACATTATGGCATGATTACTCACTTGCTGGTATTTATATCTCATTGTGTTCATAGGTGTGTACCCTATTTATCCCAAAAATTGTTAAAAGTCATGTAATATTATGAACATATTAAAGAATTTTTTAATAAAACTATAGTATTTCCTATTTTATGATGTCCTGTAAAGTCACTAATTCCCTAAAAAATAATAATTCTCATTATTATGGTGTTTTTAGGTTTAAAATTACATAATAAATCATATATTAATATCAAATAAATAGAATCGTTGTAAAAGATGGAATCAGAGGAAAATTTTTGTAATTCTGTTGACTTGGATTAGAAAACACTACGAGAAATGCCTAGGTATAAGACTATGTTTATGAAAGAATACAAAATTTCTTGTAAGTATTTATAATCTGGTTTATAAAGAAAATTCATCCCTATTTGGATATTTCAAATGTTTTTTTTCTGGAACAAATGTACATAGGGAAAACAACTGTTACAAGTTCTGTCAGGCCAGACTTAGTGTTAATTGGTACACGATAATGACCATTACTGCAGAGTTGGTTTGAAAATATCAGAGGATATTATTTTGTTAATTAATAATATCATTGTGAAACATTATTAATGGAAAAAAAATCCCATAAGAAGATAATTTATGAAATAAGACATTGATAATATTTATCAAAAACTATAAATTCCTACTTTAAGAAATAAATGTAATTTATAAACTCTTCCTTAAATTTATTTTTATTCACCTTATTTATTTAATACTTTAAAATAATCAGACCGAATTTTTGTATTATTATATACAATGGAAAAAAATAGAAGGAATCAAGTAAACCATCAATGTAGGGGGAAATATGATGACTACCCCAATGGGAAAAATAATTGTGAACATCATGAAGATACTATCTTAGAAAACATTGGTTTTGAATTGAATCGTGGATCTGGTGGATCATCCAAATCACCCCGTGAAATAAAAATCTATAATAAAGTCTGTTATGCGACAAAGGCCTCTGAAATTCATGGATCATCTGATCCCTTAATCGTGTAATAATGTATCCACTCTATGAAGAGGATCTTCTCCATCCTTCAATGATATGAGAAAGATAAGTTTATAATATTTTTCAATAATATGATGGAAGAAATTGATTAGAGGTTGATATTGACCAATAATATAGACCTTGAGGAAGATATCAAATAGATGGTGTAGAAGTAATTATAGAAAATGTTTTTCGATATATATTTTTCTCACACTCTCCAACATAAAATGGGAAGGTATTTTATTTCATTAAAGTAAATAGTCCACAAATATATTGGGTATTAAGAAGAAAATATCACAAAACATTAATAATATGACTCTAGATTTGACACAACCTCTGAATGCATGTCTAGCTCTTCTTTGGTGGGATACAACTTATTGTATGGAATGCCTAGTGATCCAATTCATTAATAGATATGAGGAAATTGTCTAATGTTACCTCAATGTTGAAATGGAGATCGATCAGTCTCAAGTGTATAATGGGGATCAGAAATAGTATTTGGGGATTAATTATGCTGTTCTGATGGATAAATCTAATGGTGATAATAAATTTAAACATCCCAGTTGTCAATGGTGTGGAATGATTATACCTATAAATTATGAATGGGGGATGAGAAAATGATTTTGTTCATGGAAGGATTGGAACATATGAAAAATTTCCAATATGAGAAACCGTCTATTGCACTGGAGGAATGGAATGATCTATTAATCCATCATTGAAATGATAATTGCTTTAACTGCAAGTAAAAATGTTAAATTTAAAAACAATACAATAAGTCAAGGGTTTTCAGTGACAACCAGAAATCTATAAGGTCTAATTGGAAGGATTCTTCCATAAAAACAACTGAGGTAGATCCCTGAAACATTGTTGCGGAAGGTATGGTAACTATTCATTCACTAATATTGAATTTGTTTTTTATATTTTTCTGAATTACTTAATATCATTAATGTTTTTAGAACTTTTAAATCACCACCACTATGCATGGAAGTGGTGTTATCTATGAGAACAATGAAAATCTAAATTTTTACCTCCTGAGTATATAAATCATCCCATGTCAAAAATTTCGTGATTAACATCCCATTGAGCCTTTTAATACTCCCTTGGGCAGTATATGATGCAAATATGGTCATTTATTAGATTTCCTTATATAGAGGCATCATAAATTTCAATGGGAATGAAATTACCCTATATATTGAGAATTCCACCCCAATTCAATACATGTATAAGGAGGATGATGATTCTTCATTATCACCAACATCTCAATCAATGATATTACATGCCAGTGAGCAATTGTATCTATCTCATATGATTGTTTCTACAAAATAAATACCCTAAAAACATTCCTATTATTAGGGAATATGTTGATATGTATCCCAATGAATATACTAGCCTACGTCATAGCCGAGAGGTTGACTTTTCAATCTATCTTGTTCATAGCATGATTAAATTATCTATGACTCCATATATAATAGTTGTTATAAATCTTAAGGAGATGAAGAAATAATTGCATATAAATTTAGATAAAGAGTTCATACGCCATTGTGCATCACTATGGTGTCATTCAGTCATATCCCTCAGGAATAAGGATGATAAGAAGAACAATTTTAATAATTAACGTGGGATCAACAAGATCATGCTATAGAACATGTATCCTCTCCAATATATTAATGACTTATTCAATACGCTATGTGGAGCAAAATAATTTTTGGGGTGTATTTTTGGGTAGGATATAACAATGTTAGGTCGAAGAAGTAGGATATCACTAATACTACTTTTCATACATGTTGTGAGCTATATGAGTTCATAATATGCCATTAGAACTCACAAATGCTCCTGAAATCTTAATGCAATTATTGAATATATCCTTTAGATATTTCCTTTAAAAATTTAATATGGTATTTATATTTTATATAATAATATACATTATTATAAAATATGAGAATGAGGAGGATCATATCACTATGTTGAAGACCTTACAGATGGATATGTTCTATTCCTTGTACAAAAAAATTGTTTTTTTATGATGGATGTTTCATTCATAAGGAATATCATTATAATGAATGATATATAAATGTACCCTTGATAGAGTGAAACAGTTGAAGGATGAGCATGACCAATATCTATGATGTATGTTCGTAGTTTCCTTTGAATATATGGGTGTTATAATTGATTTTTGAGAAATTTATCACCATTCTCAGACTCTGAAATTAATTTTTGGGAAATTTATCCATATTTTCAAACCCTTTATCATGATAACTCATGTGGGGATCAAATGTTTGGTATGGATTATTGTTAAAATATATTGAATGAGTTGAACAAGATTCATATCAAATTACATGTGCTCAGACTACCAAAAAGAAGATTACATTTCATAGTAATAAGTGATGCTTCAAAGTAGGGGTTGGTATATGTGTTAATATCGAATGAAAAAGTGTTAACCTATGCCTCAAGGAAGTAGAATCTTCAAATATTGAACTACTAAGAACATTTTATTTAGCTATCAATAGTGGTCTTACTTTTTTTGGAATTATCTCTTTAGGGATAAGCGTGAAATATATATGAACCATAAAAATGTTAATTGTATATTCATATAGAATGATCTGAATGTACACTATTGAAGGTGGTTATAGCTGATCATAGAATAAGACTACTCAATACACTACCATCATGGGAAAGAAAATAAAGAGGAAAATGATCTATGTAGACTGAATCAAGTAATTATATCATTGATGAAAATTAAGGGGGATTACATATTCTCATATATGAAAACGATGTTCATGGAAATCATAAAGGAATGAAAATGATCAATTATTTTAAAAATTATTGATAAAAATCCATTCAACAAAATATAATATATTATTAGTGAAATGATGTGGGAATTCAGAATAATATGTAAAATATATGGAAATAAAAATCCTTGGAGTTCAATATCTATTTAGAAAGAGTTGTGAGATTTGGATTATGACTATGTGCAGTATAAAATCTTATGATAAGGAAGGTGTTATTGGATGATTCACATATCTCATCCTTCTCCATCCGCTATGGAAGAAAAAATATGTATTGAGGTCTCAAAGGGAACAATTATCTTAGTAATTTGAAGAGGGGGACTTTGGAATATAAATCAAAATGTCTTGTATGTCAGCAGATGGAATTGGAATAATAAAATCCATTGGTATACAAGAACCATTACCCAAACCTATCTTATAATAGAAGAACATCACCATGGAATTGTTCATTGGTCTTCCGATAACATCAAAGAGGAATAATGAAATATGGGGTTTTGTTGAAAATCTTACAAATACATCACACTTCAATGCGATTTTAAAGGACGTATTTGAGGATAAAGAATCATGGATATACATCTGAGAAATAGTAAGGTTGTATGGACTACCACTATAAATTTTATTCTATAAAAAATCCACGATTCACCTCTATGTTCTATAAGACTCTCCAATATGTTTTTAATTATGGGTTGAATTTTAGCATGGATTATCACCCTCAAACTGATGTCTAATATTAGAAGACTATCTATAGACTTGACGAGACATTGAGAGCATTATCAATGGACATATATGGATGATGGGACAAACATATACCACTGGCCGAGTTCTACTATAAAAATAGTTTCAACTAAATAATCCTAGTTTACCACTATGAATCCATTTATTGAAAGTGGTATAGAAAACCATCATGATGAGATGATGTTGGGAATAAAATCTACTAGATCTTGAAATGGTCATGGGAGTTGTGGAAATGGTAAAGGGAAATCAACAACAGATCAAGGCAACTCAGATTTGATAGAAGTGATGTTTTTTAATCCTCAACATGAATTACAGTATTATGTCCAGACATGGTATTCAAACACTTGTCTTTATGGAAGTAATTCATAATATATTGAATGAATTAAAATATCAGTCTATGTTATATTTAACTATTTTAGATACTTGGTCACATTGGAGATGTCTCTTACCTAATAGAACACCCACCAAACATATTTCAACTATATAATGAATTCAATGTGTCCCTCTTATGAATGTACCTAGAAAATCCCTCACATGTACACAATATAAAGGTTGTACCAATTTGGAATTACCTATCCAATGTGAATCAGCTAGTTTTGATCCTAGATTTTGTATATAATGATCTACAAAAAATACAATGAACCATGTCAATGTTTTTAGAGAAACCACATGATTAAATAAGAGAAATGGGATATGAAGGAAGTGATTAAATATAGCCACCCTCATCTATTTTATTATGGGAAATATAATTTTTTTGGTAGAATTTTCCTAAAGGGGAATATTTAAAGGTCCCAAAATATTATAATTAAATTTGCCGTTTTTATTTAATAAAATGACTTAAAATTTAATATGGATATGGAAAGAAATATACTCTTTTATTTTTATTATATCCTATTTAATTTAAATGACTCTAAAGTGTCTTTACTATTGATAATATATTCTTTGAATTGTGATCATATTATTAGTAAAAATATATTGTTTAAAAAAATCCAATTGACATAGAAAAGAATTTATGTCCTCAACCTTTTAGAATATACCCTTTGAATCCCAATTATTGGAGTTTATGTTGTTGATGGAATCATTGGGATTTTCTCTTGAATAATCCCAAACTGTACTCCAACAACTTAAGCATGAGAAAAAAAAATTCCAGGAGAAGATCAAACCCATCGAGATCAGGTCCCAAACCATGTACGATGAAGCACCACATGAAAGCCGCACTATTAAGTATCTTAATATTAGAGAGTTTAAGGGTATATTAATCGTATATGTACCAATAAAATATAAATGTGATTTTGTAAATTGTTATTTATAGAATAATTAATATATTTTATGCATATTATCATTATTTTATAAGTGATTTTTTTGATACAATAATACACACAAAGTATTTTTTTGTGATATTTAATTTCAATTAATAAACATTATTTTGTTTTTTAATTGATTAATAAAATAATTAATAATCAAATAAAATATTATTATTAAATATTTTTTATTAAATATAAATAATAATATATTTTTTAGTAAGTCAAATATATTTTTAACAGGGGTTCAAAAATTATTATTTAAAAAACTATTTCTTAACAAATTCCAATTTTACATAATGTTATATTTAATATATTTTAATGATAATTTCGATAAAATGATTATCATTTTAGGAATAAGAATGTCAAAATTATCAAATGGTACGTGCTTTAAAATTTCTTCAGCTGGTCAAATTTTATACTAAAAAGTAAATTTTGAATAAATATACATTGTGTATTATGATATCATAATTAACAAAAAGTGATATAATAACTAATATAAAATGTATAAACATCCCAATATTTGTTTTATCTGTAAATTAAAGTAAATTTCATTTTATTATATAGATTTTATAAATCACTTGTGAATCCTCCTAAACAATTAATATATTTTAATGTTTTAAAATCATTGGTTTATGGGTTTGACTCAACTACAGATAATCAATGGAATTGTTTTAATAATTTCAGTCAACAAACTTATAAAATAATGGGGACCACTCACATTTGGAAGAAATCATTGGAAAACCATGCGTTGGTTATTGGTTTTGTAAATTTTATTATGTAGAGTCCAAAATATAAATAATAAAGAAGTACCCCTAATTACCAATATAAACCAACAAAATCCCCCATTTTTAATCAATAAAACTCCATGTATCACATTATTACTCTTAATTAACCTCTATAAAGTCCTACCAAGGAATCTCCAAGATCTCATGAAGCTCCTACAATGTATTTGGAGTCACACTCATGTAAGGGATCCTCTCATTCTATTCCCTATACAAGAACATCATTCATCTTAGGCCCTTTATATTTCAATTCCTAATTTCTAGGTGTTTTTTTCACACCCCTCTTACTGACCACAGAATGTATAAATAATTATAAAACCATTTCACTCTCATTATTACCGCTAATTAAAATTTATATTCCCACTATCATGCTGCAGAAATATCAATTTGGGATTCCATTCCAAAAAAATGTGTAGTAAATATCCATATAGAATTCCTATCAATGGTGATAACCTTTATTCACCTAAAATTATTTGACATATGACTTAAATTTATTTATTCAATAATCCTTATCACTGAATTAAATGTGACGAAAAATTATTCCATGTTTTATGATCTATTTACAACACTTAAACGGGATGATTAAATTGTTGTAATGGGTGTGACATGAATTATATAAAACTCCAATGTAATGTGTAATTTTTTGCCTTGTAATATGAAATGTTTGGATTGGAAGTTTATTTGAATTATTTATGGGACTTTTTCATCATGATTTCCTGGAATTAATTTTTGAAACATGCTAATGTTTTAGTATTTTATGTTCTTTTCACATTTACAATGTTAGAATTATCATGCAATATGATTCCTTATTATTCATGTTTCAATTATACTTCATTGATATACCTATTGGATAACATATTTTATCTTATTCCAGGATAATTACTATACTAGGATTTATTGCTCACCCATTTTCTCATTAATGTACCTAGGTTATCCATTTTTGTTTTAATATAATTTGAATATTATGATCTTGTTATGGAAGTTCTCAATATAGATGATGTATTTCCAATTTTATGTTTTTATTTAATGTACCTAAATCTCATTGAAACTTTACTAATATATCTTATAGGTTGCATTAAGTTTAATATTATGTAATAAATCATATATTATTTGGAATTAAATATCATGGTTGTTTTATAATTGGTTTTATAGGTCTATAAACACAACATGAGGGTTTTTAAAACAAATAGTCATTACAATGAACTCATACATTCCTTACCTTCAACTAAAATATGTGTGTGGTATATGTGAATGAAAAATTAAAAACTGATGATAACTGGACCATAAATCAATATTAATAGAACAAAAAATTGACCCATAGCTAGTAAAAATTATCATTGATACATGGATAAGGATACCAGTTCTTAACAATCATTATATTTAGCTTCTGGAAATTGATTGTCACTCGTAACAGTCCAGCACCCTTCATGGAAGAAATAATAAATAACACTAAGGTTTCATATTCAGATGAAAAAATTCCTTATCCATCAGGTAATATAGTTTAGTAATAATATATTTAATCTCTATTGGAAACATTTAGTAATATAAAATGGAAGATAGTTCAATCCCTGCCATGAGTTCAATTGTGAATCCAAAATCTCTAATAGTTATAATCCTTTAGAAGTACTAAGTTAAAAATTACTAAAATTGATATACTATGGGTGGAAAGGAACTATTGTACACATACCCTAAAATTCAACAATTTCCTAAAAATTTGGTGTTGAACTCCACCATTTTCTGTTGAACTGGACTTACATGATATGCATAAATATCCAATTCTCCATGGTGAAAATAAATATTTCCCTTCATTTACATTATAGTTACACACCAATGGTAACAATTGATGATGGATAAATATTATATCAATGAATTCATACCGATAATAAATTCATGAACAGAAATTTCAAGTGCATAATGATCCCAATGTAAATCATAGTCACCATAATTAGGGGTACATCACTTATATTGACCGATTTCCATTGACCATACACCTATCAATGTGTCAATTTTTATAACAGTACTAAAAAACCTCCATAAAACACAAAACCTTCACACATTGAAAATTTATTCAATAATGAGATGCTCCTATATCAAATAATGTGCGGAAAAAATAGATGCTACAAGAATAGTACATCTACTTATCAATTTCCCAAACTCCATATAAACAATTGTAGGTTGAACTGTATGAAATTGACTAACCACTATTAACTGTTCGCCTATTTTTTCTCTATGTTCTACACATCTGTAATAATATGGGATCCCTTTCCCCAGTGTCCCATGTCCTCCACCATTGCTAGAATGACTAAAATATCGCTAACCACCTAACTGATATTCGGTATAATACCGCCTTCTAGTACTCTAGTTTAGCATATCTCCTCCAACACTACCCATTGGTAATCAGTTCCTACAGTACCTCAATATGTTTCCCATTTTAACACAAGCATGAAACACCACTAGTGGTTGAGGAAATTGGATATAAATGTGACCAATAATACAACACTATGTGATGAAAATTCAAATTTTTTGGTGATTAATTGATCTTTCCTATTAATTTATTATCTTCCACTAATCTGGTGGGAATTATTGCAACATTGATTCTAATCCTTAGAATACTTATCCCATGGTCATCCATAGGAATCCACTTGTAATACATTGGAAGACTCTTCTATGATCGACTCATAAAAAATGGAATGATTAATTACATCAAAATGACATTTTCCAATATAATATATTATTATATGACTTAATATCACATTGATGAACATCTTAAAAAAATATCTCTCCCTAACTGGCTCATCTCATAACAATGATGGAATAACGCGCTTAAATTTTTTGATGAAATTATACTTGTCCATATGTTAAATTATAATCATGGTAGATCACATTATCTCAATGACCCAATCCATCATAATGGTCATTGTGTACTAGTGTTCCATGCATTTTCCTTAGAAGTACTTCCATACAATTCTTTCAAACTTCACAAACCATGCATGAATATCCCACAATTATTTTCTATAAATACTAACATATAAGTAACCAATTTGATCCTTTCTCTATATGTGTCTCTAAATGGCCATTAATTTTATGTATTGAATTAATATAGAACTCAGATTCTCTTGGTACACCTTCAATGGTAATGGTTAGAGGTTACTGCATTTGGAACTCTTTAGTAAGATAAAATATATTCTGCATAGCCTACCCAGGGTCACATTCCATGAATGGCATAATGTAAGAAGTGTTCTCATGAAATGATTCACCCACCCTTTCACCATGAATTATCTATGCGTCAGATTTATCTACTAGATGCACATTTACATAAATTTATTACTATCATCCATAAAATAATCATCTCCCTAGAGTAACTTCACTACAATTCCATGAGCATATCTTAGGACATAGAAAAACATTAAAAAAAATAAAAAGAGTTATTCAGAAAATAAAATGATAAATTATCCCACATATAATTTTTAATAGACAAACTGATGTCCCTATCACTACCTTCAACCAACCGTAACTAGGGCCGTGGTTATCAAAAGGTAAATAACTTTTCATAATTTTTAGGCCCTAATTAGATACATCATTTTAATATTTTTCTATTACAAAATTTAACATCATCTAACAATTATTATTTAATTATTAGTAACCAATTCAATATTTTAACCAAATAATAAAAATAAATTTCATTTCCCAAAAAAACCTTATTTTATTTTAAGTGTGTACCTAATATGATGTTTGTCACACAAAAATATGTGTGACTATAATGATTGATTCATAAACAAAACAATTTCCATATCTTTTCGTGAATAAAATATCATAATGAATAACATCACACAAAAATTTAATCACCCAGGGTGAAATGATAGTCATCAATAACAACAAAGAATAAAAAAACAATCCCAAAGTGGGTACATAGTTTTTCTTGCACACATGGGTAATCTAACCTAATTCACAAGCATGTGATCAATCCTCAACTAATCCTCATATATTATATACTAATCCAAAATTTTAATACTACTAATATTAAATAATAAAATACATTATATACAACATTGTTAAATCCTATCACAGGATCCACATACTGGAGCCCCAAGCCGGTTCATCACCTGACCTCATGAACACATCCCCAAACACTAGAAGCATCAGACTAGCGGGAAGTGTCTATTATGAAACTTTTGGAGACTATTATACATTTATCCAATAACGAAAATGGTATTAAAATAAAATAAGAAAAATTAATAAAAAATGAAAATCAATAAAAAAACCATACATCACATGATGAATCCAATCATTGGAAAAATGACCATTAAATATAGATGTTAATATTTCATGCTATTAATGTGTCATGTGTCTATTGAAATGAAAAAAATGAAAAAAATTCAACTACATTGTATGTAACAAAATAATATCTAGTTCCCTTATCAATTCATCCTTAGGAATCACGACAAATTCATGTATCATTGGGCTCATACCATTATAATGGGTTGTAATCATGAAGTACACGTAGGTAGTAAATATGTTTCCTAATTTTCTGGTGTAAAAAACCAAATATTCCCCCACTATTGGAATTTAAATAAATATAAAATCAATAAAAATGTGTTATGATATATAATGAAGAAATATTAAATGATTTATGTAAACTTGTTTCACATTTTGTATTCATTAGTCAATAATATCATACATACGTCACCATGTGATGGTGTCTAAACCATAACCCATAGGGATTTAACATTTTACTATTTTAATGGGATTTAATTATTTAATTTCACTAAAATTTAAATTATTACCCTAGAGTGTTTATCCAGGTACCATTTTCATGGATACATGTCATGGTAGTCCAACATCAAGTAGCATTCAGGAATCTGGGTCTAAGACCATGAGTTTGGAACCCCATGTGTACTTGAAGCATCAGTCCAAAATCAATTAACATTCATGCATCCAGGTCCTATATAATCAATCTATAACCCCATTTGAACTTTTATAATCACATAACACCCACAAATAATTTCTCACATTCAAATATAAATAAGAATTAGTGTCCTAGAGCATCAGAATATCACCCCATTAGAACATGAATCTTTAGTCTCATACCCATAACTAATTGTTCACATTAAATAAATATATATATATGAAGGTTCACCATTAGTGAAAAAATTTAATCATTTACAACAGGTTGCACCATTTCTTTTATCGAATATATCCGAGGATTCATTTTTTATTAAAAGGATCAATATGAGAAATACCTCATTAATCAATTGATCATTAATCATTACTTTTTACATTAACCCTTTGAGGATATGTTAATCATCCCATTAAATTTTGTTATCAAATCATTAAAAAAGAATTTGATTTAATTTCATATTCTTATTATTCACCCTTTTAAATTTCATGAATCATTATTTCAAGGATATTGGAATACCCTAGGGGTATCAATGATGTCCATTCTAAAAATCTCAAATGGGGCTAATGGAAACCATGAATGGTCTCAAAATACCATTATAATGAAGAAAATTATCATAATTTATGATAAATTTCAAAACATGGAAGGGAAATTGTATAAATAAAAAAATATATTATTATAATATAATGGAAATCATAAATTAGACCACCTCTCTAAGTATCATTGTTGAATGCATTCTGAATATTAGCCCTTGATAAGAATTTGAATGTTCAAATTATCAATGAAATATCAGAACTTGGAGGAAAACATGGATCAATAATTAATTAAATAAGTTTCATTAAAACATATATTATTACCATAAAAATGGAGAAACGTATCTCACTTCAAAGGGGATGAAATATAGGTGTGAGTGTCCCAATAAAATATGAATCGTGTACTAGAGATGTGTTGATCTACTTCCACCTGATATTTGATTAACAAATGGAGGAGTTTTAATGGCCTTGAAATCCTCTTCCAATCCTTAATGAGTAAGGAAATATATATTACTCCTATTTGGGTGATTAGGTATATAAATAGGGGTGGGTAGGGGTTATCTGCAAATATTAATCAAATATTTAGAGCATTTTAAAAAAATTCACATGTCTGTTTATGGAAATCATGATTAGAATAACATTTCACCATAAACTTGAACTACTATTTTATAGGTTGAAGGGTCTATCAATTTCATGACAATATTTTTTTATCCTTTCAACAATGATGAGATATACAATTTCTAATGGATTACCATTTCTAAGGATGGGAGTGCAGTTTAGGAAAATTGTGTTCCAATAGTGATCTACATAAGAGACCTCCAAATACTTCCATAACAAATACAAATTCACTCAACCACAGACCAAAACAAATTCATATCAAAACAAGTATAAATATATACTTATAATGTGTACAAGACATTTATAGATGTTTGTGATCATACAAATTGTTTGTAAAATAAAATTTAAAATGGTCAAAGAAATAATTCAAAGAGTAATGATCACAATAGATATTAAAAACATGTAAATAACAATGTATACTCGGTTTTGAAAATAATTATCCTTCCACATAGTCTATTACAAAATTTCCTGATTGATATTTCTGTTCTAACATGTGATTCTGAAGTATTTGGATAAAATATTAAAAACAAATAATTCAAACCACTTATAAAATGCCACTAACCCCATAAAATAATTGCAATCCTATAAATTGTCTTCCTTATAAAATTTATTGAATTTATTGATATCCAATAATAATAATTCACTCATATAATATTCTGGTCAAAAAACGTTATCCTATTATATCCATTTCAATGGGTTCTTATAAGTTAATTTTAAAGTTCTAAATATGAAAAATATTTTCTACTTAACATCAGTCATGTATATTATTTATAATAAAATTATAATTTTAAAATATCCATTTAATGAAATAAGTATCGGTAATATTCTGAAAGTAATTATTCAATGTTAATAATCAGTAATCACCTTTTCCATTTTCTTTAAAAAAAATGAAACTATCATTCATAGGTTATGTGGACTACCGCTAGCATAATGAATTTTATTAACTTTACCAAATAGAATTAATAGTAAAATAGAGGAATATAATAACAAGTTATGATATTTAAATCATCTATATTATTGTGATATAATAAATCTCAAATCTCCGTTATCCTATTCTGTAGAAAAAAATTATCGACCATAAATTCATGTGCACTATCGCCCTCTTTGTATGATTTTTTTTGTTTTTATCTACCCCAATAGTCAATAGAAATAAATATGAAAATAAATATTAAATAAGATATTATGATAATATTATGGGTTTTTATTAAAAAATTGGTATTATAATGAAGATAATATCAATAAATTATTATCAATAATTCAATAATTTAAAATGATCGCACTATGATGAAAATTGAATCTTATTTATAATAAGTGACTTTAAATAAATTATATTCTCTTTTTAATTCATTAAAACTATGATATATCTCACTAAAAAACATCAAATATTCTCATTATTCTTATGGTTCATTAATATTAAAACAAAAATACCTCATAATCATCCACTAATTATTGTAGGTTCATGTTTTCATTGGTCTAACCACAAACATGACCAATACAATGAATGTATTCCATGAATGAATAATATAACATAGTTTTTTCAATAATATGATTTTAATATATAAATATTTTTATGTGTTCTGGTAATTATTTATCAACATTAAAGTCATAAATATAGAAAACAAATTATGATCATTATTTTTTTTGAAACATGATCATCTAAAATTTCATCTTTCTAATTTGTAACATAAAATGCAATAGAATGGAAATAATTAAGTATAAACTATCATTTAACATCATTTATAGTACCTTAAATGATATAATAATGACTTAATTTTGATAAATGGAATATTCCAAAGACACTTTTGTGAAACTATTTCATATTGATGATGATTACTTGCACATGCTGCAGAAAATATATTAAAACATAAATAATATGTCTTTATATATAAATGATACTAAATTTGGGGTATAAATGTTTATAGTTATGAATAATTTTGTTGTTTTATTATTTAATGTTATTAATTTAATAATTTATGAGATTTGGTTCATTTATAGGATGAATTGTTACTTAGGTAAGGTTTTTTCACCTAAAATTCCTCTTTTAGAGAATTCAACTGTAATATGTGCATAATTTAATTTATATGAGAGTAAATACTTACTTATATAGATATCATATAATGTATAAAATTTTAATCATGTTGTTTTCATTAATTACAATACCTCAAATTAAATGGGATTTGACTACAATTAGACTCAAGCAGCATGGTTTCCTTGTCTCATAAAAGTATTCCTTGATAAATGTTTATGTTATTCCCCAAAATTTCCTTTTAATGGTGTATGAAAAAAAAATGGATATATAATTATCATTTATTTTTATATATCATGAAAATAATTTTTTATATTATATCATTTTCATGAAATTAATTTTAGAAAATTATTAAAAACATTGTTCTGGTTTTGGTAACCCAATTTTCATTCATTGATTTATGATGGTTCTCTAAGACATAAAAATTGTTTAAACTATACCATTTATAACATAATTTATCAATATATTGATTTTATGATAATTTTAATTTCTACTACATAACGAAATGTTTTGGAAATATTTCTCACTTAAAGGAGCATGTTTTCCATAAGGGATATTGATAACTCAAATCTAATTTTATTGGGATATATTATTTCCTCATAATGTTATTTCTTTTATTAATGGAGTTTTACATTATATTATATAATTATCTTTTATTGAATAATTCTCTTATGTAAAATTACTATTTAGTTAAAAAAAATTTACTATATTTTTACAATATTGGTTTTATATAAAGTTAATTTATTATTCTAAAAATGTTATCTTATGAATAAAAGGTTTCATATATTGATCCATATTTTTTGAAAAAAATATTAATTATTTATCAGGGATATATTATTGAAAATATTTTTAAATTTTATTTATTCACTAATCATTCCATTTAACATTTGAAAATTTACCTTTCAAAGTGAATTGTGAAATTTTATTTTATATTAGTGTTAAAAATTAATTCTAAAAGCACTTTTGTGTTTTCCATTCCATTGTCATTATTATTATCTAATTGATTTACCAAAATGGTATTATTGATTATTTATTAATTCTTTAATATATATATATATATATATATATCACTCTGAGTGTTGAAGTCACATAATCATATTTTTTTGTTTGTGATCCAATGATTTATGACACCGTGTAAGGAATCAATTTGTGGAACTGTATTTCAGTTTTGTAAAAATAACTCTCTATTTCCTTTTATATGCTAGAATATAATTCATTGAAACCATCCCTCTTCATTATATATAAGTATTATTATCATTTTATTTTATAATTTTCATAAATATATAATCGTTAAACTATAATGTGAGATTATATAATCATAAAAATTTATAATTGGAAAATTTTTACCTTGAAATAACGTTTATTTATTAGATATGGAGTTATGGAAACTACAAATGAGTATTTCTTTTAAAACATGTTGAATTTTTTTAATATCCCATTAAATTAATTGTACAAGTATCCATGTTTTTATAAGGACCTGGCCTTAAACATTACTTATTATTGAATTAAATAAATAATTAACATTGATGATCTTTTTCTATTTAGAGTTTTAGAGAATTATGACATAACTATTACATCTCAAAGGTTACAAAGTAGACAATTCTACTCAGCTTCCATTTTATTTCACAAAAATAAAATCTCTTGAACAAAAGATTCATGTCTAGTTCCTTGTTTTAGACAGCCTAACATCTCCTGGATCTCATCCTTGACCCTATTCAACTTTATGTCCTGTGAAAAACATTTTAAAAAAACATGGGATGATCATAAAAAGCTCAGTAAGGGTTATAACAATACGGAAATAAGACATTAGTCCATGTATACATAAGAATAAATGAAATCATACTTTACTCATAAAGCATAATCAATTTAACTTACCTCATGAAATCATAATATTTACGAATAACTCATAGAAATCATAAGACATAAATTTAACATGAGTCATTCATAACATTCTTATGTAGGGATTAAACCTCATGGTTACATTTGGAATACCCATCACATTATATTCCCTAAATCTCTTTGGAGAAACCTTAGCATTTAACCCCTTCTCGTTACCCAATGCATTGGAGAGATATATCGAGCTCACCCGCCCTTAGTTTATCATGGAACCACCCGTTTTCATAAACAATTCCCAATAAAAAAACATAATCATAGATCATAACATAATAATAAAGGAAAGATAACATTCCCACATTGTAATAACAATTTAACATTTTTAGATATTGAAATAATGAATCCATTCAAAAAAACCATATTCAAAACCATTTAAAACATTTAATAAAGAGATATTTGAATCAAAGTGTCCCATACCACCTTGAATGTTTTAAAATTTTAAAACATTAATATCCTTATAAAAAAATCTTTAAAACCATTTTGAAAACATGGATATTAATAAGAAAAAATCATTAAAACATTTAAAGCGATATTTTAGTTAAAGGGTTTTTACCAAAATTAGAGACACTTGAATACAATAATTAATGAATAACTTTTAATCCAAACTTTATAATATCATGAGAATAAATGTATTCATTATATAATATTCCAAAAGAAATTATATACACCATATAATAGTGAATTTGTGCATAACAACAATGAAGTCTCAATATAAATGTAAAATGAGATGACATCCCTTATAAAGAAGGAATCCTTAAATTAAGGATAAATCATACTCAAAATTATGTGTGATAGATATAAATACACCCAATATAAGTGGATATTAAGTTTAAAACAATCAAAGTTCATTCAAACATATTCAAAGGATTACATATTCTATAACTACATGTTGAACACAAAGAAATCGAAATTGTGATAAAAAATTCCCTTGGTAAAATTCGACTGCATAACAACGTCACTTTAAATTTCATAAAATTAGTTGATGAGAGAGAAAATGGTATCTCATCACTTGGACATAAAATTTACATCAATAAAGATATAAAATAACATATCCCAACATAAAATGATGTTTATTGAAAGACATAACAAAATAAGTCTTTTTAAAAGAGGAGTGTGAAAGGTTCCCTTAACGATTTGGGTAACTTTCGAAACGTACACCCCATGAAAGAAGGGTCATACAATGAAGAGTTAACTACCCATAAATGAGATTATATTATATAAATATTAAAATAATGGGTAGTATATACACCACACAAAAGTAAATAGTGGCCAATGTAGCATGAATCTCACAGGAATAAAAAGTGAGATGAAAATCTCCTTATGAAAATTCGGCAGCCTAACGACGCCACATAAAACTTCTAAAAATGGATTGTTGAGATAAAATTGGGTCTCTCATCATATTAACATAAAATTTACAGAAAGAGGAATATAAAATAACATCCCCAACATAATAAAGAATAGCTTAAAGTGGGTTACATAAAAAGAGTAATTAAAAATAAAGAGAGAGGTAGGATCCATTACCTCAAGTCTGACTTGTCTTGTTCATTTCTTTATATTCGTGAATAATAAATTTTGGTAAATTTATAATTTCTTAATGTCCTCCTTTAAATATTATTATTCCGTTTATATCATATATTATAAAGTTATAATAATTGGTTATGTGAGTTCATTTCAGATGTTTTTGTCGATGTTTGGTACATGAGTCAAAAATGAACTTGTTTGAAAATGATTGTCCATGTAGTTATAAGTAAAGAATCTCCAGAATAGTATTAATGATTTAAATATCATATATATCTATTAAATATTCATTTTATACTATTCCATTAAATTTGGAGATAAAAATAAATGAAATGTACCGTTCATGGAGATGGTAGGCCGTACGTACGCATGAACGCTACTTTCATTTCTTTGACATATTAATAGAATTAAAAATAATTGAGAGATATATATATTATAATTACATTAAAATTTATATGTTTTATAGGTCACATAAGTTCATTAATTACATTCTTTATACATTCCATGTATTGCATGAACGAGTCACATCACTTGAGGGGGCGGTAGTCCCCACTTCCTCGTATGAAATTATCGCATTTACACAACATCCAAAGCATAAAGGTATGTTTTAAATATAAAATAAAGAAGAATATGGAAAATAGAAATACCATATATATCATATATAATATACAGTGACTTCATAATGGCCACCATAAATGGTGTTAAGAGAAGATTGAACAATCATCGTTTCGTGAGGTAGTAATTCTCCATCCACAGAAACAATATGTTCTTTAAACTTTAGATGGAGGTGTGTGTAAGTGTAGCTAGAATAATTCAAATAAAAAATCCTAGTATATTTAAGATACTGGTTTTTTTAATAAAGAAAGAAATAAAAAGAGTTTAGGGGTTTGTAGAAGCAAAATAAAACAAAAGAACACAAGTGAAGACATTACCTTTAAATCAGGTAACTCCTCTTGGTTTGAACCAAAAGGGTTTATTGAAGAGCATTCTGCCAAAGGTGAGACTTAAATGATGAATAGAGGGATATTTAGAGTTGATATTTTCCGGTTTTGTCCGAGCCAAAGTCTTGAGACGTGTGGGTAAGGCAGTAGAGGTTGGGGCCTTTTTTAAGAGAAGAGGAGGGGCACTCTTGGAATGTTATAAAATATTACTTTATTATAAAATTATTTTCGGATTTTAAAGGTCCCAAAAGGATATATTTGTAGGATAAGGTGATAAGGTTTCAAAATCCAACCATCCAATAGGTTTTTGACAAGTTTAGTACTTAGATTTCACCCTATCTACTCATTTTATTTAAATCGTTCATTTATGAGGTAATCACTGCATCATCGCAGTGTCATAAATAAAATAATTCATTTAATGTCTAAAAATTATTAAAAATTATCATAATATAGGAAATCAATGTATATTTATAATTAATATTTATAGTCAAAAATATGACTTGTATAACCCCATGTAAAAATAGTTTTAGTAAAAAAAATACATGTTTGTGACATTTTAAGTTTAACTTTAATTAAAAGTTATTAATGTCAATTTTCAACTAAAGTGGCTCCATGGGGTCCCCAGGTTGACCCATGGATTTTATTGGTCAGACATGACTCATCCAATAAGTTTAGGACAAGTGTCAATGGAATTTCATATTATTATAACATTATCTTTATCTTAAATTACAGTAATTACCTCTAATTGTGATTAATAAAACATAAAAGTTACTATTCACCATAAAATTATTTTAATCTCACTGAACCACATTTTACTTGTTAATGACAACCATGTATGTTGGATTTTTGAAATTCAAATCACAGAATTGGTAAAGTTTCATTTAAATGAAAAAACAGTTTCTTTAACTACCACTTAGTGGTTTCACTCTTCATAAAAAATTGATGTTTTTCCGAAAAATACCATAAATTCACGCTAAGATATATTTGATATTCAAATTAAAAAATGATTTATATTTTAAATTATTCAAAATATATTAGTTTTATTAATTAATTTAATAATTCATTCCGCTGTCAAAATAAATAGCATGTTTTTAAGAAACAATATCTATTAAAAGATTGACACTAGTTTAAGTCCAATTTCAAAGTGAAATTAATTCCAATGAACCCATTAGATTAAATGGTAAAAATATATTCTAAATAAAATTTAATATCAATTTAAAATATAATCTATCCATATATATAAATCAGATAAAAAATAGGTTTTGAATTAAAATTCAACATTTTCACTAAAAATGATCTTTATCGGAAAAATAACAAATATTTACACAAAGTAAATTTTGATGCCTATATTCTAAAGAAGGATTTTATTTTTTCAAATACAACATATAAAATTTTCAAAATTATATTTAAAAAGGGTTCTCCATCAAATGGCGGTTAATCGACCTTTTAAAGAATATTAGAAGATTTATGCTTAAAATTGGATTCATTTGCATTTTAAGCCTCTAACATTTATTGGATAAATGTACAAATATTTATCAAACATATGTAATCATTTTGTAGTTATTTATGTTCATTCCCGCCATTACAATGGCTAAGAGTTACCTATTATAATATTATTATATTATTAGTGTGTAACATAAAATTTCAATGAAACTCGTTGTTGCGTATTGGGTACGCCATTGAGCATAACATTCCCATTAATGTAGTTTTAACGTTTTATTCACAAATATTGATAAACATGAGAATGTAATATTATTTATTTACCTGGGATGTTACATCCTTCCCCCCTTTTGGGAATTTCATCCTCACAATTTCAAAATTAGGCTTGGAAACTTCATTGAAAGTCCCACATCTGAACAAGAGTCAGTAAAACTATCACATTAAAAGAAAGGGAGAGAAGTACAAAGGTCACCCGAGTAAACCCATACTCGGATTACAAGTATGAAAATATGGATATGGAGGAGAAAACAAAGGGTCATGTTCTAATGGAGAGTGATAGTAAACATGTCTAGGACAAAGTTAACCACAAGAAAATCACAAACTTGTGATGGGTTAAACGGTATTCGATTCCCTAGTAGGAAAAGTTAACAGACAACATTTTTGATTTAAGTTACTCATAATTGAGGAATTTATTTTTGAGCAGAACTAAATCATAATGAAACATAATTTCTTGTCACGAAGACATTCAACTTTTACTAGATTCCTTAATCAAACTCATATTTTCTCCAAAAGACGAGTATTTAGGAAGACTTGTTCGCATTAAGAGTAATATAATCAAATTCTTGAGAATCACCTAATCCACAAAAGAGAACTATAAATTTCACATGTCTTTAGATCTTAACCAAAACCAAACCAAAAAGATTAGTATGAGATCAGATAATACCCAAAAAGGATATTTTTTTACAAAAATAAAAACTACTCCTAATCCCCAAAATTTGTCAAAAAAAACCC
Source organism: Viscum album (assembly GCA_963277665.1). Taxonomy (NCBI): domain Eukaryota; kingdom Viridiplantae; phylum Streptophyta; class Magnoliopsida; order Santalales; family Viscaceae; genus Viscum; species Viscum album. Next base: position 1,874,681,166 of record OY728142.1, on the reverse strand, counting down.
AAAGTTCAACGAAGACCATTCAATAAACAATTTGTCCATAAAATTCTTCAAAGTAAAACCAACTAAGATTTAAACCCAAATATTTGAAGATTTAATCAAATAGTCTCCCAAGGTACAAATTAAAATTTATCTCCAAATAACATCAGTTGCTCTTAAAGTCTCATACTGAAAAGTAATTAACCTAATCACATATCCTCTCTGATAGATTAATAACTTCCATAGATAACCCAAAATCAACTTACTCTTAATTCATTAAATCATCTAACTAAAAATAATTAGTCAAACTAATGAGGGACTTCACGTAGTCCAGTGGTAGGCGATAAATACCAGTCGCACATTGGTTGTGGGTTCGATTCCCGCGGCTTTGTCCGACGCGACGGGTTGTCACATGGTCTACGTGTTGTCCTTTTTCCAAAACTATATAATTCATAAAATATTCCCCAAAACGAGATAAAATCTTCAAAAATAACAATAACATAATTTAACCTCAAGTTTATCTCATGTCGTTCATATTCTATCATAACGTATAGTAACCCATAATTACCTCAAAAGTAAGGATCATATAAACCCTAATGGTCACCTTTATAATTATTAGCTGGACTTCCATGTCAAGTTGGTTCTCTCATACATGATGCATTAGAGAACTCACCAAGGATCAAGTGGTTAATCATGACTCCTGATAGTTGGTTTAGAATAACCACAAGGTTTCTCATTGAATCCCCCATTTCATCAAGTCTCTTAATCAGAGAACCACCACAGTTTCCTTCAAACCCATTGTCACTTTGGTACCTTCTAGATCCATCCATTTACTAAAAATAGAAATGTCAGGGTGAGTATATCAACAAAATCATTATGTACTAATGAGGAAGATAAACACTAAGATATACTTATCCAAGTTATCTCAAACTCATTCCAACCTTCAAGAATAACAACGACTCTATCTAATATAATAACCATTATGGTTATAAACAAATTGTCTCTTAACACTCTAGCCTCTAAAGTTATCTTATCCATCCTTTGATACAAACTATAAGGACTCTACCTTAAACATTACTTATTATTTATTTAAATGAATAATTCAAATTGAGGATCTTTTCATGTTTAGAGTTTTAGAGAATTAGGACATAACTATTACAACTCAAAGGTTACAAAGTAGACACATCTACTAAGCTTCAATTTTTTTCAAAAAAATAAAAACTTCTAAAAAAAATAGTCATGTCTAGTTTCTTGTTTTAGATATCTGGACATTTCCTTGATCCCATCATTGACCCTATTCTACTTTATGTCCTGTGAAAAACATTTCAAAAAAACTTGGGATGATCATAAAAAGCTCAGTAAGGGTTATAAAAATACGAAAAGAAAACAATAGTCCATGTTTACATAAGAATCAATGAAATCATACTTTATTCATAAAGCATAATCAATTTAACATACCTCATGAAATCATAAGATTTAAAAATAACTCATAGAAATCATAAGACATAAAGGTAACTTGAGGAATTCATAACATTCTTACGTAGGGAGTAACCCTCATGGTTATGTTTTGAATACCAATCATAGTATATTCCCTAAATATCTTCTGAGAATCCTTAGAGTTTAACCCCTTCGCGTTACCCAATGCGTTGGAGTGCTATGTCGGGCTCACCGGACCATAGTTTATCACGGAACCACCTGTTTTCATAAAAAATTCCCAAGAAAAAAATCAAAATCATCACATATAACATAAGAATAAAGGAAAGATAACATTACCACATTGCAATAACAATTTAACAATTTAAGATATTGAAATAATGAATCCATTCAAATAAACTATTTTCAAAACCATTTAAAACATTTAATAAATATATTTTTGAATCAAAGTGTCCCATACCACCATGAAGATTTTAACATTTTAAACCATTAATATAGATATAAATAAATCCTTAAAACAAATTTGAAAACATATATATTAATAAGAAAAAATCATTAAAACATTTAAAGAGATATTTCAGTTAAAGTGTTTTTACCAAAGTTAGAGACACTTGAATACAATAATTGAGGAATAACATTTAATTAGAACATTATAATATCATGAGAATAAATGTATTCATGATATAATATTCCAAAGGATAGTATATACACCATATAATAGTGAATTGGTGCATAACAACAATTAAGTCTCAATAGAAATGTAAAATGAGATGAAATCCCTTATAAAGAAGGTATCCTTAAATTAAGGCTAAATCAATCTCAAAATTATGTGTAACAGATATAAATACACCCAATATAAGTGTATATTAAGTGTAAAACAATCAAATGTCATTCAAACTTATTTAAAGGATGCCATATTCAATAACTACATGTTGAACCCAAAGAAATCAAAATTGGGTTAAAAAGTTCCCTTGGTAAAATTCGACAGCATAACGACGTCACATTAAAATTCATAAAATTAGTTGATAAGAGAGAAAATGGTATCTCATAACTTGGATATAAAATTTACATCAATAATTATATAGAAGAACATATCCCAACATAAAAGGATGTAAATTAAAAGACATAACAAAATAAGTTTTTTTTAAAAGAGGAGTGTGAAAGGTTTCCTTACCGATTTGGGAAACTTTTGAAACGTACACCCCATGAAAGAAGGGTCATACAATGAAGATGTAACTACATATAAATGAGATTATATTATATAAATAGTAAAATAATGGGAAGTACATACACCAAAAAAAGTAAATAGTGGCTATGTCACATGAATCTCACAGGAAGAAAAAGTGAGATGAAAATCCCCTTATGAAAATTCGACAGCCTAACAGCGCCACATAAAACTTCAAAAAATTGATTGATGAGATAAAATAGGGTCTATGATCATATTAACAGAAACTTTATAGTAAGAGGAATATAAAATAACATCCCCCAACATAAGAAAGAGGATCTTAAAGTAAGTTACATAAAAAGTGTACTTAAAAATAAAGGGAGAGGTAGGATCCATTACCTTAAGTTCAACTTGTCTTGTTCGTTTCATTATAGTACTGAATAATAAACTTTGGTAAATTTATAATTTCTTAAGGTCCTCATTTAAAGATTATTATTCAGATCATATCACATATTATTATGTTATAATAATTGGTTATGTTTGTTCATTTCAGACGTTTTTTTGTTGTTTGGTACATGAGTCAAAAATGAACTTGTTTGAAAATGATTGTCCATGTAGTTATAATTAAATCATATCCAAAGTAGTATTAATTATTTAAATATCATATATATCCAGTAAATATTCATTTTATACTATTCCATAACTTTTTGAGATAAAAATAAATGAAATGCACCGTTCATGGAGACGGTAGGCCGTACGTACGCATGAACGCTACTTTCATTTCTTTGAAATATTAATGGAATTAAAAATAATTGAGATATATATATATATATATATATTATAATTAAATTATAATATATATATTTTATATGTCACATAAGTTCATTAATTTCATACTTTATACATTCCATGTATTGCATGAACGAGTCACATCATTTGAGGGGGCGGTAGTCCCCACTTCCTCATATGAAATTATCACATTTGCACAACATTCAAAGCATAAAGGTATGTTTTAAATATAAAATACAGAAGAATATAGAAAGAAATACCATATATATCATATATTAAATATATTGACATCATAATGGCCACCATGAATGGTGTTAAGAGGATATTGAACAATCATTTTTTCATGAGGCAATAATTTACCATCCACAGAAACAATATGTTCTTTAACAATTGGATGGAGGTGTGTGTAAGTGTATCTCAAATACTTCACATAAAAACATCCTAGTATATTGAATATACTGGTTCTATTAATAAATAAAGTAATAAAAAGAGTTTATGGGTTTGGATAAGCCAAAAAATTAAAAAACACAAGTGAAGACATTACCTTTAAATCGAATAACTCCTCTTGGCTTGAACCAAAAGGGTTTCTTGAAGACCATTCTACCAAATGTGAGGCTTCAATGATGAATAGAGGGATGTGGAGAGATGAAATGTTCAGGTTTTGGATGATCAAATGGCTTGAGAGGTGTGGGTAAGGTGGTAGAGGTGGGGGCCTTTTTTAAGAGAAGAGGAGGGGCACTCTTGGAATGTTATAAAATATTACATTATTGTAAAATGATTTTCTGATTTTAAAGGACCCAAAAGGATATATTTCTAGGCTAAGGTAGTAGGGTTTAAAAATCCACCCTTACAATAAGTTTGTGAAAAGTATAGGACTTAGATGACACCTTATCTTTTCATTTTATTTAAATCGTTCATTTAGGAGGTAATCACTACATCATCACGGTGTCATAAATAAAATAATTTATATATTGTCTAAAAATTATAAATGAAATATCATGATGTAGGTAATCTTTTTATATTTATAATGAATATTTATAGTAAAAAATATGACTTGTATAACCCCATGTAAAAATTGTATTATTAAAACTATACATGTTTGTGACATTTTAATTTAAACATTAATTAAAATCTATTAATGTCATTTTCCAACCAAAGTGGCTCCATTGGGTCCCCAAGTTGACCCATGGATTGTCTTGGTCTATCAGGACTCATACAATAAGGGTAGTACATGTTTCAATGTAATTTCATATTATTATAACATTATCTTTACATAAAATTACACTAATTACCTATAATCATGATTAATAAAACATAAAAGTTACTATTAACCAATAAATTATTTTAATCTCATTGAACAAAATTTTACTTCCTAATGAAAACCATGTATTTTAGATTTTTGAAAATCAAATCACAGAAGTGGTAAAGTTTCATTTAAACAAAAAATCAGTTTCTTTAACTACCACTTAGTGGTATCACTATTAATAAAAATTGATGTTTTTTAGAAAAAATACCAAAAATTCACCCTAAGCTATATTTTATATTCTGAATTCAAAAATGATAAATATTTTAAAAAATTCAAAATATACAGGTTTCATTAATTAATTTAATAATTTATTCCGCTGTCAAAACAAATATCATGTTTTTAAGAAACAATATCTATTAAAAGATTGACACTAGTTTAAGTCCAATTTCAATGTGAAATTTTTTCCAAAAACCACCATTGGATTAAATGGTAAAAATATATTCAGAATAAAATTTAATATCAATTAAAATGATAATCTATCTATATAAATAAATCAGATTAAAAAGAGGTTTTGATTTAAAATGCAACATTTTCACTAAAAATGATCTTTATCGAAAAAATGACAAAAATTTACAGAAAGTAAATTTTGATGTCCAGATTCTAAAGAAGGATTTTATTTTGTCAAATAAAACATATAAAATTTTCAAAAGTATATTTAAAAATGGTTCTCCATCAAAAGGCAGTTAATCGCCCTTTTAAATAATATTAGAAGATTTATGCTTAAAATTGGATTCATTTGATTTTAAGCCTCTAACATTTATTAGATAAATGTAAAAATATGTAACAAACATATGAAATCATTTGGTAGTTATTTCTATTCATTCCTGCCATTACAATGGATAAATGTTAACTATTATAATATTATTATATTATTAGTGTGCAACGTAAGATTTCAAAGAAACTCGTTGTTGCGTATTAGATACGCCATCGAGAAGAGCAATCCCTTTAAAGTAGTATTAACATTTTATTCACAAATATTGATAAACATATGAATGTAATATTATTTATTTACCTTGTATGTTACATTTATATTTAGTAAGAGGGTCCTTAGGGAATTTTTTGAAATTTCATTGTGATCAATATTGATAATAAATAAGTCTTAATCAATTAATTTGATGGGACCGTCATTATATAGCATATAGATACATCTATAGGTCTTCTGAGACAATGCATCTTGTGTTTTGGTTTATTGGTCTCCCATTATAAGTATAATTTCATATAAAAACTCCTTAAAAACATGTAATTGTTGTCCAAAATTAGAATTACATTAATACGATATCTACATTAATTATATCCCTTATTTTATTTGTTGTCATTAATATACATTTCTGTCAAATTCATTTGATAATTTCTTTTTTTAGATTATTTATTTCACCAAAAAAATTTATTTCCTGATTATGTTTTTTTTAAAATAAATTTTATGTTTCCATTTGTGATCATTTTAGATCACACCATTATTTTATAACCATACCTAGGGTATTATGAAAAATTTATATTGGATATTTTATTAATGTTAAAAATTTTGGAAGAATTTGGGGATATTTTTAAGACTCGTTATTGATATTATATTTTCTTATATATATATATGAAAATATCCATTACTTGATAAGGACTTGGGTTTTACTTTTTTATTTTTTATCCAAGTTATCTAAATATCTAAACATAAAAGGTATTGGAAATGTATATAATGAAATATTTTCATCGTGTAATGGAAATATTGATAGTTATGTCTTTGAATATATAGTTGGTATTGAATCTAATGTATATTATATGTGTTTATGGAATTGATATTTGTAGTGTGGGTCTAGGGTATCACATATTTATAGAATCTAACTATTGAAATATAGATAAGTAATTAAGGATCTGGGTTCAATGTAGAGGATAAAATGATAAATGAGGTAATATTATTTCACCACACACATATAATGAAATGAAAAAATGTTATTACATCAATGAACTAATGATATTTTTTATTGGAGGAAAAGATAGTAATCAAGAATCTGAATGGTGTTTAGAAATAAAAAATTACACACTATTTAATGTCAATAAGTAATATCCCAGAAATCTATAAAATATATAAACATTTATATTATTGAAAATTTTAATTCTACGTCACAAAACATATGTTCCTTAATGGAAATCCACCAATAAATAAATATATTCACAGAAATAAAAGGAATGAATATTTTATTAAGACCACAAGGATGGTGAAAAAAAATTAGTTTTTCATATTCATACTATTTACTCAAGAACTGTAAAAAAATTCTTGATTTGGTTTCTATTTAATAAAGTATATATTGTATGCCTATGAGAAATAATGAATTAATTCTCTATTAATGTGAAATATCTATTCCTCTAGAAACACATAATGGTGTAATAAATCAATGATAAATATTTAAATATTACTATATTAGCATATATGGGTTGATTCTTCCTAAAACATTAATTACGATTTATTTTATATAGTTGAACACTTTTCTATGAAGGGAATGTATTATATTTTTATAAACATCATATCCACCACCAAAAGAAAAATCTAATTCCACACCGTAAACCATTCCATGATCCAATAAAAATTAAAGGAATATTATTAATCTATAGTGTACCAAGCAATTTAAAGATATTATTATATTTCTTTAAAGCCTAATTATGCTTCAAATACAAAGAAATGATCATAAAGCCTTCTAATTTTTTTATTAGGTTTTTAGTAAAATAACATAAAAATATCAATTCTTAAATCATTACAATGAGCTCAAAATGTTTTCTGACCTATAACATATATAGATAATAACATGGGGAATATATGAAAAAAAGGATTATCTAAAAATCATATAAATGGAATAAACTTATGAATAACTCATATCCCATTTTTTATTAGGCATAACATGACGACATAATTTTCCATGGAATAAGAATAAACATATAGAATCATAGAATATATATCATGTGATTATGTAATTATGGAATCAAAGTAATTTTGAAGAAACCTAAATCATGACCTAATAATGAGTCCAGGATCACTAAACATATAGGATTACAATTCACATCTAACATCCAAGACTATTTTACATGGGCCATAAGTTAAGGATAATCACCATGGTCGTTCCACATGGTGCATGAGTCAAGGTTAATAACTAAGACCATTTCACATGATATCTCATGATAATAAACATTACAAAATTAATTGGATAACTATATGGTCCCACCCATACTAAAAATTTAATGAATACTTGGGACAACTAATGTATCATACATAAGGAATCAAAAATAAACATAATAGTTCACCACTATGCAATCGATATCATAATCATTCCATTAGACACAACAAAATTTCATAGTAGAATGGTGTTCATGAAAGAATATATTTAAATAATAAAATTAATTTTATAAAGGAAAAGAGGAATATATAATGATAAATGATTCTAGTCTGAAATGAAAACACATAGAAATATTGTTCAAGACACACTAGAAATGACACATTTTATTGCATTTAAAAGAAAATAATAAAGAGAATTTAAAATGAAAAATGTATATTTTTTTGTATAAAACCATTTATAAACCATTTTATTTTTTAATGAAAAAATGTGTGATTTTATAAAAAAATAGTGGATTAAAAAAATATATAGTTCATTTGAAAATTGGTAAGAAATTGTGAACATCCCTTTAATTGGGCTTTCATATCAGGAATAATTAAGATTGAACATTTTTAAAACATATATTTAAACATTAAATAAGAATGAAATGATCTGGATACATGATTTTGGAACATTTAATTATAATTTATAGTATTTATATTAAAATAAATATGACATACATTAGGGTGTAGTGCGAGAAAGAATAACCGGAAGGAAAGATAAATTTTCTCAAAGAATCCCTTTTCTTATTACTAAAAGTTTCATGAGCTTTATCCAAATGTGCTTGATAATCTAACTAAATCAATTAATTGACTAATTAATAACCCTTTATAAATTATTTTATTATTTTATTATTTTATTATGTTCATTCGAATACATTTTTATGAGTTATTAGATGGAAATTTATTGTCTGGGAGCACTATTTTCAATAAATTTCAAGGTTGGTTCACCTATATAAATATATGAAAGATAATTCAAATTGGAAATAGATATCCGGAATTGATGTAACATTTTATTAATTAAAATTCATTGCGTTAAATGGTTATACAATTAATATGGGTATTTGTGTTGAGGATTAATAATTAGATGACATGTTAGTGATAATCATGAAGGTTATTTTTACAGGTTTTCAATCATGAGAAACTTGTTTTTTCTTTATTAATAATATTTATATATTTTAGTTATATACAATAAAATAATTTATAAAATATATTTTAAAATTATTTTAAACAATTATAATTTATTTATGTCCATCCAAGAAGATGATAGTGTGAATTAAAAACTCTTTATTGTTGAATGTGAGAAATAAACACATCACAGACAATGTTTTCATTTTTAGAACAATAGGGGATGGAAATATAAATAATGATAGGTTATTCCATAATCATAATAAAATTATATTATAAATAAGATAATTTATTTATCATTACACGTTGATTATGTGATGTGAGAAGAGAATAAGAAAATAATTGAACGTGAAGATAAATAAAAAACAAAAGAATCAGGTTTTTACCTCATTATTTTTTTCTCCTTAAGAACCTCTTTGAAAAAATTGTGTTTTTTCTTCTAATGATACCAAATTATCGTGGATATAAGGTTTAAACTTCACATTAATTCAGGGAATAATTTTTTCAAGATACAAAGGATTATAGTTATGAAGATACGTGGAGTTGAGGGTTGTGTTTATAGTAGAGGAGAGTAGTGTTTTCTTATTATTTTATTAATTAGTTTATTCTTATTCCTGATCAAAAAAATATTGATGATTCCCAGAAAAAATATATTATTGATATAGGGATAGTTCTATATTATGTTTCTTACATCAATGATTACTCATGGAATAGTGAATTTAACATATAATATAAACATAAACTAAATTGTTATATTTTACTATTCATAAAAATTAAAATATTTTTTAAAAAATAACCAATATTAACCATTATCATGTTTTTTATATTTAGAATTCAAAAATGGATTCCATTTTTTTATAAAAGTTTTTTATATATGATAAATTTAATTTATAATGAAAATAATAATGTATTCGAAAAATACAAATTTCAAAACTATAACTGATTTTATAACACATTGAAAACTTAATTAATGAACATTCGAGTTATCTTATAATCATAAGTCAATAAAACTATATTTGATGAATTTATTTTATGAAAATAAATTTTCATTTCAATAATTTTGTAATGTCTCGGATTTTCCATGCTTTATTTTTAAATAATATGTGAGAATTATTTCAAGACCGGTCATTGATACGGCGTGTAGTTCCGAGGCCCGGTGAGCCCAGGACAAATGTTTTAATTTAATTAAATAATTAAATTTGCATGAGCATGTGGTTTTCCTGAAAGAGTGGAATAACTCTTGAACGGGTGCCTTGATTGGAAATTATAGGGCGCCGTTGCGTCAAGAGTAGTGGGTGTACCCTAGAAGTGACCTAACATCGGCTGGCATAGGTCGGTGGAGAAATCTAGTTTTTGGATGTAACCATAATAAAATATTTAATCTAAAATATTTTATTAAATCTTTTGTAGTAGATATCTTTTATCCCTTTTAAATAAAGGATTGTGCAGGGGTCCAGGGTTATAAAACCTCATAACCCTAAATCCCCTAGAGGATCTAGGAATGCTCTGGAGGAAACACCCAACGTGGAAACGACGTTCTTGATGAATTTCACCGGCGACGTTGACACAATGACTAGATCTTCACCAGAAAACTCCGAGAATCTAGGAGGGATGTTTGTTTGGTGATTTTATTTACCTGTTCTTGATTTCTATGACGAACGCGGACTAATCCAAGAACAGATTAGCCTGAGGATCAGTCATATTAGCAGGATAGAATATTTGTGGGAATCGTGGGGATTTGAATCTTGAAATTAATTGGGTTTTCGTTCAACTTTCTAATAGTGATGAACCATGATCGACATGAACATTGATCGAGGTTCGTCTCTCTCAATTGTTGTGTTTTTCTCTCCCATTATCTACGCGTTCTTCATGTGTTTTCTACGTGTTCTTGGAGTAAATTGATCGTTGAAGATTCATTTTTGGTGCAATTATCTGAAATCAAAGATCCAACATCGAGACGACCTAGCGGGGGTGTGGCGACAATGGCGGCAGACACATTGATGTGGTTTGAGAATTCCCGTTCTTTGATCATTTTCATGCGGGTGGATCAGGACGTGTTATCAAGGTAGACCGGAAGCCCAAAACCGACAAAATCGGTTTTGTAGGGGTGGGACGACCCCAAATCTGGAGTTTCATGATGAATTGACGGTTGGATCAAGAACAAGTGGATTGGCCAAGGCACGTGGAGGAAGACAGTGATTCTGAAAAAATCCTGACTCCACGGCGTGTAGTATGGGCTACACGGTGTTTGTTCGTTGGTGGGTTACCTGGTGTGTACTCCAGGAGTACACAGACACGGGTTGGGTATACGGACAAGGACACGCCATGTATACCCTTCCCCGGCCAGACCAGTCCAGATACACGGGACACCTCGTGTACTAGTACATGGGCAGGCGACATTGACACAGACACTGTGTACGGGCATATGGCCAGAGTACACGTGTGTTTTCTAGTTGGCATGACATGGCATGTACGTAAACATAAAAGCTGTGTATATGATTTTTATATGACTTTGACTTCTGACATGGTCCATTTACATGGTCAGTACTCGGAGTCAAGGAACACGACATGTAAGCCTACTACACGCCGTGTAGTCTAGTTTTACATAGACTGGACGGATGACACATGCCGTTACACGAGCAGTACCCGAGGTCAAGGAACATGGCGTGTAACCATAATAAAAACTGTGTAACCAATATTACATGGCTTGAGACAGTTGCCTTCTGTGATATGGGCAAGTCTCTTTAGGGTTATTCCCATTGGTCTTTCTCATGAATGTTCCCAGTATCATTTCTTATATACAAGAGTATGATCCCTTCAGTAGGATTTCCTGAATAGAGTTGTTGGAATACCTTCTATGATAATTGGTGCCGGATCCTCTATTCCTTCCTGGAACCCTAGGTAGAGTCCTTGGTATCGGCATGACCAACTTTACCCAGGCGCTGATCCTCTGCTTAGCGGATTAGTTCAGACTGAGTTGTCGGAATCACCCTATGACTATTGTCTATGATCCTCATCTGAGTGTTCTATCTCAGGTACTTGTGGAGTGTGTTCTCCCAGAATGATTACATCATATTTTCTCTCTCTCTTCAGACCTAGGATTGTGTTCTCTATGATACATTCTTAGTGGAATCATCAAGATGGATTTTAGTGGTGGATTTGCTGTAGTCGTCAGAGTATGAGTATATCTGGATATTCTTGTTATATGTTCTGTAAACATATATTGCGTAGAGATGACTACATCTTTTCTTTTTGGTGTTTTCAATTGTTTTATTCCTTTTAGTTTTTGTGGTGTCCTACTGGGTATTGTTATACTCACCCTTGCACGGGCTTTTCCGGCACATGTCGTGTCTTGTGCAGACGAGGGAGCTTTTGACATGATTCTAGGTGGAACAGGACCATACAGTGCTTAGTGAGACCAAGCAGGCTGAGGAGTGTTCCTACGGCTACGAATCGCAGTCCCATTACTTTTCCTTACAGGTTGGAATTTGTTACAGGCTCTCTTTTGGTGGGATTGAACTTTTGGCCCATGCTTTTAAATTTTTGTACTTTACATTCCTGTCTTACTCTGTTGGTTGGGTTTTAGTGTATGCATGCATTTTCCTTTTTTAGTAGTTTTTACTTTTTAGATTTGTGGCCTTGGGGAGTTGCGGCTCATGCCCCACTAAGATGGGTCGTGACAAATTCTCACAATGATAAAACATAAAATAAGAAATTATTTTTTCACTAAAATATCTATACATCATTTGTCAATTTCTTGAAACATTTAATTATTTATACAATGACATAAATAAATCATATTTTCATTTATATTATGCCTACATATTATTTATACATTTATTTATGAATTTACTATTATATTATCCAGTTTAATATTAATAATATTTATAATATTATTCCAATGGTAAAGATATAATTCCATTTTTGTTGGTTCCAATCAATCTCAAAATTCCACTTATTTCATCCATTCTTCAGTTTATATGTTTTTTATGTGTTATTAATGGGAAATATGTGATTTATAATATTTTAAATAATATTTGATGTTTTATTTATAGAATTATAGATTATTGCATTCTTCCCTAATTTTGAAATTTATCCCTCAAAATTGAATTTTACAACCAAGGGTAAAACAGATGAGGGTACATCTCCATCATTACATTCTATGGTCCCCATGTTACATCTTCGTACTTATGGTTACACCATTTTAGTTTGACTATGTGAGTATTCATGATTAATATATGTTCTCTCTATAGTCCAAAATCATCACCAAATACTCCACATAAGAGAGACCATTATCCTATTGTACCACATCAGAACTCAGTAATTGTGGAGGATTTGCAATGTACTTCTTCTATAGGGATACATGGAATACATCTTATAATTGAGATACGGTTGGTGAATGTTATAGTTTAATAGATAAGATTCTATTGTAATAATGAAAATTTAAGATGTTGATATACTTGTGACATAACAATCTCTTCTATCCAAATATCATGATCCTCTTATACGGAGATATGAACAGGAATACTGTGTCTCCAACAATAATCTCCATGTCCCATCGATGATTGTCTGAAAAACTATTATTTTATATTTAGAGTTCCCTTATATTATACCAAATGGGTTTTTACCTTTCATACCATTTCATCATCCTTTTTACATCCAACAATCTTATGTTCATCAGTACCTTTCTTACATGTTTGTGATCTATATAGTTTCCAATAAAGTGCCTCATATGGATCCATTTAAATTAGTGAGTATAAAATGTTGTTGTATGAGAACTAGAATAGTGGAAAATATTAGTCCCATCATCCATTTTAGTACATTGAACAATATCTCAATATGTATTATAGTTCCAAAGTAGTCTGTATATATTTTCTATCAGTTTGAATATGAAAAGCTATCCTATGTCCAAAATAATGTTCAGAACATGTTGAAGTCATTTCTAGTACATGGGGGTTAATCTTGAATCCCAATCAGATAAAATTGATTGTTTTAATCCATGCATACTCAAAAATTATTTTATGTATAATCTTTCATGTTGATTGAGTGAAAAATCATCTTGAATTTTGATAATGTGATTTTCCATTGCAAGATGATCCATGATAAACTATATTGAATTGTTCTATCTGAATGTCTTGAGATGTACTGTGACAATTACCATGGTAATTTCACCTACTTCAATGTTGGTGTGAATAATGGTTTCATTATTGCAATATTATTTTTCCTCCCATCCATCACTTAATGACATAATAGGAACATTGATGTATAATCATCATTTTCCTTCTTCATATTGTCCCACTATTAGTTTAATGAGAGATATGGATATATCTTTTTGATATATAGGTTAATAAAGAAGATATATCTAAGTGTTTTATTCGAAACCACTTTCATTATCTCATTATTGGATGGTACACTTTGTATTGACCCAAATCACAATAATCCATCCTTATAAACCTTGAACTCAGAGGATTTCCTTGTTTCAATAGTTTCCAACAATTTTTGTATTTTCACATCATTTATTAGAGAATCATTAATTTTATACATGAGGTATAGCGGAGAAATCAGTTGACACATGATTGATAAATTGAAATCATTAAAAATTTCCTTATAAATCTTTTGAATGTCTAATAAGATTGGATTACTTCCAATACCCATAATTGATAATGACATATGATCCTTTGTACTTAGAGAATCAGCCACATTATTTCCATTATCAAGATGATAGTTGATTGAGATGACTTAAACATTGATGAACACTAAAAATCAATACAAGAGCATATTGAGTTCATTATTTATGATTTTATATTTGAGGTTCTTATGATCAGTATATATCTCATACTTCTTCCCATAAAGTTAATGCTTCTATTTTTCAATGTAAGGATCATATTTTACATCTCATGATTATGTGTAAGATAGTATGTTAATGAATTTTAAACATCTTAAGGCATAGGATGTGACACTATCATTTTTCTTCTGTACATATCATAATACAATCTTCTAATCATCATTATACTACCCATATTTTTCCCACTTATTATAAGCGTGATTACAAGGACAGTTATAAGACACTTTTTTAACTCTTTTAAACTGTTTGAACTATCACTATTCCAGAAAAAATTTACTCTTATATGACTTATCATGGTTCTCGAGTTTCACATTCATGATATTATCTTCTCAAATAATTTTGGCATACACTTCTAGAACACAAAATTTATAGATCTCCATTACATATGATTTTATGTGACAACTTTTATTACCTTTGTCATGTAAGGGTCCAAAGATATTCCTTTGGTGGTGTTGAAATGAACTATGATTGACAATTCATCAATAAAAAATCATATTTAATTTAAAATGCAAATATTTTCTCGATTCTCAATATCATCAACATATTATTCAAATGCCCTTCACGCACCTCCATTCCCTCTGAGTATATCTGAATATCATCAATATAGTCTACCAAATTTCTTTAAGGAGATATCTAAAGAATTTATTCATTATAACCACAAAAAATGATGTAAAATTAGTGGTTCTGAGGAGAATCACTATGAATTCATAGTTGTCATACATTGTTCTAAATAAATTGGGTGTATAAATTCCTTCCTAACATTCAATTGGTAATATCTAGATCAATAGACCACATTAGATAAATAATTGGCCCCATACTGTAGATCGAACAGGTCATATATTTCTAAGAGAAGAATCTATTAGCAAATGAATAAAAATACAAATAAAAAGTTAATATTATAGTGGATATAATCATGAAAAAAATTTTATTATATAATATAATCCCTTCGAATCTATAACTCAGAAAACATGTTGCATTCTTATTCTAATAGACCAATGTCGGTGATTTTTATTTGATTGTTTTATTATAATTAACTCTTCAATGAACATACATGGATATTATTCTAATCATAAATTTCTATTTCATTTATTGAAAAATATGTATCCTCTATCATTAACTATTAAAGGGAAAATAAATTCTTAACCATCCAGTTAATTTTATTTAACTTATGAATAAAAAAGAACATTCAAAATCCCGATGAGTCAAAGTTTTCCAAATATTCATTGATACATAATAGTATGTGACTCAGGTAATAAATTGATAATAAGTTCATATATAAGGACAAGAACACATGTACACAAATACAATATAAAATTACACATAAAAATGTTAGTTTCTTATTGGCTGATATAGCCTTGCGTCATTCCATTATATAGAATAACAAGTGCAGTCATCGTGATAAGAATCCTTAATGTATTAAAAACATCAAAAACCATATATTAATACATAACATGTCTCTCACCATATCTATGTTATTAGTACCAAATGAAATATATTTAATAAGGATGAAAAAACAACTTCGACATCTCATATTTGAAAAAAAATATCTATAAATGATTGATGAGAAAAATACATTTTGAAAAATATAACATAAATTTTACACATTAGTTTTAGACACATTTGATAACAAATTTATAATTCTATTCATAATAAAATGTGAAATGTATTTTGGTTATTGTGGAGAGAGTATAAGAGAACCCCACTATAACGTAAGAAAAAAAAACAAATTAACAATTACACATCACTCCAATGCTAAACATTTTTAGATTTATGTATGTTTATAAATTTTCAGATTTAAAAAATATATTTTTTCTATTTTATATATACAGAAATCATAATTTTGAGAATATACCTAATGATATGATATCACAGATTACATATAATTTTTCCTCTTTTATAATCCTCAAAAATATGATATAAACATAGATTTTTTTTATAATAACCTAAATTGATATATTAAAAACATTCTTGGTGCAACAAAAAAATATAAAAACAATTTTTGAGAAAATTAAACTTATAATTAACTAAAATCTATAACAAACCGAGACTCTTGATATATGTATCCCACAATCTTTTATAAAATTGTCTTACTTATTCAACTAATCAAGTATGTGATACAAAATTAAATTGATCTATTTGAAATCTAAATATATAACTATTTAAAAAATAGTTCTACTATTTATCCAAAAACTATGAACACAAACACATGATACCTTAATTAATACATTTGAATAGTTCTTAGTAAAACATAGTCATATTATCCTGGTATTGTTTGTTATTTTCCATTCTCATTTTACACATATAAAATATCAATTCGAGTACATAAGATGGAATATATTATAGATATAATATTTTTGTGATTATTTAATTATATATATAATAATTTCTAGATGTTTTTTAACTCATTAACATGATGAGACTTCATGGCATGTGACATAAGTAACAATTCAATACATAAATGTTATTTCAAAACTTGTTTTCAAAAAATGTTAATTGTATGCACAATAAATTGATCATAGAAAACCCAAAAATATGTCAGGGATGGAATTATTTCTTAGAACATGGGTTTCTATATTAATTTATCCACGTGAAATATATTTTTTCTTAATATTAACTAATTGTACAACAGAACATCTATTTTCTATTTTTTATCAATTATTTTGTTTTGGAAAACACTACCACTCCCACTAACAATTTATTGATTCATGGATTGCTGTCATTTCTAACGTATCAAAACTACAATATTGATTTAATTAATTGAATAGTATATGATAATTATGAATTCTATAATTCAATTACCTTTTTTTGTTACTATCAAATATTATTGATATTCAATATTGTCGTCAACCCCTATGGTTTCATCATAAAATAACATTTCATATGGTTTCCACTAAATAATGAGGTCATAGATAAAATATTCCAATTTTGGGTTTATAAAAGGTTTTTATGGAACAAAAAATTACAATATATGTTATTTTGAAAACTAGTAAAGGGATTTACCGTAGTTTATTTTTATAAATCGCTTAAAACGTTCAATAAAAAAGCATTCCCTATTGGTGAAAACATTAACACCTGTAGCATATTTCATTATGAATACCCATACATGGATTTACATAACCTAGAGAACCCATCATAATGATGAACAATATTTTGATACCTATATTCCATTATTGAACTCATTTTATCATTTTATTTTTATCTAATTTTCATATTTTCATCATTATAGAATTCATTATTCTTATCGAATAATATATCATAGAAATTAGTGAATATTATAACACGTATATTATTTAATAATTATAATACAATATTTTTCTCTAGAAGAACATCCTCTACTATATCATTTGGGGGTTAGTGTTACTTTTCCATGTCATGTTCATGTAGATCCATCAAGCCATTAATGCACATCATTATTTTAATGACACAAATGATATTTTTTCTCTCTAATTAAAATATTTATGATATCATTAATAATACATTTTAATGTAAGGGACTGTTATATTTTATATATTTATTAGGAAATTTAACAAATAAACACATAGTGTTTACATAATGTATGTTTTTTTTATAAAATAACCTTAAACGAATGGATCTCATCATAACAAATATAGCTATAACATAATGGATTGCATTCATATTATAACATATATTATATTCATTAGTCAACATAGTTTGAATATGGTCATTTATTTGCAGAACTATTTATGAAAAAGGTCTCTAAATGTATCATGAATGATTACAAATACTTATATTAATCATTATTGATTAATCTATTGACATCTTCCTAGCTCACATGTATCTATAATTATTTTCCTTTAGATGGATATCAACTCTTTATTTATGTGATCATTGAATTCATGGAATTGGAAATATTTAATTGAATCATATAAAGGAACTTATTATCAATGAGTATTCACTACTTACAGTTTCCTAGACCGTATCACGAACCAACTCGGGAACCCTGGTATCCTAATAACCAATCTAGTCCTGACATAGCCCAAAGGGCATTCTCGATCCACATAGGTTTGCGAGTAATACATACCATCATTCATGAAGGAGAAAATTTAATATTTTTTTATATTTTTTACAAAAATAATAGAAACAAGTCAGTATACAAAAAAATGATGTCCCCCTGGTAGTATAGCATAAGAAGTCAAATATGTATAACAACCAGAAGTACTACAAACACACATACTAGAAAACATGAAAAAATACCCAGGTTCGAACATATACATATCACTATGTCTATGGATCAGAAACTAGAACACTCGTTAAGTGTGTTTTACCCTTTCTTGAACATGGATGGAGATAATCTATAAACACCTGAATTTATAAGTAGGGTGTGAGGTAAGAATAACATTAAGATCTCACAAAGGATTCCCCCAACATATTCATGTATTATATTGACTAATAAATATTCATTAAATTAAAAATTAATATATTTGTAATTTCATATGAACAATTTAAACAATTCATTCTTTATAGTTCAAAATAAAGAATTTCACTAACCAAAGGATCTACCATTAAAATGGTCGAAATTTGTAAACAATTTAACTTTTCACAAATGTATTTAATAATAAAACTTATATAAAACAATTTCTATAAATTAAAAGACATGTAAAATAGTTTATAATAGTGGAATGTATTCGTTTGAATTACATTCATGCAAGAAAGATGTTCATATGACTATGAAGCTAAAATAGTTACAGGATATAGAAACCATAGACTCACGGTGATATGTATTATATATACATATATCCCTTCAAAATCAATCCATATAAGACCTGTCATTTTCTCCTAAGGTAATTGATGTGTGGATATGATGTGTTAATGTTTTTAAATCATAATGTTAATAAATATAACACATTAACAACATAAGGTGAGTAAAAAAAGATATAAGAAATTTATTTAAATAATTATTGAAATTTAATTAATCCCATTTTTTAATTTTAAATATTCAAATTTTTCTTTTATAACCCATAAATGGGAATTAATCTAAAACATTCATTTTTGGTAAGATAAACACTAATCATTCCCCAAAAACAATTTTCAATCCATCTAAACAAATATGGATTTTAAATAAATTCACCTTTAATTTCAAAAATCCACATTCACAAATTAAATTCAAAAAATTAAATTTTTAACAAAACTCTATCAATATCAAAATAAAACACCAATTCAATGGAATTAGTTTTTCCACAATTTTATGTCAAATTATATTCAACAATTAAATTTACCAATTTAATTGAATTAATTTATATGAAAACAACAATTTAAATTTCACAAATTTATATTAGTACACCCCAAATCAACTGAATTGGTTTTTTCCAATTTCATGAAAAAGCTAAATTTGTAAAACCCCAATTCAATGGAAATGGGGTTTTCCAAAAAAAAAATGGATTCCATTTTATCAATATCGATAAACTAAAGTTAATTCAAAATAACCAAATTTAAAGATTGTAATTTTGTGTTAACATAGATTGGTCACCAATATATAACCACCTACCATGGGATAAATGGATCTCGATTCATAAATCTACAAATGGAAAACTCTAATGAATGATGATGAAAATAAGCCAATCTAACAATAATCCAGGTTTAGATAATTTTTTTTTCATTATATCCAAAAATCAGCAAGATGATCCATGGAACCATAGAGAAGAGAATAGAGAATGTGGGAGATAGATAGCAGTATGATGAAACTAAATAGTAGAGGATCAAAGGGTGTTCCTATAACTTCAAATAACATCTGGGTGGGATATGAGGGTCCAAGGAAGGTTCATGTTAGTTCAATGGAATGATTAAATCACTTTTAGATTTACATCTCTATATGGGGAATAAAATAGTGGTCCAGTAACATTTAAATAAAATTCATATTAATTAAAAACCTTTCAGCATGATTTCCTAGGAAGAGGAAAATGGTTTAGAAAATCTGTGTGCTAGCTATGCCCTATTATTTTAATGGGTAACATGTGTTTCCCCAAGTGTGAATTTTTTTTTTAAACCATGGTCTAACTATAAAATACACAATAGACTTGGGTTTCAGAGTTTTCTCTATCATGACACACGTTTTAGGAATACTATGATCCAATAACGTAGTTCCGCAAATAACTTCCAAATCATTTAAAAAATTAATGAAAAATATTTCGACAGAAAACTCAACCAAATAATGATAAAAATAAGGGTTTAGAGGTAACTGGAATTTGTGACAAGATTTGATAATATACCCAACATAGAAATATTATATCCCCATAAATCCAACAATGAAGCTTCCATGTCAAAATGATGAGGGCATTTTTCTCTCATTAAAGTATTCCTCTCCCATGACTTGAAAAAATCATAAACGTGCAGTGATAACAGATGATTCAAATTTATCATTCTCCCATGACGTACCCTAGTTTCATAATAATCTACCCACACTGAAAATTCATTTATGGATAAATCAGGTTCAACCTTATGATCACTCTGTTTATGAACATGAGATGGATCATATAGATACATTCATAGATGAGACACACGGAACACATAATGTTTTGATGTCATATATTGTTTTAGTTCTAAACTATCAGAAACTTTACTCTCCTAATAAACATCATCAATAGCTCCAAAAAAATGAGGACCAAGATTCACTTTCACCCTAAGCTGTTGATGACCCATTTGAGGTGAATCATTCAATACCACATAGTCAAAAACAAAAAAATAAGAATGTTCTATGGTGGAGATCATAATAAGACTTATATTGGTTTCATTATGTGAAAATCCTATAATTAATCCACTAGACCATTGCTATTTTCACATGGGATATGCATTTTACAACCTAGGAACA
The DNA here is from genome assembly GCA_963277665.1 of Viscum album. Taxonomy (NCBI): domain Eukaryota; kingdom Viridiplantae; phylum Streptophyta; class Magnoliopsida; order Santalales; family Viscaceae; genus Viscum; species Viscum album. The sequence goes on along the minus strand of OY728142.1, from coordinate 1,874,659,564 downwards.
TTCACCTACCTCATACCAACACAACTAAGATCTATAAAAGAGGTTATACAATTCTTTAAAAGAATTAATTCTCTTCTCGGATAGGTATGTATTCTTATAATAAAACTCAACCACCCCCAAATTATCATCCCAAGATCCACCAAATTTACAGACACAAGTATAATGATTATCCTTAAGAACATATATAGCTCATTATATATGTACATCTGATAGTGTATGGTATGCAGTACTCAAATGGATGTGAGATCATAGTGAATCATGATAGACTCTCCAAAAATAATAAGTGAACTAATTATCCCTTGTATAAACTATAATAGTTGGAAATACATTGAAACAAATAATCTCACACACATAGAGATCTATTTATTTATCAACAATGGATTTATCATTTACTTTAATAATGTGACAATAATTTGTCCAACAATTGATGATAACACATACTAGATTGTTCATTTTATGTGTACACAAAAACCAAACCAAAAAATAGATAGATAACTCATCCCAATTCCATGTTGGGATTGAATGTATCTGAAGTAAACCTAAAGGTTTATGGTTCTTGAATTAAACCTATTGGCTTGTATATAAAAGAGAGAATTCCTTAGTAATTCCTCATCTCATAACTAGCCACTAACATTTCTACTGCATGTCATAGAATGTGTTAAGGGATCATGGATGCACTACCCATTGATAACTATAGAAATCCCACTATAACATATTTCAAAAATTAAGACTAAACATAAAAAAGGATGAAAAATAATTAATTTCCCACTATAGGGAATAAAAAATCTGTAATGGTATCTACACCATTATGATAGTGTAGAATGATAAATAATTTATCATTTAGATATTATTCATGAAGAATAATTTCACTAAGGAAAGTTTTTAGAAGAAAAAATTCAATGAAAACCTATTCATGGACATAGATATTAAACGGTACCAAGTGAGATATCAATTTATACTCTTTCAATGATTCTTTTAATTCATATTCATATGATTTATATTCAAAAAATCTGAATGACATTCCATTTCACCAAGCTATAGTCGATTTCGAAATCTAATAATTATAAGTATTCCACCCAAAAACTACAGAGGATATTCTAATAATTTTTATATAATATATTACTGATGTCCTTGTGGTTTTAACACATTGTATACCTTTTTCCATAATGGTATTGTTGCCAAAATTTAAGAATGTGCATCACAACAACAATTTCAAGGTCAGGGGTAAGATAAATTTCATTATAGGGGTCAAGATAATGAGAACCATAGGAAACGACATCATCACTATACATAGAAACACAAACAAAACCTGAAAAATGAACCATCACAAAATACTACATTGCCATACCCATCATTGAAAAGAGTTAAAACTGTCACATTATTCAAAATAAATTTCATCTCAACAAAATAATTATGATATTTATCATTATTATAAAAATTTACACTCTTCAATGATTAAGAAATCATAATATAATCGATCTTTGAAAATTCTATAATGAACAGGTGATAATACCCAGCTTGACCCAAAAAGCAATGAATCTAGAAAACATCGTTTGGTTGTTTTGATGGTATAAAAACTTGTACCCTATTAGGATAAAAAAATACCAACATTGGACAAAAGTATCTGATGAATTTTAAATCATGATTTCATATGTCGCAATTTAATATAATCAAATAATGTTAGTGATTTCTCAGAAAACACTAAACTATTCTTAGATGATGCATATGATCCTATTTAGATATGAAGTAATCAAATATATCATAAAATAATAATTACATTTTAGTTTTTAAGATAATAATGGGAAATAATATTCATTAAATAAATGGAAACAACATGATCATAGGATATAACAAAGGGGATAAATTGATAATAAAAAAAATCTTACATACTCTAAAAGGATGTTTTCTAAATGTGATATTCATGTATCCATAACTGATGGTATCCAAATCAAAGATCAAGATTTGAGATTCACATATCCCATTTTATCTTTTCAAATAGATAATCAATCCATGTATATTGATACTTGTTCTTTAATATCACTTGACTGATCTTTCGAAAATTAAAAAAAAGGTGATGTGAACCGTCATATTTCATAGTAAAGGGAACCGTCACCACAAAAGATTACATGAAAATGTGTATAAAGAATTTCCCAAGAAGATAATCCTATTAAACATCATATATTTCATTTTATATGGTTACATATCATAAAATGCAATATATACTAGTTGAGTACCAGTAAATAATTCAATTTAAAATACAACCTCCCTTACCCATGGAAAACAATATATGTATAAAGGGAAAATATCTGAAAACTAAAAGAAACCGTAGGGAGATCAATGCTCAGATATTACCACACAATATAAATTGAATACATATATATAGAATTCCCAATAAACTTATCAAAAATACATTCTTTTCTAGATCATGTGTCCTAGTTTCCTTGAAGGATATGTTACACAATACTAGGTGTAGTGACAGAGTCCCATAAAATATAATAATCAATCTAGGATTTATTGGAAATGAGACAATCCATCCCTAAAAAAGAGACAAGTGGTTTAATTTAAAGAGTCATAAATGTCTAGAAAAGTTCAACATCTGAAAGATCGAAAATAGAAGATATACTCGGAAGACCTGGATCACTATTTATAACAAAGGGTGTAGTAACATCGATTAAATAAGAGAAAATATCCATAGAATTATTTCAATGAAAAAGAAAAAGTGGGAAAATAAAATAATGAGATCAGACAGTATATAAATGTTTAGCCAATAATGATGAAGCTATAGTAATTGTACTTTTCACAGATGTTGGACTCGTATATGCTTCTTCAGGAGACTATTTCACTATTTGAATAAGATTCGATCCAGGTACCTATGGAGAAATCCCATTACACATGATGAATCTGATTGATATAAATTTTAAAAGATTCTAATGATCCCATGACACAACATGTAGTTGAATAAACAAGACAGAATATCTATAGGTTACTTGATCATCTGTATGAGTGATAGTTCTTAGGTGCCTTAGTGAAAACACCGTTTGAATTCCATATATTTTCACAAAGATAATAAATTTATGTAACTTATCCAGACATTAAATGAGGTATAGAATGAATCTACTCATGAGATACACCATGTGAATAATAATTCTTCCTTATTCCCTTAGATTAGTGAACATTGATAGTGTGAGTGAATGAAGCACCCGATAACCCTAACTTTCTTGCTATGTCCACCTCGATCATCATCGCTCTATCATGCAGATCAAAACATAAAGGAAGATTCCAAATGAAATAATTTGAATGAATATATTAGATAGGTCGTGACACAATCCTCCAACCCTTCATATTAACATTTTATACATTCTTAGGTGAAAAATGAACAAACCCAATTTTTTTCATAATCTACCCCGGTCCTTCCATCCTAGTCATGTATGAAAAATCATTGGCATTTCCCCTCAACATAGAATATTGATATAAATATTTATTGGAATGATCATTGAAGTCATTCATCTTTAATACATTATGATTATTCTCCTTCCCCACTATGTCCCACAATATATTTCTCATTCCTTCCAGTATAAAGGATGTTCACTTCCCCGTGATTTTGTTAGGTGTATCCATAAACAAAGAAAAAATCTTCATACCAATCAACAAATCTTCATCCTATTGAGAAGAATTTTGTTAGTTTAAGAAATATTTCTTCAGGTGAATGAAATCTTGAGAATGAATTTTGTGGATGACCTATTGAGATTCCACCGTTGGAGGCTGAACAAGAGATGGATGTGGTGCATTTTCATGGGCTTGAAATATATGCTCAGTCGCCACAATAAGAGTCAGGACCATGAGGGGATTTTATGGAAAAGGATGAAAAGAAATTTCATCCAAGTTCTGATTTTCATATCTTTTTGAAGGCACAATGCTACACAACATTAAAAGAGTACAAGAAAAATAAAATTAACACTCAGTGAGAGAAACAAAAAAATTAATCCCAAAAAATTAGAAAATATTATTTGTATTAAAATATATCCCAATAAAAATAAAGTAATAGACATGAAATAGTACTGAAAAAGTATTTCTCTAACCACCCATATTTAATAATGGTTCATTGTGGTGAGATATTCCTAGTCACTCAATGACACCTACTTCCTATGTCCTGAAAATATTTCACTAATGCATACTAAAATCAATAAAATAGCTCAAAAAGGAGAATTGATTTGACTTTTTCATGAACCATCAAATATAACCTACTATACCAATAACCAATCCACTCCTGACATAGCCCGAAGGGTGTTCCCGATCCCCATGAGTCAGCCACTGGAATACAGGAAAACTAAACATACTAGAATAAAAGAAAACATAACCATGTCATTATAGATTCAGCACACCATATCCATAGTTCTCCAGCTAGAACCACATCTAAGTGGTTATTTACCCCTAAATAAACCTAGAAAATGATAATCATAAAAATCCCAAAGTAAATGGTAGGGTGTGAGCTAAACATCATTGTATGGAATCATCCAGGATTGTGTAACGATTTCTAATATTAAATTAACCAATGGAATTTCTTTCAATTAAATATGGATTGGTTTTCAATTTCATAAAAATAATTAAAACAATTCATTATTTAAATTTCAAAATAAGGAAATACATTAATAAAACGATCAAATTTTCAATGGATTTATAATTTTTATAATAATAATGCATTAAGAAAATATCCTATATAAACAGATTTATATAAAACCATTTATTTAAATAAGAAAACATGTAAACATAATGTATAATAACATAATATATTCATTTGAAATAATAAAATCCATAAACAAGGTAATAATTATAATAAGGTATGAGAGTTCCAATCTATATGGACCATAAAATCAATTTGACATGAAAAATATATACATAATATTATTTGAACATTGGCCATAGAGGACCCATCCCAATATTTTATGGGATGCGATGTAATCATTGAATGTTTTAAAATGTGGTAAATTGTATGGTTCCCTCCAACCAACTCACTAACTACCTAAGGATTTCATGTTCAATAAAAAATACAATAGGAAATTTAATTTAAGAATTATTTATCTAGATTTAATATCATTATTGAATTTCAAAAACTCTTATTTTTAATTTATTAATAATAATCCGTATATAATCAAAAACATTCATTTATAGATATCAAAATAATATTTTCATAAAATCAATTTTTTTATACAATCTCACTAATAGGGATTTGAAATATGTTCAGCATTCAATTTTAGAATTCTACTTTCAAAAATTAAAATCAACAATTTAATTTTTTTAATAAAATTCAATCAATTTCTCAATAAATCCCAATTTCATTGGTATTAGGTTTTTTCATAATTTTCCATCAAATATTATTTGTCAATTAATTTGAAAAACATAATTTAAAAATTTTACACAAAAAAAACAATTAAATTAAACAATTTTTATTTCACAAATTCCCATAAACATACCCCATTTTAATGTAATTGGGCATTTTCTAATTTAATTTCACAACCCCATTTTTCAAACCCTAATTCAATGGAAATTAGTCTTTCCCAAAAAATGAATTCAATTTTATCATGGTCAAAAAAAATTATTGAATACAAACTATCAAAATTAAATAATAAAATTTTGGGTTAATATAAATTTGGAATCATGGAAGAACAAACTACCACAATATCAATGGATCATCATTCACTAGGTAATAAATTGAACAATACATGGACTGAAAATAACAAACTGATTTCATAATAATTAAAATCATATCTGAAAAACATATCTAGTAGAGGCACATAGTTTCAAACAAATAGTGAGTATTTCATGCACATATTTTAAATGGGCTATAATATTTCACCTAAGAATGTGCACATTTTGTAACCTATGTACAAGTTTGGAAAAATCCCACTACCCTCTATTACATGGCTTTCTCTAGCCGATTGCACAGTGTGGGAAAACCTTGAATAAACCATGCAATAGCCCAAAAATTTCTAAATCTCTGAAATATTAAACCTGAAATAACAACAAATTAAACCATATCAAATCTTGATAAAATGACGAGTTTATTAAATTCATTAAACTGTAATAAGATGTTTCAAACCCACTCTCAGGATTTCTATTTTAAAATATAATACTTTATTTATTATCATTCATACCAACTAAGGTGAAAAATATCTTCACTCACATCAGTGATGATTAATATTATATTCCACTAAAAATGAATAAGATACCATATGACACGGTTCATTATAAATGTTTATATTACTCAATTTATTTGTTTGATAAATAAATTTTAACTTATAAATAGTAAAAACATTATAAAAAAATGGATTCATGAAATTGGAGAGCTAAATTAAAACAATATTTCACTAATATTTATTTTTTATCCAAAAAAACAAAATACACGACTTTTATATAGGTATATAATTTATTATACCCATATTTATATAACATGGAATTGAATTCATAATAAATGTTGGATCCTAAATTCATTGTATAAGAATCAAATTTGAATTTGTTAAAAAAAATTCATATAATAATTACAAAACATTGTCATGGGAGAAATATCTGATTAAAAGAACATGAATGAATATCATTTTGCTAAAAATTATAATGACATGTAATATAAATTGATCGAAACTACACCAAAAAATATGGGTGATGAATCATGAGACAAAAATTACATTCCATAGAGAATACAATATAAATATAATATAGAAATATGAAAAAATAAAAAATACTTGGAAATCAAATAATTTTTAACATTGATAATTTAATTATAAAAATTATAAATCTGTTCATTATTTCTCAACACATCAATTCCATGCTCAATCCTATCAACATAGATAATAAGATCAACTCCACAATCAGCATAATTATCTCAATAGAATTAAAATAATAGAAAATGAATTATAGGTATATATATGAATCAAAACAACACATAGTAATAATATATAGACATGTTTTATATATAAAATAATTATATATCATAACATGATAAATCCATGGCATAAATGGTTTAAAAAACATTCCTAGAGGTATCACATTTTATTACAACTAGAGTTAGATCAATTGATAAAAAATATTTAATCATAAAAATATAGTATTTCAGAAATAATTTTGTTGGGTGATTTATAAATTTATTGTAGATTTATTTCATTTTTTAAATTATTAAAATGAATTTTTAACATTAAAAGATACCTTATATTACATTTTATACCATTCTAGTAACAGAATACATTAATTTTCCACCTTAAGAAGATCATTTAACAAAAAAGAAAAAAAAAGAAAAAACAGCAATGATATATCAATGAAAATACATAATCTCAAATTCATAAAATTTGGATTTTATAATAAAAAATCTGATAGTAAAAATGGAATCATATTTTCATTTATAAATAATTTTATTAAAATATTAATCAATAATGAAAATAATGAAAAATCCTATTCAAAATATGTAAAAATTATTTTTTGGATCATAATAAATAATTCAAATTTTTATTTCAAAAAAATGTATGGGAACATTTTATGGAATAATGAAAATGAGAATGCTAAAAATATATCATATTGGATGAGATGATATCTATTCTTAATGATTTTTTAATTTAATGAGAATTTATTTTGATAGGGATGATGATTGGAATAAAATTAAGAAATTTAATTTTAAGAAATGATAATGTATCATATAATAATATAATAGGTATGATGATACAAAAAATAGATAAAATAATATCGAAATGGATTATAATAACACTATACAAGGATATCTGATTTCATAGAATCCCATCAAATTACTGTTTATGTATAAAATTTTTATTATCACCTGTTATATTAGAAAATATCATAATAATTTAGTTTAGAACAATATTCATATAATTTACATTTTTTTATGATATTATTTTCATTAACTACCCATATATTAGTTGTTAATTGTTATTTCCATCATTGGATTTTATTAATATCAATTATTTCAAACGTTGTTTGTGATGGAAATATTAGACCACATTCATTGATATTATACCATCTATGCTCTTAATTTCCAATTAGTAAATGATATATTACATAATATTACACATTATATAACCCTAAAGATCAATATGTCTAGTTTAGTTGATAATTAAGAACACTACATAACAATTTAAAACCTGATATAACATTATCATTTTCGAAAACTTCCCTAACATGATAGAACATAAACATACATAGAAAAACATAGGAACAATCATAAGAAATAGGGGATATAAGAATAATAGTAAGGGAAAAACATGGTATATGTTAATAAAAATTTATAGTGGCAATAAAAATTGAATATAATGTAAAAATTAAAAACATGGAGTGATATGGCATGATAATCATAACAAGGTAAATGATGAAACAAAATAAAACACTTCATAAAAAACATAGGTAAAGTCTAATTGCTAATAAATCATGATGGAAAACGTCTCAAATAGGAAAATATATCATTTCCAATCCCAACATGACGTCTCGTGATAAAAACCATAACCATTTCATTGAAGTGTTATATAAATCATGGTACAACCGTCACTTTTATTTAATTTTCAAGCTTCTATGTTCAAAATATATCATATAACATGGATTCATTCATCATTACACTTTATTTCATGATTTAAGTGTGTGGAGTAAATATGTGTATGTCAAAATAAATTTATTTATAAGTGTATACATGTAAATACACTTGCATGGAAATTGGTATGGTATTTAATATAGAATTATTTTTTATGAAAAATCGTGCTTAAATATTGGATGTGTAATTGATTTTGTTAAAAATTAATATAATGGGTAAAGGATAGAGAAAGGGATATCTAATAATTTGTTCATAAATTAGAAATTACTGATTATATGAACAAAAATATACCATAAGAAGGAAATGATGATTAAATTAAAATGGTAAGGATTATACAGGAATAAAGAGAAGAAAATAAAAAATCCATTAATAGAGTGTGCGACTCAAAATTCAACAGAGGAGTTTCACTAGTGTAGGGGAACATTGTTCGAGGATGATAGAGAGGGTAGGTAACAGTAAGAAAGTTCATTATTGATTTTTTATTTTAGATAAATGGGAGCATTTGTGGGTTTATAATGGAAATGAGTTGCTATTACATTATTATTTCTCAAACAAATATTTTTGACTCTATATAACAAAGTAACCAAACCCCAAAACGTTTTTTTTCCAATGGGGTTTCCCAAAAGGTCGTGCTTTTCATTATTTTGTAATTACAAGGCCCTAAATTTATCAAATAATGCCCTTTGTTATGTAAAAGTTATCCATAATCTTAATTAAATTATTTTAAAACCATAAAATATATTAATCTCTTTATATGATAAATAAATGCCTTATATAATTAAACAAATAAACATAAAATCAGTTTACTTTAAATAGAAGAAATATATTAATTCATTGACCCAATTTATAGTATTTATTATATAACATTTGTTTCATTATGATGTAATATTACACAATGTAAATTTATAAGGTATTTATGTTTTTTTCCCAAAACAATGAATATCTCAGAAAACCATGGAAAAAATCATTATTGGATAATTTCAAAATTATTATTCCAAAAATAATAATCATTTTAATTAAATAGTTTGATAAATATTTTCACATTCACTTTTAATATAATTTTCCACATTATTCGAGAAATGTTTTTTTACATTAATAGTTTTTAAACCCTTAATAATACTACATTTAATTTCATAAAATGTATATGAACAATTATAGTTAATTTTTTGATTATTAAAATTTTATTAAAATAATATATATTTCAATAATACAATAATTCATCAAAATAAATTCATTAATTTAATTTCAATATTACCAAAAATTACTATTTGTGTTTTATTATACGGAAATATAAATCATTAATAATGTAACAATAATATGATGAAAATATATTCATTATTATTTAAAAATTATATAAATACTCATATTGATAGAGTGTTGATATATATTCTTTTAATAGAGGGAAAGTCTCCCTAGTATAATGGTGTGTGATTGTGATATTTTCATTGTGTGGTTCAACAAACATTCTTTGGATCATGATTTCAATGAGAATGAGCCTCTCCCAAAAATAGTTTCTATGATTCTAAAGATGTTTGATATCATCTTGGTAATGGTCAACGTAAAATATCAGTGATTATATTTCCCTTCAATGCTCCAATAAATGGTCTTCATATGGTATGATCCTTCTGTTTGAGGCCATTATTTTTTTGTGTCTCTTGGATTTGTTAATAGAAATTATTTATACTAAGCATAATATCCTTGTTCGATGAATAATTTTACAATTGTAAATATGTTTAATAGACATTTAAATTATATTTTTAATATTAAAATCAAATAAGATCATGTGTTTTCGGTAACCATATTTCATCAATTAAAATTAACTAAACTTAAAATATATCATTAATTATAATAGTACAATTCATTATAATATTATTTCACTAAAAAATTGACCCAAATTTTTTTAATTTACCACAATAAAAATGATTAGGGTAACTCTGTTTCATAACCTCATATGGTTCCCATATCACTTCTTCATGTTCGTGGTTTCTCCATAGCACTTTCACATGCTTCATTGTCTTATTTCATAGAACATTTTCTCTACGATCTATGATTTTATTCATCTTCTCTTCACAGGGATGATCTTTATACTATGGTACTACCTCTAGACTGAGTATATATGTGGGGTTCGGAATGTTCATGTTGAATAAGAACAAATGGAATACATCATGTACATGTGATATGTTCTGTGGGAGTTCATGTATATTTGTCACCGATCTTCTAAAACGAATAATATCAAAGAAGTGGATGTATCTAGGACTATGATTTTCCTTTATCCGAAATCACATCACCCTATTACATTGAGATATGCAGAGGAATATCATTCACTAATATCAAACTGTGTGTCTAGCTATTGATTGTCTACATAACTCTTCTGTTAACTTTTAGCAGTCTTTATGTGATGTTGAATGGTCTTAAAATTATTGACCATTTCCTCAAACATTTCAGTACATAGATGTTTTCCCCCACAATATCATCCCAACATGATCATTTTTTCACATCCTCCAATAACGATATTCAACTGGATCCATTTGGATATTTTATTGGAAACTATTTTTTTAATATAACTCCACCTAAGTAATATATTCATCTCATCATCCTTTGACGTCAATTGATCATGCTTTAGACATTTCCTCATGTTTTTGGATTTTCTACCCAAATTGGAAACCTGTTTGGGGGAGATAATATATGATGATGTTAAAATCAATATTTTTAGAATTTTGGAGACTCGTCTAGATCCTAGAGGTGAATATAGGACCTTGATCAAATAAAATTGATAGTGGTGTCCCATGAATCAATAACAATTTTCTAATGTATATCCTTTCAAGTTGATCAATTATTGGATCCTCTCAAATCACAATGACTTGTAAAATATTTATCAGAATATCCACCACCACTAATATACTATTATTCCCTCTTGATGTATTTGGAAGTCTAGTGACAAAGTATATGGTGATTTTTCACATTTCCATGTTAAAATGTATATTGGTTTTCATCATCCCCTGGGTTTGTTTAAATTTTTGATTGAAATGATGACATACAAAACATATTGATGTATATTATAGTATTTATTTCTTTATATGGTATCACCAATATATTCTTCATAGATCATGATATATCTTTTTCATCATTATTTTAAGGATATGTTTTTTGTATTTTTATCATCTAAAAGGTCCTTCTTGAACTCAGGATGTGATGGTACACATATTATTGACTACAATATCAGAAATCCTTCTTCATTACCATTGAGTTTCACAGATTTTCAATTCCCTATAGAATCCAAATTCATATGAATTCCCATGTCATCTCTTTTAGAATTCATTATGTTATATACAAGGGACAACTGAGAAATAATTTGTGAGAGGATTAATTATGTTCATTCTATTATGATTCATATGTCCATCCTTTTCAAATATATGAAGATCAGGTCCCTATACATTATAATCAATGTTATAACTGATGGAACATTTCAGTATAACGAATATACCACTCTATTCTTGTTCCCAGGATGATAGTGAGTTGAGAAGTAAAATTCCTTGATCAACTCTAGCAGTATATGTTGGTGAATATCCATTTTTTTCATGGGAATATATACATGAGGCATTTGTGATCATCATATATTTCTCATTTATCTGGAAAGAGATAATTTTAAATATTTTTAGTGTGATTATCTCTCTAACCAACTCTATATCATGTGTTGGTTAGTTCTATTCATGAACATTTAACAGCCTTATGGAATACGTTATCACAGTTTCTAGTCAGCATCAATAGAAACCCCAATCCCTTCTTTGAAGCATCAGTGATTACTATAAAAAGTTATCCAATTGTGGGTAGTGTGAGTATAGGCGCAGTGATAAGAATCATTTTAAAATCCATTAATATATATCCATATTCATCATTCAAAGAAAATGTTACTCCCTTTATAGTAACATTGGTTAGAGGGTGTAAGATCCCATGTTTTGAACCAGGTAAAATTTACGAATGTTTTTTTTCGATTTATCATCGATTCGTTCATTTTAAAACAAACTTCTAAATTTCATTCTGAGTTTTGAAACACCTAAAGATTTATTTTTTTGAACTTTTATAGATTTGTTGAGGTAAATGGGAAGTCACACGGGCGTCACATGGATGGTATAACCGTGAGACCAAACTGTGTGAAGTTGAGTTTTGAGGTTGTACCTCCCACAAACTTGGCACACAGTTAAGAGAGATCATGCGATGAGGCCGTGCGAGATGGGTGGATGGGGAAGTAGCTAACACATGGTTAACGTACGGTTTGTCTAACTGTGTGAGCACTTAAACGAGATCCTTAAATTGTGGATCACACTCGTTTTTTCCTTTAGATGGCTTGTTTTTATTCCTAAGCGTCCATAACTCAGGATTACTCACCATTGAATGTTGTAAAACCTATCGCAAGCATTTTAGAGGATATCTGAATGATTCTCATGGCGAATCAAAGCCGGATTCTTGAGGGAGGAATATGTTCTTCTTCGTTCTTGTTTGGTTTCTTATATATACTTAGATCTACATCTCCTCTTCTCACGATCTCTTAGATCTACGCCTGTAATGGGTAGATCTAAGTGTATGGAAGATACGTATGATGTGTTTTGTTCTTTACCTTGCAAGTATACGTGATCTATGGAAGGTTCTTGAAGAATCAACATGTTTCTCTTGAGGGGTTTTCATTCATTGTGGATTCCATAAAAAACCGGAGGTAGGGTACCAAATCATTAACACCTTATTTATGAATTATATATTATTTAAATAAATTGAGAATGTGAGTTACCTGGATGATTATTTTTCGATGCATGACACTTATAATGTTATTAAGTAGTTCCAACTATATCATATAAATGAGGACTTGACGATTTGTTGATTATAAGCCTGGGTTGTTATTTTAGTTAAAGTGATATGATTAAACAATTGAATGATTTGAATGGGAAGAATGATTAATATGGTAATTAATTATAGAATTAATTATCAAGTCAAGAGTTGGAATGAGATTGTGGATTTTACTTATTATTATGAATAATGAAAATTTGACCTGTTTGGGATATAATTTGGAAACTGGTAATAATTAATGGATGGATTAATTATTACATGTTGAATGGAAAATTGTTAACTAATTTATTATTTTTCAAATAGACCGGCTTTAATTAATTAAATTTTGAATTAATTATTTTTCATGTGTTATGTTAAGATTTTAAATTGATTGGTTGTTACGATTTTTGGTCAATGGTACCTTCTAACGTGTGTTATCTATCCATGCCTTATGTAGTCTTGGATTGAGTTGTTTAGGAACATGATATGTTGTGTGATATGGTTGCTAAATATCTTCTCTTTGAATAGAATGATTGAGATGTTGGATGTTTAATTAATTGTTTACTTGTTTGATGGGTGATTATGCTTTTGATTAGTCGGTTAGATAATTAACGGATGGTTTTGGGGTGTTAGACATGGTGTTCTACACTAATGATAGATGTACTTGTGTGATTTATGAATGGGTTGTGAGACAAGGACTGATTCTTCAAATACTCACATTGTGTTAGACATGGCGTTCTACACCATTGATAGATGTATGTGTATGATTGATATATGGGTTGTGAGATAAGGACTGGTACTCCAAATACTCACGGGGTGCTAGACATGGTGTTCTCCATCCATCTTGCAAGAAAATATTATATTATGGGACTAGGACTAATGCTCCAAATACCCATGGGTTGTGAGACAAGGGATTATGCTCCAAATACTCATGAGGGTGATAGACATGATATTCTACATCCATTAATTAACATTGTAATTTGACTCCAATTGTTCATGCTTGAAATGGGTTAATGGTTAATGAAGGCTGTTGTGACCTGATGATTTGTGAATTGATTATGAGAAAGGGTATATACTTATTAATGAATTGGGTGAACCACTATCAGTGGACGGACCCATGAGTGAAACACTATCTTAGTCGATGGGATTAGACATAGTATATGAATGATTAATTTGAATAATATATGACATGTTATCCAAGGCAAAGCACAAGATTGGATTCGGTCTTTACTTTATTACTTATATGGTCTTTAGAGAAATTTGTGGTGAGTGATTTATACGGGAGATGTTAGGCGTAGGATGAATCTCAAGACTTTCATAATTTATTATAATTAGAATATTTTATAAAAATAAATGATTATGTAATGATTGTTGAGTATGGATGAAAAATGAATAGTGCAGGTTCAGACACCAGCTGAGTGCTAAAGAAGGTACTTGGGTTTATAGTTAATTTGTACTACATACTTTATTTTATGCATGCCTTCACGTGTTAAAATTATTTAATAAATTTTTGGATTTGGAGTAGACATTGATGGTTCTGGACTACTGAGATTTATATCTCACACCCTAATGGGGCCACCATTACACTGGGTACCCAAGTAGATTATATTTCGTTGCAAGACTATGTTTTTTTCATTTACTTGGGAGATAAGAGTAGAGGACCGAGTGGATGCTCGGGATGCTTGAGGATATTTCACTTGGGGATTTGAATCATTATTTATTTATTTCTATATTGGAATGTAAATAATTCTGTTTTATTCACAATTTTCTATTTAGTATCATTAGCATGTTATCCATGCATCAACTGTATAATTGGCATTGGCCACTTTTATAAAATGAGTATTAATTTTCTTCTGCTGTTTGTAATTTATGAGTTATTTCTTCTTCTATTGTTTGTTATATACCCTAATATACTGATGTGAAACTCTGATAATAGGTTATAATCTCCCTATTGACTATCTTTAGACCCTCACTGCTAGTCACCAGCCTCTAGAGTGTGGGGATATGTGCATGAGGTCATGTAGCGAATAGTCCAGCCACCGGTTTAATGGTGAGCCGTTTCAAGATGTTACAAAGTGGTATTAGAGGTTTAGGATTCTTTCTTTTCCTTTGTGTTACTGTTTTTGGGTTGGTAGACAAGAGACTAGGAATGTGTCAGAACATGGGTTAATAGTCGTTCTTGGGACTGATCAGCTCATGTACGGGAAATGACCGAGTTTCCAGGGATGGGAATTGATGTTTGTAATATTAGTGGTTACAATTGATATGATTTCACCTTGAGTAACTGGTATATTTTTCCGTTATTTATTTATTTTTAGAATTTTGAAAAGAATAATTTTCTTGGCCTGATATGGTAAGAATGATTCATACAAGAATCATCTTAGACACTTAGAGATTCACCTGTCATGCATATAATATTCCATTTAGTTTCATTTGTAGTTTGATTGCTAATTTGGATTGTGTTCCTTGGGTGTAATGCCGTGTTTGATCTGCATTAGCATGCCTCTCTGTATAGCATGTTTCAGTTATAGATTTAACATGCTTGAGTGAATATATGCCATACTACCTCAGTTATTAGCTTGTTTTGTTTTGGTGCCATGCCCCCATGTTATAGCTTGTTGCTGTGTTACTACTTATGATAACATGTTAGATATGTTTTGATATGTGAAAGTGGTGCTAAAGATAAAATGTGAAATAAATATTGATTTCATTAAATAGGAGCCAAAATCCAGTTATAAGGTGTATGTGCGTCATATCAATGGGTAGGTGTCCACCTATATATTTTGGACCATTAGGTTGATCATGTTAATTTCTAAATTGACATTGGTATCAATTAATGAGAAACACTTTTAAATCCATGGAGTGTATGGGCGCTTTATGAATTGGGAAATGACAGCTCATATTAAATTTTATGACTTGAGGGCTATTGAAATGATTTTAAATGTGAAAGATTTTTAATGTTAATCTGAAATCAAATGGCTAGCTTCTAAAATGCAACTAGACCAAAGTAGGTCAGTTGGGGAGTGTTTTATGATATAACCCATTTTGGTCTTTAAAATTTTAATACATGTGAATTTCCTATTAGGGCGCATTATAGAGAACCCAGGATTGTTAAAATGGGATCCTCGTAGGTCGCCTTATCTTCTTAAAATAAATTTTATTTTGATAGGTTTCATGAAAATGACAGGATGTAAACTAACATAAATGTTTTAAAAATGGAGTTTAATTCATCATTCTTATTTTTCCTTTGGGTTTTTTGAAAATTTTGGTTGATGTTTTGATTAAATAATTTGACGAATAAAGATTAAAAGTGATTAAATTTATGAGACTTGGAAATTTAACTTATTGTGGTGTCCACTGTTTAAAACCCTCATGTAAAGGGTAGTTTGGATTCCTCTTGAGTTTCATTGGAACGATAGCATGAGTAATTTTTGTGGGAGTTATTTTCCTTAAAAATGGCCTTATTTCCGGCTTTTTTATCCTAGTTACTTGTTTGAAGTGACTTGGTTTAGGGATTACAATTTTTCTTCATAAGGGGATAACCTACTGTGGGAAGCTCCCTCAGAACTTAAATTCCTTAATCGTTCTATGGATTTTCCCACGCTTTTGGAGTTTTTGGTGTCGTTGCCCCATATAGGACTTCCAGTTTCCTATGACACCCTTGTTTGAATGGGTGGTGATGTGTCTCTTGACCTTGTTTTGGGCTTGAGCATCGAGTAACGCTCTTTTACAGCTAATTAGACATGCCTCGGGAATGGTTGGATGATTTCTAGTCGTTTGACCCTTCATTCTTAGTAATGGATGACCAGTTACAGAATTGTCCAGGAAAATGGTCATATGAATAAAAATGACTCCGTAATAAGTCTATTTGAACTGTTGAGTATGGTCTCTGGTCAAATCCATGTAGAGTAACTTGAGCGTTAAAGAATCAGTTTCATTACAATACATGGAATGGTATTTGAATTACCTGGGTGTTTTTACATGCCGATATTGTTGTTAATCTAGTTCTCTTATGAGCAACTGACCTTTTCTTGAGACATCATGGGATCTCCAAATGTGGGTATTTCAACTTTTTTCATGATGAATGTGTTGGAAGGTGATGCTGAGTTTTTAGAGCAGATTCTTCCTATAATGGTTTGACTGATCATCTTTATGACCACAATTTTCTCTTAATGTGCTCTTCTGGACATGACGAGCATGTCCCCTATATTGAACTCTACATGGAGACACGAAAATATTGTCGGTCATGTTCCATGCAATAGTATAAATGTTGATGGGATTGATAATTGGTTGTTATCTGGGTAGTACGTGGGATGCGTGGTTACTATGGGATAATTCCCTATTCGTGTTTGGGCACGATTGTTCTTAAAATAGCCATGTGATGGCGTGAAATGGAAAATTCACAAGATGTTGGGTAGGGACTTCGTTATACTGGAAGATGGTTTTAGAATAGTTTTAAAGGCACCTCGTCAGATAAAGGAAAAAATTGGCTTTTGGGTATGCGACATATTTCCAGGGAAGAATGTGAAAACATTCCCATTGTTTGATCGAGGTTCAACCTTTTACGTTTACAAGGTCCTTCTAATGACCTACGATATAAGATCTGTTTCGATGTTTGAGCACTGGAGTTATCTTTGGATCTAATTATAAAGGTTTTTTCATCGGTTTTGAGAAGGGTTAAAGGTGTGTTTGGTGTTGGGAATGCAACACATCACTAACAACAAGATTAATGACCTTGGTAGGTTAGTTGTTTTAAAATTGGTTCCTGATGGCTTCTTGTGGATAAAAATTTTTTAAGGTTGGTATAATGTTTGATCCCGTGTTTTGAACCTAGTCAAATTTACCAATGTTTCTGAAATTTCTTTTCGGTTTATCAACAGGTCGTTCTTTTTAAATCGAACATCTAAATTTCATTCTGAGTATTGGAACACCTATAGATGTTGTTTTTTAAACATTGATAGATGTTTTGAGGCAAAGGGGAAGTCGCACAGGTGGCTCATGGTTTGTCTAACCATGCATCTAAACCAAGAGATGTTGAGTTCTGAGGTAGTATCTCTCGCACAGTTGGCACACGGTTAGAAGAGATCCTTCGATGAGGCTGTGTGAGAGGGGTGGACGAGAAGTAGCTAATGCACGGTTAGTGCACGGGTTGTCAAACAGTGCGAGCAAACTGTGCGAGAACTTAAACGAGATCCTTAAATTGTTGATCTTGCTCATTTTTCCATTAGATGGCTTCTTTTACTCCTAAGCAGCCATATCTCGTGATTACTCTCCCTTGAAGGTTGGAAAACCTCTCCCAATCATTTTGGCGCTGAACCGAAGGCTTATCGTGGTGAATCGAAGTTGGATTCTTGAGGTAGGAAGATGTTCTTCTTTGTTATTTTTCGGTTTCTTATATCTACTTAGATCTACATCTCTTATTCTCATGATCTCTTAGATCTACGCCCGTTATAGCGAGATCTATGTGTGTGGATGACAAGTATGATGGGTTTTGGTCTTGGTCTTTCTAGGATAAGTGATCTAAGGTGGGTTCTTGAAGATTCAACCTGTTTCTATTTAGGGTTCTTCATTTGTTGTGGTTTCCATAAAAAACTTGAGGTAGGTTCCCAAATCATTAATATATTATTTAAGAATTATAGATTCTTTAAATAAATTTAGAATTTGAGTTTCCTTGATTATTATTTTTCAATGCATGATACTTTTGATTTTAATAATTAATTCCAACTATATGAGATAAATGATGACTTGAACATGTGTTAATTTTAAGCATGGTTTACCATTTTAGTTAAAGTTATATGATTATACAATTGAATGATTTGATTGGGAAGAATGAGTAATAGGATAATTAATTGTAGAATTAATTATCAAGTCATGAGCTGGATTGAGATTGTGGATTTTACTAATTATTGAGAATATTGAATATTTGACACGTTCGTGATATAAATTATAAACTAGTAATAATTAATTGATGGATTAATTATTACATGTTGAATGGAAAATGGTTAAATAATTTATGATTTTTTAAAGAGATCATATTTAATTAATTAATTGTTGAATTAATTAATTTTCATGAGTTTTGTTAAAATTGTTAATTGATTGGTTTTTTCGATTGTTGGCCTAGGGTACCTTCTAATTTTTGTTATCATTGCATGCCTTAATTATTCTTGGTTTGAGTTGTTTAAGAACATGATATGTTGTGTTGGATGGTTTCTAAATATCTTGTCTTTGATCAACATGATTGAGATGTTGGATGGCTAATTAATTGTTGACTTGTTTGATGGGTGATTATGTTGTTAATTAGTTTTTAATCAAATTAACGGATGGTTTTTTGGTGTTAGACATGTTGTTCTACACTAATGATAGATGTACATGTGTGACTGATGAATGGGTTGTGAGACAAGGAATGATGCTTTAAATACTCACATGGTGTAAGACATGACGTTATACAACAGTGATAGATGTATGTGTATGATTGATAGATGTGTTGTGAGACAAGGACTGATGCTCCAAATACTCACGGGGTGCTAGACATGGTGTTCTGCATCCAACTTGCAAGAAAATATTCTTTTATGGGACATGGACTGATGCTTCAAATACCCATTGCTTGTGAGACAAGGAAATATGCTCCTAATACTCATTTGGGTGATAGACATGATGTTCTACATCCATTAATTAACATTGTACTGTCGGTCAAATTTTTCATGCATGAAATGAGTTAATGGTGAATGAAGGCTGTTGTGACATGATGATTTGTGAATTGATTATGAGAAAGGGTTTAGATGTATTAATGAATCGGGTGAACCATTGTTAGTGGACAGACCGAGGAGAGAATCACTATCTTAGTGGACAAGATTAGACATATTATATGAAAGATTAATTTGAATAACTTATGACGAGTTATCAAATCCAAAGAAAAATCTTGGAATCAATATTTACTTGATTAATTTAATGGTCTTTAGAGACATATGTGGTGGGTGACTTATAGAGTAGATTTTGGGCAAAGAACGAATCTCAAGACTTTCATAATTTATTAAGTTTGGAATATTTGATAAACAATAAATGATTATGTAATTATTGTTGAATATGCAAGAAAAGTGAGTAGAGTATGTTCTACACCTACTGAGGGATGAAGGCGGTAATTGTGTTTATAGGTAATTTGTACTGCATACTTTATTTTATGCATGCCTTCATATGCTAAAATTATTTATTAAATGTCCTGATATGGAGTAGACACTGGTTGTTCCGGCCTACTGAGATTTATAGCTCACATCCTACTCGGGCTGACATTGTACTGGGTACCTGAGTAGATTATATTTGGTTATAGGACTATGTTGTTTGCATTTACCTAGGAGATATGAGTAGTGGAACGAGTGGATGCTCGGGATGCTCGAGGAGATCTCCCTTGGGGCTATGAGTCTTTATTTATTTATTTCTATATTGGAATGTAAATCATGCTTTTTTGTTCACTATTTTCTATTTAGTATCCTTTTCATGCCATGCATTAATTGGTTGAATAATTGGCATTGGCCACTTTTATAAAATAAGTATTATTTTTCTTCCGTTGTTTGTCATTTATGAGATATTTCTTCGACTATTGTTTCTTATCTCCACTAATATACAGCTGTTCAACTCTAATAAGAGGGTATACTCTCCCAACTGACTATCCTTAGACCCTTCCTGCTAGTCGGAAACCTCTGGCGTATAGGGAGACACTCTTTAGGTCATGTGGCAACCAGTCCGACCACCTGTTTAGTGGTGAGTCAGGTCAGGACGTTACAGAGGGCATGGAAATCATGATAAATTTCTCACAAATAATCACAAATACCATGTTAATTTAAAAGAACAACATATATATTTCATAGAGGTTGGCCTTATACATCTATCAACCACTTATATTTTCATATCATTCATTGATAACCCATTTATTTTGATGATGCTCCCTATAAAAGAAAGTTCCTTCAAACATAGCTCGAATTTTCTATACGTGGAATAAATTTTGTCCTTTCATAAGTTCTTCACAGTAGTTCTCATAAAATCCTCATGCTTCTCCTTTATTTTGGAGTACATAATATTATATTCTTTATAAAAAGAAAAAGGTTTTTAGATGTAATCTCTAATGAATAAATTCAACATGTACATATTGATTGATGGACAATTAGGGTGATTGGATGGATGAAATATGAAATCAAAGTTCATGAACCTTGAACAAAAAGAAGTCTTGGTGGTATCCTCCTTCTTCATTCTAAAATTGTTATATTCTAAACATAGATCAATATTAGAGAATTATGTTTCTCCACATAGCAGACTGAAAAAGAAATACATCCATGAAATAGGATATATTTTCTTTATCACAATCTTATTGAGCTAACTATAATAAATTAAAAAAATATTAACATATTCTTACAGATGAATAAGAGGACAAGTGTACCCAGTGCTGATGAACATTGGTAGATGAAACCTCTTACCATATTATCTTCTAATATTTTTTAGCACCTCATGTTCAACAAAAATCATTCTATATGGTGTCTTGGGTAATCAAAATTCATAATGTAGATGTTATATTTAAAATTAAACCTATCAACTATGATGAATACCTTAAAATACCTCAAGAAATACGTCAGTGTATTACCTCACAATGGGATTTTGTTAATTTAAAATTCATTACATATACTCAATCATTTGAGGTAGATACTCTATATCATAGGGAGATACTATTCGTGTTAGAGATATTGGAACTAAAAATGATTCATCCTCCTCCTTGGACATGAACAAAATCAGGGAAAAACTAACAATACCAAGAGTAATTTCTTTCTATGGTCACTTTTTGATAGCTCTATATAGGGAAATACAATCCAAATAAATAATTCCATCAAATTCCACTAAAGGAAGTATGAAATGTTTCATTGAGATGTTTAGTACTTAATATTTGAAAGGGGATGATTTATATACTTGGGATGTAATAATTCCTACATTCTTTAATTTCACCCATATCTCTAATTCCATGATTTTTGGTGGTTATTGAATAGTTATACTAATCTCCTACGATATGGTGGAATGTGTAGAGACATAATCAAAAATATAGTTTTATATCCTTGATTGAATAACCGCCATACCTATCACCACTTATTGTCAGGATCCATCTCACTGATAGTGATGGATAAATCATTCCCTTGATTCTAATGAGGTAGTTGGTTATCTTAAAAAAATCTTTGGCTTGGTACATTGGATTTCAATGATCATTGATTCCTTGTAGTTGAAAAATAAACAGTTTGTTTGGGGTTGAATGATAATTCCTTTCCTTTATCGCAATAGTGGGTTTCCCCAATCAGAATTTATTATTTAGGTTTCATTCCTTCCCATAACTATGGAATATCCTCATCCCCCATAGTATATTTCTAGGGTTCATATTTCCACACCTTATAATTGTATGATGGTGAAATTTCATGGTAATGTAATATTTTTCTATGAGATAGAAATAATTGGAATCCTCTTTCTTCTTCTAATCCTTGTGATGCCCTTGAGATTCACTAATTATCATATTGATTTCGAGGTCACATCAGATAAATTTATCATAGATAACATTGGCTCATACCTCTAAGGATTTTTTTAGAATATGTTTTATCCCACCAATGAACTCGTAATCCTTACATTCATGAGAAACAACAATATTTAGATGTGTATTTGGAAAATATTTTTACTTTTCCCTCATATTATACCATACAGTTATCATCTATATTCTTTATAGAATGAAATACCATTTAAATTTTATACCGGACAGTGAGAGGAAAATATTTTCCAAAATATATTACTCATTATTACTACCTCCCAATCACTTCAATATCATCATCTGAATTAAATTTTTTTATTACTATCCATCATTGATCCTCTTCTCCATCTATACATTAAACAACATATAGAATATTCTATTGTTAATAACATTGATGGATGTAGAATATCTTCTCAAGGTATTTATGTCCATTTTTTGTGATTAAGGGATTATTTGATCCGCTGAATGTCATGGGAAATTGTCACATAATGAACTCAATTGTGGTTTCTTAAATCCTAGGGGGATTTGGGAAATCCTCTTGATCTAGGATTCAATTCAGAACCTAAGAAAACTGATATTTTATCATGACATTATTTTTTATTCTCATGACCAATTGGATGTGACTCTCATTGGGTTAGTTTTCTCATTTTCCACCACATTGATTGTATACCCAGTTCCCCTTACATCCTGAAATTGGATAGACTAAATGGAAAATTATGTATGAGTATTTTTAATCTATTAAACACATAAACATGAATTTAATTACTTTACATGGGTAATATAAAAAAAATTTCTTTCGTAACCTAGGAAATTCTATGATTTAATATATGTTATCTCTGATCTTTTTTTGTAGCATATAAAATTTTGGGAATTATTGTCTCTCTTAATAATTATTCAAAATGAGATATGGTTTTTTACAAATCATTACCCATAGAGTGTCAACCAATGTGAGTAGTAAATCTTATTTTAATGTACTAGGTTATGCCGAGTTAGGCATGACGCTCTTGACATAATTGTTACCCCAAGGTACATCTGTACCAAAAACACGTCCACATATTGTATGAAAACATTGATTTATTTTCATAAACATGAAAAAATCATATTTATTGAAAGATTCTTTATTATGATCACATATAAAACATAATGGGATAACCTGGAGAAATACATTGAAATGGGTTATCTATAAATTCCAATAATGTAAAATTCACTGAAAAAGGAAATAAATTAAATACAATAACAATATCAATGGGGAATAAATGGAACATAAATAATAAGTAATGATATAGCATTATAATCAGAACATGGGAATTGTGGAAACAACACAAAACCATGAATCATAAATATTGGTCAAGGCTATCCTCCAAGACATCATGTTGGACAAAGTCCCATAAAGGTATCAGGTTTACACTCTATCCCAAAATAGTGTATCATGAGACTAAACATTAACCAATACATTAGAGAACTATAAAATTCTAGGTTTAGCTAAAACTTTCATTTAATTCATATGCACAAGTGGTCCACATAGAACATACAAGATGGATTAAATCATCACCATATTTTATTCGATGATTATGGAGTGTGGAATATAAACATTTAAGTCAAAATTCAATGAATTATAAGTTTATAAAGATGAAAACCATTGATAGTAAACAATTATGGTATTAATTACATAATTGTTTTGGTAGGTAAAATAGTGACTACATATCAGTAACATAACAACATCTCTTAAAAATTAAAAAAAATGTGTCAATGAGAGTGAAAGGATTATCAAATAATTATTATATAAATTGGAATATATTGGTTTTTTCAATAAGACATATAAAATATAGAAATTAAGAAAAAATCCATATGGTAAATAATATACCTAAATGAATATGATAGTGGAAAATATCCCTTACTTGAGTGTGTGACACCAAATGATTCGAAGGAGCTTATTTAGAGCTTCGGGTGAACATTATGAGGACCCTATAGATGTGAGGGAAGTGTAAATACATGATCTAAGGATTTTATGTGAAGGGAATTAGAGAATGGGATGGATTATATATGAAATAAGTTCAGAATTGTTTATTACCACTCAAAATTTGGTATTGGACCCCATATAATAATATAACCAAAACCAAAAAAAAAATTAAAATGGTTTCGGAACATGGTTTCTTTCAAATAGGATTTTTATATTTAATATGTCCATTGGAATAAATTAATACAACAATACCCTTTCATAGGTTTAATGGAGTCATACTCATAATTTAATGATTTCAGAACATTAATATATATTAATAGTATTTGAATATTTATAAAAGCATTATAAAATAATCAAAAAAATAAAAAATAAAAATATATATAATGGAATACATTTATTTTTTAGTTTATAAAATATATAATATTTATTTTATCACTTTTGTGTAATTATGATGTCATAATACACAATGTATATTTAAATAGTATTTATTTTTACACAAAAAAATGATAGACTCAAAAATTATAAAAAAACAGTTGGTTACTTTTGACATTATGATTTCAAAAATAATATTTATTTTATGTAATTTATTTTTTTAAATATCAGAATTTCACTTTTAAAATAATAATTGTTGTTTATTGATAAATGTTTTGTGTTTTATAATATAATTTTTTGAACACTTATGAAAATTACATTTGACTTACAAAATATTATATTATAATTTTTATTTAATATAAAATATTTCATAATTATATTTTAATAAAATATTATTTATTTAAAAAATACACGAAATTAAACAAATATTTCTTTAATTGATTATTAATATTATGAAAAAAATTCTATTTATGTTTTATTATATTGAAATTATAATCCGTTATAAAGTAACAATAATAGGATGAAAATATATCATTATTCAATAAAATATTATACATATTCATGTTCCTATGGTCTTGATACATATCCCTTTAGTACACCAAGAAACAAAGTGTACAATGCACTGTGGTAAAATTTAAATGGGTTGGTTTAGAGAACAAGGTTTCATCAATGATCTTGATGACCTTAATCATATACCATAAACAGTTTCTCTCATGATTTTGTTATAGGATAACATATTATTCTTTATCAATGGAAAATCACAATTATTTTATTTCCATCAAAAGCTCTGATATATTGGTATATTAATGTACGATACTACTACTTGAGTATATCACATCCTTTTTCTATTTAAATTGGCTTTGTTAAAAACCTATACTTATACTGACCTTGTGATCACTAATCAAATACTATTTTTATTAATGGTGATGATGATTAATGGTAATTTAAAAAAAATAAGTTATAAAAAGTAAATTATTTTCATATGATTCATAATAAAATATTTTTATTTTAAGAAATTTAATTAAATTGCAAGAGGGAATTTTATTTATTATAGTTCGAGTAATTATAGATAACAACAATAAAAATAATAGAATATAAGAGGTATTGAAATCATGTTTATGATTATTCATATATCCACATGTATATTTGATGGATTTTTATGTATGGTATGCCAGAATGGGTTCTATGAGATGTTTGTTTCAGGTAATATAACAATAAAAATATATTACATTATAAGGATCATACATTTTCTATTATAATTCCAGATAAATATCCATGATATAAATGACTTTTTAATGTAATATATATTTATTTGATATATTTTATGACAATCTGTATATCTCGATAATATAAAATTACATACATAATCAATGGAGGATGTTGTCTTTATGTAACAGGAGAAACAAGTTTATTCTCTATAGAGTGGGTTGAATTTATAAAATAATTATTGCCTCGATTTAATAATTGTCTGTATAATAATGATATAAATTTAATAATGTTGGTTTGGTTAGAATATTTTTAGATATAATAGAATAATATAGAATTAAGTGGAAATGAAAATGGAATGATTAGATGTTTTTTCCTTTCTATTATAGGTAAATCATTGAGCATTCTTAGAATGTAATTTTTGGAGAGATCTTAAGATATATATATATATATATATATATTATAAGTGCATTTGAGAATGGTGTTTTTATAAATTTGTTAGAACAAAAGGATTTCGGTGTGTATAGATATGGGGTGGTGAAGGGTTCCAATTATATGTGGATAGGGTAATATTAATTAAATATTCATTACATTGTATTAATGTCATTTCATGTTCAATGGAAAGTTACTTAAAAAGTGAAAAATAATGAATAGGGTTTTATCCTTGTTTTAGAATCCACTCATGAATAAAATAATGGATGTGTTTTTATATTTTAGTCTATTGACCCATAATTTAACTTTTCATTAAAATTTACTTTTACCGTAATAAATCATTATCCCACATTGGTAATTTATTTTCATGAGTAAAAATGAAATTTTCCTTATTACATGGTATATAAATTATAAGTCAAAATATATAAATAATTTTATACTATTATATTTGTTATTTCGATATAAATTTATTTTAAAGTAATAATTTTTTAATGCTTGATAATAGTTTTAGAAACAAATATCATTTGTTTCAAAATGTGATACAATAGTTTATACTTATATATAAATAAAATAAAAATTTATAAAATTACTTATTAATGAAAATTTGGTGTGTAATATGGTTTTATTTATTTTTACACCATGTTTATATCCATATGATTTCATAAAAGTCCTAGTATTTTTAAAAATGATATATTTTATCAATTTACAAAAAAAATTATCAAAATGCAAAAAATTAATCCTTATATATAATAAAATCATTATGAATCCATAAATGAAAGTCATATTTTAAAAATAAAATTATAATATTTTTAAATATTACATTTAAGTAAAAGAATAAATTTTAATTATAAATGGTTTATATGGGAAAATGAATTTTTAAAAACATTGGTTTCCAAATATTTTTTAATATCAATTATTAATTAAATATGTGTTATTAAATATATTTATAAATAAAAAATTTATATCAAAAATAATCAGTAAAATGATGTTCAATTTAATTTATTATGGTAAAAAAACATAACATAAAGAAAATACATCAAAAAATTGCCCTTTTAACACAAAAATATTTTAATCACATTAGTTTTATAAAAATTATTTATCATTTAACCATTATATTTATTTCATGAATTTTTAGTATAACACATAAATTTATTCTATAAAAATAATAACAATATATTGGTATTTGAAGAAAATTTTCATTATTATATTTATAATTACTTGATGTTTATCTTTGGTTTTCTAAAGTTCATAATGATATTTGAAATTTTATACACATAATTTATTTAGGATTATCTTAAATAATAAAATATATCTTCATTCATTATATATAAATTTTATTAATAGATGATATTCAATAGAGTATTTATTTAATGGAAAAGACCTTTTTAATAATGAGGGTGTTACATTCTTCCCCAACAAAATGAAATTGTTTCCTTTTAAATTTTAATTATTTTTCATTTATAAAAATAAATAGCTGTATTTATAAGATTATAGATTAAATAGTTAATTTCTTACTCATTTTAATGTGTAATTCTATTTAATCCATAGTTTCATTAATAATTATCTTATATTGATATTTTCAACCATTTCATCCATATATTTTTTCATAGATGACTATATTTCTTGTTATTTTCTAGAAATGGAACATTAAAAACATAATTTTCATGATACGAATTTAAAAAATAATAAAACAAAAAAATTTATGATAAAGACCTATAATTTAGATTAAATAATCATATGAATATAACCCCTCAATCATATTAATTCTTCCTCTAAGGTAACATCACTTTAACCTATAATCATATATGGTTAATTATTATATAATTGTCTTGACGAGTAACTCTTTAAGATTTAACATGGTTATCCATGGTAATTTTACACATATATTTTCTATAATATCTAATTTTATAAGAATTCATTGATGTTATATCCTTTATAATAGTGATTAAGGATCTTATGGAACAAAAAATGAATATCCTTTGGGTCTGTGAAACCAGGTTTATAATTATTCCCACAAGTGCTTTACTGAATAACGATAAAATCCATACCCAACAAACCATTTCAATGGATTATTTCCCACATGTTCATCTATTGAAGGTATTATATCAAATATTTTATATCAAGAAATATATGTCATTAATATTAATATAAATACTCTATTATTTTCAAAAAATGTATTTCATTTTATCTTTTTTTTATATTTTTGTTATTTAATGTGGTATAATAATCCAAATCCACAAAAAAATTTAAACACTACACTAATCAAATATGAGGCTAGCTTTACCCATACTCTTGGAATAATTTAAAAATTCAAATAAAATAATTATTTTATTTTATACAATGTATGACACCATGTACCTTCACACAATATTTTTTTTCATGAAACACATAAATTAATTAATATATTTTATTCCTAACACAATGGAAAAGACCTTTATTCATATCCGAAATGATATAACATATATTCATTTAAAAGTTAATTTGATAAATATTTTGATCATTGCTGATAAAAATTCATAATTTCACTATAAATTCAGGATTCTAATATTTTATATCATTAATAGTCTCCCAATCCTCGATATTAATTATACATCATAATTTTAAATTATATATATATACATATTATTAATATATTATTGAACATTTAACCATTGTAAAATAGGAATATAAATCCTAATATACATACCATATTTTATACACATATGCATTACATTGGTAATGTAAATCAAAATAATCGTGAGATCTTAAATGGTCAGAAATATGAATACATAATAACATACAAATGATGGTTACAACATAAGCATGATAAAACATGAGTGTGTTAGAAATGTGTTACAAAAAAAACATGAATCTATAACAGTCGTCAATTTAATATAAGGGAATATAATCTCAGATGATAAAAC
This sequence comes from Viscum album, assembly GCA_963277665.1. NCBI lineage: Eukaryota > Viridiplantae > Streptophyta > Magnoliopsida > Santalales > Viscaceae > Viscum > Viscum album. The sequence goes on along the minus strand of OY728142.1, from coordinate 1,874,629,745 downwards.
ATATATTATGGTATAAGTGTTTGCAGACCTTAAATAAAAAACATCTTCCAATAGAGCATAGCATAGGAATACAATATTGAAATGTGTCATAATAATAATAATTGGAAATAATACCATTGTGAACATTGCTTTCAATATTATATACACAATTAATAAATTGAAAATACTTATTTGTATCATGTACATTCTAATTATTTTTATTATAATTAACTATATTAATCCCTTGCTCATCATAATTATCTAATGAGATATATAACATTAACTAATTCATATGAGTGATATATTGTACCCCATAAATCACATAATTAAATTCATTACACGTGTGTTTCATATAAATCAATTATATATCAAAATATGATGAACCTAGGAGAAGAAAATGGATTTCATAACATTTACATGTGGTATCACATAAAATTACCTCCAGAGTCAGATAGGTCCATAACAAAATTCAATAACAAAAAATGATTGTTTCCTGATGGAATTTATAGAATAATTCATAACACCTTAGGTGATATATCTCACCAATAAAAAAAATCAATGGATGTGCAACATAAAAATCATATTAATAAAATATTTCTTGCAATTATCATAAAAAACAAGTCAAATTAAATAATGTCATTTTTTCAGAAGGTAACAATAAAATCTTTTATTTAAAATAACACATTGATTTGAATCCCATAATGGATAATTGAAATGAAATAATAAATAATTCAACTTACATAGAGTGAGATAAAACAAAAATGATCATGAAAGCAAAAATAATTTTACCATTTTAAAATACAATTATTGAAAACAACTTCGTTAAAACAAATAATAAAACATCCATTTGAAAATTGGTAAATACAAATATGATGATCACATTAAATAATAAATATTTTAACATCAAAACTATATATAACAACATTGGATGGAGGAAATATTATGGTCATGGAAGATGAAGAGTTTGTTATAAAGGATTAAAATTTATCTTAACATTTATATGATATTATGAGAAGGATAATAATCAATAATGAACCGAGTAATTGAACGTGTAATTATCCCTAATTATAAAAATGGTATCACAAATTAAAATCATTGTGTTTATAAAACGAAATATATAATAATATAACTAATTAATAGGTTTCATATATCAAAAATAATATTTTTCATTTAATAATATTCACTAGTTTTACCCTCAACCTCCATAAAGCATATTAAAAACACATATAATTAAAATAATCATATGATTAATTTATTTTAAACAATAATTAATATCTATTAATTTTAATATTAATAGATTATGAAAATTCACTATCCATATGTTAGTTAGTTAATTTTTTTCATCAGCAAAATGATAGTAATTTTGGTTAATGTGTACATGTTTTATAATGGATATGTTCAGCCTCATTATTTTATGAAAAATTCATAATTAAAATATTTAAAATTTTAATTCTGTTTTGATGGTTTTCATAGAAACATTTTAATGTGAATGAAATTTTTTGAATGGTTTTTTTAGAACATGTCCCATGAAGATTGTGTTTATTATAATTTACTGATTTATACTTTTTACATTACAGTGTTGAATGATTTTTGTGTAATCTTCATAAAATAATATTAATCTTATAAATTACTATATATAAAATTATATATTTAACAAAATATAAACAACCATTTATGCTTTTAAAAAATAATAAAACAATTCATCTTTGTGGTGGTAGTTCACACATAACACGAGGAAAATTTCATTTATTAATTAATTCAGGAATGGAAAAAATATTTATTACACAAGCATTATATCAATTTAAGATATTAATTATATTGATGAAATTATTTTCATTTGTATAGTAATTATTTGGATGATATGGATGAAAACATAATGTAATCGAAATTAGTGACTGATTAGATTTCTTAATCTAATTTTCATGGATAAATCCTGAATCATTATTAGACTTTTATTTTTGAGGGAAAATCATATATATACATAGAAAAATGTTTTAGAAGTGGTTTGTTTATTTATTTTAGATCCAAGATTCATTATGTTTTTGGATAATTGGGGTGGTGAAGGGTTATTTTTATAATTGATAGAGATGGTAATTTATAAATAACCATTACTTTATAATAAATTAATGTGAATTTCAAGTGGAATTTTCTTGAAAAGCTTATATGATTGGATAATGATTCATTTCATATTATCTAAATCTCATCGAAATCTCAAAAATGTAAATTATGTACTTATTTTAAATGTTATGAATTTTCCCTTGAATTTAAATTTTTTCAATAATTTACTTTTTGCATGGTCACTCATTTTTTACCTCTATATCTTATTATTAAGACTCAAATGAATATATATATATATATATATTACATAATTTTGATATTATTACTCATAATTTTAAAATAATTCAATAATATTAATCTTTTAAAAATGATTAAATTTTTTGATAAAATAATAAATTTATAATTTTTGAAAACATGTTTATAAGAAATATAAATTTAGTTCTAAAAATTCAAAAAATAGGATTACATTTCAAATAAAATATATATTAATTTGTTTATTTTAATGTTTATATAAATAATTTCACAACTTACAAGATAATACTTATTATTTTTATTCATTTACTAGTTATATATATTTGGGTCGTTGTTCGGGTTTGAGTCTCAAATAGAAAATTTAGTTTTTGTTGTTTTTTGCATTTTTTAAATGGGATCAAATTTTCTACACGGTTAATAGTAACCATGCAGACACCGTGTTGATAGTACATGGCAAACAGAACCGATCGTGCCGCATGCACATGGTCGTTTGGTAGTTCCCATGTAAATGTGTGGTCCCTCTATGAAAGGCAAATAGTTCCTCACATTTACTGCATGGTTTGGAAAACCATGTGGCCTAACTGTGCAAACTGGGCCGGAATGTTAAACTTTTATTTTTCATAATTAACCCTCCTACACATTTAACCCAAAAACACTCCATTCCCCCTTGTTCATCCACAGTTACTAAAGGGAGCTTCCTAGGCCTCCCTCTTTGATTCATCATCGTCCATTGATGCTCCCTCATCAATCCAAGGTGAGTTTTTAGGGTTTGTTCTCCATTTTCAACATTTATCTCACCCCACTGTTTTTTATGGGGTTTTCTTTTGGATTTTCTCTCTTTAAAAAACACTAGTGTTTGGAATGGATGATATGTGGATTTTTATTCTTTTATCTAGTATGTAAGGATCATTTATGGGGATTATATCTCCCACTTTATGAGTTTTATCACCAAAAACACTTGATCTGAGGTTGGTGTTTAAAATATTTCCCTTTATGAACATCTACGTATGTTCATTTTTTAAATAAATTTGATATATTATTCTCACATCTATTATACCAATAGAAATACAAAAATGGGTTTTCCTTGATTATAGAATTTATTAAAAATATGTTTTTAATGATATATTTATGAAATTATTATGATTTTGGAGCCTCAGGTCTTCATTTTAAATGGTACCATTCCATTAAAGATAAATTAGGGGTTCTTTTGAATTGATTAACTCACATGTTGTTGTTGAAATGCTTATTTGGTTTTAAATTTTTTCTATTGTGTTTGGTTTTGATGTAGTTTTTTTTAAAATTTTTTAAAACGTCTTAGAGTTATATTAATGGTTCTTAAGGGGATAGTTTTATATTTTCTCAATAAGTTAGGCTGTTGAAAATGTGATTCAAGGAAATTGGTGTTTCATGGAACTATTTTTTCTGTAATCATTGGTTTTTGGCATGTCACTAGATGTTGGGACATACATGGGTGAACTAGGTGCACACATGGATGTGTCGTTAAATGATGGTGATGCATTGGGATGATGTTTTCCTGAAAGAATTGTTTTCTAAATGGTTCATGCTTTTCAAAATAAGGATTGGTCATTGATGTTGTTCCTAATAATTTTATTCAATGTGTTTCTCAAGGATTTTCCCATTTGGTTTTCAACAACATTTTGATTTGATTTCTGAAATGTGTAAGGGTCCCTTCAGAAATCGTGAAGTGTTTGGTTGTGGGTTTTGATCATAACTGCCCTTTTGGATTTGTAAATTTGAAAATTATATTTTTTTATGTTTTGATAAAAAATTTTGTTATGTCTAGCTAAATATACATTTTTCACTTTGAATCTAAATGTGATGTTTGTGTGTTCCTTTAAAAATTATTTGGGAATGGATAAAGTTGTGTGCCCATTGGGAAACCATGTTGTGTGGTGAAATATTTTTGGTTATGTAAAGTGAAGTGGTAATATTTGAGCTGGGTCACGTGGTTTTTTAGCTTCTACTTATACATTGTTAGTATTATTATTATCACAATTGGTTCCTATTTGTATTTTATACGATCGAGTGGTTGTATCCTACCAGCCCTGATTATACGAGTCAATACCCTCTGGAGTTTAGACATTCCAAAAGTGTCGTGCCGCTGGTGAGGCTGGGATTGACAATATTATTGGTTACTGAATTCAAGGAATCATTGTATTTCGTAACAAAGTTCTTAACTGAGTACGTCAATGGGTTTTATATGTATGTTTTGGAAAAACTGTAGTTATTATTTACACTTATTGTTTACTTTCTATTGAGATAGATTTGTATCCTGTATAACTCATCTGATTTTTTAGAACATCTTTAGTATTTCGTGTTTTGGGATTTTTATTATAAAATTTCATTTAGTTTTGTAAACAGAAAATTTTTTGTCATGTTTTAAAAAATTTTATTACCATATTTTTATAACATAATTTCAAACTTGTGTTAATGGATGGTTTTGCGAAGTTAGATCCTTGGATTTAGTGGTTTTTTTCAGGAATCTCTATGGAGAATTTCAGTTCACATGCCTATCTTATCATTCCAATTACAGGATTAACATTGGGTTCAGGTTCCATGGAAAGTGATATCTATTAGAGTAGGGTATTTCTTGTGGTTAGAGGTGACTGAATGGTCACATGGAGAGTGTGTGGTAGCATTATGGTCTTGCTTATTTTTGTTTTCAGTCTTCTTAGTTTTATATTGTATCTAGAACTACTGTTTATTTATTAATGTTCAGTTTTTGGTTTGTGTTTCATTTTTGGTTCTCTTTATCTATCTACACCTAGAAAGTTTTATTCATTATAATCCACTATAATATGTATGTTTTGATTCCCAATAGTTGTTGTTAGACCATGGGGATCGATAAAACCTTTAGACAATATCGCGGACCCGCTCTGCTGACCAGTTCATGGTCAACCAAAGTGGGTTCATAAAAAATTAGTATCATAAGAGGTTATTGATATTTATGGTGTCTCAGAGATACAGATTATTATTTTAGGGATCAGGAGGTAGGTTATGGGTTGGTTGCTGATCACCACCACTCATGAGAAGACCAAAGTTACCAGGGTTTGTCCGAGATTTTTTCTCTGTCCTGGGTTGTTTTGGGATGAGGAATTAAAATGGAGTCAAATCTGTGTCATGTTGTGACTCCACATAGTGTGATGGACCATGTCGATTCCATGTTCCCAGTTCAATGTCCTCTTATTGTTATGACTTACTTGATGAAAATTTAATGTACTATATTCTGAACAGGCTTAAAATATGAATGGTTTTTTGAAATTTTTCGTTTTTCGGATGGTAGAGTCATAAAACCAATTTTCTGTTGGATTTTTTGTGATTTTATACCATTTAAAAGTGTTGATAATAGGATTGGGTAAATGATAGGGAAGTATTACAGGTGGATCAATGGGTTTTTGGATCACCAAACCTGGTAGTGGCATTCACACAGGCTAAAAGTGGTTGGTCAGATTGAGTACGTCAAACCGCGCAACAAGCTAAAGGTGATGCGAAGGTTCTCACACTATCTACATATGGTTTGGAGAACCATGAGTGACAAACTGTGCAAAGTAGGTTTCTTAGAAAAAATTAATTGCATGGTTAGTGCACAGTTTTCTAGATCGTGCGAGACAAACTGTGCAGCTTAACCAATTTTGGGTATTGGGTAAATTTATTTAATTACATTCAAGTTGAAAATGGATTTAATTAAATTTTATGATATTGAAGTCTTTAATTTATTAAATTCAAAGTTAAAAAGTAATTTAATTAATTTATAAAAATCAGGGTTTCATTTAATTAAATTAATGTTGAGAAAATTTAATTAAATGATAATGGGTTGGAGATTTATATAATTACTCCCAGATCAATAGAATTTAATAAAATGAGGAATAAAGGTGGAGATGTGGTTTTACCGAATTAAATTCATGGATAATATGATTTTATTTATTTAATGAAAAGTGGTGGAGATCGTTTAATTAAATTTGAGGTTAGAAGAATGTAATAACAATAAGTTGGAGTTCTATTAATTAGATTCAATGAATGGAATTTAATTAAATGCGTTAATGATGAGTTTTTATTTAGATAAATTTTGTGGAGATGAATTTAGTTAAATGTGGTATAATGAGGGAGTTATGGGGTTTTTCAAAAAATAATTTAAATTAAAATTATTATAATAATACGATTATTATTATTATTATTATAATTATTATAAACCTAATTGGGGTGATAATAGGGAGTCACGCAATAGGGTAAGGCGTGACTACCTCCCCTCATTCTCCCATGTTGAGGCACACCATGACCCAACTAGGCTCCTTCTCTGTGCGCTAGATCATGTTGCTTCCTTCATGGAAGTTTTCAGTATCATCAGGGCATGTCCTTCTCTACATGTTTCGTTCTTCACATTGGTCATTTCAGCTCTTCTTCACCCAGTCTCTGTTAGTCCAAAAACCTAAGGCCTTGGGTGAAATCGATTTCTTCCCATATTCTGATTCTAGGTGATGTAGATGATGTCTCGAGACCCGTTGGTCGATATTTCGACAACCGTCATTGATGGTATGGTTGGATATTTCGATTTGGTTGAATTCCATCAAATTTTGGTAAGGGATAATACACATTAATTGATTTGTCACTTATAGTGTATTTTGAGTTGTGGTAAACTAATTGGGTGTGAATTTTTCTTTTCCACACTACTTATGAGTTCCAATTAATTGTTGTTAGGTGCATCAATGAATTCTGAGTGTGCACATGATTTTGTGGAGGAGTGTGTACGTGAGAAAGTTTTTGTTTAATTTAGAATACATTGGTTCAGCCAATTCCATTATGTAGGGACCACAACATTGATTTTATTTTGTAAAAATGAAGTTTTTGTTAATCTAATGCTTTTGATAATATTGAATGAAATATTAGAGAAAATTTATTATTGGTATAAAACTATTTGTTATATTACAAAACCCCGTTTTGTAGTAAAACACCTCTAACGGAGGTTTGGTGCCTTCAAGAAAAAAATAATGTGAAATCTGAAATGTTCATTTAACTTGTGGTAATTTGAATTTCTATTTATGAACTTTTTTTGTTGAAGCACATGGTTTAAGTGTAATTTATGAGTATTGTATGTGATAGGATTAGATAATTAATCGGGAAATTAATTTTGAAGTTTTAATTAGATAAGTTAAGATAATTAATTTGTTAATTAATTATGAACCTAGATAATTGTAAACGAGACATTGAATTGGTTATATTAAGGTAATTAATTTGGGGAAATTAAATATGAGATGATGTTTGTATATGTATGATAATTAATGTTTAATTAATGTTGTGCCAAGATGTTCATTAAATATAATCTATTTTCAGAATGAATTATGATATGTTGATATTTTATTTGAATAATTTATTGTGAAGAATTAATTATGGAATGATTAGATTTAGATTGGAATAACTAATTATGAAATTATTATTTAGTTGACCTTGAAATGTAGATAATTAGTTGAGGGATTAATTATAAGATATTAAATTGGAAAACATATATAATTAATCTGTGGATTAATTATGATATGATGCTTTGAATAAAATGAGATAATTAATGGTCTATTAATTATGTTATCTTATAATAATGTTTTCGATAGTTAAATAATGAAGATTTTATTTATCTAATTAAAATTGTGTTGATTTATTAATTAATTGATTTATTAATTAATGGGTGATTTGATCTGTTAATTGTTGAGTTATCTAATGGTCTTCGATATGTTTAACTAATCGTTGGATTTGTAATGGAAGAAGGTGGGTATTCATTTGAATTAAAGAATTATTGAATGAGAATTTGGTTCTAGGTATGACATCCTAGATGAACAGAGATGTTTGTACTTAGACATGGAGTTCCTTAACAATAGTTTTCAAAGGATGTAAATGAATGAGAATGTGGTTCTTTGTATGGAATTCTTGAAAAATGTAGATGTTAGGACAAGGACATGGCGTTCTTCAAAAAATGTAATCAAATGATGTATATGAATGAGAATGTGGTGTTGTGTATGGAACCCTAGAAAAATATAGAAGTTTAGAATTGTACATGTCGTTTCTCTCTAACAGATATATAAGAGATTAGATGTAAGGGTGTTAGAAATCGAGATCTACCTCGAATGAGAAATTTGTGTTAGAAATGGCATACTAACACCAATAGTATGAATATATGAACATGGTTTTTAGGTTCCTGACATAGCATTCTAAAAAAATAGTATATTATATTACTGATTTATGTAATTAATGAGAGATATGAATCATGCTTGAGATGATTGTGAATAAATATAAAAAGATTGAAAATAATTAGAATTCTAACACAAGACAAAGTTTGTATTGAGGTAAAATATACACTAGGAACCATATTGATAATAAATGCTTCTATGATTCTTGAGAAGACTCTTATTCCGGCTATAGCCCAAAGTAGGTATCACCGTCAGGTGTCCTTTTGTAACTTGGATGAGTTTTTGGTTATTTATTTAGTTTTGTAACTACCTTGTAATATCTGGGCATAATTTTTTAAATTTAATTTTATAAATGGAACAAGATAATCGACTATCACAACCTGCTGAGATGTATATATCACACCTTATCTAGGCTCCCATAACCCTAGGGCACCTCAGTACACTTTCTTGTATGAAGGATTGTGGATCATTTCCTGTGGATGATATGTGTACTTGAGAGTTAATAGAAATGTTCTGAGTGAGAGATTGGGATGCTCGTGGAAATCAACCTATCTTTTTTTCTGTATTTTAATATAAATCATGTTGTTTAGTTTACTGCTTTCTAATATGTATCACCATGACACACCTGCATTGTTTTAACTGGTGTTGGAAATTTTCATTTTCTAGTTAAATATTGATTTATATGCTTCCAGTGTTTTCTAAGTTTCTTATTTATTTATAATATGTACTCTAAATATGAGGTTATAGTCTCCCCAATTACTATCCATAGAAACTTTCATCTATTCGGTAGCCTATTATGTAAGGGGAGACACGCTTTAGGTCATTTAGTGACCAGTCTAGCTACCAGTTCAATGGTATGATGGGTCCGGATGTCACAAAGTCATATCAAAGGATTCAGGTTTTCTTTAAATTCTCATTTTTTGGTTTGGTAGATAGGATAATAGGAAATTGTCGACGCTTGGTTAATTGTTGTTCTTAGGAATGATCACCACATGTATGGGAAATAACCATGCGGCCAGGGATGGGAAATTTTGTTTATACTATTTGTGGTTAAAGTCGATATGATTTCACCTTGAATGGCTCATGTATTTTCTGATGCTTATTGATTTTTAGAATTTTTAAATTTTTTATTTGGCATTATAAGTTTAGAAAATTACATTAAATGCATATTTTTAGGTATTTATAGACTCACATTCCATGATTGTCACATTTTATGCTATTGATTTAGTAGGGTGCCTACTTATTTTGATGGTTTTCCTTGTCTAGAATGCGATGTTATGATTTTATTTAGAATTCACCATTAGATAGAAAGTTTTAGTGATAGATGTTACATGTTTAGATGTTTATATGCGATGTTGCATATGTTATTAGGATGTTTTGATGTTGTTCCATGCATCTATGTTATAAAATTTTGTTGTGTTATTAGTAATGATAGCATTCTAGAGTAGTTTTTATGTGTAAATGGCTGCATGAGTAAAAAAATTGACTGCATACATCTTCTATATGAGCCAATTTCAGTTTTAAGGTGTATGGGAACTATAAAACAAGGAAAAGCGTAACCAGTGTATTAAAAAATTGAAAAAGTGGACACTAAAGTTAATGAAAATGTTAAATGTGTAGTAATTGTGATAAATGGGAGTCAAATTCAAGTTGTAAGGTGTATGTTCACCTTATCGATTGGTAGATGTCCACCCACGTGAATGTGCCCAGTATAATCATAGTTTGTTTTAAAATTGTTATAAATGTAGGACTATTGAGTTTTTATTGAATTAAATTATTATAGGGTTGATTTTTGATGAACCAATATGTTTAGAATTAAATGGGAACCTCACACGTCTCCTTCAGATTAAATGGAATTTTAATTCAAATTTTCTGTTTAAAATGAAATGACAATAATTGTTAAATGCTTAAGAGGATGTTTATTATATCTTTCCTATTTTGGCCAACAGTCATTATTTAAAGTCCATGTTTCAAGATGTGGAATAATAATTTTGGATTAGTTAAAATTATTTCAATGATTATAGGTTAAAATGAATTCAATGAAATGACTAAAATTTAACGGGGGCTTTTGAGCCTAGTGATTTATGTTTTGTGTAACCAAGAGATAGGGTTGACACATATTATTCCTATATGACTATCCCATGGTTGGTAGCACCCTTAGAGATTGAGATTCTTTTTCCCAATGTGAGATTTTCATGTTGGAGTCATTATAGATTTTTTCCCATTAATATAACTTTTGGGACTCATGTGTTTTGACACACATATAGGTTTAGGTTTTGGATTTCATGCGAGATTTTGACATTTTGATAATGGTTCATGGAATTTTCCACATGCGTTTAAGGTGTTTCAAAAATAGTTTTCTTTTGAAAGACTGGTCTTTTCATCTATGACATGGATACTATACGGAGGTTAAAGTCGCATTGGCATGTTATTCATATAGTTTTAGTGGTAAGCATTGAAGGAAAACATATACCTTGGGGGATGCAGGCATCGAGGTTTAGTTGATGACCTGTTGGTATGGGATGATGAGCATTTTTTTAAAGAGTTGATTAGTGATAGTTCGACTGATCATTTGGTGACCAGTGTTTACTCATAGTTTTCTCTTATGAACGAGACGATAATGTCTCCTATCTTGACCTCGTCCTAGAGGCATTGAGATAACGCCATTCAAAAAACCTCCTAATGTTTTAAAAGTTGTTGGACTTGAGAAGTGGTTGTTAAATGGGTTGGGTGTGGGATGTGTGGTTATTTGGGCCATACTTTTATTCATGCTGGGAGACAATAGTTTTAAGGTTTCCTTGAGATGGATATACTTGGAGAGGTCACCGAAGGTTGAGTGAGGTCATTTGTTACATGTGATTGGTGATGGATTCATTTTCAAGGCACATTGTCAAGTTAATGGTGACTGCATATTTTTGGTTTGGTAATATCTATTTTTGAGATGGTGATGTTATCATGTATCTAGTAGTGTGGGATTAGTTATGTGATGTTTTGATGTTTTGGGATGTATTTAGAGCATTGGATCAGGTTTAAATAGTTTAAGTCATTAAAATTGTATGTTGGTTAAAGGTGTGATATGTATTTAGAAACAAAATTTAATTGTTAAAATGAGAAATTATGACCATGGTGGGTAGGTTAATGCTTTAATAGTTCTAGTTTTATTCTCGAGGATGAGAAGTTTTTAAGGTGTGTAAAATGTAAAGTCTGGGGTTTTTGAATCAGGTTAACATTTAAATGTTTTTGAAAATTTTTATTTTCTCGATGGGTCGCTATTAAATCTAAGATTCAGGAATATGTTTTGTGAGTTTGTACTATTTAAATGAATTGTAACAGGTTTGGGAAATGATTCGAGATGTTTTACTGGTGGCTAAATGGGTTTCAAGAGCATCGAACCTGGCAGTGGCATTCGCATGGGTTGAGCATGGTTGGTCAAACTGTGTGGGACAAACCATGCAGCTTGCTAAATGTGAGGGAGAGGCCCTCACATGTTCTGTGCAAGGTTAGGATAATTGATGGGACAAACCATGTAAATCAGTTTCCTTAGACAGAAGGTCCCACATAGTCAGTGCATGGTTTTATAAATTGTGTTTGAAAAACTGTACAGCATAAATTGTTTTGGGTTTTTTATTAATTTACATAATTAAATTCATGGTTGTACATGATTTAATTATATTTTGGGATATGGGGGGTTTTAATTAATTAAATTCATGGTTAATATGATGGAATAAATTTTTAAAATCAATATGAAATTTATCATTATCATATATTAATGGAGTTCTAAAATAAATTACTTTTATAGGAGTTATATAATATATTCGAGAAAATTATTTTCATATTGGGAACCAAAAAATGCCTATTCCCGATGTTATGTTATAGTATTTTAGAATTTAATACTATTTTTGGATTTTCCAAATAACTTTCTTTGTTGAAAGAAAAAATTATTTTTTTATTTTATAATAATTTAGTGAAACCATCCATTATTTTAATATTTAATTCGAAAATTATTGGGAAAACTTTTATTACATCATTTGAAGGTAAAATGAATTTTATTCCAAAATAACATATTTTCCTAAAAAAAATTATTTGTGTTATGCCTTTCTACATTAAATTTAATTTATAACTATGAATGAAATTATATATTTAAAAATGGATTATAAAATTATAATCCGAATCTAAAAATATTTTTGAAGGCCACCTCTATTTTTTACATTTAATAATTCTTTCATGATAAACATTTTCATTATCATGGTTACGTTTAAAATGAGTTTATAGTGGTTCAACTTGGACATAAGTATTAAATTGTTTTTAATAAAAATTTAAATGTAAATCATTGAGTTTATTTTTCCCTTATAAAATCATATCTTATAATTTCTAATGTTTAAATTTTAAATTTACAACATTAGGATATATATTTATATATAATTATACTATTTAAGGTGTTATGTGATTTCATGGTTGTATTTTCTATCCCATATAAACAAATACCAACAATATTATCTTATAAATATTTAAAGAAATATATATTATGGCTAATCCATTTAATAATATCTTCCTAGCTTAGTTCCCCATGACGTAGTGTTTTTCATTCTTTCTAAATTAATATCAATTCAAGGAATTATGTGTTTTCAAAAAGCAATATCTCAACAAACAGGTACTACTCTTAACCGAGTACATTAAATTTTATATATATTTATAAATAATATATATATATACCTTTATAAAATAATTTTTTATATATCCTAAATATAAAATATTTTTATTATGATAATAGAACACAAAATATCAACATCTTTTCTATCATACAAAAAATTAAAATATTTTTCATTCCAAAATATTACTTTCTATCTCCTTATAGCTTTGTATTTACCTTCTTATCACAATTTTACATGTCTAGTTACTAATATACAATTAATATTTATATATTATATTTAATAAATGAGTAATTAATTATAACTAAAACATATAATTTATCTTTTATTCATTATTTTCATTAAGAAATGTAATCAACTTTCTTGTATACATATAAAATATCATCTCCATGAATGGTGTAAATAATTTTTCTATATTTTCAATTTATGGATGAATAAATATATATTATTAATTTATATGATATTTATACCATGATTATAATTATTTATATTATGGAACCCTGATATATGTTAATGATTTTGATCATGTAAACTAAAAATGTCTTGAGAAATGAGACAATTAAAAACCAAAAATACCATTTCAATAACGATTTACTAATAAATTGTAATTATATTTTCATAAGTATCTCATATATTATATTATAAGTAAATATTTTATAATTTTATATAATTATAATAATTTTCTTATTTATTATAAAAGTGGTTATAGTTCTTTCCATCCATGTTAAACATCTTGTAATTGATTTATGTTAAAATTTAGTTATTTACCAAGAATGTTTATGATTATGATTATAGTGATGAAATATAATTATCTAAAAATAAAAAATATTATAATATTTATTTTAATTTGTTTATTACAATAATTTTCATTTTATAATATATTATTCCTATATATTCACATAAAAACATGAGAAAATTCTTCTATGAAAAAAGGATTTATTTCCACAGTGGTTAGGAATATTTTTCATTAATATATATGATTCATTAAAAATGTTTTCAAGAATTTTTTTAATATTCACTATTGATATGTTGAATTCCCTTTTTATTATTTTTTTAATTTTAATTATAATGTTTCAATGGAATATTATTATTTTTTCGGAACTATTCAATTTTAATATTTTGCGAAAAATGTTATTAGTTTATATTTTTTAATATAATTGACATGAATGAAATTTTAGGTAGTTGTGACCACAAACTTATTAAAATATTTATTTAAATTATTAGAATGATATAATCAATGATAATTTATTCCTCAATATTTTTAAAATTCCTAGAAAATAATTAAGTTATTTTAAAATGAAAATCATATTTTCCTCAAGAAATGTTCCAGTGATATTTTAATAACATTTTCAATCTATGATAACATAATTAGATGTTGTTTAATATTAAATGAGGATATGATATAATGATACTATGCATATTATTTCTTTAGACTTTATATTATCATGATAATGATATTTCAATGATATAATAAGGACTGGATTGGGAGAAAACCTTGCTTAGTAAAAAACTATTTCCACTATGATAGTATTAGGAGTGAAACATGATAATGTAAATTATGGAATGATGAATGATACAAATCCACTATAATAGTATTGGATGCGGTCATTTTCTCAAACAAAAAATTCTATATTATTTTTTATATGCCAACAAATTTTATTATTATTATTCACACATTGGAAATGTTTGTTGATACATTTATGACTCCTCTATTATGAACACGCATAATTTATTCCAAGATCCAATATAATTATATTTTTATTTTGGATACAAATATTCAATTGTAATACAATTGGTATCCTAAAATTATTGTTATTTTTTTATATCATTTGTATCTTCCATGATTACCCTTACTGACACTACTATAAAACCCTCCTATTTTAGCTCCTGCATTTATCAGCGCTACAAAAGATTCTATGAAATTTCTACTTAATCATTGCTAAAATAAGTTTTGATAAATAATTAACAAGATAAGTGCCAAAAAAAGCACTGATAAATGGTACCTATCATCATCACCTTTTAGTATTGATAAAATAGAACCATTATCAGCTATAAAATAAATCGATGATAAATGAATCCATCATTGACACTTTATTTTTACCTCTGAGAAACGGTTCCCTTTATATGTGGGTTTTCAGATCTGATAATGGTGTAGAGTAAAATAGAAAATTAATCAAATAAAAATAAAATTAGTCAGTTATGAAATATATGAAAAATATTATTAAACAAATATGAATAAATATAATATATTAAATATAGAGATATATATATATATTGAATAATTATAATATATGATTTTTTTAGTTAAAAAAATATTAGGGTCTTATTTATTTTTAATCTTTTTTGAATTTTCATTTTAACTTATATCAAACAACGTGTGTAAATTTATTTCAGACATATATATATATATATGTTAATTTAATTATATACAAAAAAACACAAAAATATATTTACACAATATATAAAAATACATACACCAAATATTTATGTAATTTATTCAAATTTTAGTTTATTTTATTATTTCATTATAAAATGATACATTTAAAATATATTAGGATTTTATTCATTCATTTTCTTAATAATTCACTTAGGCTATTACTTTTTTAGGTTTTTTGGTTTTATTTTATTTTTGAATATGATATTTTTATATTAGTAATTTATAATTATTTATTTCTTAGGTTTTATTATTTTCAATATGTATTCTTCCACTTCAATATAAATATATCCATATTTTTTTAATAACTTATATTTCATTAATAATTTTTTTTCTTTTTTTAATATTTTTAATTTGAAATCATTTAGAATTATTCAATTTCAATAATTTTTAAAATGCCAGTATTGATAATTATATATCTATTAATAATGTTAAAAAAATATGTAAATAAATATTAAGAAAAAAATATATATAAATATATATTGACTATGTATATAATTTTTATAAATATATAAATATTTTTTCTAAATATGAATTTATATAGTTATATATATAATTATATATATATAATTTATTTTAAAAGAATTATTATTTTTATTATATAATAAAAAAATTATAATAATATGTAACATTCTGGTTCTGAATGTCACTCAGAGGCGCCCCGTACATGGTTGGTCACATGGCCTCAAACGCATTTCTGCAAATGTCAGAGGATGCCGACTAGCAGCAAGAGTCTTGGGTTTGATAGTGGATAATCTATGCACTCATTTGCAGAGTACACAGCAGAATTAAACAGATATACACAAGCGGAAGCAGTAATAATACCATACAACAGTATACATCAAGAGATAGGAAATAATAACCTCGAGCACACACACACACACACACATATATATATGATGAATGGTACATATGCCTAGGAAAGCAGCAAAAAAACACAATGCATGAATAAAAAATAGTACTAAACGAAGGTACAAAAGAAAATAGATAAACAACTCTTTAGCAACGCAAGCCATAGCTTGGTCCCATACTCATCATCTCCAAAGAAAATCATGTACCTAAAGTAGAAGGGTGCTTGAACATATCTGTACCTGTAGCAATATAATATATTTGGGCCCAAAAGCATGGTCCAAACAGGGTGTGAGACTAATTACCAATATGAAACCACCACAAGATATGTGCCTAACAATCATTTAATATATGGTAGGTAAAAGTCCAGATAGAAGTAAACAAGGAAGTACTAAATAGTAATCATCCATTGTCTCAAATATCAAGAAATAGAGAATCCTAGTAGATAAACACAAAGAGATAACCCTATGGGATGTACCCACAACCTATCCCCTCTGGTCATACTTAACAAGTACAAGGAAGAAGATAAACACAAAAGGTAGCCCTCTGGGAAGTACTCATAGCCAATCCCCTCTGGTCCTACCTAGAAACACAAGAAACCCTCTAGGAAGTACACTCAGTCTAGCCCCTTTGGTTTAGCTTAACCATAGACTCTATGATGAATCACTCCTCGTCAATTCCTCCTATAGTCTCGTATAGATGAACTACAGACACTCTAATAATGCACTCAATGTCAATTCCCCCTCTGGTCTCACATCATAATATTATAAAGACACTCCAGAGAAGCCCTTACATCCATTCATCCTATAGTATAATACCCCAAGTTCTCACACCCCTGTGTAAGTCAACAAGTACATCAAAGCGTATCAGACAATGTAAACCTCAAAAACTAATTGTCTAGAAGTCTACAAATTATCAACATGTTAGATAAATAATCACACGATCATACAATACTAGGCATGGGAGAACAGACAGGGTATCCTTATAGGCTAAGCAGTACCAAATATCCAAAAACAAAACATGCATGGGAAAAAACCTCAAAAGAAAATGAAATTACCCATATTAATATGAAATCAACCTCTACTCAATCATGTAAGCATAGTAGGTATACAACATGGCTAAAACAATAAACATGCAATACCCCTTTCATGTTATTGATGATTTTGCACATATAACTCAATGACATCTAAAAGAAAGGCAAAAACCACCTACCTCAGTGTTGTAGGATCGTTATACTTGAATCTCATGCCTTGAATCGCCTCAGAATGTCGTAGATCTACAAAAACGTCTAAAACATTCAACCGAAGAAATCTCTTAAAATAGGAGAAAACAAGGAATGATGCTCTATGATAAGATAAAAATCACGGATATGATTTCAATGCTACCGATGGTGTTCGATTCTGAGGATGGATGCTCTCTTGGGGGCTCATCAAAGATCCACGGTCGTACGATGCTCCTAGATGAGACGAACAAAGAAAGGGTGTTTCTGGAGATTAGATGTGACCCTAGTACATTTAATGAAAAAAATGAAAATACACGGCATGTACTTTGGAAGTACACAACATGCACTCACCGTTTCCATACACAACTTTAGGTAGCCTCTAGGTCACCCCACATGATTGTGTGTATGGACGATACACGACCAGCACTTGGCTACCTGTGGTAACCGACTACACGACTTGTACTCAGAAAGTACGTGACATCTACATCAAAAATTTCCAAAAATTCCACTTTTTCTCAGAAATGACCAAATAATGAAAAAAATTCTTGAAAAGAAGACCTGAGTTCTTAAAAACTTCTGCCTTAAATAAATTTGTCCCCAAATATCCTTATCAAGGAGACATAGAATAAGAAATGCTGAAAAACTCCGGCCACTATGCTCGTACATCGGCCTCCCTCTCCCAAGTCTCGTTTTGCACTCACCTGTATTGCCATAACACTCATACTAGAGGAAGAGACTGGCCAGGGAGATCCTTTGTACTATGATCCACAATCCGGATAGGATTCTCCTTAAAATATGTGTCCACTTCCAACTCAACCTCCTCGGGTTGGAAAACATGATATGAGTCTAAGAAGTTACTTCGAAGCTATGAAACGTGGAAGACTTCACGCATAGCCTTATACCTTTCAGGTAACTGCAAATGATAGGCAACTGTTCCAACTCTCCCCAACACCTCAAACAACCTGACGTACCTTGGCAAAAGATTACCCTATCTCCTAATACTCTAGTGTCCCAGCCTCTGGGTGACATGCTAGAAAACCTGATCCATGACCTCGAACTCCAGTGGTCATCTCTACTGATTAGCATAAGACATTTTTCAAGACTGTGCAGTAGTCATCTTCTTATGAATCAACTCTATTTGCTCTGTGGTCTCCTGAACAAGACAAGGTCTCAGCATAGCTTCCTCTTCCACCTCCATCCAACAAAAGGATGATCGGCATGGACTACCGTATAAATCCTCATAAGGTGCCATCTGAATAGTTTCTTGAAAACTATTGTTGTAGTAAAACTCCACAATTGATATGTTCTTCTCCCAAGAACCTTCAAAATTCAGAATACATGCTCGAATCATCTCCCCAAGCACCAGAATCGTACGCTCGGACTGGCCATCTATCTAAAGGTGGTATGTTGTACTCAAAATTACATGTGTACCCAAAGCCATCTATAGCCCCTACAATTCCCAAGAAGTAAAACATGCATCCCTGTCAGAAACAGTGGTATGTGGAACCCCATGTAGACATACAATCTCTCGGATGTATAACCTTCTAAGATCATCCACATTGAATGTCTCCTTAATCAACAATAAGTGAGATACCTTCATCAGTCTGTCAATGAAAACCCAAACTGCATCATTCCCTCGAGGTGACCTCGTCAACCTGGTCACAAAATCCATCGCAACATGTTTCCACTACTACTCATGAATTAGTAACTGCTGCAAAAGCCCTGCTGGCCGCGGGTGCTCCACCTTCACCTGCTGACAGGTGGAACAACTCATGAAGATAATTGCAACATCTCTCTTCATACCTGACCACCAATAATGTTAGTGTAGATCATGATACATCTTGCTAATATTATGATAAAATGCCCAAACTGTGGAATGAAAGTCCCACATCAGCTCTTCACGTATGTTTGTTGGCACCCATTCACACCCCTTGAAATTTAGGACAGCATCCTCACCTTCTGTCCATCCATTAATGAGGTTCTATTATGACATAATTTCCCATAGGTCTAGGCCTTCTAAATATTATAAATTCACCATCCTCACTGGATTGTGAAGAGTATAGGTAACAACTAAAGAAGAAAGAAAATACTTCCCCTATATATCGCACACCTCCAAATGCATCTCTGAGAATAGATCCATATGCTTCCACTCACTAATGGCCTCTTGAACTGTGTATATCTAAGTCCTCCTACTCAATGCATCATCCACTACATTGCCCTTCCAAGGCGTGTAGGCAAGCTCAATGTGAAATGACTATAGATACTCAAGACACCTTCTCTATCTCAAATTCAGATCAAAATGAGTGAGGATGTACTTGATACTCTAATGGTTGGTGAAAACAATAGAATGCTCTCCCAGAATATAATTTCTACAACAACATAAAGCATGAACAATAGTATCCAACTCGAGATCATGTGTCGGGTAATTTCTCTCATGTGGCTGCAACTGCTGAGACCCGTACACAATGACTCCTTCTCCCTGCATAAGCACATATCATAGACCGATACTAAAAGCATCACAATACACCATATTGATCTTTCCTGGCACTGTAAATACCAGAATCGGTGCTGAAGTCAGCCTCTCCTTCAGTTACTAAAAGGCTGAATCTCAAGAATATGACAACAAGAACATTTCACCCTTCTTAGTCAGGCCTGTTAGTGGTACTGCTAAGCATGAAATGTCTTGTAAAAAATGTATGTAGTATCCAAACGACACTAGAAAACTATACACCTCCAAGATGGTCTTCAACTACTCCCAACAAAATACTACTCTCACTTTTTCTGGGTTTACTGATACTCCTATGTCTGAGATAACATGACACAAGAAATAAATATGATCAATCCAAAATTTGAATTTTGAGAGTGTAGAATATTACTAATGCTCTCTCAGTATACCAAAAAATATCTCAAGATTTGTGGCATGGTCAAGTCGAGTGTGAGAGTACACCAACATATCATCCATGAATACCACCACGAAATTATCCAAGTATGGGTGGAACACTCAGTTCATCAGTGCCTGGAATACTGCAAATGTATTTGTGAGACCAAATGGCATAACTATGTACTCAAATAGATCTTACCTTCTCCAAAAGGGTGTATGACGTATATCAGATGGTCTAACATGAAACTAATGATAATAGGACCTCAAGTCAGTCTTTGAGAACACTCGGGATCCTAGAATCTAATCAAAGAGATCATCAACCCTCGAAAAGAGATATCAATTCTTGACCATTAACTGGTTCAACTTCTGATAGTCCAGAAAATGTCTGAGGCTACCATCCACCTTCTTCGCAAAAAGGACAGGCGAACTCTATGGTGAAGTACTGGGTCAGTTGAAACCCTTTGCCTACAATTCCTCTAACTGCTTCTTGAGATCCTTTAATTGTAGTTTAGCTATCCTATAAGGAGGAATAGACACTGGTGCTACCCCTGACACAAGATCAATAGAAAATTATACCTCACACACCATAGGAAAATCATAAAAGTCTTCTGAAAAGACATCTCTAAATTGATTCACCATTGGAGGAAAGTCTATCAGTGAAGTCCCCTGGACATCTAGGTATAGACTAGAAATCTACGCTATAACTTCTCCTAAACCATGATGCTCGGGTCCCGATCGGCTCTCCTAGAAATCCCATTCACCCTTATGAAGAAAATATCCACCCTCTAGTGATGTGAAAATCACCCAAAGATGATAATAGTTGATGAATACATGGAAGGGAACCAACCAGTCCATTCCGAAAATGACATCATAGCCTATCATCTCTAGTGATTATAGATCCCATAAAATGTGACGTCCACCACACTCTAGAGGGAACTCCTTGCACTGACGTACACTAGTCATTCTAGTCCCCAACGGTGTGTCTAGATTCAATATATCAGTAGAAAAAAAAGATAAAGAGCATAAGGCTCTCCAAAACAGAAACAGATATAAATCTATTGGAAGACACTGTATTGAAAAGAGTAGAAGCTAAAACTGAGGCAACTAAGATCGTACCTCGAACTATAAGGGATATGGGATCCTTCTCATAATAGGTCTACTCCACTAAAAAAGTTTGGCCTACACCATGACCAGGTGACCCTTCCAGACCACTCTGAGCTAATCCACACTATTTTCTCTAAAATACCGGTGACTGGATACCAAGGCCATGACCTCCACCTCAGTCCAAACTTCCAGAAGAACTTTGGTTCCCTGACCTGTGAGAAACTATTGGTGCTTCTCCTAAATGAGGAGTCATAGAAGATCCCATGTCACATGTTGCTGGTGGAAAGATCTTACAAGAGAACTGAAGATGAACAATCTTTCAACAAGATCGGTACTCAACTGGGTCTCTCGAGCAATGTGACCTCGTATGCCCATTTTTCCTACATTGGTATCAAACCACCTCACTACCAGAAGGTATCTCTCACCTCCTTGGATCTCCATGAGAAGGCTCCCTAAGACGCTTCCTACTGTCAGTAGGAGGAATGCTAGATGTCAATGCCGAGCCGCCCTAGCTCATAACTTCATAATCGCATAGTTTGAACACTTTGATCAGGGCCTGGTTGACTATATAAGTGATAGATGTCATCCGTAAGATGTTCACATGTGATCGACTATCGTTCCTTAGACCATCCTCAAACTTCCTTTACAAGAATAACTAATCACCTCCTGGAATTGGACTGAAGCGCTACAAATCGATTAAGAGAGAAGAATACTCCATAAAAAAAAGATTTCCTTGCTCCAGACTCATAAATTCTCGAGCTCCATCGACCCTCAAGGTCTCTGGATAGAAATATTCAAAGAAGATGTGCTGAAACTCATCCCAAGCCATGACCTGCTGGAAAATCGCTTGTGAGTTCACATCCCACAAACTCTTGGTGGAGTCCTGAAGCATATACATAGTGATCTTGACCCTCCTCTGTAGAGGCATCTCCAGAAGCTCTAAGATAGTCATCATGGATTCCAACCACGAATCTATAGCCAGGGGTCCTCCATCCTCTGAGAAACTAAGAAGATGCTTCTGCTAAAAGACCCAAACAAAATCTTCCATCGATGGGACCAGAGGTGGTGCTCCCTGAAAGGTCGACATCATTCTCATAAATCCTTCCATAAACTGTGCATCAGCACCTACGTCTGGTATAATGGCTGCTGACAAGACTGGCACAATGGGAGGATCTATTGGAAGTACTTGATCTTCCATGTCCAGTGTCTGATCACCACCTTGCAACCAACATACAACTAGAGTACGTCTCATTGGCATGAGTCTGCAAGGTCAATCGCTTACCATAAATAAAGATTATTATGGACTTAAAACTAGATGTTCAAGAAGGTAATAGGAGAAAGGAAGCATTCATGATTTTATAAACATGACTACATGACATGTATAACCCCTACACGGCGTGTTTCCTTAATCCATTTATATGGGCATGTACTACTACCAAACCAGGTCGTGTAACACCCTAAACACACGGTGTGTTTTCCTAACACACAGTGTGTACTTGAATCATCTTCCCCTGCCCGAGTCCTCTACACAGCTAGGCCACACTGTTCACCTTTGAAAATGACTACACAACGTGTTTGTGCCAGACACAATGTGTACTAGATGAGATTCACTGACCTGTGTTGTTAGTGATATGGCCGGATACACGGCTCACACCACACGGTGTGTTCTAGGTGTAAACGGAATGTACCTGAAGAATGTCACCAACTCGTGTTTTTGGTCACACGGGTGGGCACTGGTTCAACACCACACGACATGTACAATCTGTAAACGGTTTGTTCCCACATGAGTTTCCATATCCTTTGTCTATTCCCATATATCCTACAACATGGCTAGAGACTACAAGGCGTGTACATACAGTACATGGCATGTACTTAAGAAAAAATATTTCTTCCAGAACAAAAGAACACATGGAATGTAGTCAATACTACACAGTGTGTATTCTGGGTTTTTTTGGACAGTAATCCTTAGAAGATTCTCTATATCCTAGAAAAAACACTAAACCAAACCTCAAAGTGCAATATTCCAATCTGTGAGGGGCCATACTCCCCGTGAATCAATGTTTGGAATCTTATACATGTTATAAACAAGTCAATGATCCACAAAATTCCATTCTGTGAGGGTCCATAACACCTCAAGAACCAAAGTTTGGTGTTCATTCAAACATAACCATACACAAATACTACCCTATCAAACATCAGGTATTTTATCCAGTCATTTATCACAACAACATGCATATTTTACACAACATCTATCACAACAACATGCAACTGCTAATGCACCCTAAATGGCACGACAAGAATGCATGACATGTGATTTCTATCAAGATAACATATGATGAATGATAATTAATACCCTCATATAATTGGTTTGGAACATAAATAGAACCTCAATAACATCAACAATAACTACAGAATACATTTGATTCACCCAACGGTAAAAATAAAACAAACTGTAAATTTGGAAAATTAGAAAATTGCATTAATGAGGTAGATTGGCTTTTACCTATACATGAGTTAAATACTCCTCAGAACAACTTCTTACCAAGTTCATATTCCATCCTATCCATTTCTATAGGATCCAATGAGTAAGTCAATAAGAAAATAATTCCCTTGATGAAAATTTGTAACGTCCCGGTTTCGGAAGCCACCTAGAGGCTCCCCGTACTCGATTGGTCACATGGAATCAAGCACATTTACCCAAATGGTAGAGGCTGATGACTATCAGTGAGGGACTTAGGTGTGATAGTGGGGACACAATGACCTCATTGGAAGAGTACACAGAGGAAGTAAACAGATATACAAAATAGGAATCAATAATAATACCATACAATAGTAAACAACAGAAGTATGGAAATAATATACTGGAGCACACAAATATATATAAATGATGCATGATACAAATTTCTAGGAATGCATCCAAACAAATAATAATTCTGGAATAAAAAACAGTACTAAACCAAGGTGCAAAAGAAAACAGATAAGCATCTCCTCAGCATCACGAGCCATAGCTCAATCCTATGCTCTCCAGCTCCACAAAAAATCAAGTAAACGAAGTAGAAGGGTGGTATACCTTATCTATACCTACAATAATATAATATATTTGGGACCAAAAGCATGGCCCAAACAGGGTCTGAGACTAAATACCAGTATGCAACCACCACATAATAGGTGCCTATCAGTCAGTTAATATATGGAAGGTAAAAGTGCAGAAAATAGTAAACAAAGATGTACTCACCAGTAACCATTAACAGTTTCAAATATCAAAAAAAAAGCTATTTAGATCTGATAAAAACAAATAGGTAACTCTCTAGGAAGTACCCACAGCCTATCCCCTCTGGTCCTACTTAACAAGTACATGAAAAAATCTAAACAAAAAAGGTAACCCTCTAGGAATTACTCACAGCCTATCCCCTCTGGTCCTACCTACCAACACATAAAACCCTCTAGGCCGTTCACTTAGTCTAACCCCTCTGGTTCAGCTTAAGCATAGACTCTCTGAGGAAGTACTCATCATCAATTACTTCTATAGTCTTGTATCATTAACTAAAGGCTCTCTAGGGAAGCACTTACATCGCATTCCCTCTATATCCCGCATCAAGAAACTACAGACACTATGAATAAGCACTCAACGTCAATTCCCCATGTGGTCTTGAATCGTAATATTATAAACACACTCTGAAGAATCCCTTATATCTATTATTTTGATGGTCTACTACCCTAGGTTATCATGCCCCTGTGTAAGTCAACAAGTAAAAATAAGCATATCAGCCAAAGTAAACCTCAAGAACTACTGGCTAGCAGTCTACATCATATCAGCAAGTTAGATAATTAATCACACTATCCTACAAATACTAGCAATGGGAAAACATACAAAGCATCCTAATAGGATAAGTATTACCAAACAACCATAAAAAACATGCATCAGAAAACACCTCCAAATCAAATGAAATTAACCCTATTCATATGAAATCAACCTCTACATAAGAATACAAGTATAGCGGGCAACTAATAGTGCTAAAAAAGTAAACACACAAAACCCTGTTAATGGGTATTGGATATTTTTAACATATAACTAAAATAATTCTAACATAAAGGAATGAACCACCTACCTCGGCATTGTAGAATATATATACATGAATATCAGGCCTTAAATCACCTTATAACGTCATAGATCTACAAAGAAATCTAAAATGATCAACCAAAAAAATCTATTGAAAGAGGAGAAAACAAGGAATGATGCTCTAAGAGAAGATAGAACTCACTGATGTGATTCCAACTCAATCGACGGTGTTTGATTCAGAGGAAGGATTCTCAATCGAGGGCTAATCAATGATCTACAGTCGTACATCACTTCCGGACAAGACAAACGAAGAAGGGGGTGCTTCTAGAGATTAGACTTGACCCTGGTACGTTTAATGGAAAAAAAGAAAATACACGGCTTGTACATTGGAAGTACACGACATGTACTCTCTGTTTCTATACTCCTCTTTTGGTGGCCTCCAGGTCACCACCTCAAGGTCGTGTGCATGGCCTCTACATGGCTAGCATAGGACTACCTACGGTAACTGAATACATGATATGTACTCCAAAAGTACAAGGCACAAACTTCTAAAATTTCCAGAAATTCCTCTTTTTGTAAAAAATGACTTGAAAAGGAAAAAAACCTGAAAAGAAGATCCAGATTCTTATATAATATCCTTTAAATAATTATAATTATAAATCTTTTCTCTGCGCTTATAAATTTAGAATTGATAAATGGGGGTTTTGTCCGCAATTTTCAGAAATGATGTTAATAGTTTCACCGATCTATTTAATAAAACCTTAACCACGAATCAATAACTCAGGATTATGAGGCTCTTGTGGAACTGTTATACTATTTTAATTAATCATCTTTGTTCCCTGAAATTAATCAAGGATAAAATCATATGTATTTTACGTTCTACTCTTCCTATATCATTTTTTGATGTTTTCGATTCTCTATTTTGTGTTATTGAACTATTTTTAATCATGAATAATCCAACATCACTTCTCATTTCTACTGAAATACAATGAGTGTGGTTTGATTTAATCGTTTTTCTAAATTGATATCTATTTTTTTTGTCTAAACCCTTTTGTCTATAGAGTTAGACATAGATCGTTTAATCTTCTCTCAACATCAGGGAGACCTCTTATCCTCCATCTGGTTTCTCTATATTTTAATAATATATTATTTGAAAATATAGGCAGTTTCTAAATTTTAATTAATCATATATACTAGATTAAAGATTTTATGGGATTCATTATGAGGGCTTTTATAGAAGAGGAAATACCAAGATTTGGCTTTCATTTATGGGTAATGAACATATCAGGACAAAGGTAAGTGTAAAAATAAATAAAACATGTTTTGTGGGTTATGTTTATTCTTGTAAATTGTTAAACCATGAAAAGGGTTATTAAGATATATTATTTTGAATATTTTTTTTGTAAATTAAGAAAAAATATGTGATTGATTAGTCACATTCTAAAAATTATTTTAGTGATGTGTGCTATTAGAGTTTTGATTTCTAATTAATCCGGGTTTGTTATGAATCATTATCCCCGAGTTGCAATGTGTTATAGGAAATATCATTGGTGAGAAAATAGGATAATCAATTTTTAGAGAAAATTTAATTTTGAAGAATCAGTGAGTAGTAAGAAGTATTGTCCAATATAGGTGGGGTGAGATTAATTTCTTTTAGACCATTGGAGTGAAGCTATTCCACTTCCTCTTTAATTGAGGAGACTATTAGAGTGATTCAATTACTGTAGGTTCATAGGACACATTAATGCTTATATGATTTATTTTATTCCATATCATGTTGATGGATTGGACTCCATCTTTGAAAATAGAAATCCTCCCATTACTATGGTTCAAAAGTTCATTGATGACATACCTATGGAATAGTGATGGAAGGAAGTCTAGTTTTAAAGATTGAATGAGTGGCCTCAAATCCATCATCTATTGATAGGATTCAATCAAGAATATGGGTATAGATTAAATAAAGTTATTGACGGTCCGTTATACTATAGTATTGATGAATTATATCTCTATTCAATGAAGTAAGATTTTTAATGCAAGATGCATGTAATTATGGAAATATAGGCATGGATTTTATTTCATTGTTTTAATTCAACAAAAATTATTTGTTTTACTAGTCATGTAGAAAATGTATTTTGAACCTTGTGATATTTCCAATCCCACGCAAGAACAGACTATTGATGATGAAACTTGAAAATTATTTGTGGATCAACATAATGTTGATGAAAAAAATGAAAAAAACACACAATAACGAAGTAACATAGTTTTGAATAAAATTATCAAGCCATAAGTTAGGGTATAAAAATTGTGGTTGGTTAGAATCAGCATGATGAAACTATTGACACCATCAATTCAATGTACATTAGTTATATTTGGGTCACAATAAGGATGAATGTGCCAATTTATATTGAAACATGGAACCACATCAATCTTGTAACAAAATTAATTCTTTGGAAAGATATAATGGGAATGTTACAATATACATTCTCTAGTTTACTGAATAATTATATAATGAATCATTTATTTATATTTTATTATTCCATGAAAAATTCATTTATTTTAGAATATCGTCGTAATAAATTTACCTTAATGGACACTGTAAAATCCCAGAGAGGCATAAATACTCATTTGAAGAATTTACATGTTAGGGATGCTGAGGGGAACATAAACCCACACCCATCCCTTAGTTATGCACAATTTATAATGTAGGAATAAAGGACCACTTTTAGAAATAATATTAATGATAAATCATTTCATGTTCATTACAGTATATAATATATTATTTGAAATTAATTAATTTAACAAAATTAATAAAAAAAATTAATATATGAATCAAAAAAATTGTATTGAAATTAAAGAATGCCAATCGAAACTGGAGTACTCTTATCACAAAGGAAGGATGTGGTATGCATTATTAGAGAAGAAATAGGTATGTATATTAAATAAACAAAAATAGTTTAATTATGTCATATGAAATGACATATTTTCCATTGTTTATATCAAAATTGATGATACAAAATCCAAATTCAATTCTATCCCACGTCAAGTCCAACAGAATGATGGTATTCTAAATAAGGATGGTATATAATTTGATGGAAACAAAAAAAATTATAATTATTGTGAAAGTATGAAATAATTGTTATTCATTATGATTTATAACAATATAACATAAAAATAAATATGTTCATGTTTTTTTATATGGTTTAGAAAAAAGAATCGGTAACAACTGTACCAGAATAGACGAAACATTAGAAAAATTAGAAGTCTCTTAAATAATATCGTAATGTTAGAGGATTAGGACTTGCAGTCTCTCTATTTAAAAATTTTGAGAAGATATAACCACATGATGATACATATCATATAATGATATAAAGGGAAAACAAAATAGACTCACTGCAATATATTATTTTTCGATATAGTTTTGTTGAAATATGTATAAGAAAGGATCAAATTTGAACTGAGAGTGAAGAAAAGATCCCACATGATCCAAATGATCCCACTATCTTTGAAGATAGTCACTACCCTAAACCACATACATTACCTGAGGTAATCATGTTTGTCAGTAATCATTCCTCTAAATGTGAATCATACTACACCTAATAACATTATATTACTAAAATTCAATTCAGTACAATTATATGTTATTTTTATATGTTAACACCCATGTACCACTATGCTGCGATGGGTACTGGGTATAATATCCCAAGAGACCAGATACATAATCAAACCCTCCCAAAAAAATATCATGATAGTGTGGATTTATGTAGATTATTATCTGACTGATGAGTTTCATGTTCCATTTTATTGTCTGAATATTAAAAGAGTCTATGATTCTATTAGAGCTTTCATATTATTTTTGTCTAATATTGTAATGATAAATAACGCAAGCCTCTAAAAAAAATTTCATCTGAAAACATGTAACAATTTATGATAAAGGGTCTAGAGAGGTGTATGATATTAATTATTGATAATGCTGTGTGGAAACAAAAGGGTGACTCTGGAAAATCTACTAAATCTACTTTGAAAACAAAACATGCTTCTGAGATTACCTTCTTTCATCTAGTTCTAGATAATTATTTATTATCATAACAAATTCATGAAAAGAAAACATTTAATGAAAATTTAATTTCTTACATTGAATATAAAGAAGTAATATATGGATATTCATTAATAGATTATACTGGTCTCCATACTCTAAATGGGATTCTCAATAATGAATAGATTGGCACCATAGTGGTGAATACATTAATAAGGAACATTTTAATAATATGTATATCAAAATTGTGAGATAAATATGTTTATTAATGTTAATAAATATTCATATTTTCTACAAGAATTTATATTACAACAATATAATGAGAATATCATGTGTATAATTATTTGGATTAATTATTCCCTATGTGATTTATTCTACAAAAAAACATTAAATTTGGAAAAAAATAGAGAAGAAACAAGACGAATTAATCCAATAGTTTATTAAAATATATTCTAACGTCAGTCACTTTTTCATGTCTATAATTCTAGTGTAAAAATTTATGATATAATCACATAAATTATATTTTTATATTTTTAGTACATAATTGTTTTTGTTTTTAGTAAATCAATGGATGATGATATCATTCAACATAGAAACCAGATTTTTTTATTCAAGGAATGTATTTCCCACTAACTAACAACTCATGATGTGTATTGTGAATATGTAGTAAACTAAAATCAAATGTTAATTGATAATAATCAAATTATATGTTTGGTTCATGTTTTAATGACAATTTTGTTATGATATGGATGTTGATCAAGACATTTTAAATCATGGCACGATGTCAGTGTTCAAAAAGTTAATGCTTTTTTATTATTACTTTTGGAAACAAAATATGGTATATATAGATATATTTTAATATAAAAACATTTAAAAACTATATACTAGTTATGGTCAATGTTTCTAGAGTGTCCAAAATAAGATAATACAATTGATTGGGGATATTATGTTTGAAATTTATGAGATAAATCATAATGAATAATAAGACTAGCATCCCCCAAATGGTAATTTATAAAGGTAATTAAAATTTCAATAAATATATTTCATAAGAATTTGTTCGTATATATTTTATCATTACTATCAAGATTAATGACAACGGATTTACTCAAAAGAAGAAATCAATTTTCTTACAGATGAGTGGGAAACATGCATTTTTTAGAGTGTATGCTAATATAAAATTTAGTGGATTAACTTCTATGTTTTTGATCCTGTATAAGTTATGAAATTCTAAATATATTTTGTGTGAGAATAATTAGTGTTACTATGATTATATATTATTTTTTATAACATTATAATATAGATGAGTACTGGATAATATTAATTTGTTTTTAAGAATAACCCTAAAAATAATAAAAATATTAAGAAATCATGAAGGAGCAGGCTGAGTTAAGTAAAATTAGATTCGAAGACCGACATGGAGTGGAGGTAGAGGTGAATAACAATGTGGAGACTGATACAGAGGAGTACAAGAAGCACTGTCTTACAAACAATTAAATTTTTAGGAAATGGAGTAGATTAAGAATAATAACATGATGTTTTTTTACAATTTTTTTAATACTGGACACTACATTTTTCACTTAAGATTAGACCCATTTCTCATCTTTCAAATTTAAAATGATATTTTATGTGTCAATAAAAAGTGGCCTCAGGAAGGCTTGGAGTTGGCGATGTTCCCCTACCTGTAATCTCGGTCGATCTGCAATTCTAGTGAGCTACTGATGAAGATCTCCCCGTCGGTCATCCCCCATTGTGGATCTAGTGTGCGTTTGTATTTTTGTTTGGTGTGGCTTGCTATGGTTGACTGCATTCTATTTCACTGGCAGGCCATGGACGTCTGAGATCCCGACAATGAGGATGGGGGTGTAATGGGGTGGCGGCTTTATCTGGTGTT
This sequence comes from Viscum album, assembly GCA_963277665.1. Taxonomy (NCBI): domain Eukaryota; kingdom Viridiplantae; phylum Streptophyta; class Magnoliopsida; order Santalales; family Viscaceae; genus Viscum; species Viscum album. Next base: position 1,874,598,139 of record OY728142.1, on the reverse strand, counting down.
GAGGCGAATTGCAGGACTCTCCCTGTGCAATGGTGGTGGTTCCCGGTGAAGGTTGGTGTGGTGGTGCTGGCCCCTGGCGACGGTATATTCGTGATGGCATGGGTGCGTGATGTGGTTTGGGCGGGTCGGTCTTGAACTGGGTTCCCTGACCGGCCCATCGATGCTTGCTGCTTTTGGGTGTTGTGTTATGGTTTTCTGGTGGATTTAGTTGTGGACTGGGTGTCTTGCCAGGCTCTCCTGTTCATGTGCGTTGTTTGATGGTTCTCACTTTTCCTAACTAATTTCTATAAAATGAAAAAAAAAATGTTATTTGGAAATTTAAAAATACATTTTAGTAAAAAACACATGTGACATACTCAAAACCAAGAAAACACATTAAAATGAATTTGTTAATTTAGTAAAATGATCTATACATCATTTTATACATATAGTGATCATTCGTACGTCAATCTTATGTAGGTTGTGACTTCTATGACAATAAGTTTATGTTATCATTTGAAAATTTTAATTTTAATACAAAAAAGGTTCACTCCCTGAAAATAAATAATTCACACTCATATTTTCCTAATAATTTAAGACACATATTCATAATTTTTTTGTGACTTGTATGAATTATCCTATTGTCAAACACACACACAAAACCACTTGTATGGATTATAGCGCATTTCTACAATTTAAAATGAAATTTTTGTAAAAAAACACATGTGGCATACTCAAACATGAGGAAACACATTCTGATTATTTTGGTACTTTTGTCAAAACATATAAAGGTCATTTTGGTTTTGTATCGTTCATCCTCTCCTTAATATGATGCATTGTATGACTAGTATAACCACAAGTGTGTTTTTTTATTCAAAACTAACATGAATTTTATTGAAAATAGACATAATAAAAATTAATCAAATGCATTAGGATCCATTTGGTATTTAAGAAAACCATCCATACATCATTTTTGTTGGGGGAGGATCAACCTCGCCACAATCCATTTCATTGTGTGACTGTTATGACTCCCAATGTTTGTTATAATTTTAAAATTGATATTTCAATAAAAAAATTCACTCATTGGAAAATGAAAAAACCCATATATTGTCTTTATAATTTGGTATCATGATTCATAATACATTTGTGATGTGTTTGGATTAGTCTCATGTCAAACCCATGCAAGATACCACATGTATGAATCAACATGCGTGTATCCAGGTTAAAATACATTTTAAAAAAACACACATGGTGAGATCAAAACAAAGTAAATTCATTCATATTTTTATTAAATGTTAGGAAAATAATCCATGAGTCATTTGGGACATGTATCATTCAAAACCCCCTCAATCTGATTCTCGGTGTGACCAATATGACTCAAAGTGCATCTTTTTTTATTCAATATTGACATTATTTTTTGGGTAAAAAATTAATGACATAATCTAAAATGAGAAAACACATTAAAATTGTATTGGTATATTAGAAAAATGATCCATATGTCATTTTTGATATTTAGGGATTATCCACTTCTGAATCTGACACATGGTCTAATCGGTATGACTCCCAGGGTTAGTTATTAGTTTACAATTGACATTTCAATACAAAAAAAATCACTCACCGAAAACCAGGAAACCATTCTTGGATTGTCTTGATGATTTTTGGAATTGACTCGTAATTTTTTTGATGTATATGAATAATTCTCATCTGAAAACCTCACATGTTGCCACTTGTATTTTTCATTGTGTGTGTTTCCAATTTAAAATTAATTTTTTTTCAAAAACACATGTGGAATACTAAAAACAGAGGAAACTCATTCCAACTATTTTGATACATTTGGAAAATGACATATCTTTCATTTGGGGAGTGTATCATTTTGTCCCCCCTAAATTCGACACACATTGTAACTGATATGTCTCTATGTGCATCTTTTTTATTAAAAATTGACGTTTATTTTAGAGAGAAAACAAATAACATAATCAAAATCAAGAAAACGATTTTTTTTCTCATGAAACTTTTAGAAAATGATCCATATTTCATTCATGAAAAATGTTTCACAGGTGGCTTGTTGTTCACGATGGCAGAATGATCAGTAAGTGGTGAAGGCTGGATTAATGATTTGGTAAATCATGGATTAACTGATTTTGCAGATATATTTTCCTATTTATTAATCTTTAATCCCACAGTTTATAGTGGAGACATAATATCATTAAAAACATTTTTTTCTGGGATTTTTGGAAAAGACCAAAGAATGTTCGCAAGGGATCACAGATGATATAGTGGTACGTGGAAGAAGAATCTACAGAACACGAAAGATAGAGTTCTGAAAGAGGTACACAAAGGAAGAGCTTTGGTACAGAGATGCGAACACAGTCCACAAAAAATGAACAGTTTGAAAACATGGGGATGTTTGATGAGACAGAACAGAAGGAAGTAGTGCAAGGAGGTGATAACGGTTCACGGAAGAGGAAACAGTATGCGGAGTATGTGGCCCACATACCAAACCTAGTACTCAGTACACGAGAGAGGATAATGTTTCATGATTTTCATAAGGAGGCTTTCATAATATTCAAATCAGTTTACGAATGGAATTTATAGGACCTAGTAGTACTTGAGAAGGAGGAATTCATCTACGAGTGAAAAAGGCACTTCAACAGAGCATCTACCTATAGTTGAGGATGCATGAATTCATGAATGTTTTTGGACCTACTTGCCTATAAACTGTTCTTGGACTATAATTATATAGACTATGAGTGGATTATTTTTTCCAAAGGTAGTGATCAAAGGAATAGGATAATGATGACCCTTTCCACCAATAGTGAGCCACAGAAATAGGCATAGGGAGTTTACCTTGGGAATGCAGTGAAGAAATCCTAAACCATATAAAGGTTGTGAGCATGGTAATAGAAGATCTAGCCCAAAAATTATACTCATTATTGTTTGTGATCCTTAGTGAATTTGGTACATAATCACATTGTCATTATATTCCCCTTAGACATAGCCCAACAGATGGATGTTTTCACAGAAAAAATGCATGGAATATTTGCTGAAATTAATAGTGGTGCATTATTAGAAGTTGAAATAAGAGAAATGAATAGTGATTCTAAATAGACCAATACCTTAGAGGTATCCATATTAAGTGAAATTTTAAAGAAGGTGATGTCTTGTAAAACATCACATGTAATGTGGGAAATTTTTTTGAACATTTCTGAGGGTGAAAAAAAAGTCCGAGAGTCAAGGCTTCAGGTTTAATGGAAAAAGTACGATGATCTAAGAATGAATCCCAATGAGACAGTCTATGAATTCTTCGACATAATAAATACTATTTAGGTTGACTTTTGGGGTCTTAAAGAAGTCATGGAAGATATGAATATGTGAATCATATCAAGATAAAATTTACACCATGGTTTAATCTGAAACATTATATGTTGGATGAAAAGACCCGAAAGAGATGACAGTGGATAACCTATATAGTTCCCCTGTAGCATATTAAATGAGAAACAATGATAACAATGCAGTGGAAAAGGGGATGTATAAGGAAGTGTAATTCAATTCAATGAATAATATCTCTGTTGAGGATATTCTTGAGGATGACAATATGGATGATGTGATGTCATTTCACTCCTCAAATCTTTAAAGGGTAAAGGGGATGTTCAAAGTAAACTTACATTTTCATGCTTTCGATGATGGATGATTGGGATTATTTCATCAAAGTTTCATAAAAAGTTTGATGATGAAAATGAAGAAAATGATAAAATTACCCAAAAGAAGCATTAATCAAATGTGAAAGGCATGAGAAGTTGGAAAAAAAAGTTTTTCAAAAAGAAGAATCTACATTCAAAAGAGGATGAAGGTTTTGATGAATCTGAGGAGGGGAGTTGGAGGATAGATGTGATCATAAAATAGATTCTTTGGATGTATTTCTCATAAATTCAATAACAAGAGAAGAATGTGATAATGAAGAAAGAGAAATTTAAGGATTATTTTATCTTCAGGATAAATAAGAAGCCTATTTTGAAGAGGTAGATATTTTTAGAGACAAAACAAATAAATCTAACAACATTTTTCGTTATGCTAATTTTTTTATACAGCTAATGGAAGAAGATAATTCAGAGCTGAATGAAAAAATTGTAAAGTTGAGGACATCAATTTCATAAATATCTTAAAAGGTGGTTGAGTACAAAATCAAAATTGAAAAATAGAAAATAGAAATTGATAGTTTGACTGAAACTGGAAAAGATCAAATCAAACGTATCGAACAACTATATGTGTAAGTCTTTAGTCTTTGACAAATAGTTGATGATATGGAGAAACTAATAACTCCCATTTCGACATCCGGAATAGAGATTATACATAAAATATAGAAGATGATTCTTGATAAGAGTGGTCAATCATAACAAAAGAGAAAAATCAATTTCAAATGATATGGTTGGTATGAGGGTTGATCTAAAACAGAAATTAGTTATGGTTCAAGTAAGACCACAAGAACCCACACCAAGATTTAATAATGATTTGGGTCTGAACAAGAATCATATGATTTAGAAAACTCAAGGAAAAACTAGTGGTGCATCATGGATACATAGGAATTTAACTCACATAATATGCTATTGTTGTGGACAGATGGGACACATTCAAAATATATGTTCCATAGAAAAGAGGTATCAAAGGGAAGAACAACAACAGAAGTGATTGTACAGAGCTCAGAATTCCATGTCATCAGTTGATGGTTATTTATTTAGGTGTAAAGGACTTTGACATATGGAAGGATATTGCACATCAATAATGTAGAGGAATGTGTTAAGTAAAACTGGATTTGTTCATAAGAAGAACTCAAACATGTCATCAAGGAAGATTGAAATTAAAAATGGATTTAATGCTTGGAAAGTTGAAGAAGGTACATAATATGCTGATAAATATCAAGATTATCTTTCCATGATGGGTTTGACTTCAAAGACCTTGGTCAAAAAATAAAAGGGATGGGAAAGTAGTGGTTGAAGAAAAAACATTCAATGCATCAGATCACACTGGGATATAGATAATTGATAGTGGATTCACTTCCCATATGATGATAAATAAGGATCTAATGACTGGATTCAGTTATGATAAAGAATTTATAAATATAATTTTTAATGAAGAGAGATTTAATATTATTGGTTCAGGAAAATCCATTGGATGAAAATACATGAGATGAGCTGATGACTTTATTGTTGAGGGGTTAGTCACAACATGCATAGTGTGAGTCAATTGTGTGTCTTAGGGAATGCAATAAGTTTTTCTATGAAATTATGTATCATCATGGAAAAATATTTTAATTTTGTGTTACTAGAATAGTGTTCATAAAGGAATCTACACCTTGTCAGTAGAGAAGAAGATATGCACTTTCTGTCTAAGGATGATGAAAAAAAGTAACGACATAAGAGTCTTGGTGACATAAGCCAAGGTTCCTTGGAAGATCTGGTGAAATATAATACATCTTGAAATCTCCCAATACAATCATGTGATCATAATCATATTTTTGATGCCTTCCTATAGAGGAATATCATTCAAAAGACATATACAAAAAAGGAGCACAATTCAACAAGATTGCTTCAGCTAGTGAATATTAATGTGTGTGGGACAATTTTGCGGAGGATTATTGATGGGAAGAAATTATGTTTTCTTAATTGTTGAATATAGTAGAATGGAATGTGTTTTAATAATCACCACCCAAATCTATATTGTATAGTTTCTATACAAGATATCGATGCTATTGTGAAAAGAATCTTAGTTAAAAAATTCAAATGATTCAAATAGATAATGGGACCATGTTCACAAATAGCCAAGTAAAGGATTATCTCGAAAAACATGGGAAAATGAATAAAGTCATAGTAGTATGAAATCCATAGGATAATGGAGTAGTTTAGAGAATAAATAGAATTTTCAACAATATGGCCTGAACAATTCTCATTAAAGAGGACCTTCTAGAGAAATTTTTGAAAGAAGCAGCAGTGACATAAGTATACACATAAAATAGAGAATTACATTTTGAAAAACTGGAGAAGACTCCATATGAGTTATGGTATAAAAAGAAGTCATCATTGAAGAACATTTGAATATTTAGAAGTAAATGTTTCTTTATTAATAATTAGAAGTATAGTTAATATGAATCCTGTGGAGATTAAGGGATATTTCATGGATACTCAATGAAAAAAAAGCATATAAATGCATCAGTAAGCGGCTTGGAATGACAGTTGAAAGTCATGATATGACTATAGTAAAAAATTAATATAATTTTTAGAAAATACATTTTTAGACTCAAGAGGATGGCGATGAAGAGATTAGAAGATAAGGGGATGCTCCCCCTCTAGAGGATGATTTAGAAGTAGAATCAGATGATGAGAACAAATCAGTGTCTTCACAAAGTCCAACAAGAGGAGATAAAATTAATATGCACAAGATAATTGGTGATCAGATAGCACCAGTAGTGACAAGAAGAATGAAGTCTCTAGAAAAAGCATCATAATTATCACAAGTGGAGCTTAAAAGCATTAGTGAAGTAGCTGAATATGAGAATTCGGTTGAGTTAACGAGTGAAGAGCCTGACCAATTTGAGAATAATCAAACATGGGAAATTGATTTAAGGCCTTTAGACAATATTGTTAAAAGGGAAAGTGGGTCTTTCACAACAAAATGAATGAATATGGTGTTTTCATTAGAAACAAAGAATCACTGGTGTGCAAAGGGTTCTCCCAGATAGAGGGTATAGTTATTGATGCGGCATTTACACCCATTTGAAGGATGAAGACAATCAGGTTATTCTTGTCCATAATTGTGCAAATAAATTTTAAGGTTTTCCAAATGGAGTTCAATTCCGTATTTCTGAATGGAGTTCTTGAAGAATAAGTCTACATTGAGCGATCATATGGTTTTCATGTCCATGAAGATGAGAACATAATTTTTCAGTTGAAGAAGGCTTCATATGGGTTGAAGCAAGTGCCAAGAGCATAATATTTGAGGCTTGACCTGTTCCTAAATATACTCATTTTCTAGTGTGGTGGAGATGATTACAATTTTTTTTTCAGCAATGGAAATAGTCAAAGGATGATATTGCATGTTTATTTCGATGACATAATCATCAGTGAATCAAATGAAGCATAATTCAAAATGTTTTATGAAATCATGTAAACTGAGTTTGAAATGTTGATGATTGATGAAAAAAAGAAAAAAATTTCAATGATGCAGTAACATATTTTTGAGTAAAATTATCGAGCCATAAGTCAAGGTATAAAATTTGAGGTTTGTTAGAATAATCATGTCGAACCTATTGACCCCAACAATTTAATGTGCATTAGTTATCATTGGGACAAAATAAGGATGACTATGCCCATTGATATTGAGTCTTGGAGACATATAAAACTTGTATCAAAAGTAATTATTTCAAAATATATAACTGGAATGTAACAATATAATTTTCCTATTTTACTGAAAAATTATATAATGAAACATTTATTAATATTTCAATATTCCTTGAAAAAATCATTTATTTTAGAATATTGTAGAATAAAATTTGTCTTAATAGCCACTAGAAAAGACCATACAGGCTTCAAAACTCATTTGAAGAAGTTACATGTTATGGATGTTGAGAGGAACATAAACCCCCACCCATCACATAGTTATGCACAATTTATAATGCAGAAAACATGGAATTATTTTTCAATCATATCAATGATAAATCTTTTCAAGTTCATTACAATCGATAATATATTATTTGAAATTATTTATTTTAACCAACATTAACAAAAATTATTAATTTTTTAAACACCAAAATTTTATTGAAATTAATGAAAGTGAATCAAAACTTGTGTACCCCTATCACAATGGAAGGATGTGGTACACTTCATTAGGGAAGATATAGGTATGTATTTTAAATGAACAAAAAATATTAATTATTTCATATGAAACAAGTTATGTTCCATTTTTTAAATGAATATTTATGATTCAAAATCCAAATACACTTCCATCCCAGGTCGTGGGAAATGGAATGAGGCTCTACTGAAAAAGGATGGTATATTAGTTGATGGAAACACAAAACCATTATGTGATGAATGTGAAAGTACCACATAATTGTAATTTGTTATGATTTATAAAAATATTACATAATAATAAATATGTTCATATTTTTTATATGGTTTAGACATAAGAATCGACAACAACCGTACTAAAATAGAAGAAATATTAAAAATATTTGACGTGGGTTAAATAATATAGTAATGTTAGAGGATTAGGATTTGCAGTTTCTACTTTAACATATGTTCTATAGATATAACCACATGATGATACATATCATATAATCAGAGGAATGCAAAAACAAACTGACTCGCTGCAATATATTATTATTTTATGTATTTTGGCAAACCAATGTATAAGAAAGGATGAAATTTTAGATGGCATTGGAAAATGATCCCACATGATCAAAATGATCCCACTATCTTTGAGGATAATCACTACCTCAAACCACATACCTTACCTGAGGTAATCGATTTTGTTAGCAATATATCTCCTAAATATAAATCAAACCGCATATGATGACATAATATTACTAAAATTCGATTTTTGTATAGTTGTATGTGATTTTTATATGTTAACACCCATATATTACTATGTTTCAATGAGTAAAATGTATAATATCCTCGGAGACCAGGTATATAATAAACCCCTCAAAACAAATAACTTCATAGTGTGTATTTATGTTGATTATGATCTGAATGTTGAGTTTCATATTCCATTTGATGTTCTGAATATTACAATAGTCATTATTTCTATTGGATCTTTTATAGAATGATCTTCTAACATTGTAATGATAAATTGGGTATGCCACTAAAAAAATTTATCATATTAAAAGCATGTAACATTAGGTGGTAAAAGGTCTAGATAGTGGTGTGATGTTATATATTGATAAATCTATGGAGAAATAAAAGGGTAAATCTTGAAAATCTACAAAATCGACAGTGAAAACAAAACAAGCTTCTGAGAGTACATTCCCTACTCTAGTTCTAGATAATTATTTATTGTCATAAAAAATTCATGTAGAGACCACTTTTAAAGACAACACACTTTCTTAATATAAACATGTAATATATGGATATTCATTAATAGATGAAATTGGTCTCGAGGCCTTAAATGATATTCTCAATAATGAATAGATAAGCACCTTAGTTATTAATACATTAATAATGTAAATTTTCATAACATGTTTATCAAAATAGTGAGACAATTATGATTATTAATATTAATAAATATTCATATTTATTACATGAATTTATATTACCCTAATATAATGGGAATATCCTGTATAGAATGATTCAGATTCATTATTACTTGTGTAATTTATGTGACAAAAATTACAATGAATTAAGAAAAATCTGAGAAGAAAAAAGACGGGATAATCCACGAGTTTAATAAAAAATCATCTGATGTCAATAACTTTTTGTATTCCTGCAATTCGTGTGTAAAAATATTTGATCTAATAACATAAATTATGTTTTTTATATTTTCATTACATAATTGATTTTGTTTTTTGTAAGTCACTGGATGATGATACCAGTCAACATAGAAACCTGAATATTTATTTTTTTGATTCAATGCATTTATTTCCAACCAACTAACAACACAAGATTTGTTCTGTGAATATGTAATAAACTACAATAAACATTTTATTAATAAACATAAAATTATATATTTGTTATGTGTTTTAATGAGAGTATTGTTATGATATGGAGGTTGATCAACACATGTTAGATCATGTCATGATGTCGGTGTTCGAAAAGTTGATTCCTTTTGATTAATACATCTGGAAACAAACTAGAATATATATTGAAATATTTTACTAAAAAAACATTTGAAATCCAAATAATAGATTTGGTCAATTTTTCTAGAGTTCCCAAAATAAGATAATGAAATTTATTGGGGATATTATGTTTACAAATTTGTGAGAGAAATATTAATAAATAAAAATACAAACATCTCACAAATTGTAATTTCTTATGGTAATTTAAATTTCAATAAATATATTTATAATATCTTTTTCATATATATTTTATTAGTACTATCATGATTTTGAACAACATAGTTAATCAAAAGAATAAATAAACTTGTTTAGAGATGAGTGGTCAACATGCATTATGTTAGAGTGTTTGCTGATAACAAATTTATTGGATTACCTTCTATGTTTTTGAACTACTGTGATTTATGACATTCTAAATATATTTTGTGTGTGAATAATTAGTTTTACAATGATTATATATTATTTTATGATAACTTTTTAATGTATATGAGTAATGGATAAAATAAAATTGTTTTGAAGCACAAATCTAAAAATAGTAAAAATATTAGGAAATCATTAAGGCGGAGGTGGAGGTAGAGGAAAAGTCGGAGTCAGAGACTGACATGGAGAGAAGGTAGAGGTGAATACCTAGGTGGAGACTTATGTATAGGAGGACAATAAGAAATGTCTTACAGAAAATTAAATTATTGTGAAATGAAGTAGAACAATAATCATAACATGATTTTTTTTCATAACAATTGTTTAATAGTGTACAAAACATTTTCCACTAAAGATAAGATCCATTGTGCATCATTCCAGTTTAAATTATCCTTTTAGTAACAAAACATGCCGGACATAATAAAAACAAGGAAAACACATTTTTATTGTTTTTTAATTTAGTAAAATTATCCATATATAATTTTATAGATATAGGGATCATCCTTACCTCAATTAGATGCATGGTGTGATTGGTATGACATCAAGAATATGTTTTCATTCTAAAATTGGCATTTTAATACAAAAACGTTTCACTCACCAAAAATAGAAAATTATCAATCAAATTGTCTTAGTAATTTGACATGACTTATCATAATTCTATTGTGACTTGTATGAATTACTCTAATTTCTAACCGACATAAATGTAACATGTATGGATTAATGTTCTTTTGTCCAATTTAAAATGAAATTTTGGTAAAATAATATGACGTACTCAAAACTGAGGTAGCACATTCTATTTATGTTGATACTTTAGAAAAAATATCTATGGGTAATTTGGGCGGTGTATCATTCATTATCTCCTCAATATGATGCATTGTGTAACAGATATGACTCAAAATATGACATTTTTATTCAAAATTGACAATAATTTTAGTGAAAAATAAAAATGACGTACTAAAAATTAATAAAATTCCTTTGTATTATTTTGGTAATTTAAGAAAACAATCCATACATAATTTTTGAAGTGGATGGATCATCCACAACTCAATCCAATACAATGTGTGACTAGTATGACTCATGGTGTCTGTTATAATTTTAAAATTGATATTTAAATAAAAAACGTTTCACTCATTGAAATATGAAAAAACACACTTGGATTGTCTATATAAATTGGTACCATGATTTATAATACATTGGTGATGTGTATGGATCAGACTCATGTCAGACCCGCACACAATACCACATGTATGGCTCAACGTGCGTGTTTCCAGTTTAAAACACCATTTTTGTAAAAAAAACACACATGGAATGTGTAAAACTATGAAAATTCATTTATATTGTTATTGTAATATTGTAAAATAATACATGAGTCATTTGGGACATGAATCATCCAGATTTTCCCCAATATATTTCATGGTGTGACTAGTATGGCACAAAGTGCTTCTATTTTATTTAATATTGAAATAATTTTTTTGTGAAAAAACTACTGATATAATATAAACTTAGAAAAACGTTCCAATTGTTTTTTACATTAGTAAAATGATCCATATGTCAATTTTTACATTTAGGGATCAGTCACACCTCAATATGTCACATGGTATGACCGGTATGACTCCAAGTGTAAGTTATTAGTTTAAAATTGACTTTTTAATACCAAAATGTGTCACTCAGTAAAAACCAAGAAAACCTTCTTGAATTGTCATGGTAATTTAGGGAAATGTTTTGTAATTTTTTTACATGTATGAATTAGTTTAATATCAAACCCACACATGATGCCACATGTATTACTCAAAGTGTGTGTTTCTAGTTCAAAATTACATTGTAGTAAAAAACACATGTTGTATAAAAAAACTGAGGATACTCATTCCAATTGTTTTGATACATTTTTAAAATGATGGTGGATTCATTTTGGGAGTGTATCATTTTATTCCCCTTATATTTGACACATAGTGTGACCGGTAAGTCTCAATGTGCGTCTTTTTTATTATATATTGTCATTTATTTTAGATATAAAAACAACAAACATACTCAAAAAAGTGAAAAACATTTTTATTGTTTTGGAAAATTAGGAAAAGTATCAATATTTAATTTGTGAAAAATGGTTCGTTGTTGGATTGAGGTTCGCAGTGTCAAAAGGATTCGTATGTCATAAAGGCTAGATTTATGATTTTGTAAATTTTAGATTAGGGGATTTTGTGTATATCCATACCGATATAAGAATTGGTAATCCAACCATTTACTGTGGAGACCAAATATCATTAGAAAACATTTTTTCATCAGGAATTTGGAAAAGTAAAAAGGATGTTTGCATGGGGACACAAAGGCTGAAGTGGTACGCAGAGGAGGAATCTCTGGTACGTGAAAGGGGTAGTTCTGCAAGTGGTACCTAGATAGGGAGCTCCGGTACATAGAGGCAAAGATGTTCCATGAAAAGAGAACAGTTCAAGGACATGGAGAAGTTTCACTGAAGCAGAACGTAAGGAAACGATATGTGAAAGTGATAGTTGTTCATAGAAGAGGTAGTTATGCATGGAGTATGTGGTCCACATACCAATCCTGGTACTCAGTACGTGGGGGGGGGGGGAATGGATCACGATTTGCACAAGGAGTCTTGAATAATCATGAAATCTGTTTTTAAAATGAATTTCTAGTACCTAGAAGTACTCAGGAAGGTGTAATTCATATACATTGGAAAATTAACTTCATTATAGCATCTACCTATAGTTGAGGATGCAGGAATTCATGCATGTGAGGGGACCTGTATGTCCATAAACTGTGTTTGACCTATATGTCTATAAACATTGAATGGATTCCTATTTATATAAGCAGTCAGAGAAGAAATAGAATGACAATGAACCTTTCCACCAGTATTGAGCCAGAGAATTAGGCAAAGGTAGTGGCCCTTTGTGAATGTAGTGAGCAGACCCTCATCCTTGTCAAGGTAGTGAGCCTAAGAATATAAGATATATCCCAAACATTGTACTCATTATTCGTTGTGATCCTTAGTAAATTTGGTACATAAACACATTTCCATTGTGTTCTCCTTGGACATATCCCAATGAGGGTGAACCAAGTAAAAATCTTTCTGTCATATGCATGATTTAAAATATGTCTTTATATTAATACGGGACAAAGGAGAGAATTGAGTTCTTTCTAACAAAAAAAAAATATCTGACCGCGTTAAAGCTTTAATCTATCATCACCAAGTTCACTCCCCACTATGTCATGGTATTCTACCTAGTGGATCTAACAATTTGTATCAGAGAGGAATTGTTGAAAGTCAGTGGTTCTCTCTAAAGAAGAAGAAATTGTGGTGGTCAATCATAGAGGAATTCTGATCTTTGATGGAAACATTTTTCTACTATTTAATAATTAGATGCATCACTACTTCCGATCAGTAGGGAAGAATGTTTTCACAGCAGTAATGCCTAGAATATCAGCTGACATTAATAGTAGTGTTTTATTAAAAGCTGAAATAAGAGAATTGGATGCTGATTCTAATAGGAGAAATGCTTTAGTGGGAACCCAATCAAATACAAATTATACGAAGGTGATGTCTTGTTAAACATCACATGCAATGTGGGAAAAATTGTTGAACATTTATGAGGGTGACAAAAAAGTCAAAAAAGAAATGATGCAAGTTCTATGGAATAAGTATGGGGATCTCAAAATGAATCCCAATGATACAGTTCATTCATTCTTAGATAGGATAAATATTAATAAGGAAGAAAAGAAAGGACATAGAGAAGTCATTGAATATATAAATATTGTAAAGTGTATTTTAAGAAAAAATCCTCTCTTGTTCAATCTGAATGTTTCTATGTTGGAAGATGAGGACCCAAAACTACTAACACTGGAAACCCAACACAGTACCACTTTAGAATATGAAATGATAAATGATGCTAACAACATAGTGGAAATGGGTAAGTTTATGAAAGTGGAAATTAAGGCCATGAAGAATCTCTCTATTGAATATAATCTTGAGGAGGACAATATGGATGATGTCATGCCATTTTTCTTTTTCAATATGAAAATGGTAAAATATAAGTTCAATATTAAAATAAAATTTTCAGTCTTTCTATGTGGAATGATTTGGAATCTTTCATCAAATTGTCCTTATAAGTTTGATGATGAAAATGATGAATTTACCCAAAATAAGTATTCATAAAATGAGAAATGGAAGATAATTACAAGAAGAAAGTTCTTCAAAAATAAGAATATACTTTCAAAACAGGATAATGGTTCAGAAGAATCTGAGGAAGAAGAGTTGGAGGACTGCAGATATCATAAAATAGATGCTTTGGTAGATGTTTTCATAATTTCATTAATAAAAGAATAATGTGAAAATAATGAAGGAGAAATTGAAGGAATAATTGATCTTCAGGATGAATTAGAAGCTGATCTTGAATAGTTTGATACATTGAGATCCAAAAAAAAGAAATCTAAAAAATTTGTTCATGATGCCAAACACTTTATATAGCAATCAGATAAAGAAATTTCTGATCTGAATGTAGAAAATGAAAAGTTGAGGTCTTTAATGCTAAAAAGATATGTATAGGTGGTTGATTACAAACTCAAAATTGAAAAATAGAAAACAAAAATTGATATTTTGACTACAATTGGATATGATCAAATCAAACTTATCGAACAAATAGAATAATAATTCCTCCATCAATGAAGAATAGTTGAAGATCTGCAGAAACTAATAACTCTTAGTTCTACAATGGGAACAATGATCATACAGGAAATAGAGAAGATGAGTCTTGAGAATATAGGTCCATCAGAACCAAATAAACAATCAATTATGAATGATAAAGTTGGTATGGGGTTTTATCTTAAACAAAAACCAGTTATGGTTCAAGTCAGACTATAGGCAACCACTCCAAGATTGAAGATTAATTTGGGTATGAACTTGAATGTGAATATGTAGATAACCCAAGGCACAACTAGTGGTGCATCATTTCCACTTAAGAAAGTAACTCACATAAGATGCTATTGTTGTAGAATTATTAGTAAATTTCCAAATATATATTCCATAATAAAGAGGTACCAAAGAGAACAAGACCAACATAGGCAGTCGTACATACCATAGAGTTCTAGGTCATCATTTCATGATCATTGTTTTAGGTTTAAAAGAATTAGACTTATGGCAATATATTGCACCTCAACAATTGAGAGGAATGTGCCAAGGAAGACTGAGTTTTTTATAAGATGTATCCAAATGTTTCATCAAGGGATTTGAAAATTTAAAATCAATTTGAAGCTCTTCTTGTTGATGATAGTTCATCATATGCTGAGAATGATCAATATTATCAAGCTGTGATGGGAATGTAGTCAGTGACTAGGGCCAAAAAAGAAAAGGGAAGAGCATGTAGTGGTTGCAGAAATTACATTCCAGGCATCAAATCACACCAGTATATGGATCATTGATAGTGGATACACTTCCCATATGATGGTAAATAAGGATAAAATGACTGGAATTAGTTATGATAATGATGGTATTTTTGGATTTGTTATTGATGAGGTCTTGAAAATTATTGGTTCAGAAAAATCCATGTTTGGGAAAAAAATACATGAGACGATTAGATGTCTTGGTTGTTTAGGGGCTTAGTCACAACATTATTAGTGTCAATAAATTGTGTGACTTGGGGCATGCAATAGGTTATTCTAAGAAATTACATATCATCATGTCAAAATATATTGTTGTTGTGTTTCCAGGAATGCGTAAGAAAGGCAATCTATAACCCGTGAATGTAGAATAAGATATGTTCTTTCTGTCCAAGGATGATGAAAACAAGTTATGGCATAAGCGTCTTGGTCACATTATCCAAGGTTCTATTAATGACCTGGTAAAATATGATACAACTCAAATTCTCCATACACTATCACGTGATCATACTCATACATGTGATTTCTGATAGTAGGGTAAGTTCATTCAAAATACATATAAGAAAAAGGAGTACAAGTCAACCAGACTGCTTGAGCTGGTGCATGTTAATGTGTGTGTGCCAATTTCGGTGAGGTCTATTGATTGGAAGAGAAATTATGTTCTCTTCATTGATTACTATAGCAAAATGGCATGGGTTTAAATAATCACCCACAAATTTAAAGTGTTATATAGCATTACAGGATATCGATTGGAATGTGAAAATATTATTTGTTTGAAAATATGGATGATTCAAACATATAATGGAATAGATTTCACAAATATCCAAGTGGAGGATTATCTCTAACAACATGGGAGGAGGCATCTAGTGTCAGCAGTATGAACTCTATAGGATAGTGGAGATGTTGAGAGAAGAAATTGGATTGCAAAAAATATGGCCAGGAGAATGATAATTTAAAAGGACTTTATAGAGAAATTTTGGAAAGAAGCAGTAATGATAGTAGTATACACTTCAATGATCACTTTACATAGAACAAAATAGGAGAAGACACCATAAAACTTATGATATGGAAAGAAGTTGCCATTGATGTGCATTCAAATATTCAAAAGTAAATGATTCATTCTCCATAAATAGTAACATTGTAAATTAAAATTCTCTTGGAGATGAATGGATATTTCATGTCTACTAAAAGAAAATAAAAGTTTATAAATTGTTCAGTAAGCAGCTGAGAAAGAGAGTTGAATGTCTTGATGTGACTGTAGTAGAAAATTAACAGAATCATCAAAAAATACATGATCAAAATCATGAAGAGAGAGATGAAGAGATGACCAGATTAAAAGATGTTCTAGCTCCAGAGGCTGATTTAAAAGAAGAATCAGATGATGACAACAAATCAGTGTCTTCCCCAAAACCATCAAGAATGAATAAAATTGATAGGCAAAACATAATTGGTTATCAGAGAGCACCATTGCAGACAATAAGAATGATGTCTCTACAAAAAAATCATACTTTTCACAAGTTGAGCCTAATAGATTTTGTGAAGTAGCTAAATGTAATAATTGGGTTCAAAAAATGAATGAAGAGCTTGACCAAATTGAGAAGGATCGGACATGGGATATTTTTTGAAGACTTATAAACATGAATGTTATTGGGGAAAATTGGTTCTTTCACAAAATATGAATGAAGTTGGTGTTGTTATTTTATATAAAGGATCATTGGTGTGCAAAGGGTACTCAAATATATAGGGTATAGATGTTGATGAGACATTTCCACCCATTTCATGGATGGAGACACTCAGATTATTTTTTCCCCATAGCAGTAAAAAAAATTATGGTTTTACATATAGATGTCAAGTAATTATTTTTGAATGGATTTCTAGTAGAATAGATCTACATTGAGAATACATATGGTTTTATTTTCAATGAAGATGATAAAAAAGTTTTTCAGCTGAAGAAGGCCTTATATGGCTTGATGCAAGCACCAAGAACATGGTATTCATGGCTTGATCAGTTTCTAATGAAACCTAGTTTTCAGTGTGGTGGAGTAGATTACAATCAGTATTTCAATAATGGAAACAGGCATAGGATGATGGTGCTAGTTTCGGTCAATGAAATAATCTATAGTGGATCGGATGAAGCACAATGCAGATAGTTTTATGAATTCATGAAAAGTGAGTACGAAATGTCGATGATTGGTGAGATGAAGTTTTCCTCAGCATACATGAGATGAAAAAAATGATTTACAATTTTATATCTCAATATAAATATGCCAAAGTGGTTTTGAGATAATTTGGAATGGATAATTACAAAGATATGAAGACTCCAGTTTCTACCCGGATGAATCTACCACAAGATGATGAATGCAAAGTAGCTAATACAACAGAATATAGGAAATAAATTGAAGTCTATTGTACCTCACATCGTCAATGACTGATATTTTATTTTCCACATCCCATGATGTATTGTATCAATGTTATCCCAAGGAGAGACACATGATTGTAGTAAATAGAATTCTTTGGTATGTCAAGGGAACAGTTGACATTGGTCTGCTGTATAATGACAAATCCTAGAAAGAGATAGTAGGATATACATATGAGGATTGGTATAGTTTAACAAATTATAGGAAATCAACATCTGATGGTTCCTTTTATCATGGTGGTTTTATTATTTCATGGTTCAATAAGAAACATGATTGTATTTTATTGAGCACCGCAGAATCTGAATACATTGGAGCTACTCAATCTTGCACACAGATATAGTGGATGAACCGATAATTTGATGATATGAGAATTGAAGTGAAATCTTTGATCAGAATCCATTATGATAGTTCAATTTTGAAAAATCATCTAAAAGATCTAGTACATCACTAATGGAGAAAGCACATTGAAATCGAATATAATTTTATCAAGAAGAAGAAGGAGAAAGGGTTTTGAAGTTGTAGTATGTGCCTATAGAATAATACGTTGCAGAAATTCTTGATAGAGGTCGTACCCAGAGAAGAATTTGAAATGCATAAACTAGGTCTGGGAATCTAGTTGAATTCCCACACATAAAAAAGTTTTGGTGTGGGTCTTCCTCTCTATGAGGTCTGATGATTTCTTACTAATATGACAATATGTGTTCTTTACCTTCTCAGAGATAGCCTTGAAGTTCCGTTTGTGTTCACTGACAAAGGGGGAGAATGTGTGACTATTTTAGGTTGATAAAAGACGTGGGGATAAGATGTTATGTGGAGCATCGAGATAAGGGGAGTTGAGGTTGAGATGAAGCTATTGGAAGAGCTATAACCTAGGGGGATCATTAAATTGGATGATCCTGGAAGTGATCGATCAATGATTAGATATCATGACTTCTTTGGATCATGATGAAATCATTTTATTGGAATAAAAAATTTCTGATTAGCATGAAGTGATTCATTGATGAAATTTTCATTATACTCTTGTTTCTCATGCTGATCATGGCTCATGTGGTGTTAGAGTATGTATTAATTAAAACCATGATCCCTATCATAGTCTCGTGATTGAAATGGTGGTTGATGATCTAAGAATATTTAATGAGGTATCAAAGTGTGAAAGCATTATTATGAGAAGAATTGTCTACAAACCGATAGGTGGTGATTTTTGGGAAAAAATCTCTCAATGCGTCTTCATTGTATGTTTTGGGTATGTTTGTGTTTGTTGATGAAGAAAGATGACTGGAAATGAGTATCATTGCTGTTTTACGAAGATAGGTTTTTAAGCTTTCGTAGTCTCCCAGTGTTTTCCAAATATTTGGGCCTCAAAATCTGGAGTTTGATGTTGTTAGAATAAATATTTCATCATAGGAGTGAACTGTATAAAAAATGTTGAAGTAATTTGGAAAAGGATGTGAATCGCATACCATAATTCATGGATCGCGTACCATGTTCCAAGAACGGTACATGGAGCAGTGGGAATGGTATGCTGAAGCGTTTCGTGATCTAAAAATGGTTCGCTGTGAGGGTTTGCGGTGGAAGGCAGTGCGATATGCAGATTGACTGTCGTCGGCGGAAGAGATCCATCGTGTAAGAGCAATGCAGGTACATGGAGCATGTATGAAAAACAGTTTGCGGAAGAGATTTTGTAAATCTCGTATTAGCGGATTTTGTGGATTTCTTTGCATATATAAGAATCACTAATCCCACCATTTACTGTGGAGTTAGAATATTATTACAAGAAAAAATTGTTCATAGATTTTAGCAAAGTCAAAAGGATGTTCGCGAGGGATTATGATGTCATAAGTTATACGCAGAGGGTTAATCTATTGTATGTGAAAGAGAGAGTTCAAAAGGTTTTATGTGGATGGGGAGCTCTGGTACGTATATGGGAATATAGAACGCGAACATAGAATAGTTCGCAGATAAGGGAAGTTTTATGAGATGGAATGAATGGTAGAGGTACAAAGAGGTGATAGTTGTTCATAGAAGAGGCAGTTGTACATGGAGTGGGTGTTTCGCGTACCAAACCCGGTACTCAGTATGCGAGAGAGGATAAAAGTTCTCATTTTTTACAAGGAGGGTTGAAAAATTTTCATATCATTTTGTGAAAGAAATTTCTGGTTCCTAGCAGTACTCGGGAAGGTGCAATTCATCTGTGAGAAAAAAGTAACTACAACAGAGAATCTAACTATAGTTGAGGATGTAGTAATTCATGATTGTGAAGAGACCTACATGTCTATAAACTGTGTTTGAACTGTAAGTCTATAAACTGTGAATGGATTAATTTTTATAAGAGGTGAAAGAGATGGAAGAGGAAGAAGATGACCCTTTCCACCGGCAGTGAACTAGAGAAAGACGCATAGGGAGTGAACCTTGGGAATGCATTGATTTGACACTAATCCTTGTAATAGTAGTGATCCTGGGAAAAAAGATCTTGCAAGAACATTGTACTCATTATTGGAGGTGTGCCTGATTGAATTTGGTACATCGGCATATTGTCGTTTTATGCTCCTTGGACATAGCCTAGTGAGGTTAACTATGTAAAAATCACTATTTCTTATGAATGATTTCATATCTATTCATATATTACTGTGGGAGGAAGAGAAAATTGAGTTTTTTATAACAATAAAACAAGATTAGAATGGGTGAAATTTTTAATCTAGGATACCATGATTCACCCCCACTCTGGGTTATTTGATATAGTAGACCTATCAAAATTGACATTAAATTTAGTGAAAAAACAGCTGACGTACTCAAAAATCGGAAAAAACATTTTGATTGTTTTCTTACATTAGGAAAATGGTCCATGCATCATTTGTTTTGGGTTGGGGTCATCCACACCTCAATCTAACACACTGTGTGACTGGTATGATTCAAATTGTGTATTATGAGTTTATAATTGACATTTTAATACAAAAAATGTGCCACTCACAAAAACCGATAAAACACAATTGAATTTTCTTGATAATTATGCGCAATGATTCATAATTAATTTGTGACATGTAAGAATTAGTATAATCTTAAACCAACACCTGATTCCACCTGTATTTCTCCAAGAGCAAGTTTCTAGTTTAAAATGACATTTTAGTAAAAAATACATGTGGCATACTCAAAATTGATGATACTCATTCTGAATTTTTTGATACTTCTGGACAATTATACATGAGTTATTTAGGTCTTGTATCATTCTTCCATAACTAAATATTATGATATATGTTACTATAATGACTCTATGTGTGATTTTTTTTTTCAAAATTGACATCGATTTTAGTGAAAAAAACTGACAAAATCAAAACCACGAAAATGAATACAAATTTTTTTGGTACTTTTGAAAATTGATCAATACGTCATTTTATGATATCTAGGGATCAGGAAAATCTCAATATGATGCACAATGTGTTCGGTATGACACGATGTGTATATTTTAATTCAAACCCGACATTAATTATAATCAAAAATAAATTTACGTACTCAAAACCATGAAAAATGCATTCGGATATTTTTAGTGCTTTAAGAAAAAGATACATAAGCCATTATTGATGTGTAAGAATAAGTCAAACCCCAATTGAACTCCCGATGTGACCATTATTATTGAATGTGAAACATTTACTCAATAGAAACATTAATTTTAGTAAAAAAACAACAGACATACTCTATAATTTTTTTTTCTTGTATTAGAGTAAGAAGGTTTATTTCATTTATATTCAGTAATTTTGTCTTATTTTGGTAATTTTTGTTGTTATTTATATGAATGCAGTGTGTTATTATTTCACACTGCACATGTTTCTATTGATGTTATATGTTATATCATCACATTGTAGTTTCCACCTTTTCGGTGCTATTAAATGAAATGAAAAACCAACCCATTATCATCTATTTAAAAATAATAAATAAATTCAATCATTATCGGCAAATTAAAAAGTGCTAATAAGTTATAATTTTATAAGCACAAATAAAAGGGCTGATAAATTTTAATTTTATCTGTGAAAATAAAACAACAAAAAAATCACAGTTTTATCAGTGCTTTAAAGAACAATGATAGAGGATCTATTTCTTAATGTTACATGACACCACATATAATTGGTGTCTTTTATTAGTGGGTTTTGTTGTGATGATAAATATACCCTTTATCATCAAATTTTTAGCACTAATAAATTCCATCGAATTTTAACTGCACTAAGGTAGTCAGTGCATTTCTAGCTTTGAAAAAAGTTGATTCAAGCATTGTGAAAGGCCGGTTTTGTAGTTGTGTGAGAATTAGAGAATTACCTTTCTTGTGCTTCCTTTCCTTGAGATATGAGGAGTACTTTTATGGTGGGGCTATCAATGTATAGTGCAATGCAAGCTTATCTTTGTTGGATAAGAAAATATAATTCATAAAACAAAATTAATATGTATATATTCTCCCAATACAGAAAAAAATATAGTTCTTTTTCCCGTATTTGTAAAATATATTAAAAATTATTAAATTCAAATGAAATTTCAATATAAATATTTTTTGAAAACACTTTAAAAATTACGTGATTGTAATATATATGGATATTTTATATAGATGGTGTCATTGGGTATTTTGCCAAGTGAATCATATGAATTATTAAGGGATATAGTAATTTATGAAAAATTAATTATAATATTCTTACAAAAATTGTTAGAAAAAATTGAAGAAATATAATTTTCTATTTCAAAACAAAAAACATAAACGGAATCAATTTATATGAATTTTTTTTATAATAATTTTTCTTAATTAACTGAATAATAAATTTTAGATCCATGAAAACGTGGAAAGAAAGCATTATAATAAAAAATAGGGAAAATAGTGGATGAAATAGACTATGAGATAAACATTAACAAAGATTCTTTTTCACACTTTAAAAAGAAATTATCATGTATAATAATGTTCTCCTAATTCGTAATATTTATAGGGACTATGATATAAATAAAATCTGCTGAAAAAGTGGGCATGAAGGACACTGATTCATGACAAGAAAAGGGATACAATTGTCTATACATATAAAAAATATATTCGATAGGATTGTGAACCAAATTGATAAAAAAAATTAAAGAGACATGTATGCCTAGAAAATAAATATACATGTATAATTTAAAAGGGGGTTTGGATAGATTAACCAACAAATTTCCAATGATCAAAATTTTGATAGAATAAAGCATAATTTAAAAGGGAAACTAGATAATGAAACCCTTATAGATTCAATAAAATTTTATTTCAAAATACCCTGAAAGAGAATACCTAAATTATGTTATGAATAAATTTAATGTAATTATAATTGTGATTATATATATATCCATATGTAGAATACGTACCATAAAAAGGTGAAAATAATGATTATGGAATATATCTCAATTGTGGGAAACATCAACATTTATACTTAAATTCAAAAAAAAGAGACTTATCAAAATATATAAAAAAGATATCCATATTAAAAATCATTTTAATAAAATTGTTAATATCATTAATATTATATATTTTTCAAATATATTAATTTGAAACACAAATATTATATATATATTTTTTAATTTCATTATAGGATTATAGTAATTTAACAAGTTTCAAAGATGTTTCAACATCATGTCCCAAATAGTTAATTCATGATAAAAAATATTCCATTCAAATTTATTAAAGCACTTATAATAATTTTGTTTCAATATTTTATTAATTTCTATGTTCATTAATGGAAGTTATAGTCATGGGAAATAATAATGGAAACCACGATGACCATATTTTGTGAAATTTACTACACACAACAAGATACATTAAAATGATCTCTAATTGTTGTTTCACCCAATAAAACAATATTAATATCCTAAATTACTCATTATGCTCATAGGTTACCAAAACAAATGTATATGTATTCATTCATGTACGATATAATGAAGAATGTATAACATCATTCATGTAGGTGGTTGAACCAAGAAAATCATGAACAAGTTATACTATTGAATGAAAAAGAGTATTGAGCTATATTATAGTTATATAATTTCGATCTCAAAATAATGATGTAAATTGAAGTTCAATTTCAGGATTCCTATGAACTAAAATTAGTATAAATTGTATAACTACTGAAAAGCTAGAGAATAACATGATACATGCATTAATTCCATCCTTGATATAGTTTCCTTCAAAATGAATGATTTATCCCATATTAAAAGTATCAAAAGCATATAAAAAATGTTATAATTTTATAATATTTTAAAAAATTTTATATATTAAATATATAACAAATATCACATAGTTCTTTGGACATGCTTGTCGAGGGGTCCTTTTATAAGTGAATTTTGAGTGGAATTTCAATAAATACTTATTCCATAAATCTTAAGAAATATTCTCTTAGATTGAATGTAGACCCAATGTGGATAAATAATCGATTTTGAAGATAAATACCATTTTCCACACAATCTGCTGATAAGGTTATTAGATATTTTATACCTTTTAACTATTAATTAAACAATTTTAGCTCATTTTACCTTTTCTGTGAAAACTAAATTTTCACTATATTAAATTATATATTTATAATAAATGAAATTGATTCTATAAATTATGTTAAAAAATCTTATTAAAAATTTTGATTCCATTTAATCAAATACATTTTCCATATATGAGAAATTTAATATTAAAATGAATAGTTAAAATGTATAAATATTTATTTTTATTAAAAATGTATTTCTTAAACATTAACAGTTTTTAAATTTATTTAATATTTGTTAACAATTAATTTTTGATAATATTTTTTTAATATAAAGAATCATAAAAATTAATTATAATATTTTAATGTGTTCACGTGAATTTTTTATCATAAAAATTCACAACGCATATAAAACAATATCATTACAAATTATCTATTCTAAAAATAAATTATTTTATTCAAATGTCTATAAAATTATTTATTTATTTTTTACCCATTAGATTATAAGAATAAACATGCTATATAATACTATTTTAATTTTATGAAAACATAAAATAATTATTTTTAACAATTAATATAGTTAAAATATATAGATTAAAAAATAAATATTTTAATAGTAATGAATATTTTATTAGGTTTTTTTATTACATATCATAATTTTTTAATAAATCATAATATAATTATATATAATTTATTAATAATATTTAAAAAAAACTCAATGTATAACTATATATCTAATAATCATATTTCCAAAATAAATTGTCCCAATGTATATATAATTGAAAAAATTGGGTATAACTGTAATATTAAATTCCAATATATTAAATAACACACATATATAAAATAATTAATCATATTCTCTAATTTTACTACCAATATTTCTATCTTATTTTTAAAAAAATTTATTTTTTTCAACGGTTATAATTAGACATATAACGTTTTAGAAACATGATGATAAAGAATGTTTAAATATTTTCGTATTTTTACTTTTGTGTGTTCTTGTTCCTTAATGAATTTTACTAACTATGATTCATTTAGTTATATAATAATGAATTTTATATATAATTATAATATTATACCATAATGAACTAAGTTACTTTTAAATTTATATTTCTGTGGTATATATCACAATTCATCATACACACAATGTTTTTATAAATGGATGTATATACTAAAATTTAAGGGAATGAAATTCAACCCCGAATAGAATTATGTAACTCCATTTGTTTTTCCCTAATAAAAAATATTTTGATTATTTTGTTCTTTTATGTCTTTAATTTATGTCATTACCTATTCAGAAACATAATTCCCCCAGAGAACATTATCAATGTGAGTTATCTTATTTTTTGATTTTTTTTGTCAATAATAATAGATTTGTACCACTTTTTCCACATTGTAGAGATCATTTTCAATTTATACATCTTTTTTGATTTTTACAGGTGACAGATAATTTATATACATCATTAAAAGTGATATCTAGAACACATCATGATCTTAGTAGTGATTTGGATGAAGATATACAAGGTAAGGAATCATACACAAGTGATCTAGGAATTTAAAGGTTTTATTTTATGAATGGAAAATTTTTCCTAATTTAAAATTCTTATAATCAATTTCCAGAGTTATATATAATGTAAAACCGTTTTTGATAAATCTAACATAAAATATCATCGATGATTGTTAGTTTACCTCTTATGTTGACATTTTAGTGTCTTGATGTGTCACTAAATGGTTTGTTTCTAATCTATAATTGTTTTTAAGAAAAAACATGTCATAACATCATAAGAACTATGAGATTATTAGAACAAATTAGAGTTTATCAACTCTTCCAATAACTATCCAAAAATAGTTGTATTTTAATGCAAGAATAGAAACAAATATTATATGATAACTCTAATAGGGATGGTGTTGATCCCAAAAACCTTTGAAATATATATTGAAGTATGTCATCATTTCTTCAAGGGTTAGATTGGTTCTTCCGTAATTATCATCCTTTTGTTGATGATATGCAGTGGTGAATCTCATCTTAATATGTAAATCATATTTAATATTACTCCATAACATTGAAGTAAACTGTATATTTGTATGTGATACAATAGAAATTGGTACTAAATAAATCTTAATATAGATATAATTTTATTTATATTTAGATGGAAATTGTATTAAATATCAACGAAATGTGTCATCTTCATAATGTTTCCAACTATAATCAAAATTGTTTATTGAAATTAGTGGTCTTATGATGAACTACAATGAAATATTGGATGATTTTCTCCCATTTTTTCATAGGTTTAGATAATGGTTTCATCATCCCCTTAGAATAAGATAATTATGTCTCCCCTTACTGACTTACAATGCATCAGGATAAATACTCTACAAAATCTTAAATCATTTGTTACCAAAATTAGTGAATCATTACATCTCTATAAATATTTGTTCTTATATGAAATATATAGAATGATGAGATCTGTGAATCATTAAAAATCCCATATATAAATTCTAGTAATGAAGCGTCACATATTCAATTTAAAATATTATAGTTTCATCACTATAATGGATGAATTATTTAATATTCATTACATTATTCATTATATACATGACCTTATTTTTTATCCCTTTTATTTTCTCATGGGTTGGAATTTTTGAAGTTACAAGGGAAGGATCAGAATGATACCATTCCCTAATAATTTATATGTCTGTCTTTTGTAAATAAATTTGTATTTCTTATATTATAATACACATCATGGATGTAGTATATTGATCAATCCCACCAATACTATTATCCACCTTTTTCAATTTCACAGAGAGGTAATTTATTAAGTAGCTAGATTAAATAATAATCTCTAGCAACATCCTTTAGCATGTGTTATACACTACATATTTTAACCTATAAATCATGATCTTATTATTAGTATATATATATATATATATATATATCAATTTTGATAACATTGATAATGTCTCCATATCAGTAATTAAAATATTTCCATTATTATCTAAAATTCATGTGTTGTGTAATATTTATAATGCAACATTAATTGATTTGATTCATAATCAAACACCATGAGAATTTAACAAATCAAAAACATTAATATGAAAATTTTAAGATCATCATATTCCACAAAACCATATCCACTTTAATACACTATTAGTACATGTTCTGTGAAAATATTTTTTTTATGGTCTATCAAATATTTTTCACATTCATCTATCCATAAGAACATGATACCTTATATATTAAATTTGTTAGTAGATTTTAAAAGATTGATATATTTGTCACCAAGCATCAACATTGTCCAATAAATAAAATTAAAAAACACATATCTCCTATATTGGGATGTTTATATTATTCATAAACAACCATTTTCTTTTAAGGATCAATAGATATATCCTCACATCTAATTTTTTGACCCATGAATTATACTATCTATGTATATAGTTAATATATGATAAATTCGGAATCCTAATTTTCTTTTCTCAAGGATAATAATATAATTTTATAATGATCATTCTAATAATCCATTCATTTAGAATATATGATTAAATCATCAATAAAGACATCATTAAAATTGGTTGAGGTAATATATAATGTCTTTTTTCTTCATATTTACAAACATGGAAAGGTTATTTTTATGTTTGAATATAATTGATATGAAGAAATGGTGTCTATATATTTTATGAGAGGTTTTATTTGGTCATAACAAAATTTCCACACATAATTAATAATATGAATTTTTAGTTTCATTCCTTGAGAATAGAGATATCCTATCAACTAATTGAAAAACAAGGAATATGACACGTATTATTGATCATGATAATTTTATTATTAACTTAATCATAGAAGATGAGAATTTATCAATTATTATTTTTAATTAACTATACTGCTTCACTCCATGTTGAATCACATATGTATATAAACCCATTTTCAATATAATCTTATATTTCATTAGGAAATACACCAAATTACATTCGATTTATTATATATAGTGTAAATAATTGTTGTATAACACCATGTTTCTGTTCTATGGAAAACTCAACCACACAAGACGTTTCTATACTATGAATATATTCCCAAAAATTAATCCATATATTTAAAATTAAAATAAAATATCTTCATTTTTTTCTAACCATTTCAAAAAAATGTCCACTATTATTAGATAAAAATACCAATAAAGAAGAATTAACAAAAATATATAATTTATAGTTATCCTTTCATTGACAGTGAATCATTATTAGTTATATGATATCAAATTTGACTTCCTAATTAAAATAACTTTTACTATATTTATGAAGACAGATATAATCAATTCCCAAAATCACATCAAATTTGACCCAATGGAGAATAAAAATATTTTTAGGAAGTGCACTACCACTAACATCTATTAGGGATGAGTTGTATAATTATGAGGAAGTAATCATAAAACTAACTATATTAATGGATAACTCAATTTCAATTTAAAGTAGGTATTATGTATTTTTTATTAAGAAATTAGGATATAGAATACTTCCCAGAACAGAACTTGAATAATATGATTTCAATAATTATTATTTCTGTTTGATCCAAAATTTATTTTTTTGGTCCTCAATACCATAATAAAACCTAAATTATTTATGTGTACAAAAAAATAAAGTTTTTATGAAAAGATAAATTGATATTAAAAATAAATCATAACATTTCTTAAACAATAGAAACACCATTTAATCTTTTTATACCTGTGGTTCAATGTATATAAATTTTGTTCATCTTAAGTTTCAATATCATCAATCCCTAAAACCATTATATTCTAATCACTAATAATAATATAATGATTCCATAATACTCAAAAATATTTATTAACAATAAGATACATTCATAATAATTAAATTTATATTATTAGTTATTATATCCCTCAAAAACCATACCCCATAACCTCTATGATTAGAGTCTATTGTGTCTAAAAAAGGCACTTGTATTATAATATTTTTTCATTATCATTGTAAATATTATCCATATGTGATATTCATTTGAAAATATAACACATATTACTCCTAATTAATAGATGGTAAATGGAAACATGTGAAAATTGTAATGTCCCATACCAACATCATATAAAACCAGTAGATGGATATGTCACCACTTAGACTCATGCACACCTCCCATATAAAAGATGTGTCTGACTGTCAATGAGGTTCTATAGAGGGTATTGTAGAGAGACTATACCCTGATGACCAGAGTAGTACCCATGTAAATTATAAAATAAGTAACTGACAACAGTATAATCCATGATAAAATGATGAAAAATCAGTAGAATAATAAAATATACAAAATATAAATTGGTTCTAATGAGAATATACAACATATAATGCATAACCAGGCATGATACCTAAACTAAAAGAGTATAAATACTTCAATATAAAATATATAGTGCATTACATCAATGGAGAAAGAAATAAAATCCTTGTGGGTGAACTCCATGAGAATCATGATATCCATATCAGTCCTGTGTTCCAAATTTCGAGGTACAAGCAAGGTTGCACAATAATAATGTCAATGGTCATCCATACATGAGATCTGCTCGGGTAAACTAGTGATGGGGAACCATGGGACATGGTGGATCATTCCGACCTTCCAAATAGAGTTAATGTTGTGATACTTCTTACTCTGTACCCATTGTAAGGGAGTATGAATCAATATTCCATATGAACCCTTTAAATTTTCAAACAACATATATCAAATAAATAATGGTATCTATAATAATATCTAAATAAAAAACACTCTCAATAATTTTTCTTAACAATACATATTATAACAGTGGGAATATTAATTCATATCAAAATGTATAAATTAGTATGAAATGCCTAACATGGCCTCGACTCTCTTTACAAGTCGTTAAATTAAACCAATTAACATAAACAATCCATTTCATATTTCCCATCAATTTTATCTATAATCATGTATTTCCAAACAACTATGATATGTCTGTTTTTTTAAATATTTAGTCACAATGAATGCCATGCCAATTTATTCTATCCATTTAAGTATATTAGGTTAGGTTATGTGATAGTAATTCCAAAAAACTAACAATAAGATATATGAATTTTAATCCAACAATGTCATAAATCTAATATTGTTTGAAATAATTAATCACTAATTTTTAGTTTAGAAGATAGTGGACCTCATCTTGGGGAAGTTTATTATAAGAAATTATACTATTAACAACCATTAATTTAACACAACAAATATTCACTTTTGATATGCATAACTCCATCCACCAAAAAGAATACTTTTAGAAATCTTCCAAACATGTAAATTCAAAATATATGTTAATCCAACAACTCTGGATGATTCTTAGTTAAAATATAGAGGGAAATATTTTAATACATTGAAGGCATTCCATGATTTTATTAAATTATATGAAAGAAAAAAATTCACATGACACATCCAATGGGGTGGATTCAATTGAGTTTTACATCCTCTATGTCCATTTAACGGATCAATGGGTATAATAAATTATGTGTAATAATGTTTATAAATTTTGAACTCCTAGAATGTAGTCTTGAAGGAATGTATAAATTTCATAATAACATAAATATTTATAAATCAATCGAATCATGGGTAAAGACCCGCTGACCACCTAACTCATTCATATGCTACACTACCCATCCAATATTGATGATTTTTTATCAATTTTTGATTAAAATAAATAAACACACATCCTCATAGAAAATAGGGTGAATGATGTTTCATGACAATAGTACACCAAAGGTGTGGTGAAACATTGAAAGGATGTAAGATGGGTTGATATCTTACCTCTAGTTATCCAATTATATTGATGGTGTTTGAATTAGATTCTAGATCATTATTATATCAAGAATTCTTGAATTATCTTGAGAATAAACCCATGAGATAGAATAGAATCCTCATTGAGATGGAGAATAAGATAGAAAGTTAAAAAATGGTTTATATATCATTACAGGAAATATGGAAATGTAACCCGAAAAATGGTGTCACGTGTTGAGTCCAAACAACTTGTCCAAAGAGTGCACCAAAAATTATTTCTCTACTACTTTGGAATGGGGCTCAGAATGTTTATGAGAACATTTTGAGAAACAATGCTGAAACCATGTGATTTACCTCTATTAAAAACCTAATAAAAAAACATAGTCATGCTTCTATTTTTTATGGATAGATAAAACCATAATATTCCACATGCTCCATTGGACTAATCCACACGACTTCCTCTATAGGGTCACATAGTTTCAAATAAAACATGCTCCCCTATTAGAAAAATCTTTTTTTGAATCTTTGGTGTCTAAAATTCCCAATACTCGATGGAAAACCATAAGATCCTTTCTATCCTATATCCATGTATAGAAAAAATACATTATATTGTTAAAACTCTCAAAATTTCATATTGAATCTTAGTTAAAAGACCCTCCCATACAACAAATTTTTAAATAAAGAATACCCATGGAATTATAACTTTTCTCAAAACAAAAGTCACTAAAACCGTCCCACCATAGAACTTACATCCTCGAGAAACCATGGATAAATAATGAAGATATCAAATACCCCAAAATGGACATTTATTATTTTTCAAAAGATCCTATTTCCATAAAAAACACCCAAAAAACCTCCAAGAATTACTTATGTGAATGAAACTTATTCCATCAACTCCCAAGAGAACAATCACCTTATGATTGAAATAGTAAAATAATGCTTACCTGAGATATTTTATCTAATGAAATAATCCTATCATAATCTCTTTTAATATCTTCCCTAATGGTGCTCCCCAATATATGTTTTTACATAAAAATGGGCCAATTACTTACGACGTTACCTCCACCATTGGAATTTTCTAAAAATATCTCCCTAAGAGTTATAATGACACTCCATATGTTACTTGAGCTTGTAAAATAGTCAATTAACCATTAAACTATTTATCTTGGATGATCAATATTTTCATGAAGTCCTACATTGATACAAAATACCATCATCCCCACTTGACAATTTGGAAAAATGGGTATAAACCAATTGTATTTCTAAGGAAACAGAAACAAGTTCAACCCCCTTCGGTTGACCATTCTAAATAAACACAATTCAAATTGTTGAAACATGACAAACTAAAATGAATTTCCATCTCCACTGGAATCTATCATTTAACAGAAATAACAATCACACAATCTGATGAATACCTTTTTGTGTCAACAATTGGAAAATCCATAACATTGCAATTTAATATTTCATTCCCCAAAAAACACAATGGTGTAAAATAGATCATTCCCAATGGAATGGCCACTCATTAATAATAACCTTCATGCCTGAATAATATTAATGTATTACCCCAGATTCATTTATCTCAAGCCAAATAACTAACCCAAGTTAGTCCATTCTCCATACAATAATGAAGGATTTTTTTATAAGGCCAATATATCCACATCAGATCAACGACAAAGCCAAAGGAGGAATCCCCCATAAGG
Organism: Viscum album; assembly: GCA_963277665.1. Classification (NCBI taxonomy): domain Eukaryota; kingdom Viridiplantae; phylum Streptophyta; class Magnoliopsida; order Santalales; family Viscaceae; genus Viscum; species Viscum album. The sequence continues at coordinate 1,874,565,200 of OY728142.1, read as the reverse complement.
ATAGACTAGAGTAAAAATGTTGGTGTCCATGAATATGTCCATTGAATTTATACATGAGAACCCATATATAACTTAGGACTAACCACGACTCATAAAAAAATTAGATGCAAAAATCTAATAATGCTATTTTATATATGTAGAAGAACAATTAAGTCTTTTAGCACAATGTATAACTCATTCTCTATTAGTTAATAAAGTATGATGTAATAATAGGGGACATGATAATATCTTATATAATAGTTCAATAATTGGACATTCAGATTCGTAAAATAATCTGAGACACTTCTATAAAATCAATAATAATGTTCACATTACCATTTCAAAGCATCAGTATGAAAAAAAATGAAAAAATAACAATTAAACAACTTTGGATCAACTTCTTGGAAGACACTCGTATTATCTTTCCAATTCATCATCATTAACTAATCACAACCATTCACCATTCACGACATCCCATGATTTCTCAAAATTAACCAATGATTTCCATTTATGACCAATGGTGTTTTTAACTATTTTAGTACATAAAAACCATATCAACATCATTCTACCGAACATGCAATGACATGTTACAAGACACACCATCCTCAATGGAATTCCAAAACTGAACTGAACATTTTAAAATCGTATTCCTCAACTCTATCCATTCTACTTGGAAGGATGTCCAATCACTAAAAATGAATGGATGATTGATATGTTTATTTCATGCATTCATTTTATTGTACTTTAATGTATTTATTTTACTATTTAATTGACCAATATTTACATTTTTTAACATATTTACATGTTTGTATATTTTTGGTAGGAAGCAATGAATTTATTAAAAAATAATGGAACATGATTAATTTCGTAGAAAAAAATATTGTTAACACCATGGGAGAAGCGGAGCGATGAGGCAACAATTTTTTTTCATGGATAATTCTTGAAAACTAGTCAATGGATAATTACATGATGTGTAATTATATTACACAAAGTGACTTCATTCGAAGAAGAATCACCACACATGACACATAATGAAGAGTCTAAACACTGTGAATGTTAGTTACACATCGTGAGTCCCAATTACACATTGTGAATAGAGTCTATGTTCCATATATACCAATGATAATTTCATGAGATTAACATAGATTCAAATAACAATGAGGAAATACTAGATCAAATTAAACAACATGAAACACCATTAGTTTTCATGTACTTTTTTTGAAATTGAAAAAAATAGAGATCCATGAAATCTACAATGTGGATGGTGTGTTTAGCTAAAATCCTATAAACATAACCATGGACACACCTTGATGAGGCATTCTAGATGGATCCTCGACAAAGGATTCCTAAAGAGACATTCCCACCTACAGTTTTTATCTTTTCTTTTAGATGTGAATTTCATTATTTTTATCACTCTATTAGCTAGAATGAGGGGTGATTTATTTTTTTCAGGGAATGCATGACGAATATGGATTGGGTGTATTATGAATTTCATATTTTATTTCAACATATGTTTGAAATTAACATTTGTTATTCATTTCAATCCCTTTCATAATTTCTTCTTAAAAGATCATTATGAACATGGTCGGAGAATGGGTTTAAGTTCTTTTTTTCATTGAGAATTGAAATTTTCTAGGTTTATTAAATACATTTGTATTCTAAAATCAAGGGAATATATTTTCTCCCAGACCATTGGGTTTATTTATCCCGATGTTTAAATATGGTTTCATGTTACCCATACGTTACAGTCTGAAGTATCAAACCATTAAAAAATGTAGGTTTTGCCTAGATTTCATTTATCAGGACCATTGGACTTTCTGCTACTCAATTCCAATGACTGCATTATTAATAATTAATTATTTCACAACCATGTCAACAAATTAAGCATGATTCATTACTTCTCAACACAGTTTTATACTTTCTTCTCTCACTTTCAACATTATAATTCTCTACAGGATAGATTTAATTTTTATAATAAGAAATTAGATTGTGTTTTTTAATAAATTATTATTTTATCCAACCCTATCTTTTGGGATCGAACTCAAACATGATAATCTTATACTACCATATAGTTTATCAGTTTGTTGGTTTCATTTTTTAAATTTAAAAATTATGTAACCTTGGGGGAATTAAGTAAACATATGGGGAATTAAAAAATCATCACCTTAGTAGCGGCCTAGAAATCAAAAGGAGACATAAAATATCCACATAAAAGTGTGATAGGATAAATTCACCAAAAATGAAATCATAATAGGTGTCTGAGTCACAGTTAGAACATAATATAAATTTTCAGGAAAGAAAAACCTAACCTGACTGGCATGTCAGAACACATGACTATCAAACTACATTATCCTGAGCATTGCAACGAATTGATTTCCTTAATTCCCAAGTCACTCTACACTGAATATTACCCAAAAATGTACTGAATATCTTAAGACACAATTATTCCATCTAACTCAACTAGTTCATTATATCATTATGAAAAAAATTGGTTACCGCTTATATGAACACCCAAAACCCCCGAGGATTAAGAATCAAGACCACATATCTTCAATAATATCCATAGGCTATATTCATTTGGAATCCATGTAGCATGTTTTCTTTACAATAGAATTATCCCATAGTCGTATTGACCCATATGAAAAAAAACTTGATGACAAAACACTATATCATTCATAAATGAGGACGAATAAATGGTCAAATGACATACTATGTGACCAAAAATTTCCTAGGAATGTCTGACCCTCTATAATTGATCATTCATTGATGCTCACTACCATAACAAATGTCATGGATACCATTACCACCCACATAACAAATTATTTCATTTAGAAGGTAATATTCCTTTTAGGGTCAACAAAAAATGAACATCACCATATTTTAGAAAACTCATAGAACATATATTGGTATTAACTCATTAAGGGTGTTACCCGCCATAGGAAATAAAAATAAAAAATAATTGTTGACATTATAACTTGGTCATGTAAAATTAATGTCACTAATTCCTAAGACAATCATTTAACCCATTTCTAATAACAGAAGAAGTCCAATAAAAAATTATCAAGTTTATATTCTATGGAACTACAATGTGATATTTATGCAACCCTAACATTAGTGCTGAAATAAAGGATATCACCCACGGTTCTATTTTTAATTATTTCATTTATTTTCATTTAATATTATAAGATATAATGAAGTTAAATAACAACATAAAGAACCAATTATAATACAAAATAACATGCTCCGTATTTAACTAAATCCTTAAGTTAAAATAGGTAATTCTTTAAAAACTTTGTTTTTTAAAATTATTCATTTATTTATATCCTATCAAAAATATTTAGTTTTTCATAATATTAAATTTATTCCTATTCATTATCAAAATGAATATATATAATTTTTTATAGTTAAAAATAATGGTGCAAAATATAATTTCACATTCGAGGGTATTATAATTCAACATTGGTTAATCATAATGAATCCTAAATGTATTACATTGGTCTAGTCATGTATTTATGATGTTATCCAAATGGATATCTAAGCTAGTGTGGTAGAGCCACTAAACATTACTAAAGAAACCATCAATATTTTATTTATTTATTTTTTTCAATTATCATTATTTATTTTATGTGATAAGATTTTATACAATAACCACCTTACTAGGATCATGTATAGTTATATGTCCATAAAAACAAATTCATATCAGATGAAAATAAAATAGATTTGAGATTTACAACCATCTGAAGATATATCATAGACATATATAATGGTTAAATTATATAGGTTTTCATCTCCCAATCTACAAAGAACCCATACATTTTATAGACTACATACTAGATCTCATATAATCAAAACCAAATCACAGTAAAAAAATTAACTTTAGATGCATTTAAATTATATAAATGTTTTTGATATACATAAATAAATCTCAATATTTTGTTTGAATACATGTGTTACCATTACATGGCTTATATGGCGCCCATCAACATTACAACTGAAAATTGGATCATGTATAAACTTATCCAAGGTGTTTAGACTATCCAAATTAATATATATCAAAATAATAACCATGCATGTCATCACAAGAAGTAAACACCTTTGAAGATGATAAAACATAGAAGAACAATACATGGGAAATACTTTCTGAATAATAAGAGTCACAAGTTAAAATTACCTAATATTAGATGTATATTCAGATCAAAACTAAATCACCAAATCATGATATATAAATATGAATACTAATAAATTTCATATGTAATAAATGAATCATGAAAATAATATAAATAAAATGGTATAGAACATTTATTCTAACAATCACACATGACACATGATCAAAATCAGAAGGAATCCATCAAATAAAACTACATCGCATGTTATATTCATTGAATGTGAGTCTCATTAATCTTATAATGATGCATCTAATTCAATTTCATTTCCATACATGGACATGAAAAAAACATAAAGTGTATACATTAATATGTAGTGGAATTTTTCCCAATCACACTTGGTGAAATAACAATCAACTATAATAGAAAATAGATTGAACATCAATACCATCTTTGGTCACATGTACTTTTCCCCATGGTTGGGATGATCACTCATAGACATAGATATTTACCACGTTCTGACACATTACTGTACCTATATATACCATCACGAAATTGTAATAATAGTTAAAAAAATCCCCTTTAATGCTACCTTTTATTGTCCTATACTGACTTCCTATAATGCTAGTAATCGAATCAGTTACCACATTACCTAATGTGTGCCACCCCAAATGCTAGAGTCTTTTGAATAATAGAGAGGGTAAAACTAGGTTATAGTAGGGAGTCTATACCTATACTGACATATATTTTTACCCGTATGACTTTGTAATATTGCTAGGAATATTTCCAAACTCAGGAACTAAGTGGGAGTACAATTCATGGTCCCAAGAGCCTCGGTGATGTGAATTTTAAAATACTAAAAATATTTCATTATATGCATGATGTTCCCCTAGAAATAAAAAAAACTATAGAGAGTCTCATAATGTAATTTCTAAGACTAAAATTATTTTCATAATTTCCTGAAGAAACATAATCGTGGAATAATTCCACAAATAAGATTTAGTGTTTCTCCATTGAGGTAGGATGATTTGTGTTTTTCCCCTTATACAGTTCATTTTAAACGGTTTTAATGTCATAGAGACATATTTTAATTTCTAGTTATCCCATGTTGGTTGAACTGTTGGTATTTGGGTAAATTAGGTAAAATCATTCGAATATATAGGTTACCACCAAATGGAATTTCCATCAACATCGAATGTATTTTTCTAGTAAAGGTAATGGGTATGATCTTCATAGGGGAAGATTACTTTTGTGGATTACAAAGTGTGTTCTATAGTTTCAAGTTGTGTGGTGATCCCATGTCATGTAACCAATGTACATGGCTTCAGTATCCATGTAAACATACATAACTATGTAGAAATAAACATCCCAAGTACACAAACACATGTTTGTGGACACATGCAGAAGAAACTCACACATCCATTTGTCTATTTTTTCTTAACATGCCATGTAGTATGGGATTCATGAAGTGTGATGGATATTTCTGGTCAGTCCATATAGAAGGAAAATATGTCCAGTGGCTCTGAGTGGTAAAACACACCATGTATTTGATATACACATTGTGTAACCCAAAATGGAAAGTTAGGCCATGTGAACTGGATAAAATTCTAGGGGCATGGGAGTGTCTACATGCCATGTGGCCATGATTGCGCACCATGTACATTCTTGGATATCACAATTAGATCTTCATCTATTTCAACATCCTTTTCTATAACATGTATTCAAGCTTTTAATTATTCTATACGGAGACAATTTCTATATAGATAGTGTTGGTGACATCCATTTCAGCCAATGTGTTTCATCGTTCTATGGTTAGATAACAACACTATAATGATATTACTTATCTTTGGGTATTGATCTTGGAGGATCCCTAGGTTTACATTTCAGTTGGTACCCTTCTCTTTCAAAATAGTTTGTGGGGCCCTTGGACTCTTTATTCATGTTGAGTGGTTCTCTATATTGAATTAGGGTGTGAGACCCTATTTTTTTTGTGTTTCTATGCAAGGTATTATTATTATGACGATAACATTACTATTTATAGGATGATGATAGTGATCAGTGTAGTTTTTAAAAAGATACATTGGCACTACTACTCCCTATGGAAATAAGGAATGATTTTACCTTATCTATCATCATTTCTTGAGATAGTAATCCCCATGGTGTGGGAATATGTTCTATATCATTGGGTTAGTTCTTCAGAAGCTTGTAATCGCCTATTCTACTAGGGTTAGGGTCCCCAAAACACTCTGAATATATAGACTGGGTACTCCCAGATCATGCTAGGGAGTGAAACCTCTACCCTAGGTGTTATGAATTTTATGTTTTGTTAGGGTGTAGTTTTTTCACCCTTATTTTTATTTATCATTGTTTCCCATTTCCCATCGTACTAGAGAGTGGTTCCTCTAGCATGGTGTCAGTACTCCCATTTCATGTCACGGTGACGGTTCCCCATTGTAATGAAGTTGATATAGTGATTCTACCCTACTATACCTCGGTGAAGGTCCTCATGCACTGAGTAGCACTCCCCTACCATGAGAATGTGTGGGGTACTCCATTGGGATTTGTTCTCCCTCGATGGATTTATGTGTGGGACACAACATACCAGAGTAACATTGGTATAAAATTTTAGTCAAGAAATAATACTCCTTCAATATTAGGGAAATTATGTGGGGTGGGTCCCTCCATTCACTCTCTCTAGAGTGGATGCATGTAGTGCATAATCTTGAGCAATTATCCCTCAATAGTTTGTAGTTTCCTAGAGTGGGCCTATCCACATGGGTTATTATGAAATTTCATATGATTATTGACAATGATGGTAAGACCTATGTTGTATGGAACTACAGAAGAACCTAATGTGTTGTTCCTAATGTAGTGCATCCCAAAAAATGATCCTATCTAAGATGGATGATATCATGGAGTGTATTGACTGGGTATTTTTTTACCACTATAACACCGATTAAAAACTTCTTACTTTATTAGTGGTTGAAACCACAAGAGGAGTTAATTTTTTAGATAAGTATATTAGGGTGTTTTAAAAAATCCTTTCATTATTCTTACCTATAATTGTAGAAAACCATTTTAGACTAATATGACTAGTCATTTATAGACAATGATGTTTTGAGATATATTTTATCTCTTGTATGGGTTCCCCATGGCTAGGTCAAGCAATTTCCTTTTCATTTACTTTCTTTCTTTTCATTTGATGTTTTTCGGTGAAAACAAAATATTCTTATACTAACCCCAGAATGGGATTTTTCCACACATTTTTTGGATTTTTTAGACAAAAGATATTTCCACAGAATCCCCAGTGGACCTAGGAATCATGAGGTGTAGTGTGCTAGAACAACTGAAGTGAGAACCAAACATGGTAAGAGGTTATTTCCAGGTGTTTCATTTCATAGTTATCCCCTCCTTATGAGATTTTTGGAATCTTTTATCGTTTTAGTTTTTTACGTGTCTGATTTTCCTATTTTATGCTATCAATACTATTAATTTTCTATATTAAGGTATTGATGTATCCATGGATATTAGTTTCATATTATTATATCTATCCAATTACTAATCAATGTGGTTTTGGTTTCAGTCCTTCATTCACATTAGGAATGGGTTTAAAATCCATGTGATATACATATTCAGCAGTAGTCCCAATCACATGGGATATTGAAGGTGGCATTGAGGAGTTTCTGCAAAATCCTTGTCTAGTTTGTTCACGATAGAGTGTTGTCAGAGAAAGTTACAAATTGGGATGGTAGTGTCATGAGATTGTTTTGGGTTTCATAGTGATCATGTTATGATATCTTTAGTTAGGATATTAAGGAATATGATCCATTGATTGTGTGGTGACATACGTACCTATTAACCATGACATACAAAACCTTCTTATAAACTCAGTACATTAGGGCACATGTTTGAAGGAAATAAAGGTACATGAATCATATATAACATTATTTTGGTCATTGTATTTCCATCTTCATTAAGATCCCATGGTATACTCTTTGATCATGGTGCATCTTCATTATGTTTTTGGATCACACCATAGAGATAGCAAAGAAGGGTTACACATTGGGGTTTTTGCAAAAATCTATCCCATGATAGGTATTTAGTGTAGGGAACTATTTTTGAGGTGATACCTCATGGTGGTCTACTAGCTGAGCCACCACCAATTGAGAAACAAGTATTGTTTCTATTCTAGGATAATGATTTTATCATTATGAGTGCACTATAAAAGTCCTTGATGTAGTGAAATCTATGTTATTAGGGTGGTTCTGACCCCCAAGGTAGCTGATGACTAGCTTGAAGTAGTCAATATGGTTTTCTTCCTAGAGGGGACACCTCTTGATCAAATGATGGTCATAGATAAAATCAGTTTGTAGGGTTTATATGGGTTATGGTATAGGTTAGTGATGTAGTACCATGGTGATATGATTCTCAATTATATATAGTTTTATTGATACTTCAAAGTAGAGTTTTACCCAGCCACATTGAGATCAGTGCATATCCCAGAGATTATGGAGCATGGGTAGTGTATCATGACTATGTGAGAGTACTATAAAAGGTTCATAGATTTGTAATGTTACTCCCAATATAGGGTTTTGGGAATTTTAATTATATTTTATGTCTTTATAAAGTCCTACGTATAGATGTTAATGAAGGTATGGTCTCTTTATACCATCCCATTATTTCGGTGTTAATTGAATGTTCAGTGATAAGAGATAGATTCCTTATAGATTGATATGTGGATGTGTACCACAATAGAGGTAAAAAGTCTAAGGAAAATTCTATAGCTATAAGATGGAATAAAATAGGATCCTGGCATAGGATGCATTACAATGCTCATACTCAGACACACGAGCATGTATTGCAGGAGCAACTCCGGGGTTCCGGTCAGTCGTATGAGTGGTAGTGTTGTTCTTGTTGTTTATGGGGACATATTGAATGTGATTTGATGACCCTACGTGCTCCATAGAGAGATCTAGTCGATAGGCTACCTTTGTAGATGAAACATTTGGAGCGGGGTGTTCTGCAAGATGGAGGACATAGTGGATGAGCTGAGAAAGTATTAATTCTTTGTAGGTGGGTTGATTAGTTTCCTCCACTACCCCCAGTCATTCCATGTAAGGATATAGAAACTGAGGAATGTTGGAAAGGAAAATTAACATACATATAGTAAATTTTCCCATATTTTACAATGTTGAATAGAGGTATTCTATGTTTCATTTCAATATTCAATATTATAAATTCTTGTACATTTTTATGAGATAATCATTTCATTACAGATATTTCTCAAGGGTTAAATTAGGGTAATGTGGGGTGTTTATGTAACGGTGGGACATTGTTGTTTGATTTATATTTGAACACAATACGAGGAGGTTTCCTTACAAAATCAAACCACATTTTTGGGATGATTTTAAAACCACGTTGGTGAGTTAGTGGCACCCAGAGTGGAAAGTATCGAGGTGTGGTGGATGAGTCTCTCTGACGTTTGTGTTAATGTCATGGTGGTGTGTTGGAGGCATGTAGATTGGGGGCCCTATAAAACTCATTTTGAGTGTTTATAAATCCTTTTATTTATTTTTGGTACCATTTTAAGCTTGGTTTCATTTTTGTACATGATATGAACAAGGAGGATGTGGAATGGTTTGGTGCATCAATTTAATCAAGATGAAAATGTATACTTTCCCCACAAAGGCATGCTTTTATGATGTGTTAAAAACTGTGTGCGTGAGTATGTGACACCTTAGCAAGATTGTGTCGAGGTGTAGTGGATGATTTCATTATGCTTTTGAGTTTATGGAATGGTTGTGAAGAGGAGTGTTAAGCGATCACATGAAATTTCTAGTTGATTTATTCTTCTTCGCACCATTATTATTGGATCCTCGGTGTATGGATATCGTTACATAGAACTATTCCATGGAAGAAGAGTTAGAACCTATTATTTTTTAAATAGTGGTTTGGTTTCATTCTATCCATGATCAGTTGGGATACTACTAGTTGGTGTGGTGGTTTTTCAATTTTGGCGATCTCTGTTATGGAATCCTATGTTTTGATGAAGGTTCGGGTAAGAACCTATGGTTAAACATGGTAATCACTATTTTCTAAAATAGTACCATCACATTATAAATGTCAAATTTTAATGAATGACCCTTGATTATGTCTAGGTTAAGTTCACCCATGGATGGATTTAAATTGTGGGGTTATACCTGTATTAGTGTCTTGATAGAAATACAGTGTACTGCTACACACTATGATTTTATATGGACCTTGGTTCATAGTGTTTCTATACCTATCACTACTCAGGAGACATGTGCCACTTGTTTCACTATATAATCATTGTTGTCTTTGTATGTGACTATGATGTAGTCTTAGTGGTTCCCCTATCTATATATTTGGATGCAGAACAAGTACCCCTAGTGAGCTCCTAGGTGTGCAAGTTCTAGTGAGGTGATCCATTTCATTCCACCCTAACTATGATTTCTCTATGTGTGGATGAAGAGACATAATATGGGGAGGATGTAGTGACTCATTTTTTGACCTATAAATGTTTTTTATATTTTGAATTAATTTTCTGAATCCATGAACAATGTCAGACCATGATTCTGAGGCAAGGATATCATTGGCATGTTGATTTTAAAAATATTAAAAATATTTTTAACATGTACATATATTCCATTGAAATAAAGAAAAACTATAGTTTAGAGTGTATGAGTATACTTATGAGACAAATATTGACTTCAAAATTCCATGTTCACCATAGGTGTGACATAAAAGAGTTCACATCAGGTGTTTGGAAGTATTCAAGTTGGTAGAGAATCAAGTGGTTAAATTATTAGTAAAATGAGATTTTAATTATAAAAAATTAAACTAATATCCTCCCACAACATTTGTGAAAACAATTCTATACAGGAACATCTCCTCTTATAAACATTTAGTCAATGGACTAAATTCATGATGAATCAATGCTAAGAACAACTTTTGATCTCCGTTATTGATAATGATCTTTATCAGATCAAGAGGATTCATAATCTTGGTGTGTTTATTCACCCAAATCATTAGTGTTTCTCACTTAAATTAGTAGGATTTGATTTTTGGTTTTGGTCCAATTATTTTTTCCATTTTAAAAGTTTAAAGAGTCATTCTATAATTTATATTAATCCATTCTAGGGTTATCTATTGTTTTTGGTTTAAACCAGTGTGAAATGGAAAATATCAATTTAATTTATATCTAGATTTATCATCTACATGGTGCGGAGTCATTTGGTACATTCCATCTGACTCTTCTTTTTATGATAATTAGCATTCAAGGACTACCCATCATGTACAATAGTTAAACTCCTTGTAGTCATCATGTGTTGTGGGGTCTAAGGACATAGACAAGGTATCATTGTGAACATACATAGACTTGCATAACACAATAAAGTTACATTGACAATAGTTTATAGTCACTATCATTTAGAAATAACACATCTAGGTGGAAATTTAGACTGAACATACTATATATTATGGGTTTCACAACATGTGATGGGAAATTTAGAAGGAGAAAACATCTATGGGTTTGGTGATGCTGAAAATGTTGTGTACATGATATACATGTAATATTTCCATACACGATTAAGCATGTCCATGTGAATGGGATACACACCCATATGCATAGGTGAGTCCACACACTATGTTGGAACCAATACACGCCATTGAATTTCATTGGGATATTAATTAGACCATCCACCATATCTATATTTATCTATATAAGTCAAATTAAGATATATGAGTGTCCTGGAGTGATTAGTATTCTGTGTAGAATGAAATAGTGAACTCCATTTCATAATAAGAGATATGGTGTGTCATCTTTAGGTAAAAAAACCTGACAATGGTTCTTACCCTTTGGTAATGATTGGGTCGTGTCACTGGGAAATGTTGTGTTTGGTAACCTTTCCCTTTAACATTTTGATAAGGGTCCATGGGAGTATTTATGTTGGTAGAGTTGTTCTACCATGTTATATTAGGGAATGGGTCTCATGTCAGTGAAATTGTAAAGATGTGAGGTCTGATAGGCGTGAAACATCATTTTCTAGTGGTTGGAAAATTCTGGATATCAGTGTCGATCTTGACGAGATATGTTGGGAGTGGTACTCCCAAACGTAATTAGTTCATGGGATTTTTTTACATCATTACATTGGTAGAGAGAGGACTCCCCATGACATTGGTGTTGGTTTTATAAATTTGATGTAGATCATCCAGAGTTGATACTTCCAGGTCGTTCAGGGGCACAGGTCCTCCAAATGGGACAAATATATGGATTGGTTACTCCCCTATCATGTTAGGGAGCAAGTGATATATCCATGGAGTCAAAAATCACATATTGTGACAGGGTTCTTTTCCCCTACACATGTTGTGTTCAGGTAGAGTAGGTACTCTATTTTCGTACCAGGGACCGGTTCCAAAACACATGGTTTAAGACTTCCCTATCATGTATGGGAGGAGGTACCCCATATTAATCATGATGGTAGGGTGCTACCCAATTTTGTACAATGGTGTTAGACCTATTTCCACAGCATTATACTCCCCTATTATACCAGGGTGAGGGTCCTCATATGCGAAGTATCACTCCAATTCTATGTCAATATTCAGATCTTCCATTATGATTAATGATTCATAAACTAATAGAGGTGGGGTCTAATTAATATAAGAGAGTTACAGTTTTCATTATTTATATTGAATGTAGTAATCCCTTGACTATATGAAAGTGGTGTTTTATGGTTCCCTCCAATCTCTCCTCCAAGAGTGGATGCATAGAGTACATAGTATGGAGACGATCTAACTCCTTATGGTGTAATGCTTAGGGAATTTCTACCTAGTTAGGTTATCATAACCTTGAACATGGGGCATGTCTATGATTGTATGAATTATATTGGTTGGAACTATTGGTTAAACAATTGAGTTATTCCTGTTGAATTGTATCTCTAGGATGGATTCTATATAGAATGACTAATCTCAAGGAGAGTGTCTTCTAGGTTATTTTTTAGTATTAGATCCTTGTATAGGATTATATTTTTGGCTATTAATTCAAACCCTCATGATATATGAAGTTTTAGATGATTATATCGAATTTTTTCTTTTATTCATGGAGGATTTTTCATGTATCCTAATTTTTACACCTTGTGGACTGAGATGACTAGTCAGGTATTTCCAAAAATGTTTTTTATAGATATTCTGTCTTGATTGGTTTCCCTCTAACTCAATCGACCAGAATGTTTCATTTCATTTTAACCTTTTTATGTTTTTATTTTTGGGGGAACTAATTAGTATTATTATACTCACCACTACCATGAATTTTCTTCCATGTATTATGTCTTGTTTTGACAAAATTCCTTTCGGAAGAGTCTCTTGGGGACTTGAGTAAGGTAGATCTTAGTGGGTTTGATTGATTGAAGAGTGTACCAGAGTTGGGATGAGGTTCATTTTAGAAGTTTCATTTTATAGTAATCACAACATTCCAATCATGTAGGACACTTTTATAGTTTTTCTTTTGGTGGGAGTGTATTATTCCATTATAATGATATTGATACATATTTTCCACTCTATTTTGGGATAGATATATGCCTGAATTATAGTTCTCATTTTTTATGATCTCTACCATTGAACTCTACCATATGGAATTTTAGTGTTTGTGGGTGTGTTTATACATGAACATAATGAAAAGTACTCCAATCTATGTGATTTCCTACTAAATTATAGTCACTGCCACTTGTCCTATTGGAGGTAGGCTTGGGGATTTATTGATCAGGAACTATTGTGTTGGGTCATGAAAATACCCTCATTATCAAAGTAGTACAATAGTATATCTAAAAATAGACAATAGAAAACATCCTAATTAGTAATTAACTAAATACAATGTAGCGAATGACTAATGACATCTGAATATAAATGGTGGCCAATTCCTATATACAATATCAAAAACATTTTGAATCATGATGCATACACTAAAAATGTTTACATAATACATGAGATATTCTACATTCCTATTCAATAATAATCAATAAAATATAACCCTCTATAGTGAAATCCATGAGCATCAGGAGATGCAACTATGTCCACTTCCCTTAAATCTTTTGTATAAGAATGTCATCACATGGAAATGTTCCATGGTCTTGAAAATATGATATCTACTTAGGTACCCTAGTATAATGGTACTCTGGGTAGGGTGTGAGATATGCTCAGTAGTCCACCACCGATAATGTCTAAAGATTAATCAGTTCCATGCGTTTATAGTACAATACTATGTCGGTGTGATGAATAATAAAAAATAATAAATAAATAACTACCAACAATATTAGGTTTCTAAACAACACTTAATGACTCCACCAACTTCAAACCATGGATGAATTTGTTTTATGATCAATATATATATATATATAGTAATATATATGCCTATATGGTCTATTTATATACTTCATGCAACTATATTGACTTTATATGTGGTCGTAAGTAGCCATAATCTTAGAACAGTATGTGCTAGCATTACCATAGTATAAATCAGTCATCCCTAACCAGTCTAGACAAGGCTATATTCTCTTAAAAGGGTAAAATACCATCATATCATAAATATCATGAACCAAGCCGGCTTTCCATCCAATCGATACCGAACCCAGTCTACAGTATGACCCAAAGGGTATTCCCAATCCCAATTGGCTTGCACAAGTACCTGTGTATCAAAAGGTAATGTTGGGAACGATTTACCCAAAAATATATAAAATATAAAACAACCAACAAAATAATATAAACAAAAATTGGAAGATATAACCAACATGCTTCTATCTAAAACATAAAATTTATTTACATATTCAAACTAAAACCCAAAAAACAACTAAGAATCATTGGGGTGACCAAAAACCCACTAAAAATGGACACATAGCATGTGGACATGACCCTCACGACCTCTCCACCATGATGCACTATGGACATCAGGCATCCCAAATTATCATATTTAAATTCCATTCCCTTACATGCATCAGGCATAACCAAAATCTACTTACAGACATGGGTGTAAGTATGGTTTTACATTACATCTAGTAGGATGCCACCAAGAAAATATTCTGTGTATAAATAATAAATGAAAAATAGAGTACAAATTTTAACAACTGAAAAGAAATAAATGATTAAAATATTAATTGAAATAGTTTTAAGGGTAGAAACATTTAATAAATGAACATAATTTAAAACACACACACTAAAATTTATGATAACCCAAATGTTACACTATATTCCAACAGTGAATGTAATTTAATCAAAGAGCACCAAATATGAGAGAGGCCCTATAGGTACCTACGAAATGTGGGACCCTAGAAAATTGTGTCTTGGTGAAAAGTTGTATAGGAACCACAACAACATGTGTTATCATTCACAATCCATTAGTATGGAACACAACAATAACCCAATGGTATACAATCATCATCCCAATGATTTGTTAGCATTGTAATCATTAATCTATCTAAGTGAAACTGGGTAAATTCCACATCAGTATCACAAGCACAGTAGTCCCATTCTACCGACCTAGTCTGTGAGCTTCCCATTTTTGATCAAGAGGATTCATGTCCATTAAACAACTCAAATTAAAATGAAAAAAACTGAGGAACAACATCTACTCAATACCACACTCACACACCCAACTTCTATTTTGAAAAACTATTCTATCCGAAAACATTCCAAAGCATAATCTACATCACCCACAAAACAATATAAAACAACTACACTATCAAATAAATCACCTTACAAATCAAATAAATCACAAAAAAAATTTGAAAAATTATTTCAAAATATGTACTCTGTGTTTTAACTAAAAAATAACCCGAAATATTATTTTATGACAAACTAATTTTAAAGCTACACCAAAATATTAACCGAAACATTTTCACATTTAACAAAATAATTGCACAATTTATCAAACACTGATAAACAGTTCAATATGGGTTTTCATAGATAAATTAATTCAGATTGAATTAATGTGTTGCTATGAAATCTAATGCACATTATATCTCAAATAAAACCAGAATTCTAACACAAAAACAAATAGATAAACATAGTAAATTAATTAATATCACAGATTAATTCATAATTTTATAGTTATATGATGAATCACATATCTTAGTATAGAAAAACCCATAATTTCAAATATGAACTCTAATTTATCACCAATTTCACCTCAAAAAATTCAAAATAGACCCTAAATATTGAATTCAGAAAAAAACAATGAGAATCTAACCCCATAAAAAATAAACCATAACCTAAAATCTTAAGGAGGATGAAGGAAGGTTACCCGGGTGGTTCACACAAACGGTGAAGGATGGGAAGGAGCATAAAGGGGGGTGGAGGAGGCTTTAGTGTGAGGAAGGGACTGCTGGAAAGGAGCAGTGCTGGAATAGGTTTATGCTAGCAGGGGTGTCGCGCCTCCTCAGGCTTCACCAGAAGGGATAGTGTAACACAAAGGGCTAGATGACTGGGACGAGGAGAGGGGCACCGATCCGAAATGATAGAGGAGGAGAGCAACGGTATGGACATTAGCTATGAGAATACATGGAAGGGAGGATGGTATAGTATGTACGAGTAGGGTATGGAGGATGTTCAGTGCGATTCCATTAAGGGGGAAGGGGGGAGAAGAATTTGAAAAATTAAAATAAATGAAAAAATATAAATTTATATTTAATTAAAATAGTAAAAAAATTCTTAAAACAACATAAAAATGATAATCAAAATAACTATAATAATATTTATAATAAAATGATATTTATAAGAATATCAATTGATACTAATATTAATTGAATAAATAATTTAATAATAATGGTAATAATAATAGTATTTATTATTATTATCTAAATATGAATATTAATCAAGATAATTATATTATTATTATTATTATTAAATAGAAAAATTATTGATAATAATGACATTAATTATATTCATGAAAATAAAATAATTAAAAAATTATCAACAACAACAACAATAATAATAAAATAAATTACAATTATTATTATTATTATTAATGTAATTTATTAAATTTCATTTTATTTAACATAATAAACTTTTACGTTGTTTTATTATTCATTTCACTTTTATTTTTTTGAATTGAATATTAGGTAGGCCAAATAGTGATCTAAGCGGAGCCATGTGGCTTCGACCGCACCCTACCCATGTGCTAGAAAATTCCAAGGATGAAATATTCATTTATTAGGAAAAACTAATATATTTCAATCGGGATTAACCCACACCTCAATAAAAATTTTCATACGGAAATAAAATAAAAAATGTAATTTTATTTCAAAAGTCTGACTATCATAGTTCTCCCGAATATAAAATTGTCCACCATTGGAATCCCATGAGTATGAAAAATGAAAAATATTGGGTACTATTTTAGATTTTATAGTGTCTTTCCAATGAATTCCAAATAAAAATAAAAATGATAACACTACAAATTAGAGAAAATGGACACGAGCTCACATGGGAGTCCATGATGACCCCCCCTCTCAAGATTTCACCGTCCCCCAAAAGCCAATACACCTCCAGTTGATCAAAAAATCTAAGGATACTCTCTCTAAACTCAAAGAAACATCTTGAGAAAATCACCTTAGGCATTCCTCAGAAGTTCAAATATTCCACCATAAATGATTGACAATTTCTAACAGTTTTACCTTATCCTTACTTCAACAAAACTTTTGGGTGCATTCCAATCAATTTTTTTTCCCAAGAATGAATTTGATGGATTGATTGCTCCGAACTGTACTACCTAACACCATACCAACACAAGGAACACAATCAAATTACTGATATAGGGAAACTAGAACAGACTCCCCGCCATAAGTGATAGACTACCTTTATACTTATTCTAAAAGAATATATCTGAGACCCATGGTGGGTATCCCCCCATAAGAACCAACCCTTATAACCAACCAAAATTGGACAATAATGAAACCCAACATGTGCTAACTTTAGTGCTTCCCACGTAACTTATTTCCCCACAATAATAGGCACATTCAACAAAACATAAAACCAACTGATACAATATGTGGTTCAACACTTTCATTAGCATTACCACTCTCAGATGATTCCTACCAAAGACGATTTCAAAATGAACTTATAGTGTTATAAATACATTAACATTCATTCTGAGAGTCATGCATTCAAGTGATCAAGTACTTCGGTTTCAAAAA
Source organism: Viscum album (assembly GCA_963277665.1). Taxonomy (NCBI): domain Eukaryota; kingdom Viridiplantae; phylum Streptophyta; class Magnoliopsida; order Santalales; family Viscaceae; genus Viscum; species Viscum album. The sequence continues at coordinate 1,874,546,920 of OY728142.1, read as the reverse complement.
TATTGAACAACACTAAATCCTTGTATCCAAGGTGGGTCCTTCCATTGACACGAATTACCACATAGAGGGATAAGGTCCACATGTACCTTTTTATTACATCATACAACTAGAAATGAAACATCCTCATCAAATCCTCAAAAATAACCCACCTATTACACCATAATAGAAGTTAAAACAAGTTACATTACATCCATGGTGGTTTTTGGACTATGCACCTGCTTCACTCTGGGGCATACCACTATAGCTTAAATGATTGAAGCATCTTCTTCCTCGCAGTTAGGTTTGGGAAAATCCCCAATCAAAAAATATACTTCAAGTACCACAAGACTCCACATCATCTCATAGACAATACCACCATGACATAACACATTATAAATTCCACTTAACTCTAATATGATTACTTCACCAAGATAAGGACTTAGAAAATGCCTACACATTCCCATTCTCACCCCAAACAAGAAATAAGAGATGAATGAACCCAAAAGATACACCATCATTCTAGAAAGTGAAATTCAAGAATACCTAGAAGAAAACAATCTATTATCTATTTTTCCTTAATTAGAATGTTCCACATCATCCTCCATTGACTTAAATGAAAACACAAAACAACATAAAACCTCTAAATATGACCGAAGAAACTAATATAAAAATTACAAGGTGTGGGAACTTGAACCAAGTCCCAAGAAATATGAGATTACTACAAGAATCTATAACAGCCTCGAACAACCATATTTTACACTCTTGTGGCATAATACATTTCCTTTCTTCTAATAGACTGTTAAAATAACCCAAGGCCCCTAAATACTGTGTCCAATACTTTCAAATCTACACTACTTTACAATTAGTCACTAGAATTCCCTCCACCGCTTCTATATAGAGCCTATATACAAAACGATGTAAAATTTCACCTTTCAGGACTCTGGAAACATAAGAGACTAAGGTATATTTCAACATTCCACCATCACTCTCCTACTAAAAAAAGGATCCATATAACCAAATGTAATTATGGGTAGACACATTATCAAATGTTAAATAAGAAAGTCCTTATATTGATCAATAGGTGGATTTTCCAATGATGAATGACCAGTGGTCAAACATCCATCATGCAATATCCCCTTTGTGTTGGGGGTGTTCCCTAGCCAACAAGAAAACACATGGACCCAACCAAGCTATTCCATTGGTCAAAATATACCACCATATATGACCGAACACATGATTGGAACCACAAACAAGGCTTCCCAGAACATTTCACGTAAAAGGACAATGACCAACACTTCATCCCAACATACCTATGAAACTAAACAAGTAATCATATTTTAGAAAGTATGGGCTCTGAACTAAATATATTCATCATACACATTCCCAAAACATATAATACACAAAACCTAACCACTAGTTATAAAAAAAATAATATTTCCAATAAAATGAGTCATTTATTTGGATATAAATAGTGTTAGTGGTTGTTGAATTCATCAATGGTATCCCATGGTCCCAACATATGAAAATTTTAATTCCACAATAGATTCCATCATCATATCCACCCCGACACTAATACAATCATTCCATTAACCATCCATCTTCCCATGTAAACCCATGCATGTGGTCACCCATGTGGATACAAAAGAAACCATTCCTATTATTAAAATCAAAACATACTACTCACTTTCTCTTTCACAAAACCACTAAACACAAAATAAAAACCCAACTCAAATTTGAAAAACCTTTTTAGAAAATAAACAATTATTCACATAAAAACTCACTTTCAGACCTTACACATTAATTTCAAAACATTATACTCAACATCAAAAAACATCCAAAACACACCATCTCAATAAAAACAAATTTTAAATTTCTTACATGTTTCATTGGAATAATTATTTTAAATCCAAATTCCAAATAATTCATTATATCCCAAAAAAATTACAAACGTCATAAAAATTCACGTCCACTCTTTCAGATATCAACCCATTTCCATTTTATAAGAAATTCATATAAAAAATCACATTTAATAGAACCATGTTATTTTAGGAATAAAAACATGTCTCCATGGTTCCAAAATAAGGCCTTTTCAAATGATTTGAAAAACCCAATGAGACACAAGGTGATTCTCAAAATAGGAAAATTAGTGTTGGTGGGTGACTCCGAAAAAAGGTTGGCGACCATATTCCATTCTCACCACCATCACAAAGAGTGTTGAAGGACCATATACTGTAATACACAAGTATTTATAGGCCTTACAAGCTCACATGTACTATTGAACCCTCTCGCATTTTATATCCCAGACAATATGTAACCACATCGATTAAAAGACTTAGATGAAACCCGACATACCCAAGAAACTCACATCATTCCATGAGGTTTGTTGGCTAGGAACCATACACATAACTAGAAAAATGGGTTATGAATGTCCCCTATCCAATTTACCTAGGCACCTTCCCAAACAAACATGACCTAAAAAGGGAAAACCTCATATGATACTATTTTGACATGAACCATGTTGGGCCTCAATCCCATCGACGCCCAACCCAGTCAGTGGCAAGGCATGGAGAGCATTAAGAATCCCTAAAACCTGTTACAAGTGTACATGTATCAAAATTTAATATTAAGAATGATTTACCTGAATATATCTAATATTTAATTCAATCATCAAAATAAATTAAACCAAAATTGAAAGTTACAACCAAAATGCCTCAAAACAATACTATAGTTTGAGTTACATAATTAAACAAAAACCCAAAAAAACTACAAGTCTTTGGGGTGAACAAAAATAAAACCAAAAAACCACCACCTAGCTAGATGACACCACACTCAAGCCATCTCCACCATGTCACACCAATGACTACTAACAACCCAAAAAATCATATCAAAGGATTAACCATACCTACATCAGACATAACCAAAATATACATACACCTAAGGGTTTAGGTAGAGTGTGATCTAATTATGAATAGTATTCCACACAGAACTGATTAGATAGAAAAATATTAAATGAAAAATATATTTTCATATTTAACAAATGAGTACCAATAAGTGCTAAAACAATTTCAATCGAAACAGTTTTAAGGGTAGACACATTATAAAAAACATATTAAATTTAATCACACACACTCACTCACTTTTAATATAACCCAAATTTAATGAGTATTCCAATATTTAGTGTAATGTAAATAATGAGAACCATATATAGGAGAGGCCATATTAGTACTAGAAAAAAGTGGGACCCTAAAAGACTACGTATTAGTGAAAAGTTTTAAAAGAGCCACAAAACATGAATACTCAAACACGAGCCACTAGTGGGGAACACACCCATAACTTGTGTTCTTAGATAATTATACCAATGTTTTATTTTCATTGTAATCATAAATCCATCTATGGGAAATCGGGCCAATTTTGCTTCCAAATCACAAACTCACTATTCCAAATCCACCCACCATGTCTCAATGCATCCCATTTATGCTCAATTGGTTTCATGTCCCCATCAAATATAAAATTCAAATAAACAAAATATTAGAGGAACTATATCTACCCAAAATCACAATCATACAAACTACTTCCATTTTGATAAATTATGCACACTAAAAACCATCCAAAGCCTAATCTACATCACCTATAAAACCAATTAATACAACATCACAATCAACAAAAGAAACTTCCTAATAAAAAAACCACTAAATGAATTTATTAAATAACTACAAAAAATTTCACATGACTTTAACCCAAATACAATTTTAGGAAAAAACACATTTTGACGCTACACCAAAATACAAACATCAGCTCTTGCAAACATTAACAAACTCACTGTACAATTTAACAAACACTAATAAATATATTTGCATGGTTTTTCAGAAAGAACTACATTCACATTTCATAAAAATGATTCTAACAAAATTAATGAACATTAAGTATTAAATAAAACAATAATTTCACCATGATAACTAATAAAAAACATTCTGAATTAATGAAATAGTAATATTAATCATTCAATTAAAATTTATTCGCAAAATCACCAACACTGGTATAGGGAAACCCCAAATTTCAAAGTGAAACTCTAACTTCTCTCCAGTGACACCACATGAAATTCAATATAGACCCTTAATTAAGAATCCATACAAAAAACAATGAGAGTCAGACCACAAATAAAATAGACCCCAATGAAAAAACTCTGAGGATGAAGGATGGTTGCCCAAGTGGTTCTCACATGCGGTGATGGATATGGAGGAGTGGAAAGGGAGTACATGAGGCTTCTGCATGAAGAGGGGATTCTAGAATGTAGTAACACTAGAATAGTGTCACACAAGTAGAGGGTTTCACACTAGGTGACGCATCGATGGAAGGGAGAGGGTGGAACATAGGGATATCTTACATGGACAAGAGGAGGGGCCCTAGGATGAAACCTTTTAGGAGGAGACCAATTGTAGGGATATTATATAAGAGAAACCATGGAAGTAAGGAAGGCTAATTTAACATGGGTAGGGTTTGGGAGAGGTGTCGCACGATTCCACCAAGTGGAAGGGAGAGGAGAATAAGTCTAAAAAGATAAATAAGTTAAGAAAAAATAAAAATAAATTTAAATAAAACCATAAGAAAGACTTAATGAAAAATAAAAATTATACTTAAAAACAATTGAATAAAAAATCATATATAATAATATTATTATTGAAATTAATAATTTAATAATATTATAAATAATAATAATAATAATACTTTTATTTATAACCATGATTATAATGATAAAAATATTTTTAAACAGAAAAATTATCAATATTAATGATATTAATGATATTTCATGTAATAAAATTATTAAAACAATTATAATGATAATAATAATAATAATAAATTACCATTATTATTATTAATAAAATAATTAATTATAATTCATATTATTTCTCTTATTTTACATCGTCTTTATTTTATTATTCAGTTCACTATTATTTATTTGATATGAACATTGGGCATGCCACAAATTTACCTGAGAGAAGCTACATGGATTCCAACATGTCATGCATGTGCGGTGAATGATGCAAAGGCCAAAATATTTTTTCATTAGAAAAAAAACTTCAATCAGTCACAAAACACACCTAAAAAGTAAATTTCAAATTCAAATAATATAATAATGTAATGTTATATAAGAAGTATGTTTGTAAAAATAATGATAGTGATACATCATGCCCCCCACAATAGATGGTGGTGGTTGTGTCACCTTGCCAACTACTAAAACAAGGTGTATTATGTATTGTGCCCATAGTCCAATTAGATTCAATGGTGTGTGAGTACATTCTTAGCAACCTATGTAAGGGAGTGTGAATCTTCATGCCTAAACAAACCCTTATCGTCATCCCACAACCTATATCAATCTTATGATCATATCTATAATAATAGCTCTGAGGTATACACTATCATGCTTTAGGATTAACAAGCCCAATTATAACAGTGGGAATTTCTATTCATTCAATAGCATATAAAGAAGAATGAAACGCTACGAATTGAATTAACACCCTTTATAATTCATTAAAAAAAATTTAATTGCAAAAAATCCATTCAATTTATCAATTAAAGGATCTATATAATAAATTCAATCCTACACACTTAGAGGATAGTTGGTCTTTAAAATAATTTTCCACAATTAAGGACATGAACATTTATTCAATCCATATAATAATATCATGTGAGTATATGTATTAAGAATGTTACTTTTCTACAAATTACATTGGCCTATAAGAAAACAAAAATTCCATAATGCTATGAAATTTATAAATCACTCATCACCACATATAATATTAGAATATAGTGCACTTCATACAAATTTTTTTTAATAAAACATGAAATTGATAACAAAAATTCATTTAAAATAATATTGAATCACAATATAGAGGAATTATACAATTCACAAAATGGTTGAACATTAAAAAGATACCAAACCTAGATATTCTAAATATAATAAAAACAAGAACATATGAAGATCCTTGTTTTAATTCAACATTCTCTTATAGGGGAAAATTCAGTTATAGTCCTCTAAAAAATATTAGATTGATTTTTGAGATTTAACGAAATTATATAAAATATTTAAATCTAAGTGGTACACCCATATGTGTGTCTATAATTGAGTTTTAAATACTCTATATCCTTAAAAAAAATTTATGGGTTTAATACATTATGAATATAACAATTTTGGAATGAAGAAACTATTTTAGGGAAACATGACTAAAAAATTATGTGTGAAACATTGTTAATGTTTATAAATCACTAGAAACTTGGTTAAAGAGATATATATATATATGATTACAAATATATTGCTTTTTCGTATCATCTAATATAGATGCTTTAATTGGGCTGGTTTGGATAAATTCATAGAAACAAACAACCTCCCTAAAAATAGGGAAAACGAACTCACAACAAAATTACACAATAGAGGATAAGTGTATCATAGATGAGAAGTAAGATGTGTGGAGATAATTTCTATATTTATCGAATTCATTAACTAAATTCAAACTAGTGTTTGGATCTAGAAGATATCATAAATTCCAAATTAAACATGAGTAGAAACTCATGAGATATAAGTGGAGCATAATTCGACTTGTGAGGAATAGAGAAAGTGGGAAAGGGGAATAAAGATAATTAATAGATAAATTAAAAGTTCACCAAGAATTGGTTTTAATGGATTGGACACATAATTTTCATAACCTTGTACCAAATGTGCTTCATCAAATTCTTTGGAATGGGGATAACATAGTTTATCCACACCTTTTGGGAGACTGTATGAAAATCAGATGATTTAACTCTATAAAAAACCTACCAAAAACTGCATGACCATGTGGATCCTCATCCACTATTATATCAAACTGTGTGTCACCTCTAGCTCCATTATATAAATCCACTATGTTTCCTATAGAGGTTATAATGGTTTTACACAAACCATTCTCCCCATTCACCCTTCTCTAGATTTGAGTTTCGGGGGATTGAAGCTCTAGAAAATATACAGAACACCCATGAAACCTCTCGGTCTTCTAACTCATTCTAAAAATAACAACCGTTGTCACTAAATCTATCAAAATTTTGATCCATAACATTTTAAAAGAATATACCATTTTCTAATGATAAGATTTCATTTTCCCTCATAATTATACCTTTGTTAGAAAAATGGGTCATTACAAAAAAATCTTAGGCACGTAGTAAGCGTGTATGTAAGTGATATATATTCAAGATCACATTTCATCCTATCATAATCTATTTATTGTGAGAACATAATTAAGGTACCTAAAATATCATATGTAAATTACTCCTAATAAAACCTAGGTCATGAACCAGAAATCAAACTATGATAAAGTCAGAATTATATAATAGATGATTCAAAGGTGTTTCAAAATATTAGCATAATAAAAGTCCATTAAAGAATAAAATTAATATTTGGAATATAACATGAATGAGAAAAAAATAAAATCATATCAATTCATTAATTTTGGCAGGTCTGTCTATTAATTCCATCATCCAAGGGTGTACAATATCTCATATTTGTTTTTTATTACTCCTCATTACCAAAAAAGATAAATATTGGCATAACTCCCTAATCCATTTTATACCATATCATAAGATATAATTCTTTATATAGTTCATTAGAGGGGTATAAATTTTTTCCCCCACCTAAAAAATTATAAAAAATATTAATATGTGTCCTCAGTAAATTTGAAAAAATTTATAATTTTTTCATAGTATAATAACCCACAAGAATGAAATCTGATTCATAATACATTAAAAAATAAATGATAATAGTCCTTAAAAATTAATTTGGAATATATCGTTATAGTAAATGTTTATTTAATAATAATAAACACTAAATGACATATAAATAGATAATAAAACTTATAACTACATTTGAAAATTGTAAAAATAAATAATCAAAAATAGATAATAAATTTTTACAAAATATATTTCAAAATTAAATAATATTTAAATTTTTTTGAAATAGAATTACATTTTAAATAATTTTTTTTTGAGAACTATGAAAACATGTTAATGAATATTCATAAAGAAACCCGAATTAGATTGTTCGGGAAGGTCATTGTTTGTAAAAATTAAAAAACATTCCCATTTGACTATTATAATTAAATTATATGAAATTTAAGATAATTTAACCTTAATAAATAATATAATAATTGATAAGGGAATCAATAAAATCATATTAAAAACATGGACATATGAGGATAATGTTTCCTAATTCAAAATAAAAGATAAATCCATTGTCAATTAAAATAAAATTTTCTATTGAATAGAGATCCAATTGGTGGTGAAATGATAAAAATTATTGTAAACCAAAATAATAAACACATTGTATGTAGTTATAATTTACTAGAGATAAATGATATATAACATTCCATAGTGTATGTTTAATTAATATAAATAAGGAAATGGAAATTGAAAAATAATCCCTTCTAAATTTTTTTACATTTTAATTAATATAACTTAAAAGGGGGAACATGAATTAAATTTGTAAATGAATTAAATTTTCCGAAAATAAATATAATAGTCATTAATGGTAATTTTATAACCCACATAGTAGAATACATTTAGTAAATTTGAGTAATTTATTAACAATGATAAATTTAGAAGAGTAATGATTATATTTGTTTCTGAATTCCAAAAAAATACAAAACCTCATGTATATTGACGATTGAAATATTAATAAATTCATTTGGATCATTTGTGATGTATTTTAAAATATATATATTTTAATTACATTTATTTTTTGCACATATAATAGTAATTAATTATTTATTTTAAAAAAATAATGTTTATAATTTTCTAATATTCGAATAGGTTTCATAATAAAAATGTTGAAATTTGATCTTTGATAAAAATTTCACATCAAATATATTGTAGGAGGTAGCTGAATCATTGTTTTTTAGTTTTTATGAAAACTCTTGTTCATTTTATGGATGTTATGGGTATTTTTCATATAAGTCCCCATCCTTGAACATTACATAATCATGAATTAATTTAATAATTCACATTGAAGATCTTTTTAAGTTTAGAGTTTTAGAGAATTAGGCCATAACTATTACAATACATCTGAAATCTCACAAATTGGAAACATATAATTTGAATCCATTTATTTAATTAAATGAAAAATCTTGAAAAAAATATTCCTGTCTAGTTCCATATTTTAGATAGCATGTACTTTCCATGATCGCATCCTTGAAACCATTCATATTTAAGACCTGTGAAAAACATTTAAAAAACATGGGAAGAGCATAAAATGCTTAGTAAGGATTATGAAATAAATAATGAATAAATTATTCCATCAATACAAAAATGTCAATGAAATCACACTTTTCAATATTTAACATACAACACTAGATTATAAGATTTATGAATAACAAATGGAAATCATAAATCATAATGGTGACTTGTGGCATCCTTAACATACTTACATTGTAGCATCCACAACAATATAGGGAGTTACATTTTGAATACCCATGTAACACCCCAAGATTTTATGAGAAGTATTCTTTTTATTTTATTTTATTTCTTGTGTTGTATGCTACACCAAGATTAACTTGTACTATACACAACACCATATTAGCTTGCAGTATACACAACACAATTCTTGGCTCGTGTTACACACAATTTCAAGTAAATTTGGTCGAAATTATTCTACGCAAAATTATGTATAGATTTTATTTAATGTATAAATTAAATAAGTTTTGATTATGTTATACGCAACACCAAACGGGGCTTTCACTACATGCATCCCTAACTTGGCTTGTATTACACGTAGTCAAGACCTTCTTTGATAGCGTGTGTAGTACACAATACTGAGTTTCACTAAATGAGATATTATTATGAACTAGCTATTATGAATAGTAATACCCACTTTTTGGAATGTTAAAAAAAATTTCTTTTAAAATGGACTTCATTTTTTCAGAATATCGAAATTAGACAAGGGTGAATTTTTGGTATTTTTCTGAAAACATTAAATTTTTGATGAATAGTGAAACAAATTAAGTTATTGGTTAAAAATGAATTTTTAATTAAATAATAATTTAATTTATTTAAATTTATTTTAGGTCAAAATAGATACAAAATAATTATATATGTTCAATATAATTAATTGGAGTTATTCTATAATAGTTTAAGATATATAAAAAAAATTTATTGAATTTTTACCCTCTTTTACCCACCTCCTAAGAGCATTTGAAAATTTACATAAATCTTAATTTTACCACTTCTGTGAGTGGAATTTTGAAAATCTGAGAGTCAAAGATAATATCAAGTAGTAATATGTATTTTAATAAGATTAAAATAATTTCTGGTGAATATTAACTTTTTACTTTTATTTACCACGATTAAAAGTAAATATGGTAATTAAGGGTAAACATGATATTATTTTTTCCCTAACACATGTTCTAATTCTATTGGATAAGTATAATTTAACCAGAAACAACCTTAGGAGTATAATATTATCATTTATGTCCACTTTGATTAGATTAGTACATTTATTATTATTTAATTCAAAGAAGATGTGAAAGAGTTAAAATCAATGTTTAATGACTAAAAAATTTTTAATATAGGGTAATACATAAGGTAAATTTGACAATAAAAATTAATTACAAATATAATAAGATTTTATACATAATGGTATTTTATTTATAACTTTTAGACATTAAATAATTTAATTTATTTATGACACAATGATTATGTAGTAATTACTTTATTAATAAAATAGTAACATAATTGATATTATAAAAACCCAAATAACTGTAATTTGAGACTTTTTATGAATGAAAATAATTTTATAGATTAATATGACTTGATAGTATTTATTAAATTAACATTTTTTGAACTAATAATGCTGTTATGATTTTTCACAAACATCAGTTACCAAATAGTGTCAAAATTGACATAAAATAGTTTTTAAAACAAATATTATTTTATTAATTGATATTCTATTCCTAAAAATATATGAATCTTCCAAATGACATATATAAGGTTATATATATTAATAATTAACCACTTGGGGTTCTTTTGTCTTTTTATAGTATTTTTGTTAACCATATAGTGTAAAAAACAAGAAGACACAGTAAATGTTAAATTATTTAACATAGAGTTAAATCTAAATGATAAGGTTAAAATAGTATCCTAAACTTGTATAAAACCTATTGGTTGAGAGAATTTTGACCCATCCCCACTTTAGCTTCTAAATAAATCAATTTGGAGCTATTATAAATAGAATATGACTTTATTATAAAATAATATTTTGAGATTTTTCTAAGGTTCCCCTCACCTCCCTTATAAAAGGGCACCTCCTCCCTCTTCTCCTTACACAATTTTTTAGCTTTCAATCTCAGCCAACCCCTTCCCATTTCCCTTCTCAACATTCCTAGAAACATTATAGCGATTCTGGTTTCCTCAAAAGGCCTACTCTAGTTCCTTAAGAGGAAACATAAAAGAGGTGCTTCGAAGAAGATGTAATCTGTTCTACCGATTCTTTCAAGTTTTCTTTCTTCTTAAACTTCATATTATTTATTTGTTTAATTATAAAGTAATAAAAATAGTATCACTAATATAATGATATGTTATTATAAATATAAAAAAACCACATTTCACCTTATATCCATCCTACGGAAAACAAAATCACCGCGCCTGCATACATACAGAATACCGTCTGCACACCGTGGTGTAATTTGTTTTTCCACCACCACCTTACATGGATGGGTATAATGGTGTGAAGAATAAATGTGTATAGTAATTATAACACCATACTGATTCTGATATATTATATCATTCCCTCCAATTCAATTCAATAATTATGGGAATGATATTATCGCTCATACGTACATACGGATTACTGTCTCCACTACGCGATGAAATTCATTCTCCATGTTAAGCGTTCAAGAATGATTATAAAGTATATATAATGAATAATAATGAAATATATTACATGATAAATCTACTGGATTTATGTATATAAATATATATGTCATCTACATACTTCCATTCATGTCAATATGTAAAGGAAAACAGTGTTCATGCGTACGTACGACCTACCGTATCTATGAACTATGTATTTCATTTCATTTATATATCTATTATATATATATATTCTAAATATATATGATATATATATCATTATTTACATTCTGGAAGTAATTAAATCATGATATATGTAATAATAATCTCAATAACAACAAGTCCAAACACGTACGATAAATAAAACAATTTAACCAAAAACACTACTTTAACATGGAATTTACAAAAGAACGGGTAACATAAAGTCATAAGTGAACCATATATGATATCATAACAATGAATATGATTCTGTAATAAGTCAATGACATTATTTAAATCATTATACAGGAGTTTAGGGTAAGTACAAAACATATCAGACCTAAGGTAAGGGAAAATTTTGTAATCTCATTTTTATCTGAGATTTCTTATACGTATGTATTTACTGGGGTTATAATTTTCATCCATGTCCATAAAAAATCTTTTTCATAAAGTGTTTAATATTCTTCCATTTATTGTTATATTCATTTTTACCCCTCGTTGACTTTGACTTTGTGTTATGGAAGGAATCTTTCTTTTTTTACCATATGTGGTACTTTTTGACATTTCCATTAAAAGTATGAGGAGAATGTTTTTTTAACTTATACGGAATGAATATATTATTACGGTTTCATAAAGACTAATTTTCATGAATATTCCTCTAAAATATTTCATAATTATTTAAAAAAAATATCCTTTTCTTTTAAAATTGAATGCATTTGGTGAAAATAAAATGATTATTAAGAAGAATGGATATTTTCCTCAAGAATTATTTTCATGTGTTTTATCAAAACCATTTTCCATCTAAGATGTCATTATTTCATATGTGTATGTTTCAAGTATAATATCACTATGATTTACCTAGTTTCACTTTTTTTATGATGAAATGATATCCATTTTTTTTATATGGATTATGTTATGATGGGATGATATTTATGAAACCCATTTTTATTCTTTGGGTTATGATGAATGATTTATGTTTATGTTGTGGAACAAGTAAGAATGAATTCATTATGAGATGGGTGGGAACTATATCTCCCTCCAATTAATTGGGTAAATATTTATATCTGATGAGATAGAAATGGTTGTAATGGTATATTAATCCAGTTCAGTGATACGAGACTAGAACGAGGAGTGAACTCGATTCAGAAAGGGAAATTATCCACTAAGATGGTCTTGGAAAAAATGCCTAGGCTACAATGGAAATCATATCTTATGCTTAATAGTTTTCCACAATTAAATGTTTTATTCCCATGATATTGTATCATGAATGATGTTCCTTTATGATTTATGCCTCGCGTACTACCAAAATTTATTTCACAACTCAAGATTTTTATGTTTAAACGTTATGTTCATGTTTTGAAATTCAAATGTATATGGTTTGTTTTATTTTTTCCATAATTACCCTTATTGATCATTTGAGATAACCATTTTTATGTTTTCTTTCAACCAGGATATAAAGAATGGTTTTGGGTAAGAAAAAAAGGGATGATCTTTATGGGAGATGTTGAAGATCTTTCACCAAGATTAGAAGATTATGTTCCATGTTTCCAAAGACACTAAATTATTACGGTCATTTGGTGTCTGTTTTTGTTATATATTTTGTATTCTGCAAAAGTAATTTAATGTCTATATACGTAAAGTATGGGTCTCTATAGTTTGTATCAGATGAAATGTTTAGTTAACCTTTGGAAACTAGGATGCGAAAACTCTAGTGAAATCCCTAGAGATATTTCTATGGTATGTCTAGGGATGTCCCTAAGGTTATTATAACTATAGGTTACAGTCCTAGAATTATGTTGATGATCAAGAATAACCTATGATGAACCTAAGGTGTCATGGATTAAAGAATTTGTGATAAGTTATACTTTTAATGATTATGTGGTTCCTCGTTATTTTAATGGTTTCATACACCATGGTTTTTGGTTTTAGTCAATGGAGGGAACCCGAATGAATTGGGTCAACATTGAATCCACTGGAAAAATTGGTGACTATGAGAAAAGAAATTGTGTAATTCCTAGAAAGAATGTTTTTGTGATTATACCGAATAAGTCATCGCGATATTTGATTAACAAGGTGAACATTAGTGGTATTGCTAATTCATCGAATAAGAGGACAATTGACTTTTATGAAAATTCACGTGGTGAGGAGCGTAGAGAAAATAGGATTTAGATTTCTCAAGAAGGGAAGAATAACCTTGATGAATACAAAAAATAGAGGGGAAGATGTTATCTCTGTGGAGAGAAGGGTCATAGAGTGATAGAATGTTATGGAGTTCAATGTATTATCTGTGGAGAGAATGGGCATTACCCAACTCAATGACCTGACCTAAGAGGTTACTTCTAAATCAAGGAAGGACTTATTCCATGACAACCATTGATCAAAATGGATTGAAGTGTTTATGTATTGGTATTCATGAATAATGTTGTTGAGGTAATTTTATGGTATATTTTAATATATATGTATTAGTACATTGTAGTTTTAATAATTATATGGTACCGGTAACCATGAAAATTGATTGAAATATTTTTTGAAAGAAGATGATATGTGCATAATGAAGGGATAAGGAGAAAATGAAATGTTTGATAGTATTCATGAGCTCATGACTGATATAAGGACAATGTTATGTCATGGTTTGAGTATATAGAAATTTTGGGATTTTGGTATGTGGAAAGAGTTAACTTTTGAAAGCATGCATGTTTTCAGTAAGGTTAAATGGGTATTCATTTTTCAAGAGAATACTTGATTAAAGAATTCACATGTTTGGAATGTGACCAACAAGATATATAAATATATACATATATATATATATATATATTATTATATACAAGTGATAAATGATTGTATTCAATGCTTGGTAGATAACCTTTCTAGTAATCACATTCTTTATACTATGATATTGGACCGAAGTATTTTGGATAAGCCTAAATATTGGAATGAATTAAGTTAGACATATGATAGTATTGTATAAGGCAAGAAATTTTTTTGATATTAATGTTGTAATGTTATAATAATGTAGTTTTAGAAAAAGGGACAACCTACAGGACTGGTGACAACCCATCACATCAGAAAAGGATGCGGGAATCGAACCCACAACTGAAGTGTGACAGACCTTTAGCACCTACCTCTAGCCTACAAGAAGTCCCTGGTTAGTAGATACTAGTTTTATTTTATTAAGTGCTTTGATAGATGAAGTATAAGTCCATTTTAGCTACCATATACTATTAATCTCAGCATAGATGGACTTATGTATATTTAATTAATTGTTCTAAACTTTTTTTGATAGAAACCGATGGAATGACCAATCATTCTATCGCATGATCTGCTAAAACATCATAAATGACATATTCAACTTCATTCATTTAAAAGATGAAGTGGAAATTGTTCAAGGCATGAACAACAGTGAGATTGTACAAAAATCAAGTAAGTATTTATTTTAATTAAATAATTCTTCAACATTAGGGAAATGATCTTGAGAACTAAAAATTTTGACCTAGTACCCTCATACCCGATGAATTAGATGGTACCTTAAATCATCACAAATTTATGGCTTGGTGATTGTTGGCTTTTTCATATCCATGTCCTCCACCACTCTTCATCAGAAGTTGATGGTTATATTTCACTTCCATATCCATATTTGGAAACCCAGTGATGAGTTAATTTGTGTAACCATTACGTTTCATACATTAGTTTTTAAAATTAAGTTTATGTATTCCTTTTTACGATGTGGGTTTCTATGAAAGAAAATTTCCAGTAGTAAACGATTTATAACCCTGATGAGTTTTGAGGGTGATATTCATTTTAAGGGGGGTAGAATGTAACACCCCGAGATTTTATGATAATTTTTCTTTTTATTTTATTTGATGTCTTGTGTTGTATGATACACCAAATTATCTTGTACTATACCAACACCGTATTAGCTTGCAGTATACGCAACACTATCCTTGGCTCATGTTACACACAATTTCAAGTTCGTTTTATGGAAATTATTCTACGCAACATTAATTATATATTTTGTTTAATGTATAAATGAAATAAGTTTTGATTATGTTATATGCAACACCAAACGAGGATTTCACTACTTGCATCCCTGCCTTGGCATGTATTACACGCAATCAAGACATTCTTCGATAGCGTGTGTAGTACGCAATACTGAGTTTCACTAAACGAGATATTATCATAATATTATTATGAACATGCCGTTATAAATAGTAATAACAAATTTTTGAAATTTTATAAATTTTTTCTTTCAAAATGGAATTCATTTTTTCAGAATATAGAAATTAGCCTAGGGTGAATTTTTGGTATTTTTCTGAAAACGTTCAATTTTTTATGAATAGTAAAAAACAATAAGTTATTGGTTAAAACTGACTTTTCATTTAAATAATAATTTATTTTATTTCAATTTATTTTAGTTCAAAATAGATACATAATAACTATATATGTTCAATTTAATTTATTGGAGTCATTTTATAATAATTTTAGATATATAAAAAAGATTTATTGAATTTTTACCTTCTTTTACCAACCTCCTATGAGCATTTGAAAATTTACATAAATATTAATTTTTCTGCTTCTGTGAGTGGAATTTTGAAAATTTGAGCGACATGGTTAATATCAATGAGTAAAATTTGGTTCAATAAGATAAAAATAATTTTTATTGAATAGTATCTTTTTACTTTTATTTACCATGATTAAAAATAATTAGGGTAATTAACGGTAACAATGATATTATTATTACCCTAACACTTGTCCTAATTCTATTGTATAAGTATAATTCAACCAAAAACAACCTTAGCAGTATAATATTATCATTTAGGTCCACTTGGATTATATTAGGACATTTATTATTTTTTAATTCAAAGAAGACGTAAAAGAGTTAAAATCCAAGTTTAATTATTAAAAAAAATTAATATAGGGTTATACATAAGTTAAATTCAACAATAAATATTCATTAGAAAGATAAAAACATTTACTACCTAATGGTATTTTATTTATAATTTTTAGACATTAAATAGTTTAATTTATTTATGACACAATGATTATGAAGTAATTACCTTATTAATGAAATATAAAAATAATTGCTATTATAAATACCCAAATAAATTTAATCTGAGAATTTTTATGAATTAAAATAATTTTCAAGGATAATATGACATGTTATTATTGACTAAATTAACATTGTTCTAAATAATCTTGCTGTTATGATTCTCACAAACATCAATTACCAAATAGTGTCAAAATTGACATAAAATTGTTTTTAAAACAAATATTATATTATTAATTCATATTATATTTCTAAAATTACATGGTTCGGCCAAATTACTTATATAAGATTATATATATTATTAATTAACCACTTGGGGTTCGTTTGGCTTTTTATAGTATGTTTGTTAACCATATAGTGTAAGAAAACAAGAAGACACGGTAAAAGTTAAATTATTTAACAAAGAGTTAAATCTAAATGGTAAGGTTAAAATAGTAACCTAAACATGAATAAAACCTATTTGTGGAGAGTATTTAGAGCCACCCCCACTCTATATTATATATAAATCTATTTTTATCTATTATAAACCGAATATGACTTTATTATAAAATAGTATTTTTAGTTTTTCTAAGGTGCACTTCTCCTCCCTTAAAAAAGAGAACCTCCTCCCTCTTCTCTTTACAAAATTTTGAGCTTTAAAGATTGTACAACCACTGCCCATTTTCCTTCTCAAATTCCCATGAAACATTATAGAGATAATGGTCTCCTCAAAATACCATCTCTAGTACCTTATGTGGAAGCGTAAAAGAGGTGCGTCGAAGAAGAGGTAATCTCTTCTACCGATTCTTTCAATTTTTCTTTCTTCTTCAACTTATTATTTGTTCGCTGTTTCATTATAAAGTAATAACATAAGTATCAATAATATACTGATATGTTATTATAAATATAAAACAACTCCATTTCACATTTTATCCATCCTACGGAAAACGAAATCACCGTGCGTGAGTACGTACGGAATACCATCTCCACACCGTTGTGTAATATGTTTTTCAACAACCACCTTACTTTGATGGGTATAATGGTGTGAAGAATAACTATGTATAGTTATTATATCATAATACTGATTCTAAGATATTATATCATCCACTCCAATTCAATTCAATAATTATGGGAATGATATCATCGCCCGTGCGTACGTACAAATTACTGTCTCCACGACGCGATGAGATTCATTCTCCATGTTAACCATTAAAGAATGATTATAAAGTATATATAATGAATAATAATGAAATATATGACGCAATAATGATACTATATTTATTTATATATTTATATTTCATCTACATACTTCCATTCATGTCAATATAGAAAGGAAAACATCATTCATGCGTACGTACGGTCTACGGTCTCTACGAAAGGTGTATTTCATTTCATTTATCTATCTATTATATATATATACTGAATATATATGATATATAAATCATGATTTAAATTCTAAAAGTAAGTAAACCATGATATACGTAATAATAATATCATGAACAAGTAGTCCAAACATGTATGATAAATCAAACAATTTTCCCAAAACGCAGCTTCAACATGGAATTTACAAAAGAACGAGTAATATAAAGTCATAAGTGAACCATATATGATATCATAAAAATAGATATAATTCTGTAATAAGTCAATGACATTATTTAAATCATTATACAGGTGGTTCGGGTAAGTACAAAGCATATAAGACCTAAGGTAAGGGATAATTTTGTAATCTCATTTTTATCTAAGATTTTTTATACATAAGTATTTAACGGGGTTATATTTTTCATCTATGTCCAAAAAATATGTTTTTCATAAAGTGTTTGATATTAATACATGTATTTTTAAATTCATTTTACCCCTCTTATACTTTTACTTTGTGTTATGGAAGGAATATATCTTTTTTTTACCATATGTGTTACTTTTTGAATTTTACATTAAAAGTACGAGGAGAATGTTTTTTTTAACTTTTACAGCATTAACAAGTTTATACGGTTTCATAACGCCTAAATTTAATGAAGATTTCTCTACAATATTTCTTTATTATTTTAAAAAATATAATTTTCTATTAAAATTGAATGGAATTTTGTTAAAAGGAAATTATTTTTAAGAATAAAGTATATTTTCCTCAAGAATTATTTTCATGTGTTTTATCAAAACCATTTTCTATCTAAGATGACATTATTTCATATGTGTTTGTTTAAAGTATAATATCTCTATGATTATTATGGTTTCAATTTTATTATGATGAAATGATATCCATTTGTTTTATATAGATTATGTTATGATGGGATGATGTTTATGAAACCCATTTTTAATCGTTGGGTTATGATGAATGATTAATGTTTATGTTGTGGCACAAGTAAGTATGATTTCATTATGATATGGGTGGGACCTATATCTCCCTCGAAGAATTGGGTAAATATTTCTATCTCATGAGATATAAATGGATGGAATGGTAAGTTAATCTGGTTCAGTGATACAGTACTGGAACGAGGATTGAACTCGATTCAAAAAGGGATTATGTCCACTAAGATGGTCTTGGAAGCATTGCCTAGGCTACAATGGAAATCATATCACGTGCTTAATTGTTTTCCAAAATTAAATGATTTATTCCCATGATATTTTATCATGATTGATGTTCCTTTATGATCTATACCTTACGTACTGCCAATATTTATTTCACAACTCAAGATTTAGATGTTTAAACATTATGTTATTGTTTTGAAGTTCAAATGTATATGGTTTGTTTTATTTTTTCCATTCTTACCCTTATTGAGAATTTGAGCTCACCCTTTATATGTTTTCTTTTCCCCAAGATATAAATAACATTTTTAGGTAAGAAAAAAAGGGAAGATCATTATGGAAGATATTGAAGATCTTTCACCAAGATTAGAATATTATGTTATAAGTTTCCAAAAAACTAAACTATTATGGTCATTTTGTGTCTATTTTTGTTTTTTATTAAGTATTCCGCAAAAGTAATGTAATGTCTATGTACGAAAATTATGAGTCTCTAAATCTCGTCACAGTATATTCCCAAAATCTCTTAGGAGAAACATTTTCTTTTACCTCTGTTACATTACCCAATTCATTGGAGAGCTATCTCAGGCTGAACCACCTTAGGATTGTCATGTAACCCCTCACATACGTATACAATTCCCAAGAACCATGACATATTCATAACACATAAAACAAACATAAAAGAAAAATAAAATTTTCAAATTGCAATCACAATATATCATTTAAATATATTGATATAAATCAATCAATTATCAAAACCATTTTCAATACCAATATACGTAAAAGAGTATGTTGTATTTATTTTCCATTTAAAAATACTACGACTTGTAGAGGATGCCAAATATCAAATAATGCTCGCGACGACGGAAAGGTTATTGTCACAGCGTTCATTAAATGGAAGCATTTTTTTTGTCATTTAGAAAAAAGGTTCATAGAGAAAAGATTATATTTGAATGAAATGAAAAGTAAAAGGGCTTTTAACACTGTTTAAATTAAAGTCATGTATAAATCAAAATATACCTCAATGAAAGGTGATTGAGACAAAGTCCCTTACCTCATATCTGACATGACTCGTTCATTATTTAATCTCCTGAATAATAAACTAAAGATAATTTATACGTTCATGAGAACCTTTTTCAATTATATTATTCCATTTATATCTCTTATTTCCACGTTTTAAATGCTACAAAATCATTTAAGTTAATAATGGCTGTTTTTTCAATATTTGGTACCATAGTCAGAAATGAACTTATAATTACAAGTTTTCCATGTGGTAAAATTTATATAATCTCTAGAATGATATTAAAGATTTATAAATCATATATATCATATATATCATATATATATGATATATGTATTTATAATACTACATAACATTTGGAGATAAAAATGAAATGCACCGTTCATGGAGATGGTAAGCCGTAAGTACGCATGAACACTAATTTCATTTATATTTCGGATTTAATGGAATGAAAAGGTAATGATAAATAGTAATATTATAATTTTAGTATAATATTATTTATAATTTCATTAAATCTATTCTTTATATGTTCCATGTATGTCATGAACGGGTCATATCACTTTGATGGGGCGGTTTTCCACACTTGCTCAAATGAAATTATCGTATTTATCCATTATGGAAACCATAAAAGTATTCTATAAATGAAAAATACAGAAGAATAGAGACAATATAAATATAATATATATCACATATAATTACAGTGCCATTATAATGGCCTCAATGAAAGGAAGTAGGAGATAATCGAACAATCATCGTTTCGTGAGGCAGTAGTTTTTCGTACACAGAAACAATATGTTCGTATCCTTTAGATAGATGTGTGTGTAAGTGTAGTTTGAAAAATTCTCATTAAAAACTTATTGTATTAGTAATACTTTAATTGTTATGTAAAATAATAATACTAATAGCATAGAGAGTGAAGAATTAAAATAAAGGTAGAGAACTTCAGGTAAGACGTAACCTTTAAATCGGGTAAATCCATTTGGATTGAACCAAAATGATTTTTTGAAGAACTTTCTGTATAAGTTAAGGATTCTAAGAGGAATATGGGGATATTGAGAGATTATTTTGGTAGATTTTGGGTGATCCAAGGTGTTTTGAGAGGTGTGAGTAAGGGCTATAGTTGATGGATTTTATATGCGGGAGGTGGGGCTGTTTAGGAAATATTGAAATATTATTTTATCATATAATGATTTCAGGTTTCAAAAGGTCCAAAACTTATTTAATTCAACAATAATATTTATATAAGTCAAAATAAAATCATAAAATAATAATTGCATAGGTTTTGGATATTTTTTAATCCTTATATTTTTTATTTAACCCTTGGTTAAATTACGTAACATTTACGATGTCCTCTTATATATTTATACTATATGAATAATATATTTATGATAAAATTACAAGACACAAAAAATGGATCTTTAATGTCATTTTTTATATCATATATGTCATTTGGACTAATCATATATTTTTATGACTATCTTATCATTTAATAAAATAATGATTGATTTAAAAACTCTGTTATGTCAATTTAAATACTATTTATATCACAAATTTTTTAAAAATCCAAACCTATATTATTTATTATAATAACCTTCATTATTTCAAATATGAAAAGTTTCAATAAACAATAAAATTAGTGTATGACATAAATAAGTTCAAATAAATTTATATTAAAATTTAAAATATCATTTATTTGAATCCTTTATTAATGAAGCAATTATTGTGTCACCATTGTGTCATAATAAAATATGTTTATAAAATCTATAAAAATTATAAATAAAATACCATGATATAGGAAATAGTTTTATTATTCCACATAATATTTATATTCAAATATATAACAAATATAACTTAATGTAGAAATTTTTTTAGTAAAAATATTCATGTTTATGTTATTTTTGTCATAACTTTAAATTAATTAATATAAATTGTCATTATCACTCACATGTGGCTCCATGAGGTCCCAAAATTGACACAAGGATTACCATTGTAGTAAATGTATCATCCAATAGGGTTAGGACAAATGTAAGGGTAATTGACTATTATTATAATATTATTTTGGACCCTTATTTACCATATTTACCCTTTAACCATGGTAAATAAAATATTTACATATATAAGTATTAAAAATGTATAAAAATAAATGTCAACTATTTACACATTGTGGACCTCCTAATTAAAAATATGGAATCTATTTTTCCAAATTCAAAACACAGAATTGGCAGAAATTAATTTAAAATTTATTCACTTGTCAAAAAAAGGTTGTTTTTAAGAAATAATAACTAACAAAAGAATATTAATGGGTAAAATAGAACATATTAAAGTGAAAAAAAACTAGATTTAAAAAGGGTTCCCAATCAAAAGGCTATAAATCGACCTTTTAAAAAAATTAAATTTTTTATGCTTAAAATTGGATCCATTCACATTTTATGCTTATTACTTTTTTTGGATAAATGTAAAAACATTTAACAAACATGTATAATCATATTATAGTTAGTTTTGTTCACTTCATCCAATATAACAATTATGTGTTATCTACAATTTAAATTAATAATAGTATTATATTATTTTTTCATATAAGTCAACGTTGTGTGCACCATATGATTTCGAAGAAACTCGTTGTTGTGTGTTGGGTATTCCATAAAAAATATAATCTCCTTTAAAGTAATATTAATATATAATTAAAAAAATTAATAAATATGAAAATGTTATATTCTTTATTTACATGTGATGTTACATCCTTCCCCCTTTTTGGAAATTGTATCCTCAAAATTTTATTCCCTTGTCAAATAAATTGGGGTATTTATCCCTCATTACATTCTCAGATTCCCATGTTGCCTCTTCAACTATATAGTTTTTCCATGAAACCATTACCTGATTAATTACCTTACTCTGCAACACATGCTCTCTTGGGTCAATAATCTGGACTGGTTGTTCCTCATAAGAAATATTCCCTTCTAACCGAATTACCTCTAGACCCCAACCATGAGATGACTCTGGTAAATACTTTCTCAATATAGAAACATGAAAAACATTATGTACCTAGGAAAAACATGGAGTTAAATCAACATTGTACACAATTGAATAAACTATTTACATGATTTCATCTGGTCCAATGAACTTCGGACTCTGCTTTCACTTCTTTCCAAAAAAATCACACTTTTCCATGGATAAAATTTGAGAAAGGTGTTATAAAATAACTTAAATGAAATACCTTTCCTCTGTTTATACGTATAAATTTCTTGCCTTCTATAAGCTATTCTTATGTGCTTTTGATTCAATAGATCTTTTTCTGCCATCACTTCTACAAATTATGGTCCCATCAGTTTCCTTTCACCTACTTCATCCCAAAAATCTGGAGTTCGACATCTCTTTACATAAAATGCCTCAAGTGGTTCAATTTATACAGTGGAATGAAAACTATTATAATAAGAAAATTCATCCAATGAAATATTTTGGTCCCAACTTCACTAATAATCCACTGAGAAAGCACGTAGAATATCATCCAAATTCTGAATTATTCATTCTGAATGCCGATATGATTGAAGATGAAAAGCTGTACTAAAATTTAATTCAGTACCCAACAACATAAGAAGGACTTCCCAAATGTTAGAATTATATCTGAGATCAGTATTAGATAAAATGGAGAGGGGAACTCCATGCAACCTAACTATATCTTTAACATACAACCGATAATGTTTATATAGAGACAATGTATCCTGAATAGGAAGAAAATGAGAATATTTATTCAATCAATCAATAATAACCTAGATTTCATTTTTACCTCGAGATGTTTTCAATAATCCTATAATGAATTCTATGGATATATTTTCCAATTTCAACTCTAGCACTGGTAAAGGATGAAGCATCCCTTTTAGTAAATTTTGCTCTGCTTTTACCTATTGAAAAGTCAAACACTACACAAAAAAGTCAACAATATCTCTTTTCATTCCATCCCACTAGTACTACTCTTGAAGATCTCAATATATCTTAGTAATGTTAAGAATAACTTAAAATGGAGAACTATGAGCATTATATAACAAATTATTTTTCAACTGTGAATAACAAAGAACACATAATCTCTTCCCAAATATAAAAATACAATCATTATCAATGTTAAAATCAGGAAACATACCCATCTGAACCAACTATACCATTTTCTGCAACTCACTATCTTCATTCTGTTCTTTCTTAATTCTTTCTATTAGAGATGATTGCACTAACACCTAAAAAATCAGAGAAATTTCATGAACCATCAACTTCTACGCCAAATTCCATCAAATCCTTAATAAATGGAACATGTTACAAATGTAACATGGTTAATGTATCATTACTCTTTCGAATCAAAAAATCAGGTACTTTATTTTCCTTTCCCAGATGGTAATGGATCGTGCAATCATAATCCTTGATTAATTCCCCCCATCACATCTTTCTCATTTTCATTTATTTCTGAGTAAATATATACTTCAAACTTTTTTGTTCAGTATATATTTCACATTTTTATCCATATAGATGATTCATCCAAATATTTAAAGAAAAAAATAGGAGATAAGTCCAAATAATGTGTAGGGTAATTTAACTCATAATGATTCAACTGACGTGAATCATAATAAATTACATGATCCCTCTACATTAAGACACAATGAATTCCTTTCAACGATAAATCACTATAGATAACAAATTCATCATTCATGGAAATAATTTACAAATCTGAAAGAATCACCAATAAACTTTTCAATTCCTAATAAAATTCAACACATTATTTTTTCCAATTGAACATAACAACATTTAGAGTTAACATAGATATTGGGCTAGTTAATTGTGAAAAAATTTCAACAAACCTCCAATAATAACATGCTAATCCAAGAAAACAACTGATCTTTGTGATATTGGTAGTTCTTGTCCATTATTGAATAACTCTTTTTACTAGGATCAACAATTATACCATTTTTTTGAAAAATGTGACCAAGGAAAGAAATTTCTTGTAACCAAAACTCACAATTAATGAATTTCCAATATATATTATTTTATTTTAATGATTGAAAGACAACCATTAAATGACTTACATGTTCCTCTTTACTTTTGGAATAAACGAAGATATCATCAATGAACACAACCACAATATTATTTAGTAAGTCACAAAAAGATCTATTCATAATATCCATGAATACATAAAGTGCATTGGTTATGCCAAATGGAATAAATAAAAATTCATAATTTCCATATCTAGTACGAAACACAGTCTTTGGAATGTCTTATTTTTTTACTTTCAACTAATGGTACCATGACCTCAGGTCAATCTTTAAAAAATACTAAAATATCTAGAGTTGATCAAACATATCATTAATACGAGTCAATGTATACATGTTCTTTATAATGATGGTATTCAATGCTCTATAATCAATGAAAAATCTCACTAAACCATCTTAATTTTTTTAAACAGGATAGGTAACCCTATGGTGATGTGATAGGTTGAATGAAAGTTTTATCTAATAACTCTTGAAATTGATTCTTTAACTCTAAAAGCTCAATTTGAGCCATTCGATATTGGGGTTTAGAAATTGGCATAACATCAAGATCTATGTCATCAGTAAATTCAACTTCCCGATATGGTATTATACTAGTAAAATAATCATGAAAAACATCAAGATAATCATTTACCATTGGAAAATCATTAATAAGAACAGTTCCTTTGTTATCAACAATATGTTCAAGGTATCATTCATTTCCTTATTTTACTAGTTTCTCAGATTTCTGAAATATTATCAAAATTAATGGTTAATGCTTGAACACAAACTGAAATTATTTTTGGAAAGAAACCAATTTATCAGTGTAGTAAATCTTAAAATGGTAAATTAAAATCCAATCCATACCCAAAATAACATCGAACTCTACTAGAGGGAAAACCTTATGGTTTGCACGAAGAATCTTTTTTCACACAAGGACAAGAAGGTTGTTATAATTTCTTTATATCTAAACATTTCCTCCTGGTGTTTTTACCATATGGTCAGGAATCATATATTGAGATGGAATTTGAAATTTAATAGAAAACATCTAATAAATTAAAGAGTGTGTAGACATTGAATAAAACAAAAAATCGGCATAATCTGAATAAACAAACAGTGTACCTGATGCTACCTCATTTGATGGCCCAACACCTGCTGAAGTAGTTGAAAAATATTTCACCACCACTTTTTTGCTTGTATTCTGACTGCTTTCCTTCATTTGAGTTCTTAGTTGGAAACTCATTTGCATAATGAAACATTTCATTGAACTTAATACATTTCATGTACTGTAAATCTGATTTTGTATTACCATTACCCAGATCATTTTTAGTGCAATTACGAGCATTATCCCCCATTTTAATACATCGGTTGCACTTACTAGAATACAAAAGTAAATCCCCAGCGTGATTTGTGCCACAATTTTCATAAACTGTAAACTTCTATTTCTTAACATTAGGATTTTTGAAGAGTTCATCCCTTTCGTCTGCCACCTCAACCTCTTATTCTGTAGTTTTTAAAAGAACACTTGATAATCTGCAAATTCCATTTCCACATTCTTTGCACATAGAACAAGTTTTTCACGACATTCAAAATCATGAAAAGATAAATACCTTCTATACATTGGATTTAATACAAAGTAAAATGATTGATTTTTCTATGAAGATATCATATAAAATTTGAAGCATTTATGTCCAGTCAAGGGAATTTTTCTTCATAAGTAGCCACTGAGTCATATTCCTACCTCAATTCCAATAATTGTTTTTCTATCCTAAGATGAACCACCATAATAAACCATTTCTCACGAAACATAACATTGAATTCATCATAATCAAGAGCACTAATCTTCTCACTATCCTTGATATTTTTCACCATCGACCACCCCTGACCGACTTCACCTTCAATATAGTAAACAAGAAGAATAATCTTTTGATCTTCTGAACACCCCACGACATCAAAAATATTATCTAGTTATTTAATCCACCCTTCATCTAGAACATGGTTAGATGATTCTATGAATGATGGGTTATGTTTCGTGATGAATTGATCCACTACAAACATGTCCCTATGTGGTTTATTTTTTATATCATGTCCATGGATACCACCACCATTTATAGTTTCAGTCAATTGTGCCATCACTGCATTAAAATGTTGAGTTCCGATTCTGATAATCTCAGGTTGCTGATTTGGAAGGTTGCCTTCCTCCTAATGTCATCCCATCTTTGCTACCATGTTTCCTCTATGGAAAAACATTCCAAACACATAAATATATTTATTAAAGCAACATGGTAATCAGTAAATGTTATATCATTTCAATATTAATGTAAATTAATTTATGGATATTAATTTAACAATACCCTAACTATTAATGTTGTCTAAACTGACATCTGATACTAACAATAAGGCCCCAGCCTTGAACATTAAAAAATTGAATTAATTTTATAATTCAAATTGAGGATCTTTTACAGTTTAGAGTTTCAGAAAATTAGGCCATAACTATTACATTAAATCTCAAATATTACAAAATAGACACATCTACTCAGTATCCATTTTTTTCATAAAATAAAAACTCTTGAAAAAAGATTCATTTCGAGTTCCACATTTCAGACATCATGAATATTTTTATTATCCCATCCTTGACAATATTCAACATTAGGTCTTATGAATTTTTTTTAAAAAATATGGGATGTGTATAAAAGTCTCAGTATGGATTATAAAATAATGAAAGAAAAATTTATTGCATCAATACATACTAATCAATAAAAGCACAGTTTTAAAACTATAACATACCACACTAGATAATAATATTTATGAATAAGAAATGGAAATCACAAATCATAAAGGTAACTTGTGGAATCTATATCATACTTAAAATTCACCTATCACATTTATACAGGGAGTTACATTTGGAATACCCATCACAATATATTACATAAATCTCTCAGGAGAAACATTTATGTTTACATCTGTCACATTACCCAATTCATTAGAGATCTCTCTCAAGCTCACCCCTAGTTTATTACAGATCCACCAGTATATGTAAACAATGCCCACAAACCATGACATATTCATAACACATAAAACAATCATAATAGAAAGATAACATTTCCACATTACAATCACAATATATCGTTTAAATATATTGAAATTATAAATCCATTATCAAAATAATTTTCAATAAAAAAATATGTAAAATTGTATGTGGAAATTTTTTCCCTTTTAAAAACACTACGACTTGTAGTGGATTCCAAATATCAAATAATTCTCATAGCAGTAGAATGGTCATTGTCACCATGTACATTAAAAATAATTTTTTTTATTAGTTTAGTAAAATTCTTAGTAGAGACAATATTCTATTTGAATGAAATGAAAATAAAAGGGGTTTACACACTGTATAAAACTAAGTTGTCAATAAATGAAAATTTTCTCAATGAATGGAGACTGAGACTGAATCCCTTAAAACATGTACAAATTGACATGTTCATTCTTTAATATCCTGAATAATAAAATAAAATTAATTTATACTTGATAAATAACCTTTTTAATGATTATTATTTCATTTTATATTAATTATTACCACTATATAGAGATTACAAAAATCATTAATGTTAATAATGGTCGTTTTGTCGATATTTGGTACTTGAATAAAAACTAAACTTCTTATAATTACCAGATTTCCATGTGGTAAAAAATACATTATCTCAATAATGATATTCATGATTTTGATATAATATATATCATATATATGTAGTATATATATGTATTTATAATAGTACATAACATTTGGAGAGAAGATATGAAATTTACCGTTCATGGAGATGGTAAGACGTACGTACGCCTGAACGCTGCTTGCATTTCATTTTTGTATTTAATGGAATGAAAACATAATGGTAGATTGGTATATTATAATTACAGTATAATACCATTTATAAATTCATTAATTCATTACTTTATACATTCCATGTATTGAATAAACGAGTCATATCACTTTTAGGGGGTGGTTGTCCGCACTTCCTCAAATGAAATTATCATATTTACCCATTATGGAAACCATAATGGAATTCTATAATTAAAAAATAAATATGTTTAGAGAAAATAAAAATATAATATATATCTCATATAAATAAAGTTACATTATAATGGTCACCATGATAGGCGGTAGGAGATAATCGAACAATCATCGTTTTATGAGGCAATAGTTCATCGTACCCATAAACAATATGTTCATATCCATTAGATAGAGGTGTGTGTTCGTGTAGTTTGAATAATTCTTATAAAAAACCTAGTATATTGGAGATACATGTTAATTTATGTAAATAAATAATAATAAGAGCATAGAGAGTGGAGAAGTAAAATAAAAGAAGAGAACATGAGGGAAGATGTTACAATTAAGTCGGGTAACTCTCTTTGGATTGAACCAAAAGGCTTTCATGAAGAGAATTATTACTATGCTAAGGATTCTAGGACGAATATAAGGATATTGAGAGAGTATTTTATTAGTGTTTGGATGATCCAAGAGGCATGATAGGTGTGAGAAAGGGTTATAGGTGATGGATTTTTATAAGGGGGAGGAGGGGCTTTTAGGAATGATTGAAAATATTATTTTATTATATAATGATATTTAGATTCTAAAAGTCAAAAATTTATATAATTAAAATATAAGGTGTATATAAGTCTATATAAAATCATCAAATAATAATTTCATAGGTTTTGGATATTTTTTATTCCTTACATTTTTTGTTTAACACTACATTAACATTTTTAACTTTTACCATGCCTTCTTATATATTCATACAATATGGGTAATATATTTATAATAGACTTCTATGAGACAAAAAATGGGTCATTAATTACATTTTTAACATCATATATGTCATTTTTATGATGATTTTACTTTTATTATTATTTTATCATTTAATAAAATATTGATTGATTTAAAAATTCTTTTATGTCAATTATAAAACTATTTAAATCATGTATTTTTAAAAAATCTAATCCAATCAGATTATTTCGAAAAACACTCATTAATTAAAATATAAAAATTCATAATAATCTATAAAATTATTGTATGGTATAAAATGGTTCAATATGATTTTTTTAATATTTATAATATCAATAATTTGAATCCTTTATTAATGAAGAAATTAATGTGTCACCATTCTTTCATAATAAAATTTATTTACTTAATAACTAAAAATTATAAATAAAATACCATGGTATATTAAATAGTTTTCTCTTTCCAAACAATACTTATTGTTGAATAGATAACATATATAACCCCATATAAATTTTTTTTAAAAATATTCAGGTTTATGTTATTTTTGTCCTTACATTAAATTAATTAATATAAAATGTCATTATCAGTTCAATGTGGATCCATGGGGTCCCCAAATTTAACCAAGGATTCCAATGGTCAGAAATTTATCATACAATAGGGTTACGACAAGTATATGGTTATTTTAGTATTATTATAATTTATTTTTCACCCTTATTTTCCATATTTACCATTAAACCATGGTCAATACAATATTTACTGAAGTAAATAATCATAATTTCTAAAAATAAAAGTTAACTGTTTAAAAATTTGGACCTCCATATTCCAAATAAATAAAAGATAAATTAAATATATTCAAATTAAAGGGTAAAAATTTAATGATTTCAAAATAATGTATAGATTTTGTAATATTTTTTATTTACATATTTAATATATCACATTTTATAAACGAAATTAATAAAAATTAATAGATATGTAAAAAATATAATTTAAATTCACATTCCAATAATGTTTTTCAATTGGTACTAAATAAAAAAAATACCAATAGTTTACGAATGTTATTTTGCATGAAAATTGTTTTTATATGTTAGGTGTTATTTATTAATTTCTAATAAATATTGTACGTATTGTTTAATAAAATTCATTTTATATTCTTAATCAGAGTTATTATATTAGTTAATAGGGTCAAATATAATTTTACATAGAAAATATGTTACCCTGATAACACTGAGTTACCATAATAATGGGTAAAATATTGTAAAATCAAATACTGAGGGGAAAAATAAAGAACATAATGTAGATATTATGATCAATTTTTTTTAATGCCTCATAAGCATAAAAAATAATTTATTAAAGGATAAATATTCTTTATAGTACCATAAAAATTTAAATTCCAAATGGTGAACATGTTTGTTTCATCGTTAATTGTCAATAAACATGTTATTCAACCACAATGGTTGATTGTGATCGTTGGGTAATGAAACAGTGAATCATCCCTCTTAGGGTCATCCATGGAATTGCTGAATAACCTAATTAATTTGGGGGATCACCATGAAAATCATAGTAATGTAGTTTTTCTCCTAATTTAGGGAAGGATAAGGAAAAGGAAATGAGTGAATTCAACAGTGTATGCTTGGGAATGGATTTCAAACAATTATCATGGATGATACCTCATTTATACCATCCATGAGAAATTATATAGAAATTATATTCATTTAATTTTTTCTTTATGACATCTGGTAAAATTGAATATGATTACAAATCATTTTCCTCATCACCCAAAATGAATTCTTCTTTTATGTTTGACTATAATTATTTTCAAAGTAATTAACATTTATTTTTTTATTTTCTCCTTAATGTTATAAATTTATGTTTTATTTATAAATTATCATATAATATTATATGAATAATTAAATATTATCCTCCTAATTACATTGCTTTGAGTTTTTCCAATTTCATACATTAGGACTACCCAATGTAATGGTTATAAGATATCTCTATATCCTATGAAATGATATGACCAAAAAGTAAAAGACTATCCTTTTCAAAAATTTATGTCATAATTTACATCATACACATATATTACCATATTATATTTCATAATTTTTTAAGGAATACCAAAATTTGTCTTTAATAACAATTAATAGATGATTATTTTAATAAATTTCACTACATACTATATCATATACATTTACTCAATAAAACAAGATACAACATTACTTATAGATATTTTAATATAAATTCCTAGATAGGTAATATAATTTCATATGATACTTCCTATTAATATCCATCCAAAATCCCTTTAATATAAAATCAATCAAAATATAATGTTTCTCTACGATCCTGTTTAAAATAAATATTCATCAAGTAAATCATAAAGGGGACCCCATGGTACGTTATACAATTAATAAAAAAACCAATTTCTAAATTTTTAAATGTATGACAATATTTTTATTTAGAAAAAAATCAACATTACTCAACATATAAATGGGATTAATGTGATATTCATAAAAAATATCATTATACTATTAAATACATCTTCAATTTTATTAAATTATACATTTATATATGATCTATTTATCCCAAAAATCTATCAACCATGATACATGGATATTTAAATCCCTTATATCTATTCGGTGTTTTTAATTCTA
Organism: Viscum album; assembly: GCA_963277665.1. Lineage (NCBI taxonomy): Eukaryota > Viridiplantae > Streptophyta > Magnoliopsida > Santalales > Viscaceae > Viscum > Viscum album. The sequence goes on along the minus strand of OY728142.1, from coordinate 1,874,513,889 downwards.
TGAAAATAGATTGATCATAATGATAGATACATTCTATATTAGACATAATGATAGATGGGAAAATAATATACACATAAACAAATTGTTAATAAAATATTCCTAATTATGTCTATATTGTCATTTACTAGTTCATTTAATCCCAATTGAGGGACCATTTGAAACACTATTCATAATTGAGGATTAATCCTATTGACGTTAATCCCCAACAAAGATATTAATAGATACATAACCAGACACTCCATATATTATATCACCAAAGACATATAGATTTAAAATATAAACGAATGAATTTTCTCAATATATTAACCTTCAAACATTTGGTATGATGGAATAGAAACATGATTCAATCACACCTAGTAAACCATGTATATATTATTTAGACATTCCGTGTGGTATATGTTGGGGGATGTTTCAGATAATCCATAACTTATGCCTTATGTATGTATTTTATATATCATTAAAAAATCATATCAATGTTAACCATATCTTTTTCTCACATCCTATAATACACAATGATGAACATATATTATGGGTATCTCAATATCATACTATGATAGGATACTTATAATTTCAATGAATATAATATATAGAGACATTATGAAATATTAATAATAATCACACACTCTATTATACAATATGATAAATTTTATGGACAAAAAACCCCATTCAATTATAATTAACAAAACAAAAAATAAGGTAAAGTTAAATAAAATTTTATATTATATAAAACAAGGGAGGAATTTTGTTCCATGATTATTTTTCTGGTGCTTTTTTTTTTTGGGAGCACATCCACATGAGCATTGTTCTAATTTAATGGTGACAACCCTATGGTCTCATGTCTCTAAAGTTCAATGGAGGGTGGAATCCTCCACTACGATTGTGATTTGGGATCCTTAACATGAATGAGATGATGGTATATCATATCACACTTCCACGGATCCCTCCTTGTATCTTGGCACCTATTATGAGTCAACCATACTGATCTAATTGTAGATAAAGAACCTTATTCCTGAAAACATTTTACTACCTTCAATTGATACATATTCTATATATAGATGATACATGGTTTGCACCTTTTAGTAGGATATGAATACATTTTAAACTTTGTTGGATATATTGAAATTTCATATAAATGTAAAATGTGTGTGTTTTTCATGTAATAAAGCATGTCTCACTCAAAAAACCAACGAATACAATGATCAACCTGAATAATCTTATACTGAGTGCATATTACATTGTAGGATCATCTATTAAGAAATCATTTTTTCAGTTGGTTTTTATAATTATAATATACTATTGTGAATCCCACATATTCTGATTAATTATTTTTCAAAATTTGACATCATGGTTATGATACAGTAAATTTTTAAAATTTATATTATTATTTATCATAGTCAAAAGTCATCTGAGATGATTTTATATATTTTTTAATGAAAAGGGTATGGGTACTATGTAGAAAACAAATTAATATTTTCAAAGTCTTACTCATGAACTGAAAATGTTTCGAGGACAATGATGATTATGGGGTTCATAATGAGAAATTAATTCATTGAATGAATTTTATTCACATCAAGAATGGGAAATCTTTATTTTCTTCACCATGGTTGTGAATTTTTTAATGTAGATGTAAACCAGAGGATTTATATCAAGGATTTTTTAATTATGCTGTTAATATTTTAGACCATAAGGCTATTATGTGTTTCAATATCGAGTAATCATCTCATTAGAATTCATTTTCTCTCTCAAAACCTAGGGATGAATCATATGATTTTTTTTGGATTTCACTTTTCAAATCTTAGCATATTAGTTTTATAATATCATGATTGGTTAGTTATATTCGATTGGAAATTGGGATTGTTTTATAGTTGTTAACCTCATATCTATGTGAATTGGTAGTGGTGTTGTGCAATATATTGGGATCTATAATCATAATATAATGATTCTCTAATAGTTTATATTTGTATTGTTCTTGTATTCTAGAGGTTAGATGTTTTGGGTTGGGGTGTTTCATTTCTGAACATATAGAGAATTATTTTAATTTTCATACTTATTTTTCTAGAGTATGTGTATCCCATCATGGTTTGTTTGAGACCTGAGTTTGGAATAAGTTGATCCTTTTCCTGCATCTGATTGTTTATCCATGAATTGTTCTTATTTGATGAATGATTATAAAAATTATTTTTATGAATAATTAATTTATTTGTGTTTAATGGTATTTATGAAAATATTTTTTTCACTTAGTCTAAGAGATAAATAGTTATTTTAAAATCCTAGTTAAATGGATTGTGAAATGGGTTTTCCAAAAAAACCAAATAAATGGGTTTTTTTATTTTTAGAAACAATCATAGGCCTTTTGAAATATATTTTAAATGTACCACACCTGGGATCCATCCTGTGTTTTTTATGGTGTACCAATGGCCTCAACTATTTTTATTAGAGTGGGTTCACATTCTATGGTGTTAATCCATTATTGTTCTTTAGAAACATCATGTACATAATGTTTTTAACATGTTTAGGGGTTTACTATTTAATGTTTTATTCTACTCCCTAGTCATTATGAATGTGTATAATGGAATTGATGTGTGCCATAGAAATTAAGGTAAGAGTAATCTATTTAGGAGGACTTATATTATATGTTAGGACAAATAGGGGCGTATATACCCTGAGAGGGAGGGGGAATCAGGGTATGAATATTATTTTTCAAAATTCGTCCTCCCCCACTATATCATGACCTCTTTATTAGAAGGGTAACATTGTAATCTCTTTTGTCTTTATTATGATCACTTCTTTTCTTCTTTATCTGATGATGATGCTTTGAATGCAACGCAGGGAAGAAACCAAGAAGACACAAGGATTTTTACAGGGTTCACCCTCACTGGGCTACATCCATGGAGCCTACAACAGTGATGTGTTGTTGTACCAAATCCACTAAATCTCACTACTAATTTACATTTTTTAGGCTAGATCACTTCTATGTCCAAGCTCACTGGCTTTACAAAGTGTAGGGTTAGATCACTACTTCCCCAAAGGTCACTCCCTATTTGTCTCTCTTGGGCTCACTACTGGTGGAGAAGATCACCTTCTTCCTGTTCATTTTCTCCATGCTACGGAAAGGATCCACTCACAGTTTAATGAGTTATATTTCTCTTCATTAACAAAAATAAAATCTGCATCTTTAACTGTTGACAGATGCACTTTTGATGTACAATTTTCACTCGTAGTTGAATCTTACTTTACAATAGATGTGCTGGGAAACCACAAATTTTATGAGTAGAACTTACTGCACCTTGCGTGAAATTCCCTTGTCTTTCATAAAATACAATTTTTTAGAAACACCACTTTTACACACAACTATTTTTTTTACATGCAACCACTTTTATTTTTATGAGCAGCCTCTACACTGCCTTGCGCGTAATTTTTTGTTCCTGTGTGAAATTTAGTTTTTGAAAAACAATTCCTTCTACAGACAATCTTGTTGTTTTTGCACAAATCATTCGTGCACTCCAATTTCATTAACTAGAGCTTTGATACTCTCTAAGTATTGAGATCTATGAAATAGAGGGGCCACTTCATATTTATAGGCAAAATTGACCCCACGTGAAAAAACCTCAATGAGCGCGTAATCCACTTCGGGTGCGAAAAAAAATATTCTGTGCAACACCATTTTTCACGAACTTCTCTAATATTTTACACACCTCATGAAATTTCCAATTTTCTATATTCAGACCTCAAAACACCTCTTGCGCAAAAAAATCTTCCCGCTATTTTGCACATCCCCTTACTTTTTCGCGCACTGGGAAAATATTACGCGCAACACTTTATTTTTCCATGCACTATGCTAATATTTCACTCACCACGCTGTTCTATCATGCGCCACTATATTTTTTGCACACCACAATGATTTTTTGCAATCCTACCTTTTCCGAAAACACATCTCTCCATTTTCTATATTTAGGCCCAAAAATTCGACAAACACTAGAAAATGGTTCCACCTTGTATCTGCTCTTTTTATACCACCTCTAGATCATCCATTCCTATTTCAAGGTTCATTAGTCAATATTGGATTGTTGAAAACATCCCTTGAACCTGAAAAATCACTATGTAAATCCCCTTTGTCAACACACTCATTCATCATGGTCTTCTTTGTCAACAAACACAACATGGAGGCCCACATTGTCAACAAACACAATCACCTAAAAAATGATGTATTGATGCCTTGAAGGATTTATTACCTAAATTATCATTAGAATTATTTAATTTTCTTGTTGTATTTGAACTATTTAGTTTAAGGAGAAATAAAATACCTAGTTTCGTTCATATTAATAATATTTATCTCACTCCATACATTCTCTCTTAGGGCGTGTTGAAAATTTTCATTCTTATGACAAAGGAAGGTGGAAGGAATATCAGTGTGGAGATGAGGTTTCTATCATCCATGTATGTGTAGCTAGAGTTGATATGGTTGAAAACCTCCAATATATTACATGGATTATAATTGGATTTTCCCTATCAACATTCATTTGGCTTTTTGGGAATTTTTTTGGATTTAATCAGTCTTATTTAGGGTTATATTACTAATAGTGGTCATATTTTATTTGAAATATTTACTCAACTAAATATTTATTTACATTTAACACACACATATATATAACCATTATCTTGTTCATTTATGGGTGAAATAATACATCTTTTAACATTTTGATTCTCGGTTACTTATATCTAGACATATTGGTTTTTGGAACCCCATCGAGTCAAACAATGTTTGGGTCTAGAACATAGTTAGATGGGTTTTCTAGGAATGTGTTTGATAACTCTATATCAAAAAATGGTTATTCTTATTGTGAGTAATTTGGTTGACATGATATAAGATTTTTATGACATGAGAGTAGGCTGTATTGAATTTTTGGACAACTCATTCCATGATTATCATTATGTCACCAGAGCATGTTGTGTTGTGTGTCTCCTAAATTGTCTTTCGACCACAAAATTACCTTCTTCATATGGGTTTCAACATAAAACATAGATTATCCTTTTTTATTATTATTCGACTATAATTTGGTGTCTTTTAATATGACTATTAGACATATTTCAAGGGTTCCATGGGTGGTTGTAATGAGACGTGTTCCTCAAGAAAATCCACATTTGGATTAGAATATTTTAGAAGATACCATTTATGTTGTTATATTCATAGACTATAGTTTACTTTGGGTTCCAAATTAGGATATTGATATGTAACTATATGCTATTAATGAATTATAATTATCCAAAGAGTTCTTATAGTAGAAACCCAAATTTTTTAGTGTTATGGGTGAATCCCATGTGTTAGAGGACTAGATGTACAAGATTGATGAGCTCGTGCAATTATTTGACACACTTGAGATTATCAAGTTGAAATATAAAAAATTCATAATCAAGTGTCCCAAAAATGGTTATTGGATTCTATATTATAGAAAACATTGTAGACGTTTTTGAATTATAATGGTTTCATGTTGATATTGATTAAATTGTTATGCATAGAGTCTTTGAAGATAGAAATGTCATTGAAGTTCCTCCCTATGTAGAATGGGGAGAACTTAGTGTTGGAGTTAAATAATAAGATGCATATATTTTTTATTTTTAAATGGGAATGGTGAGGATTAATAAATTAAATTCTCAAAATAGCATTAGTTATTGAAACTAGATGTATGTTCACTGACATAAATATTGAACCATTCTACCAACCTTGAGAATGTTGATATGGGTATAATGGATAAAATAGATTTGGTAGGAAATATTTTAAACTTTTACACTTCAACCCAACCTTGTCAATTATTAAATTTTGTAGAAGAACTAAATAATAAATGGATGGAAAATATTATGGGTGGTTAAGTTGTTTCTTAACCACATTCATCCTCAGTACAATCATTATAAGCAAGTAGAGTACCCATATATTTTTTATTAGTATTGGAAGGAAGGGAAAACCAAAATAATATTCCTCATACTGAAAAATATATGTAATGCTTGATTACATCATGTATATATCTATAGTTTCTACATGGATATATCAATTCCTTCATTATAGTTATCAATCGATAAAAAAAAATTCATTAGATCATAGTAATATGTTTCCCTGTCTATAGGGCTTCAGCCACATATATATATAGTTAATAATATTAAAAATGTGGATGTGATTCTAGGGGAGGATGATGTGGGTGTAGTTATAGTGATAGTTACAATATTTGATGAATAATATATATAAATTTACTTATTTTATATAGGTTCCTCATAATAATTTATCTATGCTCATTCAATTGAAGTTAAGAATTTTCTAATAAAGATAATATAAATTGTTATCGATATGGTAAAACTTCTTGGAAATAGGAAATATATGTTGTTATGACATGACTTATGTTATCTATTAATATCTTATGTAGAGATTTTCTGGGATTTTGTAGTTTTCTCTATTGATCTATTTGGCATCATTAGTATAATATATTGTCTAGTTTCTATCATGTTGAGATTAGTTGTTATGAATGATGTGTGTTATTAAATTCTTAGAATAGGTTATATCATGTGATTAAAGGAGAGTGGGATATATTTTTTGATCACAAATGACCATAATTCATTGAACATATGAATTTTATGTGTAAATTTGTATTGAGATCAATGAAATTTATTCTATTATAAATCAACCCCTAGGTTACAGGTGGTTCACTAATTCCTTCCAAAAATAATATTCCATTCATTGTCCAAAAATGGATGTAGAGTTCTTGAGTGATGTAGTTATTGGAACATAGACTATTTCTATACCATCCTATGAAATATATATTGAGAATGTAAAAAACCTCAATATAAAGTGGGATGATAGAGAATTGTTTTTTCAACCATATGTTATTCTACCAGAAGACCACATTATATTTTCCAAGAGGACTAATTGTTCAAATCATTTGAGAATGGATTATAGTAAGTCAAATAGGATCACTATTAATAATAAGTACCCTTTTACCTATGTGGAAGACCTTCTTTTTGGGTTAAAGGGGCTGAATTGGTTTATTAAAATTGATCTTCACTCTGGTTTTCAGCAAATTTGGGTTTAAGGGTTTGATATTTCAAAGTCCATTTTTTGGATAATGTTGAACCATTATGAATATAATCTAATTCAATTTTTTATAACTAGTGATTATATACATTTTTTAAATTTTTTGAATTCGATATTCAATTAGCTTATCAATAAGTTGTTAATGAATTTTTTTGATTAAATATATCTTCTTTCAAGATCCAAGAGTGAGCATGAGAGAAATATAAATATGGTTTTGAATATCATATGTAGTCATCAACATTATATAATTCTATCATAAGTCAGTTTCTAGATCCAAAAAATGACTTTCTCAACAATCTTTTTACTGTGTCTTACTTATCGATAATGAGAAGTTGATTGATCTATTCCTAAGGGTGTAGAAATGACGCATCATTGAGATATGAATTATTCATGGACTAGAATTATATTATCGGATGTTCAACAAAGATTACAAAATATTTATATCCCCATTGACTTCAATTAGAAATACATTGAAGGAGTTCATATGGGATATATAATTTCATACTTATTTGTATATGTTGATACAACATCAAACATATTATCTGATTTTGATCTTTCCTAAGCCTCATAAGGGTTATGTGGAATACTCTAAATATTTTAGTTTTTGTCTAGGTGACATGATTATAAAGGATGATACTGTAATGTCCTATGAATCTATACAACTTAAACCATATTTGAAAAATTTACCTTACAATTGATTTGTATCATTCTAATGTTATACACACACAAATATGTTAATGGAATGAACATTATGAGGATACATTCATGTACATTTATAATCACAAGGGTTTTATCTATATATATTATCATAAGGAAATGAATATCACGTATATGTGGCCGGAGAAATATATTAATAAATTTTTTTTGACATGTTCTACACACCATGGAATGGTAATGTAATCACGAACAATATTTATTGGAAACTACCACAATATTATATATTGGAATCAATGGTTGTGTGTAACCTTATGGGTATCATCACTCCAGTGCATCTACATGCACGTGAGGATGATCCATATACGCATATTACCAAGGATTATCCATCATTAGAGCTACTTAAATCTATTCTTTGGGTTCAATATTATTATTATGAGTTTAATTAAATCAAGAACCATTTTATGGTTGGTAGATCATTTATGGTTGGTCACTAACTTTTTATTTAATTATCAACTATAGGGATCAATTTTTCCTCTAATCATATATTATGATTATTGTGTTCTTTGATTATCATAGATAGTACAGTCCGTTCATCCACAAATTATAATAATGTATTATGAAATATTTTGGTGTTCATTATGTCCATCTTTGAATTGTGACATCACGAATTATGTGTCCCACTTATACACCTTATCATAGATAAATGAAAAGATGCAAAATACATTTGTACTACTCAATCCTCTTAGAGTTACTATTAAGAAATGGGATGACATGTCCATGGAATAATGTTTGGATTACCATGTACTTCATGAGGAAATAAATCAAACAAGGAGATGATTTGTCGATTGATGAAACCATCTATGTTTTTAAAAAAATTATTGAAACTTAAAATATTGATGATCTCTACAAGGTAAACATGAAGAAGATCATGATATTTAATGGGGTTCCATATTTTATTTTCTAATATAGATATCTGAGGTATACATAATGATTTTATAAGATTATTTAGGTGGCTCTAAGGAATCAGGTCATATTGATCACAACAAACCTTCCACATATAGAGAGTCCATTATACCATTCATCATAGATCATATTTGGTAATATCTACATATAAATCATGTATTTTTATTGAATAATGGAATATAAATATGTGACTAGTTTATTTTGATTATAATATAAAGCTCTTGTGATTAATAAGAATGGAAGCATTTGAGGCTCTGTATAGTTTCTCTTGTAGATCACCTATTTGTTGGGAAGAACTAGGCCATTCCTCTATATTGGGACAATGTATATTTTAGAAGATATCAGGGCAGATTCGATATATAGATAAATTATAATTTATATTATTGTAAGTAGAAATATTATAAGGATCATTGACATCATGAATAATTGTTTACCAATGGTGGTTAAGTTTTTTTAAATGTTCCATAGTGGATGGGTCACTATCATCAGGGGAAATTGGGAATATTAGATCTGAGAGATATTGGAAAATTCGATATCATTGAGTCTCATGTAATGGTTTCTTATCTATAATAGGTAAAAGCATAGTTGATAGGTATTTATTATTTAATTAACACATCAAGTCTCATGGAGTATCTCCCCAATCCATCCCATGTTCTGTGTATCATGGATATTTAATTGGATCTCGATGTTAAAATTGAGGAGATATTAGTGGAAATTTTGAATTCTATAATGAAATTCATGTGGGATATGTATACACATATAGTCAATGTTTTTTGGTGGAAAAAATAAAATTATCAAGAGACTTGTCAACACGAATCGATGGTAAAGGACGAGTGGCCTACACTCCATCTATATCATTATTTTTCAACATCTCTACATAGGGATAAAATATACTATGGTGGAGAGAATTAAGATTTTATTGTTAATTAACACTATATATTATATATTTTTTTGTGTTTTTAGGGTATCATGAAATTTGATATGATTCCTATGTTTTTATAATGAATGATATATAGGTGTCGGTTTCAAAATAATTTCATAAATTGAATCTTTAATTCAACAAATGAACATATTTATTGGTAGAATATATGGGATGACTAATTGGAGTTATGAAATAAATGGAATGAATTATATTCATGTAATTAATATGTATTATATTTTTTATTCACCTACATGAATCCATTATTTACATATAAGAAACCGAGGAGAATCATGTATTGAATAGGTGGATTATGATGTCGATTTTATATTTAAAGAGGAATTTTATACATTTTAATACCAACTATTCCTATCACACAAGTTATTATTCCTATACCAGACTCTAGGGATCACCCATGTTATATTGGGTATATTTATTTCTTTAAGTATTCTCCAATTAAAATTTTTATCTCCTACTTTATTAGTAATTCTTATCATATACGTTCGATCATTCTCAACCTATTATACTCATTTCATTGGAAATTAAAATTGGTTTTTGGGTTGTTTTATGGAGTATATGATCATTTGAGGATGATTGTATAATACCATAATTATCTGTTTTTCTCTTGTGTTTAAATTCCCATATGTACTTGGTTGTGGTGTGGTGGATGGTTATATTGATGGAATCCTTTCATTGTTTATTCCTCTATTTAGGGTGTGTGTGGATCTCATCCTAGTTCTTTTTAAATCCATGTTTGATGTAGGTGACTCTATATCTTAAATAATATTTTGAAACATAAATTAGTGTGATTTCATAAATTTATTTATAATTTTTGGATTGACTGACTCATTTCGGTATTACAAAATGGTTTTTGGAAGAATATGGATTTCAAATAGTTTTGGTAAAATTAAAATTCATTTTTAATAATTTTTTAAATATATTGTGAAATGGGTTTTAAAATATGGATTTTGATGGAATAATTTGTTTTATGGAGTTTTTTTTTGAATTTTAATGTCAATTGAAATTTATTTGAAGTGTTAAGCACATGATATCCCTCAGTATATAGGTGGGTTGTTTATTATTGGACTTCATCCATCTATATTATAAGGGGGTTAGATTTCATGGATGTTCCTCTATTCATGTGTCACAACTTCATAGGAATAATTATGTGATTTACACATCAATGGTTTCACATTATGTGGTGTTACTCTACTCCATATACATGATAATTTATTATAGGTATGTATATGTAACACTTTGTGGGATCATAAAAAAGTATATTTAGATTACCACCAAAAAAATCTAGTGGGGGTCTGTAAATATGGTATTGACTTATGATTCAAGAAAGGGAACGAAATTATAGAAAATCAAAGAGTTTTATTATAACTAGATGCATGATTCCAGAAAGGATACATTGGGGTGTATTCAATGTAAAACATCAAGTAGTAATGTACAATTGTTAATTTGCATACATTCGGTTTCTTATAAAAACATCCACTATGTTTTTATCATTATACGTTTAGGTTCTTTTATCTTTGGAACCCTAGATTATGAAATATTTCATATCTGGTTATTTTTTTCCAGTTTACCTAAATATATGAAATGAATCTTTTTTATGATGGGTGGAATTTTTCCCTCTTATAATTTTTTTTTGATTCATGGGAGCATGTTTCCATTGTGAGGGGATTGAGAATTTCTATTGGGACTTTTCTGATTCTAACATAGAAAATAGTACGATTTTGTTTCTAGGATGGGATGTGAAAGGAAATATATTCTGAGTCCGTTGTGGATGTCAACATATATTCGCATCATAAATAGGATAATCATAGGTGTAAAATCCCTTATTCATTATTCACATATATTTTCAACACATATTGGTACAATAATAAGATATAATCATATGGGGATGATAATGAATTATATTCTAGTGGGATCCTATAGGATTTATAGATCAATGGGGATTCATCCAATATATGATCATCATATAATTATCTAGAAACTTGTTTGAATCTTGCGGTGACCCCAGAATCGTATGGGACAATGGGTTGGTATGGTGGGATGTCTTTTATACACTATAATGATGATCATTATTTGGATTTTAAACCTTCTGAGTGGGTACTAGAATTATAGTGATAACATTATTGAACCTCAAATAGGTATCCTATGTAACATGCTAAAATACTAGAATAAAAACACATGTAGTTCAAGAGTAAAATTTATGGTTATCTAAAAACCCCACATAAATAAATTTAGAATAATTTTTAAATGACACTAGTGATGTGAATGGTGAAAAAAGGATATATTGTATTAGGAGTACACAGTTGGGATTCTTGAATGATAGGGGGTATAATCTAATTTTCTTTATGTGATGCACCCCAAGATCAACACATGTTTAATCATGTTCTTGTGACTTGGGGAATGCTTCGTTTTTCGCACAATGTAATATATAACATAATATCTTCATATAATGAATATAAAGTCACAAGGGGGAGATAATGAATAATTTTTATTAGGTTATGGATGATGATAGTCAGAATATGTGGAAAATGTCAAATTCTCTTTGCAAGATTCATATCATATTCATCAAAAGGGTTATCATGTGCATATCACATATGAAATCCTATATTCTTAAAAACCCATAAGGGCATATTTTACATCCCGTGATGAGATCACTTTCATGTATCTTAATTTTATTGGACTAGGAATTTATGTTATAGATTTTAATGTATTACACATCATATGTTGATGTTTGGGGCTTACTCATTAAGATGTCAGGACCATGTTAGGATGGGAGGAGAGAATGTTACATTGACCCAATTCTTGATCATCAACAAGGGATTATTGGTGGTAACCCAATTGGATTGAATGGTATAGGCTAAAAGGATGATTTCCAAGTATCAATTGGAATTAAAATATCTTAAACTCCACTTTATTTAAGAATAATAAATCAATACTGATGTAATAGTTTTTAAGCTTATATATAGAAAATAAGGTGACTACCCAAGAAATTTCTTATGTACAATTCATGGTAACAAGGCTCCAAGATACTAGTTGTTTGTATGTTTTTGGAATGATTATTCAAAAATATATTGGATATGGGTCCAATGGTGTTTTAATTTTAAAATTATATGTTTAAAAGAAGGAGCAATCACATGGGATCTAAAAATATTAATTCACGAAAAATTGTACTTACACCAGCACATATATTTTTACAATACATGTCTGATAGAACCTGGATGACCCAAGGATTGAAAAGGGTTGTTTTTACACAATTATTAGTGATATGTGACATATATTTATAATGTACTACCTTTTTATTAAAATTCTCTTCATAAATTTTTTTTCAATGATTATAAAAAAAATAGAAATAATTTGAAGGACCAATGATAGGTAATTTATGCATTTCACTAATCCCAGAGATTCCTAATGAATATGTGGTTGTGCAGAGTCAAGGATGATCGAGCTATAATAGAAACTATCCCTCATCCATAGTTTTATCCTTTAAAATGGGGTGATAGTTAATGATGTAATTATTTTAATTTAATTTCACATAAGACATTGTCTCATTGAAAACATCATTTATAATTTATGATTTTTATTATTGAACATGTATTGAAGTGATGAATAATTATTAATGTAGTTTACTTACCCCTATTTTTTGAAGAATAAATCGTTTACTGGTTGGAGGAAAGCTCAAGGATGTGTGGGTCGTCTAGATTTGATGTCACATATCTCATGAAACTCATTTTTGTGTGAATAATTTAGAGTTTCTTATATTAAAAAAATGTTATGATAATGGCTCCATTATGATTTAGAATTTCTAATGAAACATTAGATTAACTGAAGGGAATGATTCAACATCATCTATCTCTTTAGGTAAATATTTTGTTACAAACATGGATATGGAATTAGATTATGTGAATCTATATGTTGATATTAGGGAAACTGAAGTAATGCCCCAATAGTTAAATACATAAGAAGGAAGGGTAATAATGGATCATCTACATGAACATGTAATATATTTAAATGTATTAATATGTGAATAATTCATGGATCTCAAATTTAAAATTCATGACATTCATGGTGGAGCTCAGTTGTGGATGAATGTTACCTTAAGATATTCACACTTTGAAGTGTAAGATTACAGTCTGGTGATAAAATTAAGGAACGATAAAAAATTGGGCGTTCACATACTATTGGGGATACATGACTTGTTTTGTAATTTATGTAAGGGGGACATGCTAATGCACATTTATGGTATCATTCAGTCTTGAATATATAGAAAACAATTCATACTTTTGTGTAATATTAATCAAAATCTATCACTCATATAGATAAATCATTTAGGATTTCACCTTTCAATATCATTGGAGAATTTCCTTCACTAATTTATGAGAATGTGGTTGTGTATCTAATTATAAAAACCATAAATTTCATATATTTATTATACTCACTAGCTACTGAAATTACTGATCAGTTGTGGGAATAGATCGCATAATGAAAATTTTTATAATCCATTATAGTTATATTATTGGTCATGTGTAAGGATGAAGACAACTATTTTGAGTCTTAATCTATGTCTAGTTGAAACACCAATTTTGGTGAATCAAAATACTAACGTACTTGTAGTATTAATGGATATACCATGATAAGAACATGGTAATACTATGAAAACATTCTGAATTGCACACCTATGGGGAATTTGTGAGGTTTTCATTCTCATGTCGACTAATGGAACAATTAATATCATATATGACATTGAAAAATATTGTTGGTAGTGTCACATGGATTTGTCTAATGAGAGGGGGTCACCTAGGTTGACCTATTAGAAGAATTCTGATGGTAATCAGGAATAATGTGGTCTTATATCATGGGAATTCATAAAAAAATATTATGATTTCCTAGGAGAGTAGAGGGACCTATTTTTTATTTTTAGAGGTCCCTATGAAAAATTATAGACGGGATACTAAGGATCATGCATTCCAATGTGAAGGGTCCCAATAATTATCCTCTAGGGAAGGATGAATGATCTAGGAATACTATTATCCTATCTGATGAGGATTTAGTGATGTCTGTACATCATAATATTTATATACATGAGAATGTGATATTTTCCATTTTATGAGAAAAGTTGTATTTTAAGTGAATAACTATCACGATAAAGATAATTTTTCCCCATGTGAGTGGGGAGTAGATCATCCAAAGACATGGAATTAATAAATTCACCATTGGGATGACTGGGAGGAGAGTTTAAAAACATATCTGAGTTATAATTAATATCTCACTTTAATTGAATAGGAAACCCTTTTATTTATTAGGTTAGATATGTTTCTTATTATGTCTGTGTATATTGGTTGTGGTGAGTTTCCTACATGAGATTTTATATTCAAAGGGACACTAATTTTTGTTATAGATCCATGTGTGTAATGTTATGTGGAATTCTATGGAATTAAATCTAATTATAGTGGTTCCTATGTGAATAAGTAAATCATTATCAAGATTATCTTGGTTTAACTCATCTTTTAATAACATAAATACTATGATTTATTTCCAAATAATGCACCTATAAAACTAGAAATACTAAATCCCTTTTGTAAATTTATAAAAAATCCTATTGAATATTATAATAATACAATGAAAGATGATGTGGATAATGTGTCAGATGTTGATGAAGTGGGTTCCCTTATTTCTTAATTCAATTACTCGATGAGAGTGATGCTGAGTCAAATTGAGGAAATTCCTCCAAACTCCTTCTCCATCCTTGTAATTTATAGGGTTCCATACCCTTACATCCCTCGTGTGACTCTATCAACTTGTAAGTCAATCCATTGATGGTGGAATGCCTCTATAATCTTTTTACATACTAAAGCTATATATAATTGTATATTTTTGTAACATATCACTAACTTTGAATGCTGATTTAGTATTCCACACTTTTATTTTTACATCCTTATAGCATGGTTTTCAGAAACAACCTTTGAGGATGTCACAACTACTTTTTGTGTTCCTCATGATACATGATTTCCCGTAGAGGTTGAGATGGAATTTTATATTCCTAGATTTGAAGGGATAAAATGGTCTGTTGGTCTCTCATTATAATATAGTTAGAGGGATGAATGAAGATCATGTCATTTAATCCATTGAATCATGTTTGGCCTTTATCTTAAGGATTGATTTTATCCTCAACATTTAAGGTGTTAAAATTTACTTCTAAAATTTTGTAATAGTGTATAATGATGCAACCTCTATAGAGGAGTAATAATAAATAATGTTGAAATGTATTTAGAATTAAACCCCAATCAATTTGGATAATATGTGGAACCAAAACAAGAAATGTATGTTTCATAAATAATGGGGTAGATATTTATTTATTGAAAAGAGTGATTCTTATGGAGTCAGTCACTTAAGTGGAGGTTTCAATGATGTAGGAGAAGAAGTATTCCACTTCGGTTGAGGATGGAAAAATATTCAATATCCTTTACCTATATTTAATTTTATTTTTTACATGGTTGATGATGAAAATTTGAATGTTGTGCTGATACTCAATATTGCAATGTATCCCCTCCCCTATGCAAGGATTCTATAAAAGATTCATACCACGCCAGCACTCATAATCTTCATGGATTACCATAATTTTACGTTGGAAGTGGAAAATCCATTATTAGAAATCAGTAAGGATATCTAGGAGATACTATGTATTTATTAGTGGAGTTTATGTAAAAACCTACCAATTAATCAATTTGATTATTTATTGGAATGGATGGGATCTAATATCCACAGGATAGTGAACCTATGGTTCAATAGATTCAACTATTGTACCCTCAAAATCCTATCTCACGACTTCTTGAATGAAGGGGATAATATGGGATAAAAATAGTACCACTTTTCCCAATATAAGAACATCAATGATGGAGTCATGTAACATTATGAATCCACATAATAATTCTCAAAAATTTAATATAAATAATACCATTGATGGGTTAAATTTAGATAAATAAATATGTAAATGGGTAGAGTGAGGGAACAATGGGTTTTTCATGAAGGTGAGGGAGACATGGTGTCATCATTGGTGGAAGAATACAAATATGATATTGGAAATATATATATCGTGGTATCTGAGTTTATACCCTAGCTAAAAGAAGACAATTTTTTTAACATTGTAGTGATATGAAAATGAATCAACCAGAAAATTGAAGTATATAATTGTGTAATCTATCACAAAGGTCGATCCGTAGGTGGTTTTCTGATGGAAATAACTGATAGGCTCTAATATATTGATAAACATCCATATTTTATTGTTAATAAATAATTATATATATTTTTTAGGTTCTTTATGAAAAAAGAACATCTTGATCACATCAATAAACCAAAAAATATAAATTTATATGACTACATTAGTCATTCCTATTATAATTAACAAGTGTGACATAAAATAATTTTCAATTATAAAAGAGATCTACACTGATGTTCATGGGATAGGATTGGAGTATTTGGTCAATCACTATTGGAGACACAAAAATATATTGGAATCAGATGTTGGGGATATATGAATTTTGATACCATTAAAATGTGAAGGAATCACAATTCTATTACACTTAGGTTTTAATAATTCCACAAAATCATAGTGAAATTTGAGAAATATAACTTTTTACTCTTAAATTTTGATAAAACTGGATAGGAGTGGCATATAGTTAGTGGATAATCACCAGTCACCATTTTGAAATAAATTCAACTATTATTGTTACAAGATCATCTCATCTAGGATTTGTGCGCAAAATTAGAGGCAAACATATATAAAATACATCTGTTTTTAGGGGTGTATGTTCAGAGAAGATGAATTTGGTTCATTCATATAGTATTCACCAAATATATGGTAGTACTATTTAAGGTTATGATTTCACTATAGTGGATCTAATATAAACATGAATATGGATCTCAAAATATAGTATTTAAACCAATGAATTACATGATTGAAGTTAGAAATAGTGGTAAATAAAAGGATAAATATGTAACATCAGAGTGTATCAGATAAATGAGAAAATATCTAAATGATTCATTAACAATAGAGAGAAACTAAAAAAATAACGGACCAGTTATGTATTACTCAATTTTATCAATTAATCTTGAAGAAATATGATAAGGTACTAGAGGGGAATCAATTATGGTGTTATGATCTTCCTTAGGTAATTTGAGTGTGTGGAGGTGAATTACACCTTATTGATTCATAATTTAGAAGAAATATTTTGGATGTGTATGTTTATTGGCCAAATTTAAACCATCGATCACACTATCATACCATCTAGAATGAAGGAAATGAAATTTATGATTTATCCTTTACTATTTCAAGAATATATGAACAATCATGCCACTGATAGAATTCTTATTGAGCATACGATGTTGAAGGGAGTTAGACTTATATAGTGTTTTTCCATCACCAAAGGGTAGGCCATTATGATATATAAATTTGACAGGGAAATTCATACTCATGTTACAAAAGATTGAAGATGAAATTAGAACCTGAATGAGAGATCTGAGCACCCTGATTTTACACTATAAAACATTAAACATAATAATTGTGTGGAATGCGTTTTTAGGGTGTTTACACTATAATTGAAACATGAATCGTTTTATTATTCATCAAGGAAACAAAATAAGTATATTTTGGTATATAATTTAAGATCTCCAATACTATAATAGTGGTGTGATACAAATATGATTTCATAAATGTTAGAGAAATATTAGAGATTATATATAAAGAACACATAATTGAAAAAAACATGATTTGGGTTAGGGATTAAAAATGTGGATATAAGTTATCTTAGGTTGGAAGGAAAATATATTAGGATAATGATTCATAAATAATGGGGGTCCTATGTTTTAACATCAAAAAACTATTTCCAATACAATCTGGGTGTCACACAAACCTATGTGTTTAAAGCACTATTTTTTTAATTTAGTAATACGTTCCATGAAAAGGAATATGTGATGTGAATATTATAGTTGGAAATTATGTATGGGATCTTTGAGTGACTATTTATCCCATAAAATTTAAATTAATGGATACATAGTTATAAATATAAACGTGGTAGGTGTCTAACATATAAAAAGGGGGCATCATAATATGTGATGTCTCAAAGGTATTACTTGGTTTTTAAGACATGTGATTAAAACTATAAAATATGTTCTAATATCATATAAAAAGTACATTTCAAATATAATTTAATTTACTGTTGTCAATAAGAATGTTTTTTTCTCTTCATCTTGTAGTTCAATATATTTTAAAATACTGTGGTGATGTACTCTACATGTAACAGATTCCAAACACCTTATAATCATCCTTATAATAAAATGAATACTATTTTTGATCATGATGTATATCCCAAGGGGTGATAGTAGATTAATTTTATATTGTGTATACCAATAGGTATGTGATGATGTATGTAGTGTGAGAACATGAAATGAGTGAGAGTATATGGTCACCAAGTGGATTGACACAAGAATAGGTTGTTCATTGATTATTATGTAAGTCCATTTGGAAATGGGGGTGAGGGGTTGTTAATTAATTGTATAGGTGAAAGGGTATGTTGGATTAAAAAATATACCTTATGATACAAGGAGAATCATTAATTGGAATACATATTCTATACATTAATGATTTTTGGAGAAACAGATCACACATAAATGTTTAATTGTGTGGACTACGGATAAAGAAATATATTCAAAATCTTGAAAAAGAAAAAACAATGATGTGAATAGATTGGCCGCATGCTGATACATATGACCGTGGAGGGGAATGGCATATTGTTTATGGTCATGGTGTATGGACCCACATTTAAATTTAAATTAATATTAAGAGTGAGTGAAATCCAATATGAATGGATGATCAATTTTTAGACATATAAAACCTATCGAGTAACACACATAATATAAGATAATGTTTCTTAGTCCCATTAGTGTTTTGAGGGATATTTTGAGGATTGAAATGTAATTTGAACATATAATAATGGGAGCAAGAAGGAGTACCAACAATACAAAAATATCCTTAGAAATTAGTGGACAAAATTTATGTTCATGATTCATGGAGAAAGGGGTGATATCGGATTAGTGTGATTTGGCATTGTCCACAGAGGGACCCTAATTTAAGTCCATGGATCATGATAAAATTGATTATATTATTTTAAGGTCATTTATAGTTCTCTAAATGGGTTAGATGGTGTGTATTTCTAGAAGTGGGAATGTATTATATTATTAGTGGGACATATGGACCCATCATGCTCCTCGATAGAATATATTGCCTAAAAAAGGTAGGGCACATAGTTTGAGGTTGTGGTCCTCAGAATATGGGGCTGATGTAACATCCCAGGTAAATAAAGAATAATAAATTTTCATATTTATTATTATTTTCGAATTAAATATTAATTTTACTTTAAAGGGGTTATTATTTTCGCTAGTGTACCCGATACGCAACAAAGAGTTTCCTTGAAATTAAACGTTGCACACTAGTAATAAAATAATATTTTTTTACATGGTAGTTAACAGGTAGTCGTTTTATTGGTGGGAATGAATACAAATAACTAAAATATGATTATATATGTTTGTAAAATGTTTTTAGATTTATTCAATAAACGATAAAGGCTTAAAATACGAAAAGAATTCAATTCTAGGCATATATACTCTAATTTTCACTGAAGGTCCATTTATCGCCGTTTGATGGAGAATTCTATTTAAATATAGTTTTGGTCACAATTATACATTCTATTGGACCCAATAAAATTCTTCTTTATAATCGGGACAACAAAATTTACTTTGTGTAAATTTTTTGTATTTTTTCGATAAAGTTCATTTTTTTAATGAATAGTGAAAAATGTTGTATTTTAATTTAAAACCACTTTTTAATATAATTTATTTATATGATTATATTATCTTTTTAATTGATTTGAAAGTGAAATTAGAATATATTTTTACCACTTAATCCAATAGTGGTCATTATAATTAATTTCACTTTGAAATTGTACTTAAACTAGTGTCAATCTTTTGATATATATTGTTTTATAAAAACATGCTACTTGTTCTGACAGCGGGAATTAATTATTAAATTAATTAATGTAACTTATATGTTTAGAATTTTGAAAAATAGACATCATTTTTGAATTTGGAATATCAAATATATCTTAGGGTGATGTTTTGGTTTTTTTCTGAAAAACATCAATTTTTGATGAATAGTGACACCTTTAAGTGGAACTTAAAAAAACAGATTTTTCGTTTAAATGAACTTTTACCACATCTGTATTTTGAATTTAAAAAATCAGACATTCATGGTTGTCATTAGGAAGTAAAATGTGGTTCAATGGGATTAAAATAATTTTTTGGGGGAATAGTAACTTTTAAGTTTTTAATCACGATTAGAGGTAATTAGTTTAATTTAAGGTAAAAATAATGTTTCAATAATATGAAATGACCTTGACACATGTCCTACCCTTATTAAATGTATCATGGATGACTAAGATAATCCATGGGTCAACTTGGGGTCCCCATGGAGCCACTTTGGTAGGAAAATGACATTAATAACTTTTTATTTAATGTTAAAATAAAAATGTCACAAACATGTGTTGTTTTACTAAAACACTTTTTAAATGGGGGTATACAAGTAATAATTTTGACTATAATATTCATTAGAAATCTAAAAATATTTCCTACATCATGATGTTTTTTTTATATAATTTTTTGACATTAAATAAATTAAATTATTTATGACACCATAATGATGCAGCGATTACCTCATTATTTAAAACTATAAATAAAATGAAAAGATAATGTAAAATATAAGACCTAAACTTGTAAAAAACCTATTGGATGGGTGGATTTAGAAATATTATCACCTTATCCTTGAGATATATAATTTTGGGACCGTTAAAATCTGAAAATCATTTTATAATAAAGTAACCTTTTATAACTTTCGAAGAGTGCCCCTCCTCTCCTCTTATAAAAGCCCCCCCCCCCCCCCCCTCTACCACCTTACCCACACCTCTCAAGCCATTGGTTCATCCAAACCCTGTCCATTTTGTCTCTCCACATCCCTCTATTACTCCTAGAAGCCTCACTTTTGGCAGAAGGTTTTCCAAAGAATCCTTTTAGCTCAAATCAAAATAAAGTTACTCGTTTTAAAGGTAGTGTATTCTCTTTTGTTCTTATGTTTTATTTTGGTTCTACAACCCCCTAAACTCTTTTTATTCATTTATTTTGTAACAAAACCAGTATATTCCATATAATAGGATGTTTTTATGAGTATTATTACCGCTTAACATACACACACCTTCATTTAATGGTTAATGATCATACTGTTTCTGTGGATGGAGAATTTCTGCCTCACGAAACGATGATTGTTCAATATTCTTCTAACACATTAAAATGTGGCCATTAAGATGGAAATATATTTATATATGATATATGATATGTTTATTTTTTAATTAATCTTCTGTATTTTTCATTTATGGCAAACCTTTATGGCTTCCATTATGGGTATACGCGATATCATCATTTTAGGATGTGCGGACTACCGCCCCCTCAAAGTGATTTTATTCATTAATTCCATATGTGGGATGTATAAAGTATGGAGTTAATGATATTATATATCAAATTATACTGGAATTATAATATACCTTTATTTCATTATGATTCCATTCCATAAAATGTGAAATAGAAATGAAAGTAGCGTTCATGCGTACGTACGACTTACCCTCTCCATGAACGACGCATTTCATTTCTTACCTCTAAATATTATGTAATATTATAAATGCATGTATAAACTGGATATATATGATATATACATAAGGAATATAACTCTGGATATAATGGATACATGGACATCTTGTAATTATAAAGATTTTATTTTTGACTCAAGTACCAATGATCATTAAAATGATTGTTATTTACTTAAATAATTACATAGTATTCATGACATGGTAATAAGTGATATAAAAGTAATAATGAACTTTAAAAATGTACTTATGCAAGTAGAAATTAAATCAAGTTTATTCTTCAGGAGATTAAAGAGCAATCGAGTCACGTCAGACACGAGGTAAGGGACTTCGTCCCAATCTCCATTCATTGAGGCATATTTTGTTTTATACACAACGTTCTTTTATTCAATGTATAAACCCCTTTACCTTTTACGCTTATTCAAAAAGAATATTTTTTTATACGAAGCGTTTTAAAAATGAAAAAATGAATGTTTTTTTGTCGTACGTATGCGGCGACAACGACTTTTCTGCCGCAGTGACCATTATTTGAGTTTCGGCTTCCTCTACAAGCCACAACCAAACTTTTTTTTAAAATGAAAAATAAATACCATGTATTAATTATCTTTTATTTTGGTATTAAAAATGGTTTTCATAATGTTTTTATTATATCAATGTACTGTATTGATATCTTGTTATTGAGATGTGTAAATGTTATGTTTCCTTTATGCATGTTTTACGTGATACGATTATGTTATGGTTCTTGGGCATTGTTATGAAGATGGGTGGTTCCAAGACAAACTAAGGGTGGGTGAGCCCGATATAGCTCTCCAATGCATTGGGTAACGCAAAGGAGTTAAATTTTAATGTTTTTCTAATGATATTTAGGGAATATGTTTTGATGGGTATTCCAAACGTAACCATGAGGGTTACTCCCTACGTAAGAATGTTATGAATGCCCCAAGTTACCTTTATATCTTATGATTTCTATGATTTATTCATGATTTGATTAGGTATGTTAAAATGAGTATTTTTTATGAGTAAAGTATGATTTCATACATGGACTAATGTTTTTATTTCGTACTTTTATATCCCTTAATGAGCTATTTATGCTCATCCCAAGTTTTTGAAATGTTTTTCACAGGACTTAATGTGGAATAGGGTCAAGGATGGGATAAAGGAAAAGTCATGCATTCTAAAACATGTAACTAGAAATCTTTCTTTTTAAGAGTTTTTATTTTATGGAAACATAGTAGAAGTGTCTACATTGTAATCTTTTGAGATGTAATAGTTATGTCCTAATTCTCTAAAACTCTAATCCTGAAAAGATCCTCAATGTGAATCATGCATTTAATTCAATATTAAGTAAGGTTTAAGGTAGGGGCCTTATAGTTGGTATCCAAGGTCGATTTAGATAACTTTAGGAGTTAAAATTCTATTAAATGACTTTCCAAAAATATTTTATTATGGTAAAATTGAAATGATATTGCATTTTAATATTACCATGTTGCTTTATCTAAGACATGTTTGTTCAGAATGGTTTTCCACAAAGGAAACAGGGAAGCAGTGATAGGAATCCTTACATAAGTAAATAACCTTCCGAATCAGCATCCTGAGATGGTCATAATTGGAAATGAATAGTTTTTTTGCAGTAATGGCGCAGTTGACTATAGTGATAAATGGTGGCGGTATCGATGCACGAGATCAACCACAGCAACCGCAGAGGAACATGTCAGTGGTGGAGCATTTCATAAGGAAACACCCCCCATCATTTAGAGGATCATCTGACCCTGTGCTAGTTGAAGGGTGGATTAAAGAACTGGAGAAGATTTTCGATGTGATCGGTTTTTCAGACAATCAAAAGGATAGTCTTTCTATTTTCTCTTTGGAGTGTGAAGCATATCAGTGGTGGTCGATGGTTAAAAATATTAGGGACGCTGATGAGATTGATGCTCTCGATTGGGATGAATTCAAAGGTATGTTTCTTGAGAAGTATTTTCCTAAGGTTGTTCGACTTAGGATGGAAAAAAAAATCCTAGAATTGAGGCAAGAGGAAGACTCAATGGATGCCTATGAAGAAAGGTTCACTCAATTCGAAATGTATGCTCCGAATTTTATCTGAGACCTATATAGTAAAATCAATCGCTTTTACTTAGGATTAAATCCAAAATATCAAAGGGATTTAGCTTCCTGTGATTTCAAAAGTTATGAAAAGCTTGTTCGATGTGCTGAAAAGGTGGAAATGGAGTTTTTCGATGATCAAGTGTTCTATAACAACCAGCTGAAGAAGAGACCGAGGTGGAAGGATAAAGGAAAGAATTCTTCAAAAAGGTCTGACGTTAAGAAAACTAAGTTTCTAGTTTGTGATAAATGTGGTTAAACGCCTGCTGGGGAATGTATTTTGAATTCTGGAAAGTTCTAACAATGTGGAAAGATGGGACATAAGGCTCATGATTGCACTGAAAAATATGAAGGTGATGGTAAGTCCAAATTTGATTTACAGTTATTGAAATGTTTTAAGTGCAATGAGATGGGTCACTATGGAAACGAGTGTCTGACAAAGAGTTTGAGTGACGAGAAGTAGTTAGACTACAAGCAGAAGGGGGTGCCGAAATCCTTTGCAACTACTTCATTAGATGTCGGGCCATTAAATGAAGTTGTATCAGGTACTTCGTTTGTTTTTTCATATTATGCCAGTGTGTTGTTTGATTCGGGGTCTACACATTCTTTCATATCTGAACACTTTTTAGTAAAATGGGAATACCATCACAAGAAATGACTCTTGAACTTGTGGTAAAAACACCTGGGAGAAATGTTGAGGCAAAAAGAATTTATAAGAATCTTCCTATCCTTATTTGTGGAAAGAACCTACTTGAGAACCATATTGTTTTACCTCTAGTAGAGCTTGATGTTATCCTGGGAATGGATTGGATCTCTATTTACCATGCTAAGATTGACTATAGAGCTAAAGAAGTTTCTTTTCAGAAAGACTTTCAGTTTGTGTATAAGAATGAACCCTTGATGTTGATAACATATCAAGAGGCTGAGAAACTTGTAAAATATGGAAATGAATGTTACCTTGCACATATCATTGAAAACAAAGGAACTGTTCAGATTAATGATGGGCCAGTGGTAAATGAGTACCCTGATGTTTTTCTTGATTAGTTTCCTCGAATAATACCAGATCGGAATGTTGAATTTACTATTGACTTAGTTCCTGATGCTACGCCAATTTCCAAACACCCTTATCGAATGGCACAAAATGAACTTTTAGAGTTGAAGGAGAAATTTCATGATTTTTTAGAGAAAGGTTTCATTCAACCTAGCACATCACCATGGGGTGCTCCTGTTTTATTTGTTAAAAAGAAAAATTGTTCAATGAGACTTTGCATGGATTATTGAGCCTTGAATAACATCACTGTTAGAACATATATTCTTTGACTCTTATTGATGATTTGTTTGATCAGCTCTAGGGAGATTAGTTTTTTTTCAATTATTGACTTGAGATCAGGGTACAATCGGTTGAGGTTAAAGGAATCAGATATTCTGAAGACCACATTTCATACAAGATATGGCCATTATGAATTTTTAGTAATGCCTTTTGGGATAACCAATGCACCTACTGTATTCATGGACCTTATGAATATAATTTTCCATGAGTTCTTAGATAAGTTTGTGAATGTTTTCATTGATGGTATTTTGGTGTTTTCTAAAAGTAAAGAGGAGAATGAAAGGCATTTAATGGTTATTTTGCAATCATTAAAAGAAAATAAATTGTATGAGAAATTCAGAAAGTGTGAGTTTTGGTTGCAATAAATTTATTTCCTTGGTCATATTGTTTCTAAAGTTGGAATAACTGTGGATCCTGCAAAAAAATTGTTGTTGAAGAGTGTCCAAGACCCACAAATGTAACCAAGATCCGTATTTTTCTTGGTTTATCATGTTTCTACTGAAGGTTGGTTGAAAATTTTTCACGGTTATCTAGTCCAATGACTAAGCTAACTCGGAATGGTGTTAAGTTTATATGGAAAAAAGAATGCGATTATTGTTTTCAGGAGTTGAAAAGAAGATTGGTGAATGCTCCAGTTTTGGCACTTCCTTCCAGGAATGGTGAGTTTGTTATATATATTGATGCTTCATTGAAGGGACTTGGTTGTGTCCTTATACAAAATGATCATGTAATTTCACATGCTTCACGTTAGTTGAAACCCCATGAGGTAATTTACCCCACACATGATTTGGAATTAGCTGCTGTTTTTTCGCTTTAAAAATTTGGAGGCATCATTTGTTTGGATTAAAGTGTGAAATATATACCGATCACAAAAGTTTAAAGTATATATTCACTCGGAAATATTTGAACATGAGACATAGGAGATGGCTAGAATTAATCAAGGATTATGATTGTACAATTCATTACAATTCGAGAAATGAAAATAAAGTGGCTGATGTTTTGAGTCGAAAATGCAATGCTTCATTAACAATGTAGCATTTGGAACATGATTCTTTGGTTAAGGATTTGATAATATTTGGCATAAAAGTTGTTGGTGTAGGATGTCCATCTGTTTTGTTTTAGGTATCAGTGAAATATTCTCTATCAGACAGAATCAAGCAAGTACAGAATCAAGGCAGTGAGTTGCAGAAAAAGGTAGAGATGGTATAGAAGGGTATGTTGCCTGAATTCAACATTGATAATGATTGTGTTTTGATATTTTGGAAGAGATTGTGTGTGCCTTGTGATTCACAGTTGAAGAGAGAGTTGTTATGTGAAACTCATAGTTCTCTGTTTTCAGTTCATCCTGGCAATACTATGATGTACAGAGATCTGTGGGAGTATTTCTGGTGGGATGGAATGAAAATATATATTGCTGATTTTACTGTGAAGTGTTTGACTTGTCAGCAGGTTAAAGAAGAGCAGAATTTACCGAAAGGGATTCTTCATCCTTTACCAGTGCCAATTTGGAAATGGGAAAATATATCCATTGACTTTGTTTTGGGATTACCAAAGACATCTTGAGGTAATAATGAAATCTCGGTTATTGTTGATTGCTTGACTAAATCTTTTCATTTCATTTCTATTCAAGATACATTCTCTCTAGATCAACATTCTCAATTGTATCTTAAAGAGATAGTCAGGTTTCATGGAGTTCCCCTATCCATTTTATCTGATCATGATCCCAGGCTTACTTCTATCTTTTGGAAAGGCCTTTAGATGTTGTTGGGTACTGAATTAAATTTTAGTACAGCTTTTCATCCTCAATCATATGGTCAGTCAGAACAAACAATTTAGACTTTGGAGGATATGCTACGTGCTTGTTCGATGGATTATCAGGGAAGTTGGGACCAACATCTTTCTTTGGTTGAATTTTCATATAATAACAGTTTTCATTCCAGTATACAGATGGCACTGTTTGAGGCATTATATGGGATGTAGTGTCAAACTCCAGCTTTTTGGGATGAAATGGGTGAAAGGATGCTGATGGGACTATAATTGGTAGAAGAGATGGTAAAAAAATTTAAGTTGGTTCAGAAACACATGAGAACAGCTCAGAGCATGCAGAACAGTTATGTGGATTACCGGAGGAAGGATATATCTTTCAAGGTTGGTCATCATGTTTTTCTCAAAGTTTCACTGTGGAAAATTGTGATGTGATTTGGTAATAATGGAAAGCTGAGTCCAAGGTTCATTGGGCCATATGAAATTCAAAGAAACGTTGGATCAGTTGCTTACCGAGTGGCTTTACATCCGAGTTTATCTCATTTACATAGTGTTTTACATGTTTCGATGTTGAGAAAGTATATTCCAGATCCATATCATGTTTTGAGCCCAGAGGTAGTGCAGTTGGAAGAGAATATCTTTTATGAAGAACAACTAGTCCAGAATCTTGACCATAGAGAGAAAGTGTTACAGAATAAGGTAATTCACCAGATAAAGGTTTTGTGGAAAAACCATATGGTTAAAGAGGCAACGTGGGAACCTGAAAATGCTATGAGGGATAAATACCCCCACTTATTTTGATAAGTGAATAAAATTGTGAGGACGCAATTCCCAAAAGGGGGAAGGATGTAACATCCCAGGTAAATAAAGAATAAAACATTTTCATATTTATTAGTATTTTATAATTAAATATTAATTTTACTTTAAATGGGTTACTATGTTCGATAGCATACCCGATACACAACATAGAGTTTCTTTGAAATCTTACGTTGCACACTAGTAATAAAATAATATTATTTTAAGTGGTAGTTAACACGTAACCATTTTATTAAAGGGAATGAATAGAAATAACTAAAATATGATTATATATGCTTGTTAAATGTTTTTACATTTATCCAATAAAGGATAAAGGCTTAAAATATAAAAAGAATTCAATTCTAGGCATATATACTCTAATTTTCAATAAAGGTCCACTTATCACCTTTTGATGGAGAAACCTCTTTAAATATATGTTTGGTCACTCTTATACATTCTATTGGACCAAATAAAATTATTCTTTAGAATCGAGACATTAAAATTTACTTTGTCAAAATTTTGGTATTTTTCCGATAAATTTCATTTTTTAATGAATAGTGAAAAATGTTGTATTTTAATTCAAAAAATCTTTTTAATCTGATTTATTTATATGATTATATCATCTTTTGAATTGTATTTAAGGTGAAATTATAATATATTTTTACCATTTAATCCAATAGTGGTCATTGGAATTAATTTCACTTTGAAATTGGACTTAAACTAGTGTCAATATTTTGATATATATTGTTTCATAAAAACACGCTATTTGTTCTGACAGCGGGAATTAATTATTAAATTAATTAATGTAACTTATATTTTTGGAATTTAATAAAATAGACATCATTTTTGAATTTGGAATATCAAATATATCTTAGGGTGAAATTTTGGTATTTTTTCTGAAAAACTTCAATTTTTGATGAATTGTGAAACCACTAAGTTGTACTTAAAAAAATAGATTTTACATTTAAATGAAATTTTACGACCTCTATGTTTTGAATTTCAAAAATCCGACATTCATGGTTTTCATTAAGATGTATAATGTGGTTCAATGGAATTAAAATAATTTTTTGGTGAATAGTAACTTTTAAGTTTTTAATCGCGATTAGAGGTAATTATTGTAATTTAAGGTAACAATAATGTTTTAACAATATCAAATGACCTTGACACATGTAATACCCTTATTGGATGTGTCATGTCCGAAAAATACAATCCATGGGTCAACTTGGGGACCCCATGGAGCCACTTGGGTAGGAAAATGACATTAATAACTTTTTATTTAATGTTAAAATAAAAATGTCACAAACATGTGTTGTTTTACTAAAACACTTTTTAAATGGGGTTATACAAGTCATAATTTTGACTATAAATATTAATTAGAAAGATAAAACGATTTCCTACATCTTGATATTTTTTTTATAATTTTTAGAAATTAAATAAATTAAATTATTTATGACACCATAATGATGCAGCGATTACCTCATTATTTAACAATTTAAATAAACTGAAAAGATAATGTAACATCTAAGATATAAACTTGTAAAAAACTTATTGTATGGGTGGATTTCGAACTCTTATCACCTTATCCTATAAATATATAATTTTTGGACCTTTAAAATCCGAAAATCATTTTATAATAAAGTAACCTTTTATAACTTTCCAAGAGTGCCCCTCCTCTCCTCTTATAAAAGGCCCCCACCTCTACCACCTTATCCACACCACTCAAGACCTTGGATCATCCAAAAGCTCCCCATTTTGTCTATAAAAATCCCTCTATTACTTCTAGAAGCCTCACTTTGGGCATAAGTGTTTCCAAGGAAGCCTTTGAGCTCAAATAAAAAAGAGTTACCCGTTTTAAAGGTAGTGTCTTCTCTTGTGTTCTTATATTTTATTTTTCCTCTCCAAACCCCTAAACTATTTTTATTCATTTAATTTTTAACAAAAACAGTATATTATATATACAAGGTTTTTTTATGATATGTATTAGAGCTAAACTTACTCAAACCTTCATTTAATGGTTAAAGAGCATACTGTTTCTGTGGATGGCGAATTTCAGCCTCACGAAACAATGATTGTTCAATAGTCTTTTGACACATTCAAAGTTGGCCATTAAGATGACACTATATTTATATATGATATATAATATGTTTATGTTTTCCTTAAGCTTCTGTATTTTTCATTTATGGCATACCTTTATGGATTCCATTATGGGTATACGCGATATCTTAATTTTAGGATGTGCGGACTACCGCCCCCTCAAAGTGATTTGATTCATTAATGCCATATGTGGGTGAATAAAGGATGGAGGTAATGATATTATATATTAAATTACACTAGAATTATAATATACCTTTATTTCATTATGATTCCATTCCATATAATACAAAATAGAAATGAAAGTAGCGTCCATGCATACATACGACTTACCGTCTCCATGAACGGTGCATTTCTTTTCTTTCCTCTAAATGTTATGTAATATTTTAAATGAATGTATATACTGGATATATATGATATATATGATATCTACATAATGAATATAACTCTGGATATAATGGATACATGAAAAAATTGTAATTATAAAGAGTTTATTTTTAACTCAAGTACCAATGATCGTTAAAACGACCGTTATTAACTTAAATAATTACATAGTGTTAATTACATGGTAATAAGTGATATATATGGAATAATAAACATGAAATAGGTTCTTAAGAAAGTATAAATTAACTCAAGTTTATTATTCAGGTGATTAAAGAGCAATCGAGTCATGTCGGACATGAGGTAAGGGACTTCGTCTCAATCTCAATTCATTGAGGCGTATTTTGTTTTATACACAAATTTCTTTTATACGGTGTATAAACCCCTTCAAATTTTATTCTTATTCAAAAGGAATATTTTTATATACGAAGAGTTTTAATAAATGACAAAATGAATGTTTTTTTGTCTTATGTATGTGGTGACAACAACTTCTCTGCCACCGTGACCATTATTTGAGTTTCGACTTCCTCTAAAATCCATAACCTAAATTATTCTTAAAAATGAAAAATAAATACCATGTATTACTTTTCTTTTATTTTTGTATTGAAAATGGTTTTAATAATTTTTTTATTATATCAATGTGTTGTATTGATATCTTGTGATTGAAATGTGGAAATTTTATGTTTCCTTTATGCATGTTTTACGTGATACGATTATGTTATGGTTCTTGGGAATCGTTATGAAGACGGGTGGTTCTGTGATAAACTAAGGGTGGGTGAGCCTGATATAGCTCCCCAATGCATTGGGTAATGCGAAAGAGTTAAACGTTAAGTTTTCTCCAATGAGATTTAGGGAATATACTGTGATGGGTATTCCAAATGTAACCATGAGGGTTACTCCCTACGTAAGAATGTTATGAAGGCCTGAAATTACCTTTATGTCTTATGATTTCTATGATTAATTCATGATTTGATGAGTTATGTTAAAATGATTATGTTTTATGAGTAAAGTATGATTTCCTACATGGACTAATGTTTTCATTTCGTACTTTTACATCCCTTAATGACCTATTTATGATCATCCCGTGTTTTTGAAATGTTTTTCACAGGACTTAATGAGGAATAGGGTCAAGGATGGGATCAAGGAAAAGTCATGTTATCTAAAACATGTAACTAGACATGTTTCTTTTTAAGAGTTTTTATTTTATGGAAACGTAGTATAAGTGTCTACATTGTTGTCTTTTGAGATGTAATAGTTATTTCCTAATTCTCTAAAACTCTTAACGTGAAAAGATCCTCAATGTGAATTATTTATTTAATTCAATATTAAGTAAGGTTTAAGGCCGGGGCCTTATAGTTGGTATTTGAGGTCATTTTAGATAAATTTAGGATTTATAATTCTATTAAATGATTATCCAAAAAGATTTTTTATATAGTCAAATTTAAATGATATAGCATTTGAATATTACCTTGTCGCTTCATCTAAGACATGTTTGTTCAGAATGGTTTTCTGCAGAGGAAACATGGAAGCAGTGCTAGGAAGGAATACAGATGGAAATAACCTTCTGAATCAGCATCCTGAGATTTTCAGAATTGGAACTGAACAGTTTGTTGTAGAAATGGCGTAGTTGACTCAAGTGATAAATGGAGGTGGTATCGATGCACGAGATCAGCCAGATCAACCATAGTGGAACATGTCAGTGGTGGAACATTTCATGAGGAAACAACCCCCATCATTCAAGGGATCATCTGGCCCTATTCTAGATGAAGGGTGGATTAAAGCATTAGAGAAGATTTTCAATGTAATGGGTTGTTCGGACAATCAAAAGGTTAGTATTTCTATTTACCGTTCGGAGGGTGAAGCAGATCAGTGGTGTTCAATGGTAAAAAATATCAGGGACACTGATGAGATTGATGCTCTCGACTGGGATGAATTCAAAGGTATGTTTCTTGAGAAGTATTTTCCTAAGGATATTCGACTTAGGATGGAAAAAATTACAAGAATTGAGGCAAGAGGAAGACTCAGTGGCTACCTAAGAAGAAAGGTTCGCTCGATTGGAAAGGTATGCTCCAAATTTAATCTGAGACCTTGATAGTAAAATCAATCATTTTTACTTAGGATTAAAGCCAAAATATCGAAGGGACTTAGCTTATCGTGAGTTCAAATGTTTTGAAAAGCTTGTTCTATGTGCTGAGATGGTGGAAATGGAGATTTTAGATGATCAAGTGTTCTATAAAAACCAGCAGAAGAAGAGACCGAGGTGGCAGGAGAAAGAAAAGAATTCTTCAAAAAGGTCTGATGTTAAGAAAACTAAGTTTCTAGTTTGTCATAAATGTGGTAAAAGGCATGCTGGGGAATGACTTATGAATTCAAGAAAGTGCTACCAATGTGGTAATATGGGACATAAGGCTCATGATTGCACTAAAAAAGTTCAAGGTGATGGTAAGTCCAAATTTGATTTACAGTTAGTGAAATGTTTTAACTGTAATGAGATGGGTTACTATGAAAACGAGTGTCCGACAAAGAGCATGAGTGATGGGAAGTAGTTAGAATACAAGCAGAAAGAGGTGGTGAAATCCTTTGCAACTACTTTAGTAGATGTCGGGCGATCAAATAAAGTTGTATCAGGTAATTTGTTTGTTTTTTCAGATTATGCCAGTGTGTTGTTTGATTCAGGTTCTATGAATTATTTCTTCTCTAAAAACATTTCTAGTAAAATGGGAATACGATCTCATGAAATGACTCCTTAACTTGTGGTAAAAACACCTGAGGAAAATTTTGAGGCAAAAAGAATTTATAAGAATCTTCTTATCCTTATCTGTGGAAAGAACCTACTTGCGAACCTTATTATTTTACCTCTAGTAGAGTTTGATGTTATCCTGGGTATGGATTGGATCTCTATTTACCATGCTAAGATTGAATTTTGAGCTAAAGAAGTTTCTTTTCAGAAAGGCTTTCAGTTTGTGTACAAGAATGAACCCTTACTGTTGATAACATATCAAGAGGCCGTGAAACTTGTAAAATATGGAAATGAATGTTACCTTGCACATATCGTTGAAAACATGGGAACTGTTCAGATTAATGATGTGCCAATGGTAAATGAGTAGCCTGTTGTTTTTCCTAATGAGTTTCTGGGAATAATACCATATCGAGAAGTTGAATTTACTGTTGACTTAGTTCCTGATGCTAAGCCAATTTCGAAACCCCCTTATCGAATGGCTCAAACTGAACTTTTAAAGTTGAAGGAGCAATTTCAGGATTTATTAGAGAAAGGTTTCATTTGACCTAGCACATCACCATGGGGTGCTCCTGTTTTATTTGTTAAAAAGAAAGAAGGTTCAATGAGACTTTTCATTAATTATAGAGCCTTGAATAACATCATTATTAAGAACAAATATCCTTTGACTCATATCGATGATTTGTTTGATTATCTCAAGGGAGCTCAGAATTTTTCAAAGACTGACCTGAGATAGGGGTACCATCAGTTGATGGTAAAGGAAGCAGATATTCCAAAGACCACGTTTCGTACAAGATATGGCCATTATGAATTTTTAGTATTGCTTTTTGGGCTAACCAATTCACCAGCTGTATTCATGGACCTTATGAATAGAATTTTCCATGAGTTATTGGATAAGTTTTTGGTTGTTTTCATTGATGATATTTTGGTGTTTTCTAAAAGTAAATAGGAGAATGAAAGACATTTAATGGTTTTTTTCAGACCACAAATGAAAAGAAATTGTATGGGTAATTCATAAAATGTGAATTTTAGTTGCAACGAATTTCTTACCTTTGTCATATTGTTTCTAAAGATGGAATAACTGTGGATCCTGCAAAAACAAATGTTGTTGAAGAATGTCCAAGACCCAAAAATGTAACCGAGATCCGTATTTTTCTTAGTTTGGATGGTTACTACCGAAGGTTTGTTGAAAATTTTTCACGGTTATCTAGTCCAATGACTAAGATAATTCGGAAGGGTGTTATGTTTATCTGTACAAAAGAATGTGATGATTGTTTTTATGAGTAGAAAAGAAGATTGGTGAATGCTCCAGTTTTGGAACTTCCTTCTAGGAATGGTGAGTTTTTTATATACAGTGATGCTCCGTTGAAGGGAATTGGTTGTGTCCTTATGCAGAATGATCAGGTAATTGCATATGCTTTGTGTCAGTTGAAAACACATGAGGTAAATTACCCTACACATGATTTGGAATTAGCTGCTGTTGTTTTCTCTTGAAAAATTTGGAGGCATCATTTGTATGGAGTAAAGTGTGAAATATATACCAATCAAAATAGTTTAAAGTATATATTCACTCAGAAAGAATTGAACATGAGACAGAGGAGATAACTAGAATTAATCAAGGATTATGATTGTACAATTCATTACCATCCAGGAAATGAAAATAAAGTGGCTGATGTTTTGAGTCGAAAAGGTAATGCTTCATTAATAATGTTGCATTTGGGACGTGATCCTTTGGTTAAGGATTGGATAATCTTTGGAATAAAAGTTGTCGGTGTAGGATGTCCTTCTGTTTTGTTTCAGGTATCAGTGAAATCTTCTCTATCAGACAGAATCAAGCAAGCACAGAAGCAAGATAGTGAGTTGCAGAAAAAGGTAGAGCTGGTTCAAAAGGGTATGTTTCCTGAATTCAACATTGATAATGATTGTGTTTTGAGATTTTGGAAGAGATTGTGTGTGCCTTGTGATTCATATTTGAAGAGAGAGTTGTTATGTGAATCTCATAGTTCTCAATTTTTAGTTCATCCTGGAAGTACTAAGATATACAGAGATCTGTGGGAGTATTACTGGTGGGATGGAATGAAAAGAGATATTGTTGATTTTACAGTGAAGTGTTTGAGTTTTCAGCAGGTTAAAGTAGAGCGGCAGTTACTGAAAGGGATGCATCAGCCATTACCAGTGCCAGAGTGAAAATGGGAAAATATAACCATGGAATTTTTTTTGGGATTACCGAAGACATCTCGAGGTAATAAAGAAATCTGGGTTATTGTTGATCGCTTGACTAAATCTGCTCATTTCCTTCCTATTTGAGATACGTTCTCTCTAGATCAACATTATCGATTGTATCTAAAGAGATAGTCATGTTGCATGGAGTTCTCCTATCCATTGTTTCTGATCGTGATCCCAGGCTTACTTCTATCTTTTGTAAAGACCTTCAGAAGTCGTTGGGTACTGAATTAAATTTTAGTACAGCTTTTTATCCTCAATCAGATGGGAAGTCAGAACGAACAATTCAGACTTTGGAGGATATGATACATGCTTGTTTTCGATGGATTATCAGGGAAGTTGGGACCATCATCTTTCTTTGGTTGAATTTTCATATAATAACAGTTTTTTCATTCCAGTATATAGATGGCACCGTTTGAGGAATTATATGGGAAGTGGTGTCAAACTCCTGCTTTTTTGGATGAAGTTGGTGAAAGGAAGCTGATGGGGCCAAAATTGGTAGAAGAGATGGTAGAAAAGGTTCAGTTGATTCAGAAACACATGAGAACAGCTCTGACCATATAGAAGAGTTATGTGGATAACCAGAGGAAGGATCTATCTTTCGAGGTAGGTTATTATAATTTTCTCAATGTTTCACCGTGGAAAAGCATTATGTGATTTGGTAAGAATGGAAAGCTGAGTCCAAGGTTCATTGGACCATATAAAATTCTGGGAAAAGTTGGATCAGTTGCTTACGGAGTGACTTTACCTACGCGTTTATCTCAGGTGCATAGTTTTTTTCATGTTTCGATGTTGAGAAAGTATATGCCAGATCCATATCATGTTTTGAGCCTAGAGGTAGTTCAGTTGGAAGAGAATCTCTCTTATGAAGAACAACCAGTCCAGATTCTTGACCATAGAGA
Organism: Viscum album; assembly: GCA_963277665.1. Classification (NCBI taxonomy): domain Eukaryota; kingdom Viridiplantae; phylum Streptophyta; class Magnoliopsida; order Santalales; family Viscaceae; genus Viscum; species Viscum album. Next base: position 1,874,477,191 of record OY728142.1, on the reverse strand, counting down.
GCAAGTGTTATGGAATAAGATAATTCACCAAGTAATGGTTTTGTGGAAAAACCATATGGTTAAAGAGGGAACATGGGAATCTGAAAATGCTATGAGGGATAAATACCCCCACTTATTTTGATATGTAAATAAAATTGCGAGGACGCAATTCCCAAAAGGGGGGAAGGATGTAACATACCGGGTAAATAAAGAATAAAACATTTTCATATTTATTAGTATTTGTGAATTAAATATTAATTTTACTTTAAAGGGGTTGCTTTGTTCGATATCGTAACCGATACGCAACAAAGAATTTCTTTGAAATCTTACGTTGCACACCAGTAATAAAATAATATTATTTCAAATTGTAGTTAATACATAGCCATTGTATTGGTGGGAATGAATATAAATAACTAATATATTATTATATATCCTTGTTAAATGTTTTTACATTTATCCAATAAAGTATAAAGGCTTAAAATATGAAAAGAATTCAATTCTAGAATATATACTCAAATTTTCAATAAAGGTCCACTTATCACCATTTGATGGCGAACCCTCTTTAAATATATTTGTGGTCACTCCTATACATTCTATTGGACCAAGTAAAATTATTCTTTAGAATCGGGACATTAAAATTTACTTTGTGTAAATTTTTGGAATTTTTCCGATAAAGTTCATTTTTTAATGAATAGTGAAAAATGTTGTATTTTAATTCAAAAAATCTTTTTAATCTAACTTATTTATATGATTATATTATCTTTTTAATTTGTTTTAAATTGAAATTAGAATATATTTTTACCATTTTATCCAATAGTGGTCGTTGGAATTAATTTCACTTTGAAATTGGACTTAAACTAGTGTCAATCTTTTGATATATATTGTTTCATAAAAACATGCTACTTTTTCTGACAGTAGAAATTAATTAATTTAACTTATATGTTTGAAATTTTGTAAAATAGACATCATTTTTTAATTTGGAATATCATATATATCTTAGTGTGAAGTTGTTGAATTTTTTTCTGAAAAACATAATTTTTTGATGAATAGTGAAACCACTAAGTGGTACTTAAAAAACTGATTATTCGTTTAAATGAAATTTTACCACCTCTGTGTTTTGAATTTCAAAAATCCGACATTCGTGGTTTTCATTAGGAAGTAAAATGTGGTTCAATGGGATTAAAATAATTTTTTGGTTAATAGTAACTTTTATGTTTTTAATCGCGATTAGAGGTAATTAGTGTAATTTAAGATAAAAATAATGTTTTAATAATATGAAATGACCTTGACACATGTACTACCCTTATTTTATGTGTCATTGCCGAGTAATACAATCCATGTGTCAAATTGGGGACCCCATGGAGCCACTTTGGTAGGAAAATGACATTAATAACTTTTTATTTAATGTTAAAATAAAAAGGTCACAAACATGTGTTGTTTTAATAAAACAATTTTTAAATGGGGTTATAAAAGTCATAATTTTGACTATAAATAGTCATTAGAAATATTAAAAGATTTTATACATCATTATATTTTTTTATAATTTTTATACATTAAATAAATTAAATTATTTATGACACCATAATGATGCAGCGATTACCTCATTATTTAACAATTTAAATAAAATGAAAAGATAATGTAAAATCTAAAACCTAAACTTGTCCAAAACCTTTTGGATGGGTTTATTTAGAACTCTTATCTCCTTATCCTAGAAATATATAATTTTGGGGCCTTTAAAATACGAAAATCATTTTTTAATAATGTAACCTTTTATAACTTTCCAAGAGTGCCCCTCTTGTCCTCTTATAAAAGGCCCCCACCTCTACCACCTTACCCACAACTCTCAAGCCTTTGGATCAGCCAAACCCTACCCATTTTGTCTCTACACATCCCTCTCTTACTCCTAGAAGCCTCACTTTGGGCATAAGTCTTTCCAAGGAATCCTTTGATCTCAAATCAAAAAGTGTTACCCATTTTAAAGGTAGTGTCTTCTCTTGTGTTCTTATGTTTTATTTTGCTTCTCCATCCCCCTAAAATCTATTTATTTCTTTCATTTGTAACAACAGAAGTATCTTCAATACACTAGGATGTTGTTATTAGAAGTATTAGAACTAAACTTACACACACCTTCATCTAATGGTTAAAGAGCATACTGTTTCCGTGGATGGCGAATTTCTGCCTCACGAAATGATGATTGTTCAATATTATTCTAATACATTCAAAGGTGGCCATTAAGATGAAACTATATTTATATATGATATATAATAAGTTTATGTTTTCTGTAATCTTCTGTATTTTTCATTTATGGCATACCTTTATGGATTCCATTATGGGTATACACAATATCTTCATTTTAGGAAGTGCGGACTACCGCCCCCTCAATGTGATTTGATTCATTAATGCCATATGTGGGACGTATAAAGGATGGAGTTAATGATATTATATATGAAATTATACTGGAATTATAATATACCTTTATTTCATTATAATTTCATTCCATAAAATATGAAATACAAATGAAAGTAGCGTTCATGTGTACGTACGTCTTACCATCTCCATGAACGATGCATTTCATTTATTACCTCTAAATGTTATGTAATATTATAAATGCATGTATATACTGGATATATATGATATATATGATATATACATAATGAATATAACTCTGGATATAATGGATACATGAAAAACTTGTAATTATAAAGAGTTTATTTTTGACTCAAGTACTAATGATCGTTATAACGACCGTTATTAACTTAAATAATTACATAGTGTCCATGACATGGTAATAAGTGATATAAAAGGTATAATGAACTTGAAAATGGTTCTTAAGCAATTAGAAATTAACTCATGTATATTATTCAAGAGATTAAAGAGCAATCGAGTCACATCGAACACGAGGTAAGGGACTTCGTCTCAATCTCCATTCATTGAGGTATATTTTCTATTATACACAAGTTTCTTTTATATGGTGTATAAACCCCTTTAACTTTTATGCTTATTCAAAAGGAATTTTTTTTATACGATGCATTTTAATAAATGACAAAAGGAATGTTTTTTTATCTTACGTATGCGACGACAATGACTTCTCCACCGCCGTGACCATTATTTGAGTTTCAGAATCCTCTACAAGCCTAACCTAACTTTTTTTTAAAATGAAAAATAAATACCATGTATTACTTTTCTTTTATTTTGGTATTGAAAATGGTTTTCGTAATGTTTTTATTATATCAATGTGTTGTATTGATATATTGTGATTGAAATGTGGAAATGTTTTGTTTCCTTTATGCATGTTTTATGTGATACCATTATGTTATGGTTGTTGGGCATTGTTATGAAGACGGGAGGGTCCTTGATAAAATAAGGGAGGGTGAGCCCGATATAGCTCTCAAATGCATTGGGTAATGGGAAGGAGTTAAACATTAAGGTTTCATCTAAGACATGTTTGTTCAAAATGGTTTTTTGTAGAGGAAACAGAGAATCAGTGCTAGGAAGGCATACAGAAGGAAATAACCTTCCAAATCAGCATCCTAAGATGGTCAGATTTGGAACTGAAGAGTTTTTTTATAGTAATGAAACAGTTGAATCAAGTGATAAAAGGTGGCGGTATCGATGCACGAGATCAGCCAGATCAACCGCAGAGGAACATGTCAGTGGTGGAACATTTCATGAGGAAACATCCCCCATAATTTAGAGGATCATCTGACCCTGTGCTAGCTGAAGGGTCAATTAAAGAACTGGATAAGATTTTCGATGTCATGGGATGTTCAGACCATCAAAATTTTAGTCTTTCTATTTACCTTTTGGAGGATGAAGCAGATCAGTTGTGGTCGATGGTTAAAAATATCAGGGACGCTGATGATATTGATGCTCTCGACTAGGATGAATTCAAAGGTATATCTCTTGAGAAGTATTTTCCTAAGGCTATTCGAATAAGGATGGTAAAACAATTCCTAGAATTGAGGCAAGAGGAAGACTTAGTCGCTACCTATGAAGAACGGTTCACTCAATTGGCAAGGTATGCTCCAAATTTTATCCGAGACCATGATAGTAAAATCAATCATTTTTACTTAGGATTAATGCCAAAATATCGAAGGGATTTAGCTTCTCATGAGTTCAAAAGTTATGAAAATCTTGTTCGATGTGATGAGAAGGTGGAAATGGAGTTTTCTGATAATCAAGTGTTCTATAACAACTTGCAGAAGAAGAGACTGAGGTGGCAGGAGAAAGGAAATAATTCTTCAAAAAGGTATGATGGTAAGAAAACTATGTTTCTAGTTTTTGATAAATGTGGTAAAAGGCATGCTGGGGAATATCTTAAGAATTCTGGAAAGTGCTACCAATGTGGTAAGATGGGACAAAAGGCTCGTGATTGCACTGAAAAAGATCAAGGTGATGGTAAGTCCAAATTTGAATTATAGTTAGAGAAATGTTTTAAGTGCCATGAGATAGGTCACTATGAAAACAAGTTTCCAACAAAGATCTTGAGTGATGGGAAGCAGTTAGACTACAAGCAGAAAGGGGTGGTGAAATCCTTTGCAACTTCTTTAGTAGATTTTGGTCCATCAAATGAAGTTGTATCAGGTACTTCGTTTGTTTTTCAGATTATTCCAGTGTGTTGTGCGAATCAGGTTCAACGCATTCTTTCATCTTTGAACACTTTTATAGTAAAATGGGAATACCATATCAAGAAATGACTCCTAAACTTGTGGTAAAAACACCTGGGGTAAATGTTGGGGAAAAAATAATTTATAAGAATCTTCCTATCCTTATACGTGGAAAGAACCTACTTGTGAACCTTATTGTTTTACCTCTATTAGAGTTTGATGTTATCCTGGGTATGGATTGGATCCCTATTTACCATGATAAGATTGACTGTAGAGCTAAAGAAGTTTCTTTTCAGAAAGACTTTCATTTTGTGTACGATGATGAACCCTTACTATTGATTACATATAAAGAGGCTGAGAAACTTGTAAAAGATGGAAATGAATGTTACCATGAACATATCATTGAAAACAAGGGAACTGTTCAGATTTATGATGTGTTAGTGGTAAATGAGTATCCTAATGTTTTTTCTGATGAGTTACCTGGAATAATACCAAATCAGAAAGTTGAATTTACTATTGACTTAGTTACTGATGCTAAGGCAATTTCAAAACCCCCTTATCAAATGGCTCAAACTGATCTTTTAGAGTTGAAAGAGAAATTGCAAGATTTATTAGAGAGAGGTTTCATTTGACCCAGAACATCACCATGGGGTGCTCCTGTTTTATTTGTTAAAAAGAAATATGGTTCAATGAGACTTTGCATTGATTATAGAGCCTTAAATAACATCACTGTTAAGAACAAATATCCTTTTCCTCATATCGATGATTTGTTTGATCAGCTCTAGGGAGCTCAATTTTTTTCAAATATTGACCTGAGGTCAGGGTACCATTAGTTAAAGGTAAAGGAAGCAGATATTCCGAAGACCACGCTTTGTACACGATATGGCCATTATGAATTTGTAGTAATGCCTTTTGGGATAACCAATGCACCTGCTGTATTCATGGACCTTATGAATAGAATTTTCCATGAGTTCTTGGATAAGTTTGAGGTTGTTTTCGTTGATGATATTTTGGTGTTTTCTAAAAGTAAAGAAGAGAATGAAAGAAATTTAAGGGTTATTTTGCAAAACGTAAAAGAAAAGAAATTGTATGGGAAATTCAGTAAGTGTGAGTTTTGTTTGCAACAAATTTCTTTCCATGGTAATATTGTTTCTAAAGATGGAATAATTGTGGATCCTGCAAAAACAAAAGTTGATGAAGAATGGCCAAGACCCAAAAATGTAACCAAGATCCATAGTTTTCTTGTTTTGGCAGGTTACTACTGAAGGTTTGTTGAAAATTTTTCACGGTTATCTAGTCCAATGGCTAAGCTAACTCGGAATGGTGTTAAGTTTATCTATAAAAAAGAATGTGATGATTATTTTCAGGAGTTGAAAAGAAGATTGATGAATGCTCTAGTTTTGGAACGTCATTCTAGGAATGGTGAGTTTGTTATATACAGTGATTCTTCGTTGAAGGGACTTGGTTGTGTCCTTATGCAGAATGATCAGGTAATTGCATATCCTTCACATCAGTTGAAAACTCATGAGGTAAATTACCCTACTCATGATTTGGAATTAGTAGCTATTGTTTTCACTTTAAAAATTTGGATGCATCATTTGTATGGAGTAAAGTGTGAAATATATACCGATCACAAAAGTTTAAAGTATATATTCACTCAGAAATAATTGAAAATGAGATAGAGTAGATTGCTAGAATTAATCAAGGATTATGATTGTACAATTTATTTCCATCCGAGAAAAGTAAATAAAGTGGCTGATGCTTTGAGTCGAAAAGGTAACGCTTCATTAACAATGCTGCATTTGGAACGTGATCCTTTGGTTAAGGATTTAATAAACTTTGGCATAAATGTTTTTGGTGCAGGATGTCCTTCTGTTTTGTTCAGGTATCAGTGAAATCTTCTCTATCAGACAGAATCAAGCAAGCACAGAAGCAAGACAGTGAGTTTTAGAAAAAGGTAGAGCTGGTTCATAAGGGTAAGTTACCTGAATTCAACATTGATAATGATTGTATTTTGAGATTTGGGAAGAGGTTGTGTGTGCCTTGTGATTCACAGTTGAAGAGAGAGTTGTAATGTGAAGCTCATAGTTCTCCGTTTTCAGTTCATCTTGGCAGTACTAAGATATACAGAGATCAGTGGGAGTATTACTGGTGGGATGGAATGAAAAGAGAAAATGATGATTTTACTGTGAAGTGTTTGACTTGTCAATAGGTTAAGGAAGAGCTGCAGTTACCGAAAGGGATTCTTTATCCTTTACCAGTGCCATAGTGGAAATGGGAAAATATATCCATGGACTTTGTTATGGGATTACTGAAGACATCTCAAGGTAATAATGCAATCTGGGTTATTGTTGATCGCTTGACTAAATCTGCTCATTACCTTCCTATTCAATATATTTTCTCTCTAGATCAAGTTTCTTGATTGTATCTTAAAGAGATAGTCAGGTTGTATAGAGTTCCCCTATCCATTGTATCCGATCGTGATCCCAGGCTTACTTCTAACTTTTTGAAAGGCCTTCAGATGTCATTGGGTACTGAATTTAATTTTAGTAGAGCTTTTCATCCTCAATCATATGGGCAGTCAGAACTAAAAATTCAGAAATTGGAAGATATGCTACGTGCTTGTTCGATGGATTATCAGGGAAGTTGGGACCAACATATTTCTTTGGTTGATTTTTCATATAATAACTGTTTTCATTCCAGTATACCGATGGCACCATTTGAGGAATTATATGGGAAACGGTGTGGAACTCCATATTTTTGGGATGAAGTGGGTGAAAGAAAGCTAATTCTTCCAGAATTGGTAGAGGAGATGGTAGAAAAAGTTTAGTTGATTCAGAAACACATGAGAACAGCTCAGAGCAGGAAGAAGAGTTATGTGGATAACCGAAGGAAGGATCTATCTTTCGAGGTAGGGGATCATGTTTTTCTCAAAGTCTCACGGTGGAAAAGTGTGATGTGATTTGGTAAGAATGTAAAGCTGAGTCCAAGGTTCATTGAACAATATGAAATTCTGGGAAAAGTTGGATCAGTTGCTTATTGAGTGGCTTTACCTCCGAGTTTATATCAGGTACACAATGTTTTTCAGGTTTCGATGTTGAGAAAATATATGCCAGATCCAGATCATGTTTTGAGCCCAGAGGTAGTTCAGTTAGAAGAGAATCTCTCTTATGAAGAACAACCAATCCAGATTCTTAACCATAGAGAGAAAGTGTTGCAGAATAAGGTAATTCACCAGATAAAGGTTTTGTGGAAAAACTATATATTTAAAGAGGCAATGTGGGAATCTGAAAATGCTATGAGGGACAAATACCCCCACTTATTTTGATAAGTGAATAAAATTGTGAGGATGAAATTCCCAAAAGGGGGGAAGGATGTAACATCCCAGTTAAATAAAGAATAAAAAAATTTCATATTTATTAGTATTTTCTAATTAAATATTATTTTTACATTAAAGGGGTTGCTATGTTAAATAGTGTACCCGATACGCAACAAAGAGTTTCTTTGAAATCTTACGTTACACACTAGTAATAAAATAATATTATTTTAAATGGTAGATAAAATGTATCCATTATATTGGAAGGAATGAAGAGAAATAACTAAAATATGATTATATATGCTTGTTAAATGTTTTTACATTTAACCAATAAAGGATAAAGGCTTAAAATACGAAAAGAATTCATTTCTAGGCATATATACTCTAATTTTCACTAAAGGTCCACTTATAGCCTTTTGGTGGAGAACCCTCTTTAAATATATTTTTGGTCACTCTTATACATTCAATTGTACCAAATAAAATTCTTCTTTAGAATCGAAATATAAAAATTTTCTTTGTGTAAATTTTTTGTATTTTTCCGATAAAGTTCATTTTTTTAATAAATAGTGAAAAATGATGTATTTTATTTCAAAACATCTTTTTAATCTAATTTATATATATGATTAGATTATATTTTTAATTGGTTGTAAATTGAAATTAGAATATATTTTTACCATTTAATCCAATATTGGTCATTGTAATTAATTTCACTTTGAAATTGGACTTAAACTAGTGTCAATATTTTGATATATATTGTTTCATAAAAACACGCTATTTGTTCTGAAAGTGGGAATTAATTATTAAATTAATTAATGTAACATATATTTTTGGAATTTTTTAAAATAGACATCATTTTTTAATTCGGAATATCATATATATCTTAGGGTGATGTTTTGGAATTTTTTCTGAAAAACTTAATTTTTTGATGAATAGTGAAACCACTAAGTGGTACTTACAAAAACTGATTTTTCATTGAAATGAAATTTTACCACCTCTGTGTTTTAAATTTCAAAAATCCTACATTCATGGTTGTCATTAGTATGAAAAATGTGTTTCAATGGGATTAAAATAATTTTTTGGTGAATCGTAACTTTTAAGTTTTTAATCGCGATAAGAGGTAATTAGTGTAATTTAAGGTAAAAAAATGTTTTAATAATATGAAATGACCTTGAAACATGTCCTCCCCTTATTTGATGTGTCATGTAAGACCATGAAAATCCATGGGTCAACTTGGGGACCCCATGGATCCACTTCGGTAGGAAAATTACATTAATAACTTTTTATTTAATGTTAAAAGAAAAATGTCACAAACAAGTGTTGTTTTACTAAAACAATTTTTAAATGGGGTTATACAAATCATAATTTTGAATATAAATATTCATTAGAAATATAAAACTACTTTCTACATCATGATATTTTTTTTATAATTTTTAGACATTAGATAAATTAAATTATTTATGACACCATGATGATGCAGCGATTACCTCATTATTTAACAATTTAAATAAAATGAAAAGATAATGTAAAATCTAAGACCTAAACTTGTAAAAATCCTATTTTATGGGTTTATTTCGAACTCTTATCACCTTATCCCCGAAATATATAATATTTGGACCTTTAAAATCAAAAAATGATTTTATAATAAAGTAACCTTTTATAACTTTCCAAGAGTGCTCCTCCTCTCCTCTTATAAAAGGCCCCCACCTCTACAACCTTACCCACATCTCTCAAGCCTTAGTCTCATCCAACACCTTCCCATTTGTCTCTACACATCCCTCTCTTACTCCTAGAAGCCTCCCACTGGGCAGAAGTCTTTCCATGGAAGCCTTTGTGCTCAAATCAAAAATATTTACCCGTTTTAAAGGTAGTGTCTTCTCTTGTGTTCTTATGTTTTATTTTACTTCTCTAACCCCCTAAAATATTTTTATTCCATTATTTTGTAACCTAAAAAGTGTATAAAATATACTAGTATGTTGTTATAAGAATTATTAGTGCTACACTTACACACATTTTCAACTAATGGTTAAAGAGCATACTGTTTCCGTGGATGGTGAATTTCTGCCTCATGAAACGATGATTGTTCAATATTCTTCTAACACCATCAAAGGTAGCCATTAATATGACACTATATTTATATATGATATATAATATGTTTATTCTTTCTTTAAGCTTCTGTATTTTTAATTTATGGAATTTATTTATGGCTTCCATTATGGGTATTCAGGATATCTTCATTTTAGGAAGTGCGGACTACCGCCCCCTCAATGTGATTTGATTCGTTAATGCCATATGTGGGATGTATAAAGGATGGAGTTAATGATATTATATATGATATTATACTGGAATTATAATATACCTTTACGTCATTATGATTCCATTCCATTAAATACGAAATATAAATGAAAGTTGCGTTAATGCGTACGTACGACTTACCATGTCCATGATCGGTGCATTTCATTTCTTACCTATAAATGTTATGTAATATTATAAATGCATTTATATACTGTATATATAGGATATATATGATATCTAAATAACTAATATAACTCTGGATATAATGAATACATGAATAACTTGTAATTATAAAGAATTTATTTTTGACTCAAGTACCAATGATCACTAAAACAACTGTTATTAACTTAAATAATTACATAGTGTTCATGACCTGGTAATAAGTGATATAAAAGGAATAATGAATATGAAAAATGTTCTTAACAATTATAAATTAACTCAATTTTATTATTCAGGAGATTAAAGAGCAATCGAGTCATGCCGGACACGAGGTAAGGGATTCGCCTCAATCTCCATTCATTGAGCCATATATTATTTTATACACAACTTTCGTTTATACGGTGTATAAACCCCATTAACTTTTACACTTATTCAAAAGGAATATTCTTTTATACGAAGCATTTTAATAAACTACAAAAGGAATGTTTTTATGCCGTACGTATGCGGTGACAACGACTTCTCCGCCGCCGTGACCATTATTTGAGTTTCGGTTTCCTCTAAAAGCCATAACCTAATTTTTTTTTAAAATGAAAAATAAATACCATGTATTAATTTTCTTTTATTTTGGTATTGAAAATGGATTTCATAATTTTTTTATTATATCAATGTGTTGAATTGATATCTTGTGATTGAAAGGTGGGAATGTTATGTTTCCTTTATGCATGTTTTACATGATACGATTATGTTATGGTTCTTGGGAATTGTTATGAAGACGGGAGGTTTCGTGATAATATAAGGGTGGGAGAGCCCGATATAGCTCTCTAATGAATTGGGTAACGTGAAGGAGTTAAAAGTTAAGGTTTATCCAAATAGATTTAGGGAATATATTGTTATGCGTATTCTAAACGTAACCATGAGGGTTACTCCCTACGTAAGAATTTTATGAATTCCTAAAGTTACCTTTATGTCTTATGATTTATATGATTTATTAATGATTTGATGAGGTATGTTAAAAAGATTATGTTTTATGAGTAATTTATGATTTCATACATGGACTAATGTTTTCATTTCGTACTTTTATATCCCTTACTGAGCTATTTATGCTCATCCCAAGTTTTTGAAATGTTTTTCACAGGACTTAATGTGGAATACGGTCAACGATGGGATCAAGGAAAAGTAATGCTATCTAAAACATGGAACCAGACATGTTTCTTTTTAAGAGTTTTTATTTTATGGAAACTTAGTCGAAGTGTCTACATTGTAATCTATTGAGATGTAATAGTTATGTCCTAATTCTCTAAAACTCTAAACCTAAAAAGATCCTCAATGTGAATTATTCATTTAATTCAATATAAAGTAAGGTTTAAGGTCGTGGACTTATAGCTGATGTACTATTTAAATTCATGAAATTATTACTAGAATTAATACCATTCTATAAATATGTTTTTAAATACTCATATAATAAAAATCAACTAAAAATTATTCCCATGTGATCCAGGATTACTGTGGAAAACAAGCTATAGAAGAATAAAACTACCATTTTATGCAAGTGAATAGTAGGGGAGGAGTGGTTGGTGTAGAAATGATACATAATGAATTCAATGAATCCTAAAACGGGAAGATGGTTTCTGAATTAGAAGAAATGATTTGAACTAATTATTGATGGAAAAATGGATGATCAGGCTAACACTATAATGATTTAATTCCATAAAAAAATATGTAATAGGAGAATCAGACGAAGATGATTTTTGACCAAGACTTTATGATTTATGTCCTGATAATTCACTATCATTTATTGGTGTGAACAATAAATTTTTAAATATTGATCAATTTCAACTCACATGAAATTTTTTATAAATGTAAAATTTAAATAGGGGTGTGTTCCCCTGCTGGTAGATATTCTTATCATGTATTATTCTAACAATGTCATTGATACAATTTGGACATATAATATTATGTGTGTCCAAATTGATGATGACCCAAAAAATATAGTGAACTAAAGATATGTTTGAGTACAGTTTATCCAAATGAGTGTTACCTAACCATGTATTGATAATCATTATGATGTGTATTAGTAAGGTGGTGGTCAAATCTGAATATTATGGAGATTATCATCATATTGTCAAGTGAAATTAGTGAAATCGTTAATTGGTTGTTGGTCCCCCTGATAGAGTAATGATAGTGAGGATTCTAATGGGAATTATAGACATGGTCAGGCTAAAGATATTTGAAATAGTATCCCCTATACATCATATGTGATAAGAACAAAGGAATAAGTAGTTCACCGAACTAGCACATTAAGAGACTAGTTTCTAGAAGGATGATGATTTCCTCTCAATTGGGGATTCTTATATTACCTTGTTATTTACAATTTCATAGAGTGTGATGATAACTATGTAGTTTATAAACATATATATAAGTTAAATGATCATTTGGTAAATTTGAAGAACCCAAGAACATGTTACTATTTTTAAAATTTTATGACAATGATGTGAAGTAATACAGATACAGATTATATTTCATGTATTAATAAAAAGTGATTTTACATCATAAAATGTAGTATATGGGGGTTCAATAGTATAATTAGATATAAAAATTAACATTACCAAAGATAGATCATGAATTATGGAGGGTATAATAGAATTTATGTAAATTTATGGTTTTAATTCTACAAAGATGAACTCAGAAGACTAAAAATAGGATGTGTAGTCTAATTTCATACTGCCTGACTGGTGGAAATAGTGGAAAGATATAACATATCAATTATTTTATGTATTCATCTCTTAAATCAGTGTCAGGGTTTTCCCAGGACTCAATTATGATCACTATAGGATTAAATCCTATTACATTTATGCTCTTACTTTTACATAAATATTTGAAAGTTGATATAGATAATCAAGGAAAAATATATTATTAGGTCTCCCATCATTATATTATGTCATGTCGTGACTTTAATACTACTCCATTGTTTATATTAGTGTCCTTCAAATATTATTGTCAAATATTTGGTTTAATGTAACAAAGAAAACACTTTAGAGGGTTATTCTAGTTAAATATGGAAAATCTATTAAAAACGTGGTTGATATTTTCTATGCAAAATGAGTAGTATAATAAGGATTATAATGAATTGGAACTTCATCCCTACATAGAAAAGGAGATATGGAACTCATAGAGATTATGGTCATGATTCTTGGACCTCTGAGACATGCCATAGAAGATCATGAAACCTGGACCAACACCATAGTGATAGAATATTTCATGCACGAATGGTAACATGAATATAACCTAACTGAAAAATAAAAGGAGGATAGTTCCACATTAATTTCCTCATGAAAAAGTTCACTTTTTCCGAGGTCATATTGTTAGACCAATAGTAAACTCCTGATTTTTATGAGTGCATGACTTCAACGAAGTGGTGGTCCCACATAGGAACCTAATGTCCATAAGTAATGTTTTTAAGAATCAACCATGAACTCTATAACAAAACTATTTCTGATTGTTGTGAGAAAATGCCTATCATATGTATACCCTTTTTATAAGAGAACTAATTATAGGATAAAATGGATCCTATATTGGGATGGTCCATGTGCATCTTGCATTCTCCAGCAACATACGAGAATGTACAATGAGGTAATACTCAGGGAATAAAAGATACACAAGAATATGGTAGGTTATATTAGAAATAAATCAAGGAATCTGGAAATAAAATCACAAAAGGGGTAATAAAGGGGAGAGGATAACCAATGATCACATTTGGGCATAGCTTCCACTACCACACTATGAAATATGGGATAAAATATTTCAGGTCAACATATGACCTATTTTAGTCAAGAAAGGAATGAATTGTTTTTAATAAATCTTATTGAGTGTGTTATTTGGATGGTATATGGGCCAATTTTGGGAAGTTATATCATCACTGGGGATAAAATATAACGATATAGAGCATCCAGGATTCAAATTAGGATTATAGGATGTTTTTATGTGATCATAAATGTTGTTAATATAGATCCAATCACTCTGTGTTATACATCATTTTCTATTTCTTCACATTGAATGTGTGTAAATTTTAGGGATATTTGAATAAGTTTTGAAATGGGTGGTGTAATCCATATTTCATGTGTGGACCAAAAAACCAATGAAAGCACCTTAGTAAAAAAAATAAGAGGACAAGAAAAGGTGGTTGTGTATGTGAATGGAATCAGAAATTAAATAATACATAAATATTTGATGCATAAAATATATCCATGAATAGTGATTAAGGGTGCTGGAATGGATGCTCAAAACAAAAAGTGGGGCTTCCCACTAATTTGAGGTAGAATATTATAGTTTCTAGTATAAAAAATTGCAAAAAACCATATCCTATGTTGTGTAATGTTTTTCCACAAATACTTAGGTCCTAAATATGACATCATGTGATATGGACATTAGGAATGTAATTTAATATTGTACAATAAGTAAAATATTCAATTCCAGTTATATTCTTAAATATAATAATGATTTCATATGGTTTAAATTCATTCTTTGTGAGATATAACACAATTTTGTTTATTATAATATTAAATGATATTGAAATTGAAGTGACATTATTCAAGGAAATTCATAATGAATATTGTTTTTTTGGTAGGTGTGATGTTCTCCCCAACCATGTTTATTAAGATGTATCTACCATTATAGTATAATTTATGAATGGTGAGTGGAATCTCCCATTTTGGAAAATGTTTTGGAAGATATGAATATGATATAATCATCCCTCACAATTCTAACAGTATGGCACATTGGAAGAATTTTTGTGGGTGAAACATGCTATTTATTTATTTTAATATATGTTTATTATAAACCTCAAGGTTGTGCATCTCATGAAACATGTTCACATTTAGGAAAACATTTTTCAAAGAGATTATCAAATATTTTTCTTCTGACTAATTGTAAAGACCCGGAAATTTCAAGGAAATTTTTTTCTTAATTTGCTTTAGAATTTAACAAGAACACAGTTTCTGACAGCGCCTGATTCTGAGGCCCGGTTGCCCAGAATCAATTTCCGAAGTTTGGCTCGGGTACGTTCAGTGAACGAACGAGCGGAAATTTCTAACTTTTGAACTGGTGCCCAGAATCAAATTCTGAGGGCACCGATGGAACCATAGCGCCGGTTTTTTCTTAGGAATGCCTTTCCTGGAGTTGCGTTTTCTTGGGAGCAGTTGTTTAATAAGGTTGTGGTTTAAGTGTAAAGAAAAATAAAATTTGTGTTACAAATTTTATTTATCTTCTTAAGTGGTTATATCCTAAGTGTGGAAGTTGGGGTGGAATCACAAGTTCCTAACTAACCAAGTGAGGATTAAGGTGAGGTGGGGCCCACAAGAGCCCCAACCCTTCACCTTCCCCTTAACTCTCTTCTACCCCCCTTAAACTCTCTTGCACTTAATGTGCCAAAACCCCTCAAATTCCTAACTCCTTAAACTCCTTAACTTCCTTGAACCCCCCCAATTAAATGTGACTCTTCACTTCCACCTTCATTAATTTTGGAGCCTCTCCACCCATTAATGAAGGATGTAACTTAATGAATTTGAATTATTTTGAATTCATTAAGAAAACACTATAATAAGGTGTGTTGTTTTATTGTTTGGGGTTGGCTAAATCTTTGTGATAGAGTCATGGAAGGATTGAAGAGAATTCCACCCTCGACGAAGAACACGAAGGACATCTCCAAACATGGAACAACGTCTTCTCGACGAAAAATGCCTTTTCCAAAGAAGAACGTGAAGTTTCCAACGTCGATCCCTTCTTGGATGCCTCCTTCCCACTCCTTCCGGAATAAAGAAGGGAGCGCCTTTCACGAAGAACGCCGACGTCGTCAACGGCTTCTCTTTTCCGATGACGACGAATCGTCGCCGCCTTTCCGCGACTTCTTCAACACATAACGAAAAGCGAGGTAGGGGTTTGTTGTTGATTTATTTAATTTTTTTCCGTTCTTGGTTCTAGCATGACAAACTTGAGGATGAACGTTTAGGTGTTATCGTCTAACGAGAGGGGGACCGGACCGCACAAACACGGCCGAACCCTCCTCCTTTGTTCTTGAATGTTTCTTGCGGATGAAACGAGATAGCGGGGTGCCGTCGCACCACGCGGGAATCACACGGAAATTATTGCGCTGCGCCGTCGCGCCGCGCCGTGGAAAGAATTATCATGAACGCGACGCCGTCGCGCCGCGTCGAAGGAAACCGAAGACGCCGCGGCCAGAGCGGGGCCGCGGCGGAGGGGCGCGGTGCCGTCGCACCGCGCCGGATGACGAAGGCCGCGGCCGGTTCCGGGCCGCGGCGGATCGTGACGACCGGCGGCCAGCCGGGCCGCCGCTGCCGGAAGACGGAAGAAGACCGGCCCATGCCGGTCCTGTTGACAAGAAGCCGGCCGGCCAGGTCGGGCCGGCCGGGTTGGTGGAAATTGGGGGAATGTAATTCCCCCGGGCAGTTATTTGGCCCCCCATTATGAGGGGGCCGGTTTCACAAACGGGGGGCAGGCGACCCCCCGTTTCCAATAAGCTCGGCCTTCGGCCTACCTGGCAGCGCGCCCAGCGCGCTGCCTTGCGCCGAACTGGCGCGCCTGGCCGGTTCGCAGCGCCGGGCCACGCCGGGCCGGGCCGCGCCGGGCCGCGCCGCGCCGCGCCGCGCCGCGCCGGGCCGGGCCACGCCGCGCCGCGCCGGGCCGCGCCGCGCCGCGCCGGGCCGGGCCGGGCTGTGTCGGGCCGGGTTGACCCCGTCCAGGGCGGTTCGACCCGGTTCGGGCCATCCGGGGGGTCTCGGGCCGGGACGGCCCGGGCCCGAAACCCCCGTTACCGAGTGGTTTGGTCAAATGCCTGTATCTTGGGCTACGGGCCTCCAAACGACTCGTCGTCAGCGGCAACGCGATCCTTGGATCGAGACGGTCGTTTCGGTATACTATACTCAAGGTGCACCTTCCTTTTCGGGAGCCTACATGGTTAAAACTCCGTAGTTAAGCGTGCTTGGCCTAGAGTAGTGATCAGGATGGGTGACCTCCTGAAAAGTTTCCTAGTGTGGGTGTGGAACGAAAAAGCCAATAACTCTCAGACCGGGCGTCCGATTGACGCACCGTCTGTTGCGTTGAGTTCCTGTTGACGATACGGAACTTTTGGCAGCCTCCGCCCGAGTTTTGGATGCAGATGGATAGTGGCCGGGTTGGATCGCACCGAAATCCAACCGGGCCCCTGGAACGGAAAAGCTGATATCTTTCTGACAGAAAGTCCGTTTGACAAACCGTCAGCGGCGTTGGTGATCGCGTTGAGAAACGGTCCCTATGAGTTTACCCTATGATAGTTCGGGGTATAGTTGAGATATGGCCGGGTTTGGTTCGCTCACGAAACCAACCGGGCCCCTGGGACGAAAAGGCTAATAACTCACAGACCGGGCGTCTGATTGACGCGCCGTCTGTTGCGTTGAGACCCCTATGACGTGGCGGTCCTTTGAGATACTTCTTCGTGGGACTTTGAGATACATGGAGTATCGACCTGTAGCTCGTGGAGCGGACCCTCCTAGTGACGAGCATGCGGAGTACGGAGACCGTGTAGCTGGCTGAGACCCGACGACTGCTGATCGAACGACTCGGTGTGTTACAGAGGTGCGCTTGGTTGTAGCGGCACATGGGAGCGCTTGGTTGTAGCGGCAGGCCCACGACAGAGGTGCGCTTGGTTGTAGGGGAACATGGGAGCGCTTGGTTGTAGCGGCAGACCCACGATAGAGGTGCGCTTTGTTTTAGAGGCACATGGGAGTGCTTGGTTGTAGCGGCAGACCCACGACAGAGGTGCGCTTGGTTGTAGCGGCACATGGGAGCACTTGGTTGTAGCGGCAGACCCACGACAGAGGTGCGCTTGGTTGTAGCGGCACGTGGGAGCGCTTGGTTGTAGCAGTTGGCCCACAGTACTCGATGGGTGGAGTTCTTCAGCAGTCTTAGGTTAGTGAGCAGTATCTCGGAGTCGTGACAGGACCACTGTACACTCCAGAGACGGAGCTCTTCAGCAGTTACGGTTTCGATAATGAAAATCCTGGTTTGAGCTGAGACTTTTGACCTTGTGTTTACCTCATGATTGAGATGGGTCACTTGCTAACTTAGGTATATGTATGGGCATATACCCGGGTAGTGGTTATCCGTTGATTTCACAATCCTTGTGTTTCCTCATGATTGAGATGGGTTACTTGATAACTTAGGTATATGTATGGGCATATACCTAAGTAGAGGTTATCTGTTGAGATCTTCTTTTTGGTTGTCCTTGTTGGTTTAGTGAGACCTTGAGGGTCTCGGGGTCCCTACTGAGTATCGTTATACTCACCCCTGCACGGGCTATGCCCACACCTCGTTGTGTTGGTTGCAGACGACGGGCAGTGCTGACAGAGGCTGAGTGTTCGAGGACTGGACGGTACCTGGAGGTGGACTATACGAAGAGATGGTACCCGGAGGAGGACCTCACGACGAGACGGTACCCAGAGGTGGACGTGACGATGAGGCGGTACCCGGAGGTGGACCACTGGGCGAGACATACTCAGAGCGGACGGCGGGACCTGAGGAGCAGAGGAGCTATATGTACCCACCCTTCAGGTGGGATTTCCAGTGGACAGCTCGGCGTAGCAGCTTTACTTTTCAGTTGCTGTTTTCCCTTTCGAGTTGTACTTTACAGTTGGGCTTGTATTTCCGGCCCCTTTTTACTTTCCGCACTTACTGTTGTACTCAGTTTTTACTTACTGTTTACTTCTTCTACTTGTACTCTGTGGTGCTTGTTTTCTTTTATAAAGGCAATTCCTTCCCAGTTATCGGGATTTTACGCCTTTGGTGCTAGTCGCCAGCCCCTCGCCTATGGAAGGCGGGCTTGGGGTAGTCACGGCACGGGCCCCGAGGACGGGTCGTGACAAATTGGTATCAGAGGAGTTCAATTCTACCGCAGAACTCAGGACTCTGATCTTTTTCTATGTGAAGCAATAGTGTTAAGGGTACCGAGTGTGGTCTTCAGTTCAGGGAGTCCAGTGTTGGTGCGGCGGCCGACGTATCCGTACACCAGGACCCTGACTACTGATTTTCGGCTTTGTACACAAAAACACTGATTGCGTGTGTGTTTCAAAAGTTTTAAAGTCAGCTCAAACCAGGTCAGCTCACCAGGTATAAGACGTTGACCGTGTCGCATCTGTTCAGGATGTCTCCACGCAGACAGTTAGTTGGAGTTCTGAGAGAGTAATCGATGATGGCTCACCGAGCGACGAGGCTCTGGTGCAGGGCCCTTTTTACTATGTTGTCACCCTCGGGTGGTGTACCAGTACATCACCACCTGTTGGGCAGTAGATGCCAACGGATATACTAGCAAACTATGCACGCTGGCAGAGCGCGTTGCACGAGTTCTAGCAGTAGAGGCCTCAGAAGTTACGAGGCGAGGCAGATTTCCAGACAGCAGAGCAGTGGCTGGAGGCGATTGCTAGAGTTTTCCGCCTAGCTGAGACATCAGTAGAGTGGATGGTGGACTTGGCCACTAGTGTTTTCCAGTGAATGACCATGAGGATGGTCCGCATAGTGATGAGGCTTCGGTACGTGAACAGATGCCTGAGATAGTGCCTTTGGGTAGTGTGTCAGCTATACACCACTACCTGTTGGTAAGCAGTTACAACCGGCGGTACCAGTAGGTGACACATGTAAGTTTACTGCCTTACATGTGTTCTAACTTTAGATACCCTCATGTTCCGAGGTGAACCTGACTCATAGGCGGCTGAGGACTGGCTTGAGGAGGTGGCCGAGAATTTTCTAGAACTTTTACAGTTTCGGCAGGACGACGTGTTGATAGATGAGAATTCATCGAGGCGTACCGAACATATCGGGTAATCGATGGAAGCGTTTCAATCAGTGCAATAGAGGTCGGACCTCTGAGCATGGTATGTTTAAGGGCTTCTGAGCCAGCACCTTTTCTCTATGCATTTCTACTTAGGCTAGAGTGCTAGAAGGAACCTTTGTGGTTGAGAATTCATTGCTGATCGAATACAGCCAGAGAATGTTAGAAGTTTGGAAAGCAGGAAACTGACACCAGTCTCGGAGACTTGGGCATGTAAAATGTTTCAATAATAGGAAATGTTAAGAATAGATGAATCTGCAGAGCAGCAGACATGGAGGCAGAGCTTGGAGAGCAGCTCGTGGTGGTGTACATTTCAACATGTTACCATCACCCGCCTTTGTAGTCCCCGCTAGACTCAGGGAGTTGGAGAGCAGGGAAAGAGGGTAGCTGCTTGCGGTCATGGAGTGC
This sequence comes from Viscum album, assembly GCA_963277665.1. NCBI lineage: Eukaryota > Viridiplantae > Streptophyta > Magnoliopsida > Santalales > Viscaceae > Viscum > Viscum album. Next base: position 1,874,456,556 of record OY728142.1, on the reverse strand, counting down.
GACCAAAAAGGGGCTCTAAGGATGATTCGAAGTGCGGAATTTATCTTCTACTAGCTGCCGTAGCCACAGGCATCGAAACGAATCATTCCTTCCTTCCATGAATCTAGTCCCACACCTAGAGATTCCGGTTCAGCCGTTGACTTGACCCTCACGTCTGGAGATACCTTTGGGAGGAGACTCGATAGTCACACTTACGCCGACGGTGTGATCTGACCCTTGAGGCGAGAGTCTCGGTTAGGACCTCTTGGTGGCAGCATCGAGGCCTTACGACGTTAGTTTGAGTATGTATTTGGCAATCACTGTTCATACTCAAATTGACGGTATTAGGCAAACGTTGGGATGGGTTTTCCTTGGTCGGCGAAAAGGAAACCCTGGGCAGCACAAGATAAACTCGTGCATGGGAAGGTGTAGCCGATCATTCTTGGGTCGGCCAACCTTACCCTCGTGGCAGCAAGAGTTTTGAGTTTCAGTTCTAACCTAAAAAGGGAGACCTTTAGAGTTCGAGGATGGCGACCACGTTCTTATACAGGTCTCACCTCGACGAGGTTTACGGAGATGTAGCCGAGGTGGCAAGAGATCTCCGAGGTTCAATAGACCTTTCTAGGTCCCCAGCAGGGTAGGCGAGGTGGTTTATCGCTTGACCCATCCACCTCAGTTGCACCAGGTGCACGATGACTTTCACGTAACTCAATTGAGGAGATACTTGCTTGATCCTTCACACATCATCGACCTCAGGGAGTTGGACGTCGATGATAGAGCGACATGCACGGAGGTTCCAGTGGGGATCAAGGATAGACAGGAGCAGATCCTACGAGGATGATCGATTCCTTGGGTGCACTTCCTTTGACAGTACGGGAACCTCCAGGTGAGCACATGGGAGCAGAAGGCTCAGATGCGTGCTCTGTACCGCTTTTGTGACCCTAGTTTGTGATGAAGCTTTACGGGGACGTAAAGCCCTGAGGTGGAGTAATGTAAAGACCCGGAAATTTCAAGGTAATTTTTTTCTTAATTTTCTTTGGAATTTTACAAGAACACAGTTTCTGACAGCGCCTGATTCCGAGGCACGGTGTGCCCATAATCAATTTCCGAAGTTTGGCTCGGGTACGTTCAGTGAACGAACGAGCGGGAATTTCTAACTTTTGAACCGGTGCCCGGAATCAAATTCTGAGGGCACCGATGGAACCGTAGCGCCAGTTTTTGCTTAGGAATGCCTTTCCTGGAGTTGCGTTTTCTTGGGAGCAGTTGTTTAATAAGGTTGTGGTTTAAGTGTAAAGAAAAATAAAATTTGTGTTACAAATTTTCTTTATCTTCTTAAGTGGTTATATCCTAAGTGTGGAAGTTGGGGTGGAATCACAAGTTCCTAACTAACCAAGTGAGGATTAAGGTGAGGTGGGGCCCACACGAGCCCCAACCCTTCACCTTCCCCTTAACTCTCTTCTACCCCCCTTAAACTCCCTTGCACTTAATGTGCCAAAACCCCTCAAATTCCTAACTCCTTAAACTCCTTAACTTCCTTGAACCCCCCCAATTAAATGTGACTCTTCACTTCCACCTTCATTAATTTTGGAGCCTCTCCACCCATTAATGAAGGATGTAACTTAATGAATTTGAATTATTTTGAATTCATTAAGCTAACACTATAATAAGGTGTGTTGTTTTATTGTTTGGGGTTGGCTAAATCTTTGTGATAGAGTCATGGAAGGATTGAAGAGAATTCCACCCTCGACGAAAAACACGAAGGACATCTCCAAACATGGAACAACGTCTTCTCGACGAAGAATGCCTTTTCCAAAGAAGAACGTGAATTTTCCAACGTCGATCCCTTCTTGGATGCCTCCTTCCCACTCCTTCCGGAATAAAGAAGGGAGCGCCTTTCACGAAGAACGTCGACGTCGTCAACGACTTCTCTTTTCCGATGTCGACGAATCGCCACCGCCTTTCCGCGACTTCGTCAACACATTCCGAAAAGCGAGGTAGGGGTTTGTTGTTGCTTTATTTAATTATTTTCCGTTCTTGGTTCTAGCATGACAAACTTGAGGATGAACGTTTAAGTGTTATCGTCTAACGAGAGGGGGACCGGACCGCACAAACACGGCCGAACCCCCCTCCTTTGTTCTTGAATGTTTCTTGCGGATGAAACGAGATAGCGTGGTGCCGTCGCACCACGCGGGAATCACACGGAAATTATTGCGCGGCGCCGTCGCGCCGCGCCGTGGAAAGAATTATCATGAACGCGACGCCGTCGCGCCGCGTCGAAGGAAACCGAAGACGTCGCGGCCAGAGCGGGGCCGCGGCAGAGGGGCGCGGTGCCGTCGCACCGCGCCAGATGACGAAGGTCGCGGCCGGTTCTGGGCCGCGGCTTATCGTGATGACCGGCGGCCAGCCGGGCCGCCGATGCCGGAAGACGGAAGAGGACCGGCCCTTGCCGGTCCTGTTGACAAGAAGTCGGCCGGCCAGGTCGGGCCGACCGGGTTGGTGGAAACCGGGGGAATTTAATTCCCCCGGGTAGTTATTTGGCCCCCCATTATGAGGGGGGCCGGTTTCACAAAGGGGGGGCAGGCGACCCCCCGTTTCCAGCAAGCTCGGCCTTCGGCCAAGCTGGCAGCGCACCCAGCGCGCTGCCTTGAGCCGAACCGGCACGCTTGGCCGGTTCGCCGCGCCGGGCCGCGCCGCGGAGGGCCGGGCCGGGCTGTGGCGGGCCGGGTCGACCCCGTCCGGGGCGGGTCGACCAGGTTCGGGCCATCCGGGGGGTCTCGGGCCGGGACGGCCCGGGCCCGAAACCCCCATTACCGAGCGGTTTGGTCAAATTCCCGTATCTTGGGCTACGGGCCTCCAAACGACTCGTCGTCAGCGGCAACGCGATCCTTGGATCGAGACGGTCGTTTCGGTATACTATACTCAAGGTGCACCTTCCTTTTCGGGAGCCTACATGGTTAAAACTCCGTAGTTAAGCGTGCTTGGCCTAGAGTAGTGATCAGGATGGGTGACCTCCTGGGAAGTTTCCCAGGGTGGGTGTGGAACGAAAAGGCCAATAACTCTCAGACCGGGCGTCCGATTGACGCGCCGTCTGTTGCGTTGAGTTCCTGTTGACGATACTGAACTTTTGGCATCCTCCGCCCGAGTTTTGGATGCAGATGGATAGTGTCCGGGTTGGATCGCACCGAAATCCAACCGGGCCCCTGGAACGGAAAAGCTGATATCTTTCTAACAGAACGTCCGTTTGACGAACCGTCAGCGGCGTTGGTGATCGCGTTGAGAAACGGTCCCTATGAGTTTACCCTATGAGAGTTTGGGGTATAGTTGAGATACGGTCGGGTTTGGTTCGCTCACGAAACCAACCGGGCCCCTGGGATGAAAAGGCTAATAACTCACAGACCGGGCGTCTGATTGACGCGCCGTCTGTTGTGCTTAGACCCCTATGACGTGGCAGTCCTTTGAGATACTTCTTTGTGGGACTTTGAGATACTTGGAGTATCGACCTGTAGCTCGTGGAGCGGACCCTCCTAGTGACGAGCATGCGGAGTACGGAGACCGTGTAGCTGACTGAGACCCGACGACTGCTGATCGAACGACTCGGTGTGTTACAGAGGTGCGCTTGGTTGTAGCGGCACATGGGAGCGCTTGCTTGTAGCGGCAGACCCACGACAGAGGTGCTCTTGGTTGTAGCGGCACATGAGAGCGCTTGGTTGTAGCGGCAGACCCACGACAGAGGTGCGCTTGGTTGTAGCGGCACATGGGAGCACTTGGTTGTAGCGGCAGACCCACGACAGAGGTGCGATTGGTTGTAGCGGCACATGGGAGCGCTTGGTTGTAGCGGCAGACCCACAACAGAGGTGCGCTTGGTTGTAGCGGCACATGGGAGCGCTTGGTTGTAGCAGCTGGCCCGCAGTACTCGATGGGTAGAGTTCTTCAGCAGTCTTAGGTTATTGAGCAGTATCTCGGAGTCGTGACAGGACCACTGTACACTCCAGAGACGGAGCTCTTCAGCAGTTACGGTTTCGATAATGAAAATCCTGGTTTGAGCTGAGACTTTTGACCTTGTGTTTACCTCATTATTGAGATGGTTCACTTGCTTACTTAGGTATATGTATGGGAATATACCCAGGTAGTGGTTATCCGTTGATTTCAAAATCCTTGTGTTTCATCATGATTGAGATGGGTTACTTGATAACTTAGGTATATGTATGGGCATATACCTAAGTAGAGGTTATCTGTTGAGATCTTATTTGTGGTTATCCTTTTGGTTTAGTGAGACCATGAGGGTCTCGGGGTCCCTACTGAGTATCGTTATACTCACCCCTGCACGGGCTATGCCCGCACCTCTATGTGTTGGTTGCAGACGACGGGCAGTGCTGACAGAGGCTGAGTGTTCGAGGACTGGACGGTACCTGGAGGTGGACTATACGAAGAGATGGTACCCGGAGGAGGACCTCACGTCGAGACGGTACCCAGAGGTGGACGTGACGACGAGGCGGTACCCGGAGGTGGACCACTGGGCGAGACATACTCGGAGCGGACGGCGGGACCTGAGGAGCAGAGGAGCTATATGTACCCACCCTTCAGGTGGGATTTCCAATGGACAGCTCAGCGTAGTAGCTTTACTTTTCAGTTGATGTTTTCCCTTTCGAGTTGTACTTTACAGTTGGGCTTGTATTTTCGGCCCCTTTTTACTTTCCTCACTTACTGTTGTACTCAGTTTTTACTTAGTGTTTACTTCTTCCGCTTGTACTCTGTGGTGCTTGTTTTCTTTTATAAAGGCAATGCCTTCCCAGTTATCGGGATTTTACGCCTTTGGTGCTAGTCTCCAGCCCCTGGCCTATGAAAGGCGGGCTTGGGGTAGTCACGGCACGGGCCCCGAGGACTGGTCGTGACACTAATATTCAAATGGTTTTATGTATGGATGGACCTTCAAACTATCTATGTATATCTTGTTCTATTTGTAATACCAATGAGTAAGGGGACAGATAGGTTGATGTATTGGTCTTCCTATGAAATTCCCATATGAAATTTGAGATATTTTTATGTAATCTCTTCATAATCCTGTATTCTATATTCTGTATAATTATATAGATCCTAATGTTAAATTCATTGATCATTCAATTTTCATATGTGTGGTATCTTTAGTTATTGTCGGACCTGATGTTATACATGGAATACAACCTCTTCAACTAAATTGATATGAAGAAAATATGATTAGATAATAGATTTTGTATAGGAATCCCATTATTATGGATTACTTTGAATATAATAATCATTTTCAATGACCCCATATTTACATCATTCATAAGGTTGTAATCATGGAATATTTAGAATATGAAAGTGAAAATAATGATGAACATTTAATTTTTTGCAGTTTTTAATAGGTGTAGGGACACGACAGAATTTCACTATCATAGAAAGGGATATGGAAATTTTAATGCAAAAAGACAATATGGTGAATGATTAATGAATTATTAAATAATCTTACATGCATGATTTATAAAATTAAATTTAATGTAGTCAAAAACCAATGTGGGCCAAAATGTCTCATAATCATTATATGAAGTGGGAGATATTCTATAATAATGGTTGGTCCTCATAATATTAGACATGGACTTCCTACCAAAAACTGAATATTTACATTCCATGTATTTAAAAGATAAGGATCCCAAAAATGATAAATCAACAAGGAAATTCCTTGAGTTGGGGATGTCACTGAAAAATAATTCCCCATGTATCAACGGTTTTACATTCACTCAAACATTATCTAATAAGTAATCTAAAATTTTATATATTCAATTAATGAATCAAAACGTTAATATACTCCTTCTATCATAGTAATATTTATGAAACAATCCTGATAAGTCAAAAAAATGTTGATTCACTTAGATAGCCTCTTCATTTGGTTTCAAAAGCATTATGTTCTTCTAATGCTAAACGTTTAAGACCATGTTTATGAACATGTTTTCCGAATCTAATTCAATGAGTGATGTATCCAATAATTCAATGGACACTTCTTGATCATTGTCTTATAATAGTATAATGATTCTACTTTTGTCCATAGGGTCATCTTTCCACCGTCTAAAGGGTATTCATGAGTATGTGAATGAATTCATGATCTAATAAAAAATAATCATGAGAATTTTTCATTATATTTTCATAGACATATTGATTTAGGTGAAACTGTGGGACCTAAAACATATTAGATTACATGATACTAGTGGCAGGGGATATATAATTGAGCACTATGTCTATTCACTCATCCAAACAGAAAAATGAATATGACTCAAGGGACTGGTGTTAAAGAAAATACCATGTTCAACCCAGTTTTTCCTAGTTTTGATGAGACACATTTTTTTTCTCTTGGAGTATACATTTAAATGAATATACTAGTAATGTTACACTTTGTTGACGTAGATTATTGATTCATCAAAGAAGTAAATTTTTAGTGAAATTTTCTTATAGGCATGGAACATGACCATAAAATTAGTCATCAGCTAACATATAAAATCATTCTAATATAAGACCCATATATAAAATTATTGAAGGATAAATACCCATCATGTCAGATTCCAGGTCTATATATGACTATTGAGTATATAATTCAACTGATCAACATAGTAAAACCACAAAATCATCTTACGATATAGAAAATATTAGTAATTTTTTACCATGATGTTCAAAGAGAATAAATTATTCTTGATGGCAGAATATCACATCACAGTAAAATGAAACATGAAAGAGAGATCGTAAAAATTATTTCCCTTCACTATTTATCCGCTATAGACTGGTAATTATGGATTATTTCAATGTATTTCCATATATATATTTCTTCAATGAGTGATAGGAATAAGAACTATCAAAAATTGGAAACTCTATTATATTTTATCAAATAGGGGTTAGCATTCCTCAACCAAATGATATATTTCTTTTCTTAAGTTATCATTGGAAATATATTATATTTTACTTATAGATTATTAGAGAAATGTATTATTTAGTTTAGATAGATTAATAGGACTACCAATAACTTTATAATTTTTCAAAAGATTAATTGAAATGATAAATGTGATATTGTCTATGATAATTTGGATAAAACTATATCTGAAAATGAATATAAGTTTCTTTTCAATTGTAACAATTAATTTCTATTTCATGGGGTTCATTTTCATGTTATGGGAACATATTATTTTCATTACAGTCTAAATATTCATGAAATGATTCTATAATTGGAATTATTTTATAAAAAACTCATCTATTCATAATTCAACTATCTTTGGATGATATGAATGTAGATATAATTATTTTTATTTTTATAGGTTACTATAAAATTTTTAATATATTTGGGAATCAATTTAAAGTAGTATATTATCTATGATACCTTGAATATAGTGTAAATTTTATCTTTAATAACCATATTGAATTCATTATAAAAGTTGTTTCCATCCATGAAGGAAAGGGTATAAAATTCGACTGTTATGTAAATAAGAAATACTATGACTTGGATGAGTAATTAATTCTTTAGTAAATGGTTTTTGTGGTTTTATATAGTTATGATTAATCTAAATTTACCTTTATTATACGGTATTATGATGTTTTTGGATGTCCAATTATTGTGTTGGAACAACATGATGTATATATCACTGATCATCTTATCATGTTCATCCTTAACCATATATCAATTTAATGGATTCATTTTTCTTTTTCCATGATTTAATCCTTAGTTTCCAATAGGGGTACCATTTAGATAGCTAGGGACCAATAGTTTGATCCCTGAAATCACATTATTGTTCAATGGAAGTATGATACAATTCCATTTAATGACATAAAATTATATTCCTACTCAACAAGGGTCCTAAATACATTGATCAACATATGTCTCAGATATTCCTTTTTGTTGGGGATCATTTGCGCCTTCTGATGAATTATTATGGGAAAACATATTCAATGTCAGTATAGCTTTTATCATTATCACCAATACTAGAAGCATAATAACTAGAGAGAGTAGCTTTCTTATATTTATGAGACTGTTAGGGAGCACTTTCATCTTCCTCTATAGGTGTATGGTATTAAATTGTGGAAACATTCCCTTATAGATCTATATAGACTACAGTGGTAGTGATTTAGGCTCTATCCCATGAGGCCTACATCGATAGGGTCATCCCATGTTGATAAGTGATTAATTCAAGTTATAATTACAATGGGTAAACCCCAGCCTTTGTGAAAAATGGTGGTGATTTTAGTTATTGTCTAGTGGATAGATCTCTAGGTATGCAAATGGAGTTGGTTTTGAGGCTTTAGTAGTACCTATCATTTATTGGACATTTTCATGTTTATTCTTCTAAATCTAATATCATTTATTATTTTTTATTCAAATTTCCATAAAATATTGTGTTAAATGGAGTTTAATCATCCATGGTTAGTCTAATTTAATATAGTGTATTAGTTGCAATGAGATTGATACTAGTCCAATTGTTAAAAAGGATCTTGTTGAATTATATATTATTAAATAATCATGAGATATATATAGGACATATTTTCCATTGAATTAAGACACTATAAACTTCTACATGGAAGGAAATAATTTCTTGATATTTATCATTCATGGATTATTCTATAACAAAACCTTCAATAGTGCCTACCTTAGTTTCAAACTAGATAGAGAATCGTAATGCCTAAAAAAGTGAATCAAAAATCACCAATGATAGTTATAGTGTATCCAATAATTAGAGATGGGACAAAATGATTAATATCTATTTCATCATGTAATACTTCTATGATATATCCATGTTTCATCCAACTATATGTTTCTAAATAAGAAGAAGTGTAGTATGATCTTCTAGCTAATGATCCTGGACCTGACACATACATGTGAATATATGTTGGTTTTTGGATAAGTGATGATGAGAATATGACATCAATGATTGAACCTTGGATGGTCATGGCTAAACCATGTATGTTGTTTGTTTACCCATGTGGTCAAATAGAATAATTGGCAGTGAATCCACAATGAATTATAGTATCATTGGATAATTCTAATATTTTTATTAAAACATCTAATTTATCCTGATAATATAATCCTAGGAAAATAATAAAAATATTATACAATGTAGACACTAAAGTCCTAAATTAAATTTACATTTTCCTTGATCACATCAACCAAAATTACTTATAAGAGTTTTTTGGTTTGATTCACCACCGAGTACTATAAAATATTATTCATATAAAATGGATTTGACATTAAAATTCTATTACTCTTCTAATTGGGTAACTCATGGATAAAATATTTTAGGGAACCACCATCTAATGTAGGAAGAATAATGTCCATGAGATTATAGATTTAAATCTGAACCGGACAAGGATCATTATTTTCTATTCACGGTTGATGAATTACATTCTAGGACATGGATGGACATGATGGTTGTAAAACCACATATGGAGATGAGCTGGAAATTAGTGGTGCTGATTTACTAAAATATTGATAGATATCCCACTGGGATTTAATTGTATAAATTCCATAAATTTGGGCATCAAACTTGTGAAAACCATTATTGAAGATCTATTTTCTTTCCATTATTATTTTATAATTGTTCTATTCATGTTAGAGATGAACTAATAGTGGATTTAGTAGCCTAAATCCACCCATTATTTGATTGATTTTGATGTAATATTTTTGTAAGATACAAAGTTAATTTAATCCAAGTTCTATTTATATAATCTAATATTGAAAGCCACATATTACCCTCTATTCCCCAACAATGATCCACAACAATAGGCAATGTCGACAATTTGGTTTTTAGTTCCACACGTGAGTATGAAGGAGAAAGAATCGTGTAGAAAAATTAAGGTGCATTTACGTTTTATATACCCCTACTATATATGGATTCATCTCATGTTTGACTAAGGCATGTTTTAAATTTATGGATTTAATGTGATTGATAAGATAACCAATCCACTAATTGTGTGTGTTGTCTATATGAATCATTCCATTGATTTCTCCAAATTCTCATGATGTTAGGAGTCTGTGATTTAATAGTTTTAAGTCACAAGGATATACTAAAGAAGGAACCATATTAGATACTCATCCTTATCTCATATGATTAGAAAAACTAACCATAATTCTAGTGTGATTTTAATTGCAACCCATTTTTTCAAGATGATAAATCCAACAGAATTGGATACTAATGATCTATTTGGGTATTATGAGATATTTATATAAATAATCCCCATCAAGATATATTTCACTCTATAGATTTACATAGATACTCTTGTAACCCTCAAGATCCTAGATCAAGGAATAAATCCCAATATAATCTTTTATCCCCTATGAAGTCTAGGATAGATTGTATTCTTTAGGAAATTTATTATGCATTACAAAATTTTTAGTGAAGAGTTGAGTTTGCTTATTTAAGACATTTAAGAGTCATGACCATCCTATTTTTTCATTTTTACAAATCCAATTGATGGTATTTTTGACTCTATTTATATTCCTAAGGTGGATCATTATCCTCATGTTCCTTATCACTATAATCAAATTCCTAGACATCCATGGGATTTAATGAGAAAATGTTTACTATGAATGTCCATAGAAGGTGATAACTACTAACATCACATAATGGACCATCCTAGGGGTCATTATGTATTCAAAAGTTAATGATAATCTATTTGGAAAATAAATCCCCCATACCATGATTTAATCATAATATGACACATCTACCATAATTCTATGCATGATAGTGGTACCCATAATTCTTGTATAATATAAATAGTAGTGGTACCCATATAAATATGAATATTGATACACATGATCATAATTAGAATATAGGTCTTATGGTACTATGGGTAGAGTGCCTAAAATAACTATGGGATTCTTGAGTATTTCATATGATAATTCATAATATGAACAAATGATTATGACATGTTTTTAGGGAAGAAGGTTTTATGATTATATTATTTTATTTCTAGGATATTGATATTAAAGGTCAAGGGTGGACAAAAATAAATGATTTCATTTCAGTTGGAAATATTTCAATTATCATTCTTCTATATATTCATGCTTTATAGGGGAATCATCCTCTCAGATACACCATGAAACCATATAAAAAATCTAGAACATTATGTTGGATGTGATGTAGAACTATTCTGTTGTTTTTATTAGCATAGAAGAGTAATTAAATGAGATATTCTTCTATTGAATAATGGACTATCCTATTATGGTGGCGAAATATTCATGTCTATACCCATTTATGATGTGAAATATGTGTAATCATGCTGATGAGGTAGATCATCAACCACTCATGGATTGATCGATTAATAATCTACATAAGGGGATCCCATAAATTTTCATGATTTCACACATTCCACTAGTGTGGAGGTGGAGATAAGGGATTTATATAGTGGCATTGATGGATGAGTTATGTGTTCCATAATTATAGACTAAACAACCAAAATGTATTTTTATTTGTAAAAATATTTTAGGAATTGTGGATATTTGATTCAGTAATATTAATCGTAAAATAATTAATGATTCCTTCTAGATATAGTGGTTGGGGAAATTAATTATTCTACATATATAATTCATCAAATATTTATATATTTTGAGGGTAATATGGTGTTGGTACTCTTATAAATTCCACTATTATAAATATAGTACATCACTGAGTGTGGTATTATGAGAATCGTGGGGGTATTCATCCTTGTATACTATATATGGATCATTTATAAGGCCCTCTAAAATTTTTGTAGACCCCTTTTCAATGGGGATTAAATTTATGTCTATGTAGATCCATAGATCTTGGATAACCTCCATATCTACTAGAAATAAGTCTATATACTCGTAGATTTAATTCAATGTTCTTTGTGAGAAATTAAATTTTTGATCCCATTGAGGGAAAAACATATAACACAACTATGTTGAGGATGGATACAGATGCATCATCAGTTGATGTTTACAAAGGAGATATCAATTTCGAACTTAATTTTCATCTTTTGGAGTCCTACACAATATGTGAGAATCATGATGTCAAGAAGAGAACTAGCGGTGATTGGAACAAATAAACCAGTTCATTTTTTTTTGACACCCAACATTGTTGGGGATGTTGGATGGTGGAATACAGATTATTTAACTCATGGTTGGTGGTTAGAGATGAAATAAATTGGATATCACATGTATACATGGAATAGGAGATGGAACTCTTTGATTATTCCAGTGAGAGACTCTAAAAATAGTGGGTAATGGCCCCAGGGGGGATTCCACCCTAAACACTCATTGCTTTAAATGAATATAGAATGAAGTAACATTATTTATTATTTGAAATACTATTTACTGTTATGAAAAAAACCCATTTCTCATAGTAGTGGATTGGGATTTAGTTTTCCCTACACTCGATGTAACACCCCAGGTAAATAAAGAATATTACGTTCTTATATTTATCCCTATTTTTGAATAAAAAATCAATATTAATTTAAAGGGAACGCTATGCTCGATGGCTTACCCAATAGGCAATAATGAGTTCGTTTGAAATCTTACATTACACTCTAATAATAAAATAATATTATTTTAAATGGTAGTTAACACATAGCTGTTGTATTGGCGGGAATAAATACAAATAAATAAAATATGATTATATATGTTTATTAAATGTTTTTACATTTATCCAATAAAGTATAAAGGCTTAAAATACAAAAATAATTCAATATTAGACATATATACTCTAATTTTCACTAAAGGTCCACTTATCGCCTTTTGATGGAGAACCGTCATTAAATATAGTTTTTTTCACTATTATACATTCTATTGGACCAAATAAAATTCTTCTTTAGAATCGGGACATCAAAAGTTTACTTTCTGTAATTTTTTTGTATTTTTCCGATAAAGATCATTTTTTAATGAATAGTGAAAAGTGTTGTATTTTAATTCATAACCTCTTTTTAATATAATTTATTTATATAGTTATATTATCATTTTAATTGGTTTTAAAGTGAAATTAGAATATATTTTTACCATTTAATCCAATAGTGGTCATTGGAATTAATTTCACTTTGAAATCAGACTTAAACTAGTGTCAATCTTTTGATACATTTTGTTTCATAAAAACACGATATTTGTTTTGACAGCGGGAATTAATTATTAAATTAATTAATGCAACTTATATGTTTTTAATTTTGTAAAATAGACATCATTTTTGAATTCGTAATATCAAATATATCTTAGGGTGATGTTTGGGAATTTTTCTGAAAAACTTCAATTTTTGATGAATAGTGAAACCACTAAGTGGTACATAAAAAACTGATTTTTCATTTAAATGAAATTTTACCACCTCTGTGTTTTGAATTTCAAAAATCCGACATACATGGTTGTCATTAAGAAGTAAAATGTAGTTCAATGAGATTAAAATAATTTTTTGGTGAATAGTAAGTTTTAAGTTTTTAATCGCGATTAGAGGTAATTAGTGTAATTTAAGATAAAAATAAAGTTTTAATAATATGAAATGAACTTGAAACATGTCCTACCCTTATTGGTTGTGTCATGGCCGGCCCAGAAAACCCATGGGTCGATTTTTGGGACCCCATGGAGCCACTTGGGTAAGATAATGACATTAATGCCTTTTATTTAATGTAAAAGTAAAAATGACACAAACATGTATTGTTTTACTAAAACAATTTTTACAAAGGGTTACACAAGTCAGATTTTTGACTATAAATATTCATTGGAAATCTAAAGGATTTCCTACATCATAGTAGTTTTTCTATAATTTTTAGACATTATATAAATTAAATTATTTATGACATCATGATGACGCAGCGATTACATCATTATTTAACGTTTTAAATAAAATGAAAAGATAATGTAAAATCTAAGAACTACACTTGTCAAAAACATATTGGATGGTTATATTTGGAACCCTTATCACCTTATACTCGAATTATATCATTTATTGGACCTTTTAAATATGATACACATTCTAAAATAAAGTAACATTTCTTTACTTTCAAGAGTTCCCCTCTCTCCTCTTATAAAAGGCCCCCAACTCTACCACCTTACCCACACCTCTCAGGCCTTTGGCTCGGCCAAACCCTGACCAATTTTTCTCTACACATCCCTATACTCATCCTATAAGACTTACCTTGGGCAGATATCTCTTCAAGTAACCCTTTTGGTTCAAACCAAGAAGAGTTACACGATTTTAAGGTAATATCTTCACTTGTGTTCTTATGTTTTATTTTGCTTCTCCAACCCCCTAAACTCTTTTATTACATTCTTTTGTAACAAAACCAGTATCTTCAATATACTAGGATGTTTTTATGATATGTATTAGAGCTGCACTTACACACACCTTCGTCTAATGGTTAAATACCATACTGTTTCTGTGGATGGAAAATTACTGGCTCACGAAATGATGATTGTTCAATATTCTTTTAAAACCTTTTAAGGTGGCCATTATGATGTCACTGTGTCTTATATATGATTTATATTATGTTTATGTTTTCCTAATGATTCTGTATTTTTATTTTATGGCATACCTATATGGTTTCCATTATGGGTAAACACGATAATTTCATTTTAGGAAGTGCGGACGATCACCCCCTCAAAGTGATTTGATTTGTTAATTCCATATGTGGGATGTATAAAAGATGGAGTTAATGTTATTTTATATGATATTATGATGGAATTATAATATACCCTTATATAATTATGATTTCAATCCATTAAATACGAAATATAAATGAATGTAGCCTTCATGTGTATGTACGGCTTACCATCTCCATGAACGGTGCATTTCATTTCTTACCTCTAAATGTTATATACTATTATAAATACATGTATATGATGGATATATATGATATATATGATATCAAAATAATGAATATCATTCTGGATATAATGAACGTTTGACCACATAAACAACATGTAATTGTTAGAAGTCAATTTTTGACTTAAGTACCAAATATTGACAAAATGATATTTGTTAACTTAAATGATTAAATATTGTTTATAACATGGAAATAAGTTTAATAAAAGGAATAATAAACTTGAAAAAGGTTCTTAATCAAGTATAAATTTACACTAGTTTATTATCCAGGATATTAAAGAGCAATCGAGTCACGTCGGACATGAGGTAAGGGACCCTACCCCTCTCTTTCTTTTAAGTACACTTTTTTATGTCATTCCTTTTAATCTCATCTTTATTATGATTGGGATGTTATTTTAAATTACTCTTACTGTAATGTTCTATGTTCATATTATGAGAGACCCTACTTTCTCTCTTTAATCCATTTTTGATGTTTTGAGTGGCGCCCTTAGGCTGCCGAATTTTCGTAAGAGATCCAACCTCTCTCTTTCTTTTTAAGTGCTCTCCTTTATGTCACTTCTTTTAAGATCCTCTTTGCTATGTTGGAGGATGTTATTTTATATTCCTATTGAGGTAAATTTTAGGTTAATATGATGAGATACCCTATTTGATCTCATTAATCCATTTTTGGAAGTTTTACTTGGCGTCGTTAGGCTACCGAGTTTTCGTAAGGGATTTTCCATCTCACTTTTATTCCCGTGAGATTTATACTACATTTTCCACCATTTCCATTGAGTGGTATATGTACTTCCAATTCTTCTACTCTGTGTAATATACTTTATTTTATGAGTATTTACATCAATGTTGTATTTCCCTTCTTTCATGGGGTGTATGTTTCGAAACATATCCATGTTGGTAAGGGAACCTTTCACCCTCCTCTTTTTAGAAGACTTCTTTTGTTGGGTCTTTTAATTTACATATCGTTATTTTAGGATATGTACTTCTATATCTTTATTGATGTAAATTTTATGTCCAAGTGATGAGATACCCTTTTTTTCTCTCATCAACTCATTTTCTGAATTTTAAAGTGACGCCGTTAGGCTATCGAAATTTTGCAAGGGAGCTTCTTAATCCAATTTCCATTCTTTGGGTTAATCTCCTACTTTCAAATTATGTCATGATATTATTATGTCCTATATTGTATTTTTACTTTATTTATGTATACTTATGGTGAATACACATAATAGATCTATTTTATTTAAAAAATTATCTTTGTATGGGACATCGTCTCAATCTCCTTTCATTAATATATATTTTATTTTATACACAACCTTCTTTTATATGGTGTATAAACCCATTTGATTTTTACGTTTATCCAAAAAGAATCTTTTTATATGAAGCGTTTTACAAAACGACAAAATGGAATGTTTTTGTCATACGTATGCGGTGACAACGACTTCTCCACCGCTGTGACCTTTATTTGTGTTTCGGCTTCCTCTAAAAGCCATAACTTTTTTTAAAATGAAAAATAAATACCATGTTTTACTTTTCTTTTGTTTTGGTATTGAAAATTGATTTGATAATATTTTTATTATATCAATGTGTTATTGATACCTTTTGATTTAAATGTGGAAATGTTATGTTTCCTTTATGCATGTTTTATGTGATACGATTTATGTTATGGTTCTTGGGCATTGTTTATTAAGACGGGTGGATCCGTGATAAACTTAGGGAGGGTGAGCCCAATATAGCTCTCCAATGCATTGGGTAACGCGACGGGGTTAAACGTTAAGGTTTCTACGAAGAGATTTGGGGAATATACTGTGATGGGTATTCCAAACGTAACCAAGAGGGTTACTCCCTACGTAATAATGTTTTGAATGTCGCAAGTTACCTTTATGTCTTATGTTTTCTATGAGTTATTCATAAATCTTATGATTTCATGAGGTATGAATATGTGCTTATGTTTTATGAGTAAAGTATGATTTCATTGATTCTTATGTATACATAGAATAATGTTTTCATTCCGTACTTTTATATCCCTTACTGAGCTTTTTATTCTCATCCCATGTTTTTTAAATGTTTTTCACAGGTCAAGGGAATGATACATGATGTGATGATTGGGTCAAGGAAGTGTCATGAAAGGATCCATGTTTTATTTTGAATTTGTTCCCTTTGATGGAAAAAATGAGTACTATCTTTTATGTAACCACTTTGTTTAAATGTGGAATGTAATGCATGTTTTATGATCTAATTCTCTAAAACTCTAAACCTGAAAATATCCTCAACGTGTATTCTAGAAATAACTCAAGATTTAGTAATGTTTAAGGTTGGGGACTTATAGTTGGTATCAAAGGTCATTTTGGACAACTTTAGGTATTAAGAGTTTTTATAGACACATGGTTAGTCCCTATATATAATTTTTCAGTTAAATACTTCTTTAATAATTTTTCTCAGGTCATGTAATGTCAGTTACGAATGGAAGGAGCAGGATCTCAAACGACATTCCTATCTCTTCCTGATGACGTGCTTGCAATAATTATTGCAAAGTCATGTTCGGATGATTGTGAAACTATTTCTAGTATACAACTCACTTGCAAGCAGTTGTTTGAGATTTTAAACACCTCCACTATACCTCATTATCATTGTGGATCATGGGTTGTATTTAGAAAAATACTATTTTCACAATATTCTCATATTTTCAAGAAAGGTAAATATTATCAAGGTATTTTCAAATATTTTACCTTATCCCAAGAATTTGAAGAATATAATGATTTTAAAAATGGTGCTAAGGAAGGAGACCCTTGTGCAACCTATTTATATTTTCTTTAAAAATATAGTCTCTCAGCACATACTTATGGTATTTTAAAAGGACCAATAATAGAAAGTTTCAACTCAATTTCGGTCTGACTATTTTATTGAAATCACGTTTTATCAGATGTTTTGGAATTATATGTCATACATGATTATTTACCGAAACTGTTTTTCTGTGAACACCCATATGTCCCATGTTGTATGAGGTGTGTTTGGATGGAGGAAGAAAATGATTTTGAAGGATCTCTAAATCATTGTTGTAATGCATGGGACTTCTACCTACGTGAACAAGATGACGATGAATCTGAGTGGACACCATGATCAAGGTATGATTTTATTCATTTTGGGAATCATTTTATTTTATCTTATAGTGGTGAAATAAGACTTCAAGAATTAAGATGTTGAGATCGTAAAAAATTTGGATGAAAATGAGAGGTATAAGAAAACTATTGAGGGTAAACATTTAGGGTTATTTTTTGGAGTTTTATAAAAATGACAACACGCAGACCGTGTGACAACCCGTTGCATCGGAAAAAGCTGTGGGAATCGAACCCACAACCAAAGTGCGACTGGTATTTATCGCCTACCACTGGACTACATAAAGTCCCCAGTTAGTATGACTTATTCTTTTTAGTTAGGTGATTTTATGAATTATGATTAAGTTTATTTTGGGTTATCTATGGAAATTATTAACCTATCATGGAGGATATGTGATTTGGTTAATTACATTTCAATATGAGACATTAAGAGTAACTGATGTTATTTGGAGATAAGTGTTAATTTATATACCTTGGAAGACTATGTGACTAAATCCTTAAAATATTTGGGTTTCAATATTATTTTGGGTTACTTTGAACTATTTTATGGACAAATTTTTTATTGATTGGTCTTTGTTGAACTTTGGGTATTGTTTAATAAATTTTGGAGATTAAGAATAGATTTTTTTAAAGGATTATCCTTTTTGGGTATTATCTGATCTTGTACTAACCTTTTTTGTTTTGGTTTTGGTTTTGGTTAAGGTATAAAGATATGGGAAGTATATAGTTCTCTTTTTTGGATTTGGTGATTCTCGAGAAGTTGATTATAGTACTCTTAATGTGAACAAGTCTTCCTAAATACTCATCATTTGGAGAAAGTAAGAGTCTGTGTAAGAAATCTAGTAAAAGTTGAAATTCAACATGAAAAGTAAGTATGTTTCCCTTTGATTTAGTTAGTCTCAAAAATAAATTCCTCAATGAAAAGTAACTTAAATAAAAAATGTTTTCTATTAACTTTTCCTACTGGGGAATCAAATACCGTTTAACCCATCACCAGTTTTTTATTTTCTGGTGGTTAACTTTCTCCTAAAATTGTTTTCGATCACTCTCCCTCAGAACATGACGCTTTTTTTTCTTCCATATCTATATTTTCCTTCTTGGAATCCTAGTATGGTTTAACTCGTGTGACCATTGAACTTCTCCCCCTTTATTTTAAAGTGATTGTTTTAACGACTCTTATTCCGATGTGGGACTTTCAATGATGTTTCCGAGCCCAATTTTGAAATTGCGAGGGCTCAATTCCCAAAAGGGGGGAAGGATGTAACATCCCAGGTAAATAAAGAATATGACATTTTTATATTTATCCCTATTTTAGAATAAAATATCAATATTAATTTAAAGTGAATTCTATTCTCGATGGCTTACCCAATATGCAACAACGAGTTCCTTTGAAATCTTACGTTGCACTCTAATAATAAAATAATATTATTTTAAATGGTAGTTAACACATTGTCATTATATTGGCAGGAATGAATAGAAATAAATAAAATATAATTATATATGTTTGTTAAATGTTTTTACATTTATCCAATAAAGGATAAAGGCTTAAAATATGAAAAAAATTCAATATTAGACATATATACTCTAATTTTCACTAAAGGTCCACTTATTGCCTTTTGTTGGAGAACCGTCATTAAATATAGTTTTGATCACTCTTATACTTTCTATTGGACCAAATACAATTCTTCTTTAGAATCGGGACATCAAAATTTACTTTTTGTAAATTTTTGGTATTTTTTCGATAAAGATCATTTTTTAATGAATAGTGAAAAGTGTTGTATTTTAATTCAAAAAAACTTTTTAATATAATTTATTTATATAGTTAGATTATCTTTTTAATTTTTTTAAAGTGAAATTAGAATATATTTTTACCATTTAATCCAATAATGGTTGTTGTAATTAATTTCACATTAAAATCGGACTTAAACTAGTGTCAATCTTTTGATACATTTTGTTTCATAAAACCATGCTATTTTTTTGACAGCGGGAATTAATTATTAAATTAATTAATGAAACTTATATGTTTTTAGTTTTTTAAAATATACATCATTTTTGAATTCGTAATATCAATGATAGCTTAGGGTGATGTTTTGGAATTTTTTTGAAAAAGTTCAATTTTTGATGAATAGTGAAACCACTAAGTGGTACTTAAAAACTGATTTTTCATTTAAATGAAATTTTACCACCTCTGTGTTTTGAATTTCAAAAATCTGGCAAACATAGTTTTCATTAATAAGTAAAATCTAGTTCAATGGGAATAAAATAATTTTTTGGTGAATAGTAACTTTTAAGTTTTTAATCGCGATTAGAGGTAATTAGTGTAATTTAAGATAAAAATAATGTTTTAATAATATGAAATGAACTTTACACATGTCCTACCCTTATTGGGTGTGTCATGGAAGACCAAGAAAACCCATGGGTCGATTTTTGTGACCCCATGGAGCCACTTGGGTAAGATAATGACATTAATTCCTTTTATTTAAAGTAAAGTAAAAATGACACAAACATGTATTATTTTACTAATACAATTTTTACAAAGGGATATACAAGCCAGATTTTTTACTATAAATATTCATTGGAAAGATAAAAAGATTTACTACATCAAAGTAGTTTTTATATAATTTTTAGACATTAAATAAATTAAATTATTTATGACATCATGATGATGCAGCGATTACCTCATTATTTAACGTTTCAAATAAAATGAAAAGATAATGTAACATCTAAGAACTACACTTGTCCAAAACCTATTTTATGGGTATATTTAGAACCTTTATCACCTTATAATCGAATTATATCAATGTGGGACCTTTTAAATCCGATACTCATTCTAAAATAAAGTAACATTTCCTTACTTTCCAAGACTTCCCCTCCTCTCCTCTTATAAAAGGCCCCCACCTCTACGACCTTACCCACACCTCTAAAGGATTTGGATCGGCAAAACACTGCTAACTTTGTCTCTCCACATCCCTATCCTCATCCTAGAAGCCTTACCTTGGACTGAAAGCTCTTCAAGGAACCCTTTTTGTTCAAACCAAGAAGAGTTACCCAATTTTAATGTAATATCTTCACTTGTGTTCTTATGTTTTATTTTGCTTCTCCAATCACCTAAACTCTTTTATTCATGTATTTTGTGACAACACCAGAATATTCAATATACTAGGATTTTGTTATGATAAGTATTAGAGCTACACTTACATACATCTTCGTCTAATGGTTAAAGAACATACTGTTTCTGTGGATGGAAAATTACTGCCTCACGAAATGATGATTGTTCAATATTTTTTTAAAAACTTTTAAGGTGGCCATTATGATGTCACTGTATTTTCTATATGATTTATATTATTTTTATTTTTTCCTAATGCTTGTGTATTTTTCTTTTATGGCATACCTTTATGGTTTCCATTATGGGTAAACATGATAATTTCATTTTAGGAAGTGTGGACTACCGCCCCTCAAAGTGATTTGATTCGTTAATGCCATATGTGGGACGTATAAAGGATGGATTTAATGTTATTATAGATTATATTATGCTGGAATTATAATATAACATTATATCATTATGATTTCACTCCATTAAATATGAAATATAAATTAAACTAGCGTTCATGCGTATATACGGCTTACCGTCTCCATGAACGGTGCATTTTATTTCTTACCTCTAAATGTTATATACTATTATAAATACATATATATGCTGGATATATATGATATATATGATATTCAAATAATTAATATCATTCTGGATATAATGAACCTTTGACAACATAAACAACATGTAATTTTAATAAGTCAATTTTTGTCTTAAGTACCAAATATCGACAAAACAAAATTTGTTAACTTAAATGATTACATATTGTTTAGAACATGGAAATAAGTTGTATAAAAGGAATAATAAACTTGAAAAACGTTCTTAAGAAAGTATAAATTTACACTAGTTTATTATTTAGGAGATTAAAGAGCAATCGAGTCACGTCGGACACGAGGTAAGGGATCGTACCCCTCTCTTTCTTTTTAAGTACACTCTTTTATGTCATCCCTTTTAAGCTCATCTATATTATGATTGGGATGTTATTTTATATTAACATTAGTGTAATTTTTTATGTTCATATGATGAGAGACCCTAATTTCTCTCTTCAATCCATTTTTGATGTTTTGAGTGGCGCCCTTAGGCTTCCAAATTTTCGTAAGAGATCCAACATCTCTCTTTCTTTTTAAGTACTCTCCTTTATGTCACTTATTTTAAGCTCATCATTGTTATGCTGGGGGATGTTCTTTTATATTCGTCTTGAGGTACATTTTATTTTAATAATATGACAGACACTATTTCATCTCATCAATCCATTTTTGGATGTTTTAAGTGTCGTCGTTAGGCTGCCGAGTTTTCGTAAGGGATTTTTCATCTCACTTTTATTCCCGTGAGATTTGTGCTACATTTTCCACCATTTCCATTGAGTGGAATATATACTGCCCATTATTATAATCTTTGTGTAATATAATTTATTTTATGAGTATTTAAATCAATGTTGTATTGTCTTTCTTTGATGGGGTGTATGTTTCGAAAGATATCAAAGTCGGTAAGGGAACCTTTCACCCTCCTCTTTTTAAAAGACTTATTTTGTTGGGTCTTTTAATTTACATATTTTTATATTGGGATATGTTCTTATATATACTTATTTATGTATATTTTATGTCTAAGTGATGGGATACCATTTTTATCTTTCATCAACTCATTTTTTGAATTTTGAAGTGACGCCGTTAGGCTGTCGAATTTTTGCAAGGGAACTTCTTAACCCAATTTCCATTCTTTGGGTTAATCTCCTACTTTCAAATTAAGTCCTGATATTAATATGTCTTATCTTGTATTTTTAAATTATTTATGTATACTTATGGTTAATACACATAGTAGATCTATTTTATTTAAAAAGTTATTTTTTATGGGACTTCGTCTCAATCTCTTTTCATTGAGACATATTTTATTTTATACACAACCTTATTTTATACAGTTTATAAACCCCTTTGATTTTTTCGTTTATCCAAAAGGAATCTTTTTTATATGAAGAGTTTTAAAAAATGACAAAAGGGAATGTTTTTGTCGTACGTTTTCGGCAACAACGACTTCTCCACCGTCGTGACCATTATTTGAGTTTCGGCTTCCTCTACAAGCCATAACTTTTTTTTAAAGAAAAATAAATACCATGTTTTACTTTTCTTATTTTTTTTGGTATTGAAAATGGCTTTGATAATTTTTTTATATCAATGTGTTATTGATACCTTTTGATTGAAAGGTGTAAATGTTATGTTTCCTTTATGCATGTTTTATGTGATATGATTTATGTTATGGTTCTTGGGCATTATTTATGAATATGGGTGGTTCCATGATAAACTAAGGTCGGGTGAGCCCGATATAGCTCACCAATGAATTGGGTAATGTGAAGGGATTAAATGTTAAGGTTTCTCTGAAGAGATATAGGGAATATACTATGATGGGTATACCAAATGTAACCAAGAGGGTTACTCCCTATGTAAGAATGTTATAAATGCCTCAAGTTACCTTTATGTCTTATGTTTTATATGAGTTATTCATAAATCTTATGATTTCATGAGGTATGAATATGTTCTTATGTTTTATGAGTAAAGTATGATTTCATCAATTCTTATGTATACATGGACTAATGTTTTCATTCTGTACTTTTATATCCCTTACTGATCTTTTTATGCTCATCCCAAGTTTTTGAAATGTTTTTCACAAGTCAAGGGATTGGTACATGATGTGATGATAGGGTCAAGTAAGTGTCATGAAATAATCCATGTTTTATTTTGAATTTGTTCTCGTTGATGGGAAAAATGAGTACTATCTTTTATGTAACCAATTTGTTTAAATGTGCAATGTAATGCATGTTTTATGGTCTAATTCTCTAAAACTCTAAACCTGAAAAGATCATCAACGTGTATTCTTGAAATAACTCAAGATTAAGTAATGTTTAAGGCTGGGTCCTTATACTCGATGAGCTATAATGATGAGATACATCAAAGGAACATAGAATTTATAGAGAGGTAGTGGTTGATGGAGAAGAAATGTTTTGTATGATTTCAAGAAAGTTGGATATATTACACCACTTCTTATTAGATTATATTATAGTGTTTTAAGTATTATTGGTTGATGTGGACCTATGGGAAGATTCATATCCAAGTATTAGTAATTTTAAAATTAAGTAGATTCCCAATATAACTAACAGTACTCTTCCTCCCCTGAGTGAGTGAGAATGAATTCACTCTACTTTTACCTAAAGTTGGTGATTACCAATGATTTTGTTATTCTAATTATTATAGTTTAATTTATTCATGTTGGGTTAAACACTATTTTTTAGGCTTCCACCATAACTTTATTCAATTTCATATCATCATTATTATACCTTTCATGATCCTATTCCCCATGTTATTGGATTGATGTGTGGGATTCCATCCCCACAACTGTTGATGATGGTTTAATCTATTTACAAATGGAATGAAAATGTTTTATTTTTTCCATAAAGGGACTCAATCATTGATATCATATCTTAGTCACAATCTCCCTTATGGGTCTATGGGATTTTTATTAAACATATTCTTGTTTCAATGTCCTTGTGAAAAAAGGTTCATTATTCCCATGAATGTCATGAATTGGAACCTACAATGATCATGGATCTAATAATTTCTTTTATATTTTGAATCTAAATATTTTATCCCCCATTTAAATGATAACTTCATTGCAACATTGAATATGGTACCTCAAGCTCCAAATAGAAGGCATCATGTCACCCCAATGATGAAACATACAGTCCAATCTCATGGAATCATATGATCTTCACATTAGGAAACATTATTATTTAATATGTGGTGGATTTCATTTATTTCATGATTATTGTGATTCTCATAACACTATAAACATGTTATAATAAAATAAGGATTTGTATTCATGTAAACTAGGGAATATCATACAAGTCATACATGGTGTAACTTATTTTTCTTCACCTCTGCAGTGAAAGAATTTATCATGTGTTACTCATAGAAACATCCTCTACTAGTAACATAAAGAATCACTTATTCATCACAATAATTAATATGTAATTATATTTATATATGCATTCGTAGTTTTTATCGTACAATCATAACATATTTCAATTAGGATTGTCATCTATAGTTCCATGGTGTCATCACATAGGGTTTCATTTATAATGAATCAGATCTTTTCAAATATTTAGTGTCTATTTTTTATGATCCCTCACATGCTCACTATGTCTCAGTTGATAAATATAGAGATTTTAGTGTTCAATTTCAAACATATGATTTTAAATTACTGTACGATCAATTTTTTAAGGTTTATTGGGGATGATTACAATATACACATCTTTTTTTGGTTTAGGAAGTAAAAACATAAAGTGGGGATAAATTAGGTTTTCATTACAATAGGGATTCTCATAGATTATCGACCAGTTGGATGTCTTCCCAAAAAAGATCATAAAGAATTGTGTTATTCTTAGGTTTCCATCTCATGGAAGTGAAAAAATATGGTGGGACATTCTGTGGGTGTTATAAGGGTTTTGGTATTCAACCTAATGATTATTAGTTTTTAGTAGAGTATATATTTATATTGATAAAAGGATAATCACTGAAAGAGGAATCCACTATATCCAATTTGATGGTTGGGGTCAAATATCAAACAAATTGAGTGCATAGTTTTTTATCTTCAAATGGGACCTTTACATATAGTTTTAGGTCATGAGTTGAGTATGATTGTTCCATTAAATATGTGATGAAATGGGAAATTTTGGTTCATACACATTGCAGTAACGTTAAGGATAAATTTATTATCTAATGATCATCACATTAGGTATCCCATACTCTTCGCATGGGAAGAATTTATATCATCAAGTGTGAATCATATATTAATCACATATCGGACAATGTAGATTAATAACATGTTCTGAAGATGATGAAGTATCAAGGGGGAAAAACTGATGAATTGTGTTGGGTAATACACATTATTTTTTACAAGTAATTTGGTAAACATCCCATTCTCAATATATGAGGCATTCTATACTCATCAAATGAGAGATCATATAATTTTCACATAGGTAATTATATGCATGTTTGGTAGGGAAAGGCTTCAGTCTATAATTTATTTGGATGATATTTTAATCCAATTTAGTATCATATGTCATTTATGTTGTGACATAAAAATCACAGTATTGGATCTTAGATTTTGATAATTGGGGATTACATGTTCAACTACCAAATCCTAGTTATGATGTGAGGAGAGATGGATATAGGGACCTAATATGTTATCATTTGCAAGGTTAATGGGAAGTAAACCAGTATGTACATATTCTTTTTGATGAAAAAATCAGTATATTCATTCTGATATAATGAAAAAAGGGAATGAAAACCACCTATTTTTAGAATTATATAAGTGTTTGGGTGTTAGAGTTCAAGTTCATTGTTGTATAAGGGAAAGAGACTGCCCAACCAAGGATCAGTGTAAAATTCTATAGATTAAGGGTCACTGATACTTTATATGCATATGTGTTTTCACAGGTAGTCATGAATTGAGTTGGTATGGTTCCCAATAGTTCTTGACCATCAAGAATCTATGTTTTGTGGAAGGAGGAATCTTATTGGGGTCCCAATGTCTAGTTAACGAAACAGTGGTGATATAAGAACACACAGTGTTTCCTGCTCCATGAATTAATGAAAAAGTATTTCTGTTGAAGGTAAAATGATAGAAAACAATAATGTTTGATTGTTTCATGAATCATTTAGTCTTTCTATGTAATTTATTCTTTTGAAACATCCTTTTAATAATAAATTATTTTAGATTACATCTGAAATATTTTCTAGTTAAAGGATCGACTTCTGTTTTGTAATTCGCACAAGTATCCCACATGTAAAAGTCAATGTGTGTCCAAGGTAGACAAAATCAAGAAAGATAGAGTTTTACATGTGTTTAGTATGACTCCTCATGTTCCAGTGGTTCATTCCTAATAAATTGTGGGGGAGTTGGGTAAGGGAATTTTTTTTAGGAATTCCACTGCAATTATGACACTGGATTGTGCACTCACCCAGCATAATTATATATTTTTTTGGTTAATATATGTTTGGTTTTATCATGAAATTATTAATATGGTTCTTTTACATATAGTTTCATCGGGACCTGTTTATTTCATGATGAATGTTGTATTGTGGATGTGTCAATATTTTTATATTGATGACACAATTTTCACACAAGTATGGGTTTCATTAATTGATTAGAGTTGCTTTAAATTATCCAATGCTGTGTAAATTTTTCAACATTACATGAAATTGTTTCTGTATGAAAATTTACTCCTTAAATTGTTCTTTGGGTTTCTTCTTAAATCAATGGATTGACATTTTTGAATCCAATGTTATTATTCATGTATTTTTTAATATTTTTACATCCTTAAGTAATTCCTAACACATCATTGTGTTATTGTCTTTTAGAAATATCCCATTAAACTCTTTATTGAGTAAAATTTAAGAATCATTTAGATTTGATTAATTGTTGGAAGTATAAATTTTTTTGATGATGTTGAACTAATTGAAAATTTAATAAAAAATCAAATACCTAAAAATAACCATTGTTATGATTTTAGTAAATTTTTCTGCATGTAATTATTCTATGATCATCATAATCATCAATCCAAATTCTTAAACCATCAAACTCATCACAAGAAATAAATTATTAACAAAATAAGACTATAATAATTATTCTATTACTTATATATCCGAATAATTTTTGTTATTTAGTTGAAATAATATTTTTTTATTATTAATATATTATATTTCATCATGAAATTTAGCTTATTTAAGAAATAACATACACCATTTAGACTCCTAGAAAAAAATTCTTCAAAAGTAATTTTTTTGGATGCACATTCTCTGTTATGATTTGAAATAAAAAATACGTTCAATTATTTTTATTCTTTTCAAAAAAATTAATAGTTATCATATATGAAATTATAAGTGATAAGATTATTTTAATTCATAAACAAATACACTATTCAAAATAAATTCTATTGATTAAGGTGGGAAGCAAACCAATCATTTATTTAAAAAATGTTGGATAAAAGATTATGTCCTTGATTAAAATATATTACCCTCGTCATGTATTCCTGTATTTAATATATTTTTATTAGTCATAAACCATCGTGACTATAGAGATATAATATTATTTTATAATAATATGTTGTTTAGACAACCCCACTTATAAATAATATGGGGGAAGATGATAAATACACAAGATAAATATTATGATGTAATAAATCAATGTGATCAAAGAAATTTATCTTCTTGATTTATTCAATACAGTATCTATTACATAAAATATTTTAAACCACACTTTTATTAAATGAAAAACTATTTTTTATAGCATATACAACATGAATATCCATTATTAAATGAATACTGAAATATTACTATTTAAATATTACCGCTATAACCAAGTTACTAAATTATAAGACATAGATGTGATTAATAGAATTATGAATTACATATAAAAATAATACTAAATACACATTTATTGATGAAAACATAGTAAATATGTACCCAATTTTTATTAAAGGTGTTTTATCTTAAAAAAATTATTTAATTTTATTTAATTATTTATTTTTGTGAGAATAATTTATAATAAATTTTATGAAAATTTTGAAATATTTTTTATTATATTAATATAATTTGTGAAATTAATATATTAAAAGTAACATTTGGATAAGTTATGGGATTTTCGATAAATGATTTATTTTTACTGTATAGTGAAATTTATCAATTTTCAAATATTATTATTTTATTTCATTAAATCACAAAAATTAAAATTCACATTATATTATGTATATAATATTAAAGTGACACATGTACCATTTATTTTTAATAATTTATTTAATTTTATCAAAATAATAAATTTTATCTTTTTTTGAATTAATTTGTTTTTACGGATAGAAATCAGGCTTTCTTCAATATGTTATTATATGTGTAATGTTTATCAATTTTTAATCAATACCATAACCACTAGTATGTTAATATATAAATAAAATTTAAATATTATATAACAATTAATATAAATTTAAATTCATAAAATTATTTTTGTATTATATATTTTATATAAGATAATCTATTGATTTAAAATTGTATTTTCTTTAAAAACAAATTTTTATATTGTTTTGAAGGTCAATATTTATATTTAATTCTGAAAATTAATTGAAATTAATTGGAAAAAATGAAATGTATTATTTAAATTAGAATAATTAAAATTATGTAATATGGATACCATAATTTTTTCATAATAAATAGTAAAATAATAAAAATTAATTATAGTGGTTATGGTAAAAATCCGTTATTTCACATCATATACGCTTTTATGACAATAAATTATCCAAAAAATATGTTTTTTATTTGATAAATTTATTCAATATTTATAATATATGGGATTAAATTTTATAATATGTTTCCATGTCTTTTTAGACAGAAATTATAAACAACCTAGTTAAAAAATATTTATCATGGTGTATATTCTAAAAAGGTAAAACTGATAAACCTTGAATATGTATGGAATGCCATGTTTAACTAATGAATGTGCTGATATAAATTATCATAGCATGAATTTAATATTTATAAATTTCAATAGAAAATTAATATTGACTGACTTCAAATTATTGAATAGTTTTCGATATTTATAAAATTTTCAGACTGTCTCATTTATAAAAAAAACTCATCTAATCTAATATTAACACTTAAAAATCTAGTTTCTATATCATTAAATTTCTAAGTACCTTAATTAATTATCATACTATTTATTATAGATTTTATTTCTATTATAAAACAATCTATATAATGATTTTTTTACAAACATAAGGAAGGTGTTCAAATAATTGGTATTATTCTTAACTGATAGTTTATGTTTTATTTCTCCTTCCACATACATAAAATATTATAGAAAAATTATTTTATTACAACATCATTATATCCCACATAATGAGATGTTATTAATTTAATCTAATACAATAAATATATCCCCACTACCATCATATGGGAATGTAAAATATTTTTCATATTAATGGTGGAGTACCACCACATCCACTAATGTGATTCCATTTCTGTCATTTAATTTAAAGAATGATTATAATACTCCATTAAATGTATATATATATATATATGATATTTATGAAATATTTATCAAAATATAAAATTCATATATCATACATTTTCTTACCATTCCCTTTGTTAATATTTGAAAAAAATCATTTGTCGGTACATGTGGAATACCACTTCCATGAAGGGATGAGATTCATTCGTCATTATAGTATGACATGGACTATATATATAATTATATTTAAATATATAACAATATAATTATTTTATAAATATTATTGTTTAATGATAAAATAATTCTTCTCTTATTTAGATTATGATTGTTGAAAAATAGAATCATTACTCATGTTTATGTATGGCCTATCGTGCACATGTTTTCAAAAAAGGTCCTCATTCATAACAATATTTCAAGGATTATTTTATAATTATTTTTTATTTATAAAATGGTAGAAATATAATTATTAATATTCTTTAGATGATTAGATAATAATTTATTTTCCATTATTCATCATATAGAAATGATTTTGGATAGATGAGCCATATATCTTGAAAACATCCGAAAACAAAACTATTTCTCATGTAATGGAATATAACATTATAACAACTATGTTATAAGGAATAATATACTAAAATAATTTTCATACTAAAGTAAATAATTAACATAGTTTTATTAATTTGAAATATAAATAACATACATGCAGAAATAGACTCATGATATTAGATCTCTCTAAAAAATCATTTTCTTAATGTTACAAAAAGGGTATATATAAATAAGGTTATTTATTTATATTTAATGAGTGGAATTATTATAATTTATATATATATATATCTCCCAAATATGTATACCATGATTAATCTTCCATACTATTTTGTGGTAATACATGTCTAATGATAATCACCCAAATTCCATCATTAGGAAATTTCCATTGATTATAAAATGAGAAAATTTTATGAAACACATTTTATATCCATGGGAAATTCTTATGTATAAGGCTTATGATTGATTTAATTTTTATGTAACAGTTTATAATTAAAATGTTATAAGTGTTGCATCCATATAAATATCTAATTAATTATGTAATAATTTTTTATTTTGATATGTTACATATGTAATTATGGAGTAAACCTAATCAATTAAAAGACTTTTTCCTACATGTGATATTGTCTTGGATGTTAGGTGTAACTTGTGTATACTTCTTATTAAGTTTTTTTTACACATTTCAAATGCTACTTTTATCTAATTATTCCATGTTATTTATATTAGTATAACATTTTATTACTCATGATACATCTCTCTTTTGATAACATGTTATACCATTCACTCACACAATATGTTTTTTACAATTTTTATTCACTTACTGTGTTTTTTAGATCACCTTTTCCTCTTATGTATTCACTAGGTTAACTTATATAGAATTAAATTCCCAAAGTTATTTAGGGGATGAATGAGGTGAATTAAAATATGTATTAAATTATTTATATTCAATTATACAAATTATAATCATTGTTTTATAAGGACAGTTGGCCTCATGATATCCATGTTGTTATTAATGGATATTTATTTTATAAAGTATTGTAATACTATTTTTAAATCACATGGATTACTATACATGCTATTATAGAATGGACTAGTTATAGTTTTGGATTACAAATACAATACATTGGTGATAACCCCACTAATAATTCTATGTATTTATAAATATCAAAAAAATATGTGATGTTATGGGAATGTGGATTGAATAAAATTACACTCTTATCTAGATACTACAATGGGATTTGGATCTGGAACAATATTAGATAGGGGTAATAAAAATGAATAGGTTCCATTGAAATTTGACACAATATTAATATTTATAATTCAATTTCTAATTAAATTAGACCTTGATTAATACTAATTGCGAAAATGATTTAGAAATTCACAAACCCCTGACGAACCATTATATAGGACCTGAATAAATGGTTTTCTAAAAAAATAAGAAACAGAAACATGAATAACATAATTTGAAACCTAAATACTCATATGTTAGGATATTTGAATCATTTATAATTTCATAATATTATTTTTACATGTTTTATTTTTTTAATGTTAATGTATTTTCATCTTGTTTTTTATTTTTAGATAACGATGTTAAATAATATAAATCATTCAAAAAAAGAAATTGTATTGAATTTTATGACTTAATCAATGATATTACAATAATTATGGGACATATAAATGAGTAATTATTTTATTTACATGTTCAAATAGCCAGATTTATGAATAAAAATATGAATCATGTGGAATCTCCTCGTCTTCCAAATATGAAGGAAGCTATAATAGAGTGTTTTAGGTGATAAAGTCCTAAAACCTTTAATGTATATTATTATATCATCATATATGAATAATATATTAAATAAATGGATAATTTATTCTCAATCTTCCAATTAAATGTGAATGATAATGTTGTGTTTTCTATTTATCGAATTGATGGGGAAGTCCATCCGTGGTCGACACTGGTCAAGAAAACGTCATACAAAGAGGATATTGTATCCATTGAATGGAAATACTTCAATAAAATTTATTTGAATAAATATTTATCAAGGGAATTTTATCTTAATATTGAGAAGGATTACCTAAAACTGAACCAAAAGGATGATAAGTCTGTTATAGTGAATTAGATACGTTGCACAAGTCTTCCAGAATATGAATCTTTATTTTTCATTGGCATGTATTTTTAGGGGGAAACAATATTTAGTTTGTTACAAAAATCTATATTAATTTTTTTTATTTTATACTTTGGTAGATATGAAGATATTTTTCATTGTTCCCTCACCATTGAGTGTATATTGTTGACCCTTAGTGGTTTTGTGGAATTAAATAAAAAAATGTAAAAATTATTTTGTTCGAGAGTATAAAAATATAATTCTCATAGTGGAATTAAACAAAATATCCTACATTCCAAAGCTATGACAACATGTAAATTGGAAACATTATCATGTGAATTAGTAGTTGTTTAAAATGTAGAAGAGTGGGGAATCAAGAAAATATTTGGTGAAGAGAATTTTAAAAACCCTTAAACAGTGAATAATAAGAGAAGATTCAGATCAACACTCAACATCTGATTATATATTTCAACAAACAAGGAACATGATAATTATGAAATCTAATCCCCAATGGAATGGTTTTTGGAGACAATTAATAAAAAAATCATTGATGGCCTATAAATATAGGAATCGAATATTTTATATCTACAACTATAGTGGATCTCGATAATGATGTTATGATTGTTAAACAAGTTATTCATTCATTCCTAGTAAATGTACATATTGATTTTGGTTCTATGTATTCATCCATGACATATATATATATATAGTACAACTATTCAAACACCACCCAAACATGTATTATACTATATCTATAATAAAATCAAATTGATGAATTGTTACATACCATTTATATATCTCCTCCCTAGTTAATGATTATATAATAAATATTCAATCAAATATTCTATTACTTCATATATTATAGTTAGATGCTATACTAGGAATAGATTTATTATCCTTATATAAATCCAACATAAACTTTTGAGAGAGGGATATCACACTTCATATCCTGATACATGCTATTTTTCAATACATTTGTAAAGATTAAGACAAATCTCCCATGGAATCTTATAATCAATAGTGGATATTATTAGAAATCGGGAAAAAATATATATCCAAAATGATTTAGAAAATGAATAGTATCATTAATTATGTAAAGTCCACTGAGAGGGATTATAATAATCTAGTACTAGAACAGATTCATGGTTCCTCGCACTTAATATAGTGGATGCGTTATCAATTGAAATTATACATATATCTCATGCTATATCTAAAAAACATATAGAATTTACACAAATCTGTTATAGCTTCTAAAAAAATAGTTTCAATAGAATATAAAGATTGATATTATACATCTATGTTATTCAAAATGGGGTTTGATGGTCCTCATTATGAATTATAATTATGGGTTAATAAGCCTCCTAGTTAGTTATCATGAAATCTATAAAATTATATTAATAAACATGCCTCAACTACAATATATAGACAAGATGTTAGATCAACTACATGGTTCCATTATTTATTAAGGTGGATCTTATGTTGATATATAATAAATAATGGTGAAGATTAATCATATTCCAAAAATATCTTATCAAACAAAGTATGGACTCTATGAGTTCATAGTGATACCCATATGACTTACTCATGATCCAACAATATTTGAGGCTAAAATTAATAAAATCTTTAAGGATTGCCAATAAAAATTTTGTGAGCCATTATAGAAAATATTGAATTATAAATTAAAATAACATAATAGAATTATTAAAATTAAAATAATATGCTAAAAACATATTGATAATAAAATATATACCCAATGAAAAATATACAGTTTTGGGAAAAGAAACATTCTTGGGGTATATTATCACTATTAATGGGATATGTATGAACTATTCTATATTAATGGAAGTTATGGAATGGTTTATACCAAAAAATTTAATTTAGATTCCTATTTTCTAGACTTTATAGGTATTACTAATTATATTTGAGACACTTCTCATGAATTTACAACACAGTAAAAAACATAAAATGAAATGGAGTATTATTCTTCTAGATCCATGGATCTAAAGAGAGAATTACAGTATTGAAAAAGTTTATTCTCACAATAGTATTCCTAACACTACCATAAAATAGGGATTTATTTTTTGTTTAAAACATACTCAATAATGAAGGAATTACGTTTTTTACTAGTGAATAATGATAATTTGATGGCCTATGACTAATGGTACTGTAATGTTCATGAACATAACTCTATAAAAAATGGAATGGAGTTGGTTGTACTCATGTTTATGTCAATCATATAGATACATTATCATTATGGAGAAAACTGTGAAATATATAAGGATATTAATATATTTAAATAAATATATTCATTGAGATAGATCATAATATGTGGAAGAGAATATAGTGAGAGGTAATTAAGGACTCTGAATACTCAGTCCATTACTTTCCTAGATTAAAAAGGAAGTGACTGAATCTCTAATAACGATTCATTAATGTTATAACTAATGAGTATTTAGAATAATCATGTATTATTTTACTATAAAATTATGGTCATGGTAATTATAATTGAAGATAGATATTAAATTTTTTCTCAATTTAATTATTATTGTCGTCAAATGGAAAACTAGTATATGGGGTCTGGGGTGAGTTGAATATGTGTTTTCTTTTTATAAATTCACATTATTTTTAATGTAATATATTGAACTTGTTAATGTTATATTTACACACAATGTTATCTCTAAATATCACATCATGTTATATTTATATAATTTATAGTGAATCTTAAATGGATTTACATGTTTCGAAATAAAATCATAATTATTATTTAAACTTGTTACCCCACAAAGTTATAGATTATTAACTATACTCAAAAGTAAAAAAAATTATTATAAACCCCAATTACAAACTATCACCAATTTTTTATTCACAAAAAAATAGTCTTTCTATAATAATTAATAGGTATAAATATCTTCTTCTTTAGATAGTCTTCCTCATCAAGAAATATATCATTACATTACATGTATACTACATCAAGAACATTATCATAAACTAATATAGATTAGTTCTACTACCCTCATTACTCATTTTCCAGACCCAGTGAATTGTGGCTATATTTCGCGTTCTTAATATATAAAATCACAAGAAATACCATTCTTGTAATACTTTTAATATTTTTCTACACATACTTTCGACATAAGGACATATCAAGTTCTCAAATTATTCATGCAAAATAGGTGCAATTACTATCAATTTTGTCTCTTTTTGATACTAGATGACATATAATCAATGTTCTATATCAGACTAATATACACTAATTCAATATTGTTTTATTTTTCTATTTGATATCCCTAATGAAAAAATCATCATTTTTATGAAACATGTGTGTGTGTGTGTGTGTGTGTATCTTGAATAACATTTTCAGCATCAAATACAATTTATCGAAAAATATTGGTATCCCACAATCTCTATACATATACATAATAATATAGAATACATCAAAAATATATATATATGTATGTATAACACTCCACAATATCTTCTAAAAACCATAATAACATCATGAACTGAATTATATGAAAATTTTAATAATCATAATCATAACAACTCGACAATGTGCAGTGGAATGATCTTCACTAATTATCTACTATATTTTATTCTTATTTAGCGTAATTGGATTGGACATTAATATATCTAAAATACCTTATGTGAATATACACAAGATTCATATATAATAAATTTTATTATGATGCATTTGAAAATCCATAGATAACAGACATATTCATTTCACCCATTATCAAATGTGCTATTTAATTTTAATGAATTAATTAAATCGACTACATAATGGAAATGTCTATGTGAGTCTCCAGAAAAGAAATCTATTTTATTATCTTATAAAAATTGATACATGGAAAAAATAAAAATGTGAAAAAAAAATCCTACATGATTTTCTTCTAAAAATGGATTCGTGACTCTCATCTTCAAGTGGATATATAGTTTGAACGCAAAATGGCTACATCATTCCAACCAAAAAATGACTCAATTCTTTTAGTTATATAAATTGGGTAAATGAATTTCATTATGATTTTTCAAATTTGGTGCATCTCTTGTTTCATTGTATAGATTTTTAGATGTCGTCATTCAATTTATATTTATGAAATTGAAATTTTTTTAATATAGTTCCTCAATCATACTAGTGAATTCATAAATATTTAAATTCATTTTAAATACAGATACCCACAAGTCTAAGATATTAATGTTCATACATCATAAATGCATTAATTCCATGTGAATTTCGTGTACAAGTATAACAAAGATCATAATTTTTCTATATTTTTAACATATATTTGTACACAAGCTTCATTTTGATTCATTCCCCATCGACCATGAACTCCACATTTCATCAGTGGTGGAAGAATGAAGATCTACATAATCTTTGAGTTAGAGATCATGAAGAAAACACTTTCCCCAATTCAAATTCACAAATCAGTTGGTTTCATTATATCTAAAAAAAGGTGAAATATTTGTATGCTTTAATATATATGAATAGTGTAATACACCCCCATGTCCAAAAACGAACTCAAGAATTATCAACTACATCAATTTATACTTATGAATTCTACTCGATATGGTAGAAGTGAGTACCTGAGTACACTCTAGAAAACCCTCTAGTAATGAAATGTGCCAAATCTTCCTACTATTTTACCACCATAAATGGTTGTTCTAGTACTCTATTTAAATTTGTCCCCTCGCATACCCTCTAATGGGAAATAACATTTAGCTATTGAAATACTATTACGAGGTCGACCTTTATTCCCCCAATTTAGTTTCACACCCTAGTTCCCTTTGGATATCTTGGGTGTTGGAATAGAATTTTACATTCACAACGAATAAACCTCTTTATAATGATTCCATAACATCCATCATCCAAATGTATACCTCAACTATTTTTTATGAATAATATGTACAGATTTCAGGGACGTTTACTAATTCAATAATATTTCATTTTTTGGAAAATCATGATATCCTATTCCTAAATTATGTAAGAAAATAATTACTTTCACAGTCATCACTTATTTTAAACATTGTGATAACTCCCTAACACATGATTTTTCTATTAATTTATAAATTTAACAATAGTGACAATTGTATGCATAATTTTTTAATCCTGATATCAAATGTCATCAAGTGAATCCATTACAATTTTCCAAGCATCACTACATCCTCCACAACTCACCATATGTATTGGAAAACATATTTAACCATTTATAATAAATTAAATACATATTTTAATATTTGGGGAATTCAATATAACCCATTTAATTTTTTAGAAATTAAAATCCACAATATCAGCATTTGTAATTGGATGGATTATTTCTTTCTACCCCATTTTGAAAATAAAATGAATTGGATATGTTAGTTCATTTTCATATAACCTTTCATTTCAAAAAAAAATTCTCTTCACTTTTAATTTTATTTCCTGAATACTTATAAAAGAGGAAAGATATCAAATGGTTCTTTATGAAAACAACCTTTAGGTAGAAAAAAAATGTCAATTAGGGAGAAACCGATATATAGTGTATGAGAGTTATAAGAGAGGTTTTAAATTAAATCCAAAAACAATGGTAAATGATATATAATGCTCAAAATAAAATTTTCCTAAAATAGTTGATGTACAGAAAAAAAATTTAAGAGAAACATATAACCTATAAAAGTATCATGAAACCCAAAAATAGTTCATGTAAATATACATAGACTCTCCTTTTTCACATGTTTTTATATCACAAATCTATCCCTTTTAGAATATTTATTACTGTTAAGAATATGTCATGAGGGTATGATTGGAATACAATATTTTTTTGGTTTACTAGGCTGTATTGAAATTTAGAGATTAAAGTTTCAAATGTATTCCATAATTATTTCATTACATTGATCCCCCTCAAGGGAATCATTAATTAATATATTCCCAATCTTGTGGTTCATAAATAATATATTTTGAAATACTATAAGATAGAAAAATTAATTATTTTTCCTTCTAGTTTTGAATATTATCACAACTCCTTTCTATAGAAAGTATGAAAAAACTCATTTCATCATTGGTTTTCCCCATAAGAGATTAATTAATCTTATATTCCATTACTTGTATGAATAAATACAATACAACTAATCTATAAGGAAATAGTTTTGATTTACATCTTCTATAATTGAAATAGAATGGCTGAATTCATTTTTTCATCCATGTTTCTTGACATTCTCTAGTCATAAAGCACCGAAAATATTATTTTCAAATCTAATTTTTCCTATTTTATAATAGAAATCATCACACCCACCATTTAATTGTCTGTGATGGTTCTTCCGTCTTTATACATAATCTTATATGCATCTTCTGATAGACTATTAATTTAATTTATGTCTTCATATTGTTTTATTGATATGGTTAAACATACTTTTCAATTATATCCAGTATTATTGTATCTTTACTACATATCTTCTTTAATAAAAGTGAAATATTTTTGTTAAAACACTATCATGAAATTAATTCTATTTATGTGGAATCATTATTATCCATATATCATACCATTTTTTTATGATTATTTTAAATTTTTTAATTTCTCAATAACAGATTCAAAAATGAAATGACTATATTTGGGAATAATAAATGATTTTTTGGAGCCCCATTAGGAATCAAAATTTTAAATTTCTCCACATATTTATTTTTAGATATTTCACTAATGAATACATTCTTTCACTAGATTTATTCTAGAAAGTTATTATTTTTTATATCCAAGGATTAATTCTCCTAAAACATTATAGAAGTAAATTTATTTACTAAAATTTCCAAATTTCTTCCCAATACTGAATATTATGTTTATTATGGCATTGTAATCCCATATATTCTTGAAATATTTTGTTGTGTATATGAATTAGTTTTTGTACTATATAAATGAAATCAGTTATAATTTAATCAATGATGACAAATCTTATTGATCTAATAGATTTTTTGTACAATGTTAATGTTTCATCATCTTCTATATAGTTTTTCTCCATGATATGGGATAAATTTTTCTTCACTAATTAATGTATTGTTCTAAAAATCTAAAAAACAGTTCCCAAATATGGCAAATCACCAAAATGTACCAATAAAAAATGATGTAATTTTATTTTTAAAATCTTCTATAGAATTTATATAATGATTTTGTTGGTGGTTTTCACCACATGTTGTGATTTATGTGGGGAACTACAACTTATAAATCATTTAATATCCACAATGATCATCATAGCTTGATTTTATTCGTTTTAATAATATATATTTTCAAAAAAATTAAATTTATTCCTATACATTTTACTAAAATATAATTAGGAAAATTATTACGTTGAAATATGGATGATAAAATTTTCCTCATAACAGCTTGGGAATAACAATTAGATTATGTAATGATCATATTATTATGTTATGAATGACCATCAATACGAATTAAAGTCAAAGATACATTTTAAGATAATTAAAATATCTTCGTTGATTGTGAATTCTTAGAATGAGCCTTATGAAAATTAGAAAATTTAATTTATAATCATCTACATCGCATAATGAGGTAATTATTTTGATGTTCATAAAATGCCAATTTTTCATCAGTATCCTTCTTCACCATCTTGATACCAAATTAATCAAATAGAAACTTTTATTTCAATAATGATTCATGTTCCTTGAGTATTTTTTATATAATATCCAATGGAATATTATTAATATCTATATAAATTATTTAAATATTTTCATATTAATGGAATCATTCTGCAAAAAAAATCTCAATGATATATTTCAATGAAATATTAATAAAAAATTTAACAATAATTTTAGGAAGACTATTATGGAATAAATAAACTATTTCATCCACGATATTCACATTATTTATGATAGTTTTGGATATTAAAACATGTTTTTCCAATGACTCTTCTATAGAATTACTTGTTCTTTAGGATAAAAATGTCCTTTCTAAATGAAAATGATTGCATGAATAATAAATATTTTCACACATTCGGGATCCTTCTTCATATTTTCATTATGTTCTCACTAAATATCATTAGGTGAAATATCATAATTACATATAAAACATGATTTATGAGAAGAAAAATATTCAAATTAATAAATACTCTATTAAATACTATGATAAATTTCTATTTTCGTATTTAAATGATTAAATATGGGTTCTTCTTCAACTTCATTTCAATTATTTTTTTCATTCATTATTCTTGGTAGTACCCTTCATATTTTTATCCTTAAGATAAAAAAACATTTACTCCATGTGAGGTAACTCTAACACTTCATGAAATTTAAATATCATAAAAACAATTAAAAAATGATGGAAAAAGTTTGGATGTTAAGTGGTTCTTTGTGCTATGATGCCTATTATAGAGCCTTAGGAAATATGACCAACCGAGAAGAGAGATGTCGATTAATCAATGATTTTATTTTCTGAATTGTCTTTCTTTTATATTTAACCGCTTAATCTAGTTAAGGTTATATATCCACTCAATGATATCTCTTAATCTCACCTCATGTTTAGTTTCAGTAAATCATACTATAGAAAAAAATTAATAAATACTATAGACATAAAACCCTATTCCACGCTACAAAAAATTACTTCACAGATTATAGATTATTCACAACACATAGATGATATTATAATAAAACTTGTTATGAACCGAAGTTACAATTTATCAGAATGTTTTTTCCACCCCAGTATCTATTATTCATCAAACAAAAAAAAGTTATAAAATGATGTTCTTATGTAGATATAGTTCATCGGTAGGAAATCAACATTAATTTTTCTCATTTCATAATCCATGATCATTAGTAGAAACTAATAAGGATCAGTTTGACATGTCTCTGCACTCATGAGGCGTGCTATTTGAAATGTAGAAATATACTATATTCTTTAGATATGTGGGAATGGAAAATCTCCATTTAATAATATTTCTAAACATTGAATCAATTTCCCTTTCATAAACAGATGTATTGACATTCAAAAATTATTTTTTAATAATGGTTTTAATAATACAAAATTGTTTCCATCATTAATTCTATCATATATTCTGTCAATCATTTGAATAATATAAGCAAATATCAATTTTCTCAAGTTTTATTGTTTTTTGATAAACCATGTGATAATATCTCCTTTTTCAAAAGACATTATGTATATATATGTTTATTTCATGAATAATAATTACAATGTAAAATTTTATTTATCATAATTTATATTTTTCACACAAGATCTCAACATATATCCACAGTCACCATGAATTTATTGTCGAACACATTTTTTGACCGCACCATAATATCTTCTAAGAAAAATATATCGTTGTGGCATGAATTATCATAATATTTTGATAATAATAATTTTAAAAACTCCAAAATATGTGTAAGAAGGATAATCATTAATTATCCCTGATTTCAACATCATTTTTCTTGTATAATATGATAAATATTTTAAATTCCCAAAAAAACTAGGTAATTTGATTATCCCCAAGACATAGATACAATTTCTTATATTTATGTGGTATTTAAAAAACCATAACTCATGAAGATCAAAATTTCATACTTATTCAATAGTGTAGTTTAATTTTAACAACTTATGAAAATAATAAACATAATTTAATGGCTACATGATTCACATTTATAAATGGAATTTTAGGAAAACTGAATATGTGATCATACCACCTACATGATTTTATTCTTAAAATCTCTACATCAATGATATATGAAAATGGATAAATATATTCTTTCTATAAAGTTATATTTTACAAAAAAAAATAACTATGTCATTATTCTTGTAGAAATTAACTACATGAATTTCTCTACCTGTTCAGCTACATGGAACATCTATTGATTCATCAAATGAAATTTTCATTTCATCATTTAGTGTATATTTATTTATATGACACATCATGAATATTTTCCTCGATCATTAGTTTTAATTCATAATACATTAAAATCTTCTCAATTATAATCTTCATCAATTAATAATTATGTATTGTATAATACTCTTCAAGCATGATAAATTCATGAGTTACATGTGAATGAGGATCCTAGGGCTCTATTTAATCAGATGTGTTCTATTTGACCAACATAGATATATACAGAACCATCTACATGATTTATGGGCCTCTTTAGATGAACAATGTGGATCATCAGTGAATATATGTTATCTGGAAAATCAACAATGCGGATATGAATAAGAAAAAACTCACCTCATTAAAAGTATAATGAGTGATTGTATCAATCATACCCAATTACAGATTAAACATGCATTTATGTTAATATATATGAACAATCTACCACATCCCCAATTCCCACATGGATATTAGATTCAATTTTCGGCTTCTATTTATACTTTTTTATTCCCATCAACATGATAAATGTGATTAATGTTGTTTCAACCAATACTCCCTATAGCATTGACTTGTGTTATCTCTCTCTAAGACCACGAAACCCCACCTAGTGGTTCCAATTATTTGATCCTATGTTCTCACTCCCTTGTTCCCATGTGGTTTCTTACCTTCAAATGATTCCTTATTAGCTAGATCTCATCCTTTCTTCCATCCCAATAAATTGAGTACAGGTTGTCCCTTTGCCTAGCATGGTGCTTGGAATATGTTCTTAAACCCACATAAAATAAAAATACTAATAGTATTTCTATTAAATATAAATATCATTTTTTATTACTGATCATACAATATATATATATATATATTATAGGTCCTCATACACATCAAATAAAATTTTATTTTTTCATTGATATCTCCACATTCTATTCTTAAATTCCTTATGAAAAAAATATTTCCATGGTCTTCACATTATGTAAACATTATGAAAACTCTATAGAACATTTAAAAGCGATGATCATTGGCACTTTCTTCAAATAATGTTCATCGCAAATCAAGGAAGAGGAAGAAGAGTGAGCCCGACATTGATGCATGGTTTAAAAAGCGATGATCATTGGCACTTTCTTCACCTTCGACTTCCATCTCATACCAAAGTCCACAAACAATCCATGTTAGGGGTTTAGTTCCTATGTTCTTTCCTTCTAATTTTTCTTTTGAGTTGTTGGGAATAGTGATTGGCGAAGGTTGTGGGGATTGATGTTCTTAAATATCTTCCATACATGTTCTGGATTAAAAGATGGTTAACCACTTGCTACTGCTCTAACGCGGAGGGGGCGGGCTAAACAAACAAGGACCAAACCCTCTGTCATTCTTCCTTATTGTGTTATTTGCGATGGAAAAAGGTGGATTACACCATGGCGTCGAAAAAAGATAGAGGTCGACTAAACCAACTGTCGAAGAAGGGATGACGCCCCGCCGCCATGCGATTCCACCATCCGCGACCTCCACACCCAACGGCCTAGC
The DNA here is from genome assembly GCA_963277665.1 of Viscum album. Taxonomy (NCBI): domain Eukaryota; kingdom Viridiplantae; phylum Streptophyta; class Magnoliopsida; order Santalales; family Viscaceae; genus Viscum; species Viscum album. The sequence goes on along the minus strand of OY728142.1, from coordinate 1,874,412,530 downwards.
CTCCTCTATAGAAACAGAAGAAATTTGTGGATGAGCCACCGCCCGCGGCCTCACCACCTGAGCCACCGTTGCAGGACGTAGCACCACCATGCCGCCCCGTGGCGCTGCTGTCTGCAGCCCTGATGCAGAGCTCATGACCTTGTTGAGCCGCCCCTCGGCCTCCTCCTTCCAGGGTGAGCACCCCCCCTGCCGATCCGCCCTTGCAACACCCTTTGTGGATGATTTTACCTCATGGAACCCCCGTGGTCAAGCCTTCCTCATGACACCCCCGCGATTGTGCCATCCTCGCGGAACCCTCCACGACTGAGCCGCCCCACGGCCAAGCCATCCTCGCAGCACACCCCTCGTGGCCTCGCTTTGTCCGTCATCGAGCCACCCTGCATCCCCTTGCAACCTAACGGACCGCACATCATGGGCTGGGTCAGGCCCAGTAGGTCTGTCCAGGTCGAACCGAACCGGTTCAGCCTTGGCCAGGTCGGTCTGATCGGGTTGGACCGGACCCAGGCCCAATACGACCCAATTACGCTTTTCTTGGGCCACGACATTGGCACAAGGAATCCGTTTGACAAACTTTCAATGGCACATGAAATCGTGGAGTGAAATTGTCTGTTTTTTAAACCCCAAATGAGATTAGGATAATGATGGGAAACAGTCGAGTTGGATCGAGCACGAATCCAACTGGGCCCTTGGGAGTAGAATTCTAATAACTCCCAAACCTGGCATCAGATTGATGCATTGTTTATTGCATATAGATTCTTATGATGTGGCGGTCCTTTGGAATACATCTTTTTGGGAAATTGTGGTAGTTGGAGAATCGACCAATTTTTGGGGGAGTGGACTCTCCCGGAGACGAGAAAGGCTAGTGCAGAAACCCAATAGCTGGCTGTGACGAGAAGAGTGATCTCCATGAGATCCTATGTGGGTCATCTCCAAGTGATCCTTTGTGGGCATGTTTCTAGAGATCTTGTGTGGGTCATCTCCTAGTGATCCTGTGTGGGTCAGCTTCTAGAGATCCTGTGTGGGTCAGCTCCTAGCGATCCTGTGTAGGTCATCTCCTAGTGATCATGTGTGGGTAATCTCCTAGATATTCTGTGTGGGTAAGCTCCTAGCGATTATCTATGGGTCGACTCCTAGAAATGATGTGTGGGTCAGTTCTTAGAGATCATATTTGGTTCATCTCATAGCGATCCTGTGGTGGTCATATCCTAGCGATTCTATGCAGGTCAGAAGTAGAGCCTCTTAACAGAGTTAGATGATTGAGTAGTTATAATTAAAAATATCTAATATTGTATTTATGTAATACCTGGTGTGAGCTGAGTCAGTATGTCTGTGATTCCTCATGATTGTGATGGATTACTTGATAAATTAGGTGTAATTTTGGGCATAATACTAAGTAAGGATATCTGTTGTTTTCATACTTTTTGGTTTATCCTGGGTGGATTTGTGATACCTTGACTGTCTCGAGGTCCCTACTAAGTATCGTTATTATCACGCCTACATAGGCTATGCCCGCCCCTCGTAGTGTTGGATGCAAACGACGAACATCGCTAATCGAGGCTGAGAGTACATGGAATATATGGTGCTCGGAGGTGGACCATACGGCGTGACAGTTTGTAGAGGAGACGGGTGGACGTAGAGTGATGAAGAGGCGATTTATACCTATCCATCATGTAGGAACCCGGAGGATGACCCAGTAGCTGCCTTTCTTTTACTTCTATTGTTTTGTATTTCAGTTTCCTTGTTTATTTATTGTTGGGATTTTATTCTAGCCCCTTTTTTATATTATGTACTCACTTTGTTTAGTATTCAGTTTACATCAGTTCGTATCCTATATTATGCTTGGTTGTGTATGTTATAGGTTATAAAGGCAATTCCTTCTTAGTTTTAGGGATTTTAGCTTCGGTGAAAGTCGCCAAGCCCTGGACTATGGAGGACATGCCGGGGGTAGTCACGGAATGGGCCTCGGGGGATGTTTCATGACATTCTACTAATGAAATTATAATTGGATATGACTTATCAATGAACCATCTTTCAAAGATACACATCAAAGAGGCAGTGTGGTTCCATGGAACACATGTATCCATTATATCTAACAAAGATATGAGATTTACCGTGACGTTATCAAAGAGAGTCAATCATGATATAAATGCCATGGTGAAATCCTATATGGATTATCATCCTCAAACTATAGGATCCTAGGAGTAAACTATTCAGGCACTGGAAGACATTTTGAGATAATTGTTGATGGAATACAAACAAGAATGGTATCAACAACTTCTAAATGGTTGAGACCTCATACAATAATAACATTAATTCAATAATCAAAATTGTTATTTATAATGTATTTTATGGAAATATACATATAAAACCAATGCATAGGGAAGTAGTTGGTGACAAAAACTAATTAGGGAATGAAATAGTTTATGATATGGATGAATATTCCATGAACATTCATTAAAACATAAAGACTACTAAGAGTCTACATAAAAGCTATTCTAATAGTATTTGATGAGGCATGGAGTTTATGTTTAGGGATAATGTTTTTATCCCCATACCTAAATGGAATAGATTCATGATAATTTGGAATATGGGAATCTAATACCTAAGTTCATAGGCCTTATTTGGATTCTAAATCACATCAGAGATGTTTCTTTTCAACTACCACTCCCACCAAATATTTATCTTGTACATGACATAATACGTGTGTCCAGCTTGAGTAAGGACAAAATATATCTATATCATGTATTGAATTAAGATGTGGTATATCTAGAAAATGATCTCTTATATAAGGATATGGTGGTGAAGATCATGGACCATACATCTAATGTTCATCAAAACTAGACTAATCATGTAGTCAATGTGATACGATTGAACTATATAAATGAAGAGGTATCATGGGAAAATGATGAAGCCATGTATGGAAAGGACCATAAATATTATTTTATCTTAGTACATAATAAAAATACCATGTTTTAAATTTTATAATGGGGGATACTATTAGATGATGGGGTTTTTAAAATAAAAACATGTTTGGTAGTGTACACAACATGCGAAACCAATTCTAAATGAACCATGAAAATTTATTATTTAAATATGACTGTTATAATCAAGATATCAAATTTGAGGGTACATGTAGGATTAAATTCATCATGAATTACATATTAATTTAATAATTGACATAAATTAATTGATAAATTATTAGGAAATTTGCACATATTTTAATGAAGACATCTTATAATGAAAAAATATATTTTCCTAAAAAATGATTTATTCTATTTAGGTGAGAAATATACTAATTAATTTTTTGGTATTTAATAAATCTTATATTTTATAATTAAAAAAAGTAAACCAACATATAACATTTAAATTAGGGTCAATGTTTCTTATTTTTATGAAATCGACGATTTTTTCAATGAGTATTGAAAATTATTATTTTTTCAAATACATTCTTTTATATTCATTAAATATTGAAAAATAAAAGTAACATATTATTTCATATTTAAAATTTATTGGATATAAGAATATTATTCTTTATAATGACACAAATTAATTCATTTAATTATGAAATTTTAGTTTTTTATATTAATTTTATTTCTAAGGCATAAAAATGTTGTTTTTTGCAAAAAAAACTTTTACAAGAATAAAGTTGACCAAATGTGATAGAAACATTAAACCATATAAAGGATATATCAAATAATATTTATATATTATATATATTTTTATTAATTTCAATTCATATAATGAATTTATCTAATCATATAACTAATACAATATCTTATATTGATTTAAAAATGATTTTTCTTGAAACCATGTTTTTATCAAATTTTCTATGTTTAATTTTTTATTTTATTTTAAAACTGCTATTAATGTAAATTAATTAAATGGATTCCATATAATAATATAAATAATAAATATTATGTAATATTTTGAACTAAATTTTTTATCATACATAATAGTAAAATATTAATTAATTAATTATTGTCGTAATGAATTACTTATGGTTTTACGCATCACATGAATTAACGTTTACCTTAATTAATCACACATATAAGATATTTGATTGAATAACACGATTTAATATTCAAAAAAAATTCCAAATTACTTAATAACATTCATTTCATTTTTATGAATAATGGATTATTTATGAAGAAAAAAACTTGCAATGGTGAGGAAAAATGAAAAGGGTAAAAGGGAGTAACCATGAGGGTAAAAGGAATATCATGTTTCAAACATGTTTATATATTATGGTTGTGGTTTTTATAAATCATGTATTCAATCCAATTCTGTACATAAATTTTTTTGATGTCATATGGAAATATAATGACTTCCATTTATTGAATAGTTTATGGTATTAATAACAATACCATTACTTTTTACATAAAAAATAAACCATTTTACGCTATTTTATTAAAACATAAAAGCCTATTGTTAATATATGAACATTAAACATACATTCAATTATTACATTTAAACATATTAGAAGACAATTTGTTTTAGAAAATGCTCAAAAAAATAATTTAGTTTGAACAAAAAGAGGTTGTCTGAAGAAGAGTTATCCTTCTTAACCAAACATATATGTTTTATTGATACTCTCACCATTTTAAAATATGAAAATCCCATGATAATATAAAAATATAAATATATTTCACATATTAAGATTTTATTTTTTTAATTTTATAACATACATCTAATTTCACTTTTGCCGAATTGGAATGGAAACCATTTTTCATGTGTACGGTGGACTACCACCATAGGAACTGAATTAATTTATTTTGAATCATTTCTATTCACATATATTAATGAAAATTAAGATGAATTATATATTTATATATACTATATTAATTAAATATTTATAATTATATAAGTGTTATATATTATATTTTCTTACCATTCCATTCATTAAAAGATGGGAATGTCATTCTTGTTCATATGTGGATTACCTTCTCCCTAATGAAATGTGAGTCATTTTTTATTACATAATCACATGGATGGTATATATAATAGTATATAATTAAATAATATGTTTTATATTATGAAATAATAATTATATAATGATAAAATAATACTAAAATTCTTTGTATCATGATCATTGAAATATGTAAACATTCTTCATTCCTATATGTAGATTACCATCTCCATGATTGTCACATCATTAATTTTCCATTACCATATTAAATAGTTTTTTTTAAATGTATAAATGATAAATAAAAATGATAATTATTTAATTATTATAATTCTTTATATGTTGAAATAATAATCTATTTGAACTTAGTCTACTTGAAAAAGTGATTCAGGACAAATGAGCTGAATATTAAAAAAAATTCCAACATGAAAACAAATGAATAATAAATGGACTATAACTTGTTAATAAATATTATTAAAAGAATAAAAAATGAAAAAGGCTCTTAATAATGTAAAAAAATAAGTTTATTATTTAGAAAGATAAATAACATACACAATAAACTAGACTCTATGTAAGGTATCACTAAAACATTATTTTTTTTCAATTATAACCATTCTCTCTCAAACACAATTTTTTTGTCTCTTATTAAATTTATTAAATGTTTCTAAATTATATATAGTCTCTAAAATATGTAATTATATTATTCTCCCTTAAAATTATGGTGTAATACATGGTGTACATTTTTTTACCAATGCTTTTATTTTGATATGTTATATTCTTATGTTATGTGGAATGTTTATGCATTTCATTTTCTATCTGTGGATAATTATTTTGTTATTTCCATTTATTTGATTTAAATTTTCTGGGGAAAATTTTGTTACTTTTTATACAATGTTATGTTTTATTTGATGTTTTCCTTGTCACATTTTTATGTCATATTATGTGTTAATTCCACATTTTTATGTCTCTATGATCATATGATACCACTTGGTTTTTGATATGCTTCAATTTGATTACTCACGGTCAATATCATTTATGATATAATGTTACAAATTTTACTCACACATTATTTTTACTAATGATATTTATTCATATTATAGGGTCATTATCACATCACATTTTTTTTGTATTATCCATGTTATCTTATATAGTTTTAGGTGCTCAAAGACACTTAGAATCTCACATTGGAGAACAAAAATAATGAATCCCTCTTTTATGTACCTTTTTATGAATTATGTACCTTTCCCTCAAAATATGTAATGACTCATGTTTTTACATATAAAAGTTTCGAGTATTCTTAACAATATTTTGGAATATAGGAACTATGCGAGAATTTTATTCTCGATCCTAGAGATCCTCATCACAATTATATTAAAAATATTGAATATATGATGTTATGAAAGAATTATTTCATGTGAAATGTTTAATAACTTCTGAGAAGCGTATCATAGCAGAATTTTCAGACTGGTGATTTTTTCATAATGTAATTATTACACAAGGAATGAAATTAAATATGTTTGAAATTGGGGTTTGACATGTGAGAGTTTTCAATGGTTTGAAATATGGGAGTTATTTGATTAAAGAAAATCTAATCAACAACGTCCATCTCAGCCACCACTTTGGAGCGCATGATACTACATCATAAAAACCATCCTATACTCCATTGGAGAGTGATATTAAATAAGCCAGAATCTATGTTATGCGGTGTTTTTGATCTCCATTCATTGAAATGATCGTTATCGGATCGATGATCAATATTATCGAGGAGTGTTCTAGTACTAAAGCTGATTAATTTCATCGTTGACGTAGAATGATTTTGGTTTTAGTCTCGATAACCATTCCTAGGTTTTTTATCCTTTTATATTCACTTATGATTGATATAGATCCATTAACGTTTTATTTGTAGGTGTCAGGAGACACTAGATTGAATCTGGAGACTCGCATAAAAATTGAATTTGGAATTCTCATTTACATGTTATTTAATAATGTGGGACATGAAACTTTTTCCTCCCATTAATAGAATATTATTTTTAGTGACAATATACCATTGACTGGGGTTACACACCATGCATTGATGTAGTGTCATATCGACAAAGTAAATGGAAAGCTTAGTCGTGTGATAATATATTTCCATGAAAAAGTACATCAACAAAATACTTGGATAAGGGGTTACGAAAAACATCACATGAAATTGACATAGAAAATATACCATTTATGATTCAAATGCTAGGAAACCTGTGGTGGATTCTATGTATGAGGCATAAATATATAATCTATGTGGAGGAATAAAATAGTCAGTAGTCGAGTGATGAAGGAAAAGTTATTTACGGGTTGTATATCCCATGTATGCCTACATAAAATTCCATACCAAGGAAATTAGGCATAGAGATAGCTTATAATGTGGGTTCATGCATTATGTGGACCCATGATTCCATAGTTTTTTTTCTATGGGATCTCCTTGAGATATTTCTCCATTAATATATCTTCTCAAAAAATCAAATTAAATCCTACAGATAGCCTTTAAAGAATAGTCATCCACATAGAACATAATAGTGGCCTATATAGTGGCCCATGTGATATGATGTGGTTTCATCCTAAAATTATGATGTAGTGTCAGTGCATAATCTTGGGTAGTATTATTTTGGGATCACTAGGATGAATTCATGGTCTGTTCCCTTCCCTCACACCATAGAATGTGGTTCCCTTAGACTCTTTAGTCTAGTATAGTGGTGATTTTTACAACCTAGAATTCTATCAATGGAAATTCCTCTAGTATAATTATTTTATATAGAATAAGTTGAAAAAATAACATAGAGAACAAAATAAAAACATTATAAATGACTAATGAATGAAATAAGTTATACGTACAGATGTTAAAGTTCATATTCTTATGAAATTATAACCTGGAATTTTGAATAGTAATATGACACATCTGAATAATAAATTAGCCAATAGAAAAATAATTGAAACAGATAATGTATAATCACCCTCACCTTTAATAAAATATCATTACATAAATTTTTCATAATACATAAAAAAATTATACAAAGAGACTCAAAAAATAGCACTAGTATAGTGCCTTTGAAAACATGGAAGCATAAACATCTGTACCTAAGTGAGCTACATTATATCCCATTAGAGTCTTCATGACTAGATAAATTATTGTAAACAAGAAACATAATACATATATTCATAATCATGGAAATGAATAAAAAAAGTCAGTTGTTTTAGATTACCAATAATGGAAAATAAGGGAGACATGTACACATAATCATGAGGATTAGTATATGAGAACATGATCAAGAAAATAGATAATCATATCCTGCATATCAATGATTAGAAACATGAATCATGTAATAAATAATGGAATATAATAAGACATTAATAATAAGAAAATAAATAACATAATACATTTAACCAAAACATAGGAATAAAACATGGAAATTTGGATCAAAAAATAAAATAATATGATTACCATAGTAGCCAATAAGCCTCTTCCAAGGATATCTTGGATGTATGTATTCTCTCCCCATACCCTCTTGATAGTCATGGTTCACTCATATGACCATATTAGTATCATGAGTTGACTACTCATACCATTTTGATAATCATTTTTCATGACCATAGACATGTTAGTATTAATGGATAACATTAAAGACCATATTAGTCTTTCCTATAAGATAAAAATCATTAACCAATGCATTGTAGGGAAATAAATTTCCCACCGCTTTTATAATGAAACCATACATAAATGTTTAAAAAATCATATACAGTAATATGATATCCCATGAAATAATATTTCTTACATATACATGTAATCATATCATAAACTGAGGAAAAATATATTGCTTTCATAGTAATGTAATAAAGATAATAACACATGAAATGAATTAAGTTTTATAAGAAGAGAACTCATGAAATAGAATAGGGTATAATAAATATTATTTCATTACAAAAAAAAAACCACCTAGAGAATGATTTTTAGTGAAAGAATTAAATATATTACCCATAATTTCATGATAAAAAACAACGGATTTCATCATAGATTGTGAATAATTATGATTTTTAATTTAAAAATAGTTATTGAGTAAAATATTATTTCTTCTTTAAAATTTGATTTTTAAACAGATAACATTTTTAAATATTTTTTATTTGTAAATATAATTGAAAAAAATAAAGGATGTTTTGAAAATAATAAAATAGTTTTAAAATCATTTATCCTTGAAAATTATATTGAAATATCATTTCAAAACATTTTTGTATTTTTTTCAATTAAAATATATTTTTGACCGAAGAGAGAAATATGGAAATATTTGTCTTTAAATATATTAATAATATATATTATATAAAAAAGAGTGGAAAATGATAATAATAAAAGAATAAATCCTTAATATACATAGTAGAAGGAAAATCATGAATTTTCTATAGATATATATAATATGATTTTATCAATTGAAGCATAATCGTAAAAAAAACTCCGAGATAAATAATGAGACTTTTTCAACAACCACTTTCCAATTGGTAACAATTAATTCTACTAAAAAAGTAAGAAAATGAAATCAAATGAGCTTAATATATCATTTTATGAATGAGATTCTGGATACATCTTGTCAAATTGAAGATTATACACATTGTAAAGGAATAAAGGTGCATAAGGATACATGTGTCTCAAAGAAGGAAAAGTGAGAGAAAACTTTCTTTCCCATTTTTAGTATTTTCACACATTAACACCATGAAAGGAAAACCATAAAATATATATGTTCATAAACATATATTTAATAAATTGATTCATAGAATACAATTATTTGTACTGTATACACAACATAAATGAAAAGAGTGGTCATCATGGCATGTATCTCATAGATATAAAATGTGAGACGAAATTTCCGTACCTTCTACCATTAATATCTTCATAGTCATTATATATTAACCTATAATATATTTATGTTTAATATAAATATTATAAATAATTATTTTTTCAAATATAATACCATATATAAAATGATTATGACCCTTTATTACACACTAGTTATCAATGATATGTTATGGTTTCACTTCCGGTAATATTCTCTTCATTATTCACATGTATCTTAATTTGTTATATCATATGTCCTTATACTTATATCTTGATTACCAGAATTATCCAAATGATATAAATATATTTTATATTAATTATATTTGTATTATATTAATATATATAATGTATATGTACGAAATAGATTACTTCGGTCAATGAAATAATAATAAGTACGTATACAAGAACTATGTTTCCATTTTTATATTTGTATTGAAATAGAAAAATAAACTGATATATAAATATATATTTGTATAAATATTTATATATATATTATAATTCCAATATTATTATTTTTACCTATATATCTTATAATTTCCGTAAACATATCCAAAATACTTTACATGTAAGGTGTGAACTAATCCCTTAGATTTGAGGCGGTGGTAGTCTACACTTTCTTAGATGAAATTATCTTATTAATACCAAATGTAAAATATAAAAATTTGATTTATAAAAGGGTTAAAATAATATTAAAGTCATAAAAAATATGTTATAAAACATATATAAACATATTTCCATCATAATTACCACCATTTAATTCAATTAAGGAAAAATTACCAATCACTATTTCATGAGGCTATAGTTTTCTATACACGAAAACAGTATATTTATTACGCATTATATGTATGTGTGTGTATGTTTGGTTAAAAACATTATCATAAAAAATATTACAATATTGAACATATTGGTTTGTTTTATATTAATTGAATAATAATACTTGAGGTAGTGGATAATTGAAATATAATAAATGAACCTAATGAAGAATGATACCTCTTTTCATGTTAAGACTTTTTGTTTTCAACAAAGGGCTTCCATGGATTGATTTTGTAACCAAAGGGAGGATTCTAGGATTAGAGGAATGAATTTTTAGGTTCTATATGGACAGGTAATGTTCAATACAATGTTTCTAGAGACGTGTGAGAATGTGGGAGGTGTATAGACCTTTTATAGTTGAAGAGGAGTGTCACTCTTGTAATATTTTGAAAAAATTAATTACATAAATATTTTTCTCCAGTCACATGGATCAAATAATTGGAACAATTATATAAAAGGGAGGACATGATTGAAATATCTCAATTAAATGTCTTTTTAATATCTTTCTAGGAAATTTATTGGTTATCAAATTAATATTCAGTGATTTGTTATCCTAATTTTTCTCTTAATAGTTGTAAAAAATTTAAATAACCATCAATATTATTTGTTGGTAAAAAAATATGACGACCATATTAGAAATTAGAAATTATTATGTATCCAAATTTTGAATATTTTTTCAAAATTACAATCACATAAGTGGCAGAAATTAATTTGAATTTAATCCTACTTATGAGATGACATTGTGGGTTATTTAAGTAAAAGCATCTAAAATATTGACATGTTATTAAATCCAAATTCAAATTCAAATTGATTCTAATGACCTAAATTGAATTAATTTATAAAATTATGACCTAATTAAATTTTATTTTTATTTTAAATTTTTTTTAACCTTGTAAATATTTTGTATGAAAATACAATTTTCAATTAAAATTCATTTGTTTCACTATTCATCTGAAAACAACGTTTTTCATAAAAAACCCAAAAAATCACCCTAAGATAATTTATATGTTCTAAATTAAAAAATGAAGTTTATTTTTTCATATTATATTTCTCGATGTGTAAAAAAATAATCTTATTATTTTTCTTATAACGACATAAAAAGTATTTCATGTTGAAAATAATATTTTTCAACATAGAATGTCTTTAATATATATATATATAATTATCAATATCTTTTATTTATAAAAAATAATTATGAATAATATTTGAAATTTATTTTTTATTATTCATATTAGTGAGTTTACTGACTAGGTTCTAAATATCTCATTTAAATAATTATAACCAAAAAAAAAGATGTCTCAATAAAAATGTGCATTGTGTGTCATGTAATCCATGTGAGTGTTGTGTGTAACATACACCAAGTCATAACTACATTTAATGTACTGTATTTTGATATCTTATGTCACTTATTCCAAGTTAGTTTTGTTAATGATGGGGTTTTTACACTTTAATGGAGATTTTTACTTATTAAAATGAAATATGAAAATGAAAATTGATTCATTCAAATAGATAAAGAAGAAAAAGGAACAAATGTTCCATAAAATATTGGGGAGTTAAATTTTACACCCCCTAAAATGAATTTATAACTAAAAATATAACATTAATGATTAAAAAATTTTATAATTTACCATCATAATATCCTCAAGTCCCTACATAGATTTCCCTAACATGTGATTTTTGAAGAAAACATTGAGTAGCTCACTGGCCATGTTTCGTTGAAAATTATCGGATCTATCCAGAATATGAAAATGTTTATAGTTGAAAAAAATATTTAAATACATTGGTATGACGTATATGTTCAGTACTATTATTGGGAAAAGTGTGTATTTACTCAGTAGATAAACATGGTACACATCATGGACTTGAGAGAGATTTAGAGGAAGTGGCAAGCAGTTGACTACCATCCTAATGCGATCATGAATTTAAAAAGGACTGATATACCTAGGGATTAGTTCCCAATTTTTCCTTAATCTCATTAAATTTATCTAGGGATATATTCATAGAATCAACTTACCATAAACATAAAATTCTAGATCAATATATTGATTTTTATCACAACTTTTCTATTGACATTTACCTGCTTTGATATGATGCTAATTGTCTCTAACATTCTCATCCATTTCTTCCACGATCTCGAGACCCAATTGAATTATTTCTCTAATATCAACATAAATTTTTGGATGTCTAAATTTATTCCCATATAGGGATGAATATTTTTCTCTATGAATTCTTTATTGATAAATATTTATGTACTAAAACACAACTATAAGAATAAGTTGTTCCCAAACAACAATGAAGGCTTCATATGGATCCATATATACATATATATCAAATATATTTGATCCAGAGCGAAGTTTTCTCTGATCTCAATTAAGTGTTATAACATTTAAATTTTATCAATTACCATCCAAATAGAATTAAAACTTTTATAGGGGTTGGGTAGTCCAATGATACAACTCGTAGTGATATTCCCCCATTTCCATCTCAGTATGTGTAATGCATGCAACATCCCCTTGTATTTTTTTATTCCAACCCTAAATAATTTGAACACCATGAACTAAGATAATAATATGTCATATATCACTTTATTATGTCCAAATAGAATAATTTATTCAAGTCACAATACATCTACATATGTTGAGGATGATCAGAGAATGAATTACTATGTTCTTTTTCAAATTCATCCTTCTCAAAATCTAGAATAAAAGGAACATATACATAGTTATTAAATCATATCATTACATTATTATTAATTATATAATAATGACACTTTATAATTTTCTATTTAATCTCTACATCTTTCTCTTATGCCTCATTAATCATCACATTCACAGAGGGTTGAACATTCATTTTAGAACGTTGATATTTTCACCTTCCTTAAAAATTTCAAGTTCCATCCATTGAAAATATATAAATATTTTATCTATTATTATCCTCATATTGTGTAATCTTCCATGATCCTTTCAACTCAAATAATGGTCCACATTTTTTGATTTCTTAGTGTTGTAATGTATTGAGTAGTCTTATTCCTTTATTAAATCTAACCATCTTCTCTAGAGAATGTTCAACTCCTTCATTGTGAATATATATTTCAAAATATTATTATTTGTATATACATCACAATTTTCTCTATTAAAATAATGGATCTATATAATTTATGAAAATATTATTACATCTAATTCTAAATCAAGAGTTTGGTTAATTTTTATCATGAATCTCCAACTATTGTAAGGCATAATCGATAACTATATTATTTTTCATAAGAAAACATCCTAATCCCTTCACGGAATCATATTTATATATTATTAACAATTGTCCACACCAAGGTAATGTAATCATAGGTGGACTAATTAAACTTTATCTATAGTTCCCTAAATGTTTCCTAACATTCATCTACTCAAAGGAATATGACACTCTTCTGAGTTATCATAGTCATAGGATTAGGTAGTTGTTGGAAATTATACACAAATATTCAATAATATCCAAATAAACCAAGAATTATATGTATCCAAATAACCATTGTAGGTATATAAATTCATTAATGTTTCTTTTTCCTTGATGTATCAACTCATATATTATTCCTTGAAAATATATTACCAAAAAAATGAAATTTATTTTTAGATAAATTCAAAATTTTTAAATTTTTCATATTGTTTATCCTTCATTAAGGTATTTAAAAAATTATTTAGTGATATTATTGCTCTTAATTTACCATTTAATAGTTAATAATATAATCTATAAAGACTACCTTAAACTGGTTTAGGTGATCTCTAAAAACTATATTCATCAAATACCAAAAGATAACATGAACATTCATAAGACCAAAAGAATCACTATATATTCATATTTTCCATAACTAGTTCTGAATGGTGTCATGGGTATATCATCATTATTTTTCTTAAATTACTGATATCCATTAAAACGGAAAATTATGGGAAATTATTGGGCTTATCAAAATCGACTATACAATTTATCAATAAACGAAATATGATTCATTTTCTAGATTGTGATTTTGTTCAAATCCCAATAATCAATATGTGTCAAATTGAGACTTTTCTTAAAAAATGACCATTTTCTCCCTATGTTAACACACATGGCCGATCGAATATCTTATCAATAATTTCATGGAGTTTCTTATTCAATTATTATAACTCAATCAGGTCAATTCAATAAGGATTATTTTAAATTGGTGTAAAACCAAGTATGAGATCTATTAGTAACTCAACTAATTGTTTTGGAGGATGTCTGTGAAACTCTTCTGGAAATACTTCCACAAAATCCCATACTATATTAATATCTTCAGTTTTTATTTTCTTCCCAAAATAATAAAATAAAATTACCCATATTAATTGGAAATTAATACCCATACATTTGATGTATTCTCCATAGGATATTCATAATTATATTCTCAAGGATGAATGATGATAGGAGGGTCTTAAATAGCAATCATAACATATCATTATGGAAAATATAACGTCGGATTTGTGTCTATAAATACAATCTATGCATAGGAAGACATTCAATTTATCCAGAGAAAGAAGGTTAGGATTTTCAAAAGGATCATTATATCAAATATCAATCAGATAGAATTCATATAAAAGGGATGAAATAATCATACCATTAGTTCTTTGAATAGCTATTTCCACATAAAAACACAATTTTTGAATTTTAAGACCCTTATGAAATGATTTAGATAAGAAAAAGTGGATATATCTAGAGTAAATAAATATATTAGTAATTCTAGAGTGGATGGTATGTGTATAATTCATCATGTTTTTATCGGAACCATTATCAAAAATAATGATTCAATGACATTTCCAATTTTAATTTATATTAAGAGGCAATTGATGTCGATAAAAATCACAATCTCTTAGGATTCAGAATTTATTATCATAATTATCTTATCCTTGAACTTGTATAACTGAATCAATGGGCGGTGGATTATGTATAGATTTTTCTCCATCCACGTTGCTAGCTAATGTCTTCCTGCCAGTTTGGTAATCAAATCCACGATGTCCTTTCCATACATATATAAAAAATTTATTAACCCTAATAATGGAATTTACATAATTATTCTTCCATCACATAGATAAGAAATGAAAGATCATCTTCTTCCCTTCATAGTTTTTATATATTTCTTTAAACAATAACTTTTTTTCTTGACTAACCCATGGGATTGATACTTGACTCTAACCACCACTTCAAAATTTAATTCAGAATGCACAATATTTTTTTAATTATTAATTTATTATAAAGAAAACACCATTCTATGACTTGGATTTAACCCTTTTAATAACCTATCAACTTTACTTTTGGGTTGGATGACAATTCTCAAAGCATATCTCGCACGTCTTGTGAAATTAGCCTCATAGGTACTGACTAATTATTTATACAATTTCATCTACTCAAGGAAATATTTTTCCATCATGGTATAAATAATACAATGAATATATTTATTAAAAATTAATTTATTTTAATTTTCCCAATCCAATGATTCAACCTCATTTTTATGCCTTATATTCTTGATTACAGTCCACCATTGGTCTGTATCACCTTCTAAATGATAAATATCTAGAAACAATTTCACATTATATAAACACTGGTGAATGGAGAAGGTCATTTCAATAGTAATTTACCATTTATTATCCACATGTGGATCATAAGACCCTCTGAAAGACGGTGGACACTGAATCATTAAAGACTCGATATAATATGGTTCCCTACTTTTCCCATTAGTAAGTGAACTATGACTCATAGATTAAAAATCTATGTGAGAATATAATTATTGTTTTTCATTATATATACCATTATATTCAGTTTCAGAAGAGGAAAATCATTTCATTTTTTATCTTAATCACCATTAACTTTGTAGAGACCCAAAGATTGACATACATGGACATTACATTACTTTTGCGGAATACTTAATTCATAATGAAAACAGACAAACCAGGACCGTAATACTTTAGTGTCTCTGGAAACTCAGAAAATAATCTTCTAATCGTGGTGAAAGATCTTCAACATCTCCCATAAAGATATTCCCCTTCTGTTTACTTACCTAAAACCTTTCTTTAAATCCTAGGGAAATGAAAACATAAAAAGGGTGAGCTCAAATTCTTAGTATGGGAAAACATAGAGACCATAAACCAATCCATAAACATTTGAAAGCAAAAAACATGAACATGAAATTTAAACATCAAAATCTTGAGCAAAGACATAAATAGTTGAAGTACATAAGGAATATATCATAATGGAACATCAACCATGATAAAATATAATGGGAATAAAACACGTAATTGTGGCAACCATTCAGCACATGTTATTATTTCCATAGTAGCCAAGGCATTGCTGCCAAGACCATCTTAGTTGACATATTCCCTTTCTGAATTGAGTTCACTCCTCGTTTTAGTCCTGTAACACCGAACCAGATTAACTTACCATTCTATCCATGTATATCTCATGAGATATAAATCATTACCCAATGAATTGGAGGTAAATATAGGTCACACCCATCTCATAATGAAATCATTCTTACTTGTGCCACAAAATAAACTTAAAACATTCATCATAACCCAATGAATAAAATGGGTTTCATAAACATCATTCCATAATATCATAATGCATATAAAACAAATGGAAATTTTATCAAAAGAAATGTGAAACCATGTAAATCATAGAGACATTAAACATGAAACGTACACATATGAAATAATTTCATCTTAGATGGAAAATGGTTTTGATAAAACATTTGAAATGCATTTTTGAGGAAAATATCCTTTCTTCTTCAAAATAATTTTCCTTTCACAGAATGGCATGAACTTTTAAAATAAAAGAATTTTTTTTAAAATACTAATAAAATATTGTAGTGTATGCTTCATGAAAATGAGGCGTTATGAAACTGTAAAAATCCATTCACGCCGTATAAGTTAAAAATAACATTCTTCTCATACTTTGTTCGGAAAAGTAAAAAAGTAACATGTATGGTAAACAAAACAAGATTCCTTACATACCATTTAGTAAAAGTAAAAAATGGGTGAAAAGGACATTAAACATACATGAAAACATTTTTATAAAACTTGGACATGGATGATAAATATAACCCCAGTAAATACTTATGTATAAGCAATCTCAGATAGAAAATAATTGAGATTGCAACATTATCCCTTACTTTATGTCCGATATGCTTCGTACGTATCCGAACCTCCTGTATAATAATTTAAATAATATAAATGACTTATTGTAGAATCATATTCATTGTTATGATATCTTATATGGTTCACTTATGACTTTAAATTACCCGTTCTTTTGTAAATTCAATGTCCAACCAGCATTTGGGGTAAAATAATTTCATTTATCGTACATGTTTCGACTTGTTGTTCTTGATATTATTACTTATATACTGATTTACATAATTAAAGAATGTAAAAAATGATTTATATATAATATATATTAATCATATACATGATAGATCGATAAATGGAATGAAATACACCGTTCATGGAGACAGTAGGCCGTATGTACGCATGAATGCTGTTTTTTTTCTTATTTAATTGAATGGAATTAAGTAGATGACATAAATATATATATACATAAGTCTATTATCATCATTATGTCATATAATTCAATATTATTCATTATATATACTTTATAATCATTCATGAATTGTTAACATGGAGAAACAATCTCATCGTGTCATGGAGACGGTAGTCCGTAAGTACGCACGAGCGATGATATCATTCCCATGATCGTGGAATTGTATTTAAGTATATGTATAATATTTAAGAATAAATATCACATTAAAATAACCATATATAGTTATTTATTTAAACCATTTTACCCATCCAAGTACGGTGGTTCTTGAAAACAGATTAAACCACGGTGTGGAGACGATATTCCGTACGTACGCACACGCGGTGATTTCATTTTCGGTAGAATGGATAGAAGGTCAAATAGGGTTGTTTAATATTTATAATAAAATATTAGTATATGATTGATACTGATGTTATTACTTAATAATAAAACAACTAAAGAAGAATAAGTAGAAGAAGAAATAATGTTGAAAGAATCGTTGACGGACATTACCTCTTCTTTGAAGAGTCTCTTCTTAACCTCCTCTTTGGGCACTAAATATGGTCTTTAAAGAATACCAGAACCTATAGGATTTTACTAGGGAAGTGTATAAGAGAAATTTTCAGGGGTTGGCCGATCTTGAAGTCTGAAAAGGGTGTGAAGAGAAGTGGTAAGGGGTTCCCTTTTTATAAGAGAGGTGAGGGGCACCTTTGGAAATCCAAAAACTATTAATTTATAATAAATCCAACACCACTTAAAAAACCTCTAAATATGAGTCATATTAGAATATTAGATGATATGGTGTTGTAATTTCATCAACCAATAAAATTTAGACACGTAGGGAATTTATTTTAAACATTATCAACTTTATTTATCCTTATTTAATCTATTAAATTTTATTCGTGGAAATAATATTATAAATTTTAAATTGTTATAAATAAATACTTATGTTCTGTGAATTATAAATAATTAGTTAATTTATGACATTTTAGACTATTTAAATTTCAATTTATAATTTTTAAATACATTTGGGATTTTTAACAAATTTAATAATATGTTATTTGTATAAAATAACAATAGTGTCAATTTTGACACCATTCATTTATTTGAATTTAAATTAATTCCTCACAGATGATATATTCAAAATAAAATATTTAATAGGTTCCTAACATGTCATATTAATCTATAAGATTAGTTGAGCACATTAAATAGTTCATATAATATTTATTTTACTATTTGTAAAACCATTTATTTGATATTTCTATTAATAAAATAATTACTACAACATTTTTGAATAATTATTAAATATACTTATTTGTAGCATAAAAATTAAAAATAAAATACTAGGATGAATATAAATCTAGTATATTTCATAAAAAATACATTTTTTCTGATTTATCTACTAAAAAACTAAAATTTTAAAATGTTATATTTATTAAATTATGAAGGTGACAACTTTGACATCATATAAAATTATATAATATAAGTGTCATAATCACTTTTATAAGACTCCAAACGGTCATTTATTTGGTAATTTAATGGTTTTTTGTATATATACACTACCAATAAGTTTTGGTTAGGTTTGGGAGCCCTTTAATATGTATTACAATTTCCTTAAAAACAATATTATTGATTTTTTTACTAAATAAATAATTTCTGCATCATTAATGTATAAACAAATAAGGTAATTAAATAACTCTTAAAAATTAAAATAAATTACCATGATGAAGAAAAAAAAATAGATTTCAAATGAGTATTTATAGCCGAATTTATATTCTGTATAACCTTATATTAAAAATAATTTAATTATTAAAGTTTGAGTGAGACATATTTCACTTTCCTTTAAATAAAATAAACTAAAGGTCTTAATCACCTCCAAGTGGGTTATAATGGAATACATTTCGACCAAAATATGACATAGGACGAAATATAATCCTCAAATTGTATTAAGACAAGTGTTAGGATAATTTTATAATATTATATTTACCTTTAATTACCCGATTTACCTTTTACTATGGTAATTAAAATTTACCATAGTAATTATTTATAATGCCCAAAAATAAAAAGTATCCTATTAATACTATTTGAACCCACTGATTCCAACTATTTAATCCATTTTTCCAAATTCAACACACAAAAGTTGCAGAAATTAAATTAAAATTAATCCTTTTGTCGAAAGAAAATGGGATTTTGTTTAAAACATTGCAAAAGATTTAATTGATTTAACCTACGAATTCAATGTAAAATCAAAGATAATGACATAAATTATATTAAATGGTAAAAATATATTCTATTCATACTTTAAAACCATTAAATATTATAATTTAACCATATAAATTATTACAATGAAAAAAGATGTTTTTAATTTAAATATAGAGTGTTTTTACTATTCATTAAAATATGAAAGTTATCAGAATAATATGAAAAATTTATCAGAGGTAAAATTTTATAACCTGATTCCAAAGAATAATTTTATTTTGTAAAATTTAACTTATAACATGTCAAAAACTAGATTTAATGTGGGTGAACCATCAAAAGGCGGCAAAACTGCATTTTTTATGAAAAATACTTATTTTACCTGAAAATTTTATTTTATTCTCATACCATGTTCTAGAAAATGAGTAAGATGAATAATAATACTATAAAATTCAAAATTTAGTTAATACTATTCAAAATTTATAGTTAGTGATAATATTATAACCATATATCATTGTTTAGTGAAACCCGGTATTGCGTGCAACACACGCTATTGAGGAAGGTCGTGATTGCATGTAATGCAAGCCAGGTCAGGGTTGCGTATAGTGGAATCTCCCTTTGGTGTTGGGTATAACATAATTCCAAACATATTTCATTTATACATTAAACTAAATCTATACTTAATGTTGTGTACAATAATTTCTACAAAACAAACTTGAAATTGTGTGTAACACGAGCCAAGAATATTGTTGCGTATACTGCAAGCTAATACGGTGTTGTGTATAGGGAAAAATAATCTTGGTGTAGCGTAGAGTAGAATATATGAAAGAGATTAAAAAGAATATAACTTTTAAAATCTCATGGTGTAACATTCTACCCCCCTTAAAATGAATTTCGCCCTCAAAATTTGTCAGAGTTATAAATGGTTTACTAATAGAAAGTTTTAATAGAAACCCACATCATAAAAAGGAATAATAAAACTTCATTTTAAAAAATTAAGTTAGAATCATAACGGTCACCGAATGTAACTCACCACTGGGTTTCCACATAGGACAATATAGGTGAAAATATGGACTTGGAAGAGAAATCTAACCGTCATGTTCTGATGGAGAGTGGTAGAGAACATTGCTATGAAAAAGCCATCAATCACAAGGAATAAATTTGTGATGATCTAAGTTACCATCTGATTCATCAGAAATAAGTGTACTAGGAAAACATTTTTGGTATTCAAAATCATTTCCCTAATGTTAAAAAATTTAAATTACAAAAAATACGTACTTGATTTTGGTACAATCTCACTGTTGTTCATGATTTGAACAATTTCCACTTCATCTCTTAAAGAAATGAAGTTGAATTTTTTATTTGTGAAGTGTTATAAGATCATGTGATAGAATGATGGGTCATTCCATCTTTTTCAAACAAAATATTAGCAAAAATTATCAAATATACATAATTCCATCTATGGTGAGGTTAATCGTATATGATTCCAAAATTAAATTTATAATTCATCTATCATACCGGTTAATAAAATAAAACTAGTTTATACTAACCAGAGACTTCCTATAGGCTAGTCGTAGGCTATAAAGGCATTTCACACTTTAGTTGTGGGTTCTATTCCCACAGCCTTGTCCGACGCGATGGGTTGTCGCCAGTCCTGTAGGTTGTCCTTTTTAATCATTATGACATTCCATCAATAAAATAGAAAAAAGTTCTATCCATAAAAAATACTAACTTGTGTTCAACATAATCCATTCCAATCATTAGGCATATCCAAAATACATATGTCCAATCTCATAGTATAAAGAAAACTATTACTTGAAAGATCACATAACAAGTACGTGAATACCATCATTTATACGATATATCTTGTTGGTCACATTCAAAACATGTGAATACCTTAATCATGTATTCTCTTGAAAATGAATACCCATTGAACCTTAATGAAAACATAAATTCTGTCAAAATTTAATTCTTTCAGCATACTAAAATCCCAAAAATTAAATATACTCAAACCATGATATCACTTAGTCCTTATATCAATCATGAGCTCATTTCATTTTTTTCATTATCCATTCATTATGAGCATATCATCTTTTTTCCAAAAATATCTGAATAACCTTTCATGGTTACCAGTACCATTCAACATATACTTTCAAATACTTTAGGAAAAACAATAGTGTAACAATCCTTAGATGATTCTTTATTCCATAATACCATACATTATTCTTGATAAACATACAATCATTCCACAAAATTCTTAAACCACTGACTGGGCTTCATCATTTCTTTCATCTCATATTTCATTTGTAGTCTCTTCATCATCATCCATATAAATACTACCCATATGAACAAGCTGATTCTCTTTATGATATTTTCTCTTAGGGAATTGGTTTGCATAATGCCCATACATTCCACATTTAAAACATCTAATTATTGTTGATGTCATAGCCATACAATTATCCTTTTCCATGGTGTTAAATGATCTTTTTCCTTTGCACATACTGGATTTGTGTCCTTCCATTCCACACTGAAAGCATCTTCCAGTTCATTTGAAAAAATCTCCCTAATGCCTCTTCCCACATGATTTACATGAGGTAAATTGACCTTTCTTTCCTATAGGATCATCATGAAACTCCATCTTTTTCTTATTATTTGAGTCGGGAAACATACCAAAGTTGAGATTATTGCTCATATTATGAGATTTCTGATTAGGCGTAATAATGATGTTTAGACTTCCAAATCCCGTTTCATTTTGTTGTTCTTGAAGAATATCATTCCATTGTCCATCATATCCTCCATTATTGTGAATCCTCCTATTTCCAACCATTTTCTATAACCCAAAAAGAATAGTGTGGGAGGCAAAAATCATTCTAGGGAAAAGAACATAGTAAAGGGGGAGTACCATCAATATCTAACAACTTAGGGTAAATTCTATGATTTTTACTATAGTTCTAGGACTATATCCTATACGTATACTTATCCTTAGGGACATCCCTAGACATACCTTAGAAATATATCTAGGGATCTCACTAACATTTTCGCATCCTGGTTTCCATAGTTTAACTAAACCACTCCTCTGATACCAATTTTAGAGACCCAAATGTTGACGTACATGGACATTACATTACTTTTGTAGAATACTTAATTCATAATGAAAACATACATAGAAGGATCATAATAGTTTAGTGTCTTTGGAAACTCGGAAAATAATTTTCTAATCATGGTGAAATATCTTAATCATCTCCCATAAAGATCTTCCCCTTTTGTTTTCTTACCAAAAACCTTTCTTTAAATAATGGGGAAAAGAAAACATAAAAATGGTGAGCTCAAATGCTAAGTAAGGGAAAACATAGAGAACATAAAACAATCCATAAACATTTTAAAGCAAAAACTTGAACATGAAATTTAAACATCAAAATCTTGAGCAAAGACATAAATCATGGAAGTACGTAAGGCATATATCATAATGGAACATAAAAAATTATAAAATATAATGGGAATAAAACACATAATTGTGGAAACCATTCAGCACATGTTATGATTTCCATAGTAGACAAGGCATTGCTGCCAAGACCATCTCAGTGGACAAAGTCCATTTTTGAATCGAGTTCACTCCTCGTTTCAGTCCTGTAACAATGAACCAGATTAACTTACCGTTACATCCATTTCTATCTCATGAGATATAAATCATCACCCAATGCATTGGAGATAGATATAGGTCTCACCCATCTCATAATGAAATCATTCTTACTTGTGCCACAAAATAAACTTAAAACATTCATCTTAACCCAATTAATAAAATGGGTTTCATAAACATCATCCCATCATCTCATAATCCATATAAAACAAATGCACATTTCATCATAATAAAAGTGAAACAATGTAAATAATAGAGAAATTAATCTTGAAACATAAAGATATGAAATAATTTCATCTTAGAAAGAAAATGGATTTGATAAAACATTTGAAATGAATTCTTGAGGAAAAATTCCTTTCTTCTTGAAAATCATTTTCTTTTCACAAAATTACATGCACTTTTAAAATAAGATTATTTTATTGAAAATAGTCAAAAAAATCTTGTAGAGTAAGCTTCATGAAAATGAGGCGTTATGAAATCGTACAAATCCATTCACACCGTATAAGTTAAAAATAACATTCTTCTCGTACTTTTGTCAGAAAATTCAAAAAGTACCTCGTATGGTAAAAAAAAGATTCCTTACATACCATATAGTAAAAGACAAAATGGGTAAAATGGGATTTAAACATACATGAAAACATTTTATTAAAACTTGGACATGGATTATAAATATAACCCGAGTAACTACTTTCGTATAAGCAATCTCAGATAGAAAACAATTGAGATTGCAATATTATCCCTTACCTTAGGTCCAATATGTTTTGTACATATCTGAACCTCATGTATAATGATTTAAATAATGTCATTGACCTAATGAAGAATCATATTCATTGTTATTTTATCTTATATGGATCACATATGACTTTATGTTACCAGTTCTTTTGTAAATTCCATGTAAAAGCAGTATTTTGGGTAAAATCATTTCATTTATCGTACGTGTTTCGACTTGTTGTTCATGATATTATTACTTATATACTGATTTGCATAATTCCATAATGTAAAACATGATCTATATATAATATATATTCATAATATACATTATATATCAATAAATGGAATGAAATACACCGTTCATGGAAATGGTAGGTCGTACGTACGCAAGAACGCTGTTTATGTTTCCTTATTGAATTGACTGGAATTAAGTAGATGACATACATACATATATATATATACATAAATCCAGTATCTTAATTATGTCATATATTTCAATATTATTCATTATATATACTTTATAATCATTCATGAATGGTAAACATGGAGAATGAATCTCATCGCGTCGTGGAGACGGTAGTCCGTACGTACGCACGAGCGATGATATCATTCCCATGATTGTGGAATTTTATGTCATATATTTCAATATTATTCATTATATATACTTTATAATCATTCATGAATGGTAAACATGGAGAATGAATCTCATCGCGTCGTGGAGACGGTAGTCCGTACGTACGCACGAGCGATGATATCATTCCCATGATTGTGGAATTTTTTTGAAGTTTATGTATAATATTTTAAAATCAATATCACTTTAAAATGATCATATATAGTCATTTATTTACACCATTATACCCATCCAAGTATGGTGGTGGTTGAAAACAGATTACACCACGGCGTGGAGACAGTATTTTGTACGTACG
Organism: Viscum album; assembly: GCA_963277665.1. Lineage (NCBI taxonomy): Eukaryota > Viridiplantae > Streptophyta > Magnoliopsida > Santalales > Viscaceae > Viscum > Viscum album. The sequence goes on along the minus strand of OY728142.1, from coordinate 1,874,386,923 downwards.
CACGTGCGGTGATTTCGTTTTCCATAGGATGGATAGATGGTGAAATAGGGTTGTTTCATATTTATAAAAAGATATCAGTATATTAGTGATAATTGTTTTATTACTTCATAATGAACCAACTTAATAATAAGAAGTAGAAGAAGAAATATTGTTGAAATAATTGGTAACAGATATTACCTCTTCTTTGAAGCGCCTCTTCTTAACCTTTTCTGTGGGCACTAAAGATGGTCTTCGAAGAAGAATAAAACCTCTAGGATGTTTCTAGGGAAGTGGAGAAGGTAAATTGTTAGGGGTTGGCTGAGAATTAAGGCTCAAAAGGGTGTGAAGAGAAGTGGGAAGGGGTTCCCTTTTTATAAGGGAGGAGAGGGGCACCTTAGGAAATCCTAAAAATATTAATTTATAATAAATCTATCCTCACTTAAAAAAACTCCAAAAATGACTCATATTCTAATATTACATAAGATAGGGTTTTAATATCACGAACAAATAAAATTTATACATGTATGCAATTTATTTTAAACATTATCAACTTGATTTATCCTTATTTAATCTATTAAATTTTATTTGTGGTAATAAAATTCTATATTTTAAATTATTATAAATAATTAATTATGTTCTGTTAATTATCCATAATTAGATAATTTATGAAATTTTAGACTATATAAATTTAAATTTATAATTTTTAAATATTTTTCTGATATTTAATCAATATAATAATATGTTATGTTTATAAAATAACAATATTGTCAATTTTGACACTATTCATTTATTTGAATTTAAATTAAATCCCAACAGAGGATATATTAAAACTGAAATATTTAATAGGTTCCTAACATGTCATAGTAATCTAAAAAATTAGTGGATCACATTAAATAGTTCATATAATATTTATTTTACTATTTGTAATACCATTTATATGATATTTCTCTTAATAAAATAATTACCACAGCCTTTTTGAATAATTATTAAATATACTTATTTGTTTCATAAAAATTAAAAATAAAATACTAGGATGAATATAAATATTATATATTTTATAATAATACTTTTAGTTGGATTTAACTTCTAAAACACCCAAATTTTAAAATGTTATATTTATTAAATTATGAAGGTGAAAACTTTTAAATCATATAAAATAATATAATATAAGTGTCACATTCACTTTTATAAGACTCCAAACGGTCATATATTCGGTCATTTCATTATTATGGTGTATATATTCACTACCAATATAATTTTTTCAGGTTTTGGAGCCCATTAATATGCTTTACTATTTCAATAAAAACATTATTATTGATTTTTTTAATAAATAAATAATTTCTTCATCATTAATGTATAAACTAATAAGTTAATTAAATAACTCTGAAAAATTACCAATAAATTACCATGATAAATAAAAACAATATATCTTTCAAATTAGTATTTATAACCGAATTTATAATCTGTATAACCTTATATTAAAAATAATTTAATTATTAAAGTTTGAGTGAGACATATTTCACTTTCCTTAAAATAAAATAAACTAAAGGTCTTAATCACCACCAAGTGGGTTCTAATGGATTCCATTTTGACCAAAATATGACTTAGGAAGAAATATAATCATCCAATTGTATTAATAAAAGTGTTAGGGAAATTTTATAATATTATATTTACCCTTAATTACCCGATTTACCTTTTACTATGGTAAATAAAATTTACCGTAGTTACTATTCATAATAACCAAAAATAAATTGAAGTCTATTAATATAATTTAGACACACTGATTCCAAATATGGAATCCATTTTTCCAAATTCAATACACAGATGTTGCAGAAATTAAATTAAAATTAATCCCTTTGTAGAAAGAAAACATGTTTTTGTTTAAAACATTGCAAAAGAATGAAATGATTTAACCTACGAATTCAATGTAAAATAAATTCTAATTAAATAAATTATATTAAATGGTAAAAATATATTATATTTATACTTTAAAACCATTAAATATTATAATTTTACCACATAATTTATTACAATGAAAAAAGTTGTTTTTAATTAAAATATAGTGTGTGTTTACTATTCATTAAAATATGAAAGTTATCCGAATAATATGAAAAATTTATACAAGGTATAATTTTATATCCTGATTCCAAAGAATAATTTTATTTTGTAAAATTTAACTTATAAACATATCAAAAACTATGTTTAATGTGGGTGCGCCATCAAAAGGCGGCAAAACTGTATTTTTTTTGAAAAATACTTATTTTAACCAAAAAAAATTATTTTATTCTCATAACATGTTCTAGAAAATGTGTAAGATGAATAATAATGGTATATAATTCAAAATTTATTTAATAATATTCATAATTGATAGTTCTTGATAATATTATAACCATATGTTGTTGTTTAGTGAAACCCAGTATTGCGTACAACACACGCTATCGAGGAAGGTTACAATTACGTGTAATGCAAGACAGGTCTGGGTTACGTGTAGTGTAATCTCCCTTTGGTGTTGCATATAACATAATTCAAAACTTATTTCATTTATACATTAAAAAAATTCTATACTTAATGTTGCATAGAATAATTTTTACAAAACAAACTTGAAATTGTGTGTAACACGAGCCAAAAACAGTGTTGTGTATACTGCAAGATAATACGGTGTCGTGTATAGAACAAGATAATATTGGTGTAGCGTAAAGTAGAAGATGTGAAAGAGATTAAAAAGAATATAACTTATAAAATCTTGGGGTGTTACATTCTCCCCCCCCCCCTTAAAATGAATTTCACCCTCGAAATTCATCAAAGTTATAAATGGTTTACTACTCCTAAGTTTTAATAGAAACCCACATCGTAAAAAGGAATACCAAAACATCATTTTAAAAAGGGAAGTTAGAATCATAATGGTCACCCAATGTAACTCAGCACTGGGTTTCCACATAGGAAAACACAGGTGAAAATATGGATATGGAAGAGAAATCTAACCATCAAGTTCAGATGGAGAGTGGTAGAGAACATGGATATGGAAAAAGCCATCAATCACAAGCCATAAATTTTTGATGATCTAAGGTACCATCTGATTCATCAGATATAAGATTACTATGACAACAGTTTTGGATTTCAATATCATTTCTTGAAAGTTAAAAAATTTAAATTAGAAAAAATAATTACTTGATTTTGGTACAATCTCACTGTTGTTCATGCTTTGAAAAATTTCCACTACATCTCTTAAAGAAATGAAGTTGAATTTGTTATTTTTGAAGTTTTAGCAGAGCATGTGATATAATGATGGGTCATTCAATCTATTTCAAACCAAATATTAGCAAAAATTATCAAATATACATAAGTCCATCTATGGTGAGATTAATCGTATATGATTCCAAAAATGAATTTATACTTCATCTATCATACCACATAATAAAATAAAACTAGTTTCTACTAACCAGGGACTTCCTGTAGGCTAATGGTAGGTGATAAAGGCCGGTCACACTTCGGTTGTGTGTTCAATTCCCACAGCCTTGTCCGACGTGACGGGTTTTCGCCCGCCCTCCAGGTTGTCCTTTTTCATCATTATTACATTCCATCATTAATATCGAAAAACTTTATAGACAATACTAACTTGTGTCCAACATAATCCATTCCAATCATTAGGCTTATCCAAAATAGATATGTCCAATATCATAGTATAAAGAATACAATTACTTTAAAGGTAACATAACAAGCACGTGAATACCATCATTTATACGATATATATTTTTGGTCACATTCCAAACATGTGAATACCTTAATCATGTATTCTATTTAAAATGAATACCCATTGAACCTTAATGAAAACATGAATGCTGTAAATAGTTAATTCATTCCACATACCAAAATCCCAAAAATTCTATAGACTCAAACCATGATATCACTTAGTCCTTATATCAATAATGAGCTCATTTCATTTTTTTTCATTATCCATTCATTATGCGCATATCATCTTCATTCCAAAAATATCTGAATAACCATTCATGGTTACTAGTACCATTCAACGTATTCATTCAAATACATTAGAAAAAACAATAGTGTAACAATCCTTAGATGATTCTTTATTCCATAATACCATACATTATTCTTGATAAACGTACAATGATTTCACTAACTTCTTAAACAACTAACTGAGCTTTATCATTTCTTTCATCTCATATTTCATTTGTAGTCTCTTCATCCGCATCCACATAAATAGTACCCATATGAACATGCTGATTCTCTTCATGAGATTTTCCCTTAGGGAATTGGTTTGCATAATGCCCATACATTCCACATTTAAAACATCTAATCATTGTTAATATCATAGAAATACCATTATCCTTGTCCATGTTGATAACTGAACATTTTCCATTGCACTTACTGGCTTTGTGTCCTTCTTTTCCACACCCAAAGCATCTTACAATGCCTTTAAAACAATCTCTTTGATGCCTCTTCCAACATGATTTACATGAGAGAAATTGAACTTTCTTTCCACTAGGATCATCATGAAACTCCAACTTTCTCTTATTATCTGAGTCGGGAAACCTACCAAAGTTGAAATTATTGATCATATTATGAGACTGCTGATTAGGCATAATAACTAAGTTTGGACTTCCAAATCCAGTTTCATTTGGTTGCTCATGAATAATATCATTCCATTGTCTATCTTACCCTCCATTATCGTGAATCTTCTTGTTTCCATACATTTTATAAAACCCAAAAAGAATAGTGTGAGAGGAAAAAATCATGCTAGGAAAAAAACATAGTAAAGGGGGAGTACCATCAATATCTAACATCATAGGTTAAATTCTGAGATCGTTACCATAGTTCTATGACTATATCCTATACGTATACTTATCCTTAGGTACATCCCTAGACATACCATAGAAATATCTCTAGGGATCTCACTAATGTTTTCGCATCCTAGTTTCCAAAGGTTAACTAAACATTTCCTTTGATACCAACTATATAGACCCAAAGATTTATGTACATGGACATTACATCACTTCTATAGAATACTTAATTCATAATGAAAACAGACAAACAAGGATGGTAATAGTTTAGTGTCTTTGGAAACTCAGAAAATAATCTTCTAATCGTGGTGAAAGATCTTCAACATCAACCATAAAGATCTTCCCCTTTTGTTTTCTTACCTAAAACCATTATTTAAATCCCAGGGAAAATAAAACATAAAAACTTGATCTCAAATGCTCAGTAAGGGAAAACATAGAGAATATAAAAAAATCCATAAAAAATTGAAAGCAAAAACTTGAACATGAAATTTAAACATCAAAATCTTGAGAAAAGACATAAATCGTGGAAGTACGTAAGGAATATATCATAATGGAACATCAATAATGATAAAATACAATGGGAATAAAACATGTATGTGTGGAAACCATTCAGCACATGTTATGATTTCCATGGTAGCCAAGGCATTGCTTCCAGGGCCATCTTAGTGGACAAAGTCCCTTTCTGAATTGAGTTCACTCCTCATTTCAGTCCTGTAAAACTGAACCGGATTAACATAACATTCCAGCCATGTATATCTCATGATATATAATTCTTCACCCAATGCATTGTACGGAGATATAGGTCCCACCCATCTCATAATGAAATCATTCTTACTTATACCACAAAATAAACTTAAAACATTCACCATACACCAATGAATAAAATAGGTTTCATAAACATCATCCCATCATCTCATAATCCATATAAACCAAATGGACATTTCATCATAAGAAAAGTGAAACAATTTAAATCATAGATTCATTAAACTTGAAACATACACATATGAAATAATGTCATCTTAGATGGAAAATGGTTTTGATAAAACATTTGAAATGAATTCTTGAGGAAAATATCCTTTCATCTTCAAAATTATTTTCTTTTCAAAAAATTCCATGCACTTTTAAAATAAAATTATTTTATTGAAAACAGTCATAAAATCTTGTAGAGTAATCTTCATGAAAATGAGTCATTATGAAACTGTAAAAATCTGTTCATGCCGTATAAGTTAAAAATAACATTCTTCTCGTACTTTTGTTGGAAAAGTCAAAAAGTACACCATATGGTAAAACAAAGATTCCTTACATACCATGTAGTAAAAGTAAAAATGGGTAAAAATGACTTTAAATATACATGAAAACATTTTTATAAAACTTGGATATGGATGATAAATATAACCCCAGTAAATAATTACGTATAAGCAATCTTGGATAGAAAACAATTGAGATTGCAACATTATCCATTACCTTAGATCTTATATGCTTCGTACGTATCCGAACCGATTGTATAATGATTTAAATATTTCATTCACTTATTACATAATCATATTCATTGTTATGATGTCATATATGGTTCACTTATGACTTTATATTACCTATTCTTTTTTAAATTCCAAGTTAAAGCAACATTTTGGGTAAAATCATTTCATTTATCGTACGTGTTTTGACTTGTTGTTCTTGATATTATTACTTATATACTGATTTAAATAATTCCAAAATGTAAAAATTTATTTATATATAATATAAATTCAGAATATACATGATAGATCGATAAATGGAATGAAATACACCGTTCATGAAGATAGTAGGATGTACGTACGCATGAACACTTTTTTTGTTTCCTTATTGAATTGAATGGAATTAAGTAGATTACATACATACATATATATATATATAAAGTATCATAATTATGTAATATATTTCATTATTATTCATTATATATAGTTATATTCATTTATGAATGGTTAACATTGAAAATGAATCTCATCGCATCATGGAGGTGGTAGTCCGTACGTATGCACGAGCGATGATATCGTTCCCATGATCGTGGAATTTTATTGAAGTATATGTATAATATTTCAGAAACAATATCACTTTACAATAATAATATATAGTTATTTATTTACACCATTATACCCATCCATGTAAGGTGGTGGTTGAAAACAGATTACACCATAGTGTGAAGACGATATTCCTTACGTATGCATGCACGGTGATTTCATTTTCCGTAAGATGGATAGAAGTTTAAATAGGGTTGTTTCATATTTATAATTACATATCAGTATATTAGTGATACTGATTTTATTACTTCATAATGAAACAACTGAAGAAGAATAAGTAGAAGAAGAAATTAAGTTGAAATAATCAGTAATAGACATTACCTCTTCTTTGAAGCGCCACTTCTTAACCTTTTATATGGGCACTAAAGATGGTATTTTAAGAAGACCAGAACCTCTAAGATGTTTCTAGGGAGGTGGAGAAGAGAAATTTTCAAGGGTTGTCTGAGCATGAAGGATCAAAAGGGTGTGAAGAGAAGTGGGAAGGGTTTCCCTTTTTATAAGGGTGGAGAGGGGCACCTTTGGAAATCCAAAAAATATTAATTTATAATAAATCTAACCCCAATTAAAAAACCACCAAAAATGACTCATATTAAAATATTAGAAGAGATAGGGTTGTAATATCATCAACCAATAAAATTTAGACATGTAGGGAATTTATTTTAAACATTAACAGCTTGATTTATCCTTATTTAATCAATTAAAATTTATTTGTGCTTATAAGATTCTAACTTTTAAATTGTTATAAATAATTACATATGTACTGTGAAATATCCATAATTAAATAATTTATGAATTTTTAGACAATATAAATTTCAATTTATAATTTTTAAATATTTTTGTGATTTTTAACAATTTAATAATATGTTATTTTTAAAAAATAACAATAGTGTCAATTTTGACACTATTCATTTATTTGAATTGAAATTAAATCTACAGAGTGGGTATATTCAAAATAAAAAATTTAATAGGTTCCTAAAATGTCATGGTAATCTATAAAATTAGTGGTGAACATTAAATAGTTCATATAATATTTATTTTAATATTTTTAAACCATTTAGTTGATATTACTCTAAATAAAATAATTACTACAACATTTTTGAATAATTATTAAATATACATATTTGTTGCATAAAAAATAAAAATAAAATACTAGGATGAATATAAATCTTATATACTTTATAATAATACATTTATTAGGATTAATCTTCTAAAACACCCAAATTTTAAAATGTTATATTTATTAAATTATGAAGGTTACAACTTTGACATCATATAAAATAATATAATATAAGTGTCATAATCACTTTTATAAGACTCCAAACGGTCCTATATTCGGTCATTGAATGATTATGGTGTATATATACACTAAAGATATGTTTTTTTCAGGTTTGTGAGCGCTTTAATATGTATTACTATTTGAATAAAAACAATATTATTGATTTTTTTACTAAATAAATAATTTCAGCATCATTAATGTATAAACTAATAAGGTAATTAAATAACTCTTAAAAATTAAAAATAAATTACCATGATAAATAAAAAAATAGCATTCAAATGAGTATTTATAACCGAATTTATATTCTGTATAACCTTATATTAAAAATAATTTAATTATTAAAGTTTGAGTGAGACATATTTCACTTTCCTTTAAATAAAATAAACTAAAGGTCTTAATCACCTCCAAGTGAGTTCTAATGGATTCCATTTCGATCGAAATATGACTTAGGACGAAATATAATTATCAAATTGTATTAATATAAGTTTTAGAGAAATTTTATAATATTATATTTACCCTTAATTACCCGATTGACCATTTACTATGGTAAATAAAATTTTTCGTAGTTACTATTTATAATTTCTAAAAATAAAATGTAGCCTACTAACATAATTTGAAACCACTGATAACAAATATGGAGTCCATTTTTCCAAATTACATACTCATAAGTTGCATAAATTAAATTAAAATTAATCTCTTTATTGAAAGAAAACGTGTTTTTTGTTTAAAACATTGCAAAAGATTGAATTGATTTAACCTTCGAATTTAATGTAAAAGCAATGCTAATGACATAAATTATATTAAATGGTAAAAATATATTCTATTTATACTTTAAAACCATTCAATTTTATAATTTAACAACATAAATTATTACAATGAAAAAAGTTGTTTTTAATTAAAATATAGCGTGTTTTTACTATTCATTAAAATACGAAAGTTATCAAAATAATATGAAAAATTTATCCGAGGTAAATTTTATATCCTGATTCAACATAACAATTTTATTTTGTAAAATTTTACTTATAAACATGTCAATAACTATATTTAATGTGGGTGCGCCATCAAAAGGTGGCAAAACTGCATTTTTTTTAAAAAATACTTATTTTACCCGAAAATTTTATTTTCTTATCATACCATGATCTATAAAATGAGTAGGATGAATAATAATGTTCTAAAATTCAAAATTTAGTTAATAATATTCATAATTTATAGTTCATGATAATATTATAACCATATATCGTTGTTTAGTGAAACCCGGTATTGCGTACAACACACGCTATCGAGGAAGGTCGTGATTGCGTGTAATGCAAGCCAGGTCAGGGTTACATATAGTGGAATCTACCTTTGGTGTTTTTTATAACATAATTCAAAACTTATTTTATTTATACATTAAACATAATCTATACTTATGTTTGCGTAGAATAATTCCTACAAAACGAACTAAAAATTGTGTGTAACATGAGCCAAGAATAGTGTTGCGTATACTGCAAGCTAATACGGTGTCATGTATAGAACAATATAATCATAGAGTAGCGTACAATAGAATATATTAAAGAGATTAAAAATAATATAACTTATAAAATATCGAGGTGTTACAAACTTGGTTGATCTGGGTTACAGGCACTGAATAAAACCCAAAAAAAGACAAAATTCTCACATTGAGGAACCATGTAATCATGAAATGTTACTAATAAGACATCTAAATTAAGACTCCATCCTAAATCAATGAAACATTAGTTTTATACAAAAATATTAATTTCCAAATTATATTTAATCCTTCATAATGATGTAGGGTAAGTTTGTGAATTCACAATATACTGAGGGATTTTTAAACAAGGTGTGTACTCCTGCACAAAGTCATGTACCATATTACAATGAGACAATCCCATGACATATTTTTAGATTTTTTACCCCTTCTTACATATCACCCAAACCCAAATCCAATTGTTGTTTTTAGAAAAGGATGTATTTTTATTAAACCACCTACACACTATTTTATAATAATTCAATGAAATTTTCCTATACATTTTCTTATACATAGACTTATCCATAATCAAGTCCCTAGGGTTCTCACTATTTCTTTCTAATCCTTGATTCTAATGGTTAATTAAACCTTTACTCGGATACAAAAATAGTGACCCAATATTTTCAAACAATGAGATTACATAAAATTTTATGAATACATATAACATTATACAAACACACACCCAAAGATGATACTAGTATAGTTAATTTGGAATCATGAAATCATAAAAAATATTATATATAGGTGGTATAATATATCCGACTATGTTTTTTCTTGACTATAACCCTTATTAGACAACTCATATATAGTAATTATCTTCATAATTTTGTAAAGGAAACAAAAAATGGGTGTGATGAAATGATCATTAAGGGTATAATAGTGAGAGATGTAAGAATAATAATGGGAATAAGATTATGAGAAGATGATAAATAAAATATAAGATCATACCATAAATATCAAAGATTATTAACAAGAATGGTGGAATAAATCATGGAATTTCATAAGACATGAATCATAAGGATATACAGAATATAACAAATGAAATAATAACATAGGAATATAACATGGAATTATAGAGTAAACATAATTATATAATATGATTTCCATTGTCACAAAGGTATCATTTCCATGGACAATATAGTACTATGGGTTAACTCCCAATACTATTGTGTTAGTCTTGGTTCACTCTCATAGCCATCTTTGTTGCATGAGTTCACTCCCCATACATTCCTTTTGGTCATCGTTCACTACCATTCCCATATTAGTAGTCATGTTTCACTCTAAAGACCATATTAGTCTATCTCATGAGATATACATCTTTACCCAATGCCTTGGATAGAGATATTAACACGCATCGATATCTTTAGGAAATCATACATAGATGTTCCAAAAAACATTAAAAAATCATATCATAAAATATGAAATGAAATTTCTATCTTAAACATGTAAAAATTTCATTACCTGTGGAAAAATATACATACTTCATAATCATTTAATCAAAACCATAACCCATGAAAATAATTTAGTTTAAAAAGTATATAACCCATGAAAGTTAAATGGGTATAATAAACTTCATTCCATCAAAATGAAAACCATTAAATGAATGATTACTAATGCAAACATAGAATAATATACCAAAAAAGGAATCAGTAACACTAATTGATTTCATCTTATATGGGAAACAATTTGGATAGATCATTTAATAAATTTCTTTATGAAAATATCCTTTTATCATTGAAGTTTTTTTAAAACATAAAACCCTTTAAAAACCATTCTACGTGATAACGGTTTGAATAATATTAAAACAATGATTAAAAATAATTAAAAAAATAAAATTACATTTTCTTGAAAATTATATTCTAGTCTCATTTGGGATCAATTTTGGATTTTTTTAAATAAAACATATTTCCAAAAAACTATATAAATATGATAAGATTTTTCTTAAAAACATTTTTTATCCTATTAAGTACAAAAGAGTGGTAAATACTAATAATAAATTGATATATCATGAAAAAACATTGTGTAATGAGTCTCATCATGTTTATCGAGAGATGGAAAATATGATTTTTTTAATGGAGGAATAATCATAAAAAATATCGATAAATGATGTGATTGTTTCAATAAACTCTTACTATATGGTAAGGTAGAACTGTATACCCCGTGTAAGAAAATAAAATTACATAAATATTAAATTATAATGAAAATATGGAGATTCTTCATATAAAATTTAATATTTATGTATATACAAATCGATAACTAATGTTGGTGCATAACTAAACATGTGTCTCAATGAATGAAAGTTAAGACAAAAATGTCTGGATGATTTGTAAACATATGAAACCTCAACCCCCAGAAAGTAATAAAATATAATGGATATGTAAATAGGAATAAATATAATTATCTTAATAATATAATACATGCATGGGATGTATATACACCATAAAAAAAGTGTGATGAACATGGCATACATGTCACCGATATGAAATCTCATATGAATTTCCATTACCATGTGTCTTGAATATCTTCGTACTCATAAAAGATTCCTTAATACTAAATGTATGTTAATTATACATATTTTATGTATAATATTATTTTATATAATACCTTATATGGATTTATTATGACCTCTCATTACCCTCAGGTTATCAATCATGTAGTAAAGATTCACTTTGGGTAGTATTCACTTTTTTTCACACGTTTCTTAATATGATATATTTTTTATCCTAAAACATATATCATTATTACAATAATGTAGATAATAATATAAATGTTATTTATAAATAGTATATTTGTTTTATAATAATTTATATAATCTATAAGTATGAAATGGAATACAGAATTCATGGAGACAGTAAGTTGTATATTTGATGAATTTTGATTAATTTTTTATTGTCATATTAAAATAAATAAGGAAAATGACCTATATATATATTATAATTATATTAGAATTATTATTTTATTTATATTATACAATTTCACTATAATCAACCTATATATATTCCACATAATGTGTGAAAGAATGATATGGCTTAGAAGGGGTTACAATCCACACTTCCTCAAATGAAATTATAATATATACACAAATAGGAAAGCAGAAAAATATGTGATTTAATATAATGTAAAAATATTAAAGACATAATAAATATATTATATTAAATAATTAAATATATTTTCTATCAAAATTTTCACTATGAGAGGTGTAAATGTAAATGTAAACAATCACAGTTTAGTGAGGAATTAGTTTTCCATACATGTGAACACTATTTTCAATACCTATTAGATTGAACTATGTGTAATTTTAAGTGATACATTCATATAAGAATAAGAGTATATTGAAGAAATATTTTTTTATAATAATGTTATAATAAGAGTTCATATAGTGGATAATTGATATAAAATATATTAACATGCGGATGAATGTTGACACATAATTGGTTAAGTTTTTTTGGTTTTAACTAAAGGGGTTTCGTAGATTGATTTATGAGAAAGTGGTTGCTTATATGATGATGGTATTGATAAATTTTTATGAAATTGGATGATCAAATGTGGCTTGAGATATGTGAGGATGTGGGAGGAGATAAGGCATTTTTATAGTGGAGGAGGAGTGGAACTCTTGTAATATTTTGAAAATGGAATTCAATAAATGTTTTAACAAGACATGTGGATTGAATAATAGAACCAATTTCATAAAATTGACAGCAGGTTCTAAATATAAGAATCCAATGGATCTTGGGAAATTTTCTACATGATTTTTCATCATATATTCAACGTTTAATACATTGTTAATCTAATTTTACTACTAATTATTGTTGTTATTTTTAATCATATTCACTAATAATTTTGTTCATATTTTTTTGGACCTTATTAGATATTAAACATTATGAAAATTCAAAATATGGAATCTATTTTTACAAATTCGAATCAAAAAGTGTTAGAAATTAATTAAAATTTAATCCTACTGGTGGAATGAAACTGCAAGGTTTTAAAGTAAAAATATCAAAACCTTTCCATATATTTTATATCCAATTTCAATGTGAAATTTATTAAAATGAATTTATTTGGATTAAATGTTAAAATAATAATATTATTGAAAATAAAAGACTATTTTAAATAAAATATATCATTATAAATATATTAGATGATAAAGTGGGTTTGAATTAAAATTCAGAATATTTCTCGATTCAACCAATGATGATTTTTCTCCAAAAAATCCCAAAAAGTCACCCTAATCAATTTAGAAAAAAATTAAAAAATTATGATTATTTCATAAAATTAAATTTTTAAATGTGTCCAGATTTAATTTTATTATTTTTTATAGAATGACGTGTAATGTATATCGGTTGGGAAAATAGTATTTCTAAACATATACGAGATTTACCAATAATTATATACTTCATTTTAAATATATTTGGTTAATATAAAACCATTATAAAGAATATTTGAAAATTAGTTAATAATATTTATATTATAATGTTTACTAGCTGTGTTCAAACTATCTCATTTAATTAAATATAACAATAAGTTGATTCATAGAAACTCAATATTGCATGTAATGTATGCCATGTCTATGTTGCGTGTAACACATGCCACGTCAGTTATGCATGTAATGTATAAAATGTTAGTGTTTCATGTTACATATGCTAACGTTGTGTTTCATACCTTTATTCTATTCCATGTGAATGGAATATTTTACTTAGTGCAATGTATCACATCCTTGAAAATTAATTCATTATAAAAGAAAAAAAAGAGACAATAATTATCCACAAAAATTCGTGTTGTAACAGAATGTAAAAGAAATATTTTGGTTTCTTATAATTGAAAATATGATATAGTTATACAATATTATATTGTACTAAATGTATTTGACATGACATATTATATTATGGTATTTATTTGAAACAATAAATGATTATTAAAAATTTTATACATAATATAATGATTTAAAAGACAATTAGGTTTAATATAAATATATTTATAAATTAATATTTGGTTTTCATTTGATTAAAATATAATTTTTAAAAAATAAATAAAATTTTATAGTGTAAAAAAATTAGCAATAATTTTGACATCATTATTTTCCATGTAAATGTTTACTCTAATTAAAATTTAAATTTCTCAAACATAGAAAACTATTTTCATAAAATGCATTTAATTTTTTAATTCGACATATTGATAAATTATAAGGGTATATTTTTTGTCTTTTTCAAAAATAAATCACATTATTTAATATTATAATATGATTATTTAGAATAAAAGACAAATAAATGAATTAATGATTCATAGATTATGTATGGATGATATAAGCCCATAATATCAAACTACACTTCATTATTTTATTATATTAAGTTATATTTAACAAACTATTTATATTCCTAAAAAAATAAGAATCTAATTAATGAAATAATGGGAAAACACTGCTCTCCTCCCCTATAAATACCACCCCATATATTACATTATCATCACACAATTCAAGATTTGAGACTTGTAAAAATTCAACCCAATCCACTTCCAAAGTGTCTCCTCTACATCTTGGATCCCTTTTTCCTAATATAAGTCCTAACCCCTTTCCCTATGATGATATCAAGTATGATATTTTCTAGAGGTAAAATCAAATTTCATTTTATTAAAATATCCTCACCTCCCATTATCCCACTGGCATGAAAACTGATGTATCATATATATTATGTGCTTTTATTATGTTAATGAAATAATTCATCATAATTTATTTTCAATCCTCCATTTTTATTATAAATGAAAACATCATCCTTGGTGTCTTAATTTATCTCATTAATGGAGGAATTAGTTTTTAATATCCATTATGCCCATCAGGTCTCTACATAAATAATATTCTACAATTGAAATAGATTTTAAAATATGTATTACTTTCTCGGTAATGTTCTATAACAATTATATATACAAATTAATAATTAATATAACATAACAAGTTTTTGATGATCGAATAACTTGAAAAATAATCGAAACAATTTTCATTATCTTCATATCTAATAAGTCATCGTCACCCCAAATTACTAAACAACTTGTATAAACATTTAATCTTATGTGTTTTCATTAATTTACAATAACATTAATTATTTAAAAAAATTTAATTTTTCATGTTATTCCATACTTTTATACTAGTATACTGATCATGAAAACCAAGGAAATGAATGATACCAAATGATAAATTTATATATCATAACCCATAAAAAAGGCCACAAATGACGTTAACAAATTTATAAAATATAAAATTGAAAATGGTTATAAATTTAATAATTGATTTATTTAATCTGATTATTCATGA
Organism: Viscum album; assembly: GCA_963277665.1. Taxonomy (NCBI): domain Eukaryota; kingdom Viridiplantae; phylum Streptophyta; class Magnoliopsida; order Santalales; family Viscaceae; genus Viscum; species Viscum album. The sequence continues at coordinate 1,874,370,986 of OY728142.1, read as the reverse complement.
TATTAAGAACATGTATAGAACTTTTTCATACCTAAGGTATGAGATTCCGTCCAATCATTCATTTTTTCCTTGGGGTTAAACTTTATATAAATATTAAACAATGTATAACTTCATTATTTTTATAAAAATTTTATACATTATGATTATATTTCATAAATCATGTATCTAGATCAACAAATTCTTATTTTATATGGAAATACATGTTTTAAAAATGTTTGCTTCTCTATTTTTCCTATAAGGAAGGACTGAATAAATAAAACATTATGATTTCATACCATTTTAATGTTTAGTCCATAATCTATTTTAAGACACCAATATTTTTTAAGAATCACTCATTTAATCATCATAAACATTCCTGGATCATTTTTTGTTATCTAAAAACACATGTTTTTTCTCCATTGAAAAAGATATAATATTTTTCTTAATCCACACAAAAATGATTCATTTATAATATTTATAAACAGTTTTCCTTACATTTTCACACTTCATATTGATATAAAATATCATGATAAAGGCCTATTTTCCATTATAAATGGACATTTATTTCTTAACTAAATGATTTATGGAATATTTTATGATACACCTATTTTTTAAACACTGTGAAATGATTATGTTACCCATTTCATTCCTTGAGTTAAAATTATATTTACGGTTGATTATTCATATGGAAGACATATGAATTAATATGTTATGATGGGTGCTCCTAATTATTTCTCCACTGTATTTGGTATGTTTTAGGATTATGAGACATCATGTTGTGATAGGTAGTGGAATTGATTCCCTGATTGGACTTTTGTCCACTAGGTGATATAGTCCTGGCATTTAGGCTTTACTCATGCTTATATCAGGTTGTATATTGTTTCAAAATTTCTATGACTCCATGATTATATGATCCCATATTATACATGTTATTCCTAATTATGATTATTCACGTTTCATGCGTTTTATGTCACCATGTTATGCCTTCTATACCATGTTCTATGTTTTATTTTTATTATTATTCTCTACTCATATTTATATCACATATTTATTGATCATGCATTCCCTAGGTAATCCTATGAAGATGTTAAATATCAATGGAATTTATGCATTCATAAGGAGATTAAATAAATTAATGTTTTATATTGGTATTAAATTTTCAAATTATGTACCATATAATCAAAATATTCTAGAATTTATTATCCTTATCTATATGTTTTGGTCAATTATTCATACAATCAAGTAATAATATGTGTAATAGGATATTGTCTCAATAATGCTCACATGATATAGAAGGGAATGGGTCCCCAACCCATGAATGTGTTTTAATGTGAGGACTGATATGTATGATGCTTCATTCATTACTGATTAACCAACAATATAGATTTGTGTTGTTCTCATAGAGAGAGTTTTGGACTGGTTCTCCCATGTGGAATTTAGGAGTTGTTTCCCTTACATCGATGCTTTGGTTGTCACAAAAACCCCACATCAGGCGTGCATCTTATCTACCAATATAGTATTTCTCATTGAGATGGTACTACCAATTTGGTCTTTTCTTTTGGTTCTTTTTATAATTAATCTGGTTGTAGACAAATCTCCATTTTCGTGATAGGTAGTTTCCCTTCAATTCTCGTTCGACAGAAAGAGTAGGTACTCCCCCAATGGACAAGGGTGAATTTTCCTTATCCAATTATTTTTTACTCCCCATCCATGTAGGTAGAGGGTCACCCATATGTTATATATTGTTAGAGTGGGTGATCTTATATTTTGTTAGGGTGCAGTCATCTATCATTGGAATTGGACCTCCTATGTTGTTACAGGAACCATACATATTATTATAGAACACTTGGTAATCGTCTATTATATTATGGAGCATGTCCTCTATCTTGGGGTTAGTACGCTCATTTTTTGTTAGATTGAGGTTCCCCCATACAGATCACTCTGGTAGGGGGTTACTCCCTTTCGTAAAATGATTTTTCTCTTCTATCTACAGAGTGGTAAACCCATACCATTTCAAGGTATGGGTATTCAATCTATGTATCCATACTAACATGTAATATCAGGGCGAGGGTCCTATATTTAGTTGTATTACCCTTTTTTATGAGTGTTTGGTACACATATATGGATTTTTATTTCCCCATCATTGATTAGTAGTTGATTTTAGAACCAACACTAAAGTTATATATCCCTCTACTATAGAGCATAGTTTCAAGGACAGGTCCCCTCTACTTGATTTTCATTATACCAAGTTAGGAGTTAATTCTCCCTTGATGAATTGAGGTGAATTCTAATTCATTCAATATCAATAGATGTTTCATGTGATGTTTAGGATATAGCATTCCCTAAAATATAGTATAATAGAAGTGTGTGGGTTCCTCCATTCTCTCTCAGTAGAGAGAATGCATGTGGTGCCTTGTTAGGTGAATTAATCCCTCAAATATGTGAATTGGTGAGTGGTGTGCCTCTACAATTGGGTTCTTATCGTCTTGTTCATGGTACATGTCTATTAGGAAAAGACATATATTACAAGGAACTAGAATTTGATAATGTTTGTTTTTCCGTATGAAGATTGTTCTCTTGAAATTACTATAAATAGTTGAAATAGTTTTCCATATTGAGTGTGTCTCTTGAACATGTTCCTTATGGGATTTATGATCTTATGTAGGATGATCTCATTGTTTTATGTTACCTTTAGAGTCATGAGTTGATTCATGTATTATTATATTATGTTTGATCCTTATTATATTTTGAGTTTTATAATAGTGTATATGGGTAATTCTAATAGTCCTTGTGGTTTTTTCACGTGTCTTTGTTAATATCCCTTGTGGAATGATCTAACTATTTAGGTTTATACAAGGATAGTTCGATATGGAGTTTCTATCTTAATTAGTTTCTTATGGCTAGTTTGAGAAGACTATTAACTTCCATTTTCCCCATTCTCTTTTTGGTTTTTTTGGGATCCTAAAAAGTATTTTAATACACACCACTTCAAATGAATTTCTTGAACCTATAGTGTATTATGCATTCCAAATTGTTTTTGATGGATTCTACAGAAGACCCATGGTTTGAACAATTTAGTGAGACAGAAAGATTGTGCTGTTTACTGGAGTTGGTCTGAAGAAAATTCTAGAAGTTTCATTAAATTCACTCCCAAAACATCATAGATGGATGGGTGATTATATTGTTTTTTATGGGAACCTTTTATTTCATTTTATATATTCAATACAACTGTTGTAATCTTGTTTGGGTTAAAAAATAATGAAGGGTTTTAGTTTCCATATTTTTATATATATTCACAATTATGAGGATGTTTTTGTGTGTGTGAATATAATGGTACATTATGGAAATGCCTCTCATCTGTTTAATAATCCAACTCAATGCTAGTAGATAACCACTAGAATATTAGAGGATGTTTTGAAAAATCATGGCTTGGGCTCCATTAGGTAGTCCCGTGATAGATTGATATCGGTGGGTGATCCAATTCAGGACCAAACTATTTCGAACTTGTTATGGGATTCATTGTGATAGAGTTAGTGTGTTTTGTGTTCGGATATCATGTAAGAAGATCTATTTTTGGTGTTTAGGATGACATATCCATTCAATAAGACTCGAATAAACATATTTTCAACTCGGTAAAAGTGGACAATTTTCACATTTGAATAATGGTACATCTATCATATATGATTGGGTTGTGGGTTCATTGTCCTTGTTAGTTAATATCCCTATATATACTCATTTAACCTAGTGATTAATTATTCTGATTCTAAATTCCATCACGATGATAGATATAAAAGGTTCCATAGAATTATATTAATAACATTCATTTGTAGATAGGTATTATATGAAGGTCACTTTTATATAAGGTGATACCTCAGTGTGGTATTCCATTTGAGTTACCACCTATTGAGTAGATTATCATTATATTAGTTCAGTATGAGTATGTACACAATCTAAGTGTGATGGATGAGTTCTAGAGGCACAAACCTCTAAGGTATCAAAGTGATATGGACCCTAGGTAGCTGATGACAGTCATGAGGTTGTCACGCATGTGTTCTAACTTGTAATGAAACTATTTGATCAGTTGTTGGTCATATTAGAAATCCTTCTATAGGTTTTTGATGAGCGATGTTGCAGTCTTGTGACACATAATTACATTTAAGCAATGCTCCCATTGACATTTTTTTGTGACTCTTACGTGAATAGTTTTACCAAACCTTGTTTAGATCATTGTATATAGATGATACTCTATAGAAGAATTATAATATCATGACCATGTAAGATTACTTGGTATGGTTCATTAAATATTCAAGATACTTCATATATATAATTTGAGACCCATTATGCACATACATTCGATATGCGCCTACACTGATATATTCAAAAACATTTGGTCTCCTTGTTTTTCCCTCTTATGAGGGGGTACTGTAGTATGATCTAGTAGTCGATAGCTTCTTGGAAGAGGTAGAGGTGGATGTGTCAAGTAGTGGTAATATCAATGTTGAGTCATGTAGAATATATAGAAGATGGATGTCAATGGGATTGTGGTGCATGTGGTATATCCTATCTGAAGCATATGAACATGGGAATGTAGTGTGGTAGCATCCCCAGGGATGAGGTCATCCACAAGAGAGGAGATGATACATTTTTTATGACTAGAGATCTTGTTATAGTTCAGAAAATTGACCATACTTCTGATAGGGGTCTAGTCGACAGACAACATTCAAAGATTTTGAGTTCAGATAATTGAATTCCCCACAATTGTTGACATGGTTTTAGAGAAGGAATAATAGTTCAAGGGTTAAAGTGGATTTATGTGGTAACACCACCACCCCCCGGTGGTCCACGTTTGGTTTAGGCCGCTAATGTATGGGACAAGGACATTGACATGAAAACGTGTCCTTTGACTCAAAATCTATAAGGAAAAATAGAGGTATACCATATATTCATCCTACGTTGTGAATAATTAATTACTAGACACCAATGTGAGGAACTATTTCATTTCCTGTTTTATCTCTAGGATGAGAAGATGTGACGTTGGATGTCAGAAAAAAAGGTGTTTTTGTTATAGACGTAGCTTTGGACTCATGAAGAAGGGGTATGATTTCCCCACATAGATGAATTTTTTATGTGATCCAAACTATGCAGATGTACCATTGAAAATAAATGTAGATGGTGTCGACATGTGGTGGATGATTTTAATTTACATGAGTGTTTGCAGATAGGTTTTGAATGAGAGTGCAGGAGACGGTCATGGATTTTTCAATATGAGATTCTATGCTATAACCAAATGTTTGGAAGCCCTGGTGGAGGGAGAGACAAGAATAAATACACTCTACAACATTATAATAAGACCCTAAAATGGTTCAATAGTGTGAATTTGTTTCCAAAAATCCAAAATCCACTAGGATGACACTACTTGGTGTGAATGAGTTTCAACTATTCAAAAAGATACTATAGTTATGGGTTTATAAATAGAGGTCTTGATAAGACCCAATTTTTTCCCCATGGAATCCCTTTTTTTGTCGATACCCTCAAGTGATCAGTTCCAAAATAGCACTAAATATTATTGAGGATTTTTTCAGGTAGTTCATATAATGGTGGATGTAAACTATAGGGTTACATCTATATCTACATCTGGTTACCAAGAGGGTGTACTGCAAGATCCTACATCTATAGATTGAAGATGGTCCAATGTAGTTTTCAACCTTTTATAGATGAGGAGGAATGTTCTTCTTGTTTAACTATTTCAACCTAGTTGTAGATGGACATAGGTGTGGTTTAGACTCAGTGGTTCTCATGAGTGTGTGCTTATAAGAATCATAAGAACCCACAATGAGGATATTGGCATGGGATTTCAAATGTAGAGATCAGTATCATTTCATTTTTAAGGGATTTTTCTTTATCCGGAGAAATGACTTATATTAGAGATAATTTAATGACTTGGGTATTGACTAATAAGACAATTGCATATTCCTATTAAAATTTATGAATCTAGGTGTTGATTTATTATAGGATTTTGAGGCATGTTGGGTGTCAGCGTGGTGATATTAAATTTATTAAATATATTTCTTCTCGCATGGACCATTTCCTTGGAAACATGGAATACATTATGATTAGCATCTGATGTAGTAATTTTGAGAACATGGTTGAGTTCAAAAGGTTGTGGTTACCATAGGCATGAATCAATTTTTTTGGCACCAGGTGTTTGACGGAAGGCATGTTTGTTGAGGGGATTAAAAAGGAAGTTAAAAGATTTTATAAAACTAGTTAAATTATACCATTCTCCCAAATATATTTGGTAAAAATGACACTATGGAGGTGCATCCCTCCTCCACTATTTGTATCATTAGAGAAACCAAGTCTGAATTAGAACTACAAGATGCTTTTAATTCGTATTCATAGTGACTATCATCATCATATCGAGGAGTCACATGGCCCGGAATGCATTCTACATCAAATACTTTGGCATTTAACCCTCTATGTATGTTGATTTTATTTTTAATCTAGATCTCATTTTATGAATTTTTTTATGTTTATATATCTCTATTATAATTTTTACAAATCCCTTATATTTGGATCAACTAATTTTGTTGTAAATAAGGGTTAATTGGGAAATTCATATAGATTTTCCCATCATAATTCTTTTTTAAACAAAATGTAATCTTTGGAAAAACATATTGTGTTTATCCCATTTGGAGAAGATGATTTTTTGGGACCACACACTATGTACCAGGGTTACTTGTTGTATAGTGAACACATTTCATGTGGCTAGATTAAATGGAAAGGGTAGCAATGTTACAATACATGGACACTTAAAATTACATTTCCAAAGTGCATAGCTATAGGGGCCCTGAAACTAGAATAAGAAAACAACACATTCTTGTGGACGTTTGGCATGTAAATGTCATATACCTGGTGGTACACACCATGTGAATGATGGACATTGCAGGGTGTTGAGTGAGGTAGGACATGCCTTTTACAGGTTCTATACATCATTTATACCTACATGGACATCAAATCCATGTACTCAAGATAGTTCAAATGTTGTGTTGAACTCATTACACAAATATAACGTTTCATGAGATCTCCTTGAGATCTTCTTCAATGCTTATCATTTTTTTATGAAACACATATTCAAGCATCTGAGTATCCTATGATATGAAATTTTCCATATAAAAAAATAATGGTGGCCTCCATAGTTCCCTTCAAGATATGATTTTTCATGATTCCATTATGATGTTTTAGTATCGGTGCATAACGTTGGGTAGCGATTCAGGGGAATCACTTTGTTGATGACAAGGCGAGTTCCCTTCCTTACGACCATATGATTTGGGTATGTTAGTCATTTTAGGCATATATAGAATCTATCCCCTATTATATTAGGGGGAAATTCCCCCAATTGTCGCATTGTTGAGATTTGAGTTATCATAACTACAATTATCTTTTTAGCGGTGGTTGACTTATACTGGAGATCAGTGTGGGTCATTGTGTGAGACGATGGGACTAGAACTCACATGTAGATTAATTAAGCATGTTTCACATACCTATATTATTTGGTGGATATGAGACAACCCTTGTAATGGGTTTGGGTTCACTAACCCTTTGGATGTTCTCTCAGGGATTATAATCCCCTATTAGAGCAAGTCACGAGTTCCAAATATCATTCATGTAGTTGTATACAATTTTATTTTATCATGATTAAGAGATGGACCATCATACTTGATTGGAAGATAGAGTATGTATTCTCTTATTTGACTAGGTTGAAAGTCCATTTTTGTGGAGTTAATAGTACCCTACCATGGGAGTGTGTGGGTCCTCAATATTTAAGGTATTTTTATTGTGGTAAATCAAAAATTGTATTAGGGTATAGTTCATCTATCCTTGGGGACATTAATTACCTTTTGTTCCAAGGATAAGGCCTCCATATTTGATATTCCGATAGGGTCGGTACACCCCTGTCATACTATGGTATGGGTCCTCTCACCTGTGGTCTGTAGTCCCCTAAAGTGTCATGGTGTATCACCCATAGTGATTATTTTTGTACAGTAGTAATCCCATGTCGTACTAGGGTGAATTTCGTCTAGCCAAAATTTTGTACTCCCTTATCATTTTAGTATTAGGTTCCTATATCTATGGAGTTTTACTCCATGATCATATTAGGGAGAGTGTACTATATACCTTTCGTGGTACTCCCCTATCATTCTATGGTGTGAGTCCACATCAATGGGGTGGTACTCCCCTATCATCGAGTATTAGTGTAGAGTAGTTACTTAACTATATTCGGATATCCCATGGTTATGGAGTGATGATAAGATGAGCAGTCCCCTATAATATTTATGTGCGATACTTGGTAAGGATTCAATAGAACCTGACATGTTGAGGTGTGATCCGCTTATTATAGTTGATATAGAGGATTCATGAGATTACTATAAGATAAAACTCATTCGACATCAGGATAATGGTGAGGTGTGAGTTCCTAAATTATCTTTTATTAGATGATAAGTATGTGGTAAAAATTATAGACCCGTGTTCTAACCACTATAGGATGTGGTGAAGTGTAGGTTTCTTCAAATGGGTTATTATGGCCTTATATAGGGAAAAGTATTTTTATAACATAATCTTTAGTGTTGGTAACTATTTTTCAACATATATATTTGTCCCTAATAGAGAACATTCCCTTGGTCATACCCTCAAGAATTTTATAGTATTTCCCATAGTAGTTTATCCCTTAGATGGTCCCATTTGAGATGGATGAGATCATGTAGTGTGTTCTCATGGACGTGTGTTACGTTTAGAGCCTCGATTAGAATCATGTAGAATTATATTCGGTTAGTACCTCATGAGACCTGGAGTCAAAAAATTTATATATATGTGGTTCTAGCAGTCCTTATGTTGCTCTCACATGTCTTTGATTACCCCACTTGTAGATTAAGATGACTATTCATGTATAGCTGGAGAGGGACTGATATGGAGTTCCTCTATCAATTTGGTTCCCTATGGCTATGTCAAGTAGACTGTTTCCTTTTATTTTCTAACTTTTCATTTCTTATTAATGGGATCCTACTAAGTATTCTTATACTTGCCCCTGCATGGTCTATTCCCAAACATGTTGTGTCCTTTTGAAACCATTGTTCTTTCAAAGGATTCTTCTAAGTACATGATGAATGCGAATATTTGTGAAGTATACAAACCAAAATGTTGACCGAAGCTGGGCGGGGGAGCATTTCATCCTTTTCGTTTGATATAGATCCCAACCTTCTGAGTAAGTTGGACCCATTTAGATTTTTTGGAGGACATGTGCCTTTTCATTTAGGATTTAAGTATTTCAATTGTTATTTGGTTTGAGATATATGTATGCAAGTATTTTAGTTTTCATCATTTTATATCTCTCCACTGTTTCATGTATGTTTTTTATGGGGTTTTCATATAGGTACATTAAGAAATGGACTCCCATATGTGAATCATGACTACAATATGATAGTATATGTCTCTTAGTTTATTCAAGGCATGGTTGGGGCGTTGCGGCCCATGACTCATTTGGGTCGGGTTGTAATAAAAGACACTAGGTCACATGATCAGTGGGAATTAGTTAATATATTTTTATGTAAAAAATCATGTAATAATATGAGTAATATTTTGGGTAAAATATAACATCATGTATTAAAATATAAATATCAACTCTCTATCTTCATTTAAAATATGATACTCAAATAAAAAAATAAAAAATTTAAAAATATTTTGATATTTCCTTCTAACTAAAAATATTGAGTTTTATAACATTAATACATCGTGTGGGATCAATTTTATTCTTATTAAAGATATTCATGTAGTACAGAAAATTAAACATAAATTTCTACACTTGACAAAATGGAATAATTTTCATAAAAAAATTTCTTCAACATTAATTTTTCTATGAATTATCACAATAATTAAAATTATACTTATAAAAAATATTAATTATTCCCATTTGTACCATTATCATGGATTTCAAACATGGACTTTGAATGTATCTCTCAGTGATCCCTAACAAATTCAATAGATCAAGTGATTTTTTAGGAAAACATTCATATATTAATTTACAACCGACTATCAGATCCTTTTCTATAGTGATGTAATAATAAATTATATGGAAATATGTATCCAGTTATGTGGCCCCAAATAATCTAAATCTTTTATGTAACCAATCATTTTGAGAACAAGGGTATTGAAATAATAATAATTATCAATTTATAACCAAAAGGGTTATTTTAAAACATCCCATATTTTGTGTCCTTTATCTTCATACAAAATTTTAATGATATAAATTATTATATAAGAATCCATTTTTTCATTTTGGTTCTTAATTTTTTTTCTTCTTATATATATTAATTTATATAGATAGAAAAAAGAAATTATATTTTATTTTTATAAGTGATATTTTACTATTCATGAATATATTCATAAGAATATGATTCCTTCTGTATTGGTTTATCCAACACATAATCATTTAGTAACATCAAGATTCTAAATCCAGTATTACTATACTTATATCTATGTTGTCTTCCATTAACATTCAGTTTCCCATGAGTTTAATTAATTTCAATATTAAATAACGATGATTCAATTTTTCTTATAAAAGGTGCAACGAACGAATGTTTTATCAATGGAATTCCATTCTTATAATTATTCCTTGTATTATAAAATAATTTGGAAGCACAATTAAATATAATTATATGAAATACTATGTGTCCAATGAAATTAATTTCTCCACATCTCTATTATGATTTTAAAAAATCATAAATACACAGTTGTTTTCAAGGAGATTTTTGGAGTCTAACAGAAAATACCTTAATTTTTAGTGAATAATAACATACCCTTATGAATATTAATTTTTCACTTATGAATATTTATATACCCTTATGAATATTAACCTCACCTATGATAGTATATATATAGTATTTATGTGAATGTATTATGTACATATGTTTTGGAATATGTAAATAAACGTTTTAAAAACATTATCTTTATTGTAAATAATAATTTTTATTAAAAATTAAATTAATAATATTTAAAAAATTATTTTTTGAAAAATGGACTTCATTTTTTGGTTCTATACATCAAAAAATGGGTAGGGTAATTTTTGGGAGTTTTCTGAAATACATGAATTTTCGAAGAATAGTGAAATATGGTAAATTACAATATATAAATATTTTATGTTAAAAAACTATTCCTATCATCATGTATGATTTAAGACAAATTTTTTGGAACTCACATTACCATGTTACTTTTTTTTGTCATGAAATTATCTCTATTTCCATTTTTGAGGTTAGTTAATATACTAATGAATTAAATATTCAGAAAATCAACATGCAATCCACTAAAAATACCACCCTTAACACCCTCATTTTATCACACATATAAAACTTAAATAATTTTCTACTCTACCCAAACATATTCCATACCCCCTCTCTGATGACTAGGATATTCTGGTCTCATTAAAAGACGAGTGCATGGTGTCGTACGGAGGATTCAAGAGGTAATTCCCCCTCTCTTTTCCTTTAATTTCCCTTCGATTTAAAGTTATTTTTTTATTCTTTCCTGACATATCATTAGGAAAAAAATGGTAACTCCAATATCATAATTATAATTGAATTTTATGATACTATTTGAAAAATATATCATCCAACCCCCCTCTCCTCTTCTTTATATTTTAGAAAAGAAAACATTTTTTGTGAGGTGTTAATTTATCACATTCAAGAGCGACATGTTTTATTTTTTCATTAACCACCTTATCTATGCATGAAACAATTTTTATGGTTGAAATATAATATTTAAAATGTATTATATCCTTTTTAATGTCTTGTAACTAACTAATGAAATTATTACTAAATGATAAATTAAAACAAGTTCATTGTGGTCGAAAAACTGTCTGAATTGACCCAAACGATCATCATTAAATTATTTTATAATAATTCATTTTATTGGTATATAAAAATATTATTTATAAGATAATTTCAAGTTTGGAAACATCACCAATAACATATAATTACAATTTGGTATGTTTATTCACATTTTAAATGAACTTCTATTCATGAATACAAGTGGATCGTTTAGGAAAACTATTAAAACGAAGATTCATGAATAATGAATTTATTCTCTTTAACTTATCCAAAAGACCATAAATGAAATTAATAAAACATTAATTAATACCATTAATGTATAAAAATTACTATAATTGTTAATTAATGAATTTAATGTGTTTAAATTGTAAATTAAAGTGAATAAATAGTTTGGATACAAGGTAAGGGGAAATTCATGAACCCAACTACCGTACATAGGGTATTCCCTCTTTCAACCAATTTTCAATATGGATATTCCATAAGAATTATTTAATCGTCCTCATATTAACTATTCAGGGATATAAATGTTTCTAATTATCTTTATGACTATCCCAATATTCTTCAAGGAGAACATTTCTAATAAATGAACACCCTCTTCATACTTATCAATGATTGATCCTACATCACTCATCATTGATGGTTCTATGTCCAGCATGGTATCCCCTATTTAATTTTGGATCCAAATGTTCAGGAATACATTCTTTATATTTTAAAACTTATTTTCTATCATGGTTTATTTTATATTTATTTTTAACATATGTTATATGGGTCATGCATGAAAATTTAAATCTTATGATGAGGTCGGTGCAACAAAAATTTATAGCACAATATGAATATTAGGATGTGATGGGTGTGACCAAAATTATATAGTGCTCCAATGCATTGGGTAATGTTATGAATATCATGGGACAAAGGGAAATGATGTGTGAACATGTTTCTATAATTTTTCACAACTATATGTGGTAGTTGAAAACTGAGAAATGATATATCATTTTTATGTAGTTCCACATTTCAAGTCTTTTATTAATGCTCCCACTCAGGTTCATGATGGTTTTTCTAGGATATTATTTTTCTCAAACATTTTTATGTTGTTCATATCTATCCTCATATTTGGATTTTAAATCACCTCTTTTTAAAAAAAATCCTTAAGTTATAATGTGTACAAAAGAGTTTTCAAGGGACAATAAAAGGCATGGGAAGAATGTAATAAATACAACATTATGTTTTATGTTGTAAATGTTGTGTCTGGTCCTAGGTTTTCTAAGACACTAATCATTTGGATCCTCATTATGTAATATAATAATGTTTTTTATATTCTAAATGATTTAATATTAGAGTAATAAAAGTTCGGGTCACTATAGTTGGTATCAAAGGAACGATTTAGTTAATTTGGGAATTAGGATTAGTGAACCGTAGACAAAACCTCTATTATGAAACTAAGTACAATAATCACACATTAAGCACTGTTAAAAATCATGATCTTATAAGATATGATTTTAGTTTAAATTTAAAAAATAAATAAGTAATTAATTACTCATTGAATTTTTTTTGTTCTAATTTTTTTTGAAAATGGGGGGAACTAGGAGAAACCATGCCAACAACCGATGTGAGGGACAATGCAGCGATTTCCCAAAAAAATCCAATTCCTTTGGAGGTGGAGTTCAAAACAACAGTGAGATTCCTACCCAGCTATATGAGGTTATTAATAATAACCAGAATAATTGGGAATGTCATCTTTCACTTAATAAGGATTACCTAGCTATCAACTGTTTTATTCGGCAATGAACGCCAGTGTTTAGTAGATCATTTGATCTACTAGTTACAAATCAATGGGTCTACTCAATGGATAAGATCATTTTGGTGCTTCACCATTCTGAGATCGAGAAGACGAATCTGGTCGTTAATCATCTATCTGGTGGGTATGAATAATTGTGGGATTTGATTAAGAACACTAATCCAATGGATAGAATTGAAGTGGTGGAATGGGAAGATGTTAACAACATGTTTATTAAAAAGAATTTCCCACTAACTTTTCGTATGAAGAAAGAGAGAGAATTCATATAGCGTAAAGAGATGGAAGGAAATTGTTTCACAACCTATGAATTGAGTTTCACATGGAAGGAAAAGTATGATTCAGTTTTTTATCAACAAGGATAAGAAAATTGATATATTCAATAGTATATTGAAACCCAACCACCAAAAGGCTCTTGAAATTTAATAATTTGGGTTTTATGAAGTATTTTTTCATTTTTATCTAAATGTGGACATATAGTTTTGAGAATGGTCACATGTCTATGTTGATATAAAAAAAATATATAGTTTCCTGAAGGAGGATCTAATGATTAAAGTGGCATGAAAACTCAATGGCCCACATGCTAAAAATATGGGAAGATGCATCATGGGAACTTCCTTAAAGGGATGAAAAAATGTTTCATGTTTTGGAAAGAATTCCACCATGCTCTAGAGTGTCAAAAATACATGATAAAGAATGAGAATGTGGTGGCTTAAAGGAGAGAACCAACCATGGTTCAATGCTACAACTGTAGTGAGCTAGGTAACTATTCAATATAGTGCACTGAACCACAATTCCTCGAGGGTAATCATTGTCAGCAGCTAAAAATTCCAAAGGAACAAGAGAAGGATTATTCCATTACTACTACAGGAGATGAGAAAGATTATGAAGTCATAAAAGGTACACTTCACATTCCCTAAAGAATGGAAAAATTAATATTTGATTCTGGTTCTATACATTCCTTTACATATATCAATTTTGCAAGAACTATTTAATCAAATCCCCAAAAACCATGAGGTAGATATATATGTAAAAAACATGTTGCAAAATCATTTAATCAAAAGTGTCTGAAACTTTTCATGCTGGCATATGTCAAAAGATTCTTCCATCAAATTTTTTGATACTTCGCATGGTGAAATTTAATACTATAATGGGACTGGATTGGATTTCTCTTTAAAGAGAACACATAAACTTTTGGTAAAAGGAAATATCGTTTTATATTCTAAACCATACCATGATTCTCTAAAAATGAAGAGAATGTCATGAATCTCCATTAGAAAATCCTTCAATGGTGTGGGTGTTAATTCTATATATAGAATCATACCTTACAAAAATGGTTGAGTTAAATTAATGTTCCAAACTTGTGGAAATTCCCATCATGATGGAATACAATGATGTATTTCTTGAAGAGTT
Organism: Viscum album; assembly: GCA_963277665.1. Classification (NCBI taxonomy): domain Eukaryota; kingdom Viridiplantae; phylum Streptophyta; class Magnoliopsida; order Santalales; family Viscaceae; genus Viscum; species Viscum album. The sequence continues at coordinate 1,874,355,923 of OY728142.1, read as the reverse complement.
ACCCTGACATCCCCCAGATTTTGATGTGGATTTCTCAATAGAACTCGTACCTGAAGATACTCCTATCTCAAGGTGTCCATATAAGATGGCTTTTCTCGAACATGACGAGTTAAAAAGAAGCTACAAGAGCGTCTGGTAAAGTGCTCATACACCCCAGCTCATCAACTTGAGGTACATAAGTTCCCATTATAAAGAAGAAGAATGGATCAATTCAGGTTTGTATTCATTAACGGAAACTAAAAAATATTACCATAATGAACAAGTAACCTCATTAATGGATTAGAGACTTATTTTATCATTTAAGAGGAGATATAAACTTCTTAAGGATGGATATTCATTCTAGATATCATCAGCTAAAGATGAAGAAGGAATATACTTAAAATAATTCCATCATAACAAGTTTTGGGAAGCATGAGTTTCTGGTGATGCCATTCGAACATAATATTTTGCCTACAAACTTCACAGATTTGAAGAATATAGTCTTTATACATTACCTTGAAAAATGTGTGGTATTTTTTGTTTATGAAATTATAATATACTCCAACAAAATATAGGAACATGAAGAACATCTAATACTTGTGTTGGTGATGTTGAGAAAGGATAAGTTGTACACCATGTTCAAAAATCTTGACTTTTTGATGAAGCAAGACACATTATTGAGACATGTGATCACATGTGAGGGAATTTATGCCATCCCTTCAAAAATACAATATAGATTTACGAATGGACCAGACCCTCTAGTGTACAAGAAATCTGCAGTTTTATTGGATTGGCTGGGTACTACCAAACCTTTATTAAAAAATTTCTCCTGATTATGAAGCACTCTAACTATGTTAACATGGATTGGGGTAATGTATGTGTGGACTGAAGAATGTGATGAATTATTCAAGGAGATAAAGGGAAGGCTGATCACTGCACCTATACTCACATTAACAAATAGTGCAGAATGTTTTTTGATATATAGTGATGCTTAAAAGAATATCTTGGATTTTTTTCTCAAGAATGATGATAATGTTATATCCTATGCCACATTTTAGTTGAATATCCATTAGAAAAACTGCATGACACATGATCTGGCACTAGCGGTTCTAATTTTTTCCTTGAAAATCTTGCGCCACTACCTTTATGGTGATAAGTGTGACATATATACTGATTTCAATACCCTAAAGTATATATTCACACACTAGGATATCAATTTATATCAATAGAGATAGTTATATCTAATCAAATATTACGATTTCTTTGTTCACTATCATCCCTGAATGGTGATTAAGGTACCTGATTCCTTAATTATAAAAGAACCTGCTACTCTATCATTGTTGTGGATTAAGAAATACTATATCTTCGTGGATATGAAAATTATTTATGTGGAAAACATAAAGGCAGGGAATACATCATACCTTTTCCAAAATGGTTGCTCAACCATCTATCAAAGATAAGATTAATGAGGTACAAAGTGTTGATATGGTGTTATAAAATAAGGTGAGTGAAATGACTAATGGGGAGATGCATGAGTTCCATATCGATGATGAGGGTGTGATTCAATTTGGAATGATTATTTGTGTGCCTTAATCACCTAGGACAATGATGGAGCTATTGTATAATGCACATAAATCAACATTCTCTATTCATCTTGGGAGTACCAAGATGTACCATGATCTTTGAGAACACATCTTATGTGGAAAAATGAAGGAGGAGATTGCTGAGTATATTTTAAGGTGCATGATATGTAAAAAAGTTAAAGAAGATCGAAGAAATCCCAAAGGGATGATGATATCATTTTCTGTACACATGTGGATATGGGAAAATGTCACTATGGAAATTTTCACTGATCTCCTAATAAAGTACAAGGGAAATAATTCGATATGGGATGTGGTTGACTAAATCACAAAGACAGATGACTTTATTTCTATTTAGAGAATATCTCTCTCTTAAAGACAAGCAATTATTTATGTAAATAAAGTGGTGGGATTGTATGGGGTTACAATCTTAATTTTCTCTGATGGTGATTTCAGGTTCACATCTAAATTCTATAGGAGTCTTCAACATGACTTTAGTACTAAATTGAATTTCATCATGTCTTATCACCCAAAAAAAATGGACATTATGAAAGGACTATTCAAACACTGAAATATATGCTAAGATCATGCCCTTTAGAATTAAAATTTGGATGGTATCATCATCTCCCATTGGTCGAATTCTCATACAACAATAACTTCTAATCAAGTATTTCAATGGATGGATATGAAGATCCTTCTGGAAAGAGATGTGGAACTCCAATCTATTGGGATAATGTTGGAGAGAGAATGTTACTAAGAATGGATCTTGTACATGAGATGAAATAAAATGTTTAATTCATCCAAGAACATATCAAAGATACTCAAATTTAGAAAATAGCTATGAAGATAACTGTTGAAGGGACTTGGAGTTTGACATTGGAGATATATTATTCCTTTTAATTTCACTGTGGAAGAGAGTCAAGCGTTTTGGGAAGAAAGGGAAGCTAAGCCCAGGGTACATTGGCTCATTTGAGATCCTTGACCCCATAGGATCTTTGGCATATCAACATTGACATCCAAAAAATATGGCCCACGTTCATGTTGTGTTTCATGTATCACTACTAAGGAAGTATGTACCAGATCCCATACACGTACTAAATTCATAGGTGGTGTAGCTGGAAGATGATCTCCCTTATAAGGAGTAGGTAATGATGATTCTGGATTGGAAAGATAATGTTCTGCACAACAAGACAACCCACCTTGTCATAGTTTTGTGTAGGAAGCATAATTTTGAAGAATAAAGTTGGGAACCGGGCGAGATGTTGATTGGGATGTACCCTTGACTATTTATGTAAAAATATTATGAGGGAGATATTCTATAATGGTGGAAGAATGCTACGACCCTACGTTTTTTCATTGCAATTACCTTCTTAAATTATTCCTTATAGTATAATCACACTGTAGTGCACAATGACAGGTCATGATACTAAATAATATGTAACCATTTAAAATAATTTCTCCAATTCTATGTTTTAAATTTAAAAAATTGTTATAAATGGTTGGGTTTAGGTTTATTTTAAGAGTGTAATTGAACAATCATTATTTTTTGTGAATAGTAACATACCCTTTTTAATAGTAATTTTACCCTTATGAGTAGTTAAATATCCTTATGAATATCAAACTCACCAATGAAATTATATATATATTATTTTAGTGAAATTATGATGTAGATATCTTTTAGAATGTGTAAATAAATGTTTTACAAACAGTATTTTTTCAATAAATGGAGATTTTCATTAAATATTAAATTAATTATATTTATAATTTTTTTAAAAAAATGGACATCATTTTTATATTATACACATTGAAAAATTATTAGTGTTAATTTTTTGGATTTTTCTGAAATACGTGAATTTTTTATGAATAGTGAAATACGATAATTTACCATATACAAACATTTTATGTTAAATAAACTATATCTGACATCATGTATGATTAAAACCAAATATTTTTGAACTCACATCATCATGTTACTATTTTTTCATTCAATTATTAATATTTATGGTATTGAGGTAAATTAATAAAATAATTAATTAAATATTAAAAAACCCACCTCGCATACAGTATTAATACCACAATTCACAGCCACATTTCCTCACACAACAAAAACATTATACATTGTCTAAAATCTACCCAAAAATATTCCCTATCCCCTCTCCCACCTCTATTAGTTTCTAGTCTCATCAAAAGTCCAATCTATGGTGTCGTAAGGAGGACTCAAGAGGTTATTCCCCCTCTTTATCTTCCTTTAATTCCCTTTCAACTTCAAGTCCTTTTCTTAATTTCTACCCACAAATCCTCATACACATGGTATTGTAACTCCATTATACTAAATGTAATGTATTTTTAATATAATAATGTTATAATATATCCAACAAACCCCTTCTCCTCTTCTTTTTTATTCTAGAATGGAAAACGTTTACATCGACCCATACTTTACATACATTGTTAATACTTCAAAATTGAAGCACACTTATTACAACATATGACAAATCCACAAAGGACCGTATAGGTATATTGTCTTTAGAAACTGGGAAACATAAACAACTGGTTCATAAATCTTCTACAGTGTCTCCCATTTATTTCATCATATCTAGGGTCCCTTTTAGAATATTCTACTTAATATCCATCTTCCTGACCTGGGGAAAAGAAAACATAAAAGGGTGAGCTCAAATGCTCAGCAAGGGCAAATAAAGGAAATAAAAATCATATCATATCTTTTTGAAAATCATAACCTGCAAAAGAGATCATAATATCTTAGCATGGAATAAATCATAGAAGTGAAAATGATATCCCCATAATCATAACATAAAACTTGAAACCTTGTGTCATGTACACATAATCATGGAAAATCATTTCTTGTTAGTCATGACTCATTCCCAAGACTATCTTAGCGGACAAAGTCCATTTCTGAACCGAGTTCACTCCTCGTTTCAGTCCTGTATCACTGAACTGAAATAACCTTCTGTTCCAGCCATTTCTATCTCATGAGATATAAATCTTTACCCAATGCATTGGAGGGAGATATAGTTCCCACCCATCTTATAATGAATCCTTTCTTATGTGTGCCACATAATCATAAATCATACATCATCGCATAACACATGTAACAAAAATGGGATTCTTGAAACATCATGAAATCATAAAACAAATCATATAAGGTAAATGACTTCATAAAAATAATTTCCTCAAAACATAATCAAATCAATGTAATAATAGGGATAAAAACAGAACCCTATATTATCTTAGATGGAAAATAATTTTGATAAAACATTTGAACTCCATTCTTGAGGAAAATATCCTTTCTACTTCAAAAACACTTTTCATTTCTTAACATGTCATAAAATTATAAACTAAAAGAAGTTGATTAAAAATAAACTTGAAATCTTATAAAGGATGATTCTTGGAAATAATGTTTTAAAAATCCATTCTTGTCATATAAGTTAAAAAAACATTCTTCGTACTTTTGTCGGAAAAGTCAAAAAGTACCTCGTACGAAAAACGACAAAAGATTCCTTTCATATCTTTTACTAAAAACTAACCAAAGGGTAAAATTGGATATAAACTATTTTAGAAGGATGGAAATTACATATTTAGGGAACATGGATGTGGATGATAAAATACACCCCAGTAATTACCAAAGTAAAAACAATCTCGGATAAAAGTGAGATTATGATATTTACCTTACCTTAAATCCGATTTTCTCTATACGTGTCTGAAGCTCCTGTATAATGGTTTAAATAATGTTATTGACTTATTCCATAATCATAAATATTGATATGATATCATATATGGTCATATTCTTAGCTTCTTGTTAGTAATATTTCATTGTTACTTGTTACTCGGGTCTTTATTGCCTTTTGTTCTTATGCGTGTTTTGCCGAATAAATTCTTATTATTATTTTAAGGTTATATATACCTTATATCCAGAATGTTATTAGTGTAACATATATCATATTTATTCATTCAATTCATTTATATAATTACTATGTAATGATGATCATGTAGAACGAGTCGCATCACATCGTGGAGACAGTATTGCGTACGTACGCACGAGTGATGATATCGTTCCTATGATCGTGGAATTGTATTGGAGTATATATATATTATTTCAGTATCAATATTACTTCATAATAATCATAAATAGTTACTCATTACACCATTATACCGATCCTTGTATGGTGATGGTGGAAAATAGATTACACCACGGCGTGGAGACGGTATTCCGTACGTACGCACGCGCGGTGATTTCATTTTTCCGTAGGATGGATAGAAGGTGAATTAGGGTTTTTTCATATTTATAATAACATATCAGTATGTAAGTAATACTGATGTTATTACTTTATCATGAAACAACTAATGAAGAAGAAGTTGAAGAAGAAAGAAATTGAAAATATTGGTAATGGATATTACCTCTTCTTTGGAACGCTTCTTTGAATCCTCCACTTAGGGAACTAAGATTGGTCTTTGAAGAAGACCAGGACCTCTAGGATTATTCTAGGTAAGTGGAGAGGAGAATATTCTAGGGGTTGTCCGAGCATGAGTGCTCAAATTGGTGTGAGGAGGAGGGGGAGGAGGTGCCCCTTTATAAGGGAGGAGAGGGGCACCTTAGAAATATCTCAAAATATTATTTTATATTAACATCAAAATCGGTTTATAATGGTTCCAAAGGGTCTTATTTCGAATCTAACGTGGGGAAGGGTCGAAATCCTATCAACCAATAAGATTTAGACAAGTTTAGGGTATTATTTTAACCTTATCAATTAGATTTAACTCTATGTTAAATAATTTAACTTTTACCGTGTCTTTTTGTTTTCTTTCACTATATGGTTAATACACTTACTATAACATGCCAAAAGAACCCCAAATTATTTATTATTAATATATATATCCTTATCTAAGTCATTTTGCCGAACCTTAGATTTTTTAGGAATAAAATATCAATTAATAATATAATATTTGATTTAAAAACTATTTTGTGTCAATTTTGACACTATTTGATATATGATTTTTGTGAAAGTCATAACAGAATTATATGTTATAAACAAGTTTATTAAATCAACACTAATATATCATAGTAACCTAGAAAATTATTGGAATTCATAAAATGTCTCAAATTACATTTATTTTTGTGTTTATAACATCAATTATGTCAATATTTCATAAATAAGATAATTACTACATCATAATTGTGTCATAAATAAATTAAATTATTTAATGTCTAAAAATTATAAATAAAATACCATTATATAGGAAAGCTTTTTAGCTTTCTAATGAATATTTATAGTAGAATTTATCTTATGTATAACCTTATATTAAAAATGATTTTCTTATTAAACTTTGATTTTAACTATTTTAACCCTTCTTTAAATAAATTAATAATAAATGTCCTAATCTAACCCAAGTGGGCCTAAATGGTCATATTTTATTCATAAGGTTGTTTTTGGTCGAATTACACTTATCCAATATAATTATTACATGTGTTAGGGTAATAGTAATATCATATTTACCCCTATTTACTATTAACCGCGGTAAAAAAAGTAAAAAGTTACTATTCATCAAAAAAATTATTTTTATCTCATTGAACCACATTTTACTTACTGATATCAACCGTGTCTGTCATATTTTCGAAATTCCATTCACAGAAGCGGTAAAATTAAGTTTTATGCAAAATTCAGTTTTTAACCTACCTCTTAGTGGTTTCACTATTCATCAAAAATTGAATGTTTTCAGAAAAATACCAAAATTTCACCCTAGGCTAATTTCGGTATTCCGAATCCAAAAATTAAGTCCATTTTGAAAAATATAATTTATAAAATTTTAGAAAGTGGTTATTACTATTCATAACGGCTAGTTTTAATAATATTTTAATAGCATATCGTTGTTTAGTGAAACTCGGTATTGCGTACGACGCAAGCTATCGAGGAAGGTTGCGATTGCGTGTAAAGTAAGCCAAGCTAGTATGTAGTGAAAGATTTCATTGATGATATATAAGAACAAAATATTACTCATAAAAATCTCGGGTGTTACATTCTACCCCCCTTAAGAAGAATTTCTCCCTCGAAATTCGTCACTTTGTAACAAACAGATGAGGATACTTCTCCCTCATCATATCCTCAAGCTCCCATGTAGCTTCTTCAAGTTGGTGGTTCCTCCATAAAACTTTCACTAATCGAGTGGTCTTGTTTCGTAGGACTTTTTCGCTACAATCCAGAATCTCTATCGGTTGTTCTTCATAAGAAAGATCTTGCTCCAGCGGTACAACTTCTGAGCTGAGTACATGTGAAGGATCAGGTATGTACATTCTCAGGAGAGATACATGGAACACATCGTGAACTTGAGAGAGATTCGTTGGAAGCTCCAATCGGTAAGCTACCTTTCCAACACGATCCAGTATTTCGAAAGGACCGATATATCTAGGGCTCAACTTCCCCTTCTTTCAAAATCTCATAACCCTCTTCCATGGAGATATTCGTAAGAACACTTTATCACCCACTTCAAAATCTAGGTCTTTTCTTCGGTTGTCGGCATAACTTTTCTATCGACTCTGAGCTGCTCTTATGTGTTTTTGAATAGATCTGACCTTTTCTGCCATTTCATCAACGAGATCAGGTCCTAATAGCTTTCTTTCCCCAACTTCATCCCAGCAAGTTGGAGTCCTGCATTTCTTTCCATAGAGAGCTTCATAAGGAGCCATCTGAATACTGGAGTGAAAGCTATTATTATAAGAAAATTCCACCAAAGGTAGGTGTTGATTCCAACCTCCTTTGGAATCCATAGAGCAAGCTCTCAACATATCTTCTAGGGTTTGAATTGTTCTCTCAGACTGACCGTCTGTCTGGGGATGATAAGCAGTGCTGAAACTCAACTCTGTATCCAGAGTATGCTGAAGACTTCGCCAGAACTTCGAGGTAAATCTCGGATCCCGATCAGATATAATAAAAAGTGGTACTCCATGCAATCTTACCACTTCCTTTACATATATCCTGGAAAGCTGATCTAGAGAGAAATCCTCTCTAATAGCAATGAAGTGTGCAGAATTTGTAAGACGATCAATTATGACCCAGACAGCATTATTGCCTTTGGATGTTTTAGGAAGTCCTGTGACAAAGTCCATAGTGATGTTTTCCCATTTCCATTCGAGTATGGGTAATGGTTGTAATATCCCCTTAGACTTCTGTCTCTCGGCTTTAACTTGTTGACAAACCAAGCATCGAGAGACATATTCAGCAACATCTCTTTTCATCCCATCCCACCAGAAGTACTCTTTCAGGTCCCTATACATCTTTGTGCTTCCAGGATGAATAGATAATGAAGAACTATGAGCCTAATCCAGTAGCTCCTTCTTTAATTCGGGGATGGGAGGAACACAAACCTGATTCCTGAACTTTATTATCCCATCACAATCAAGGTTGAATTCAGGAACATTTCTCACCTTCTTTTGTAACTCTACATCTTCTTTTTGTGCCTTTTTAATCTTCACTTTTATAGATGGTTGAACATTCATTTGAGAAAGATAAGATTTTTTCCCTTCCATTATAATTCCAAGATCCATCCTTTGTAAATCCATAAATATTGGATCTTTTGTGATCCTCATCATGGATAAACTATCATGTTCTTGTCGACTTAATGCATCTGCCACCTTGTTTGCTTTCCCAGGGTGGTAATGGATTGAGCAGTCATAATCCTTAATCAGCTCCAACCATCTTCTTTGACGCATATTCAACTCATTTTGTGTGAAAATATACTTTAAACTTTTATGATTAGTATAAATATCACACCTTTCACCATAAAGGTAATGCCTCCAAATATTTAATGCAAATATTACCGCATCCAATTCCAAATCATGTGTTGGGTAATTTTTCTCATGGATTTTCAACTGTCATGAGGCATAAGCTATCACCATATCATTTTGCATAAGAACACACCCCAATCCCTTCTTGGATGCATCACTGTAGATCACAAACCTTTCTCCACTACAAGGAAGTGTGAGCACAGGTGCAATGGATAACCTTCTTTTCAACTCCTTGAAATTCTCTTCACATTCCTCTGTCCAAACAAACTTAACTCCTTTTCGAGTCAACTTGGTGAGTGGATTACATAATCGTGAAAAATCTTTTACAAAACGTCGATAATATCCATCCAAACCAAGAAAACTTCGGATCTCAGTTACTGTTGTTGGTCTTGACCATCTTTCGATAACCTCTGTTTTTGCTGGATCCACAAATATCCCCTCTTTTGAGATTATGTGACCCAAAAATGCAACTTTTTGAAACCAAAATTCACACTTGGTAAATTTGGCATAAAGCTTCTCCTTTCTCAGGGTATTCAATATAATTCTCAGGTGATCTTCATGATCTTCCTTGCTCTTTGAATAGACAAGAATGTCGTCTATAAAGACTACCACAAATTGATCAAGATAGTCTCTAAATACTCTATTCATTAGATCCATGAAGATAGCAGGGGCATTAGTAAGACCAAATGGCATCACTATAAATTCATAGTGTCCATACCTTGTACGGAAAGCCGTCTTTGGTATATCCTCCCTTTTGACCCTTAATTGATGATACCCTGAACGAAGATCAATCTTGGAAAAGTATTGAGCTCTGCGTAGTTGGTCAAATAAGTCATCAATGCGTGGGAGAGGATATTTGTTCTTGATAGTGATCTTGTTAAGTTCTCGATAATCAATGCAGAGTCTCATTGATCCATCTTTCTTCTTAACAAATAGAATAGGTGCTCCCCAAGGTGATGCACTAGGGCGTATGAATCCCTTACCAAGATTCTCTTGGAGTTACTTCTTCAATTCCTGCAACTCAATTGGGGCCATTCTATAAGGTGTCTTTGAAATAGGCAAAGCACCCGGTATGAGTTCTATTGAAAACTCAACTTCACGATTTGGTGGAAGACCCGGTAATTCCTCCGGAAAGACATCATCAAACTCCCGTACGATGGGAATATTCTTAATCGTAAGTTTCTCACCAACCATTTGAGATAAATAACCTTCGTTTAGTGGAATCAAGACCCATAAGATGGAAGGAATTTCCACTGGAAGGTTATATTCATCCTTGCATCGATAGACGATCGTAGATTGATCTGGAATATGAAATGTGACTTCCCTTCTTTGGAATTTGATATGAGATACATGTAGAGAATGCCAATCCATGCCAAGAATCACATCAAATTCTGCTAAAGGAAGGATCACAAGATTTGCAGGAAGCACTTTCCCACAAACTTTGATCGAAGAAGAATTATAAACTTTTGATGCGACTGTTGTGCCAATAGGTGTTGTCACAGCTATCTCAACATCTAATTGTTGAGGTAATATGGTGATACCCTTAGAAAATTATTTAGAAATAAAAGAGTGGGTGGATCCAGAATCAAATAAAACATTTTCTACTTTAGAGTGGATGGTAAGTGTACCTTTCACCACTTTGTTATCGTACTCCACATCGCTGATAGAAATTGCATGTGACATTCCTTTGTCTTTAGCCTTAAGATTTTGTTGACGTCGACCATCATCATCAACCCCTGGATTTGGGCATTGATTGGCATAATGCCCCATCTCCTTGCACTTGAAACATTGAAGTGTAGTAGGTTCATTCTGTGTATCCCTTCCTTTGTTTCCATCATTAGACATCTTCTTCCCATTATCGCGGCATTCAAATGCCTGATGACCTTCCTTTCCACATTTGAAACATTTACTTGTCCCTTTAAGACAACTCCCTCCATGTTTCTTTCCACACTTTGAGCATAAGGGAAAGCTCATCTTCTTTTCAGTGTGCTCTTTAAATTTTCCTTTGAATTCCATCTTCCTCTTCTTATCAAACCCATGTGACTGATGGGTTACTCCAATCTCTATCTCGACTTTGAGAGCACATCGAACGATTTCCTCGTAGCTATTGAAGTCCCTTATGGCTAACGCCCTTCGAAGACTTGGTTTTATGCCACTAAAGAATCGATCGAACTTACTCTCAGGTTGGATAATAATACCCGAAGTGTACCTTGCAAGTCTAGTAAAAGTTTCTTCATTGGTACCAACAGATTCATCATCCCTTTGCTTCAGTTCAAGAAACTCTTTCTCCATCTTTGTTCGGAGAATACGAGGGAAGTAATTATTGAAAAATAAGTTCTTGAACTCGTACCATTCCATAGACTCAATTTCATCCCTTTGCCTCATATTCTTAATAAGATTCCACCATTAATCAGCATCTCCTTCCAAACAATACACTGCTAGGATGACTTTATCATGTTCAGAACATTGAAGAACTGAAAATATCTTTTCAGTAGTACTAATCCATTGTTCAGCAACTAATGGATCAGTAGACCCGCTGAAAGAAGGTGGACGCTGCCTCATGAAGGATTCAACAGAATGTTGCTCCTTCCTTTGCTCGTTTGGAAGTCCTGCATGATTCATAGATTGAGAAAGTTGTGTGAGCATGGCTACAAGATTTTGCATTCCAACTCCCATATCGTTTGGTTGCTCATGTGGACAATCATTGCATTGCCCATCGCATTCCGCATTAACACGGTTCTTTCGGGTTCCAGCCATTGACTAAAACCAAGAAGAATAGTGTGAGCAACACTAATTATAATAGGAAAACCACATAATCAAGGATAAAATTTCACACTTAAGGTCTTATCCTAGGGTATTCATGGCCATTTCTAAAACACTAAGATTGTCTTCTATGCTTAGACTTATCCTTAGGGTTATTACTAAGACTTTCACATCCTAGTTTCCAAAGGTTGACTATACCTTTCCTCTGATACCAACTATAACGACCCATACTTTACATACATTGTTAATACTTCAAAATTGAAGCACACTTATTACAACATATGACAAAACCACAAATGACTGTATAGGTATAGTGTCTTTAGAAACTGGGAAACATAAACAACTGGTTCATAAATCTTCTACAGTGTCTCCCATTTATTTCATCATATCTAGGGTCCCTTTTAGCATATTCTACTTAATATTCATCTTCCTTACCTGGGGAAAAGAAAACATAAAAGGGTGAGCTCAAATGCTCAACAAGGGCAAATATAGGAAATAAAAATCATATCATATCTTTTTGAAAATCATAACCTGCAAAAGAGATCATAATATCTTAGCATGGAATAAATCATAGAAGTGAAAATGAGATCCCCATAATCATAACATAAAAATTGAAACCTTGTGGCATGTACACATAATCATGGAAAATCATATCTTGTTAGTCATGACTCATTTCCAAGACTATCTTAGCGGACAAAGTCCAATTCTGAACCGAGTTCACTCCTCGTTTCAGTCCTGTATCACTGAACCGAAATAACCTTCCGTTCCAGCCATGTCTATCTCATGAGATATAAATCTTTACCCAATGCATTGGAGGGAGATATAGGTCCCACCCATCTTATAATGAATCATTTATTATGTGTGCCACATAATCATAAATCATACATCATCGCATAACACATGTAACAAAAATGGGATTCTTGAAACATCATGACATCATAAAACAAATCATATAAGGTAAATGACTTCATAAAAATAATTTCCTCAAAACATAATCAAATCAATTTAATAATAGGGATAAAAACAGAACCCTATATTATCTTAGATGGAAAATAATTTTGATAAAACATTTGAACTCCATTCTTGTGGAAAATATCCTTTCTACTTCAAAAACACTTTTCTTTTCTTAACATGTCATACAATTATAAACTAAAATAAGTTGATTAAAAATAAACTTGAAATATTATAAAGGAGGATTCTTGGAAATAATTTTTTTAAAATCCATTCTTGCCGTATAAGTTAAAAAAACATTCTTCATACTTTTGTCGGAAAAGTAAAAAAGTACCTCGTACGAAAAATGACAAAAGATTCATTTCATATCATTTACTAAAAACTCACCGAAGGGTAAAATTGGATATAAACTATTTTAGAAGGATGGAAATTACATATTTAGGTAACATGGATGTGGATGATAAAATACACCCCAGTAATTACCAAAGTAAAAACAATCTCGGACAAAAGTGAGATTGTGATATTTCCCTTACCTTAGGTCTGATTTGATTTGTACGTGTCCGAAGCTCCTGTATAATGGTTTAAATAATGTTATTGAATTATTCCAGAATCATACATATTGATATGATATCATATATGGTCATATTCTTAGCATCTTGTCAGTAATATTTCATTGTTACTTGTTACTCGGGTCTTTATTGCCTTTTGTTCTTATGTGTGTTTTGCCGAATAAATTCTTATTCTTCTTTTAATGTTATAGATACCTTATATCCAGAATGGTATTAGTGTAACATATATCATATTTATTCATTCAATTCATTTATATAATTACTATGTAATGATGATCATGTAGAACGAGTCGCATCACATCATGGAGGCGGTATTCCGTACGTACGTACGAGTGATGATATCGTTCCTATGATCGTGGAATTGTATTGGAGTATATATATATTATTTCAGTATCAATATTACTTTATAATAATCATAAATAGTTACTCATTACACCATTATACCAATCCTTGTAAGGTGATGGTGGTAAATAGATTACACCACGGCGTGGAGACGGTATTTCGTACGTACGCACGCGCGGTGATTACGTTTTTCCGTAGGATGGATAGAAGGTGAATTAGGGTTGTTTCATATTTATAATAACATATAATTATGTAAGTAATACTGATGTTATTACTTTATCATGAAACAACTAAAGAAGAAGACTTTGAAGAAGAAAGAAATTGAAAAGATCGGTAATGGATATTACCTCTTCTTTGGAACGCTTCTTTGAATCCTCCACTTAGGGAACTAAGATTGGTCTTTGAAGAAGACCAGGACCTCTAGGATTATTCTAGGGAAGTGGAGAGGAGAAAATTGCAGGGGTTGGTCGAGCTTGAGTGCTCAAATTGGTGTGAGGAGGAGGGGGAGGAGGTGCCCTTTTATAAGGGAGGAGAGGGGCACCTTAGGAATATCTCAAATTATTATTTTATATTAAAGTCAAAATCGGTTTATAATGGTTCCAAAGGGTCTTCTTTCAAATCTAAAGCGGGGAAGGGTATAAATCCTATCAACCAATTAGATTTAGTCAAGTTTAGGGTTTTATTTTAACCTTATCAATTAGATTTAACTCTAAGTCAAATAATTTAACTTTTACCGTGTCTTTTTGTTTTCTTTCACTATATGGTTAATACACTTACTATAACATGCCAAACGAACCCCAAATTATTTATTATTAATATATATATCCTTATCTAAGTCATTTGGCCTAACCATAGATTTTTTGGTATAAAATAACAATTAATAATATAATATTTTATTTAAAAACTATTTTGTGTCAATTTTGACACTATTTGATATATGATTTTTGTGAAAGTCATAACAGAATTATATGTTCGAACCAAGTTGATTAATTCAAGACTAATATATCATAGTAACCTAGAAAATTATTGTAATTCATAAAAAGTCTCAAATTACATTTATTTTGGTGTTTATAACATCAATTATGTCAATATTTCATAAATAAGATAATTACTGCATCATAATTGTGTCATAAATAAAGTAAATTATTTAATGTCTAAAAATTATAAATAAAACACCATTATGTAGGAAATATTTTTATATTTCTAATGAATATTTATAGTCGAATTTATCTTATGTATAACCCCATATTAAAAATGATTTACTTATTAAACGTTGATTTTAACTATTTTAACCCTTCTTTAAATAAATTAATAATAAATGTCCTAATCTAACCCAAGTGGGCCTAAATGGTCATATTTTATTCATAAGGTTGTTTTTGGTCGAATTAAACTTATCCAATAGAATTAGGACATGTGTTAGGGTAATAGTAATATCATATTTACCCCTATTTACTATTAATCGTGGTAAAAAAAGTAAAAAGTTACTATTCACCAAAAAATTATTTTTATCTCATTGAACAACATTTTACTTACTGATATCATCCGTGTCTATCGGATTTTCGAAATTCCATTCACAGAAGCGGTAAAATTAAGTTTTATGCAAAATTCAGTTTTTAACCTACCTCTTAGTGGTTTCACTATTCATCAAAAAATTGAAAGTTTTCATAAAAATACCAAAATTTCACCCTAGGCTAATTTCGGTATTCCGAATCCAAAAATGAAGTCCATTTTGAAAAATAAAATTTATAAAATTTCAAAAAGTGGTTATTACTATTCATAATGGCTATTTTTAATAATATTTTAATAGCATATCGTTGTTTAGTGAAACTCGGTATTGCGTACGACGCAAGCTATCGAGAAAGGTCGCGATTGCGTGTAAAGTAAGCCATGATAGTATGTAGTGAAAGATTCCTTTGATGATATATAAAAACAAAATATTACTCATAAAAATCTCGGGTGTTACAATTTTGTTCGCTATGTGTTAATTTATAACCTTCCCGAATGACATGTTTTCTTTTTTCCATTACCAATGTCATATCTGGTCATGAAAACATATGTATTATTGAACCATAATATGATATATTTATATATAAAATTTAATGTTATGTATTTATCTTATGTACATATTAGAAAATCATTAAAAAAAGTTTTACATTGTTGAAAACCTCCCGAATTAACCCAAACCATCACCATTAAATCCATATCTAACAATCAATCAAGATGGTATATAAAGAATTTATTTATAATATCAGTTAACGTTCTATATAATCATAAATAACATATAATTACAATTCTTATTGTTTATACATATTTTCAATGAACATCCAATAATAAATACAAGTGAATCGTTCAAGAAAACTATGAAAATGAGCATTCCCAAACAATGAAATTAAGCTCTATAACTCATAAAAAACCCAATAAATGTACTTAATAAAACCTATATGAATATTATTAATTTATAAAATTTTAATCATTTTTTAATTAATTAATTTAATATGGTTATACCAGACATTAATTTTAATAACGTGTGAGGATACAAGGTAAGGGGATATTCTCGAGCCAGCTCTCGTACTTTGGGTTTTCCCTCTTTCAACCCATTTTCTGTATGGATATTCCTTAAAAAAATTTCTTCATCCTCATATTACCTATTCTGAGATATAAATGTTTTGTAACTTATTTTTTGACAAACTTAATGTTCTTCCAAAATAACTCTTCTTACAAATAAACACCCACATATTACTTCTTAAGGAGTGTTTCTACTTCACCCACCAATAATTATTCTATGTATAGAATGTTATAGAATCATTATATTGGAGGAAAAATGTATATGATTTTATTAATTATTATGTTAAAAACATTCCATTCCATAGGTTATTTTATGTTTATGTTTGACATATGTTATGTATTTCAGGCATGATAATGTAACTATTATGATGTGACAGGTGTGCCCGAAATTATATAACACAATATGAATGTTACGATGTGATGGGTGAGACTCAAATTATACAGAGATCCAATGCATTGTTTAATGTAATGGATCTCATGAGTTAAATGTAAATGATGTGTGAACATGATGATATAATTATTCACAAAAATGTTTTGTAGTTGACCACTAAGACATTATATTTCATTTTTATTCATTATAACACATCAAGTCATTTATTAATTTATCCACTCATGATCATGATTGTTTTATTATGTTATGATTTTACCCACCCATTATTAAATTATTAAAATCTATCCTCTTACTGGGATTTATCGCACCCTTTTTTTGTATATCCTCAGGTGATTTTGTATACTAAAAAGTTTTCAAGGCACAATATGAAGCTGGCGAATAATAAATTAAATAAATGTCTATATATTATGTTGTAAATGTTATATATTGAAATAGTTTTTCTAATACACTAAACCTTTGGATCATATTTGTGTAATATTATTATATTTTTTATATTCTACATGATGTAATAATAGTTTAAGAAAATCTTGGGTGACTGTAAATGTATTTTATCAAAGGAGTGTCATATTTATTGTAATTTAATAATAAAATTCATTCCATGAAAATGATAATCTCTTTTCAATTGTGATGTTTTGTATGATCTTGATAACCAATTATAATTTTTGGAGAGAGTATTTGATGATGTTTTTTACAAATATCAATTCTTCTAATTTATCGCCTTCAAATTGTAAGAGTTTTTTCATTACAATTATTATATAAAAAACTCAAAAGATTACAATGATAAAAAAAATGAAATATAGATACGATTATTTAGGTTCACCCTCTTGTGGTAGACTACATCCTATCCATTGAAACTCCCATTAGTCTATAGAAATTATCATTATTTAAAAATTGAGTACAGTAATCCAACTCCAGTTAAAATCATTCTAAATCACAATATGTATGATTATGCTGAATTGATTTTGTCGCAAAAGCTTTTCTTATATTTCTAATCTACAAAAAGTCTTATAACTTTTCTATAGATTCTAGTGAAACATCACATGAATTTCCTCCATCTAATATGTCCATCAATTATCTCTGTACATTGCACTTTTTTAATGCATAAAGTGCTGTTTTTTAGGCATCTCACTAAATATATGCTCATTTTACTATCAATTTTCATTATGATGAAAAAATGGATTTTACTCACTATTTATTTGATCTCACAGTTTGATACCTCTGACAGGTATCATGGAATTCTTCCTCAAATTTCAAAACTCATACAATTTCATAGATGGATTCTTTCTCTTGTTTACTAAAATTTTGATTCATTACTAGAATTAATTCAATTAGAATGTAATGTAATTTAGAAACGTTCACTTCCAATTAATCACACACAATTTTTTGTTTTATTCTAGAGAATTCTTTCATCAATTTTATACGTGCATCCAATTTTTATAGGTTCACATGAGGAAGGAAATGTTTGAAACAAAATTGGGTTTCCTAGTCAACGAAAATATATATCTACTTATAATTAATTCTAGATGCTCCGTTAGTATTAATCAATATATATGAAAACAAATATTCTCCAACCACTATGATAATTCAAAAACATAGTGATTAGGAAATTCATTGATCTTACTTCTCTAATATCCAAACAAAAAAATTATAAAAATACTCATTTCCATTATAGTTATGGGGCCTTATAATGGTATTTACAATTTATATAAATATATATATGAAATTATATTACTTTATGATCACATTAATGACATTCTATCAAACTATAATTTGTCTTCCTTTTTCCCTATCATCATTTACCAATGAAAAATCATATATGAAAGTATTTTAGAATCAACCATATGATGAATATTTGAAGGGTTTTTTTGATATTTATCCATCTCATAGATATTAATCATGTAGATATACACCCAATAGACTTGATTTGATGGCCCTACACCAGAATATTACAATCTGACTTTAAAATTTAAAAATTAATATTACATATAACAATGAATTCTCAATATGAACAATATAATAAAATTTTATCCTATGAAGTCAACTTCTTCGATCCATAAAAAATTAAAATAATATATATATTTCACTCAATCCATTGAATTTATATAACATTGAATCAACTTATGAGGACTTATACTATATAATTTATTCACCATTTAGTAATAATAACGGTTCTCTATTCTATTTTACTTCTTAAACATTATAGTTTTTCTCAAACATTTTCTTCCTAAAATGACTCTGACTATAATCATCATTATGTACCATTTTATATATCTATTTGTCTTATCTATCTTTTAGCGTGTAGTTACATTTACACATTTTTAATTATACCCTTATGTTGTACATGTGTTACCTTAATATAAACCACAAAAAATTTCTTATACTCATAGAATCTATTGAAATTCATTCAAACAACCTTTATCATAACAAAATATACATGTATCATTTGGTAACATTGTGATTTTTTTATATTGAAATGTTATGAATCTTTTGTTTCATAATTATATGGTATCATAGTTTGACCACTATGTGTATATTGATTCCAGGGAACAATATCTATAACCCTTTGCCTACAGATATTTTTCATGTTGTGCTGATTTGATAAATTTGATATAATGTTTTCATGAAAATTTTTAGCATAACATTTTTTATAATGATTGGAACCTGGTAAATAGATTATCATTATAACACATTGTATGATTGATTCATAATAAATTTAACAAAACATTATAATGTTATCTAGGAATATTTTCTTAATGTTTCATAATCACCATAAGGAAAAAATTCTACAATACATACAATAACACATTCACACATTTTTCTAAAAAAAATTGTAACAACATATTTTTTTATTAGATGAATTTGTTTTAGGAAACCATCAAATCAGATCTCCAATATCTCACTTTGGACATGTTAGAATCCTTCGTGAATAAATCCAAAAAAATTATTAACTCCAAATTTTTGAACTAAATTTTATCATATTTTCTCCACATTTTTCAAATAACACGATTTCAGAAATTGAATATGATGACCCCACACTACTGAATAAATTATTGTTTTTAATGGAATTACATCGCTAGGAAAAAAATTATTTGTGTCCAATTTAGTATATCCACCCACAAAATTTTATATTTTTATTTATTTTATAATAATCATCACTTAAAATTGATAATATAATGTATTAGAAAATCTCAAATTGCAATTATGTAGTGCTTCCATCACCATAAGTGGAATGTAGTTCCATGTTTGGATATGCTCCCACTAAATATTATATACTTCCTATCCTTTCCTGACAGATGTAATATCCTTACTATATTTTATATCCCTCCCAATTACATCCCCATGAGTGGAATGAAGGTCAATTGGGGGATTCCTTTTTAGTTTTATATCTTATCCAATAGATGTTATTTCACATTTTGTATCATTAACTATATCATATTACTGACACTAATATTAGGTCATTTTTTCTTAATGATCTATGTAAATGATGAAATTTTATAATGAAATTACTCTTATTGGGTCCTCTACTTGTTTTATACTCGATCTAATTTTTTTTAAGAATCATTGAATACTCAACACTGTTTCACTTTTTTTTGAAAATTCATTACACAAAAACCCCAAAAACATTACTTTAAACTATAATAACAACATCCTTAATGTCTAAATAAAAAAATAAGGATTATTAAACACATATAACTATAAACTATGTTTCCTACACTATTGAGGATCTTATTCCTTTGTCCAATATGATACATTAGATGTTTTTTAAATTTCAGAACTTGATATCCCCAAATAACCATCACTTCATACGTTCCAAAACTAGGATATATTATTATCACAGCCATATTCCTTAATCTTGTTATATCCCTATTGACACCATGAATCCCATCTAGAGATTCATATCCTCCATTAATGTTACTGTAAATTCTTCAGTAGGTCAAGTCTCAATCAGTGGATCATAATTTCCAAATTTTTTCCATATATACTGTTATGGATATTATAATGGGATATGAATTTTTATGTAACAAACAAGTCTTCGCAAGGATCTGTTCACCTAGTAATAAGAGCCATACAATTTTAAAACTTATGTATTAGTCCTCATCACATGACCATAATTTATACAATGTGTTCAATTTGGTGGTATAAAACTTTGAGGGTTATGAGTCCTTTTGTATGGTAATTTAGGAGAACCATTTATTTGGATCCATACCAATAATTAGTTACATATGTCTTTATAGATTCCACTAAATTCTTTAATTCCCCAATAACGAGGCATTAAATAAAAATATCACTATATGATAATCTATAATCATTCATGAGGGTATTATGTTGTTTACTAGCATTTCTTGGTAATATTACTAAATATCTCATAATTCTATAAGAGGTTTGAATGTTTCTATTAATCCTCTCTAAAATGGTTTTGGTAGTTGAACTCTAATTCTATATGTCTTTTAACATTTGATGTGTCTATACAATGTTATTGGGACATCATTCCAACGTAATGTAGTACCAAATACTAATAATAATCAACATTGATGAATAATTTATCTTCGAAACAAAATAGTGAACCTAACATGAAAATTATAATAATAATAAATGGATGCAAATATAATTAATATGATGTGCTCCATTATGTTGTATATAAATTTGTTGTTGTTTATGGTTGCTTTACGATAAATAAATCGATGTCATTCAAAACACACTATGATACAAACCAAGAAATCATTATATAATTATTATTTTGATGCATATGTTTTTATAAATTTAGGTGAATATTCTAATGATATTTATCTATTTCCAACTTCATATAAATGGGGATAGATCATTAATAACCTAGTCAAGGAATACGATTATAATTCTACACCCCCAACTCTGGAGTCTACTCAGGAAATTATTTTCATCCCCAAATTAAACAACCCACATTGTATATGGAAGCCAATGACAAAACCATTGACATCCATTTCAACTTTATACATTTTTTTGAGTCTTTAACTTGAATTTGAGACATATATCTCATATCTATGGTAGTTGGAGTATCCCATTTGTAACATTAATCCCTGGAATGTGAAAAAAATGGACCCCCTATTAGATGATGTTGACAACATTACAAGACATCTAAACATTTCCTTAATGAATCTGAGATTTTATAATATAACATCACATTAAAAACCAATGATTTAGAATCTAATTTGTCTCTCTAGTGATGGTCATTTGTGGAACTAGGGAGGTGGATACATTCTGGTATTATTTTGGAGTAGGAGATTCAAAATATTATATCTTTTAATAAGGGGTTTAAATATATTTTTCTTCTCAATGTTATATCCCACTAATGTATCATAGAATTATCTTAGGAGATATCTCATATTTGTTTTCCTATCGAAGAATCTCACCTATATATGAATGTAGATCAGGAGAAAGTGTATATTAGTGCTCATCTATACTATGATTTTCATCATCCACCACTATGTAATGAAAATATGGGTGGGGAATTATTCCTACACATATCAATGTTATAAAACATTTTAATCTATAAAATTTGGTAGGGAGGACCCAGAATTGTCCTTGAATTCTAATGTTATATAAATATATCTAGGTAGCAATTTATGAAATATATGAGAATATTCTAAAAAATACCACGTTATTGGAATATATTTCATCTCCCACTACCAGTGTATCTCATCTATATAATCACGTAGATAATTTGATGATATCATGTATCCAGAATCCCATTAATGGGGATCATCACCATATTTTTGTGAAGGATATGGAATATGATAGACTTAGTATCCCTATTATTGATGGTTATCTTTAATAATATTTGATTACCACTATAAAACTAATGTATCTATTAATCTCAATTATATCATAGATCAAGTGGAATATTCCACATTTGAACAATGTTCAGGTTTATAGTCCTTCCAAAATCAAATATGATTCAATTTTGGTCTTTATACCTGAATAAGAAGTGACTATTTGCATACATTGTTGTAGAATATGAACTAGACCAATATTTTGTCTCCCATTAAAGAGGGAGGACATCAGCTAAACCTAAAGGAAATATATTTGAGGTTGAGTATTCCCTATCTCATTCATGAAGGTCACATATGTATTATGGAAATGAATGAAAATTATGATTGGGAGAATATTCCCATTATAAATGGGGTGCCATGGTATATTCATTTAGTGCCTTCATGGTAGGCTAATACTACTGCAGTTAAATTTTTAACATAATGAATTTTTTTGGTAGTCTACAAAAAATTGTTTTATACCCCATTATATATCATAAATGGTACTCAAATACATACCAATTTAACCCTAAGTATAATCAATTATAATACCAGTAAATTAGTATTTCATATACCATATACGACCTTAAAAAACTATGGATGAACATCAAAAGTCAAAAATAATCATACATTGACTTCATAATAATACAGAAACATCATCAATAGAAATACTCCTAATTGAAACATATAAAGAGATCTACAAATATAGTGTTAGAATCCACACCACTGTTTTCATTACCATTTTATTATAGTATAAAATATAATTTCAAGATATTTTGACATATCTCGTCATTAAATGTTATAAAATTAGAATTCCTAAATCTAACATAATAACTTATATGTTTGTAAGATAGGACCTAAAAACATGGAAGGACACATTTTTTTCTTAATGAAAAAAAAGATAAACATGCAAAAAAACTAAAAAAAAAC
Source organism: Viscum album (assembly GCA_963277665.1). Lineage (NCBI taxonomy): Eukaryota > Viridiplantae > Streptophyta > Magnoliopsida > Santalales > Viscaceae > Viscum > Viscum album. The sequence continues at coordinate 1,874,332,275 of OY728142.1, read as the reverse complement.
AAATAGCTAATGATGTTGATGACAATATGAATTGAATGAGGGATTTTGTGTGAGTAAGTGAATGTGTGACCAGGTAGAGTAGTAAAATAGAAAATTCGTAATAATAGAACCATTTAGCTTTAAGGTAATTTTATTATACAATAGATGGGAATGCTGAAATAGACTGGCCTACGTCAATACAGGTTACTCCCTATTTCGTTCACATAAAATTATCACATCGAGATCTAATAGAAATTAGATCACATGATTTTTCATCTAGTCGACCTATGATTTATTGAATCTTACATTTTATCAATTTATGTTATAATTGAATCATCATGTTAAGAAAATTAGAAAATAATGAGTTAAAATTGTTAGTTGAACTATGTGTGATTCTTTCTCATGAGAATGATTCATTTTTCATTGAAATATTCAAATTGAAATCAATTATAAAATTTATTTTATCATGATTATTCTTTATTAAATCTTGATGATTTCTAAACATGATTTTTCTGATAGTGAAAGTGAGAGAGTGTAATTCAAGTAGAAATTTAATTCATTAACTATTAAAAAACAAGATCTAGTAAGCTAGATTATTCCCCCAAACAAGATTATACAAATTTAATAATTGAAATACAAAAATTGGTTGATGTTTTAATATATGAGTTCATAATGACTAAAATTGAAGAAAAACTAAGAAAGTGTTAAAGGTGTTTATCTCCCATTTTAATCCTCAGAGATTCTCCAATTTCTCAATTTAGATTCTCAAATGACATTTTCCAACTACTTGATGGGGAAAAATGGGTTCTATCGATCTCTTGCCCTTAGAATCATGATTTTTGACTAATCTGGTGAATTTGGGCTATCATCACTTACTAATTCATTTGTAATTGTGGTAGTTGTGAATATTCTTCCCCAAAGTTGTTGTGATGTTAGATTGGTGATGTAATTATTGTCAATGAATGTGGATGTGGTTAGTTTAGTTCTGCTATTATCTCTTAATGCCTACAAAAATCTCAAGAATGTCTCATACATGAATCCCCCAAGCCACCTTCTTCGAGATTCTTCTAGTGTACATCAATATCTCATGTCTCTCTTGTTCGGACTATGTGTGGAACCTTCATCACGCAAGTTCATCCGCAACTGTCAAGATATTTTTAACTACCTATCTAAATTAAGGCCTCACCAAAGCCTGGTCTCCCCCTATGAAAAATAATATAAATAAATAGTATAAAAATAAAGTACATAAATAAAACAAAAAACTAATATTAAAAAATTTATATTAACCTATAAATTACTATTATAAAATATTAAACTAAATAAAAAATTATCATTACAAAACCAATTTAGTTTATATATATACTATTATATTTACTTAATTATTATTATTATAAATATATTATATTAATTAAATTAATTAATGTGAATATATATAGTATCATTAGTACATATATTATATTAAATTTAAATAAAAGGAATGAAATAAAAGGACATTGAATGAGTGGGGTATTTTTATATTTAAGGTATAATAACATGGGGAAGACATGTGGGTATGGATAACTAAGAAATGATGTTGGTTTAGTATATCCTAATAGAGGAAGGAGTAGGAGGCAATCATGTTAGAAGAAAAAGGGAATTGTGACTACAAAATGGGGCTCAGGATCGGTGGTCAATGACATCTTCAAGTAGGCATCATGGTGGATTGGGAATTGATTTGGTGTATGAATGATCAACCATGTCTGATTCAGAGTCTTCTCAAATAATTCAATAGAGGTGTGGAAATGGAGTAGTAGTGGTGGTTGGTTCATATTCTCTAATGGGTTTGTTATCATGATTGTTGTTGTAATCTTCATGAATGGATCAGATCAAATGGTTGGGGGCGTTGGTAGTTTAATTTATTATCAGATCTACAAATAACATTGTTTTTTGATTAAAAAGTTATGGTTCTGAAACTGATTGTTGTTATTTGGTCAATTTATGATGTTGGTTGAGATTCTCTGTCTCTCTTTTGTTGTTGTGATTTTGAACAGGGGTTGTGATGTATCTATTGATTTTTATTAATACGTCGTGTCAAGTGTTAAGAAGAAGGGGGAATTGATGGTTATATTGGAAATGATAATAGTGACTGAGAGCCAACATTGGTAAATTTGCAATGGTAGGGAGGCACTATCATGTGAAGGGTCTAGCGGTATAAAGTCTACATTAGAGGGTATGACGGTGATTCTATGACTAACCACTGGGGGGAATGAGTCAACATAGGCTGAGGGATCGCGGTGAGTCGAGGGGGGGGGTAGCTAGTATGATCAATAGGTGTGTGTTAAATTATAAGGAAATACATGGTGTGGAGGTGGTTGTGGTTACTTAATGAGTCTACACAAGGAAAATCTGGCAGGGACACATTGAGACACCACCTGGATGTCTAGTTGCTAGTTCAGCTTAAAAATAAAAAATCAACAAGAAAAAATGTAACACTATTAAATCTAAATATTAATACTACTAAAAAAGTTAAATTTCTGAAAAACTAAAATATGAATTGTAATTCCCATTTTTATAATAAAATAAAATTAATAATTAACAATGAATTAGTTGAAGATTTATTTTTTTCAAATAACCTAATCAATAAAAAATTTAATGTGATTTAGATAGATTAACTTAGTAATTAATTAATTACTGAAATGAATTAATTAATTAACGAAATTAAATTCAAACTGACAATTAATGAAATTAATTAATTGAAATAAATTATTAAATTAATTTAATTTTTTAAATAATCAAATAAAGAAGTAAAAAATATATTTGTGGTTGATTTAGTAAAATTATTTTTTTAATAAAATAAATATTTACAAAAATTAAATAATAAATGCATAAAAGAAACAAGAAATTAATATTTAAGTAAAAACGAAAAGAATATCAAATGGAATTAAATGTATATTGAAATAACCACTTTTAAAATTATTTGAAAATTATAAATTATTCAATAATATAAATATTTCAAAATGACATACAGTGTAGATAGATATATAAAAATTGAAAATAATTGGAAAATATTGTATAATCAAAACAATATTTTGACATTTAAAATCCCCTAAAGGTGATGAAATGATGTGGAAAATTTTAAAAAAATGAACCCACATCAAACTACCCCAAACATATATCATTGTTTTTCCTTAGAAAAATACATGATTTTGATATTGAAAAACAAGATGAATGATTTTTCAGTCAATTCAAAACTACATTTATATACTTTTATGTACCTAAGAGGAGAACGAGAATTGATTCCATCCCTACATGAATGTTTTCCAATGATGACCATTCTCAAATTCAAACACTCCATGTAAAAAGGAAGAACAAACTCATTCAAGCTCAAGGATGTCATGCCTCCTATATGAAATATCATATTACTCTACTTTAATTCTGATTCTTGTTTTAAATCATGGAGTTATGACTAGTTAAATTAAATGATATTAAGGAATTTGAAAAAGGTACCATTAATTTTCACCTTCTCTCAGGCTCCATAATAGTTAAAATCCATTTATTTCATCACTTTATTGATTTTATATGTCAAAAAAATATTTTTTATTATAAATAAAACATGGGAAAACACACTTCCTCTATGAAACAATATCAAAGAGGTCTAAAGTGAAGAAGTCAAGGGAATATCGTTGGACAAAAACATTTTATTCTCAAGGTAACAACCCCATGTTAGATAAAACCAACAAGGGTTCATTCGGATTAATCCCTCTAGAATGAGAATCCACAGATTAGATAACTTCCATTGTAATATGTCGAACAAAACATCCATTTGATATCTATAAGGTGCAACGTCATAAAATGTATATCAAAAGGCATGGTTCCTCAACCTTCCCATGTGAAGCCAGAATCAACACATCAATGTCCGATTCCACTTTAGAAAATGACAAAGAGAACCTATTGAATAGCATTACACTTTTTTGTAACACATGAACTCCTATCCCCAATGAACATCCTAGCCCATGAATGATTCTAAAAGAAAATATTATTGGTCCATGAAAGATGTTAAATGAATTCGTTTTTTTAAAGAAATATAATTCTAATTTTTCCCTGATATATTTATTGTCAAATGCTTCTTGCATAATTTTTTTTCAAATTGAAAATGGATTTTATTTATTAAAAAATGCACCAAGTGATCGTTGTCTCATGAACTAAACATGGGATTCCATTTTTCATATATGATATTGTTAAAAAGGACATAAATAACTACCATTAGAGTTTACTTCCTAAAGTTAAAATATATTGTTTTATGAATTTTTATTACCTAAGTTAAGAGTAAAAATTTATAAATACCTAATGTAATGATGCTAATTCCCCAAATGATAACATATTACACTACCTTCTTTAGTTCCTAAATATAAGATTCATAAATATATTAGATAAGTCCATTCATCAATCTATTAACACAAAAAATTTCACACTACATGAAACCCATAATAGCCTGAAGTAGTTATCCACTAGGTAGTAAATAATTCATGTGTATAATGAAACCAAATAAAGTGATGGGTTGGAGGATGGAAGTAGGAATCACTATGAAAGGAACTGCAATTAGACATGTGAGTGGAGTGTCTGGGTGGAGTGATAGGAATCACTTCTATATGAGTGTGTATAAAGAAATGGAAAAGGGATGAATATGACAGTGACTCAAGAACATTTAAATTTTTTTGAAAAATTTTGACAATTTTTTATTAATATTTTATGGAAGAAATTGAAATAACCATATTTACACCCCTTCCACAAACATTAAACTCAACATTTTCCCCAATGATGTATTTCAATCTGGGAGAATGAATGAAATGTTTGGAATCAAATTATAATGGGTGATATGGAATGTCAAAAATAATGTTTTCCACATCGAAAACAAAACAAAATAAAAAAACATATATCAAAAATAACAACCACTAATATCAACAACAAGAAATTAATTTATTGTGGTACAAAATAGAATCATGAAATGCATAGTGTATACAATGGTAGGAAAATCAAAGTGAGGAAAAGGGTTAACGAAATTAAGAAAATGAATTTAATGAGAATGTGAAAACAACTAGTAACTAATAATCTGGAACCATAAAAATAAAAAATATTTTCAGTGTTTTAAAAAGAAACATTGAGACTCCCCCTCACATCGAATCATGAAACATATAGTAAAAATAAGAAGATAATTAATCTATAAATCCATAATAATTTTTGGATAAAATTGTGTATAAAGATTTTATTTTTTTCCAATGGGTGTTAGTGGATGACAATAATTATCTATATAAAGAAAGGAACTCTCCTATGTGAAATGGAGAATAGAATTCTGTTGATTTATGCACTGATTCTAAGTGTTCCATGGAAGAAGTAAAATAAAATGATAATAAGAGGATGTGAGGAGGAATAGAATTTCAAGGTGACCATGCATGAGTTTTTAGGTAGAAAATGTCAATGAAATTCAATACATACATAGATTTATAATGTGTAAATTTATAAGACTTACCAAAAAATATGGCCATCCAACTAGGATCATGCAAGACCACAGGTGTCAACCTTGTACATGAGGAAACCAACCAAGCCAACCAACAGGAGGGGAATAGGGGCCGTGTATAAGAACCCATTGGATGCATAGTGGGCACTAGATTCACGCTTGGGGAGGCAGGGCGGGTGATAAGAACATGCTCATGGAGAATATTTATTGAGTGGAACCAGAGGGCAGAGAGGAATAATTTGGGACAATGTTTACATGACTTGTTATTTAAAGAAGCTGAAAAATAGACAACATTTTGATGTGGTGAATGGTTTTAAAAATTCTGATGCAATCAAGATTTTCCATCTAATCTCACTGAAGATCTAGTCCCCACATATCATCCCACATCCAGGGATATAATCTGATCTATTCATTTTCTCCTCACCATGTGTGGTAGAATCAGAGTCATCTGATCTCCTATGTTGAGGTTTTCTTCAACCTCTAGTCACCCGCATGCACCTGTGAACCAGTTATCAAGATGAACACTGATTTCACCACTCCAGTCATCAATGAATCTTAGTTCAAGCACAAAATGATCATCTAGATTCTATGATCACATTCATGCATTACATTTACATGAATGCAAGTGAAACGAAGAACAAGATACTCGGAAAGTCAAACTAAGTGGTAATGGACACTTTGATTTGAGAAGGGATTCAAAAAGTGATATATGCCATCTTGAATACATGAAACATCAGTGAGAAATCCACGAGTTTGAAGGGGGAATCATCCACAATATTCATGATATCTCCACACAGTTTTGAAGATATTACTGAACTGATGTTGTCGGTTATTCACGAAAAAATATTTAAAAGTGTATCATGTATATCATGGATAAAGAATAGATTTGAACTCTATTAATAAAAATAGATCCACCAATTTTTGAAGTTGCTACAGTACCCAAGGTTTTTGGGGCTCCTTTTTTAAGAAATGGGGACTCTTTAATCTTCTAGTTTAATAGGGTCAATAAATAGTCGTGAACCGCTCTGGGTTTGTGAAGAGTAATCTGTGAACCACTCTAGTTCCATGATGAGAAGGAGTTCTGTGTACCTCTTGGGTTCGAAAAGAAAGTAATTGTGTACCACTTCGGTACACAAGGTCGGGTAACCACGAATCATTCATTGTTTGCAATTATAGGTCATGTTAACCCTTTTGGGTTTGTAGGGAAACGGTATTACATACCATTCTTGTTCACAAGGAAGAGAATACCCACATACCATTCCAGTTTTCATAGAAGAGAATTCTAGATTACCATTATGGTTGGAGAATAAGGGAACCAAGAAGAATTCAAGATATCCATGTGCCACTTTGTACATGAATGAAGCATTCACATCCCTTTCACAATGAGAGGCTGCAGATCATCCTTTCTCAAATAGGATAAAAAATTTCATAAGAAAATTCTATACCCTTTTTGTGTAAGTGGATTACAAGAAAACAATTCCATATTGAAATTCACACATAGATGATTGAAAAAAATCACATAATTATAAATATAATCAAATATAAGAGAATTGTGTGTGTTGAGGAATGTATAAGGAAGATATTTCATGGATATGGGTAGGGATTGCATGCATTCATATGAAAGATTATGAAAAGGAACACAATTGAAGACCAATAATATATGAATCAAGGGATATAAAAAGGATAGAATATGTTGTGTGTGTATTGATGGAATCATACAAATTTGGGCCTACACACAAGAAAGAAGAAGATAAATTTCATGCATTCATGAATGCACATGAATATGTGAATACTTTGATGAGAAGAATCCTAAACCAAGGGTGAAACTATGTAAATAGGCGAAGTGTAAGATCCAATATAAATTGTAACATGCATGGCAACATGCAAACATTGATGAAGGAGGACTTATTCTGATGAAGACAAGTGAGCTGTTTTTCAGTTTTTGAAAAATCAGAAAAGAATTTTTAATTCTGGAAAAAAATAAAAAGAAGACATAGTATATATGGTTGTTGAACTGAAGAATATATTTAACCTTAAATATAATACACTATAGACCCTAAAGAAAGAAATGCCTCATGCTGAATAGGAGACAAAGACATTCATGCCTATCCATTGAAGGGAACATCACCTCCTTAAACTGAGAGTGACTTCAACTAGGGTCGTGAGCCAGGGGAGTCAGCAAGAGTGATCCAAGGGAAGTAGTTATCGATCCTTGAACCTTGTAAAGGATGTTCTCCTAGAACAGAGTGATTGTTTTAAACTCTTCTATTCCACACCTAGTGAAAAATAGTGAAATTAGGTACGACCGACAACCTGTTTGCATATGATCCTTGGATGTATCCCTTAATGGTTATCCAAGTAAAAGTGTTGTGTTTTCCTTTTTTAGGTGAATGTTTTAAATACTAAACATATTTTTCATATAGGTTCTATTATTTTCCTACCAATGTGGTAACAAGATCCAATAAACGACAGAATACGATGATACCCTGATTCACCCCCCCCCCCTTCTCAGGGTGACCTATGGTCCCTCAATTGGTATTAGAGAGAATGATTACATATGTTGGATACTCTTCTGTTATTCAATTCACAAGTGGAATTGAGTTTTGATTCCTGAGGAAACAATGAAGATAATTCAGGATGAATGTTTAGTTATCCCCAAGAAGAAATTAGGACCTAACAGGACCATGAAGAACATGGAAAAGAAAGACTAGAAGCAGTTCAAGAAGTGTCTCACATCCAAATTATAGGTAGTGTTTAGATCTTCATGCCCATCCAATAATGAATAAATATTGGGCTTAGGATGTAATTTTTAGGTGGCTCAGGTTTCTACCATAGAAAAAGAAGACACATATATCTCATTTTTTAGGTTATCATGTGAAATTAAAAACCTATTTGCATGGTATTTCTGAGGAAAGAGTTGCTGCTATTTATAGAATATTTCATTGTATACAGGATGAGATCACCTGTAATGGAATATAAGATAATAATATGGAGGATGTCTTGGAAAATAATGTTTTTGAACGTTATACACTCTCTAGAAAAATTAAACCCTTTGAAGAGATAGAGGGAGTCGATAAGACTCTACAAGAAAAAATCCATGCATTGAAAGATGAGATGAAAAAGAGAACTAAAGTCATGGTTCTAAATTTGGATGAAACATCCAAGAAATTTAAAGAACATTACTTATTGTTACAAACCAAAGTCATGTTTCATGAAGATGGGTTCGAATGATTGAAAATTGCATGTGATGAGAAGATGATCATGATTGAATATCAGAAGATCATACCCAATATGGAATGTCTGAAATTGGAAGCCCAATTAACCAATCATGATAAGAAACATATTGAGACTTAAAAAAAGAATAAAATAGTTGATTCTAGTACTCAATGCTCATTGGATAATTCTAATGATGAAATACCTCTAACATGTGACATGAAGATTATGAGAACTCTTGATTATCCATCTCAAAAAATAGTGTATGTTTCTACTCAATGATCACTGGAGGATTATAAACCCAAAAGACAACCAAAATGTTATAAGAAGATCATGACTTCACTGATTAATATATCACAAGCAGGTAATTATGTGAAGGTGCCATCCATACCAACTTGTACTATTGTTTCAAAATTTATTTCTACTAAAGGAGTAGGTTGGACGAAAAATTTTAAACATGTATGGATGAGTAATGGAGAGGAGAAGAAAACAACCACCATGGGTGGGGTGGATAGGAAGAATAAGCTGGAAGATGGTTCCCAAAATAGTGCATATCACATTAAAAGGAATTCCCAACAACCTTATACAGAAGATATCAAGAAGAATGGATTTGTGGGAAAATTTTGGTGCTAATATAAATTTGGGAATTGTAAAATGGATTGTTGGTAAAATACATTAAAAAAATCACAGAGAAAGCCTATCTAAAAAGTTAGAATTCTAGAGATGAACAAGAAACATCAATAGCTCTAGAACCATTCGTATAATGCGAATAGATTTGGGATTCTAGAAAATATCTATGATGTATGTAATATGTATGGTCACATGAATGGATCATTCTTATCTCAACATATATCTATATATGATATAAATAGAAGAACATAGAATCCAACTAAGAACTAAGAATCTACCTTGGGAAGAAATCAGAGTAATGTTGCAATATAAAATTATCCCAAGAAGATGTTATGAAGAAAAAGAATCAAATAAGTTGAAGAGTTGTAAATCCAAAAGAATTACTAAATATGATAACACTCACAAGATTCAATTTTGAAAATACAAACATACTTTAATAGTTCCTAGGTACATATTGGTTATTCAAATAGAGGATTTGGAAATAATTTCAAAGAAAGAAGATACATATTATAAGGCTAGTAAAATAGGAAATAAAAAGATTACACATGAATATAGATATGTTCTATGTGTGAGGTGCAACAAGGTTGGTCACAATATTAGGAATTGTAGTGTATTTATTCTAGCTCAAGAAAAATTCTTAAACATGATTAATGTAGCACCAGGTGAATCTAGTGCCTTGAAATCTCTTGAAAAACGAAAACTCACACAAAAAGGGATTGAAAAAACATTGGGATCCACAAAACCAATTTCAGAACTCATGATAAAAATTGAATGTGTGATGAGTAGAGAAAACGGAGCATATTAGTTGATAAAATAATCTCAGCATTTATGATCATATTGAATAAGCAAGGAGGATCCAACTTATTCCATTAACAGTCTATGTATTATACTAATCTTACATGTAATTTATGGTGAAGTGAGAACTCAGGGGGATAATCTGATAATTGTTCCCTTGTGGGGGAGAAACATAATTAAGCTACCAGAGATATTATTTAAATTAGTATCAAGTTTAGTTGGTATTAAATTCAATTAATCTGATGTTTGTCAGAGTATAACGATTAGGGTATAATATACATCATTGTTGTCTAGATCAAATCCTCTTGTTTTCAACATCAATAATTTCTCAAGTACACCTAGAGTGAAATGATTTATGGAACAATTTCTTAAGTATGGATCAATACACTCTCTATAGTAAGATTTTTACTTCTTGTCGATAAGGGGGATAGAATGGGAAATGAATGTTTAAATGGTAAAGGGAGAGAGAAGATTTAAACTCTCATTTTTACATTTAAATTCTCATTTTAGAGAATGTTGAAGTATTGACAACAAACAGAAATGGGTAGATTTTTAGGACCACTTTGTGAAAGAAGATTTTATTTATTTTCAATGGGTGTTAATGGATGTCAATGATGATCGACATGAATAAAGTAACACTACTTTGTTAAATCGAGAATGAAATTCAGATGATTGATGCAGTAATTTTATGTGTTCCTTTGATGAAGTAAATTTATAGGAGAAGAATAGGGTGTCAAGAAGCTTGTAATTAAAAGGTGGACATGAATGGGTTTTGAGATAGAAAACGGCCATGGATTTCAATGCATAAATTTTTTTCCAATAATTATTTTTATAGGACATACAAAAAAATTAGGGCCAACCCACTAGCATTGTAACGCCCCAACCCCAGTTACCTAGAGTCGGTGCGTTATTAGGTAACATTGGCATGATCACAAAAGATCAATTCTCGAAATACCGATTAGTTTAGTGGCCTTGGAAACACTAGATGCATTCATAAATGTTACATTACATAATAAAGTGAAAAATCAAAATATCATAGTCTCCATAGTCCACACTTCTATCCCCTTCAGACTATCCATGTAGGTCAGTCATAAAATATTTCTTCACATCCTGGAAAAAATAAAACATTGAAAGGGGTGAGCTCAGATGCTCAGTAAGGATAACAATATAGAAGAAGATTTCATAAATAAACATAAACATTTAAGGCAATGTATAACTAAAAAAAAATCTTTTTAAACTTGAACTTAAACATAATATGGAAAAAGTAAAATGAGATAATTCCATTTACTTATTCACATGGATATTCTACTGGTCGAATAATCACATGCAATATCAAAAACCACTTTCACAATGATGGAATGCATAATACCAGACTATCATAACCACGTAGCCAAGGCCTCATGCCAAGACTACAAATAAGATTTTGTCAAGGCCTCATTCCAAGACACTAGTTTGTCTCATGAGACCTGTCGATGCATCAGGGAGCTATAGCGGGCTCCATCCGTCACTTATTAAGTCCAATGCATTCCTCATATGAATAGGTTTGAACATATCATAAACCATAACATAATTATATCACATAAAACATGCATAAAGGAAAAATACATTTCCACATCCCAATCACAAGATATCAATACAACAAATTTATATAATAAAAAACACTTTCAAAACCATTTTCAATACCAAAATAATATAAAATTAAAACATTGTATTTATTTTTTATTTAAAAAAAGTTATGGCTTGTATAGGAAGCTGAAACTCAAATAATGGTCACGATGGCGGAGAAGTCATTGTCGCTGCATACGTACGACACAAAAAACATTCCTTTTTGTCATTTAGTAAAACTCTTTGTATAAAAAGATTCCTTTTGAATAAATGTAAATGTCAAAGGGTTTTATACACTGTATAAAATAAAATTGTGTATAAAACAAAATATGCCTCAATGAATGGATATTGAGACGAAGTGCCTTAAAAAGATCATTTTTTTAAAATAAAATATATCTATTATGTTTATTCACTATAATTACACATAAAGAAAGTAAAAATACAAGATAGGACATAATAATATCATGACATTATTTGAAAGTAAGAGATTAACCCAAATAATGGAAATTGGGATAAGAAGTTCCCTTACAAATTTCATTCTTTAAATAAAATAGATCTATTATGTGTATTCTCAATATATACACATAAAGAAATTATAAATACAATATAGGACATAATAATATCATGAAATAATTTTAAAGTAGGAGATTAACCCAAATAATGGAAATTGGGTTAAGAAGTTCCCTTACCTCGTGTCCGACTTGACTCAATCGTTCTTTAACCTCCTTAAAATTGGGTAACTCTTTTTGATTTGAGCCAAATACTTCCTTGGGAAGACTTCTTCTCAAAGTGAGGATTCTAGGAGTTATATAGGGAATTTGAGAGAGTATTTGGGGCGATTTTGGCCGAGAAAAATGGCTTTGATGGTGTGAATAAGGTGGTAGAGGTGGGGGCCTTTTATAAGAGGAGATGGGGAGCACACTTGGAAAGTAATGAAGTATTACATTATTATGACATGTTTTTTCGGGTTTTTGAGGTCCCAAAATTATATATTTCGAGGATAAGGTGATAATGGTTCGAAATATACCCATACAATAGGTTTTTTACAAGTTTATGTCTTAGATATTACATTATCATTTCATTTTATTTAAATCGTTAATTAATGACGTAATCACTGCATCATCATGGTGTCATATAAAATTTAATTTAATTAATGTATAAAAATTAAAAAAAAATATCATGATATAGTAAATAGTTTTATCTTTTCAATGAATATTTATAGTTGAAAAGTTATCTTATATAACCCCATGTAATAATTGTTTTAGTAAAATAACACATGTTTGTGACAATTTTATTTTTACTTTAAATAAAAAGTTATTATTGTCATTTTCTTACCCAAGTGGCTCCATGGGGTCCCAAAGTTTACCCATGGATTGTCTTGGTCAGACATGACTCATAAAATAAGGGTTGGACAAGTGTAAGGATATTGTCATATTTTTATAATATCATTTTTACCTTAAATTTCACTAATTACCTTTAATCGCGATTAATTAAACATAAAAGTTACTATTCACCAAAAAAGTATTTTAATCCCATTGAACAATATTTTACTTCATAATGACAATAATTTATGTCAGATTTTTTAAAATAAAATCACAGAAGTGGTAATGTTTCATTTAAACTAAATATCAGTTTTTAACTACCACTTAGTGGTTTCACTATTCATCAAAAATTGATGTTTTTCAGAACAATCCCAAAATTTCACCCTAAGCTATAATTGATATTCTGAATTAAAAAATGATGCCTATTTTAAAAAATTCCAAACATATAAGTTGAATTAATTAATTTTATAATGAATTCTCACTGTCACAACAAATAGCGTGTTTTTAAGAAACAATATATATCAAAAGATTAACAACTGTTTATGTCTAATTTCAAAGTGAAATTAATTATAATGAACACCATTAGATAAAATTTTAAAAATATATTCTAATTATACTTTAAAACCACTGAATAGTATAATTTATCACTATAAATTATTTTGATTAAAAAAGTTGTTTTTATGTATTTTTCACTATTCGTAAAAAATTGGAAGTTCTCAAAAAAATACCAAAAATTCAACATAGGATAATTTCGATATTCCGAATCCAAAAATGAAGTCCATTTTGAAATATAAAATAATTATAATTTCAATAAGTGGGTATTACTATTCATAATGGCTGTTTTGATTGGTCGCGGTGTGTTAGAATCTCGAACATGCGTACAATGAAATCTATTGCATTATTGAAAGAGAAGTGTATCGTAGAAGCTCAGGGTGTTATATTCTCCCCTCATTCAATAAATTGTGTACTCGCAATTTAAAAATTTTCATTGAAAATAAAAGGTTGAAAATAGAAAATACCTTTGTGGAAAACCCACATCGGAAATAGGGTTAATAAAAATATAACATTAAAAGAATGAAAAATAAGTACAAAGGTCACCCGAGATAGCCCATAAAAAGATTCTATGAAAATATGGACATGGAGGAAAAAAACCATCAAGGTCTGATGGAGAGTTGTAGAAAACCGGGTTAGGAGAAAGTTAACTACAAGAAAATCACAAACTTGTGATTGGTTAAACGATCATTGATTCCCCAGTTGGAAAAGTTAACCGACAATGTTTTTGTTTTAATTTACCTTTTATAAAGTTGAAGAATTTATTAAGGATATTTACTAATAACGCAAGGAAATATACATACTTGTCATGTTGACTGCTCATTCTTTAATAAATTTTTACCACAAACCCATCTTTCACTCAAAAAGATAATAGAACTCAAAAATATTATATTTATCCTAATCGTACAAGGTTCCAAATATTAACTCATACCATTTAGATAAGGAAAACTATTTTATAATAACCATGGACTTCTTGTAGGATAGTGGTAGGTAATAAAGGTCTGATGCACTATGGTTGTGGGTTCGATTCCTGCAGCTTTGTCCGATGCGACAAGTTATCCCCCAACCTGTAGGTTTTCCTTTTCCAAAATGTATAGTATTATAGTATTCCAAAAATAATCTTCAAAAATGTTTTATCCATAAACAATACTATCCAATGTTAAACTTAATTCATTCCAAGCTTTATAGTTATCCAAAATATCTCTATCCAGACTTTCTCTAAAAGGTCTTTAAATTCTAAAATGAATTGTAACATCATATTCCCAAAACAAAGTAAAGTTTATTTTATTTTCACATAATAAAAATATGAGTACCTTCATCATATTAAATCCTTAATGAAAACAACATGTACTGTAGTAAAATCCTTATATATATATATATCACATTATCTTTATAACCAAGATATAATCCTTGCGTCCAAAATCACCAATACATCAATTATTCCACTTCAACTGTAGTAACAACATAGGATTATCCTTGATCCCTTGGCCTTTTCCGAGGTACGTTTCCCTGACGCTTAGGACATTCATTTGCATAATTCCCCATTTCCCTATAATTATAGCATTCCACATTGATAGCCTCTTTCTTTCCCTTGCAATCACACGCCTGGTGACCTTTTTCTCCACATTTATAACAAACTCCCATTCCATTTAGGCATGTACCAGTGTGATTCTTCCCACAATTATCACATAATGGAAAATCCTTCTTTTCCTTTTCCCTTTATCTGTATCTCGTTCCACCATTCTCTTCTTCTCTTGCTTTACTTTATTATAATAAGATTTATAGAATTGATTTTTTGTCTTGTTAGAACACGAGACTATATATTCGTACGATGAGAAAGTTAGTGAGACTAATGATCAATGGAGAAATGGTTTTAACACATCAAAGAAACGATCGATCTTAGTTCTTGGGTTACGTATATAATTTGGAGCACGCCTCGTTAACCTTGTAAAGTTATCCTCATACTTTGTGACATTTTCATCCTCCTTCTGCCTCAGACTTAGAAATTTCCTTTCCATATCTTCTCTATGGTCACGGGTGAAATATTTTTCTATGAAAAGCTCTTTGAACTCCCTCCATTCCATATTAGATACTTCTTCAACTTCTTTTGTGTTTTGAATCAGCGACCACCATTGATCGGCATCTCCAGTGAGCCGGTAATCTGCCTTGGCAACCTTCTCCCTTTCGTTACTCCCCAATGCATGGAATATTTTCTCTAAGGAGTTTATCCATTGCTTAGCTACTAATGGATTTGTACCCCCATTAAATATTGGAGGTTGTTTCCTCATGAAGTGGGCTAACATTGATCCTCCACATTGCGGATCAGGGTGCTCCATACAAGTAAGGTTATTATTCATAACCTGAGTGAGTTGTCCAAGTATGGTGATAAGTTGATCAGCACCAGTTGTATCTCCAGCTCCACAATAATTATCTTGAGAAAGATAGAAATCCTTAGATGGAGTACATGCATTTATACGTTTTCCATTCCTCCCACTAGGTGCCATTTCTAAACAATTTCATAAAATAGATTAGTTTATGAATCAAAATACATAATTCCATACTTGTAAAACACTTAACATAAATTGAAAGATTTATGGATATAATCCATAATCATAAAAAGAAATGTTTTCTTTGAGGAAGTATATACTCATAAACCCTTCATAATGGTTAGTAACGAAAATCAGATTTATCCTAAGCATATCCCCCAGGTGTGTCGTAACTAAGAGTGCAGGAAGGCCAGTTATCATGCACCAGTTCCCGTTCGAGTCTAGCTCAAAGCGGTGTTTTCAGATTTTACCCCTAGGTACATCTGTGCCAGAACCGCCTCTACCTGCTCATATCTAAACAGGGATGTATTGCTCGGAAAACTCACAAATTCTCTATAATACCAAAATTCTAGGAATTTCTTCTATACTAATCCTCAAAGTCTATCTTTGTTCTATGTTCTCTAATCAGAGTTTATCTAAATCTAGATTCCAAGGTTAGTACTAAACTGCCTCTGATACAAACTGTAACGCCCCGACCCCAGTTACCCAGAGTCGGAGCGTTATTACGTAACATTGGCATGATCACAAAAGATCAATTCTTAAAAGAATGATTAGTTTAGTATCCATGGAAACACTAGATATATTCATAAATGTTACATTACATCATAAAGTGAAAAATCAAAATAACATAGTCTCCATAGCCCACACTTCTATCCCCTTCATACTATCCCTGTAGGTCAGTCATAAAATATTTCTTCACATCCTGGGAAAAATAAAACCTTGAAAGGGGTGATCTCAGATTCTCAGTAAGGATAACAATATAGCAGAATCATTCATAAATAAACATAAACATTTAAGGCAATGTATAACTAAAACAAAATCCTTTTAAACTTGAACTTCAACAAAATATGACAAAAGTAAAATGAGATAATTCCATTTACTTATTCACATGTATATTCTACTGGTAGAATAATCACATGCAATATCAAAAACCACTTTCATAATGATCGAATGCATAATTTCAGACTATCATAACCACGTTTCCAAGGCCTCGTGCCAAGACTACAAATAATATTTTTTCAAGGCCTCGTGCCAAGACACAAGTTTGTATCATTAGACCTGCCGATGCATCGAGGAGCTATAGCAGGCTCCACCTGTCACTTATTTAGTCCAATGCATTCCTCATATGAATAGGTTTAAACATATCATAAACCATAACATAATCGTATCACATAAAACATGAATAAAGGAAACATAACATTTCCACATTTTAATCATAAGATATCAATACAACAAATTGATATAATAAAAAAACACTTTCAAAACCATTTTTAATACCAAAATAAAATAAAATTAAAACATTGTATTTATTTTTTATTTAAAAAAAAGTAATGTCTTGTAGAGGAAGCCGAAACTCAAATAATGGTCATGGCGGCGGAGAAGTCATTGTCTCCGCATACATACGAAAAAAAACCTTCCTTTTTGTCATTTAGTAAAAATCTTCGTATAAAAATATTCCTTTTGAATAAATTTAATATTCAAAGGGGTTTATACACCGTATAAAAGAAATTTGTGTATAAAACAAAATATGCCTCAATGAATGGAGATTGAGACAAAGTCCCTTAAAAAGATCATTTTTTAAATAAAATAGATCTATTATGTGTATTCACTATAATACACATAACGAAAGTAAAAATAAAATATAGGATGTAATAATATCATGACATTATTTGAAATTAGGAGATTAACCCAATGAATGGAAATTGGGTTAAGATGTTCCCTTACAAATATCATTTTTTAAATAAAATAGATCTATTATGTGTATTCACTATATGTACACATAAAGAAATTATAAATAAAAGATAGGACATAATAATTTCATGACATAATTTTAAAGTAGGAGATTAACCCAAAGAATGGAAATTGGGTTAAGAAGATCCCTTACCTCGTGTCCGACTTGACTCGGTCGTTCTTTAACCTTCTTAAAATCGGGTAACTCTTTTTTATTTGATCCAAAGACTTCATTGGGAAGACTTCTGCCCAATGTGAGGCTTCTAGGAGTAATATAGGGAAGTTGAGCGAGTATTTTGGTAGCTTTTGGCCGAGCCAAATGGCTTTGATGGTGTGAATAAGGTGGTAGAGGTGGGGGCCTTTTATAAGAGGATAGGAGGGGCACTCTTGGAAAGTACTGAAATAATACATTATTATGACATTCATTTTTAGATTTTAGAGGTCCCACAATTTGATATTTCTAGGATAAGGTGATAAGGGTTCTTAATCTACCCATCCAAAAGGTTTTTGACAAGTGTAAGTCTTAGATTTTACATTATCTTTTCATTTTATTTAAATCGTTAATTAGTGAGGAAATCGATGCATCTTCACGATGTCATAAACAAATAAATTTATTTAATGTCTAAAAATTATAAAAAAAATATCATGACGTAGGAAATCATTTTATATTTCCAATTAATATTTATAGTCTAAAAGTTAACTTATATAACCCCATGTAATAATTGTTTTATTAAAATAACATATGTTTGTGATAATTTTTTTTACTTTAAATAAAAAGTTATTATTGTCATTTTCTTCACCAAGTGGCTCCATGGGGTCCCCAAGTTGACCCATGTATTTTCGTTGTCGGACATGACTCATAAAATAAGGGTAGGACAAGTGTAATGGTATTTTCATATTTTTATAATATCATTTTTACCTTAAATTTCACTAATTAACTTTAATCGTGAATAATTAAACTTAAACATTACTATTCACCAAAAAATTATTTTAATCCCATTAAACCAAATTTTACCCCCTAATGACAACCATCTATGTTGTATTTTTGAAAATCAAATCACAGAAGTAGTAATGTTTTATTTAAACAAAAAATCAGTTTTTTAACTACCACTTAGTGGTTTCACTATTCATCAAAAATTTAAGTTTTTCAGAACAATCCCAAAATTTCACCCTAAGATATAATTGATATTCTGAATTCAAAAATGATGTCTATTTTAAAAAATTCCAAGCATATAAGTTTCATTAATTAATTTTATAATTAATTCCCACTGTCACAACAAATAGCGTGTCTTTAAGAAACAATATATATCAAAAGATTGACAATTGTTTATGTCCAATTTCAAAGTGAAATTAATTCTAATGAAAAAATTTGATAAAATGGAAAAAATATATTCTAATTATACTTTAAAACCACTAAATATTATAATTTATCACTATAAATTATTTTGAATAAAAAAGTTGTTTTTATGTATTTTTCACTATTCATAAAAAATTGGAAGTTTTCAAAAAATACCAAAAATTCAAATTAGGATAATTTTGATATTCTAAATCCAAAAATGAAGTCCATTTTGAAATATAATATATATATAATTTCAAAAAGTGGGTATTATTTTTCATAATGGCTATTTTGATTGGTCGCGGTGTGTTAGAATCTCGAACTTGTGTACAATGCAAGCTGTTGAATTATTGAAAGAGAAGCGTATCGTAGAAGCTCGAGGTGTTACAAGCATCATCCTAAGGCTCATTCCGAAAAAGAGGGGTTGACCACACCTACGAGGAAGCTAGCCAGGCCAGCCAGTAGAAGGCACATGCGGACTGTGTATAGCCCCCAGGGGATGCATATTGGGAACTAGATTCATTCCTAAGGAGGCAGAGTGGGCGCTAAGTGCGCACCCGTGGAGAACAGATGCAGGGTGGAACCATAGGGGGATACGATTAATCTGGGATGATTCTGAGGGGGATTTTTATATAATGAATATAAAAAACATACCATGTTATGATGTGGGATAAGGTCCTGATAATGATGATGATATCTCGACCATCCATATGATCTCTCTAAAGATCTCATCCACACATCATATCCCATGTCTAGAGATATAATTCGAGGAATTCATTTTCCCTATGCCATGTGTGCATGAATTAGAGTAGTCTAATCATCTCTAACAAGTTTATCATCAACCTCTGGACACCCTCATGCACCCACAAACTAATTTTCGATCTGAACAATGATCTCACTACTCTAGTAATCAATTGATCTTAGTTCAAGACCATAGTGATCACCTATATGCTAAGATTACATTCTTAAAATTACATTTTCATGCATGTAAATGAAACTATGAATGTGTGAATGGACAAGGCAAACGACATTGCCAAGGATATGTGGACTCGACCAGGGATTCACAATGTGATTCATTCAATTTTGAATAAATGAACGATCAATGATAATGTAGATAGTTTGAAGGAGGAAAAATACAAGATATGTGACTTATCTCCACGAATGTTTGAAGATATTAATGAACCAAAAATATCAGTTATTCAATGATGAATCATGAAAAGTGTATCATGTATATTTTTTATGCGAAATAGATATGATCTCTACAAATAAAATGATACCCACCAATTAGATAATAGGATTCTACTTCCAAGGTTTATAGGGATCCTTTTTTCAGAAACATAGACTCTATGATATTCAAGTTTTGCAAGGGGAATTGAAGATCTAAGAATTTCTCTGATTTCATGAAGATTAAACCTTCAACCACTCTTGTTCTGTGAAGTGATGGAAGTATGCATACCTCTCTGGTTCACTAAGTAAGGAACCCTCTATATCTTTAGTATGAGAGGTAGGGGGACCATAAACCATTCTTGATTCGTGATGATGGGTCCTGGGAAACATTTTAGGTTTGAGTGGAAATGATACAATGCATTGTTCTTGTTTACATCGAAGAGAAGACTGACATACCATTTCGGTTCATAAAGAAGTGAATTCTAGCATACCTTTGTGGTAGGCAAAGATGTGAATAGAGAACTGTTTGGTGGAACCACATACCACTTGGTACACGAAGGAAAGATTTCACTTACCTTGCATAAAGAGAGGCCACGAATGATCCTGGTTCATAGAGGAGACAATGCGAATAAGAAAACATTATACCCTTGGTGTGTAAGAGGAGAACCAGAACACCATGCAATAATGAAATAAACACATTTTTTATTGATTAAAATCAGATAATTATAAATAAAAAAATAAAAAAGGATAGTGTGTGTAGAGGAAGGAAGAATAAAGATTGTGCATAGTGGTGGTAAGTGAGTGAATGCATTCATATGAATGATTTGAAGAAGAAAAAAATGAAATACAAATAAAATTGGAATCAATTGATAAAATAGGTGAGAAGAGGTCGTGTGTGTGCATAATGGAACCATAACCATTTGGGACATCACACAGGAATGAAGAAGTGAATGTGCAAGCAGTATTGCATGTAATTCATATGTGAATACACTGAGGAGAAGAATCATAAACCAGGGGTGCATGTGTGTAAGGAAGTTAATAAGAAGAGACTTTCTAAATTGTAACATGCATGGTCACATGCACACATGGAAGATGAAGGACTAATTCTAATGATGCCTCATGAGCCATTTTTCAGTGTTTGAATAATCACAATAGAATTTTTTATTCTTTCCATGTAGAATAAGACATCTTAGTACATCTGGTTTTTTAATTAGAGAAGAGACTAAATGTTAATGATCATTAACTCTGGACCCCGATGCTGAAAAAGTATCATGGTGAACAGGAGACATATACTTTCATTCCTATCCATTAAATGAAACATCACATACAAAAACTAAGTGTGACTTCACCCAGGGCAGTGATCCTGGGGGAGTCAATGGGGGTTATCCGAGAGAAGTAGTGAGCTATCTCTAAATCTTTTAATGGAAGAGATCCTAGAACATAGGAAATTTGCTACACTTTTGTAATGCATACCTAGTGAAGATTAGTGGAATTAAGTACGATAAAAAACCTGTATGTGTATGCTCCATAGACGTAGCCCTTAGTAGTTAATAATGTAAAAGTGTTGTGTTTTCTTTTTTCATGTGAATGTTTCAATTACTTCACATATCCATCATACAGTTCTAATTAAGTTCCCACAATATTGGGAACAAGATCCAATAAACATTAGAAAAATATGAAACACTGATTCGCCCCCCTTTGGGTGACCTACGGTACCTCAAATAAAACATCATTAAAATATTATATCATTATAATTAACTTTCATTAAAAATATATAGTTATGAAGCACCATGTGAACTACTTTGGTTGGTACTCCCAACTCTTGAATGTTTATAAAAAGTCCATAAAATTAAAAAATTAAAATTACATGAAAAATTAAACTAGGGTTTCAGTTGACGAGGGTATATCCATATGTTGCAGAGTGATACTCCCTTGGTTTTCCGTTGTTGAATTTCTGGTAAATTTTTTTTATTGAAACAGAAATTCTAATCCACCATCATACATGAAAGAAATAAGATAATATAAATGATAATAAAGTGTTATATATATTGAATAAAATAAAAAATAGAATAGATTCCACATGATACATTCTATGAATCAATAATATTTTTTTCTCTATTAGATTTGAGACAACATCATTCTTATAGCCGAGAAATAGAATCCAATACCATTATCTTATCTTCAAGGATATTTTTTATCCAATGGCCATTGAAAAAAAAATGGTCAGTTTACCACTCAGGAAAACTCTCCAGCTCCATTTAAATGTACTCTAAAAATGGTTAGCGGTCCTTACCAGTATGTCATCAACTTACCAGGAAAGAGTTTCACTCTATATTAGAACAATATGAACCCTCGACCATGCTTAAACTCCATATTCTAATTTATCGAATCATTAAAGGAAATATTTTTTCTCTTTTTTATGTTCATGATTCTCATAGTATGTTCTTATTATCTTTCTATGATCACTATTCTATGAAAGCATTCTCAAACCAAGTAGCTTGTAATAAATGTTTTGGAAATTAATTCCACAATTGAACTTTTTCTACGATTCAACAGGAAGATAACATGTTTTCACAAATAAAAAAGTAGAATATATGTTTACATCACTATAGGTTGCTTGTAGGATTTTCTATAGGCCAAAATATAATAATCCATATTCACTGACCAATATTTCCTATATGTAAAAACACTCCTACCAAACAATCCTTTAATAGTGATAGAATTTGATTTTATCAATGGTAGAAAAGTGTTGACTACCTTAACAATGTTAAAAGTCCACATATATTATAATTTTTAAAAAATAACAGATAAAGGGTATATTTTTCATCGTAAGAAAACTGTTGATAAAAGATTTTTTTACCATCTCATTTTAAAAGCACTACTAAAAGGACCCCTTTAAAATCCATTTTTAATATGCCAATAAAAGTATAATTTATCCGCGATATTATTTATACTAATAAAATTTTGATTTATCAGTGAATTTTATTGCACTAATAAGGATATACTTTATCATCGCTTGTATAATTTCCCATAAAGGTGAAAATTATCATGTCATGCCATAACACACTACATCACTAGAAACTAGTGTAATTTTTTGTACCAACACACTACATCAGTATAAATAGTAAAAAATTAAAAAAATAAGAAAAAAACACTGATTTTAAATAATATAAATTTACAAGAAAATTACATTAAAAATAAAACACTATTATATAGTATGTCAATTTTTTTTAATAAAACTAATGTAAATTTAGAATAAAATGGTTCACTTGGAGACATACTGATCATATTATGAGTCTAATTGAGGTGTGACTAATTATTACATATCACAAATGACTTATGGATCATTTTATAAATGTACAAATATAATCATAATGTGTTGGTCATTTTTTGTCTGTTAATTGTTTTTTTATTAAAATTAATGTTATTTTTTAAAAAAAGATGCACATGGAGTAATAATGGTAACATTGTGCATCAGGATGATGTGAGGCAGTTCCCTACATGTCAAAAATAATTTATAGATTTTATTACAATTGTTCCATCACAATCTGAATGTGTTTGATCAATTTTGAGTGTTTCTGTTGTTTTTTACAAAAATTAATGTGAATTTATAATAAATACACACATGTATTCATACCCATCACACCATGTATCAGATTGTGAAAATGATTAATGGTAGACATCCCATCTGACTCATAGAACGTTTTCATAATATATAAAAAACAATTAGAATGATTTTTTTTGGAATGGAGTTTGCAACATGTGATTTTTAATTAAAAATATTATAAACTTGAAACGAACAATTTGATCGGTACATGGGGAATCCTATGTTGGACAAATACGATATTAATTCATACACACTGAAAATGAATTAAGAACCATTGTCTCAAATTATCATAGTAATCTGAGAGTGTTATCTCTTTTTTAGTGATTGATAGTTTCTGTATTAAGATGTCAATTATAAACTGATAATAGAATTATGGAGTAAAACTGGACACAATGTTCATCATATTGAGGTCTGACTAATTCCTACACATCACAAATGATCTATGGATCATTTTCTTTAAAGTACCAAAACTATGCGAATTCATTTGCTCAGTTTTGAGTAAGGTAGTTGTTCTTTAACTAATATTATTGTTAATTTTGTATAAAGAGGTCGTACTTGGAGTCATACTGGTCACATCATGGATTTTAATGAGGATAATCTAAATGTTACATGTTCTAAATGACCCGTTAATCATTTTCTTAAACTATCAAAGAAATCAGAATGTGTTTCCTCTTTTTTGAGTTTTCTACATGATTTATTACTAAAATGCCATTTTAAACTCTAATCACGCACTTTGATCCAATAAATGTAGCATCATATATGTGTTTGAGAAGAAACGTAATCACACACATAGAAATTAATTATAAATCGTAGACCAAAAATAGAAATACAATATTAGCATGTTTTTTGGTTTTCAGTGAGTTAGAATATTTTTGAATTAAAATGTCAATATAAAACTGATAACGGGAACTTGAAGTCATAACGGTATCATCGTGCATCATATTAATGTGTGGATGATCTTTAAATTTCAAATATAATGTATGGAAGTGTTTCTTAATGTGCTAAAAAAATAAGAATTCATTTTCTTGGTTTTCAGTGTGTTGGTTGTTTTTTCACTAAAATTAATTTAAATTTTGAATAAAAAAGATGTTCTTAGAGTCATAACTATCAATATATGATAAGTATTTTTTTAATGAATATATGATACATGTAATAAATATATCATTGATCAATTTCCTAAAGTATCAAAAACATCAGATTTTATTTCCTAAATTTTGATTACACCATGTCTGTTATTTAATAAAATGTCATTTTAAAATGGAAACACGCACTTTGAGCCATACATGTGGTATCATGTATGGCTTCAACAAAAGGCTGATTCATACAAGTTAAAAATAAATTAAAATTATTTTTAACAATTTATCAACACAATATAATTTTGTTTTCTTTGTTTTTAGTTATTGACACTTTTTTATATTTAAAGTTCAATTTTTAACTAATAATGGACATTTGGAGTTATATCCGTCACACCATTTGTCTTATTGAGGTGTGGATGATCGTTACATGATCTAAATTATGAATGTATCTTTATTATAATGATCCAAAACATTAAAAAATGCATTTTCATGGTTTTGAGAGTGTCAACAATTTTTTCCAATAAAATTAATGTCAATATTGAATAAAATGACTTACATGGAGTCATATTGGTCACACCTTGCACTGAGTTGAGGAAAAAATGATTTCTAAAAATAAAAAATGGCACACTTATTGTTTTCCTTATGTATGATAACAACTATAATGTGTTTCCTAGGATTTTAATACACCATGATGTGTTTTCTAAAATGACATTTTAAAATGTAAATATTCACTTTTGAGCCATACATATGTCATTGTGTGCGAGATTGACTGTAGACTGAATCATAAACATAAAAATTAAAATTAAAATTATTTTCACAAATTATCAAGGCAAACTGAGCATGTTTTATCAGTTTTTAGTGAGGGACACATTTTTAATTAAAATGACAAATTTAAAATAACAACAGACACTAGGAGTCTTACTGGACACACTAGGAATTAGATTAAGTTGTGACAGATCCCTACATGTCACAACTGATGTATGTTACATTTTTATATTGTACCAAAACAATATGGATACATGTTCCTAGTTTTAAGTATGTCATTTGTTTTATCACTAATATTATTATCAATTTTGAATAAGAAATTTTACATGGAGTCATACCGGTCACATTTTGCATCATATTTAGGCACAAATAAATATAAAATGTATCTAATTACTCATGAATTGTTTACATAATGTTTCAAAAAAATATGAATGTGTTTCCTTAGTTTTGAGTAACCCACTGATGATTTTTTACTAAAAGTTCATTTTAAACAAAAAACACATGATTTCACTGATAAGGTGGAATCATGTGTTGTTTTGACATGAGAGTAATTCAAACACATCACAAATGAAATATGAATCATTTCCAATAACTATCAATGAAATCTAAGTGTTCCACTTGTGTTTTTTTACAAAAATACATTTTTAATTATGAAGATAGAGAATGGATATTATTTTAATTGACAAGTTTTGTGTTCACATTTAAACAATTTTTCTCAAACATAATAATGGTATGATATTTATTATACTTCACTCCCCAAAATGTTATTTTTTAAATCCCAATATTTTTATCCTCCTCTAGCTCAGTATCCACATAAGTCTTCACATATACCTCCTCCTCCACATCAGTCTCTGACACCAACTCTGCCTCTACCTTCTCTTATACCTATGCATGTAACTTCACATCTGACTCTACATCCTCCTTCATGATTCCCCAAAAATATTAATGTCGGTAGTTTACTTTTTTTATTATGAATGATTTCCCCCACTACTACTCTCCTTGAGAATGATATCAGAATAAATTTATATGCATTCTATCACTAATTATTCACACCCAAATTATCTTTTAATGATCATAACTCAATCAAAATCCTTAAAATTTATGGTAATTACCTAAATTAGTTTTTGGAATAAATTATGAAGAAAAGTATACTACCCATTCATCTATAAAGAAATTGATTCCTTCTTTGGAGTAACTCTTTTGTCCAAAATCTTAATAGTACTTAGAAAGTATAAAAAGTTATTATGAAATATATATAATGAAATTTTAATTACCTTTACAAATTAATAGTTGATGGGTGATGGTATTTTTATTTTTTATTTTTTTTATCATAAATTTTAATACATAACATTCATAATTTATTTCATTATCTTGTTTCAGACACGATATAAACATTGACCAAAATAAGTATTTTTTTGAAATGTTTTGATTACTAAATATATCTATATATAATATAATTTGATTCTTTATTTTTAATCCTCAAGAATTATTTTTTGATAGATCAACATTGTGATCTATCCTTTATTGAGTTTTCACCATATCATTACCAAAATCTAATGAAAATATAGTTTGAACTTATAATTAGACAATAATATATAAAATGTTGATCGTAGTGTATTAAAAATTAATAATACACATCATTTGTGTTCATTTGGTTAGAAATAATTTCATTTAATCTAAAAAATATATATGGGGCGTCTATGTTGAATGTTATCCCCATTGAGTGCATCCTAAAAAATCAAAAACAATTATGTAATGAAAAAATTTAAAACATATTTTATATGATTATATAGTATAGTTTCACCATTTTATTACATGAATAAAAAGGAGTCTTTCATCTAATGATTTTTATTAAAATCATGGAGTTACATGACTTTTTTCTTCTATATTTATTTCTTATTCTAAGAAATTTCTTTCATTGAAATGATATAGGGATTAATGAATCAAAATTGTCTATTAATGATCTTTCCTATATATATTTTTAATATAAAATCATGTACAAAATATTAATATTTATTAACTATAACAATAATATTTATCTCACTATTTGGACCAATGTATTCATAAAATATACCTTATGTATGTATTAATGGCTAATATTTTTATCCATTCATGGATAAGAATATCATTTAGATTTTAGAGACAAATTCAATATGTCATGGAATCACCATATATTTGTTCTTAATATTAAATTTAATACATAGATTTCTCTTTAAATATGGTATCTTCATGAATTTTTAATGATAATTCATACTTCACTGGAACTGGTGGTGAGAATGTGCTCTCAGAAGCTCATTTTGTTTTCTTAGTCGATTCACTATATTTTCTTCATTCTTCCTTTAATTTATCCACCAAATTATCCACCTTTAATATCATACCTCCCTTCGAATACGTTATCTTTAGGTGCAAAATTATTCTTATGAAAAAATTTGTTAAATACATAACTCATTTATCTTTACAAAATTACACAGACATGCTATGAAAGATCCAATATTTTTTTTGTTGTTGTAATATATATACCATCAAGTGGATCATGCAACTCACCAGTTGGTTCATAAGATACCTCAAAAAAAATTCTCATATGAATTTTTGGGAGGGGTTGTTTAGTAGCTAGTCTCCCCAGATATTATACACTATACCCATCACAACACGACAGTGCATGGTTGTTAATTGATAAAAATAACATAAAATTTTACCATACAAAATTTTAGTAATGTAATGCTATCAGAAGATGTTACATTAAAATTTAAGATAAATACTAATTTGACAATTTATTACCTGAGGTATGGTATGTTGTAGGGGGATGACTATCATTAATGATAGTGAGATCATTTGGTTCGTGTGCATATCTTTTATTCACTGCCAGTTCTCGATGATCCATTCTCATACAATGGTCTACAAAACCAGACATCATAATAATATCTTAGAGTGAGTATATTTTTGTATGAATTTGCCACATTTTATTAAATTTCTCTTAATGTGATTTTATCTTATCAAAATATTTACTTGGAGATAATCCAAAACCAAATCCTCTAACATGAATGTATTGTTCAGGCCACTTCAAAGATACTGAATATTTAATTACTTCTATTAATAATGATTCCAATTATTCTTTCTAAACCATATAAAAAATATTAACATATTTATTTTTATGTAATATTGTTATAAATCATAATTAATAACATTTATTTAATACTTACACAAGTTTCCCATAAATATTTTGTTTTTTCACTAACTAATATAGCATCCTAACTTTCATAAGACAACTTCTATAGCACACGATGTCGGATGGAAGTGGATTTATATTTTTATTCATTAATATGAATTTAAAAAGATTAACATATATTGTTTCATATCACATAATTAATTTTTATGTTTCTTTAATATACATACCAATTTCTTCTCCTATGATGTGTACCCAATCCTTACATTGGTATAAGGTTACTATGGGTTTGATGAATGATATTTATTTTTATTACATATTTTATCATTCATAAATTAACAATTTTTAATCATGTACGATAAAATAAAAAAATTTGAATAATATATTATCAAATCCAATGCTCCTGAAATGATTTCTCATTCTGATGATTATGGAATGAAGTCTGTGTTTCATATTTTATAATGAGTTCATAATTATGTGGTAGGTAGGTAATAATTTTCCCCTCAACATCCCTAAGCTATAAATTCATTAGATGAGTTTGGAAGACTCTTTGGGATTTTCAAACATCCATTAAGAAAATTTCCATAGGTAAATATTCAAAAAATAAACATTGTTTGAAAGGAAAAATAATAGTGAACCTAACATGAAAATTATAGTAATTACAAATGGATGAAAAATATAATTTATATTCTCCACTAAATGATTACTTATATAAATGTTTTATTCCTTATGGTTTTTATGATGAATAAGTGGATTAAACTCAGAACACACATTTACCCAAACCATTGAATCATTATGTGATTATTATTTTGAGGCATCTGTTTTCATAAAGGTAGATGAATCATCTATTTAGAGTTAATTATTTCCAACTTCATGTCAATGTGTATAGATCATAAACTTCATAGTCATGGTATAAAAACTATATTATACACCCCCGACACTAGAGGCTTCATAGGAAATGATTTTCATCCCCAAATACAACAACCCACATTGTCTAAGGAAGCCAATGACTGAACCGTTGACCTCCATTTCAACATTATACATTTTTGTGAGTCATTAATTTTAATATGATCCATATATACAACATTTGAGGTAGGTGGAGGAACCCCTTTTCAACATTACTCCATAGGATGTGAAAACAATGGATCCCCCTATTAGATGATGTTGAAGAAATCACAAAACCTCTACACATCATCTTCTTGTAATTGAGATTTTACAATAGACATTCAATTTGAAAACCTATGTAGTGGCATATAATTTTTCTCTCTATGGATGGTTAGGTGTGGAACTAGAGAGGTGGATATGTTTTGCTACTATTTTGAAGTAGGATAGTCATAATATTATAACTTTTAATACTGAGTTTACTTATATTTTTCTTCCCAAAGTTATATCCCACTAATTTATCATGGAATTATCTTAAGTGATATCTCATATATTTGTTCTTATAGAATTATCTCACCTATATATGAATTTATATCAAGAAAAAATGTCTATTGAATCTCATCTATATAGATACATTCATCACACACCTCTATGTAATGAGGATAAATGTGTAAAGATATTCCTATATATATAAATTTTATCCACCTATAGAACCTATAAAAACTATTAGGGAATACCAATAATAATAATTGAATTCTTCAGTGTAACGCCCCAACCCCAGTTTCCCAAAGTTGGTGCATTATTACGTATCATTAGAATAATCACAAAAGATCATGTCTCGAAAGACAGATTAGATTTGTTTCCTTGTAATCACTAGGTACATTCATAAGGTTTACATTACATCATAAAATGGAAAACTACTACAACATTTTCTCCATAGACAACACTAAGTTCCCATAGACTATCCCTAGAGGTCAGTCATATTATACGTTTTTGCATCCTGGGAAAAATAAAACATAGAAAGGGGTGAGCTCAGATTCTCAGTAAGGATAACATTATAGCAGAAACTTTCATAAATAAGAATAAAAATTTAATGCAATGTATAACTAAAACAAAACCCTTTTAAAAATGAACTTCAGCATAATATGGCAAAAATAAATTGAAATAACTCCATTTACTTATTCACAAGGATATTATACTAGTCAAATAATCACATGAAATATCAATAACCACTTTCATAATGATGTAATGCATAATGTCAGACTATCATAACCACATAGTAAAGGCCTTGTCCCAAGACTACAAATATGATTTTTTCAAGGCATTGTGCCAAGACATTAGTTTGTCTCATGAGACCTACTGATGCATCAAGGAGCTATAGCAGGCTCCACTCATCACATACTAAGTACAAAGCATTTCTAATATGAAGAGGTTTAAACATAACATAAAAATTCATATTAAAACTAGAATACGAAATGTCAATACATTAACCACAAACCATGAATGGTATAAAAATAGCACATCCATAGTCAAACATAACTCATTAGATACAATATGGAAGATTTTATTGTATTAGATTAACCTCAATCAAGAATAATGAAGGATATTGACATAGATGAAAGTAATCATCAAAACTATTAGAGAGAAATATCTACCTTTTTCCTGAAATCATTTAAAAGTCACACTACTTGTCAACAAGCCATTTAAAAATAGATTTTTTAATCAATGTGTCCCATACCACTTTTAAACTTTTAAAAGGAATTTTCATTTGAAAACTTTAATGTCTATATAAATAAATCTCTAAAACTATTTTTAAAACATAGACCTTAATGAGAATGATTTGGAATAATAAATATTTAAAACATTGGAAATGTCATTTTAGTTAGAGTTCCTAACCAAAAGAGAGAAGCTTGAATACAAATAATTGAGGTAATAAAAACATTGTAATATAATGAGAATAAAGAGATTCATGAATTACTATGTAAATGTACATTATATATACTATATATAAGTGATTTGGTGTATAATAACAAAGAAGTCTTAATGGAATGTAAATTGAGATGAAATCTCTTATAAAGACCGTATCCATAGGTTAAGAATAAATAAATGACAGAATTAAGTGTGAAAAATATAAATACACTCAACATGATTGGATATTTTGTTTAAATAAATCAGAGGACATTCACACAAATTTTTTTTAAAAACAACACCAATGAATTGGTTGTTAAACTCAACAAATAAAGATTGAGTTAAAATTACTCTTATCAAGTTCATATCGATGACATGAGAATATATCAATGGAGATATTATGTGTATAAAAATTATATCCATATGAAGAATAGTGTAAATTATGACATAACAAAATGAATAGTGGTTCCACACATAATCATGGAGTAAAATAATCACTGAAGTTTGCGTAAAGCCGAATGAGTGGAAATTGAAATTTCAAATTACCTTATTGGTTTTTTAACTTACGAAATATACAACCATGAAATAAGGATCATAAAATGATGATTTAAATATCCATAAATGAAATTATATTACACAATGTATACAATCATGTCCAGTACACACACAAAATGAAATAAATAAGTGGTGAACAATGGAAATCTCATGTAATTAAAACTGAGATAAGAAACCCCTTACATTGTACTTTCTCCTTGGTAGAGGGTAGTTTAACCTCATGTATAATGGTTAATTAATTTTTATTGAATTATAAAATAATAATATACATTAATATGATATCATATATGATCTTTTAACATTGATTTGTTAATAATATTTAGTATTATCTTTGTTTAGGGTGTTAATAGATTCGTTTTCCTTTATATTATTTGTTATGTGAGCCATATTTTTTATCGATGGGATGTATCATATTCATATCCAGAATTATATCATGTACTTAAAAATTATTTTTAGTCATCAAATAAAATTTAGTCTGGAATGGATATAATGGGGAATGAATCTTATCAGGTTCGTGGAGATAGTAATCTGTACGTACGCACGAGCGATAATATCATCCTTTGGATATCAAAATAAAATATATTTGGATGTAATATCATTTATACAGAATAATTATCATGTTATATTTATTATTAAATGAATTACACATCATTATTATAACCATCCAAATAATAATATATTGAATAACAAATAGACCACGGTGTGGAGACGGTAAGCCGTACTAACGCACGTATTGTGACTTATCATTCAAAGGATGGATAGAATACTGAATATGGTTGTACCATATTTATAATAACATCAAAATATATATAATATACTGGAATTATTATTTTATAATTTAAAAAATATATAGAATAAGTGGAAGAAAAAAGGGACATGAACGAGGGTGGTGAAATCATTACCTCTTCTTCAGGTTCTTCCTTTTGATTTGACCAAAATGGCTCCTTAAGTTGGCTTTTTGACCAAAGGGGGACCTCTAGGATGAATTGAGTGAAGTCCAGGGAATATTTTGGCAGGGTTTGGTAGAGATAAATGTATTTGAAGGTGTGAAAAAGAGATAAGGGGGACTTCACTTTTATAAGAGGGGTGAGGGGACCTTAGAAAAAGCTAGAAATATTATTTTATAATAAATTAATATATGGTTTCTAATGGATCCAAAGTGACTTACTTCTAGGATAAGGTGGGGATGGGTCGAAAACCACCCAGCCAATAGGTTTTAGATAGGTTTGGGTAACAATATTAACCTTATATTTTAGTTTTAACTCTTAGTTAATTAGTTTCACATTTACCATGTACCTTTGTATTTTTATATTATATGGTCAATAAACATACTATATACTTACAAGAAAACCCCAAGTGGTCCATTAATGATACAACTATCATTATATATGTATCTTTTCCGAACCATAGATATTTAAGAATTGAATATAAATTAATAATATAATATTTGTTTTAAAAACTCTTTTATGTCAATTTTGACACTATTTGGTATTTTGTTTTTGTTAAATTCATAAAAATATTATTACATCAAAAATAATTCATTTAATCAACCCTAACATGTCATATTAATCTATAAAATTATTTGAATTCATTAAAATCCTCAAATTATATTTATTTGGGTATTTATAATATCAATTATTTTAATATTTCACTAATAATGTAATTTCTGTATCATCATTTTGTCATAAATAAATTAACTTATTTCATGTCTAAAAATTCTAAATAAAATACCATTATGTATGAAATTTATTTATATTTCTAATTAATATTTATAATCGAATTTTTCATATGTATAACACCTATATTAAAAAAAATTTAGTTATTAGACTTTAATTTTGACTCTTTTAACTCTTCATTGAATTAAATAATAATAAATGTACTAATCAAATCCAAGTAGAACAAAGAGATTCAAATTTTATTCCTAAGGTTTTTTTTGTTCAAATTATACTCTGCCAATATAATTAAGACATTTTTTAGGGTAATAATAATATCATTTTTACCCTTAATTACCCTATTTACATTTAATCGTTGTAAATAAAAGTAAAAAGTTACTATTCACCAAAAAATATTTTTATCTTATTGAAACAAATTTTACTCCTTCATATTAACCATGTCACTAAGATTTTAGAAATTCCACTAACAGAAGCTGTAAAATTGAGTTTTATGTGAATTTGCAAATTCTCATAGGAGTTGGGTAAAAGACGGTGAAAAGTTCAATAAACATTATATATATATATATAATTATTATAAACTGACTCCAATGAATTACATTGAACATATATAGATATTATGTATCTATTATGACCTAAAATAAATTTAAATAAAATAAATAATTATTTACATAAAAATTTGGTTTTAAACTATAACTCGGTGTTTTTCAATATTCATCAAAAATTAAAAGTTTTCAAAAACATACCAAAAATTCACCATAAAATAATTTTGATATTATGAATTCAAAAATTAAGTCTGTTTAGCTAAATTCAAAACATATAAATTTCAGTTATTAATATAAAATTAATTCTTGTTGTCAAAACCAAAAATTGTATTTTTATGAAATAATAACTACCAAAAGATTGACATTTGATTATGTCCAATTTCAAAGTGAAATTACATCCAATGAACAAAATTGTATTAAATAGTAAAAATATAATATATTTATACATCCAAAACATTCATATTTATAGTTGAACACTATAAATTATTTTGATTAAAAAAGTTGTTTTCAGTTAAAATATGTTAATTTTCACTATTCACCCAAATATAAAAGTTATTAGAAAAACACTAAAAATTAATTAAACCAGAATTATTATGTCCCGATCCAAAAGAAGAAGTTTATTTTGTCAAATTTAATATATAAAAGTTTCAAATATTGGATTTAAAAAGGGATTTCCATTAAAAGGCGGTAAAATTTCATTTTTTGAAAAATAATTCTTTTATCTGAAAAAAATGAATTTGTCCAAACATTATGTCTAAGAAACTCATAATATGGATTCTAAAATTATAACGGTTATATAAAGTTCAAAATATTGTTAATACTATTCATAACCACTTTTGAACGACTAGTTTGGTAAGTCGTGGTGCGCTTGAACTCGATGTTGCGTGTAGTGTAAGTTATTGAATTATTTTGAAGAACTAACGTACTATGAAATATTGGGGTGTTACATTCAGTACTACCAATATATATAGATACAAAGGGATGAAATATAATTTTATATTTCAAAAAATACTATTTCGTAGGCCTATATTCCATCTCCCACCACCTGTGTAACTCATCTCCATAATCATGTAGCTAAATTAATGAAATCATGTATCATTAATCCCATTAATGAGGATCATTACCTTATCTTAGTGAATGACAATAAATATGATCGATTGAGTATACCTATTATAGATGGGTATCTATAGTAATATCTAATCACCACTTCAATAATAATTTATCTTTTAATCCCAAATATATCAGAGATCAAGTGGGGTATTCCATATTAGAACAATGCTTAGGATTATAGTCCTTCCAAAATTGATTATGATTCCTTGTATATTATTTATACTTGAATAGTAAATGAGTTTTTTCAAACATTGGTGGAAAATATGAACTAGACTAATATTTTTTACCAATTATTGAGGGAGGGAATTAGTTTAACCTAATGGAATTATATGTGAGGATGAATATTCCCTCTCTCATTATAGAAGGTCACAAATGTATTTTGGAAATGAATTAAAATCCTCATTGGTAGAATATTCCCATTCTAAATGGGGTTTATATGTATATTTATTTAGTGTCTTCAAGGTGGGATTATTCCCGTGTAGAGAATTTTGTAACATAATGAATCATTTTGGAAGCCATCAAAAAATGATTGGTAATCCCATAATATATCATGAATGGTACTCAAATATATAACATTTTAATCCTAAGGATAATCATTAAGGATACCAATACATTATGATTATTGTATACCGTATACGACATCAAAAAACTAATGAGGAATGTTAAAAGAAAAAAAACCATCATATAGTATATGAAAATTATTTGTTTGCAAATTTTCATACTATGATCAAGGTATATATCATTGAATATCTACTATGTTGGAAATGATTTGAATGGATCCTATAAATTGAAATCATAACAATAAAGAAACATCATCCATAGAAATACTCTTATTTAAAAAATATAAAGATATCTACAAATATATTTTTGGGATCCACACCAAAACTTTCATTAATTTTTTAAGGCATTCCAATATATATTTTCGATGGATTTTGATATCGCGCGTCATTGAGCGCATCAATATAAGAATTAAAAAAACCTAAAAAATAACTAGTATGTTTGTAAGTCATGATCGAACAATACATAAGGACACATTTTTATATTAAAGAGCGAAAAAACTTAACAAATAAATGAAACACAAACATATAAACAAAAAGCTGATAATGTTGTTTAAAATGAGAAGTGAATGAATGTTTTTGTGCGAGGAAGTAAATCTGTGAGTTGGAAGAATAGTAAAATAGACAAGTATGAGGAAATGAGAATTTTAGCTATAAGGGAATGATTTTATCTAATAGATGAGAATGGAGAAATAGGCTGCTCACTTCAATACCAGTTACCACTTGTTCATTCACTTAAATTAGAACACATAGATCTGATAGAAAGTAGTTAACTAGATTTTTTAACTCATAAACCTATGTTTCATTGAATCATACATTATATACAATTTTGTTATCATTACATCACTAATTTAGTAAAATTATAAAACAATGAGTTCAAATTGTTGTTTGAACTAAGTGTGCTACATTATCATGGGAATGATTCATTTTTCAATGAAATTCTAAAATAAAAAACAATTATAAATTGTCTTTTATCAATATTATTCTTAATTAAATTTTTTTGATTTTTAATCATTATTGTTATGATAGTGAATGTGAGAGAGAGTAATTAAAGTATAACATTAGTGCATGAGTTTTGAGAAAATAAGATCTATTTATCTTGACTATTTCCCCTTGGGAAATTTGCGAAAGATCATAGATAAAATCAAAAAATTGATGGACATGTGAACAAATTAGTTAATAATGAATAAAACTGATGAAAAATAGTGAATGTGAGAAAGGTTTATGTTTCCGAAATTAATCATTATAGATTATCCAGATGCCCAATTTAGATGCTCAAATGTCCTCTGCATAGTTCTCGATGGTGATAATAGGGTTCTCTTAATCGTTCTCCCTAGGAATCGTGATGTTTGACTACTCTAGTTAATTTGGTCTTTGATCTCTTAAAATAGTTTGTGGAATTGTTAACGTCATGAATAGTCACCCATAGTTATTGGAGATGTTAGATTGGTGGTGTCCTTCTTGTCAATGTTTGTGGATGTGGTGTTTTTAGTTCTACTAATTTATCCTACTTCCTATGAAATTATCTGGACTATCTCGAATATGAATCCCACAAGTCCCCTACATTAGGATTATTATAGTGTACTTCAATCTCTCATACCTCTCTTCTCTGGACTCTGTGTGAAACCTTTATCATTCAAGTTCCTCCCCAACTGTCAATGTATTTTTAAATCTCTATTTATATTAAGGCCTCACCACAGCCTGATCCTCCACCTATGAAAAATAATATAATTAAAACAGAATAAAATTAAAGTACATAAAAAAACAATAAACTATTATTAACAAATTTATATGACTCTATTAATTAAAATTATAAAATATATAAATAATATATAAATATCATTACAAAACCTATTTAATATATATGTGTACTATTATATTTTTTAATTATTGATATTATAAATATATTTGTTTAATTAAATTAATTAATATTCATATATATATTATCAATAAAATACTTATTATATTAAAATTAGAAAAAAAGAGAAAAATAGGACATTTACAGAGGGGTTCTAGTTCGCTATTAGGGAGAATAACATGGGGAAGATAGGTGGGTATGGAGAACTGAGAATGGATGTTCGTGTATTAGCTCCAACCAGAGGAAGGATCATGACTCGATCAATTTGGAAGACGAAAGGAGGAGTGACTCCAAGAGGGAGCTTAGGTTTCACTGTTAGTGGTGACTTCAAGTTGGCATCACTGTTTTTTGGGTCTAGATTTTGAGAAGGGATGCTCAGCCATGTCTAATTCAAAGTTTTATCCAATAATGAAATGGATGTGTGGAAGAGGAGTAGTAATAGAGGTTGGTTCATATTCACTAATGGGTGTGGTCTCATGATTATTGTTGTCTTCACACAATTGGACCAAATCGTATTGATGGGGTACTTGTAGTTCAATTTCATTTTAGATCTATAAAAATAATTGAATTTTATTAAGAATTTGTGGTTCTGGATCCGATTGTTATTATTTGGTAAATTTATGATATTGGTTGATATTATATGTCACTCTTCTTTTGTTGTGAATTTGAATTGGGGTTGTGATTTGTCTATTGATTTTTTTCATAGGTGGTGACATGGGAGATAGAAAAGGGTGTGGTGATGGTGAGATTGGAATATATAATAATGAATGGGGGACAACATTGGTGAGGTAGTTATTTTTGGGAGGCACTGCCATGTGATGGGTCTGGTGGTATGATGTCCAGATTAAATGGGATGATAGTGATTCTGGTACACCCCACTAGAGGGAATGAGTCATCATAATCTGAGAGAAGGTAGGGAGTGGGGAGACACATCTTGAACGACCTAATAGTGTGTGGTTATAGGGGAAGGAAACATAGGGAGTGGTGGTGGTGGTTACAAAATGAGTGTACGCAAGGAGGTTAAGGAAGTGACTCATTGAGACACCACGTAGATGTATAGTGGAATGTTCACCTGAAAAATACATAATCAACAACAAACAACGTAACATGACTAAATCATAAAATTAATCCAATTAATAATAAATTAATTTAATTTTTGAAAAGATAAAATAAGAATTATAATTCGAATTTTTTTATATAATAAAATTAATAAATTACAATTAATTAATTGAATATTTATTTTAATGAATATAACCAAATAAATATCATATTTAAAGTGATTTTGAAAAATTAACAATCTAAATTATTAACTAATTAAGTGAACTTGTAATTGCCTGGACCTCTTTGGTCCATTACTTTGTGAATTTTGGTGTTGGAGGTGTTCCGGGAGGTCAAGGGGACTTATCCCCAACACTTTGCCAATTTTTCCAATTATGTGAATAGTGTTTCCACTTTTATGAACAGTAACAGATCGGTCTCACCGATCGGTCTGACAGATCAGTCTCACGGATCAGTTTCACAGATCGGTCTGACAGATCAGTTTCACAGATCGGTCTGACTGATCAGTTTCACAGATCGGTGTGACAGATCGGTTTCACAGATCGGTCTGACAGATCGGTTTTATAGATCGGTGTGACAGATCGGTTTCACAGATCGGTTTCACAGATCGGTGTGATAGATCAGTTTCACAGATCGGTGTGACAGATCGGTTTCACAGATCGGTCTGACAGATCAGTTTCACAGATCGGTGTTACAGATCGGTTACACAGATTGGTGTGACAGATCGGTTTCACAGATCGGTGTGACAGATCAGTTTCACAGATCGGTTTCACAGATCGGTTTCACAGATCGGTGTGACAGATCAGTTTCACAGATCGGGGTGACAGATCGGTTTCACAGATCGGTCTGACAGATCAGTTTCACAGATCAGTGTGACAGATCGGTTTCACAGATCGGTGTGACATATCGGTTTCACAGATCGGTGTGACAGATTGGTTTCACAGATCGGTTTCACAGATCAGTTTCACAGATCGGTTTCACAGATCGGTTTCATGTACTGTAACAGTGGGTGAACAGTGTTTCCAGATTCCTACAGTTTTTTCCCTTTTGACGTTTCCTTTGACGTAAAATACATTTAAAGCCCTATTTTAAGGGCTCTTAAGGCCGTTTAAAATGCCATAAATCTTATATTAATTATTCCTAAGGCTTGGAATGTTTTACTTGGTCAAACTGTGTGGGTTAATGCGATCCGTTTTTAATAGATAATTAATCGGATCTTAAACTGTCGCCCCATTAAATCTTAAAAAAGGGACGAGATATCATTCTCCCTTGTTCTTTCCCTTTGTTCTCAAATAAGAGGCACTAGAACCTTTCAATCCTTTCTGTAGGAGCTGCACAATCAATCTTTACTCCTAGGATTGGTTCTGCTCTGTTTTGGATGCAACCGAGCCGTGTCGATCAATCTTCGATATAAGCATCCTTCGGTGGATGCAGTTGTCGCGAGGGGAGGATCGTGACCTGTTGTGTGGATAAAGAACACGAGGAACTGTTTGAGGTAGGGGATTCATGGCATCTCTAATTGTATATGTGCAATCGTAGAATTAGCATGATTTATCCCTTTGGATCACAATGAAATTGATCTAATTAAATACTTGAATCGGATTAAAAGAATTGGTTGGTCGCATGTTGTTGCTTTATACCGTGATAATGGTTTGCCTCATGTTTTCCTAGATATAGTTATATCTATGTTTCCTTTGATTTTTTGTTCATTCATGATAGAAATTGATAATGAACGTAAAGCTGGAATTAATTGTTAATTAATTGGGTAAAGATGAAGAGGCATGTAAATTAATCTAGTTATTGTCGTTGTTGTAGTTGTTCTAATTTGAGGATAATCAAATTAGCGAAGAAATCATGGTTATTTAATTGTGATAGATTGCAGATTAGGTATCCGTGATTGGAACCTATGAATAACAAATCTTCCAATTCAATATGGATTAAAGAACAGATTATGTGGGAATTTCTAAAGGGGTTCTGAGTTACCCTCTTGTTTGCTAAAGTGTCAAGAGTCCATGGTTGTGATTGTTGTTTTTCTACTGCTTGTGCTGTGATGTGAGCCTGGATGGATGTTGTGAAATGTGGAGGCGTGGAGACCTTGTGGTTATGGCAGTGGATGACGCCTAGAGTGGCGATATGCATCAGTTATGCATGTGGGTGTCGGGGAGGAAACCAGGGGTGATGGAATGGGATGGATGCGGTTGCTGGATACTTGTGGTTTTTTTTGAATTTTAATCTGCTTTGCTTTTCCCCACTGCTCAAGGCAGCTGGTCTCGCTACCCTTCTTCTGAAGGAGCCGAAGACGCGCGGGGTATGCCACGTGCTTTCCGTGTTTAGCCTCTCGAGAGAAAATGGGTCAATGCTCTTTCTATAGGAGACAAAGACTCGACGGGTAGTATATCTACTCACCGTGTTGAGCCTCCTTCGTGTTTAGAAGAATAGGATGCTTTTCTAGAATGCCTGTAAATATGGAAAAGTAATTTTGTAATTAATGGTTGATTAAATGGTGAAAATCCACTGGGATGGAGATACTAGAATTTAAAGTTGATGTGAATCTTAAAAGGAGCAGTTGTTTTTGAATGTGATGCTAATTCAGTTTAATGTGGAATTGTTCATTCTTAATTAATGTTTAAGGAATTAATTAACGTACAGTGGAACTGGTAAAATGAGAATGGAGTAATCTAATAAAGCTCTTCAAATGTTTGTGTGCTTATAGGATACCTAGTCTTTGAAGTAGCAGCCTGGAGTCTGAGAGACGTTAGCTGTAGTTGTATCTAAGACTAGGTAATGCCCATAGTGTGGATGTGAGTTACATGTATATTCTGTACTTTTTGTGTTTCTATATGCTACTCCACCCTTTCGGTAAGGTCAACTGACACTCTGGGGATTCTGAGCCCTGGGGGGGGGTGTTTTCCCCAACATTCTGATGGGAGGTTGAATGGCTGACTACCCCCTTTGGCCCCGCTCTCTTCTCTTGGTAGATACTTGTGCCATGAGGCACAGCGGTTAGATACCCCATATATCTGTGTAGAGGGCTGTAATGGATTGTGGTTATTCACACACATATATTCTGGATATAGTATCCTATGGACTACTATAGGTGTAATGTGTATACGCTATGATGGCTTGAGGATCCTTACTCAGAGTATGGGCTGTAATGGCTTGAGGTATTATACCCGATGTATGATACACGTTATGCGGGATGTGGTGGCTCCCGGAAACTACCTGGTTACTTTTGGCTGTGAGGATGGTGTGGTGCTTCGCCCAGGTGTCTGCGGGCAAGCCTATGTGGTGCACGAGGTGCAGATTGTGGAGCTTAGCCCAGGTGTCTACGGGCAAGCCTTTGGAGAGAGATGCACAGGACGTATGTCGTTGGGGCAAAGCGTCAAACTAGTGGGGAAGTAGTAGCGGGGTACCCTTGATATTATTTACTATATGCTATATTCTTGTATGCGTTACTTGGTGAGAGTAGCCATGGTGAGGTTGGGAACATAGTATACCTGTTTAGGTGATGAGTTAGTTTCACTTGTTGTTCAATGGGATTTAGCATGATTTCTTTACTTTTTCATGAGAGGCTTGGGGAGGATCTTACTGAGTATACTGTTATACTCACCCTATGTACATATAAACTGTTTTTCAGGTCACTTGGAGCAGGTTGGAGATCAAGCTGGTTACTACTAACTTGCGGTTGGAGGAGGAGTTGTTCGGGCTTGTGGTCGCTGCCGTTTTACTTTCTTTTGGGTACTTTTAGTTTTCCCTTTCAGTTGTAGTACTTTTTCATAACATTTCATATATGTACATGGGTTTCTTTTATATTTCAGTTATGAGTTGGAGTTGGTTGGAGTCTATTCTATCTCTCTCTTCTGCATGTGTTCTCTTAGAGGGTAATAACTCCCATTTTTTATGGTTATTATACCCTCGGTGCTAGTCGCCAACCCGGGGCCTACTGGAGGCGGGACTCGGGGGTCATTATCTCCCTTCTCACATTTCCAGCCCAGGGGGGGTACACTTTGTGGGGAGGGGGTCGTAACAGAGTGGTATCAGAGGTCTGGTTGAGGGATAGGATGGAGTTTGGAGTTAGGCACAGGTGAGGATGCGTGGGATGGTAGGTCAACAGTGTCATTCATGTTTAGAAAGTGGGGTAAACACTGGAGACCGACAGAGACATAGGCTTTTAGGGACCCCTATGATCTGTTGCACGGACCTTTAAGTTTATGATGGCTACTAAATGAAGTGATACTGGTTGCAGGGTAGAGACCTAAGAAAGGATCATGCATCATTATTCTTTGCGCCTGTGTTTGAATGGTTAGACCTTGG
Source organism: Viscum album (assembly GCA_963277665.1). NCBI lineage: Eukaryota > Viridiplantae > Streptophyta > Magnoliopsida > Santalales > Viscaceae > Viscum > Viscum album. The sequence continues at coordinate 1,874,288,836 of OY728142.1, read as the reverse complement.
GATAGGTAACCTAAACTTAATAAAACAAAACAATTAATTAATGTTGAGTCTTCCATATTCTAGGCTTATGAGCTCTAACAGTTGTTATTTTACAGGTATGGCTCCAGGTCGACGTCCTCGTCAGGTTTGTGTAGAAGATGCCTAGCAGGCTATTTCAACAGGTCGTCATCGGGTAGAGGTTGACGAAGATGACACTTGGAGGAAGACACTCCGAGAGTTTCAGCGCCAGAGTCTACAGAAGTACGGGGGCTCCATTTCAGATGCCGTCACAGAAGACTGGTTGGAGGATGTCGAGATAGGCTTCAGTTCGATTCGTGCTCGGAAGGAACACTAGGTGTCCTTGGTTGTGACGATGCTGCGTGGAGCAGCGAGGAAGTGTTGGTTCTTGTTCCTCGGCGATCGTGAGGAGTCAGCGATCTCATGGGAGGAGTTTCGAGACAGGTTTAGAGTCGAGTTTCTTTCTTTGACGGCGAAGCTGTCCAGTCGCCAGGAGCTTCTTACCCTTCGACAAGGGAGCTCCAATGTTCGATATTTTGGAATCCATTTAAAGGAACCTTCTACGATATGCTTCAGACCTGTTACCATATGAGGAGGCCAGGGCGAGGCATTTCGAGGAGGCTTTACATCCAGAGATCCAGCGCCAGGTCACCCCATTTATGCTAAAGACATATCCTGAGGTGCTGGCAAGGGAGGAGGTTGTTGAGAGGACTTTGGCTAGGACTGGATCGTCACGAGAGGGGAATCGTCATGTTTCCTCACAAAGCAGAGCTATGTCCCGGGGTTCCTGGTTTTCAGGGCAGAAGAGTTTCCGTTCACCTGGGGGTAGGTACCAGCCCTTCCCATCTGGTTTCTCTGGAGGCAGCAAATCTCAGGCCTATGCCAAGGGATCAGGTGCTTGTTTTTCTTGTGGTGGTCGTGGTCATCAGTAGCGGGAGTGCCCGACTTTTCAGAGCATTCATCGTGCACCGGGCGCTCCGCTCCAGGTTCCTCCGCTGAGGCAGTTTCAGCTGAGGCAGCAGCAGCAAGTTTCACCAGCTTTAGATCACCAGAGGGTAGATGGAATAGGTAGAGGACAACCCCATGGCACTCCCCGTCCTCAGAGAGCAGAGTGCGGCTGTGGTGGTGGTCGTCATCAGGGTCAGAGAGGCCGTGGAGGAGGTCGTGGTCAGCTTCATGCTCTAGCGTTGCCAGCCCCAGGCGAGCCAGATGTCATTCGAGGTACCCTTTGCTTGTTTTCTACCTTGGTGTATGCCTTGTTTGATTCAGGAGCAACACACTCCTTTATATCACCAACCCTTGTCCATGCTTTGGGACTTGAGGTAGAGAGGCTTCCAGTGCCCTTGGCATTGACTACGCCAGTTGGAGGTCGAGCTGACTTGTTTGAAGTATGTAGAGACTGTGAGCTAGTGTTGGCGCAACACCACTCTTGGGGAGATTTCCTATGTTTACGAATACACCCATATGATGTCATACTCGGCATTGATTGGTTATATTCGGTGCAGGCTGTTGTGGATTGCTACAGGAAGAAGGTCGTTTTCTTTGATGAAGATGGAGAGAAAGTGGTGTTTGTTAGTGAGAGAGATCCTTGGATGAGTCATAGATGAGTTCCATCCTTATCATACATGATGGCTGGGATGACACTGAGTTCTTCAGAGGTTCAACAGTTGGCGTTTCCTAGGGTCATAGAAGAGTACCCTGACGTCTTTCCAGAAGAGGTTGTATCTTTACCCCCTCGACGAGAGATCGAGTTTGGGATCGAGCTACAGCCAGGAGAATCTCCTATCTCTATGTCTCCGTATAGGATGGCCCCTTCTAAGTTGCGAGAGCTACGCATACAGCTTGATGGTTTGTTGCAGTGCGGTTTTGTTCGGCCAAGTGTGTCACCGTGGGGTGCACCAGTTTTTTTTGTGAAAAAGGCTGACGGGAGTTTGAGGTTGTGCGTTGATTATTGTAGATTAAACAAAGTGACCATAAAGAACCACTATCCTCTTCCGCAGATTGATGACCTATTCGATCAACTGAAGGGTGCAAGTTGGTTCTCAAAGATCGACTTGCTGTCAGGATATCATCAGATGCGTGTAAAGGATGACGATTGTAACACCCCAAGATTTTATGAAAAATATTCTTTTTAATTTCATGAATGTCTTGTGTTATACACTACACCAAAAGGATCTTTCACAACACACATCTCTGACCTGGATTGAATTACACGCAATCGCTACCTTCCACGATAGCGTGTGTTGTACGCAACACCAAGTTTCGCTAAACAACGATATGCTATTAAAATATTATTAAAACTAGCCGTTATGAATAGTAATAACCACTTTTTGAAATTTTGTAAATTTTATTTTTCAAAATGGACTTCATTTTTGGATTCGGAATATCGAAATTAGCTTAGGGTGAAATTTTGGTGATTTTCAGATAACTTTCATATTTTGATGAATAATGAAAATTACTAAATTTTAATTAAAAACAACTTTTTCAATCGAAATAATTAATAGTGATAAATTATTAATTTGAGTGGTTTTAATGTATATTTAGAATATATTTTTACAATTCAATACAATGTTGGTCATTGGATGTAATTTCACATTTAAACCAGTTATAAACAAGTGTCAATCTTTTGATAGTTATTATTTCTTAAAAACACGCCTTTTGTTTTGAAGACAGGAATTAATTTTTAAATTAATTAATGCAACTGATATGTTTTGAATTTGGTAAAATAGAAATGATTTTTTCATAATATCAAATATAGCTTAGGCCTAATTTTTGATATTTTTCTGAAAACATTTAATTTTTGATGAATAGTGAAACCACTAAGTGGTAGTTAAAAAAACTGAATTGTTCATAAATCTTAATTTTACCACTTCTGTGAGTGGAATTTCAAAAATTTGAGAGACAAGGTTGATGTCAGTATGTAAAATGTGGTTCAATGAGATGAAAATAATTTTTTGGTGAATAGTAACTTTTTACTTTTTTTTAACATGGTTAAAAGTAAATAGGGTAATTAAGGGTAGAAATGATATTATTATTACCCTAACACGTGTCCTAATTCTATTGGATAAGTGTAATTCGACCAAGAACAAACTTAGGAATAAAGTGTGACCATTTAGGCCCACTTGGATTAGATTAGGACATTAATTATTATTTAATTCAAAGAAGGGTTAAAAGAGTTAAAATCAAAGTTTATTTACTAAAACATTTTTAATATGGGGTTATACATAAGATAAATTCGACTATAAATATTCATTAGAAAGATAAAACGATTTCCTACATAATGGTATTTTATTTGTAATTTTTAAACATTAAATAATTTAATTTATTTATGACACAACGATGATGCAGTAATTATCTTATTAATGAAATATTGACATAATTGATGTTATAAATACCCAAATAAATATAATTTGAGACTTTTTATGAATTAAACTAATTTTATAGGTTAATATGACATGTTATTATTTATTTAATTAACTTTGTTCGAACTTATCATTCTTTTATGAGTTTCACAAAAATCAATTACTAAATAGTGTCAAATTGACAGAAAATAGTTTTTTAAAACAAATATTATATAATTAATTGTTATTTTATTCCTAAAAATATAAGGTTCATCCAAAGGACTTAGATAAGGTTATATATATTAATAATAAACAATTTGGGGTTCGTTTGGCTCCTTATATTAAGTTTATTAACCATATAGTGTAAGAACACAAAAAGACACGGTAAAAGTGAAATTATTTAACTTAATGTTAAATCTAAATGATAAGGTTAAAATAGGAACTTAAACTTTACTAAATTCTATTGGATGAGATTATTTCGACCCATCCCCACCTTAGCCTCGAAATAAATCAATTTGGAGCTATTTAAAACCGAACTTGACTTTATAATAAAATAATATTTTTAGTTATTCCAAAGGTGCCCCTCTCCCCCCTTATAAAAGGGCACCTCCTCCCTCTCTTCCTCACACAACTTTGAGCCTTAAAGCTCGGTCAACCCCTGCCAAATTCTCTTCTACACTTCCCTAGCAACATCATAGAGGTTCTGGGCTTCATCAAAGACCAGTTTTAGTTCCCTAAAAGAAGGTCTCAAAGAAGCACTTCAAAGAAGAGGTAATGTCCGTTACCGATTCTTTCATCTTTATTTCTTCTTCAACTTCTTCTTATTTAGTTGTTTCATTATGAAGTAATAACATCAGTATCACTCATATACTGATATGTTATTATAAGTATGAAACAAACCTATTTCACCATCTATCCATCCTACGGAAAAAGAAATCACCGCGCGTGCGTACGTACGGAATACGGTCTCCACGCCGTGGTGTAATCTATTTTCCACCACCACCTTAATTGGATGGGTATAATGGTGTAATGAGTAACTATATATGATTATTATAAAGTGATATTGATACTGTAATAGTATACATACACTTCAACACAAGTTCACGATCATGAGAACGATATCATCGCTCGTGCGTACGTACGGAATATCGTCTCCATGACGCGATGAGATTCATTCTCCACATTAACCATTCATGAATGATTATAAAGTATATATAATGAATAATAATTAAATATAAGAAATGTTAAATCTACTGGATTTATGTATATATATATATATGTATTTCATCTACTTACTTCCATTCAAGACAATAAGGAAAGGAAAACAGCATTCATGCGTACGTACGGACTACCGTCTCCATGAACGGTGTGTTTCATTTCATTTATCTATATTATATATATATATATATACTGAATATATATGATATAAAAATCATGTTTTATATTCTGGAAGTAATTAAATCATGATATAAGTAATAATAATGTCATGAACAACAAGTCCAAACACCTATGACAAATGAATCGATTTTACCCAAAGCACTCTTTAACATGGAATTTACAAAAGAACGGGTAAAATAAAGTCATAAGTGAACCATATATGATATAATAACAATGAGTATGATTCTGGAATAATTCAATGACATTATTTAAATCATTATACAGGAGGTTCGAACACTTATGAAACAAATCGGACCTAAGGTAAGGGAAATATCACAATCTCATTTTTATCCGAGATTGTTTATACTTTAGTATTTACTAGGGTGTATTTTATCATCCATATCCATGTTTCCTCAATAAGTAATATTATTTCCATCCACCTACAATTTTTTAAATCCAATTTTACCCTTCAGTGAGTTTTTAGTAAAAGATATGAAAGGAATCTTTTGTCATTTTTCGTACGAGGTACTTTTTGACTTTTCCGAAAAAAGTACGAAGAATGTTTTTTTAACTTATACGGCATGAATGGATTTTTAAAACATTATTTCCAAAAATATTCCTTTACAAGTATTAAAGTTTATTTTTAATCAACTTCTTTTAGTTTATAATTTTACGACATGTTAAGAAAGGAAAGGTGTTTTTGAAGAAGAAAGGATATTTTCCTCAAGAATGGAGTTCAAGTGTTTTATCAAAATTATTTTCCATCTAAGATAATAAAGGGTTCTGTTTTTATCCCTATTATTACATTGATTTGATTATGTTGTGATGGAATTATTTTTATGAATTCTTTTATCGTATATTAATTGTTTTATGATGTCATGATGTTTAAGATTCCCATTTTTATTACATGGGTTATGCAATGATGTATGGTTTATGATTTTGTGGCACACATAAGAATGGTATCATTATGAGATGGGTGGGACCTATATCTCCCTCCAATGCATTGGGTAAAGATTTTATATCTCATGAGATAGACATGGCTGGAATGGTAGGTTATACCGGTTCAGTGAAACAGGACTGAAATGAGGGTGACTCGGTTCAGAAAGGGACTTTGTCCACTAAGATAGTCTTGGCAATGAGTATTGACTAACAAGAAATGATTCTCTATGATTATGTGTGTATGAAACAATGTTTCATGTTTTAAGTTATGATTATTGGGATTTCATTTCACTACTATGATTTATCCCATGTTATGAAATTATGCTCTATTTTGCAGGTTAAGATTTCCAAAATGTTATGTTCTTATGAATATGATGTGATTGATATTTATTTTGTTTACCCTTACTGAGAATTTGAGCTCACCCTTTTATGTTTACTTTTCCCCATGATATAAAGAAAGTTTTTAGGTATAAAAAAAAGGGAAGATCTTTATGGGAGATATTGAAGATCTTTCACCAGGATGAGAAAATTATACTCTGAGTTTCCAAAGACACTAAACTATTACGATCCTTGTGTGTGTGTTTTTGTTATGTACTAAGTATTCTGCAAATGTAATGTAATGTCAATGTACGTCAAGCTTTGGGTCTCTACAGTTGGTATCAGGGGAAAGGTTTAGTCAACCTTTGGAAACTAGGATGCGAGAACTTTAGTGGGATCCCTAGAGATATTTCTAAGGTATGTCTATGGATGTCTCTAAGGTTAAGTATACGTATAGGTTATAGTCCTAGAATTGCGCTAACGATCTTAGAATTTTACCTAAGATGTTAGATATTGAGGGTACTCCCCCTTTACTATGTTGTTTTCTCTAGCATGATTTTTGCCTCACACAATTCTTTTTGTGTTTTAGTAAATGGAGGGAACCAGAAGGAATTCGGTTAACATTGAATCCAATGAACAAATTGGTGACTATGAGAAACAAAATTGTGTAATTCCTAGAGAGAAAGATATTTTGATTATGCCAAATCATTCATCGCGATATATTATTAACAAGGTGAAATTTAGTGGTATGCCTAATTCATCAAAGAAGAGGAAGATAAACTATTATGCATGTTCGCATGTTGAGGGGCATAAAGAAAGGAAGATTGAGATTTCTAAAGAAGGGAAAAAGAACCTTGAGGAATACCTCAAATGGAGGGACCGATGTTATCTGTGTGGAGAAAAGGGTCATAGAGTGACAGACTGTTATGGAGTTCAATGTCTTATTTGTGGAGAACATGGGCATTACCCAACTCAATGCCCTAACCTAAAAAGTTACGTCTAAATCAAGGAAGGACTTATTCTAGGACAATCATTGAAGTGGATGGACTGAAGTGTATATGTATTGGTATTCAAGAATAATGTTGTTGAGGTACTTTTATGGTGTATTGGAATATTTATGTATTGGTCTATTGTCATTTTCAATAATTTTAAGGTACCGGTAACCATGAAAAGTGATTCAAATATTTTGGAAAGTAGATGATATGTGCATAATGAAGGGATAAGGAGAAAATGAAATGTTTAAAAGTATTCATGAGATCGTGATTGATATAAGGACTAAGTGATATCATGGTTTGAGTATATAGAATTTGGAGGATTTTGGTATGTGGAAAGTGTTAACTTTTAACAGCATTCATGTTTTCACTAAGGTTCAATGGGTATTCAAGAGAATACCTGATTAAGGCCTTTGAATGTTTGGAATGTGACCAACAAGACATATCTTATGATATATGGGGATCAACGATGGTATTAAATCTCTGGTAATCGTTTTCACTATATTATGAGAGTGGACTACAGTATTATAGATAAGCCTAAAGATTGGAATGGATTATGTTGGACATAAGTTAGTATTGTTTAAGGATAGAAGTTTTTTCGATATTATTGATAGGATGTTATAGTAATATAGTTTTAGAAAAAGGAAAACCTGCAGGACGGACGACAGCCCATCGCTTCAGACAAGGCTGTGGGAATCGAACCCACAACCGAAGTGCGACTGGCCTTTATCGCCTACCACTGGCCTACAGGAAGACCCTGTTTAGTAGAAACTAGTTTTATTTTATTAAGCGGTATGATATATGAAGTATAAGTCCATTTTAGGAACCATATATGATTAATCTCACTAAATAATGACTTATGTATATTTAATAACTTTTTCTAACCTTTTGTTTGAGACATATGGAATGACCTGTCATACTAACACTTCACGAATAACAAATTCAACTTCATTTATTTAAGAGATGAAGTGGAAATTGTTCAAGGCACGAACAACAGTGATATTTTACCAAAATAAAGTAAGTATTTATTCTAATTCAAATTCTTCAACTTTAGGGAAACGATCTTGAAAACCAAAAATGTTGTCCTAGTGCTCTTATATCTGAATAATCAGATGGTACCTTAGATCGTCACAAATTTATGGATTTTTGATTGTTGGCTTTTCCATAGCCATGTTCTCTACCACTCTTCATCCGAACATGACGGTTAGATTTCTCTTCCATATCCATATTTTCACCTATGTGGAAACCCAATGATTAGTTTATTTGGGTAACCGTTACGTTTCATACTTTTGTTTTTAAAGATTGGTTTTGGTATTCCTTTTTACGATGTGGGTTTTGATTAAAGAAACTTTCGAATAGTAAACCATTTATAACCCCGACGAATTTCGAGGGTGAAATTCATTTTAAGGGGGGTAGAATGTAACACCCCGAGATTTTATGAAAAATATTCTTTTTAATTTCATGAATGTCTTGTGTTATACGCTACACCAAAAGGATATTTCACAACACACATCTCTGACCTGGATTGAATTACATGCAATCGCGACCTTCCACGATAGCGTGTGTTGTACGCAACACCAAGTTTCGCTAAACAACGATATGCTATTAAAATATTATTAAAACTAGCCTCTATGAATAGTAATAACCACTTTTTGAAATTTTGTAAATTTTATTTTTCAAAATGGACTTCATTTTTGGATTCGGAATATCAAAATTAGCTTAGGGTGAAATTTTGGTGATTTGCGGATAACTTTCATATTTTGATGAATAGTGAAAAATACTAAATTTTAATTAAAAACAACTTTTTCAATCGAAATAATTAATAGTGATAAATTATTAATTTGAGTGGTTTTAAAGTATATTTAGAATATATTTTTACAATTCAATACAATGTTGGTCATTGGATGTAATTTCATATTTAAACCAGTTATAAAAAAGTGTCAATCTTTTGATAGTTATTAGTTCTTAAAAACACGCCTTTTGTTTTGACGACGGGAATTAATTTTTAAATTAATTAATGCAACTGATATGTTTTGAATTTGGTAAAATAGAAATCATTTTTTCATAATATCAAATATAGCTTAGGCCTAATTTTTGGTATTTTTCTGAAAACTTTCAATTTTTGATGAATAGTGAAACCACTAAGTGGTAGTTAAAAAAACTGAATTGTTCATAAAACTTAATTTTACCGCTTCTGTGAGTGGAATTTCAAAAATCCGAGAGACACGGTTGATGTCAGTAAGTAAAATGTGGTTCAATGAGATGAAAATAATTTTTCGGTGAATAGTAACTTTTTACTTTTTTTACCATGGTTAAAAGTAAATAGGGTAATTAAGTGTAGAAATAATATTATTATTACCCTAACACATGTCCTAATTCTATTGGATAAGTGTAATTCGACCAAGAACAAACTTAGGAATAAAATATGACCATTTAGGCCCACTTGGATTAGATTAGGACATTAATTATTTTTTAATTCAAAGAAGGGTTAAAAGAGTTAAAATCAAAGTTTATTTACTAAAACATTTTTAATATGGGGTTATACATAAGATAAATTTGACTATAAATATTCATTAGAAAGATAAAACTATTTACTACATAATGGTATTTTATTTGTAATTTTTCGACATTAAATAATTTAATTTATTTATGACACAACGATGATGCAGTAATTATCTTGTTAATGAAATATTGACATAATTGATGTTATAAATACCCAAATAAATATAATTTGAGTCTTTTTGTGAATTACACTAATTTTATAGGTTAATATGACATGTTAGTATTTATTTTATTAACTTGTTTTGAACTTATCATTCTGTTATGATTTTCACAAAAATCAATTACTAAATAGTGTCAAATTCACATAAAATAGTTTTTTAAAAAAAATATTTTATTATTAATTGTTATTTTATTCCAAAAAATCTAAGGTTAGGCCAAATGACTTATATAAGGTTATATATATTAATAATAAACAATTTGGGGTTCGTTTGGCTTCTTATAGTAAGTTTATTAACCTTATAGTGTAAGAACACAAGAAGACACGGTAAAAGTGAAATTATTTAACTTAATGTTAAATCTAAATGATAAGGTTAAAATAGGAACTTAAACTTGCCTAAATTCTCTTGGATGAGAGTATTTCGACCAATACCCACCTTAGCCTCTAAATAAATCAATTTTGAGCTATTTACAACCGAACGTGACTTTATAATAAAATAATATTTTTAGTTATTCCAAAGGTGCCCCTCTCCTCACTTATAAAAGGGCACCTCCTCCCTCTCTTCCTCACACAACTTTGAGCCTTCAAGCTCGGTCAACCCCTGCCATATTCTCTTCTCCACTTCCCTAGCAACATCCTATAGGTTCTGGTCTTCCTCAAAGACCAGTTTTAGTGCCCTAAAAGAAGGTCTCAAAGAAGCACTTCAAAGAAGAGAAAATGTCCGTTACCGATTCTTTCATCTTTATTTCTTCTTCCACTTATTCTTCTTTAGTTGTTTCATTATGAAGTAATAACATAATTATCACTCATATACTGATATGTTATTATAAGTATGAAACAATCCTATTTCACCATCTATCCATCCTACGGAAAAAGAAATCACCACGCGTGCGTACATACGGAATACCGTCTCCACGCCGTGGTGTAATATATTTTCCGCCACCACCTTAATAGGATGGGTATAATGGTGTAATGAGTAACTATATATGATTATTATAAAGTGATATTGATACTGGAATAGTATACATACACTTCAACACAAGTTCACAATCATGAGAACGATATCATCGCTCGTGCGTACGTACGGAATACCGTCTCCACGACGCGATGAGATTCATTCTCCACATTAACCATTAATGAATGATTATAAAGTATATATAATGAATAATAATGAAATATATGAAATGTAAAATCTACTGGATTTATGTATATATATATATATGTATGTCATCTACTTACTTCCATTCAAGACAATAAGGAAAGGAAAACAGTGTTCATGCGTACGTACGGACTACTATCTCCATGAATGGTGTGTTTCATTTCATTTATCTATCTATTATATATATATATATACTGAATATATATGATATATAAATCATGTTTTATATTATGGAAGTAAGTAAATCATGATATAAGTAATAATAATGTCAAGAACAACAAGCCCAAACACCTACGACAAATGAATCAATTTTACCCAAAACACTCTTTAACATGGAATTTACAAAAGAACGGGTAAATTAAGTCATAAGTGAACCATATATGATATAATAACAATGATTATGATTCTGGAATAATTCAATGACATTATTTAAATCATTATACAGGAGGTTCGGACACTTACGAAACAAATCGGACCAAAGGTAAGGGAAATATCACAATCTCATTTTTATCCGAGATTGTTTATACTTTGGTATTTACTGGGGTGTATTTTATCATCCATATCCATGTTTCCTCAATATGTAATATTATTTCCATCCACCTACAATTTTTTAAATCCAATTTTACCCTTCATTGAGTTTTTAGTAAAATATATGAAAGGAATCTCTTGTCGTTTTTCATACGAGGTGCTTTTTGACTTTTCCGAAAAAAGTACGAAGAATGTTTTTTTAACTTATATGGCATGAATGGATTTTTAAAACATTATTTCCAAGAATATTACTTTACAAGTTTTAAAGTTTTTTTTAATCAACTTCTTTTATTTTATAATTGTACGACATGTTAAGAAAGGAAAAGTGTTTTTGAAGAAGAAAGGATATTTTCCTCATGAATGGAGTTCAAGTGTTTTATCAAAATTATTTTCCATCTAAGATAATAAAGGGTTCTGTTTTTATCCCTATTATTACATTTATTTGATTATGTTGTGATGGAATTATTTTTATGAATTCCTTTATCGTATATGAATTGTTTTATGATGTCATGATGTTTAAGATTCCCATTTTTATTACATGGGTTATGCAATGATGTATGGTTTATGATTTTGTGGCACACATACGAATGGTATCATTATGAGATGGGTGGGACCTATATCTCCCTCCAATGCATTGGGTAAAGATTTTGTATCTCATGAGATAGACATGGCTGGAATGGTAGGTTATACCGGTTCAGTGAAACGGGACTGAAAGGAGGGTGACTCGGTTCAGAAAGGGACTTTGTCCACTAAGATAGTCTTGGAAATGAGTCTTGCCTAACAAGAAAAGATTCTCTATGATTATGTGTGTATGCGACAATGTTTCATGTTTTATGTTATGATTATTGGGATTTCATTTTACTACTATGATTTATCCCATGTTATGAAATTATGCTCTCTTTTGCAGGTTAAGATTTCCAAAATGTTATGTTCTTATGAATATGATGTGATTGATATTTCTTTTGTTTACCCTTACTGAGCATTTGAGCTCACCCTTTTATGTTTACTTTTCCCCAGGATATAAAGAAAGGTTTTAGGTATAAAAAAGGGAATATCTTTATGGGAGATGTTGAAGATCTTTCACCAGGATTAGAAGATTATACTCCCAGTTTCCAAAGACACTAAACTATTAAGATACTTGTGTGTGTGTTTTTGTTATGTACTAAGTATTCCGCAAATGTAATGTAATGTCAATGTACGTCAAGCTTCGGGTCTCTACAACGATATCCCGAAGACTGCTTTCCGCTATCGTCATGGGCATTATGAGTTTGTTGTAATGCCATTCGGTGTGACGAATGCTCCAGCTGTTTTCATGGGGTTGATGAATGTTGTGTTCCGTGAATTCCTGAACAAGTTTGTTGTGGTTTTCATTGATGACATCCTTGTGTACTCCACATCTGAAGTGGAGCATGCAGAGCATCTATGAGTCGTTTTGGGAGTTCTTTGCCAACATCAGTTGTTTGGTAAGTTGTCCAAGTGTGTGTTTTGGGCCCGAGAAGATCGTTTCTTGGGGCATGTTGTGTCCCAACAAGGAGTAGCTATGGATCCGTCAAAGATAGAAGCAGTGGTGTCTTGGGAATCCCCCAAGACCGTGTCAGAGGTGCAAAGTTTCCTTGGTCTCACAGGCTATTAAAGGAGGTTTGAAGCCAATTTCTCCCAAGTTACGAATCCTCTAACAGCTTTGACCAGGAAGGATCAAGCGTTCATATGGACTGATCAGTGTCAGGAAGGTTTTGAGTATCTAATGGAGAAGTTGTTAAGTGCTCCAGTCCTTTGTCTTCCAGTGGAGGGAGTCCAGTTTGATTTTTTCTGTGATGCATCACATCTGGGGCTAGGCTGTGTTCTCATGCAGCAGAGGTCAGTTGTTTCTTATGGGTCTCAGCAGTTGCGTCCCCATGAATGAAACTATGCCACCCATGATCTTGAGTTGGAAGCCGTGGTGTTTTATCTAAAGTTGTGGAGACATTACCTCATTGGTGATCACTTTGTGGTTTTCACCGATCATAAGAGTTTGAGGTATGTTTTCTCCCAATGTGACTTGAACTTGAGGCAGCATCGGTGGATGGAGTTCTTACAGGAATACAACTTTGAAATATCATATACACCTGTAAAAGGGAATGTTGTAGCTGATTCACTAAGCCGAAAGTCACTTAATGATGTTGTGCATGAATCTGGTGATTCCTGGAGAGTGATGGAAGAGCTATCAGCTTTGCATCTTGATGTGGGAGAAGTTGGGGGTAGAGGTTGTCTTTTCCAGTTGGCGGTGCAGTCATCCCTGGTGCAGAAGGTGGAAGAGTCTCAGTTGGGTGATCTAGAGGTGGAAGTCTGGAGAGACAGAGTTGTTTGTGGTGAGGCCCCTGATTGTTTGGTCGGAGGATGAACAACACCGAGTGTTGTATCATGGCAGGCTTTTTTTCCCTTGGCAATGCGCGAGACGGTTCTCCGAGAGTTCCATAGTTCACCCTTGTTAGTACATCCTGGTGTGACAAAGATGTACCGATCCTTGAGGAGTCAGTTTTGGTGGTCTGGGCTGAAACGTATGGTTGTTGAGTGTGTGTCTCGATGTTTAGTCTGCCAGAAGGTGAAGGTCGAACACCGTGTTCCTGGTGGTCTTCTCCGGCAGTTAGAGATTCCTCAATGGAAGTGGGAGGACATCTCGATGGACTTTTTTACAGGTTTACCTCGAGCGCCGGGAGGACATGATGCTATATGGGTGGTAGTGGATCGTTTAACAAAGTCGGCCCACTTCATAGCGATCAAGGAGTCGAGCTCAGTGGAGGTTTTGTCGAGGCAGCATCTAGAGGAGGTGGTGAGACTCCATGGAGTACCGAGGATGATCATTTCTGATTGTGATCTTCGTTTTACCTCCAGGGTGTGGGGAGGTCTCCAACATGCTTTTGGCTCTCAACTGTGCCTTAGCACTGCTTTTCATCCTCAAACGGATGGTCAGACAGAGCGAACCATCCAGACTCGTGAAGACATGTTGCGCTCTTGTGTTCTTGATTTTGGAGGTTCATGGAAAAAGCACTTACCCTTGGTAGAGTTCACTTACAATAATAGTTTTCACTCTACCATCGATATGGCGCCGTTTGAAGCCTTGTCTGGTCGTCCATTCCATTCTCCGTTGTGCTGGACTGGGGTCGGAGAGTCAGCAATTCTCGAGCCAGAACTAGTGCAGAATACAACAGAGATGGTTCAGGTGATTTGTGAGAGGATGAAGACAGCACAAGATCATCATAAATCATATGCTGATCAAATAAGGAGACCCTTAGAGTTTAATGTTGGGGATCATGTGTTTCTGAAGGTTACTCCCCGCCGTGGGCAGCGAAGGTTTGGTCGTGGAAGTAAGCTTTCTCCCCGGTTTTTTGGGCCCTTCGAGGTGTTGGCTCGTGTTGGAGATGTGGCATATCGAGTAGAACTTCCCCCTCAGATGAGTTGGATACATGATGTTTTCCATATATCACAGCTCTGGCATTATCTTCATGATAAATCTCATGTTATCAATTGGGGAGAGATCGATATTGAAGATGATGCAACCTTCGAGGAGCGACCTGTGGAGATCCAAGACCGCAAGGAGAAGGTGTGGTGTGGGCATTCAATCCCCTTAGTTCGTGTCTTGTGGCGACACGGTGGCATGGAGGAGAGTACCTGGGAACGTGACTCACAGATACGTGCTCAGTACCTAGAGTTGTTTAATGTTTAAGTCTTTTTTTTGTAATGATGTTTCCTTTATGGTTAGACCTTTCATGATTTATTTATGTACCTTTGATGTGATGTTGTGAATGAATTGTTTGGGTATGGATTGTTTTTTCCCGGATGTCGTAGTTTTGTTTCAGCTTTCGAACAACTCATGGTGGTTTTCCCCTGAGAGGTATCTTATGGAGTGGTTGTTCGGACCCCTCTTTTCTTCTGGGTTGGTTTTTAATTCTTGAGGACGAGAATGTTTTGAGACGTATCTAATGTAATGGCCCGGACCTCTCTGGTCCATTACTTTGTGAATTTTGGTGTTGGAGGTCTTCCGAGAGGTCAAGGGGACTTATCCCCAACACTTTGCCAATTTTTCCAGTTCTGTGAACAGTGTTTCCAGTTTTATGAACAGTAACAGATCAGTCTCACCGATCGGTCTGACAGATCGGTCTCACAGATCAGTTTCACAGATCGGTCTGACAGATCGGTTTTACAAATCGGTCTGACAGATCGGTTTCACAGATCGGTGTGACAGATCGGTTTCACAGATCGGTCTGACAGATCGGTTTTACAGATCGGTGTGACAGATCAGTTTCACAGATCGGTTTCACAGATCGATGTGACAGATCGGTTTCACAGATCGGTGTGACAGATCAGTTTCACAGATCGGTGTGACAGATCGGTTTCACAGATCGGTGTGAAAGATCGGTTTCACAGATCGGTTTCACATATCGGTTTCACAGATTAGTGTGACAGATCAGTTTCACAGATCGGTGTGACAGATCGGTTTCACAGATTTGTCTGACAGATCAGTTTCATAGATCGATGTGACAGATCGGTTTCACAGATCGGTGTGACAGATCGGTTTCACAGATCGATGTGACAGATCAGTTTCACAGATCAGTTTCACAGATCAGTTTCACATATCAGTTTCACAGATCGGTTTCATGTACAGTAACAGTGGGTGAACAGTGTTTCCAGATTCCTACAGTTTTTCCCCTTTTGACGTTTCCTTTGACGTAAAATACATTTAAAGCCTTATTTTAAGGGCTCTTAAGGCCGTTTAAAATTCCATAAATCTTATATTAATTATTCCTAAGGCTTGGAATGTTTTACTTGGTCAAACCGTGTGGGTTAATGCGATCCGTTTTTAATAGAGAATTAACCGGATCTTAAACCGTCGCCCCATTAAATCTTCAAAAAGGGACAAGATATCATTCTCCCTTGTTCTTTCCCTTTTTTCTCAACTAAGAGGCACTAGAACCTTTCAATCCTTTCCGTAGGAGTTTCAAAATCAATCTTTACTCCTAGGATTGGTTCTGCTCTGTTTTGGATGCAACCGAGCCGTGTCGATCAATCTTTGATATAAGCATCCTCCGGTGGATGCAGTTGTCGCGAGGGGAGAATCGTGACCTGTTGTGTGGATAAAGAACGTGAGGAACTGTTTGAGGTAGGGGATTCATGGATTCTCTAATTTTATATGTGAAATCATAGAATTATCATGATTTATCCCTTTAGATCACAATGAAATTGACCTAATTAAATACTTGAACTCGATTAAAAGAATTGGTTGATCACATGTTGTTGCTTTATAACGTGATAACGGTATGCCTCATGTTTTCCTAGATATAGTGATATCTATGTTTTCTTTGATTTGTTGTTCATTCATGATAGAAATTTATAATGAACGTAAAGCATGAATTAATTGTTAATTAATTGGCTAAAGATAAAGAGGCATGTAAATTAATCTAGTTATTGTCGTTGTTGTAGTTGTTCTAATTTGAGGATAATCAAATTAGGGAAGGAAGCATAGTTATTTAATTGTGATAGCTTGCGGATTAGATATCCGTGATTGGAACCTACGAATAACAAATCTGCCAATTCAATATGGATTAAAGAGCAGATTATGAGGGAATTTCTAAAGGGGTTCTGAGTTACCCTCTTGTTTGCTAAAGTGTCAAGAGCCCATGGTTGTGATTGTTATTTTTCTGCTGCTTGTGCTGTGATGTGAGCCTGGATGGCTGTTGTGATATGTGGAGGCGTGGAGTCCTTGTGGTTATGGCAGTGGATGACGCCTAGAGTGGTGATATGCATCAGTTATGCATGTGGGTGTCGGGGAGGACACCATGGGTGATGGAATGGGATGGATGCGGTTGCTGGATGCTTGTGGTTTTCTTTGAATGTTAATCTTATTTGCTTTTCCCCACTGCTCAAGGCAGTTGGTCTCGCTACCCTTCTTCCGAAGGAGGCGAAGACGCGCGGGGTACGCCACGTGCATTCCGTGTTTAGCCTCTCAAGGGAAAATGGGTCTATGCTCTTTCTATAGGCGGCGAAGACTCGACGGGTAGTATATCTACTCACCGTTTTGAGCCTCCTTCGTGTTTAGAATCATAGGATGCTTTTCTAGAATTCCTGGGAATATGGAAAAGTAATTTTTTAATGAATGGTTGATTAAATGGTGAAAATCCATGGGGATAGAGATACTGGAATTTAAAGGTGATGTGAATATTAAAAGGAGCAGTTGTTTTTGAATGTGATGCCAATTCAGTTTAATGTGGATTTGTTCATTCTTAATTAATGTTTAAAGAATTAATTAACATACAGTGGAACTGGTAAAATGAGAATGGAGTAATCTAATAAATCTCTTCAAATGTTTGTGTGCTTATAGGATACCTAGTCTTTGAAGTAGCAGCCTGGAGTCTGAGAGACGTTAGCTGCAGTTGTATCTAAGACTAGGTAATGCCCATAGTGTGGATGTGAGTTACATATATATTCTGTACTTTTTGTGTTTCTATACACTACTCCACCCTGTCGGTAAGGGAAACTGACACCCCGGGGATTCTGAGCCCTGGGGGGTGTTTTCCCCAACATTCTGATGGGAGGTTGAATGGCTGAATACCCCCTTTGGCCCCGCTCTCTTTTCTTGGTAGATACTTGTGCCATGAGGCACAGCGGTTAGTTACCCCATATATGTGTGTAGAGGGCTGTAATGGCTTTTGGTTATTCACACACATATATTCTGGATATAGTATCCTATGGACTACTATAGGTGTAATGTGTATAGGCAATGATGGCTTGAGGATCCTTACTCGGAGTATGGGATGTAATGGCTTGAGGTATTATACCTGATGTATGATACACGTTATGCGGGTTGTGGTGGCTCCCGGAAACTACCTGGTTACTTTTGGTTGTGAGGACGGTGTGGTGCTTAGCCTAGGTGTCTGCGGGCAAGCCTTTGGAGAGAGATGCGCAGGACGTATGTCATTGGGGCAAAGCGGCAAACCAGTAGGTAAGTAGTAGCGGGGTACCCTTGATATTCGTTACTATATGCTATATTATTGTATGCGTTACTTGGTGAGAGTATCCATGGTGGGGTTGGGAACATAGTATACCTGTTTAGGTGATGAGTTAGTTTCACTTGTTTTTCACTGGGCTATAGCATGCTTTCTTTACTTTTTCACAAGAGGCTTGTGGAGGATCCTACTGAGTATACTGTTATACTCACCCTCTGTACATATAAACTGTTTTTCAGGTCACTTGGAGCAGGTTGGAGATCAAGCTGGTTACTACTAGCTTGCAGTTGGAGGAGGAGCTGTTCGGGCTTGTGGTCGCTGCCGTTTTACTTTCTTTTGGGTACTTTTAGTTTTCCCTTTCAGTTGTAGTACTTTTTCATGACATTTCATATATGTACTTGGGTTTCTTTTATATTTCAGTTATGATTTGGAGTTGGTTGGAGTCTATTCTATCTCTCTCTTCTGCATGTGTTCTCTTAGAGGGTAATGCCTCGGATTTTGTATGGTTATTATACCCTCGGTGCTAGTCGCCAACCCGGGGCCTACTGGAGGCGGGACTCGGGGGTCATTATCGCCCTTCTCACATTTCCAGCCCAGGGGGGTATACTTTGTGGGGAGGGGGTCATGACAGAACTACTGAAATACAAAAATTCAATTAAAACCATCTATTTAAAAAAATTATTGAATTGAAAAAAAAATTAAATTTATTTATTTATTTAGATAATACAATAAAGAAGAAAAAAATTCTATTTCTAGTTGAATTAAAAATAAAAAATACAAATAAAATATTTTTAAAAAATAAAATAAATAAAATAATGAAATATTAAAAGGAACATAAATTTAAATTTATGTAAAAACAAAAGAATAATGAAATAATTAATTTTAAAATTATTTAAAAAGACTAAATTAATCAATAATATAAATATTTCACAATGAATACATTTTTAATAGTTATATAAAAATATATACTATTTGGTAAACATTGTACAATAAAAAACAATATTTTGAAATATAAAATAATCTAAATGCTATGAAATGATGTGGAAAATTGTAATAAAAAGAAGCCACATCAAACTCCCCAAAAAATATATCATTGTTTTTTCTCAAAAAAATACATGATTTTGATATTGGAAAATAAAAGTATTCAATTTTTAGTCAGTTCAAAAACTACATTTTCTGAAATTTTAAGAATATAGGAGCAGAACTAGAAGTTATTTCATCCCTACATGAATTTGTTAAAAATATGTTCATGGAAAACTTTAAACACTCAATGGGTAACAATGGGAATAAAAATTATTCAATATCTAGGATGTCATTACTCCGATATGAAATCGGATAATTCCCTACTTCAATTCTAATTCTTATTTTAAATCATGGAGTGGTGACTGGTTAAATAAAATTATTCTAAGGCCATAGAAAGAACGTACCATAAATTTCCACCTTCCCCCAGATTCTATAAATGTTAATGTCCTGTTATTTCCTCAGTTTAGTTATTCAACTCAAATGATTTTTAAATAAGTTAATTTTTTCCTTCTTCATTTGCATTTAAAACTCACCACAGCTAACTCATTTCAGTTTTTAAAAGGCACATTATTCAAATTTTTACTGGATAAATTTCATTTCCAAAGCAGCATGCTTATAATTTATTAAAATAGAAAATGGTTTTTATTTATTTCTACAATCGTAATAAATGTACATTGTCTCATGTACTCACCATGGGATCCCATTTTCCTATATTAATACAGTTAAGAAGGACATTTATAATTACCTTTCTAGTTGACTACCTTAAGTTAATATATATAGTTTTATAAAATGTAATTCCCCTATTTTCTAGTAAAAATTTATAATTAACTATTGTAATGATTCTAATTCCCCAAAAGCTAACATATCACACTCCCTTCCTCATTTTATAAATTGAATATTCATAATGTTATTGGATAATTATATTTAGAAAATAACTCATCCCAAAAAATTCAAGACTACATGAAACCATTTACATATTAATGTAGTTATCCAGTAAGAGGGAACAAATTTATTTTTATAATGAAACCAAAGAATATGGTGGGATGGAGGTGGGATGGGGGACTCACTGCCAAGGGTACTGTAATGAGACATGTGAGTGGAGTGTTTGGGTAGTGTGATAGGACTCACTGCTAGATGAGGGTGGATAAAAAATGGAAAAGGAAAGAATATCACTGTGATTCAAAGGCATTTGATTTTAAAAAAAAAATTGATGATTTTAAAAAAATCATCAAATGGAAGAATTCAAAATGACTATATTAACCCCCTTCCCTTCTCATAAAACTAAAAATTTCCCCCCGTGAGGACACTTGAGGTGGGAGATATAATGAAATATTTTGAAACAAATTTTTAGATGTTATTGGGAAGCTCAAAATAATATTTTCCACTCCGAAAAAAACAGAAATAGAATCATATATACAAAATTATGACTGCTGACATCAACAAAAATCATTATATTTTTTGATCTAAAATATAAAATCATGAATTTCATGGTGTATACAATAGTAGGGGAATCGATTTGAGAACAAGGAGAATAGAAATTATAAAAATTAATTTAATCCAAATATATAATTCACTTGTAACTAATAATTGATCCCACAAGCAGGAAAAATGAATTCAATGTTTTATTAGGAAATATGGGGACACCCCCACACGTTGAATCATGCAATAGACAGTAAAAATGACAAGAAAATCAAACTATAAAACCATAATAACACTTCCAAAAAATATTAAATCTTTTGAATTATATTTCATTCAAATGATATGGTTATGAAGCACTATGTGAAGTGATATGGTTGGTCCTCCAAACTCCTGCAATTTTAGAAAAATATCCATAAAATTTAAAAAATTAAATTCCTTGAAAAATTAAATCATGGATTGATGGGATGATTTTTTATCCATATAATGAAGAGTGATAGTACAACGGATTTCATTTTATGAGTTTTTTGAAGTAAAAAATATTTATTGAAAGATCATTTCTGAGGCATCATCATTCATATAAGAAATCACAAAAAATATACTAGAAGAAAGTGTGATATTTTTAGAAAAATAATAATAAAATAGTACAGAAATCATGGTTTAGTTCTTATTTAAAAAATTTAGTCCTCATTAGAGTAGAGAGAGATTCATTCTTCTTTCTGAGAAATGGAAGACAGTACTATTGACTAATCATTAATGGTATGTTTTATCCTTTTTAAATTGGCAAAAAATATTCATTTTTCCTCTCATAAAAACAATATAGATCTATTGAAAAGAACTATTAAAATGGAATGGTGTGCATACAAATTGTTCATCAAATTACCAGGAAAAGGTTTCACTCTAGATTTGAACAACATGGTATTTAAACCAAGATTATACTCCATATTCATAATTCCATCACTTACAAGGTGACATGTAATGAATGTTCATTAAATTAACTACCCAATAATAATTTTTCTACAATTCAACAGGAATATTTCTTGTTTTCCCAAACAAAAAAATAACTTGTATAGTGACATCCCTATAGGATCCTTGTTGGATTTTATATAAGACCATATAGGATAATCTGTATTCAACGACTAATATTTACTAGATCTATATACGATACTACCAAACCGGCCTTTAATGGTGATAGAATCAAATTTTATTAGTTCTAGAAAAGTTTTGAATTCCTTAATGTGGTTAAAAGTAAATTGATTTTATTGGTGAAAAAAAACTAATAATGGATATATTTTTCATCGCAAAAAATGTGTTGATAACTCAAAGATTTGTTAGCTCATTTTTGAGTAGTGATAATTGGACTCCAGTAAGATTCCATTTTAAATAACTCATAAAAGTATTATTTATCAACAATTTTAATTATACTACTAAAATTTTATTTTATCAGTTCTTTTTAATGAACTGAAGATGATTGACTTTATCAACAATTGTATAAGAACCGATAAAGGTGGAAATTATATTGTAATGCTATAGAACATTGCATCATTAGAAACAGGTGTAGTGTGTTGTACTAACACACTAAATCAGTAAAAACATGATAAATTACTAAATTATTATAAAAATATTGATTTTAAATAAAATAAAACTTCTAACTAAAAGTCAAAAAAAATATAACACTATTTTAGAGTATGGTAGTTGTTTTTTTAATAAAATTAATGTTAATTTAGAATGAAAAGTAGCACATGGGCCTATACTAGTCACACTATGAGTCAAATTTAGGTGTGAATAATTCTTACATGTCACAAATTACATATTCATCATATTCCATAAGTACCAAAATAATCAAAATTTGTTTGTCATTTTTTAGTATGTTACATTTTTGTTTATTAAATGAAATGTAATTTTTAAATAAAAAGGAACACCTAGAGTCATACTAGTCACATCATGCATCAAGATGGTGTGTGGCCAATCACTACATGTGAAAAATGATGTATGGATTGTTTTAGAAAAGTATAAAAGCAATTTTATTGTCTTTGGCCATTTTGAGTATGTCTGTCGGTTTTTAAATAAAATGAAATGTAAATTTTGAATAAATAATATTCACTTGAAGTCATACCAATCACACAATGCATCACATTGAGATGCAGATGAATGGTACAAATCCCAAATGACTCATGTATCATTTTAATAATGTATAAAAAACAATAAGAATAAATTTATATGGTTTTAAGTATGCTACATTTGTTTTTTCTAATAAAATATAATTTTAAACATAAATCACGCACTTTGATCCATAGAGGACCCATCAGGTGTGGGTCTAAGATGAGACTACTTCATTAACATTGAAAAATAATTATGAATAATTATCCCAAATTAGAATAATATTTTTAGAGTGTTTTATCATTTTCAGCAAGTGAAACTTTATTGTATAAAAATTCCAATTATAAACTCATAAAAGAAACATGGAGTCATACTGGTCACGTTGTACATCAAATTGAGGTCTGAATGATTCCTATAAATCAAAAATGATGTATGGATAGACTTCCTAATGTACCAATACAATATGAATTCATTTGCTCATTTTGGAGCAGGTTAATTGATTTTTTCAATAAAAATAATGCAAATTTTGAATAAAAAGTCACACATGGAGTCATACCTGTCACATCGTGAATCAGATTGAGGCTCGCCAGAATGTTACATGTCCCAAATAACTCATGGATCATTTTTTTAATGTATCAAATTAATAAGAATTTATTTCTTCTATTTTGAGTGTTCTATGTGTTTTTTTAATAAATTGTTATTTTAGTCAAGAATCATGCACATTG
Organism: Viscum album; assembly: GCA_963277665.1. Lineage (NCBI taxonomy): Eukaryota > Viridiplantae > Streptophyta > Magnoliopsida > Santalales > Viscaceae > Viscum > Viscum album. The sequence continues at coordinate 1,874,265,222 of OY728142.1, read as the reverse complement.
AGCCAAACATGTTTCATTGTTTGTGGGTTCGAGATTAAACTAAATCATTCACATTAAAAATGAATTATTAATCTTTGAAAAAAATTAGAAATATATTCTTATCAATATAGTTCGGTTTTTAGTGAGTGACACATTTTTTTATTAAAATATCATTATTAAACTTATACATGCACTTGAAGCCATACCAGTCTCACTATATGCCGGATTGTGGTGTGGATGATTCGTACATGTCAACAATGATGTAATGATTGATTTCCTAAAGTAAAAAAATAATAATAATTCTTTTTATTGGTTTTCAGTATTTTAGTTTTTGTTTTTCACTAAAATTAGTATATATTTTGAATAAAAATGATGCACTTGGAGTCATACCAGTCACACTATTCTACTGAGTTTTCCATGACTAAATGATAGATTTATTAAATGACTCATGGATCATTTTACTAATGTATCAAACCAATCAGAATTTATTGCATCATTTTTTATTATGCCATGTAAATTTTTTATTAAAATAATGTTTTAAAATGGAAACGCACACATTGATCCATACAGGTGATGTCATGTGTGGCATTGAGATAAGGCTAATTAATAAATGTAAAAAATGAAACAAAAATCGTTTTACAAATTTATCAAACCAATATAATTTTTTTTATTGGTTTTTAGTTATTGACACATTTTGATATTAAAATGAAAATTTTAAACTAATAATGGACAGGTGGATTAATAACAGTCACACAATGTGTCAGATTGATGTGTGGAAGATCCCTACATGAACCAAATGATGTATGAATAATTTTCCCAATGGAAAAAAAATTAAAAATGAATTTTCTTGGTTTTGATGTTTTCATTTTTTCTACTAACTTTTTTGTTAATTTTGAATAAAAAAGACATATATATGGAAATATTGGTCACACTGTGCACTGGATTGAGGGACGTTTGATTGATAAAATTCTCAAATTCACATGTATGGTTTTCCGAATGTACGATGACAATCATAATGCATTTTCTAGGATTTGAGTATGTCGTGTTTGTTTCTACATAAATTATCATTTTCAAAAAGAAATAAGATTTTAATCCATAAATGTTGAATAATGTGTGGGATTGATAGTATATTGACTCATACACATAAAAAACAATTTAAAATTCTTTTTCCCAAATTATCAAGAAAATCTGAGCATGTTTTCATAGATTTCAGTGAGGAACAATTTTTTAAATTAAAATGTCAAATTTAAACTAATAATAGACACTTGGAGTCATACTAGACACACTATGAATTAGATTGAGTTGTGACTGATCCCTATAGGTCAAAAATGATGTATGGGTCGTTGTTCTAAACTACTAAGAAAATATGAATCTATTTTCTTTGTTTTTAATATGTCATTTGTTTTCTCACATATATTATTGTCGATTTTGAATTAAAAAATGAACATGGTGTCATACAGGCCATACTATGCATTAGATTAAGGCATAGCTGAATGATACATGTCTAAAATGAATCATGGATTGTTTTCAAAATTTATCAAATCAATTGGAATGTGTTTTCATTATTTTGAGTATGCCACCTATCATTTTTACAAAAATGTCATTTTAATCATTAAACAAGAACTTTGAGCCATATATGTTCAATCATGTGTTGGTTTGACATGAGACTAATTCAAATACACCATAAATTAATTATGAAACATTTTTTTAAAATTTTCAAGACAATCCAGGTATGTTTTCATGATTTTTAATGAGTGATTTTTTTTAATTAAATTGAAAATTTTTAAATTATAAAAGACACATTGATTCATACCGATAACACAGTGAATTTGATTAAGTATTGTATTATCCATAAACATAACAACTATTTTATGTATCTTTTCCAAATGTACCAAAATATTCTGAATTTGTTTTCTCAGTTCTGAGTTTTCCACATATGTTTTTTACTAAAATTTCATTTCTAACTGGAATCCCAGAAAATAACTCTTATATTAAGTGAAAAGTGTTGTCTTAAGATTAAATATTATTTTATAAAACAATATAATGGTATGATATTTATTCTACTTCATTACCCAAAAATGTTATTATTTAAAATCAATTTATTTTTATCCTCCTCTACCTTAGTCTGCACCTTAGTCTTCGCATCTACATCCTCATCCACGTCTGTCTGTAACTCTATCTCTTCATCCTCCTATGCCTCTACCATCACCACTACCTCCTCCTACTCCTTAGTAATTCCCCTATAATATTTTTTTCTATAGGTCAGTTATTCGATACTGATTTATTTCCTCAATTACTCTTCTCCTTGAGAAAGAGATCAAAATAATTATATACGAACTATAACACAAATTATTCACACCCAGATTATCTTTTGAAGATCATCACTCACACTACTTCATAAAATTTATTTTAATGACCTAAATATGTTGTTGGCATAAATTCAAAAAAAAAAGTACACTACCCACTCATCTATAAATAAATTTATTTCTTCTTTGGAGTAACTACGTTGTCAGAAATCTTGATAGTAGTGATAAAATATATACAAAAAATGATTATGAAATATATATAATGAAATTTTAATTACCTTATGAAATTACCAGCTAAAAGATGATGATATTATCATTTATTATGATATGTATCATATATTTTTAATCTTAATATTCACAATCAATTACATTATCTTGGATTAGAAACAATAAAAACATTTACAAAAATAAGTAATTTCTTTGAAATGTTTTGACTGTTAAATATCTATATATATAATATTCCTTTATTATAGATTTTCATGCCACAAGCATAATTGTTTCAGACAGCAAATTCATTCCATGATCAATCATGTATTTATTTACCTCCCTATCAGAACAAATATCTCATTAAAATATAGTCTGAAAATATAATTTAATGTTTATCTATAAAATGGAGATTTTAATGTATTAAATATTCACAATACTCATCATTTTTGATAATTTGGTTGGAAGTCCATTAATTTAATATAGAATATACATATTTTTTTTGTATATGTGGATTTTTATCTCCATCGAGTGCTGTAAAAAAAATTCACAATTAAAAATTTTAAAACATATTTTAAATAAATTGATCTTATATTTTTAACCTTGTATTGAATCCATAAAAATGAGTCTTTCATAAAATTCTTTTTTATTAAATTCATGGAGTAACTTGTCTTTTTTTCTTCTCTATTTGTTCCTTATTCAAAGAAATTTCTGTCTTAGAAATTATACGGGGGTTAATGAATCAAAATAATCTATTACATAATCTTTCCGTTATATAGTTGTAATATAAACTCTTATACACAATATGAATATTTATTAACTTGAATAATAATATTTATATAAGTATTTCTACCAGAATATTCTGAAAATATTCTTTATGTATATATTTAAAACTAATATTCCCAGCAACTCATGCATTAGAATTTTATTATGAGTTTTGAGACCAAATCAGGCCGTCAAGGAATCACCATATATTTCTTCTTAATATTAAAAGTAAGATATAGATTTATCTTTTTTTCTGGTCTCTACATGAATTTGTAATGATAATTAATACATCACTCTAACTGGTGATGAGAATGTACCCTTAGAAACCCATTTTTTTCTTGGTCAATTCAATATATTTTCCTGATTTGACCATTCGTTTACCCAACACTTCATCTATCGGTAGAATCATACCTCACTTCAGACCTTTGATCATCAACTATTACATTTTTTATATTAAAAAAATTGTTAAATGAGTACAGCATTTATCATTAAAAGATTATACAGACATGATATCAAAGCTCAAATATTCGATTCGACTATTGTAATATATGTACCATATAATGGATCATGCAACTCTACAGTCTGATCATAAGCTACCTCAATCCCCATTATCATGTTATTTTATTGGTGGGGGTCATTGTGTAGCTAGTCTCTTAGGAAATTATACATTGTACTCATCACAACACATTAGTTAATGGGTGTTAATAGATAAATGTAACATACAATTATACCATAATGTATTTTAGTAATATAAAGTTATCAAATGATTTTTGATTCAAAATAAAGATAATGAGTAATGAGAAAATATATTACCTTGTATAAGAATGGTGGTTGGGGTAATGACTAGCCTCAAAGATAGTGGGATCATTTGGTTCATGTGAATATCATTTATCCATTTCCAATTCACTCTAATTAAATCATATACATTGTTCTGCAAAACCAGACCAAAAAATAATATCCTACAAATATTCTATTTGTGTATGATTTTTCCACAATATTTTATATTTTTATTCATGTGATTATATCTTCTTAAAAATATTTCCTAGGAGAGACTCCAAAACTGAATCCTTTAATGAAAATATATTATTTAGGCCACTTCACAGCTACTGAATGTCAATTTTCTTCAGGTAAAACAACTTCCAATTGTTCTGTCTAAACAATATAAAAAGATATTTAGTTATTTATTTTTAGGTAACCTTATTTTAAATCACTGTGAATATAAATTATGTCATTATTAAAAATGATTTCCTTTATAATTTTTTTATCAACTAATATTCCATCCTTATTTACAAAATCCACCTTCCATAACACATGAAGTATGATGGAAGTGGATATAGATTTTGATTAATCATTATGTATATAAACACATAAAAATAAGTTTTTTCAAATTAAATAATGAAAATTTTTATAGTATATTTATAATACATACCAATATATTCTCCTATGAAGCTTATCCCATGCTTAATTTTGAATAAGGGTACGCCGGTTTTGACGAACGGATTTTATTTTCATTACTTTTTGAGGTTTAGTACATTAACAATTTTTAATTAAGTATGATAAACTAAATAATGTCATATATTATATTATAGAATCCATTTCACCTAAAATGATTTCTCATTCTGATGATTTTTGAATAAAGTCCTTATTTTCAACTTTATAATGTGTGCATAAGTATGTAGTGGGAGGGGCATTATTTTACCCTCAGCATCCCAAATATATAACCTTGTCAGAAGAGTCTGAAAGACACTATGGTATTATCCAACATCCATTAAGAAAAATCCATTAGGTAAATATTAAAATATAAAATATGTTTGAAAGGAATAATTAAAACCATATAAAAATTTATCTATATATTTTTTTAGTAAAATATAGAAATTATATTGTTACATTACCATTATATATTTCCACTCTATTTCATTTTTTACATGATAAATGTGGTTTCATGAGACAATATCAATCGACACATTCATAATTTTTGTAAAACCAAGACAAATAATGAATGTTCAATTATTGGGGTAAATAGAATGACCACATTGATTCCAACTGACCTAATATTTTTTTGCCTAACTTATTTCCTTGACAATTATATTCAAAATTGTGATGTTACATTGTTTTTTTTTGTCAAACATTTGCAGATCCCCTCATATTTCTACAATACCATCAGTAATAGTTTGATATTTATTGGGATTGGCATCATTATAATGTTCAAAATACATTGTATACCATATTTTTAGAGCATTTAATTTATCTATTATAACAAAAATACAATACAATCCAAGTATATAAGTTTAAAATTTCATGAATCTTTCAAGAAAATTATAAATTTTGGGAATATATATATATATAATACATCAACAATAAAACACAACTAACCTTCACTACCTTCATTTAATCCACCACCATATGCTTTATTTTCAAGAATCTATTGATGATGTATTTCAGGATACACATTTCGTATTTCAAGACTTCCCTCCGCCCATCATTAATTGGGAGATCTGTCATAAATGGTAATTTTAACCACAATAATGGGGGAAGGATAGTTTTAATATAGGAATCCAATAATTTAAAAATAGATGGAATACAATCAAGTGACTAATTATTAAATTATCATATGTACTTAAAATAAAGTAAACCCTTAAAATGTAACCTCAATTATAGAGGAATAGAATTACTCCACTCTAATGGTCTTGAAGAAATGAATCTCACCCATTGACATTGCAAAACCTTGATGTCTACTCATGGATTCATCACCTTTGAATTTAAAATATTTTTTAAAACACCGTAAGATCCTTTAAAAAAATATACCCCTTTAGTGGGTGAGTTTTTCAACTTATGCTCAATATTGATCAAGAATATTATTACACTTATAAATGAAATTAATATATTCAATGAAATCATAAATTTTTTGTTATGATATATTATGATAAAATCATTAAGAACCCACAAAAACTTATTTTCATTGAAAATTATACCAAATAGCTTTATGTAGATCTACAATTATGTCTAAGAATTTCCTACATTAAAATCGATAATGATATTATCAGTTGTAAAATATAATATTAAAGATATGTATCTTCACAAAAAATTACATGACTTATATTATATAAATATCCAAACAATAAAATGTATATTTTAAAAAAAATTGTTCTCTCTAATGTTATTCACCATGTTATATGAATTTTGAAATTATTTTTAAATCTTATCAGTTAATAATCACTCTATTTGGTTAGTAAATATATTATTAAATCATATCTCACAGTTTTCATGATCTACTATCAAAATATGTATTATCTACATACATTTGGTAAATACACTCATTATATATTTTTTGTATTTCTAAGCCCATTTAAACAATGATTTAATAACTCTATCGAATCTTGGAATGGTTTTAAAAAAATATTGACCATTCATTTCTCACTAATGAAAATCCAAATATATGTTTGTAACCCATTGTAGATGATTAATAATAATATTGAATTATTTAAAAAAACTATAACAACAAGAATAACAAAAAGAATTTTTTGAACATTAATAATGAATTAAATATTTTTTCTTGAGTTTAGTAATAAAATTATTTATCAAATTCATAAATCTAATGTACACATTTCATATTTTAATAATTTACATAAATAAAAAATATACAAAACATGTTTTAATGATTTTTAAAGTTTTTATTGTCCTTATATGTTAATCACTTGCAAATGAGGAAAAAACATGGTATCCCCTAATCCATAAAACCCCACATTAAGAAGACATTAAAATATATAATATACTATATAAGATGGATTATATTTGAGAAAAAACCTCAATTTTGTGACCCTATATTATTCTGATGATGATAAAACCAAGGGATGATGAGAGGTCTCCATGTTATTGAAAGGAGGGTAAGCCATCTATGTGTTCCTCTAAGGAAAAGTTGGCTGGACATGCCAATACATATGAAAGGATAAAATAGACAAAATATGACCACAATAATTTTATTTTAGTTTCAATGTGAATATATGTAGTGTACTTCATGTTTTTGAACATCACAGAAATTAAAAAAATGGAACCCAAAACATGAAACAATGACATGGGAAGAGTAGAAAATAACATTAATTGGATTCTAGAATTTATTATTCTAATAGAACTTATAAGAGTTTCACCGATAGAAGAGGAGTTCCGTGAGATAATGATAATCGTGAGTGATTGTGTCAAGATTTGGGTTTTTTTTAAAATAGATCAGGGATACTATTAAATGTGAATTAAGATAATAACTAACAAATAACCCTTTATTCAAATGTTAATTTATAAGAACTAAAAAAATGAATATTTATCAGTGATTTTATATTATAGATAAATCTAAAAAAAAATTTGCGCTATTAAATTGATGATAAATATATTTTAAGAGAAATTTTTTTAAAGGAATAAAGTTTAGTAATTATAATTATTTAAATAAATTTAAAAACTTTTTCTAATTATTTATATAAATTTAATATACTATTATAATAATTTAAATATATATAAGCAGTTATTTATAATTATCTAAGTACATATTTAAATAATAATAATTAGGTATTTATAATAATTTTAAATATTTTAAATGTACATTTTGTGATTTAGTTTTCTATAAATATTTATTTCTAAATAAGAATTTAAAAATGTTAACGGATATAAAATCTTAAGTTTAGGTATTACAAAAATTATTGAAATTGAATAATTAAAATTGAAAACAATTAAAAAATATTCATATATATATATAAATGTTTTCTTATTTAGATATATGTTATTAAAGAAATATGCACATATAAATTTATTGAAGTGGATGAAAACATATTTAAAATATAAAAAACATAGTAAATAGATATAGATAAATATGATCAAAATAAAAAAATTAAAAAATAAATAACCATAAAAATGAATACCATTAATGTATTATTAAAAAAATTTCATTGACTAAAAATATATATTAAATTTTTCATGTTATAATGAAATTTTAAAATATAATTAAATTTGAATAAATTACATAAATATTAGGTGTATTTTTTTTATATAGAGCATTAATATATTTGTGTGTGCGTATTTTTATACAAATTTATTAACACTCATGAACATATATATATATATATATGTATGTATGTATATAATAATTGAAACACATGACATTTGATATAGGATAAGTTGAATAAATCACCATTAAAATGAATATGACAATAGTATGTTTGTAAGTATCATTATATATGTATTATTCTTATTCATTTTATAGATGTATATTTTATATATACTATTTATTAATATTTATTGTAAATATATATATTTATATTATATTTAGTCAATTTTTAATAATTATTTAATTTATAAAATATTTCGTATTTTTCTTAATTTCTTATTTTACTTCTATTTCATTAATATTAAATTTTATTAAGGACATTTATCAAGAAGTAAAAAAACTGATAAAGGGAAACATATACCTACACTAAAAATTCATTAATAATGGTTATATTTTACCATAGATAAAAAAGTGATGAAAACAGGATTCGTTTATCAAGGATAATTTAATAACTGAAAAAGATGAGAATTTTAAGTGAATTCGTATAATGCTGATAAATACTATCTTTTTTATAGGTGGGTTTTGTAGTAGTGACACTAACTTCTCTAGAATTTTTGTGAACTCCCTATTTGACACATATACATTCCCACAAGATTGTGGGTTGTATGTGGTACATGTCATATGTGAGCATCAATAATTATCAATTAAACTTTTGAACTGTTATTTTATTAATAAATTAATAATAAAAGTGATAACTTATCAAGCCACATCAATCCTAGTTAAAATATTATTCTTGATAAACAGCATCGTAGTTGCAGTAAAATTGTGGGGATGATCCCCAACCTCAACCCATTTGGCACACAGTCCATAACAATAAAAATGTACCCCTTCCTATAGAAGGATTGAAATGGTAGCATAAAATCAAAGAAAATTAATACAATAAAATAATCCCCCAAAATTTATTTTGAGGAAACTCATTCCTTCTTTAAACATTACATAGAAATTGAAACATTTCAAAGCCATTCACAAAACATCCACTGCATTTGATCAAAGATGGATATTTCAAACTAGAATGCAGAACCTTGTGAGCTATCGTCTACCCCCTTGGTGGACACCACAAGGAAATTAATGGTATCTCTCATGTATGGGAAACATTTCAGACAAAACAAAAAATTTCCTCAAAATTCCATCATTACACAACCTAAAATAAATAAGGCCATCCTAGATATTATTTTTAAGTCCATAAATAATGATTTTAAATTGGTTCCATTGAGTTTCTTTGGAATGATACATATTTAAAGATAATTGGTAGTTTTTTCAAACTAAGACTACTCCCACACATAAGGTGAAAATATTTGATCAACATGGACTGACATTTTTATCTCACATTGTTCTTAAATTTGGGTATTGGGATGCCTATATTTTTGTCTAAAACAAGATTATAAGTCCCTCATTTTCATGAATAAGAAAATATAATTATTTAATCTAAATAGTCTACCTAATCATCCACGGTTTTTAATCCATTATAGTAAGGAAGCACTTAAGGGATGCATGATCTCTGAAAAAGATAACTTTGGAGACAATTATATATGGTATGAATTTATACTAATAAATCGTAAAAAAATATAGCTCTATTTCATTGGTGAAAAAATTTCATTATGAATCATCCAATATATTGTTGGAATAATATATGAAATAAATCTTTATATCCTTCTTATGACCCAAAATATCACCTACCCATAAATCACTTGCATCACACATTACATCAAATGAGATGTTCCAATCAGGAGAAATAATCACTAGTGAGTTTTTTAGATTCACCTCATGAAGATTAAAGTAATCCATGTAGTTATCATTGAAAATGGGGTTTCCATAACCAGTAGAGAGAACATGAGTCTAGTTATTTTGGAAAGTACTTTAATGAACCTCTTATAGAACACATCATGACCCAAAAATGAATGAACCCATTGGAAATTTAAGTCAAGGAAAACATTAGGATAACCTAAACCATGAAATTATCATCCCCAATTACCTTATTAGAATAATTATGACCTAAAAATTGCCCTTAGTTTCCATGAATTGAAACATTTCCAAGTGTAGAATCAAATTTTACTACAAAAAACACTATAGAAAAAATTCAAAATTTTCCCAACCGTTCTAAAAAATACTTCAAAATACATAAAATAAAACAATGAAAACATCAATTATCCTTTAAATAATATTAGATAAAATGGATATAAGTCATATCTAAAAAACTTTTGGTGCACTAAATAAGATAAATGGAATCCTATTGTAGGAAAATGTACCAAATAAACAACTTAAGTTGGTTTTCCCTTGATCCTCCTATGAAATTGATATATGTTTATAACCATAGTAACCATTAAGAATAAAATAATTTCATTTCACCCTCTCCATAATTTTGTCCAGTAATTTCATGGGAAGGTGTTCATTTATTATGGAATAATTGATTTTCTTATAATCTATGCAAACCCACAATTTGTTTAATGCTCATTTATGGATTTTATCATTCCTCTCATTTTCAACTACAATCACAAAACTATTTGTGGGGAGAACATCAAGAGGGCCTATTGAGATTTATAAAAAATATCTTATACCATCTATAAGGAACATGATCACTTATTATATCACTACATCCTTAATTTTTCAATTGATTCTTATGTGGGATTCCACTCCAGGTAAAAACTAATGTTCCATGGGAATTTTGTGCTTCAAAAAGGATGAAAATACCTATTTTTTCATCAATTTTAATCTACTGATATACTTCTACATCCTAAAAACTCTTTTTAGTGTTTTATAATTAGATACCACCATTTTTTATGAAATGATCAACAATATTTTGGATCTCTATGTTATAGACAAAATCTCATATTATAGGGGACTGGTTGAGCTCAATAATGTGTGTTGATTAGCTTGAGGGAAGACACTTAGATATGGGTGGGATTTGGTCCTCACAATACCTCTTGTGCAATGAATTATATATGGATTCCTCCTCATCCCTTATACTTCCAAAAAAATTAATCCCTCTTAGACTCTTCTCTATAAGAATGAATGTGATCAATAGAAAAATAAACCAGATGCTCAAAAAACTCTCCCTCAAAATCATCTACAGACTATCTCTCCTTACTAGGAATGATCCTCAGGAAAGTGGATATATGGATCTCAAGTTTACTATTTATCTCTTCTAGAATATTGAAAATCTCATATTCATCCTCATCAACAATACACTAATTTACAAAAAATATTCATTAGGAAAGATTTCTTGGGTGGTTTCATTAATCTTATAAAACACAATAATTTTTCATTTTATTCTCACTTATGTTTAAAATCAATTGTTCATTTGAAAAATCTATCACATATCATAAAATATACAGGAATAATCTAACATAGATGATAGGGACCTCTCGGTCACACCCCACATTGATTATGAGTAAGTAAATAGGTAGAATGATTCTACCTACTCCTATTAAAAGTTTATCAACTCTACCTAGTGGGTGTGTATTGGATATATCTGTAAGCTATAAAACAAAAGTGGTTGGATGGGGAACTCCTGGTCTCAAGTGATCAAAAAGGGAAGTTGGGATAATATTAATGATGGAAACACATTCACATAGACAATTTAACTTAACCTCTATATCCCCAATGCTGCAGGGGATGATAAACATCCATGTTCTTAGAGAATAAGAGTTATTTTATTCTGGAACACTTCACTACACGTATTTATTAGACTATATGTCGTAATTTCATCGGGGATCATTTTGTCTCCAAATATTTTCGTGATTGATTTTAAATATTATGGTATTTTAATTTGAACATCAAGGAATGGAATGTCTATATTAATCATCTTAACAACTTTTATAAATTTTTGTGGTTGGGAATCATGCGTTTATTTTTTTATTCATTGTTTGAAATGAATTATATAACAAATTTTTTAAAAAATTCACGAAATCTCTATATCTTCTCTTTCATGATATTCCATGTTTTTATTGTCAATATTTTTCTTGAAATTTTCATTGTATTTTATGATAGAAAAACATGATCTGGAGGGTTTCTAGTGCTATTTTCTTGATTTCTGATTTCATCATTTCCACCTTTAAATTTTTAGATTCATCATGGTTTTAATTTTCATCCATTTGTGAAACATTATTAGGTTATTGGTGTGTCTAAAGACTGATTTTAATTTTTATATCAATTGTAGTTGTTCTAGGTTGTCTTTATAAGTATTGGGTAGTTTTCCCCAATCTCTATTTCCCATATACCTAGACAATTGGACCACTTGAATTTCAAGATTTTTCATTATATCATCCATTTAAATTTAAGATAACATTTTTGGTATTATATTTATATAAAATCCAATAAAATGTTGGAACATTTCCATAAAATCATCTTGTGAATTGTTAGAAACAAACTTAGTTGCGGTTAGGTTTGGAATTGCTGCATAGGAGGCATCTTGATTCTGATTGTTAGCTTCTGTAATTTCTTCCATTTTTATTTTTTCATTGTTCTTTTTTCAATTACTTGAAGTGTTATTTCAATTTCTAGAATTATATATTTGATTTTATCGGATTTTTAACTATTGGGAATATATTAGTTGATTCAAAATTTTATTATATTTTAAGGGATTATTATTTATTTTTTAAAAATATTTTAACATTCAATATTGTTTAAAAAAAATTATATGTATATTTATTAATTTTTTTATTTGTGATTTTTTTGGTTTATATTTTTTATTTTAATTTATTTTGTCTAGTTTTTTATATTAATCCCAATGGCCCTTCCTAGTAATAGTGGAAACATTTGACGTCATATTTTATTGAGCACAAGAAAATTTTAATTTATAAAACATTCTAAATATATAGTAAAATGGTAAGACATGGTCCCCCTAAGGTGAAGAACTGAATTTGTGCATAATGACCAACGAAATGTAAAACATGTCAAAAATTAAATCGCACACAAAAATATAAATATATGGTGATAGTGGTAAAAGTGTGTAATGAATAGAGGTTTTTGTGTGAGGAAGTTAATATTTGAGAAGGATGAATAATCAAATACACAAGGTACATGGAATGTGAAATGTTGTAGAAATATATTCAGATTCACCAATAGATGGGAAGGGGGAAATCAACCGGCCAACTTCAATAATATTTTAACCTTGTTCATGGACATAAAATTATCACTTTTGGATCTGATTAATTATTGTTGAACCAATTTTTAATTTGTCCAACCTATGATTCTTTGACTCATATAGTTTTTAATCTATAAAAAAATTTCATAATCATGTTGTGAAATTAGAAAACACTAAGTTCATATTATAATTTGAACTCATTGTTCTTATATCTCAGGATATTGATTCATTTTTAAATGAAATCCCTATATTCAAAACAATTAAAAATTAAATTCGATAAAGAATAGTTTTCGAATTAAATTTTTTTATTAAAATGATTGTTCATATAGTGAAAGAGATAGAGAATTTGGAAATCTAGAAAAATATAATGCATGAACTATGAGAAAATATTATACAGCCATCCATCCTATTCATTTGTGGGAGATTAGATAAATATCATAATTGTAATAAATAGAATAGAGAATATTTCAACAAATGAGTTCAAACTGATTAACATTATAGAAAAACAGATCAAGGGATAAAGGTGTTTGTCTCCCTACCTGATCTCCATAGATTCTCTAAATGCATGATTTATATGCTTTGATTTCCTCCACATACTAATCGATAAAGATGATGAGGTACTCGTGATATCCCACCATAGGAATCATGATGTTTAAATTCTCTAGTGTAGTCATGCTCTGATCTCCTACTACTATATGTGGATGTCTTGAAGTATTGAATGGTCTCCCCCCAAGTAGTGGTTAAGTTAGTTAGGTGAAGTACTATATGTCTGATGATGCAGATGTGGAGAGATGAGTTATTCCAGTATCCCTGACTACTTGTGGAAGTCTCTTGATTTACTTGATCGTGAATCACCCTATATAAGATGGTTCTGGATTTTTCGGGTGCACACCTCTTACTTGTCCCTCTTCTATAGCCTTCATATGACGACGTCACCATGAAATATGATCCCTTACTACCATCTAAATTTTAATACCCTAATATAATTAAACTCCCCACCACATTTTTTTCATTACCCATGTAAAAATAAAAATAAATAATACATAATAAAAATAACATACATGACTAAAAAAATTATTAACAACTTTTTATGAAAATATTAGTTAATATGATAAAATATAAAAAAATAATTATTTTTAATTATAAAAACATATGAATTTATATATAATATTATATTTACATAAATATCATTATTATAGAGATATTTTATTGATTAAATTAATTAATATTTATTTCTATGATATTATTATAATATAAATTAAATTAAAATAAGATAAATGGAATAAAAATTAGAAAAAATAAAAGTACGAAGAATGATAGGGGGTCTAGTTCTCTACAAGAGAGTAAAACATGGTGAAGTCATTATGGTGGGGAGATAAAAGAATGGAAGGTGGTGAGGGTCCACATGGAAGATGAGGTAAAAATCAGTTGTTGTGATAATAGTACATGGCTAGTGAAACTCTTAAAGGAGGATCAAGTTTGGAATCCAGATAAGGATTCAATATGGTATCTCAATGGTTTAGATCCAGTCATGGATTATGCATTCACATCATAGTTTAATTCAGTGTCTTCTCAAATAAGACAATGCAGACGTGGGATAAGAGCATCATCGGCGGGTGGTTCGGATCCATGAATGGGTTTGGTTTTATGAAAGGTGTGGTATTCTTCAATATCGGACTAGATATGAAGGTTGTGGTGATTGTTTTTAAAATTATTTTTAAATCATGAAACACCATAATTTTTTAGTTCTCTATTGTGGTTTTAAGTCTTTTTGATGATGTTGGTTGAATTCATTCTTCTTATGTTAGATGAAATATGATTTATCTCTTCATTTATTTTATTGTAGAAATAGGGTTTTAATGCTTTTGTTTATTTTTTCTCTAGAGGTGAAAAGGTTGAAGGTGGAGGTTTTATAAATCATGAGATGGTATTAGATAACTTTGACTAGGATGCACTATCAGTGAATCAGTGGTGATAGGGAGCCACTGCCAGGGGAAGGGTCTGGCCATTTGAGGGCCTAAGCAGAGGGGATGGTAGCGAGTCTGGGACTAACCACTGGTGTGAATGATTCATAGTCAGCTGAGGGTTGGTGGTGAGTAGTGAGATACAACCATGAATACATGGAAGTGTGTGGTTAGAGGATATGGAGTCCAAGTGAGTGATAGTAGTGGTGGTGACTCACTCATCCACCACTGGGAGGTTATGAATGTGACTCATTGAGACAACTCATGTATGTTTGGTGGAATGTGAGATGAAAAAATATACAATCCATAATAAAAATTGTTAAAAATTAAATAAATATATTCATTCAAGAAATAAAATATAAATTAAATTACAAAACAACTAAATTAAAAAAAATTAATTCAGTAAATTTTTAAAAAATTAAATTTATATTCAAATATTAAAAATTTCATTTTTTATTTTTTTCATATAACATAACCAATATCATATATAAATTTGGGTTATTAAATTAATTTACTTATTAATTAATTAATTAAAATAATTAATGAAAAAATGAAATTAAATTAAAACTAATTATTAAAAATAATTAATAATGTGAAATAAATTATTAACTGTAATTTAGTCATGTAGTTAATCATATATGTAAGTATAAAGTTATTTACAAATGAATTAAATAATTTAAGGAATTAATAAAATAAATATTTTAAAAAACAAAAAAAAATTATGTATGAATGAAAAAATGAAAAGTGAAATTAAAAATAAAATAATATAACAAAAAATAGAATTTAAAGAATATGAAATTATTTGATTTTAAAATTATTTAAAAAATAATAATTGAAAATATTAATTTTGTCATGATAACTATTAGTTTAACACTTCTGTAAAATATTAACAATAGTTGGTATTGATTTTAATAACAAAATAATTTTTTTAAATTTCAAATACTCACTATATAATAACATGATGTGAAAAATTATTTTAAATTTTATCCACATCAGCTTCTAATTATGTGTTCAGTGGTGGTTGGGGGGAATATAGTGAATTTCATATCAATCCACTCTCAAGTTAGCAGAGTCCCTCATGGTTGAATACATATAATGTTATGTCATCCAGAAGAGACATATCTATAAGATATGAATATGTCAACTATTTATTTTTCATAGTCATGTCCATTATATAGGACATAAATAAATCACTTTTTGAGAAAGAACCATCAATAAAATGGTACATAGGGTCTCTACGAAATTTTGAAGAGAATTTCAGTTAATATATGAAGGTCCAATCAGTAGGGAATAATCCTTTTAGGAAATCATGTAAAAATATTATCATTATCTATATTAGGCTCCTGTAAAAATGTGATAAATCTGGGAAGTCACTATTGGAACATCTTCAACAAAAATCCAAGAACAATCCCAGTGCATTGGTCTAGGGGTATTTTATCGTATTTTCCACAACCAAAAACTCAAGTGTAATTCATTCCCCATAAAACGAATGTGGATATAGTGATAAATAAAACACATCCCATGAAATGTTGTTAGGGTAGTTTTTTTAATTAATACTCTCACCAGTAATAATGTTTGTGTTCACTAAAAAGGGATATATATTTTAGGTGATTATCTGGAATTTATACCAATGTGTGACACATAGCACCAATATGGTTGCACTAAAAAGTGTCTTAAATATATTCTTAGTGGTTGAACTAAAAATTAAATTCTATGGATAGTATATTTGAGGAAATATTAACCCTCAAAGGGGTAAAAATCGCAAATAGAATTATAAGAAATGTAGTATCATAATTTTATATTTTACATATATCAATTAATATTTTAGTGGTAGTTCAACATCAAAAGATTCACAATACGGAAATGGAATTTTTATAGCCATACAATATTTCTTTTTTAATTCCATTAATACCAATATGAAAGATTATAATACTTATCTTTTGTGGAATAATGACATTGTGAATGATTAATATGGAACAAACATTAAGATAGATGATGTGGAGTGTGTATGTACCCTAAACAATAGGATGTCACAATTTATTTTACCCCTATAGATGCACATTCCACCTTCATGAATTGTATCAACATGGAATAGTGAAAATGGGTAGCATCATACAATTCTCATAATGAGAGGGATGATGTAAATTTTATTGAGTACTATTTTTTATTATATAAGTATTAGATAAAAGATTATAGAGAGAATAAAACTGATCTGGTATGGAATTATATACATTTTAAATAAACTTTTATTTTGGTAACTAATGTATCCCATCCCATTACATCTACATATCAAAATTTTCACCATAAAAGAGTAAAATTGGGATCATGTCACCATATAAATTCGGAACATATTCAATCACTGGAAATGTCTCCAATAGTTATGGAATATCATAATCTTCCACTTTTGAAACATTAGACTTCATCACATGAAAAAATTGGACCCTCAAAGATCATTTAACAATATTATATATAATAAATAATTTCTTATTAGTCATTAATGGTGGTCCATTATATAGCTTTACCTCACTATACAATCAAATTAAGTTTTCCTCTATATTTAGGCCCTTGTCACTTGGATATATTCCATTTAAGGGAGGAATGACTTAATATATATAGAGAGAAATACATATACTAAATCAGTGTATGGGACCCTTCATCATCCCTATTGTAGGTTATCCAATTTCCAAAACGTTAATGGTACTGGTGATCTTGAAAAAAATTTGTCGCTTTCTATATCCTCTGTTGAAACCATAGTTTGAATTAATGGCTATTAAGAAGTATCCATTAATATGTGTTCTTCAAAAACACTATATGTTTTTAAAATTATATGTTTTAGTAACCTCATGTACTTGAAATCAGGATTTTGTTAATACTTTCATTCATTGTTTTAGTTGTAACTTAGTTCCATGTTGAATAAGGAATTTATCATTGAAAATAAAAAATATAATGATATTGATAGGGTCTAGGATTTAATTTATAGATTCATTTTCCTATCTTATTATTTATATATTAAGAACCTATAAGTGATTCTGGTAGTATTTTTCATAACGAATCCCAACATTTATATTAGAACACATTTCATCCATTTAAAATTTAGAAGATGATTTAGAGAATTTGTTTCCAAATAATAGTAGATGGATAATGGGATACAATATAATGGGACTAATATATGACTGAGGAAGGCTATATTGAAAAGAATTTATGATAAATAAGAAAAATACTACGATAATATATTAATTTTGATGCAAAACCAAAAACCAACACCTTCCTAATATAATGTGACACCTCCCCATAAGCGAGCGCAAAATTAGAAAATCATAAATATGGGTGGATGAAATATGAGTTATATCCACATATTGATGATTGAAAGAATATGAATTAAGATTTTATTATGAAGAAGATTTTTTATATTTTGTATAATCCTTGGAAAATAATCTTCCAAAAAAACCTAGAATCATGAATGTAAAGAATGATGATATTAATGACAGCTGATATTATTTCCCATAACATTTTATGATGGGCATAATATTCAAGAATTATTTGATATCAAAGATGTAATTCATATTATTTTTGTTTATTGATAGTTGAAATTCTGAATACCCATGAACAAATGGATTTTATATCCACCATATTACTAGAGGAGGAGGGAGCATGTGGTCGAGTCCTGTCACGAAATTCATAGATATTTGATTGTTGGATTGAATAGAAATAAATTTATTAATATCATATTATACATAGGGTGACATTGAATCAAATTATTGTAGAACCAATTCCCAAAATAATAAATAAAACACCTTATTTTACACATTAGTAATCCAATAAAAAACAAGATCTGTAGAAGTGGGATAAGGGATGGGAAGTAGAATAGAATCCCTAACCATTCCATAAGCAAGATCAAGAACAAAAAGTTATTAAGCCCTTAAATGTGTAATCATGAGAAATGAACCTCTAAATGGTTCTTTGAGAACCGCCTCACCAAAATTAACCTTATTGGATAAAGAATCATTATATGATGAAGTCAATTTAATGAATTTTACTGACCCCTTTTCTGATAGAGAAATGAATATTTATATGAGTCTCAGTTCCCCATTGATAATATGTAAATATTATTATTATCAAGATGGTGTATAAGACTATAGGGATGTGGGTGAAGAGATCATGATAGAATATGTCCAGAAATTAGAGTTCCCAAATAGTCCATATATATGAAAATGTATTCCAATTAGTGCTTTAGTAGGCTCAACAGAAGCATCAATCGACCCCTAAATAATCTTTAGATGAGTTTATCCAAGTTATAATAGAATAAATATTAGAAAATTTAGCTATATTATATCATTATATAAATCAACTGAATCAACATTAGTAGTTATACCCATGAGATGATGCATCACCTTTTGTCTGAAATATTCCATTGGCACAACATGAATCAAATTCTAGGTCTCAACCCAAAAAACAACTCCCCACAAATACTCATAAGACATAATATCAGAAATAAATTATTCAGAAGTAGTTTTCCATTACCACTACTGTACTCTATATTTTGAATACCTATTTTCCATAATATTACATTAAACTAGAAATTTTCAATGAAATTTATTAACCTTGGTAATTCAAGGATGTGTTTTTAACATTAGAGTTGTAATTTACTTAGAATGGCCATGATATTTTTATAATTTTCTTGAATCTAGTAACTGAGAGCTAGTATATACATTATTAAAATGGATCTATATGCAAAGTATCATACAAATAAAACCCATACATTGCAAGTGGAAATTTATACATAATATCCATTTTCTATAATAAAAATAATTAAAATAAAACATGGTATATTGTCATTATAAATATCAAATATTTATTCTTTACCACACCATTTTCAATAATATTTCTTAATCACTAGGAAAATCAATTTAAAACATGGGATAAAAAATAACAAAAATTGGAATCAAATTATGGAAAACCAATTTCATTGTGAAAAACCCAAATATCCAAAATATGCATCTCTTTATCACATTATTAATTAATGATAAGTAAATTAACATTTTCTATAAGAATAAAATTTAAATTTATCATAAAGAAAAAATTCAAAATTTTAGATAAAATATGGATGAAACATGTTAGAATCTTCGGTTACCATTGGTGTATTAAACAAAACTACTGAAGGAATACATTTATAATAAGATTTGGATCATTACATTCAAGTAAACATCATAGGAACTCATTATTAACCAACATAATTAATACTTTAACAACCATTAAAATATATTCCCACTATATCATAGGAGAAACAAAATCAGTAAAGTCAGTCTCATATATGGAATTACCATACTGTCAACAACCATCTCTAGAGTAACGAATTTATTAGAGGTTATAACATAACCATCCATACATCATTAATCACAGATGGGAAAATATTTTTTTTAAATCCTAACCAAATTTCATCACATAAAATTTCCACGATCCATATCATAATCATAACACATGAATTTACTCATCATAAAAATATTCATAAGCAAACATCCTTTTCAAGTTTAAATAACATATATATAAGAATTATATTAAAATACCTAGAAATTATTTTATTTTAAAATAAAAATGAAATCATATAATGGAATCATAAAATAGTTATTTAATAATGTCATATGAAAAATATTCTTACTCCATATATTTTAATAAATATTCCTTCTATATTTTTTCCGAAATGTAATAAATAACCTCATTTGAAAAATGAAAAAAAATGTTTACATAAAAATGTTACATACCATGTAAAAAATTAGTAAAAATAATATTTAACTATAATACCATTATAATATAAACAATATTATAATCATTATCATAATATAATCATTTTTATATGAAATAGAAAGAGGTTTTCAAGGGAAGCATTAAAAAGATATTTGTTTGAATTAAAGTCTCTTACCTTTAAACTATCATAAAATAATAATAAAAACATTATTAAAATCGTTATAATAACACTTTCATTTTTATATGAATTGGAAAGAGGATTAGAAGGGAATAGTTAAAAAGATATTTGTTTGAAGGAAAGTCCCTTAACATTAATCAGAATCCACCTCAAATTTATTTATCTTAAGAAATGGTAAAATTAATTTAATTACTTATATTATTTATCAAAATTTTCATGTTATTATTAATTTTTATTCATTTATTAGTAGGTTACTTAGATAATAATTTAAAATCACATTAGGTGTTATGATGATATTCAACACATAAGTCTAAAATGAATTTGGTTGGTGGAAATTGTAAATAGAGATATTAATTATATTATATAAATAATAATATTCACTACATAATAATATTTTATGTATATAAATTTTACTTTTAAATCCATACATTAAATATAGTTATGAAAAATGAACTATGTTATAGGCATCCATATGGTGGGTTGTACATATGCATGAGTAAATATTTCATTTTTCAACAATCCTTATTGGATAAAAGTGTGTATTATTGTATCTTCTAAAATTATAATAATATCATGTATATCATATTTATTCTATATATGTACTTATATAAATCATCTATATGATATGGTTATTAAAATGTAATCACATCTTTTTGTGTAGGTGGTAGTGAAAAGAAACACATGAACAACGTTATTATTTTTATGTGTATGGAATGTATAACATACTATTAGTATCATATTGGGATATTAAGTCATTTAATATGAAAATTAATTAAATTAATTAAAAAAATACACTAGAACGTAATATTTTAATGCACTTGGAATCATGGAAAACAATCATCTAATTTGGAGAACTGTATTATATATTTCTTATAAAGATCTGCCATATTAGTACTCATACATAGAAACATTCTTTATAAAATGGGTAATATAAATATAAGAAAGGGTGAGCTCAGATTCATAGTAATGGTTATAAATGTATATTTTAATCATATAATTATATTAATACATAAAAATTATATGTAAATAGTAAAAAAATTATCCTACATATCAATGATCTGAATATCCCATTATGTGATAAGTCATAGATGTTCTTAACGAATCAATGAACACATCTCTATTACCATATCAAAAGACATTAAAATTAATAGAAAAATAAGCATATAAATAATTACCATGGTTTTCATGGCATAAAAGAAATACCTATATAACATAAAAAGTTATTTAATTTATATTCATTACTTCATGTTAAATCCATGTATTACTGAACTGAGTTTACTCTGATTCCAGTCCTATATTACAGAAACATGTTCACTTCCCCTCTAGTTCGATATATCTCATTATATATAAATCATTACCCAATTAATTTCATAGAGATATATGTCTAACCAATCACATAATTATGCCCCTACATATGTGTTCCAAAATAAAATAATTCATTAATCATATCAGAACTATTGAAATGAAATGGGTCTCATAATAGTTATTCAATTATAACATAACCATTGGAAGAGAAATATGTTTCATAGTTCTCATTCCATAACAATAATAAACCGACCATAAGATCAATATGGATTGTATAAAATGAATATAACCACAATTAAAGATAAAAAACATAAAAAAATATCATTGTAGATGGAAATTAATCTTGAAATATCACATGATAATAATTATTTAGTAAAATATTCATTATTATTAGAAAAAATTTTATTTTCTTAAAATTATTTAATATGTTAAAGGAAACCCTTTTATATGAACAAATACTTGTAATATATTAAGGGAATCTATAATTTATTAAGTCATAATGAAAGTGTAAACATATATCATGTTATATAAGGCAAAAAACTTTCCACATATACTTCTTCTAGAAAAGTTAAAATGTACCTTGTTATGAAAATGAGAAAAATATTCTTTTCAAAACTATAGTTAAAAATAAAATCATTATAAAAAATGAAATTAAAAATTTTATAATAATAAAATAATAATTTTGAAAAAAATTTCAATAAACATCGACATAGAAGATAAATATTCACCAGAAGATATGTACATACAAAAAAAATAGAATAATAATGAGAATGTGAAATTTTCCCTTGCAAATTTAATAATCAAGAAAATAATATCCCTCCTGAAATAAAAAAATTATATAGAAATTAAAATACTATAATATTAAGAATAATATTTATAAAATACATTCATGTTTATTATATACCCCACAGTATTGAAACAAGTATTGTATAAGACATGCATCCCACATAAATATAAGTGATACAAAAAATGCTTACCATAAGTCTTCACATCCTTCATATATATTCAAAACCCATTTATAATAAATATAGGTACATTATACAATAAACATAGTACCATATAAATATATATAGTTCAATATATTATTTAGATATGACTATATATTAGACACTTATTAATAATTGAATGTTAAATTTATGTGTTCGGTAACAACCAATTTTTATTTCATTCATGTTTTGAAATTTTATTAATGGTCCTCATGCATAGATCATGATTTAATAATATAAATATTTATATTTATGATATAAGTATCATTTATATATATATATATATATTCAGTATATATTTGTTGATAGTGATTCATAATATTTATAGATAAGAGATAAAATATAAGATTCATGAAGATGGTAGGTCATACGTACGCATGAACTCCATTATCATTTTTTAACATGTAAATTTAAAGAAATTATATGATATATTACTATTAAATAATAATTTTTATGTTATATATATAATATATATTCATAAAATTAATCCTTATTATAATCCATGTGAAATAATGATAAAAAACGAATCATATTGCATCATAGAGATGGAAATACACACATACACCCAAAAGACGTGATCATTTTTTAAATGATTTGGAATTTAAAAGGGTTACATGATATTTTCATTAAATAAGTTTAATTAACTCAAAAATATTATATATAACATTAAACTAATCATAATTTAAACTCAAAAAATGTGGTGATGGAAAATGATTTGTATCTATATGTCGAGACATTAAGCTAGACGTGCATAGAAGAAATATTTTAATTTATTCTATGATAGGAAATCGGTTTTATAGTGGTGTTAATGATCATAATTAGGTTTTTTAATTTTTAATATTTCGACATTATTTTTAATGATATATATCATAGATTTAATGGAGGTATATAAAAGTTAACAAAGATATTTATTGGTTGGATCGATTATATCTTATTCGAAATGGAACCTTCTTATTTTCTCAAATTGACTATATATTTGGAGTTTAAGAAATAACATAGCCTATATAATATTACTATGGTAGTTTATTAAATAAGTTGAAAAGCATTTTTTTGATCTAGATGGCTCACAGTGATGTGTATAATTGAGGTAGGATGTTCCCTTTTATAATTTTCGTATGTGATCTTTTGGATCTTTAAAAAATAAATTTAAAAGAAATACAATATCAATCATAATTCCTCAAAATTAAAATTTATTAGAATATATGGTGAGATAAGGTTTTAATATAATATACAATTATAATAGTGACAAGTTTTTGTATTATGTTTTACCTTATAAATTTGATTAAGCTTTAGTTAGCATAATTAAATTTTGACTAAAGTATCAACATTTCGAATATTAATATGTTGTAAGCTTCAAATATGTCATTTGAATGTTATCAGAAAAGAATAATTTATAAAATTTTAGGCTATATTATAATTATATTTTATTTTTAAAGTTATCATTTTGATATTTATATAATTTATTAAAATATTATATTAATAAAATATTATTAGTAAAAATTTTGGGAATATTATTTACATGTACATTTAAAAGTATCCAGATAACATTTGATCCAAAAAAATATATATTTTTATATCCCTAATTTGACATGGTCATCTAGAATGTTTGTTTATCACATTAATAATCACAAATTATAATAAGTTAAATATTTTTAGAAACATGTATTTTATATTTACATTATTTAAATAATTAACAAATCCATGTAATGAAATTATTTAATATACATATATCTATTCTAATAATTAAAATTAAAACACCTCCATTAAGAAAAATATTATATATTTAATGAATCTATTTATATTTGAATATATTTTTTGGGATACTCTATATTAGAAAATGTATACTTTGGAAACATGGAATGCGACATCTTTAAATTTTTTTTAAATATGATTATATAAATCCATAATATTATCTAAGTGAACTAAAAAGTAAAAATTAAATTTATATCATGAAAAAAATTTGACTATATTTAAAATTTATAGTTCATAAAATAACATTGTCCACATGTGGATACATAAATGAGATAAAATACAAAGAGAATGATATTTTTTGACATTCATTGATTAAAAAATTATGGAAGTAATTTTTATTGAAATGAGTCCATTATATTTGGTTTGTTATAATATCATGTCTCTAAAATACATAAGTTTAATTTAAAAAATTTTGTTGGATATTTTAAAAATATATATCATTAACATTATCCTAATAGAGTGATATGTTTATTTTTTGGTATAAAACATTATTGTTCGCATTAAAATAAGTTTGTTGAAAAAACATTTCCTTTTATTATATAAATATTTTTTATGTTAGATTATTATAAAATGGTCAACTAGTTATATATAGATGTGTAATAAAAAAGACTAATTTTTGTTTAATCAAATTCATACATTCCATTCTAATGTATATGTTATAGATAATAAATTTTAATATTTTTATTTTAATAAAACAATGTTTCTTATAAACTCAGGGTTGTATGTAATACATGTTAAGTTGGTGTCACGTTTAATACAAGACAACGAACAAATAAAACTATTATAAAAAAATTACTTCATAAAAATTTCAAGGTTGTACATTTTACTTGACAAAAAATTAATTTATCCTATAAAATTAAACTCGATCATCAGTGGTTTAACACGTGAGTGTAAATTTCAAAAAATTCAAAAATGGATTTATGATTTCAAAAACCCCATTTAAAAAATTGGAAGTTTTATACATAACAGTTATCCAATTCAACACATAATTAGTACTACAAATAAGAGAACATATGTGGAATGTGAAATCATATACATGGAAGAGAAATATAACTATCAAGCTCTAATGGGGAGTGATAAAGGATATGGTTCGAAGAAATTTAATAATCAGAAATCAAAACTTCTATGATTATTTAATGAACCATTTCATTTATATCAATATAATGTATTGAACTCCATTTCACTAGAGTAAAATAATTTCCATGAGACTAAATACATAGATAATTTAATTATATTTAATGAGAACAATATATTCCTTTCATTGTGCCTTGATTAATTTCCACATCATCACTTATTCCATGAAATGAAGGTGAATTTATCATTACTAAAGCATCATATCTATATAAATATAGTTTATTACACCTATATTAACATCATAAAAAAAAGTTTAACAAATACTATCCCACAGGAAAAAATCATCGTATAGAGACATAATATATTAATATCAAAAACCTCTTCTAATTTTCATATTAAATAATTACATTATAGATCCTTACAGAAATTTATAAGAAAATACATTCATATATGGTAACTAATTATTATTATTCAACATATCATTAATATTTTAATCAAAATGATGTTGATTTTAATTGTCACACACCAGACATGTGAAAACATTTATTATGTATTCTCTTAATAAAAAATAATAATCTCAATTTACATAACACATTATCAAAAAAATAATGATTTTAGAATTTAACTCCTTCATAGTACCATAAATCCAAATATTCATTAAACCCAATCCACGATTTCATAAAAACATTTTTCATAATATCTTTTCAAAGGTTCGAAATAATATCCCAATTATTTTAACATAATATAAAATCATTTTTTCTCAATTTTAAAAAAAATAATCACATATTAAGGGTTATATTTCCATTAATTTTTGTGTTCTCCTAAAAAATGCCAACTCACAACCTCAATCAGTATTTAGGGTTACTAGTACCATTAAAAATATACATTAAAATACTTAAGGAATATTTTATTGGAAAAATCATCAGATCATTAATTATACCATCAAACCATAAAATTGTATTGATGACATTATTATTTATTTTCAATATATTAAAATTAAATAATTAAACTATATTCATAATCCTTTATCGATGCTTTATTTTTTTATTTCATAACACTTCTTTTTATCTCATATGTATTTTTTAGTATTTTTATCAAAAAAATATCACTCATACAACCTTTTTAGAGAGATTTCCACCTTTTGAATCTATATTCATTACACACATAAATTATACATTTAAAAAATCTAACTAAAATTGATTCCTTACGAATATAATTATCCTTGTCTATTATGTTACCAAAACAGTTCTCTTTGAAATTATTTTCATTGTGTCCTTATTTTCGAAATAAAGAATTTCTAAATCATTGGATTTATTTTCCTTGATGCCTCTAATAACATAATTAACCTGAGGAAAATTAAATTTTCATTCCTCTGGATCACCGTGACACTCCAACGTTATCTTATTATATGGGTCTGGAAATATATTAATGTTCTTTTTGTTGATCATAAAATGAGATTTATTATTATAAAAAATAAAAATGATTTTCCCATCGACTCTTGTGTCATTTTTTTGTCATGAGGTATATAATTTCATTATCAATAATCTTTTTCATTAACATGAATCATCTATATTCCAACTGTATTCTATAACCCAATAATAATATTGTGTTGAAAAATATACATAATTTTATAACCTCATTAACAAGGGAAATTAAATATAAAATTTCAATTTATGACACCTTATGTTTATCATAGTTAATTTATGATAATTTTAAAAAATTATTGATTATAACATATACATAGTATTTTTTATAGGGATCTTACATAGGATTTTTCATCCTAGGTTCCAATGGTTTACTAAAACATTTTTTGATACCAACTATAAAAACATAGGAATTATATATCGGGATATTACATCGTTTATGATTAATATTCATTAAATTGCACAATCACAAAAATGAGTACCATTAAAGTTTATTGCCTTATAAAAAATAGAAAAAATTATTATAATTTTGTGAAATATTTTCAACATCTCACATAATGATCTTCCCATTTAGTACTCATACTTAAAACCATTCCTTAAAACATGGGAAAATAGATCAAAATAAATAGTGATCTCAAAAAATTAATAAGGTTAAATAGAGATATATAAATGAAATCATAATAAATAATAAACTAAACAAAACATTTAAAAAATATGATATTCGTATCCAATATCATGATTTAATGACCTAAGATAAATCATTGGTGTTCAAAAAATAACCATAAATCAAGAGATCATAACAAAAGAGATGATATTGTAGCATACCAATAAGAATATAAAATAATTTCCATATTATTTAACGTTGACTTCCAAGACCATCATAACGAAAAATGTATATTACTGTATTGAATTAAATACTCCTTATAGAAATTTATTTTTGAACTATTTTTACTCTAATTACATTCTTTTATTACATAACCTAGTTCACCTATAATTCTAGTTATTTTTATATCGTGAGTTATAAATTTTTACCTGACGCATTGGAGAGAGATATAGGTCTCATATTTCATATAATAATAACTGAACATATGTGTTCTACATGGACATAAATCATTCATCATATCATAACCCATGAAATTAAATGTGTTTTTAACCATCATTCAATCATATCATAACCAATGTAAAACAATGGGTATCATAGTTATCATTCCATCAGAAACACAAAACAACCATAGGAATAATAGGGATAAATTCATTGGAAAATATCTTCATAAAAAAATAAGTAACACCAATAATGTAATTAGGTATGGAAATAAATATTTTGAGATAACTTAAATATAATTACTGAGTAAAATAATATTTATTATTTGAAAACATTTTATATTCATTAAATTTATTACAATTTTATAAGATATCAATTTATATGAAAATAACCATATAATATTGTTAGGGATTCATAAAGTCATTATGGATTTATGAAATCATAACATTTTTTCATGACATATAATATAAAAAATTCCTATCTAACTTTTTCTAGAAATGTGAAAAATTTTATTTTTAGGAAAAAGAAAAAAAGATTATGTTGAAACAATTTACTAACAAATCAAAAATTGGTAAAAATGAATTTTAAAAATTTTAGAATAATATGTACAAAATATTTTGGAAACAATTCTTAGGAAATATGATCATAGGTATTAAATATTCAATAATAAATTATCATATATAAATAATAATGAATAAGAATAAGATTATGAAGTTAACCCTGTCAAAATTATAATTTTTAGAATCATATGACCCATGAATGATGAATAATTATTTTGATATTAAAATAAAATATTATAAAATATATTACTAAGAAAATAAATTCATGGAATTTATACACTACATAGAATATAAAAAAAAGTATTATATAAGTCATGTGTCCCACATAAATAAATGTGAGACAAAAACACCTTACATTATGTATTATCTTAAATATTATACCTCAAAACCACCTATATAATAAATATTAGATTAATATAAAATTAAATAAACCATATACATATATATAATACCATATATTTTTTAATTATGAATTTATATTACTGTTTTATTAACAATTACATGTTCATGTTATGTTTTCGGTAGTATTTTCATTCTTTTTTATTCATGATTTGACTTATTATCCTTTGTCCTTAAACATAGATAATGATTTCATAATATCCAAATTTATATTCATGATATAGATACCATAAATATATTAAATAGATATTAATTCATAGTGATTCCGAAAATATTTTGATATAATATAAAATATATCATTCATGGAGATGATAGGTCGTATGTATAGAGTGATGTTGTAAATTTGTTTTCATATTTTTAGAAAAAAAATTATTCTTTGTAATCCTTATAGAATAATTATTCTATTATATATATCAAATATATTCATAAAATTCATCTTAATTACCATCAATTTGATATATAGATGAAAAAAATCACATAGCATCATAGAGATGGTAAGTTATACATCTGAAAAAGAAATATTATCATTTAAAAAAATGTTATACCATTAAAAGGTCAATATGATATTATAATTCAATAAGGGTAATTATAAAATAAAATTTTATATACAAACATTAAACCAATTATAATTCCCATTCGTAAAATATGGTGATGGAAAATGAATTTAACCTTTATGTATAGATGGTATGCCACAATTATAGACAATAATTAATTTTTTTCATATATTTAAGGAATGGGGATGTATACAAGACTATTCATAATGTTAATGACATATCATAATATTTGTGATTTTGAAGTTATTATTTTATGATATGTAACATAGATTTATTTAATTTATTGAAGCGTAGAAATAGAGAGTGATTAGTTAGATCGATAACCTCTTATCCAAAATGAGTCCTTTAGATGTTCTGTAATGATATACATATTTGGTTTGATTGAAGAACAAAACCTCAAAAATGTTTCTTGGGAAGTGGATATTAGAATGTCTTAGATTTTGGTCTCACTATAAGGCTCAATGTGATGGTATTAACCATGTTGGAGACTACCAGAGAGGGTATAATAAACACATAGATGAGAGGAATTACGCACTAAGAGAACAAATGAAAAAGATAATGATAAGACAGATACTAACCAAATCCTACTCAGAATACAATATAAATGAATGTTCACATGAAAATATCCAATGGAATTAATAAATAGTACAATTTAAAGGGAAACATGATGTACCAAAAGAAAAGGAAAGACGAAAGTGACCACAAAGCCCCAAAATCTAGAGAAACCCAAATCATTAAGTAACTATCCTAATTTCCATCCTTCTCTAACATTACTTAAATAAATTATATATACATAGGGTGTGTATTACAATATACTTAGTAGGATCCTCTCAGAAGCATCTCATGAACATGATAAATAAATAATGCTAAAGAAAAATCAACAAAAATTGAAACTAAATCATCACCTAAATAGTTATACTAAACTCCTAACCTCACCATGAATACTATCACCATGTATCGTATAAAATATTTCATAATATAATAATGAAAATAAATTTTACCCTACTATCATGTCCCCACTGGTTTATGTTCTCACCAAAATGGTATGTCCTAATTATATCTCTCTAAAACAAGTAGCTAGAAGACCCCATGAGGAATCACTACCATGTGCACCTCATGTATCACACCACAACGTCCACACAATGAAATTGAAGCATGTAGATTATTGGATCCCCCAAAACGAATATAATATGTATCATTCATCGTGAATAATACCTCAATTCATCACATCCAATACATTAACTAAGGATCATCAAGCAATCATAGACTAGACACGTTATACATATAATAGTCATTAGGAAACTATATCCACA
The DNA here is from genome assembly GCA_963277665.1 of Viscum album. Taxonomy (NCBI): domain Eukaryota; kingdom Viridiplantae; phylum Streptophyta; class Magnoliopsida; order Santalales; family Viscaceae; genus Viscum; species Viscum album. The sequence continues at coordinate 1,874,233,503 of OY728142.1, read as the reverse complement.
ATAGTTGTCTATGAAATAACCACAATTTATTACATCCCTATAAAAACATATATTGGTAAAACTAACCATCATGAATAAAATCACATGTAACTACTAAGGGAAGAGTGTTGAGAAATGGGTATAGTCTTCCATCGATCCTCTCACCAAGATGTTGCAGAAAACACCACCCCAAGGCTTAGAATCCCTGGGGAGGTATTTTTCATAACTGACATGGTAGAGTAGTGTATAGAAAAAAAATTTACATCATATAATATATTTCACAAAAAAACTATATGAAAAACGTATTTTCATACCAAACTGTATCTAAAGTCTCTCAAACTCCCATATGCTACTGCTAAAACTATACATCCTATAAGTACATAACAATTTGAGGTGTAATATTAAGTTAATTTATTTATTTCAAATGGTTGAAAATTACCTCAATTAATTGTTTAAAATTAATTAAACATTAAAACAATTCACATTACATTTCATTAGAATCCCAAAAAAATTTATTCCCTATGTGCATCAGTAAACGGAGTCCACTGCTTCTCATGAATATATCCTCAACATTTCATACCAGCAAGCTACAACACCACGGGGAAAACATTTATTCATATATTTAACATCATTACATTCAATATTAACATGTACTATTTGAAAACATTATAATATAACAATAAATTATACAACTGAAGAACATCCATATGCTTCAAACATTGGGGAAACAAAATTAGACAAAAAAACCAATTTCAACTTATTAGGCAATATATAGTGTCATCCCCAAAACTACCATCCATAAAATGATGCATCTCACCAATCATGGAGTCAAATACTACAAAAAACGTGCCATACCTTCCCCCCATTCCACATAATCCCTCCAAGATCAACCATGCCCAGATCACATCACATCCTTGCCCCCTCTCCACACATCATAAGTCTCATACATAGATATCATCATAAGAATCATGAAATAATCATAAAAACTAGGATATCGGTCCTAAGGTAAGGTATTAAACTTTCACACACACATATATATCTCATGAATCCAAACCACAAGTAACTCTAGCATTAAAAGAATGTAGTCAACTCAAGCCATGTAATGGAATTTTCTTTTATCAGAAAACTGATTCATAATTGACCTTGGATTAATCGATTGACCATTCACATGCTCCAAATATGGGAAAACTAATAAGAAAGTTATAATATTCTAAAAGAAATTAATTAAAAAGTTAATTTAACATGAATTTATGTGTTTAATCAACAATAATTATGATTATTCATGTTCATTAACCACTTCAATTAAACATGTGTACTTCCATATAATATATAATTTATAACATACAAAAACATCAACTACATTCCTTAGACATTCCTTTTGAATCCATTATCCAATTAATTATCAATTAATTTTCGCATTATGTTCTCTAAGAATTTACATCAACAACCACATACTAAAACATGAAAGACATAGATATAAATATATCTACAAAATCAAGAGGATAAAATATTATGGTAAAAAGTAGTAATATCTTTATATGAATGATACACATTCCATAATTGGATTAAAATAATTATTATGATAATTAAAAAATGATCTAAAGGGATAAATAATGCTTACTATATTATTTCATGTAAATAAAATGAGGATATACATATTACTTACCTAAAAAGTACACCGATATTATTTAAATAAGAATGTACCACACAATGAATCTCGATCACCTCTCTTGTCTGAACTGCATATACCCAAGGACATCGTGGCACAACTAGACATACCAACGAGCACGAAAATCAACAATGTAAATAAGGTAAATCAAACACCAAAATATTATGAGAATAAATTGGAGGAAATGAGATCAAAATAGAATAAAAATTTATAAAAAAAAGGAATAACACAACATGGATCAACCCAAGTCACTACTGAACAGTGATAGAAGCACGATGAATGGTCTCCATAGAAGGGAAAAAATTTAAAGGAGAGGGTTAAAAAATTACTAGAATAATGAATAAAGTTTATTTATCCATATTTTAATTAAATAAATTAGTGAATTTAAATAATTTAAAATATACATCAATGAGGAATTCAGTGACATGTAATCTCCTTTCACATTTTGTAATCCTGTGAATTTTGATCCCGCCAAATAATGTGTTTCTTCTAAAAGTTATTTATTTTTAAAACTGTGATTATTTAAAATTCATCAAACCCTCTTTCCAATCATGTAAAATTATTACATATCATGAAAACTTCATGCTTGCAACATCTATTCCTTAAGACATCCTTTGAGCTTCCTCTAAAAACATCATTCTTTATAAATGCACACAAAGGGACAATCCATGCAGATCGAGACCCATAAATTAGATACCTATAAGAACAATATAATCCTCGAGAATACAAATCCAACCTAGAGAATAAATTGAAAATTTTTTGTCTAAACAACCACCCTATGAGATACCTTTGAATTATCTCATCACCAATGGAGAAAACCCCCTATCCAAGAACAAGTGGATTGGAACTGTAAGCATATGAACAACTCCCCTAGTATTTAATATCTATAACAGGATATTAGACACATTTGTTCTCATAAATATAAAACTATAATTAATGAAGAATAATTCACATTCTATAGCATCCCATTTAATGAGATTAAAAAAAGTATGTAAAAAAGATGGAGATCTATCTCATAAACCATAAAAAATGTCTACAACCACAAAACTGACAAAATTGCAAAAGAAGTGATAAAAATAAAATAGATCAACATACAATTCACATATTAATGACTCATGTTCCCAATTACTAACATCATCTCCATCAAGCGGAAACAAGACAAGAATCAAGGGGATATAACACCCACACAACACCTTCTTATAGAGGTATTGGATCCTTATAGGCCACTCCTTGATGGTCTCATCATCATCATCAACATTGGTCACACCACAATCAATGACATGAGTTTTATCAAGATGATAAAAACATATCTTTGAAATGTGAAAATAGCATGTATCTGGCTCATTTTTGGGGGAAGCACTCTCTGATATGATACTACTCCAACATGATCAAACACCATGAAAGGCCCAAAATACTACGGAGAATGATTACACCCATGAAATGTCCACTGTTTTCTATGATGGGGAGTCACATTTAGGAATACATGATTCAAGATTTAGATCTCCATAGGTAACTTCAAATTGTCGGCATAGGATTTCAGACGATTCCACACTACTATCTTCCTCTCACGAATCACCTAGACCATATCATTCTAGTTCTTCATAAATTTCATCATGAGACATGATGAATCTCTGATCCCAATCCATCACAATGGAGAATTGATGGTCTGCCATACAATGATTAAAAATTTTCCATACTAATAGTGTACTGGGAACTATTTTTGTATAAGATCTAAGCCATTGTATGTTTCCTCGTACATAAACCATGAAAATATAGGATAGAAGATTGAAAAATGTCATCAATTGTCTAGATTTTCCACATTATATGACTATCCTTTTGTGGATTAAAAGTAGTCAAAAATCATATCTAAGACCCAAAATCAAGCTAGAGACCTCTTCACACCCTATTGTTAAAATGAGGAACTAAATCATAAAATTATTTTCTTGTGATCCCTTAGAGTCTCACCACTTACTCCAGATACTAACTTGAAAAAAAATCCACTTAGTTGGAATCGATGATATTTATAATGTTTTATGATTTCATCAAATGATACACAACCACACATATAGAATCATATAGTTACATTGTTTAAGGTAAACCGGTAACAAAGTCCATTAACATGTAATACCACTTCAACTAAGGAATATCTAATGGTTGTAGAAAACCACCAAGAACATGGTGCTCCGACATAACATTATTGAAGACCAAACATCAATACCGAAACCCTACAGCCAGATGTTTTATCCTAAGCCATCAAAACAACCCTGTCAATTCTCAGTTCAAATATTCAAACATGGATGTACTCCTATAGAAAATATATGCAACTCTTGGAGAACCTTATCCCGCATTTATAATGGAATGAAAAGCCATCCAAAAAATAATTCCCAGTGATTTTCATCATTAGATGAACCATAAGGTGCCTCTCCACACACTACTCAGTATTTCTCGACATCCACCTCATGATTCCATAACAAGGATTCCTCCACCTGTTGGACCAGATATGAACGTACAATAATATAAAAAATAAAAAAACAACCCCCATTTCAACCATATTTCTAAGTAATGCATAATGTTATTTTATCACCCTCTATGAATCAATTGATGTATACACTACATCACTAAGACAAATCCTTCACAATGCATAAGCCACGACATTCACCGCTCATGGTGTATACGAAATATCAAATTTTTAATCAATTGTAAAATCCATACAATGATTCTTATGATGGTTCATGTCACACTCATTGAAAACATACCTTCTGATCTTATGATCAGTAAAAACCACACAACACTCTCAAATGTGGTAATGTCTTCAAAACCAAAGGTACAAAACTTTCTCTTCAAACATGATATTGTGGGTATCTTAGACCTTATAATGGGTATTTAAGTGATAAGAACCATAATAGAAGGAAAATATATGCTATATGTGAACACAACCTAACCATATATGTGAAGCATCACAGAAAAACATAACATAAACTCCCTAGTTTAGGGGAAAAGGTAATAGAACACAGACCAACTTATCATATAGATATAAAAAATCTACCTCACAATTATCAGTCCACAAGATTACTTGATAATTTTGGGTAAACTCTATCAGAGGAGTCACAATAGGAGATAAATCATCTACAACCAACCAATAATAGCCTTCATGATCTATGAAACATCACACATATCCTACCAGATTTGGGGATTCCTATGAAATGGATACTACTATCATCAACAGATAAATAGATACTCCCTCTAGGATACAACATTCCCTGTGAAACAGACTTCAAGAGCCAAAAACACACAATTCGATAACGTCTAAAAAAATTCATTGTGATGAATTATAAAAATTGAATGCACATGCTCTTCACACTTCTACACAAGTGTTGAGTTGATAATTATTTCATTTATCAAAATCCTCCCCAAAGATATCATGTAACTCTCATAAAATATCATTTTTCAACCCCATGAACCCAGTTGAAGAATTTTCTAGATCGAATGGGATAAAAAATAATTATAACACCATTAGTGACAACGATAATAAGTTTTTCGAATATCCACATCTTTCACAGTATTATGATAAAAATTGGACAACAAAAAAAGTTTGTGAACCAACATTCACCATTCATTTAATTGAACAAATCATTAACCAGTGGAATATGATAATAGTTATTCACCGTCACATTTTTCATACGACGATAATTTATACTCAAGAAAAAACTATTAGCATCCTCTTGTACAACAATACTATTTCCACCCCAATGGTGACACAGTCGTATGATTGAAAATTCACTTCAACAGACCATAGGTATCTATTTGTTGATATTGAATCTTATATGGTTCCATTCTATATAGAGACATGGATATAGGAATGATTCATAGATGTAGCTAAATATTGAACTCGATATCTCATCAAAGGAGTAACATTATCACCTTTTCTAGAAAGGAATCAGGGTACACATCCACGACCCTAGAAAACCAATACTATTTATCCTCTGAGGAACTCAACATTAGCTCAAAAATCATAGATGACATGGACCAAACAAGCCTTTCACTCATATGAGGGTTCCACTCACCAAAATACACACCTAAATCTACATCAGCATTGAGGAACAATACCTACATATGGAATAAATCTATGATAACCTACACCCAATAGAACATATTCATGAAAATGATGATGTCATATTTTTATATCTGTAAACATAGTAATATCTCTAAGAGTTGTGTTACCCTATTAATTGCTCACTATTTCTACATACTTCAAACATGTAATCTCGACCTCTAACTAGCATATTAACAGTTAATTATCCTTAAAAAATTCCCATTACATTTCATTAGAATCAAAACAATGTTTCTTCCCTCTAGGAATAAGTAAACAGTGTCCACAACTTCTCATGAATATATCCTCAACATTTCATCCTAGTAAGCTACAACACAATGGGGAAAACATTTATTTATATTTTTAATAGCATTATTTTCCATATAACCATGTACTCGATGAAAATAGTATAATATAACAATAAATTAAACAGCTGAAGCGCATCCATATGCTTCAAGCACAGGGGAAACAAAATTAGATTATCAAAAACCAGCTTCAACTTATTAGGAAATATCTAGTGTCCTCCCCAAAACACACTTCAATAAAATGATGCATCTTGCCACTCATAGAGTCAAAAAATACAAAAAAAACATGGAATCCCTTCCCTATATTCAACATAATCTCTCGAAGCTCATCCATGCCCGGATTACATTACATCCGGACCCCCTCTCCATACATAACAAGTCTGGTACCTAGATTTCATCATATGAAGCATGAAATAATCATAAAAAACTAGGCTCTCGGTCCTAAAGTAAAGAATTCGACCTTCATATATATATATATCTCTCATGACTCCAATCCACAAGGAACTATAGCATTAAAATAATGTGGTCAACTCAAGCCATTTAATGAATTATCCTTTATTAGAAAACTGATTCATAATCCAACATGGAATAATGTATTCAACATTCACATGCTCAAAATATTGGAAATCTGATAAATAAGTTATCATATACTATAAAAAAATTTATTAAAAAGTAAATTTAACATGTATTTATGTAATTAATAAACAATAATTATGATTATTAAAGTTCATTAACCACATAAATTAAACATTTGTTCTTCCATCAAATCGATAATTAATAAACTACAACAACAACTAGATTCCTTAAACATGCATCTTGAATACTTTATCCAATTAATTATCAATTATTTCTAGATTTACATTCTCTAGGAATTTTTATCATCAACCACATACTAAACCATAAAAGGCATAGATATCAACATATCTTTAAAATCACTAGTAAAAATGTATCATGGTACAAAGTAGAAATGCCATTATATAAATGATATACATTCCAAAATTGGTTTAAAATGATAATTAGGATATTTTAAAAATGATCTGAAGGGGTAATTCATGTTATCTATATAATTTCATGTAAATAAATAGACAAGATACAAATTCCTTACCTAAAAAGTACATCGACATTATTCACATGTGAATTTACCACACAATGAATCCTGATCACCTCTCCCGCTTGAACTGCATCTACCCAAGGACATCATTGCACAACCAGACTGACCAACAAGCATGAAAATCTCCATTATAAATAAGGGAAATCAAACCCCATAACATTATGAGAATAAATTTGAGTAAATGGGATCAAACTAGGATAAAACACTATACAAAAAAGGACGAACATACATTGGATCAATCCAAGTCACTATAGAACATTGATGGAATTACGATGAACGGTCTCTTTAGAAGGGAATCCAGAATTCTAATGGATAGGGTTAAAAAATTACTATAATGATGTATATAGTTGATTTATCAAAAATTTTATTAAAAGAAATGAGTGGATGTAAATGTTTTAAAACATACATCAATGGGTAATTCAACAACGTGTAATCCCCTATCACATTTTGTAATCCTATGAATTTGGATCCCTCCAAATAATGTGTTTCCTCTAAAATTGATTTATTTTTCAAACTCTAATTCCTTAAAAAAAAATAAAACCTCTTTCCATCATGTATAATTATCACACAACCTGAAAACTCCATGCTTGCAACCTCTAGTCCTTAATATTTTGTCTGAGCCTCCTATAAAAACTTTTGTCCTCAGAAATGCACAAAGGGTCGATCCATACAGATCCAGGACCCTAAATTTGATACCTCTAAATATAATGAAATCCTAGAAAATCCAAATCTGACCCAAAGAATAAATATAAAAATGGTTGTCTAAACAATGACCCTATGAGATTCCTTTCAATGATCTCGTCACCAAAGGAGAAAAAAACCCCTATCCAAGCACAAGTGTCTTGGAATTATAAGAATATGAACTACTACACTAGTATTCACCATCTGTAGAAGGAGAGTATACCAATTTATCCTGATTAATGTAAACATATAATATATGAAAAATAACCCACATTTCGTAGCCCCTATTGAAGGAGGGTAAATAAAAATAAGTAAAAAGATAGAGATCCATCTCATAAACCATTTAAAATGTCTGCAACCAAAATAACGACAATATTAAAATGGAGGTGATACAAATTAAATATATCACCATACAATTCACATATATATGACTCAAGTTCCCAATTACTAATATCCTCACCATCATGCAAGAACAAGACACGAAACAATGTGATATAACCCCAACACAACAGCTTCTTCTGAAGGTTTTGGATCACTATAGGCCACTCCTCGATGGTATCATCATCATCAACATTGGTCTGACCACAATTGATGACATGAGTGTCATCAAGATGCTAAAAAAATATCTTTTAAATGTCAAAACATCATGTATCCGACTCATATTTGGGGGAAGCACTATCTAATATGATACTACTCCAACATGATCAAACACCTCAAAAGGCTCCAAAAACTAGTGAGAATGATTACTACAATGAAAAATATATCAGTGTTCATGATGGAGAGTCACATTTAGGAATACATGATCCCTAATTTAGAACTCCATAGGTAACTTCTAATTATCGGCATATGATTTCAGACGATTCCACACTACCTTATTCCCCTCACGAATAACCAAAAAAATATCATTCTAGTTCTGCACAAATTTCATAGTGAGACTTGATGACTCTCCAATCCCAATCCATACCAATGGAGAATTAATGGTTGACTATAAACTTTTTATAATTGTTCCATACTAAAAGTGGAGTGGAAACTATTTTTGTATAAGAACTATACCATTGAATGGTGCCTCGTACATAAACCTTGATAATCCAAGACACAAGATTGCAACATGTCATCAAGTGTTTAGATTGTCTTCACTATCTGACTGTTAGTATGTGGATGAAAAGTAGTTCAAAGGAATATCTAAGACCAAAAATAATATTGTAGAATTGTCCACACCCTATTGTTAAAATGAGGATACCAATAATAATGTAATTTTCTTGGATCCTAGTTGAGCCTTACCACCTACTCTAGATAATGACTTGAAAAAACATCCACTGAGCTGGAATCCATGATATTTATAATGTTGTATGACTTCATCAAAAGATACACTACAAACCATATTGATTCATAGCCTAGCTCTTAATAAGGTAAACCACTAAAAAAGTCAATTAACATGTCATTCCACATCAACTATGGAATATCTAATTGCAAAAGATAACCACAAAGAACATGGTTCTCAGACATCACAATCTCAAAGACTGAACATCGAGACCGAAACACTACAACTGCATGTTTTAACCCATTCCCAAAAAACAAGTCAATGCTCAGTGCATTTTTTCACACATGGATGTACGCCCATAGGAAAACTATGCAACTCTTTGAGAACCATATCCTGCATTTCCAATGGAATAAAAAATCTTCCAAAAAGGAATAATCAGTGTTGTACATCATTAGATCAACCATCAGGTGCCTCTGCACACACAACTCAGTCATTCCAATCCTCCACCACAAGATTCAAAAAATTGGATTCCTCCACCAGTTGGACTGGATATGGCTGTACAACAATATAAATAAACCACTTCCCCCACTTCTACAATATTTTTATTTAATGCATAACGTTCTTCCGTCACCCTCTAGGGATCAATAGATTCATTCAGTGCATCACTAAGGTAAATACTTCTCAATGAATTAGCCACCACATTCCCCTCCCATGGTGTATATGAAATTTCAAACATGTAATCCATTATGAAATCCATAAAATTATTCTTATGAAGGTTCATGTCACACTCGGTGAAAACATACCTTCTGCTATTATGATCAATAAAGACCCCCCAACACTCTCAAATATTGTAATGTATTAAAAACCTAAGGTAAAAAAAATCTATGTTAACATGATATTTTGGGTAGAATACATCTTATAATGGGAATTTAACTAATCAAACCCATAATAAAAGGCTAATATCCACTATATGGGAACACAAACTGACCCTATATGAGAATCATCACATAAAATCATAAAATATAATCCCTCATCTAGGGAAAAATGTAATGGAACACAGACCAAACTCTCTTATAGATATAAAAAATCTACCTCACACTTATCTATCCAAAAGTCATCTTGTTAATTTCAGGTAAACTCTATCAGAGGAGTCACAATGAGAGATAAATCATCTACAACCAACCTATAATAGCCTTCATGATCGATGTAACATCACACATCTCCAACCAGATTGGTGGATTCCTAGGACCTGGATACTACTATCTTCAATAGATACATAGATACTCCTTCAAGGATACAACATTCCCCATTAAACGGACATCAAGATCCCAAAACACACAATTTAATAACATCCAAAAAATTTCACGGTGCAGAACTATGAAAATAGATTGCACATGCTCTGTACACACATACAAAAGTGTGGAGTAGCTAATTATTTCATTTATGAAAATCCTCCCCAAAAATATCATGGAAATATTAAAAAAATGAATTCTTCAACCCCATGAACATAGTTGGAGAATTCTGTAGATCAAATGAGATCAAAAAATACTCATAAAACCAATAGTGACAACCAAAATCAGTTTTTTGGAATATCCACATCCATTACAATAATATGATGATAAATTTACCATAAATATACATTGAGAACCAACATTCACCATTCATTTGATTGAATACATCATTAATCAGTGGAATTTGATAGAGTTTATTCACTATCACATTGTTCATGCGATAATAATAGATACTCAAATATAAACTACCAGTAGCCTTAAGCACAACAAAACTATTTATCCCCCTTGGTGACACACTTGTATTATAAAAAACTCACTTCAACAGACCATATAAATCTATATGATGATATTGAAACACATATGGTGCCATTATATATGGAGACCTCAATATAGAAAATATTTTTAGATGTAGTTCAATCTTTAACCCGATCTCTCGTCGAGGGAGTAACACAATATCATTTTATTGAAAAATATCAGGGTTCACATCCATAAACATGGGAAACATATAGTATTGATCCTCTATGAAACTAAACCTCAGCTCAAAAATCGTGGATGACATGGATCAGAAATTCTTTTGACCCATCTGAGGGTCCCACTCACCGAAAAAAACTCTTCTAACTCTCCCTCAGCAATGAGGATCAATACCTACATCTTGAATAAATCTATGATAACCTACACCCAATAGAAAAAATCCATGCCAATGATGATGTAATATTTTTTTACTTGTAAATATAGTAAAATGCATAAGAGTTGTCTTACCCCAGTAATAGCTCATAGTATCTACATACATCAAACAATTAAGCTCGTCCTCTAACTAGGATATTACACACCAAGGACAATGGATGTCTCTCTACCTAATGTTTGAACGCAAGGAATAGATCTCGTGTTATAAAATATTACATCACTCCATGATAATACAAGGAATTAAACCAAGTATAAAACAATAAAATAGTAACTCAAACGATATCTAACTCACCTGTCGCTGGCAACAATAAAGCATGAATATGACAAAGACCTTCATCATGGACTCTCTTACCACTCTAAAGACCATGTACAAGGTCTCAATATTTTCCCTTAGGATGGGATCATCTTAAGGAATTCCTCATACTTCCTTATCTACTCTCTAATAAACAAAAAAGTAGAGCAACCTATTATTATTACCTTGGCTAGAACTGCCTTAAAGAGGGAACTTGAAGCTGAAAAATTGAACACAAAAAATAATCTAAATGGTTAGGCACTATCACTGCTAATGACTTTAGACTCCAAATGAAATATATGTAACCGATCCCATATGATAGTCCTAAGAGATGATGACCATATAGTAACAATATATTGTTCGGTGGGACCTACCCTTGGCTAATCAGAAGCTCTTATGTCTTAAAAACTATGAACCCCATATCACATATCTAGATCTTAAAGAATCATGAACACTCCCATATCATGATGATACAATTTTAAACGTTCTATATGTGAAATCTACTCTATCATGAACTCAAGATACATCTTCAGCATAAATGGTTTAAATAGAGCTAGATCCATGGATGAAAACCTCCTTGAAACGACTGATCTTAACCTCCTCATATAGAAAACATGTCCGAATCATATAACATATGGTTCCTGAAATAGAGACTGGACTACCATACATTGGATGTCCTCTTCCAAAGGGTATGAAACACTTGGATATTTTCCGACATCACAGTCAAAGAAAACATCATGTGCTCTAATGTTGTCTCAAAACTAATCCCATGATACTGTCAACTCCTTTAGATCTTGAATAAAAACAATAACATTTCTTCCCTACCCAATGTAGTATATTTATAGCCAACAAGACCCTATGCATCGTCCAAACACTGGTTGAGATTAATGCGATATAAACCTCCTACAACAAGTCATTTATGAACATATTTGAAATAAGCCCTAATAACTTTACATACAATAGATTTGAAACACTCAGAGTGTTCTCCTCCATTTTTCATCATCGTAAACCTCTACCCAGTAGAAATATATTGGTGTAACCTGCTGAACATACTCTACATAAACCTGGAGAGGACACCGACCTGAAGCCACAACAACAAAAACAAATAAAAATATCTTAAATCAAGAATATGAATGACCTTAACAATAATTAATTTTATTCTTTTATTAATTTTTTGTTAACCTATCCCATGTTCTACCCATTAAAAAAATTCACAAAGAGATATGATGCATGTTTCTTTCTAGGTATTCACCCTTAAACTAGTATCACCTCATTTTTAGCTACTATATGCTTAATGGCCCATGTATCAGATCATAGGGTTCCTAAATTCATTTTTCCATGCCGGTATACCTTGTTTACAAACATTGATTTACATAGTTGATATTTTTTCCCTACCAGTCCATGCATCCTCACATGTGCTGAAATCCAAACTCTAACCTATTCCTCAAACTATTTATGATACCACCCTTTCATGACTCCATTACCACAATGTGTACCCCTCCTTGGCCAGAAATGTAAGAAGATAGATATTTAGACCTCGGTCCCACCCCATGTTAGACCTGGGGTGTAGACTAGAATGGGGCTATAATAAACATCATTCGGAGGCATTACCCTATATAAGAACACATGTGAAAGAGAGAAATATTATAGACACCAAAAAATTCCAACTCGTACCCATATATTAACAAAAATCGAAGTTCACATTTGTAATGAAAAGCATGAACTATTAAAATGAAGGTAAAATTGCATGTACAAAAATAAAGGTAATGATGACAGTGACCACGATGCCCAAACAGTTCTTGCAAAACCCCAAGATGGTAATAACCATCCCGATATCCAATTGGCATTAACTGACCTGCAACATTATATATATATATATATATATATAGTTTGAGTACAAATAATTACACAGTAGGACTCTCTTGATATTCTCTAGTGTAAAAGATAAGCAAAAATGATAAATCATAGTATAAAATAAATAAATAATATTAATCACAAAAAAGGTATACAATGTTCCTATCCTCACCATGGATACATTCACCATGTATAATACACAAGAATATATAATATAATATAATATATAAAAATTACCCCACAACTGTATCCACAATTTCTTGCTGCTCTTCCCTAACATCGCATATCATGAGCATCACTCGACATAAAGTCTAGCTCGTAGACACCTAGGTGAAGCACCACACCATGTACCACCTAAATCATACCACCACATATATGTAACCAAAGGTAAGAAGGTAGTTTCCATTATCTATCACTGCTCATATAACATGTATCATACATCAAGTATTACACTTTAATCCATCACAACTCATATATTGTGTAAGGATCGACAAGCTATCAAAGCCTATAAAATTTATGCCAATATTTTTACTTATTAAACTATATCAATAATAAATGTGTGTGAAATAACTACATGGCATTACATCCCTTTATACATATATGGTAATACTATCTGAAGTGCACACCAGAGAAAGTAACTTCATTGAGAAGAGAGAATGTTCAAATGAAGTAGTTATCCACATATCCTCCCATCAGAATGTTGATGAATGACCCCCTATGGCGTAGAATCCCCAAGGATTCAACTTCCCAAACCGACATGGTTGAATAACATGTAGAAAAAATAAATTTACATGATATAATATAGCTCACAACTATAATGTGGGAATAACCAAGTCTCATACCCAACTGTAGTTAATGTATCTCAGACTCGCCTCTTCCACTGCTATAAGTTGATATCCAATAAGAATAGCACCATTTAAAGATCTATATTATGTTACATTGTTTATTTACATAAGTTATTTTTTATATTAATTAATTATAAACCATTAATTAAACAATAATAATTTCAAAATTACATTTAATTAGAATTATATGAAACATCCACACATACCAGGAATAATAAAATCAACTCCATGGTATCCCCCAATTACAACATCATCACTGAATCCCATCAAGATCTAACTCAGTGTGTTAATAATTTCCTCAATTATTTAAAAAAATCACATTCCATATTACTAGGGTCTCTATGAGAACATCTTATACTAAAATAACGAAAACAACCCATGAACATCTATCTTTATTGACTAGTGGGAAAAATAAAGGAGATAGACAATGAAATTGGAAATCATCCAATCAGTAGATTTAGTAAACTTTAAGATTTAATATCAATGGTTAAAATTGTCTTCTACTAGTTCTATCATTTCATGTGTCCTCCCCAACACACATTCATAAACTAAATCATATCTCCAGTCCATACCTCTAATACTACCTCGATAACTAGGCCTGCAATACCCACTTAACAAAATACTAATTCTAGGATTAGGCATTCTAGACTGATATCATATTCAAGAAACCTATCCCATATCAAAAGTCTCAAATACAAATCACATCACATGTAGTCGGAAAAAAATTGAAAACATGACATTGGTCGTAAGGCAAGGCATCTATCCATCATATATATAAATACCTAATTGATCCAAATCACATGGAACATGGCCATTAAAAGCACAAGGGAAACTTAGGTGCTACAAAGTCATTATCATTTATCACACATCTTATTCTTATTATATCATGGACTAAACGATTCAAAATTCAAATGTTCTTATTATGATAATCCTATGAAACAATTTATCACAAGATATCATAGATTAATGAAAAAATTTATTTAACATGAATTTAATTCATTTATTAAAAAATTTAACATGAATTAGTTACATTTACAATTTCAATTACAAACGAGTATTTACATCAATTGGATAATCATAAAATTAGAACAACAACAACAAGATTCATTAAACAAGCCTCTTAAATATTTTTCCAAATAATTATCAATTATCTCTGGCATTAAATTCTCTAAAAATTTCTATCAAACACAAAATTCTCAACAAATCGAAGCTTAGTTATCACACTCTCTAGAATTTATAGAAGAAAAATGTTGTCACAGTACAATAAAACAATATTACTTTTCTATCAATACAATTTCATTAATCCATTTTATATAATATTTAGTTTATTTATATTGAAATATATAGGTACAAATCATGATAGGTCTATGATTCCCCGTAAAAAATTTAGATGAAATGAATCACATAACTCAAATGGTATTATACATTGTTTCACTAGAAATGAGAACAAATGGGATCCAAACCCACACTCCCAAAATAAATACATCAACCTAAGAAATTGGTGACACAACCTCACTAACCAAATACCATGAAAACCCCGTTAGAATATTAGGAATGAAAATGATGTAACATGGATCAAAGACATGGGAGGAAATGAGATCACACCTGGATAAACAACTCGAAGAAAATGAAAAACACACCTTGGATCTACTTGGGTGACCACAAATTGGTGGTGGATGATTGATGAAAAATATCCATCAAAGGTAATCCAAAATGTGGAAGGATGGGGAATTTGAATCCCAAGAACGAGGAATAATATTTCTACATTCTTAGAGTTGTGAACAACCACGGTGGCTGTAAATGTTTTAAGACCTACAACATCGATGAATTATATAATGAACAATCCTATTTCTAGTTGTAAGAATCCTCAGAATTTAGTTTTCATTAAAAAAATGCATCGCATCATTTATTTATTTATTTTTAAAACCTTGATTCATTACACAACTTGAAACCCTTAGTCATGTCATGAAACGTTCTTACTTCTAGTTCTAGCAAAAAAAATCCAACATACTTCCTTAGAGCCTCCTCTTATCACCAATACCTTTTGAAATTATCAAAGTGTAGATCCATGTGGATCCATGAAAATAAAATAGTAATAGAAATAATAATATTAACTTATGATGAAATAAAAATAAAATACAATTTACAATAAGAATCAATATTTTCCGTATTCGTCAAAAGATAACACTTTTTAGAAATAACTCAAAAAATAAATCAAAAAATATTTTGAATTTATACTCTCAAATAAGGGGTATATTTTTTCAAATAGAATTTTTAATTTTTTTAAAAAACAATTTTTTTTAATTTCACAAAAAAATAAGTAATCCTAACCTTGTAGAAAAAAATAATTCTTTTTTGTGTAAAATTTGATTTGTTCTTATATAATTTCTATAAAAAACATTATATGATTATAAATATTAAGATTAAATATTATATATATCATAAAATAAAACATAAATAATGATGTGATTATTTATTTAGAATGAATACTTTTTCACATTTAAATAGGATTTTAGAAAAACAATTCCTTTTATTTAAAAATGGATTAAAATTAATTTATAATTAATTGGTCAAAAAATTAGATATACATGTGTATGTTATAATTTAATAATTATCTAATACTTTTCATACATATCCATTTATAATTGAAAGGTTATAATTTTCATCTTTTAATAATTATAATAATATGATGTATTTTAGAAACTCATATTTTTAGGTTACAAAAGCTAATCTGTTCTTGTGTGTAATGAAATACATAACAGAAATCAAATTATTTTAAAAAATTGTATGTCATAAAAATATTATGGTGTTAGAGAGATGGAATATTCTAAATGATTCATTATTAATTTATAATTACAAATATGTCATTATTGTCATAAATATTTCTTAGTTGCATCATTATAACACATCCTATGATATGGTTATGGGAGATGAAATATATCAGCTCGTGAGGTGATGGTTAGTCATAAAGTCAAATGATGAATTATTTTGTAATTTTTTGGACGTGGATATGTATATTGTAAACAATAATTAAATAAAAAAACTAATCTTATGGGGATACTATAATAATTGTTTTCATGTTTGGAGATGGTTTTTGGATGTATTGGATTAAAACTGTAGAAACGTTCTATTAAAAATGATAACTCTTCATCATACAATATCATTTTCTTAAAAACATTATACCACTAATGGTAGTTTTATTCCTCAAATAAAAACTATATAATTTAGGGATGGGTTTTAGGGAAATATATAGACCAGTATTTGATAAACCAAATGGGTTTGAAGTGTACAAACAAGATATTTAGATGTTCCCTTTTAAACTATAGGGGAGTGGAACACTTGGAATTCCACAAAATATTAATTTAATATAAATAAATTTTCAATTCCAAATGTATCAAAACTAAATTATTTAAATTATATGATTTTTTTTAGTCAAAATACAGTCATCCATTTTTTTTATTTTTTCTATATCTATTTTCTTGTATTTTGGATTTATCCAATATTTTACAACTTTAACAATTATCATTACAAAATGAATTTCTACACCTTAATGGTCAATATATTTACTATAAAATTGAAAAGGGAAAATAAATAAATAATGAATTATATTTTAAACCTTATAATAATAAAATGGACCAATTTAAATATTTTAGGAATTTTATATCAATTATGAATATATTATTTACATTAAAATATACATAATGTGAATTTTATAAACTATTCGCTATTTTTAATTTAATAATTTCATCATGACACTTATAATTTAATCAAAAAATATTTTAATATATCTAAATATTTTTCAGTTTATTTATAAAAATCATTGGACACATTATTTATCTTAAATAATATTTTTTGTAATAATTTTAATATAATTTATTTCATTTTTATAATAATTAAATAACGAATGATTTATCATTGTGAAATAAAATATATTAATAAGAGAATTATAAAAAATAGAAACTATATTAACAATTTGAATATAAATATTTTCATTTTCAAAATTCAAATTATTTTTGAACATATCATCCAAATAAAACAATATTAAAAAATATTTTCTTATTTAATATAAGGGTGTGACGTATCTTACATTATTTTCAATAAGAAAATTTAAAGGTATTAATCATATCCAAATAGATTAAAAAGGTCATAAATTCAACTGTATGATGATTATGGCTGAGATAAAATCATGAAAAAAATAATGGTATGATTTTGGGTCACTTTTATGTTATTATAATTTTAATTTTTACCTAAGAGACCTTATTTACCCCTTACCATGGTAACCAAATTTCTCAGAGTTACTTTTCGTATTGAAAAATATAAATGGGATATATTTAAAAGATTTGGACAAAATGATTCAAAATATGTAATACATTTATCAATATTTAATGTACAAATGGTTAAGAATTCAGTTGAAATTTAAATTGGCAAAACACAATGAGAAATATTTTCTGGAAAACATATTTTTCAATTATAAAATATATTTATACAAAATTATTTTAAAAAATCAATTTAAATAATAATAATAGAAATATTTAAAATAAAAATAAATTATTAAATTTTTTTATGAAAATAAAAAACCTTTTTCACATTTTAAATAAGGTAAATTTTTAAATTAAAATTTATATTTTTGAATACACACTATAAAAATAAATTATTTCGGAAAATGATCCAAAAATATTCCATATATTATTTTCATGTAATAAATTTTTAAAATGAAATTCATTTTCTCAACTTAAATGTCCTTCACTTCTCAAAATTTTAATATTAACTCTTAAAAATAAGAATAACATATTTTCTGAATAAAATGTATTTTTTATGAATGAACTGACTTTAGTGAATATCTAGTACATATTTTAGATTTTTTAATCAATTAATTATAAAATATTATGATCATTATATATTTTATAATGTATTCAATACTATTTATTCTCACAAATTACATGAATAGGATATAATAGATATGTTATAATTATAACATTTAAATAATATTTGTTTTTATTATACTCAATGTGGAGTATAATGCACAGAATCAAACATAGTGATTACTTCTAAAAATAGCAGGATGTCACAATATCCCCCCATTTTAAATATCATCCTCATAATATTAAACTTCATCTCATTAAGTAGTGTTTCACTTTTCAGAATTAATTTTTTTGAAAACCACCTCATAAATAAGATTAATAAAATGTCTTCATGAAGAGTTAAAAAGAAATTAATAAAGGAAACAACATCTTACACAATGAATGATTCAATGTAGGAAAAACTGGTCATGGAATAGAAAATATATCACTTATGAAATGATAGAGTGTGATATGGAATATGTTCAATAGAATTTTTACTACCACAAAACTGTAAATATGTGATGGGTGAAAAGACCATTGATTAGTTTGTAGGAAGTGTAGAATGATAACATTTTTTTGATTAATGATCTATTTCCTAACATTGAGTAATTACATTTCCATTTATATTAACATCATATTGAAATATACATAACTTAAAAAATAGAATGACATCCTTTAATCAATTTCCATTAAAAATTCATGTTTTCCCCCAAATTATGCATATGATTTTTTATGATTGAATCATTATAATAAACATTGATGGATCGTTGAATCCTTAAAATAAAATCAATCAATTTCTCATATTTACTAGAATTAACCAAAACTAAAAGGGTTAGTATCTAATAATAAAATTATACAAAAATAATGCGTCATTATAAAATTATAATCTTATTTATTCCACAAAATTCAACAGTAATACCCAAGGTTAATTATAGATTATTCAATAAAAATATATCCTTAAAATTCCCCACAAAATAATCTGAAATATTATTAGAATAAAAAAATCAGATATATTTAATACCATCATCATCCAATGAAAATTTCTACATTTTCATCCAAATCACATCAACGACTCTTAAAGTATATTATAAAAATATAATTTCCCAAATAACATTATCCCTATGGTATGATATTAATTTCCATAAATAACCTCCATAGCAATAATATCATATATGCTTCTAAAAAATAATTTATCTTTTATTTCTCAAAGAAAATCACATATTATCTTAGTAGTTTGAAGAAATTATATATATATATATATATATATATATTTATTTATTTATTTATTTAAAAAATAACCTTATTCACTAAATAATAATAAAAATGGAGAAAAACTATGTTACCAAAATTTACATAAACATTATTCTTAACATAATTTTATAAAATAAAAAATTATTCTTACAAAGACATAACATTTTCCAGAGGTTGGTTATTCACCGATTTCACCATTCTATTATGTGTTCAAAAATCATGAAACATCTGTATATGATGTTTTAACCCATACTATTGGTTTAATTTTTTTAATAAATATTAATATAATCCTTATATAATTCCCAAAATTAGTGAAACATCCTATCATATAACATTAATAAATTCAACATTATAAAACATTATTAAAATCAGAATATTATCTGATTCCATATATTTTTCATTGTAAAATGAAATAAAAACATAATTTCATATGAAATAAAGTATCATATAAACCATTAAGGAAACAAATAATATTAAAAATATTTACAAAAAAGAAAAACAAATTATTTCTCAAATAATTGTTTCGATAAATTATATAATAAAACAAACTATATTTTAAAAAATATTCTGTCAAAATAAAATTAACCATATTAGTGATTCACTTCTTAAAACATAAAAAAGGGGTTTCATGACATTTAACATAACATCAAACAGGTATTTTATTTCCCCTTATATTGAAAAAAACTCATAAATAATCTCACATTAAAACATCCATATATAAAAAGTAATATAAACCCTTTTATGATAACATCTATAAGTATTAATCCTTAATATTTTCCTATTATAGTGTTCTTAGACTAAAATTATATGTATATTTTCAATTTATATGTTTTGGTAAATAATATAAACTCTTATAATGTAAAAAATTACATCAGAAGTGGGAAATTATAATTAGTATTTATTTTGTCAATAACAAATATCTATAAAATACGACATTCATTTTTTCATCATAAATCAACACATTTTTCTTCATGGCATCATCATTGTACACACTCTACATTAATCCCTATGAATTTTTTTTAATACTTGGTATGTGAACAAAACTCTGAGTAAGGGACATGAAATTAAATAAAATAATTTGTCGAGTGAAAGACATGAAAATATAAACTACAAAAAAAATTATAATATTATTGATTTATCATTAGTATTTAACCAATTTTATAATTAAAAAATATTTTTCTCAATGAAAAAATTTAAATCATATAGGAAACATAGATAAAACATGTTGCAAACATGGGGAATCATTGTTTTAACCGCTTAAAATACCCTTGGAATTACTAACTAGTAAAATTATGATATTTATCATAGAGTAATAGTTACATATATTAATGATTAAAAATCATTGTAAATATTATAATATCCACCACATTATATTCTGATTATATCATTAAATATATCTAATCAATTAACTTCTTCTCATATATGGAATATCAATTTAGTCAACATCCTTCTCCAGACTACCCGATGCATTAGATGTTATAAAATAAACACATGTACACATTTTATCATAAAAAACAATCAATTTTTTATATAATAACAAAACGCTATCATAAACCATACCCATGCTCCATATAGTAATTATAAAATAATAATTATTTCATCATAATAATATTCATAAGGAAAAAACAGTTTAATTTTTATGTAACATGTATTATGAAAACCAGGGCACAAATAATGAAAATTATATACACAAAAAATAATCATGAAACTAGTAAATAAATATTTAAACTTCTAATAAATAGTTATTGAAATAAAATCCCATCGATTCTTATCTTTAAAAAAACATTCTTTATTTTTTTTTTAAAAACCCAAAAATTACCACAATTGGAACATGACACAAAGAATCCCCTAAAACTATTTTTTAAAAATAAAAAACATTGATAAAAATAATTAAAATAATCATAATATAATATTAAAACCCATATTCAAATTAATTTTAGAATACAATCACTATATATGATATAAAATAATAATTTAAAAAAATTATAAAAAAAAATTTAAATGAAAGTTTCTTATTTTGTGTCTTAATATTCATATAATTCATTTCCTACTAGAATAAAATAAAAATGATAATTATTAATATTAATTATTTCATTTTTAATTTTCATTAGACCATTTATATGATATTTTTACCATGTTCAATACATAATTATTTAAATTCACATATGGTTTTTTAATGATATTCGCTACTTAATTCAAAAATTACATTAGTTGGATAACAATGGAAATATATTTGATCATACCATAATGAAAAAAAATATTAATGAAATATTTATCATTTTAATACATAAATAATAATTTAATAAAAAAATCATTAAAAATGTTTATTAAAAATTAACAATGTTGCAATCGTAGAGATAGTGAGTCGTACATACATAAGAGTAATGATTTCATATTTATATGATCATTATGAAAATAATTTATGTCTTAATTTACATTAAAATAATTACAATAATTTATTATATATAATATATAATATATAAATATACAAATATACAAATATTTATCCTCAATGTTATTTTGGTTGAAAATGAATCACATGCCTTTGTGGAGGTGGTAGTCCACACATACACATGAATTACATTATCATTTTACGTTCATGGAATGGTATGAAAGTAAATGATATATAATATAATAAGAATAAAAAATATGTCAATAATATATTTTATAAACAATATTTACATCATTTTAATTTGTATTCAGAGACATTCAAGGAAAATGAATTACATCGATTCATGAGGCAGTTGTCCGTCGTGCACAAGAATGATGAATTCTTATCCCATTTGATGGAAGTGGATATTTTTATTGGAAATTGTAATGATATAATAAAAATATATTTATATGTATTATAATTGAGATTTTACTTTATCATGGATGAATAAGGATTTTGGGATTTTAAAGATTAAATATAATCAAATGTTTGATTAAAAACTATATATCATCTTCAGAAAATATCTTTGTCTAAACACATTATGACCACTAAAGATGGTTTTATTACTAATGTAAGACCATTAGAATGTAGCTAGGTACTATAGAATGATATGTTTTTATGTATTAGAAGGTCCATTTTTTTTTCAACTGTGTAGATATGAGAAGAAGTGGTGTACATTTATAAGATATTTGTGGGTCTCTCGTAGCATTCCTCAAAATATTAAATTAATACTAATTAGTTTTCTAGTAAATGTTTATCAAAAATGATTTATTTTTATGTTAATATTATTACGTGTCCAATTAAATACATTAAAAATAACAAATGATATGTTCTGAATATATTCCTAATCTTATCTTGTTGTTTTAAACATTATATTACCCCTTTAACTCTCAATGTGACCACATTGATTTTTACACATTAAGGGTCACTATAGGTACATTAAAATGATACAATACAAATAAATAGAACATGGTTGATATTTTAAATCATATATTAATCAATTGGATGAATTTAAAGAATTTAGGAATTTTATATCATTTATTAAATTATTCTTTACATTAAAATATCAAAAAATTTAATTTTAAGATCTATTCATTACATTGAATTTAGTAAGAACACGATAAAAAATATATCAAGAATAAAATATTTTACTGTATCCAGAAATTGTAATTTCAATTTAGAAAAAAAAATTAGAAATTTTTTTAACTCAAATAATATTTATTTTTATATTTTTGATACCATTTATTTCATTTTGTAAATGACTAAATAATTACTACATCAACATTATGTAAACATTTGGTGTAATTAATTATTTAATAAAAAAATTAAATTTCCATGATGAATATTATTATTTTATATTCTATAATACAGATTATAGTTGACAATATCCTATAGATAATAGAAAATATAAAATATTATACATATTTAAAACATGAGTTTTATATGTTTAACATTCTATTACATAAAATACTATAAAAGACATTATTTTTCAAGATCCCCCAAATCATATTTATTTATACCATTTTTATTATATATTAGATAAAATAATATATAATTATTAGTTATGTTTTTCATTAAATTTATGTTTATTATCTTCTTATTTCAAACATATATTATCTTGTTACCCTTTATTATGAAAATCTAAATTAATTTTTTACTATTCATTTTGATGAAATATAAAAGGGAACAATTTACTAAATTTCCCCCTCAACACAAATATATATTCCCTTATTATAAATTTAAATTAAATGTTTTTAGAATTTAATATATATTTGAACTTGAAAAATGGAATGAAATGATTTTTATTGAAAATTTTATTTTTAAATACAAAATTTTTGATAGAAAATTAATTTTTAAAATCAATTTTAAAATAATAATTGTATTATTTTTAAACAAAATTAACTATTTAAAAATTAATGTTTTTCTAAAACATAATTTTACATTGAATACTATGTACAATTTTCACTAAAAATAAGTATTTTTCAAAATGAAATGTAAATATGATTATTATTATAAAATATTAAAAAATTAAACCTCTGATAATTTTTACATTTTGAGTTTTAAAATTAACTTTATTTTTTGAACTAAGGGTTATATAAATTTGAGAAATTTTAATATTTACTCATAAAAATAAGAATATCTCATTTATAAAATAGACATATTTTGTTATTAATAAAATTACATGAAATAAAATATAGTACTTATGGAAAATTAATTTATTAATACATTATAAATTAGTGGAATCATCATATATTTTATAATTTGGTTAATACTATTTCATCCTACCAATTTAATGGTAAAGTTATTATAGCCACATTTAAATTATATTTCATTGCTTATTTAATCACAATGTGGTGAATCTTATACTCTATCGAACAAAGTGGTTTGTTTTTTAAAATATCAAGATGTAACAAGAATATGATTCACTACAATAACAAATATTATTCAAAGAAATACTACCTTTATTATTGGAGAATGAATTTTACATCTACCCTATCTTTTTATAGTTAGATCATTTTTCATTTTCATTGAAATTCCTGAAAATTAAATTATAAGCAATGTGTCCTTTGTCTCCATGAATTGAGAAAAATCACATTCCATTATTGAAATTACGAGTGTATTTCATTACAAAATTATCACATTTTAGAAATCCATTATTTTCTTTCATATGTTTATCTATTAGTTTCTCTACCATATAATTCTTATAATCCTTCTCATTGAAGGCATAATACGAAAAAAATGCTTTATTGATTTTGATAACACATGGTAATATATACTCATATGATGATAATGTTTTGGAGAATAATTTCAAATGAAATATTTTACTATTCTCACAAGTGAAATAATTATTCTTACTCCATGGATAATGCTAGTTGATATAGGTACTATTGTTTTCTCTATGTATAATTTTTAAACAATTTCATACACTATCTTGTATAATAATATTATGTATTATAATTTATAACCCCCCAAAAAATTAAAACACATAACATAAATTGAAACAAATTGTCATGGATTATCTCATATTCAAAAAAATGGTTTCTTTAAGAGAGTTTCCAAATCCTAAAAATATTTTGAACTAGTTCATAATGGGTTTTACAAAAAATCAATTATCATAATGGTATATTCTAGTAATGTATAACTAGGAGTAAAATAATCCACATTATTGTTTACTAGCTACTTCTAAATTCAAGGGTGATACAAATGTTTTAGAGATAATACCCCTAGGTGAATCTATTCTTGAAAAAAACCACTTGTAGTATCTAGATATATAGTTAATGATATTGAAAACAATATAATATATATCTTAACAAAAAATAAGGATGTTTTTATGAAATATACTCATTGTTTATCATTGGTTCCTGACTCCCAATTTATGGTTTCATTAATCTAGTTCCCAATGATTCTACTAATCATTATTTAATTCCAATTATAATGGCCCAGTCCCTAGTAACCCATAACTGGTGTCCAAATTATTTAATTTTCAGCACAAACATGGTTTCATATCCAAATATACCAAATATTTTATAATTTTAGGTATCTGAGATATATATTTTAAATTCAAATTAAATTTTAAACTTGAGGTACAAAAAGTGTCTTCATTTGGAATGCCATTATTATAAATAGAATATAAATTATTATAAATAGAAAATATTACATTTTTCCTTTTGAACTAGAATATTAAGGGGTTATATAAGATTATATGTAACAGTATGTTTATATCAGAATATTTCATAAATAAATATGTATAATAAATATGGTAAGGCAAATATCAGAAATATTTTCTATTTAATAAAATATCTAGTCATAATATAGTTGAATTAAATCATGATAAAATAAATCCATATAAATAAATACATTAGATCAAATCATGAAAATGGATATTCTAAATAATATTATAATCAAATTTAAATATAAAAATGATCTCATAATTTGGTAATCTATAATTCTTGATATCTGAAACTATCAAGACCATTCTCAAGATAGTTTAAATCAATTGGTAGAAAATCGTCTTAAATTTTAATCGGATTTGCCTCATTAGACCTTTCGATGCATCCATGAACTGTTTATAACCATGAAACGTATTAAACATACTAATTTGATATAAATAATCTTATAAATGTAAATTAAAATAACAAACATAAACATTTGTATTGAAAAAAACTTAGGAAATGTTAATTCTTAACCAAATCGAATAATCTAATCATAAAGCAACCAACATAATACTGTGAATGGAAATTAAATTGTACATACTCCATCACACTAACTATAAAAATCCAATTAGAAAAAAAATATGATGTAAATCCAACATATCCTAAGTGTGTCAAAATAACAATAAGGTTTTAATTTTATTGATGAATACAAATACCATGAAATTTCCTTTAAAAACAATTTTGATTAAATCTAACATTTCAATTTGAAAATATTTTTCAAAACACAATGTTAAAATATATATTTAATATGAATTAATATTATTATAAAATTTGAAAACAAGTAAAATAATAATTATCACATTTTTTTCATGGTGGAAGAGAATTATTTTTATATCGTACACATTGAAACAATGATTCCATTCACACTATTTGAAGAACCCAAACATTGAAATTTTTTAAAATAAAAAATGGAATCCTTTAAATTTTATTTATAACAAGTAATAAAATGGTAAAATTTTTAGAATATTTTATTAAAAAAAATGAAAATATTTTTTTTGAAAAAATTTATATAAAATTTGTATTTTTATGAAATTATATTTTTTACTTGAGATAGAAATAACATAAAATTTTCATAAATGCATTTCATCGATAATTTTATGTAAAATTGTTTTAAAAAATTGAATAACTATTTAAAAATGATCTTGAATAACCAAAATGGAATAAATTATTAGTATTTTAAGATTGAAATATCAAATAATTTCACAATTGGTTACATTAAACAATAATATCCTTAAGAGTAATGATATTTTAAAATAAACCCTCACCACTTTGGAATTATATTAATCATACAACCCATAAAATAAAAAAAAATCATTAGATAAAAATTTAAATTATTTTTTAACAAGTAGATTAATAATATAAAAAATAAATAGGAAACTATACAGACCATAGTATGAAAAAATTGGTTAATATGGAGTATGTTTCATAGAAATAAAATTGAGATTAGAAAACCATACCTCATTTTTGACTTCCATCATATGTGTATGAAAAAAGTACAAAAAATATAGGTTTATTATACTGGTAATACCAAACAATAAAAAATAACACATACCATATTTGATTTAAATATGGAAATTTCTCAAATAATTAATATATATTATTTTTTAATGACACTTTTTCCAATGATAATTGATTTATTTTTCATGTATGGTTTATTTTGATAAATTTAAAATTTTTTAATTGATAGTTGTTAAATAATCTTCATAATTTTAACCATGACATGGATATCATATATTTTAATTATATATTTATTTAGTGTAATATTTTAAAATTTGTGATATAAAATAGATTACACTATTCATGGATACTATACACATTAGATAATTATTAATATTTTTACCATTTCTCATAATAGAAACATTGAAAGGAAAATAAATATTAATTCATATTTATAGAAATAAATTATATTTTTATATATAGAATTCATATTAATAAAAATAAACTTTTATTAGAATAAATGTAAAAATAATCGAAAAAATATTTAAAATTGTAATGTGGATGCAGTAGTCCACACGTTCGCACATACGACAATATTGTTTTCTAATGAATTTCAAGGTAATAAGTTAGTTGTTATAATATATTTATAAACGTATTTTTATATCATAAATATCACATGTATTCAATAATTTTAACCTTTATTACCTTTAATGTAGTTTATTTGAAAAAAATAATTCACATCGCTTTATGAGGTAGTTGTGTTCCATATAAATGAAAAATGATATTGTATCCCTCACATAATGAAAATTTGGAAGGTATTTGTGATATAATGATTATATAAGTTTAATAATTTAAAAAATATTATATTTTTATGTTAAATGCATTGTTATATACCTCCTTCAATATAGAAGATGGAAAAAAATTACCTATGTTTGTGAGGTGGTAGACAACTACAGACACGATTGAATGTTTAATTTCCCATTTGATGGAATTAGAGAGAAAAATGGGTTATAAAATTAAAATAATAAACACTAATTATAATAAATATAATATTGTTTTGATATTATCATATACTAAATTTTTTTAGTGATGCAAATGAATAAAAGAAACAACTATACATGATTTATAATTTTAACTCTTTTTCACACAACCTGATAGGGTTTATAAATAAATCATTATTAAGTTGGATTTCTATTAAATATAAGGCCTTATGTATGTTATATGGAAATTAGGGAATATATTTGGTAGGTATTGGTGGAACCAAATGGTTATTCAAGTGTGAATAATATAGAAGAGGGGTGGCATTTTTTCAGTGTGTGATATAACACATATGCATTTTTTGAAAATGAAGAGAGGTAAAGATATTTTTCTAATTCGAAAAGCCTAAAAATCAAGTCCATATAGAAAATTATAGTTTATAGATTCAATATTCTTCAATATAATCAGTTTTGGAGACTTCTTAGTTCATTTTAACCCTTATATTAATTGATTTTCCATTAAAAACCCAATTTTTTCCATAACTAAGAAAACTGTTTTTTATGTATTTTTACTATTCATTATGGTATAAAATTAATTTTACATTATTATATAATATAAATTTTTATGATTCCATATATTCAAACTAGTTATAAATATTCAATAAATAGGCATGGTATAATTAAATTTAAAATTATTTTGTATATGAGATAAAAGGGAGTCTTTCCAAATTAAAATTTCTCATAAATATATAGTGTATTAATATAAAAAATCAAATACAAAATTGAATCAAATAACTAGAATTATTTAATTTATAATATATTTCACCAAATTTTACTTAAAAAATGAAAATTATTTTACCATTTTATATAGTATAAATAAAATGATAGTTTTCAATACAAATTTGTAGTTTTAACTATTTAAAAAGAAAACTTTTCAAATATATATAGATATATAATTAAAAAAATATTGAATTGAACATGAATATTTATAAATTGATGTTTACTTTTAAAAATCAGTTTTCTAACAGTATTAAAATTTAATTTTAATTATGTGTATAAACAATGACTTATCAACCATTCATAAGAAAACATATGTTTTCATAAAACCATTCATTCTAATTTAAATGTTTGTTATTTTATTTATAATTAATTTCTAAATAATGATTTTTTTTATTCAGGGTAAACATTATATTTTTATTAATTTGGTCATTATTATTCAATCCATCTATCTTAATTTCTATGTTAGTATTTTCATTTTTAAATAATAATACATTCATATAGTATCATGTTTTATTCAATCTCAGTGTTTCATGAATTAGATGTTATCAATGAGATTAATATAGTTTAATATAAATGTATCATGAATCGTCTAAATGATGTATTCTCTTATAATTTTGGTTTTTAGTGTCACACAGACTATCATAAATAATGGACCTCTTTTAAAATACTATTTTGTTACAAATTTTCTTATATATATATATATATAGTTGATAAATATAGGATAAATGATATATATATATATGGGAATATTAGAAACATATATCATAATTAATATATAAATTAAATTATCTTTCACTAATAAATTGTTGATAATTGTAAAGGGATTTAAATCATTCCACTTCAAAAACATCAATGCTTGGGATTGAGAGATACAGAATTATTCTTTTCCAAACTAACCCTCCAAAAATATGAATAATAAAAGAAAAATCTTATGTGAATGATCATTATGATACATGATTTTTGGAATCATATCTTTGATAATTAAATCATAGTCATTATTCATTATATGTTTTTTTATATTATCTTATAAGACCATGGATTCACACACATTCCACAGTTCCCTTGTTGTATCAACCATGTTGGAAAGATATATTTTCTACGAAATTTATTGTGTTATGTTAGGATTAATCCCTATTTAAAATTTGTGATGTGTAGTATATATTATAATCCTATTTCCAAATGGACATAAAATTTATATCAAAAGTGTTTCAACCCCAATGGGTTTGAATACCAGTCATTCCAAAAAATGTTGAATGATTTGTAATGATTATAGGTTACCCATCAACCACTATATTACAATGGATCTAGGAAATAATGCATATCATTTCAATCAAACCAAAATTAAAAAATTATAACTCATTTGATTTATATGATACCAGTCGTTGTAGTAGATGGGAGTGGTGTCTCATAAAAATATATGGGAGCATTTAGGCTACCCTCGCATAGTGTATCTATGATTGATGGGTGTTATAATTATAATGAACCATAATTTTTTGATCATCCCAATGACAAATAAAACTCCACCATAGATGACTAAATTTTCCTAATATATCAATTTTGGAACCCTTTTTCATATAGTAATAGGGGGAGGGATGAGAAGATGGTGGGTCTTGATGAGTCCACTCTAACATTGTAAGAAGGTGTATCAAAAATTATTGAAGAAAGTAAACTGTTGATCATAGATATTGATCAATACATAAGGATGATATTAATTTCCATCACGTTGAACCTCAATGGATATTATGAACATATTTCCTACTAATGTTTAATCAAGATGATTTATATTTGAATTATATCACGATTACTATGTATGTCCATGAGGTAAGAACTCATTTATCTGGGTATCCATAATATCACCATTTCTACATATAGGTAGAATAGAGAATAATCCAAACCCCCACTATTAGGGTATATTCTAAAGTTGATATGATCATAAAATTTAACTTCATCTTTAAATTACAATTAGTAATTTTTATGGATAGTATTTTCTTGAAAAAGAAATATTTTTTGATGACTTTTTTATTCATTGATTTTTGACATGTCAACTATAATTTCCCCAATAAGGATTCATAATCCAAATCACATGACCATTGATATATGCAACCATTAGCTTCCATTACCTTTCTTCCGTGGATGGATAATTTTTTTATAAAAAATTATTAATGATCCAGGAAGACATGGAGGAATCTATGTTCATATCTCCTGAATGGGTTTACTGGTATTCTGAAATTACCTTTGGTTTCAAAAACAATGTAGCAGCATATAAATTCACAATATAGAATATATTAAATTTCTATTTGGGACATATTATGGAATAATATGTCAATGGTATAGTGTTCGTATCATGAAAATTCTATAATTAACTCAATGATCTTGATATCATGTTTTGGTGGCATCATCAACATAATTACAAAATGATCCCATAAAATTATTCCATTATGTTAACAATAGAGATGTTCCATGGATTCATATTGCATAACCATGGTATCATGATCAATCTTTAAAATTTCAGGTGACTAAAAATATAAAAAATCTTTATAATTTCATTGAATTGAATGGATTTAGAGAGAATCGTTCTTATATATTGTTATTCATTAAAAATATGGAAGGAATAAGTTGTCCATCCACAATAATGATTTGGAATGAAATCCTCAGTTATCGGGAGATCAGTTTTCATCATGTTGTCAACAACACCATGAAGTGGAATCTATACTAACAAATCACGATGAAAACAATTTATGGGAAAAAACATATCAATTATGTGGAGAGAAACAAGAATTAACTATTCATGATTATTTCCTAGAATAATGATTCATTTTTTGGAAATTATTTTGAGATTTCATAATCAAACAATTATCAACAAAGAGACATTGTATTATGACATTGATAAAACTATAATTGGGATGATAACTATAGTAAAAAAATAATTTAAATTATTTGAATAATCATGATTCTCCCTTGGTGTACCACATTGATCAACTAATGAATATCCTTAGTCACCCAAATGAAATGGGATGACTAGCTCGCTTGGTGGTCACAGAGAAACAATTTAATATACAATTCATATATTAGAAATCAACCAATTGGAAGGCATTGAAATATTTTATCACATAAAATTACCTCCATAAGGATACCTAAATTTATACTAAACTCATTTATAATGTATAAATTCTAATTCAAAATTCCCCCAAAATTAGGTATATACACTTTGGTGGAGACTCCAAGAACCCCATTGTGATAATAATGGATGACTTAAAAGATAACTATGACTATTTCAGCATAATTTATATCACAATATATAAATAATTTTCTAAAATTTCATTCTAATTTACAAAGTATGATATAAAAATGTTTATAATTATAGAGACATTATCATTTTCATATGATTATTATTTCTGACATTAGTTTTACACATTCAAATTAAAGGAGATTCATAGCTGGTGAACACATATGTTATATAACAATATTCTATTATTAATGAAGAATTGATTCATATGTTTAGTCGTGTTATTAAAATAATATATAATTACACTATTTATATAGATTCCACAAGATACATTCCTTATATATAGATTCTCTCTTAGTAGAACACCAACATAACCTTTCGAACCACACAATACATTCTAAAACATTTGGGATGATTATTTCCTGCCTCTATCATCAGAACACTCATCAGATTTAATTAATCTTTAAATGATCATAAATTAAATGATTATACTATTGTTTTTAGGAAATGGACCCCATGCATTCACTATTTATTTAAATTACTTTTCACTGCATAAAAAATAACCATCATTACGTTCAAATACATTATAACATATGACCAAATGCCCTCTTCAAGGATTGTGTACTTGTATCTATAGTTCTCAAAACACATTGTACTCACATAAAATCCAAAAACCTAGTTTATTAAAATTATTGTTCATTAAAAAAACATTATTATACCACTATATACACCACTACACCAAATGTATTATAAACTAGAAAGTTTCATGGTCTAAAATATATATAGAGTTCTTATATCATTGAAATCTCTACCAGAAACTAACAATGTTAAACACATACCTGACAATTTTATCAACATGCTTGTGTAATTTCATCTCATAATACCCCACACGGTCCATTTTCTAATTACTCTAAACCATCCAAAAATAGGATAAATTAGATATTCCCATAACTCACAACAAATATCGTCGGCTTTGACAATATACCATATTAAATTTGTTAGAAATCCAATGTAATCTCTAAAACTACATAACATTATGAAAACTATAGGAAACCCCATTCATATATATATATATATATATATTAAAATAAAGGTGTAGAATATAGGAGTTAAAGAGAGTATCACAAGAAAAATTTCATACAATATCTCACCTTGCCTTCATACCATGTACTCCCACTAAATTTGAGAGTCTCACAAATCACAAAACATGTTAAATCATAACACCATATAACATTGGAGTGCTCTTCCGTTAGATTTCATGACATCACCCATTCTCCCATTTTGACAACAGTGCCAATGAGAAAGGCTAAAATATAATCACTCAAGAAACACATCACATGAATAATATATACCCAATAAAGTATTATCACTTAAACAAAATTATTTAACATATACATTTATGGGGAGATAGGTAATCCTAACCCACCTTATGTAAATGGAGGTGGTTGAACAAAAATGATAAACTAAGACTTCTAAAAAATTGGATTGTATATCATATTAACAGTGATATCATCAACTAGCTCCTTAATTCTAACATACGTCATCATGACCTTCCATTTGTACAACTTTTCTATGATAAAATGATAATAGATTTTTATATTCATTTTAATATACTATTGTATGGTGTTTTTAATGAATTAAATCACACTCCTGCTATCACAACATATCACCATTGGTTGTTCAACATATTCCCCAATGTATTCCAATTATTACACAATCAAAAAAATTGATATAATGTCTCACACTATAGGAAATATTCTTCATCTTCATACAATGGTAATTGATTTCCCACTACTTTCTCATCCATCCCAAACATCTAATTCCTAAAAAAATTCAGAATTAAATAATATTTTATATCCAACACATCATAAACCGAGTATGAATAAAGAAATACAAATTGTTCATGATCTCTTAATATATTTATATAAATTAAAAAATGGTGATTATTGTAGAATGAACTATTGGTTTTTTTTATAGTGAGATATGAAATTCTTATATATCACACAATGAAAAAACCCACTAAACATGTTAGAAGGATTATATCTATCCATGTTATAGTTAATAAAATTAGATTATTATAACTCTCTTCAATTACAGAGGATCTATAGATTTCCCATCCTCATGAATCCTCGGATTTGTTATCACAATAATTAATTTCAATATAATTTTAGAATCATATTTGTTGAATTTATTCAATATCTCTCTATCATACTAATCATGAGAAATCAATGTTGATTTCTTATTTTATCTATACTATATCCCTATAATTTGTGTGAGTTTTAAAATTAATGAAATTTCATATTATCATTTCATGTTCAAAGAAACCTTATCTATGGTTTTCATCTTGCATCCACTAAAGATTATAATGTACAATTATAAATCTAACATAATGTTGTCCTTAATGGATGTATCCACATAGAAATTATGATTGAAACCACAATTTTTAAACTACATTTAATTATAATATGAGAACATCCATTCATATAATTCTAGTATTGCTTACAATATAAATCCTTCATCAACATGATTGTTTCCATAATTTCAAAATTTATGTACATTTTCCTATTAAAAATATGCATTTTCATCAAGAGAACAATTATTATTATTTAAATAAATATGGTAAAAATTGTTTTCTATTTGACTATCTATAGATAAAAAACCTAGTTGACTATAGTTAATTTATTGGGGATATGATTCTTCAATATCAGCAATATAAATATGTGTATATCAAATAAAAATCATGAAAAAAAAAATTCATACTCATCAATTTTTTTATATAATGATCCACTTAATTATAATCACATTTTAACATCATATAATTTCGACAAGATACCATGTCTATTTTTAACTTATTTATTATAATTCATCATTCATTGTAGTAATATATATTTCATCTTTCACATTGTCTTAAAATGAGGTTTCTTATACTATTGAATACTAATATATATATTCAATATTTCTCATTCAATATGTATATGTTGGTGTAGGTCTATATCTATTCATATTGAATGGATAAAGATCAATTATATTATTTTAACTATAAAATATTTGTTTGGATTTAGTTTTTACAACTTATCATTCCTTCTAATATAGTTATTCCTCAATATCCATAATGCTCTATATAACTACTACTATTTTACAGATCTAATTTTAATATACGTCATCATCATAGAAATCAATGGCAGCTGCGATTCTTGTGTTCTTTATGTTATTCCCAAAAATAGTTTTCACTGTAATTCCCTACAAAATTTTACTCATTCTACTCATAATGAATTTTTAGGACTTACACATTTTTATTATTCAAGAAATTTATATTTATTCTTCAGTGTCACTATACATTCTATTATTTCCATAATTGTTCCAAAAATATCACTTGAATCTAAAGGCACAAATTCATTTTAATGAAGGATTCCTTCCATTCAAAATTTTATATGGGGTCCATTAATCAGTAAATATTATGAATTAAAAATTATATAATTACACTACACATAATACATGTTCTTTACTATAGTGGGAAAAATCATCTTTAAATATGTAGTGTTGTAGACATATATTTCTTCATCTACTTGAATACCCAAAAAATAATAAAAGATAAAACATTATTTATTAGAATATGTGACATAAAATAAATACAAAATATTTCAATATAAAATTTCAAGATGTTAAGATATATTTATTTTAGATTAAATTTAAATTAATCAATAACATATAATATACATAGCAATGTGTCTTATTTATTTCTTGTCTTTTAATGCAAGACTGAGTTTTACCGCACAAAATACACGTTTTATATTGTTATTTATTATGATAGTTATCACCTAGACATTAAAATGATGTGTATTAATAAAATTAATTCTCTTATGAATATATGTCATTTATACACATTTACATGTTATATATTGATAATAAGAAATAATATGAATTATTTAAAAAAAATTATAGTTTTGGGAAAACATAATATTTCTGAATGATTGTTTAGTTGTGATTATTGCAAAAAATGTAAAAAAAATTAAACACATTTATTTAATTTATCTAAAAAAAATAAAAAAAAATTAAAATTATAATATGTAAATTTTAATAGGGTAAATTTTAAGGATTTTTCTATGAAGTTTATTGTTTTGATAAATATTTCAAAATTATATAATTTGATTCAAACATCTTTTCTATATATAAAATATATAATAGTAATTATATTTTTGAGTTATTATAGTGTAAAATAGTTAAATTATACATATATTAGTTTATTTTAGGTCATTGTAATAAATTTTATATTTCAATTAAATATTATAATTTTTTAATATTTGGAACATTTGTACCTTAATATATTATTTCACATCTCGTTGGTGGTGTTAATTTTAAATTAAACATGTACACATAAATGAATTAAAATTGAAACTATATATTCCATATTTTAAATTATTATTATATTTATGTTATAAAATTTTCATTTCAAAATTTGGCCAAAATTAATTTTGATAATAGTAATAAATATT
Organism: Viscum album; assembly: GCA_963277665.1. Classification (NCBI taxonomy): domain Eukaryota; kingdom Viridiplantae; phylum Streptophyta; class Magnoliopsida; order Santalales; family Viscaceae; genus Viscum; species Viscum album. The sequence goes on along the minus strand of OY728142.1, from coordinate 1,874,196,072 downwards.
TAAAATAGTTTAAGTAAAAAAAAATTATTAAGGGGTTAAAATGAATAGATAATTGTTACATTAACCTATACACTCGTCAAAAAATTATTTTCCCTTATTTAAAAAATCAATCCCTTATGATATGATAATGGAAAAAAATTTACCCTTGTGTCATTTGAAATTTGAAACATTACTCATGCATATGTATGACCTCCATCTCTATGATCGAGATATATTTATCTTTTCATACCAATAATTCATGACTTGTTTTAAAAGTAATGATGATATAAAAATAGGATAGTTATGGAATTATTTTTATACTATATATGATATAAAAATATATTTGGTTCAAAAATTGTAAGTCTCATAACAAAATAGGCATAGGAAAAACAAAAAAATTAACATCATAAATGATGAAAATAATGATTTTTAGTAATTAACATGTGAGAAAAAAGTTATAAAAGTATCACATACAATCTATTAAAGATTAATATTTTTATCTAAAAATGTAATATCATTATTTATTCCACTATAATATAGGTTAAAGCACATTGAATCAAAATTTAGCTTAATGTAATGGATTTTTTTAGAGTTTCTATTCATTGAGACATATAGTAATTTTCTGAACCTATATTATTTTATATTTTGTATGTATTTTCCCACTGGAATATAATATCATTAATAAATACTTATTCATTATATTTTACATTTTAATTTCAATTATTTTATATAATGATATTTTCATAATGAGGTAGCAATTGTTAATGAATTTCATAACTCTATTTCTTTTTATCGGGTTATATTACATGCCAATTGTCATTAACGGTTTATGATTTTGTGTATAATTAATTGTGAATATAATTTTTTTTATTTATAATTTTTTTTATATAGATACACATAGTTAATTCATTAGTTTATTTTTTCTTTAGTGTTATTATTGTTTAATGTGTTTACTTTATACACAGATTTAATTGAGGACTATTCACACAAAAATTTCCATTGAATGAAATTATTTGGAAATTGCTTAATAATTCCAATAATTTTTATATCCTATATTTATTAATGATTAGTTTCATATAATTTTACCATTTTACACTCATTTATACATACAAAATATTAGATAATGCTTCTAACAAAAACAAACACCATTTCCCTATTTTTCAAGAATCAATTTTCTTCCAAAATAATGTTATTTTATAATTTTTTCATGAAATATTTTAATCATTCAAAAATAGTTTATTACAATATTTTTAACCATTTTTTACATTTTAAAAAATGTATGGAAAGGGATATTCTTATCATTTTAAAAAAAGGTAATCTTTTAATCTTTTTACAATGAAAATGGTATATTATTTTTTTAATAAATGTACAGAATTAACCTAGGTAATTTCATTGAATATTATTTTTAATGTTTACACTGATATGTTTAATTTATTTTTTTCATTATATTCTAGAAATTATGATTTTTTTTAATTTTTTTCAATTTTTTTAAAATTTTAAAAGTTTCTTTTCATAATGAAAAGTATATATTCTGAATAATATTTTATAAGATATTTTATATTTCATCAATTAAAGAAAACCTTATTCTAACTCCAATGGTTATATTTTTATTCATTCCATCTGTATTCATCTTCAGGATGAATTATTATTGTATTGATCATAAATAGTAATGAAATTTATTTCATTGAATCACATTCAGAGTAATTAATTTTCCCACGAGTTATTTACATTCATATGATCATTGAACATTAAATTTTCCATAAATATACATATCATTAATAATTGAAATTTTTATTTCCTAAACCATATACGATATTTACATTTGGAGTTTAATTTTTTATATAATTGATTAACTGGGGATACAGATAAATCTCTATCCTTTATTGAATATTGATATTTTATAAGAAACATTTTGTATAATTAAATATACTAATATATATATGAGGAATTATTTGGTGATTCATTTTGTGGGCTGGGATTGGTTTATGTAATAACCTTGATTCATCAGAAGTCTCATGGGACAAATTAGTTTCCTAGACACATATATATGGGTATTAACATTATATCATTTTAAATGCAACGAGGAAATGTCATGATCGTAAAGGTATCATATGCCTAGGGAAAATAATAACTAATAAGTAACCATTACATTCATTTATAATATTATTATTTTACAAGATATTTTATCATATCATAATATCATTGGATGAGCATTATTTTTATTTTATGTATTGAATTTAATGTGATTTCAGTTATTTTACTGGACATATGGATTATGAATTATCATGATATTTAAAATGAATGTGTTATCAGTTATTTACATTTATATATTAGTTATTTTTATCTAGTTATTTAAATGTAATATGTGATCAGTTATTTACATATAATAATTTATGTTTCTTTATTTTTTTAATTTAAATGGAATTTGGTCTTAGTTATGTAGATTCCCATTTTAATTATTCTTATTGATTCATGAATTATTCTATTGTACATAACTTTTTCTAGGCAATTTATCTCACCATATATTTCTTCTCCATATGAAATGACTCATATTTTTTGTCTATAATTTTTAAATATTATATGGAATTATTATGAGACTAGGTTTTGTGACGACGTGCGATTCCGGAGACCGATGTGCCTAATATAAATTTTTCAAATAAATCAAAATTTTAAAGAGAATGTGTGAGCAGTTTTCCAGAAAAAGAGGCATAACTTTTGAATGATTCCTAGATCAGAAATATAAGGGCACTATTGCATTCTGAATGAATTCATTACATTATGCATGTCCTAAAATCGACAAACGGGGGTCGACTACAAAATTAAATTTTTGGGCATTTTATAGGAAATAATGTAAATTAATAATATATTTTATTTTAAATGTTTCCATAAGTGTAACGACATAATCCTCAACTATTAATACCTACTTATGGAAAAATCACAGAGTTTGGTGCATTGCTCTACAAATTGAGGATTTTCTATTGGATCATTATAGGATAACCCACTAGAAGATGTTGAAGATGTGATCGATCGTTTCATCTCAGATTCAACAGACCTCGCAAATGAACATGACATGACAATTGTACTTTAACAAATCGATGTAGGGGTTTTGTTTTCAATTTTTTCTTCAATTGTTCTTTGATAAAATGACTAACGCATATCAACCAATAAATAGGCTGATTTTATGATAATTCATTCTTGTGGGAGTGTGTTGTTTTTCTATTTATTTTGGGTTTTCATTCTAGCTTTGATCTATATATGATAATTTTTAGATTGTCGTTTGAGTCACCTGTTAAACCTATTAACTGGAGTGGAGTAATGTCATGACAAATGATGGTGGAGGTATGTTCCTTCTTGTTTATTGAATTTATTTCTCCTCGCCTAGTGTTATTTGTATTCTTCATGGGGTGACGAATAATGTATTGTTTCGAACCCTTTTAATGACTCAATGATCTAAGATCGAAGATCGAACATCGGGATGTCGTAGGGGAGGTGCGACAACGATGATGGATGGTGCATCAGGACGGATTGAGGAGGACAGTTCTTCGATCGTTCTTCACATGGTTAGATCGATAAATATTTTTGGGGAAGCTCATAAGCCTGAAAAAAATAGTGATGGATTTGGAATGATGATAAGACCTTGAACCCTGAGTATTGAAGTGATCGGACGGCCATATCAATGATCATAGGATCACCCGAGGCGTGGTGACGAAGAACAACGATTTGGGAAAATTGCGATAAACATTGAGTGTATCCCGATGAACACATCATGTGTTACTATCATGGTGGTGGCTGAGGGTTGTGCGTTTCATAGGGAAAAGAACTCATAGTGCCTCTTGAGAGGAAATGGTGTGTGCCCCAAGTGACGGCTGGAGTTCCAATCGACATGAATTATAGACATGATCCCCGACCAACGTGACACAGTTTGTAGGTACTTAAGGAAACATTGTGTGTATATCGAAAGAAAAATAAACATGGGGTGGAGTACAAGACATGTACTCCACCAAAATTCAAGACAAGGATGGATATACAGACCACCCCATGTACTTCTACGTGGTCTAGGACAAATAGGTTAAAGCTGTGTACAAGAACATGGCCAATGTACACAAATTTTTCCCTAGGATGTTGAACACAGCGTGTCACGATCATACATGCCCTATGTACTTTATTCATCATGAAAATCCTTATGACATGGGCCGTTGTACATGGGATGTATATAGGGACAATGGACATGGTGTGTGACCCTTATTCATGTTGTGTACTTCTCTGTACATGGATTGATCCACTTGTACATTGTTCTGTGGACATGTTTTGTTGGGGTTATTCCCCCTTTCCCCAATGCCTATAATTCTAGATATGGTTTACATCTACCAAAGTATGATGCCTTTATCCAGAAATTCTGAGATAGGTTTAAAAATCTCTCTACGAGGCTCAGAGTGAGATACTCTATCCATTATTAAACCTAGGTAGAGTCATGTATCGACCTGACTAATTCTACAAGATGTCGATGCTCTATCGAGATAGTGAATCCAGATGATTTGTGGTATCCTTCATGGCCGTTTTAGTTATACTCATCCATGTATCGTGAATTTTCCCACTCAGGATTGTGTTGTACCAAAATGAGTGTATCCATTATCCTTATTTAAATCTATTAGCGCATCAATAAATTTCATGGTATTTCCCAACATAAAATACATCTCTGATAGAATTCATCGGATGTACTAGACCCGTGGAGTGAGTTTTCAAGGATGAGTGATTTGTGGAAATCATCGACATGAATATCTAGCATGGGAATGTGTTCGTTGTAACTTGACTCTAGATTGTGGGTCTGGGTTTCGAGTGTATATGTATGTCTTTCTCTTTCTATATGTACGATAGGCATATACTATGTAGAGATGATTGTACCTTTATGTTGTGTATTTCTTTGTGGTTTTCACGGTCACCTACTGAGTATTGTTATACTCACCCCTGCATGGGATTTTCCCACATTTTTTGTGTCTTATGAAGACAATTGGCTTTTTGATGGAGTCTAGGGTGGACCTGGAATAGACCGAGCCATCTGAGTTCCCTACAGGATGAGGTGTTCCTATGAATATGAGTAAAAGTCCTAATAACTATTTCTTTCTTACAGTTTTGACTTTGTAGTTTGAAGACTCTTGTTTGTAGGGGGCTTGATTTCTGGACCAGTTTACTTTATTCAATTTACATCCATTTTACTTTGTTGGTTTTGTTTACTTATATGCAAGTATTTTATTCATTAGTCATTTTTTGTTTCATTATTTGTGGTCTTGGAGATATGTGTTTGTGTACAGGAACATAGGAAATGAATCTCATGTTAGTGATATGCCAACTCTATGATAGTCACCATCCCCTAGCCTATTAGAGATTTTCATAGGGAGTCGCGGCCTGGGACCCATTGGGACAAGTCAAAATGGAGTGGATTCAGAGGTGGTCAGTCCTATCATAGGATCAAGAGTCTGTAGGATTGGTTTGGGGATTTAATGTTAAGTGTTTCATGCTCAGCATTCTGTCTAGAGACACTGTTGATATTGTGGGTTGCAGACATATCCATACACTTGGAATCTGATAACTTGCATCTCCATTCATTACATGAAAAAATTAAATGCATGGAAATGAAATATTTTCATATGAATCATATTAGAATGAGTGGTGTTTTACATATCCTTTTGTGTCAGCTATCTAGATATACTCGTTGATAGTGGTACATCTTGTTTCTATACAGGATGAATCTGTGACGCATACCCACTAGGATAAAGCACCTCAATCATGAAGATGACACCCTCACTGATGAGGCATCTATAAATGGAACACTTCACCACACATTAACTTCAGGTGGTGCACCCTCTATACCACAACTACTTAAGAATCACATGGTACCTGTAGTGCCGATAGACGAGGAGCATGGGATGAGGGCTCTCTCTGAGTTTTAGAGATAGAGACCGATCAGGTTCTAAGGTGATCACAAACCTCAGGCATTTGAGGACTGTATTACTGTGATTACCAGAGTTCTCCATCTAATTAGGACTCTAGTAGAATAGATGGTAATCCTAGGAGAGAGCCTTATTCAGCGATCCATTGGATGATGGTAATGTTTGGACACAAAAACTAATGAAGAGGATATTCTTTCATAGGTAGAGTTCAAAAGACTCTTTATGGAGGATATCTATTAGGTTACGCCGAGAACAAAGCATATCCATGCGTTTCTTCAACTCCATTTGGGGCAGTTTGACAATGGATGACTATTTATTTAGGTTAACCAACCTCACCATGTAATTGATGGATATGTTCAGGGATTAGTACATCTGAGATCGTTTCATTGAGGATGGTCAACGATGGGACATCACAGCTATTTTCGTTCCTCTATGCATCTCAACTTATGCTGGAGTACTCAATCGGGCATTGGTGATCAGGAGCTTCTTGGAAGATTAGAGACAACCAGTGGTAGTCCATAGCAGGAAGACATGTGTGGATTCCTCGGAAGTAGGGATCCGACATCAAGCATAGGGTTTGGGACATTGGATATATCATAGTAGGTCCCATGATATGGTATCGATAGTCTTGGGCTCTCATGATGGATACCCTCAGCCTAAGGAGAGGTTGTGATACTCATGTGACGGTAGAGGAAATATCAAAAGAGACCATCCAACCCATCATGCTACTAACAAAGTGGTGGTGGACGTATCACTGATTTAGAGATATAGTTTGGAGTAGGAAGAATCGCTAGGTGGCAGACATGGCAGAGGATCAGGGACAACTATAGGAGCTGGTATATCCATTGATATACATCCACCACCACCCCATGAGTTTTTCCCTAGACTCAAGGAGATGGGGGACAAGTGTGTGTAAATTTACATTTGGTAGATTCATACAATCCAGGGACTCTATGAATGATCTATGGTACAATCTGTTTCTTTTATACATTTGTTTTCATACTTATAGACATAGGTTCTAGTCATTCCATCCATACCATATGTCATGTGTAAAAACATGAGATTCCAGTAGATCTGTTGACTCTATCCATATGCTTAGATACAGCTACATGAGGAGATTCTATGAACACACATCATTTCAGATGATGTTATCTTTCCCTTGTAGGCATGATTTTTGGTTTGAACCTCACGGTGGTAGCATCGAGGCCTTATGACCAAATTATTTGTATGGATTGGTTATCTTTAGTCTATTACCATATTAATTACTATAGGACAAGGGTGCAGTGTGTCCACAGCGATGGGATGAGGGTTTCTGTTATCGGTGAAAAGGAGACTGATGCAGCACAAAACAAGCTCATTCCTAGGAGGGTGAAGCTGATCACTCATGAGTTGAATAGCCATTCCCTCAGAGTAGTAGATGTTATGAGCTTTCAGTTCCTAGAAGTAGTGGTGGAGTACGAGGACTTATTCCTAGAATATGTTTTAGTATTTCCTCCCCTTCAGAATATCTAATTCTACATCGACATACACCCCTATATGGAACCGGTATCCTCACTAGTGTATCATATGTATCCTTCCTAGTTTCACAATATGAGGGTTTAGTTAGAGGATTTGTGGAGTAAGTTATTCATAAGAACTAGGAAGGCATACATGTGTTTTTGGTTTTTCATGGATTACCAGATCCTAAATCAGGACATAGTGAAGAATAGGGATCTGCTTCTGAAGATTGATGACCTCTTTGGTTAGCAATGAGGGTCTCAATGGTTCTAAAAGGTTGACCATAGATCGTTTCACCAATAGTTACAATTATGGGACATGGATAAATCAGAGACGGCTTTTTGATGCCTCAACTGTCACTACGAGTACATGTTGACGCCTCTCGGTGTGAAAAATTTCCCAACAGTGTTTATGGGACTTATAAACCAGATCATCTGGATTTAAATAGACCGATTCATAGTGGTATTCATCAAAGACATATTTTTTTACTCGACATCAGAGGAGGAGCATGTGATACACCAATAGATATTTATAGATGTACACCAAAAGAACCAACTTTATGAGATTCTCTTAAAGATCCATTTTTGGATACATGAGGTCCACTTTATGGGACATGATATCTCACAATGTAACAGCCCGAGATTTTATAAAAAAATATTCTTTTTAATTTTATTAATGTCTTGTGTTGTACGCTACACCAAAAGGAGCTTGCACAACACACATCCTTGACTTGCCTTGCATTACACGCAATCGCGACCTTCCTCGATAGCGTGTGTAGTACGCAATACCGAGTTTCACTAAACAACGATATGCTATAAAAATATTATTAAAACTAGCCGTTATGAATAGTAATAACCACTTTTTGAAATCCAGTAAATCTTATTTTTCAAAATGAACTTTATTTTTGGATTCGGAGTATCGAATTTAGCCTAAGGTGAAATTTTGGTACTTTTCGGATAACTTTCATATTCTGATGAATAGTGAAAATTACTATATTATAATTAAAAAACAACTTTTTTAATCGAAATAATTAATAGTGATAAATTATTAATTTGAGTGGTTTTAAAGTATATTTAGAATATATTTTTACAATTTAATACAATGTTGGACATTGGATGTAATTTCACATTTAAACCAGTTATAAACAAGTGTCAATCTTTTGATATATATTGTTTCTTAAAAACACGCTATTTGTTTTAACAGCGGGATTTAATTATAAAATTAATTAATGCAACTTTTATGTTATGAATTTGGTAAAATAGACTTCATTTTTGAATTCGGAATATGAAATATAGCTTGGGATAAAATTTTGGCATTTTTCTGAAAACTTTCAATTTTTGATGAATAGTGAAACCACTAAGTGGTAGGTTAAAAACTGAATTTTTTCATAGAACTTAATTTTACCACTTCTGTAAATGGAATTTCGAAAATCCGAGAGACACGGTTAATATCAAGGACTAAAATGTGGTTCAATGAGATGAAAATAATTTTTTGGTGAATAGTAACTTTTTACTATTTTTACCGCGGTTAATAGTAAATAGGGTAACTAAGGGTAAATATGATATCAATATTACCCTAACACATGTCCTAATTCTATTGGACAAGTTTAATTCGACCAAAAACAAACTTAGGAATAAAATATGACCATTTAGGCCCACTTGGATTAGATTAGGACATTTATTATTAATTTATTTAAAGAAGGGTTAAAATAGTTAAAATCAATGTTTAATACGTAAATCATTTTTAATATGGGGTTATACATAAGATAAATTCGACTATAAATATTCATTAGAAAGCTAAAAAGATTTCCTACATAATTATATTTTATTTAAAATTTTTAGACTTTAAATAAATTAATTTATTTATGACACATCGATGATGCAGTAATTACCCTTTTAAGGAAATATTAACATAATTGATGTTATAAATGCTCAAATGAATGTAATTTGAGACTTTTTATGAATTCCACTAATTTTATAGGTTACTATGATATATTTATGTTGATTTAATCAACTTGGTTCGAACATATAATTCTGTTATGACTTTCACAAAAATCATATATCAAATAGTGTCAAAATTGACACAAAATAGTTTTAAAATAAAATATTATATTATTAATTGTTATTTTATTCCTAAAAATCTAAGGTTCGGCCAAATGACTTAGATAAGGATATATGTATTAATAATAAACAATTTGGGGTTCGTTTGGCATGTTATAGTAAGTGTATTAACCATATAGTGAAAGAAAACAAAAAGACACGGTAAAAGTTAAATTATTTAACTTAGAGTTAAATCTAATTGATAAGGTTAAAATAAGAACCTAAACTTGTCTAAATCCTATTGGTTGATAGGATTTCGACCCATCCCCACTTTAGCTTCGAAATAAGACCCTTTGGAACCATTATAAACCGATTTTGACTTTAATATAAAATAATATTTTGAGATATTCCTAAGGTGCCCCTCTCCTCCCCTATAAAAGGACACCTCCTCCCCCTCCTCCTCACACAAATTTGAGCACTCAAGCTCGGCCAACCCCTGCCAATTTCTCCTCTCCACTTACATAGCAACATCCTAGAGGTTCTGGTCTTCCTCAAAGACCAATTTTAGTGCCCTAAGAGGAGGTCTCCAAAAGGCGCTTCAAAGAAGAGGTAATTACCGTTACCAATTCTTTCATCTTTATTTCTTCTTCCACTTCTTCTTATTATGTTGTTTCATTATGAAGTAATAACATCAGTATCACTCATATAATGATATGTTATTATAAGTATGAAACAACCCTATTTCACCATCTATCCATCCTACGGAAAAAGAAATCACCGCGCGTGCGTACGTACGGAATACCGTCTCCACGCCGTGGTGTAATCTACTTTCCACCACCACCTTACATGGATGGGTATAATGGTGTAAAGAATAACTATAAATAGTTATTACAACATCATATTGATTCTGATATATTGTATAATCCACTCCAATTCAATTCAATATTTATAGAAATGATATCATCGCTCGTGCGTACGTACGGAATACCGTCTCCACGACGCGATGAGATTCATTCTCCATGTTAACCATTTAAGAATGATTATAATGTATATATAAGAAATAATAATGAAATATATGACATTATAAAGCTACTGGATTTATGTATATATATACATATGTATGTCATCTACTTACTTCCATTTCAAGACAATAAGGAAAGGAAAACAGCGTTCATGCGTACGTACGGACTACCGTCTCCATGAACGGTGTTTTTCATTTTATTTATCTATCTATTATATATATATATATACTGAATATATATGATATATAAATCATATTTTATATTCTGGAAGTAAGTAAATCATGATATAAGTAATAATGATGTCAAGAACAACAAGTCAAAACACCTACGATAAATGAAACGATTTTACCCAAAACGCTTCTTTAACATGGAATTTACAAAAGAACGGGTAATATAATGTCATAAGTGAACCATATATGCTATCATAACAATGAATATGATTCTGGAATAAGTCAATAACATGATTTAAATCATTATACAGGAGGTTCGGACACTTACAAAGCAAGTCGGACATAAGGTAAGAGAAATATCACAATCTCATTTTTATCCGAGATTGTTTATTCGTAAGTATTTACTGGGGTGTATCTTATCATCCACATCCATGTTTCCTCAATATGTAATATTATTTCCATCCACCTACAATGTTTTAAATCCAATTTTACCCTTTGGTGAGTTTTTAGTAAAAGATATGAAAGGAATCTTTTGTCATTTTTCGTACGAGGTACATTTTGACTTTTTCGACAAAAGTAAAAAAGAATGTTTTTTTTAACTTATACGGCACGAACGGATTTATACTGTTTTATAAAGCCTTATTTTCATGAAGCTTCCTCTAAAATATTTCATGACTATTTCCAATAAAATCTCTTTCTTTTAAAATTTCATGATGTTTTGTGAAAAGAAATTGATTTTGAAGAAGAAAGGATATTTTCCTCAAGAATTCAATTCAAGTGTTTTATCAAAATTATTTTCCATATAAGATAATAAAGGGTTCTGTTTCTATCCATATTTTTACATCGATTTGACTATGTTGTGATGGAATTATGTTTATGAATTCCTTTATCTTATATGAATGGTTTTATGATGTCATGTTGTTTAAGAATCCCATTTTTATTACATGGGTTATGCAATGATGTATGATTTATGATTTTGTGGCACACATAAGAAAGGATTCATTAAGAGATGGGTGGGACCTATATCTCCCTCCAATTCATTGGGTAAAGATTTTATATCTCATCAGATAGACATGGCTGGAATGGTAGGTTATACCGGTTCAGTGAAACAGGACTGAAACGAGGATTACTCGATTCAGAAAGGGACTTTGTCCACTAAGATAGTCTTGGCAATGAGTCTTGACTAACAAGAAATGATTATCTATGATTATGTGTGTATGCCACAATGAGTAATGTTTTAAGTTATGATTTCATTTTCACTTCTATGATTTATCCCATGTTATGATATTATGAGCTCTTTTGCAGGTTAAGATTTCCAAAAGCTATGTTCTTATGTATATGATGTGATTGATATTTCTTTTGTTTACCCTTACTGAGCATTTGAGCTCACCCTTTTATGTTTTCTTTTCCCCAGGATATAAAGAAAGGTTTTAGGTAAAAAAAATGGGAAGATCTTTATGGGATATATTGAAGATCTTTCACCACGTTTAGAAGATTACGTTCCGAGTTTCCAAAGACACTAAACTATTACGATCCTTGTGTGTGTGTTTTTGTTATGTACTAAGTATTCCGCAAATGTAATGTAATGTCAATGTACGTCAAGATAAGGGTCTCTACAGTTGGTATCAGAGGAAAGGTTTAGTCAACCTTTGGAAACTAGGATGCGAAAACATTAGTGAGATCCCTAGAGATATTTCTAAGGTATGTCTAGGGATGTCCCTAAGGATACGTATACGTATAGGATATAATCCTAGAACTACGATACCGATCTTAGAATTTAACCTAAGATGTTAGATATTAAGGGTACTCCCCCTTTACTATGTTGTTTTCCCTAGCATTATTTTGCCTCTCACACTATTCTTTTTGGGTTTTAGAAAATGGATGGAAACAAGATGATTCATGATAATGGAGGATATGATGGACAATGGAATGATATTCTTCATGAGAAACCAAATGAAATGGGATTTGGAAGTCCAAAAATCATTATTATGCTGAATCAGCAATCTCATAATATGATCAATAAAGTAAAATTTGGTAAGTTTCCTGACTCAGCTAATAAGAGAAAGATGGAGTTTCATGATGACCATAGAGGAAAGAAAGTTCAATTTCCCTCATGTAAATCATGTGGGAAGAGGCATCAAGGAGAATGTTTCAAGGGAACTGGAAGATGCTTTGGGTGTGGAAATGAAGGACACAAAGCAAGTAAGTGCAAAGGAAAAGGGTCGGTTAACACCATGGATGAGGATAATGGTATTGCTACGACATCAAAAATGGTTAAGTGTTTTAAATGTGGAATGTATGGGCATTATGCAAACAAATGCCCTAAGGGAAAGACTCGTGAAGAGAATCAGTATGGTCATATGGGTAGTATTTATGTGGATGATGATGAAGAGACTACAAATGATATGTGAGATGAAAGAATTTTTGAAGCTCGGTCAATGGTTTGAGAATGTAGTGGCATGATTACATGTTTATCATTTGTAATTTTGGAATAAAGAGACATCTATGGATTGTTACACTGTTGTCTTTCCTTGTGTTTTGAAAGTGTATGATTAATGTTACCAGTATCCATGAAATGTTATTCAGATATTTTTGGAATGTAGATGATATGCGCATAATGAAGGGATAAGGAGAAAATTAAATGTTTGATAGTATTCATGAGCTCATGATTGATATAAGGACTAAGTGATATCATGGTTTGAGTATATAGAATTTTGAGGATTTTGGTATATGGAAAGTATTAACTTTTAACTGCACTCATGTTTTCACTAAGGTATTCAAGAGAATACACGATTAAGGACTTTGAATGTTTGTAATGTGACCAACAAGACATATCTTATGATATGTGGGGATCAACGACAGTATTAAATCTCTGGTAATCGTTGTCACTATATTATGAGAGTGGAATGCAGTATTATGTATAAGCCTAAAGATTAGACTGGATTATGTTGGAAATAAGTTAGTATTGTTTAAGGATAGAAGATTTTCGATATTATTGATGGGATGTTATATAGTTTTGGAAAAAGGACAACCTGCAGGACGGGCGACAGCCCATCGCTTCGGACAAGGCTGTGGGAATCGAACCCACAACCGAAGTGCGACTGGCATTTATCGCCTACCACTGACCTACAAGAAGTCCCTATTTAGAAGAAACTAGTTTTATTATATTAAGCAGTATGATATATGAAGTATAAGTCCATTTTAGGAACCATATATGATTAATCTCACTATAGATCGACTTATGTATATAATTTTTGCTAACCTTTTGTTCGAGACAGATGGAATGACCCGTCATTCTATCACATGATCTGCTAACACTTCACGAATAACAAATTCAACTTCATTTATATAAGAGATGAAGTGGAAATTGTTCAAGGCACGAACAATAGTGAGATTGTACGAAAATAAAGTAAGTATTTATTCTAATTCAAATTCTTCAACTTTAGGGAAATGATCTTGAAAACCAAAAATGTTGTCCTAGTGCCTATATATCTGATGAATCAGATGGTACCCTAGATCGTCACAAATTTATGGCTTTGTGATTACTGGCTTTTCCATAGCCATGTTCTCTACCACTCTCCATCAGAACATGATGGTTAGATTTCTCTTCCATATCCATATTTTTACCTATGTGGAAACCCAATGATTAGTTTATTTGGGTAACCGTTACGTTTCATACTTTTATTTTTAAAGATTGGTTTTGATATTCCTTTTTACGATGTGGGTTTCTATTAAAGAAACTTTCGAATAGTAAACCATTTATAACCCCTACGAATTTCGAGGGCGAAATTCATTTTAAAGGGGGGTAGAATGTAACAGCCCGAGATTTTATAAAAAAATATTCTTTTTAATTTTATTAATGTCTTGTGTTGTACGCTACACCAAAAGGAGCTTGCACAACACACATCCTTGACTTGCCTTGCATTACACGCAATCGCGACCTTCCTCGATAGCGTGTGTAGTACGCAATACCGAGTTTCACTAAACAACGATATGCTATAAAAATATTATTAAAACTAGCCGTTATGAATAGTAATAACCACTTTTTGAAATCCAGTAAATCTTATTTTTCAAAATGAACTTTATTTTTGGATTCGGAGTATCGAATTTAGCCTAAGGTGAAATTTTGGTACTTTTCGGATAACTTTCATATTCTGATGAATAGTGAAAATTACTATATTATAATTAAAAAACAACTTTTTTAATCGAAATAATTAATAGTGATAAATTATTAATTTGAGTGGTTTTAAAGTATATTTAGAATATATTTTTACAATTTAATACAATGTTGGACATTGGATGTAATTTCACATTTAAACCAGTTATAAACAAGTGTCAATCTTTTGATAGATATTGTTTCTTAAAAACACGCTATTTGTTTTAACAGCGGGATTTAATTATAAAATTAATTAATGCAACTTTTATGTTATGAATTTGGTAAAATAGACTTCATTTTTGAATTCGGAATATGAAATATAGCTTGGGATAAAATTTTGGCATTTTTCTGAAAACTTTCAATTTTTGATGAATAGTGAAACCACTAAGTGGTAGGTTAAAAACTGAATTTTTGCATAGAACTTAATTTTACCGCTTCTGTAAATGGAATTTCGAAAATCCGAGAGACACGGTTAATATCAAGGACTAAAATGTGGTTCAATGAGATGAAAATAATTTTTTGGTGAATAGTAACTTTTTACTATTTTTACCGCGGTTAATAGTAAATAGGGTAACTAAGGGTAAATATGATATCAATATTACCCTAACACATGTCCTAATTCTATTGGACAAGTGTAATTCGACCAAAAACAAACTTAGGAATAAAATATGACCATTTAGGCCCACTTGGATTAGATTAGGACATTTATTATTAATTTATTTAAAGAAGGGTTAAAATAGTTAAAATCAAAGTTTAATACGTAAATCATTTTTAATATGGGGTTATACATAAGATAAATTCGACTATAAATATTCATTAGAAATCTAAAAAGATTTCCTACATAATTATATTTTATTTAAAATTTTTAGACTTTAAATAAATTAATTTATTTATGACACATCGATGATGCAGTAATTACCCTTTTAAGGAAATATTAACATAATTGATGTTATAAATGCTCAAATGAATGTAATTTGAGACTTTTTATGAATTCCACTAATTTTTTAGGTTACTATGATATATTTATGTTGATTTAATCAACTTGGTTCGAACATATAATTCTGTTATTACTTTCACAAAAATCATATATCAAATAGTGTCAAAATTGACACAAAATAGTTTTAAAATAAAATATTATATTATTAATTGTTATTTTATTCCTAAAAATCTAAGGTTCGGCCAAATGACTTAGATAAGGATATATGTATTAATAATAAACAATTTGGGGTTCGTTTGGCATGTTATAGTAAGTGTATTAACCATATAGTGAAAGAAAACAAAAAGACACGGTAAAAGTTAAATTATTTAACTTAGAGTTAAATCTAATTGATAAGGTTAAAATAAGAACCTAAACTTGTCTAAATCCTATTGGTTGATAGGATTTCGACCCATCCCCACTTTAGCTTCGAAATAAGACCCTTTGGAACCATTATAAACCGATTTTGACTTTAATATAAAATAATATTTTGAGATATTCCTAAGGTGCCCCTCTCCTCCCCTATAAAAGGACACCTCCTCCCCCTCCTCCTCACACCAATTTGAGCACTCAAGCTCGGCCAACCCCTGCCAATTTCTCCTCTCCACTTACATAGCAACATCCTAGAGGTTCTGGTCTTCCTCAAAGACCAATTTTAGTGCCCTAAGAGGAGGTCTCCAAAAGGCGCTTCAAAGAAGAGGTAATTACCGTTACCAATTCTTTCATCTTTATTTCTTCTTCCACTTCTTCTTATTATGTTGTTTCATTATGAAGTAATAACATCAGTATCACTCATATACTGATATGTTATTATAAGTATGAAACAACCCTATTTCACCATCTATCCATCCTACGGAAAAAGAAATCACCGCGCGTGCGTACGTACGGAATACCGTCTCCACGCCGTGGTGTAATCTACTTTCCACCACCACCTTACATGGATGGGTATAATGGTGTAAAGAATAACTATAAATAGTTATTACAACATCATATTGATTCTTATATATTGTATAATCCACTCCAATTCAATTCAATATTTATAGAAATGATATCATCGCTCGTGCGTACGTACGGAATACCGTCTCCACGACGCGATGAGATTCATTCTCCATGTTAACCATTTAAGAATGATTATAATGTATATATAAGAAATAATAATGAAATATATGACATTATAAAGCTACTGGATTTATTTATATATATACATATGTATGTCATCTACTTACTTCCATTTCAAGACAATAAGGAAAGGAAAACAGCGTTCATGCGTACGTACGGACTACCGTCTCCATGAACGGTGTTTTTCATTTTATTTATCTATCTATTATATATATATATATACTGAATATATATGATATATAAATCATATTTTATATTCTGGAAGTAAGTAAATCATGATATAAGTAATAATGATGTCAAGAACAACAAGTCAAAACACCTACGATAAATGAAACGATTTTACCCAAAACGCTTCTTTAACATGGAATTTACAAAAGAACGGGTAATATAATGTCATAAGTGAACCATATATGCTATCATAACAATGAATATGATTCTGGAATAAGTCAATAACATGATTTAAATCATTATACAGGAGGTTCGGACACTTACAAAGCAAGTCGGACATAAGGTAAGGGAAATATCACAATCTCATTTTTATCCGAGATTGTTTATTCGTAAGTATTTACTGGGGTGTATCTTATCATCCACATCCATGTTTCCTCAATATGTAATATTATTTCCATCCACCTACAATGTTTTAAATCCAATTTTACCCTTTGGTGAGTTTTTAGTAAAAGATATGAAAGGAATCTTTTGTCATTTTTCGTACGAGGTACATTTTGACTTTTTCGACAAAAGTAAAAAAGAATGTTTTTTTAACTTATACGGCACGAACGGATTTATACTGTTTTATAAAGCCTTATTTTCATGAAGCTTCCTCTAAAATATTTCATGACTATTTCCAATAAAATATCTTTCTTTTAAAATTGCATGATGTTTTGTGAAAAGAAATTGATTTTGAAGAAGAAAGGATATTTTCCTCAAGAATTCAATTCAAGTGTTTTATCAAAATTATTTTCCATATAAGATAATAAAGGGTTCTGTTTCTATCCATATTTTTACATCGATTTGACTATGTTGTGATGGAATTATGTTTATGAATTCCTTTATCTTATATGAATGGTTTTATGATGTCATGTTGTTTAAGAATCCCATTTTTATTACATGGGTTATGCAATGATGTATGATTTATGATTTTGTGGCACACATAAGAAAGGATTCATTAAGAGATGGGTGGGACCTATATCTCCCTCCAATGAATTGGGTAAAGATTTTATATCTCATGAGATAGACATGGCTGGAATGGTAGGTTATACCGGTTCAGTGAAACAGGACTGAAACGAGGATTACTCGATTCAGAAAGGGACTTTGTCCACTAAGATAGTCTTGGCAATGAGTCTTGACTAACAAGAAATGATTCTCTATGATTATGTGTGTATTCCACAATGAGTAATGTTTTAAGTTATGATTTCATTTTCACTTCTATGATTTATCCCATGTTATGATATTATGAGCTCTTTTGCAGGTTAAGATTTCCAAAAGCTATGTTCTTATGTATATGATGTGATTGATATTTCTTTTGTTTACCCTTACTGAGCATTTGAACTCACCCTTTTATGTTTTCTTTTCCCCAGGATATAAAGAAAGGTTTTAGGTAAAAAAAAAGGGGAAGATCTTTATGGGATATATTGAAGATCTTTCACCACGTTTAGAAGATTACGTTCCGAGTTTCCAAAGACACTAAACTATTACGATCCTTGTGTGTGTGTTTTTGTTATGTACTAAGTATTCCGCAAAAGTAATGTAATGTCCATGTACGTCAAGATACGGGTCTCTACACACAATATGGAGTATTAGTTGGCCAATCCAAGGTTGATGTATTGTTAGTATGGTAGACAACTTATAGTGTGACATATGGGTGAAGTATCCTTTGGCTGACAGGATACTACCGGAGATTTATCCATTATTTCTCTAGGATATTGGCACCAATGACAGCATAGACCCGGAAGGGGTATCCTTTTTTATGGATAAAGAAAGTCCAATAGTCTTTCCAGCAATTAAGTTTTAGTTTCACGAGCACACCATTATTGATATTTTCATAAGAGGTTGTTGAGTACGTAGTTTTATAAGACACATCAGGGACTACTCTTGGTTTTGTCCTGATATAGAGTCATGCAATAATTGCTTATGGTTCAATTCAATAATTTCCACATGAGAAGAACTATAAGACCAATGATTTTGAGTTTCTAGTTGTAGACTTCACATGGAAGATGGGGTAACTCTACCTAATGGGAAAACTGTTTATCGTGTAAAATGACAAGAAGAGCCTCAAGTATATTTTCTTGCAGAAGGATTTGAATATGTGGTAGAGGCGATTTCTATATTTCCTCTAGGATTATAACATTGATATTGTATATACTCATGGGAAGGAGTGAATTTTGGTAGATTCTCTCAACAGGAGATCATGTTTGTAGCTTCTGTTCGAGGTTTTAGATAGGTTCCCTCGTTGTAGTTATCATTTTTGGATAGGGATGATTCATCTTACTTCCAGTCGATGGTTGTCACCATTCCACTCTAATAGGGAGTGAGGGAGGAATAAAATATGTATTTTGACTATGATACATTATGTTATCAACTATACACATGAAATTCTACTGATGGACATTTGAAAGGTGAGGATCATATAGTCATTTTCAAAGGAAGAACAATTGTGGTAGTGGTGTTTTGGAAGGAGTTTATTAGGGAGTTACACACATCCAAATTGAAGGTAGATCCTGGAGTCTAATAAAAGTACCTAGACCTTCAACATCAAATTTGGTGGACAGGTATGAAGAAGGAAGTGGCATAGTTTGTTTATCGATGCCTTATATGTCAACTTGTGAAGGCTGAGCACCAGGTTCAAACATGGTCAGTTCACCCAATGATGTGCTAGAGTGGAAGTGGAATGGTATATCGATGGAATTCATGATAGGATTACTATAAATGTCCATGGGAAAAAATTCCATCTGAGATATCATTGACTGACTCACCATGTTAGCCAACATCCTAGATATTATAAAGTAGAGTTTAGTAGAGATATTGGGATGCCTCTACATGAAGGAGATAGTTTGGATTCATGGAATCCTTTTGAAGAGAGTCCCAGATCGAGATGCATGCTTGAAATCCCAGTTGTGGAAGGGATTTCAGGAATAATTTGGGACTCAACTACACTTGAGTACATTGTTTTTCCATAGACCAATGGTCAGACAGATAAGACCATTCAGGGTCTAAAGAATATGTTGCGGGCATGTATCATGGAAATTGGTCACATTTGGTAGGACCACCAACCACTAGTGAAGTTTCATACAATAAAATCTACCACTCCTCCATTAGAATGGAACCATTCAAGGCCTTATATGGGTGACCCTTTCGGTCACCACATTGATGGAATGACCCCAGAGAGTCAGTACTCATGGGTTTAGAGTAGGTTCGAGAGACCACTAAGAAGGTTCATTTCATCTTGGATAGGATGAATAATTCATATATATAGACGAATTCATATGCTAACAGACGACATATACCTCTGTAGTTCAAGTACGGGACCATTTCTTCCTTCGGGTCTCACCACAACGAGGGTTGTAGAGATTTAGATAGGGATGAATGTTGTATTTGTGGTTCATCTTACCTTTTCAGATACTATGCATAGATGGCATGGTGGTGTACTACCACGGAATACCACAACAGTTGTAATATGTTCAAGATGCCTTCCTCAGGTCACAACTGAGGAGGTACATGCATGACCCATCACAATTCATCGAATAGAGCAAGCTGGACATTGAGGATGGAGCGACCTTCAGAGAGTATCTGATAGAGATAATGGGACGAAAGGATAGGATCCTTCATAGTAAATTTATTCCTCTTGTTTGAGTCCTCTGAAATCACATAAATCATGAGGATAGAACATCAGAGTGGGAGGCTCAAAATCATTCGCAGTACCCTCAAATTTTTGAGTGGCACCATTTTTTGGAATTCTGGGACATAATTCCCTAAGGTGGGGGGAATTAAATTACTTAGATTTTCCATGTATTATTTTTTAAATATTATATGGATTTATTCCAAGACTATTTCTAATGATGGAATGCGATTTCGAGGCCCAAGATGACTGGAATAAATGTTTGAAACAAATTATTTTATTAAATAGTGCACGAGAGTGGTTTTCCTAAAAATGCATAATAACATTTCAACAGGTTCCCATATCAATAATCCAAGGGCACTGTTGCATTTGAAAAAACGAATTTACCTTATACGGGGCCTAACATCGACCAGTGCTGGTCGATTGTAATTTTTGGTTTCTTGATGTTTTGAAATAGTTAAAATAAATAAATAATTTATTCTATATTAAATGTTTCCTCAATCTCTACCACATAATCCTACCCTATTAATAGCTGATTATGGCATTTTTGTATGGTTAGCCGCATAACCCTGTGAATTTAGGATTTCCATTGGTGATTTGGAGAATAAATAGTTGGCGGACGACGACACTGCGATCGATCGATGCATCTTGGATTCGACAGACCTTGACAATGAATGCGACATGATTATTTTTATTCAACTGAATCATGGTAGGGGGTTTGTTTTCGATCTTTCCCCATTCTACGATCAAACGAAGAACTTTGATCAACCCATGAATAGGTTGATCTGTGGATCATGGATTCATGGGAGAGGTTATTGTTTTTATATTTTATTAAGGTTTTCATTTGGGGTTTTCTATCTTTAGGATTATTATTGTATTATCCTTTGGTTATCCTATTTATCCTAAAAATGTGATAGGATTGGTGCATTGATGAATGATGTAAGTGGTGAGTTCCTTCTTGTTTATTGAATTTCTTACTCCCTACCCCGCGTTCTTCGCATTATTCGTGAGGCGACGAACAATAAATCATTCCAAATCCATTTCAGGACTCAACGATACAAAACATGAGATAAAACAATGTGATTACATAGTGGAGGTGTAATGACGATAATGAACAGCGAATCGTCCCTGATGAAGGAGGATCATTCTTCAAGCATTCTTCACTTGGGTTGTTCAGGTCATGTTTTTAGGGCTGATCTGAGGCCTGAAAAAATATATATATAGCTGCGGGATAATGGTTCGACCATGAACCATTTTTTTCGAAGTGATCATAAGGATAGATCAATGATCGGAGGATCACCCAAGGCACGATGACAAAGAACATTGATTTTGGAATATCACGTTAAAAACAACATGTATATCGAAGAACACGCCATTTGTTACTAGCATAGTGGCGGCTGAGGGTTATGTTATTCACATGCTGAAGAACATGACCTTCCTCCCAAGAGGACATGGCTTGTGGCCCCCTCCCAGCCATGACTGGTGTTTCGGGTTACAAGAAGCAATGACATTGTATGTGATCAGCATCACGTGGCTTGTGGGTCCTCACACAGACTCGGTGTGTATCATGGAAGATACACGGACATAGGGTGGAGTAAACATCATGTACACCACCACACATCCAGACATGACTGAATACGGAGACCACCCCATGTACCAGTACGTGGTCTAGGACACATAGGTTAAAGGCACCTGCAGGCACAAGGCTGGTATACATAGAGTCTTCCTCGAGAAGAGGAACACGACATGTTCTGATCTTACACATCATGTATAATTTCTTCTATATGACAAGAAATTTGACATGGGTTGTTGTACATGGGTAGTACCTGGGGTCAATTGACACAGTGTGTGACCCTTCTATATGTTCATTACATTTTTGTACATGTCTTGATCCACATGTCCACCATTCCTTAGATAATTTTCTTTTGGGTTAGTGCCCCATTTTTTGTAACCCTAAATGTCATGGATTTTTTCCCTCCACAAGAGACTGATTATTTAAATAGAAATTTTCAATACTGAGTAAGGAATCCATATGAGAGTCTCTGATTGAAATCCCTTATCCATAGTTGACCCTAGGTAGATTCAGGTATCAACATGTCTAATCTTACTGGATTATGATCCTCTACTTAGTAGGTGAATCAGGATGTGTCAGGGTATCTTCCATGTCTGTAGAAGTGATCCTCATCTGTGTATCATGAAAATTTCCCGCTCATTAGTGTGTTATCCCAAAATAATTGTATATTTTCTATCTCTTATGATCTATCAGTGCAACTATCTTTCTCAGGTATTTTTTCGACAAACATTACTTCTTAGAAGGACATAATCAGTGCTATCAGACTAGTGGAGTGAGTTCTCTTGAACCGGTGCTTTGTGAAAATCATCGAGCTGAATCCCAATCATTGGTACACAGTCATTGTGACATGTCTCTATACTATGGGTTTGGGGTTTGAGTATATCATGATGTGTTTCTCTTTCTTTATTTTTGATAGACATATACTATGTATATTTGACTAAACCATTAATTTGTGTATTAAATTATGGATTTTGGGGTCCCATACTGTTTATTGTTATACTCACCCATGCACGGGATTTTCCTACACATGTCATGTCTTGTGTAGAAACGTGGATTTTTAACAGATTCAAGGTAATACATGGACTGGGGGAATACTACTATGTTTCTTACAGCCCGATGTGTTCCTACGGCTACAAGTCACATTCCTAGTACCTCATTATTGATTACAGGTTGGACATTGTAATTTGCAGACTATCATTTTTAGTGGGATTCTGTTCTAGCCAAGTATACTTTCAGCACATAACTTCTATTGTACTCTATTATATGGGTTTAGTTGAATTCATTCATTTTATTTATTACTGGTTTTTAGTTTCAACATTAGTGGTCTTGGAGATATGGGTGTGTATAGGTATATATGATATTCCCCCCATGTTAATGATATGATTACAAGGTGTAGTCACCAAATCTAATGGCCTGGACCACTGTGGTCCATTCATTTGTGAAAATTTGGTGCTGGAGGTGTTCCGATATGTCAAGGTGTCTTGGAGGTGTGTTTTGTTGGCCTTTTTAAATAAAACCAGAAGTTTTGAAGGTTTCACAAGGTTGGTGCATTGTTTTTATAAACGTACGGCCAAACTGTGTGAGCTGGTTTTGATGGCAGTAGAGACTGCATGAGAGGTGCACGGTTTGTCTAAACCTTAGAGCCAATCTGTGCGAGCTGGGTGGCCATGGCAGGGGCAACCGCACGGTTGGCGCACGGTTTGTCTAACCATGCGAACAAACCGTGCGGGCACTTAAAGTTAGATCCTAAAATTTAGAATCTTGACCGTTTAGCCTCTATCATGTTATTTTAAGCCCATAATCAGCCATAACATGGTATTACCTTTATTTGAAGGTAGGAGAATCTCTCCAAAGCATTTTGGAGGCGATCCGGAGGCTTCCCATGGAAACTCGGAGCTGGGTTCTTGAGGTATGTGATCCTTTTTGTTGGTTTTCTTAGATCAACCTAGATATACTCCTCCTATTCCCTTGGGATCATAGATCTATGCCCATTATGGGTAGATCTATGTGTGTGGATGTAATTTATGATGATATTTGGTGTTGGTTGTGTTAGGATAGGAGATATTGGGAGGCTCCTTGGTGAATTGGCCCGTTCTTCTTGGTCGTTCTTTGACTGATGTGGTTCCCGTCAAAACTGTTGTGGTAGGGGATTCATTGCTTCTATTTTGTATGTGTAACGGTATCGATAGCATGTTTAATCCTAATGGATGATAATGGAAATGGCCTAATAAATATATTTGAACTGGATAAATAAATTTCTTTGATCGTTTTTTATGGCCTCTTGTTTACTAGATAAAGTAATATATATGCCTTGGTTGTTAAGCATGTTGTTCTTGAGGAAATTGAAAAAGAACATAAAGCCAGAATTAATTGACAATTAGTTTGATAAATATAAAGATGCATGAAAACAGACCTGGTTCACGTTGTAATTTGATATTGATCAAATTTGGAAAAGTAAGTATTTTTAATCCTCTTTAGGTGGGTTTTTGATTCTCGGGGATGAGAATGTTTTGTGAGGTATCTGATGTAATGGACCAGACCTATTTGGTTAATTCCATTTTGAAAATGTGGTGATGGAGGTGTTCTGAGAGGTCATGGTGGCTTGGAGGTGTGTTTGGGTGGCCTTTTTAATGAAAACAGGATGTTCGGTAGGTTTCGTATGGTTAGCGCATTGTTTTTCTAACCGTGCGGCCAAACCGTGTGAGCTGGGTTTGATGGCAGTAGAGACCACATGGGAGTAACACGGTTTTTCTAAACCATGCATCTAAACCATGCGAGCTGGGTGTCCAAGTCATGGGTAACCGCACGCTTGGCGCATGGTTAGTCTAACTGTGTGAACAAACTGTGCGGGCACATAAAGTTAGATACTAAAATTAATGTTCTTGACCGTTTAGCCTATATCTTGCTCATTTAAGCCCCTAATCAGCCATAACATGGGATTACCTTTCCTATGAGGTAGTAGAAACACTCCGAAGGGTTTTTGAGGTGATCCGGAGGCTTCCCTTGGAAAATCGGATCTGATTTCTTAAGGTATGTGATCCTTTTTTTGTGTTTCCTAGATCTACCTAGATCTACTCCTCCTATTCTCTTGGGATCATAGATCTATTCCCGTTATAGGTAGATCTATGTGTGTGGATGTCATTTATGATGAGCTTTGTTCTTGGTTGTCTTAGGAGAAGAGATCTAGGGATAAACCTTGGTGAATCGACCCGGCCTTCTTGGGCGTTCTTCGACCGTTGTGGTTCCCGTCAAAACCGTTGAGGTAGGGGGTTCTATGATTCTCTTTTTTATGTGTAATGGTATCTATAGCATGTTGAATCCCACTGGATGATAATGTAATTGAACTAATAAATATATTTGAACCAGATACAGAAATTGCATTGATCGTTTGTTATTGCCTCTTGTTTACTTGATAGAGTAATATATATGCCTTGGTTGTTAAGCATGTTGTTCTTGAGGAAATCGATAAAGAACATAAAGCTGGAATTAATTGATAATTGGTTGGATAATTATAAAGAGGCATGAAAATAGACCTGGTTCAGGTTGTAATTTGATATTGATCTAATTTGGCATAGTAACCTTGTTTAATATTTGGTGATAGCTTACTGAATTGGTTCATGATGTTGGAACCAATGAATTGAATTTTTTAATTCTTGATGGATTAAATAACATTATTGATTGAATTCCATGAAGGGTTCTGGGTAACCCTCTTGTTGTGAATTAGGGATAATTCCCATTTGATGTGATGTTTATTTTCCTACTGCATGTATTGGGATGTGACCCTAGAGGGGTGTTGTGATATGTAGAGGTAGGGAGGCCTTGTGGTTGTGGCAGAAGATGGCACCTAGAGTGGCGAGATGCATCAGTTTGTGCATGTGGGTGTCGGGGGGGGCACCAGGGATGATGGAATGGGGAGGATGTTATGGATGGATATTTTTTGGTTTGATTGGTTGTTTATCTTCTTTACATCTCCCCACTGCTCAAGGCAGCTGGTCTTGCTTAACCTCCTTCCGAAGGAGGCAAAGTCCCGTGGGGTATGCCACCTGCTTTTCATGTTTAGCCTCTTGAGGTAGGATGTGTCTTAGCTTTCTCTATAGGTGGCATAGACTCGACGGGCAGTACATCTATTCACCATGTTAAGCCCCCTTGTGTTTAGTAGCATAGGATGCCTTTCTAGAATGCCTGGGAATATGGGAAAGTAATTCTATAATGAATGATTGATTAAATGATGTTAACCCATGGGGTTTCAGTTTGTTGAAACATAATGATGAGGTTGAGAACTTTTGAAGGGACAGTGGATTATGGATTTGATGTTAATGGAATTTAATGTGGTCTTGTTCTTGGTTATTTAATGTTGGAAGAATTAATTAACGTACAGTGTAACCGATAGAAAGGGAATGAATTTACCTAATAAGGGTCTTTAAATGGTTTTGTGCTTATAATATACCTAGTGTTAGAAGTGGAAGCCCAGAGTCCGAGAGATGTTATCTGCAGTTGTTTCTAAGACTAGGTTATGCCCATAGTGTGGTTGTGAGTTATAATATATTCTGTATTTATTGTGTTTCTATATGATACTCCACCCTGTCAGTAATGGAAACTGGCACCCCGGGGATTCTTGAGCCTTTGGGGGTGTTTTTCCCATCATTATGATGGGAGGGTGAATGGTTGGCTACCCCATTTGACCCCACTCTCTTCTCTTTGTAGATACTAGTTCCATTAGGCACAACAGTTTGTTTTCCTTATATATGTTTTTAGAGGGATGTAATGGCTTGTGGTTATTCACACACGTGTATTCTGGAAAAAGCATCTTATAGACTACTATAGGTGTAACATGTATAGGCTATGATGGCTTGAGGATCCTTACTCGATGTATGGGCTTTAATGTCTTAAGCTATAATACCTGACGTATGATACAATTTATGCGAGCTATGGTGGATCCCGAAAACTACCTGATTACTTTTGGTTGTGAGGATGGTGTGGTGCTTATCCCAGGTGTTTGTGGTTAATCCTTTGTGGTGCACGTGGAGCAGATTTTGGAGCATATCCTATGTTTGTTCAGGAAAGCCTTCAGAGAGAGATGCACATGACATATTTCTATGGGGAAAAGTAGAAAACCAGTGGGGATGTAGTAGCAGGGTACCCTTCATATGCTTAAATATATGATATATTATTGTATTCATTACTTGGTGAGATTATCCATGGTGAGGTTGGGAGCATTGTATATCTGTTTATGTGATGAGTTAGTTTCACGGTTGTTCACTATTCTTTAGGATTCTTTCTTTTCTTTTTCATGAGAGGCTTTAGGGATGATCCTACTATGTATATTGTTATACTCACCCTACGTATATATAAACTGTTTTTTCTGGTCACATGGAGCTACTTCGAGATCAGGTTGGTTTCTACTACCATGTGGTTGTAGGAGATGTTCGGGCTTGTGGTCGCTGCTGTTTTTACTTTCTTTTGGGTATTTGTAGTTTTCCCTTTCATTTGTAGTACTTTTTCATTGCATTTCATATATGTACTTGGGTTACTTTTATATTTCGGTTCTGAGTTGGAGTTGGTTGGTGTCTATCTTATCACTCTCTTCCGCATGTGTTCTCTTAGAGGGTAATGCCTCCCATTTGGGTGTTTATTATACCTTAGGTTCTAGTCACCAACCCGGGGCCTACTGGAGGTGGTAATCGGGGGTCCTTATCTCCCTTTTCACATTACTGGCCCAGGAGGGGTACACTTTGTGGAGAGGGGGTCGTGACAGAGTGGTATCAGTGGTCTGGTTGAGGGATAGGATAGAGATCAGAGTTAGGCACAGGTGAGGTTGCATGGGTTTGTAGGTAAATGATGTCATTCATGTTTAGTAAGTGAGGTAAACACTGGAGACCAGCTAAGACATAGGCGTTTAGGTCCCCCTATGATCTGATGTACAGAACCTTAAGTTTACAATGGCTACTAAACAAGGTGATACTAGTTGCAGGGTAGGGACCTAGGAAAGGATCAGGCATCATTCTTCTCTGTGCCATTTTTTGAATGGGTAGACCATGTGATAGGTTAACCTAAAATGAATTAAAGAAAACAATTAATTAATAAATGTTGAGTCTTCCATATTCCAGGTTTAGGAGCACAAACAGCTTGTTATTTTACAGGTATGGCTCCAGGTCAAAATCCTTGTTAAGTTTGCGCAGAAAATGTCTAGCAGGCTATTCCAGAAGATCGTCGGAGGTTAGAGGTTGATGATGACGACACATAGAGGAAGGCACTCTGAGAGATTCAGTTCCAGAGTCTGCAGAAGTATGAGGGCTCCGTTTCAGATGTAGACATGGATGATTGGTTAGAGGAGGTCGATATTGGCATCAGTTCTATCCATGGTCGGAAGAAGAACTGGGTTTCCTTGGTTGTGACAATGATGCGTGGAGCAGTGAGGCAGTGGTGGTTATTATTCCTCGGGGATGGTGAGGAATCAACTATCTCATGGGAGGAGTTCCAAGATGAGTTTAGAGCCGAATTCCTTTTTTCAACTACGAAGGCGTCCAGTCATTAGGAGCTTCATACCCTTCGATTGGGGAGCTCCAATGTTCGAGAGTTTGGAATCCATTTCAAAAACCTTTTACGATATACTTTGGACCTGTTACCAGATGAGGAGGCCAGGGCCAGGAATTTCAAGGAGGCTATGCGTCCAGAGATCCATTGTCCGGTCACCCCAATTATGTTAAACACATATGTTGAGTTTCTTGTGAGGGAAGAGGTTTTTGAGAGGACATTGTCTAGGACTGGATCATCCTGATTGAGGGATCTCCATGATTCCTCACGAACCAAGGTTGTGGTCTCGGGTTTCCGTTTTTCAGGGCAGAAGAGTTACCGTTCATTCGAGGGTAGGTCCCAGCCCTTTACATCTCGTTTATTTGGAGGAAGAAACTCTTAAGACTATACCAAAGGATCAAGTTCTTGTTTATCTTGTGGTGGTCATGGTCATCATTAGTGTGAGTGCCCAACCTTTTAGGGCAGTCATCGTGAACCTTATGTTACGCTCTAGGTTCCTCCGTTGAGGCAGTTTCTGCCGAGGCATCAGCAGCCAGTTTCACCAGCTTTAGATTAGCAGAGGGTAGATGGGGCAAGTAGAAGACAACCCCACGATGCTCCCCGTCCTCAGAGAGCAGAGCGAAACCATGGTGGTGGTCGTCATCAGGGTAAGAGAGGCCATGGAGGAGTTTGTGGTTAGCTTCATTTTCTAGCGTTGCTAGCACCAGACAAGCCAAACGTCGTTCGAGGTACCCTTTTCTTGTTTTCTACCTTGGTGTATGCCTTGTTTGATTTAGAAGTGACACACGGCTTCATATCACCTACCCTTTTCCATGCTTTGTGAATTGAGGTAGAGAGGCGTCTAGTGCCCTTGGCATTGACTATGCTAGTTGGAGGTCGAGCTGACTTGTAGAAGTATGTAGAGATTGTGAGCTAGTGTTGGGGTAGCACTCTTTGGGATATTTCTTATGTTTATGAATACAAACATATGATGTCATCCTCAGCATGGATTGGTTGTATTCGG
Source organism: Viscum album (assembly GCA_963277665.1). NCBI lineage: Eukaryota > Viridiplantae > Streptophyta > Magnoliopsida > Santalales > Viscaceae > Viscum > Viscum album. Next base: position 1,874,166,221 of record OY728142.1, on the reverse strand, counting down.
TTCCGGATATCGTGGATTGCTTCAGGAAGAAGGTCATTTTCCTTTGTGTGGATGGAGAACAAGTGGTGTTTTTTGGTGAGCAGGAACCTCGGATGGCTCATAGGCGAATTCTATCTTTATCAACCATGGTGGATGAGATGATGATGTTTTCTTCAGAGGTTTGGCAGTTGGCGTTTCCTAGGGTCATAGAGGAGTACCCTGATGTCTTTCTAAAAGAGGATGTAACATTACCCCTCAACGAGAGATCGAGTATGGGTTCCAGCTACAACCATGTGTGTATCCTATCTCTATGTCAATGTATAGGATGGCCTCGTCTGAGTTACGAGATCTACGTATATATCTTGTTGGTCTATTACAATGTGGTTTTGTTTGGCCAAGTGTCTCACCATGGGGTGAACTAGTTTTTTTCATAAAGAAGGTTGACGGAAGCTTGCGGTTGTGTGTCAATTATCTTCTCTTAATCAAATTGAAAATAAAGAATCGCTATCCTCTTCCGTGGATTGATGATTTATTTGATCAACTAAAGGGTGCAAGTTGGTTCTCAAAGATTGACCTCTGGTCAGGATATCATCAGATGCATGTGAATGATGAAGATATCCGGAAGACTGCTTTTTGTTGTCGTCATGGGCATTATGAGTTCTATTTAATGTTGTTTGGTGTGACGAATGCTCTTGTTGTGTTCATGGGTTTGATGAATGATGTGTTCGGTGAGTTCCTAGACAAGTTTGTGGTAGTATTCATTGACGACATACTTGTGTACTCCACCTCTAGAGAGGAACATGCAGAGCATCTATGAGCTGTTTTGGGAGTTCTTCTCTAACATAATATGTTTGGGAAGTTTTCAAAGTTTGAGTTTTGGGCTCAAGAAGTTTTTTTCTTGGGGCATGTTGTATCCCCACAGAGAGTATCTATGGATCCTTCGAAGATAGAAGCTATTGTGTCTTGGGTAGCCCCAAAAATAGTTTCAGATGTCTGAAGTTTCCTTGGGCTCGCATGATACTACAGGAGGTTCGTATCCAATTCCTCAAGGATTGCGACTCCTCTGACATCTTTTACAAGGAAAGATCAGGCTTTCAGATGGACTAACCAATGCCAGGCAGCTTTCGAGTATCTAAAGGAGAAGTTAGTAAGGGCTCCAGTTCTTTGACTTCAAGCTGAGGGAGTTCAGTTTTTTGTTTTGTGTGACTCTTCACATCTATGGTTAGGATGTTTCCTCAGGAAAATGAGGTCAATAATTTCTTACAGGTCTCGGTAGTTTCATCCCCATGAATGCAACTATGCCACACATTATCATGAGTTGGCAGCCATAGTGTTTGCTCTGAAGTGGTGAAGGAATTACCTCATGGGTGAATTGTTTGTGGTTTTCACTGATCATAAAAGTTTGAGTTATGTTTTTTCTCAGTGAGACATGAACTTGTGACAATGTTGGTGGATGGAGTTATTACAGGAATACGATATTGAAATATCGTATACACCTGGAAAAGGGAATGTTATAGCTGATGCACTGAGCAGACAGTCACGTAGTGATTCTGTGCGTGAATCCGGTGATTCCTGGAGAGTATTGGAAGAACTGTCAACATTACATCTTGATATGGGAGAAGTCAGAGGTAGAGGTTATCTTTTTCAAATGATAGTGCAGTCATCCCTGATGCAGATGGTAGAAGAGTCCCAGTTGGGGGATCTTGGGGTGGAGGTCTGGAGAGACCGAGTTGTTTGTGGTGAGGCCCTTGATGGTTGGTAAGAGGATTAAAAACATAGATTGTTGTATCATATAAGGCTTTTTGTTTGCTTAATGAAGTGTGATACGGTTCTCTGAGAGTTCTATTTCTCTCCCTTAGTAGTAAATCCTGGAGTGAAAAAGATGTACTGATACTTGAGGAGTCAGTTATGGTGGCCTGGGCTGAAATGTATTGTTGTAGAGTTTGTGTCTCGCTGTTTATTCTGCCATAAGGTGATGACTAAACACCATGTTCAGGTGGTCTTCTTCATCCATTAGAGATTACTCAGTGGAAGTGGGAGGAAATCTCAATGGACTTTGTTACTGGTTTACCTCGAGCTCCGGGAGGACATGATGCTATTTGGCTGGTAGTGAATCATTTAACGAAATCAGCCCACTTTATAGAAATCAAGGATTCATGCTCAGTGGATGTTTTTTTGAGGCAGTATCTAGAGGTGGTGTTGAGACTTCATCGAGTCCCTAGGACAATAATTTCTGATCAAGATCCTCATTTTACCTCCAGGGTGTGGAGAGGTCTCCAAAATGCTTTTGGATCTCAACGGTGCCTTAGCACTGCTTTTCATCCTCAAAAGGATGGTCAGACTAAGCGAACCATCCAAAATCTTGAAGACATGTTGTGCTCTTCTATTCTTGATTTTGGAGGTTCATGGATGAGCCACTTACCCTTGGTGGAGTTTTCTTACAATAACGGTTTCCACTCCACCATTGGTATGGCATCGTTTGAAGCCATGTAATGTCGTCCTTTCTGTTCTCCATTGTGCTAGACTAGGGTCGGAGAGTCAGCAATTCTCAGACCAGAACTACTATAGAATACAACAGAGATGGTTCAGGTGATTCATGAGAGGATGAAGGCAGCGTAAGATCATCATAAATCTTATGCTGATCAAAGGAGGAGACCCTTTAAGTTTAATGTTGGGAACCATGTGTTTCTGAAGGTGACTCCCCATTGTGGGAAGTGAAGGTTTGGCCATGGGAGCAAGAATTCTCCCCAGTTTGTCGGGTCGTTCGAGGTGTTAGCTCATGTTGGATCAGTGGCATATCGAGTTGCACTTCCCCCTCGGAAGAGTCGGATACATGATGTTTTCCATGTATCACAACTACATCGTTATCTTCATGATGACTCCCACATCATAAATTGGGGAGAGATTGATGTTGATGATGTTGCCAGCTTTGAGGAGAGACCTTTGGAGATCCAAGACCGCAAGGATAAGGTGTTGCGCGGGAGTTCCATCCCATTTGTTCATGTCTTGTGGCGACACTGTGGCATGGAGGAGAGTCCCTGGGAACATGAACCACAGATACGTTCTTAGTACCTAGAGTTGTCTGATGTTTAACTCTTTCCATGTAAGTTTGTATCTGATGAGGTTATGAAACTTTCATATTTTTGATATTGCATCCTTTGTTGCTTTGGTGGCTTTCTCTCTTTTGAGAGGTATATTGTTGAGTGGTTGTTCAAAACCTATTTCATTTCTTCTTTAGGTGGGTTTTTGATTCTTGGGGACGAGAATGTTTTGTAAGGTATCTGATGTAATAGACCAGAGCTCTATGGTCCATTCCTTTGTGAAAATGTGGTGCTGGAGGTGTTTCAGAGGTCAAGGTGTCTTGGAGGTGTCTTTTGGTGGCCTTTTTAAAGAAAACTGAATGTTTTGTAGCTTTAGCATGGTTGTCACAACATTTGTCTAACCGTGCAGCCAAACCATTCGAGCTGCGTGTGATGGAAGTAGAGACTGCACAGGGGCACATGGTTTGTCTAAACCATGCAGCCAAACTGTGTGAGCTGGGTGGCCATGGCAGGGGAAAATGCATGGTTGGCTCACAATTTGTCTAACCATGCGAACAAACCATGCAGGCACTTAAAGTTAGATCCTAAAATTTATGATCTTGACCATTTAGCATCTATACAGCTCGTTTAAGCCAAAAATTAGACAAAACTCGGGATTACCCTTCCTGGGAGGTTGGAGAATCTCTCCCAAGCATTTTGGAGGTGATCTGGAGGCTTCCCTTGGAAAATCGAAGCCGGTTTCATGAGGTATGTGATCCTTTTTTTTGGGATTCATATATCTACCAAGATCTACTCCTCCACTTCTCTCAGGAACTTATATCTACACCCGTTATAGGAAGATCTAAGTGTGTGAATGTCTTTTATGATGAGATTTGGTCTTTATTGTGTTAGGAGAAGATATCTAGGGAGGATACTTGGGGAATCAACCCGGTCTTCTTGGGTGTTCTTTGACTATTGTGGTTCCCATCAAAACCGTTGAGGTAGGGGATTTGTTGCTTCTCTTTTGTATGTGTAATGGTATCGATAGCATGTTGAATCCCACTGGATGATAATGGAATTGACCTAATAGATATATTTGAACTGGATAAAGAAATTGCTTTGATCATTCATTATTTCCTCTTGTTTACTAGATAGAGTAATATATATTCCTTGCTTGTTAAGCATGTCGTTCTTTAGAAATTGATAAAGAATGTAAAGCCTGAATTAATTTATAATTGGTTGGCTAAATATAAAGAGGCATGAAAACAGACCTGGTTCTTGTTGTAATTTGATATTGATCAAATTTTGCATAGTAAGCATGTTTACTCTTCGGTGTTGGCTTACTGAATTGGTTCATGATGTTGGAACCAACGAATTTTATTTGTTAATTCAAGATGGTTTAAAGAAGTTTATTGATTGAATTACATAAAGGGTTCTGAGTTACCCTCTTGTTGTAGATGAGGACTAAAATCCCATTTGATGTGATGTTTTTTTCCCTGCTGCTTGTGTTGTGATATGACCCAAGAGGGGTGTTGTGATATGTGGAGGCAGTGAGGCCTTATGGTTGTGGTAGCAGATGGTGCCTAGAGTGGTGAGATGCATCGGTTTATGCGTGTAGGGGTCGGGGAGGACACTAGGGATGGATGTATGGGGTGGATGTTACGGCTAGTTGATTAGTGGTTTGATTGGTGCTTTATCTACTTTACTTCTCCCCTCTTCTCAAGGCAGCTGGTCTTGCTTACCCTCCTTCTGAAGGAGGCGAAGACACACAAGGTATTCCACATGCATTTCGTGTTTAGCCTCTCGATAGAGGATGGGTCTACACTCTTGTTATAAGCGGTATAGACTCTACGGGTAGTGAATATACTCACCGTGTTGAGTCACTGTGTGTTTAGTATCATAGGATGATTTTCTAGAATGTCTGGGAATATGGGAAAGTAATTCTGTAATAAATGTTTGAATAAATGAGGTTAACCCATGGGGTTGGATTTTGTTGAATCTTAATGATGAGGTTGAGAACTTTTGAGGGGACAATGGATTATGGATGTGACGTTAATGGAATTTAATGTGGTCTTTCTCTTGGGTAATTAATTTTGGATGAATTAATTAACATACAGTGGAATCTATAAAAAGTGAATGAAGTAACCTAATAAGGCTCTTTAAATGGTTGTGTGCTTATATTATTCCTAGTCTTAGAGGTGACATCTTAGAGTCTAAGAGACATTAGTTGTAGTTGTTTCTAAGACTAGGTTATGCCCATAGTGTGGTTGTGAGTTATAATATATTCTGTACTTTTTGTGTTTCTATATGCTACTCCACCCTGTCAGTAAAGGAAACTACTACCCCGAAGATTCTGAGCCCTGGGGGTTTTTTCCCCAACATTCTGATGGAGGGTGAATGGCTGACTACCCCCTTTGACCCCGCTCTCTTATCTTGGTATATAATAGTTCCATTAGGCAATGTAGTTAGTTTTCCCCATATATGTGTGTAGAGGGATGTAATGGCTTTTGCTTATTAACACACATATATTTTGGGGATAGTATCCAATGGACCAATATAGGTGTATCGTGTATGGGTTGTGATGGATTGAGGATCCTTACTCATTGTATGGGCTGTAATGGCTTGAGGTATAATACCTGACATATGATACACGTTATGCGAGCTGTGGTGGCTCCTAGAAACTACCTAGTTAATTTTGGTTGTGAGGATTCTGTGGTTATTAGCCCATGTGTCTTCGGGCAATCCTTGTTGGTGCACGTGGTGCAGATTGTGGATCTTAGCCCAGGTGTGTTCGGGCATGCCTTTGGAGAGATATGCACAGGAAGTATGTCATTGTGGAAAAGCGGAAAACCAGTCGGGAAGTAGTAGTGGAAAACCTTTGATATGCTTTACTATATGATATATTCTTGTATGTGTTGCTTGGTGAGAGTATCCATGGTGAGGTTGGGAACATAGTATACATGTTTAGGTGACGAGTTAGTCTCATTGTTGTTCACTGTGCTTTAGCATGCTTTCTTTACTTTTGCATGAGAGGCTTCAGGGAGGATCCTACTTAGTACACTGTTATACTCACCCTACATATATATAAACTATTTTTTCATGTCACTTGGAGTAGGATGAATATCATTCTGGTTACTACTAGCTTGTGGTTGCAGGCACTGTTCAGGCTTGTGGTCGCTGCTGTTTTTATTTTCTTTTGGGTATTTGTAGTTTTCCCTTTCAGTTGTAGTATTTTTTTCATGGCATTTCATATATGTACTTGGGTTTCTTTTATATTTCGATTCTGAGTTGGACTTGTTTGGTGTCTATCTCATCTCTCTCTTATGCATGTGTTCTTTTAGAGGGTAATGCCTCCCATTTGTGTGTTTATTATACCCTTGGTGCTAGTCGCCAACATGGGGCCTACTGGAGGAAAGACTCAGGGGTCATTATCTCCCTTTTCACATTTCTGGCTCAGGAGGGGTATACATTGTGGGGAAGGGGTCGTGACACCAAACCCTAACCTATTAGAGAAGAGATCATGAAGTTCCAGCACGGTCCCCACTGGGATGGGTCGTGAAACCTTAATATTCTAGGAATGTTTATATGTTTGAAAGGCTTGGATTTTTCCGAAGTAAAAATTTTATTCTGAAAAAACATTTCAATTTTTGTATTCAATTTTAATTCAATACTCATATATGTATTTCATATAATAATAATTCAAAAAAAATTATTCCTTATTGATGAAATTACATGTATGTTATGCTAATTATAGGGTATATAGAACTGGATCTATTCTTCGGGGGTTGGGGTCACTACAGTTTCTATCAATGAAAGTTTAGTAGAAACCTTGGGAACTAAATTGTGTATAACTTTATTTAGGAACATAACCCTGAGAAAAAAATTTAGAATATGTAGAGAAGAACATTATAATTTTTGGTTATATAAGAGATCATATGTGTATTTATATAAATAAATCCCTTTGTGGATTCTACAATAGGATATGGTTCTAGAAAAGATATACCATATGACAATAACTCAAAAAAGGGAGTGTTATGCCTAGTGTGAGAATTTCCTAGTATAATAAAACATGCCTCAATACACAAATAGTTTTACCCTCCTAAGGTATATGATTATTATAACTCATATTTTCAATACAAAATATCATGTATTATTTGAGAAGATAATGACATAGAATTTTCTAGTGTAAACCATATTCTATTTAAACACCTATATAGAAATAAATTTTTTGACTTATTTGTGTATTGAAAATAATTTTTTAAAAAAAATTAGATTTATTTTTACCAATGATATTCTGGTTACAAGAGTCATGAAACCTATTTTTATTCTATTATAATAATATATCCCATCATTAACTTTATATTTATGGATACCATTAAGGGATAATGATTGTTCGATTAAACATATGTTCGAAGACATGATAAATAATTTATATATGTTATGTAATAGGATTTTTATGAATGAAGGATAATTTTTGAGATAGTTAAAGAAACATAATCCATTGGTTTAGTATGGGTCTTTGAAAAAATATTATCTGAGGAATAATGCATTGTGAATTTATAATCATATGTTTAATGGTATTCATATCCTTTAGGGTTAACATGATCATTCAATAAATTGTAATAATAGTTAAATAACAATATTAGACATTTTGGGAAAATATTTTTATTGAAAACCATATAATGATTCTATTTAATTATTATGTTTATTATAAATATAACAATTTTATTGTTTTATGTATACTATACGAATTATATTAAAGTAGATTATAAAACTGAAACCTTGAATGTAGGGTAACAAATAATTAAATATAGTGTGGTTGTGCAGAATGGATCCATGATATAATGATGGTATGGTTTGTGGAATACCACAAGATTTCAAGATCCTATAGTTCATATATCGTTGGGTAAACAATTGAAAATATAATAATTAATGTTTAACTTATGCTATTACATTTTCAGTTTGTGATTATTTTATTATTACCCTTGTTATCTATAATGATTTCTCATTGTATTTTTAGAGAAATAGAAAGGCTTGTCACCTTTTATGGTTCTCATGATCAGTTAAATGTAAATTTTAGTGATTTAAACATTATAAATTTATTATGGAATTTTTTTTCCTTAGAGTAACATGATAAATTAAAAATATATTGAATAAAAACCAAAGGATGATATTTATTCTATGAAATAGAAAACATATCATGTAAGTATATATCATTATATTCATTGAAAAAAATATTTCTTTAACATTAAGAAAATGAGATTGAAAAAATGTATTATTATTATATTCTTATCAAATGAATCATAAGGTCTATTAAAAAAAAATTTGAGGGACATATCATTCTTTTGACCATTCACCTTCTTTTTATTAATGACCACTATCTCAATATATATTTATTTATACTTTTACACTATGTATATGTAACTCTCCAACCCTAGAATCCCGGAGAAAGTGCATTATTTTAGTAAATTGGCATCATTATAAGGAATCAAGTCCCGAAGGGTCGATTAGATTAGTATTCATGGTAACAAGATACATACATAAGTTCAACATTACAACTTGAAAAGAAAAACTACACTAATTTATTCCATTAGAAACATCCAAGATTCCAAGATTATTCCTTCAAGTCACTCACAACTAACTTCTTCATATCATGGGAAAATGACACATGTGAAAAGGGTGACCTCAAATTCTCACTAATATTATGAAATACAACATTCGATAACATAAACATTATGAAAGGTGAATAATTGAAAAAAAGGCCTTTATAAATAATAAACATGAACACTTTATGGAAGGAATGTTAGCTGAGTGAATAATTCCATAATAAAATATAGTCATGAGTATTTTACAAGTCAAATAACCACATGAAATATCAATAAGTAATCTCATAATGATGGAATGCATAATTCTGGACATCATAACAATATAGCCAAAGCCTTGTGCCAAGACTACAAATAAGATTTTGTCAAGGCCTTGTGCCAAGACATTAGTTTGACTCATGAGACCTATCGATGCATCGAGGAGATATGGAGGGGTCCACCCGTCACTTACTAAGTCCAATACATTCCTCATATAAGAAAGATAAAACATAACCTAAACATTTTATTAAAAATACCATACAAAATGGCAATACTTTATCCACAACCCATGAATGGTATAAAAATAGTGCATTCACAGTCAAGCATAACTCATTAAATACAATATGAAAGATTTTATTATAATAAATTAACATAAATATTTAATAATAAAGGATAATGACATAGATGAAAATAATCATCAAAACTATATGAGAGAAATATCCCCCGTTTTTACTTTAAAACGTTTAAAAGTATCACTATTTATAAAGAATTTGTTTAAAATAGATTTTTGAATCAAGTGCCCCATACCAATTTGAAACTTATAAAATGAATTTTATTTTGAAAACATTAATGTACATATAAATAATTCTTTAAAACCATTTTTATAACATGGATGTTAATGAGAAATATTTAGAATAATAAATCATTAAAACATTTAAAAATGATATTTTAGTCAGAGATCCAAACTAAAATAGAGATACTTAAATACAAATAATTGAGGTAATAAAAACTCTATTATATCATGAGAATAAAGGGATTAATTATATACTATGTAAAAGTAAATTATATTCACCATATAAAAGTGTATTGTCATATAACAACAAAGAAGTATCAGTGGAATGTAAATGCAAATAAAATCCCTTATAAAGGCTGTATCCTTAGGTTAAGGATAAATCAACGACAATATTATGTGTGACAAATATAAATACACTCAATATTATTATATATAAAGTGTAAATAAATAATAAACATTCATACAAATTATTGTAAAAACAACACCAATGACATGGATGCTTAACTCAATGAATGGAAATTGAGTTATAATTACACTTATCAATTTCATATCAATGACTTGAGAAATTATCAATGGAGTGATTATGTGAATAAAAAGTGTATCAATAAAAGGGGAGTGGAAATTACTATATAAATAATAAATAGTTATTAAAAACATAATATTGGAATAAAATAATCAATGATGTATGCATAAAGCCCAGTTAGTGGAAATCAAAATATGAAATTCTCTTACCGATTTGGTAACATACGAAACATACCCCCAGGAAAGAAGGATCATACAATGATGATGTAAATACCCATAATTTATTGTATATAACACAATTAATATAATAATTCTCAGTACATACACACCACATGTAATAAATAAGTGGGGAAAATGGAAATCTCACTGAATTAAAAGTTAGAAAAGAAACCCCTTACCTCAAGTCCAAATTGTCTTGTATGTTCCTTGTTCTTACAGAATAATAAACTAAAGTTAATTTAAACTTGATTAAGAATTTTTTAAATGTTTATTATTTCCTTTTGTAACACTTATTACCTTTCTATAAATAGTTAATTATTTGAGTTCATATTGGATATTTTATCGATATTCGAAAAATGAGTCAAAAATGAACTTGTTATAATTACAATTTTTCAATGTGGAAAAAATTATATTGTATCCTAAATTATATACATGATTTAGATATAATTTATATATATTATATCCTTTGTATATATTTATTTATAACAGTACATAACATTTGGAGTTAATAAATGAAATGTACATTTCATGGAGAAGGTAAGTCGTAAGTATGAATGAATGCTACTTCCATTTCTATTTTATATTTAAATGGAATTATAACATAATTATAAATAGGTATATTATAATTACAGTATATTATCATATATAATGTCATTAAATCCATCATTTATAAATCCCACATAAGGCACTAACGAGTCAAATCATTTTGAGGGGGTGGTAGTCTGCACTTCCCTAAATGAAATTATCGCGTTTTACCAATAATGGGAACCATAAAAAATGATACAAATAAAAAATACAGAAGAATAATAAAATAATAAACATAGTATATATATCATATATAAATACAGTTACATCTTAATGGCCCCCATGAGATGCAGTAGGAGCTAATCGAACAATCATCATTTCGTGAGGTGTTACTTTTCCATCCACATAAACAATATGTTCTTCACCCATTAGATAGAGGTGTGTGTATGTGGAGTATGAATAATTTTCATAACAACATAATAGTATATTGGCGATACTAGTTTTGTTATAAAATAAAGGAATGAAATGATTTTATGTGGTTGGAGAAGTAAAATAAAAACAAATAAAACAAAATAATTAAAGAGAAAGTGTTACCTTTAATTTGGGTAACTTCCTTTGGTTTGAACCAAAAGGTCTTATTGTAGTGACTTATGCCAAATTTGAGAATTCTACGAGGAATATGGGGATCTTGAGAGATAATTTTGGTTGGTTTTGGATGAGAAAAATGGACTTGAGAGGTGGGTGGAATCGTTTAGAAGTGGTTTCCTTTTATAAGGGGGAGGATGGGTTCTTTAGGAAAGTCTAAAAATATTATTATATTATATAGGGATATTCGGTTTCTAAAGGTACAAATCTAATTAATGTCAAATATAAGATGACTCATGGTCGAAATAAAATCAATAAATAATAATTTTATTGTTTTTGGAAATTAATTTAATATTAATAGTCATATTTATTTAAAGCATTTATTAATGTGGTAAATACTACATCATTATTGTGTCATATATAATTTAATTTATCTGATGTATAAAAATTATTAAATAATTACCATAATTTAGTAAATATTATGAACATTCTAATGATTTTTTATAGTCATAAATATGACTTATATAACCCCATTTAAAAGTGATATACTAAAAGATAGTTGTTAATGCCATTTTGTCTTTACTTTATGATAATTAAAATAATGTGTCATTATCATTCTTAAGTGGATCCATGGGGTCACAAAATTGACACAAGGATGACCATGGTCAGCCATTACTCATCCAATAAAGTTAGGACAAGTGTTAAGGTAATTTATTATTATTATAATATTCTTTTTACCTTGAATTACCTTATTTAACATTAACTGCGGTAAATAAAAGTCAAAAGTTACTATTCACTAAAAATTATTTTTATCTTATTAAACCACATTTTACTTCTTGATATAATCTGTTTATCTCTTATTTTCAAAATTCAACTCAAATAATCGGTGAGAGTAAGTTTTATGTAAATAAGAAAATGCTCCTAGGAGGTGGGTAAAAGACAGTAAAAAGATAAATAAAATTTTTATATATCTAAAATTATAAACTGAATCCAATGAATTAAATTATATTTACATAGTTATTATTTATCTATTTTGACCTAATATAAATTTAAATAAAATAAATTAGTATTTAAATAAAAAGTCGGTTTTAAACAATAACTCAATTTTTTCACTATTCATCAAAAAATTGAAAGTTTTCGGAAAATACTAAAACATCACCCTCAGATAAATTTTATATTATGAATTCAAAAATGATGTCTATTTTACCATATTCAAAACATGGAAGGTTCATTAATTAATTTAAAATTAATTCCCGCTGTCAAAAAAATAGTTTGTTTTTAAGAAACAATAACTATCAAAGGATTGAGAGTTGTTTATGTATAATTTGAAAGTGAAATTAATTCCATTGACAAAAATTGGATTAAATGGTAAAAATATAATTTAATTATACTTTCTTACCATTCGAATTTATAATTGAACACTATAAATTATTTTATTAAAAAATTTGTTTTCAATTAAAATTTATTATTTTTTCATTATTCAACAAAAAATGAAAGTTATTAGATAAACACCAAAAAATTATCGAAACCAATTTTTTATGCCCTAATTCTAGATAAGAAGTTAATTTTTCCAAATTGAATATATAAAAGTTTCAAATATTGTATTTAAAATGGGTTTACCATTAAAAGGTATTAAATTTGCATTTTTTTGAAAAACAAAATTTTATATGAAAAATTGAATTTGTTCTTATAATATGTCTAAGAAACACAAAATACATAAGTTAAAATTATGTGGATTATAGAAAATTCAAAATACAGTTGAAACTATTCATAACTGCTTTTGAACAGCATGTTCGGTAAGTTCTGGTGCGCTCAAACTCGGTGTTGCATGTATCATAATCTATTGAATTTAAAGAAAATAACTTACTATGAAATTTTGTGGTGTTATAGTCTATATCTTCCCTATCCATTAGTGTTATCCTACTTAGATACCTAGTATTTTGTTATTACAGATTACATTCAATCATCCATTCATATATTAATAAGATGTTGTTTTATTAACTCTTTTCTGATTTTTATTTTTATACAATGGAATATAAAATTAATGAACCCTTGATTACTGGTATATAATTTAAATTTTGAGGACATGATTTCGTTAATGTGATGATATTGTAAACCACTAAAAATTTTAAATGAATAAAATTTTATTAAATTTCAAATGTGACACGGAGGACAAAAATTAGAAGAGAATACAATTTCACAAGAATATAAAATAATATTTATTTTAAAAGATATTTATCTTAAAAAAATAGATTATTATACACATTGAAACATGTTTATTTATTTCTTTTGTTACACAAGAGACTATGTTTTAATGAAAAAATATATTATTTTTATTTTTATTCCAAATTAAGGTTATTGCCTCGCAATTGTAATGGAAGGTATAAATGTGATTAAATAACTTATGAAAATATATATTTGATACAAATTTATTGTTTTTATATTTATTAAAAAAATGAAATTATTTAAAATGAGAAATATATTTTTTAAAATATAGTGTTTTCCTAAAATATGGATTAGTCATGCTTGACACATATAATTTAATTTTAATTCCTAAAAAATTTACAATTTTTTATTAGAAAATTATATAATTTTTTAAATATAAATACCATTATTATCTTAGTGTAATTTTTTTGTATTATTATGATAATATAATTTATTTATGAATAATGGGTAATGATGAATTTAATTTTACAACAGCCTTTTAGTCAATAAAATTTAAAATATTAATGTACATTTTGAACTAGTTTTTATGTTAATATATTTTTATTTTAGGCATTTTAATCCAATTTATTTCATTTGAATAATTTTATTATTCAATTTTTATATTAAAGCATTGTAAACCTTTGATCAATTTCATAATAAGAACCCACGTTATCAGAATCTCAGTAGGATTAATTTGGAGTTAAATTTTTCTAGTTATATGAATTGTACTTTGAATATTGTATTCCATATTTGGAATGATAATTACATATAATGATTAATATGTTCAATCTTTTTTTACAAAAATCAATAGTGAAATTTTAGAAAATTATTTACCACAACTAAGGTAAAAATGGATTTATAATTGGTAAAACTGAAATGATAATTTTTAAATTTATAAATAAACTTGTATAAAAATTATTTACTGGCCATATTTAGACCATGTCACATATAGGGCTCAATAATGTCCTTTTTTTCAAACATTGTGACATATATAAATGAGGTAGCACTCAATTATTTTCAAAAAATACAAAATGAGTCCTCTCCCCCACTTACAAAATGTCATCGTACCTTTTCTCAAATGTCATGTGTTTTTGATCTTCCAAACCATGACCGAATGAAATAAAAACATACAACACCAAATAGTTTTATACATATTTTGGTATTTTATCCACCACTAATTATTTTTTGGAAAATAAGGAGGATACATTAGAAGTAATGTTCTTCAATAAAAATATTAATTTTTTTCTATATCCATATACATTAATTATTTTCAAAATATTATTTATATAATAACCTTATTAACATCCATATTATGATATATGTTTTTTAGGGATTGGTTCTACAATAACACGCACATCCATCAAATGGGTTACAAAATAATTTTTCATTTGTATAATATATTACCAACTAGAAAAAATGATTTCATTCACTTTTCGATTGCCACAATGTGAGGTTACGTATGATGATGGATAAATATTATATATATGAAATATATAACATATTTATATATCCACAATCACTGTATCATATATATTATTTTACCAACTGTTGTGGAGGTGATATGATAACATTTCATAGGTGTATTCTTGAATACTACTATTGATGCTAAAATTTGGAGAAGTGCCGAATCAGGTAGATAAAATAGAAATGAATGAATCTAGGATGAATAAGAAGATATTCCAAGGCCTAGGAGACATTTGTGTGGAAGATGGGGGAGATGTGTGCAAGAAGACTTCTGGTGCACAAACACTTGCACGCCGACCTCCCCTTCTGTGCCCATCACTCTGTCCGCACCCCACCCTGTCTCCACGTTGAATGTGAAGTCTATCGACCCTTTGTGCACCCAGCATGTTTCCACACTGAAGGCGACGTCGACCGACCCTTTGAGCGCCTGACCCCATTTTCATGCCGAAGGCGGCATTGATCGGGCGTTTGCGTGCCCATTTCTATGTTCACTCCTAAGGTGGCATCGAACGGGTATTTGCGCACCCATTCCCCTCTACGCGTGCAAATATGTTGGATGACGAGAGTTTGTGAGCCCTGCTCTTGCACACCATTTGAAGTACTCTGACTATAAAATAATTTGTATCCTCGCCCATCATAGATGCAAAACAGAAGAGGAAACGAGGCTCTGCCACATGAAAACCCCGTCTTCCGCAACCACACGAAAAATACCATCGCACTCAGGTATTAGATTTTTCAGGGATGCCCCCTCCCCCTCAAAGGGTGCCTTCGGGATAACGCTCTGATCCTCTTGAATTTTGTTTTTTTTTTCAAATTATTTTTCATGTAAGGGGTCTTCTCTTGTGCACCCATCCCCTTCATGTCCGGTGCTCCAGTGCACCGACCATCCCACTTGAGCGCATGAAGGTCTGCTTTGTGTGCAACCCTTCAGTCTTGCGCGCCACCGAAACAAATTTCGCACACCATGTCCTCCTTGCACGCAACCCCTCTGTCTTTCACTCCACCCATCACTCTTGCGCACTACCCCTTATCCTCGTGTGTAAAACATGTATCTTTCATGTGGGCCTCTTATTTTACCTCGGATTATTCTATTACACTCCCCCCAAGTTCCACCCTCACCTTGTGGTGCCATGTCAAAACCTATCCTATATAAAAACCACCTTTGTCATGCAGTCTCTTCCCGTGTGGCCCCTCAGGTTTACACAGAGTGATTTAAAAGTCTCTTGGACAATAATTCCTGTTGTGTTGCTCCACCTCATGCTTCTTCACACATCCACGTTAACAGCTATTACTTCTTCACATATCCACACTAATGTGGACCCTATAACAGATCACTCCATAACACCCCCTTACCATGAAATTGATTATGATTTCCCTTTCCCAAGGGCGGGTGGGTATCCGTCATGTTAGTCCTAGGGGTGTAGATCGAACCCACCTCATATGGGCTGCAGGACATTAAACTGCCAAGCACCATCATCCTTAGCACATGATGTTAAACTGTGACCTCACCCCATGCATCATATGTGGGGTTACCCACCATTAACATTCTACACGCCCACTCGTCTCCACGGTAGTGTTACCATTCCTCATATTGAATGATATCCTCTTTATTGGAGTGGTGTTTGTCCATGGGGAAAGGGAAACCATCTTGGTGTCAGCCCATAGCTTTTCTTATAGGAGGTAGTACCCCTACTTCTCCTTTCTTCTTCTGTGCCAATGAACAAGATGAGAGATGAGGACATGAATTTTTTACCCCTTTCCTCTCCCTTTGGGTTTTATCACCCGGTCCTCCACCCAAGAGTAAGTCGCAGTCTCCATCCCCCTTGGATGTTAACCACACGTAAGCCCAAGTTTCCTCTTTGGGTTGTTAACCACATGTTAGCCCCATTCCACTTCCCACAGATGCACCTTTCGTGATGTGATCATCACGTCCTTTCTGCCTATTGTTTCTCAAACAGAGAATGACTCAGATGGGATTAGTGTAAGCACCGACCATGACATCCTTCCCAGGTATCCTAGTGTGTAATCTCTACACTTTTTCTTGAACTATGTTGAATTTGATCTTTTCCAAGGCAAGGTACATAAGAAGCCACCCCGAGGATCAAGCCCAATATCCATTGGTTCCAACCCCCTTCACATTGGTTCCCACCATCTGGAATGATGTGGACTTTGATCCTTTCCAAGGCAAGGCACATTGGAAGCCTCCCCGAGGTTCAATCCCCACAATTAATCATTCTGACCCCCTTCACATTGGTTCACCACAACCATCAGGAACTACATGGACTTTGATCCATTCCAAGGCAAGGTACGTATGAAGCCTACCCGAGGTTCAATACCTACATCCATTGGTTCTAACCCCCTCCATGTTAGTTCCCACCATCTCGAACTATGTGAACAATGATCCTTGCCAAGGAAATGTACATAAGAAGCCTCACCGAGGATCAAGCCCAACATCCATTGGTTCCAATCCCTTTAATGTCGGTTCCCACTATCCATAACTACACAGACTTTGATCCATGCCAAGGAAAGGTATGTAGGAAGCCTCTATGAGGTTCTAGGCCAACATCTGGTCGTTCTGGCCCCATTCACATTGGCTCACCACAACCGTATGGAACTATGTGGACTTTGATCTTTGCCAAGGCATGGAACGTAGGAAGCCTCCCTGAGGTTCAATCCCAACATCTGGTCATTCTGACCCCCTTCACATCAGTTCACCACAATTATCTGGAACTATGTGGACTTTGATCCTTACCAAGGAAAGGTACAAAGGAAGCCTCCTTGAGGATCAAGCCCAACATCCGGTCGTTCGACCATTTCACGTCGATTCACCACACACCATTCCGAATTATGAGGAATTTGATCTTTTCCAAGGCAATGTATATTGGAATCCTCCATGAGGTACTATCCCACCATCCATCTGGACCCCTTGTATTCATTCACATTGGTTCAACAATTCCCTCTCATGGAAATACGAGGGCTTTGATCATTGCCAAAGGAAACGTATGTAGGAAGTGTCCCTGATGTTCAAGATAAAAAACCATTGGTTCCCGACCACTTCACGTTGTTCCACCCCTATTGTGAATAACGTTAAACTGTATCCCCCTATTTTTTCACATCCAATGGTAATTCGTTGTGATCCCCACTCAGTGATAAGGTATTGTGAACTTCAGTCAGCAGTAATCTGTTGTCAACCAAAACCCAGAGGTAATCCATTGTCGTCCCCTCTATTGGGAACCATACCTCTGGCCTATCCTAGTGGCATCGAAACAATGTTGGGCTTCTAAACACGCATAATCCCCCAATATATTGTCGAGTCACTGTCCTCTGCACACACCCCGATCATATACCTCTTCTTGAACTATGTGGACTTTCATTTCCTTTCGTAGTGATACATAGGAGGTATCTTCGAGGCACAAGCCCACCATCATCATCACCGTCGAGTTGACTCCATCCCGTTCTCCATCCACTTAACCTAACCACCCATCATCCATCCTGATTCTTACCCAAGCCACCACATTCCAGTGAGATCATGCCAATTCAACTCTTCGCTTCTCTTAGCAGTAACTGGGTAACTAATGAAGTGTTCGCCCCAATGTCAGTATTCCCTCAAGGGGTCACACCTATCTGATCCACTCTAGTCGTTATTTCAATCAACCCAATCTATCTCTACTAGATGTTAAACTCATGGAATACCCTATGTAAACATGGGAAGTTGAGTAAAACCTCAAACAAATTTCTATGGAATATAATTCCTTTCATTCAACATGGGATTCCTTGGGCTTTTGCACCCTTGATAAGACTTATAATAAGTGGAAACTCAGATGATTCCGTGTTCCGGCGTCCAGAAACTCTAGTGATGTCCAACATGAATACTCTCTTAACTAAAGGTTTCTACCCTCGCTGGACCCTTTGGAATGTCCCAACAGAAGTTGTGTAATTAACCAGCGTCTATGAAGATATGGCACTAGGAATATTTTCACACACAACATATTAAATATATATGGGAGACCTGGACTAGGTGATGGTTTTGAGGAGGAATCCATGGAAGGAAGAACCGACATCCCATCATCCTGTTTCTATCAAGGAGAAAACATTCTTGAACAAGGAACAGATGTCATCTGCCTTTTGGAATGTGGGAATGCGTGGTAAAAAATCGTGTTGTCGTCCCCGACACAGACGCACCTGTGCACCCCGACAAAAGTCTCAGAAACAAATATGGTGAACCCGACGTAAATTTATACTCCTCAATGTGGATATTAGTAGCGTTCGGGACATAAATAGACTAGTGTGTCACCGTATCCAGTTATCTGGTGTTGGGTCCCACCAAGAAAATATCGGGCCTGGACTAAAACTCACTAGAAGTTGGGGCAGTCAAAATATTGGGAAACTCATTCTATGACATTGTCAGTGTTGATCTCTCATACCAGCCATGAATGACGGAATGATGATGACTCACTGGACATCGATTTCCTTGTTTCAGCACTAATTGTCCATTCTCCCTGCTTCAAGAACCAAACAACGGCACGAGTTTCCCAATCTCCACCCACCCACCAACACAGTTGTAGGGGAAATGCCAACGCGACAATCCCACATGGCTCCTCCACTTCTGTGATGACTTCCACCAAATTGGCTGCTGGGCACCAACAGCCAATCTTCCCCTCTATAGACATCCAACGTAGGGTGATCAATGGCCTTGTATGCCGCTACAAGGAGAAGAGTATTATCCCAACATAGGATATGGCTCGGCAGGACCTAGAGGCTTCTTCTCCTTCTCTCCAAAGCTGGCCCTAATGGAAGTGCAGGGAGCCACTACTCCCCACTCAAACATACAATATTTTTGGGTGCCTCTGCCTAGAATTCCTCAACGACTATGTCCCCTATACTGATGAGGTAAGGGATGGATGTGATAGTCCATCCAGGATCCTTCTTCAGTGGCCCCTGAGGAGTTCCCCCACCAGGCTGTGCCAGCGCCTCCACCCAGTCCCCAGATCCAAAGAGTAGGTAAACTATGTACCTGCATCGATGGCCCCGGTCTGTCTGACTCGATGTTAGTGACGGGTTCATGCTAAATAGGACACCCTCTAAGGGTCATCAACATCAGCATCTATTGTGACCTGAGCCAACTCCAAAATATTTCACCAGAACCATGTGTATGATGATGAGAGGAATTTATATACCAGCCCCAGATTGAGACCGCAACCACCCTATGGACAGGCTAGGTTGACTCTCTTGGTCAATAGCATAGGCAGTGGCCACCTCGGACCAATCCAAAGCAACGCCACTCTGTATAGAGGTCCTCCCCGTACCATCACCCTAGAGAGAGTGGGTCCTCCCCACTTCTGAGCTCAGCATGGAGGTCCACCCCACACCACCTTAAACCCAAATGAGAGTCCTGTCTATAATGGAAACACTCAGTACGAGATTCTCTCATGCGCTCAATACACCGGGTATGGAGTCATTCCTCCTGCCATAAAACACCAGGGTAGAGACGTTGCACATCTCTTCACTCTCCAACGTGGGGACTTCCCCATGTTCTTTTAGCAGCAGGTGAAATTCCTCCTCGCACTGAAAATCAGAGGGGTGGAGGTCAACTTAACTTCAATAGCACCCATCATAGAGGTCCTACCCATGTTCTGCTAGACCAGTATGCAGACTCTCCTCATACCAATGTATCTAGAAGGAACAATCATGGAGGCCCTACCTGTGCTCCTGTAAGCTCTAACGTGGGTCCTACCTGATCCATCACTTCCCACAGTGGTCCTCCCTATGTCCCTTGTGATATCTACCCGGTACTCCTCGTACCCTGTCTTACATATATGGAAATAATCATTGACCCAACACTAGTATGGCTAAAGGTCCTCCTCATTCCGAAAATTTGCCCTGTCATGAAGAGCCATCTCGGGGTAGGAGGGTGGGTCTCCGCTATAAAAAGAGATCAGATATGATTCCGACTGAGATCAAACCTGCCCGCTTCTCAGATTCTAAAGAAGATTATGACTCAATGATGGAACCCTCCCCTCATTCCTCTCTATCATGGGATGGGTCAGGAATGGGGAACATCAGCTTTTTACACCTAGAATGTGAATTCCACAAGATTCATGCTTCCCTCCGCAGGTATATCCAGGAGGAAGAAAATTTGGAAACCCCGCAGGTCCCGGTCGTGAAACCACCACCATCGTCACCAAAATCACTCTCTACATCGACTAGAGATCATAGAGAGCTATTCTGGGGACTAATGGTGGACAATCAGCAGTTTGATGTGTCACCAGCGTCCGTAGTCTCCATGTCAGAAACTGTGTCCATTAGCCCATCCTACCAAGATGTGGTGGCTAAGTCGCTACCCTATTTGAAGGACAACTCGAGATATGGAGGTGTGTTAGCTCGCTCTCCGTATTCTCCACCGACCAGCCTACCATCCAAGCGGTCTGCTTCTGTCCCGCTACAGGTTCCTCATCCACCTCTGGATGATGAGTTGGGAAATGAAGTGACAGACCCTAAATCCAAGCCATTGAGCTTATTGAATATCCTCATAGAGGACCACTTCCCAGAGATGTTTAAGCCACTTGCAGCAACAGATTTTTGTGCACCAGATTCCCTCACCCAATATGAAGCCAAGTGTTTCCTCCAAACCCTCTGGGAGACTCATTTTTGAATTCTTCATCACCGAGTGTCATATCCGAAGATCCAAGCACACTTTGAGGACATCGACGAACAATGATGTTTCGTTGATCTGGCCGCACTCCCCATAGCCCAGAGCCCTGAGTCACCAAGTCTCCATAAGGACCTCCAATAAAGATGCATCCAGAGTTTCAACATACTCTGCAAGATTATCAAGGAGGCATCCCCCATGTGCAAATCAGTGGTTGGGGGAAATATTATGCCCTCTTTTTAATTCTTATCCAGCATCAAACCGACCTTCCATGTGATATCGATGACATGCCCCCGGGAAGAGTCACAGTCAATATGGCCATCCTATCCGAAGAGGAGATTGATTTAGAACTCCTTGATGGTGACCTTCCACCTGAGGGCCTACCA
Source organism: Viscum album (assembly GCA_963277665.1). Classification (NCBI taxonomy): domain Eukaryota; kingdom Viridiplantae; phylum Streptophyta; class Magnoliopsida; order Santalales; family Viscaceae; genus Viscum; species Viscum album. Next base: position 1,874,144,292 of record OY728142.1, on the reverse strand, counting down.
CCTCTATTGGATCCATCAAGAAGGGTTACTCACCAATAGAGAAAATTGTTGGGTCTCCCTATTCCCACCTAGGATTTAGCCCTCTTTCGGAATCTTGGTAACGGTAAAGAGAACCTCGGAGCTACTAAACACTTCGATCTATTTGGTTCAGTGTAGAAGATGGAAGAAGATCCGTAGAATGCCATGTTGCATCAAAAACATCTTGAATAGAAAAATTCGGTCAATGTCCTCTTGGATAAACGTGCTACCGAACAACGACCAAACTACTGTGATCCTCGACTAGGACAACAGGGGTAGGCACAACTTCCACTTGGAGAGCTACCCCTGGGTGACCCTGATCATCCTCCTCATATAGAGAGGGTTGAAGATGGAGCTTAATGATAGTTGGTTTGGTACATCTCCAAATCCTCCTGAATGGTGAAATAACCATCGGAAGCTAGCTCAGGCTCCCCCAACTTCCCAACAGGTCATTTCGACAGTCGTTCCATGAGCAGTTGGGCCGACTTACAATAATGAAGAACACGAAAATTCCCTGGTGGTCAGGGATTCCCATCATGATAAGAACCCCCACCCAGATGATCTAATATAGGCCCTCATTCCCCACCTTGAGGCATTGGAAACACTACAGGCAACACTCCCACCTGATGTAAATCCATATCCAATGTGGTTTGATGAAATGCCAGCACCCTCAGGTCTTGAAAACCCCACTTTCTCTCCTTTCAACTTGACAAGGGACCCACCGCAGCACCTGGCCCACTTCATCTAAAGGTGTGGACCCATGTTATTGACCCCAGCATAGCAGGAAGCCACAAAACTTTGGTGTTTTATGCAAGAGTTAGAGGTATTAGAGTTCTTTTGGTACAAGCACCTCTCCATTAGGTCAGTAGCCAGTTGGGAAGACCTCTAGAGGAAATTCATCTACAAATTCAGTTCTACCTCTCAAAAGACGAGTATAACAGACCTCTTTAAGTGCCAGAATAGGCCTGAACTGTGTGTTTCGGACTTTCTCTTCTGGTGGAAAATGCTCACATACTCTCTTGACATGACACTAACTCAATATCAACTACTGATAATGTGGATAGGGAAATTCAATACTTAATTGGTCGCTGTGTTGATCACCCAGAACTACCATGGGGGATTTTGAGAATTCTCTGATAAGGCTGAGAGCAGAGAGGAAGACCTACAACTGGCCAACTAGGCATGTCTATTTCCTCCCATAACTCCTGTGAAAAGGGATGCTAGAGCCGAACCTCCCACAATGGCCCAAATAGAGGCCCCCATGAAACTAGAATTGCTACCAGTGGAGCTAGCTCTGTAGCCTCACAGAGGCCCTCCAACTTTGGCATAGCCTATAGGCTAGCAGCGCCCACTAAAAAATTGGCAGGTTCCCCTGTGTAATGAGACACTACCAATTAGGCGAGATAACCAGGTTCCACCACCACAATAGGCTCCTCCTTCTCCTCATCAAGGTCAGGCACCAAGGGCACTCTTTCCAAAAAATTGAAACTGGACCTACTCGTTCAATGAGGCTTAGGACCTCCGTTACTTCTACAACACCTTAGAGCAGGGAATCATACATTTTCCTGAGTGCAGAAGGCCATAAGAGGTGACCCACACTAATCTCCCTAACTACATACCTTATCACTGAATCATGGGAACACTCTCACATAGTGCTATGTGTTCAAGGAATATCTACAAGAGCAGGTAGATAAAAACATAGTCTGATATGGTCCAGCCTCAACACATGTGGTAGGCGTCTTTGTAAGACCAGAGAACAGAAGTGACCGCGAGGGCCAATGGCAGTAGGTTTCTCACCACGGGACCCAGAATTATCACAACTGGGTGGCTCGTAAAACTATTTCCCATGCCCATGGTTTTATTCGTGAACACCTGAACTGGCATGAGCCTTCAGAAGCTACATCCACTACTTCTGCATCGTCATCTCAAACATCCCCTTCCAAAAAAGGGCGAACATTGATGATGCAAGTAAAAACAAAATCCCCTAATGATGACATCGTCATCTCGTACTGTCAACGACTTCATGCCCCCAAAGATGGTGGTTCCTCCCAAAATCTGCCCAACAGTGGATGAATATTCATGTGATAGTCAAAGATATGCCTCAGTTAATACCATAGAGTAGGTAAACCCATACGTGACTCCTGGAAATGAGGAGCATTAGGCAGACCTTCCCAACATCCCCAGCAGTCGTCAGCGTCAGTGGAGTCGTCTCTAATTGGGTCCTCGAAGTGCTTCGGTCTGCACATCCAGCCAGGTTGTACATGCTACTGAAACTAGGAAGTATGTTCAGTGCAGAGATCAGCAAGCCCAACCTTCTAATCTATTGATGTCAGATCCTCCTTCGCCACCATTCATGCTACTAGACCAGGCAGAGCCGCCCATACCTTGCTGCGATCAGTCGCACTTCCCCACATACCGATTTCAGTCATCAGGTACTCTTCCAGTAGTCACTCTACATGCTTCAAAAAGTGATCAATATGATATTCCCAGCACCAGTCATCCAACGACCCAGTCGGCAGTTCCCACAATACCTCCTATCATAGAGTGACCTATTGTATGTATAAGATAACGCCTGTCATGGAAGTATGACATCCTCAATCATCTTGCCAGCATTCCAGAAAAACACTCCATCCTCGAGGATCTTCGCATGTCGACAGATCTGTGAGAGGCCCTCACTGAAGATTTATTAAGCCCCCTCCAGTTTGAGATGGAAATATAAGCCGTAGAAGCCATCTATGCTGAGGTAATTGAGAACGCTGAATGCCAGGACATTATCTCATTCTCAAGAGAAAATGATGGATCTCCCATACTGGGTAACATTTTCCCATTGTACATCACCAGTCAGTTCAATGGCATAGAGGTCTGCTGTTGTATTGTTTACATGGGATCTAGGATCAACCTAATCCCAAATTAGAAACTGTGAAAACTAGGATTGCCTAATGTTGATCTCAGCCCCTCTGACCTAGGAATCCAGGGTTATGAAAAGATGGAAGAGATGTTGGTTACTAAGATCCACTTGAAGACCCATTTCAGTGGCCTAGTTTCCAACACCGAGTTTATGGTTGTATCTTATGACAACACCTACGATGTATAGATGGGAAGGTCATGGATCCACCAACAGGCGACAGTTCCCTCATTATATCACCAGTTCTTTATGTACTCCCACAATGGTCGGGTGGGTGCTCATCAAGGTGATGCGTCTCCCTTTGCCTCTTATGAAGTCCGCTATCTGGATTCCAACTACAACAAGAGCACGAAAAATCAGATTCAGACCAATGAGGTCGAGCATTCCACGGTTGCAAAAGACCCATGGATAGATCTGGATGATCCCTACATATTTCAAATCCACTGATTGGATGCTAAAACCCCGGACATGGTGCAATGCCTCGTTGTGTCTGCGACGAGGGGGAAACACATTCCTAAGTCTTAGAGACGGAAAAAAATCACCTCGTACTCCTATAAAAATCAGGCTTAGGTGATCCCGGAGCCTCCTACTCCCATAATATATTGGGATTTCTGCCCCATGGAAACGAAAATATGTCATACTTTCTTGTTTCACCGAGTTGGGATAAATTTTCTCAGGTTAACATGCCACTACTACTTCGACATCATCAAGTGTGGACCCTTATGCCAAATTCCAAATGGGATCGCATTGACAGCCTTCATCACTATGGTTGTGGCAACACATGAGTCCTCCAATACAATATCCATTGCTTCTCAGGCTGGTTCCGACCTCCAATCAGGATCTACCCACTCAGGAGAAACTCCTCCCACTAAAGACCTCTCCCCCATAAACGAAGAAGAGGATTTGGAGGATGATACCCTTGCCTTTGAGGATGAAATCTCTTCCACAGTATTTGAATTGGTATAGGTGAACCTCAGTAGCAAGGTGGACCCGAGACCCACGTTAATCAGTGCCACCATGCACCCTGAGATGCAACCACGGTATGCAGACTTCCTTAAATAGTCTCGTGATGTGTTTTCCTGGAGCTACGATGAGATTCCAAGACTAGATCCTCAGGTAGCCGTCCACCGCCTCGATCTTCCATTAAATCATCACGAGTTCCAGCAGCCTCCCAGAAAGATGCACCCTTCTCAAAGTGTCATGGTCAAGGCTGACGTTGACAAGATTATCAGAGTCGATTTCATTAAGGAAGTACAGTACCCCAAATATATTTCAAACATCATATGAGCCAGGAAGAAGAACATACAAATAAGAGTATGCATCGTCTTCTTGGATCTCAACTGCCACAGTCTAATGGATAATTTGACCCTTCTTGTGACAGAACTCTTGATTGACACCACGACTGGGTTCCAAGCTGTCTCTTTCATGGATGGGTACTTTGGGTACAACCAGTTCTAAATGACCAGTGTGGATGAGGATTCTACATCCTTCAGGGCACCACAAGGTACTTTCTATTACCAGGTCACGCCCTTCGGTTTAATGAATGTCGGTGCCACCTATCAGCGGGCCATGCACAACATATTTAAACTACTCCTCAGGACATTGGTGGAATGTTATGTGGACGATCTGGTGGTCAAATATCACTAGTTACAAGACCATATCAATGAAATTGAGAAAGTGTTCAGATTCCTCCGTTCCTATCACCATTAGATGAACCTATTGATGTTTTCATTTGGGGTTACCACTAGAATGTTTCTCAGATTTGATGTCAGATACCGGGGCATCGAGATCGACCTGGAGAAGATCAAGGCCATCAGCCATATGTCTCCCCAAGAAATATCCATGACCTTTTGGGGTTTCAAGGCCACTTATCTTATATACACCAATTCATCATGAACCTGGATGACAAGTGTAATTCATTTTCCTAGCTCATGAAGAAAGGTACACTCTATGAGTGGGATGAAGACTGTCAGACAGAATTCGAGGAAATCAAGAAGTATCTACTCCATCCTCTGGTCTTAATGACACCTATTTTGGAAATCCACTGGTCCTTTATGTGACTGCCCTGGAATGATCTCTAAGATCCCTTCTTTCCTATAAGAATAATGAGGGGATAGAGAACAACCTTTACTACCTCATCCAAATTCTCCTCAATACAGAGTACAGATACTCCCCTATCGAGAAGAGCTTCCTCCTCTAGTATTCGCAGTATTGAATTTGTGACGGAACCTACATCACAACAAGGTACAACTGCTTTCTCGAGTAGACCCACTAAAGTACATCTTCAATCACCCCATGTTGACAGGCCGTCTAGCTTAGTGGGCAGTAATCCTCAAACAGTTGGAAATAAGGTTCATACCTTAGATGGATATCAAGGAAAAAGCATTGAAAATTTTCTTTAATGCCCATCCAACCCTCGCAGACCAGTCTCTGGACTTGGATTTTCCTAATGAGGCAATCCTCTTTGTGGATCACTCCATCCCGTGTTAGAAAATGCATTCAATGGTGCCTCTCGGTGTCGCACCGGTAGAAGGATCAATGACCCCATAATCAACAGAGTAGTCCTGGGTATCATCTTCATTACCCCCACACAATACATTCTACCGTATTCATTACTATTTTCATTAGGCTGCACCAACAATGAGGCGGAGTATTAGGCTCTCATTACTAGCCGCAAGCTGGCCCTCAAGATTGTTATACCCCATTTGAATGTGAAAGGGGACTCTGAACTAGTCATCAAACATATCAATGATGATTATATCATTATAATGCTAGAGTTCATTCCATTGATGGATTGTACAATTCATCTAATGGCCCAATTCCCATCTCGGTCAAAGGTTACCCATCCCTCGATCACAATATGGTAGAGCAGAAGCCTTGGCAGGCCTAGCTGCATCACTTGTAGAGCCCGAGTAGGATGACCTGATTATCCATGTGGGACATCAGAGAGTCATTGACCCTATCATTTAAAATGATGATGATGGCCAGTAGGTAAGCCATCTTACTACTGGCAGGTCCAAGTCAAGACCCCCAGGTCCCCTTGATGCAGTTATTGATGTAGCTCATGATTGGAGGATACATTTGGTTGAATACCTCCAAAACGGTTATAGCTCTATAGATCGAGCTGAGAACGATAGAATACGGCACCACACACAGTATTTTACCCTCTAGTATGGCCTTAGTTATGAGTATATCCTTTACAAGAAAGGTTTTGATGGGGTTATCCTCTACCGCATCAGAGGAGTCAAAAATTTTCATGTCATGCAAGAGGTTCATGCCAATTCCTGCAGCGCCCATCAGACCGGGATGAATTTATCTCACTAGATCTAGAGACTAGGGTTTCTTTGGCCCTAGATGATCTATTAAAGCATAGAGTTCACCAAGATGTGCCATGCGTGCCAAATTCACGCCAACTTTGTGCATCGGCCACCAGAGCCTCTCCACTCTACAAAGTACTCTTGGCCCTTTGCATTCTGGGGACATCAAGTGGTGGGACCATATCCACTGGTGATATCTCGCTAGTGCAGGTTCATCTTTAATTCTACAGATTTATTTTCCAACTTGATGGAAGCAGTTCCACTCAAGGAGGTCAAGGCCCAATCTATCGTTGACTTTGTGAGCTCCAATATCATCTACCGATGTGGAGTTACTCACGCCGTCCTTATCGATAACTGCACTAACTTCCAAGATTCTGAGCTGAAGAAATTTTATGCTAAGTAAAACATCTGTTCTAACCACACCTCCTAGTATCATGCACAAGAAAATTGGTAGGTCGAGGAATTCAACAAGGCCCTCTCTAACATTTTGCAAAAAATGGTTAGTCATAACAAGAAGAGTTGGCCAGACAAGCTCTCCAATGCCCATTTGGCTTACCGAATGATGACTTATAATTCCAACCAGGGGACTCTATATTCCCTGGCGAATAAAAATTTGTATTTCCTACCGATTGATATTTAGTTTCCTTCATTACGCACAACGGTCTATGACCAGTAGACACCAGATAAGGTTGCTGAAATCCATCTAGATGAGCTTGAAGTGCTTGATGATAACAGGTTGTGTGCCCTGCACTATCTAGAAATCCACAAAAACAAGATGGCTAGAGATTTCAACAAAAAAGTTTGGCCCTGCTTCTTCTTGCAGGGTGACTTGGCACTGAACCTCAGGACACCAATGATACCCGACAATAAACCCCACATTTTGGAGCAAAAATGGGAAGGACCTTACATTGTTCACAAGGTTTAATCGAATGAATCATACTCTATGGTAACCATGGATGGTGAATGTATAACTCCTCCAACCAATACCAATTTCCAAAATCAATACTTTTCTTGAGCCACATGGTCATGCATGACCTTAAATTTCCAGTCCTACATGACCTTAAACTGCCAGCCTGACATGACCTTAAACAGCTGGTTTGGAATGACCTTCATATTCTTGTCCCGCATGACCTTAAACACTTTGTCTAGCATGACCCTAAACTGATGGTCCTGCAAGACCTTCAACTGCCATGTCCTGGATGACATTAAACTATACATCGTCCTGCAAGACGTTAAACTTCACCTTTTTAGAACTATGTTTGGCTTGACTCCCATCTGCTTGGGATACGTAGGAACGCTCAGATATTACATCTTGAATTCATCCCCATACTCTTTTATTCGAATATTCCCCCTGGGTATAGTTATCATGGAGGACCATGGTGTAGTGAAGGCTTCCTCATCTCCCCTTCATGCCAATAGTATGAGAGTTACACCAAGTGCTCCATTCCAATTATTTTATTCTCCCACATCCTTACCACATGACGCTAAACTGCATGGGCCCTTCAGAACTACATGTGGCTTGATTTCCCATTCTCATGGGTTACGTAGGAATACCTAGATATTTCATAAGTTGTCTTATCCCAAAATCTAGAATCTCCCCATGAGTTGGGACACATGGTATGGTATAGAAATTTCCCCCATTCACGTCGAGCTCATCTCAATCCCACCATATGTCCCGCTTCCCAGAGGTGTCCACTAATCTCACTGCCCTTCTTGGAATTGAAATGCATAGGCACATCTGTGCTTCACCAAATCCTTTGATTGGGACTCCGTCATCTTTCACATACAAAAAGACCCCGACTGGAATGGATACTCATCCCATAGGCCCACCTACCCTTAAGGGCCAAAATCCTTGATGATTTCAACAAAAAATTCATACAAGTCCTGCATTGTGAAGATGGTCAATAGTCGATGCTCGTTTTTGGTTCCCATTTCAGGTCACACTATAATGCCGCCATATTTAGAACATGGTTAGAAGATATACTTTTTCATGGTCTCCACCCTGTATGTCCCAAACATTGAGTGAAGTGGTTCATTTTTCCCACCTATATCTTCGAGCTTCAGCCCCTCGACCCAAATCCTCATTTGGGATTGTGCGGTATGGTATGAGATTATTCCCTAATTCACACCGTGTTACTCATCTTAACACACACAACCTGCGTTGGGGTATCTTCCCCTCACTCCTCTGACTCTCCACAACACGTTAAACTGTATGACATCTTCTGGAACTACGTGTGGCTTGATTTACATCCTCATGGAATATATAGGAAATCACTGACATTTCGTCTGTTGGCCCATCCCCATCTCTCAAAAACCTCCCTGTTATCTAGGCCATGTGGCCTATATTCTTCCACGAGAGGGGTATATGGGGTGTTATGGGATTACTTCCTCATTCACTCTAGGTTTGTAACAACCACACCATGTGCCTATTTCTCCTAAGAGTTCTTCGTCTCTTTATTTTATACTAATCTTTTTAAATCGGCTACTCTCAAGGAGACCTTTGACCCTCTAAGGTGATTCACCAATGTTCCCAAGAGTACTCTAGTTTAGCTCCTGGAGTGTCCGACATTACCCAGACACGTTCCCACCCACCTTCTTGGCTTCATGTTCCCATTTTAATAGGGCTTCTATCATCTTTCACAGCCGAAGGGACCCCCCAAAAGGCATGGATGCATGGCCTAAGGGACCTCCTACCATTACCGGCCAATGTCCTCAAGGGTTTCGAATTAAAAATTGATATCAGTCCCACACTGCGAATACGGTCAGTGGTCGATGCTCATTTGTTGTTCCCATTTCAGGTGACACTATATGGATACTATGTTTAGAACATGGACAACATTTATCCTCTATCGTCACACCATCCCCCTTATTCCTGAAATATCAGTCCCATGATTCACATCATTGTCCACCTCATCATGTCCAAGTGGAATGTCAACATTTCTTGTGATATCCCTTAGTGCACAATCACACGTTAAGAGGACAAATCCATGGTATGGTTTTCTTCAAGGCTCTAAAACGACTTCCCCTTTACGCACAGTCCATGTATTGAGATGATATCCTCCACCCTTGTTTCCTACATCGAGTTCAACACACGTAGGCTTAGGGATTAGACCTAGGTATGCACCTTTTTGGAATACTTCCTCTTCTCCATGGTCCGAGATCTAAAACTACAAACTATGATAGTTTTTAGAAATACGTACAGCTTGATTCCCATTCCCATGGGATACTTAAGAATGCCAAGGCATCTTGTCCTTTGGTCCATCTTGAGTTCCACTAATTTATTTCCTCCTTTATGCCTTCAGGGATTTAACTATTTCGAGACTACTTGGCGTGGTATGGGATTATGTCCTCATTCATGTAGGGTTTTCATTATCCATACCACGTATGCCCCGTTCTAATATTTAGCCCCCTACTTTTTGTCCCACATGATATTAAACTATATATTGTCCCACATGATGTTTAAAGAAACCTTCAAGAACTATGTGCAGCATGATTCCCATTATCATGGGATACGTAGGAACACCAGGAAATCTCTTCTTTGGGTCCACTTCAATTGGGATCTAGTTTCTCTTTCCCGTTTTCCACTAATCATTCCTGGCCCCTCAGCCCGAGGTTTCTCTCATTGAATCACATGTGGTGTGATGTGGACCAAGTCCTCATTCATGTCGGGTATGCTTTACCACACAGTGAACATTCCCTTCCCGAACCTCATCTATCATATTTACATCTAGGATATATGTCTTTAAACTATGTCACCTAGTCCCATCACATGACTCTAAAAAGTGACATTATCGTCTAGGCCACACGATGAAAAACGGAACTACATCATGGTGTCCTCACTCGAGGGGGATCATTCTTGGTATTAGTCACACACCATACCATTTATCAATGCCTACATATGGGTTGATTCTTGTGGAAATGCATGGAATTTCAATCCAAGGTCTGTCGCTTCACAAAAAAAACAACAACACCCACTCATCCTAAAGGACAAACGAGATATATCAAATAATGCTTCTTTAGGTACACAGGCCAGACCCATGCAAACTTATAATCCCTAGCACCAGTATATTACCATTACATCCTTTGAAGTATGTATGGATTGATCCCCATCCTCACGGGTTATGTAGGAAAGTCCGCTCACCTAGCCTCAGGCCTAACATAGCTTTCTTTTTCGGTCCCTCTATATAAAACATACCCAAGGAACACATGGTGGTTGAAACCCCAGGTTTGCATTCACATCAGGTTATGTAATTACATTGTCGTGTGTCTCCCACATGTCCTACCATCCATGGTCTGAGCTCTATGACCATGAACTAAGGACACTCCACGTCCTCGCTTCAAGACATTAAATTGTACGACACCATCCAGAACTATGTTTTGCATGATTCCCATCCTCATGGGATACGTAGAAATGCCCAGGCATCTTATCTTCGGGTCCATCCCAAGGATCCTAAAATCCTATCACCTATTTTTTGTTCCCATGGACTGAACTCATTTGAGAAAATGTGGTGTGGTGAGTACCTCATGGGTTCTCGTTCACATCGGGTTTTGTAATAGCCGCACAAAGTGCTTCCCATATCTTTTCCTAGCATGGTTCAAGTTCTATGACCATAAACTAAGATCTCCCTTTGGAAACAACACAACAACTTTGGCTATTTCATCACCCTACACACAATCCATTAAATCAAGTACCCCACTAAGTGGTCCACCCTAGGACCATAAGTTGAAAGTGTGCGACCCAAGACCTTTCTCCTTGGGAAGGGACACAACTCCCCATATCTGATATCTCTCATTATCGTATTCAGATGCATTTTGACAGAGCCCAAAGTGTGGAATTTTCACGGGGACATTCCCCTCGTTCCATGTCCAAGCTTTGTGAGCCCATTAATTGGATCCTCATCCTCTTCCACATCCAATGGGATCCCCTTTACGACCTAGTCTCATGGAACACTGGCTTACCTACTGTCTTGGGCCAACATCCTTGAGGACATTGTAGGAATTTGTGACAGGTCCTGTGTTTCAAACATAGTAAGCGGTCGACCCTCATCAGTCTGTCCCCTTATCAGGATAACCTGATATGAATGTTGTGTTTCGAACACGGTCACCATCCATCCCCTATCATCATGCTTGCATCATTGTGGTCCATATCTTGAGCATCATGATTCACATATTTCCACTTCCTTATGTTCAATTGGAATTCCGAGATACTCGGTTTACTCCTTCGCGCATATAGGTCTGTTATACGGATGAGTTAGCATCATTGGGATGAAATTCACCTAGGGTCCCTTCACTCCTAACATGTTCCTTCCCACATCAAGAATGTCCCACAACTACTTCTTGTTTCCCACATCAAGCATGACTCACGTGGGATTAATAGTTTTGGTAGGATGTGTACTGGCCCAAACATGCCCTTCTTCCCGCATAATGTCAAACTGCACTCTCAGAACTACGTGTCGCTTTATTCCCATCCTAATAAGGTATATAGGAACACTAGACCACATCGCTTCGGGCCCAAACTAATTTTTTCTTTTGGTCTCTTGACCTGAACTACATTTTCTAGGGATTCATGATGTGATATGGACTCTAACTCCCAATTCAGGTCAGGTTTATAGCAACCAAAACACATACTCCTTTCCCAGGATTTTTCCTTTCACTCTTCATCCTGTCGTATGAAGATAAACTAAGTGAGTCCATATATCCTCAACCCATGACACTAAACTACGGTTCTACCCTGAACAAGTTCAGAATGACCTATGTTATTCATGGGAGGTGACAATTTTCTCGCCAGATGTGCCCTTTTTAGAAGAAGAAATGATCCATGATCGGACTGGTGCACCCACCTAATGTCTTCTCTCCAAGGTGGCATAATTATAAGAGTGTTGGATTCCATTTGAGAAGACCACCACTACACCATCCATGTGTTGTGTTACCTTTATTAGGAACCTCATCATCTTTCACGTCTAAAGGAACCCCCTAAGAGTATGGATGCTCGGCCTATGGCTCGTATACTATCCTGGGACAACATTTTGGAAGACTAATGTATGACATTTTGAGTCAGACCACGTGTTTCGAACATGGTCACCGGTCAGCCCTTGTTTGTCATTCTCATTTCAGGCTATTACAATATGGATACTTTGTTTTGAACATGGTCAATAGTTATCCTCTATTGTAATGCCACCCCATAGTGTTCCAAATCTGGGGGACTGTGATTCACACATTCCACTCCCTTATGTTCAGGATGATTTCAAATGCCCCTAGCATTAACCCCTCATGACAAGAGCACATTGGGAGGATGGAATGTTGATTGTACTAAGGCCCTTGTCCCCTAATTGGGCCTCTCCCTTCTTTTCCTTCGAATCCAAATTGGTTGCTCAAACCTCGGGTGCCCAATGCTTGGTTGGCACTCCTATATTCAAATGAAGTAATACTACAAGCATCCCTTGTTTCTTACACTGGGTACGACCCACCTAAGCTTAGGAATGAATTGCTATTTATTTTAGGATTATGGATGAATTAATTAAACAAAAAAAACATGTAAATAAATTTATCCATACATCTATCCAAACATGCAGTTCAGAATAAGAGGTGGTAAGGGGAAATGAGTTTATGAGTTCAACCAAAATAGGGCTCTTAGGGATCAGTATCTAGAATGTATCGTTCCAGAAATAGTATCTTTTGGCTTGTGGGCCTTAGGATTGCTTCCATCCCCTTAAGAACCATCCCTTAATCAGCGGCCATAGAGCCCAGCCCACATTCCCGAGCCTGTGTTTGCGCTTGTTCAGTTTGGAGCCAATTTATTTGGTGACCCCCTTCCACTAGCTGCACTTGGGCGTATGCATGTTGGGCCCTCAATTACTCCACATGATAGGCATAGTTGGCAATGAATACCTATTTTTTATTCATCTGTTATTCAAGGCGCCAGACCTCTTGTTCTGCCTTCAAGAATGCTTGGGTACTCCATGACTCTTTATGACACCATGAATTTTTGGAGCCTTGGTTGTTCTCCAGTATCTTCTCATCCATCTAATCATGGACTATTAGATGAAGACGGTGAGATTCACCCCCCTCCATCATAGTGAAAGAACAAACAGGTGCGGAAGGATCCCATTCGTTTTATCCATTTTTTCTCTGACTGACTGAGAAAGAGTTTGAGGCACTTACATTCCTTGCGCCGTGTTATACAAAGCTTCTCAGAAGAATCCGAGTCAGAATCATCTATCTCCTCAGGGTATATTGGTCTATTTTTAGGGAAACCAACAAGATGTTCATCGACATGGTCTTTTTCAGGGGCCCCTTCTCTATCAACAACATCACCCCTGTCGGGTTGAAGCCCCACCCCGACGGTATTACTACCTATTGTTGTATCTTCCAGTTCATTAGGTACCGAGCTGGAGCCACCTCAAGTGGTTGCTACTACAAGGGTTGGTTGGTCATCAGAGTGGCTCCCGCAGATGTCCCAGACCCGATGTTTTGTCATGCCTCCAACCTTGCAATCATTATATTGGTAATCTGTATTTTGTTTATTCTAATTTCTTAGTAATTATAGGAGTTGATGAAGATATAATTATGGGAACTGAGTGCGGCAATATCCAATTCCTATGTCATAGCGGGGGCCACCGCTATAGGGGAGCCTTCGCCACTGGTCAACTCAATCACCATTTCCAACACCTCTTGAAATGTAGGGACGACAGGGGGCCTCCTTCTAACTCATTTACTCTTACTCTAGCCAAAATTGGCACCCCACATTGCTCGGTCTCTAGTCCAGACACCCGAGATGGATCACCGGCCTCCATAGGTACACCTTCACCCCCTGTGGGGAAAGCATCTTGGGAACCCTCGCCCATGTGTTCCTATATAAGACAGTTTTTGGTTGACAGATCATGATTGTGAGAAGATGAAGGATGGTGGGTACAAGGTATAAACCATAACTGCAGTTGCTTTGGAAGTTCAGCATCGGATCCCATGATTTCAATGCTCTCATGGGAGCTCCACGGGTGAGCGGGATCTTCTAAAGTCCCTCACCTCCAAAACCATTAACTTTTTCTTCCTCCTGCTCTTCAACTCCATATTTTTATTCTTCTTTTTATTATTATTCGTCTTATTCCTCTACACATTCATCACCAGATTGCAGTCTCTCTAGGTCACGCTCCTGGCCAAGCATCACTTTTACCAGGAGATGCGGTTCATTGTACCTCCCCCACTGGAATTAATACATATCCATGGATTACAATTACGCATGCTGACGATGAAATTTTACCCTATCTGTCATTTGGATGCATCCTATATCTGGCAGATCGAACCCAGTGCGTACCAATATCCTCCATAACTCGTCAGCGAATATAGACTGCCACAACACCCTCCAAGCAGACCAGAGAGAAGGGAAAATGGCATCAGTAGATGGCATCAAAAGGAACCTCAGTTGGTTCCCTGGGATTTCCCTCGATGGACTACGAGGCCTCACACGGGACCACCATTCCTCGGAATGTTAAGGCACATTATTGGCATGCACTTCTCCTGCCGATGGGGTACATGCTTGTGCCATGCTAGCAGACTAATCCGTTCATCACCTTATTTACCCCATGAAACCTTGTACACCTCCCTTCCATTCAGGCTCTGCACTAGCTAGCTTGATTTATCGGTTGCTCTTCCAAGGAATCTCCTTAGGATACATCCTTATCCAGTCTTCGAAATACTCTATTGACAGTCCTGCACTGACATCGGTAGGTGGAAGGGAGATGATTTTTCCCAAGCTTGTCATTGGGAACATGAGCCCCAGCTGGTGGAGAATACATGGATGCCACTCTTCCTGAACCTCTCTGTATACTTTCTTGGTCATCCGCTGCATGCACCCAAACTGCCTTGTTAACCTTGTCGGCACAAAGGGTTCACAGATGATTTTACCATCAATTCGGGCCACCAACACTCTGTCCCGTATGCTCTGTAGGTACTCCCTCTACTCTAGTGGACCCCGACCATCATCTACCATTTGGGTGACTAGGGTTCGGAATGGGTGGACGTCGAAATGAGTGTGACTGTCGATCTTGAGCTCGATTATGTCAGCCATGATCTTCAATGGGAGGATCCTAGTGATGTTCAAGAGAGATGGACTCATACCTTTACTTGGGATTGGATGGAATTCGGGAAGTCATACCCACCATAGTCGGTTGTGACCCAACCGTTGAGTATCAAGAATGGCCCGATATCTTCCTTGGCTTACTTCCCCTGTAAATGCACCCTAGAATAATATATATCCTACCCAACACTTGTACTCCTAGGTTAACCTAGATCTTTGCCGCCATAATCCCGACCATCACTAGCATCCCGGGTGGACTCCCATACTTGTTTCCCTCACAGGTAACAACCATGTACTCAAGAACGCATCAAGGAACCTAAAATATCACACATTCAGTTCTTGAACTTAATAGATGCCAAATCCCCATGATCGGTATTGTCCTCTCTCCATAATCCTCCAATATGATCAAGCTTTTCCTCTCTGAGATATGTTTGGGAACTGATTCCCTAAACCTAGAATCTTCACAGCCGTGTCCTTCATTAAGAAAAGAGTAAACAATCCAAATAGGATATGTCCTTTATGATATATTTTATTTTGAGATCCTTTTTGACCAGCTCCAGCGGATGCCGTGAAATGATTGGGGTGCGAGTCCTATCTACGTAGACATTCTCCGTTGGGAGAAACTCATAATACTGGTACCCCTTAAAGGGGATACCCTCAATATAGTGGACGTCCCAAAGACTGATTCCCACCTCCCAATGGTAGAGGTGGAAAGTGTTGGTATCGGGTGACCAGTGACTGAAAACTATGCTATAATGTCCTGTTGTCGGTAGAAGTGGAATTTGGACATCCAAACTGCCTCAATAATCCTAATGGACCGCAACTCCAGTCCAAATTACTCGCATGTCTGATGTACCTAGTACCCACAAGCCCATTCATTCATGAAGTTTCCCCCAGATCTAGAATTCTATTCCTTCCAGCCATTCGTCTCGTCAGTAGTTTTTCTTTGGAAAGTATATGTATAAATAGCAGGAGATTCCTCGGGAACACGATCGCTTCCGGCAACCGTCCTGGTCTTCGGATTTAGGACATAGATGGCTATATTTTGTGTTTCCCTACCAAGATTCCAATTTTTGGTAATGTGGAATTTTTTCAGAATATCCTCACGCATCACCAATGACCGCGATGTGTCCGACTCAAAATAGGGCATCAACATTTCTTCCAGATTACCGAAGTTCCATAGCAGTAGGCTACCGCTCAGGACGTAATCCTTTTGGACCTACCTAAGCATGCTGAAAAGCATTTGGTTATAAAAAACAACCCTCCTCGTGCGAAGAATATGATTGTTTTTAATCATTTGGTTTCTTCTTGCGACAAAAACAACGTCCCTCTTGGAGTCGTTCTATTGAGTAGCTATTTTTAGAGCTCTGAAGGGATTGGCGTGAAATAAGGAAGATTTGGCACAAAAAAGTAGTAGAAGCGCGAAAGATGGTCAGCATGCAGAAAAAATTTGAATGGAGCGCAAAACTTGGAGTTAGTCTTGAAATAATACGTGCAAATCAATACTATTTTCACGCGTGAGTGAAAGAAAGCATGTCCTACGTTAAATGTCAATGTAGGGCCTATAGGGCCTCAGCCAATTTATAAAGTTCTAGCTTTTCTTCGGTGTGCGCGCAACACTATTGCGTGCAAAAAAAAACATTTTTTCCAGCCACCGAGGAGGTATTTTCTATTATTAGGCATACCCTCATAATCCGAACGTCGGGTCCCATTTCGGTTCCGATTCTATGGGGTGCATTTGTTGACTCCGAATTTTGGAAAAGGGTAGCATCAGGCGGATAAAAGAGCAATGAATGAATCCAGGATGAAGGAGAGGAGATTCTGTGGTCAGGGACACGGGTGTACGCAAGATGGGGGAGATGCGCGCAAACGATCATTCGGCACGCAATATCTTGCATGTCGGTGTCCCCTTCCACGCCCAACACTCTATCTGCGCCTTTCCCATCTCCGTGCCGACGGCAACTTCGACCAAACATTTGCGCGCCCAGTCCGTTTCTGGGCTGAAGACTACATCGACCAACCCTGCACACTCCCGACCCTGTTTCCACACCGAAGACCATGTCGATCAGGCATTTGCGTACCCATTGCGGTGTCCATGCCTAAGGTGGTGTCGAACGAGCGTTTGTGCACTCGTTCCACTCTATGCGCGCAAAGCTGCCGGCCGATGAGAGTTTGGGCGCCCGACTCTTGCGTGCCATTTTGAGTACTCCAGCTATAAAATGAACTATATCCTCACCATTCAGGGATGGAAAACAAAAGAAGAAATAACACTATACTGCATGAAAATCCCGTCTTCCGTGACCGCGTAAAGAAACCCCATGGCTCTCAGGTATTGGATTTTGCGCCCCCCAAGGGTTGCGTTCGGATCGGCCCTCCGATCCTCGTGAATTTCGTTTTTTCCCAAAGTCCTTTTCACGCAATGGGTCCCCTATTATTCACTCGTTCCTTTTGTGTCTGGCGCTCCTACGTGCCGACTGTCCCACTTGTGCACAAACGATCCACAATGCGCACAACCCTTCAGTCTTGCGCACCACCGACACTACTTTCGCGCAACACATCCGCCTTGCGCACAAACCCCTGCCTTGCGCGCCTCCTGTCACTCTTGCGTGATACCCCTTCTCCTCACATGAAAACCTTGCATCTTGTGATTGGGACTCCTAATTTTCCTCAGATTATTCTATTACCCACCCCCATGTGCTGCCCTCACCTTGAGTCACCATGTCCAAAACTCTCATATGAAAAACCCACCTGCGTCACGAGCATTCTTCCTATGTGGACCCTCAGGTTTTCATATAGTGATTTCAAAATTCCATGAAAAATAATTCCCGTTGCGTTGCTTCGACTCTTGCTTCTACGTATATTCATAATAATGGCTATTGCTTCTTCACATAGTCAGGCTATTGTGGACCCCCCAATGGATCACTCCATAACACCCCCTCACCATGGCATTCTTGATGCCTTCCCTTACCCAAGGGCAGGTGGTTATCTGTCATGTAAGTCTGAGGGGTTCAGAGTGAACCCACCTCGTCCGAGCAGCAGGATTATAAACTGCCAAGCACCATCGTCCTCAACACATGATGTTAAACTGTAACCTCATCCCGTGCATCTTATACGGGGTTCCCCACCTTGGACATTATGTATTCCAACTACTCTCCATGGGAGTGTGACCACTCCTCACAAAGAATGAGATCCTTTTTATTGAAGTGGTGTTTGTACCTGGGGAAAGGGAAACCATCGTGGTGTAATACCCTAGCTTATCTTGCACGAGGTAATACCCCTACTCCTCCTTTCTTCTTCCATGCCAAATATGAAGAGGAGAGATGAGGATAAATGTTTTGTTATCCCTTCCCTCTCCCTTTTGGCTTTATCACCACGGGCCCCACCCTGGAGTAAGTACCAGTCTCCATCTCCTTGTGTTGTTAACCATGTGTAAGACCATGTTTACTCTTTGGGCTGCTAACTATGTGTAATCCCCATTCAACTTCCCATGGATGCACCTTTCACGATATGATCATCATGTCTTTTCTTCCTCTTGTTTATCACACCGAGCATTACTTACTTGGGCTTAGAGTAAGTAGTGACATTGACATCATTCCTGGGAATCCAAGAGTCTATGCCCCACATTCCCTCTCAAACTACGTGGACTTTGATCCTTTCCAAGGAAAGGTATGTAGGATGCCTTCGCAATGTTGAAGCCCATAATCCATTGGTTCCGACCCATTTCATGTCGGTTCCTACCATCCGGAACAACGTGTACTTTGATCTTTTCTAAGGTATGGTATGTATGAAGCCTCCCTGAGGTTCAATACCAACATTCAGCGATTTCTAATCCCTTCATGTCAGTTCACCACAACCATCTGATACTACGTGAACTTTGATCCTATCCAAGGCAAGGTACGTGGGAAGCCTCCCTGAGGTTCAAGCCAAACATCCATTGGTTCTGACCCCCTTCATGTCGGTTCCCACCATCCCAAACTATGTGGACTTTCATCCTTGCCAAGGCAAGGTATGTAGGAAGCATCCCCGAGGTTCAAGCCCAACATCCATTGGTTTTTACCCCTTACACTTCGTTTCCCTCAATGTGGAACTACGTGGACTTTGATCCATTTCAAGATATGGTACATAGGAAGCCTCCCTAAGGTTCAATCACAACATTCATTCATTTCAACCCCCTTCACGTCGGTTCACCACAACCATCTGAAACTACATGGACTCTAATCCATGCCAAGGCAAGGTACGTAGGAAGCCTCCCTGAGGATCAAGGCCAATATCCGGTCGTTCCAACCCCCTTCATGTTGGTTCACCACAACCATGTGGAACAACGTGGACATTGATCCTTGTCGAGGCATGGTAAGTAGGAATCCACCATGAAGATCAATCTCAACATCCGGTCGTTCTGAACATCTTCACATCGGATCACCACACACCATTCTAATCTGTGAAGACTTTGATCTTTTCCATGGTAAGGTATGTAGGAAGCCTCCATGAGGTTCAATCCCACTATCCAACTGGACCCTAGGCCCACATTCAAGTCAGTTCATAGACTCCCACTCTTGGAAATATGAGGACTTTGATCTTTTACAAGGAAAGGTACGTAGGAATCCTCCATGAGGTTCAATCCCAACATCCATTGGGTATCGAACACTACCCGTCAGTCCACCCCCTTCCGGAAAGACATTAATATGTATCCCCCATTTTTGTGCCCCATCCAGCGGTAAGCCATTGTGATCCCCACTCCACGGTAAGCTGTTGTCAACTTCAGTCAATGGTAAGCCACAGTCATCCTAAACCCAGCGGTAAGCCATTGCCATCCCCTTTGTTGGTACCCATACCACTAGCACATCCCTGTGGCGTCAGACCAGTGTCGGGATGCTAATAACACGTAAGCCCCAGTATATCGTCAGGTTGCTATCCTTGGCACAAACCCCGATCCTATACCCCTTGTTGAACATCATGGAATTTGATTCCCTACCACAAGGATACGTAAAAGGTCTCTTTGAGGAACAATCCCACCATCATTATTGCCCTTAGGTCGACTCCATCCCAATATCCATCCACTTCACTTAACCACACATCATCCATCTCGATTCTTACCCAGGCCACCACATTCCAGTGAGTTCATGCCAATTCACCTCTTCGCTTCTTCTAGCAGTAACTGGGTAAATAAACACCCATTAGCCCCGATGTCAGTAATCCCTCAAGGGGTTACACATATCTGATCCACTATAGTCAGTGTTCTTATCAGACCGATCTGGCTCCTCTAGACATTAAACTCATGGAATACCATGTGTCAAACATGGGAAGTTGTGGAAAACCTCAGAGTCTTTCCAATGGAATATAATTCCCCGCATTCGATGTGGGATGCCTCGGGCTTTCTCTCCCTTGAGAAGACCTATAATAAGGGGAAGAAAGCCATAAGATTTAGTGTTCCACCGTCCAGATACGCCAGTGATGTCCAACATGACCACTCCCCCGACTGAAGGTGTATAGACCCGTATCTTGACGTACATGGAAATTACATTACATTTGAGGAATACTTAGTACATAACAAAAACACACACGCAAGGATCGTAATAGTTTAGTGTCTTTGGAAACTCGGAACGTAATCTTCTAATCGTGGTGAAAGATCTTCAACATCTCCCAAAAAGATCTTCTTTTTTTATACCTAAAACCTTTCTTTATATCCTGGGGAAAGGAAAACATAAAATGGTGAGCTCAAATGCTCAGTAAGGGTAAACAAAAGAAATATCAATCACATCATATACATAAGCACATAACTTTTGGAAATCTTAACCTTCAAAAGAGATCATAATTTCATAACATGGGGTAAATCATGACAGTGAAATGTAATCACAATAATCATAACATAAAACATGAAATTTTGTGGCATACACACATAATCATAGATAATCATTTCTTGTTAGTCAAGACTCATTTCCAAGACTATCTTAGTGGAAAAAGTCCATTTATGAACCGAGTCACCCTCGTTTCAGTCCTGTTTCACTGAACCGGTATAACCTACCATTCTAGCCATGTCTATCTCATGAGATATAAAATATTTACCCAATGCATTGGCGGGAGATATAGGTCCCACCCATCTCATAATGAAACCATTCTTATGTGTGCCACAAAATCGTAAATCATACAGCGTAGCATAACCCATGTAATGAAAATTGGATTCTTAAACAACATGACATCATAAAACAATTCATATAAGATCAAGGAATTCATAAAAATAATTCCTTCACAACATAATCAAATCAATGTAATAATAGGGATAAAAACAGAACCCTATATTATCTTAGATGGAAAATAATTTTGATAAAACACTTGAACTCCATTCTTGAGGAAAATATCCTTTCTTCTTCAAAAACATTTTTCCTTTCTTAACATGTCATACAACTTTAAACTAAAAGAAGTTGATTAAAAATAAACTTGAAAACATGTAAAGTAAGCTTCTTGGAAATAATGTTTTAAAAATCCATTCATGCCGTATAAGTAAAAAAAACATTCTTCTCGTACTTTTGTCGGAAAAGTCAAAAAGTACCTCGTATGAAAAACGGCAAAAGATTCCTTTCATATCTTTTACTAAAAACTCACTAAAGGGTAAAATTGGATTTAAACAATTGTAGGTGGATGGAAATAATATTAAATATTGAGGAAACATGGATGTGGATGATAAAATACACCCCAGTAAATACCAAAGTATAAACAATCTCAGATAAAAATGAGATTGTGATATTTCCCTTACCTTAGGTCTGATTTGTTCGTAACTGTCCGAACCTCCTGTATAATGATTTAAATAATGTCATTGACTTATTCCAGAATCATACTAATTGTTATGATATCATATATGGTTCACTTATGACTTTATTTTACCCGTTCTTTTGTAAATTCCATGTTAAAGAGGGGTTTAGGTAAAATTGTTTCATTTATCGTAGGTGTTTGGACTTGTTGTTCTTGACATTATTATTACTTATATCATGATTTACTTAATTACAGAATATAAAACATGATTTATATATCATATATATTCAGTATATATATATATATAATAGATAGATAAATGAAATGAAATACACCGTTCATGGAGACGGTAGTCCGTACGTACGCATGAACGTTGTTTTCCTTTCCTTATTGTCTTGAATGGAAGTAAGTAGATGACATACATATATACATAAATCCAGTAGCTTTATAATGTCATATATTTCATTATTATTGCTTATATATACTTTATAATCATTCTTAAATGGTTAACATGGTGAATGAATCTCATCGCGTCGTGGAGACGGTAGTCCGTACGTACGCACGAGCGATGATATCGTTCTCATGATCGTGAACTTGTGTTGAAGTGTATGTATACTATTTCAGTATCAATATCACTTTATTATAATCATATATAGTTACTCATTATACCATTATACCCATCCAATTAAGGTGGTGGCAGAAAATAGATTACACCACGGCGTGGAGACGGTATTCCGTACGTACGCACGCGCGGTGATTTCCTTTTTCCGTAGGATGGATAGATGGTGAAATAGGGTTGTTTAATAATTATAATAACATATAAGTATATGAGTGATACTGATGTTATTACTTTATAATGAAACAACCTAAGAAGAATAAGTGGAAGAAGAAATAAGGGTGAAAGAATCGGTAGCGGAAATTACCTCTTCTTTGAAGTGCCTCTTTGAGACCTTCTTTTAGGGCACTAAAATTGGTCTTTGAGGAAGACCAGAACCTCTAGGATGTTTCTAGGGAAGTGGAGAGGAGAATTGGGCAGGGTTTGGCCGAGCTTGAAGGCTCAATGTTGTGTGAGGAAGAGAGGGAGGAGGTTCCCTTTTATAAGGGAGGAGAGGGGCACCTTTGGAATAACTACAAATATTATTTTATTATAAAGTCATGTTCGGTTTTAAATATATCCAAATTGATTTATTTCTAGAATAAGGTGGGTATGGGTTAAAATACTCTCATCCAATAGAATTTAGACAAGTTTAGGTTCCTATTTTAACCTTATCATTTAGATTTAACATTAAGTTAAATAATTTTACTTTTACCGTGTCTTCTTGTGTTCTTACACTATAAGGGTAATAAACATACTATAAAAAGAAAAAATAACCCCAAGTTGTTTATTATTAATATATATAACCTTATATAAGTCATTTGGCCGAACCTTAGATTTTTAGGAATAAAATAACAATTAATAATATAATATTTGTTTTAAAAACTATTTTATGTCAATTTTGACACTATTTAGTAATTGATTTTTGTGAAAATCATAACAGAATTATAAGTTCGAAAAAAGTTAATTAAATCAATATTAACATGTCATATTAACCTATAAAATTAGTTTAATTCATAAAAAGTCTCAAATTATATTTATTTGGGTATTTATAACATCTATTATGGAAATATTTCATTAATAAGATAATTACTGCATCATCGTTGTGTCATAAATAAATTAAATTAATTAATGTCTAAAAATTACAAATAAAATACCATTATGTAGGAAATCTTTTTATCTTTCTAATTAATATTTATAGTTGAATTTATCTTACGTATAACCCCATATTAAATTTTTTTTAGTAAATAAACTTTGATTTTACCTCTTTTAACCCTTCTTTAAATAAATTAATAATAAATGTCCTAATCTAATCCAAGTGGGCCTAAATGGTCATATTTTATTCCTATGTTTGTTTTTGGTCGAATTACACTTGTTCAATAGAATTAGGACATGTGTTAGGTTAATAATAATATCATCTTTACCTTTAATTACCCTATTTACTTTTAACCATGGTAAAAAAGGTAAAAAGTTACTATTCACCAAAAATTATTTTCATCTCATTGAACCACATTTTAGTCCTTGATATTAACTGTGTCCCTCAGATTTTTGAAATTCCACTCACAGAAGCGGTAAAATTAAGTTTTATGAAAAATTCAGTTTTTTAACTACCACTTAGTGGTTTCACTATTCATCAAAAATTGAAAGTTTTCAGAAAAATAACAAAATTTCACCCTAGGCTAATTTAGATATTCCGAATCCAAAAATGAATTCCATTTTGAAAAATAAAATTTACAAAATTTCAAAAAAGTGGTTATTACTATTCATAACGGCTAGTTTTAATAATATTTTAAAAGCATATTGTTGTTTAGTGAAACTCGTTATTGTGTACTACACACGCTATCGAGGAAGGTCGTGATTGCGTGTAATGCAAGGCAAGTCAAGGATGCGTGTTGTGCAAGCTCCTTTTTGTGTAGCGTACAACACAAGTCATTAGTGAAATTAAAAAGAATATTTTTCATAAAATCTTGGGCTGTTATATTCTACCCCCCTTAAAATGAATTTCGCCCTCGAAATTCATCGGGGTTATAAATGGTTTACTATTTGAAAGTTTCTTTAATAGAAACCCACATCGTAAAAAGGAATACCATAACCAATCTTTAAAAATGAAAGTATAAAATGTAACGGTTACCCAAATAATCTAATCACTGGGTTTCCACATAGGTGAAAATATGGATATGGAAGAAAAATCTAACCATCATGTTCTGATGGAGAGTGGTAGAGAACATGGCTATGGAAAAGCCAACAATCACAAATCCATAAATTTGTGACGATCTAAGGTACCATCTGATTAATCAGATATAAGAGCACTAGGACAACATTTTTGGTTTTCAATATTGTTTCCCTAAAGTTAAAGAGTTTGAATTAGAATAAATACTTACTTTATTTTGGTACAATCTCACTGTTGTTCATGCCTTGAACAATTTCTACTTCATCTCTTAAATAAATGAAGTTGAATTTGTTATTCGTGAAGTGTTAGCAGATCATGTGATAGAATGATGGGCTATTCCATCTATCTCAAACAAAAGGTTAGCAAAAGATATTAAATTTTCATAAGTCATTCTATAGTGAGATTAATCATATATGGTTCCTAAAATGGACTTATACTTCATATATCATATTTCTTAATAAAACTAGTTTCTACTAAACAGGGACTTCCTGTAGGCCAGTGGTAGGCGATAAAGGCCAGTCGCACTTCGGTTGTGGGTTCAATTCCCACAGCCTTGTCCGACGCGATGGGCTGTCGCCCGTCCTGCAGGTTGTCCTTTTTCTAAATCTATATTACTATAACATCCCATCAATAATATCGAAAAACGTTTTATCCTAACTTATGTCCAACATAATCAATTCTAATCTTTAGGCTTATCTAAAATTCTTCGGTCCAAGATCATAGTATAAAGAAAATGATTACTTGAAATGTCACAGAACAATAATGTGAATGCCATCATTTATCCCCCATATATCATAAGATATATCTTGTTGGTCAAATGTGAATACCTTAATCATGTATTCTCTTAAAAATGACTACCCATTGAACCTTAGTGAAAACATGAATGTAGTTAAAAGATAACACTTTCCACATACCAAAATCCAAAAATTCTATATACTCAAACCATGATATAACCTTCTCCTTATATCAGTCATGAGCTCATTAATACTATCAAACATTTAATTTTCTCCTTATCCCTTCATTATGCGCATATCATCTACATTCCAAAAATATCTGAATAACCTTTCATGGATACTGGCAACATTAATCATACACTTTCAAAACTCAAGGAAATACAACAATGTAACAATCCATAGATGTCTCTTTATTCCATAGTAGCATGAGATTACTTATACAACATTAAACCATTGACCGAGCTTCAAAAATTCTTTCATCTCACATATCATTTGTAGTCTCTTCATCATCATCCACATTAATACTACCCATACGACCATACTGATTCTCTTCATGAGACTTTCCCTTAGGGAATTGGTTTGCATAATGCCCGTACATTCCACATTTAAAACATTTAACCATTGTTGATGTCGTAGAAATACCATTATCCTCATCCCTGGTGTTAACTGAAACTTTTGCTTTGCACTTACTGGCTTTGTGTCCTTCTTTTCCACACCCAAAGCATCTTCCAGTTCCTTTGAAACATTCTCCTTGATGCCTCTTCCCACATGATTTACATAGGGGAAATTGAACTTTCTTTCCTCTATGATCATCATGAAACTATATCTTTCTCTTATTAGCCGAGTCAGGAAACTTACCAAATTTTACTTTATTGATCATATTATGAGATTGCTGATTCGGCATAATAATGATGTTTGGACTTCCAAATCCCATTTCATTTGGTTTCTCATGAAGAATATCATTCCATTGTCCATCATATCCTCCATTATCGTGAATCATCTTGTTTCCAGCCGTTTTCTAAAACCCAAAAAGAATAGTGTGAGAGGCAAAAATCATAATAAAGGGGGAGTAACTTAAATATCTAACATCTTTGGTTTAATCTAATTTCGTTACCATAGTTCTAGGACTATATCCTATACGTATACTTATCCTTAGGGACATCCCTAGACATACCTTAGAAATATCTCTAGAGATCTCCCTAACGTTTTCGCATCCTAGTTTCCAATGGTTGACTAAACCTTTCCTCTGATACCAACTGTAGAGACCCGTATCTTGACGTACATGGACATTACATTACATTTGTAGAATACTTAGTACCTAACAAAAACACACACGTAAGTATCGTAATAGTTTAGTGTCTTTGGAAACTCAGAACGTAATCTTCTAATCGTGGTGAAAGATCATCAACATCTCCCATAAAGATCTTCTTTTTTTATACCTAAAACCTTTCTTTATATCCTGGGGAAAAGAAAACATAAAAGGGTGAGCTCAAATGCTCAGTAAGGGTAAAAAAAATAAATATCAATCACATCATATACATAAGCACATAACTTTTGGAAATCTTAACCTGCAAAAGAGATCATAATTTCATAACATGGGGTAAATCATGGCAGTGAAATATAATCACAATAATCATAACTCAAAACATGAAACTTTGTGTCATACACACATAATCATAGAGAATAATTTCTTGTTAGTCAAGACTCATTGCCAAGACTATCTTAGTGGACAAAGTCCATTTCTGAACCGAGTCACCCTCGTTTCAGTCCTGTTTCACTGAACCGGTATAACCTACCATTCCAGCCATGTCTATCTCATGAGATATAAAATCTTTACCCAATGCATTGGAGGGAGATATAGGTCCCACCCATCTCATAATGAAACCATTCTTATGTGTGCCACAAAATCGTAAATCATACATCGTAGCATAACCCATGTAATAAAAATTGGATTCTTAAACAACATGACATCATAAAACAATTCATATAAGATCAAGAAATTCATAAAAATAATTCCATCACAACATAATCAAATCAATGTAATAATAGGGATAAAAATAGAACCCTATATTATCTTAGATGGAAAATAATTTTGATAAAACACTTGAACTCCATTCTTGAGGAAAATATCCTTTCTTCTTCAAAAACATTTTTCCTTTCTTAACATGTCATAAAACTTTAAACTAAAAGAAGTTGATTAAAAATAAACTTCAAAACTTGTAAAGTAAGCTTCTTGTAAATAATGTTTTAAAAATCCATTCATGCTGTATAAGTAAAAAAAACATTCTTCTCGTACTTTTGTCGGAAAAGTCAAAAAGTACCTTGTATGAAAAATGACAAAAGATTCATTTCATATCTTTTACTAAAAACTCACTAAAGGGTAAAATTGGATTTAAAAAATTGTAGGTGGATGTAAATAATATTACATATTGAGGAAACATGGACGTGGATGATAAAATACACCCCAGTAAATACCAAAGTATAAACAATCTCGGATAAAAATGAGATTGTGATATTTCCCTTACCTTAGGTCTGATTTGCTTCGTAAGTGTCCGAACCTCCTGTATAATGATTTAAAAAATGTCATTGACTTATTCCAGAATCATACTAATTGTTATGATATCATATATGGTTCACTTATGACTTTATTTTACCCGTTCTTTTGTAAATTCCATGTTAAAGAGCGTTTTGGGTAAAATTGTTTCATTTATCATAGGTGTTTGGACTTGTTGTTCTTGACATTATTATTACTTATATCATGATTTAATTACTTCCAGAATATGAAACATGATTTATATATCATATATATTCAGTATATATATATATATAATAGATATATAAATGAAATGAAAGACACCGTTCATGGAGACGGTAGTCCGTACGTACGCATGAACGTTGTTTTCCTTTCCTTATTATCTTGAATGGAAGTAAGTAGATGAAATACATATATACATAAATCCAGTAGCTTTATAATGTCATATATTTCATTATTATTTCTTATATATACTTTATAATCATTCTTAAATGGTTAACATGGAGAATGAATCTCATCGCGTCGTGGAGACGGTAGTCCGTACGTACGCACGAGCGATGATATCGTTCTCATGATCGTGAACTTGTGTTTAAGTGTATGTATACTATTTTAGTATCAATATAACTTTATAATAATCATATATAGTTACTCATTACACCATTATACCCATCCAATTAAGGTGGTGGCAGAAAATAGATTACACCACGACGTGGAGACGGTATTCCGTACGTACGCACGCGCGGTGATTTCCTTTTTCTGTAGGATGGATAGATGGTGAAATAGGGTTGTTTCATACTTATAATAACATATCAGTATATGAGTGATACTGATGTTATTACTTAACAATGAAACAACCTAAGAAGAATAAGTGGAAGAAGAAATAAGGGTGAAAGAATCGGTAACGGAAATTACCTCTTCTTTGAAGCGCCTCTTTGAGACCTTCTTTTAGGGAACTAAAAGTGGTCTTTGAGGAAGACCAGAACCTCTAGGATGTTTTTAGGGAAGTGGAGAGGATAATTTGGCAGGGGTTGGCCGATCTTGAAGGCTCAAAGTTGTGTGAGGAAGAGAGGGAGGAGGTGCCCTTTTATAAGGGAGGAGAGGGGCACCTTTGGAATAACTAAAAATATTATTTTATTATAAAGTCAAGTTCGGTTTTAAATATCTCCAAATTGATTTATTTACAGGCTAAGGTGGGGATGGGTTGAAATACTCCCATCCAGTAGAATTTAGACAAGTTTAGGTTCCTATTTTAACCTTATCATTTAGATTTAACATTAAGTTAAATAATTTTACTTTTACCGTGTCTTCTTGTGTTCTTACACTATAAGGTTAATAAACTTACTATAAGAAAACAAACGAACCCCAAGTTGTTTATTATTAATATATATAACCTTATTTAAGTCATTTGGACGAACCTTAGATTTTTAGGAATAAAATAACAATTAATAATATAATATTTGTTTTAAAAACTATTTTATGTCAATTTTGACACTATTTAGTAATTGATTTTTCTGAAAATAATAAAAGAATTATAAGTTCGAACAAAGTTAATTAAATAAATACTAACATGCCATATTAACCTATAAAATTAGTTTAATTCATAAAAAGTCTCAAATTATATTTATTTGGGTATTTATAACATCAATTATGTCAATATTTCATTAATAAGATAATTACTGCATCATCGTTGTGTCATGAATAAATTAAATTATTTAATGTCTAAAAATTACAAATAAAATACCATTATGTAGTAAATCTTTTTATATTTCTAATTAATATTTATAGTCGAATTTATCTTATGTATAACCCCATATTAAAAATGTTTTAGTAAATAAACTTTGATTTTACCTCTTTTAACCCTTCTTTAAATAAATTAATAATAAATGTCCTAATCTAATCCAAGTGGGCCTAAATGGTCATATTTTATTCCTATGTTTGTTTTCGGTCGAATTACACTTGTCCAATAGAATTAGGACATGTGTTAGGGTAATAATAATATCATCTTTACCCTTAATTACCCTCTTTACTTTTAACCGTGGTAAAAAAGGTAAAAAGTTACTATTCACCAAAAATTATTTTAATCTCATTGAACCACATTTTAGTCCTTGATATTAACCGTGTCTCTCGGATTTTCGAAATTCCACTCACAGAAGCGGTAAAATTAAGTTTTATGAAAAAATCAGTTTTTTAACTACCACTTAGTGGTTTCACTATTCATTAAAAATTGAAAGTTTTCAGAAAAATACCAAAATTTCACCCTAGGATAATTTCGATATTCCGAATCCAAAAATGAATTACATTTTGAAAAATAAAATTTACAAAATTTCAAAAAGTGGTTATTACTATTCATAACGGCTAGTTTTAATAATATTTTAATAGCATATTGTTGTTTTGTGAAACTCGTTATTGCGTACTACACACGCTATCGAGGAAGGTCGCGATTGTGTGTAATGCAAGGCAAGTCAAGGATGCGTGTTGTGCAAGATCCTTTTGGTGTAGCGTACAACACAAGTCATTAGTGAAATTAAAAAGAATATTTTTCATAAAATCTTGGGCTGTTACAGAAGGTTACTGGCCAGGCTGGACCATTTGGAATGTCCCGACAGAAGTAGTGTAATTAACTGGTGTCCACGAAGATATGGAACTGGTAAGAGTTTCACGAACAATGTATTAAATCTATAAAGGAGTCTCGGACTAGTTGGCGAGTTTCTAGGAGGAATCCATAAAAAGAATAACTGACATCCCATCCTCTCATTTATATTAAGAAGAAAACATTCCTAAACAAGGAACAGATGCCTCCCACCTTTGGAAAGAGGGAATGCAGGGAAACAAACAGCTCCATCATCCCCGACATCGATGGATGCACACACCCCAAAAAAAGTGTCTGAAAAACTACCTTCTAAAGAAATGTGATTATTATTTCACAAAACCTTCACATAGAATGTCATAAAAAAATGTTAGTGATTACATGTCATATTAATGAAATATATTTTTATTTATGAAATATTTATCATTATTTAATTATAATATATAATTTTATTTTCTATTTCACTCATGTGAAGACAATAATATCATTCGTGTAATTTTGAACTACTACCTTTACAAACTGATGTCAACATCGTTCCATAAACAAACCACATGAACAATATATAAAAATATACATAATGAAATAATATGGTATATACGATATTATAAACATTATATACATATAATTAACTATTTACTTCATTTACTTAATTATAATTGAAAAATGGACATTTACTCAAGTGTATGTATAACCTACCATCATTTGATCATAACATAATTCATGACATATAACCATAATTAATTATTTAGTTTTAAATTAAAAAAATTTAAAAAAATTATAATTATGTCATTATTATTAGTCTAGATATTATATAAATATATAATATGATAAAAAAGTTGAACATTTATAACAAAACCTACAAAAGAAAAACCAGATTGTTAACTCCCGAAATTAATAAAATAATTAAATATTATGAAAAAATAAAGATAATAAGTTATTAAAGGATCATTTATTATATTTTAAATATTATTATGGTTAATTAATTGGATGATAAAATTATTAAAATTACTATAAATGATGTTTAATCATGTTCAATAAAAAAGTGTGTAAGGTAAGGGATTCTATTTCTTTTTTATTCCACTGAGGTATATTGTAATGTTATGCAAATATGTTATTTTATATAGTGTATATACTATCACTTTGATATATAATGTCAGAAATAATTCATTATTCATCATATTTTATGTTTAAATTAGATTTATTTCCTCTAATGAGACTTGAAATACGAGTTACCATGTGGTAAATAATTTCCAACCTCAATATATTTTAATTTGTTTATATTACATCGTTGGATCCATTAATATTATTATATTATGATTTTAATGAATTTCAAATATCTTTTTTTATATTTATATGTGTTTTATATGGATGTGTAATTGATACAAAAAATCAATACATTTGATTAATCTAACATCAATGTTTTTATATTTTCAAGGGTTTGCTTCAAAATCTATTTTTATTCATGATTTCATACACATGTATGTGAAATTAAGAATATTATATTTTCATTGTTTTTAAAAAAAATTAATTTCATTCCCATATGGTTATTGATAATTATTTTCAACTAATATTAACATTTTCAACTCTTTGGTACTTAAACTATGTTATAGAATGTTTTTAAGGGAGCCTAATTTCATTTATCTCTTCCTTCACAAATATATTTTATTCCACAACAATTATATTTTAAATATGTTCTCAATTTTTTTTAACATTTTAAAAATGTATATTATGGGCCTTTTATATGTTTTTAAGTTTTACCGATTTTCATCAATATAATATTCATGTCATTTTCCAAAAAAAGGATATTTTCAATCATTTTTACAAGCCAAAAGTAATGTTAATTATACAATGTAGGACATGTATGAAATTACACATCACAATTTATTTTAATCGTCTTTTAAATGTTTATATGTCTATTTTTAATGAAATTAATTTTCTTATTATCCTAAAAAACCTTAGTTTATTAAAAATTTGTTTTTAAAGAATTAGATTTTCAAAAAAAATTCATATTCAAGACTATTTCTAAAATAAAAATGATATTTTCATAAATAATTTTTAAATAATATATTTTATCTAATCCATTACAAAAACCCTTATTTTTACTCTAATAAGTATATGTTTTCTTCATGACATTTGTATTATTCCACTGGATGGCTTATGCTTATTTTGACTAGGGTTAGTATTTGAATTCAAATCCATGAATAAATATTTTTAATCATTAACTTAAATTTGATTAAATAAATTTACTATGATAAAAAAAAATTAAATCTATAGTATATATCCATATAATTTGTCTTGTATAATATTACATTCTAAATAGTATACCATTTTCACATATTTTTTTTATGTTTAATGTAATACGTTTAACTTTGGAAATGTTGATTAATGGGTATAATTTACTATATATAGATATTTGATATAGGACATTTCTTATGAATTAAACAAATTCTTCAATATATGAGTAATTATTTCGACGTTAAATACAATTTATGGGTGCCGATTAATGTATTCCGCTTGATGTATCAATAGTCTCATGGCAGGAATTAATTGGCTTTCCTCAGGTAAATTTGTTACCACCTAGTAGGTTTTAAAATATATAAGGGGTAAATATTAACTATAATGGTATGGTGTTCCAGGGAAACATGATAGAAAATAATTTATAATTTCTTTAAATTATACTATTATTAATACACAAGATATTTTCAATGTGTATTATCTGTTGTTTCACTTTATTTGTAGATTGCCGAATATATGGAATCTGTTTGTAGATATTTTACTTTTCATTTTCACTAATCATTATAAAATTATTTAAATGTCATGTAATATAATTAATTTATAATTCTAAATTCCCTATTCATTTTCTACTTATTTAAATTTCTTGTGTGCTAAAATATTTTCCTTTGTATATTGATTATTCTATATGTAATTATATAAATGGAATGTTTTCTAATTTTTTTAACTTAGCATGTATAATTTTATTTTTTAATATTGAACACTCCCACTATATATAACTTCTACTTGTAATTTCATCTATCCCATTTTTATTAAATTAACTATAATTTCATGAGGATTACTATGTTTCATATGAAAGAGTATACTAGAAGGACTAATTTTAATTTAAAAAAACATATTTTGTAAATTGGGTATTCAATTATAATTTAACACTCATGTATTTATCATGTTTACCAGTAATTATAAACTATTTGGTCATTTATAAATCAAATATATGCATATTATACAAATTTATTAACTAATGAAAACAACTATAGGATAATGGGGTCGGTGTCACTACATATGTTATCATTATTCAAAGTCTAAATTTTTCTATTGAGATCTATAGAATGAAACAACATTTTATATTCCATGTATATTATTATTGTTCTAAAAAAATAGTCATAATTTATTGAATTATTGGATGGGAATAAATTAATTATTCATTCTTTCTCATTTTTTACTATTCTCATAGACTTCTTCATGGATCCTATAATATCTCACATTCTATTCAAATACATAGCACAACTCATTATGATATAGTCATCAATGTATATATATATATATATATATATATATCATTTTTCATATTTTGTATATATATTCATCAAAAAACATTTATTTTCATAGAAATATCATGATTCTTGAATGATGTAATGGAATGGACCTCTCGGGGTCCTTTCATTGTAAAAATAAAGTTATTGATCTTTTCTGGAGGCAGTGGTGACCCATTTTAAGAGTTTTTCAAAAATCACGTATTTCCAATTGACGATTTTTGAATGGAGAGTTAGGAATGGTGACTCGGAATGGTGAGTTAGGAAAAATGACTATCAACATTGATTTTGGAATAACGACTTGCAATGGTGAGTTAGGAATCATTACTCTCAAAGGTGATTTTGGAATAGCGACTCGCAATGGTGAGTCAGGAAAAATGACTCGCAATGGTGAGTCCATAACAGTGACTCCCAATAGTATGTTAAGAATGATGACTCACAATTGTTAGTGTGGATCTAGGAATCGATGCATTGAGTTATAAATGGTGACTCGTAATGGAGAATCGGGAACGGTGACTCACAATGGTGTGTCGAGAATGTTGACTTGCATAGTGATTAATTGACGGTAGGTCACAATAGCGAGTCACGACGACGAGTCAATGAATGGTGACTCACCATCGGTAGCTCACATCGGTGACTCATCCAACTGTGAGTTGACCAATTGTGCCTCACCCCCTAGTACCTCAAAACAATGACTCACAAAATGGCGACTCACCCAATGGGGAGTAATTTCAATCAATTTGTCAAATTTATAGTGTTTCTTTGTATTTTCAAAGTCACCGCTTTAACATTTTATTTAAATATAATTGAGTTCAAAACCATATTTATGGGATTTGGAATATTTTTCAAAGGATATACAATATGTATTTAATTTCCTAACACCTAGGAGGCTCTTAAATGGCCATGTTGCATGGCCTTGGTCACGATCTGACAATAATGTGTTATAAAATTTTTTCTTCTGTTGATATATAATGTTGAATTTATAAATATCATACCCTATATTCCTTGTATTCTTCTATCCACCATTGCTACCGATAGACCCCAGAACATTTCTACACTAATTGATTGCATTTGTGGTGTGAAAATTTGATGACACTTTCCCCGGTGACTCTTTTATGCTACATGCACACCCCCGACATTGGGTTCATGGAGGAATTGACGATTATCTGTTCTATGTTGTATGTATCCCTACGTATCCCTTTTAATTATGTATCATGTGGGTGTGTGTACTCATATATACTTATGAATATGTTTGAATCCAAATTTAATGCATAAAGTCAATCCTGTTATGAAGTAATAAATGAGATGATGGGAAAAAGATGATGATGATCATTTTGTATTATCTTTTATTTGATTCATATGGTGAATTGTATCCTACTAAAAATCATGGCCATTAATGATCTTTTTTTGGTGCACAGATGATGGATTGTAAATTCTTGTTGATTGTCCTATGTTGAATGGATATAAATATGATAATTTTATTAACCACAAATATTCGATTATATAAATTGATGCCACATGATCGAGCTCATTCAATCATCACCCCCGAATATAAAAATTGGAATTAAAGAATGGGATACTTGTTAATTATGAAAGTTGTGTCTAGTATGTTTATGTGGTGCTACTAGATGGGGTATGACTATGTGTTCAATAGTGTGGGTGGTGAGTTGGAATCTCTGGTTGACTATTTATTTGGTAGAGGAGTAAAAGGGAAGTGTTTCATAATGGGACACTGATCAGGTTGTGTTGTTATGTGCTTACGGAGTGGATAAGAAGTGTTAGATGTAGTGGGGATTCCAAAAATGGTAGTGCATATTTTTACAGTGGGATTGCAAGAGGTTGTGTTTTTTTCATGATGTTCAATGTTTTTTTGTGTGGTATGTTTGTGTAGTAGGGTTTCCAGAGTAATTTTTATGAGAGTTGTTGATGGGTGTTGTTGTGATTTGGTTGTTTACTCGAGTGAGGAGATGGTTTTGGGAAGAATGAAATTGCAGAATGATATTGGCAGTGGTGGGTATGGTTGATATGTAGAGAGTAAATGTGAAGTATTTTGTTTTATC
Source organism: Viscum album (assembly GCA_963277665.1). NCBI lineage: Eukaryota > Viridiplantae > Streptophyta > Magnoliopsida > Santalales > Viscaceae > Viscum > Viscum album. The sequence goes on along the minus strand of OY728142.1, from coordinate 1,874,108,008 downwards.
ATGGGTTTTCTTCATTTTGAGTTTGATGATATGTTTCTTGATGCATGATGCGGTTTCTAGTTTTTGGGTTTTGGTATTGAATAGATAAACCAGTTTCATAATAATGAATGATGATTGGCTAATTGAGTTGTATGGGGTTATGAATTGAAAGGAATCTTCTTCTGTAATTATGCATTTAGAGGTATAAAAAATTGTGGTTTTTTGGGATGGTAGTTTTTTTGGAAAACCCATAGGACGGGCTTAGTTTTTGACACCCATATATATAAATGCACATTCATGTGATTTCTATATGAACCCTAACCTAGTTGAGCATTATGTGTCAAACACCCCATCATTATGGGAGAGGGTGTCTTCCCACCACTCTGATGAGATCATGGATGGATGGTTATTAGATCTTGCATTCCCCCACTTCTAGGCGTTGGTACCCCAAGACTCTATAAGAAGTTTGTGTTGTAGTTTGCGAGGTCTAGGTGTTTAAAAGCGAGTTTTATTTTCCAAATTTTCATTGATATTTGGGGTGGTTGTCTCCCAGGTGTTTGCGGGTGGGATTTGATATGGTTTTGTCCCATAAGAGAGAGATAGAGAGAAATGTGATTTGGTTATGGACTAGGTGTGTGCAGGGGGGGATGTGATTTTGTTTTGGCCTAAGTCTGTGCATGTGGTGTGTGATGAGCTTCATATTCCTTGGTTGTAGGACTAGACCTGAGGCCCAAGTTTGTTTGGGAGTGTTTTGAGATAGGGATTTTGGAATAGTTTGGAAGTGTCAGGACATTCTCCATTTGGGTAAGAGTTCTTAAGATATTGGAATAGGTGTAGGGTGCTGAAAAAATTAATTTTCTTACTATATTACATTTCATGAATTTTATTATTTGATGAGAGTTCCTTGTTTAGTTTGGGGTTTCTAGTATTCCTTGCTAGTTTCTGTTGGTTTCTGCAATTTTATTGCATGGGAATTAGCACGATTCTACCAATTGTGTACAAGAGAATGATCTATTCCTACATAGTATTATATTATGTTCACCCAATGTATAATAAATTGTTCTCATGTTTCTTGGATGATTAGTTGGACCACGCCATATCTTACTATTTCAAACATTGGGACATTTTTTTTCACTCCTTAGAATAACATTTGTGTATTTACATAGATGTTAACATTTATTTATAGATGTTTTGATTTATACATTCATATGGGAAGGTATCATATTTATTTTACATAAAATTCTTTGAGTTGTTTTTAGGATGTTAAATATTATCTCCCTATCTTGGTTACAATTAAAGTGTAATTCCTTCTATTTTGTGAGATATGTATACCATCGGTGTAAGTCCCCACTTTAGGGCCTACTGTAGGGGGGACTAAGGAGGTCATTATATATCATCCTTAATTTTCATCTCTTTAGGGGCATGTTTGGTGGGAGGAGTTCATGATATAATGGTATAAGAGGCTAATGGTTGGGATACAGGATAGATTTTGGAGTTAGGAACAGTGATGATTTCATGGGTTGGTAGGGAAACAATATGGGGTGACCATGGTGTGTGACATTAGATAGTGAGGACAAGATTTGGCCACTGTGATCTAATTTAAGGAATCTAATGCTACCGAACAACCATGTGAATCTACAATATTTGCAGGGTAGAGACCATAAGAAAGGTACATTCATCATAATTGCTTTTTTTCTTATTTCTATTGGGAATATAAAAAATTTTAAATTAATAATTAGTTAAATTAGATATAATGAATCTTAAAAAAAATAAATACTAGTAATTGAAAAGAGTTCTTTGATTACCATCTTAAGTTATGGAACCTGATCATCATCTATGTGTGGCTAGAGAATTTGAGGCTAAGTAGGCCGATTTAGTTGATTTTGGGAGGGTCGATCCAGGGGATTAGGTAGACCTGTGCCAGAGGACAATATGTTCATTCCATTGGTAGGCTCTTTGGATATATGGTGGTAGTGTTTCAGATAAGGAAACTGATATATGATTCCAGGATCTTTTGTTCTCTTTTATATTATTCCGGGCACTGACAGAGTAATGGGTTCCTTTAAAAGTGTTCAATATGAGGGTATTTATGCATAGGTTGTGTATGTTTTACCTAGTAGAGAGGAAATATTATGATGTTGGTTCTGAATAGTATTAGAAGGATATCCGGGTGGAATAATTTTCATCCACCATAAATTATGATAAGAGGAAGGAGTTACTCTACCTTCAGTATGGGAGTATGTTGGTCTGAGATTTATGGATCATGTTTGAGGATATCCTTCATTTTACCCCTAATATGTTTCCAAATGAGGAGTATTATGAGTGACACCTTGAGGAGATGCTTTGTCCTTGTCTCTAGTACACAGTTACTCCCTTTACCATACATATATATATAGAGGCCCAGAATAAGGTAGAAGTAGTTGAGTGAATTCACCTGCATGGGGTTCTACCAAAATAGTGGAGGTAGTAGAATTATTCAAATGGAAATTTAACCAGTAGAAGGTATCATGAACAAGGTCCATCAAGCATCCACCCATCGGGGAGCCAACCTCCGCAGTTCGTATTTCAATCTTCATGTCATCATTCTTTTCCTACTATCTTGGGACTACTGTGTTTCACTTTTGGATACTGAGTGCATATTCAAATTCAGTGCATGATGACTGTTCAATCTCTGTATGGTGGATGTGGGACGTTTCAACACCCACCTTAGCATCAGTTGTCGTCCAGGTCATTTCATTAGTAGGAACATAAGGATCCTACTCCATCGAGGGGATAGAGAGTAGGTGGAGGTCAACCTCAGGGTGTTCATCAAGGATGTCAACCTGATCATGGATAGGAAGGAAATCTTCAAAAAATGGGAAGATGGTTTTTTCATGGTCAGTTTCACACCACAGAGGTAGTATTCCCTGGAGGGATAGAGATTGTTTGAGGTATGATCTATTTTTTAGTACTCTTTCGTTCACTTTATTTGATTATGGATCTTCTCACTCCTTTTTTCACCTAGTCTAGCCCATGATGTAGGACTAGACATAGATATACTTATCATGCCCATTATATTGAGTACGACAATGAGAATTTAAAAAAGACTATTTGATGTGTGAAAGGGATATAGACTAATGATGTGACTACATCGGTCCCACAGAGATATCCACTTGCTAATGATATAGTTTTTCGATGATATCCTCTGCATATAATTATTGTATTATGTAGATGCTATCATCAATAAGATAGGTAGGAGGGTTTTGTATTAAGATGTGGACCATCAGCATGTGGTTTTCATTTGGAAGAAGAAATCTCAAGTGGGAAGTCCACATGTGGATTCCTATCATTCCTCGATGACTGATATTTTAGTGGAATCAGTTGATGCAAAAATGGTGAAGGATCCCAGAGTTGTTGGAGAATTCTTTGATGTGTTCTCCTGGTAGGTTCTAACTCTACCCCTATAATGTGGTGTTGTGTTCGAGATATAATTATAGTACAGTGATGGTATAATCACTATGGATCCTTTTTAGATGGAACCTTATGATTTGTAGGAGGTACCAATTATGATTGATGCCAAGATGAATAAGGAATTCATCTAGCCCAGTGTGTCATCATGGGGTGCTCTAGTATTTCTTGAGAAAAATCCAGATGGTGGTATGGGGTTGTTCATAGATACTTGAATATTGAATAAGCTAATGGTCAACAACTGTTACCTTCTCTTGAGGATATAAAATCATTTTGAAAAGATTAGTCGAGAATGATAGATTTATAAGATCGATTTACATTCTAGGAATCACCAGTTGAGTGTGAAGGAGGATGAAAACTGGAAGATTGCTTTTAGGTGCAGGTATGGTAACTATAAGTTTGTGGTCATTTTATTCAGTGATACAAAGGATCTATCCATGTTCATGGGACTTTTGAACTATATTTTACATGATTTCATGGACCTTTACTAAATTATATTCATATATGACAATATAATCCAAGAGATGTCCGAGGAGGATCATACCGAGCATCTAAGAACTCTCATGGATATTCTTTGAAACAAACAGATCTATAGAATGTCATCCAAGTATACATTATGAACATAATAGTTCCACTTACTCGGCCATTTGTTGTCCCAGAAGGGCATAAATGTTGACCCACTAATGGTTGAAGAGTTTGGTTCTTGGGTAGAAAATGAGAACATGCCAGAGGTTTGCATCTTTCATGGTTTGCAAGGATATTACATTAGATTTGTACATAATATCTATCATTTTGCATCTCTTTTGATGACATTGACCATATGATACCATCCCTTTGTGTGGTGTGAGGAGTTTTATGTGTTATTTAGCTACCTAACGGGGATGTTGGTTAGTGCCACGTTGCTCTGGTATCCATAGGAAGTGGTGATGTTCTATTTAGTTTGTGATGCATCCCATTTACAAATAGGGTACGTGTTGATGAAACAACACTGAGTGATATCATATGTGTCTAGAATGTTATATCCCAAGAAAATTAACTACGACACCCATGGTCTTGATAAAGAAGTAGCCATGTTTACGCTGAATTTGTGGTGATATTACCCCATTGGAGAGATCTTTGTTTTCATCATAGACCCTAATAGATTAAGGTATTTATTTTACCAGTATGATCTAAAATAATTATCGAGTATTTGGATTGAATATCTCTATGAATATGACTTCTATATCTCTATTACATTTGGAATGGGGAATTTTATGTCTGATGCTTTTAGCTGGAAGTTTTAGAATGATGTTGTACAGTAATCTATGGATCTTGGAAGTCGACAGAGGAGTTGGAAACCATACACTATTATGTAGGAATGGATGATGAAATAATTTGTTTGTTTCATTTGAAGGTTTATTCAACTCTAATGCAGAAGGTGGATGAGTATCAGTGGGGAGACGCAGAGGAAGAGGTGATACACGATAGCATTAACCATGGTGATACTCTTTATAGATGATCAGAGGGAGTTCATAATAGGACGATGTTCAGTGGATACCTATTTATTCTATTGGTATTCTATGAGAGATTCCTCCATTACTTTCACATATCACCAATAGGGGTACTCTAAAGAGTTTTTAAGATGTCTTGTGTCTTGATGGAGCTGATTTCGGGGCCTTGAAAAAAGAGGGTAGTATTAGAGTTTGTGGAGAAGTGTTTAATGTGCTAGTAGTTGATAGCTAAGCACCATGTTCATAGTGGTTTGATGAATCCCTTATGTTTTCCCAAAAGGATTTTTGAGGACATGTCAATGGATTTTGTAATAGGAATACGTAGGGATCATTGTTTATGTCACACTATCTAGGTAGTTGAGGATCATTTGGTGAAATCAGCTCACATCATAGTAATTAAGGATTCACCCACAAGGGATTCCTTCACAATGAGGTATCTTGATGAGGTGGTGAGACTACATGGATTTCAAATATCCATAATCTCAAATTGTGATACATATATTTACCTTACATGAATGGAGTGGATTGGATCATGATTTTGAAAATCAGTTATGCCTCATCACTACATTCCACAATCAGAATAACAAACATACATAAAAGACTATCGAAGCATTGGAGGACATGTTGTGTTAATGATTTCTGGAAATTGTTGGATCTTCAATGCTATACATGGCCTTTCTATAGTTATCTTACAATAATATCTATCAAACATCCATTTTTAGGGCTCAATTCGATGATTTTTATAGTATATCATGCAGTTCACCCTTATGGTGGTCATAGTATGGAAGAACAACTGTTCTAGGTCTTAGTATGGGGTATATTATGATAGAGAAGGTTGATCGTGTTCTTTATATTTTTAAAGTGGCACATGAAAAGAATAATACATATATCTATCACAGGTGGAGGCTCTTGGATTTTTATGTAGAGGGACACATGTTCTTCATGATTTCCTATCTACGTGGGATGTGGTGTTTTTCTCTAGGGATAATTATTTCTCTAAGGTCATAAGAACCTTAGAGGTGTAGGGACCTATTAATGAGGTGGAATATAATATGTCATTTCAGACATAGTTGGTATGTTTCCACCAATTCATTCCTATATCCCATCTTCCTCGGTATATACACGATGACTCCAACATCATTCAATTTTGGGAGTTGGACATCAAGGATGATATGATATTAATGGAGTGACAAGTGGATATCCAAGATCATCGAGAGAAGGTGTTGTGTGGGTGGAAAACACCCATTTTTTGTGTGTGGTGGTGGTATCATGTCTTGGAGTATAGTTCTAGGGATTAATAATCCCAAATGTTTTCGCAATACCCATGGTGGTTTTTGAGGTTTTCATTTTTTTCTACTTTGTATTGTAATGTTAGACCCTTGTTCTCTATAAGATGAGTTGTTCCTTATAATGCAACATGTGATAAAGCCATACATATAAAGAGGGGAGTATCTAATTCCTAATCAAGATGATTTAATGTGGATGATGTTAAACCCATATGGGAGAGTCAATGTTTCCTTTAGAGGATGTTATCATTACATGGAGGATGGAATTCCAGAATATGTATGTCCAGGTAGTGTGAATTTCGGTGATGGTGATGTGTGTTGGTTGTGGCCAAATTTACCCAAGTTAAATTGTGTAATCAGTCTCTTGTAGTAAAACATGGGTTATCAAATCCACATGAACTGAATAATAAATCTTGAGACACTTTGTATTGATATTCTATAGGATATGTTATGGGCATATTTTATGTGTATTTAAATTTGAGAACTACTGATTTCATTTAAATAAGAAAAAAATATTATGTGAACTAAATAATTTCTGACAGGGGGTTGATCATATTATTATGGTTGGGGTGAATTAGATGAATTTCATTACTAATTAATTTTCTGTTCAATAGTTCAAGAGGTATCTAGTCAATGATATAACTCCCTGATATCATTCTCTAATTCAATACAAACACAAAAACAATTATAATCATCGATTCAATTAGAGGATCATGTTAACGGTCACAATACAGAATTGGATTGAACTAGAACTCATAATGCGTAGTCATTAAAGTCGGTGACGAAGAAGAAGATGCTAATTCAATGAGAGGAACTCTTAAAATAATGAACTCATTAATGAATTTATGATCATAAAATAACATTAAATCCACCCAATGAAACTCCCTAGGTAAAAATCATAAATTATTATCCCTCTATTAGTGAAATTATATCAATAAAAGCAAGAAGTCAACTTAATGAAGTGGGATTGAAGAAGAAAAACATTAAGAAAAATGAACACACCACCATTTTTTGAGGAATTCACAAGTTCTGGTGTGAATAAATTCACATCATGATTCAATGATATCTGTGTGTGAAGAAAATAATAATAATTAGTAAACATGTTGAACAAATTATATTATAAAACTAAAATTATTTGAAATACATTCATTGAAAAAATGATTATGTAATTTGAAAATGAAATCCATAAATTACAATTAAATGAAAGACTATGATTTAATGGAAAAAATATGGATCTAATACCTCTCTCCACCATATCCTTATATAGGAATATTTAGAGTCTTAGGTAAGCCCAACATTAATACATTCCTTCCCCAAAAATTGATAGATTCAAAATAAAATCAAGGTAAATTTGACATTTAAAAGGTTACCTGGAAAATAATCTATATTCATATACCATGTTGAAATGTGAATTTTTAACTAAATATGGTAGAATAAAATGGGTAATTAGAAATAAATTATATTTTCCCACCTAATTACTAAGTTCATTAAAATTTTCATTCAAATTAGAACAGCTTTTTGGATGTTATTCTTGATCTAATAGGATATGATTATGTGCATTCAGATCATTCCCACAAATATTAATTTTGAAATCTCATAAAGAACACATAAAATTAGTTATCAATTAGAAAAATAGATGATTTATTGGGCCCAAATATTCATTATGAACATGAGTTTACCTTGAGATCAGAAATGAAGTTCAACTTATATAATGCACTTACAATTATGATTATGGACATTGAAAAACATGAATATTAAAATGTTAATAATGAATATTATCATATTTTTGTGGTTAATAATGAGTCTTGTGGATGGATGAGGTTATATATGTCATATTAGAAATTATTTGAAATCAATATTTCACTTCAGATTTTTAAAAACATAGTTTCGTTTATCATGGATCTTTGGTGTGTGCTGTAGTCAGTGGTCATTAATGTGTAGAGGGATCCTTGATAGGTATCTCACAGGATGCCTGTTCATACACCTATTTCATTTGGGTTTTGTTTTGAATTCTAGAGGCTGTGGATTTTTTGGTATGTATCTAATTTAATTTCATAGAACTCTCTAGTTCCATTATAATGTGGGCATAAAGAGTATCAGGTGTTATCGAGGTAAGAGTGGTTGAATAAAATATTTTTAAAAATATTCAAATTTTAAAATGGTATCATTTATAATGGAGTGTCGAGAAAGATGCCTCATAATGGTGAGTCTGAAATGGTGACTTTTATAGGTATTTAAGAATGGTGGCTCAAAATGGTGAGTCCAGATCAATGATTTTCATTTGTGAGTCACAAATTGTCACACCCAATGGTGAGTTAGGAATATTTAATCATAACAGTGAGTTGGGAATGATTACTTGAAATGGGGAGTCGGTAATTGTGAATAGAAATAGTGAGTCCGGATTAGTGACTCACAAAGGGTATTTAAGAACTATGACTCACAACGGTGAGTCGGGAATGGTAACTCGTAGTGGTGAGTTAGGAATTTTGACTCACAAAAGTGAGTCTGGAACAATGACAGTCAATGGATAGTTTTTAATGGAGACTAACAATGGTGTGTTTCGAATGGTGAATCTAAATGGTGAGTTAAGAATGGTTCCTTGCAACAGTGAGTCTAGAATGGTGACTAGTCGAGGATAGGTAAATATGGTGAGTCGTGACAACGAATCACCAAACTATGACTCTCTATTGTTACCTCATCAATAGTATATAAAACCGGTGAATCATTCAATGGCGTGTCACCCATCAGTTCCTCACCGACTAGTATCTCGTGAAGATGACTTTCCCAACAGTGAGTCATTTCCAATAGTTTTTTAGATTTTTAGTTTTACTCAATTATCCCATATTACCAACTTTATCATTTTTATTGATGTTAGTTTATTTAAAACCTAATATTAAGTTATTTTGATGCTGTATAAATGGATATAATATATATATATAATTTATTAACACCTAGGAGGCTCCTAAATGGTCATTCCATGAGTTCTTGGTCCAGAAACAAGTTCAATTTCTTTTAAAATTGTTTCATTTTTTTATATATGATCCAACCATTATAACGTACAGAACCTCTCTTCTATGTATATTTCTTTTTACTCTTGATACGAAGAATACTTACAACCTTTATTCTCTGATCGATTGATATTTTTTTGTGTACATTGGATTACTCTTTCCCTCTAGGCTCTTTCTTGTTGTGTGCACACCCCCTTTTTTGGGTTCATAGAATAATTGTTGATTGTTTGTTCATCATGGTATGAATCCCTTTGTCTCTATTTTAATTAAGTATCATGTGGGGTGAGATTATTCACGTCTCATTTTGAATAGAATGGAATCCGAATTTAACAGTGAAAATCAAATCAGTTAAGATGTAATAAACGATGAGTTGAGAAGATGATGACGATGATCATTTTGTTTTATCTGTTATATGATCCATGATATGAATTGTATCCTATTTAAAATCATGATGGTTGGTTGTGTTTGTTTTTTCACCTGTGATGGCTTGTGAATACTTGTTCATGGTTATATTGTTGAATGGATATAAAGTCGATAATTATATTAACCACATATATTCTATTTAATGAATTTATTCCATAGGATGGAAATTTTTCTATGATCTCCTATGAATACAAAAAGTGTAATTATTGAAAAGGACCCATGTTAAATATGAATGTTGTGACCTATATGGTTATGTGGAGATGCTTTTGGGAAATGGCTCTTTGTGGGGTGGTTTGGGTGGTGTGATGGAATCTCTAGCTGAGTTTTTGTTTGGTCATGGAATGAATGGAATGTGATTCACAGAGGGATTGTGATAGGGTTGTTTTTTTATGTGAATATAGTGTGGATTATATATGTTATGATGTAGGGATTTTGGGGATGGTTGAGCAGTGTGGTGCAGTGTGACATCACAAGGTTTTTTTCCATGATTCTATATATTTTGGTTGTGGTGTGTTTGTGATGTGGTGTTTATAAAATGGTTGTGATGAGTGGTGATGATAAGTGTTGCTTTTAGTTAGTGGTTTTATCTTTTGAGGTGGATATTTTTGGGGGAATGGCATTGAAGAATGATGTTGGTAGTGGTTAGAATGGGTGTTCAGTCAGAAGGAAATGCGCAATGGGTTGTTTTATCTTGGTTCTTCTTTAATGTGTGATTTATGTTGTGTGGATTCTTGCGTTATGTGTTTTCTTGTCAGGTGGGATGGCATGGAATATATAAATATTTTTCTTAATAAATATTTATTATTGGTTATGTTTATTAACTAGGGTTATGAATTAAATGGATGCTTTTTTGTAGTTGTGCATTTAGAGGCAGCTACAAAGGAAATTTTGTGAGATGGTTGTTTGTATGAAATAACAGATAAGTGTGAAAAATGTTTGATACCCATATATATATATATATATATATAATTTTACTTTCTTGTGATTTCTATATGCATCCCACCTTAGTTGAGAACAATATGTTGAACACACCAATTTTCAAAGGGGAGTGTCAATTCCATAATCTCGGTGGGAGGATGGATGAATGGTTATTACCTCTTACATACTCCCTTATCTAGGCATCGATAGAATAAGAGTATTCAGTTATTTAGTGGTGTGGTTTGTGAGGAACATGTGTTTATGGGTGATTTGTTATTTACCAGGTGTGTTTGAATGGTGGTATGGTTGTGGACAAGGTGTTTGCGGGTATGAGATGATATAGTGGGGTCTCAAGTGTCTACAGGTGGGAAATTATATAGCTGTGTCCCAGGTGTGTGATGGATGGATTGGGTGACTTTCCTATCCAATGGTCATGGGACTATCTCCAAGGACCATGTGTGTGCAGGCAGGATACGACATGAGGCTTGTGGAAGAGTATGGAAGCATCGATACATTCATCGTTATGATATGGGTAGTTAAATAGTCGGAAGAGGTTAAAGGTACCCAAAACATTGATGATATTACTATATTACTTCAAATGATAGGTGTTATTTAAATATATTGTCTTTTTGAGGATGGGTTGGCCATTAATCCTCGATAGGTGCTGTTGGTTTTTGTTGTTTTCTCATAAGGGCATTAGCATGATTCTCCCATGTGTGTACGAGAAATGTGTCTATTCAAACGAATTATAAAATTATTATCATCCTACATATATAAAATGTTTTATAGGTTTTTGGGAGTATTAGGTGGAAAATGATGGGCATTACTAGCTTAGATGTTGAGACATTTCTTATGTCGGTAATTTTATTTAATTATGTGTATTTACATTGGAGTTTATTTATATTTTTAGTAGATTTTTAAAAATTCAAATATGATGGTTTTGATTATCCTATATATATATATATATTTCTTGGGGTTGTTTTGAGGTTAAAAAATCTTATCACCCAATCATGGTTATTATAAAATGGGTAATTCCTCCCTTTTTTGTGAGAATTGTACACCCATGGAGTCGGTCTCCACCCTAGGGAATATCGGTTGTGGAACATGGTGGTCAATATCTCTCTTACTTCATTTCCAGCTCCAGATGGGCATCTTTGGAAGAAGGTTTCACGATAGATGTCATTGTTTTATTTTTCTAATTACAAAACCATACTATTATTTTCTATAGTCATGAATCACATGTTTTTTCACTATCTCTATATAGGCAAAATATTTACACTGTATCACATTACATAGTTGTTATTTTTTGTTTTTATTACTGAATGTGACCTAACTACTTATTCGACATGTTATTAACAAATGTATTTTCACAAATTTTAATTTTAATTATATTATGATTATATCTACTACTTATATAATGTTTGTATCTATATCTAACTTCAATCATACATAATTCTTTATTCAATTTAGCCTCAAAACTAGAGTCACAATATTGACTTGCATAGTGAGTAATGGGTTGTAATCCATCTAAAAGGAGTACATTAGTTTATCATAGTAATATCATATAAAATGGGTATTTCAACTTCATATTGTTTTTCAAAGATCTTTAATTTACAATGTCAATTTTTACATACCTTATTTTTCACATTTTCGAAGAGAGTGAAATTTGCAGTCTTGTGAGTTGAATAACCAATATCCAGAATTCAAGCTATGATATTCATAATTTATACAGGATAAATGTAACACCCCATGATTTCATAGTGCATTATTTCTTCAAAATAATGAAATAACTTGCACTACACGCAACACTGAGTTCAAGCGCACCATGACATACCAAAATAGTCCTTCAAAAAATGTTATAAATAGTATTAAATTAATTTTGAACTTTATTTAATCCTTGTAATTTTATAATCCATATTATGGGTTTCTTAGACATAATGTAAGAACAAATTCATTTTTTTCAGATAAAAGAAGTATTTTTAAAAAATGCACTTTTACAGACTTTTAATGGTGAACCCTTTTTAAATCAAATATTTTAAAACTTTTATATATTTAATTTGACTAAATAAATTTATCATTTAGAATCAGGACATCAAAAATTTACAATGTAACACCCCAAGCTTCCTTGGTATGCTTCTATTTGAATAATATAGTAACGTGTGTTGTACGCAACTTCGAGTTCTAACACACACCACATCCAATCAAACTAGCCCTTATGAATAGTAATAACTAATTTTTGATATTTTATACATTATATATTTCAAAATGGAATTTATTTTTGGATTCTTAATATCAAAGTTATCCATGGATGAAATTTTGGTACTTTTTGGATAACTTTTATATTTTGATGAATAATGAAAATTACTAAATTTTTATCAAAAAAACATTTTTAATAGAAATAATTAATAGCGATAATTTATGAATTTGAGTAGTTTTAAAGTATATTTAGAATATATTTTTACCATTTAATACAATTTTGGCCATTTCACATAATTTTACATTTATACCGGATAAAAAAACAAATGTCAATCTTTTGATAGTTATTATCTCTTAAAAACACGATTTTTATTTTGACCGCGACAATTAATTTTAAATTAATATCTGCCAATTCTGTGTTTTGATTTTGAAAAAATGGACTCCATATTTGGAATCATAATGCCCAAATTTTGTAAATAGGTAACTTTTATTTTTAGACATTTTGAATAATTAAATCGGTAAATATTTTATTTACCATGGTTAAAGGGTAAATATGGTAAATGAGGGTAAAAATATAATATTATAATAATAATAAATTATCTTAAAATATGTCTTAACCCTATTGGATGATACATGTCCAACCATGGGCATCTTTGGGTCGATTTTTGAACCCATGGATCCACCTGTAAGTGATAATGACACTTTATATTAATTAAGTTAAAGTAAATACAAAAATGACATAAGTCTATATCTTCTAGAAAATCAATTTTTACATAAGGTTATATATGTTATATTGTCGACTATAAACATTAATTATAAATATAATAATATTTCTTACATAATTGTATTTTATTTTTAATTTTTAGAAATTATATAATTTAATTTATTTAGGACACAATGAAGATGCAGTAATTACCTTATTAGGGAAATATTAAAATAATTGATATTATAAATACCCAAATAAATATAATTTCAGAATTTTAATGAATTACACGAATTTTATAGGTTAATTTTACATGTTATTATTTATTTAATTATCTTTTTTCTAAATAATCATTCTGTTATGATTTGTTACAAAAATAAAATACCAAATAGTGTCAAAATTGACATAAAAGAGTTTTTAAAACAAATATTATATTATTAATTGATATTAAATTCCTAAAAATCTAGGGATCGGCCAAAGGACTTGTATCATAATAGGTTAATCATTAATTGACCACTTGGGCATCTCTTGGAGGTATATATTAATATTATTAACTATATAATATAAAAATACAATGTGACATGGTAAGTGTCAAAATAATTAACCAATAGTTAAAACTAAAAGATAAGGTTAATATAATGATCAAAACCTGTATAAATTATATTGTTTGAAAGTATTTAGACCCATACCCACATTTTTGTTTTAATAATCCACTTTGGAGCCATTAGAAATCGAATATGAATTTATTATAAAATAATATTTATAGCTTTTCCAAAGGTGCCCTCCTCCCCCTTATAAAAGGACACCACTTATAAACAATTCCTCACACCTCTCAAGCCTTTTGGTTCATCCAACCTCTACCCAATTAAGCTTCATACATCCCTCTCCTCCTCTTATAACCCTTACCATAGGCATAATTCACATAAAGAGTCCTTTTTTGTTCAAACCAAAGGGAGTTACCCAAATTAAAGGTCACAATTTCTCTTAACTTCTTTTCTTTTATTTTACTTCTCCAACCCCTAAAATCTTCTTATTATTTTCTTTTGTAACAAAACCTGTATAATAAATATACTAGGATATTTTTATTAGATTTATTTGAACTAAACTTACACACACCTCCATCTAATGGGTGAAGAACATAATGTTTCTATGGATGGCAACCAAACGCCTCACGAAGCGACGATTGTTCAATTATCGCCTATCACCTATCATGGTGGACATTATGACGGAACTATAATTAAATATGATATTTATGATATTTATTTTATATATAAGCTTTATTAATTTCATTTTATATCACACAATTATTTGTTTCATGTTTTATATATATATATGATAATTTCATTTGAGGAAGTGCGGACTACCGCCCCCTCAAAGTGATATGACTCATTCATACCATACATGGAATGTATAAAAGATGGTGTTAATGAACTCAAGTAACACATATAATATATTATATTATACTGGAATAATAATATACCTATGTATCTTTTGGTTTTGATTCCATTTAAAATGAAAAATGAAATTGAAGTAGCGTTCGTGCGTACGTACGGATTACCTTCTCCATGAAGGCGATGCGATTCATTTCCCCGTCATATACATTAAAGACTAATTATAATTTGATGATTAGAAGTAATGTTTAAGGACTTGATATCATTATGGATATTAATATGATAAAACATATCCATAACTAACATGGCTTACAGAAATAAGCATATAAAGGAATACTAATCAGTTAACACCCGAAACGACGATAATACTAAAATATTATTAACAAAGAAATATTAAAAGATCACATATGATATCATATTTATGAATATGATTATTTTATAATTTAATAACAATTATATAACTATTATTCATGAGGTTAACATACACACTATGAAGGAAAAGTACAAGGTAAGGGTTTTTCATCTCACTCCTTATTCCAGTGAGATTCATGCTATATTGCCACATTTACCTTTTATGTGGTGTATGTACTTCCCATAGTTGTATTAATTGTGTAAAACACTTTAATTTATATTTATTTACATATTCATTGTATGATACCTCTTTTACGCGGTGTATGTTTCATAAGTTACCAAATTGGTAAGGGTTTATTTCACAATCTCTTCATTTTCTGAGGTTGTATATACGTAATTATCTACTGAGACCTCTTTAACATCCACATCCATGTTTCTTAAAAATGTTAATCAAATCATTATTACTATTTTAATGACTATAGGATAAAGTCATTTGTACCCTTTTTAAATTTTTATAAGATTTTTATAATGGAACCTTTCCGTCTTTTTCCAAACAAGGTCCTTTTTAACCATTTCGACAGAATTAAGGTAAGAATGTCTTTTTTTAACTTATATGGTAGGTGCTTCTATTTTCCAACATTATAAAATCGTCAAAGCTTCTCTTAAAAGATTATAAAAATATTTTCAATATAAATGTTTTATTTTATAATTATGTGACTTTTAATTGATTTTAAAAAAAGAGACATTTCTCTCAAATAGTTTTGATTTCATCTATGTCAACATCATTAGATGGATTTTAAGCTTATTTGAAGTTTATTTATTAAGATACAAAACATCCATATTGTATTGAGTGTTTTGTGATATGTTTGACTATGGATGTGTTATTATTATACAATTCATGGTTTATGGAGAAAGTATTGACATTTCGTATGCTAGTTTTATTACGAATGATTATGTTATGTTTAAACCGGTTCGTATGAGGAATGCATTGGAATTAATATGTGAAAAGTAGAGCCCGCTATATCTCCTCGATGCATTAGTTGGTCTAATGAGACAAACTAGTGTCTTGGAACGAGTCCTTGGCTACGTGGTTATGATAGTCTGGCATTATGCTTCCCATCATTATGAAAGTGGTTATTTATATTGTATGTGATTATTCAACTAGAAGAATATCCATGTGAACAATAAAATGGAATTATTTCATTTTATATTTTCCATATTATACTGAAGTTCTAGTTTAAATGGATTTTGTTTTAGTTATACATTGCCTTAAATGTTTATGCTTATTTAGGAAAGTTTCCGCTATATTGTTATCCCTATTGAGCATCTGACCTCACCCCTTTCAGTGCATTATTTTTCCCAGGATGAAAAGAAGTTATTTATAAATGACCTGCAGGGATAGTATTAGGGGATATGAAGTCAGGATGTTGTTGTATTAGTTTTCACTTTGAGATGTAATGTAAACATTATGAATGTATCTAGTTATTCCAAGGCTACGAAACTAATTGGTCTTTCAAGAATTGATCTTTTGTGATCATGTCAATATTATATAATAATGCACCGACTCTGGGTAACTCCGGTTGGGGCGTTATAGTTGGTATCAGAGGAAGTTCAGTACAAACCTTGGATGCTAGATTTAGTTAAAATTTGATTAGTGTACATAGCCCTAATATAGAATTTCAGGATTAGTAGAGAAAAACTTCCTAGAATTCTGATATTGTAGAGATTTTGTGAGTTTTCCGAGAAATACTTCCCTATCTAGATATGAGCAGGTAGAGGCAGCTCTGTCACAGATGTACCTAGGGGTAAAACCTGATAACACCGCATTGAGCTAGACTCGAATGGGAAGAAGTGCACAACAATGGGCCTTGCTGCACTCTTGGTTACAACACTCTCGGGGGATATGCTTAGGATAATTATTATTTTATTTACAAACCATTATGAAGGGGTTTATGACTATATAATTCCTCAAAAAAGACATTTTTATGATTATGGATTATATCCATAAACTATTTAATTTATGTTAAGTGTTTTACAAGTTTGGGATCAGGAATTTCTATTCACAAACGAATCTAGTGTATGCCACTATTTAGAAATGGTTCCCAGTAGAAGGAATGAGAACTCCAGCAATACGCATGATCTAAAGAGTAAGAAAGATCATATATTTCATGGTATTAAGCCATAATTTATAATGGAAATAGTCTCCCATGTATTATCATCATATGAAGAAATAGTATCATGTGTTGATAAGATAAGTAAAGAGTTCTTTGAGTCCTATGGATTTGAAGGGAGTAAGAGAAGAAAAGAATGGAAGATAGAAAGATTGATAAAGGGAAGAGGGAAAAGAAGAATTTTCCCATATGTGATAACTGTGGGAAGAAATACCCTAGAACTTGCCTAAAGGGAATGGGAGTTTATTATAAGTGTGGAGAAAAAGGATACCTTGTACGTGACTACAAGGGTAAGAAAAAGGTTACAAATGTACAATGCTTCATATGCAAGGAGTTGGGACACTATGCAAACCAATGTCCAAATCATCAGAGTATGCACCAAATGATGATATTGGATAATAATCAAGTTATTATACTACCACAGATGAGGAGGAATGATTAGAGTTCTTATATTTTTATTAAAGAATTATGTCATTTGAGTATTGTATCAACGATGTACTAGTTATAATAATTATAGAGTATATAAGGATTGTACTACAGTACAATTTCATTAAGGACTTGAGATTCTGTGGAACCATGAAAAGTGACTCAATAGCAGGATAATTTTTTGGAAAATATATGGTTGAGAGAAAGATAACCCATAATATGGTTCTGATACCGAGGTAGTGATTTTGGAATAATACATGATTGATTTGGATAAATAATATTGGATATTCATGACTACCTTGAAACTGAATAACGATTTATATATTCCATCATTGTTGGAGTTTAAAACATTTTTTGATTGAAGGAGTATATCCATTATTCTGTAAGGAATAAGGGATCATGAATGTAATAAATATTCTTTTATGGTAATTCAGGATGTTGCAGTGTTTTAAAAGAATACATGATGATGGTGTTCACATGTTATTAAGCGGAAAAAAGGATCTTCACTGTGTTTACCTTCCTTATAAATTTTTGATTGAAGTATTTTGGATAGTTCTAGTTTGGATTATTTTTGGATTGACATAAAAGGAAAACCCGAAGGTCGGATGACAACCTGTCACATTCAGAATGGCCGCGAGACTTGAACCAGAAACCAAAGGGTGACAAGGGTGTCTCACCTACCACTGGCCCACGTGACGTCCTAGATTAAATAATGTAGTTCCTATTAAAAGATCTAGTAGATGAATTATAAATTCATTTTTTTGGAACCCTATAAGAATTGGATAAATAAAATATTTTTTTAACGTTCTATTATCTTTTAGAGTGAAAGATGAGTTTGTGGTATAAATTAGTTAAAGGATGGAACTCTAGTTGTCCAGAATATATTATTCTTCTTTTATTATTCTATGAAGAAATTAATTCTTATACTTTATTTAAGGAGTCATTAAAACAAAAATGAGTTATCTTAATACCATATGTTTTGTTGAACAGATGGTATTTCAAATCGTCATAGATTGATGAATTAAAGGACCTCAATTTTACACTTGTTTGTGATTGATGACCTCAATCACTACCTATAAAAATTTACATTTTTCCTCCAATTATATGTCTTTAATTTCCACCAGTGTTCTCATAATAGATATCATAATTTGTTGGTGACCCTTTCATTTCAATTTTCCTCTAATTAAGACTAAATTTTGTTAACCCAATTTCTAATGTGGGTTTTCCCACAAAGATATTTTCTATTTTCACCCTTTTATTTTCGAAGAACAATTTCAAAATTTCGAGGACGTAATTTATTGAACGAGGGGAGAATGTAACACCCCACGTTTTCATAGTGCGTTATTTTTTTCAAAATAACTCTATAACTTGAACTACAAGCAACATCGAGTTCAAGCGCACCATGACTTACCCAACTAGCCATTCAAAAGAGGTTATGAATAGTATAAACTCAATTTTGAACTTTATATAATACTTATAATTTGGAATCCATATTATGAGTTTCATAGACATAACGTAAGAACAAATTCATTTTTTTAGATAAAAGAAGTATTTTTCAAAAATGCACTTTTACCAACATTTAATGGTGAACCCTTTTTAAATCCAATATTTTAAAACTTTTATATATTCAATTTGACTAAATAATTTTATTCTATAAAATGGGGACATCAAAAATTTACAATGTAACACCCCAATATTTCATGGTACTCTACTCTTTGAATAATACAGTAGCGTGTGTTGTATGCAACTTCGAGTTCTAACACACACCACAACCAATGAAACTATCCCTTATGAATAGTGATACCTACTTTTTAAAATTTTATACATTTAAAATTCATAATAGACTTCATTTTTGGATTCAGAATGTCTAAATTATCCTAGGATGAAATTTTAGTACTTTTAGAATAACTTTAATATTTTGATGAATAGTGAAAATTACTAATTTTTTATTAAAAACAACGTTTTTAATCGAAACAATTAATGGAGATAAATTCTGAATTTGAGTGGTTTTAAAGAAAATTTAGAATATATTTTTACCATTTAATACAATGTTGGTTATCGGAAATAATTTCACATTTATACCGGTAATAAACAAGTGTCAATCTTTTGATAGTTATTATCTCTTAAAAACAATCATTTTGTTTTGACAGTGGGAATTAATTATAAATTAATTTCTGCCACTTCTGTGTTTTGAATTTGAAAAAAATTACTCCATATTTGGAATCAGAATTTCCAAATTGTATAAAAAGGTAACTTTTATTTTTAGACATTTTGAATAATTACTTCGGTAAATATTTTATTTAACATGGTTAAAGGGTAAATCCGGTAAATAAGGGTAAAATAATAATATTATAATAATAATAAATTACCCTAAAACGTGTCTTAACTCTATTTGATGATACATTTCTGACCATGGGAATATTCGGGTCAATTTTAGGACCCCATGGATCCACTTGTAAGTGATAATGAAACTTTATTTTAATTATGTTAAAGTAAATACAAAAATGTCATAAGCCTATACTTTTAGAAAAAAAATTTACGTTGGGTTATATATGCTGTATTTTCGACTATAAAGATTAAATAAAAATCTAAACAGATTTCCTAAATAATGGTATTTTATTTATAATTTTTAGACATTAAATAATTTAATTTATTTATGACACAATGATGATGTAGTAATTACCTTATTAGTGAAATATTAAAATAATTGATATTATAAATACCCAAATAAATATAATTTGAAATTTTAATGAATTACACTAATTTTATAGTTTAATATGACATGTTATGATTGATTTTATTATCTTTTTTCGAAGTAATCATGCTATTATAATTCTCACAAAAATCAAATACCAAATAGTGTCAAAATTCACACAAACGAGTTTCTAAAAAAAATTATATTATTAATTGATATTAAATTCCTAAAACACTATTTTTCGGCCAAAGGACTTGTATCAGGATAGGTGTATCATTAATGGACCACTTTGGGGTCTCTTGAAGGTATATAGTATGTTTATTAACTATATATTATAAAAATACAAAGTGACATGGTAAGTGTCAAACTAATTAACCAAGAGTTAAAACTAAAAGATAAGGTTAATATAATGACCCAAACCTATCTAAATTATATTGGTTGAAATTATTTCTACCCATCCCCACCATATACTTTTAATAATCCAATTTGGATCCATTAGAAACCAAATATGAAATTATTATAAAATAATATTTCCAGGTTTTCCAAAGGTGCCCCTCCACCCCCTTATAAAAGGACACCACTTCTAACCAATTCCTCACACCTATAAATCCTTTTGGATCATCCAAACTCTGCCCAATTAAGCTCCCTAAATCAATCTACTCCTCTTAGAAGCCTTACCTTAGGCATAAGGCACTTCAAGAGTCCTTTTTTGGTTCAAACCAAAGGGAGTTGCTCAAATTAAATGTAACGATTTCTCTTAGCTTTTCTTCTTTTATTTTATTTCTCCAACACCTAAAATCTACTTATTATTTTCTTTTGTAACAAACAAAAGTATCCTAAATATACTAGGATATTCTTATTAGAAGTATTCTATCTACACATACACACACCTCCATCTAATGGGTGAAGAATATAATGTTTTTGTGGATGGCAACCAAACACCTCACGAAGTGATGATTGTTCAATTATCTCCTATCAATTCTCGTGGTCGCCATTATGATGGAAATAAAATTAAATATGATATTAATGATATTTATTTTATATATAATCTTCTATAATTCCATTTTATATCATACCATTATTCGTTTCTTATTTTATATATATACGATAATTTCATTTGATAAAGTGCCGACTACCGCCCCCTCAAAGTGATATGACTCGTTCATACCATACATAGAATGTATAAAGGATGGTGTTAATGAACTCAAGTAACACATATAAGATAATATATTATACTGGAACAATAATATACCTATGTATCATTTGTTTTTTATTCATTTTAAAAAGAAAAATGAAACGGAAGTAGCGTTCGTGTGTATGTACGGATTATCGTCTCCACGAACCCAATGAGATTCATTTCCCCATCATATCCATTAAAGATTAATTATCATTTGAAGATTAAATTTAATGTTTAAGGACTTGATATCATTCTGGATATGAATAAGATACAACCTATTCATAACAAACACAGCTTACATAAAGAATCATATAAAGGAAAACGAATCAGTTAACACTCGAAACGACGATAATACTAAAATATTATTAACAAAGCAAGATTAAAAGATCATATATGATATCATATTTATGAGTATGATTCTTTTATAATTTAATAAAAATGATTTTACTATTATAAAGGAGGTTAACATACACACTATCAAGGAAAATTACAAGGTAAGGGTTTTTCATCTCACTCCTTATTCCCGTGAGATTCATGTTATATTGCCACAATTACATTTTGTGTGGTGTATGTACTGCCCATAATTGTATTAATTGTGTAATAAACTTTAATTTATCGTTATTTACATATTAATTGTATGATAACTCTTTCATGGGGTGTATGTCTCGTAAGTTACCAAGTTGGTAAGGGTTTATTTCACAATCTCTTTATTATCCGAGGTTGCTTATACATAATTATCTACTGGGACATCTTTATCATCCACATAAATGTTTCATAAAAATGTATTTAAAATCAATATTAATATTATAAAGACTATGGGATAAATTAATTTATACCCTTGTTGACTTTTTATAAGAATTTTATAAAGGAACCTTTCTGTCATTTTCCAAACAAGGTCCTTTTTAACCTTTTTGACAGAATTACGATAAGGTTGTCTTTTTTTAACTTATACGACGGGTGCAGCTATTTTCCACAATTATAAAATCGTCGAAGCATCCCATAAAATATTTTAAGAATATTTTAAAAATAAATTTTTTATTTTATAATTATGTGACATTTAAATGATTTCAAAAAAGTGATATTTCTCTCAAATAGTTTTTATTTAATCTATGTCAACATCCTTTGTTGGATTTTAAGCTTGTTTGAAGTTTATTTATTATGATAAAAAACATCCATATTGTATTGAAGGTTTTCTGATATGTTTGACTATGGGTGTGTTATTTTTATACCATTCATGGTTTGTGGAAAAAGTATTGACATTTCGTGTGCTAGTTTTAATACGAATGTTTATGTTATGTTTAAACCTGTTCATATGAGGAATTCATTGGACATAATATGTGATGGGTGGAGCCATATATAGCTCCTAGATGCATATGTTGGTATCATGAGACAAACTAGTGTCTTGGCATGAGGCCTTGACAAAATCTTATTTGTAGTCTTAGCACGAAGACATGGCTACGTGGTTATGATAGTCTGTCATTATGCATTCCATCATTATGAAAGTTGTTATTGATATTTCATGTGATTATTCGACTAGTTAAATATCCATGTGAACAAGTTAATGGAACTATTTAATTTTATCTTTTCCATATTATTTCAAAGATCAATTTTAAAAGGCTTTTGTTTTAGTTATACATTACCTTAAATGTTTATGCTTATTTATGAAAGTTTATGCTATATTGTTATCCTTATTAAGCATCTGAGCTCACCCCTTTCAATGTTTTATTTTTACTAGGATGTGAAGAAGTTATTTATGAATGACCTATAGGGATAGTATGAGGGAATATAAAGTCAAGATGTTGTTGTAGTAGTATTCACTTTATGATGTAATGTAAAATTTATGAATGTATCTAGTTATTCCATGTCTACTAAACTAATCGGTCTTTCGAGACTTGATCTTCTGTGATCATGACAATATTATGTAATAATGCACTGACTCTATGTAACTGGGGTCGAGGCGTTACAATAAATTTCTGTAGGACATGTTTTCAAAATATTCTACTCTTATTTCCATGAGATACTTTTCCAGGTAGTGTTATATGAGGTTCTATTTAAATTTTCCTCATCATGTGTGGAGAATTCAAAATCAATTTCTTCATCTATGACAGAGAAGTTATTTTCATATTTTTCTGGGATTCCCTATATTATATTTTCTCTAAGCATGGTTGTTACTATTTGAACATGCAATATTACTACAGTTGGCTGTTTAATTCTAAAAGATAAAATAGTGAAAACAATATACATATATATTTTTTCTCTATTCAATAAGATATATTGATTCATTCTAATCAACTATCTAACCTAATCATCCCCTTAAAATTCACAGTATGATATAGTGCGGCTATGGTAGCAATATATTTTAAACCCGATAAAAATAAATGTCTTTTACACGTCCTTCTCAACCCTATCCCAACCCTACATATATATAAACCCATGTTCTGACAACCTAGGGTTACATGTTGAATACAAATATTTTAAATCAATGATTGATTTCAAGTGAGATATCCTAATCTTCTCATAAATTTATTTCAATTATTTATGAGTTAAATATCAGAATAAAAAAATTATGATTATATGAAGAATTAGTGTCTCTTAGTATCAAATATATAATTATAATTTTAACAATACTTGTTAACATTTCTTTAACACATAATGAAAACTAGTATAAGAAATGAATGATATTAATTTATCATTACATAAAGAAATATTTAATATGTAATAAACGTGTATAATATAAGTAAATCTGAAAACATTACCATGGGAGAAATAACTTATTAAAAACGCCATCATAAAAAAATTGATTTTTATAAGGAATAATATAAGTCCATTAAAAATAATAAGATAAAACATATTCTATGGATTAAGAGTGTGTGATAATAAAAATAATCCATAGTGTAAAATAATTAAAATACTCAAATAAAAGGTTCACCAGTATATTATATCAGGAAATTATGTGTAAATAAAATTGAAATCATGTCCATACTCAATTTAGTGATTATATCATAATTTATTAATTTTCATCAAACATTATTTGAATGAATAAATTTTTGATCATTCCCATTAACAATATTGGGACTAAACCCATATGTGATGATTTCAACAGACCATCATGTGAAAAAAACCATATATGATCACTCACACAAATAATTATGTGAATAATTCTATACATGATCAATTCCACGCAGATCCTTTTGAAAAAATCCTAATGTTATATTTTCCAAACATAAAAACTTTTATCACATGTGATATAAAAACACAGACAACACATTGTAGTGATAGATAAGATTCCACCTAAATATATATATATGTGTATATATATATCTTGTGTATATTTAACATGACATAAATTATTCATCATATAATAAATAACTATGGAAAATAAAATTGGATTAATATCATTTATAAATGGTAGCACATTAGAGGAAATATGAGTCTGGATAGATTGATAGTAATATTTAATAGTCCCACAGGTCTATTTTATAGTTTAATTTATCGAGTGATTTATGAAATATAAATCCATTGGATTTATATATATTAATAATTAAAATTTATATTAAAACATATAAGTTAATTTTTAGATGACATTTCATATCATTATCTAAAAGAGAATAAATTACAAATCACTTCCAAAAATAATTTTCATGAAGGATATATTAAAAAAATTATAACGTCACATTAAAATAAATTAAATAAATTGTCCTTAAAAAACATATAATGTGTTTTAATTTTCAATGTACATTGGACGATAAAACATAAATATGAAAGTAAAATTAATTACAATTTTTTATAAAATACATTTATTGAATCCCACATTGAAAAAAAGTGTTTTAAAAAATTCATTTGAAAATATAAAATATGAATGTATAATATCATAATATATAAGAAAGCGATGGAATAAAAAAGTACAGTAGAAAATTAGAAATAAAAGGAAATATAGATAGAGAATAAAAAACTCATATTATGAGAGGATTAGAATTACTCATAGTACCAGAAAATATTTTGATAAAATAAATCTATCAATGAAATTTAAAAAATAAAGAAATAAAGGTATTATAATATCATCATTGAGGAAAAGAAACCATCTATTAAATTCATAGCTATTGAGTATTAATTATTATTTGGAAAAAACTCTAAAGTTGTCATATCGATATGTTTTTCGGGTGGTGTGATTTTTGAAAATTCTATATGACTGCAAATTAGTATTTTTTGTGTTTTACAAATACATTTTTTTAAGGTGGCACAATTTCCCAATGATTTCCAATCTTTTGGGCCTCAAAAATAGGATTTTGATGTTGGAAAAGGATGGATTTATTCATAGGAGTGAACTGTATGATGAACATTGATGAAAATTGTGGAGGGATGAGAACCACGTACAATATTTCATGGACCACATACCATGTTATGGGAATAGTACTTAGAGCGGTATTAATAGTATGAAAGATTAGTTTTAAAAAAAATGGTTCGCGGAGGAAGGCAGTGTGGTATGCGGATGGGTTGACGTCGCCGTTGGAGATTGGCCGTGTAGGAACAATGAAAACACAAGGACTGGATGGAAAAAATAGTTTGTGGGTTACCTATGGCTCACAATAGCAGAAGGATCGGTTTGCGGTGGAGGCTAAATCGAAGATTTTTTATATCTTGGATTTTTGGTTTTTGAGGATATCATTGCCTATTTAAGAATTCCTAATCCCACCGATTACTATTGAGATCGAATATTATTATAAAATCGTTTAGATTAGGGTTTTCTGTAATGTACAAAGGTAGTTCATGAGGACGAATTCCATAGAAACTAAATCTATTTTCATGGATGAAATTCATTTGATGGGTTTTTTGGATAGTTCAATCCCGCATGTGATATAGTATGCAAAGAAAGAAGGCGTAGCACACTAGAAGTTAGCAAAGGTATTCCGAAAACTAAGAATAGTTCAAAAACATAGGGTGTTTCACAAAGGCAGTCATTGGGCCAATAATAGTTCGTGGAAAGGAGGGGTTTCAAAAACGAGGTTCTTGAAATTGGTACACGGTAGTGGTACTCATTAGTGAAGGAATAAGTAGTTCACGGATGAAGGAAAATTTGCAGTAGCAGCACCAGTATATGGAGGAGATGATCTATGTACAATTCAAAGTACACAATACAATGGAGGAGTAGTTGGTTCATGATTGAAAAAATAAATCGTGTGAAATCATCAATTTCTCGAATGTAATTTTTTGTACCTAGTAGTACCTTGAAAGGTCGACTTCATCTGCATGTGAAAAACAACATCAAAAGGGCATCTACCTATAGATAAGGAAGAAAAAATTCTTTCAAAAGAAGGAACTTACATGTCCATAATATTTGTTTGACCTATAAGTCCAAAAACAGTGTGTGGATTCCGATCCAATAGTAGTGGGTGAAGGAAGAAGAAGAAAGTGACCCTTTAAAATGGGAGTGAGACATTGAATGAGTCTTAGGGAGTGACCCTTATAAATGCAGTGAGTATAACCTAAGCCTTTTAAAGGCAGTGATCCTATGAATAAAAATCTAGCCCATAAAATGTATTCGTTATAGGTAGTGATCCTTATTGATGTTGGTACATCGACACATTACCATTGTATACTCCTTGGACATAGCCCAGTGAGGGTGAGAAAAGTAAAAAATTGTTGTTTCCCTTGCATGATTTCATATCTATTCATATATTTCTATGAGAGGAAGAGAGAATTTTGTTTTTTATGACAAAAAAACAAGATTTAAATAATAGAATATTTTAATATGTTATACCCTACTTCACCCCCCCCTTCAGGGTATTCGACCTAGTGGTCCTAACAATTTGTATCAAAGGGAAAGGTTAGTTCTCTCTCATGAAAAAGA
The DNA here is from genome assembly GCA_963277665.1 of Viscum album. Lineage (NCBI taxonomy): Eukaryota > Viridiplantae > Streptophyta > Magnoliopsida > Santalales > Viscaceae > Viscum > Viscum album. Next base: position 1,874,080,499 of record OY728142.1, on the reverse strand, counting down.
AATAGAGGTGGTCAATCATAAATGAATTCCATTTTTTATGGAAATAAATTATAACTATGGAAGAGTCGAATGTTGAACTAATTCCCATCTATAGGTATGTATGTATTCACAGTATCTATGCATGGAATAGCAGTTGAAAGTATTGAAGTGATTTATCAGAAGCTGAAAAGAAGATAATTTATTATTGATGCTAAAGAGATCAATGCTTTAGGGGGATCCTAATCAAATGAAATTTATAAGAAGGTTATTTCTTGTAAAACATCACCTACATTGTGGGAAAACCTATTGAACATTCTTGAGGGTGACATAAAATTCTGTGAAGAAAAGTTGCAGGTTCTATTGAACACATATGATAATCTTTGAATAAATCCCAATGAGATAGTCGATGCATTTTTCGATAGGATAAATATTATTGTTGTATAAATGTGGGGTCTTAGAGAAGTCATTGAGGATATAATTATTGTGAAACGTATCTTGAGGATATTTCCATTGTGCTTCAATCTGAATGTTTCAATGTTGAAAGACAAATACCAGAAATAGCAGACACTAGATAACTTTCATACTTTCATTATAGCATATGCAATGAGAAACATTGATAATGATGGAGTGGAAAAAGAAATGTCATAGGAAGTGTCATTCAAGGCCATGAAGAATATATTTATTTAAGATAGTCTTAAGGAGGACAATATGGATGATGTCATGTCATTTCCCTCCTCCAATCTGTAGTGGGGGAAAGGGAAGTCCATAGGTAACCTTCCATTTTCATGCTTCCGATGAAGAAAAATAGGGAGTTTTTCCACAAAGTGTCCTACGATGGTTGATGAAATTCCCCAAAAGAAGTATTCATCCAATGAGAATGGGAGGATAAGTATAAAGAGAATGTTCCTCAAAAAGAACAATATGATTTCAAAAGAGGCTGAATGTTCAGATGAATATGAGGCTTAAGAGTTGGAGGACTGCAGAAAATTATAAAATAGATTCTTTGGTTGACGTTGTGATAAATTAATAAACAATAGAGGGAAGTGAAAATAAATAAGGATATATTGAAGGAATAGTTGTTCTTTATGATTAATTAGAAGCTTCCCAAAAAGAGGTAGATATTTTGAGATACAAAATAAAAAAAACTAACAAATTTGTTCCTGAAGACAAAATCATTATTCTTCAATAGTTAGAATATAATTCTGATATAAATAAAAAAAATCAAAAGATGAGGACTTTGATATCAGAAAACTCAGAGAAAGGGGTTGTGTATATACTTAAAATTGAAAAAAAATAGAAATTGATATTTTGAATGCAACTCAAATAGATCAAATAAAATGTATCAAATAACTATAAGAGGAAGTCGTCAGTCTGTGAATAACAATTGATGATCATGAGAAACTACAAACTCTCGGTTCGCCATCAGGAAAGAATATCGTACATGCACCAAATATGATGATATTTGAGAAGAGTTGTCCATCATAATAGAAGCAACAATCAATTATAAATGATAAGGATGTTATGGGGCTTGATCATAAAATAGAAGGTAGTTATGGTTCATTTCATAGCACACGGACCTACTCCAAAATTGATGATTGACATGGGTATGATGCAAAATATGATGATTTAGAGCATCCATTGCAAATATATCAGTGAATTTCAAAAGAAGAATGTAATTTACATAAGATGCTATTGTTTTGTTAATATTGGGCATTACAAAAATATATGTTCCATTGTATAAAGGTACAAAAGTTAACAAGTCCTACAAAGGTGGTCATATATAGATCAAAATTCTATGTCATCATTTGATGGTAATTATTTCATGTGTAACTGACTTGAGAATATGTCATGATATTGTACATCAATAATTCATATGAATGTGTTGAGGTAGAATGAATTTTTTCATAATAAGCAGTCAAATGAATCTTTAAGAGAGATGAAATCTCGAAATCGATTTTCCGCTCTGTGGGTTGAAGTAGGATCGTAATATACTAAGAAATATCAAGATCATCATTCCATGTTAGAGACATGGATAAAAAGAGAATGAATGAGTAGGAAGTGTTTGTACAAATTAAATTAAAATCATCATGTCGCATTGGGATATGGATCATTGACAGTGGATGCACATCCCATATGATGGGAAATAAGGATATAGTGATTGGAATCATGTAAGATAAAGAAGGAATTGTAAGATTTTGTAATGATGTGGATTGAAAATTATGGTTTATGAAAAGTCAAGTTTTGTGGAAAAGATATGAAACAAGAAGATTAATTGGTTGTTGAGGGGCTTAGTCACAATATTATTTGTGTTGGTCAATTGTATTACTCATGACATGACATAAGATTTTCCATGAAATTATGTATCATCAATGTAAACAATGTTGCTAGTGTGTTGCTTTGAAGGTGTACGAAAGAGATTCTCTACCTCGTGAGTGGTGAAGAATATATGTTCTTTATCTGCAATGATGATGAAAACAAGTTATCGAATAAGCACCATAGCCACATAAGACAATGTTCCTAGGAAGATCTATTGAAATTTGATACAGATCGATTTATACCAATATTATTAAATGATTATACTCATATGCGTGATTCCTTCCACAAGGGGAAAATCATTCGAATGGAATATATGCCAAAGTATGAAAAGTCATCATGATTTCTTGAGTTGTTTCATATTAATGTATGTGGGATAATTTTTCCAAGGGATAATTTTGTGAGGATATTATGTTCTCTTCATTGAAGACTATAGTAGAATGGTCTGGGTTTCAATAATCATCCACAAATTTGAAGTATTCTATTGGATTACAATATATCAATGATAATGTTAAAATATGATTAACATGAACACACAAATAATTCAAACAAATAATGGAATAGAGTTTATAAATAGGGGAGTTGAGGATTATTTTTAAAAACCTGGGATACTACATCTAGTTTCGACAGTCATAACTGCACATAAGAATGGATTAGTTTAGTGAAGAAATTGGATTGTCAACAATATGTCTAGAAATATTCTCATTGAGAATGACCTTCTAGAAAAATTTATGAAAGAAGCTGTGATGATAGAAGTATACACCTAAAATAGAGCACTATATTTTTCAAAAGAGGATAAGACACCAAATGAGCGATGCTATGGGAAGAATTCATCATTGATATACCTTTTAATATTAAGAAGTAATTGATCCATTCTAAATTAGGAGAAAGATAGGATATTTGAATCTTGTGGGATTGATGGAATATTTCTTGGATACTCAAAGAATATATAGCTATATAAGTTCTTCAATAAGAGGCTAGAAAAAATAGTCGAATTTCATGATGTAACTATTTTGATGAATGAACCAAATCACCAATAAATACATAATCAGAATCATGAGGACAATGATGAAGATATTTGTAGGCCATGAGATGATCCCGATTCAGAGGTATATTCAAAAGAAGAATAAGATGATGAGAACAATTCAGTGTCATATTCGAGATAATAGAGAAGGGATAAAATTTATAGGCAAAACATAATTGTTGATCAGACATCACCCATGCAGAAAAGGATAATGAAGTCTCTAAATAAATAATAATACTTATCAAAATTTTAGAACAAATTTTTGATGAAGTTGTTGGAGATGAGAATTGGGTTCATAAAATGAATGAAGTGCTTGACCATATTGAGAAGAATCAGACATGTGATGCTTTTCAAGGCCAGAAGACAAGAATGTCATAGGAAAAAAATGGTTCCTTCAAAAAAAAATGAATGAAGATGGTGTTGTGATTCGAAAAAAACCATGGTTTTTGTGGAAAGGGTACTCTCAAATAATGGTTATTGATGTTGACGAGACATTTATGCATGTTTCAAGTCTGGGGACAATCATATTATTCTTGTCCATAGCTTGGATATGAAAGTATAATGTTTTCCAGATGGATGTCAAGTTATCATTTCTAAATGGTGTTTTGGAAAAAAAAATTTACATTGAGTAGCCCGATGGGTTTCTCATTCATGAATATGAGAAATATTTCTATTGGATGAAGAAGGATTTATATAGTTTGAAGAAATCACTAAGAGCGTGGTATTCATAGACTGATCAATTTTTAAAGAATCTTGTTTTCCAGTGTGGTGGAGTTGTTTTCAGTCTATATTTCAATAATGGAAATAGTTAGAGGAAGATAGTGATGGTTTATGTTGATGACATAATGATTGGTGGATCAGATGAAGAGCAATGAACACAATTTCTTAAATTCATTAAAAGAGAGTTTTAATTGTTGATGATTGGTGAGCTATCATTTTTACTTGGATTACATGTGATGCATGGATGGAATGAAACTCTAATTTCAAAAGAAAAATATTCCAAGAAGTTTTTTAGAATATTTGGAGTGGATAATTTCAATGAGAAAAATACTTTGGTTACTACTCGGATGAAACTTTCTTTAGATGATGAAGGAAAGTAAATTAATATCACAGAATATAGTCAAATAATTTGATGTCAGTTGTACCTAACAGCGACATGCCCTGATATTTTATTTGTCACATGCAAAGTAGTGTGGTATCAAAACAATCACATAGAGAGCCACAAGATTGTAGTAAAAATAATTATTCAGTATATTAAGGTAACAGTGTATTTTGGCCTAATGTGTAATGAAAAATATAATCAAGAGTTACTGGGATATAGAGTTATATATTGGGCTTGTTCAGATTATTATAGGTAACGAACATCAGAAGGTGCCATTAAACATGAAGATATGTGTATTTATTGGTTAAGTAAGAAACAACATTTCATTTCACTGAGAACTTTAAAAGAAGAATGCCTCACAACTACTCAAGCATGAATGCTGCTATTGTGGATGAAGCATCAAATTTATGATATGGAAATTAAAGTGAAATATTTGATCATAATCCATTTGATAATTAATTTTTTATAAATATGAGAAAAAATATTTTCCATCACTCAAGGATAAATTACATGGTAATAAAATATCATTTTATCAAGGAGAAAGTGGATCAAGGTCTTGTGAAGTGCAATAATTTTCCTACAGAAAAAAAAGTAGCAGACATTCTTATAATGGCCTTACCCAATGAAATGTTTGATAGGAATCAACTGGCACTAGGATTCAAGTAGAATCACTACACTTGAAAAAGTGTGTATGTGGGTCCCCCTCTCCCCGAGGTATGATGTGTCTTTACCTAATGTGTTGATATGTGTTATTTACCATTTTGGATAAAACATTAATGTTCACTTTTGGATCGTTGACAATGGGAGATAAAGTTTGACTATTCCAGGGGGAGAAAATACATGAGTAGAAGTTGATTAGCAGAGCAGCGAGATAGGGGAGTTAAAACTGAGCTGATTCTATTGGAGGAGTTGTAACTTATGAGGTGTAATAAATATGATGATGATAGAATTGATCAATCAAAGATTTCATATCAAAATAACATAGGTGTGTGATGAAATAATTTTACTTTCCTCATCATGGTATCAAATATTTGTGATTAGAAATGATGTTATTCATTGATGAACATTTCATTATACACTTGTTTCCCATCTCGAGCATGTCTCATTTGGGCTTAGAGTATGTGTTTAGTAAATACTGGATCACTATCTTAATCTAGTAAAGTGAATGGTGGTTGATGATGGGAGGGGTTTTAATGTGGTATCAAAAATTGAACCATTATTATGAAAATTTTATAAAAAAACCCAACATAAGATCTTTTTGAGAAAGAATCCCTCAAGGTGACCTCTCGATATGTTTTTGATGTGATTTTTTTGATGACAAAGACAGATGACCGCAAATTAGTATGGTTGGTGTTTCTGAAGACATGTTTTTATGGATGAAAAAGTAGGATTTCTTCATAGGAGTGAAATTTATAAAGAACAGTGAAAAATTTTGGAAAAGGATGAGAACCGCGTAACATAATTCATGGACCGAGTACCATGTTCCAGGAACGGTATGCGAAGTGGTAGGAACGGTACGTCAGAGTGGTTAAATAATTGAAAAATGGTTCTCTATGAAAGGATGTGAGGTACACGGATGAGTTGACATTAGTGTAGGAGATCAACCAGGTAGGAACAATGATATACACATATTGTATGGAAACAATTGTTTGTGGGTGGACTACAGTTCATGGTGGTAGAAAGCTCAATACACAGTGGATATTGAATCGAAGATTTAGTAAATCATGTATTAGTGGATATTGTGGATATCATTTCCTCTATAAGAATTTCTAATCCCAAAAATTACTATTGAGATCAAATATTATTATTAAATCTTTTTTTCCATATTTTTTGCAATGTCCAAAAGTGTTTCATGAGGAAAAATTCCACAAATGATAAAGTGGTTTGTGTGGAAAAAATTCCATTAATGGTTTTTGAATTGATATTTAACCTCTATGAGACATGATACACAAAGAAAGATGGAATGGTATGTGGTAGTAAGTTATGGATGTCCATGAATAAATAATAGTTCAATGAAATATTGTGTTCCATAGAGTTAGTCCATGAACAAAGAACTACTTGTAGACCAGAGGGGTTTTTCAATGCAGGTTAACGGAATCATTATGCAGTTGTGGTATTTGATAGAGAAGGCAGAGGTAGTCCACAGATGAAGGGAGGTTAGTATTAGTGTCAGTAGTATGTGGATGAGGTGGTTTGAAAACTGTTCCGAGTACGCAATACACGGGAGGAGTAGATGGTTTGCAATTTGCACAAGGATGCTTTTGAAAGCCTAATATCAGTATTTCAATGTATTTTTTAGTACCTAGATGTACTAGGAATGGTGGAATTAATTTCAGGTTGAAAAAGGAATTTGAACATAGAATCTTCTTATAGTTAAGGATGTAGGAATTCATGAAACTGAAGGGACCTAACAATCCATAAACAGTTTTTGACCTACAATTCCATAAACTGTGATTTGATTTTATTCCAAGATAAGTGAGGGAAGAAAGAAGAATATGGTGACCCTTTCCACCATAAGTGATCCAGAGAAAGAGTCTTAGGTAGTGATCCTTGTGAATACAGTTATAAGACCCTCAACCTTGTAAATTCAACGATCCTGGGCATAAATGATCTAGCCCAAACATTGTACTAATTATTGGTAGTGGGCCTTAATGAATTTGGTACACCAACACATTTTCGTTTTATGCACCTTGGATGTATCCTTGTGAGGGAGAACCATGTAGAAATTGTTTTTTTTCTGTCCATGATTTCATATCTGTTCATATATTTCTATGGGAGGAAGAGAGATTTGAGATTTTTCTATCAACGAAACTAGATCAAAACAGGTTAAAGTTTTAATTTGTTATATCATGATTCACCACCCCCCCCCCCTTTAGGGAATTCAACCTTGTAGTCTTGAAAATTATTACTCATGAGAATAAGTTATTATAAGAAAATTTTTTAAAATAAGTTATATTTCTAATAGAATATATATAAGAAAAGAAAGGAATGCGAGTTCAATAACTATTACTTAAATAGAAATGGAAGACTCAAATGTACATAAGAGGTAATCATGAAATATAAACTATAAATATGCAGAAATGAACAATATTAATTACATATTAACAAATTTTACTGTGTATACATCATCTAAATGAAATGGTGATGCATATTATCAAAAATATTTCATTGAATTGAAGATAGAGTAATATATATCTCATTTTATTTTCTGATTTTCTATATTCCTGATATTTATATAAAAATTTTACATATATATTAGATTTTTTTGGTTTAATTATTATCATGTTTTATTCCTTTATTAATTATCAATCAAATAATTTGGTTACGTGTGGTGGCTAGGTCAATTTATTTCCAATTTTCACGGTATATTAAATATGATCCACCTTAATTTCATATATATTAGAAAATATTTATTATTTTTCATACTCATTCCCCTAATGGACTCAAATTATATTGTGTTAGAAAATATTTTCACTATGGTGTTTATATTTACTATGGAAATTTATTTTTTTGTATAACATAATGAATATAAAATATTATATATTAAGGATTATAGTAGTTCCCTAAATAAAATTTCTATACATTAAATACATTATTAATTTTATCCATTTTATGTGGTAATGGAAAATGAAATATAACCTTCCATGGAGGTGGTATTCCACGAATACAAAAAAAAATAACACTCTCATATTTATTTTAATGGGAGGGGTCATAAAATACAATAAATAATCATTATATAATAGTTACTAATATATATATATATATATTATTTTTATTAATTTACTATTTTAAATAAACAATTAATGAACGATAATAAAAATAGAACAACCATTTCATGGTAGCGGTAGTCTATAGTTACACATGATGATATATTCATTTTTTTAATTAATTTTTATGATTATAGAAAATGGATTATATATTAAAATAATTAAATTTAGATATTTTTATAATATTCATTTTATCAAACATTCATGGATATATAATATCAAATATTTTAAACTAAGGAATTAATTAATAGGGATCGGTGGAAATCATTACCACACCACTTTGATTTTATCCCATGGGTAACACATTAAGTCTCATTTTCTAGGTCTTATAGAAAAATTGATGTTTCTAGGACATTGATATTGATTTATGTGTGGTGTAGATCATATTATTAGTTGAGCTAAAACATTTTGGATATTTTAAAAAATTTGGTAGAAGTGATCTCCTTTTATACGTGACATAAAATAAAATTTTCATAATTATCCAATATATTCAAATATGTTAATTATTCTACTACAATTGAAATGATTTCCAAAATGGAAAAAAATAAGTATTTGATTAGTTATAGTGTACAATATTCCAAAAATATGTTCATATAAATGGTATAAAAATAATTTAATTTTTTTTTCAATTATGATTTTATGTTTTTCCTTTTTTGTGTTAACCTTCTAATGTTTTTTACCTATGTAATTAAATATTTACTAAAAAATAAAATATAAGCCATCATAAAAAATATTTATTTTTTGAAAATAAATAAGAAACACATTTTGTCAAAATCCACATTTAAATATGATAAATGCTTCCAAAAAAATTCAAATTACATATTTGAAAATAGTTTTTTAGAAACCCAATATTTAAACCATTAATTACTCATGATTATATATAATAATAATAATTAATTAAATTATAGATAATATATATAAATTCCTACATCATATATGAATATTTAAAAATATAATTATTTAGATATAAAATGAACAATATAAGTGACATTTTTAAATAATTATTTCACTATTATCATGGTCATTACCAATAATATTTTTAATCATATTTATATGATAAAAATATTTATGGATCTTATAAATTAATTTTATCTTATTGATTTAAAATATGATTATTTAATATTAATTCCATAATTATTGAATACTATTTTTTAATATATGAAAATAAAAAACGTTTTTAGAGTAATGTATTACTACATTTATCAAAAAGATATTCATTGGTTTTATAAATTAAATATATTTTTTTCTATTATAAATATATACTATTTCTAGAAAATCATTTCCAAAATAATTTTCTCTATTACTGAATTATTATATTTAGATAAAATTAATTCCACTTGAAAAATATATATTTTTATTACCATAAGTGTTCTTCAAATATTTGTTTATCCATTTATAATTAATTACAAAATATTTATTTATAATATTATTTATTATTCATAAATTATATGAATAATATTCATTTAAAACATCATTCCTCATTATATTTAGGTGTTTTCTATAGAATAAGAAAATGAAATAATGCTATTTCATTGATAAAATTGTTTAATATAATATTCTGTCGTAAAAGCCTATCACCTTGATTGTAAGTATGAATCATATAATCATGGGTTATTCTTAAATAATATATTTCCTTTCATAGGAGATATAATTTTTCAAACGTCCTATGACAATGGTTTGATTCCAAATAGCCCAAAAGTTTTATTCCATTTTTATGATTTATAATAATAAGAATTTATAATGTACCAAAATCAGAAATGATTCTACCTCTATCTTGAACATTAGCCTCATCCCAGTTGGTGAGGACTCTTAAGTGCATCCAGGTGACTCGAGATCAAATCCAGGTGGATGCACAATTTCCAGGTTGTTGTAGAAATACTGTTGCGAGAGCTGTGCATAACCGTAGCATGTACTGTAGTGGAAACTGTAGCAGGCACTATTTGGCACTATAGCAGCTAGGAATTTTCCCCTATTTGGGCCTTTGGGTGACTAATTTGGTCCCTGAGTCCTTTAAGGCCTTTGGGAAACCAAAGCCTTGGATCTTGTAAGGAATATGGGCCACCTCAAGGCCTTCGGGCCACCTTAAGTGTAGATTCAAACCAGAAAACCTACAAGGAACAAACTCTAATGAGGATGAGCAAGGAGGTTTCACCAAAACAGATGCTAAACAGATTGCATGAATGAGATGGTATGACACCTGCCATCGGGACTAGCCTGTGCATGCACGGGATATCCTAGCAGAACAACCATGTGAAGGTGGAGGGCTGATTACATAATGAAGATGCTAGGGTGGAGTAGTTCCATGTAGTTAGTCTGGGTAGTATGTTATGTTTGAAGACTATGGGAAATGAAAAACTCTATGTCCTACGGGCCATGTAATACTTACTCTTACGGGCCTTTTTATGGTTCTACCTCACCCCTTGAAAGGTAGATTATGTAAAATCAATTAAAATGAATGCCTTCGGTCCATTGGATGGATGGATTCCACCTCTATCTCAAAATCCATGTATGCAATTTTCATAATTTTAATTATCTCATTTACATCTTCACATTTCTTTTTCTATCAATTATCCATCCATAATAATCATGAAGGGTATCTCCTTCTGTAAATCAGTTTACATCATTGTTGATTCCAACCTTTTTATTAATAAAAAATCCACTTCATTAATGGACCAAATCCTTTTACATCTCACCAATATTATTGTATTAAGGTTATTGTAAAGTATTTATATTACCAAAGTCCTTATTAATTATTATATATATATATATACATCAGGAAAATTTTTATTTCCATACTTAATTCGACGTGTATATTATAAAACTAATGTTGTTCTGGATGGTTGGAAAGTTGATCAATCCACCACATTATATTTCATTAAAATATAATTTTATATATATTAAAAATATCATAGTAAAATGAATTCATGAAATAGGTTTCTAAAATGGACTTCAAATCATGGTTTTGGTGAAATGATTTAAAAAATTATGCACATGAGAATACATATGTGCATAGTTGGATTGTGTATTAATAGACCTCATCCATTTATACCATTAGGGGGTTTACACATAGGTTATTAATCTCTTCCATAGGTATGATCATCAAGGGACTTGTTATAAATGCTGGGAAGTTCACTTTCTAGGGTGTTCATACACTCTCTAGATTTGATGCATATATCTAGAGACATGATGCACATGATTGTCTATGTCTAGTTGAGGGTGTTCTAGCTAGGATAAAATATTGTGATCCATAATGTGTCATTACTTTTTCACTGGGTTTTAAATATTTTGATCTAATGTTATGTGTAATACATCATATAGTTTTATTTCTTTGATGTATGTGATATTCATTGAAACTATTTTACATGGATTATTTTGAACTATAGAAAAGGGGGAGAAGTATATTAGCATTCTGTTGATATTTTTTTTAATTTTTCACCATTTCATTTATTATTTAATGTTGATCATGTTTGGATTGTTGTTGAGAAACTAGATTTGGAGCATCATGGTGTGGTCTTTATGAGCCTATTTCCTACCCCATGAACATCCTTATGTATGTGCATGGAAAGTGTTATGTATTTCGATGCAGGGAAATGAAATGTATCACAGTGAGGTAGTATGCTATATATTATCTATTTATAGGACGCTAGTGGTGAGATGACCGGTTTTTTACAATCCTATCACATAGAGTATATTTTTTAGTATATAGTTTTCTATTTTTTTGACTTGTAACATTGAGATTGTTAATCTAATTTATTGTGGCATAACGTCATATGATTCCTTTTACCTATGAAATATATTTCTATTTTTTTGTATTTTTCTATTTATTCCTATCATATATATATATATATATCATGTTTTGAGATTTATATTGGGTGAAATAATTTTATCCTATTTTTCTAATGCATGGTTTATTGTCGCCAACTCATGGGGATCCTAAACTCCATTCAGGTATGTGTTGGTTTTGTTCATGTATTGGTTTGTGAGGGAATTTAAGATAGATTTTTCATATTTTGTATCGAAGTATTTGTTACTTTTATGAGTTCTTATATTGGGACTTATGTATGACTAGAGATTGGATTTTAGTGGCTTTATAGGATGGTTGTTGTAATTCACTGGCCATGTCATGCCATGAAGATGTCTAACATACCATGGGATGTTGCGATTTGTGTCCCCTATACTGGGTTCTTGATTATAATGTCATTTTTTAATATTTTTTAAAGTTTAAACATAAATTTTCTACTGTAAAATATTATATTTTAGTTTGATATGTAACAGTTTGCATCTAGGTAATCTTCTATGGGTTTCTCAGGAGGCTGGAAAATATCCTCATCATGGGAATCCACCTCTAGATCAAGATCATACCAAGGTTACTATGTGTTATGTTTATGTTACCTAAAAAATATACTATAATCACATACAATAGTTTTTATGTTACAATAAACAGTTTAATGACAAAGGGATTGTTCATGGGAGTTTTTATGAGAGATTATACCATTATATAATTGTATAAATGAACTTTATGTGGAAGTTTAGTGGATGGAAAAGATCTATCATATCATTAAAATCATGTACATATATGAGGATTTCATGGTAAAGTGAAAATCTTTAGTCTTGATGGACACAATAAGATAATGATGGACTCAATGTACTAACCCATCATACATATGGTAATGTATTATAATCGTTTGAAGACTAACTTCATTGAGTAGTGATATCATAATTCACTGATGATTACAAAATATCTAGTGTTCCTCTACATGAAACATGTAGAGTGTTTTGTGTCAACATAAACAAATCAGCTTTTGGATCTACTAAATTTTCACCATAGGTAGTGAAGAATGATCAACATAAATCTAATAAGCTCCTACATGTTTTTCTACAGAGTATTCGATCAATGTTTTTAATGATAAATAATTTTACATAAGAGGAGATAATAGATTTGGAAATGATCGTAGAGATGGATATGGTAAGAATATTTGTTTATTTCTCCCCATATCATACCCCCATTCTTTTCATTAGTGGTTCATAATGGAGGAATCGAATGTGGAATGATAAACTCATGAGTGGGGGGGTGTGAAGACCCAGACCCCCTTGGTCCCTTCCTTTGCCAAAAATCTGGTTTCCTTGCGGGGTACCGATCGGTGAGACCGATCGGTGAGACCGATCGGTGACACCGGCCCTGCCAAGTTCTTCCAGTAATGTTCCTTTTTCGCGAATAGGGTTTTAAACCCTATTCTTCCTTGCTAAAAATATCTTGGAAATCCGAAACGCGCGCAAAGGTCTTAATTAAATGCTTCATTAATTCATGGGTCAGTTAAAACCACCCAGCGCCATTAATGATGAGTCAAGCCACGTGGTCAACTCACGACTCCCTCGTCTTCCGTGGTTTTGTGTTTTCATCTCAACCGTCCCCAGCCCTTATAAATTAAGGGTTAGGCCGTGGCTTCCCCCCTTCTTCGATCGTGGCTCTTCTGGTGCATCGGGACCGCCGCGTCGTTATCTGTAAAGTTCCGCGCCCCCGGCCTAAACGTCGATCATCCATCAACAAGTAGGGATTTTCTCTCGTCTCTCACTTTTGTGTATCATGCGGGGTGGGCGTTACTTTTGTTCCTATGGAATTGGTTGAACCAAACCCAAATGAAGATAATAAACGAAGTTCTAAAGGAAAAAGGGGAAGGGGTTGTGATCGTTGTTTATGCTTTATCTTGTGATCATCCCTTTTGTTGTACTGGTCTATGTTTTCTGAAAATTGAGGCCGTTGGTGGTCGTGTGTGTGCACTTGAATCCCCTCGTGATGTTTTAAATGGGTTGCTGAAATTGTGAACTCCTGCTGTGAAATTGGTTAATCACGTATACCCGGCTGAATAATTGAAAGCACCAGGATCAACCCTTCTGTGATAACTAACGGATAGAACACATGGAATTTTGAAATCATGCAGTGTGTTAAGTCGTTTAAATCTGGAAATCCCTGAATTGTGTTGGTAGTGGTTGTTGGTTGTTTTCCCTTCGGGCCGTTTGCTGGAAATGTGGGAGGGGATGGGATCCCCTGTTCTTTTATACTCTCGGTGGCTGTGTGAATTTTTGGGAGAGATCCTCTGTTGGCAGAACCGGGTGTGAGTGTTTTGGTTGATCTATGCTTTGACGTTTTCCTTGGTTATGCTTATGGTAGTTGCCCAGTAGTGCTTAAAATTAATTGAACATTTTGACTGAACGTGAAACAAGAATGGAAAAAAATGGTTTTGTGGGCAAGGGTCGTGAATTGTGACTCGGACGTTGTGGTATTGTGTTCTGTAGGTTGGCTAGGAAAACCTAAGTTTTGGGTGAGTGTGTGTTACCTATATCTATACTTGTAGCTTTGTGTTTCTTATTCGTGCCCCACCCAAGTAGAGCACTTAGTGCCGAACACCCCCATTTATGGGGGAAGGGTGTTTTTCCCAACACTATACTTAGTGGCTGGTTATTAGCTCCTTTTCTGCTCCCTTTCCCGGATAGCCCAAGTACCTTCGGGCAGGCTGTGATGGCCTGAAGTCCATTATTAGCCCAAGAATCATCGGGCAGGGTGTTGTGGTGGTTGGCCAGGTGTGTGCGGCAGGTGGTTTCCCAAGTGTCTTCAGGATGAGGCCCAGGTGTTTTCGGGCGTGGCAGTGGATCCTTTAGCCCAGGTGTCTTCGGGCGTAGCGGTGGTTGTTCTGGCCTAGGTGTTTGCAGGCATGGTTACTTGTGACAGTTGAGGCCCAGGTGTGTGCGGGCAGGATTTGGCAGTGGGACTGCGTGTGGTTGTGGCCCAGGTGTGTGCGGGCGGGATTTGGCAGTGGGACTGCGTGTGGTGGTGGCCCAGGTGTGTGCGGGCGGGTGTGGCAGTGGGACTGCGGTGAGAATGGCGGGATTGGTCCGATGCGTAGGATGTCTCAATAACCAGTGGGGAAGTGGCGCGGGGTACCCAAACATCGATGTGCTCTTATTATATATATTACTTGACTTGCGTTATTTGGGGAGTGAGCCTTGGTGAGGCCTGGGATGGATAGTTTGCCTTGTTAGTTGTTTGGTTCACTCTTTTCTCACGGGACTTTAGTACGTTCCCCCACTTGTGCACGAGAGTCTTGGTTTTCCCTACTGAGTGTACTTGTATGCTCACCCTACGTTTACTTTCAGGTTTCCAGGAGGACTACCAGGGCTGCGCGGGACCCTATTAGTCGGACGGTTGGAGTTGTCGCTGTTGTCGTACCTTTGTTTTCTTTTGGTATTGTACTTGAGAGCTTTCTTTTTCTTTTGCACTTTGTGGCTTTCACTTTTGAAACATGCATGTGGGAATGGTTTACTTTTGGCTTTACTTTCTTTCTATCTTGGTGTTGTTGGGTTTTCTCCTCCTTATCTTTCGATCCTATAAAATAAAAAGGTTAATGCCTTCCATTTGCGAGAATTTCCTATACCCTTGGTGCTAGTCGCCACTCCGGGACCTATTGAAGGCGGGTTTCGGGGGTCATTATCTCTCCTTCAACTTAAAGAAGGAAGGGCCTGGCAATCTGCTGACCCTTCCCTCCTTTTGGTGAAGGCGGGTCGTGACAGAATGGTATCAGAGGGAGGTTGAGAGATAGGACGGAGTCTGGAGTTAGGCACAGTAAGGATTTCATGGGACGGTAAGGCAACAGCGTTGGGTGACCTTGGTGCGTGAAATAGGCCAGGGAGGACCGGCTAGGACACGGGATTTTAGGGCCCCCCGTGATCCGATGCAAGGACTCTGGACCTACCGAACGACCAAGTGAAGCCACACTGATTGCAGGGTAGAGACCCTAGGGAAGGTACATGCATCATAAATGACTTGTGTTCTTGTGTTTCTGGGATGTCTTGGGAAATTAAGAATAAATTAAATCTTAATAAGTTTTGAGAACGGTTTTCTTTGCACTACTGGGCTTAGGCATTCCTTGTTTACCTTGCAGCTATGGCACCTGGAAGGCGACCACGTGTGGTACAGGCGATCGAGACTCCTGAGACTACCTTGGCCAATCAGCAGAGAGCTGATCGGGAGGAAGAGGACGACCGGTGGCAGAAGACTCTTCGAGCCTTTCAGCGACAGGCCCTCGAGAAATATGAGGGCAGCACCTCCGACATGAAGACGGAAGGCTGGCTGGAGGAGCTAGTCATAGCCTTCGGCCTGATCCGGGCCCCGACGGAGTACTGGGTTCCTCTGGCTGTTAGCCAGATGCGAGGAGCGTCACGTCAGTGGTGGATGCTTCACCTGGGGAGTAGGAAAGAGTCTGAGGTTGCTTGGGAAGAATTCGAGAAGGAGTTCCGGGCGGAGTTTCTCTCCTCGACAATGAAGGCGGAGAAGAGGCAGGAGCTACTCTCCCTCCAGCAGGGGAGCATGTCCGTGAGGGAACTTGGAATCAAGTTCAAGGACCTCCTGCGTTTTGCTCCAGACCTCTTTCCCGATGAGGAGTCTCGGGCAAGACGTTTGGAGGAGGCGCTCCGACCCTCCCTCCAGTATGCTGTTACTCCCTTTACCCTTCCGACATACTTAGAGGTTCAGAAGAAGGCCGAAGTGGTGGAAAGGATGCACACTTTAGGCGGACTGTCACGAGAAGGGATCCAGCTGGGACCATCGAAGGGGAAGGCCGTCAGCACCAGGCCCCCAGCATCGGGACCCTCCAGGTTCCGACCCGCAGGGAGCAGGCCGCAGCAGTTTCAGTTTCGATCCCCTGGCCCACGTTCTTTTCCTTCAGGCTCGGGACCACGGTGCTTCATCTGCGGGATCCCTGGACATCTTCGGAGTCAGTGCCCCGATCGGGTGCAGTACAGCGGTGGCAGTCATCCCCAGCATCCGCCACAGCAGCAGTTCCCAGCCAGACCCTTCCAGCAGCAGCAGCAGGGACAGCGAGCTCCCGCTCCTCCGCAGACAGACATAGGAGGGGGAGGCCGACCTCAGGGCGCTCCCCAGGGACCTCGACCAGGGCGTGGTCGGGGAGGTGGCCGACAGCCGAGGGGTAGGGGAGCTGGGCGTGGACAGTTACACGCCGCAGAAGCAACAGTTCCAGCAGGGCCAGAGGTTGTTCGAGGTACGATCAGTGTGTTTAGCACTCTTGCTTATGCTTTGTTCGATACCGGAGCTTCGCACTCCTTTATTGCACCTGGTCTAGCCCGCGCCTTGGGACTAGATGCCGAGAGACTTCCAGTGCCCCTGGTGTTGAGCACACCAGTTGGAGGTCAGACCGACTTGCTGTTCGTTTGTCGGGGATGTAGACTGATGTTGGGGCCGCATCGGTCGGTTAGGGATCTCCTTCTACTACAGATTCGGCCGTACGATGTCATCCTAGGCATCGACTGGCTATTTTCTGTGTGCGCCGTCATCGACTGTTTCCAAAGGAGGGTGGTGTTCTCCGGTTTGGACGGCCAGCGTGTTACTTTCACCGGCGAGCGGAGCTGTCCGAAGGGAAACAGGAGGGAGGAACCTCTCCTCTCCTTGTTGACCGAACTGACGATAGAATCAACAGATGCGGAAATGGTGGAAGTGCCAGAGATCGTTCGTGAATTTATGTACGTCTTTCCTGAGGAGGTGACGACTCTACCCCCTCGACGTGATATCGAGTTCGGGATAGACCTGCAGCCCGGCTCTCGACCAATCTCGATGGCTCCTTACCGGATGGCACCTTCGGAGCTACGGGAGTTGCAGATACAGATTGACGATCTGATGAAGAGGGGTTATGTTCGTCCAAGTGCATCACCGTGGGGTGCCCCAGTCTTGTTTGCGAAGAAGGCAGATGGTGGCCTCAGGTTATGCATTGATTACAGGAGGCTGAATCAGGTAACAATCAAGAACCGCTACCCTCTCCCAAGGATAGATGATCTTTTCGACCAGCTGAAGGGGGCAGGATGGTTCTCGAAGATCGACCTGCGATCCGGGTACCACCAGCTGAGGGTGAAGGATAGTGACGTCCCGAAGACGGCGTTCAGGTGCAGGTATGGGCACTTCGAGTTCGTGGTCATGCCCTTTGGTGTTACGAACGCCCCGGCTGTGTTCATGGGGCTTATGAACTCCATCTTTCGGGAGTACCTGGATCGGTTTGTGGTGGTGTTCATCGACGATATCCTGATCTATTCAAAGTCAGAAGAGGACCATGCAGAGCACCTGAGGACAGTTTTGGAGGTCCTACGACAGCACCAGCTCTATGGGAAGTTGTCAAAGTGCAAGTTCTGGGCGCGAGAAGTGCACTTCCTTGGACATGTAGTGTCTGATCAGGGAGTAGCAGTCGACCCATCAAAGGTTGAGGCAATTGTTTCTTGGGAAGCACCCAAGAATGTGGCGGAAGTTCGGAGTTTCCTCGGACTGGCAGGCTACTACCGGAGATTCGTACCCAACTTCTCCCGGGTAGCAGCCCCTTTGACGGCTTTGACCAAGAAGGACAAAGTTTTCATGTGGAGCGAGCAATGTGAGTCGTCCTTCAGCTACCTAAAAGAAAAACTGGTTAGTGCCCCAGTGTTGAGGTTTCCAGAAGAAGGGATGGCCTATGAGGTATTCTGTGATGCTTCAGGACAGGGCCTGGGGTGCGTATTGATGCAGCGACAAGGGGTGATCTCTTACGGGTCCAGGCAGCTACGCCCCCATGAGCGGAACTATGCCACCCATGACCTGGAGCTTGCAGCGGTGGTGTTCGCATTAAAGCTGTGGTGACATTACCTCTTTGGGGAGCGCTTTGTGGTCTTCACCGACCACAAAAGCTTGCGCTATATCTTCTCCCAGCGTGACTTGAACTTGCGACAGCGGAGGTGGGTCGAGTTTCTCCAGGACTACGACTTTGAGATCTCATACACTGAAGGTAAGGGAAACGTTGTGGCTGATGCCCTGAGCAGGAAGCCGCATCAGGAGGTGGTTCGGGAATCTGCCGATGCTTGGAAGGCAATGGGGGAGTTGGCTGCCTTGCACTTGGATGCAAGGATGGTCGGAGGACAGCCGACATCGGATGCTCTTTCATCGGAGGTTGTTTGTTCCAGAGGTGATGCGTGATGGAGTCCTTCATGAGTTCCATAGCTCAGCCTTGGCGGTACATCCGGGTGTTTCGAAAATGTACCAAGGCCTGAGGGGACA
Organism: Viscum album; assembly: GCA_963277665.1. Classification (NCBI taxonomy): domain Eukaryota; kingdom Viridiplantae; phylum Streptophyta; class Magnoliopsida; order Santalales; family Viscaceae; genus Viscum; species Viscum album. Next base: position 1,874,061,234 of record OY728142.1, on the reverse strand, counting down.
GTTTTGGTGGCCCGGGGTGAAACGGGCAGTGGCAGAGTTCGTGGCTAAATGCCTGGTGTGTCAGCAGGTGAAGGATGAGCACCGTGTTCCTGGTGGTCTGTTGCATCCTCTAGATGTTCCCGAGTGGAAGTGGGACGACGTCTCAATGGACTTCGTCACGGGACTACCCAGAGCTCAGGGCGGGCATGATGCTATCTGGGTAGTGGTGGATCGATTGACAAAATCTGCTCACTTCTTGGCTATCAAGGAGTCGGGACCCGTGAGTACCTTAGCACAGAGGTACGTGGATGAGGTGGTGCGTTTGCATGGAGTTCCGAAAACGATCGTCTCAGATCGGGACACTCGATTCACCTCACGAGTCTGGAAGGGGTTACAGCATGCTTTTGGCACCCAACTACGCCTTAGCACTGCTTTTCACCCTCAGACTGATGGGCAGACAGAGCGGACTATCCAGACTTTGGAGGACATGCTGCGAGCATGTGTTCTGGATTTCGGAGGATCATGGGTACGACACTTGCCTTTAGTAGAGTTTGCCTACAACAACAGTTTTCACTCTACTATCGGCATGGCTCCTTTTGAGGCTTTGTATGGAAGACCATGTCGTTCACCCTTATGCTGGGCAGAGGTTGGTGAGACTGGTACTCTTGGACCAGAAGTAGTGCAGAGCACCACGGAGAAAGTCCAGCTAGTGCGGGAGAGGATGAAAGCAGCTCAGGATCGGCAGAAATCTTATGCTGATCGTCGGAGGAGGCCCCTGAGGTTCGAGGTGGGAGATCATGTGTTTTTGAAGGTTTCCCCTCGACGGGGGCAGCGGAGGTTCGGAAAGGGGAGTAAGCTCTCCCCTAGGTTCATCGGACCTTTCGAGGTGCTGAGGCGAGTTGGCGAGGTAGCATATCAGCTGGCCCTACCACCGCAGATGGAGAGGGTCCATGACGTCTTCCATGTCTCCCAGCTTCGTCAGTACTTACATGATGACTCTCATGTCATAAACTGGGGAGAGCTAGACGTGGGAGGAGACGCGACCTTCGAGGAACAGCCAGTCAGAATTGAGGATCGCAAGGAGAAAGTGCTCCGTGGACGAACCGTCGGCCTGGTTCGTGTGTTGTGGAGACATGGCGGCCTCGAAGAGAGTACGTGGGAGAGGGAAGCACAGATGCGTGCCCAATACCCCGAGTTGTTCTGAGCTTTGAACCCTTGGTGCCTGTTGTGACAGAACGTATGACCTTTTTGGCTATGAAATGTTCTAGGTTCCTTTCCTCTGTTATGTGTGGGAAGCCCCGGTTGAAGGGAAGGGGAAACCCGACCCCTAATCAGGACGCATTAAGGTGGATGCGATTAAACCCGTGCGGGCGAGTCAGTGCCGCCCAAAGCGGATAATATCTTGACATGGGGGAGGGGAACTCCCCAAACCCACATGACCGGGCGGTTTGGCGTGGTATGATGCTTGGTTCTTGACAGGGAGTGTTTTCAATTAGCGGGGGTCCACTCCTAAGAGGTATCTTCGAAGATGGTTGTTCGGATCCTCTCTTTCCTTCTAGTTTGTTTTGATTCTCGGGGACGAGAATCGTTTAAGAGGTATCTGATGTGAAGACCCAGACCCCCTTGGTCCCTTCCTTTGCCAAAAATCCGGTTTCCTTGCGGGGTACCGATCGGTGAGACCGATCGGTGAGACCGGCCCTGCCAAGTTGTTCCAGTAATGTTCCTTTTTCGCGAATAGGGTTTTAAACCCTATTCTTCCTTGCTAAAAATATCTTGGAAATCCGAAACGTGCGCAAAGGTCTTAATTAAATGCTTCATTAATTCATGGGTCAGTTAAAACCACCCAGCGCCATTAATGATGAGTCAAGCCACGTGGTCAACTCACGACTCCCTCGTCTTCCGTGGTTTTGTGTTTTCATCTCAACCGTCCCCAGCCCTTATAAATTAAGGGTTAGGCCGTGGCTTCCCCCCTTCTTCGATCGTGGCTCTTCTGGTGCATCGGGACCGCCGCGTCGTTATCCGTAAAGTTCCGCGCCCCCGGCCTAAACGTCGATCATCCATCAACAAGTAGGGATTTTCTCTCGTCTCTCACTTTTGTGTATCATGCGGGGTGGGCGTTACTTTTGTTCCTATGGAATTGGTTGAACCAAACCCAAATGAAGATAATAAACGAAGTTCTAAAGGAAAAAGGGGAAGGGGTTGTGATCGTTGTTTATGCTTTATCTTGTGATCATCCCTTTTGTTGTACTGGTCTATGTTTTCTGAAAATTGAGGCCGTTGGTGGTCGTGTGTGTGCACTTGAATCCCCTCGTGATGTTTTAAATGGGTTGCTGAAATTGTGAACTCCTGCTGTGAAATTGGTTAATCACGTATACCCGGCTGAATAATTGAAAGCACCAGGATCAACCCTTCTGTGATAACTAACGGATAGAACACATGGAATTTTGAAATCATGGAGTGTGTTAAGTCGTTTAAATCTGGAAATCCCTGACTTGTGTTGGTAGTGGTTGTTGGTTGTTTTCCCTTCGGGCCGTTTGCTGGAAATGTGGGAGGGGATGGGATCCCCTGTTCTTTTATACTCTCGGTGGCTGTGTGAATTTTTGGGAGAGATCCTCTGTTGGCAGAACCGGGTGTGAGTGTTTTGGTTGATCTATGCTTTGACGTTTTCCTTGGTTATGCTTATGGTAGTTGCCCAGTAGTGCTTAAAATTAATTGAACATTTTGACTGAACGTGAAACAAGAATGGAAAAAAATGGTTTTGTGGGCAAGGGTCGTGAATTGTGACTCGGACGTTGTGGTATTGTGTTCTGTAGGTTGGCTAGGAAAACCTAAGTTTTGGGTGAGTGTTTGTTACCTATATCTATACTTGTAGCTTTGTGTTTCTTATTCGTGCCCCACCCAAGTAGAGCACTTAGTGCCGAACACCCCCATTTATGGGGGAAGGGTGTTTTTCCCAACACTATACTTAGTGGCTGGTTATTAGCTCCTTTTCTGCTCCCTTTCCCGGATAGCCCAAGTACCTTCGGGCAGGCTGTGATGGCCTGAAGTCCATTATTAGCCCAAGAATCATCGGGCAGGGTGTTGTGGTGGTTGGCCAGGTGTGTGCGGCAGGTGGTTTCCCAAGTGTCTTCGGGATGAGGCCCAGGTGTTTTCGGGCGTGGCAGTGGATCCTTTAGCCCAGGTGTCTTCGGGCGTAGCGGTGGTTGTTCTGGCCTAGGTGTTTGCAGGCATGGTTACTTGTGACAGTTGAGGCCCAGGTGTGTGCGGGCGGGATTTGGCAGTGGGACTGCGTGTGGTTGTGGCCCAGGTGTGTGCGGGCGGGATTTGGCAGTGGGACTGCGTGTGGTGGTGGCCCAGGTGTGTGCGGGCGGGTGTGGCAGTGGGACTGCGGTGAGAATGGCGGGATTGGTCCGATGCGTAGGATGTCTCAATAACCAGTGGGGAAGTGGCGCGGGGTACCCAAACATCGATGTGCTCTTATTATATATATTACTTGACTTGCGTTATTTGGGGAGTGAGCCTTGGTGAGGCCTGGGATGGATAGTTTGCCTTGTTAGTTGTTTGGTTCACTCTTTTCTCACGGGACTTTAGTACGTTCCCCCACTTGTGCACGAGAGTCTTGGTTTTCCCTACTGAGTGTACTTGTATGCTCACCCTACGTTTACTTTCAGGTTTCCAGGAGGACTACCAGGGCTGCGCGGGACCCTATTAGTCGGACGGTTGGAGTTGTCGCTGTTGTCGTACCTTTGTTTTCTTTTGGTATTGTACTTGAGAGCTTTCTTTTTCTTTTGCACTTTATGGCTTTCACTTTTGAAACATGCATGTGGGAATGGTTTACTTTTGGCTTTACTTTCTTTCTATCTTGGTGTTTTTGGGTTTTCTCCTCCTTATCTTTCGATCCTATAAAATAAAAAGGGTAATGCCTTCCATTTGCGAGAATTTCCTATACCCTTGGTGCTAGTCGCCACTCCGGGACCTATTGAAGGCGGGTTTCGGGGGTCATTATCTCTCCTTCAACTTAAAGAAGGAAGGGCCTGGCAATCTGCTGACCCTTCCCTCCTTTTGGTGAAGGCGGGTCGTGACAGGGGGGGGGGTCCCGATTGAGGGACCCCTCTATACCTTGTGTGACGTTTAGTAGTGTTCCAATGACTTTATATCTGTGTAGAAATGTTGGGAACTCCCAACATTCTTTTTCCACACCAATATATATGTGTAACCATTGTGATATTTATTGAAATATTTAATGTATATATCAAGGTATTTCATTGCCTATTTATGGTCAAGGACAATAAAAAAGACTACTATAGTTAGGTCATATTCATCCAAGAATGTAGGGATCCGACCACATTCCTTAGGATTGAAGAACCTATATGTAGATGATTCATTTTTATGAAAGGTATATGTGATTCAATAAAATATGATAGGTACCATCTTTAATTCGTATTTAGTAGTGAATTATTTATTTGATACAAGTCACACCATAACATTTATATTTTCTTATTTTGCGGAAAATCATAAACATACAATGGAAATCATGTCATTATTATGTTAGTGCATTAACATGTAAGGAGGAATGATTATGAGATTTTGTGTCCTGGTATTCTATAGATAGCCGAAGTTGAGTATGTATAGGATTTTATAATTATTTATGTTTTGATTTTAGAGATAATCACATGGATGGATTGTGTTGGTTGGAGTGGTTTACTCAAGAGGGGGGTGAATTGAGTACCAATAAAAATTTCTGTATTTAAAAACACTGTCTTAAATACCCCCAAAATAAAATAATAAATTAAACTGTAGTGAATTTATATTAAAGTAGTGGTTCTGTTAGATTCTCAAGGGATTGATTAATTCCCAGTTAATCAACACAGGAGTGTGTGATTATCTTTTGAAACTAACTTACTAATCTACACTTAACATAAACACTTGCTAATTTAATTATCAAAGTAACTTTAAAAACAGTATTAGTTTTACAGTGATTAGCAGCGGAATAAAACATTGAAAGAGATAGCACAACAATGTAACCAAGAGGTTCAGTCTCAAGCCGAGACTTAGTCCTCTCAAAAGTTTATATAAAAATGATCCACACCCTGGATCGGGGTTCAACAGTTTACAACTGTCCAGGTCCAAGACCTCTACCACTGTTCTTCGTGGGAAACAGTACAACAGCAACCAGCTGTCCAGGTCACACACGACCTCTACCACTGTTATTCGTGGGAAAGAAAGAATGAAAGAGTTTGGTAAGGATTTACAAATCCTTCAGTTTGAGTACAGGAGACAGTGTATGTGTTAGATACAGCAGATAACACACACTGCACGAAATGAATGATAATAAATCACAGAACAAGAGATGTAGAATTTAGAAGTGGTTCTGGTGATTTCAGTGTAGCTCTGGACTCCTTTGGATTCGATCAGAAGTGAGTCTGAGTCCTCTTCTCGTTTCTGTTTGAGAAACAGAGTGTCGTATGCTCCAGGTTCACAGACAGAGAAAATGTAGTAGTTGAAGTTCTTCAGTGTTCTTCTTGTATGCACAGAACACTTCTCAAGTATGCTTGATTGTCTATGAGCTTCTCTGTGTTCTTGATGGAACTGGTTTTTCTCTTCTTGTGTTTCTGGTATATTTCATCCACCACGCACTTCTCTAGTTCGCTTCTACTTTGGGCAGCGTAGTCTTCTCATATTTATCTCCCAACAGGGGACATAAAAGATTTCCTTTCTACAGGTACGAGGTACAAGTTCCTGACATCCGACAACCTTTATCATATATTTGACAAATCATTAAAATGTACATGATATAACCGTTAGATAGATTAAATATAGGAAATAAAGAAATTCAAACAGTGAGTCGAGTGATCGGTAGGTAATCAACATCGGTAGCTTGGACATCGGTAGCTCAATGTCATTAGTTGCTTTGACTATATCGGTGGGTCTATGTGTCGGTTGGTACATGATTGTATCAGTGACTGTGTTTATCGGTAGCTCCATGCGTCGGTAGCTCCATGCGTCGGTAGCTCTATGCGTCGGTAGCTCCATGCTTGTATCGGTAGTTGTGAGTCTGTCAGTAGATTCGTCCATCGGTGACTCTTATTCCATCGGTAGCTATTTATACTTACATCGGTAGCTCTATATTTGTATCGGTAGCTGTCTGTAAGTCAGTAGCTTACATTTATAAGCACATTGGTAGCTCTGTGTTAAGTATATCGGTAGCTGTCTGTCGGTAGACTAAGTCTATCGGTAGACTGGTTACCGGTAGCTCTTTATCAGTAGCTATAGGCAGATTACTTATCTGTTTTATGCAGAACACATCCGATTGTGTTAGAATTAATTTATAACTTGTATGAACATGGATAAAATAGGATTAACATATTCCAAAGACTATTTTACAAATTATTATTGGTTTGATCACAGATTTGAAAGAATTAAAGTATAGATCAATGATACTTAACAATATCATAGAGAATGAAAACATAATTGGGATTTTCAACACATATGAATACATGATTGAGATTATCAAAACAGGTGAGGTCAACAATCTCCCCCTTTTTGATAATCACAATTTATGATATGGGCATTTAACATAGTGAAAATATAATGGTAAAGAGTATAATATTGAGTTCAATTTTCTTATTGAAAACAACATCAGAGATAATAGAAATAGTATGATATAGACATAAGTTATCAGAGGTAACAATCATAAGGTACTAAATAGACATAAGGTATCAGAGGTAAAATTGAAAAGAAGGGTAATTTTTCTCCATTGAAAATATTTCTCATTCTCTCATTTTGTTCTCCCCCGCTTGTTGTTCTCCCCCTTATTATTCTCCCCCTTTGTGATAATCAAAAAGTGGGAAAGCATATATAGGAGACAAATAAAACATGAGAAGTAAAAGGAGTTCTTCTGTATTAGAGCAGTTAGAAAGTACAAAAACAGAATACAAAGGAATTCCTATCAAAAATCCTGGCCACTGGATCAATCCTCATCTTCCACGTGAGAGTTTCCTTTGGGATCAGAAGAAGGTTCGGGTGGTGAGGATTTAGGTGATGGTTTTGGAATGCCAGAAAAGATCAAAGGAGGCTGGGCCACTGACACAGAGTCAGGCCTGTAGGTTGAAGATCTTTGGGTGATCATTGGTCTGAGGCTTCGAATAGCTTGAGCAGGAGTCAGCTGGAATGTGGAAGCAGCTGAGGCAGAAGCAGGCAAAGCAGGAGGTATGATGACTGGTCTGGCATCAACATGCAAGAAGGGTAGCAGCAGATTTCTAAAATCCATAATAATTCATCCTCCTCTTTCCATAGCAGAGATGAAATCATCTTTGTTATCCATGAATTTCTCTAAGGAAGGAGTCAATTCTCGTAGCTTGCTCACTTGTTCTCTAAAAGCTTGAGTTACTGGGGGTAGCTTCATGTTTTCCAACATCAGCTTGAAGTGGTGTTCGAGTTGATGCTTGGTGAAAATTCTGGTGAAGTAGTAGTCCACTTTTCTCTTTATGGCTTCCTGAGAGGCAGAGGCTTCTCTCATATAATCTTGAACAATCTTCATTATTTCTCTGGCAGAATCTCTTGTAGAAAGCACCACTCGGCTCAACTCTGATGAGTCCACAGAGCCACTGGTTGAAATAGAACTAATCTCCTCCTTCAACATTGCTCAAACTTGATTCAGATCAACTAAAAGTTTGGATGTGAGAGGGCCAAGAGAGAAGGAAACAGTTTATTTGAAACTCTTAGACAAACCACTGATTAGGCTTTGAACTTGAGAGTCTTGTAATTGAACATGATCCTTCACTGAGGTTTTGAAACTTTCAAACACCGAGATAAACTGGCTTACTACACTCTTCACATAAGCTAGGTCCTTGTCAGCTTGAGACTTGGAGCTCATATAAGAATCCAAAGCAGCAACTGTTGTCTTGAGAGCTTCAAGATATGCTTCGATTCTAGAAGACTGAGTCTGGCACTCTTTCACTTCTTCCATAAGCTCAGACACAAAAGAAGATAAATTACAAGCCAGAGATAGCTCGAAGGATCTCTCTAAAATTTTCATTTCTTCATAAATGCTTTGCTTCATCTCAACAACTGATGTACTGAATGATTCTTTCAGCTCATTCTTCATGGATTCAAGATCAGATTTAGAGAAAAAATCATTTATGACAACTGCAGCAGATTCTCTTGCTGAGGCCAAACTAACTACAGAATCTGTCACTATTGAATTAATTGAGGATGCAAGGGAGGTTTCCATTAACTTCACTTCTTCAACAAAACTGGTTTTGAGGTCCTCTTTCAGCTTATTCAGATCATGAAATCTGACCACATCATCTGGCAACAACTCAGAAGCAAGATCATAATTGGTCTTCGGTCTATTCACAGACATCTCATTATCTGAATCCGGATAATCCAATCCACAGACTATAAACCCTGGGTCTTCTACCCAGTCTCCAAGCTCAACAGCTACTATAACATTTCCAAGAACAGATTGATGCTCCCCCTCAATGGGTGCATTCCCATGTATCACAACAGCATTCAGTGCTGGATTCACTTCATCAGAATCTTCTACTACAAGTTCCACCGGTGCAGCATCTAGAAGATCTTCTGATACAGGTACAGCTTCTTCTGTATCTCTTTCTACTTCAGCAGTCAGCATAGCTGAGCTTCCAATCAAAGGACTCATACTTAAACTACCAGAAGCAGTTGATTCAGATACATTCTCCTTTTCCTCTTCTTCTTGGTGAGGTACAGACTGGTCTTCCTCATAAGTAGACAAAATTTCCTCTACCTTTCCTTTCCTAGAATAAACCAATTCTACAATAGGACTTGGGGGCAAGTCTGGATCTCCTCCAACATCCATAGGAGTTTCTTCTTCTTCTTCTTCTGTTTCATCACTATAAACAGGTTCCTCTTCATCAGGTCTCAGATTCGGATCTCTCATATCCTTTGGTCTTGAGGGATGATCCACAGGATTAAACCTATCATATATCTTCTGATCATCACTCACCCATTCTCCCTTCCATGGGTTCCAGTTAATTTTCATGTACTTAAAAACAGTCGAGGTGATGCAGAAATTGTTCTTGACTACAACTGTCTCATCCGGAGACTCAGCTATTCCTTTCACTTTTATCATTACTGAAATCAGCTTGGCAAAGAATAAAGCATTAGTCTTTGACTTTGGTCTAATCATGTCTTCCATTTGAAGCATTAACAATCTGCACAGATTGATTTTTACACCATGTCTTAGCAAATGAAGAAGATAGATATCTTGATATCTCAGATTTGCAAAATCTCCTCGCCTTGGTATCAACACATGTAGAACAAACTTTAAAAGCAGTCGATTTCCTCCATCCATTTCAGCAGCAACCACTTGCCTTTGATTCCAATTACCAGTCAGTTCTTTTAAGGCGGTTTCATAATCAAATATGTCACTGCTAGGTGGCATTGCTCTTGATACATACCCAGAGACACCTTCATGTGGTACTTTTAAATACTCAGCCCACTCTTCTGAAGAAAAAGACATCTCTTTTCCATTTAAAAAAGAGCTTACCCGATTCTCATTTTCAGACTTCTCGAAGGTTACAAACTCGTAGAACTGTTTTACCAACTTCGGGTAGTATGGGCCATTGTTATTCGAGAAACAATCCACCCATTTCTGGTCCTCCAGAATCTTGAGTACTAATGATTTGCTAGGCAGTAGCCATTCCACGCACAGTTCCTTCTCGATTACTATGTCTCTATTCTGCAAGTGAGGATTCACTGGTCGCCTTCCCGATCTAGTTCTGACTTCACTAACACTGGATTTATGCTGTGTCTTCTGCTTCTTAGCATTTGGTTCCACACATTCATCTCTGACGATAGGAAGCTTAGTTTTTGCCATCGCGGGTTTAGGGTTCTTGGTCGATTTGGGAGCTAAGGTTCGAAGGTGAGAGATTTTGAGCTCGGTGAGGTAAGAGGTGGCTTAGACTTAGTTTTATCATTTAGGAATTCCAAATAAACGACTAAAATAGAGTAAGATAAAATAAAATAAAACGATTCATATTCTTGGCGGCAGACAGATGTTTTAGAAAACATTGCATCGGTGTGAGCTAATCATCGGTGAGAAAAACAAATCGGTGAGAATTGTACATCGGTGAGAATTTTACGTCGGTGAGAATTTTCACATCATTGAGAATTTTCACACCGGTTGTGATTAAACATTCCCAATTTGTGTCTTATGTAACTTAGCCTATCCGAACTTAAAGGTTTAGTGAAAATATCAGCCAATTGATGTTCGGTGCCAATAAATTCAAGAGAAATATCACCTTTTTGATAGTGATCTCTTAGGAAATGGTGTCTTACATCTATGTGTTTGGTTCTAGAGTGAGATACAATATTCTTAGAGATGTTTATTGCACTGGTGTTATCACATTTGATTGAAATATGTTTAAAAACATATCCATAGTCCAGAAGAGTGTGTTTCATCCACAGAATTTGTGCACAGCAACTACCAGCAGCTATATATTCTGCTTCGGCAGTAGATAATGCAACTGAGTTCTGTTTCTTACTACACCAAGAAACTAAAGATTTTCCAAGCAAATGACATGTTCCTGATGTGATTTTTCTATCTAACTTACAACCAGCAAAGTCAGCATCTGAATAACTCATTAAGTCAAAGGATTGTCCTTTTGGGTAAAACAAACCTAAGTTAACCGTGTGTTTGAGATATTTAAAAATTCTTTTAACAGCAAGCAAATGAGATTCTTTTGGATTAGCTTGAAATCTAGCACACATACACACACTAAACATAATATCAGATCGACTAGCATTAAGATAAAGTAAACTACCAATCATACCTCTGTAATTTGTTTGATCAACTGGTTTCCCAGTTTCATCTGCATCCAATTTACAGGTAGTACTCATAGGAGTTTCACTTTCCTTGATACTATCCAGACCAAAACGTTTTAAAAGATCCTTTGTATATTTAATTTGATTCAAAATAATACCATTTTCATTTTGAAATACTTGAAATCCAAGAAAGTACTTAAGCTCTCCCATTAAGCTCATTTCAAATTCATTTTGCATACTTTTTGAAAAATCAGTACATAAAGAGTGTTTAGAAGATCCAAAAATAATATCATCAACAGATATTTGTACAACAAAAACATCTTTAGAAATTCTTTTAATGAAAAGAATTGGATCAACAATCCCTTTAGTAAAACCATTTGAGATAAGGAAATTGCTAAGTCTATCATACCAAGCTCTTGGAGCTTGTTTTAAACCATACAAAGCTTTAGAAAGTTTAAAAACTTGATTTGGAAAATGGGGGTTAGTAAATCCAGGTGGTTGTTCTACAAACACATCTTCAATTATAAAACCATTTAGAAATGCACTTTTCACATCCATTTGATATAACTTGAAATCCAGATGTGCATCATATGCAAGTAAGATCCTAATGGCTTCTAGTCTAGCTACAGGTGCAAAAGTTTCCTCATGGTCTATACCTTCTTCTTGACTATATCCTTGTGCAACTAGTCTAGCTTTGTTTCTAACTATATTTCCAGATTCATCTACTTTATTTCTAAAAACCCATTTTGTGCCTATTGTCAAAGTGTCCTTAGGTCTGTCAACTAATTCCCAGACTTTGTTTCTTTCAAACTGATTTAATTCTTCCTGCATAGCCATTACCCAGAATTCATCATTGATAGCATCATTGATATTTTTAGGTTCTAGCTGTGAAAGAAAAGCTTGATGTTCAACCTGGTTTCTTAGAGAAGCTATAGTTTGTGTTCCTCTATCAAGATTACCAACAACAGCTTCTAAAGGATGATTCTTTAGAATCCTCGTTGATCTGGTAAAGGTTGGACTAGAAATTTCAGGTTCATCTATAGGTTCGGGTTCAACAGAAGCAGATTCTGGAGAAATTATAGAATTGGATGCTTTTATAACAGGTTCTTTAGATTTATCATTAAGGTCCAGAATAGACAAATCTTCTTCAAGATTCTCAAGAGAAGTTTTAGGCTCATGTGGATCAGTTTCATCGAATTTGATGTGAACAGATTCTTCCACACATTTAGTTTTCTTATTGAATACTCTATAGAATTTACTTGAAATAGAGTAACCCAGAAAAATTCCTTCATCACTTTTGGAAGCAAACTTATCCAGATTATCTTTAGTAGTCAGAATAAATACTTTGCAACCAAAAACTTTAAAGTAATTAACCTTAGGCTTTCTATTGTTCCACAATTCATAAGGGGTTTTCTTAAGAACAGGTCTAATTAAGACTCTATTAATGACATAGCAAGTTGTATTTACAGCTTCAACCCAAAAATAAATAGGCAGATCATATTCATTGAGCATGGTTCTAGCAATTTCTTGAAGGGTTCAGTTTCTTCTTTCTACTACACCATTCTGTTGGGGTGTTCTAGGGGCAGAAAAGTTATGAGTATAGCCATTGTGTGAGCAATAAGATTCAAAATCTTGATTTTCAAACTCACGACCATGATCACTCCTCAAAGTTTTAATCTTAAGTCCACTAAGGTTCTCTACAGATTTAGAGTATTTAACAAAAGAAGAACAAGCTTCACTTTTGTGAGCTAGAAAATATACCCAAGTATATCTAGAAAAATTATCTACAAGAACATAAACATAGTGCTTCCCATTTAAACTAGAAACTCTTGATGGTCCAAACAAATCCATGGGAACCAATTCAAGTGGTTGAGAAGTCGAAACTTCTTTCTTTGATTTAAAAGAAACTTTGTGTTGTTTTCCCTTTTGACAGAGGTTACACACTCTATCATTTGGGAATTCTAATTTAGGTAGGTCTCTAACTAGGTTTTTTCTAGAGAGTTTTCTAAGTGATTGAGTGTTGCAATGTCCCAATCTTCTGTGCCATAGCCAAGATTCTTTATGAAAAGCATTCAAACAAGTAATATTCTGCTTAGCTAAAGAATTCAGATTAACAGCATAAACATTTTCATTTCTTAAGGCAGAAAATACCAAAACATTCATAGAATTAAAAACTTTGTAGGAATCATTTTCAAATTTAACATGAAAACCATCATCACATAACTGAGAAATACTTAATAAATTGAATTTAAGGCCATCAACAAATAAAACTTTAGAAATCAAAATTGAATCAGTGTTACCAATCTTGCCTAGGCCGATGATTTTTCCTTTTGAATTATCACCAAAGGTGACAAAGCCTCCATCAACTTTTATTAAACTCTTGAAACAAGAATAATCTCCAGTCATGTGCCTTGAGCACCCACTGTCTAAATACCATATCTTCTTGTGACAGCTCTTTAAGCAGGTCTCCTACAAAACAGATTTAGATGGGAGATGATTTTCGTACCCAGATTTTCTTGGGTCCAGACAGGTTAGCCAATAACACTTTAGGTACCCATATTTGTCTAATGGGTCTCATATAATTTGTATAATTGACATGCTTTGAAAGATAAACTTTATTAGATCCATATCTATGTATATAACTGGTTGAAGCATATGAAGTTCCATAATTACCTTCATTCTGTCCAGATTTAGAAATGAATCTAGTTTTGGCAATTTTCCTTTGTCCAGGTTGGTATCCTATACCAGTAGTATATTTAGGTTCTATTTGATTTCCTATCATCTGTGTTAGTGTATTTTTTCCATTGGTGAACTTCTCTAAGTCTTTCTTAAGTTTCTCATTAGATAGTTTCAGTTCAATGTTTTCTTTTAGCAGTTGATCATTTTTCTCTTTTTCAATAGTGAGTTCGGTTTTAACTGTAGTGGTGAGAGCATGCTGTTTCTTTAATGACTTGTATTTATCCTTAAGCTCATTACAGGTTTCTTCCAGTATATCACAGTACTAAAACAATTCATTTTTAGACATTGTTCCAGAATCAGAATCAGATTCTGCATTATCTCCAGAGTAATAATAATTTAAAGCAGGAGTTTCAGCAGTTACCTAAGAAGTGTTTGTCATAAAACACATGTTGGCTCGATTCCTTTCAGAGTCTGAAGATTCAGCTTCACATTTGCTGTCTTCTGAAGCACTCCAAGTAGCCTTCATGGATTTCTTAAACTTATTGTCCTTATATTCATATTTCTTTTTATACTTCAACTTTGGACAATCGGCTTTAATGTGTCCTTTTCTCTTGCACTCATAGCAGACAACATCATCTGATTTGTCATTCTTCTTCCAATCCTTTTTCTATTTACCTTGGTGATCATACTTACCCTTATAATTTATTTTTCTGAAGAACTTCTTTTTCCTATAAAATTTCTTAAATCTTCTAGCAATGTGATCCATCTCAGCATCACTGTCAGAATCACTTTCACTATCTTCACAGCTTGAACTTTCAACTACAGCTTGAAGCTTTTCTTTGTCCTTATTCTTTGAAGTTGAAGATTTGAAAGAGACAGACTTTCTTGGAGGTTCATTTTCTTCCTCTTTATTCACTTTAAGCTCTTCTTCATACATCATTAGCTTGCCAATTAGTTCCTTGACAGGTAGAGCTGCAATGTCACATGATTCTCTGATTGAGACAGATGTGCCTCTCCATCTATCAGGCAGACATCTCAAAATTCTCATAATTTGTTCCTTCGATGAGACATCCTTTCCCAGCGAGATCATTGTATTGAAAATTTCATTGAACCTGAGATACATGTCAGAAATGGGTTCGTCAGGCTTCATTTTAAAATTATCATACTTGATAGTATAAGTGTTCAATCTCATTTCTTTAACATTCGTTGTTCCTTCATGAGAAACAGCTAAGGTATCCCAAATTTCAAAAGCAGTTTTACAAGCAGAAATTCTATTAAACTCTTCATCTCCTAGAGCACAGTACAAGGCATTCATAGCTTTACAGTTGTTATTGTAAGCAGTCTTTATAGGTTCATCCCAAGTAGATCTAGCAGTAGTGGGAATTTTGTATTCTGATTCAATAGCAGTCCAAATATCAAAACCTATGCTTTCTAGATGAATTTTCATTTTCAGTTTCCACTGAGCATAATTAGTTCCATTGAATAAAGGTGGCCGGTTAGTAGCAGCACCCTCAAGTCTATTGTCCATGATGAGAAAATTTTAAAGAGATAAAAATTTAGATATAACAGAAATTTTAAGAACTTTAAAATACAACTAAAATCACAGTTCAAAAGCAGATTACGGTTAGAAAGTATTTTCAATCCTTTGATACCAAGTGTTGGTCGGAGTGGTTTACTCAAGAGGGGGGTGAATTGAGTACCAATTAAAATTTCTGTATTTAAAAACACTGTCTTAAAGACCCCCAAAATAAAATAATAAATTAAACTGTAGTGAATTTATATTAAAGTAGTGGTTCTGTTAGATTCTCAAGGGATTGATTAATTCCCAGTTAATCAACACAGGAGTGTGTGATTATCTTTTGAAACTAACTTTCTAATCTACACTTAACATAAACACTTGCTAATTTAATTATCAAAGTAACTTTAAAAACAATATTAGTTTTAAAGTGATTAGCAGCGGAATAAAACTTTGAAAGAGATAGCAAAACAATGTAACCAAGAGGTTAAGTCTCAAGCCGAGACTTAGTCCTCTCAAAAGTTTATATAAAAATGATCCACACCCTGGATCGGGGTTCAACAGTTTACAACTGTCCAGGTCCAAGACCTCTACCACTGTTCTTCGTGGGAAACAGTACAACAGCAACCAGCTGTCCAGGTCACACACGACCTCTACCATTGTTATTCGTGGGAAAGAAAGAATGAAAGAGTTTGGTAAGGATTTACAAATCCTTCAGTTTGAGTACAGGAGACAGTGTATGTGTTAGATACAACAGATAACACACACTACTCGAAATGAATGATAATAAATCACAGAACAAGAGATGTAGAATTTAGAAGTGGTTCTGGTGATTTCAGTGTAGCTCTGGACTCCTTTGGATTCGATCATAAGTGAGTCTGAGTCCTCTTCTCGTTTCTGTTTGAGAAACAGAGTGTCGTATGCTCCAGGTTCACAGACAGTGAAAATGTAGTAGTTGAAGTTCTTCAGTGTTCTTCTTGTATGCACAGAACACTTCTCGAGTATGCTTGATTGTCTATGAGCTTCTCTGTGTTCTTGATGGAACTGGTTTTTCTCTTCTTGTGTTTCTGGTATATTTCATCCACCACGCACTTCTCTAGTTCGCTTCTACTTTGGGCAGCGTAGTCTTCTCGTATTTATCTCCCAACAGGGGACAGAAAAGATTTCCTTTCTGCAGGTACGAGGTACGGGTTCCTGAAATCCGACAACCTTTATCAGATATTTGACAAATCATTAAAATGTACATGATATGACCGTTAGATAGATTAAATATAGGAAATAAAGAAATTCAAACAGTGAGTCGAGTGATCGGTAGGTAATCAGCATCGGTAGCTTGGACATCGGTAGCTCACTGTCATTAGTTGCTTTGACTCTATCGGTGGCTCTATGCGTCAGTTGGTACATGCTTGTATCGGTGACTTTGTTTATCGGTAGCTCCATGCATCGGTAGCTCCATGCATCGGTAGCTCTATGCGTCGGTAGCTCTATGCGTCGGTAGCTCCATGCTTGTATCGGTAGCTGTGAGTCTGTCAGTAGCTTCGTCCATCGGTGACTCTTATTCCATCGGTAGCTATTTATACTTACACCGGTAGCTCTATATTTGTATCGGTAGCTGTCTGTAAGTCAGTAGCTTACATTTATAAGCACATCGGTAGCTCTGTGTTAAGTATATCGGTAGCTGTCTGTCGGTAGACTAAGTCTATCGGTAGACTGGTTACCGGTAGCTCTTTATCAGTAGCTATAGGCAGATTACTTATCTGTTTTATGCAGAACACATCCGATTGTGTTAGAATTAATTTATAACTTGTATGAACATGGATAAAAGAGGATTAACATATTCCAAAGACTATTTTACAAATTATTATTGGTTTGATCACAGATTTGAAAGAATTAAAGTATAGATCAATGATACTTAACAATATCATAGAGAATGAAAACATAATTGGGATTTTCAACACATATGAATACATGATTGAGATTATCAAAACAGGTGTGGTCAACAGATTGGATTATATCTCATCATGATTATTTTTCTAGTTAACATCGTCATGTATTGCTTCATGTAGTTGATGTGATATTTCAAGTGTTTCAGGGATAGTGGGAATTGTTTTCTAGTCATTTTGGACATTTCTTCCTAGATCTTAAGTCTTTTTTTCTTTTAATTTTTTACCTTGATTCTGTTTTATAATTTTTTTTCTACTCACTATTCATTGGGGTTTTATTTACAATTTACATGTTTATTTTTCCAATCCTCGACCAGAGAGGGATAGAGATTTTAAGATTGATATTGTACAAGATACACACCCATTATCAATATGATTTTATTATATGTCACTAGAAGAGTTGGATATGAACAATATTTAGTTGGATGATATGAATGAAATTATTTCCTTCTCCCTTGTATATAACTATTGGTAGTTCATGCTCTCTATTAAATGATGGAAGATGGTTTCCTCTTATTATGTGTTGACTATAAAATGTTGAAGTAGGTAACTATTAAGAATAAGTGTTTTATACCCCATGTGGATTATTTTTTGAGAAGTTAATGTTGGTGATTTGGTTTTTGAATATCAATCACCGATCATGATATCATATTCTATGATTTTTGGAGCATTATTTCCCAAATAAAACATTGAAGAAAATTTATGCACATTATCAATATCAATTCAAGACATTCATTTTTACTAAAATTCCATTAGTTTTTATATAATTTATTAATCATATATTCCATTTTTATAACGTCACTTTTTTGTAGTTTTCTTGATTGATATTTTCATTTATTCAATATTTGAGCCTGAGAGGAACAACGTTTCCTTTTCTTCAAGAAATCATGAGAAGTCACCATTTGTATGGAAGGATATAAAAATGTAAATTAAGGATCCACAATGTTTTGTTCCTAGGAATAATGATTTAGGGGCACGATTAATTATACGCTCCTGAAATTTTTATGTTATTATTCTCATTGGAAGTTCCACCAAATGTCTTAGAGATTTTAATATTCGATGGCATTTTTGATATTATCGATAGTTCACTAGAGATTTCATGGTGATGGAATAACATATGAATTCTCTTACTATCAAATTATATAAATTAAAATGAAATGAAATGTTCTAGTCTTCATTGAAGAATTGAAATGACTTCAAAAATTTTCTATTATTTTGATCTTACATGAACCCAGAAAAAGGTATGTTTTCTTAAATGAGGGTTATAGTGTTTTCTTGGGTTGTGTGATTATGCAGTAGGATTATGTGGTCAATTACATCTCCTGAATTCTTCAATCACATGAGTATAATTACCCCACAGATTATTTAGAGCATAATGTTTTATGAGTTATCTTAAATGTTTATGAAAATATATTTTTAGGAGTGGTTAACAATATTTTTTCTCCATACCAATCTAAGATATATCTTTTCATAAAATTACTAATTTCTCAAATAGAGGAGTTTTAGGTAATAACATCATATGTTTGAATTCAATATCTTATACACCCTAGGGAATTGGAATGTTGTTGTAGATACACTATGTATTAAGGTACCATTTCTGGTTGTTCTGGTATCTAAACAAGAGTGGAAATTTATTTAGAATCTTCAATAAGATCGAAATGGATTCTCTAGAGGAAATAAAAAATCTATCTCTAACCAAATTTTGTAATAGTAATATGTAACTGTGCTAATTTTGAATGATCAATAGCATATGTGTAATTCAATGAAATTTGATAGCCCTTATATGGTGGGGAGACTATTTCTAGTTTTTTCATTATGTTCAAATGATA
This sequence comes from Viscum album, assembly GCA_963277665.1. NCBI lineage: Eukaryota > Viridiplantae > Streptophyta > Magnoliopsida > Santalales > Viscaceae > Viscum > Viscum album. Next base: position 1,874,042,482 of record OY728142.1, on the reverse strand, counting down.
TTACCCATTTTGGAAAATGGTTTTTTATCCCATCATCTATGAGGAGAACAATTTTGTTTTATTTTAAAATTTATATCATGGTCATTAATCTTGAAAATATAATGATGAATTATGAAATGAGATTTATATTTTGTTGATGGGTATAAAAAATGACATTGTTGATTATGGATCCTATTTTTTCACCCCTAAACAAATAATTTTAATTACTATGATGTCATCTCGGTTATTTCAAACTCTTCCAGTGGAATATTGGAAATGGGACGTGGTTTCTATAGGCATTGTTGTGGGATTACCATAGAGTCTTCTATGTAAGAATAAAATATAGGGGTTTACTAATCAATTGATAATGTCACCTAACAACATTCTGACTAAGGACCAAACTAATGTTGTTTTCATGTTTATCTTGTATATACAAGACATTTCAAGGATATAACATGTTACATATACCATGGTTTAGAATGTGATCCTAGGTTTACTTCACATTTCTACAGAGTCTCTATAAGGTGTTGGAGAATCTAATCATGTTTAGTAAAACATAAAATCCATAGAAAAAATGGATAGATGGATCATATAATTAATATCCCATATGATGTTATCTATAACAATATATTGAATTTTTCTGGATCACAGGATATCAATATGATATTGGAATAGTTTTATTATAATATTATTTAACATGAATCAATTAGAATGGATCCCTTCAATGATATGTATGGTTTCTAAATATAGTAACATATTTATTTAGAATAGGTTGGTGTGGAAAATATTATTTTATCAATTCCCATTCTGGAGACTTCAGCAAGGATATATAGTACTTATCGGTGTTTATATAAAGGTCATGGGTGGTTGAAATTGTATGGGGATCTTTGATGTCATTAATTAGTGTTTTCAATTTGAAACTATTTTTTATTTAATGCTTTTCCTATGTTGGGTTACGAGTTTCCTAGAAAAATATGGAATTTTTTCTCTAATATATATAAGATTTTTTTTGTTCATCAAGTGAATTTTGGACGTTTATTATCACTTGGTATTTCCAATTCAATTTCATTTATTCATGATATTTCAGTATATATAATCTCTAAATGATCCATCGTGATCCCTATCATGTTTTTAGTGGGCATGAAATTAAGTTAGATCCACACGTTTTTGTTTTTGAGAAACTAGTTGAGATCATTGAATCAATAGTGAGAATCTATTATGCCTAGTCGATTCTGTTAGTCATATTATTATAAATGAATTAATATGTATATCATAGGACATTGGTTCATGGGGGAATCGTCGCCTCAAATATTTTCATACACAATTCTTTTATATGATTTCTGAGGTATGGAATTTCTCATAGAGGGGAGTTTATATCTTATTGATACATTCATTTAGGTATTACACATATATTATTTCATGTACCTCTTTATTTGGGGTCTTTTTGGGAATCTCTATGATGGATAATGTTTTATAGGAAAAATGTAATAATTTTCATGATGTATAATTTATGGAATTGATGGATTCTTTGTATAAAAGGGAAAATGAATAACATGATTGAATGTGGCATCTGAGATGATCTATTCACTTTTTCTAATTTTTTTCCAGAATCTAATGTGGAAATATTTCACATAAATAAAGTGTTATATGATGTGAAACCTTATTTGGTATAACTCTATGATCTAGTTCAGATAATATAAATTAAACACTCTGTGAAACTATTTAACATCTCTTAAAGGTATATCATATTTATTTTTAATCTGAGGTGGAATAATTTTTATATTATCTTAAATGTAATTAAATTCATGTCATGAATGGTTATCACATCATACATGTTTTATGTTAAATGGTATTATCCATGATAAAAACCATAATTTATTTTTAATAAGAGTTCAGGGTCCTATCTCAAATCTTTTGATCTCCACTTCAACAAGAACATTTTTCTTCAGTGATTGATAATTATTCTGGTTTTCCTGCATCTGGTGAGGTATGGTATATTTCATAATCATTAATGTTGGATCTGGTATACACACCAATTCTCTAATTTTTTAGATACATTTTTCTTATGGTGTTGATTATCATGATCCTTCCAAGATCTTTATCTAAAGTTCCTCTTTTGGTTGAATTTTGGGTTTGTTTTTGTTAAACATGTGAGTTTATTGATGTGTGTATTATTTTGAATTCTCCACCAACCATATATATTAATAATTTAAAACATATATGTAAATATTGATTCTATAAAGTATTTTTTCCACTAATTCTTATTTGTCTGTGGATCCTGTTGCGGGTATGTGTGGCCAGAGTTTAAGGACAATTTTTATTTCTATATTAGTTGGTATAAAAAGTATTAAGGGGTAGGATTCAAAAAAATGGTGATAAGGAATGTAAAAAGAGTAAAATGCAGAAAAATACTTAAAAATCAAAATATTATTAAATATTTTAATAAGGTAAATAAATTAGTTTATCATATATGATATGAAAAACATGTTATCACTATTATTCTGTTAAATATTATTAAATTGATTAATAATATTTAAATATATCATATTAATGGAAACTATGATTTTACATTTCACTCACATTGAAAAATAAAATATTTATATATAGATATATATTTAATGGTGTGAATTGATAATAGAAATATAAATGAATGATATTGGATTGATCTCTTACAAATGTCCATCTTGGAGTATTATAGGTTATTGAGAAATGTTATGAATTATGTGAGTATGATTGTGGAATAAAGATACAAAATATTATCATGAGGTAAAACAAATATGATACATTGTGTGTTCTTCATGACGTACTCTATATACCACTTCTAGATCCAAATATATTTCTACAATATAATAGCAGTTTATGAGTCACATTTGAGGATAGAGAGATACATATAATTAGATCCATAATTTATTAAAACCCTACTTATTTAGGTCTACATATTAAAATTTATAATATATGGGTGGTTATTTATGTTTTTGATCATATCATCAGTTAGAATATAACTACGATTATATTTGTCATCTCGTATGATGAGTATGACATATAGGACCACGATTAACATTGTCTTCGAGAGTTTTCAGTCACATGTAGATAGTATATATCTAATTAGATAAGGGAATTGTTATGTTCTTATCCATAATGATGAATGGAATATGTTTTATTCCTTAGATGGGTATACAGATAAATTTTAAAGAACAAAAGGGTTGGATATATTGGGTTGACAAGATCCATTTCCCATGGTTACTCTATAATAATGAGAAAATGAAAATTTTGAAATTCATGTTTTTATATTATTTATAATGGATGGAATTGGTATAAATATATGTGTGGTTAACATATTACTTGAATGATGCCATAAATGGTTGGTAATCATTGAAAAATTTCTAGATTCTTATATTTATTAATAATAATGATCTATATAATATTATTTTTTATCAACTCTATAATTTCATTTTGAGTCACACTTCATGTTTATCTAAATAGGGATTTAATTCGACCCATATATGTACTCTAAAAGAGTTTTAGTGTTAATAAAAAAATATTTTTGATATGTTTTCAAATGGTATTAATTACCATGTGAAATAATGTGATGTTAATTATGGATTTAAAAATGTGATTTGGAAGATATCAAAAATGTTTTTTCAGTGAACTTTGACACTTTATTGTTTATTATATAAATAAAAGTGAATTTTAAAAACATCTGATATAAATTAATGAAATTTGTAGAATTATTGTTATATATTCTCTAAAGAAATTTATATGTGTAATATATATATATATTATTTATTTTAGAAAATTTATCATTTAATTACATAATAGGTTATATAAATATAAATTATACTAATTACACTGTAAGTTTGGTTGGATGACCGATCAATCCTCCACACCATATATCATTAAAAGTTAAATTTTATATGATTAAGCATGTGGAAGGGAAATTAACTCTTGTGTATGATGGATTTACTTGATAAGTAAATAATTCATGTATTATAAATACATGAATTAATGTATAAAACACCCATGAGAATCCACATACACTAAATAAACCCTACTAACATATTATGGAGTTGTTAGTGTAGATTATGATCACCGATTTTTGATGAAACATATTAACATGTTTTTTTGTTTATTATGATACATTTAATTGGTGGAAGTAATATGCCATGGACAATTTATAAATATCATTTGAACATTACATGATTCATATAATCAAATGGAAATATAATTTGGTGTGAAAAAATCATTCTCTACATTGGGGATCTTCATCAAACCCATCATTTGCAGATAAACATAGATTAATGTGTCCCTTTAGTGTAATGTATTATCATTTAAAATAGTTATTCATTTTTTATCAAATGATTCAATTATATTTTAGGTGAGAACCATAGAAAATGGTTTTACAAAAATCCACTCAATCCCATAAATGTTATTAGATTCTATGAAACATAATAGATCAATCACTTTAGTATATTATTTATTATTAATATTGAATCTCATGGATTCTACTAACATCACCTAGAATGTCCATTGACTATATTAATATTCTTATATCAATTATATATATGCATAGATATGATCCACATTTTATTTGGATCCATTTAGATGTCTATTAGTCTACAAATTTCTCTTTCACTAAATATCAACCTCAATGAGAGATCCACTATGTTCCCCCATGGGGTCAATAATGTTGGATTTGGTATCCTATTTCCAACTATTTTTATGTTTTATTTCATATATATATATATGTATGGAAATAATTTAATATTAAATATCTAATTACATATTTATCATAGTTTTATGTGATATTAATTAAATAATGTACTAGAAAATATGTCACATTAAATGTTAATAGTAGTCCCCTCTATAATGAATACCTTAAAATGTTTCAGTGATATTCAAAAAATGTGTTGTATATTTTAATAGAATTCATTGATGGGGAATAAAATATATTATCTATCAGGTATTAATACTCATAAAAAGAACATACTTCATCTCAAGCAATTAAAACTCCATGTTATCCTATATTGGATATTTGGATAATGGACCAACATTAATTTTATAAACATATTAATGTGTCATTTGATTTTCCAAAATAAGAGGGTTCTTAAGGATCCTGAGAAAAGAAGATTATTTTTAAAGTTTGGGAGTGAAGCATAATTTATTATTAAATAAAAGGCCTCTTTTAACTGGGTATAGGGGGACCCATTACACAACCTGAATACCCAATGGGCATTTATCCCATTACATAGCTCGTAGGACTAATTTTTTGGCCCAAATCCCATTCTGTGAATAGTAATTATACAGTACACACTTTCTCTTGTAACCGTCGGTACTACAGTGACTTGTTGCTGCTACAGTGCCCTATCACAGTTGTAGTGCCTGTTGTTTCTATAGTGTCGCCGCTGGTACAATATGCTACAATACTGATACAATACCTATGCCCAATGGGTTTCAACCCCCATTTTTCATGTAGGATTACAAGGTGCATACCACTATGCCAAACTCCAACTATAGAAATTCAGATTATTATTAATGCATATCATGAGTCACATTGTTTATGTATTTATATCAACCACGAAAAGATAATTCAAAGTGAATTTTGGTATGTTGGTGTGTAATAGATTATATGATAATAATTAATTTGGTGAGGACATATTTTCCACATCCATATATATATATCATTTAATATACCAACACATTGATAGGAATGTATGCATCAAAATAAATTCACTGTCTATTGTATTTTAGAAATGTTTAATCATGTGAATAATAGAAATATATGTAAATAATATATTTTAAAGACACATGTGTGAATTATTCATGATGAGATATCAAGAAAAATTGATTTTATTACAACCTCAGGATTTCAGCGAGGTTTTTTTGTTCAGATATATGGTCATCCAATATAGGTTCATTGACATATTTCTAGAAAATTATCATGAATATTACGAAAGTCCGCATAATGACATCGAGGATTACACCTATCCGGTCTTGCATTACCAGATTCCATTTTTATGAATTAATTATTTCTTATATAATTCAAGTGAAATATATATTATTCTTCAGAACAAGGGTTAATATTTTTCAAGAATTATTTAATGACTAAAACTTTTTAGTAAATTTTTTTCAGATGTTTATAATTTAATTTTGTTGATATATAATATTATTTTACCAGTTGTTATTTTCATCATAAAAATGGTAATTTATTTATTAAATAACTAATTTATTTATTTATATGAATATTAAAATACATATAATTTGGTTTCCTATCAATTGAATATTTATTTATTTATAATGGAAATAAAAATTTTATATTACTATTTATACAGTTATTCAATAAATGATGAGTTGGAAGAGATTACCACTGTTAGATATAGTGCTAAATATAAATTTTGTAGACTGTAAAATATTCTTTATCATTATGAATGTTATAAAATTCAATAGAATAAAATAGTATTATTATTTTAATATAAGACATGGGGTATCAATTTTTTTATTTAATTATTAAGGGTAATTGTGCATGTAATAAAATATTAAACCCTAGAAAATGATGTATAAATTGAATGTTTCAAATTTAATATGAGGTTAATATTAATATACAATGCATCCACCTTAGTATCCTCATATTCTAATTATCCTACAAATAATGAGAAGAACAATAGACATTATATCATTCCAAAGGGAATATGAAGAAATCAAAAGGGTGTAAAAAATAAAATGAATCAGTAGATATAGAAACCGATGATTCATAGTCATTGTTTAGAGATTCAGGAATGTGGGTCACCTGTATATGGGGTTCTAAATTGGGCCCTAACTACACAATGATTCCATAACAATTATTTGAAAATTTTAATTATCTTCATCAATAAAATATCTAAAAAAGTACAATTCTTTATTCATATATGCTGAAATTAATTAGAAACTGATGAAAAATAAATGTTGTATGTCTAACAATAACAAACCATGTATGATTCTAGATTACATGGAATAATAAAATATAATTTTTTACTCCATTAAATCTCATAATCTAGAGTTTTGTGTGTCATTATGTTTATAATACATGTCATTCATTAGGATTTATATTATATTAAGTTTAAAATTAATTCCATGTAATATTATAGAGTATAAACATTGCATGGTTATTTCCTAAAAATTATTCATCTCATGTTAAATCATATAGCTAATGTAATTTAAAATTTTCCCATCAGTCATTAAATATATATTACACTCTATGGAATTAATTGGAATTTCATGTAGGGAATACGCCCAATGAGTATATTGTAAATAATAAGAGCCATACTATGTATTTTAGACATGTGATTATTCTGTTTCATCCAAGTACAAAGTTGTTTACAATTTTAATATTTATAAAATAAAATACATTATTTAAATTAAAATCATAGATGATGGATATCACTTAAAAAATTTTATGTAATAAGATAAAATTAATTTAATATGTAAAAAATAACATTAACTATATTAATTTATGAAGTTTTTATCTTATCAAATAATGAACTCAGAAGAATTTTTTCTAGTTTCAAATAATGTATTGTCATTTCATAAGAATAATTGTAAATGATACATGACCATACCTATGTATGTGATAATTTTATTTAGTTTCATTTATTGAGCGTTATTTCAATTATTTATTATTAAATTAAATTTTATGGCAATTGAGATATCCATACATCATTTATTATACATGAAATTCATGTATGTGGTTTCATTATGTAATCACCATTAACCTATACTTTCTCTCCCCTAAACTATAAGTGAATAATATAAAATACTCAATAAAATTATTAAATGAATATTCCTGGTGTCATATCATTGAATAAATGATGATGATTTTGTTTTAGATAATTTTTTATTAAATCTACATGCGTGATATATATTTTCATAGGTGAGATTATCCAATTGATGTCATGATTGGCATAACTATATCCCATATAAATGTTTATGTTGATTTTTTTCTCTGCTCAATAAATCATCCATTAGATACGGTTATGGTCCATTAATTCATTATTTTATTTTATTTTATATATGAATTCATTATTTTATTAATTCAATATTAATATAATATAAATAATTGTTCTAATAAAAAAGAATAAATTATTATAATTTTATTTAGAATTTATATTTAATTGGTACATTTTTAATCACATATTTTAAATCCATATAACATTAACAATATATATAAAATAAAAAATATGAATATCTATAAATAATAAAAAAATACCTCTTATTAATATTACTTTATTAGTGATTAAATTATCTTAATTCAAAAAAACCATAGATAATGTATGGTTTCATGCCCTGATCGGTGACACTTGTATTTATTGATGATTCTAGATATAATAATGGGTAAAATTTTAAAAAATTGTATTGAACATAATTGACATAGTCTATTCAATCATTATTTGGGGGATATTTTTGAACAAATTTATGTTGGTATAATAGGATTAGGATGTAAACATGACATTGAAAGTAGTGGGAAGCATATTGTTAGAATATATATCTATATAGTGATCCATTTTATCATTTTTATTTCCATATTATAGATCATGAGGGAAATAAGAATAACTATAACGTGAATTCCTATATTGATGAGAGAATCCCAATTTAGTGGTGACATTCATTGTGAAATGATAAAAAAGTGGGAGTCTATAAGATATTTATATTATTATTATTATGTATCACTTAAAATTAAATCAAGATATGTACAAATTATCAGTGATATTTTTAGAGAATAATTTCTTATTAATCATATAAAATATAATTATGATCAATTACATGGAATGTAAATATCATAACTAGTACTAACATCTATGAATGGTTAAACCACTAATGGGTTAGGTTTCCCCATGTATAAAAATACTATATTCTAGAACCTCTATTACATAATCTCCCTACATAGTGGAAAGTGATGATGAGTATTGAATCTATTATAATCACATGAGTTATAATGTTTATGTTCAATGTTTGATATATTACTCAATTTCTAATAATCTATTGAAATAACATGAAAATATGGATTCTTATATCATTATAAATTATCTCCACCAACTATATCAGAAGAGAGAAATACATGAAAATATTTCAATCTCAAAATATATCCATACGATAATTATAAGATATTGTGTTTCAGATTGGCCTCATGTAGCTAATCTAAATGACTAAATTTAGAGACTATAGGTTTCATGGGTTATTCTTCTTGAAGACCATCGTAATGGTATCATTATTTCTAAATCCCTTAGATATAATCTAGTTTTATTTTAAATGTCAATATGAATATACATAGTTATGTTTTCCCATATTTTTTCACTATATGTTTTCATGTTTTTTGAATATGATATATAAAACCATTTTATCCCTAATGTGAAAAAATTAAAATGCATGGTGAAGAGATCCAAGGGTACATCAATGACTATATGTTCTTAGTAAGGAATTTATAAGAAGATGTTGATCAAGAGTGAAGAAAGGGAACATGAAACTATCTATTTTACATGAGGAAAGAAAAATCACTAGAAGAACTAATATACGATAACTCTGTAGAAAAGGGAATCATAAGGTGCATACGTTTTTAGGTGAATTCTATTTTTTTATTGCAATTGGTTATTATATATATCAGGTGGTTCTCACTTATGTTTTCAATTATAAAAACCATGTAAATTATAGAATCTTTTAGAAGGATAGGTAGATCTATAGGGATAAAATATATAGACTTACATTTATTTCTATTGGGGAATACCAACTCACATTGGACAGTCGAATGATAATGTTTTGGAATGTTTTATATTATTTGGACTCGTTCTCAGAAAAATATTATTTCCATCACAATATATGATTCACAAGGAATTAATTTCTTATTTAGAATTAAATTGAAATGAATTTATAATTATCAAATTACTTCTTGTAAGGAATATTTAAATAATTGAATGTATGTGTTGGAATCCACCACAAAATTTCAAAAAATTTGTATTTTTCTTAATTCACATAACTTATACCAAACCCAACAATGGAAACACAAGGTAGTTTATGTAAAAGGTAAATCACACACCAGAATAAATAAAGTTTGAGATATGTATTCATATGAAATAAAGCATCATGGGGCATGACATGATTATTTGTTATAAAAAATCAAATACTCTCTAATTAGTGGAAAATTGGAAGTCACCATAGTTCATCTCGAGTTGATTAATACTGATGTGTATGGACTATTTCAAGTAGAAGACATGGATGGGTTATTAGAAATCAAAAATTATACTAATCATTTTTTAAGATATATATGATTTCAATATTGGGAATATGAAAAATTATTTTGAAAGAATAAGGGAATATATGAAAAAGGTTGATAATAAACATAGTAATAAGATAACTAAATCTGCCTCACATCATGGTGGAGAATATCATATCAATGAAATCATTGATTATTAATGATATTTTGTGATTTTATCCCTATATAAACCTATATATATATATAAATGGAATAGTTTATGTGAATGGATGAACCCCTGTATATTATACATAGTGAGATCAATAACGATTCATGGTATTATTTAATTATCCATTATGGGATATTCATTCTTAATAGAGGAATCCATAAAATAAAAAGATCCATATAATGTAAAAAATAATATTCTACATCATCTTTTGTGTGGAAATAAAACCATGTTGTAAAATTTTAGAGGGTGAGGGTTTGAATAATATTTTACAGTTATTACTAAAATCAATATTTGACATCGAGGAAATATGTGTATCCTTATAGAGTGTCGTAGGAACAATGAATGATATTATCCATTCAATCCATAAAAAATAATTTTTTCTTTTTTAAATATCCAACATTTATTTAAAGGGATTATATTTTCAATTGATATATTTTATTAAATATAAAAATCAACGAAGTTCGTGATCATTATACACAAGATTTTTCCTTAGAAAATATTCATATGGACCCCATGAAAGATGATGGTCTATATGAATATATACATTGTATGATTATAAGAGAGAATATCATAAAATAATGATGGTTTCATAGTCAGCAATGATGGTTACTTGTTATATGTTGGTAAAAATGACCATGTAACCATAAAAAATGAAGAATGTGCCATATAGGGTTCAAAATTCCACGATGATATTATTATATAATCAATTTCATTTATCAGAATTTAGTGTCGATTTTTATACTTCCCACTAATAAATTTAAATTCCAATTTGTTATAATTGTTAATTCATGATGTTTTTGGACATGGATGGACATGTTATTAACTATAATGAATATCATGTTCTGATAGAGTTCAAATTTTGTCAAGGAATAGACTATAATGAAAACATTTAAATATTTTATTACTAAATTAAATAAGAATTCTAAAAGTAATATAAACATACCACGACTATGATATTTGATATATGTATTAGAATACAACATTCCATATCAAGAACAATAAAAAGTATGTCTGTATGACACTACCAAGGGTTTTTTTACTCCAACAGATATAATTAATTATATCAGGTTTTAATGAATCATTTTTGCATTAATGAAGGAGTATTGGGAAAATAATTTTTTTAATAACTTATAATTTAATTATTATTAATACAAAACTAAATTTTGCCTAATATTTAAAATTAGTTTAGTTGGGTTTCATTTTTTCATATATATTTATGTCGATGTTATATTACTCATTAGATCTAAAATGTGAGTCTTATAGACTGTTAAATAATAGTTTAATACACGAATAAAATTGAAGTACTTTGGGAAATCATCATATATTATTTGTTCAAGATCCACCATGATAGATCCCTGAGGAAGATTGGTCTATAGAAAGGATTATACAATGAAAAGATACATAATATACTTAGTATAAGAAATTACATGTTGTCATTTTTATCCTGTATAATATGGAATTTATCATTTTAGGAAATTATGTCGTCAAACACATGAGGAAATATAGAGGAATGAAAAGTCTCAATATTTTTTAGAAAGTAGGTAAATCATGTAGTTATGATATGCATATGGATATATGAATCGTCTTTATTATGTAAAGTATGATGATATGAAAATGACCCATGTGGACTTTAATGGATTTAATTCAATACAATAAAATGTTATCGATGATGCACTATTTATATATTTAGGGAATATATATAAATGATGATGTAGATATTAGGGAATATATAAATTCTATTTTAAAATTGATCAAGATATATTTATATTTATATAATTATACATCTTCATTTTTATTTCATTTTATTAGTGGTGAAAGAGAATAATGAAATGTGTTGTTATTGAATCTAAAGAAAGAAATATAATATTAAATATTTTGGGGATGTAATATATTTAGATTGAATTTGTAAATTTTTCAACAATCAGTATTTGGTTCATTATATTAAATAACCTACCACATTCTATTGTCATAATACTATGGTTGTGGCTCCCGAAAAGATATTAAATCCATATTAGTGGAAAATTAACATTCATTGAAAATATTATCACCTTTGATATTATTTTCGGAGATTTGATATAACTATGAGTAATTTTTTATGGAAGAATATATGTATACCCTATAACTAATTTCATAATTTAACAAAAATTATGTCAACATGTTAGACAAAATAGACTCAATGTGATTGGAAATTGGATATAGTCCATGTGTGCATTAATCAGAGTTTGTATCCAAGAACTTTTTAAAATTTATATTTCATATATATTAATATTTATATTAATATTTAATATATTATTTAACATTGATTGTTGTTACTCATGTATAAATATAATAATTACAAAAAACTATTATCTCATTAAAATAGAATAATAGTTAATTTTTTTATTGAGATCCTTCCAATATTAATTAGATGTTGTTAAAAAAATTATACGTTCAGATACCAATCTATGACAGGGAATGTAGTATGTTGAAAAACATTTGTCATTAATCTTATGTAGATGAGATTTCAGCTCATGAAGTTCACATATGGTAAAATTCATTTTGGGAGATTACAATAACTAAACTGGATATATGAAATTCCCATATTTATGTTTCATTGGATTTTCCATTATGTGAACATGTATAATTATCTATAAAAAAATAATAATATTAGTTCATAAATTTACTAGCACACTTTGACGAATTATTGTAATTCATGAAGATATAGTTCACGGTGAAGTTGGGTACATTGGAGGTGTCATTAATTATTTTTCAATAATTAATAAGTATTGTAAGTGTTTGTTCCTTATATATTTAAATAATTTAATTTCTGGTCCCATTAATAGTAATGGAATAATAATCATATAATTCATGGGCTCAGTGATGTTTACATTTTCATTATATATAATAAATTAATGGTATATCAATCAATATTTTTATGGAATATGTGTGAAAATAAAATGATGAGATATAGAGAAAAAGGTATTAAATTACCGAATGATTGTTCAGATGTTTTTTTTTCATTGTGACATATCATCTTCTTCACACAATAAACTGAACCATTTCAAGATTGTAATAATTTTATTTTTGAAATACCAATATATTCTAATAAGGAATAGTTATAGAAGGTCACCTAGGAATTAATTTATTTGATATCTATTAATTATTATTTAGATTTAACCATTACAATACATATTATTCACTAGAGTGTAATTCACTAATTTCCAAAATAACCAATGTCCATACATATATTTAACAATTTTGGATAATCCAATTTTAATACATGTGGGGGACCATTGATGGTCCAAAGTCCATGATTATTATTTATCCCAATATATGAACTTGAAGGCCTTAGTGATTGTAAATCACTAGTGGAGATCCACCTAGTACATATGTAGAATTTTTTTATCAAACACACAAACATGTAATGGTTCCCAAAATGAATTTTCCTGTGTAGCGAAGCATGATGCCTAATATAGATTGTAGAGTCCGTACCCTATCATTAAACAAATATTTTTTTATAATCTTTGAATATAATGATTATTTTTTCATTGAATGAATAAAAACTAATAAATATAATTTTCTGCTATTTATTAAATATTGAAAATATTGATAGGACTCATATTGTGGCTTGTGATATGTAATAAATAACAATATTTTAAAGAAAATATTTATTGTTGTGACAATTAGTAAACATTGTAGAATAACCAAATATTACTTTTTATCACATGGAATGTGGTATCATATAGTTTTAATAAAATTTAAATGTTTTTTATATAATAAATAAAATTATAAACCCTAAAAAATTCCAATAAATATATTGATATTGAATTCGGTTATAGGTTAATAATTTTTCACAGATTATTCCATTAAAATCTTTATAATCCCCTAAAACACTAAATAACAAGATGAACAATAGAGATTCCTTCATAAATAATAGAATATTTAGAAATCAAAGTTCAATTATGGTAGGTGAATAATCATCCACCCAAGAATCATGTAATTCATCAGTGTTTTTCAGAGATAAATGGAGCACATTTGGATCACCAATACATTTGATCTACATTATATCCTCACTGCAAAATTTTTCTACACCAATATGGTTATAAATACAACCATTATATATATGATATATCTAATTACATTGGTATTCATTCCTCTAATACAAATGAATTTTTTATAAAATGAACGTGAACTTATATACTCCTATATCCAATTAAAATAATAATCATTGTTAATTGGTAAATTTTCATTGGTCATATTATTTTAATCTTGTAAAATACTCAAATAGTTCACCAAATATTACAAAATACATGTTTTGTGTCCTTCCAAATTGAATTTTTTGTTCTTGTATCAAAAAGACTACAACTTCAGGTTCAAAACATTTTCCTATTCATGATATTCATTCTAAAAATTATCCATCTAGGAAACATCATTATATAATTTTTGGTATGTTTCATTTTTCTCTAGATAGTATTTGATATCATTTTGTATGATTCTCAAAATAATGTTTATATAAAATTTATTTCTTGATGAACATTCTATTTGTGAGTTCTTTATGGGAGAGAGAATATAAAAAAATTAAAAAAAAAATATGTTTCACTTTTATCATCATTAAATATTATTTTTCACATTGCTGCAATGTGTCCAGCTTTACCACTCTAGAAAAAACCAATTTTTAACTTTCCTTTGAATCTACCCTTTCTATTATTTAATTTTTTTCCCTGAAGATATATATTCTCATCATCTATATCCTCTATGAATTTTTATAGATTATAGTGTTATTAAATATCCATATATTATAATTAAATCTCTATACATGCATTGGTTGATATCTCTTTTTTCTAACATGTATATTTTAATCAATCAAATATCTTAATATTTTTTAGAGTGAGTTTGGATATAGACCGCCCTTCTAGATATGGGACATTTTTATTCTACATTGGTGGATAAAGTCAAAATATTTTATTTACAATATCTAAATCCTTTATTTATCCCATAAGAAATCGAATATATCAAAAAAAATTATTTTTTGTTGAATAATCAATCAATATTATATTATTAAATAATTTTAAAATCATTAAATTTAAAATGGTGGACATGAGACCAAGACTCCACCTTATTGGCATGATTATTTATATTGACACTTTTTCCCTCCAATCCATGCTACCTATGAAATAATTTATATTCATATATATCTAATCCAACAAAGCTCTTGATATAGAATTTTATGGATTAGAAACATCATCACTCATTTTTTTCAATCAAACAACATAGACTCCAATATTGGATCACTAAAATCCATCCCATGTCAATTAGTATAAATAACATCTATTATATGATATAAATAACTTAACAATCATAATATTAACTGATATATGATTTTTTACATTTAATTATTATATCAATGTCATAATTTACAAAATTCTTCATATCAATGATTTTTAGATTATATATTTAATATATTAGACCTATTTTATGATTACAGTTGTTAAACTATATGATTCCTTAATTGGTGAGAGATGGATACAGCTAAAAACTATTTCTTTCTATTTAATGGATCTTTTAACACAATAGTTGGAACTCATTAAAACAGTATAAGGTAATGAACATTCACCAAAAAAGAAATAAAATGGAACAATGGAAAGCCACTAAGGGATAACCCAATAAATATATAACAATAGTGAGTTAGCTCAGTCAAATTAAACTATTAATTACTATATATTGATGACTAATACATTTTATCAACAATCAAACTGTGTTTGGAGCACTATCGTTGTAATGAGTTCAAGGATTCTGCACCACCTCCCTAAAAAAAATTGATTGAATTTATAATTGCAAACATTTTTGGTTGATGTATTCCACAGTTCACTGACATGAATATCACATCCATTTTTCAAATAGTGTGTAAGTTAATTTCATTATGATTTGATAAATTTTATTCTAAAATAAATTAAATGTTCTCAATAAAATATCATTATGTTATCTTAATGAAAAAACCCAACTAAAAACTTCTTTACAAATTCCCTACATTAGACCTATTACACAACATACCCCATTTTTGGAATTAATACTCTATAAAGAAGACCATATACACAACTACATGGAGAATTTTATAATGTGATATACCTTATTCATCTGTACACCCAGTGGATGAGATAAACAACCCAAAAAACCATGTACTACACTATTTGGACTCTCCCATAGGCTACCACCATGACAAATATTCTATCATAGAAGATAAAATAAAATTCATATAGATTATATACTCCGAAAACATTCAAAATCTTTGTTTGATTCTTTAAATCCTCAATATTTATTAAAAAATACATTTTTACTTTTCCTTTTACTGGAACAAAATATATATGTCATCCAATGTTTTATAAGAAGATCATTACATTTATTTTTCTCTTCATCAAAATTACTGATCAACCAATTGAAAAAATTCGTATTTTTATTCCAAAAAATTCTTCCACCTTGATAAATACCCAACCAATTAAATACGTACTTTTCATTATTGTAATTTAAAATCACTTATAATTTTAGTGCATACATCTCATGCATGTCACATAGTTTAAATTGCAGTAACTAAATAAACAACATAAGTGCACGAAATACCTCATTACCCTAATGATGTTATCACATTGATATCTAACTATAGTACATTATGGAAACAATTATTATTTTTTGAGATCACATAACGACAAAAAAAAAATTCAATTGAATATCACTATTAGATAAAAAAATTATTTATATATAAATATTTAATATAATTTAATACTAATGAAACACATAATATATTTTTATATTTAAAAATATATTAACATTATTGAATAAATAGTTACATAAGAATTCAATTTATTATAATGAGGAAAAATTGAAAATAAGACAAAAAAATAGGAAAATTTGGAGGTTGATTCCCAATTATAATCGCACTTTAAAAAAACACTATCGAAAAAATTTGATTATTTATAATGAAAAATAAATATTTGGATTGAATATATACATGTATAAATTTTATCTCTAATATAAGTTAATGATGAATTAAATAAATATGACGTATTTATAGATGTATGGATCCTATATGATTTTACAAATCTATCTATTTGAATAGTAATCTAACCATCAGAATTGTAATTTGTCCATTTGAAATTGATACATACCTTTTTGAATAGTATTATGTTCTATATATGATAAAAACTATATTAATATATGTAATAAAAAAATATGTAATAATTTTACTCTACTATTAATTTATTTTTTTAAAAAAATCTATAAATTAAGTGTTTATAATTTTTTAAAACATATCTTTTTTAATTTTAATTGAATAATATATATATTGAGAATAATTATAAATTAAATTCAAAAAAACTATAAATAAATTAGTATAATGTTGTATTATATTGATAATAAAATTTATGAGGATATAATAACAATTTAAATGGGTTGGAAAATTATTCATAATATTAAAATTTATAATTTCTAAAAAATTATTATTTTATTTAAAATGTAAATTTATAGTATAAAGAAATTCATTTTTGAAAAATAGAAGAGTTTCTCAAAAGTACATGTATAAATGATATTTGGGTGAATTCTTGATTTATTTCTAAAATAATTGAATTTTTTTATGGATAGTGAAATATGTCATTAATATTATATGTTAAATATATTAATATTCTAATCATCAATGAAGTATAAACTTGGTTGTTTTATCTCAAAAGAAATAGTAACTTTATATAATCTTTATAATAAATACTGTTAGTAGTCTAGAAAAAATTTATAAACTAATTATTATAATATCAGAAAACAACCTTATTCTCCCCTTATAAATACCACTCTCACCTCTCATTATCCTTACAATATCTAATCATTGGATATTTTCAAAATTCATCCCAATTCAGTTCCCAATATTCTAAAATATTTCCTAGTTCTCTTATCCCCACCAATGGAAACATCATGTAGCCAAGAGTGTTATCTAAGAAGAGACAACCAAATAAAAATTTCGAAATATTGAATAACCTATTTAAAATTTAAAAATCTTCTACCACCCATATGTTTTCCAAACATAAATAAAAGTTAAAAAAATATACTAAATATAAATTCATTTTCTATTATATTGTAATAACCTTCTTCTACCCTCCATTGATTATATTATAAAATGATAGTGTGTTTTACATTACGGTTCATCACCGACATTGTGACCAACATACTTTGTTTTTTATGACCACATTCTGTAATGGTCATAAAATTATTACTCTTGAAAAATATGATGATAATATGTATACTATAAAATATTTAAAATTAATTAAATAATATAAATACATAGTATTAAATAAAAATAAACTAATTCTTGATGGTCGTTAGACCCCCAATGTTAATCAACTGTATAACATTAACAATTTCATTAAAAATTAAACATCCCTAATTTTGAATATATAATGATATTTTGTAAATTATAAATATATTAAATGAAATTAATAGAATTTATAGCGTATTATATATTTTTTACTTAATTAAAAAGACCATCATTTATAATACACAAGATATTTTACCATTTATTCATGAACAGTTGTCCCATAAAACAATAAATGTAAATATTAAATACTAACTAAAATTTTATTGATAGGAATAATAAATTTTTTTAAAATTTTTTATATATGAAAAAGGATAAAAAATTGTAATTATGAAAAATAATTTTATTATCCTGGATGTTATGTATATGTTAATATTAATTATTAATCCAAATGTAAGGGATCTCAAAAAACAACCATGCTGTCTTAGGTTTAGTTATTTTCTCTCCATAATATACATTATATATAGATAAATATATAATGTTAGGTATTTGTTATAAATTATTTATATATGTCTATTATATTTATACATATATTAATATCCATTCATTTGATGGAGAAATGCATGTTTTTTTCACATTTCTCCAGTGTGTTCATTAATATCATTCTTGATTATCGGGAACTTTTCTATCCCTTATACTATTTATATATCCTTCTCCTATAATAGTAATTATTAATCATTATTTAAATAGTTTTTTGATAATTTTATTGATGGAAATTTCATTTTATCACTAGTTTTCAAAGAAAATACATTATTTATTATTTATTCATTTGGTTTATCTGATTTCATAAACCATTATTCAAAATGATTATTTCTGAAGCAATATATATTCCCTTTCCCAAGATCTATACTTCAAATTAACACTATATTTTTTGAAAAAAACTTATGAATTCATTTTTGGTAGAGAAAATATTTAATTTTTTATTCTATATGTAATCATTATAAAATATTCGTTTGTTTTGATTAGAGACAATATTATGAATCCCTTTTCATTCAATGGGTTATCCTTATGTTTATTACATATATTTTATTTCCATTTTAGGAAAACATATTAATGTACATGTATGTATGGGACCACCGATATAGTGGTCAAATTCATTGGGTTATTTTAGTATCTGTTGAAATGAATTTTATTGTATTATGGAGTAAAATAATCCACGGTCAGACTTTGTCCACCGTGTTGTATTAACTTTGATGTTATCCATGACATATTATTATATCATGTTATATGTTTCATCAAATTAAACATGATTCTATGAGATTATAATAATATATAATTTATGATATGATTACATATTCCATGAAATGATCTTTGTCATATATTATTTTATGTCATTCTTTTTTACTCATAATATATTCTTCATTATCATGTTTCTTCCCTTGCATGGATTTCTTTATCACCCCTTTTTTTTATTGTCACCCTTGATATCATATACAATTTTTAGAGATCAAAGGTATTTTAGATATCAGTCTATGAGATAAAATGAATACATCTATTATATTTTTATTTTTATATATTAGTATCCTTCTATTCATAATATAGTAGACATCTCGATCCTTTAGTAATGTTTATATAATATTTATGTTAATAATAATGTAACAATATTTCAAAAATAACTATATTTAAATAATTTTTATCAGTCAAAAAGTTTAGTTATTATAATTTACTAGTAAAATATTTAATAATGGGAACCCAATAGTTATGTCTATATAGAGGAAAATATAATGAAATTTTTGGTGATGTATACAATGACTTGTTCTAAGAAATCTCATCCATGTATGTACAATATAATTGTACATGACTTAATTATTGTTGTACATTTGGGTAATAAACCTAAAAATGGTTGAATGTGAACTATATGAATCATTAATGTATTAATGAAAAAGAGGCATTTCTATACAACTAGTTTCAATGTCATGGGGGATATACTCTTGGGGGATATAATCCTGGGGTGTATGATATGGAAAACTAAAAAACTCATTATAAACCATTATGAAGGAATTAAATAAATTTCTTTGATATAAAACCTAAAACAAAAACTAACATGGATGGCCTAGATTGTACCCTAGATAATTTTATGTTAGGATATATTTATTCCATTTTATGTTATTCCTTATTTTCTCATCATTTCAATTTACATGGTTTTTAGTTTGAGATTCCCATTACTAATTTTATTAACATTGTTTTAAATAAATTTGAAAAAAATAGGAATTTTACCGACATCCTATTTGATTTGAAATTTAAATATTTACCCAATTATAAACCTAACTTCATTGGAGAAAGTTCTAAAAAATTATGATAGTAATAGATTAACTGACTCCATTTATAAATAATAAGAGTAACTAAGTATAACTCCACCATTCTCCAAGGAAATTGAATGTTGTGATTGATTCATTTATGTGACAAGTACCTCATTATATTTTTAAATATCCCCATCACCTACTCACTAAAAAATGAAATAACTATATTGAGAAAATATTTTTCATCTTCAAATTATCTGAAAAAGTGGGATATATGATAAATGATAATCTTTTTGAAGGGGATGCCGATCAGTTGTGGACACTGATTAAGAACACCAATTACAAATATAAAATTTATTTAGTGGGTTGATATGGATTAATAATTTCCATATAGTCTCCATACTAAATTATAGTGAGATTTTTTGAGACTAATTCAATATCATGATGAGTATATCAACTATTATGAGGAAAACATCACAAGGATTTCATGATATTCCTCATACATTTTCATAATTTCTGAATATAACGTTAAGAACCACATTAGTGTGTAAATATCAATTACATGAAAGTGTTTTTTGATTTTAAAAATTAAAATCTAAAAGTAGAATTAGTTTTTACACATCAATTTTAAGAATGATAATTGAGACTCTCAGTAGCCTTGTGGACCAATATATAAAAACCATAAAATGGTTTTTTCTTTCAGAGTATTTGAGGATAATTTTTTTGATTGAAATAAAACCCATCTTCCCACATGTAAATAATTGTTGATGAATAATCCCAAAAAAATGTTCTAAAGGGATCCAATAGATTCTTCATATGAGGAAATTTGGCACACCCATATAATAAATACTGATGAGATATGAATAAACCCACTAATTTTGTGGAAAGAAGAATGTTTATTTCATGTTAATCATGTGGTAAAATGTATCAATGTAATTGAACAAGATAATTTTCCAAAAACTCCATAATATTAGATTTATTATAGAAATTCAACAAAAACTAAACCTATGGCCATGATATCATGGAAGGTCTTATCTAAAAACTACAATTAAGGTGAATCCTAAAATTGATATGGTAACAAGTACACATATTATTAATTCATGTATATATAATGTACTCTATGACTTCATTTCTAAAAATTAAATCATAACATTAATGTTTTTTAGCTCTTTTCAAACACCACAAAAAAACATGGTTATTGAGAAAACTATGAGAAAAGATATTTCAATAATTATTATATCACATGTATATGACACCTCCCCAATCATTTTTTGCAATCTAAACCCCTTATAAAATACTTTCTACTATACATTAGTGTATTTTGATTCTATATTGGGCTTCTATTGGATATCATTTTATAAGGCTACATAAAAGATAGAGAGGTAGAGAAATAATTGATCACATTCCATGTTATCCATCTATTTTTAAAAAGGTTATAGAGGAAGATTACTCTCATTTTGAATATTCTCATTAGGAATTTTTATTAATAGCTTATTTGGAATACTATCTAGTAAAAGTTATAGTGATGAAGTAGAATTTAATGATTTAAGACATTCCCATTATGAGGGGTTACCATGATGTATTTCATGAAGAATTACTTGGTATTCGTGTTGACCAACTGTTAAAGTTATATATTAAAAATGTTTATGTATATCTACTAATATAAAAAAATAAATACATAATTTCATCTATTGAGTTAGTTTATCCAATGAAGTAGTTAAATGAGAATCTATAGAGTGGGTTTATACACAATAGTGTTGGACATTGTGGTGTTCCAGTCCTCTTCTTAATGAATAAGGATTGGTATATTCAAATATATATTTAATACCTATGACTAAAAAAACAAAATAAATAATATGAATCCCCTACCATTTATAAGAGAAATAATTGATAAAATATATGGGGTCCAAAATTCATATAATGTCACCTTTTAATTAGTATATTTTTAATTACTGTTAGTGAATAAAGATATTCTCAGTACTGTCATTCAAATGAGGTATGGACATTATGAGTTTATATTGATTCCATATATTCTCACCAATCCATAATAAATATTCATGGATATAATAAATATTTTCTTAAATTATTACTTTTATATATATTTCTGGTAGTATATAAAGATGATATTTGGATATATATAAAAAGCAAGGTGGGAGTTTGGAAGAATTTTAATACTATAATAAAGATAATTCAAATGGAGTAGTAATATAAAAATATAATTAACTCATGTTCTATATAGATTAGATGGCCATTTTCGGTGATTTGTGAGAAAATTATTTTTATATAATAAACCATTAACCATCAAGACAAATAATAGATTAATTTTTTCTCTTGACCAAATAATGAGAAGATATCACAAATTAATTAAGAAGACTCTTATCACTACACTTTTATGTACAATAACCACAATTGGGGAAATTTTCAACATCTAAAATGATATAAAAAAGTAGGTATTATGTTGTATAATAATGAAAATTATAATGAAATATTGTATACCTCAATGAAGGTTATTACTCTTGAAAAAAACCAAAACATATTATCTAGTGTCAGCTTCGACGATCTTCTCATTGAAAATAATAGGCATTTTTGGGTGTTTGATCCCTAGAACTAACCTGTTTTTTATTTTATTACATGTTATCCTAATCAATGATGTTTTTTTATCACATGTATACTATATATATTTCATAAATTTTAATGTGATAATATGAGTAGTATATATGATATATTGAAAGATCATAATAGTTCCCCTATTTTATGAGAAACTAGATGTTCTAAAAAATTATTCAAGAACCTTATTCTAGGGCTATATGATAAAGTTCGAATAAAATACCATGACTAGATGTGTTGTGATTATAATAAGTAATTTAGACACCTTATCTTGGTGTTTTACCTATGTAATAACCAAGAGAATAGGATATGAGAACATATCATCAATGGGAAATATTTATTTTCATATTTTAGAAGAAATTATTATCTACATATATTTATGTTGATACATTGACATAAATATTTTAATTATTGGATATAATTAGGCATGGACTTGGTCCAAATATTTAATTAAATATTTCTCATAAAATAATTTTAATTTATAAATTGTTTACCTTTCACGCAACAATTAGTTTAAACGAACTAGAACACATTATTACCATACAAAGAAAATTATAACCATGTTTTTAATTTCGTGGGAATGAATATGAATAATTTTTTTGTGGAAAAAATGTAAATTAATAATAATATATTATGTTAAAAAAATGATCACAAAAGTTTTTCTAAGAGAATATAATTATCTTCTAAAAATTTGTTTTCATAAAAATGATTTTATGTTTTTTATACTTTTAAATCTTATATAAAATAGATTTTAAAAAATTGAATTAATCATTAAAATCACAATACTAAAATTATTCTAAAATAACTTCTTCTAAAAACAATTAATGAATAATAAATGTACTGATTTGAATTTAAAAATTTATTTTTCATTTAATGTATTTATAAGATAAAAATATGTTTGGGAATATTATTATACTAAAATAATTTATTTTTATTTAAAATGAGACAATTAATGTTTTTGAAAATATTTTTTACAATAATTTTTTATAAAAACATTTTATTTGTTAAAATGACATTTTTTTTAAATCATAAAATTTTAGGTATTTTATATTAAATTAAATTTACAATATTATGTGTTCTGAATAGTGAAAAATTGATAAAAAATTATGATTTATATGTTTAAAATTTATTAAATATACCTCATTTTTCCAATATAAATATACATACTTGTAAACTTTCTTACCACAATTAAGTGTAAATTTAGTAATTTTGGTTACAAATAGAAATATAATGACTATAAAATGACCCAAACATATGAATTTTTTTGGATGAATAAAATTATACGATTAACATATATTTATTGATATGAACTTTTTTAATGTATACTTATCCATGAAAATTACTTTTATAATATTTTAAAAAATGAAAGACACAAAATGTCACTTAGTTTGCCCTAAATATCGCTTTTGTTCCCACATGGGGAAAAAATTATGTTTTGAATGAATATGAATTTTTTAACATTATAAACTTATTTTAATTAATTAATTATATATCAAGATTTTTGGGTCACCTATATGAGATTCAGGTCTATATAAATATTATTTAATAACGATATAATGATGTCACCATAATGTTTTAAATATTATATCATGTTTATATAGGGTTACATTAAAATCTATATTATACTATAAATATTATTTTTAAAGGTAGAAAATTTAACACTATTAAGGTATTTTATTTTTGTTTTTAGTGGAAAAAATAACTATACTAAAAAAGTACACATCACTGATGCTATAATTAAATTATTAAATTAAATATCAATTACATTTTATAGTAAAAATATATTTACTAATTGTGACAAAGTTATTTTGATAAATGAAATTTATAGAAAAATAATATCATTTAGGGATTTAATAATATATTTTTTATGTTAAAATTTTATCATGAAATTTATAAATTAAAAATAATTAATAGTGTAAAAGTTGACAGTAATGACATTTTATCAGATTAATATTTTATTATAATATATTTAAAAATATAAAAATATAATAAAAATAATATATTGTGGATAATGTTGTAAAATTTTCATTTTTGATTTAATTGAAATCACATCTGAAAAAATTATAATGTTGAAGTATTACAAATTTTTACCATAGTTCAAATTAAAAGAGGTTAACTAAGGTCTAATAAAAATGATATTTTAATTTTCAAAATAACAACATAACATGTCAAAAATATATTTTAGAATGATATTAAAACGTTATATCATCTTTAAATTGAATAAATAGACTCTTGGTGGTATTTTTATTGATAAATAATTAATTATAATTTAATATTTTTTGAATTTATATAATTAAACCTCACCTCAATTATAAAAGGGGAAATCTTCCCTCAAATTGTCAAATCATATTGATCATTAAATATAAACAATAACCTAAAAATTTATCTTATAAAATTACCTATACACATTATATTTGATCTTATATTCTAAAAATACCAATCATAGTGTCCCTTAGAGAAGATATAGGAGAGGTTTTCCAAGGTTGAGGTCATTATGTTTAATGACTCTTCCATGAATATTTCTACTTCCACATCCTATTATTGTGATATCTCCATTATAATGTAATAACTATTTTATCACCTATATTATTATATTTTATTATTGAACATCCATATTCCACCTTTTATCCATCCATTGAAACACAAAATCAATACACATGCACATGTTTATAACATTATCGCCATGACATAGGGTAATCTGTTTTTCATTAGCACATTATTTATATGGGTGTAATGATGGGAAATATATATATATTTGTGTATATATAATAATAATTATATGTTGGTATTACTTTTGGATAATAATATATAAAATCAAATTCCTCACTCATTTATTATTAATGGAAATAGTACCATCGCTCCTACGTACGCAAGACCTACCATCTATATAATGTGATGCTATTAATTCTCTATATTCACCGTTAAAAAATAATTAAATTAATATATATAATCAATAAATATAATAAATATTACCTTAATATAATTCTAGTTGTTGTGGATCTATATCCTATGAACATGAATTGTGACCTATACAATAAAACATACATAATAATATGAAGCAATTACCACAAATAAGTAGAGTAATAATGAAATATTATAAACAAAAAATTTATAATATGATAATATATGATATCATATATTTGAATATGGTGATGTAATATGATAATAAAATTATTTGATCCATAATAAAATAATTGAAAATACGTTCAGCAAAAATACACCTAAGGTAATGATTAATTTCTCAATCTCATTGATATTACAGATTTTTATACCCAAGTAACTACTGGGGAATATTTATCATCCATATCCATGTTTCATAAAAATTATTCCAAAATATCTTTTTAATTATTATTTAATTATTCAATTTATTTTTACCCATCTATGATTTTTTACTAAACTGTTTGAAGGGAATCATTTTCAATTTTACTAATGAGGTTATCTTTGACTTTATTAACAAAATTATAGGAATACTGATTCTTTTATCTTTTGTGGAATGAATGAATTTTTATGCATTCAATAATTATTAATGAATATAATAATACCTTTCAATATTAAAAGGGTATTTCAAAAATAAATTTCTTTCTTATAAAATTGTGATTACTTTTATTAAAATAAAACATTTTTAATGAATAAATGATATTTTCTCTAGAATTGATTTCATGTGATATATAAAATTTTAGTCTTATATAAATAGTGGTATTTACACAGATGTTATCCCCATTATACAATTCTTTGGTTTAATTTAATTATGGAAATATATTTATGAAACCCATTTAATTATATTGGTTATTCTATTATTTAATGATGTTTATGAAACCCATTACATTTCTTAGGTTCTGATATAATGAATGATTTATGTTCTTATGTAAAACATAAGTATGATTATCGTTATGTGATCGGTGGGACCTCTATCACTCTCCAAGTAATTGTTTAAAAGTTTATATCCCATGAGATAAATATGGTTATAATGGGAAATGATATCTATTCAGACATACATGGATGGAATGGGAAGTAAACCAGGTTATATAACAAGGGGATCATACAGGGAGTGAATTCCATTAAGTGATGGACGTTGTCTACTCTGATAGTCTTGAATTTTCTCCTTTAATAATATAAAATTTATTTTCAATGCTTATGTGTCTCCCACAAATCCATGTATTATGTTATGATTACATGAAGAATGATCTTTGTGATCTTATACGATTTATCCCATGACTTGATATTATAATATTTGATATGATGAATATAATTTGGAAATGTATTGTCCTCTTATATAATGACATGTGATTATTACATGATTTATATCACATTTTTAAACATATTGAGGACCTCAAATCCCCCCTTTTGTATTTATTTTCCCAATATATGAAAAGAGGTATTTATTAAATTGTGTCAGAAGGGCTTATTGTTACTAAGGAAATAGATGAATACACTTTAGATGTTTTACGGACATGTTTTTAGGTTTCCCATAGTATAATTACACTAAAACTATATGGTTTTACCATGGTTTGGTTTTATTCTATAATGAATATTCTTCTCATTAGATGTAATATAAATTTTTAAAATTTAGGCAATGTTAAAATGGTTTTAGATATAACGTTATCTATCATTTGGAATAAAGGATTATAAATCCTTATTATAAATCCAAAGGATATGTCTTTATATAGGATACAATATTCTAGGTTTTATAACATTCATTTATAAAATAGGATAAATGATAATGTTTCATGAATTAGAATTTTTTTTAATTTCCATTGAATATGTGGTATTCCCAAAATGATTAATGTTACTCACATTAAGGTATTGGGATTTATTCAATGGATAGATCATGATGGAAGTGTGTTAATTAATAATATAATAATAAATCCAATGATTTTATTTCTAAGGAATATGATGTTATGGGTTTGATAATTAGAAATTATTATTTTTTATTATAACACAGATTTATCAAGATATGAATCATGCATGTCTTCTAAATGAGAAAATTAAGGCATAAAATTCAATCAATCTCTTCACGAGGAAGAGACTAGATTCATTTGGATTGTGATTTGATCAACAAGTGGATGAAAAATAGGTTAGTACAACTAAAACATATATTATTTTATTCAGGGTTCAGAACATGAGAAAATTAATTTTTCAGTATTTAATTTTTAAGGTAAATATGATCAATGTGAGAATATTGTCAATAATATAAGGAAAAAAGATGATATTGAATCGATATATTGAGACATATTCATGAACATGTTTTTCAATAGATACATTCCTCATATTCTTCAAACAAATATGGATAAGGATTTTATTCATCTTATGAAAAGGTTTGATGACTCTACTGGTAGATATGAAGAAAATTTTAGAGTAATTGTGCGGTAATCTTCTTTAATTTACATTCAACATGAGAGTAAGTTTGACTGATTCTTTAGTGGGTTAAAACCAAATCACCTATGGTAATTATACATAATAGTCTTTAGTAAGTTTATGGTAATCATTCAAAGTCCCCAAATTGTTGATATGTATGTTGTATTAACACATAAATATTATGGCTTTGATAATTAGAAAAAAATGGAATTCAAGGGAAAATCCAAAACCATTGTTATTGAAAAATGAGAATTAAATTATGGGAATAGTGTGAAAAGAGACATAACAGAAACTAAATTAAAAAGAATATATAGAGTTTTATTTTTTGGAAAAATAACATTAGGCAATTGACATCCTAAGTGATGAGAAAAAGATTTGTAATGATGAAAATATAAAAAAGGATACACATAATGAAATAAATTTCTTCATTGTTACAAGTGAATGGAAATTTTGAATTATGATAATAAATGAACTAATCAATGTGTTATTGATGATGATTGATGCCAGTATCCTTCTAAGGTCGTGGAAAAATTCATACGATCACTATGGTCCATGTGGAGTGCCACAATAATGTAGTAAAAGGTACACTTATCATCAAATATAAAGGATCTATTTTGATTTGATTTTTCATCCACGAACATTTTTAGTTCAAAATATTGTCTATTGGGTATAACCATATTCCATCAACAATTACATTTTGAGTTACCTTTGGAAACTCTAAATGGTGCAATAGTTGCATCACAAGTTTATAATTCTTCTCCAAATAATGTTTTTGTGAAATTACTTCTTGAAAATACTGTGATATATCTGTTTTCAAATTTTAGGTGATTCATAACATGTATTGGCTTTCTATATATGGAGAACATATCAATTTCCATTTAAGGTAATTGAAATATATTATTATGAATGAATTTATGATCATATATCCATGAAATGATGAATAGGAAACTATAGTGTAAATTAATTTAATAATTTTACTTTTAATCCATATAATGGAAGGCAATGTATCATATATGGTTGCTGAGTAACTCACCATTACGTATAATCCTATATTATGGGAGTTTATTTCTTTCATTCAAGAACAATTTCTAGGTCTTCTAGTGATTCGTGAAGTTTAGTTTTCAATAGGACTCATACTAGGTTCTATGCCTATTATAAAGGCACATTATATGATATCCCCAATTGAATTGTAGTAATTGAATATTTAACTCTAAGATAATCAGGAAAATGAATTCAAAATCTATATTTCATATCCTTGTGGAGAAACAATTCTATTTTTTGTAAAGAATTATGGATCTGAGTGACTCCGTATCGATTATCAAGAACATATAATTATCACTATCTTGAAAAAATATTCTCTTCCCTATATTAATGAATTATATTATTAACTATGTAGAGATCCATTCATTTCAATCATTGATTTTTGTATCGGATATCATGAATTAATGTTTATAAAGGAGGAAATACCTATGAAATTTTTTTTGTTCTAGGTATGGAAAATATGAATTTAAATTGATGACTTTCAATATTACTAATTCACCTTATATATTCAGGTATATAATGTATATAGTCACCAGAGACTATGTTGATATGTTTTTTTATAATTTATAGATGATAATATTTTTTTAGATATTATAACAACATAAATATATCATTTGAAATGTATTGAATACACTGAGAATGGAGAATATTTATTAAAAAAATTCAATGTTTAAATTTTCTCTTCAGAAAGTTTCAATTTTTGGTCACATAACATCAAGAGAGGGTATATCTTTGGATCAATAAAATATTAATGATTTTGAACAGTGATCTTGAAAAACAATGGTAAATAAAATCTGAATATTTCTTAGTTTGAACAGATATTAATGATGTGATGTGGTTGTTTTTTCATGATTGTATAATCCACTTGAAGAGATGAATATAAAAAAAGTAATGTTTGTATGAATGGATGAATTTGAAGTGAATTTCATAGAGATGAAAATGTGGTTAGGTAGTTCACATTATCTCAATCAATCTTTTAGTGGATAATGGTTTTTGATCTATAGTGATGTGCACAATAGTTAATGCGGTTGAGTTCTCGTGAATAATTATATCATGATAGCATCTACCATACAATACTAAATATCCCTAAGACAAATTACCAAACTCATGATTTTGAGTTAGTTAGTGTTATAATTTAATTAATGATATGGTATAATTAAATTTATAGAGAAATTTTTGATATATATACTGAATATAAATGTTTAATGTATACATTTACTCAAAATAAGGTTAATATAAACAAAATAATATAGATGGTGTAGATTAATGATAAAGACTTCTCAGTACATTAATAACCTAGGAAAGAGAGCAATGTGAAATATGATTTGATTTGAATGGAAAGTTATACCTTATAAATATTGAGGATCACAAAAATCCAATATTTATGAATTTATAAAGGATGCATTTGGAAATTTATAAAAAGGAAAAATTGTTATATAGATCAAAAATAAATTTCAATTATCTATAGAAATGAACAATGTGAAGGAATATAAAAAAGATGTAAATATACAAAGAAGGTGAAAAAGGTTCCCTAGATCACATTTTATTGTGATGGAATAATAATGCTCTAGAACAATGTTTTTATTTCACTAATAATAGAATTATATAAGGAAATGTTTCATGTGGATCATATTTCGTTAGTCTATATTCATTATAGAAGCACAAAGATGTATAGATACATGGAATAGTTTATCTGGAGGGATATCGTGAAGAATGGTATTACAAAGTATGTTTCTCTATGATTGGTTTGTTTTTATGTTGATGTTGAGAGATATAAGTCTAAGGGGATGTTACATCCATTACCTATACCAGAATGTAAAAGGGAAAAAATACTCATGGATTTTTTGATTAGGAATTCCAAAACATATAAAATCTATAATTTATATTGGTTACATTTGGTCACCTTACAAAGTCAGAAATCATAATTACTATTATAGAAGGATTATCTCATTATCATATTTACATATTACATGATAAGCATGTAGTGAGATTAAATGGATTCCTACAATACATTGTATCTGACAGACAACTTAGATTAACTATGTTGTTCTGGATATATCTTCAGTAAGCTCTAGATACAGAATTATGTTCCAGGAATTCATATTATCATAATACATATGGTTTATTTGATAGGAATATCATTACACTATAATATAAGTTGTGATATTTTTCTATGGATTTCAATGGATGTTGGGATCAACACATACCATTGTTACAAATTGTATACAATAATAAGTTTCACTCCAGTATTTATATGGAACAACATAAATACCTATATGGTATGAATGGAAGGACTCCAACATGTTGGAATAAGTTTGGGTAAATATGTATATTGATACACGATGTTCTTGAGGAGATGTAAGATAAGGTTATATCTATTCAAAAATATATAATAGTATCTAAGAGTCGAAAAAAAGTTAAGCTGGAAATTGATGACGAAAGCTGGAGATTAAAGAGATTTAAAATGTATTTCTACAAATATCCCCCTCAAAGAGAGTGATGGGATTTTTAAATTCCATCAAGGTAAAAACATGGTATATGAGTCCTTTTTAAAATCAAGATATTTTTGGGAAGGTATAATGTTGATTGGAATAAACACAATATCTCTATCATCTTCACGATGTGTTCCATTCTTATATTTTGATGATGTAAATTCAAAATCCATCACATATACCAAAATTATATGTCATAACACTCAAGGAAAATTTTTCATATGAATAATAATCTATCGTGATTAGGGATCATATAGAGAACATTCTATGAAACTAGACCTCTCACTTGGTTACTGTTTTATGGCGGAACCAACAGTTTGAGGTCGCTATGTGGGATAGAGAGGATGTTCTGGGGAAGATTTAACGTCATTTATTTGTATCCAAGTGACACATTTCAGTGCAAAAAACTAATTTTATGGGGTTAAAATATTACCCCTTTATATTTTGACAAATATTTAGCTTTAAATAAATTTAATTCTTCAATAGCAAGTGATTTTCCAAATTTTATGTTTTAAAAGACCACAAGACACTATTAGTATAAAATGTCTATTATAACCAGGTTGTTAATGTTTTGGGAAAATACATTAATAATATTTTAAATATTAAATGTTCATATGAATTAATATTATTATTCTATTTAATATTATTTTATTATATGAATTTATTATAAAAACATTTTATGTATTTGAAGGTATTTTTTTGAAAAAAATCGTTTATTATAGAATTTTACTAAATTTATATTAAATTATATATCGAATCTTATATTGTCTAAATTTTGAAAAATTGATTCCAAATTTAGATTCATAAGGTCAAAAAATATTAAATATTCCCATTATATATTTGGTCAATATGAATAGAAACCATAATAAATTATTTTATCACGTTGAAGGGTAAATTTTATAAATTTGATTACAGATAAAATTATAATATTTATAAAATGAACCTAAAAATGGAAAAAAATTATTAAACAAAGAAAATTCCACCCTAAACACCTCAGTATAGAATTTATTTCATTTAATGGTCCCTTTTCTATGAAAATGACTTATATACTATTTTTTCAAAAAAGACACAAAATTTAATTTTTTTTTGTCTTGAATGCTCTAATGTGCCACATTGGGAAAGTCTATGTTATAAATGATTCTAGATGTATATTTTCAACGTAATAAATTATTTTATTTTTTATTTTTTTTGACTCTGCTGCATCACATAAATGAAACTGTGGTATTTATAAAATCTTTTGTAATAATGATTTAAATATGCTACAATTATGTTTTAAAAAATATAAATTTTTTTATAGAGGGTTCCATAAAATATCTTTTCATCTATAAATATTCTATTGAAATCTACAAGATTTTTCATAGTTTTTTGTATTTTTTATTTTTTTAAAAAAATTATTGTATTATATAATTACTGAACACTAATTTAGTAATTATTTTTTTAATGTAAATATAAATTAAATTATATTAAGAATATTAAAATAAATATAATTTGAGATAATTATTTTTATAAATGAAATTTTTATATAGCCATGATCATATAAAGATATAGTATAATATTTTTTTAAATTTAACTTTCTATCTTCAAAGATTTAAAATCTTTAATAATTAATAGTGTCAAAATTCATATTAATGACATGTTATGAAAATAATATTTTATAAAATTAACTATTAATCATAAAAAGTTTTTAAAAATACAAAAATATATATTTTATGTTAAAAAATGATATAAAATTTAATTTATGATGTAGTTTAAATCACATAAGGATAAAATACATAAATTTAATATAAAAAAATTTGTGACAATAATTATAGTTAAAATAGGTCACCTAAAGAATAATAAATTTTATAGGGTTTAAAATAATATCAAAGTAGTTTTAATATCTATTATCTGATGACATTACAACCATATGTCATCTTATATTTGAATAAGTTTTATTTTGGAGGTATTTTTATTGATATTTAAATTATTCTAATTAAAATTTATAATTTTAAAAAAATTACTCTAACATAAATTATAAATGGGAACATCCTACCTCACTTCATCACAACCAATTGAGTATTCATTATAGACCATACCCTTCAAATTTCACTTCTAAATTTTCTTACTCAAATTCTTGATGTTCTGGTTTTCTCGAGAGACGAACCATAGTGTCCATGATATGATATCTAATATATTCTCTCTCAAGGAATGATAATCATCTCTACTAATATATCCACGATTATTTATTCTTCCTCGCTATCTCGATGAATTTTTCCATTATATTTTAATTAATATATTATCAACTATATTTTGATATGTTATTATTATAATGGAACATCCATGTCTCACATTTTATACATCCATTGAATAATGAAATCACCACACATTTGTACATATAGATTATAATTTCTACACCGTAATGTAATATTTTTTTCATCATCACAATTTTATATGGGTATAATGTTGGAAATAATATATATATATATTTTTTATAATTTTTATTTATTTTTAGACACAATATATACCATCCAATTCCACACTTTTTTACTATTGAGTCAATGATGTCATTGCTCATGCGTATGTACTTCTTACCATATCCTCAGTGAAATTTGATTAATTTTACATATTCACCATTCATGAATGATTATATAAATTTCTTTGTTGAATAAATATTAGATATATTACCTGTATATAATACTAAAAATGCTGGACCTATTTCCAATGCATAAAAATTGGAACTCATATTATATAACATTAAAAAGAAAATGTAGCAGTTAATACCAGAAAGAAGAGAAATAATGAAATATTAATAACAATTGGTTGATAATATGATCATATATGAAATCAAAAATATGAATATTGTTCTTTAATAATTTATTAACATTAATTTATTAGTTATACATGAGTTTCAAATATTTACAAAGAAAATCAGAACTAAGGTAAGGATTAATTTCATGTTCTCTATATTACTCGATACTGTTTATATAAAATTGTTGGGGAATATTTATTTTCAATTCCCACGATTCATTAAAAAAATCCAAATTAATATTACTCTTCTTATATAATTTTTTAAATAAATTTTAAATTTTTATTTTTACATTTTACTAAATGTTTTGAATGAATACTTTTTTACCTTTTCCAAATAATTTACCTTTTGAAATTCTCTAAAAAAGTATGAGAAGAATGTATTTTTAACTTCAATGACAAGAATTTATTTTAACTATATAAAGGAATCTTAATTCATTGAATCTTCCCTTATAAAAATAAAAAGTTATTTTATTAAAAAATTATTCTTTTAAAATTGTGTGCCATTTGCGGAAAAGAAAATTTAGTCATAAATGATCAGATATATTAAATAGAAATTATTTTATAGTGATATCTCATATGATATCTAGGTTTTAACAGTGATTCATTTCATCAGTGATATCCATATAATTCCATTGGTTGGTTTATTTTTATGATTCACAATTATTTATGAAACCCATTTTTCAATGGTCTATGTTATTATGGAATGATGTTTATGAAACCCATTTCTTTTAATGGATTCTGATATGAGGAATTATTTATGTACTTGTTGAACAAATATGTATGGTTTTTATTATGTGATTGGTGGGACCTATATCTCCCACTATTTAATTAGGTAATTATTAATATTTCTTGGGATAAACCATTCTTGATTTGGAAATGATATCGTTTTCGTAATACAACGCTGAGACATATAGTAAACCTTGTTCAGTAACCATATTAATGAACATAGGGTGATCCCAACTCAATAAAGGACATTTTAAACTATGATATTATTTTAATTGAGCCTTGATTATTATGAAACAGTTTTTCTATGCACATATGCTTTCTATAAATCCATGTCTTATATTACGATATCATTATGTATGTTATTTATGAACATCAATGCTTTATCTCGTGACTTGATATTACGGTCTTTGATATCTATGATATAAATTTCAAATGTTTTTTCTTATGATATTATGTATAAAGGATATGATTTGATGGATATATACCTTCATTACCCATACTAATCATGTGAGATCACAAAATTTCATGTTTATTTTCCCAGAATATGAAGGTGGGTATAAAATAAGATACTTTAAAAGGGGTTCTACTTATGAAAGAGTAAGTGGGGTATGATATAGATGTTTTATAAACCATTTTATTGTGTTTACCTATTTTTAAAGATAGTAATCTATATGGACCAGGTGTGTTTTTGTTACATTTTACAATGGATATTAATTTATATAGATTTAATATTGATTTAAGAAATCTATCAGTGGTTATATTGATGGGAACGATCATTAAAAAATGAATAATAATGATTCATAAATCATATATATTAATGTAAATAGCATGGATCCCAGTTGATTTGTGATGTTGTGATAAAAGGAATATAATACATGATAAATATTTATATGAGGGTATTTATGGCGGTGTTGTTAAATTCATTCTCTATAGATTCAATATCATTTTTCAGGTTTCTAATATTGGAATATATGATGGCATCTCTAATTCAAATGAGAAGTAGGCATAGAGTTTCATAGAAAAAGTGAATAACCAATCTTAGTTAAAATCAATTTTTATATATAATACGTTAGAATATAAATATATTATATATCTTTTCTATGACCATAGTTTAATCAAAATTTAACGAAAATATTATTCATGTCAATTACTATTAAAAATATATTTTCATGATTTTTAATTATAATATTTAAAAAAAATTTAGAATATTTAAGTGATATTTAGTTATTGAAATAATCACTATTTATGGACCACTAATCCTAGAAAAATAATGTGGATTGAGTTTAATTGAATATTTATAAATAATTATTATTAATATATATTATTAATGTGTTGATCATAGAAAGATACTAATAATAATATAATTATTATTATTAGACCATGGGACAATTAAGAATATTTAAAATTTTAAAATGGGGTGTGTGTAATTTTACAACCCCAAACCTATCATACTAAATAAGTAATGATGATTCATTCCTATATTATTTCTAGTGATCAAAATTGATAATGAGATATTTGATGAATTCAAATAGTGATATTTCCCCAATTACTCTCTAATTACAATGAGAGAATATAAAGGGTTAAATTTCATGAAGAATACTTCTATATTGATCCACATATAATTAAAGTGATCTAGATTGACGATAATTTCACCAGTTGATTCTACACTGTTGATTGGAGATTTTAGTTCATGCATTGAAAACATCTAGAGGTATTATTTACTTGAATCATGTATTAAAATGATGGTATGATGAATTATATTCCATACAATCATTAATCAATATATGATTACAATTTAAGGGAATTCAACAGATGTTCATAAATTAATTATAAATTACATATGAAGATCCTCGCCCTCATTTCATAGCCTTATAATTAAGTATATGAATCTATTTATTTCATTGCACATGATATAATCATAATGTAATGAAATTATAAAACATAATTAGAGACTAAATTATGAATTATTCATACCATTAAATGACACATATTTGGTTCATATAACCTACAAGTTGTAACATATTTTTCACATATTTAATTTATCAATATTTTTTTGTTGATGTATTCCATACATTACTATTTTCTATTACTTAAAAAAATTCTTTCTTATATTATGACATAATCAAATCATTATTTATTAATTATTTATTATTTCACCACTAACTAATTAATAATTAAATACTAAGAATCATATCGTTATTTCCATCTGTAGGTTCGAAAGGATATTCCTAGAGAAAAAAATACACACCATGTACTTCAATGTATATATGATATGTTTATATAGATCTAGAAATAAAGAAACAGAAGATGATTAAATACACATTGTGTATATATCATACATTCTATAAAGTCCATGTATTATTAGGGAGGAGAACATGAGGTGTTCTTGTGATCCATATATTCGATAATCAATATAGTGGAATACATGATGTTAAACTATAAGGATTCATTTTCTTATTCCTAGTACAAAATATATACTTTTAGAAATCCATGGAAGGTACGATTACCATGTTAAGGCCTATGATTCAACAATGAGAAGAACATATATATATGATCATAACTTTTTTACATGAAATTTAATCATCTTATGGTTGGGTTTTAATATTTCTCATGGAAGGAAGAATTAAATGAATAATTAATCCAATTTATTAAGTGCACAATCATCTATTTATTCGATATTACATGTCATTTCATAAAAATAAAACTTATATATTAATTTAATTCTTTTGTAAATGTTTTAAAGAACACACAATGTTTCCTCTATTTACACTTTTTTACGACATTAATTTTAAATAATATTAAT
This sequence comes from Viscum album, assembly GCA_963277665.1. NCBI lineage: Eukaryota > Viridiplantae > Streptophyta > Magnoliopsida > Santalales > Viscaceae > Viscum > Viscum album. The sequence goes on along the minus strand of OY728142.1, from coordinate 1,874,003,678 downwards.
TTTATTTGTAATTATTGAATATTTTTAGTTAATGATGTTTGGATTTAAAAAAATATATTTAATTAACTATATTAATTAATGTTGAATTATATGAATTAAATAATGAGTTGAGGAAATTGATTACAAAATTGTATATATAGGCTCATCATATGTAGTTTGTGGCTTGAAATGTTATTAGAACATCCCTTCTGTGTGATTTGATTATTTTATGTTATTATTGATAAATTATTATTAACGGAATGCATGTCACCCCTCCTCCTTATTATGTAAGTGTATGCATTCATACTATTTTTATTATGTAAACCACATTATCCATTACATTGGCTCCCCTCAGCTGTGTGTGTATAAAATCTTATATCTGTATTAACCACCCATGTCAGTGGATGTGGTGGGAGTCAATGACAAAAGGTGACAATAATACATGTTATTCATATGGTTCAAGGTGAAATACTACATTACAAATCAGGCTACCATTGAAGGCGTGTTCCCTAATAGATGAGGGTTACTTATTCATTATATAAATTTACAATTTGAGAAACTCAGGATCATACAAATTAATTTTATTATATTTAATTTTATAGTTGGTTTATAATTTACATGAATATTTATGAGATAACCATATAAATTGAATTGAAAATCATGCTATATAGAATAAAATATAATTATATTATGTGTAAATGTTATAATAGACATGGTTAATTACATATATAAAATCTAATTAATATAAACAATTAATGTAAAAGGATAAAATAAACATTATACATAAGGATAAAATCTATAGACTAAAATATTAATTCATCTTATCCTTCCAATACATATACTAAAATAGACCTCATATTTCAATATACATGACGAACTGATGTTGGGGTACATTGAATTGTCATGTAAATATTTGAAATATATTTTTATTTGGCTTCTCATAGTTTGAATAATTGGTTAATAGACCAAGAAAGACGTGGTCTAAATGAGATGAAAAATTTGAGGAAATAATTAAACCAGATTTTAGGATTAGGGAGTCCACTGAATAGATTATCGAAATATGAGTTAATGAAGTTGACATGATACTTGCACCTAAATCCCACCAAGGAGAATGTGAGACCCAAATTTGGGTTTGATATGAGAATATAGATCCTTTCAAGTATAATTTCTAAGAGAAAAGATATTCTGATACTGCAGGTGATGATTATTAGGATTCAAAAAATAGTGTCAAATTAATAAGAACATAAATAATATTAAATATATTAATATATTTTTGTAATGTAAATATATTCTAATTATTTTCTATTAAATTGTATAAATGAAAAATAAAATGACATCGAAAATATCTTTTTTCTCTATAATATGTAAGGAAAACTATCTTAGTAGTGTGAATTTTGAGGATTGGTGTAGTAGCCCGACCATTATATTGCGCCAGGAATAAAAATTATATATATTGTAAAAAACACATCCAAAGTTTTTTAATGGATATATTGATAAAAAGGTATCCCTCTATTTGAATATTTTTTATTATGTAATGGTTATCCATTTGATATATTATCATTAATGTTCAATTATATTTAAAATGATTTTTAGTATATGTAATCATATAACATGGGTCCTCACCATTAGGATGTTAATAAATAAAAGAGATATTATAGTGATATAATCCAAATCATTATAATTCAAAATATTAAAAATTAAATCCTCCCCTCATAAAGGATTATAATCCCCAAAAAGATAAATCCTAAGTATGATGGAATTACACTGATCTCTAAACTAGGGCTCCCAAGCTAGAATCTCTGAAGGACTTCCAAAAAACTATCCAAGGGATCATTTTCTACCCATAATAATGAATAAAGAAAACATTATGGTTTATCAAAACCCATGTCTAGCATAACCGGGTTAACATCATTAAAAAATTTGCACACATTTATCCTTAGTTGTGAGAGGTGGAATACACCAAGGAACAACTCCATATATGTTCATAAGTTCTACTGGTACACCACCTCACAAAATTGAAAAAATTATAATAATTCACTACATATAAGATACATGTCATAACCACTCATCCACTACACCTCTATACTGTCTGAATTTTGAGTTATAGGATCTCTGACATGGTTTTGTATCAAATTTGAAGAACGTGTTTTATTGTGGAATATTTTCATTTTTCATATCAGTTTGAATCCACAGAAACTGCACCATGAAACTCACATGTGTATCACCTAAAAAGAGGAAACTGAACACGTTCATGTACAAACCAAAATATAGGGAAAACCAAGAAAACACAATGGTTATTCTTGTAATGACCCACATTTTGGACCAAACTAAAAACCGAAGGAATTTGAACTTTTTCGATTACTGAACGTGTTCTTTTTAATACCAAGCATCGGAATAGAATTACGAGAGTTAAAACATTTTATTGTTTTGGTTTTGTGCTTGAGTGAAGGCCCGAGGAGTTTCCCAAGTGTCTTAGAAGGTCTCGGTAGCTTCGGTCCCAAGAGAGAGGCTGGTTTTTAAAAAGCAAAGGAAGGCGCATGGGGTGCACACGGTTTGACCAAACCATGTGGCCCATTGCAGGAAAACCGTTTGGCCTTATATGAATAGGAAGTGTCTTGTGCATGTGCTTTTCACGGTTTCCAAAACCCTATTCCTAGCATTTGCAAAGGATATCTCTTAGGAAGAGGGTTCCACACAGTTTTCACACGGTTTGACAAAAAATACAAATCAAATCGTGAAGGCCAGTCTGTTTAAAAAAATTGAATAAATTTTAATTAGAATAAAATAAAAACATAAAACTAAACTCTCCCTCTCCCTCCTCTCATAAGAAACACGCACTAGCCAAGGAGTTATCCCCAATGAGCCGCGCAACACCCCCCATATGACCTCCTCTTTCTTCGTTTTCTTCAACCAATTTCCTCTGGTTCCTTCTTTGAATATCTGACATAAGGTCCTCTCCCTCCTATCCTCTTGTTTTCTGGCCGGATTTCGGCCTATCCATCGACCCGCAGTATTCGGTCGAACCCTAGGTATTGGGGGTTTCTTGATTCTTGTTTTCCCTTATTTCTTGGGTTCTTCCAAGGTAGTCTTGGGACCCTTGGGTTTATGTTTGGGCATCTGTAGCTAAAGGTGAAGCGGATACATGCGGTTTTGGTTGTCGACTTTGGTTCTATGAAACAGGTTTACCCATGGCTTGTTTTCACAGCTTCTAATCTAATGCCTTAGTTGATATAAAGGGTGCTAATATGTTTTTCTTAGTACGTTGGTGGGATCGGGTTGGTTTCGCTTTGCCGGAGCATAGGAGGCTGTTAGTTAGAAAGCTCCAAGAGCCGGAGTGGACAGATGGATCCACCTAGAGGTAGGGTCCCTCTCCTTGTCCATTAACATAATGTAATGTAGTAAAGAGTTATTTATACAAGGGCTTAGTATTTGAATTCTGCAAGTTATTATTGAATAAATTCTTCTTTTAAAATAGTTTTAATTGCAGGAATAAGATATAAATGGTTTCTTGCTAACTAATCTCACGATTTAATAATAAAACCCCTCAATCAGAGGTGTGTTGTCTTCAAGATAAAAATTAGTGATATACTTTTTATGCTTGTCTGTTGGATGGTTGTCATGCCTTTTTGATGCATTGTATGTGAATTTTACTTAATGAGACAAAATACATGATATGGATATGATACTTGTGTTTGGGTTAATTTGACATATTAGGAAAATTATGTAAGATGGTAACTTTAGTGGGATGACTTAAGACTATATGACATGTTTCCTCTAGAAGGTATCAAAGGGTTAAAGAATAGTAAACGTATCCTTTAATTTGGAATGATGATACTAAGAAGGAACATACTAGGGTGGTAAGACCATGCCTTAGGATAACATAATGAGAATGGATTATGTTAGTAAAAGTAATATGTGAATATATTTATTTAGATACTTAATATGGGTTTCCTTAAGTATGAATGTGTATGTGTTTGCTTATGTGTATGTGTTATGATTCTATGAATTATTATGAGGTAACTCTAAGTAGTATACTATAGACATGTTTGTATTGTGAGTGTGCACATGAGGACGCCACATAATGAATGATAATAAAGGTGAGTGCATGCTGTGGAAACCTAGTGACCGATATGTTGTTGTATGGGAGGAAGTTATACCCCATGTTAGTGTGACAGTACTTGTCTGGAAGGGAGACATTCATAACCCTTGCCAGTTGAATTTTGTTGATGATTACGTTTTTGTATGGGAGGCAGTTATAACTAATGCCAGTATTATGAATGTGACAGATGGGAGGCAATTATACCCCATGCCAGTGTGACAATACATTTCTGGAAGGGAGGCATTCTTACCCCTTGCCAATTGACTTCTATTGATGATTACGTGTCTTGATGGGAGGCAGTTATACCCCATGCCTTTATAATGAATGTGATAGATGGGAGGCAGTTATACCCCATGCTAGTTGAATAAATGTGATAGAAGGGATGCATTCTTACTTTTTTCCAGTTGACTTATATGGACGTGAGGCATTCTTACCTCGTTCCCACTAATCTCGATTGATGGAAGGGAGGCATTCTTACCCCTTGCCAGTTGACCTATAGTGATGAGCGGCATTCCAACCTCATTCCACCTTTTCTTATTGATGGGTTAGAGGCATTCTTACCCCACTCCATCTATGATCTAAATGAATTTATGTATATACATGGTGACATGATCAGGTTACTTTACCTGTAACGAGAAAAAGTTGGTATAACTGTTAGGTGTCCCTTGGGAACCAGTATGGTTGTTATTAACTTATGTAAACTTGATTATATGTTTTTCTATACCTTCTCATTGTTTAATTATTACACAATGTCTGGATTGGGTTTGAAACAGGTGGTGTCGGACTACTGAGATTTATATCTCACACTATAGCATCCCGTCTTTTTATAACATAACTTTTCATTCCATTACACGGAACTGAGGATCTTTAAGGTTTAGTGTCTTGGAAACAAGGAACATAAAACATGAAACAAAAAAAAAACATTCTTCTTAAACACTTGAAAGGCTTCTCCTCACGTTCACCCTAGGCTCATTACTGTATCTCATAACCTGGGGACATACATCAAAAGGAAGGGTGAGCAGAAGGCCCAGCAAGGGAAACAAGTGAAACATTTTACATATGAACTTGAGATACATCAATAAAGTCATGAAAAGAACTTTAATGCATGAAAATGAAATCATGAGGAATATCATAATAAAAATAAAACTTTTTCATAACTTGAAGATGTGGCTACATCATTTAACATAGACAATCATGAACATATCACCAAGGTCCATCCCCAAGGTGTCATTTTAAAATTACCAAGGTTATTCACCAAGGTATCGTGAAAATTGTAATCTCTAGTGGTTACATCATTACCCAATGCTTTGGAGCGCTATCAGGGCGCACCCTTAAATTTGCCTTTATTATCATGTGAGCCACATATATCATCATCAAAAATTTCATAAATAACCCATATATCATAAAGGAAATGTGTTTCATTTCATAATCATAACTTTTTAAAAACTGCTTTAAAGACATGATCTTTATATCACTTTAAAACCCACAGAAAAGGAAGGTGGGTCTCATGTATGTAAATCCCAGAATTTAAAATAGAACATTTTGGTATATATGTGAATACCCCTTTAGAAGAAAGAGCTTTGAGTATTCACTTAATAAAATAAAATAACTTTAGAAAAAAAAAGATAGACATTTTGAGACAGAAATTCTGCAGCATAACGGCAATGTTCCGAGGTTTTAGAAGACATTAAAAGAGAGGTAAAATGGGTCAAACATTCATAAATGACCCCTAAAATAGTACATGGACAGAATAATAAGGATACATGATCATGGTAATGAAATTTCAAGGACATACTATTTGAAATGAAAAACATGGAAGGAAGAAAAAAAAATTAGATTTCTCTTATGAAAGTTCGGCAGCCTAACGACGTTACTTAAACATCAACAAAAAATGATTTGAAAAGTTCAAATATGATCTCTCATCATGTGAACATAAGAGTTCAGTATGATAGATATAGACATAATTCCCCAACATAACAAAAAGGAACTTGAAAGAATTGACATGAAAGTAGAACTTCAAAACGAGAAGGGTGAAGAACCACTAAAAATTCGGCAGCCTAACGGCGCCACTTAAAACTTCAAAATACTGAATTGAAGCGATCAAATGGGGTATCTCATCATATGATCATAAAAGATCAGTATGATAATTTAGAGATCATACCCCAACATAATAAAAAGGAACATGAAAGACTTGAATGAAAATAGAACTTGAAAACGAGGAAGGTGAAAGAATCCCTTAAAAATTCGGCAGCCTAACGGCGCCACTTAAACATTCTTAAAACGAATTGATGAGAGCAAGGGGGGTATCTCATCATATGAACATTAAATAGGCAGTAGGATGAATATAAAAGAACATCCTCCAACATAAGAACATGGAGTATAAAAGAAAAGACATAAAAGAGATTACTTGAAAAGAAAGAGAGAGGTCGGATCCCTTACCTTAAAATGTAACTCTTAAACCTCAAAGGTTGGGACCTTGAGGGCTTGGGGGCACCTTGGGAGGACTCCTTGGGAGGTAATGAGACCAGAAATTCGTTGGGAATGAGTGGGGAGTCGAATGGATGAGAGGAGGGCTTGGTATTTATAGGGAAAGTGAGGGGACAAGGCATTAATGGCCAAGGGACACCTCACATGTGCTTTTCTCAAACCCATGTGCTCTCCCTTGTCATTTATCATGGAGTTAGGCCACATGGGGCCCCCAAAACAATAATTCATCACCCTTGGCCGGCCAACCCTCAAAAGATCTCATGACATCATCATGACACCGTTATGATGTCATTAAACATACCGAAACCCTAAAACTGTATTTTTACTATTCACTGAAAATTCAACTTTCTTAGAAAAATCCCAAAATTTCACATTAACCAAATATCAATGCTCTGATTTCAAAAATGAAATCCATTTTATAAAAATAATTTTCTAAATATTTTTAATTAAATTTTTAAATAAAAACACTATTCATCGAAAATTCATTTTTTTCAGAAAAATCCCCAAAAATTACCATAACATAATATCGATGCTCTGAGTTCAAAAATAAAGTCATTTTTATAAAAATAATTTTCTAATTATTTTTAATTAAAAAACACTATTCACCCGAAAAAAACTAATACTTGAATAATAATTAATGAAGCCGTTATTTAACTATTTTATTGAATCACATTACTTAATCAAGGTGCCTAGATTATTTTAAAACTTTATTTAAGTGAGATTACTAATCCATTTGGTTATATTACTAATCCTAATCATAAAATCACTATTCATAATTTACTATTCATCAAAAATCAAGTTGATCTTATTAGACTCTAAATTTAGTACTGAGCATAATTGCAGAAGAACATTTTTTGAAAATCATTACACATTTTTAATTATTTAGGGTTTACATAAACATATTTAAAATATCCTTTTTCTAAAATTCATCAAAAATATGCATACTATATTTATCCGGTCATTTCGAAATTCATAAACTTCATCATAAGAAGAAATCCCAATTTTTATTTAAAACAAGGATTACACAAGGTAGTTACGGTCTCGTTACATAACCTCTTATAATACCAGCATAGGACCTAAGAGTAAGGTGTGCTAGGGTGATAGAAGCTTGGGGTAGCTCAGTCAACATTGCCCGAGTAGTAATTTCTATCAGTTTGAACTTCTCACGAAGGCGATTTCGTTCCAGCTTCACATGATGAAGTTTGGATTGGATTTGATCCAGAGCAAAGCCCAATGGTGCTACCTCCTTCCCAAGCTCTGTTAGATGGTCTTCGATCGGTCCAAGACTACTAGGTGAGGCCATCGAATCTTCTTTCTATAATAATTAACCAAGATTACTTATATTTAGAGACAATAATCAAAACATTTTGTTCACCACGGTAATGTTGAACGATGGTTATATAATAGTCAAAACACACTGATCTCATTTTAATTATAATCATGTTTATCAAATAAAACATTTTTGTTGAGTATAACAATAACACATAAAATTAGGAAACAAAATTTATTTAAAAATTTCGGGTCGTTACAATCTTCCCCCCTTAAGAAATTGCGTCCTCGCAATTATAAAATTGGGTTTTGAAATTTCATTGAAAGTCACACATCGTAAAAGGAGTCAGTAAAACTATTACTTTAAAATAAAGAAAGGGAAGTACAAAGGTCACCCGAGTTAACCCACACTAGGGTTCCATGTAGGAAAACATGGACATGGAGGAGAAAACAAAGGGTCAAGTTCTGAGGGAGAGTGATAGAGAACATGATTAGGAGAAAGTTAACCATGAGAAAATCCCAAACTTATGATGTGTGTAAACGGTCTTTGATTACCTAGTAGGAAACCTAAACCAACAACATTTTTGTTTTACGTTTCTTTTCATAATTTTGAGGATTTCATTTACTACATAGAACAAAAACATAAGAAAATATACCTACCTTCATGTAGAGTTTCATCCTTTAACAAGTCCCTACCAACACTAATCTTTTCTCCAAATGATGAGAATTCAAAAACACTTGGTCTCATAAAATCACAAGAATCATCTTCTATAGAATCACATAATCTACAAAAGATTAACTATCTATTTCTTCTATCTTTAAACATTATCCCAAAAACAGAAAGGTTAAGGTAAAACAACTCTTCAAAAAGAAAGAATCCCATAGGAATGGAAACTACTTTTAAATCATCAAAGTTCCATGGTACTACCATTCCATAAATAACGGTCCTTAAAATTCCTCAAAACAAACCAAACTAAGATTGAAACCCAAATACAATAAGGATTTGATAACATAGTCTTCCAAAACAACTTCATTGTTCATCTCCAGACAACATCAACCACTCCTAACATCTTATAAAAAAGTATCTAACCTAAACATATTTTACCCAAGATAGGTTATTCATTCCCATAAGTAACCTAAATTACTATAAGTTCACCTTAAATTCATCGATTCTTCAAAATATAAGTCAACCTTACTCCTCAATGAAAATACCGTAGTATTCTATTTACCTCGATCAAATATGGTTCCCAAAATAATGAACGTCTTCCAAAATAATAATCATATTTTAATCCCCTAATCATCCCTGTCATATTAATACGAAAATCGTCGCATTTCCTATCACATTGGTTGTCGGAACATGTTCTTCCATTTCCCACCATTAACTAAGAAGAGAAAGCATAATTAGGGCTTAAGTACTTAGCTAATAATCATGAAAAGGAACTGAAAGCATATAAGGATAACTTGTATATGAAAGGTATACCCTAACTTGTGATCTCCTAGGTTCCCATCTAGGTTATGAATGATCATATATTCTTATGTGAACCTTTATTTTATTTTATCTTTGTTCATTTAACAATGGTTCATACCAAGCTTATGAATTTACCAAAGCATATCCCCCGGGAGTGTCGTAACCAAGAGTGCAGCAAGGCCCGTTGTCGTGTACCAGTTCCCGTTCGAGTCTAGCTGAAAGCGGTGTTTTCGGGTTTTACCCCTATGTACATCTGTTCCAGAGCCACCTCTACCTGCTCATATCCAGACAGGGATGTATTTGCTTGGCAACCCCTTACTCAATACTCACCAAAATACCAGGAAGATTTCCTATATTAAACTTTTCTATAGGGTTCCTCCTAGAGTTTTCATATCCTAATTTCCATAAATAACTAAACCATCCTTTGATACCAACTATAACATCCCGTATTTTTATAACATAACTTTTCATTCCATTACACGGAACTGAGGATCTTTAAGGTTTAGTGTCTTGGAAACAAGGAACATAAAACATGAAACAAAAAAAAAACATTCTTCTTAAACACTTGAAAGGATTCTCCTCACATTCACCCTAGGCTCATTACTGCATCTCATAACCTGGGGACATACATCAAAAGGAAGGGTGAGCAGAAGGCCCAGCAAGGGAAACAAGTGAAACATTTTACATATGAACTTGAGATACATCAATAAAGTCATGAAAAGAACTTTAATGCATGAAAATGAAATCATGAGGCATATCATAATAAAAATAAAAGTTTTTCATAACTTGAAGATGTGGCTACATCATTTAACATAGACAATCATGAACATATCACCAAGGTCCATCCCCAAGGTGTCATTTTAAAATTACCAAGGTTATTCACCAAGGTATCGTGAAAATTGTAATCTCTAGTGGTTACATCATTACCCAATGCATTGGAGCGCTATCGGGGCGCACCCTTAAATTTGCCTCTATTATCATGTGAGACACATATATCATCATCAAACATTTCATAAATAACCCATATATCATAAAGGAAATGGGTTTCATTTCATAATCATAACTTTTTAAAAACTGATTTAAAGACATGATCTTTATATCACTTTAAAACCCACAGAAAAGGAAAGTGGGTCTCATGTATGTAAATCCCAGAATTTAAAATAGAACATTTTGGTATATATGTGAATACCCCTTTAGAAGAAAGAGCTTTGAGTATTCACTTAATAAAATAAAATAACTTTAGAAAAAAAAAGATAGACATTTTGAGACAGAAATTCTGCAGCATAACGGCAATGTTCCGAGGTTTTAGAAGACATTAAAAGAGAGGTAAAATGGGTCAAACATTCATAAATGACCCCTAAAATAGTACATGGACAGAATAATAAGGATGAATGATCATGGTAATGAAATTTCAAGGACATACCATTTGAAATGAAAAACATGGAAGGAAGAAAAAAAATTAGATTTCTCTTATGAAAGTTCGGAGCCTAACGGCGTTACTTAAACATCAACAAAAAATGATTTGAAAAGATCAAATAGGATATATCATCATGTGAACATAAGAGTTCAGTATGATAGATATAGATATAATTCCCCAACATAACAAAAAGGAACTTGAAAGAATTTACATGAAAGTAGAACTTCAAAATGAGAAGGGTGAAGAACCACTAAAAATTCGGCAGCCTAACGACGCCACTTAAAACTTCAAAATACTGAATTGAAGCGATCAAATGGGGTCTCTCATCATATGATCATAAAAGATCAGTATGACAATTTAGAGATAATACCCCAACATAATAAAAAGGAACATGAAAGACTTGAATGAAAATAGAACTTGAAAACGAGGAAGGTGAAAGAATCCCTTAAAAATTCGGCAGCCTAACGACGCCACTTAAACATTCTTAAAACGAATTGATGAGAGAAAGGGGGGGGGGGTATCTCATCATATGAACATGAAATAGGCAGTAGGATGAATATAAAAGAACATCCTCCAACATAAGAACATGGAGTATAATAGAAAAGACATAAAAGAGATTACTTGAAAAGAAAGAGAGAGGTCGGATCCCTTACCTTAAAATGTAACTCTTAAACCTCAAAGGTTGGGACCTTGAGGGCTTGGGGGAACCTTGGGAGGACTCCTTGGGAGGTAATGAGACCAGAAATTCGTTGGTAATGAGTGGGGAGTCGAATGGATGAGAGGAGGGCTTGGTATTTATAGGGAAAGTGAGGGGACAAAGCATTAATGGCCAAGGGACACCTCACATGTGCTTTTCTCAAACCCATGTGCTCTCCCTTGTCATTTATCATGGAGTTAGGCCACATGGGGCCCCCAAAACAATAATTCATAACCCTTGGCCGGCAAACCCTCAAAAGATCTCATGAAATCATCATGACACCGTTATGATGTCATTAAACATACCGAAACCCTAAAACTGTATTTTTACTATTCACTGAAAATTCAACTTTCTCAGAAAAATCCCAAAATTTCACATTAACCAAATATCAATGCTCTGATTTCAAAAATGAAATACATTTTATAAAAATAATTTTCTAAATATTTTTAATTAAAATTTTAAATAAAAACACTATTCATCGAAAATTCATTTTTTTCAGAAAAAACCCCAAAAATTACCATAACATAATATCGATGCTCTGAGTTCAAAAATAAAGTCATTTTTATAAAAATAATTTTCTAATTATTTTTAATTAAATTTTTAATTAAAAAACACTATTCACCTGAAAAAACTAATACTTGAATAATAATTAATGAAACCGTTATTTAACTATTTTTTTGAATCACATTACTTAATCAAGGTGCCTAGATTCTTTTAAAACTTTCTTTAAGTGAGATTAATAATCCATTTGGTCATATTACTAATCCTAATCATAAAATCACTATTCATAATTTACTATTCATCAAAAATCAAGTTGATCTTATTAGACTCTAAATTTAGTACTGAACATAATTGCAGAAGACCATTTTTTGAAAATCATTACACATTTTTAATTATTTAGGGTTTACATAAACATATTTAAAATATCCTTTTTCTAAAATTCATCAAAAATATGCATACTATATTTATCCGGTCATTTCAAAATTCATAAACTTCATCATAAGAAGAAATCCCAATTTTTATTTAAAACAAGGATTACACAAGGTAGTTACGGTCTCGTTACATAACCTCTTATAATACCAGCATAGGACCTAAGAGTAAGGTGTGCTATGGTGATAGAAGCTTGGGGCGGCTCAGTCAACATTGCCCGAGTAGTAATTTCTATCAGTTTGAACTTCTCACGAAGGCGATTTCGTTCCAGCTTCACATGATGAAGTTCGGCTTGGATTTGATCCAGAGCAAAGCCCAATGGTGCTACCTCCTTCCCAAGCTCTGTTAGATGGGCTTCGATCGGTCCAAGACTACTAGGTGAGGCCATCGAATCTTCTTTCTATAGTAAATAACCAAGATTACTTATATTTAGAGACAATAATCAAAACATTTTGTTCACCATGGTCAGGTTGACCGATGGTTATATAATAGTCAAAACCCACTGATCTCATTTTAATTATAATCATGTTTATCAAATAAAACATTTTTGTTGAGTATAACAATAACACATAAAATTAGGAAACAAAATTTATTTAAAAATTTTGGGTCGTTACACACACCACACTCGGGCCATCCTTGCACTGGCATACCCGAGTAGACCTTCTTGCTTGCAAGACCTAGGTTGTGTGTTGTGTTGTTTGTACCTTAGGAGTTATGAGAAAATGACCAAGCGGGAGCATGGGATGCTCAGGGGATCATAATTGGGATTTTCTGTCATTTAGTTTTGTATTGTTTACAATTCATACTGTATTGTTTACTTCTCTCATAACTGTATCGTCATATTTACATGCATGCATTGTAAACTGGTGTTTGCCTCCTTTTATAAAATGGTTATTACCTGTCTTTTTCTCCTTCATTCATTTGTTTACTACTTCTGCTATTGAATACTATTCACTTTGATAATTCCACTTTCTTACTCTGAAATGAGGGTATAGCCTCCCCACTATCACCTCCTGAGACCCTCACTACTAGTCGGCCTATCCGAGGTATGGTCCTCTCCCTCCTCTCCTCTTATTTTCTGACCGGATTTCGTCCTATCTGTTGACCCGCAGGATTCGTCTGAACCTTGGGTATTGTGGGTTTCTTGATTCATGTTTTTTCTTCATTATAGGGTTGTGCCAAGGTTGTCTTGTGACCCTTGGGTTCGTTTTTGGGCATACGCCTCCGAAGTTGAGGCAGATACGGGCGGTTTTGGTTGCCGGATTTGGTTGGAGGAAAGGGTTTTACCCATGGCTTGTTTTCGCAGCATCTAATCTAATGCATTAGTTGTTATAAAGGGTCCTGGTATGTTTCTCTTAGTGAGTTGGTGGTTTTGGTTGGTTTCACTTTTCCAGTGCTTAGGCGGCTCTTAGTTAGAAAGTGCCAAGAGCCGGAGTGGCAAGATGGATCCACCTGGAGGTAAGGTCCCTCTCCTTGCCCATTAGCTTAATGTAAAGTAGTAATGAGTTATTTATGCAAGGTCTTAGTATTTGAATTTTTAATGTTATTCTTGAATAATTTCTTCTATTAAAATAGTGTGAATTTCAAGAATAAGATATAAATGGTTACCTACTAACTAAAATTAAAATTTAATAATAAAACACCTCAATCATAGGTGCATTGTCTTCAAGATAAAAAATATTGATAGACTTTTTATTCTTGCTTGCTAGATTATTGTGGTGCCTCTTCGATTCTTTGTATGTGAATTTTCCTTGTTGAGGAAAATAGAATTATATGGCTATGATACTTTAGTTTGGGTCAATTTTCCATGTTAGGAAAATTGAGTAAGATGGTAACTTTAGGGAGATGACTTAACAATATATGACATTTTTCCTATAGAAGGTATCAAAGGGTTAAAGAATGATAAACGTATCCTTTCTTATGGGGTGGTGAAACATGGAAGGAATAGAGTAGGGTGGAATGACCATGCCTTGGGATAACGTTTTGAGCATGAATTATGTTAGTAAAATGAATTTGTGAATTTCTTTATTTAGATTTTTAAGATGGGCTACCATAAGTATAAACATGAATGTGTTCACTTAGGTGTATGTTGTATGATTCTTTGAATTCTTATGAGGTAATTCTATAAGTAGTTTACAATAGACATGTTTGTATTGTGAGTGAGCACATGTTGATTCCATATAATGAATGATAATAGAAGTGAGTGCATGCTGAGGCCACCTAGTGACATATACGTGGTTGAATGGGAGGCAGTTAAACCCCATGCCGGTGTGATAGTACATGTTTGGAAGGGAAGATGTCATACCCCTTGACAGTTGACTTATATTGATGATTACATGTCTGGATGGGAGGCAGTTATACCCCATGCCAGTATTATGAATGTGACAGATGGGAGGTAGCTATACCCCATGCCAGTGTGATAGTATATGTCTGGATGGGAGGAATTCGTACCCCTTTCCAGTTGACTTCTATTGTTGATTACATGTCTGGATGGGAGGCAATTATACCCCATGCTAGTATTATGAATGTGACAGATGGGAGGTAGTTATAGCCCATGCTAGTTGAATGAATGTGATTGGAGGGAGGCATTCTTACCCCATGTCAGTTGACTTATAGGGACGATAGGCATTCTTAACTCGTGAACAATAATCTCGATTGATGGAAGGGTGGAATTCTTACCCTTTTTCAGTTGACCTATAGGGACGAGTCGAGTTCCTACCTCATGCCACTTTTTCTTATTGATGGGTGGGAGGAATTCTTACCCCACGCCATCTATGATCTAAAAGAATATATGTATATACATGGTGACATGATCAGGTTACTTTACCAGCAATGAGCCGAAGGTGGTATAACCATCAGGTGTCCCTTGGGAATCGGTACGGGTGTTATTTACTTATGTAAATCTTATTACTTGTTTCTTCATACATTCTCACTGTTTAATTATTATACAATTTCTGGATTGGTTTTGACACTGGTGGTGTCGGCATACAGAGATTTATATCTCACACCCTACTCGGGCCACCATTGCATTAGGGTACCCGAGTAGACCTTCTTGCTTGCTGGACCTAGGTTGTGTGCTGTATTGTTTGTACCTGATGAGTTAGGAGAAAAGGACCAAGTGGGATCTTGGGATGCTCAAGGGATCGTAGTCAGGCTTTGATATATTTTCTTTTTGAATTGTTTGTGAAGCATGTTTTATGGTTTACTACTTTCATAATTGTATCGTCATCTGTACATGAATGCATTGTAAACTAGTGTTTTCATCCTTTTATAAAATTTTTATTACATATCTTTTTCTTCTACCTTTCATATGTTTACTGTTTTCACTATTTAATACTATTTACTCTAATAATATTGTTGTGTTACTCTGATATGAGGGTATAGTCTCCCAACTATCACCTCCCAAGACCCTCATTGCTAGTCTGTAGCCTCTGGCGTATAAGGAGGCGCACTTGAGGCCATGTGACCTACCAGTCCAGCCACCAGTTCAATGGTAATCTGGGCTAGGACGTTACAATTCCCATTAACCTTGACCAAAACTCCTACAAATATCCCATCCTCAACCACAAAAGTCATAGTGAATTTTCCTCCCCACATTGAAACTATCCATATTGGGAGGCACTGAATCACCATCATTATTTTACTACCTTCTAAAAAAACCATCTTAGTTGTGGTAAGGATCCATCTTCCTAATTAATTTGATACTATTTGAACAACACCAAAAAAGGGTATCTATGCGGACACACTTCACCCTAAACTATCCTCACGAAAAAAGTGGAAATATAAAAGTAATTCAAAATTGTTATAATAAATAGCTCTCTAAAATGTATAATGGATAGAGAGAATACCTCTATCACTAAATTAAACAATGTAAAAATAATATAAGGCTAATATGTTTCCTTCATCACCATTCAACTCTTTGAGTACAATGTGGACCAAATTGGGGTGTTGTTGGAAACCCATACGGTTTTCCACCTATTGATGCCCCACTTACAAATCTTCCACATATTCCATCGTACGAGCCTCCATGATTGAGAATCATATTCTTCCATTGATATTTTTTTATTTATTATGTCTTAACATCTAGGCGGGTCAGACTATCTCAAGATCAATTTCCCTACCATCAAAAGTGTAACACCACCACACCTATGGAGAAACAAAACCATCCTGGAATCACTAAGCCTCAATCCCTACATCTTGGAATCATCTTCTAAAGCATAAAATATTTACAAATCCCATTCCATTCCATAAAATACGAGTTATATAGTTATCATCTCCCACGTTACAAAGAGTAATGGTTTGATTCTTCTCTTCTAGAAATATCTCCAGCACCATGGAATTCTCCAATGCTCCAACACAATTTCTAACACACTGTTGAGTCATTGATGATATGATATCCTTGATAAATAAATTATCAATAATATATTATCTAAAAAACAAATCTCGTAACATATTCATTGGGTAATGAGAAATTTCTCGGAACATCTATGAAAACTCAAACCAGAATAATGTTTTAATACTAAATCTATTGAAGTAACTGGATATGTGTTGACCTCAATGTTTATAAATGGAAATCCTCTATATGGATCCACTCAAACACTTCCTATGTGAGAGTGACCTCTTCGTGGGTCCATGCCATAGTACTCCATCTTCTCATAGCCTCTCCCTATATAAGGCTCACCACTAGGACCACTATGTGATAGGAATGTGTCATCACTAGGTAGAAAACATGAATAACTTCAGAGATCCAGTCATATGATTATTAGGGTCATGGATCACCCATTGTACCTCCTATGACATTTCCTCTAGAACACTTAAAACAAACACAACATACATGCATCCTCATCTTGAACTATAATAAAAACTAGATACATGACAGTTGGTAGTACAATAGGAAGACCACTAGGAGGTACCGCCTCAGAACTAGTTCCAAACATCAAATCCACTTCATGTGGTAGATTTTTTTTCAAAATCACTCTATGGAACCCTATTTGGAAGTAATCCTAGAATAATCTTGAAATAAAATCAAGATGCACCACCGTCAATGAGTATATTTTGAGAGATGACTATAGATAGATAATTTGAAAAAGAAAAACCGATTCCAATATGATGAATGCACAATTATGTCCATATAAGCAACGTCTTAATGTACAAATTTGAAATATAGATAATCAATGTCCATGTTAATGGACATGTTGGATACACCAATAATAATAGAAAATTTGGCATGAAATCCAAACCCAATCACCTTAACACTATCATGGTGAAACTCATACCTAGCTCATGAAACTACGGTCACAAAGTGGAACCTGCTCTGATAGAACTCTATCATAGACCGACCTAATACAACTCAATTTATTACTACAAAAACCCATATCCATAGTTCATGAGATAGTGTCCATCTTTGATTATGCTGTCACACACATGATAGGCCTTTGCCTAAGGTACTAGTAAGCATGGACCCAGATAATCTTTTATGAAATAGTTCATAGATATATAAACAAAAAAGTAAATACATGTATATACCTATCACAACCTAGAGAATTGAATAAATAATGGGGAAATTTACTAATCAACCAAATAAAAACAAGGAATATAAATGAAGATTCATTAATGGAGGGTTTCATATACAAATGAACCAATCAAAATGCTTTATAGATAGGCTTTGCTAATCATCATGATAAATTTATATCTCCATTTTCCACCTCCTCTAGATCCTCTTGTGAATATACTTGAAGGATTATGATCTACAAAAGACACAACATGTGGAGGAAAAGACCATGAAAGGGTGAAAATGACAATACATAGTAGGCACCCTAGGAATATAAACAGAAAATGAATTTCTAGATATAAATAATTCACTCGACCCAACCAGAGGGAATGAAAATGAGAGAGAAGCTCCATCTCAAAACCATACTCAGTAATAAATGACTAATATTATCCTACAATAAGAAATATCGAAAATGATATGAAAACAACTCAATGAAATATATATATAGATATATATATGCATATATACTAATTTCGGAATTGCAGTCTCATGAGGAACTGATCTCATAGCCTATGACAGGTTCCTATCGAAGTCCCTAAATGATAAATATTATAAGTAACACTCAATACACTCACTCCCACATCCCTGATTAGACTCATCCAAGAGATACCCTCCACCATGGAAGAAACTACCATCCCTGACTGAGAATCAGAGTGTCACCTATAATATAGTTTTTACAAGCCAATGTCCCAACACTACTATCCCAATGGAACATATCCGAGAAAAAACATCTTAGATATCGCCCATAAGAAACTCATGTTAGCTAAAACTCAGTAGTTCTCAATAATCATAAATGGAATCCCTCAAATACCATATGGTGGATTCTACTACCCCTATTGGAATGGATATATATGCTCAGTAAGGGGATCCACTCCAAGATCCACTGGGGGTCTCTTTGAAAATTGTCTAGAAAACCATAAACCACATCTCCTTAGATAATGGATCACTCTTAAGATCATGTTGGGGACACCAATAATCTAATATAATAATATAATTATGTATGTTATAAATTGAATCCCTCCCAAAATATAATGGGGGAAATCAGAACTCCACCCGATGTCCTGTAGACCATAACACTAAAATCAAGGATCTCTCCCTACAAAGTGTTGGTTACAAAAATTCCAAAGAAATCACATAGAATTACTTGAGAAGTTGGATATCATATTATCAATGACTAAAAAATAAATATATAAAATATATAAATATTAAGGGATTATATACCTGACGATTGTGGAATCCTACTTAAACATACCACTATGTAGGGGATCGCTCCTACCAATGATACCACAATATTCATGAATTATACAATATTGTGTAGTTGTAGATGGTTAGTTTTTTAATTATCCATTATTCATGAATATGGTATGTGATAGAGGCCATGATGTCTAGTTAATCTAGAATCCTCGTAATATGAATGATATAATAGTGGGTCACACATGTGATGATGCCCCTTCTTTTCTACAGTACATTGATCACAGTTGAAGGTGATGGAACTTATAATACCAATACTCCATACCCACAAATAATGGATTGATTGCATTGGATTTATATATACTATCCTATATATGTTTATTTAACTATATCTTCAATTATACATCTTTATCCTTGGAGATATGTATTTCCTTCAACATTGGGAAATGTATCTGAGGGTATATTTAGAGTTGCAAATTACCACTAGTTAGAGATCTCTGTTTACAAAAATAATTTAGAGGAATATGGATATGTGTATTTCTACTCAATATCTAGTGATAGGTTGAGATTTAATATTCCTATAACATATCAATATTATTTCATCAAGTGGTTATTATCCTCCCAAAAATCTATAATATGGAAACACCTCGACAATCAAATTCGTATTGTTTTTTGATAAAATATATTGAATTTGTATGAAAATACATTATATATGACAATTAAATAAACTAAAAAATAATATATTATAAAATTCAAGATATAAACTAAAATATATTTAAATAAAGTTGTTAAATATTATGACGAACACTACTTGAAGAGTAAAACCTAATGTAAAAAAAATATTTCAAATTCATTATTTGAAATTTTATTTTACTTTATTTGAAATATTTATCTTCTATCATATACTACTAATTAATTTATTAAATTTATGGTTTATACAACAAAAAATTAATTTGATGTGATTAAAATCATTTTTTTGTTAACATATATTATTATTAAAAATTGATCCTTTTATATATTATAAGTTGTTACCTCAAGTAATTATATTTAATGTATTTAAGAATTATTATATAAAAATTAAATTAAAAAACAATATTATCTCTATATTCATTAGAAATTCCTATGAAAAAATTATTAAGAACACGTAATGTTAAATAAAATACAATTTCTAATAAATCAGGGTTTTCACTATATTTTATAATATAAAATTTATTGATAATTTAATAAACAAATTTATTTATTTTTTGATTATGAATGTTGAAATATGATTCTATTGAATTTTTATGGCTTTTTCAAAAAGATTATTTTTTGTTGTATTGAAAAAAAACATAGCTTTTTATAAGTACAAAAAATTCATGAAATCATATTGATTAATGCATGAAACAATTATGAATCAATTTTATCTAAAACATAATTATATTTTAAAAAATAATTAATCAAAAAACAATATGATGAAATTTGAAACATTTTTTGTACACATAGAAAAAATATACATTTTATTCTAATAAATGAACAATAAAAATTATTTTCCTTTAAATTAGATTTTCGAGGAATACTTTTAGTTTATTAATTTTTTATATTCAAAAAACCGTCACTTATTTTAATATATATAAAAAATTTCATATCAACCAATACAATTCAAATTTTTTTGTTCATAAATTAGAAAATATTCAATATTTTAACATATAAATACTCATTTCCTCAAATATAGATACCAAATATCCTTTACACTATAATATCACATAATATAAACTTCAAATAACCCAATATAAACCAATTTAACCTATTATAACATTCTATATATCCAGAGGGACATTGTGAAGTTACACCCCACAAATCCTTGCTGATTTAACATAGGAGAAAATCTTTATTAGATTTGTAACCTTATTCAAATTGATTCGGTTTCCCTATATAATTATCTATAATCCCCTAATAAAATTATCTATTTATGCCTTTATATATTATTGCATCTAAAAATTGATAAAATATAACTTCTTTATAACAAATTTTTTAATATTGTAAAACATTTATATCATATACTCTCTCTATATCTTTTATCATTTCCTATATATCGATAATGTTTTTTTTCATACACATATTAGAATATTGTATGTACTATAATTATCAGAACTGGTATGGGAGGATAAAGAGATTTAAGATAAAAAAATTCTTCTAATTATCTATAAATAGTATTACCATTTAAAAAACTACAAATAATCAATATGAATAAATCAAAAAATTGAATATTTATTTCAAAAATGTGTTATCATGATAATATCTATTCGAAATAACTAGTGGAAAATAAATTAAATATATTGTAATAGTCAGGATTTTTAAAATAGAATAAATTTCGCATATATATTCATTTATAAACAAAATAATTATATTTTATACAATGTAAAATCTTGGTGAAATTATGCATGACCTATGGTAAGTCATACCTATATAAATTTAAATACTCTGAAAACTATTTAATATTATTATACATGTTTTAATATATATATATATGGACCAATTTTGTCACTATTATCATTAGTTGTAACAAAATATTTTTAATCTTTATATTTCAAATTACCTATCTTGATCCTCATTTTGGGTTTTTTATTCATAAAATATTAAAGTCATATGGTTATCTCATATCAAAATAATATTTTATACGATGTAAATTCTTGGTGAAATTATGCATGACCTATGGTAAGTCATACCTATATAAAATTAAATACTCTAAAAACTATTTAATATTATTATACATGTTTTAATATATATATATATTTATGGCCCAAATTCATCACTATTATCATTATTTGTCACAAAATATTTTTATTCTTTATATTTCAAATTACCTATATTGATCCTCATTATGGGTTTTTTAGTCATACAATATAAAAGTCATATGGTTTTCTCATATCAATGACATTTTAGGTTTATTTGTAACAAAATATTTTTATTTATTTATTATTTTTTATTGTATACACTATTTAAATTCATCGTTAATATTAATAGGGTGTTTATTCGAATGTTAGAAATGATAAAATTTATTTTTCGAATCAATTTACATTCCAATGGTTCATATAATTTGGCCCATAAATATGACTTTGAATGGCTATTTTCTTGTGAAATATCTCTGATTTATATGAAACATTATCTCTCTCTCTCTATATATATATATGTAAATTTATTATTTTAAAAAATTAAAATTTTCATTTGTGGATTTCATATTTTACAAATATAATTTTATTAATAATATTTACCAAACATTGTATTGGTTGTTTATCTTCAATGTATATATTATTTATGATGTAGAAATAATTTCTTCCCCATTAGAAAATATACTATTTAAGATAATTTTCCAATATATTTAGTATGGAAATTATTATTTAAAAGGTTTTATGTTATCATTTTATACATGAAAATTGATTGATATTATTTACATAACTATTTGTAAAATATTATTTTAATGTTTAATAGATGTGCCACATTTTTGAATTTATAATGATATTTCTCTCTAAATATTATGTTATATTCATCCATGTTTTTCAAAATTAAATTTTGTTCAAATTTGTTTCTAAATAATTTATTTTCCAAATAAGTGGCACAATTTTTTATGAATTAATAAATGTATTTCATTGAAGTTAAATATATTCTTGTCTTGAATGTTAAATCAAATAACTATAAAATAATTTAATTTAATGGTTTCAATAATTAGAAATCATTTAATATTATGTTTATCATTGTACCTTTTTAATTTTTTGTTAAGGGTAATTTTTTGTAACACCCCGAGCTTCCACGATACGCTTCTCATTCAATAATGCAATGGCTTGCATTGTACGCAACTTCGAGTTCTAAAACACCGCGACTAATCAAAGTAGCCGTTATGAATAGTAATAACCACTTTTTAAAATTATAGAAATTTTATATTTCAAAATGGACTTCATTTTTGGATTCGGAATATCAAAATTAGCCTATGTTGAATTTTTGGTATTTTTCTGAGAACTTCTAATTTTTTATGAATAGTGAAAAAAACATAAAAACAACTTTTTTAATCAAAATAATTTATAGTGATAAATTATAATATTTAGTGGTTTTAAAGTATAATTATAATATATTTTTACACTTTTATGCAATGGTGGTCATTATAATTAATTTAAAATTGAAATTGGACATAAACAATTGCCAATCTTTTGATATAAATTGTTTCTTAAAAACACGCTATTTGTTGTGACAGCGAGAATTAATTATAAAATTAATTAATGCAACTTAAATGTTTCGAATTTTTTAAAATAGACAACATTTTTGAATTCAGAATATCAATTATAGCTTAGGGTGAAATTTTGGCATTGTTCTGAAAAACTTCAATTTTTGATGAATAGTGAAACCACTAAGTGGTAGTAAAATAACTGATTTTTCGTTTAAATGAAATATTACCACTTCTGTGATTTGATTTTCAAAAATACGACATACATGGTTGTCATTAAGAAGTAAAATTTGGTTCAATGAGATTAAAATAATTTTTGGTGAATAGTAACTTTTAAGTTCTTAATCGCGATTAGAGGTAATTAGTGTAGTTTAAGGTAAAAATAATGTTTTAATAATATGAGATGAGCTTGACACCTGTCCTACCCTAATTTTATGTGCCATTTACGACCAAGACAATCCATGGGTCAACTTGGGGACCCCATGGGGCCACTTTAGTTAGAAAATGACATAAATACCTTTTATTTAATGTTAAAGTAGAAAAATGACACAAACATGAAATGTTTTACTAAAACATTTTTTTACATGAGGTTATACAAGTCATAGTTTTGACTATAAATATTCATTGGAAAGATAAAAAGATTTCCTACATCATAGTATTTTTTTATAATTTTTAGACATTAAATAAATTAAATTATTTATGACATCATGATGATGAAGCGATGACCTCATTATTTAACGATTTAAATAAAATAAAACGATAATGTAAAATCCAAGGCCTACACTTGTCAAAAACCTATTGGATGAGTAGATTTATAACCCTTATCACCTTATCCTCGAATTATATAAGTGTGGGACCTATAAAATCCGAAACTCATTTTATAATAAAGTGACTTTTCTTTACTTTCCAAGAGTGCCCCTCCTCTCCACTTATAAAAGGCCCCCACCTCTACCACCTTACTCACACATTCAAAGCCTTTTGGCTCGGCCAAACTCTGCCCAAATACTCTCCCAACTTCCCCCTCTTACTCCTAGAAGCCTCACTTTGGGCAGAACGCTTCCCAAGGAAGCCTTTGCCACAAATCAAAAAGAGTTACCCGATTTTAAGGTAATGTCTTCTCTAATGTTGTTTTGTTTTATTTTTCTTCTCCAACCCCCTAAACTCTTTTTATTCATTTATTTTGTAACAACACCTGTATCCTCAATATACTAGGATGTTTTTATAAGAAGTATTCGAGCTACAATTACACACACCTACATCTAATGGTTAAAGAACATACGGTGTCTGTGGAGGGCGAATTTCTGCCTCACAAAACGATGATTGCTCAACACTCATATAACACCTTCAAAAGTGGCCATTAAGATGTCACTATATTTATATATGATACATAATATGTTTATTTTTTACTTATGCTTCTAAATTTCTCATTTATGGCATACTTTATGATTTCCATTATGGGTAAACACGATAATTTCATTTTAGGAAGTGCGGACTACCGCCCCCTCAAAGTGATGTGAATCGTTAATGCCACATGTGGGATGTATAAAGGATGGAGTAAATGATATTATATATGATATTATACTGGAATTATATTATACATTTATATCATTATGATTTCATTCCATTAAATACGAAATATAAATGAAAGTAGGCTTCATGCGTACGTACGGCTTACCGTCTCCTTGAACGGTGCATTTCATTTCTTACCTCTAAATGTTACGTAATATTATAAATTAATGTATATACTGTATATATATGATATATATGATATCTAAATCATTAATATAATTCTGGATATAATGGATATTTCACCACATGAACAACTTGTAATTATAAGAAGTTTATTTTTGACTAAAGTACCAAAGATCGACAAAACGACCGTTATTAACATAAATAATTACATAATGTTCATAACATGGTAATAAGGGATATAAAAGGAATAATGAACATGAAAAAGGTTCTTAATTAAATAGGAATTAACTCTAGTTTATTATTCAGGAGGTTAAAGAACGGTCGAATCAAGTCGGACACAAGGTAAGGGAACTTCTTAACCCAATTTCCATTCTTTGGGTTAATCTCCTAATTTCAAATTATGTCATGATATTATTATGTACTATATTGTATTTGTACTTTCTTATGTGTACTTATAGTGAATACACATAATAGATCTATTTTATTTTAAAAATTATTTTTTAAGGACTTTGTCTCAATGTCCTTTCATTGAGGCATATTTGGTTTTATACACAACTTTCTTTTATACAGTGTATAAACCCCTTTGGCTTTTACATTTATTCAAAAGGAATCTTTTTTATACGAAGCGTTTTACTAAACGAAAAAAAGGGAATGTTTTCCTTTCCGTACTTATGCGGCGACAATGACTTCTCCGCCGTCGTGACCATTATTTGAGTTTCAGCTTCCTCTACAAGCCATCACTTTTTTTAATGAAAAATAAATACAAAGTTTTAACTTGCTTTTATTTTGGTATTGAAAATGGTTTTGAAAGAGTTTTTATTATATCAATGTGTTGTATTGATATCTTGTGATTGAAATGTGGAAATGTTATGTTTCCTTTATGCATGTTTTATGTGATACGATTATGTTATGGTTTATGATAAGTTTAAACCTGTTCATATGAGGAATGCATTGGACTTAATAAGTGACGGGTGGAGCCCGCTATAGCTCCTCGATGAATCGGCAGGTCTCATGAGACAAACTATTGTCTTGGCACGAGGCCTTGACAAAATCTTATTTGTGTTCTTGGCACGAGGCCTTGACTACGTGGTTATGATAGTCTGGCATTATGCATTCCATCATTATGAAAGTGGTTATTGATATTGCATGTGATTATTCAACCAGTAGAATATCCATATGAAGAAGTAAATGGAATTATCTCATTTTACTTTTTCCATATTATGTTGATGTTCAAGTTTAAAAGGCTTTTGTTTTAGTCATACATTGCCTTAAATGTTTATGTTTATTTATGAAAGCTTCTGCAACATTGTTATCCTTACTGAGCATCTGAGCTCACCCCTTTAAATGTTTTAATATTTTCCAGGATGTGAAGAAGTATTTTATGAATGACCTACAATGATAGTCAGAAGAGGATATGAGTGTGGACTATGGAGACTTTTTAATTGTAGTTTTTCACTTTATGATGTTATGTAATGTTTACGAATGTATCTAGTGTTTCCAAGGCTACTAAACTAATCGGTCTTTCGAGACTTGATCTTTTGTGATCATTCCAATGTTACGAAGTAATGCATCGACTCTGGGTAGCTGGGGTCGGGGCGTTACAGTTGGTATCAGAGGCAGTTTAGTACTAACCTTGGAAGCTAGATTTAGATAAACTCTGATTAGAGCACATAGCCCGAAGATAGACTTTAAGGATTAGTATAGAAGAACTTCTAGAATTTTGGTATTATAGAGATTTTGTGAGTTTTCCGAGCAATACATCCCTGTCTGGATACGAGCAGGTAGAGGTGGCTCTGGCATAGATGTACCTCAGGGTAAAACCCGAAAACACCGCTTTGAGCTAGACTCGAACGGGAACTAGTGCACGACAACGGGCCTTGCTGCACTCTTGGTTACGACACTCCCGGGGGATTTGCTTAGGATAATTCTCATTTTCTTTACAATCCACTATGAAGGGTTATGAGTATATACTTTCTCAAAGAAAACATTTTATGGATTATATCCATAAATAGTTCAATTTATGTTAAGTATCTTACAAGTATGGAATTATGTATTTTGATTCATAAACTAATCTAGTTTATGCCATTGTTTAGAAATGGCGCCTAGTGGAAGGAATGGAAACCGTATCAATGCACACACTCCGTGTAGGGATTTCCCTCCTGCTCAAGATAATTATTGTGGAGCTAGAGATACAACTGGTGCTGATCAACTTATTACCATACTGGGACAACTCACTCAGGTTATGAATAATAACCTTACTCGTATGGAGCACCCTGATCCGCAACGTGGAGGATCAATGTTAGACCGCTTCATGAGGAAACCATCACCAACATTTAATGGGGGTACAAATACGTTAGTAGCTCAGAAATGGATAAACTCCTTAGAGAAAATATTCCACGCCTTGGGGAGTAGCGAAAGGGAGAAGGTTATCATTGCAGTTTACTGCCTCACTGGAGATGCCGATCAATGGTGGTCATTGATTCAAAATACAAAGGAAGATGATGACGTATCGAATATGGAATGGAGGGAGTTCAAAGAGCTTTTCTTAGAAAAATACTTTCCTCATGACCATCGAGCAGATATGGAAAGGCAATTTCTGAGTCTGAGACAAAATGAGGATGAGAATGTCGCAAAGTATGAGGCCAACTTTACAAGGTTAGCGAGGCATGCTGCAGATTATATACGTATCCCAAGAAGTAAGATCGATCGTTTCTTTGATGGGTTAAAACTGTTTCTCCATCGATCCTTAGTCTCATAATCTTTCTTGTCGTACGAAGACATTGTCTCATGTGCTATCAAGACAGAAAAGAAATTCTCTAAGTCTTATGACAACAAAGTAAAGAAAGAGAAGAAGAAAATGGTGGAACAAGAGACAGATAAAGGGAAAAAGGGAATGAAGTATTTTCCATTATGTGATAATTGTGGGAAGAATCACCCTGGTACTTGCCTAAAAGGAATGGGAGTTTGTTATAAATGTGGAGAAAAAGGTCATCAGGTGCGTGATTGCAAGGGAAAGAAAGAGGCTATCAATGTTGAATGCTACAATTGTAGGGAAATGGGGCATTATGCAAATGAATGTCCTAAGAGTTAGGGAAACTTACCTCAGAAAAGGCCAAGGGATCAAGGAAAATCTTATGCTGTTACTACAGTTGAAGCAGAATAATTAATGTATTGGTGCTTTTGGACTCAGGGATTATATTCTGGTTATTAGAATAATGTGATATATATATATATAAGGATTGTACTACAGTACTTGTTGTTTCAGTAAGGTTTTAATATGATGAAGGTAATCATATTTTTAGTATGTGACAATAAGAGAAACTTTACTTTGTTTGGGGAATCTGATAAATTGATTTTAGAATTAAGAGACCTTTTAGAGAAAGTCTAGACAGAGGTATTTTGGATAACTATAAAGGATGGAGTGGATTAAGTTGATCTTTGGATAGTATTTTTTAAGGTTAAAAAATTTATGAAGATTATTTTTGGAATATTATAATACTATAGTTTCAGGAAAAGGACAACCTGCAGGGTGGGGCATAACCCGTCACGTCGGACAAAGCTGCAGGAATCGAACCCACAATCATAGTGTGACAGACCTTTATTTCCAACCACTAGCCTACAGGAAGTCCCTGGTTATTACAAAATAATTTTACTAATCTAAATGGTATGTGTTAACATTTGGAACCTTATACAATTAGGATAAGTATAATATTTTTGAGTTATATTATCTTTTTGAGTGAAAGATGGGTTGAAGGTTGAAACTCTAATTGTCAAGAATAAATATATATATACCTATCTCTTATTCAATGAATAAATTAATTCTTAAACTGTAGTAAAGAGATATTAAAACAAAAAAATGTGTTATCATAATACCTTATGTCTTATTGAACTAATGATATTTTAAATCAACATAGATTGAAGGATTTGAGGCCCTCAATTTGACAGTTGATTGTAATTGATGACCTCAATAACTCCCTACAAATATTTACGTTTTCCTCCAATTATATGTCTCTAA
Source organism: Viscum album (assembly GCA_963277665.1). Lineage (NCBI taxonomy): Eukaryota > Viridiplantae > Streptophyta > Magnoliopsida > Santalales > Viscaceae > Viscum > Viscum album. Next base: position 1,873,974,688 of record OY728142.1, on the reverse strand, counting down.
TTTCCACCAATGTTCTCCTTATCGAGATCATAATTTGGTGGTGACTTTCTTATTTCCATTTCCCTCTTATTAAGGCTAAATTTTATTAATCTTATTTCCGATGTGGGTTTTCCACAAAGGTATTTTCTCTTTTCAACATTTTATTTTCAAAGAAAAAAATTTCAAATTGCGAGGACGCAATTTATTGAAGGAGGGGAGAATGTAACACCCCGAGCTTCCACGATACGCTTCTCATTCAATAATGCAATGGCTTGCATTGTACGCAACTTCGAGTTCTAAAACACTGCGACTAATCAAAGTAGCCGTTATGAATAGTAATGACAACTTTTTAAAATTATAGAAATTTTATATTTCAAAATGGAATTCATTTTTGGATTCGGAATATCGAAATTAGCCTATGTTGAATTTTTGGTATTTTTCTGAGAACTTCTAATTTTTTATGAATAGTGAAAAATACTTAAAAACAACTTTTTTAATAAAAATAATTTATAGTGATAAATTATACTATTTAGTGGTTTTAAAGTATAATTAGAATATATTTTTACCATTTTATCCAATGGTGGTCATTAGAATTAATTTAACATTGAAATTGGACATAAATAATTGCCAATATTTTGATATAAATTGTTTCTTAAAAACACGCTATTTGTTGTGACATCGGGAATTAATTATAAAATTAATTAATGAAACTTATATGTTTGGAATTTTGTAAAATAGACAACATTTTTGAATTCGGAATATCAATTATAGCTTAGGGTGAAATTTTGGCATTGTTCTGAAAAACTTCAATTTTTGATGAATAGTGAAACCACTAAGTGGTAGTTAAATAACTGATTTTTAGTTTAAATGAAATATTACCACTTCTGTGATTTGATTTTCAAAAATCCGACATACATGGTTTTCATTAAGAATTAATATGTGGTTCAATGAGATTAAAATAATTTTTTGTGAATAGTAACTTTTATGTTCTTAATCGCGATTAGAGGTAATTAGTGTAGTTTAAGGTAAAAATAATGTTTTAATAATATGAGATGAGTTTGACACATGTCCTACCCTCATTGGATGTGCCATGGCCGACCAAGAAAATCCATGGGTCAACTTGGGGACCCCATGGAGCCACTTTAGTTAGAAAATGACATAAATAACTTTTATTTAATGTTAAAGTAGAAAAATGACACAAACATGAAATGTTTTACTAAAACAATTTCTACATGGGGTTATACAAGTCATAGTTTTGACTATAAATAGTAATTGGAAAGATAAAAATATTTCCTACATCATAGTATTTTTTTTATAATTTTTAGACATTAAATAAATTAAATTATTTATGACATCATGATGATGAAGTGATGACCTCATTATTTAACGATTTAAATAAAATAAAGAGATAATGTAAAATCCAAGGCCTAAACTTGTCAAAAACCTATTGGATGAGTATATATCGAACACTTATCACCTTATCCTTGAATTATATAAGTTTGGGACCTATAAAATCTGAAACTCATTTTATAATAAAGTGACTTTTCTTAACTTTCCAAGAGTGCCCCTCCTCTCCACTTATAAAAGGCCCCCACCTCTACCACCTTACTCACACTTTCAAAGCTTTTTGGCTCAGCCAACCTCTTCCCAAATACTCTCCCAACTTCCCCCTATTACTCTTATAAGCCTCAATTTGGGCATAACTCTTCCCAAGGAAGCCTTTGGCTCAAATCAAAAAGAGTTACCCGATTTTAAGGTAATGTATTCTCTAATGTTGCTTTGTTTTGTTTTTCTTCTCCAACCCCCTAAACTCTTTTTATTCATTTATTTTGTAACAACACCAGTATCATCAATATACTAGAATGTTTTTATAAGAATTATTCTAGCTACAATTACACACACCTACATCTAATGTTTAAAGAACATACGGTTTCTGTGGAGGGCGAATTTCTGCCTCACGAAACAATGATTGTTCAACACTCATATAACACCTTAAAAGGTGGCCATTAAGATGTCACTATATTTATATATGATATATAATATGTTTATGTTTTACTTATTCTTTTGTATTTCTCATTTATGGCATACTTTATGATTTCCATTATGGGTAAACGCGATAATTTCATTTTAGGAAGTGCGGACTACCGCCCCCTCAAAGTGATGTGAATCGTTAATGCCACATGTGGGATGTATAAAGGATGGAGTAAATGATATTATATATGATATTATACTGGAATTATATTATACATTTATATCATTATGATTTCATTCCATTAAATACGAAATAGAAATGAAAGTAGCCTTCATGCGTATGTACGGATTACCGTCTCCATGAACGGTGCATTTCATTTATTACCTCTAAATGTTACGTAATATTATAAATGAATGTATATAATGTATATATATGATATATATGATATCTAAATCATTAATATAATTCTGGATATAATGGATATTTCACCACATGAACAACATGTAATTATAAGAAGTTTATTTTTGACTCAAGTACCAAAGATCGACAAAACGACCGTTATTAACTTAAATAATTACATAATGTTCATAACATGGTAATAAGGGATATAAAAGGAATAATGAACATGAAAAAGGTTATTAAGTAAATAGTAATTAACTATAGTTTATTATTCAGGAGGTTAAATAACGGTCGAATCAAGTCGGACACAAGGTAAGGGAACTTCTTAACCCAATTTCCATTCTATGGTTAATCTCCTACTTTCAAATTATGTCATGATATTATTATATCTTATCTTGTATTTGTACTTTATTATGTGTACTTATAGTGAATACACATAATAGATCTATTTTATTTTAAAAATGATCTTTTTACGGACTTTGTCTCAATCTCTTTTCATTTAGGCATATTTGGTTTTATACACAATTTTCTTTTATACGGTGTATAAACCCCTTTGGCTTTTACGTTTATTCAAAAGGAATATTTTTTATACGAAGCGTTTTACTAAATGACAAAAAGGGAATGTTTTCCTTTCCGTACTTATGCGGCGACAACGACTTCTCCGCCGCCGTGACCATTATTTGAGTTTCAGCGTCCTCTACAAGCCATCTCTTTTTTTTAATGAAAAATAAATAAAAAGTTTTAACTTGCTTTTATTTTGGTATTGAAAATGGTTTTGAAAGCATTTTTATTATATCAATGTGTTGTATTGACATCTTGTGATTGAAATGTGTAAATGTTATGTTTCCTTTATGCATGTTTTATGTGATATAATTATGTTATGGTTTATGATATGTTTAAACCTGTTCATATGAGGAATGCATTGGACTTAATAAGTGACGGGTGGAGCCCGCTATAGCTCCTCGATGCATCGGCAGGTCTCATGAGACAAACTATTGTCTTGGCACGAGGCCTTGACAAAATCTTATTTGTGGTCTTGGCACGAGGCCTTGACTATGTGGTTATGATAGTGTGGCATTATGCATTCCATCATTATGAAAGTGGTTATTGATATTGCATGTGATTATTCGACCAGTAGAATATCCATGTGAAGAAGTAAATGGAATTATCTCATTTTACTTTTTCCATATTATGTTGATGTTATAGTTTAAAAGGCTTTTGTTTTAGTCATACATTGCCTTAAATGTTTATGTTTATTTATGAAAGCTTCCGCAATATAGTTATCCTTACTGAGCATCTGAGCTCACCCCTTTCAATGTTTTAATATTTTCCAGGATGTGAATAAGTATTTTATGAATGACCTGCAGGGATAGTCAGAAGAGGATATGAGTGTGGACTATGGAGACTTTGTTATTGTAGTTTTTCACTTCATGATGTAATGTAACGTTTACGAATGTATCTAGTGTTTCCAAGACTACTAAACTAATCAGTATTTCGAGAATTGATCTTTTGTGATCATGCCAATGTTACGAAGTAATGCACCAACTCCGGGTAGCTGGGGTCGGGGCATTACATTTTTAATCCACTTATTATTATTTTTTTCAACCAACTTGAAAAAATGTCATAAAATTATTTTTAAAATTCTTGTTCTAATATACAATAAAAACAAAAATATATGTATCAATTATTATTATGTTTAATTTATTACCCTCTAAATTTGTTATGAATTTATAGTTCATATATAATGGAGGGATTATTTTCTATATCACTCTATGTATTTCAATGTTCATTACCAATATTATTCTCATTTATGTCTATGTTCATTAATTTCATTGTAATATTTTATATAAGATACACTATTTTTATATTATGTTTTTCTGTTATGAAATTACCATTTACACAATAATTTATATAGTTTCAATTTTAATGGTGGTTACCAAGAATGTAATTCCATTTGTTGATAATTGAAATATTGACAATTATTATAATTTAAATTTTAATTTTGATGATTACAGTTTACAGTATCATATTGGTTATGTGTGTTATTTTTTATTTCCTCCCTTATATGATGATTAATTTAGAAATTATTATCAATTAATGGGGCTTATAGTTATACAACCCCTTGATGTATTCATTGGTATGATTAAACTAACTACTTGGGTATTTGATTAAATCCTTGTTGAGTTATGTATAATGTATTTGAATGAGTCATTAACGGTATGTTAATTAGGATAAAAATTATGAATTCCAAAATTATAAAATTCATTCCTATTATCCATGTAATTATCTTCATTGTTATTTTATCCCTAGATATATATTTGATGATCATGTTACCCATTGTATATATTTATATTATTTTTAATTATTCCAACCATATTTTTCTATTCTTTATTACTCCATTTAAATTGTATTTCATGCTACCACCATACCATGAATTTTATCTCACCAATATTATGCTTATTTTTAATTGTTTACAAAAGATATTATTACATGTGATAATTTTATATGGGTATCATGTGTGGAATTTTTTTGTGATATTTCAAAGACTTATTATAATCAAAGTCAATCCTTGGTTTAGAGGGATAAATTTCTATTTTATGGAATGATATATAGTTTTTTATATAATGTTTTTCCCAAAATCATAACAATGTAAACCTAAAATGTCATTGATACGTTACTATTCTAATACTATTTAATAATTATATAAATTTGGATTGATTGTTTTGGGCGTCATTAATTGGTATCAAATCAAACATAAAAGGGATATGTTTTTATAACCTGTTGTGAAAGTTAGGGTGTGATGAATATTATTTTGTATCATATTAGGTTTTATATAATATTATAGGTTTGGATGATATAATATCTCTCTATATGTATAGTTTTGAAAACCTTTTTGGGTTATTTATTTAAGGATTATCACATGTTTAAAGTAATAAATACACATATTGTTGTCTTATATGATCAAATTTTAGCTTGATTACTGATATTTTAAAGTTGTTTAATGTGTTATAATGATAATTCAAAACTGAGGTATATGTATCCTTTATGGTATGTTGTAAATTTCACATAAATGAAATTCAGGATATCCTTGAATGAGAATAATATCTTCTTTTAAGTATTTATGATTAAGGAGTGTATTGATTGTTTGGTGATTAATGTTGTTCAATGATAAATTTTATGTTGATTTTTTGGAGTATATACCCCTAAGAAACATGAGATTGTAATTTATTATGAATGATCTTGATATATTTATTTTCAATTTTGATTGTAATTAGGACTATAAATAATTACTACAGAGCTTAAAAGAAGATATTAAATATTCGAAAACATATTTAATTTTTTAAAATTAATGATTTCATTGGTTTCATGGCAATGTTCATGCTATTTAAATACAAAATAAGTATTCAGTATCCATTTTGATTTAATCTAGGGTTAATATACATTTAAATTTTTATTTGGGTATTAACTAATTCTTAAATTGGTATATAATAAGATTTTATAACTACACATCTAGTATGAAACACAAATGATATATGATTTATATCCTTAATAACTTCCTTACAAACCATTGTGATAGATTTCTATTCATTATTATGTAAGTGTTTATTTATTTATGAATGATACACTCAAAAAATTGTATCGAGGAGAGGAATTAAAATTGAAAAGATGGAATTTATTTAATGGGGTAGAATATAACAGCCTGATATTGTATTATGCATTCTTTATTACATTCAATAAATAATGTTGTAGATATATTTTAACATATGATACACCAAAATAAATCATTTCTGTATATTTTTTATACATCAAGATAACAACAATACATTATTTTACTAAAATTTGATATATAATAAGGAAAATCACTGAAATAGTAAATCATCATGTAAAATAATGTAGAAAAAATAATATAATGTAAATGCTATAAATTTTTGAAATTAATTAATTTTATTTAATTAATTAATTTTATTTAATATCAATAATATTAATATATTTATAAGATATATGAAAAATAAAAAACTATATTTTATTAAAATCATATAGTGTTAAAAATAAATTAATTTAATTAATTTTACATTTCCTAATATAATATATTTATATAACAAAAAACTGAATTAAACAACATTATAGGTTTATTAAAATGAAATTATTAAATATACATGAAATTTATTTACAACAATTTAGTTATTATTTCATAAGAATTAGGATTAATAAAACATAAAATTAAATATAATTTTCATATAAAAACCATAATAATTAATTTTTCACTTTTATATATAATATAATTTTTCAAAAATTATTTTTAATAGGTTAAACTGAAAATAAATTATAAATTTATCATTTATGAATTATATTTGTTTGAATATTTATTATTTTTCTATAAAAAATATTTTATGTTCAATTTCTGAATATAATATTTTTACAAGTAAACAATCATTCATGATATTATCATATAGTATGATGGAACTAAAAATTTATCTATCCAAATTATTGAACAAAAATTTATATAAGGGGTAAAAGATTTATTTTTAAAAATATACATTTTCTATATTCTTCTATCTATATTTTTTGAAGCTCAGTTATGTTGATTCATCAACTTTATATAAGTATTTACATATTTTTAATCAAATTTGGAAAATTTGGATTGTTTAATAACCAACCATAGTATAATTATAGACATATTAATTAATTTTGTAACAATACTATTCAAATGAAACTGTTTTAATCTTTAAAATAATAATTATTTTAAACTAAAAAATTACCTACTTCCAATGTATTGTTACCATTATTCATTCCATTAGAAAATCGCTTCCCATACACTTCTAAAAATCCATGAAGTACCTATTTCCCATTACATATACCTCCTACCACCTATAAATGTTTTCCTTAGTTACCTAAACATATTACATCAAAGAATAGAAAGTGATTAAATCTCTAAGAAATAGGTAACAATAATTCTCGTTTATGGTGTTCGACATTCTATACACCATTTATATAAAATATTTCATTTATTTTCATGTAATTATTTAAATCATTATTTAATCCATGTATATATAAAATATTTTATTACTATAAATTATATGGATTTATTTGATAAATGGTTAATCCTTATATGTTATCAATTACTTATATGTTCCATGATAGCTATTATTGTATAGTACACCATTACAGATTAATTAATATACAAATTCATACCTTTGTAATTTTCCATTTTATGGAGAAGAGTATTATGTATGACATGTCGACATGAGTATCATATGTGGAGAACTATTTTTTGTTGATTTTTCAAACATATTTTAAAATAATAAATCCCATTTTTATTGGGAAAATATTTATTTGATGTTAACTATAATAGAATTTTAGTTAATGGTTAATCAAACGTCAATAAAGAATTAAACCTGGATATTCATGGGTATGCATGTGATTAAAAATTTGATAATGAAATTGGAATTATTGATGGTTTATTTGATTCAATTATATTACAATGAAATCACAATTATAATGAAGATATTTATATTACTATATCTTTGATTTCAATTATATGGTGACTCATAGAGGATGTGTGATAAGTTTATATTTGTTGATATATTCAATAAATTATAACACTGTTAGTGCTATCATTAGATGTGAGATCTGGGATTCTTGATAATGAATTTTATGACTCACTCAATGCCAATGATGATGCTATGGATATACAATATCTATATTTTTATTATCATTTTTTCACATTGTCACTTTTATTTTATTCATGTAGTTCTACTAAACAAGGTTTTTTATACTAGTTATTGTTACTCACACTCTTTCATGTGTACTTTTACATTGTTATAAATTTTAGTATAAAATTATGTGAAGGTATTGGAAGGATGATCATTCAGACTAGAGATCGATATAGATAGTGATAGCTTTAATGTCAAAATAATTTTGGTGTGTACGCTCGTACTATAATATATCATGATATTAATATATTAACATGAGTTAAATATATTTACTATTTATTTTATTCATGGTTCCTATGTTCTCTCATAATAAAATTTTCATTATTGTATCTAATTTTTTGATCAAAATTATATGTATACATTTGATATATTTATCATCTTATTAACTATTAAAAAAATATACTATCATTGTATTATGGATATTAGTATATAAAATTGGGTGAATGATTTTACAGTGTTAATTCCTCTGATGTATGTTTGGATACATCATAACTCATTGTAATCTCCAAGACTTGTTGAGTTTTTTATGAGGAGTTATCCACCTACTATGAAAATACGTGATTGACTTATATCATATAGATAGTAATGATTATATGGTTACAAATGTGAGAGTATTGGTTTCGATGATATAATATGTGTTAATATGTATATATTTTAAATGTACTCAAAATAAAATAAATTGTAAAATAAATTTTGGATGATGTGTCCAAGAGAAAGGAAAATTGTGTTCATGCATGATCGAGACCAAATTACATCAACATGTACTATAATGGATGTATAATGAATTATATGGAAACTATTCATGATATTTTTCTATGATGGAATATTTGAACAGATTTGTGGATATTCTATTACATTAAACTAGCTAGAGATCTATTGGCATTCGTATCCTTATTATGAATATGAATTAAATATTGTCTCATATATATAATAGATAGGGATTATAAAGGTTAGGATATTGCATCACCAAACATTGGACCTAATAATAAGTTGAAATCAAGACTGTGGGGATACAAAACAATTATAATTGTTTTTAAATTTAAAAGGACCTGATAAATCATAGATAGTATTTATATGATACAATAGAAAAGATTCCATGTATGATGGACATTAAATTCATCACTTTTTAGTTATTCGATCAATTATATTATTAGTTGATGATGGTAATTAATTACTTATTTTGTAATATTTGGCACATTATAGTCATTTAGATAAATTATAGAGATAAATAACTTCTTATTCACTAATTAGTGTCCCACAAGTGATGCTTTGACACATTTGTGTATTTGTGATTTGAGAAATAAAAATAAAACATAACGGAGTGATGATATCTAGCTGTGAAGAATTATATTGTTTTGCTACTTTATATAATGGGAATTATCAAAGATTAAACATAAATGAAATTTTATAGAGGGATGTAAATGATTCATTATAATCCAATTTACAGGCACGAGTTTTTATATGAGGATTTTTTGGGATGCTTCTCATTCATAGAATTATTTTTCTTTAGTTTTGAATTTATTACATACTATAAATCCAATTTGGGGGTTAGTTTTTGGGATTTTAATATTATTTGTTTGATGTCCTTCAGTATCCTCATCTATGTTTCTAAACTATAACTAGGTCTTATACATGACTATGGACCATACCATATAGTATTTATTAATGAATTAATAAAACCTTAGGATGGTGGTGTATGGTTTATAGTGAATCAAAATTATTGAGGTTGTAGTGTGATTATAGTCAAGAGTTTATAGTGTTATGATAAGGAATAAATAATTTGGTCTTTATATTCTCTTAAATATGAATTAGAATATATTTTATTAACACATTCTTTTGTTTCCCTATAATTATTATAATACAAATGAATATTTTCCTATTCGTGTTAATTCATATAAGTTTTATCATGGTGTGTTTAGTTGTAGATAAATGTTATTTCTATATGGTGTATAAAAAAAGTGTGATGAACTTATAAAATATATTAAATTAATAAATAAGGATATTATGAAATTATATATTAATATTCTCATCAATACAAGTGATGATAATTATAATGAAGATCAAATTACATGAAATAATTGTATAGTGAGAAAATAAATGAAGTGATGTTATATTATTATATTAAAATACATATAAAAAATAATAGAATTATACTTTGGATTAAGTTTTATAGAAATCAGCGGTTTCACTATGATATTTAATATATCCTCATTTATTTACAGGTCACTGTGTAGAGGAAACATATATCACAAATAGAGAAAAGTTTAAAGAAGTTAAAAAGGTAATGTATTATTTTACTGATATACTGAGATAGTTATGAATTATTGTTGAGATTTTTTATAATTGATAATTTTAGTCATATATATAATTTGAGGATGAAATAGTGTTGGTATTATTGAATAGCCTACGAGAAGTTTTATATTTGAGATTATGTGGCTACATCGAGCCATTAATCGTCGAGTAACGATAATCCTTGAGTAATCTATTTTCTCATGAATTGTTGTCATTGGAAATAATTTTTATTATATATAAATATATATGTTATCAAAAAACCGAATTATTTTGTGTAATTTTGGGGATATTTATTTTCCTTCAAAGGAGAAGGTAATTGTTAAAAAGTTAAATAATATTTTTAATTTAAATATGAAACATTCAAATTAAGATAACTTGAATATATATATTTTTGATAGGTAAGCTGTATAAATATCATTTATTAGTCCATGGTGAGGGATTTGTATTATAGTTGAAACTAGTGGTCGAAGCGCTGATGTTTTTCGGATTTGTATTTATAATATAATGATTGTATCATATCTAATTATGAATATAAAATTTTGATGTTGGAAATAAATATGTAGGTTCTTTGTAGTTACAATTTATTTCCTAGAAACACAATTATTTTCATTTGTTAGTTGAAGAATTTGTTATAACTTTTTATTTCATGATGACAAATTGATGAATAAGTATATCATGTAACAGGTATTGTGTTTTATTTTAGGTATTTTAATATTTTGTCTAGGGAGGAAATAATATTTTTTTTTTCACCATTAGTTTGTCTTTTTTACTTTTTGGAAAGATGATTTTAAAAATTTATTTTTTATATTATTAATTTATTTAAGTGGGGAAAACATTAATTTTACTAATTCATTACTTTTACATAATATTTAATATACTCCATAACTATATTGAAAATATAGTAATTCTATATTTGAACATACATCTACCATAGTACCCCTTTTCTAGAGGTTACTTTATTAAATTATCTCTACATAAACAAAATCAGATCACAAATGAAATAATAATATAGTAGTTATATTAAAAAAATGCATACATGCAATTAAAATTACATTTAAAACATGGAATATTAGTTTTCTTTGATAAATCCATTAATAACCTTACCATATCCTTATATAGAAATCTAAAAACAGTTCCAGACATCTTGTGAGAAATAAATATTATCAAGACGGAGATAACAGATGCTCAGTAAGGGTATTCATAAAATAGATTTTATCATGAATTAACATTATTAATCAATATATAATAGTAAATAACTAAAACACATTACAATTAAATAATAAAATGGGAATAAAATGGTTAGAGTAAATGATGATCAAATAAATCCATATAGATAATCACATTATAATCAAACATGCCTAGGGATATTCTACCATATCAAATAATCAAATTGTAATTAATAACTAATATAATAATGATATAATTCATAATATATGTATTTTGAAATGTATCATCATGAATTTTTTAAATAATTCCAAAAACTATGTGTAAAACCCCTTTAATTTATCCAACTGGATTTTTTCATGAGACCTATATAATCATTAATAGGATTTATATAACCATTCATCTCCCATAACATTATATGTCAAATGAAAACCTCATATTAATGGAGTGAAACATAGAAAACATTAAAATTTATATTTAAAAAACTAATTTTATTTATTAATTACACTAATCAAAAGAACATAATCAAATTTTTTAGATTAATATATTTAATGGAAAACATTGTACTTCTTCAATCATAAATTTCATAAAACATGAATAGTATAAAACAGATTATGACAATATAATAAATCTTTAGTGGGTAACAATGAAAACAAATGGTTGATGTAGTTGAAAAATTAAATTACCATAATAATGTTATTAAAACACATTTCAGTAAAATATTTTATTAGTATAAAAATTGTTATTATTTGAAAAAAAAGAAATAAAATTAAAAATGAATTTTGTTAAAAAAATTAAAATTAAAAAATAATCTTTAATAATTTGGTTGTACATGATGTTAATAAATTATATTCATTACTTACACTATAAAATAATGAATCCTTTCACATTACTGATAAAAGAAAAACAACCATTATTTAGAAAATGAAATAGTGTCAAAATTATATTTTAAAAAAAATAAATAATGGGTAAACTGTCATTAAGAAATAATTTTGGGAATGTAAAACAAATTAATATATATTTACAAAATCTTATTTTGAAGTAAACATGATTTTTAACTGAGGATGAAAATGAAGTTATATTTTCATTAAAACACATTCTCATTTATTGTTCAAAAAAATGATTTTATAAATGGTAATTTTATATTAATAGTTCATAAGTAAACATATTAGTTAGAAATATATTTTATTATTATTCAAATAACTAATAGTTTTCTAGTTGACAAAAAAATAATCAATCACGAATACTGATGATAGTGTGATATAATCCCTCACATCTTTTCTATCTTTTAAATCACAATCCACATAAATGAATTAATAAAAAATAAAACATTATATATAATTAATATAATGATCTAAATTATATAACTCATAAATTTGGAAGTATATACACCACAAAAAATAAAATAGTTCTGAATATGACATTTTTTTCAAAAAAAATTAAGTGATATGGGCACACTGAAACACAAGTTAAACTATATTTTTATGTTTCTGAACATCTACAACAATAAATTTTGGTTTATCAATGATACAATATAGACCCCTAATAATATATATAATTACATATAAGATCATATTATTACATTATACCACATATGTTGTAGTAATATGTCATTTCTTTCAATATTTCAGGAGTTAATTGCCTTGATTTTCATGTGTGTTTTATCATTAATGTTCAGGTTATTGTATATATGATATAGTTCCGTAATTTCAATAAATATATTAATATTAAAATATTTTCATTTTAATTAGGTACGTCCTTATAACCAGTACTGAAATTTTTATATAGAAAACAAATTTCATTTCTTTTTTGAGAATGAAAGTCATACGTATGCAAGAATAATGATTTCATTCCCATAAAGCATGATTGGGTAATGAATTTTTTGATATATTAATTGTATGATTTCATATTATGTAATATATATCACATATATTCATTAAATATCAAATAATTATTTCCTATAAAAATCATAACCAATAAATTAATCAAATCTTTTCATGAGGGTTTAGATTATCGTACACACAAGGTAGATTGTCATTTTATAAAATAAATTTACTATGATAACATATATGTGATATTATAACAATAAAATTATTATTATTTTCTGATTATATATATATATATATTATATCATTATATACAACCATGATAAGTGTTGATGGAAAATGAGTTTCATGAGTTCGCGAAGCAATAGTCTGTTGTAAACACGATTGAATATTTCCATTACCATATGAAATTCGTTGAGATGGAAATATTTTATTATATAAAAATAATATAATAAATGTACTTAGGATATAGTGGTTTTATTATATTTCATGTTTCAATCGATAATTTGAATTTGTAATATAATAAATAATGGGAAAGAACATATTGAAGATAATTTTTTTTCTCTTAGAGAATCATTATTTTGATCTTTTTTTACATACCATAGGTTTTATGATTCTTTAAGACCAAAACCACTATAATTAATTTAAGGATGTAAGGGAGTGATTTATTTACAGAATTTTCACAGAAATTTTTCTGATAGTTGTGAATAATTAGAGGGAGTGACTTATCTTTTATAATTTAGGAGGATTCATATTTTTATATATACCTAAAACTATCTAGGAATTTGAAATTACGTATACAACCAATGAAAAAAATTAATAATTTAAAGAAAATATCTATTATATGGTTATGTCACAACTATTAAATAAAGAACAATTTTTTAATATATTTTTTATTAACTAATTCATTTCCTTACCTTTACCATTAAATTTTTTTTTACTATGGTAACTAGTATATTAACATATTTATTTTAAAAATTATTACTGAAATAAAATTTTGCAAATTATATAATTTTTACACCAATAATAATCAATATTAAATCTAATTTATCAAATAAAAAAATGTGTTTTGTATATTTATATTAATATATACACATTTAAGGACAATCATCGCTGCTTTAACCTTAACCATGGTAACATGGTACTAACACGTGAAGGGTCAATATATTAAATATAAAATGAAAAATGGTTCATCAATGGACCATAGCTAATATTTTTATTCTTCTATAAATAAAATATAATAATGTTTTATTTCTATAAATTATAATTTTTCAAATAAAATATCATTTTTTAAAAAAGAGCTATAATGCTAATTCTCACACTATTCGTTTAATATTAAATTAAAAAATATAATGAAATTAATTGAATTAAAATATATTCTCTTCACAGTACTACTGAATGATTGATTTTTATTCAAAATTAATTTAACATAAAAATTCATTCATTTTATATTACTTGAAATGTTCTTTTTGTATCATTTATTTTATATTTTGATTAATTTAATAATAAAATTATTGATGTTGATTTATAAATTTAAGTTAATATATTATTATAAAAAATTATGAAGAATTATTTTAATGAAATTAATTTCATAATTATCAAATGGACCAACAACATTAGTTAACTTCTTACATTTTTTGGTATGATAAATCACATTTGAAATTTAAATGTGAGAGCTTAACATTTTTTTCGTCTTTACATATTATTATATAGTATAATATAATGTAAAAGTGACCAGAAATATGATAAAAATCATGAAAAATATTATAATGGTATAAATATATATATATATATATATAATATGAATTTCACATATTTTTGGGTCAATTAATAACATATATTTTTAGTTAAAGACATAGTAAACATGTTTTAACCATAACAGGAACATAATTTTTTTTTGTTTTTTCATATAAATTAGGAGATAAGATTACTATTAATATTATTTTATGTAATTAAATATGTTTATTTCAAATATGGAATCCATTTTTCTATATTCAACTAATTTTTTTGGAAAAAATTAAATTAAAATTAATCATGGATAGGGGATCAAAAAGCATGTTTCCAAAGAGAAATTTATCATTTGTTTAAAATGTTTTAATGTCATCACTAAAAATTATATTAATTACACTAAGTGATATTGTGTTTATAAAAATATAATTGAACTAATTTTAATGTCAACACATTTTAAATATAATAATTTGACAATGAATTTATTTAAATGAAATGAGTAGAATATAATAAAAAGAAGAATTTGGAACCACTCATAAAAAATTGAACATCTCAAAAAATTCTTAAATATTACGATTATCTTTTTTTAAAATTTTGTGTGAAAAAATTATTAAATTTAAAAATATATATTATGAAAAATTATGAAATATTAATTTTTAAATATTTTCATAAGTTGCGATGAAACAGACTTTTAGAAAATAAAGGGTTTTCCGAAAACCATTCTTTTTCATTTAATTTATACTTATTAAATTTAGAATAACCAAATAGTTGTTTAATTTATATAATAAATATTTTATCAATATAATATTTATAATTTATTTATTCTTATTCATATAGAGTTATTTAATTATGATTTTATAATGGTCATGTTCTAATAATAATATTTTAATAAAGTATTGTGTTTCTTTTAAGCATGGTGTTTGGTATGCCACCAAATATCAGTGAAATTAAAATTACTATGAAGCAAATGTGTCATAAATTACTAATGTGTCAAATTTTTCACTTTTTGAAGATTATTTTCTCTTATAATCTATCAAATATGAAAAATTCTATTTTATAATATTATGGTGTCACATTCAACCCATAATGGAAAATTTTCTTCATAATTTAATATTGATCTAAAAAATCTATGGGTTCACATTTAAACATTCAAATGAAATAAACCCATATAAAAATGTATTAAAAATATATCCACCTTATATGAGAGAAAGTGATGTATGAAGGATATTTATAATAACACGTCACAGGGTTTCCATGTACGATAACGTTATAGGAAATGAAATCATAGACGTAGAAGATAATACTATTGAACAAATATTAATTGATACCGATAGAGAAAATTTCCACCACAATGAAAAACACCGAAAATAACATAAATATTTTTTTATTTTAAATACCACTTATTTATCAATAATTAATGTAATAACAAAACAATTAATTCTAAAGTTATTTTTCATTAATTTTTTGGAATATTTTTTTAAGTAGAATCAGAACATAAAAAAATATAATTACTATTTATATCTCAAATTCATTTGAACAAATTCTTCATTTAGATGTAATTTGATAAATTACCACATGATTTTATACTCTAATAAATAAATACACATAATTTATTTTTTATTCTAGAAGAAATAAAATAAAATTTTAACATATCATAATATTCATTAAATAGTTATATGCCTCTATTCATGTATCTAAATATTTTTCAAAACAAATTTGTTATGAAGAGTCAACTAATAGTTGAAAAAATTATAAAACCTCATAAATAACCACAGCATTAAATATAATCCATTCAAAAAATTTAAAACATAAGACTCATCATTATAATTTCTAACCAAATTTAATTTTCTAAAATATATAACGAAGGTTACCATATTGTAAAAATAAACAAAACATTATATTCCCAAATCAACATAATATATCTCTTAATTTCATTTAAAAAATATATTAATACAGGGATCACTAGAAAGACTTAATGAAAATATAAATTCTTCTAGACATTATTTTTCTCTGTATTCCTCACGTTTAATCAATAATTCCAAAAATGTAGTAAACATCATCAAAGATAACACAATGCTTAAAATGACTCATAAATATTTTATATCACCAATAATAACCCGCAATAATCTATTTTACAATAGAATATAAATATTGGGTTAAAAATAATTTTTATCTAATCTTAGTCATATTTTTTTATAAGTCTAAATTTTGACTAAATCACTTTTCATATTCAAAGACACCATTCATCATATGATCCCAAATCGCTAACGAAAAATTTCTGTAGCACACTATTTAATCATTACATAATTTTTATAACCATTATTTCATTACTAATATAATAATATAATTTATATCCTAAATATAAACATAGTAATATTAATAATTCGATATGGTCTACAGTTATAGGATAAACTTGACCCTGATCCCTTAGATTCTATAGAGGTGTATTCAATGAATACTTTGAAATTAAATTTCTTATTTCCTCATTTTTTTTATATTTTAAATAATGAACATAAATGGGATCTTTCAAACCATTTTAGGAACGCACATGGTGGGATCAAACTTAATGATTATGGTAAACTAAAATTCAATTTAATCATGAAAAATGGTGGTTCGTTCCATAATTATACCATAAGGGAACAAGGCATTCCAATATCCCTTTTTTTATCATTTTCTCTTTCATCCTATTATTATAATTCTTCCCATTAAATATGTAACTCTTCTAGAATTATTTTTCATATACATATAACACTGGGAACTATGTCCTCATGAGATGAAAATGTTTGTGAGGATAGATACATTTTGATGATCGGCTAAGGCCTATCATCGAAATGATCATTCATAATATTTGGGTTACATGAATTCATATGAATCCCATTTCATCGACAATATTTAAAAATTTAAAAATTCAACATACAAGATTAGATAAAAAACTATATGCTTCAGAATGTTAAATTTTATTAATATTGAAATTTGTATAACCAATTAAAAAATTTATTTATGGTTAATCTCATAGTCATAAACATGGATTCATTGGAAATGATTCTAAATAACAAAAATATTTTTAAATACTTGATAATGGTTTGTAATTAAAATTAAAATTATCCTAATAATATCTCGTATGATATTAAATCAAACTAAATATTATATCTTGTAATTGTGTACCAGGCATCACACGAGTCATGTTTCACTCATCATTTTGGATATTATTACACCTAGGAACATCTAATATAGAATTATATCAATATATAATATCCATAAATTAATGTATTATTATGAAAACAAAATATATTCCCTTCCAAAACATTAGTATGTTATTTGATACTTATCTTCACCGCCAATTATAGATTTCCCGCCAATTTATGTTTTCAAAAAACCTTGTCCAATGGATTCATCTAAAAATTCATTAATGCCAACTATGAATTCCCCAACAACAGTAGTCAAGAGACGATGGTTACTTATTTATATTTTCACTAGATACAAGAAATAACATCTCAAATGATAAATGTTTTCAGTATTGGTAATCTAGATTCATTATTTTAAATACAATTATGTTTTAAAATCATAAAATACACAACTATTTCGTTTTAATTCCATTATTCACATTATCATATCCCATTATATCAATCAAATGTAACATCCCAGTATCATATGGAATATAAATCATAAGAAATGGGTGATATCAGATGATCAGTAATAGTATTCAAAAAAGATATTATATATAGAATATATATTATTAATCAATATAATATTCTATATTAATAGAACACATTCCATTTAAATAATAAAATGTGAATAATATGGAAGGAATAAATGATGAATAGTTAAATCCAAATAAATAATATCATTATCTTGCAATATATCTATGTATATTATATGTAATTCAATAATAAAATAAAAATTGATAATGTATATATTAATAAGGTAATTCATAGTGATTATTTTCTAAAACATACTATTTGGACAATTCCTAATAATGTTTACAATTCTATGTAAATCGCTATTTTATTTGGTAAACTGGTTTTTCTGATTTTAACTATCGATGCATCAAAGGGATATCTATAACTAACCCAAACCCCTCACAAATTATGGGAAATGAATTTCCCACATGTTAGTGGTGAATCATTGTCAATTTAATAATTCATATTGAAAATATTGTACACATTTAAACAATGATTCAACCATTTATGTTAAAATTAAAATGTGGTTCATTCAGAAAATTGTATAATGATTCCGTAAAAAAAATTATATAAATTTATAAATGAGAAATATTAATTTAATAAATCATATTGAGAATGTTAATTTTAAATATTTAAATATCTTTTATAAAACATTATTTTTGAAGAAAAAGGATTTTCATCTTAACATTGATTTGAGGTCAGATTGTTTTAAAAATATTTAATCAATCAGTTTATATACAAAAGTGTATAAATTGATATTATCACCAATAGATTTCTCTAATAAATATATTATAAGAAAATATTATTTGGTTTTATGATATGAATACAAAATAATACCCTCAATGGAGATTAAATGAAAAACAATCATGAATAATAATAAGATTATGAAATAATGACATACCATTTCTGTATCTTCTGAATAATACTCCATGTACAACAAATAATCATGAAAATTAATTTCAAATTATTTGAAGATAAATAGATTCAATATATAATATATCAAAAATGTAATTATATAAACCACAAAAAAATAAATAATTGGGAAATATTGCATATCTCTCATAAATGAAAAAGGATAGATTAGAATCCAATACCTTATGATTGAATATAATAGTAAATGTAAAAAAATAATAGATAATAAATATGTGTCTAATAAACATCTATTAATTATTCATAATCATGTATATAATACCATATATGATCCTATTATAAAAAAATATTACCTTTTTGTTAATAATATTTCAGTATTTTAATTGATTTGGGTGTTAATTTCCTTGATTTCTCATGATTTTTAATGATGAAAATTATGGTTACTGTATATTAGATATAGTTACACCATAAAAATATTATTATTAATTTTATAAATATTAATATTTCTTTTTATAAACATATTCAATACCATTCTTGACAATCGAACATAGAAAATGATTCAAATTAATTAGTGGATATGTTAGGTCATGTGTACACGGGAGGGAAAATATAATTCCCTTAATGGGTTAATGGTAATGAAATTTAATGATATTCCTATTAATTAAATTAAATTATATCATATATATAAATAAAATATAATAATTATATTTATCATTATCACTTTTTATGAAAAGTGTAACAAAAAAATAAATTACATCCCTTCAAGAGGTGATAGTAAATCAAACACCCGAGGGACATTATCATAGTTTACAAATAATGGAATATCAAGATTATTCTATTAAATTATAACACTATAATTTTTACTACATCATAAATATTTTTTATATACATTAAATACATCATTATATTCACTGCTGATTAGTTTAGGTGGAAAATGATTTACATTATTTCTTGAGGATATAATCCAATGTACACATAGTTGGCAATTTGGTTTCCAATTTGATGCAAGTAAAGATGTATAAATAATATGATAACATGATAATAATATATAGGTATATGAGATATAATGGTTTTATTATATTGTATGTTATAAGAAATAACTAAGGGTTTTCATATAATAAAGAAAGAACAAGTGAGCATGGAAGACTATTAACTTCTCTTATTGAAACATTCTTTGGATCTCATCATAAAGGAAACAAGGTTGGTATTTTTGGGAGATAAATACCAATTTTATGTGGAAAAATAAATTGTGGGGATATTATTCTTAATATATTGTTATTGTAAATGGTATAGTGTTGTGGAAAAAGTAAGGGGAGTGACTTTCCATTTATAATGGAGGAGTAGTGGATGTTTTGTAACTAAACAAAAATATTCAATATTTGGAATTCACCCTCCTCACATTGTGTATAAAATTTAAAATTATAGGGGTGTATGGATGATATAGTTGATCCATAGACATACCTCAAAAAACAAGTGTTTGAAACATGTTATTCATTAACTTCATAAGATTATATAATTTAATAATTTTAGTTTATGAATATGGTAAAAAGTATTTCTTAAACTTGGTAATTTGAAATATAAGGCTAAGAATGAGTTTTGTTTGATAATTTGGACACAATAATAAAAAATATGAAATCCAATTTATCAAATAAATAATACCATGTTAGTTGAAAATTAATTTCAATATAAGCGATTTGTTTGTGATTTTTTTTAATAAAATTAAAATTAGTAATAAATTATTAAATATTTAAAGGTAATAATTGTCCCTATAAAAGAATTATTGTATCATTAATTGAAAACAGAAGATATTTTCAAATTTTTAAAAAATAACTTTGATGAAGTAAGATATCTTAGTATGCTTAAATAATTTAATAAAATATCTCTTCGTAAAGAAAAAAATTACAATAAATATTGAAATTATTAATTTATTTTGAATTTAAAAATAATCAACACAATGCAGGAATTTGAATCTATTATGTTGAAACTAGTTTAACATCATTTAATTTTCAAAAACAAATATTGACACCCAATAATTCATTCAATATAGTGTTATATTACTATACATCTAATCATTTTTTTTTCATTATTTAATTACTTTGTTAGAATTTATTAAATATAGAGTGAAATAATGATTGATAAGAATAAAAAATAAATTACCAACATGAATGTTATTTTAAAATTCAAAAACTACATATGTAAACACATAATTTATATTTAAAATAAAAAGGATGATATTTTTTCATTTTCAATATTTAAATATTTATATAGGTAAATTTCATGGATAATTTTCCAAAATAGTAAAAACAATTGGTCGTAAGGTGATAATGATCTAGATATTAACATATAATATGAACTAGACACGATTTTATATCAATTTAAGGCTTATCTTTTTAATTTAACACCATTGTATACTCATTTTAAATTTTAGCACTATTTATTTATTATATAATATTTTTACTATTCAATAATGTGAAAATGAGTAGCTTTAAATTATTGTATATTATTAATAATTTTTCCCAATATGGAATCAATTTTTTTAGATTTACCTATCAATAGTGGAAATTATTATTTTAATATTTAATAATAAGATGCAACGAATAAGTAGTTTTAGAAAGATAATGTTCTACTATGTGTAGAATTTTTTAGAATCAAAATTCACTATGAAATTGATTTCACTAACATAAATTTTTATAATATACACTCATAATGATGTAATTTTACTTTCAAAAAAATTAAATGAAAAGGAAACCATTGAATTACATAGATGAAAAGTCAGTTTTTAATAAAAAATCTCATTTGTCACCATTCATGCATAAATTACAATTTTCAAAAAATACCAAAAACTCACTAAAGGGAAGTATTTATATGATTAATATAAAATATAATTTCATTTTATGAGATAAATTTTAATAAATGATAGGAAAATTTATTTTAAAACATCTTCACAATGTGTGATGATGTTTCCATATAGAAAATACATTTTTGGAAAAAATACCTTTTTCATTCAACTAGTTTTTATTTATTTATATTTAATAGATAACCATTCAATTTTTTTATTCATGGGTAAACTAGATAATTTTAATTATTTATTATTTCCTAGTCTTAAACTCTTATTTAACAGCTAGGTTATTATAAACATGTTTAGATAATAATATTTTAATATAGTATCACAATTATATTAAATAAGACGTTCCTTTCATCCCAAGATATCATGTAGATTGAATTTATATAAAAATAAATTTATCATAAAATATTAATTTGTAATATTATCTTCTATGATTGGTGTTTCATGAAATATTCTCTAAAAAACATGATTTTCATATTTTTCAATCATTGGGTCCTATAATATTGTAAGTGATTAAGAATAATGAAAATAATCGAAAAATTTTATAGAATAAAATGAAATTGAATATTTATATTTTCATTGTCCATAAAAAGGAAAAAATCTATTAGGGAACATATATATTTATTTTTCTTGAAATATTATCTAAATAAAATATTTATCCTTTAAATATATGGAGAGGATGAGTAATGTTTTCTGAAAATTAAAAAGGAATAATTTATGAATAACATGATAGTAGTTTATTGTTCATCTAATTATATAGAGAGGATGAGTAATGTCTATAGTTAACTTTGAGAGATGAATTTTTAGTATTTTTGGATATTTTCAAAATCTATAAAATTTATAATGACAAAAATATAAATCCATATGTACATACATGTGAATGAATAATATGAATAACCTGATAGTAGTTTATGGTTCATCTAATTATTAATATTTAATGTTATTTTAAGAAGTTGATTCATCATTTTTTAGATTATATCTAATAATGAACAACCATAACTTAAAAGTTTTGTGAAAATAATTTTTTTCTTTATATAACTGATGAAATATTATTATTATATAAATGCTGGTGAAATTTAATATAATTATCAGTCTCGAATTCATCAATTGGTGATATGGGATACACTTTTTTGGAAATATAGAATACAAATGTGTCAGATGATTGAATTTATAGATTTTACCCAACCATGTATCCCTAAATTTAATTTGGCTTACACATGCTTCATACATGATAATTCTTTTGATTGTGATCATTTGATAATTTTCAAAGATGATGGGTACAGTTCTACGTGTTTAGTATGTGATACATACTGTATATGTTATTTATAACCACTAGGGTAAATGGAATCTATTTAATCATTTTATAAAATAGAATTATCCAAGTAATAATTGGAAACGAGAGGAATATAACACCTTGATTGGGGTTATCTGCTCATTTGATAAGATGATATCCCATGTAGATATATAATACATAAGATATACAACATCATTTAATCCATAATGGGATATCAAAATCCAATTAATAGAAATTATAAAAACCATGTCATTCCAAGCTCTAGTGAGTGGGGTTTTGTGGTTATTAGAACCTCTATGAGTATGAGGGGTTCCATATGGAACCCTATCCATAGGTAAACCAATCGTTTTTTTAGCAATGTGAATTTTACTATTTATATTCATCTAATACCTATCTAAATTATTTTCACATATTGAAATAATGTTTTTTTAATTTATTTACAATTTTAGGGATGCTCTAATTAGATAACAATCAAAAATCATGCTTAAAAGTGTTATTTTGATGTGAAAAAATATAAATAAATATTTGAAAAAAGATGGTTTTTATTAATTTCAATAAATCACTGAGTGATGTATTAGACTGTTATGTGGTATAAATGGATTGTTAGTTCTTGGGTAGATTTCTTGATCAACATGAGAAAAAAATGATAACTGATAAGTATAATAGATAACAATAAAAATAGTTAGGATATATTGACTCTAATATATAGTATTAAAGTTAAAACATATATGATATTCTTATTTATTTGATATGTTTATTTGTAGAATTATATGGATTCATTTTTTTCAAATGGATTAATTCCACTATATATATGATCATTACAACCTATTATGAATCTTTATATAAAGTTAACACTATTAATAAGTAATATTCTATATTGATTATGAAATAATATATTTTATTATAGCTAAATTTTTGGATGACTGATTTTAATAATAATACGAGTGTCTATAGTTGATGTTATTTATAAAATATAGACAATAATATTCATGAAATTAATGATAGTGGTGCGTTATCCTAGACTAATGTGACAACACATCATTAATAGAAGGTGATATTAAAGGTTATTTATGATTATAGTGGATGTGTCCTATTGTGGAAACATATATCAATTAATTGTATAGTAAAATTAGAATCAATTATCTGAAATCATGTTATACCTTTGAAAGGAATAAGTAATTTTCATTTGATCACATAGCGTGAGTTAGGGAAGGTGACATGTTATTTAATGTACAGAAGGACATAATTTATTTGATAATGATTTATCTTTTATAGATGTTATTGTTGAAATTAATTATCCACAATCAAGTGATTTTGATGAATTATATAAGGATAACTTTTCCAAATTTAATATATTTACATTATTAACATGGATTTATAGTTTATTATAAAACCATTATTTATTAGTATATTATGATTATATATTATTTGAATTGTTAACATAGATTCATTTTGGTCAGTGTGTTAAATCGGTTTTTATCTCTGATGATTATATAACACATATGATGGTTCCTTTTTTTATTGACATCCCTATTATATGTTCTCATTATATAGACATTTAACGATTATTATATCTAATGGATATTGATGGTAATTGGATTTATTGATTTAGCTATATGGAATTAAGTATCCGTTTTTTATTAGAGTTATATGGAAGTAAATATACACTACCTCCACATTTAATCACAGAAAATAATTATAATATCCTATATATGTATCTAAATATATTTGTTATTATATCTATAATTATTTATGATAGATATTTATAGGATATAGTTGGTAAATTATAATTAGAATAACATTTCTCATATGAGATAGATAGATATGGGTAATTCTTTCATTAACCAAGATTTTAGAATATGATATATATGATAGGTGGAAAAGTGTAATTCCTACCTTATTCTAGATATATTAATTAAATAATTGAAATTATTATGACTAAAAACAACACTTAATTACATTATTATAAAGATCAATGTACATGATGATACACTAGATAGCTTCTATACTAGTTATGCACAACTCTTTGATATTTAGTACCAAATATATAATTATGTCACGAGATATGTATATATCCTTTAGTGTTTCAGTGTATATTTGTTTCTATGGAGATGTATAATTCCACTATTTATATAATATGTGAATTCTACATAGTTTTTAAATTATATTCACCCCTCTATGATTTATGGTTGTTACATTGTAACATCACAAATATAAGAATAATTATATATTTAATTTAAATATGAGATAGGTGGGGATATGAATTTTTACTATCATCTAATGATCAATAAAAATAGAGATATTTACTAGACAAGAAATATGTTATGTGTTTCATTGTTAATATATAAATTTTTATATATTGATTTTGTAAGAATTTATATTTTATAAGATTAATGTATTTTAGCTTTTGATAATTTCAAATTTATTGATTATGATTATTTCCATTTTCATGATGAAATTGTGGATATTCAATGTCTACACTATGATTATAAATATGTATCTATTAAACTATTAATTTATTTATGTCTCTCAATATTATGGTTTTCAAAAAATAAGTATTTTTATCACCACACATACATGTTACCTTACACATCATTAACTATTTGGCTTAATAATAACATAAAAGAATATTACGTCCTTGTAAGTGGCTATCCATTATATATCAAAATAAAACACTCATAAGAACTTATTACTTCAGTTTATTTCATAAATAAATACATAATCCTCTTATCTATAAATCATCATTGAAAATATCAAAAATAATAATATTTAATGATTATATAAAAATAGAACTGTCATTTATAATTATATTCAACCTTACTTGTGAAAATCACTATGTAAGAAAGGGTGAGATTAGATATTTAATACTAGTAAACATGAGAGGAAATCATTAAATAGTATAAATGAGAATAATATATTCATGTGTTTATTTGAATTTATTCATCCTATATAAACATAACATAAATGAATCATAAATATTAAATAATTGATCATAAATAAATTATAAGGGATTCTGTACTTTTTTAAAACATTATAATTAATTAATTTTACTACTGAAACATTATTCAATAATCACGATTAATTAAAACATAATATATTAATATTAATGTGTCATATAAATATCAATAATTTTTTTTGTATAAAATATCAATTATATTGCCATAATCCCATAGTAGAAAGAGTCCCATTTGGATTTGGTTCACCCCACACTCCTATAATGTTTGTGTACATAGTCCCATAGTGGAGTTTTTTCCCAAGTCACATACATGTCATCTCAATAGATAATGATTTATTCACAATGAATATGAGGGATATATAATTTCATTCCAAACTATTAAAAAAATTAAAAATCATATATACGTCTTCTTTATAAACTTGATAACATTCTTTACCCCAATATAACCTAATTAACTTGTGATAGGAAGCATGTTTTATGAAAATATACATATGAAATTACTATAATCCATTTAAAAATGGAGGCTAATGGCTACATTATAATATATCCCATGAGGAGCATAATAAATAATAAAGGATTCTAACAAAGATTAAAAACACTTTTAATGGGAATAAAAAATTACTTTGAGAAAAAAAAACAAATAACCTTTACCTTTTTAATATATTTGATTTTATTAAAAAAATTACAA
Organism: Viscum album; assembly: GCA_963277665.1. Lineage (NCBI taxonomy): Eukaryota > Viridiplantae > Streptophyta > Magnoliopsida > Santalales > Viscaceae > Viscum > Viscum album. The sequence goes on along the minus strand of OY728142.1, from coordinate 1,873,947,281 downwards.
AAAAGTAATAGAATTTTTTTTAGAAATGAATGAATTCTTGTGGAAGATGATTCTTAAAGAAAATTAATGAATAAAAAGGTAAAATCCAATGATAAATATACGCTTTTAATAATGGTATCCCATTAAAACTATTGTAAAATGATGATTACCGGTGAAAAATGACCTCACTAAATTGTTAAAAACATATTCTTCATATAAATAAATATATGTAAATTTTAATTTTCATAAATATAATAAATATTTGGAGATATTCTCATCCATAAAACATTATATATAATATATAGATAAATGATACGTATTCCTAAAAAAATATAATATATGGATGGATCTACATAAAAATATCCATTCAGTTAAATATTGATCAGAAGGTATATGAAATAATATAGAGACATGTATACCCAAAGAATAAATAATGGAGAATAAAGTAGTTTTTTTATGATAATGAACATATTTTTTCACAAGAATTATGTTCACGGATAATTAATCTTGTTTTTTAAATTAAATTGTAATATAACACCTATATTTACACTACACTTCCACAATATCACATTAGCCTAATTTATAATAATCATACCCATAATAATTTCATTCATAATATCCTTATTAATATATATTATCCAATTATAAAATTTAAATATAATACTTCATTTTAAATATATTATTTCTTTATTATTTATGTTTATCATCTTATGTTATTGATTTTTCTTATTTCATATAAGTTCATTGATGGAATTGTCGATCTGCATCCGTTGATACCTTGTTCATAATTACTATATAAATAATGGTTGGGGAATAATTATATTCCAATGATTTCATCATTTACATGGTCATATTAGGTATTTTATGGGTTTCTATTGAGATAATTGAATCAATTAAGATAATGTTATGGGGAATTTACTAATAAAAACATGTCACTTTTTTGTGGTCATTATTTTTTTCATTAATAATAAAAACAATGCATGAAATAATGATCTTCAAACTATATTATATTACTATTAGTAATGTTTTTCACAAATTCATGGGATAGTTAGAATTATCGTATAACATTGTTATTTTTGGTGCTTGAACCAACCCAGACATTAACTAGTTATACTAGTGAAAGTTTTAGAGTTTATAGTAATATAATACAGTAAAATTTTATAAAAAATATTATTTTTAAATATGATATAATCATAACTGTGGATGGGATTTAGAATGTGTTGTAAAATGAATGTAATTATAAATTATGTGGATGAATTAGGTACATTTATGAATTTCCTCCTTCTCGACATTGGTTAACTTAAAATAACAGTTTTGTGATTTCTTCATGGGGATATAATTTAAAAACAATTCATTGATATTTAGAATATGGTAAATGGGTAGAGATTCTAGATATAACTGAATGGGTTTATTTGTTTTTATGATTACATTACAGTCATTTAACTGGTGAGTTTTGAGATGGACTTCCATAAATATTTATTCTATATTGTGTAAAGAATTTATTTTAATGGTAAAGTAGATACAAAGTAGAAATATAATGGATATTGATCATGAATACCCCCACCCACAAAATTCATATATAATTTCTCATTAATTTCTTAATTCTACATCTTACTTGAACAACCTTTACGTCATTTAATATGAACCATGGAAATTCTATTCATACATCAATGACAATTTTTTTGTATAAAAATGAAAAATGAAATTCCTCCCAAATCATGGCATGCAAATAAATAATATGCACTCTATTTAATATAAATCAATTTTTAAATATTATTAACATGATGATAAATATGAAACATAATATATATATTTAATTTTTATAGAAAATAAATTTTTAATCATTATTTGTTCTTTATAATATATTGAATTGATAATAAAATGTGTATATTACCATATTTTTATAAATTAATTGAAACAATAAATTATATTTATCACAAAAAAGTTTTATATATATGTTATAAATGAAGATATTAAAAGTAATTAATTTAAAAATAGACTGTTTTCAATACAATTAATATATTTTTTAAAATCAACTAAAATTTAGTTATTTATATTTTATTAATTATCCTTTTTCAATACATAGTTATTAAAAATTGTAATTTAATTATATATGTTTATATATATTAAATTATTTTATAATAATAATAAGTTTTGTTGTTGTTGTTTTAATAATAGTTATAACATAAAAACATATTTTTATAGTAATATATTTTTATTAAAAATTACATTTTTTCCACTACCAAATTATATAAATATATAAATTATATTATTTTCAATTACACTACATACCCATTTTATATACCAAGTGTCTACATATGCATCAATATATATTTAAATGATCTTATTTCAAATAAACATATATATAATTATATAAATTAAATCTTATTTATTTTTTATATACATAACTAAAATTATTCATTTTATTCATATAAAAAATTCTCAACATGTATATTATATTACTAAATCATTATCCTATATCAATAGTTTCAATAAATGTAAATAATTGTAAGGTTGACCATGAAGATATTTATTTTATGTTCATGGTATTTTTATTTACATATCTATTTATTATACAATTACATTTCATAAAAAAAATTATATTTTACTCTCATATATAATTAACGTTAATCATGCATTTTAATAGTTTCTATTATTATCATTTATTAAATTTCATTTTTCTCATCATTGTTTGTGACATATTTTATTCAAAAAAATTGGTTTTATAAAAAATATATCATAAAAACATGAGGTGTTATACACTATCACATTAAAGTAATTTCGACTTAAATATTAAGTACACTTATTAAAAAATGATGGTGCATATAAACCACTACATATTTAGGTTCAAATTTAGCTTCCTCAAAGTTATGATTTCTCTATAGATCATTAACTAAAATAATTTCCCTCTTATTCGTATATTGTAATAGTCACTCATTATTTTTATTGGTCATTCCTCATAAAAGAAAACAAGTTATTTTTTTTACATAAATTAGTTCAATACATGTTTATGTTTTCGTTAGTACCTCCTCAAAACAGATATGTGAAAAAAAACATGTACCTATGAGGGGATTCATTGAAGTAATTGATTATAATCACAGACCCCCACATTATTGGGGATTCAAAAACGGTCAATGTATCTAATGATAACATTACATTTATTAGAAATCAGAAAACCATATTCTATATTAATATTTGATTAAATACATTGTAGCTAATTTTAAAATCTATATATGGCCTATTATTATTGATTTATAAATTCTATCAAATTAATTCCATTCAATATATTCAATTAATGATACTAATATTTTTATATATATTGAAAAATATTTGGTCACAAAAATAAATTATATTCAATATCTTTCCAACATATGTGACTTATAAATCTATTACAATAAAAATCCATATGTTGTTCCATTTAAATTGAATAATGAAAAAAATCATATAATAAATATAATAAGGGAAGGGGTGGATCCTCAACCTCAACTAAATTCCTCTGAATGAAACCTCTCCTGATCTTATATATTATATATGGGCTATTATAATTGTCTATCTGTCCATAGGTTGTATGAATTGATGAAACATGCATTATTATACATTATTCTATAAAGACGTATCTATATGAATAATTTATACCTAAAAATAGATGAAATATAATTTATAGTTGTATTGTATATAGCCATACAACTTCCATTATGTCTCCTGAAATATTCATGAATAACAGTGAATTATTTTTAAATATTTAAGAGATCATGTAGTATCCAAATTGAATTATGTTATTTTTATGGGTACCCAATAGAATCAATAAAATTTAAAATGATATATTCTCATTATAATAATATTATAGCTAATGGTATCATTATCTATTTATACAATAGTAATTCCACTATAACTATCTTACACACCATTAATTGAGATGTGTACTATGAAATAAATCTCATCATATCCCACAAACAAATATATTTATCTAGATATTTATACATCATTATACTTTTAGAATGAATTAATAGTAATGATTTAGGTTATTCCCCCAAAAATTCATTATTAAATACATATATTGATGAAACATACATTGATTTCATGAATTACATAATTTTATCATTATCAATAATGATCCCCATAATATTCAATAAACTATTTTTTTCACTATAACATCCTTCAATGAATCTTTAATCATTATATGGATTTTTACTAGATAATTCCTAAAATGAATCCATCCCTAGAAAGATACAATACTTTTTGGAGAGAGATGAGGACTACCCAAATCCCACGCACATTAGTCTATAGTTGGAGACTACCACCGAGGGTATTGTAAACATGAAAATGGGTGGCATTACCCTATAACAGAAACATAAAAAATAGAGTGACAAAAAGAATAAGACATCCAAAAAATATTTATAAATATTTCATAAAATAATATACAACCGAAACTACGTAATGTTGTATGGTACTAAACGAACTGAATAAAAAAAATTAGTAATATAATGTTATTGTATAAAACAACCAAAATTCCCAAACAACTCTTGGTAAACCCCATGATAGTAATGTGTAGCTCAATAAACATCTTTATCAACCTAAAAAAAATAGTTCATATATATTTGAGGAGAGTATAATAGTATATTTAGTTGGAGCCTCTCTAGATACTCTCATGAAAAATATAATGAATGGATGTTGAAAAATAATAAACAACAATGAAATTTACCCATCAACTAAACAGGAATACTATACTCCTATATTCCTCATGTATATCTCTTTCCATTTATCTTTTAAAATAGATCATATAATAAAATAATAATACATCATGTCCACCCTAATCCTTCTTCCAACATGTTTTCTGCTCTTCCCAAACATCACAAATCGTGAAGATCTCTCTTTAAAAAAATCCACAATGAAAACACCAAGGCAAGGCACCACAACAATTATATTGTGTATCATAGAACCACACCATCGTATATCAAAAAACTATGAAAAATTAGTTTATAGGATCCACTACATCTCATATGACTTATATAAAGCATCAAGTATTATACCAAAAGAGATTAATGGCCATAAACTGAGTAAGAACCCCAAGCCATCATAGATTATACACAAAATACAAATAATACTCATTTGTATAATATATATGGTAATAAATTTATATTAAATAAATATTATCCATCACGTATATCTATAAAAATTGTTGAGGAAAAATAACAAGCATTATTACCATTAATAGAAACTATCATGAGAATAAAGCATGGCTATAGGGGAAAGTCAGACATCCCACATCTCACAATGGTGTTAGTGAGAAAATGATCTCCAATTCCTCTATGTGTCAGTTTCCCCAAGAGAATCAGGAGGGGTATCTTATGAAAACAATATACAGGATATTATATTTTTTACAACCATAATATGGGAATAAGTTAGTTTTAGAATCAACTGCTGCTAACATTGCTCAGACTCCCAACTACAACTATTAGGTCCTCATAACTTGTTAGCACACAAAGATATAATAGAACTAAATTATTGACATCATTCTAGTTAGGAATATCATTCGATTTATTAATTATTTGTCCATTAATTAACCAGTTAACATAACTCTATATTAAAATGCAAGAATTATTAGAGTAATTATCATTTCCTTAAAGAATAAAACTTATCAAGGAAAAGTATTATCATGATTATCAATTTCTATGAATTTTGATTTCATTATCAACCAACCCCATTGGTTAATAATTTATATATATGTTATTAGAGTAATTACATTTCTATGTAATCTAGGAAATGTATCATAATCTACCACCAAGAGGAAACATGTATTCAAGAATTTACAATAACCTCAATCACTATAGGAATGGAATGAATGTAAAAAAATAAGCTGGGAAAACTACAATTAAAAAAACTCACTCACATTACTAGAACTTAGTATCTCATCAATGTGTATTGTTATCATTAACCCCTTCCATCACATCTAACTCCATCCCCGATAGACACAAAAATATAAAGATGTATCTTGCCAAAGTTGGCATCATTTTTTAGAAAAACATATGATACTTTCTGCCCACAAATCAAAATATCAATCCCAGATGTTTCCATATCATGCTCAGAACACAATAATCAAGAAAGAAACATGAATATATATTGGCCACTATGATGGACCCTATACCACCCTAATTGGGGAGGGGGGGTAATTAGGGTGTCATCATTTTCTCTTATTTACTATATCTTGTTCCAATGTTGGAGTGAACACATTTAACCATGTATGATGGATATGTGATGTATTTAAAGCATTCACAAGCAGAATCACAATAGTGAAATTTTACATGGTTCACCACTAAGGGATACATCCATGTATTATACACTGAGAGGTTGTTGGCTGTAACAAATTACACTAATATTTTCTAGCTTTGGATTACAATGGATAAGAAATATTTACTCTCTCTCAAGAAACCTACCTTTACAAAAGTTCATGTATATCCCATTGCTTCCCTTGGATGACTTTTGATGACTCCCCCTATCTCACTCCCTTGGAAGTCATCTCACTCAGCGCGTCGAGGACTTCGAATCAGTACCCTTCATGCCTTTTGTCTCTCACTATTTCTCTATCTCCAAAATCTCCCATGGGACACGGCCAAGGATGAGTGCCTATGGATAGTGCGCAAGGAGGAGGAGGAAGAGAGAAGAATGTGAAAAGGAAAGAAGAAAAGAAGAGGAAGAAAAATGGGCCCGGGCAGGCCCTGACGCCAGACATGAGTTTATGCCTTCACTAGGATAAACTCCCCATTCCAAACACAACGGCATAGAAGGAATATCAATGTGATGCTCTGTTTAGAAGTATTTTCCAAACAAACCTACGTGAATAATTTAATATTTAATTTAATAATATTTAATATTTAATATTCCACCAAAATTTGAACAACTCAGATTTGACCCAAACTCCAATCCTAGGGTAAACACCCTATTACGGGACCAACGGAGTTGTCAAAAAAATTATCTGAGATCATTAGGTAGGGTAAAATGACCATTTTACCCCTCACAAGTGTCCAATAGTAAAAATTCAAATTTTTGTTCAAAACCACTGTCCGGAAAAACACGGGTTCTTACATCTTTAATATCTATTATATGTGCACATATTAACAAATGGGTGGTATCAACCAATATAAGTGGTAATTTATAACTTAATTATCATATTACTGTGATATAATTTCCATTAATGATCATAAATTGATGATTGGATAATTATTAAACTAAATAAAAATCATTGAAATATTATTATTAAAATGATAATAAATAAATAAAAATCCTATAACACTTAACCCAATTTTATTACCCTAGTATATCCTTATCATGATTATCCAATGGTAGAGTTTTATCCATTTATAGTGGTATATATGTGATTGTTACATTTATATTATTTTATTTAAAGTAATGTTATAATACTCGCATTAATAACATGATAAGTATAACATTTTAAATGATGGAATTTACAGAAGATAATTTAAATAACATATATTGGAATGAAATATATTTTATTTAGCTTCATCAAAATATTTAATATTTAATATTTATTAAAAAATTATTTATATTATGTAATTACAGAATTTTGAGGTAATAATTTTTTAATAGAGATAACTAATATATGTTATTAAAAATATTAAAATAAATATAATTTCATATAACAAATATGTATAATTAATTTTATATATTAACATGACCTATTATGAATATAATAAAATAGTTTTTTAAGAGTAATTTTTATTTTATTATTTTTAAAACATATGATTTAAATGGTCGAAAAAATTTAATATATTTTTTTATCAAAATAATGATTTATTATATTATATAAAAAACAAAAACATTTATAAAAATATATATTAATTATTATATTGTACAAAATGATCTAATTTGTTAATTTTTTATTTAATTCAAATAAAATATGTAAAAGGTTCACCATTATAATAGTAAAATAATTCATACCTAAGTAAACAAGAAAAGGACTTACGATGTGTTAAATTAAAATGATAAAGTTTAAATTGAAATAAAAACTGTTCCAAAATTTTTTAGTTGATGAGATTAGATTTTTATATAATCTCATATTTGAAACTATAATGTTTTGGTTGATTTTGGATGTGCATTGATTTAATTATAAATTAGTATTTTTTGAGATTAAAAAGGATCCCCTCAACACAATTATAAAAGGGAACATCCACCCTCACAATTTCAACTCAAATTATTCCTTATTGATTAGAAATATACAACCCATTTCCCTTATTTACATCCTTATTCATATTCTAGTTTTTTTGGACTTCTCAAAATACAAAATCTTGTTCCTTTAATAGGATAACTATGTGGACCCCATCGAAGAAGAGTGAATCAACTCTAGTAATTCATTAAATTTATTTCTTCTTCTACTTCCTAATCATGATTTGTTTCCATTATAAATTATTGACTCTTGTATTACATTTATACTTATTAATATTATATAAAACCCATATTCCACGTTCTATCCATCCTATGAAAAATTAAATTACCATGTATGCATATGTACAACTTATTATCTCCACACCATAGGGTAATATGTTTTTCAACACCACTTGACTTTTATTGGAAGAATGATGAAAAAATAACAATATATTATTATTATTATAATAGGTAATGTAGTAAGGAACAATATATATAGACCATTCACCTTGACACCATTTCATTATTAATGACATTATATAATCGTGTGTGCATACATACGACCTATCATCTTCATGATGCTATGATATTCATTATACATGATAACCCTTAAAAAGTGTTTATATAAAATCAAAAATAAATAAATATTTCATGTATTATGTTAATATCATTTTTTAATGATATATATATTACCTAATAAGAAGAACCAAATCTTATTCAGTAAAACATGCATAAGAAAATGAAACAGTTTATACACAAATAACAATTAATAATGAAATTTTTTTACCATGAGAATAATAATATGATCATATATGATGTAAATAAAATTTAAATGATTCAAAAATATGTAAACGATATAATTTAAATAATTATACATAAGGTTTTTATACATACAAATTATAACATACCTAAGGTAATGGATAATTCCGCATTTTAGTTATTTTATAAGATTGATTATATATAAGTATTTAATGTGGAGTATTTATCATCCAAGTACATGTTTTTATGTTTGTGATATTATTTATATTATTCAGAAAAACATAAATTTAATTTTACCCTTAAGGTGAATTCTTACTAAATAGTATGATAAGAATATTTTGTTGTTATTCGATACAAGATAACTTTTCAATTTTATAGAGATGTAAGAGGATGATATTTTTAACTAATACGGCATGAAAAGATTTTAATTTTTCAATAATTCATTATTTCTATGAAGCATATTTCCAAAAATTTAATTTTTATTTTTAAATTAATTCTTCTGCTATAAAATATTGCAGTATTTTTATAATGGAAAGCATTTAAGAAGAACAAATTATATTTTCCTCAATAATTAATTACTAGTGTTTTATGAAAATTATTTCCCAAATAATATTAAGATTTTTTTTAATTATACAATGTAAATTATTATTATGGTTTATTATTCTTATGTTGAAATTCTATTTTTGAAATCCTTTTTAAAATGGATTATTTTAGGATGGAATGATATTAATAAAACCCATTTTATTCCTAGGGTTATGTTATGATGAGTGATTTATATTTTTGTGGCACACATATATGTGGTTTTTATTATGTGATGGGTTAGACCTATATATATAATAAATCGATTAGTTAATGATTTATAACTCATGATATATAAATTAATGAAATGAAAAGTAATTTCGATTCTATAACGAGGAGCAAACTCAGTTCAATAATAGGATTTTTCCGCTATAATGGTATGGGAAATGATCCATGGATAATATGGAAATTATTTTTATACATATTTGTATTCCATAATTAGATGTTTAATTCCAATGATATTTTATCATGATTTATTTTCCTTTATGATTTTGGTCTTATAAACTCCCAAGATTTATTTCATGATTAATTATTTGGATATTAAAATTTTACATTCATTTTTTAAAATTAATATTTTTGTTTTTTGGTTCATGTTCTCTATGTTTAACCATAATGAGAATTTCATTTCAAACTATTTAGGTTGTCTTTTACCCATCATATAAATAAATTATTTAGGTTGGAAAACTGATGGGTAAGATCATTTTGAGATATGTTGAAATTTATTCACAAAGTTTTAAGAATTTTTTATGAGTCTCCAAAGACACTAAACTAATATGGTTTTTGGGATTATATCTGTGTAATATATTATGTTTTCCAAAAAAGTGATGTAATTTCTGTGTATGTGAATATTGTTTTGTTAAAAAAATGATGGATCCATCATTCTAAAGAATATGGGAAAATGGGTTACTAGGAAATATCATTCTCACACAACTTTTTCTTATTCCATCTACAATTTTTCTTCATTTATTAATAGGTTGCATCTTCTAGAAATATATGTCATAAAAATATCATAAGATATGAATATGAATTGTGCTCTTAGAATTTATATTTCATTTAAAGAACCTAGAGAATAACCATTCTCAATTAACATTATTGTTCAAGTATTGTCAACCTCAATATTCATGCACCCGATTCATTGTCCAAATTCAATAACACTTGTATACATGTATTAATTTTTTCATCATAAAATTACATTAACCATTATATTACCAATGTAACTATATTTTAATTATTCTAAATCACATTTATTTTCAGATAATCTTAGAATTATGTAATTTATTAATTTCCATCTATAATAACATGATAATAAATAATGTAATAAATATAATATTATCTATAAAATAATTAGGAAACCCACTGTAAATTTATTATGAAATAACATTTTCAACATGATATCAATATCTAAGATCATATCTTGGTTGAAATAAATATTTTATTTATGTTATTTCCATCTATAGGGAAGAAGAATGATTAATTAAACATTCCACATAAATTATGTAAGAGAATGCAATTTGTTGACCTCTGAATCTCATAACTAGTTCATTATTTTATGACATTGACATGATTAGAAGGAATCAAATCATGAAGGACCGATATATTTATTAGGACTGGAAAACTATATTATAAAGATGATACCAATAATTCATTATTAAAAAAAATTTATAATAACATAAGTAAAAGTTCAGAATCCCTGAAACTCATTGATATCTTTCAACATTATATCTTGTGGAATAGAAACACAACAACAATGACATAAATTTCTTATTAATTAAATGTAATATAGAGTAAATAAATAATTGATGAGAATAAATTACTAGGGAAATTTAAATAAATGATGAATCTTTAAAATTAAATATCTAGATAAAAATAATCAACATTGATGTGTAAGAAAATAAATTACTTTCTAGTTAGTAAATAATATATGAATGAATTGTATATATTTTTCAAATAAAAAAAATAATATATGTTATTAATAATTTAATTATAAATAATTTAAATTACTAATTAATAAATTTCATGTCTTAGAAAAAAAACATATCCTCTAAATATGAATCCTTCAAAGAATTTCAAAATATAGGTTAAAATCTATTAAGGTGGCCAATTGATTTTCCTCATTATAAAATGTCAATGCCTATAAGGGATATTTAATGTCTGATCCCCACTCATCACTATATGTCCAATGAATTCATCATATCGAATAATAAATCTAACTTAAAAATCAAATGTTTTACCAAATATTTCTATTGAATAATGAATATGATGTTATCAATATGCCCTTATAGTTTGGTAATTAAAAAAATTGTTTTTTTGAATTTATTAATTGAAATACCATTTAATTATCATTAAACATTCACGATAAAATTTAATCATTAAACAATCCAGACTGTCACCTACCAAATTCAAACATCTGAATAATACTAACCCTTAATAAATGTAATTAAATAAAACTTATAATATCATGAGAATCAGGATACACATAATATTACATGTAATTGTGATGCATATTCACCAAATAAAAGATAATTGGTGCATGAAAACAAATAATTCTTAATGAAATTTTAATTGAGAAAAAATACTTTAACCTGAGTCTGAATTGTCATGGGTATATTTAAATTCATGAATAATAAAAATATGATAATTATTTACATTAATAATAACAAATTTATAGTTTGTTAATAATTTGACATTAACTTGATCAATTTTTAATTAAACTACATTTACAATCCTATTTGCATCTTGTTTTTTTAATAAATTCAGTTCATGTGTATAAAATGACTTTGGATGGTGAAATATGGTAAAATTTATCATTATGTAAACATATAGTAGACAAAAATTAAATAATTATCATATTTATATAGAAATTATACCATTAAAAATAATTATTAATAATATTAAAGAAAAATTATTCAACAATACAATCATGGAGAGAGTAGGTCATATTATCACATGAGTGATGTTTCCATTTATCAATAACCGTTTGGAAAGATACATTATAAAATTATGCCATTATAAAAATGATAATTATATAATAATTTCCATGTTATTTAAAAATATATTCTTATATATATAATTATTTATATGTAAAATAATACATATCACATCAAGTGGGTGGTAGTCTATACATCCACGAATGACATTATAACATTTTTAAGGTGTGAAAAGGGTAAAAAAGAAAATTATAAGTTATATTTCATGAAAGGAAATGAAATCATGAATATAATATAGATTTAATTTACGTAACATCTATTTAATTTTAAACATCCTTAATAAATTCCATGTTTATTTTAAATGAATCACATCAAATTGAGAAGGCGGTTGTCCACACATCCAAAAACGATGTTGTTGTATTCTCGCAAAATGGATAGTATAATGTTCTATGTTGGAAAACAGTTAGAAAAGTATAATGAAATATTAAATTTTATATATATCATATATAAGCATAATATCCATCATAATTTCCAACCATGATATGTGGTAAGGTAAGTAAAATGAAAAGTTATCATTTCATGAAGTGGTGGTTCTTTGTACACGAATGTTATGTTCCTTACACATTTTATAGAAGTGTTTGTAAGTGTAAGTTGAACCATTAATATAATAACATATCATTTAATTTATGATATTATTATTATTATGTAATCATTATATAAAACAAATTAATTAGGTGTAGAAAAATATTAATGAAAATTAGTGGTCAGAAAATGTTACCACTTAATCTGAAAACTCTTTTTGGTTTGCACCAAATGGATTCTTTTTATTTTTTTTTTGATGGGATGATTCTAAGATTATGGTAGGGATTTTGGGATATTACATGATAATACATTTGTTGATACAAAAATATCTTTATATGTTTATATAAATGGGATGGTTGAATGCCTTTTTTTAATGGTGGAGGAGTGACATTCTTTAAAATTATTGACATGAGAATTCCATCGACATTTTTAACATTACACCTATATCGAATAATTATACTAATTATATAAAATTTATTTCAATAATATATTATTTATAGTAAAACTATTTTGGAAAAAATTATAGGTCATTTTTTCACATAGGATAATTGTTTATTCCCAAGTTATGTTAATTTTCCTCTTAGTCATTGTAATTAATTTTATAAATTCAATGATTTTTTTTCCAAAAATATTTGAATTTTATTAGAAATTATATATTATTTATATTAAATATATCGAATTGATTTTCCCAAATTAAATTTATATAAGTGGTATAAATTAATTTTAAATTTAATCTGGTATATGGGATGAAAATGATGGTTTTTTATTTAAATTTCTTAAAAGTTTTTTATGTTTTTATATAAAATTAAATAATTAAATATATAAGTGATATAAAATTGTATTTAATGTTTATAATTGATATAATTTTACTTTAAATAAAATTTAAAATACAGTTTCCCTTTATTAATGAATTAGACAAAAGATATGTTTTCAATTAAAATGTTGCTTTTTTTATTGTCAATCAAAAAATGAATCATAGAAAAAAATTTAACAAAAATCACCATATACTAATTAATATGTTACTTTTTGAAAATTATTTTCTTCAAATATAAAATTAAAAAAAAATTAAAAAAATTTTGATTTAAAATACGTTCACTATTAAAGGAATCTTAAAGTGCGTCTACAAAAATATTTTTTATATAAAATATTGTGTTTCTTCATTTATAATTCATATCAGACATATTAGATGGTTGTAAAAATATTTCATTAAATATAATATATATATATATTAAATTAATATTAACAACTAATTATAATGAAATTATATTAAGAGGATACAAAATATTTATGATCATAAAAATATTTTCCTAGAAATGAATTCCCATTATATTCAATTATTTCATATATTCATTTAATTTTAATTTCAAACAAATTAACTAATTTTATTTTTATTTTAATGGTTATAAAACATAATAGTTTAATATTAATTGAACTTATTTCAATATTCATGTTTTTCAACATCCATAATAACAAATTTTAGTACATTTGATAAATTGAACATTATTTTTTCTCACATGTGCAATTTGTGTTTAATGTGGATATGCTAGCCTAATAAATCATATATTTTAAGAGTAAATGTAATTCATTATATTTATTTGATATTTTGGTTTTTATTTATTACTTTATTGGAAACGTTTCATTTTTTGATCAATGTATGACACGCTGTTAATTATGGAATTTCTTTGGCATGAATGGAAAAATTTATGGACAAATCATAAAGGGCCTTACACCCATGAAACAATATTTGGCACCACAATTCAACCCCAATGAAGCTAAAATTTTGTATTCAGATAGAGAATGATATGGGGATAATTTATTTCATCGTTTTAAATAGATAATTCTGATTTTTCAATGGTTATCAAAGTATCCCATGTTGATGATTGAATTATGGGCCATATCTGATAGCCTATAAAATCAGCCGGAGATATCAAGCATAAAATCTAATCTTTTTATCCAAACATCAAGATATTTTGGAAGTAATGATATGATAGATATATCAATATATTTATAGTATAACACCATTATATATTAGGCCATCAGATATACCAAATTTAATGGATAAAAAGGGGGATGAAAATGATAAAATTTCAGGGTCAACATTGAATGTGTAAAGTATCCATTTTCCCCTCACCCTATTTTTGGACTACCCTAATTAATTCTGAATGTATTTATTGTGGGGGGATACAAACTTAGAAACATATATTCATATTAAATTATTGATTTTTTATGGAATTGAGAATATATATTTTATTAATTAAATTAAAATTTAACGCTTTTATTTTGTAATTGTGTTATCAAATTTCCTGATGTAAGTATTCCATTCATGTTCATTTCTTAATATAATTTAATATTTTTATTCACAATTTATATTTCATATTAATTTCATATTTTCATTTCAATAACTCATTTTTCAATTGAATTATTATTGTTAATTTATTCACACTAACATATTTCCTAAAATTCCTCAAGTAATAGTGGAGTGATTACTTTTTTATAAATGATTTCTTAATTAATTTCTCCCTCATATGTCTACCTTGCACTTACATTGATAAAATATCATCAATGGAAGGCTAAAAAACTAATGGTGGATCCATGTTATTATTAAAGGGATTTATAGGATATTTTTTTCTCATTTTTATAATTCATAATCAATTAAGTTTTTTATATTTTTAGTAAAAAAATTTCTTTATTCCACTTCCTTATTTAATTTTGTTGACAAACTTATAGTGTGGTAATAAGAATATTTACTATGGAGTGCTCCTGAAAATGATCCTACAACTATATAAGTTATTATGATTTGTATTGGAAGGAGTTAAAAAAGAATGTGTTGAGGTTATATTTGTTTTATCAATCGAAATATTCCCATATTACTAAAATTGAAATAATCTTAAAGTCAATTCAACCAATCCAACAAAATCGATAATGAAGGATCAACTCATTCTCACAAATAAAATTCACTTATGTTTGTTTTACCATTTAATTATAAATTTATTTAATACCTTGTTTTCCACTACATAGCCAATTCACCCACATTTATAGCCAAATAAACAAATAGAATGTATAATTCTTTGGTTTTTTCTTTTGTCCTTGTGGATTTGATCTGTAAATGTAATACTAAAACCCCAAATGACTATTGGGTTAATTCGGGTGCACCAAATTTTTAGATCGTTTTCTGGGGCTACATGTAAATCAAATTATATACTCTATCTATTTTCCCTCATTTCACTTTTCTATTCCAATTTATCTTATCTTTTACCCAATCTATTTTAGTGTGTCCATAAAATCACCAATACAAATTTATATATACTCATGTTGAGTATCTTCTTCATCACACAAAAATAATCATAGGATATAATCAAATTTAATGTCATTTGGGACTCCCCTATCATAGATAATTTCATTGGTGAACACTTTGTTGTACCTCTCGTTCCCCTCGTTGTTTGATTTTCATGATCACAATCACCTTATTATTTGTCTAACATTGTTTTTCAGTGTTGTGGATGATAGGAAAAAGATTTCCAAAGGATTGGCCCAAGAATGGACATCAAGTGGACTGAAATTCAGTCCACCGGCCAACCGGTGTGATGGCACCGGCCAGCCGGTGGACCTGGCAGAGGCATTGCCCACTGCCAGGTTCCACCGGTCAGCCGGTGGCTCTGTCACCGGCCAGCCGGTGTCAACCTGATTCAACAGTGTTTGCTACTGTCTTTCCACCGGCCAACCGGTGGCCTTCTCACCAGCCAGCCGGTGGCTCCTGGGCAGAAGCACTCTCAAACTACCAAGGCACCGGCCAGCCGGTGGAGCTGTACCGGCCAGCCGGTAGCCCAGTCAAACTAGCCGTTGGCTTTGACCAGTCAACCCTCTTTTGGCCTCCAACGGCTCCGAAGACCTTTACAACGGCTCCGAAGACTCCCAAAGGGTTCCATGCCTATAAATAAAGGCCAAGGAAGCCCCTGACACTAACCGGATCATATACAAAGCCCACGGACACCTTGTTGATCATTTGGCGTACCTCCGGCGCATTCCTCCAAGGGAATCCCAATAGCTCCAACTCAATTCCACATCCAAGGAGCTCCTTCAAAGAAGCTTGGAAGCGGCCTTCAACATCTCCAATCAATCAAAGGCGCCCAAGACTTCCTCCATTACGGTTTTTCATTCTTTATTTATTTTGAGCTTAATTTGGGTTTGTGTCTACAAACCACTCTATTTCTCATCCCCTCTTTCTTTTGGGTTTCACATCACCACTAAGGTGTGAAGAGGTTTCTTCAAACCTTTCCTTTTAAAAGGCTTGTGTCACCGGTGAGCTAGCCTTCACCCGTTAAAAAGGCTAGTGGGTTCTTGCTAAACCATTAAAAGCAAGTGGGTTCTTGCATTACCAATAAAAGCATGCTGTAATAGGTTCTAGTGCTACCTCAAAGCCTAGTGGGTTTCTTGCTAAAACCATTGAAAAGCAAGCGGTAGGAATCTCTCAACGGTTGAGTTGGGAGCGGAGACGTAGGCCGGGTTTTTGGCCGAACTCCGTTATCAATTTCTTATGTCTTGCCTCTTTTCTTTCCGCTGCTTTCTTTACTTTGATTTTAATTTGTTAATCTTTTTAAAAAGGCAATTCACCCCCCCTCTTGCCATCATTCCCATTTTTCTCCGCCCAACAATTGGTATCAAAGGGAGTATTTGAATAATTCCCTATCCGGTTTCAAATTAAAGATTTTTTTTGATGGCATCTACCTCTTTCTCCCCCGAGGGCTACTCATTGGGTCGGGCTCCATTTTTTGATGGGACCGACTATAATTATTGGAAAACCCGCATGACCACTTTTTTAAGAAGCATAGGATATCCTATTTACAAAATTGTCATGCAAGGTTATTCTTTGTCTTCCCCCGACGAATCCAAATGGACCCCCGCCGATATTAAGAATTTTGAGCTTGATGGCAAAGCCATGAATGCTCTTCATTGCGGGTTAGATAGAAATGAATTTAATCGTGTATCCACTTGCACCACTTCACATGAAATTTGGAAACTATTGGAAGTGACCCATGAGGGCACTAACAAAGTTAAGGATACTCGGTTAGACATGTATAGACAAGATTTTGAAAGCTTTTCAATGCATCCACATGAATCTATTTCCGATATGTTTACTCACTTTACTGACGTGTGCAATGGTAGAAAATCTCTTGGTGATGTTGTTTCAGCTGAAACCATGGTGAAGAAGATCCTATGGGTCCTTCCGAGCTCATGGGCACCTAAGGTGACGGCTATCCAAGAAGCTAAGGATGTAAAGAACATGCCGGTAGAAGAGCTCATCGGATCCCTAATGACGTACGAGATCACGATGAGGAGGCAAGCTCAAAAGGAGGGCACACCAATCAAGACACCAAAGAACATTGCCCTCAAGGTACAAAAATAAGTAAGATCCTCCTCATCATCCTCATCTTCCTCATCTCCTTCATCTTCAAGCGGCGACTCGGAAATGGAGAATCTCGCCCGCCAAATGCACAAGTTTATGAAGAAGCACAAAAAGAAGAAATCCCGCAAGCACCGAAAGCAAGAACCCACCGCAAAATCCGAGCCCAAGGTGAAATGCTACGGGTGCGGCGAAAAGGGCCATTACAAGCCCGATTGCCCACTCAACAAGAAACGGGCCAAGGAAAAAGGAAAGAAAAAGGTCCTCAAGGCGACATGGAGTGACACCTCCTCATCATCCTCCTCCTCCTCCTCCTCGAGCGACCAAGGTACAAAATGCCTAATGGCATTTCATGAGGTAACTTCTTCCGACTCCTCTTCCTCTTGTTCTTCAAATTCCAATTCTTTAAATCATCTATCTTATGAAGAACTCTCACACGCTAGAGACCAACTAGAAAATGGTTTTCATGAGCTTTCTTCAAAATTCGTTGCTTTAAAAAAGAATTTCAAAAAACTCTCTTTCGAAAAAGAACAACTTCTCAAAGAGAAGGAAGAGTTGTCCCTTAAAATCCAAAATTTTCCAAATGTTGATTCCATGGAATCAACCATCAAAGACCTAAGGGAGACCCTAGCGAAGTTCACCCAAGGGGAACAAAATTTGAACAATTTACTTGGTTCCCAACGCGTTTCCCGAACCACCCAAGGGCTAGGCTACACCAATATAGCTTCCTCCTCCCATGCTCCAACTGTTTTTGTAAGGGGGAGCTCTAGTTTTAAATTTTGTAATTATTGTAAGAAACCCGGGCACATGATATATGAATGTAATTGCAAAAACGCCCGGTATGGTAGGCCCAAATCGATTTTTTATTCGGATGAATTCTATAGGAGAAGACCTGCTACAAGGCAAGTGTGGATTGAAAAATCCCTCTTAGCGAGTCTCTCCGGGCCTAAAACTGTCTCTTTTCAAAATCCCTCTCCCCGGTGATTTGTTGTTTTATTTAGGGGGAGTTAGGTTCTTTTAAGCCTTTTTGTGAATTAAAAATTTTTTCATTCAAAATTCTCATTTCAAATTTTTCATTCAAAACATTCAATTCAAACTGTTATTCATTTTTGATTCAAAACTTTCAATTCAAACTGTTATTCATTTTTGATTCAAAACTCTCAATTTCAAAAATTTCATTTGGTTTCAAATTTCAAAATTCAATTGGTTTTTGATTCAAAACTTTCAATTCAAACTGTTATTCAATTTTTGATTCAATCTTTCAATTTCAACTCTTGATATCAAATTTTCATTTCAAAATTTTCTATTGAATTCTTGATTCAAAACTTTCAATTCAATTTTCAAAAATTCCAATTGTTCTTAATTCTCATTTTTCCCTCAATCAAGTTTTATGCCCCGTACTATTTTGATAATCACAAAGGGGGAGAAATTTCTTGATTGATTGGGGGAGAATCCTTTTCATCATGCTTAGCATTTCCTTTCAATTTCAGTATTTTACATTAATTTTTTTGGTGATTGTGATCATCAAAATAGGGGGAGATTGTTGTACCTCTCGTTCCCCTCGTTGTTTGATTTTCATGATCACAATCACCTTATTATTTGTCTAACATTGTTTTTAAGTGTTGTGGATGATAGGCAAAAGATTGCCAAAGGATTGGCCCAAGAATGGAAATCAAGTGGACTGAAATTCAGTCCACCGGCCAACCGGTGTGATGGCACCGGCCAGCCGGTGGACCTGGCAGAGGCATTGCCCACTGCCAGGTTCCACCGGTCAGCCGGTGGCTCTGTCACCGGCCAGCCGGTGGCAACCTGATTCAACAGTGTTTGCTACTGTCTTTCCACCGGCCAACCGGTGGCCTTCTCACCGGCCAGCCGGTGGCTCCTGGGCAGAAGCACTCTCAAACTACCAAGGCACCGGCCAGCCGGTGGAGCTGTACCGGCCAGCCGGTAGCCCAGTCAAACTAGCCGTTGGCTTTGACCAGTCAACCCTCTTTTGGCCTCCAACGGCTCCGAAGACCTTTACAACGGCTCCGAAGACTCCCCAAGGGTTCCATGCCTATAAATAAAGGCCAAGGAAGCCCCGGACACTAACCGGATCATATACAAAGCCCACGGACACCTTGTTGATCATTTGGCGTACCTCCGGCGCATTCCTCCAAGGGAATCCCAATAGCTCCAACTCAATTCCACATCCAAGGAGCTCCTTCAAAGAAGCTTGGAAGCGGCCTTCAACATCTCCAATCAATCAAAGGCGCCCAAGACTTCCTCCATTACGGTTTTTCATTCTTTATTTATTTTGAGCTTAATTTGGGTTTGTGTCTACAAACCACTCTATTTCTCATCCCCTCTTTCTTTTGGGTTTCACATCACCACTAAGGTGTGAAGAGGTTTCTTCAAGCCTTTCCTTTTAAAAGGCTTGTGTCACCGGTGAGCTAGCCTTCACCCGTTAAAAAGGCTAGTGGGTTCTTGCTAAACCATTAAAAGCAAGTGGGTTCTTGCATTACCAATAAAAGCAAGCTGTAATAGGTTCTAGTGCTACCTCAAAGCCTAGTGGGTTTCTTGCTAAAACCATTGAAAAGCAAGTGGTAGGAATCTCTCAACGGTTGAGTTGGGAGCGGAGACGTAGGCCGGGTTTTTGGCCGAACTCCGTTATCAATTTCTTGTGTCTTGCCTCTTTTCTTTCCGCTGCATTCTTTACTTTGATTTTAATTTGTTAATCTTTTTAAAAAGGCAATTCACCCCCCTCTTGCCATCATTCCCATTTTTCTCCGCCCAACACACTTGAATGAATACCCCACGCCTAATGACATGTATAATTACCTGTATGATAAATGTTTAAAGAATAGCCTTCCTTCTCTATAAGGGATGGTTAGAGAGATCCTTCATCGGGAATACCAAGATATTTAAACCCCTACCCAGTAGAATCCAAAATAGATTCTAGAGTAATTTTCTGATTAATGGTGTAAATGAACAGGAAAATTTCATCAATGCGATTAGAAGAAAAATGAAATGAAATAATTACAGAACATATTCCCACATAGTTTTTACCTTCCAAAACATTGATAGTAGCATCTTTTCACACAAAAAAACTCTCATGAACAACTCCATCCTATGTATATGTAAATTAGTGGGAAAAATAATTGTATACCTAAAATAATGAATCCCAAAAAAGTAAATCATGCAAAATATGATGTGAATATTGGAGACAAAAATTTAAAATATGTGAAATTATAGAAGGAAAATTATGTAATTATTCATGGGAATATTGAAATTCAATTTAGTGAACAAGATGAAATTGTTTAATGGGTTATAAATCATGAAGAAATTTATCTTATATATTTACATGAAGAAATTTTGTATCACTATCTTGAATATTATTTAGATGGATCCACTAATTATTTTAGAATAACACCAATCACTGAACCCTCTATTGAAATCAAAAACATCATGTTCATACCCATTATTGACACTCATCAATAAAAATTGGTGGTCAAAAAATCTATACAAATGGAACCAATTGTTATGTGAAATTTTCAAAATCAAACGGGGTTCAATACTATGTCACAATCTGTGTAAGGATGGGTTATTCAACCTGAGATCAAATTCAAGGTCTAAACATCATCTATCATCTCTTCAATCATAATCGATAATAATAAATATTTTATCATTATTGAATCATATCTTGAGTCATATAAATTAAAAATTCTATTTTATGTGTAATGAATGATTAGGTAATTATTTAAATGGAACCATTTAGAAATCCATGCGATTAACTCATTTACTTGGGTCTATATAACTTATCAAGAGTCAAATTTGAATCCCTACTAAAAATCACTACATAGTTTACATATTAATTTTGTATAAGTAGAGAAAAATGATATCCCTTAACCATTTAAGGGTGATATTGGACAACATGGGGTGTATAAGTCAAGATAACAACATTAACATAAAGACATTATAAGAGGAAACATTACTTCTACATTTATTTTAATTTAATTTATATCTGTTTTTTTTGTGTTTTCGTTAAAGGAACCCCCTAGGGATTCCAATGTGATCTAATTTCTTGTATGTGTGAGATTTAGGATATAAATTATTTTATAATTTCATAATAAAAAACATGCCTTCAAGGATTCAAACCTACCTTGAACCATCCACAAATAGTCTAGTACTAACATTAATCAAATTTTATGAACTATTTTTTATTGGTAATTTTTATTAAATCAAGTCATTTTTTTCAATTATTTAATTTAAAATAAATTCCAGCACTATTTCATCCCAATTATAATATATCTCTTCCCTTATCATTCAATACTGATGAATGTTTCATTCTACACTGGGAAGTTGTAAAATCTGATATTTAAATAAAAATTGTAAAAATGTATTTTAGGGAAAATATAAATTAATTTTCCTTTTACCCATTACTTTATAATATTAAACAAGAAAAACTAATCTCAAATGATTATTAATACCATTATTTTTATTTTAATGAATATTTATGATCAAGAGAACAGTTTTTTGGATAGCATAGTTGCCTATTGTGTTTTTCTATGGTTTATGTTTATTCCAATTAGGAAAATTCCACATAAATATCTATATTATTTAGGGTATAAGTTTGAGTTATTATTACCCCTTCATTATCACATAGTTTTATAGGAATAATTTATTTTTATTTTCTTTTACAACTTAAAAATAAAAATAATGAATGTTTTGAAAATTATTTTTCAATATCTGGGTTGTTTGACACATGGGGATCATGAATCCATAATTCCCATTCTTATAGTTAGGATTTAAATCCATATTTAAGAAAAATTAATGGAAAAAATTATTCCCATCAGGAATATAGGGGTTGTGAGAAAAAAATTTTCATTCATAGATTTAGTATTTTCTTCTATATTAGGGTTAAAAATAGAAAATAATCCAAAAAACACAAAAAAAACTAAAAAAAGAAAAAAAAGATTAAATTCGATACTAATAATAAGGATTAATGTGATTCCAACCTAGAACATACATTTTCTATATAAACAAATCAAATGTACCCTATGTATCATTAGATACCCAATTCATCAACATTATAATTAAAATTAGATGAAATGTAGAAGTGAGTTTTAAAAAAGGAATTGTATTGGGCATGGGAAATTCTTGTGATCTTAGATTGTGGGTAATTATTTATATTGGTTTCAAGATTTTTTGGAATGGTTTTTTAGGTGATCATTTAATGTTAAAATTTCCTTGAAATAGGGAAAAAATTATATTGTTTGGGAATTTTTTTCTTAGGACTAGTAAAAATCATGTTATTGGTGTGGTTATTTACTAAAAGAGGAAATTATTCATTGATTTTATTTTATTAATTTTGTGTTTCAATTTTCATAAAGACAAATTTTAGTTCATTTTATATATTGAACAAAATTTATAATCACAAGTACAATTCATGTTTACTGTGAAAATTTTGGACAAAAATTCATCTTATACTGGAAGAAATTATTTTTATTATTTAAAATTTGTACTTTGGGATAATATTTCTCAATTTTCATAGATAAATGGTTATAGTAAGATGAATATATTGTTTATAACAGAAGATCAATTTTTTTGGCACAAAAGAATAAATTTTTGGACAAATCAAAATTGGACATATGCCCATAAAAAATGTGAGCCCAAAATTCAATCCCATTGAACCATAAAAATATAACTATAAATAGATAATATTATGGGGATAGTTTCATTTAACTATGTACAGAACCTATAAATACTTTATTATAGAGATAGGGTTTGCCCAATTTGAGGATTATATTATTAGGCATATTAGAATACATATAAAAGAAATACATCATTTTGATAATAACATCCGAATGGATGATCCAATAGTACATAACTTTTGGATTATATTATATGTCACATGTTTGAAGATATTTATCCACATTTTCCATTAAATATTTTCCTGTATTCAGACATACAATTTTACATCAATATGGGTGATAAGTCTACTTAAATTTCATGGTCAACATTGAAAGACTCAAATGTCCCTTTTTTATCACCATCTATTTGAAAACCCTAATTAATGTCATGGGATATACCATATGTTATATATATATATATACATATTTAAAGATTTCTGGTGAATTAATTAAGGATGGAATTTTAATTCATTCAACTGTAATTGGACACTATCATTTGTAATCGCAACATTAGTTTTTCTAATTTATGTTTTTAATTAATGTTTATTTATTAATAAAAGTTCGTATTATTAACATTTTCAATTTCTCCCTAATTTATTATTTATTTTCAGTAAAAATAATATACCATTGGAAAAAGGTTTTAATTTATTGACACGAGCATATTATTTGAAATACTCTAAAAATGGTGGAGTGATCATTTTTCAATCAATGTTTTTCATCATCATTTCATCCCTCATAAGTATAATTTAAACTTCAATTAAAAAAATACAATTAACATAGGGATAACACTATAACGGTTTGATTCAAGTGAGTATCAATGGGATATATTGGATGTTATATCACAATTTATTTTTTCTATTTTTTTGTGATTTTAACTCAAAGCGTTTCTTTTTTCAAATTCCATGTTCAATTTTATCAACACACTTTTCATGTGATAATAAGTTAATTTACAACATATTATTCATCAAAATTGTCTTCCCAGGTGTATAGGTTATTATCAAATGTATTGGAAGTTCTTAATCTTGTAATTGATGTGCTTATATTGACTTTTTGAATGAATTCTTAATGAGTTAATGAAATTGAAATACTTTTAAAATAAATTCATCCAATCCACCACAAGTGATTCCCTTTATGAACTTGTTTATCAAATTGAAATAAATTATTTTTTAACAAACATATAATTATATATTAAATTCATACATATCTTATTCAATTCATAAGATAAACATAAAAATTCATACCCAAATCATACCCATACTATTTATGTTTTATAGGTTTCATCATGTGTCCATTTCGATTCGATCACTATATGTACTTCAACAACTGCATATATTTATAGAGTAAATTTTGGTGAAACCCATGAACCATATATTTCTACTAGTAAGATAATACTATTCATATATGTTAATTTAATGGAAATATTATATAATATTACTCTAAATAGGAATGTTTTAACAATATATTGTTGATTTTTAAAACACAATCTTATGTGTGACAAAAGTCATCGTAGAAAATCAGTGTTTCATGTGACTCTTTCTAAATCAGTGTTATGTGAATTTTTAACTATATCATTGTTTAATTTTATAAAAATTATAAATTTATTATAATTTCTCCTGATATTATATTCACTTACATGATTATTGTTCTTGTTCACACATGCTATTGTGTCCAATGTTCATACATTATAATTTTGTGGACTTACATTCGTTCAACCATAATTAAATTTAATCCTTCCAATATTAACGTAAAAATGGTAATAAATAGATTGGTATAACTTATTTTTCAATCCCACATCATGATAAGGGTTCATAAAATATCCCATGTAAAAGGGATAACTAGTGGTACAATGGTCATGTGGACTAACATATAACAAATTCTCTATATAAGATAACATTAGTGGAAAGTAAAAATACTTACATGGACAAAAATATTAAATATATAATGTGAGTGATTGAGGTTAGAAATAAGAAATTTTAATGATAAGTGGAAATTTTAGGGCCTCAGAGCAATAAATTGGTGATGATTTATAAAATCATCAGTTCCAAAAAATTAAGGTAGTAGAAATAAATTATATACTCTTATGAATATCGATGAATTCTTATATGAATTTAGAATACAAGTAAACATATATAAATCTTATGTTTCAACTTCATATGAATTATTCCATGTTTTTTATTTAATTCGACCATATTATAATTCATCAATTACTTGAATAAATATATATCCAAAAATTTACTCTGAATCATAAAGAAATAAAATACACATATAATGTATCGTAAGGCCTATATAAAATGAAATTCCATATATTTTATCACATAATATTTTCCAAAGAAAATATTTTTAATATATTAATATATAAAAATAAAAATTAACACTACTAGTTCATCGTTAATATTTATTCATAACATTTTTAACAAAAAAATGATGACATTTTAATAAGGATAGTTTGTAGTCTATTTTCAGATCAAAAACCTTATCATTATACTATCATGATTTCAAGTACCATTTCTTTTATAGATATGATGGGTAGTCACCCCTTATAAAATTTTCCCTTTTATAAAACAAAATTAATATAATTCCTATAACATTTCAAAAATTAAGATATACATACTTAAAATAATGTTAATCTAAAAATATCATTTCAACTAAGGATTTAAATACAACACCAATACATAAATAATTAAACCATTTACTTTCACATAACCCCTTCCTTGATTTAGAGGTTATCCTTTTGAATAGGGCAATGACTTGGATAATACATTTGTTCCACAAATATATGGAATTGAACTATGAATAGATCATTAGGATGAGTATTATTTCGATCCATTATATACATCATGTTCTATATATTGATTAAAATAATAAATTATAGTGTGACCAATAATATTCAATGTAATATAATTTTATAATCATTTATAAGAGGTATAAGTGCCTTTATAGAAGGTGAGGAGTAACATTCTTGTATATTTTTTAATGGGTAATTGCACCCACTATTTTCTATGAATAGTGTTTTCAATAATGACCCAAATTTCATCGCTAGAATTATATGGTATAAATATAAACATTCAATGGATTTTATATAATTTTTAAGGTCATTTAGTCACAAATTATTATGTTTTAGTCTCTTTTTATGCTAAATTTCCTATTAATAACTATAATTAATTTTAATCACATTCAAAAATCATTTTAAAAAATACTATGTTAACCATATTAAAAAATATAAATTATTCTAAACAAAAATACAGATCCCATTTTTTGAAGTTCAAATCAAATAAGTAGAAGAAATTAATTTAAAATTAATATGGCAGACAGGATGACAATGCGGGTTATTTAATTAAATTTTTTAAAAGATTTCTATGTTTTAATATTCAATTACACTGTAAAGTTGATTCCAATGAAAGAAACTGTATTTAATGTTATATATTTGATATAATCTGATAATAAGTAAATTTAAATATTATTTATCCTTATAAATACATATATATGAAATAGAACTTTTTAATTAAAACTCATTAATTTTCACCATAGTCATCAAAAAAGGAATCCTCATTTAAAAATACCTAAAAAGCGTCATATGATAATTATAATAATCCAGTATACTAAATGATGTTTATCTTAATATAAATAATTTATAGATGTTCAAATAAATGGATTTAAAATAGTTTCTCCAATAAAATGTTGTAAAATTTCCTCCATTGAAATATTGGTTTTTATGTGAAATATTAGGTTTCTGTTTACCTTAGGCACATTAAAATTTTCTTAATAAATGTAAAAAAATATTTGAATGAATAATATAAATAATATCACTTTCTATTTTTAATTACTCTAATTTATTAAGATTAAATATCTTTATGATCATAAAAATAGGTTTCTATAAAAAAATTGCTTTTATATTCAAATGGTTTATATATTAAGTTCATATTAATTAGTAATAAACTAATACAATTTATATTTTTGTAAACAATAAATTTTCAAAATATAATTATTACTATTAAAGATTAACATTTTAACCTCCTCTTGTAATTTTAATATATTAAATAATTTTGTTTTATTAATATATTTTTTGGTAACAATCGGTATTGCATGTAATGAATGTCATTGAAGAAACTCGTTGATATGGTGTACACTAAATCAATGTAGAATTCGTTTGAAACAATTTGATGGGATAATTGTATTTAAATGGTGAATATATAATAATTTTTATTACATTATATACCCATAATCTCTTTTTGTTCTATTTCATACATGGTATTGAGTACAATGTTCTTATTTTAGAAATGTTTGTTGTTATAGAGAAGAAATCAATCCCTTACCACAAAAATTCACCAAAACAATTCTCATGAGAAAATACCAAATTTTGGAACTCTAATCACCACTCTCATTAATACAGTAACTACCTCAATATGTTGTGGCATAACTACACCAAAATCAAAAAAACTAATTTGAAACCTGTTTTATCAAACTCTATAGTGTAGTTAGAATTCATATCAGGAAATGAGATTAAACAAAGATAAATAACTAGAAAAAAATAATGAAACTCTTTTGTTAACTATGGAAATCATTAGATTTAAGAAAAAAGGCTATGGATCTATGACCTTTGAATGTAATCCAAAATTCTGACTGAGAGGGACATTGAACGCATAAAATGATAGAGAGATTTGCTACAACCATAGAGATATAAATAACCCAAGAAGATAAAATGCTTATATAAAAAATTAATTATGTAACTAAATGACATTGAATACCCTTTCGTCTCATCTATTCCACCATTTAATGTAGATGCCAAAAAAGTAGTGTAGTGTTTTATTAGTTAACCATGAAAAAAATGCATGTACTGAGCTTACAATACAAAATACATGATCCACAATTGCGTGATACATAAAAATAAGACAGATAGTAATCTCCATTGTTCCATTTATTTCAATATCTGAACCCTTTAGACTTATTTGAAGCCCCCTCCAAGCCCCACTGGCCTCAGAAACATGAAAATGGTCGGTCTACTTAGATATAAGTCCTTACATTAGATACATCTCAAAACATTCTAATATTTTAGAATCCATATCAATGAAAATAGAAACAAAAATGTTCTTCTAAATTTCTACACCTTGAGATACCTTTCAATGTTATCACCACCATATGAACTCCACATATCACATAGAGGAAACTATATAAACACTACAAATCAAATACAACATCTCCTAAACACTCTATCATTATAGATACCATATATTTGAAAGCATCTCTATAATAAAGAACATGATAAAACTGTCTCATAACATGAAGGGACACCATTAAAAAAATAGTATTGTTTCTTGACAAGAGATATGAATCAAATAGGTTTGGGTACTATATGCACTTATATAACTCATACTCCGACATACTATCAATCATGCCAACATAAAACTATAACTAAAAATCCAACAGAATATCAAAGTAACACAATACCTTATCCTTGTAATTATTTATCTTCAAAGGCTGGTTGTTGAAGGTTGTATCATCATCAAAATCAATATCTTTGAATTTGATGACATGTGTGTAATGATGGATATTGTGATGGAGCAATTACTTGTGAAGAAAATCAGGTATATTGATCATTTATAGTGGATAACTTATCTGATATTCCATGGATCCAACATTAGGCAACACCTAAAATGGCCCAATAATCGTAGGAGAAATATTACTCCCATAACGAAACTATTACATCCCATAATGGGTGTCACCATAGGTATCGCGTGATCTCTAATTTCAAACGTAAGAGATATCCTCTTATGATCAAAATATCATTTCTCACATTCATGTATGCATTCATACTCTCATGAATAACATAAACCATAATTACTGTATTCTATACCATATTTTCCCTGATATTTTATGTTTTTACGAACCTGATATATCAAAAAGGAGAAAAAAATGGTTAGCTGCAAGTAGATAAAATTGGATCTATACTAATGGTTGAGTGGAAACAATTATTGTAATAAAATTACCAATGGATGGTTTTTCATCCACAATCCTCCAAAATATAGTTCATTAGAACATGAAATGTCACAAAAATAATTGTTGGTCTGTTATATATTACCATCCATCAACAAATGGAAAAAGAATTATTGAATAACTAAGAACAAAAAAAACACTTGACACCTTTCTAATCCATAGAGGCACAACATGGATACCATCCAAAAATGACTATCCTTGGGAACCCATGGATCAATCCACATAATCTAAATACTACCATGACCAAATCACTTATACGATCGACTCTCTTATTTTTATAAAGTGGGTAGATTTCATCAAATGATGGACTATCACCCATATAACATCAAAATCTCATTAAACTTGAGGTAAACACATTATGAAGTCAACCATAATGTCCAACCACTTCTTTATGGAGAAACTTAATGAGTATAGAAAACCACATGGAATATGGTGCTCGACTATCACCTTATGGTATGCTGATAACAGATAAATAAACATGGAATTTACACACATCAACCCAATCCACCAAGAATAACCTCTTAAGACTCGGTAAAACATTTTAATGCTGGAATGAACCTACAATTGTGAACTATGGAACTCATAGAGATCCATCTCTCACATTTCGAAGGAACTAAAATCCATACCTTGATAAATACCCCTTGTTATCCATACCCATACCAACCATCATGGGAATGAAAAAAAATCATGTTGTCTCTATACCTCAACCTTAGAATCCCCATAATGGTAATCATCCACCAAAAGTATCATTGATGAATTCAATCACATATGGATAATACAACTTCTTCCCTAACCCCTCCCATATAATGATTCATTTCTCGAAGTTCATTTGACCCTATCTATGAATAACCAAATTCATGCATGACATCACTATGAGACTTCCAAATCAGTGCATCATTTAAAAATACCCACTTTACATTCAGAAAAAAATATCATTGTCATAATAGTTCACTAATTCTATCCAGTAACACTGGGGAATGTTCATGCGATGCTGGTAGAAGACATTCCTCATGCTCTTATGTTCAGAAAAAACCCATGAATCCTCATCGATGAGGTAATTTCACCACAAATTCAATTAAAAAACCACTATTCCCAAATAAATATCATGGGTTGCATATATACTTTCAAGGGGACCTCACTATTGATACCCATAAGAAACAAAAATTAAATGATTCATCTGAACACATCCACATACACAATTTTCAGAATCATTGAAAACCCAAAAATAAACTCCCTTAGTTGAAACATAATGATCCGAAGAATGAAAAAACATCACTTTTATATACCCAAAGCATCCTTACACGGATCATTCCATAGGAACTAAAAATTTATCTTTGAAGAAGCTATCATTATAGGCGCACCCTGATATAATTTGGCTATAAGCCAAATGTTATTGTAGGTAGGACCATGGAAACATCACACAAAAACCAATGTGATGGGGGAATCCAATGAAAAACTAATTTTATGGTAGGACTATCCAAAACTAACCCCAAATGGGATACAACATTCCCTATGAAATGAACATTTATATCCCGTAATCACACTCAGAAAATATCTTGAACAACTACTTATGATGAAGAACTCACAAATCCTCACACACATTAATTTCATGACCCCCCTCAGATACAGAGTATAGAAGGATGTTTTTGATGAATACAACCATGAAAATATAAAACAAAACACTGATAACTAAATTCATCAAGGAAATAAATATATCTTGAGAATTCATTACAAAGAACAGAATTAGAAAAAAACTCACAATTCCTTTGATTTTAATTTATGGAAGCCTTCAAAATATCCTCAACCATTACCATCATCGGATGATATGATGGCTGAAAATTTATCTACAATAACCAACATGATTTTTTTAGATGATGAAATAAATTATTAATA
This sequence comes from Viscum album, assembly GCA_963277665.1. Taxonomy (NCBI): domain Eukaryota; kingdom Viridiplantae; phylum Streptophyta; class Magnoliopsida; order Santalales; family Viscaceae; genus Viscum; species Viscum album. Next base: position 1,873,915,338 of record OY728142.1, on the reverse strand, counting down.
TATGGAATTGGATAGTAGTTATTCACTATCATTGTGATCAATCAATGATAATTTGTACATTGCCACAATTTTAAATGACCATTCATCATAAACAAAACTGGTGTACCCCATGGTGATACACTGGATGAAAAAAACATCACACTACTATAGAATTTCGGTAGTACCCAAAACCCTATCAACCCAAAAGGATCAATATTATATAAAGAAAATGTGATTGGAGACATGTATGTCTATAACTTGATTACAAACTTGATCTCCCATGGAGATTTTAATGCTAAAACCCCATATTAGAAGATGACGAGGTACTATTACACATCCCTATAAAGAATATACTATTTAATCTTTAATGAACATGATATCAACTCAACCACCTATAATTATATGAAAAAAAGCTTGCCCCTTAACTAACTGACGGTCTCACTTTATAACAATCACCAATAGCTCATTATCAGCAATAGACAACAAAATCTTCTTCCTGATGAAATGAAAATATCCTACACATGATACAACTAATTCATGCAAGGACGTTTACGTATTGAAATTTCTTTATATTTTAGAATCCCCCCAAAGAGACATTCCTCCTCATTAGAAGCACATAATATTCATACAAAACCTACATGTTTGATCAACCCCATACCAAAGTACTCAACACCAAGGGAATAAGGTCTTTTCTTCCATAGTTCCCAAATAAATGATTGTGATTGGTGATATAAAGGATTCTGTAACTCCTAAATAAACAATCATTCACACAATTATAAAATAAGAAAAGGGTACCTGAAATGACATGTGTCTCACATGTAGATGGAAACACCAAAGCTTGATGTTGACCCTAACATGCTCTACATTATCTGCAAAAATACTAATGATTACTTCCATAGACAGTCTTCTCAATGAGGTTAAAGAGTGTCTTATTTATTTCCTCTTCCTCCTACATATCCTCTTTACTAAAACCAAAATGGAGCTCCTAGTTACTATTGCTTCAGTTGAAACTACCACAATATAGGTAACTAAATCAGAACAACATTCACATGTTAATTGCTATAAAAATCCGATTTCTCTCTCCAGGGATGAACATGAGATACTCAATAAAAAGAAAATATGATCCTTTGCAATAGCTAAATATGAAACCTACCATTTATTAAATAGATGATGTGTTCTTGGACTTACCACTTGCTAACAAAAGACTCTTCATTACTGAAAACTATGAACCTAATTCCATTAAACATCATTTTGAGGAATAGTGATGAATTTCCCCCATTGAAGACCCAGTTCTAAAGTAAGTCTACAAAATAACATAAACTATCTCTTGAAACAAAAGATTCATCTTTCATAAATATGTAGTGACCTAGATCTTGATCATTTGATTCTAATCCACCTTAAAATTACTCGACCTAGCCTCCTCATCTGAAAAAATATAAGAAGAATATCACAAAAAGTTCTTATAAAGGATTGTGAACTATAATGCACTGGACCTCCCATTCCAAAGGTTAAAAAACCCTTAGATACATGATTCTTTCACTATTGTGGAAACAAAATCTACTCTGAACTAGTCCTAGAGCATTACTCATGATGTTTTCAACTCCTCGATATCCCTAACGAACATGAACCACCAATACCACGTTGATCCGCACAACAAAACCATATCCAATGAAACCCATTTATCTTGTTGAGAATTGATCGAGCTAAAGGCTATCACAAACTCCCACAATTAGTACTCTGTGGTTAAATATGGAATGGATCCATCATAATTATACCAACTTAGATATAGAAACTCTCAGAGATTCTTCCTCCATCTTTATAGAAACTCTCAGACATCAACTCAATGGAGATAATTTAAAAAATACTAGTGAAAATAATCTACATGAACCTGATGAAGATTTCAACCTGAATCCATATCTTCTTGAATGGTAAGCATTTTTGAACTCCTAAAATTTTAATATATAATTTTTTCAATAATTTATTATATTTTTTATGGTCATTAACTACACTATGGTATACCCATTTCAATCATACGCAAAATGAGAAATGATTAATTATCTTTTCCTATGTCTCGACCCTTCAACCAGTATCACTTCATATAGTATGATTATTAAAAGTAATGTTTCATGAATCAGATCAAATAGGTCCCTAAATACCCATGACTTGTCTAATCAACCACGTTTATATTTATAATTAAACATAGCTGAAATTATTTCCCTTCTAACCCATGAAACCATAAATGTTCCTAACTGTAAACTCCATCTTATCCCATAGACATGAACCTTAGATACCACTCTATCATGAACCCCTCAAAACAAAGATACTAAAATAGGATGATATAGATGGTCACTTCCCATGTACAATATCCTATATGCCCTATGTAGGCGACTACCTCCGATGGTATGGTAAACATGGAAATTGGAGGAAATATCCCGTTTTAGAAAAATGAAAAAGGGAGAAAAATTTGTATATTAAAACAAAAAATAACATACACATATATAACAAAGGAAAACCCAATTGTTAAAATGAAATATAATATAATAATAAAAAAACTAAAAGGAAAAATATAAGTACTAAAAATATAAAGAAAATGGAATCCAAAAATACCAAATAAGTCATACTAAACCATAAGCTAGTAATATCCTACCCGATCACCAACCTGTTATAAATGAACTATAAAAAAAATATATAATTAGGGTGAGTATCACATTATACAATGTAGGTTACTCTCCAGATCCCCTCATAAAAAATATAATGAAATCATGCTAAATCATAGTAAAAAAATGTAAAACCAACTCATCACCTAATATGGTTTACTACATTCAAAAACTCACAATGTCGATATCTCACCACAGATTGAATAAAAGGGAAAATATAATGTTGTTATAAAACATCAGTGGTATACCTCTCTCACATCCTAATTGGTTTTCCACTCCTCTCTTACATCGCACATCCAGAGTATCTCTCTCTAAATGTAAGCCAAACCAAAAACATAAAGGAAAGGCACCACAGCATGAATCTCCAGCATCACATAACCACACCATCCAATAACACATATCAAATATGAACCATTAATTTTATTAGATCCATTATAGATATTATGACCTATATTAATCATCTAGTATTATACCTCAAGTGATTATAACCCATATAATGAGTAATTATTTTAGGAAATCAAAACATATATATGTCATACCTATATTAATCATATGTGTACTATATCTAATTATATAGATGTGTGAAAAATCCATTACCCATCACAACCCTCAAGATACAAATATGTTGAGAAATACCTACCATGCATACAAGCAGATGTTACCATCATGATATGAGATCGGGGCCAGAGGGGGTAGGCACTCATCTATCCTCCGACCGAGATGTTGGGGAAAACCCCGTCCAAGAGACCACTAGGTTTCAGTTTCCATATCCTCAATGAGTGTGGAAGCATATGAAATCATAAAATATACATGATATAATATATCCTACATACACACTATGGGAATTACCTATTTTTAATCTTAGTTATTGATAACGTTTATAATACTCATGGCTACCAAATCTATGACTAGAAAATTTATAAGTATATGAACATATGAAAGAGTTATTTTAATTAATTATTTTCATTAAAAAATTACCTTCCACAAATTAATAAAATTATCCATTAAGTAACAATTTGACATGATTTTTGAGTATATTGCATTAATTATCAGATTATTGAGCATTCCCTCTATGCTTAACTGAAAACAATGACTTCATTTACCAAGATTAACATCTTCTTTTTAATTTCATTATATCATCGAACAACCCAATGGGTAAAACATTCAAATACTAATAATTAACATTAAATCATATAAAGGTGTCTCATAAAACCATCCTAATATTCCAATATCAAGAAACATGCAATCCAAATATTCAATATGCCTCAAGAAGTGGGTAATGAAATGTAGAGAAAAAATATTCTCGGATAATATCTACTAAAATTATAATGAAATCATACCTTCTCATAGAATCACATAAACGGTTAGTTACATCATTAAATACTTTTCACCTCCAGTTTTATCCCCAACACCAACATGCATATAATGATGGACATCGAAAACAAATGAATCATATAATATAATAAATACCCATTAATCCATTCCAACATATCAAAATACAAAACCTATTGTTATATATTTCAGGCTAACAACAGAAGCAGATGTGAAAAATGATATCAACCAGGAAAATGGTTCATCAAAACAAGCCATTCATCACTCTTATCAAAACAATAAAAAATTGAAGTATATAATATCTTTATCAATCAACCAATTAATATTCAATATTTAATTAACTAGTTCATTTATTAATAGGTTCCAACTATGGGAAATCTATGGAATCAAGCAATGACAAAAGAAAAGAGGAAAAAATGCTCATAGAATTTAGTCTAATATCAAGAAACATGGAGAATAAACATTATCAATAAAAATTCCCTGAAAATTATTATCAAAAATAATTATAATCATTTATTTTTAGAAACAAATATTAATTAAATATATATATATATATATATTCAATCATTTGATCAACATAAAATTATATAAACTAATGAATTTGAAACATGAATACCATTTAATTATTCATATTGAAATTAATTATTAGTTAATTTAAGATTTATGTTTTTTTACCAATTACCATAATGAACAACATGCTTAAAAAAAGGAATATATACTAAAATTTCTAGAAAATTGTGATGGAAAATGAAATCTTAGTATAAAGAAACAATAATTTTAATATTTAATCCCAATAAAATTTATTATTCAGGTTTAAATATTGATTTTTTAACTATATTTATATAAAAAGGTCTAAATCATGATCCATTTAAAATTTTATTAAAATAATGTAACCTCGAAAATGAATACTCTACCTCAAAAAACCCTCCAATGATCTTCCCATAAGAACAGACCGCATTTCCACTATCTATCAGCTCTGATGAAAAAATTCATCCATCCAAGGATGTTGTGACATAACCACAACAACAATAACCAATATAAACCCCATGAGTAAAATGGGTGGTAAAACTATATATCACTATCAGAAGACATGATGTTAAAAATGATAAATCATGCATAAAATACTATAAATTGATAGATGAATGCACCATGTATAAACACCAATGTCTACAGATCATAGACAAAAGGGTATGGATTGATCCATTTTGAATAGAATCCAACATGTCAAAGAAGTGGGTCTTCAATCACCTAAAATGAAAAATGGAGATACTATAAGTGTAGGGTTATGAATAACCTAAGCAGATAAAATGCATATAATAGATGTGCAGTGAAAAAATTCAAAATATTATATCCCTTTTATTGTTCTATTATTATTTTTGTTATGTTGATATCCAAAAACACATTACCTTTTATTTATTTACCTCAAAATATTACATTTCACAAAGTCACTCTAATCAATTCATGAACCACATATACACAATTTTTGAGGGACACATGGAATGTAATCTAATTTCATCATATTATTTTAGTATCCAACACCTCTATACATATTCCAAGAAGCCTCATTTCTCCACAACCCTCATTAACATGAAAAAGGTATATGTAATTTGCACCTTTCCCTCTCGTTTCACTTGGTTATGACAAGATTTATCCTCTTCCTTTGGGATTTAAGATTTATCCATTGGAAATACAATAATATTTTATCTCATTAAATATTCTTCATGTATGGGGTTGTAATATCCTGCTATTTAAAAGAGTCATCAACATTATTTTCCATGCTAAGGTGGAAATTTATGAAGATGTATCATCACAAGGTTGACTCTAAAAATATATGTTTCACATAACATACTCTTTATGTGAGAATTTATAATATAATATATTTTTATTAGTTTATTTTTCAAAATTATCACCATTGAAATAATTCTATAGAATAATAAATTCAACGATAGTGTATTGTAGTATAAATTATTGTGTGGTGATATTTTTCAAATGAGTCTATATTGAAAGGATGCATACACTACTGCAATGTCATTATAAGTCAGAAAATATCAAAATAACTTATTGGAATAATGATTAAATATTATAAATAAACTATATTGTTGGGTAGTGTGACTATATGTTTAATGAAAAAAATTCACCCCATATTTTTGAAATATTCTCAAAATCTATCTATGTAGAAAAACCTGACCTCATTTTAAGATAACTTGGATAATAGATTTGATAATCATAAAAGACTTCTGATAATGAATCGACATTGTTTATCTAATTAATGAAATATTCAGATCTCTATTATAGAAGTTCATATTAATTATTCTTCAATAACCTCTACCACTGAAGGATCCATAGGCATACCTGCTTTAGTGATTACATAACCACGGAATGATACCTTATATTTCCATAATTAGAACTGGATAAATTTAACATTTAAATTCATAATTATTGTAGACATTATCAGAATACTAAAATCACATTCATATTCATTATTTCTCATAGAATATATGATAATATTATCTATGAGTAATGTAAGAAACTTATCAAGGAAAATAGTAAATATTATAATCCTTATATCCATGAATATAATAAGAGAATTTTTACATGTAAATAGAATCAATATGAATTCATAGAGCCATTATATTGTGTATAATGTTATCATGGGTGACTAAATTGTATAAACCCTTAATAAATATTGTCTATATTGAAGGCCAATAAAAAGAACATCTTAGTCTCCTCACATACAACTGAACATTTAATCATTTTGAGGCATATGATATTTTTCATTGATTATGATGTTTTAAAAAACATGATATATAATTTAGAGAAGTTAATTCCTTTTTAAAATTCTATGAATCAGTCATTCAAGATTGTTTTATGGGAGCATTGATGATGATGTGCCTTCAATATGTAAGTGGTCACTATATGTTTTAACAATGAAACATCAAACTGCACAATGGGTGAGAAAATTTGAGGTTTGGTATAGAAATCACTTTTGGGGAGACTTAGTTTCTAATAAAGTATATATTATATATTTCTATAATTTATAACAATATGTCACAAATTATATTGGAGAAATAGTTAACTCTATTCTAATGATCTCATAAAAGATGTGTTCCAATGTGACCATCTATGTGTGTTGTGTGTTCTCTATCAGTATATTTTAAATTCATGATTTATTCATTTAATTATGTAATGTTTGGATCTCTAGAACATACATATTTCTAAGGTGGAGGTTGGTGTTGGTATATTAGTATTGGGACCATAAGTCGGACTTCTTATTAATATAGATAATGGGAATCCAAACAAGAATATATTAGTTATATATAATAGGACAGATTGTATATTTTGTGATCATATGATAATAAAATGAGTTGTTTATTTTATGGTTATTCATTTATGAAGACTAAAAATAAGATTAATTTCTTGGAGAATGTAATAATATTTGAATGAAAAGTCGTAACAGTTATTGTATAACATACATATGGGTGTATCTTTTTTGGACATCCTCTTAGTTGGTAACAATATATGAGATTGTATGATTTTATATTTACAAGGACATGAGGTCAAGGCTTCCTTAAACAATACATGTAATGGGTTAATTCCATGTTTATTTAATAATAAATGGTGGATCAACTCTAGATCATCACCATAGGAATCCCTAGATCATTTGATACTAAGGATAATTCAATATATGATCATTAATGTAAGAATTTGGTATGCTCGTTGCATAGGTATTCTTCGGCTCATCACCAAGGAAATGATTGTGTAATTACATTCTAAGAATAGCTGTTTTACTTTTTATAAAATAATAGGAATCCATTTGATGTTTTGTCTTAAAACATATTTGTGGCTAGAATATTGGTAAAACCATAAAAGTCTTTAAATTCAAGGAATATATTTATTCCTAGATGAGTATATTAAATAAATGAATATTTGTGAAAATTTTTATCTAAAACTCATTTCATTAGAGTGATGTAATATTTAGGGATGATTGGATTTAATGTTGTAATGGAATCCCATATATCCCGGTAAACATGAATTCATGTCTGTATAGTTTTCGATGCATAGTATAAGGTCACATGTTTTGAATTGTCTAATAAATTTGACATGATTATGTAATGGTAGGATATATATAGTTTAGATTTATACCAGATAGAATATTTGGATGTCCTAACTATGGTGAATAAAAATTATTCAAATGAAATGATATGATAAAACCTATAATTCAATAAAACATATTCACTATGTATGATAGAAGAAATAACCGTTCACAACTACATTACACATGATCACATAAAAGGGAGAATATATGGGGACTATCCATGCGATAATATAATATACTAGCCCTGGTCGGTGAATATGGTTATGGTGGGTTTTGGGAAACCTTGATAATGATTTTGTCTGTGGTATTATGATGAAACAAGGTGCAGTACCTAAACATGATGTTAATGGATTCAAGATACACATGTGTGTTTCTATTTATAGTTGTTACAATTTTTTGGTAACAAAAATGTGTTTTTATAACTCTTTATTTCAAATAATATAATGTGTTGATATATTGGAATCATTTATAGACATATAGTGTCATGATCCTCAATCAAGAATCCACACAGATAATAACATCACAATGCGATGATTGAAGAAAGAAGTGTGTATTATATCTAGATAGTCGTTTAACTATGATGAGTACTACACATTAATGTGTTTTATATATCCATGAAGATTATATCTCTTGATTTTTTTCCATGGGAGTAGGATTTTATCATAGGTATTTTAGAAAAAAAATTGGACTGGGGCTGAAAAAATCATTTGGTGACCCTTTATGTTTCTTGGGGATCATAGATCTTAATAGGGTGTGAAGAGGTAGATCAACGACTATATAAACTAGATAGATTCCAAGAAAATGGCCTAGGAAAATTGGAGGACATGATAATTTCTGATATATTATCTCTATGTTTGGTTCATGTGTAGTGTATTTGACATGTATGGTGTGAATGAAGTCTGTTTGTGTTTGAGAGTCTGTTAAGGGGGTCTATATATGGTATTTTTTTGAATTTATTTTTTATATGGGAGTTCATGAAGATAGTTTACATATGAGAATACATGAAGGGGGTTTATATTTAGGGGTCCTTTGAGTGGATTCCTATATTGGATTATCGGATAGACATTCGTTTATGGGAGTTTGTGATTTGGAGTTCCCACAGCATGTCATAGGTATTCCTTAATGAAGGGAAATCAATTTAGTTATTCAATATAAATTCATAATAAAAGGTAGTTGGAAACGGAAATATAATAATGTGGACTATAAAGGACCATTGGCAGAGTGCATCATCATTTGATATATGGGAATAAGTCAGAAATATCATTTATGAAGTATAATTTCCTAGGGGTGATTGTCGGATTGATTCACTGAGGCCATCACTTTCCCAAGATTGATCATCTTATTACCTAAGGGAGTATTGGGATTAAAAATTCAATTTAATTACATATCTATGTGTGAAATTAATTAATAAACCTAATCCACATTTTTAAAGGGGTTCCATGTATTTATAGGTATATTTCTACAACCCCCATATGAAATGGGAAGCCACATACGATAGGTATAGAAACAAAGTCACTATACTGTTAAATGCAGAATCCATTATTATACAATTTTGGGAGGAATAGAATGAAGGTAATACATTAAAAAATATGATAACATTAATAAATTCACCATATAATCCATAAAACATATGTTATCATAATGTAATATAATGTCCATAATGGAAGATGAAATCAAAATGAAAATGTATCACCGTATTATGGAAAATATCAATTCTTAAATAGAGAAAGTTTAAGTGAAATTGTTTAATGAGAAAACCAAGAAATAGTTATAACACAATGGAGGTACATGATCTATTATGTAATTTAGCTATGTGAGTAGGATCATTTGATCTCATCTCAACAAAATGAATGCAATCAATGAATTATATAAGACATAATGTATGTAAATGGACCATTGATAATGTAACTATTATTTTTCACATTATTTATTTCTCGTAGGATAAATGAATACAAACTAATAATAGCCATAAAAAATTTATTGGTATGATCATTTAGTTCGATGAATAATTAAATAATGAAAAATTTAAAGTAAACTATATATATGGATTTTTATATTCTCTCATTTTTGTTGATCTGAGAGGCTAAAAAATAAAAGGGGTCCCTAAAAATTGGTTTTAGTCTATTTAAACAATTTTCTTTAGTGATTTATATAATATATTTCATGCTCCTAGATAGAGTATCTTACCTATATATTATTGTACTATGAATACATTTTTATAAATATATATCCCTTGGCATGTCAGAATTAAATGAACCCATTTAAATTATAATCACATCTTTTACGGTGAGGTGGAATTTTTTTCTACTCATACTCAAATTTTGTTTTTAGAGTTATATTTTTTACTTGTATTCCATGAATGTCTTAATGGATTTTTATTATTCCAATAAGAACATTGATTCATCATTATTATATTTACAGGGCACTAATACTCCCAATTTTTAAGCACCTGTGCATATAAATCCATTTTGATATTATCAATATGTTTCTTCATCAATTAATTAAATTCAAAGGATCCCATTCTATATTAAGTCATTGATATAGGTAAAAAACTGATGTTACTTTAAAGAATTTGCCTCCAGATATTGGGAATTTATTGGAAACTGTTCATGATAAACACTATTTCATCCATTCAAAATTCTTATATCATTAATATTTTGTTTCTTGATTATAATTTGAGTTAAAACTCCATATTTAAGGGTATTAACTCTTATATATTGGATGTAATTTCTATGGAATGTTCAATTATTTATTTTAATCAAAAGATGATTATTTTGGGATTCTGTAATGGAAAATAGAATTAATAATGTTGAATATTAATATGGTAAATATTTAATACGATTAAATCCATTCTGATGATAACATTAAATTATAGTCAAGTGATAATAATATTATTTAGAGGTAAAATATCAACATAAATTGTTATCATAGATGAGTAATTGTCATCAAAGGACATCATTATACAACTCGGATTTCTTTGATATTATTTAATAATGATTAATTGGATTGTCGTTATGATTCTCATAGAAAATAACTTAGATATTAATTTTTGGGTAGATTCAAAACCATATAATTCATTTTTAGTACATGATTAGATGTTTTTGTTACTATTAGAAAACATTTTTTACATGAACCATATAATGAAATTAATTTCATTGGTTTTCCCATTTACCAATGACTTTAGAGGTTCGCAATGGAAATTTTAATCAAAAACACTTTCATTGGTGATCATGTTTGTATAATGTTATAGTAATTTATATAAACAAATTTATGTGATTATATTCCATTAATCCCATGTTTTTTATCCATTTCTATTCATTTACATTTTATTTATCATCATTTAATATTTTCATTGTGGCCATCTCTTTCAAACTTCATGATTTTAACTATCCCATTGACAAAATCAACCCATTGTAATACCATAATTTTGGCTTGTATGAATATAAATTTTTATTTCTCCCTGGGTATTATGATTCGAGATTCCATGATAATATGTTTTCAACATATTCTCACAAAAACAATCAGTATAATGGGAGTATAATATCTATATTTCTGCCATTTGAGTATATAGAACAATTTATTCATAAAAACAAAATCCAATTTTAGAAAAATATTACAGAATAATGTTATTGAGATTAATTAAATTATTAATTTTACGTTCAAGTATATTGATAATAAAATAATCATACCACAAATGTCATTTTGTGTTTACATGATAGGGACCAATAGATTATTACTCATTTTATTTCACCAATATAAAATTTATTTCTATTTTATTCATATATGTTAAATAAATTTACTAATTGAATAATACCTTATTAAACACCTTATATTCCAAGTATTATGTTTTATTCTCTAGAAAAATATTATTAATTAGAGTATACCATTTTTTATCATCACCTTAAAAATTATAAAAAATTGATTTTTTTCAAGGATAGATAAATGGGGAATGGAATATAAATTTTATATTATATTGATTCATTTCGTAGAAATATGTGTGTTTTATGATAAATAAAAAGGGTCTATGTAAATACATACAAGAATCAAGGAAAATGTGTACCTTCCTAGGATTATTGTGGACATTGAAATGGTATTTATTGTTCATAAGAAATTAAGAGCATTACGTTATCCTGGTTATGATAAATTGTACTCTATATTCAATCCCATTTTGTTACCCACTAGGTCAATCATTATAACATTAATTACACTAATAGTAAACCTTACTCAGGATTTCATACATAGATTAAAACAAACGATTTTAGTATGTGTATGAGATGAATATAATCATATTTAAATTTTTTTGATAAATCTAATAAATCATAATATATACTAATTTTTTACATATAAATTTCAAATATTTTATTTAAAAATCATCTTGTATTTCTTTTGGTTCATTATATGTGATTTTCTGCTATTTTTGCTTATTCATAAAACTATTATCCCCAAAAATTAATAAAAACTCATCTGACTCCAACATAGATGACTCATCCATATGAAACATGAATATTACATCATTTTAATCATTAGTTCACATTATATAACATGCACAAAAAGATATTGGATTATTGTATTTGGAGACTAAATATAAAATATATATTTTCAAAAAATAATTAATATTCCACACAATAAATTCTGATATTAGATGCATCATATGAGTATACATGAGTGCAATTATACATTTCTCATTAGTGATAAATAGAAAAATAATTGTGGGTTAGAACATAATCAATTTTGAATGGAGCTATAAAAGAAAAAATACCCAATAAATAAAACAACATAAACCATGGGTCATTGAATAAGGATTTTTGATTTATATATTATATGATTAATAGTTGTCTAAAACACAAATAAATAATAATGATATATGAAATCATTGAATATGTGAAGAAATTTTCACTTACAGAAACATAAAGAATAATTTCATATGTTAAACCTCACATCCAAGACTATCATTAAATATGTGATAAATTCTTATACTGGATTGGTCTAATAGTATAATGACATACATGTCATCTTGTGATAGATAAGTATTTAAATAAAGCATGAGAGGACTATTTTATTTTAGTCCCACAATAATTATATTGAAAAACCATGGATATGTGAACCTTAAGAACATGAAACAATTCTTAGTACCATCATAAAAATATCAATAATTAAAAAAAAATGGTTTTATAATAATATATAGATTACATTATCATATGACATCTATATACATGAGATGGATTATATCATTAAATCATAACCCTATGAAATCATAATAATAATTAATTTTTAATTAAATAGTAAAACAAAACTTTTTTACAGAACTGTGAATTGTATTGAGAAATATTTAAATAACCCCTTAAATATTTACAATAAATAATGATACTTCCAATACATTGATGGAACATATTTTTAGATAAATACTAAATAAATTTTAAAATAATAATCCTTGGACCATATAGGTTTAGTGTATATTGATATTAGGAAAAATATTTTTATTATTTGAAATATCATCTACATATCCCCTAAATGTCTTAATAAATATTATTCTTTTTATTGGTACCCTAATTAAAACGATTTTTTATAATATGGTATATGGAAAAAAATATTGTTAACATAATATTACCAATAATATAAAAAGTGAAATATCAATAAAACAAGATCACATGGGTATGTGAACAACAGAAAAACATTTAAATCCCATAACCTGCATATCATTTATCATAATAACGTGTCATAAAATAAATCATTGTGGTTTGTAAGTTATGCTTCACAATGAAATCAATGAACACAAACCATTGGAATTAAAAATTATCATAAGACTTAGGTTTTGGGCATAGAAATGATCATAGAAAAGCATATCCATAGTATTCCAGTCACATTTCCAAAACATTCATTGTGTCATGGGCTCACTCCCTAAACAATCATTATTGTCAAGTATAACTACCAAGACTAACATAGTTGATAGAGTCATTAATTTCATTAGGTTCCCTCTCCATTCCATTCTTCTTTATCTCATTATATATAAATAATTACTCCCTTATTTGTAGGTAGAAACAATTCCCAGACATAATAGGATGAAAATTGTACATATATGTTCTATAAGATCATAAATCAATCATTATATCACATCATATGTATAGAAATGGTTTTAACAATAAAATTTTTAACATATACTATAGAATGAAATATGTTTTAGAATCTTTTCATAATTAAATAATTACATAACCCTTAGAAAAAATAATATTTTATAATCATATTATTATGGTATTACCCTTGGAAGAGAACCAGGTGTAATAAACAACCTGTGATCAAAAAATTTAATCATTTATAATAATAAAAATTATCATTAGATCACACACCATTTGATGAATATGTTACTTCAAAATATGCCTGCATAGATTGAACAAGATTTTTATTAATCACTTCAATCATTTATTAAAGTAACTATCATTTACACATAGAAGAACACCTTTTAAAAATACCAAATAATTTCAAAATAATTTTATTTGAAAATAACAATGGAAAATTAAAATAGAGTATTTTAAAATAAATTATATCATTAAGTGACGAAAATATCCATTCGTTTATAATAAAATAGAAACCATTTTCTAAATATTTTACATTTGAAAATAACATTGAAATTATATAAATGAATATTTAAAAATAATTTATAACATTTCATGAGTAAAATATACATTCCGTAATGATATAAACATTAAAAAACATATAAATAATTCATCAATGAAAATAACATTCATAACATATAAAGGACTCTTTAAAATAATTTAAATAGTTTTTTGAGTGAACGATTCGTTAAAATAACATAAATATATATATTTTTCAAAATAAATTTTTTAAAATAACTATGAAAACTTTTAAAGAAATCATTTAATGTTATTTAAAACATTTATGGTGGAGAATATCATTTCCACTTTGAAAAAACCAATTAAAAACATATATCATTTTGAAAAAAATTATTTTAATGATATATTTAAAACATAAATATTTATATTAAAATAAAATAGTGGTCATGACAGTAGGAAATTCATTTCATGACCTGCACATTAAAAAATGATTTAATTCACATTTTTATAAAAAAAACCAATAATTCATTGTTTTTAAGTGGTTTTGGGATTTTTGGTTAATCTTTTTAAGGGATTCAAGGAAAATCTTGTGTTTTTGTTAATTGGATTTGTTGGATTTAGTTTTATTGTGTTATTTCTTTAGGGATCAATTATGGTTTTCATTTTGGTGGTTCTAGTTTATGTCTTGGTTGTCTCTAGACCTAATTAATTTTTATAATTTTAGATAGAGATATTGGATTGGTGTATTTTGTTGCGGATATAGTGGTTGACACTGGTGAAGTGGGCGAGGTTAATGGATGATGGTATTTAAGTATATAATATATGTTTATTCTTATTTCATCTCATGGGATTTGTGTGATTTTTGTTGGTTGTGGTATTAATTATTAAGATTTTTATGATAATTTTCTTGGCACATTTTTCTCCTATTATGTTTTTTAACAATTAATTATTGTAATGTGTGTTTTTGAAGTTGTGAATTGATTTTGAATGGGTCTCTATGTTCCCACTTACCGTCACTATGGATATTTAATAAAATAAAAATGGATTGTGGACCATTATTTGGAAAATGACATTTTTATTTTATTGATTTTTTAGAAATTATAGAATGGGTAAATATTACTTTAATAATTCATTTTAAAAATATTAATAATAATTCTAATTTTAGTATAGAAACTTTTATCTTGGAAGACTATTATTTTTCATCCAGTGAGTGAAATTATAAAAATTATTATTGAAATAATTATTTTTTAATCTTTAGTAAATAGAGAGTGAAATTGTATTGAAAAAATTTATTCTTATGATATAAGCAGATAAGAAAAAAAATCACGAATTTCATGAGGGATAAATAATAACATTTTATAATTTTTATAATAATAATAAATAATCCTGATATACAATGAGATTTTAACATAAAAATATTATAACATTGGTAATATTAAATTTCAATACATATGAAAGAGTAAAATAAAATTAAATAAAAAATATCATGAAAATATTTACACTAATGATATAAAATTTAAATGGGTAGTATACTCTCCACAAAAAATATGATAGAGGAATTACCTAAAAGGTCTAAAAAGGAAAATTGAAATAAGAACCCCATAACACATTGGTAAATTTTGAACTGTCAAATCCATGAAATAGAGATAATCAATGAATAATTATGTCCCCATAAATATACGGTTATGAATAAAAAAAGATCATTCATCATTAGGATATATACTGTATAAAAGAATCGTGTGGTGAATATTGATTTTGTCTCACAGAAAGTAAAATTGAGATTAAAATCCCTTGTCATATGTCTCTACTTTTGGCATCAGAATTAAATCCTCATTAATACTAAATGTATTATTATAATAAATATAATAAGGAAACACAATTATTTATATCATAAAAATATAGTATTTTATTTTAAACATTAATTACCGTTTTTTATGAATTCTATTGTAATGTCACATTTTAGGCAATAACTGTTTTTTCATGTATGTTATGATTTGTTATTTTCTTATTATTAATCATATTATGTCTAAAAAATATAAATAATGTTACCCATGATCTACATATAATATATATTCATCGTATTCATTTTTAGAGTAATACATGATATTTCGACACCAAAATAGTAGACACTATTAACAGAGATTGTATGTTTCACATATTCACAAACAATATTTCAATTTTCTCAATGAATTGAAATAAATATGTAAAATTATATATTAAAATTAAAAAATAATTTTTTTCCATTTATAAAAAAACAATCATCAAATAATCCTTATTACATTTATTATAATGCGTTACCGAATCACATCTCATTATGTGGTGGAAGTTTACCATAAAAAGTTGAGACATTATATTTTCCCCAAAAAAATAATGATTGAAGGTATACATGATAAAATAATTACCTAACTATAATAATATATAATATAATTTATACTCAATTAATACATCATTATATCAATTTTTGATTGGAGTTCATGGATAATGAAAAACATCAGTTCATAAGGTGGTATCATACCATACATGTGAATGATAATTTCATATCACATTAGATTGAATGAGATATGTTTTTAGGTAGATAAATTATCATTTAAAATATAATCATGTAATATAAATATTTAATATATTATAATTTTTTAAAATTTATTTGAGACGGTGGAGGAAGAAATAAATTAAAAATATTTATTAGGGTTATTAACTATTATTCATACATCTTATTTTATATTGCATAAAAATTATTCATTGTTTTTATTTTTGATAAAAATAATTAATATTTTATGGGTTTAGAAAAGTACATATGTTATTTGGGTACATCTTGGAAGAAAAAAATGGGATTTTATGTCTGAATATGATAGGATAATTTGTTGGACTTATATACGTGAGGGGAGTGGAATACATTGAATTTTTTTAAAAAAAAGTACCCACATTTTACACATGAAAAAATCCTCAAAAATGATAATTTATCAATATAAAAAAAAGATAATTTCTACATAATACCATAAAAATAAATATGGATTTTTTTTATTTTTTAACCCTTATTTTTTTATTTTAAGCTTGTGAGATGCCAATTTTTACCTTTATTGCATTAAATAATATTTTTTGAATTTAGTATTATTTATTATAATTTTTTTTTTGAACTTATTATATTATATCCATTTTTTAATTTTAAATCTTGAATCCATATTTGTATATTCCATTTCTTATTAGTGTAATAATTTTATTTCAAATTAATCATGCACTTTTGATTATAATGTTATTTTCCAAATAGAAAGTGTGGAAAAATTTATATTCTTGATATATCGATATTTAATATGAAAATCATTGCAATGATAAAAATTGTATTAATAGAAATAGAATTGTAAAAATATGTCTTTTAATGATATCGTAAAACAATTTTAATTTTTTTAAATACCTTAATGGAAATGAAAATTATTAATAAAAAATAATTTTCTCTATTCATTGAAAACTTTTTCTTCTCAAAAAAATAAAAAATACACCCTATTATAATTTTAAAATTTCTCTATAAAAATAAATATTATTTTAAAAAAAACATTATTATAAAAATTTAAATATGTTATTTTAAAATATGTTCATAAAATTTGAAAAAAAATAATTTTTAGAAAAACTTAGTTTCAACCCTAAAAATGTATTTATTATTATCTATTTTCTAGAAAACATTAACACTTAATTAAAAAAATTTATTTTATATATAATATATAGATTTAATATAAATCATTCAGAATAAGATATTTTTTATTTATTTTTCTAAAACATGTTTCTTCACATATAAATAGTTTTTCAAAAAATGATTTTGATTATTTTAAAATGTAATTTATTTACATGTATAATTAGTTTTTCACTAAATAATCCTTATACATATATGTGTAACCAATATATTTTAATAATTTATTTAATAATATTCAAAACAATAAATCCAATGATTAGATGATAAATATATTATTAAATAATAATATTTTAATTGTATGTCACATATGGCTTAAACATGGGGATGCATGCAATGAAAACATCACTAGGTGTTGAATATAACACAAGAATAACATATTGTTTTTTGTAACACCATATAAAATATGTATTTAATATAATGAAAAATATCTAAAATATTAAATTAATTTTATGAAAAATTATTCAACAATGTATTAATGTGTTATATTTTACTACCTTAAATAAAAAGCACCGTCATAATTTGAACGTTTATCTCATGAAAAAGGTTTTAAAATTTAAAAATAAATTCTAGGAATACAAAATCAGAACTTTTTTCTAAAATTATTTTGTTATATAGATAAAGGTATTTTAGAAAATAATATGAAATAACACATAACATGGTTTCCATGTAGGAGAACATTGGTGGGATGTGAGAACATGAGCATAGATGGGAAATAATCAACCCAAATACTGATATAGAGTGATATATATCATGTTTAGAATAAAGGTAACAACCACAAATCCTTACATCTATGAAAAGTGAGAATAATATTTATTTGTAATAAGTTTGGTTAAATGTTCCCATATAATTTTCCTAATGTTTGGTTATTATTACGAGAAGATAAATATACATGATTAAATTCCATTTCATAAGAACAATATCATCCATTATTTTTCCCTCAATCAATATCTAATTCGTCTACTTACTCTTAGAGATAAATCAACAATTCCTTGTGAATTAATAAATATTAATATTCATAATAGAATGATATTAAATTCAATCGGTATCAATATATATGAAAAAAATATTTTATATAACATGTGATCCAATAACATCAAATGTTCATCATAATCAATTCAATGAAAATTTCACCACAATGGTTTTACATGTTATGAATAATTAAAATAAAAAAATTTCTAAAGTAGGACACGATATTTCCCAAAAAACATTCCATTAATCTTAAAATCAATACGATGTTTCTGTTAAATATAATACCAGAAATGTGGATACATTGACCATACATTCTTATGAAATTTTGTAATATTATAAAATTACCATATAAACATAATGATAACAAATCTTCATTCAAATATTAACTTCCCTCATATGATAAATAAAAAGAAAAATTATTTGATATATTATATTAATCCAAAAAAAAAAATTAAACTCCTTAAATGATAAGATAAATATATTTTTCATCAAATAATTGATAAATATCAATGTTATTAATACGATAATAATTTATTTATCTATATAAATAATTTAATTATTAGAAAAAAAAAACATTTTCCCAACATCTGGAAAATATAATGTTTTATATTCACTTAATACAATTTTCACCATTCCATTAAATAAGTATTATAGTCCATCAGTATCATTTAACATTTTCTTATATGTATTTAGTAAAATACAATTATAATATAATCCATTTATGTTTCATGATTATATTTCGGATAATTAAACTGATTAGATTAAAATTCATTTAATCCTATCACATAATTAGATAAATCATTTAAATATTTTTGTAAACCATTTACTATGATTGGTCACCTTATTCCTTAACACTTATTTCCTTTCATAGGAAATTTTTAGTCAATTTGTAATCATAAATATAACAATTACTCATACAACCATGATTATTAAATTCAATATCATTCCCATTAAAAAATAGATTTATAAAATTAAAATATTTTAATGATTTTAAAAATTCCTCCATTTATGATAACTTTGGGTGACTTTTATTCTCATCCATTTTGGTGAACATAATTTTCATTTCTTATCTGTAATTTTTTTTTGAGTACTAGTTTTTCACATGTTAATCTTATTAACAATATTATAAGGCATAAATTAGGATTATTTATATAATATTATCGACAAATAGGAAACTAAGTTTACCTTCTTCCATGTTGTCCACCATTATAAGATTAAATTATCTTTAAATTTATATTCATTATTGAGTAGTTGAGTGGGTTAATGTATGGTTTTTTAATAATATACCATGATTAATTATTAGAAATAATCACAATATCCTACACTCCATTCAATATCCACTACTATAAAAATAGAATATATCCACATACCTATGCTTATGGTTTTCCAAAATGGTGGATATTAGTATTTAAACTAATGTTATAGTTATTTTTTTTCTAAATGGTTGATATATATTTCCCATATTGCTATAGTTTGTTTAAACTATAGCCATATGTAATTTTTTTTTGAAGGATATATCCACAATTCACTAGTACCATAGCTATACACTCTACATATTGTGATTATTTTATAGAATAATGTTTATAGGATTCCCATGGTTGCATGGGAAATAAATTCCTGCAATTATTATGTGGTAAATATATATATATAAATTCTTTTCTATTACCATAGTTCATATTTATATAATAAAATATATATTTCAATATAAAAATATATACACAATGTAGTGTAAAGTTGTCTTGTTTGTGATAGAGGAGTTTTAGAGATCAAATATCACATGTATCATTTTATTTGAAATCTATATCCATAGTTTATAATGGGTACATCCACGGTGGACAATCGTGTGAGATATTACCAAAGATTCCACAATTATGGTTATCGGTTCTATTTCCACAGTGGAAACTGTGTCAATAGCCTCTTAAAATCATCTATATATGTTTTCCTATATTTATTCTAATTACAGCTATAGATATATAGAACCTTGTATATAACATTTACCTTTGGTTTTGACACCTATAACCAATGTTTTGGGATATTTCTATATCCAAAATCTCAGCTTCTGATCAAATTCAATTTCTCATCGACACATTATCTTTCAAATTCAATGTTAATACAGTTCCTTCTAGTTCATTCCATAAACAGAATCCAAAAATTATAAGGTGGTAATCAAATATTATATAGGGAAACCACATAATAAGGGGAATATCTTGAATGATGTATAAATTATGAATCTTTATTTAAATTTATCACACATTGTATTAAATTAGGGTCTTTTTTAAAATACATCATAATGGTTTATAAATAGTTTTTAATTTCCAAACATATACCATAGAATAATCAATGAATGGGAACAGTAAGGCCCATTTTCATGGTGATAATTGATTCCAACAAAAAACTCCAGTTTCATTGTTATTAACCACATTAACCCCTACTCTATTAGCACATCTACTTGTATTATCCATACTAAGATGTAATGTTTTTTGAAAATCACATGTTCTATCCTTAATAATATCAATATACATATCACTTTAAAAATAATTACAAATATACATTGTGATTTCACTAAAATTATACCATCCTAGTTTCCAAAGGATAACAAAACATTTCCTTTTATACCAACTGTAGATACCCACACATCACACACATTAGAATTACATCATTCCACATTAATATTAAATAATATACTCAAAAATATAATTTTATATTTTATCGGATTGTTTTCTTTGGATAGTACAAAAAATATACTCCACAAATATCAGTCCACATAGTATTATTCTTTGAAATACTCTATGAAAAACCTTTTTTATAACATAGTAAAAGGATAAATGAGACATGTTTATATTAGATGCTCATTAGGTTTAATAGTGTAATATATCAACATAATGTGACTATATAGGAATGATAAAATGTGTATAAAATTTGAAAATAACATCTTATATATATTGTAGTTCATAAAAATGAGTCATGAAAAATATTATGGAAGTTTATAAGAAATAAATTAGTATGGAATCAAATAACATGACCCCAGCTAATAAAACAATTGTATAAGGATTTTAGTTTTTCATATACGTAATCATAGAATATCATTTTCATATTAGTAATGGAAAACTTCCAAATCTATCATAGTTGAAAGGGTTCACTCACTCAAACATTGTAGTTACCAAGGATCACTCTCATGAATAACATTGAAGAATAATTATCTTAATGAATTGGGATAACTCCCACTTTTATTCTTATTAATAAAATGTTATGTTATTATTTTCCTATTAAATTTGAGGGAGATATATGTCACGATGATATCAAAATAAAAATCAAACATATGTGTGCTTCAGGATCATAAATCAATCATCATATAATTTCCCTTGAAAAGATATAGGTTTTATAAAAAAAATCCATCATAATATAACCTATTTAAAACATCTAGGTTTCATAATCATTTTATCATTTCATAAATGCATAACCCATTGAAAAAGAACCCAGTTTTATAATTATTTTTTTATGATATAACCAGTGGAATAGAAATTATTTTCACTGACTTCATGTAATCATAAATTTAATCTATTCATAGATTTAATAAGAATCGTATCCTTGTATAATATCCAAAATATGTAATATGTAACAGGAAAGGATTTATTATAAAATAAAAGCTTAGATTGAAGGATAAATTTTGAAATTTCATAGTGAAAGTATACTTTAAACTTTATTAAGCACTTTTTAAAATATAAAGAATTTTAATATTTATTTTCATCTACAATATCCTTGGAATATTATAAATAATGGTTTAAACATAATTTCAATTATATTTTCTTGGAAAATATAATTTCATATTTGAAAAAAATAAAATAATTTCAAAAAACATATATTTGAAAATAACCTTTAATAATTATAATAGAATCATTCAAATTAATTTAAAATTTTAATTGATGATAGTATTTTTCCTACTTTGAAAAAATATTTCTAAAACAAAATTCATATTAAAAATATATTTATTTTAAAATAGACAAGAAATTTAATATTGTATGGTTCTAAAAAAATTTAACACATTTCAAAAATAAAATATCATTTCCGCATTCAAATACATAAATAAATTTTAAAATTTGATTAGTTTTAGAAAACAAAAAAAATAAAAATAAAGAATTAAAATTCATTTAAAACATTTCATGAATAAAATATATATTTATATTTGAAGAAAAATTAAAAAATGAGATCTTTGATAATATGTCTCTTTGAAAAGAACATTCATAAATTTAAAATTAATCTTTAAGTGAAATAATTTTCATGAAATTGGTAGATTTTGTCCATGATATACAAGCTATAAATTTATTCATTTTGTATTTCTAATTAAAATCAATTATCCATTTTTGGTGAAACTCTATGATGATTCGATTAATCTTATGTGGTATAATGTTAATCATGGGTAAAAGTGACTATAATAAATAATTTTCATATTTGTAAAAAAACATTTGAAATCATTTTTAGAAAACATGGTTATGGAAGAAAAGGTGTTTTTAACCAAAGAAGGAAATACTGATGCTTTTATTAATAACATTCTATTTAACTCTTTAATATATATATATATATATTAAAATGAAGGGAAAATTTGTAATATCAGGACTTGAAGATAGGAAAAAAAATCATGAGTCCATTTAGAGATATATGAAAACATTTCATCATTATATGTAAAACCACAATCAATCGATAGGAATGCAGATATTTTACCATAAAACTATTACTAATTTGGTAACATTGAATCATAAAACCAAAAAAATAATAAAATAAAATAAAAATTTAAAAATCATTATTATAATTAGATAAATGATATAACTTGTAAATGTGGTCGCATGTACACACAAAAAAATAAAATATTTATGTACTATAACATATACATCACATAGGAAAATTGGGACAATAATCCACTACAATTTGGGTAAATTTTGGACTGTAAACATGATAAAATATAAAAACTAAAAATATTTTTATTCATATATAAGTATATGAATAATAATTATGGAAAAACTGATGGAAATTATATACACCACAAAAAAGAGACATGTGTTTAATATTACATGTGTCTCACAGAAAATAAAAGTGATACATAAATCTATAACTATAAGTCTAGAATACCATTATACTCAATCACACCTCATATGCAATAAAAAATGTTTATAATACTAATATTATGTTGTTATTATTATTTATTTCTTAAAATATGTGAATTTATTATTAAAATATATTACTTATTTTTAGAAATTCTATTTTAATGTATAATTTAATGATATATATGCTCTTTTTTATGTATGGGTTGATTTTTTCTGATCATGTTACATTGATAATGGTAACATTATCTCATGAATTTTGACAATGATATAAATATTATATATATTCATTATATATATATTTATTAACCCATAAGATTAAGGGATATCAAATGACACCCAATGTTCCATGAGATAGTGGGTTGTACATACTCATTAACACAGTTTCCAATTTCTCAATGAATTCAATGAAATAAAGGTAAATAATATGATAATATTATAAAATCATTATTATTTCCTATATATAATATATTTAAATTAATCTCATCTTATTTACCATCTATTTAATGAATTATTTAACCACATAATTTCCTGAGGCAGTAGTCTATTATATAAACAAGAGACATTGTGAAATTATCACTTAATATAATATATGAATCTTGTTATGATATAAAAATTTAATAAGTGTAAAAATATAATATATATAATATTAAGAAATTTAATACATCATTAAATAAATTTGAGATAGGTTGTCCTGGATAAACATTACATCGGTCCGAGAGGTGTTAATTTTATATAAAATCGAATAATGATTTAATTTCCCATTTAAAGGAAGGGGGGATTGTATTAGATCATTAAATTAACATAAAAAATATCTAATTATATTTAACATACGAACATTATAATATTAGTACGATTTAATCAGAATTTAATATGTTTTAAGATAAAATGCAATAAAATGATCAGTTAGGGGTGATAACACTTTTTTAGAAAACTTTTTTTTGGTTTTCACAAAAAGCATTCTTAGGTTGGAATAATGAAAAAAAATTCTCTTATTGTGGAATTATAAATACAAAGAATTGTTTTGGGAAGGATTTGGGAAAAGGTTTCTTGATTTATGAAGAGGATAGGAGGTATAGACTTTTATAAGTGAGGGGACTGGCACAATTATAATTATTTAAAATAAAAATGTGAACCAATTTTTTTCCAAATTACAAAAGGATAAATGATATTCCTTTATTGATTCTATATTATGATTATATATTTCCATCAAATTGGTGTAAATTTGTTTCCCATTTTTACTCTTGTCTTTTTATTTTACCCCCATAATGTGCCCATTTTTACATAAACTACATCAAATATTATATATTTCATTCCCTATTAATTATGATAAATAAATAATTTTATTTTATTATATAGTATATATTATTATTAATAAAATTATTAAATCTATTTCCCCAAATTTCATTAAGAAATTTCTAAAATATTAATTTAAAATTAATCAAATAATTGTGATAGGAAAGAATATTTGTACAGCGAAAAACATAAACATTTAAAAAACTATTGACATAAATATTCAACATGAAAATTATTAAAAAGAAAAAAAAATAATTGAAAGGTAATTGAAAATATTTTTTTCGTAAAAAAACCCCTATATCTTTTTATATGTTATTAAATGACATAAAAGAAAGGATAATTATTTAAAAACACCAATATTTTTCACTTTTCATAAAAAAAATTCATCCTTTATAATTCATAAAACATCACTATATGAATATTTTGACTTAATTATTTAAAAATTACTATAATTTTCTGAAATAAATTTTATATATGTGGAAAAATTTTATTTAAAAATAATTTTAATTTTTTTTTCAAACTACCTTTTTTTAGAAAAACAGAGTTTTACGCGTATAATTAGATTTTTTATTATCTCATATCTAGAGAACACAGAAGATGTGAATTATGAATGTTATTAAATATATAATTTATTCATGTTACTAAAATAAATTCAATAGTTATTTTTTTATTTTATTAGGGAAAACACATTCGTTCTCAAAGAAATTGTTTTTCAAAATAATATTTTATTTATTTTACAATTAATTTTTTACTAATTTACATATAATTGGACACAAACTAATTCATAAATATATGTTTTTAAAACATATATTTTCTTAATTATGGTAATATAAATTATACCTTCCATTCTAGTGGCTATATGGTAAATAACATATTAAATAAAAATAGTTTAATTGTGTGTCACTTTTTTTTGAACATATTATTTCATGTAATGTAAGGTACACAATGTTGCACATGAAAAAGAAGATAAACATAGTGTTTAATATAAAATAATTTAATTATGGTGTTTGTTCAAACACATAATATTGAAATCGATAAATTTATTTGAAATTCAATTTTTATAAAAAAACATAGTTTTACATTTATGACATATTATTAAAAAAAATTAATTTAAAAAAATCATTTGAATTTACATTATAAATAAATTAAATTCAAATTACGATGTGTTATAAAGAAAAACAAATTATTACATTGGTTAATTTTATCGATATGGGTAATATTTTAAAACAATACTATTTTTATACTTTCATATTGATTATCAACATTGGTGAAAATTGATCATACTAAAAATTAAAAAAAATCATCAGTATAGTAAGTTTATACCTCTAAAAAATAAAGTAATAAATTTTATATATAGATATATGTTCGTTAAAAAATAATATAGATAATATAGACAAGTAGGAGGAGTAATCCACACTAAAATAACAAGGTCGACTTAAAAAAACAAATACCATATCAATTAAATATTGAATATAATTGTAATTCAATTTTTATGAATATATTTACATCACATTATTAAATAAATATAGAATTAAAAAATTAATTTTTTATATAATTACAATATTATGTACTCAATCTTAATTTGAAACATAAATAATCTTGACTTTAAAATAATATTTGTAAATAAACCATAAAATTTACATGGGGATTCATGAAAACCATATACTCTATTATAATTAATCAAACCATGATTAATAAATAATTTACTTGCATATTATTTTTTTATAGTGATTAATTACTTATGTATTGGTTATTTACTAAATAGTTTCAATATCATAAATTATAGATTCTGACTATTTTTATATATTTTGTTATGGAGATATCGATCTTGGTTAATTGATTCGAAGATCATCATTCCAAAATTAGACATGTTAGTGGAATCCTTGTTTTAAATTTATTAATTTATTTATATGATCATTTTATGGATATTTTTCATATGTTCAATGATAATGGAATTCATTAAGAGCATGTTACATTTATTTTACAGATAACAACAAATGATTTTACAATTACCATTACTTTTTTCACTATACATCCTAAACCTTATTGGTATCCTGCATTTCGACATTATTTAATATTTTACACATATTAATGTATTCATTCTTATTGATGATTATATTTATGATGTTTATAAAGAATCCATCATGTGGGATGTTAAGAAGACACATAATAGAACATACTATACAAGTGAATGATTGAAATTTTAGATTTATATGAAAAAAATATCATTTTCTTGGGAGAATAATGATGTCATTCTAATATCATTATATATGATTGTGGGATTTTGAAAGAGTGGATATGTTAAGGTAACTGAATTTTATTATGATGAAAAATGTACTTTTATGAATTCTGTCATTCTTAACATGGGTTGCTTCAAAATAAAATATTTATACATCCTTCATGGACCTAATATCTATAAAATGCCCAAAATTTTTTTGGCAGAGGAAAATGGTTATATATTAAGGATAAATCAATATGGGTTTGGTGGATTTTATCGGTTGTTGAGTGGCCATTTTATAGGTTAGTTATGAGTTCCAATTCTATAACTACCCATTATTTAATAAATAAAGTTGTCAATTTAAATAAAAAGTTGATTTAATGGTAATAAATAATGTATATATGGAATGAATCACCACATTCAAAACATTTTAGTATATGGTGTCTTCAAAATTTAATTCATTACAATATTCTTTAATAATTTATACCTTATTTTACCATTAGTAAAGTAATAAAATAGTTATCATTGAATATTATTTTTATGCCTCAATAAGAAATTTGACATCATAACTAATTTAGACAATAAAAGTAAAAAATTTCACCTCAGTAAATCTAATTCATATTATAAATCTGATAAAAATGACCTTTAATTGAAATCGTAATATATATATATTTATATACTGTCACGACCTATCCCCCAAGGCCTGAGCCATGACTACCCCAAGCTCGCTTTTCATAGGATATGGGTTTGTGACCAGAACTGGAAAAGAGTATCCATAAATTGGAAGGAATTGCGTTTATACCCGAACAATTAGAAAATATAGGAAAATGTCAAGATGTAACCATGAAGTAAAAAAAATTTAGTAAAGGTTTGTACTGAATGTAATGGGGCTGGAATACATCCCCAGCTGAAAGATATAACTTCAACTAAAAATAGAAAACATTTCCTGATATTTTCCACTGGGGATCCAACCTAAAGGGTAGCTATAGCTTATCTATGAAGCTCTCCATGTCAATAGTGACTGCCATCCACCATCAGGTCCATGCTCCTTGAGTCTTAGTCAAGGCTTCCCGGCATCTTTACATGACACAACATGGTGCGGGTGGAGACCATGCATGGGTGAGTGTAACAATACCATGTAGAGACCCTGATACCCCTGAAGGTCTCTTAGAATTCCACAATGTAAAATAACAAACCATTATCTCAATCACAATACATAAAGAAAAATACTATGCTCAAAACCAGGTATAACTAATGTACAGAAGTACAAATGATTAGTAGTAAATCTTGATCATCTTATTCTTTAAAGAGGCACTACTTCTGACCATACAGAGTATGACCCACACAGTATTGATAGGTACTAACCCCATCTGACCCAGACATAATAGATAGGTTCTAACCCCTAGAATACCCACACATGATCTGACCCACACATGATTGGTATGTCACTGATACACAATGGGCCGCTCTAATCTTGGATCTCGTCAGTCCACGCACTACTGATCCACATAGGGTATTTAGAATGAAAATCCATACAGGGTCTCTATAATGATGATCCACAAAAGGTCACTAGAATTTGGATCCACAGAGGGTCGCTAGAATGTTGATCCACACAGTGTTTCTAGGTGAAGATCCACACAGGATCACTTGTGTTGATCCACATATGATTTTTACGTGCTGACCCACATTAGATCGCTTGGTACTAACCTCCGTATAATATATATCCAAACTCTATCTCACAACTAGCCACTGGATTCCCTCTTGTAGAACACATGATTTCAGAAGAACATCACCTAAAGTCATCAGTCATTTTTCATCTAGTAGAAATTATCTCAAAGAAGTTACCCAATGATATTTATTGTTATAAGGGTTCCAACAATACAGATGGCATGTCAACCAGATGACCGGTATGTATGTGATTGACATTTTACTGTCGAGGGACCAGTTGGATTCAGGGTCGATTCAACCCAGCCGTACTCCAATTTTCACCAAAACTATTGTGGAGTATTTCAAAAGTACTATCACTCTCCAAGGATCGCAGTGCGGAATATGGTAGGTCCAAACGATGTCTAGTTCGAAAGATATGGCCATTTAAGCGTATCTGGGCCTGATAGGGGTCAGGTTCCGGTCCGACCTGGTTGGACCAACCCAACACGATCTTAACTGGTCTAGGTCGACTAGACCTAGTTTGATTCTGACTTGACCCAACAATAACTACCATCAGCCTTCCCGGTTGGGCTTGGTCGTGGTAGGCTTTGCTCGTTGGTCCATGACGGGATCAACTCACTGAGCAATGGACATGCCCGACCTACCCTGGAAAGGCATAGCCGCATTGGGATCATCCCGATGGACTGGTAACCAGGTTTTCCCGCCCTTGCCAGGATGGAAGCGGCAGCTCGGCCCGCCGAGTAGTGCGACCTGGGTGGGGGTCATGAAGTCACCTCTTGAACGACTCAATGAGCCGTTCTACTATTGATTTTCGGCCCCATGTGGCACCACCTGGGTGTCTGTGGGACCCATAGAGAGTGGGTCCATCCCTTCATCGCAGATTCGAAGTTGCAGCTAGCTCAATTCATCCCGTGATGGTGTGCCGCCTCCTGCCTTTATGGTCGGCTATGAGTTGTCCTCTCGTCTATCTGCCCTAGCACTGAATTCATCCGCGGCCGGCATACATCATCCCCCACCTTATTCTCCATCACTGGTCGTCTGTGTCTCTGCACTGGTGGAGCTCTAGCGGATGTTCCACAGGCCATTGGGTGAGCTCCGGTTGTTCGTTCTACCTCCCAGATATGCCTGTGGCACTCCTAGGATTATGTCGTTGTTTTGTGCCTCCCAGTTTCTTCTATCCATAAATTTTATAATTATCCCACAATGAACACATAATGAAACTATGTGGTGGAGTGTCTTGGCCTTGTTAATTTGGCCCACTCCCTTCATGATTACATTGTAACAATAGGTTGAAATTTAAATAAACATTTCAACATTATAATACTTCCTCGATTCATCGTCACTTTCTAGAAAGAGGGATGAAAAAATCACATGAACATAAACAAAACCCCTACTGTGGATTTCATTGGGGATGTCTCAATTCTAGAAAGAGTATTTGTTCTTGATGAATCCGACAACATTCGTCATTCCTGATTCAATTCCTTCGACGTTTTCATCCAAGAATTTGTTCTTCAGTGGAAGTCACAACAAAAATTCGTCAGAGGTTTCTCCCTTTAGTTACAAATTCCCACGCTCGATCATCTATTAAATATAAGGAGGATCCAAACATGTTACATGATATTAATGAAGTTCATTTTTGAACTGAATTTAATGTAACAAAATTGAGGTTATAAAATTTGGAGATTCAAGCCATTATATGGCTCGACACGTCATGGGTCCAACCCCTGCCGCTGAACAGTTACATAAAAGAAATAAAATAACATTTTTATGTGTTTTTTGAAAAGTCCAAAATTTATCTTTTTATCCTGACCTACTATTGTCAAACTGAAGCTTGTCGATGCAGATTCGATGGTGCTCTTAGATTTCAATTCTGATAACTGGTTCAAATGTTTGAATACACCGCATGTATGTTTACTAAGCGTACCTTAAAAAACATTCAATATTCCATTTCGGGCACACTGGGCCTCAAAATCATGCATCGTCAATTCTCCCAGACTCGCAATATTCCATAAAAATTTAAAAACCAATTACTTAGAATTTCCAGGTTTTTTAATTATCCCCAACTTAGAGATTTTCATCCACGAAATCTATAACAAAAATATAAAAATAAATGGGGGTAATGATCATGCATCTGAGCCTCTTGCTCCCATGTTTTCTCCTGGAGGTTCCCGAACTTCCAACGAACTCACACTAGAGGAGTCGAATGCACATGAAGGACCTGCTCTTGTCGATCCTCTATCTCCACTAGGAACATCTCAAACGTAACCCCATCTTCGATGTCCATATCTTCATAGTAGATAACATTTGATGGATCATGCAAATATCTCCTCAGATGCGACACGTGAATAATATTATGCACCCTATTTATATGTGTGGGAAGAGAAAGAAGGTATGCCACCTCTCCTACTCTGCTGAGGATCCTGAATGTTTTGATGAAACTCAGAGATAGATTCTCGCCCCATTAAAACCTCCATAATACTCATTGGGCTGAGACCCGTAGGAATACATGGTCTCCCTCCTCAAACACCAAAGGTGTCCAAATCCTGTCATCATACGACTTATGTTGACTCTTTGCAGTCTTCATCCCTGGCCACCAGTACTGACACCAGATGTCCTGGTACATCTTCTCCACACAAGGATGTACCACCAAATGTGATGTATGGATCTCTCTCATCACCTCCTACCAAATATTCCTGGGTACCATGGTGTGTACTCTAAAAAGGAATACATGCTCCCCATCTTCATAAAATCCTACAAGAGCCTATCCTGATGATATCTGAGCACGTTAGGTCCCACAGTCAATGTCCCCATGTTTTGCCTCCCTATCTCGCTATTTATATGGGGGGGGTGATAGTCATATATTCGATGTATGCTAATCTGTCTCTATCAATGAAGGATATCTACAACACCGATATTTGATCTGTCACCTCACTCAACAGATGTAGATCAGACCTCCTGGTGAGAGAATCTCTTTCTACATTCCCCTTCCCAGAAGTATAAAAAATCTCAAAGTCATATTCATTTTGGAGCTCTAGAAATTGTCTCTCTCTCAGGTTCAAATCCTTATGTGACAAGATATACCTAATACTCTTTTGATAAGTTTAAATAGTAAATCATTCACCCATAAAGTAGTGCTAGCATATCTTCAGAGAAATGACCACTACTGCTAACTCTATGTCATAGGTATAATAGTTCTAATCATGTTGTGTCAACTTCCATGAGATGTAGGCAATAATTGCTCACTCTTGCATCAGGAAACAACTTAGTATTTTCCCTGATGCATCATAGCAGACTCAATGTCTAACACCCTCTTCAGGTATCCCCAAGATGGTGGCAGTTTCTGACTTAGCTACTGAAAACACTACTAGAAATTCTCTATCCAAAAGAATGGATTTCCAATCTTGGTCAAGGCTAACAAGGATGTCACTACCCAATATAATTATAGTACAAATATTTGGAAGTATCTAGAAAATCCCATGAATCTCTGCACCATGGTCACACTCATGGGTGGCTCCCAAACATGCACTACTTATATCATGGAATGATCCATTGAAACTCCATATTATGAGATAACATGCCCCATTAAGTGGACCTCCCATATCTAGAACAAGAACTTCGAGGCATTTCCATAAATTTGGTGTCTCTGGAGTGTATCCAGAACTATCTGCAGTTTCATGTGGTGCTCCTCCTCTAATGCTGAGTATATCAAGATTTCTTCAATGGAGACCACCATGAAACAATCGATGTATGGTTGAGAGATCCTATGCATGATACCCATGATCACAGCTATATCATTTGTTACGCTGAAAGGAATCACCATGAACTTTTAATGGAATACCGACATCTGAAGGTTGTCTTCGGTATGTCCTCGTCCCATGCCTTGATCTGGTGATGTCCTAATCTAGGGTAAATCTTCAAAAACCAATGATCTCCCTTCGACTGGTCTAAGAGTTCATCGATCCTTGGAAGATGATAATTATTCTTCACAATCACATGGTTCAGGCACCGATACTACACACAATGACTTATACTCTAATCTTCTTTCATAGAGAATATGATCGGGGATTCCCATGGAGAAACATCGGGCCTTACGAACCCCTTTCACTGAAAGTCCTCTAACGGTACCCTCACCTCATGAAGCTCCATGAAAGACATCTAATATACTAGTGTAGATATCAGTTCCATCTTGGGGTGTATTCTGATGTGAAAGTCTACCTCTATGGGATGAGGTAGTCCCGAACCATCATCAGGGAAGACATCACTATGTTGGTCCACTGCTACAGGATAACTCTAACTCTTTACATCAAATGCTCTAATATTGAGGCTAGACAACTGATGAGTAATCGGCTTCACCCTCCTCCGAGATTATCTATCTTGTACTGAAAAGGTTTCCTCCTCACCATTAAAGGTAAAAATAATCCCATCCTCACGAAAACATCACACTTTGTCCCAAAAACAGTTG
The DNA here is from genome assembly GCA_963277665.1 of Viscum album. Taxonomy (NCBI): domain Eukaryota; kingdom Viridiplantae; phylum Streptophyta; class Magnoliopsida; order Santalales; family Viscaceae; genus Viscum; species Viscum album. The sequence continues at coordinate 1,873,881,314 of OY728142.1, read as the reverse complement.
ATCTGAGAATGGACTATGGATAGCCAGTGCATACCCAAGATGACTTCATATGGCCTCAACACTGCTACAAGGAGATCCCAGCCCAAGCTCTTGTCTTTTAGAGTGAGCTCAAACTAACTACACCAATGTGTAATCGTCAAAACATCTCCCATAATATTCATTAAATGAATGGATCTTTCCAACAACACACTCAGAATATCTGAGATCCGAGCAAGTGTCGTGGAAATAAAATAGTGACTGGAACCTATGACTATAAGTACTACAGATAGTGTGGAATAGACACGGATTGCGCCTATAATAATTTCTGGAGTGCCATGGTCATAGGAATATGTTGCATGTAGCTGTGCTCACCACTCCCCACCTACTCCTTGTGGTAGGGGTGGACCACCAAGTGGTGGTGGCTATAGAATCTAAAATCACCGCCCACCTCCTACTTCACGACCTGCTCCTCTGCCACGTCCATCGACCTAGGGACCTCCTCACCCAAAGCTCTTCATTTGTCTCGGTGGTCCCTTGACCATATGTTTATCGTCATTATGGTGGTTCGGGCAGTCGTGAGCCATGTGGCCCTGGCCGCTGCACGTGAAGCACACTCTTCCTCCCAGCTGATCTCCTCTGTCTCGCCAGCTCTACAACTACGACCATGCATTCTGGGTTCGTCCACTGGAGGGTCTTTTTGACTTAGACCACTGTATCATTTGCTTACTGTCTCCTACAGATGACTTAGCTACCTATCATCCTGTGGTGGTTCTCACCATCAGTTCCTTCTCTCCTAAAAGGCTATTCGCCAATAATGATCTCTCGAGCACTTCAGTCTGTGTCAGGATTTTCAGCGGTATCATTGACGCTATGATCTCTCAATGGAGACCCTACTCAATGGTCTGGGCTCTGAAGAATGGTTCTCGTACCATTTTAGTGGAGTAGTATGACAGTTCAGTGAATCTCATCGAGTATTGGGCTACTATCAGGGAAACATGTTGTATGTTCAAGAGCTCCTGAATATGCACATAGAATTGTGTAACTAGGAAAAACTCTAAGCTAAAGAGGCTCTCAATTTCCATCTAGGTAAAAGTTTCCTCTTCATGTAACTAGAGCATCAGGATCCACCATATTTATATTGTTCCTTGAAAAATACATGCATATAGGATCACCATATGCTCTGTTGGTGTCCAGACTAAATGGAAAACTTCTTCAATAATCTCCAACCAATCCTTAACTACCTATGGATCTATCTCATCTCGAAACCATAGAGACCTCTGAAAGTGGAACTCGTGCAACAAGCTAAATCGGCATACACCATACGCTAGTGGGGATAGTGTGAAGTACTTCCCAACAGGTGGGGGTGATGGTGGTGCACCCCCAAAAGGTGCCAACATTGTAAGAGGTAGTTGCACCGAATCCATGTTGTTTGGTGGGCCGAAAATGTGTACTCCCTCTGGAATATTGTTTGGCTATCTACGAGAAGACATCCTGAAATGAAACAGGTGTTCCACAGTCAATATGTTATACCTAGTGAGATGAATCGGAAGAGATCAAAAGTAAAAACATTTATAAAACATGCACAATCAGTGTTTTTGTGCACTAAGTCGGAATTCCGAATTCAGGGTCCTAGTGTATTGATACTTTAGTCGCCGCACTAACACATGACTCCCCGAACTGAATACCACAATCAAAACACATAACAATATTGCTCAATTAAAAAGATAATAGTCCTAGTTTTTCTATAGAATGGACTCCTCTTATACCATTTTATCACGACCCATCCCCCGAGGCCCGAGCTGTGACTACCCCATGCATTCCTTTCGTAGACCACGGTTTGGAGACTAGCACTAGAAAGTCATATCTCTAAAACGGGAAGACATTGACTTTAAACCTATAAAAACTCACAATCCAAGAACACAAAAAATGTAACGATGATGTAAAACATCATCAGTAACGGAGTGTTCTGAAATTAATGGGGCTGGAAAAAATGCCCAGCTGAAAGTTACGACTATGATAGAAAACAAAATATAGCTTCTGAAATCATCCACCGAGGATCCTATTTGAAAGATATGTACAACTTGTCTCTGTATCGCTCCATTTGAACCATCACAGTCATCCAATGTCATGTCCTAGATCCCCGAGTTTTAGAAAAGGCTACCTATCATCTGCACTATACACAACAAGGTGAAGGCGAATCCCATGTAGGGTTGAGTATAACAATATCTAGTAAGGACCCCGAGACCCCTGAAAGTCTCTCAAAAGTACACAAAGGATAATCAGACACCATGATCTCAATTAAAAAGAAAAAATGAAAAAAAAATCAACTCAAAACCATGTATAACTAATGTAAAAAAGTGCAGATGATTAGTCGTAATGTGTGATCATCTTATTCTATCAAGAGGCACTGCTGCTAACCATACATAGTCTAACTCAGACATGATCGATAGGTACTAACCCCTGCAAGCTCTATAGAGGATCTGAACCACATAGGATCGGTATTTTGTTGATCCACAATGGGATTCTCTAAGGATGGTCCTCATCGGTTCTCCAACTACTGATCCACACATGGTTACTAGAATTCTGATCCACACCTAGTCACTAGAATTCTTAACCACATAGGGTCACTAGAACGATAATCGACACCAGGTCTCTAGTATTCGTGTCTATGTAGGGTCGCTAAAATGTTGATCTACATAGGGTACCTAGGTGCTGATCCAAATTGGATCACTCTGTGTGGATCCACACAGGATCGCTAGGTACTGTCCCAAACAGGATCGCATGGTACAAACCCTTATATGATCTATCTCTAACCAACATCTCACAAATATCCTATGGATTCCCACTCATAGAAGGAATTATTCCAGGAGAAACCGCTCCTCAAGCCATTGGTTGTTTTTCAAAAATCCTAATGACCCATGAAAAATTTTACCCAATGATATGTCATTTTATAAGGGTTCCAATTCAATAGACGACACATCAACTGGACACCCAGTCTGTAAGTCATTGGTATTTTACTACCGAGGGATGGGTTTGATTCGGGGTCGATTCATCCCAACCGTACTCCAATTTTCATGAAAACACTCGTGGAGTATATCAAAAGGATCGTCTCACTTCATGGATCCAAGAACCATATACTATTTTTCAAAGGGATGTACAATTCAAAATATATTGTTGTTTAAACGTATCTGGTCCCAAGAGGGTTCTGGGTCATGACCGACCCGATATGGGCCGACCCAACCGGGTTCGGGTCTAACGTGATCCATCCCGAACTGAACTAGGTGTGCTCAGTTGGGTTGGGCCATAGACCGGCCTTTCCTGCCCTGACTGGGCTAGGTCGCGGTGTCTCGGACCACCAACTGGTGCCACCTGGGTGACTGCAGAACCCACAGGGAGAAAGTCCCTCTCCCGGTTGTGGATTTGATGTCGCGACCTTCTCAATGCGGCGTGTGATGGCACGCTGCCTCCTGCCTTTGTGGTCATCCATGAGCGGTTGCACATCCGTCCGCTGGGGTGCCTCCTTCAACTGCGGACAACGATCATCGACGACCGCTTGTACTAGTTAACGATGTCATGCCGACAGACCTTTTTTCTACCACCAAGTGAGCTCTAGTGGTTTTGATCTTCCTTTCAGATGCGCCTACAGCACTCCTGGAATTCTATTGTCGATGTGTGCCTCACAGTTTCTACTTTCCGTCGAGTTGCAAATAATCCCATGAAGAACGCATCGTGAAACGAACCAGCTAAGGGTATGGGCCTTGTTCTTTTGGCCCATGCCCTCCATGTTATCATTATAATAAGTCTTAGGAATTTAATTCATCATTTTTAAATTATTCCACTTCTGTGATTCATTATTCATTTCAATCAAAAGGCAAGAACAATTCACATGTTCTTAAAAAAACCCTACCTCGGATTTTATTATAGATATCGCGGTGATGGAAGGAGTATTTGCGCTTCTCAAAGCCACTGATATTTTCCATTACTGAGTTGATTTGTACAATGTTTCCAGAAAAGCTTCTATTCCTCGGTAGAATTCATCATAATAATTCATCTGAGGATCCTCACCATCATTTTAAAATATTATGACTGAGCATATGTTAAATATATGGAGTATCCAAATGTGTTTAATGACATTAATATGGTTCAATTATGAACCGCATTTAATGTTACAACATCAAGGTAACAAAACTGAAGAGTCATGACATTAAATTTCCTGACAAGTCATGGTTCCCACCACTGCTACTCAACAGTTACAGAAAAGAAATTAAATAACTTTCTTAAGTTATGTTATTAATTTTTTTTAATGTCCAAAAAAATGTTCCCCCCCCCGACCAATTTCAATTGAAGTGAAGCATCCCTTAGGTGAATCCAGGTGTTGTAGATTCAACAGTACACACAGATTTCAATTTTGAGCACCAGTTCAAATGTTAGAAAATTCAGCCCGTACGTCTACTTAACACACCTTAGAAAAATTTCATAATTTCATTCCGGGAACACTAAGCCTTGGAATCAAGCGCGGACAATTTTCCTAGACTCCCAATAATCCCAAATAAATTAAAAAAAATTAAATGGAATTTATGGGTCTTTACTGACAAAGATAAAACAATATTTAAAAAATGGGTTTTTAAATATTAAGTTTTGTCAATCATAATTCATATAAATGAAACATTATTCCGTTTTTAATATAATTATTATATTATTCTATCATTATTTTTGAATCATAAATTTTTTTTAATCGATATATCTCTAACAACCATATTTCCAACATCATTATGTATTAGCATTGGATTTTATTCCATTATATATATACATATATAACTAAATTCTTTCATTTAATAAATTTATATTTTGATGATAAAGTACATTATATTTCAAATTCATATGTATATTTCCAAATATACAATTTGGGGAATTCTCGACATGGAAAACATAGAGGGTAAAAACTTCGATATTATTGTACTATTACTAAAAAAAGGAATTATTCCCATTATAATTTAATTTATGCTGTTTCATATTATAATCTAATAAAATATTTATATTTTTTCATAATTATATTATTTATTCTCTTAGAGTGCATTTTTGTTCATTTTGGTTTATTATTTCACATGATAATAACTATTTAAAAAATTAATTATTTCTTCATTATTTGATAACAAATTAATTATTTATTCTCCACTATATAATATATCAACATCTATAATCTTCTCTAGGAACCAATTTCATTAGTGTGTTTTTTTTATTTTTTTTTGTATTGGACATGATAATAACTATTGAAAAAATTAATTATTTGATTAAAAAGTTCATTGTAAAAAATTACTATATTAAAACTCATCATGAATCTATTTGGTTTTTTAGTGGTATTGGTTTGATGAAATTGGTTCCTAGAGAGGATTATAGATGTCTATATATTATATATTGGAGATCATTATATCATAGTCCCTCTAAAAATTATCTTTCTTGATGTCTCCAACGTGGGATTGATATATAAAATATTGTTTTTTAGTGGAATCCAATTTTTATATTTGATAATAATTCATAATACACTAATGTAACATATTATATAAGTCAAATTTTATCCTGAATATTGTTATATATGTTAATGTTATGTGATTTTCAACTTATATTTCATTGATATAGGATTTATATTATTTTGTTATAACATGAGATACTTTTTTTATAGAATTTACTTCAATTTTTGTGGATTTTTTAACATTGGTCACATGCACCAACCCTAGGGAAGATGATCTTAGGGATTTTACCATGATGAATTTTGATATTGGTAATAAAACTAATTAATTATGAATAAAGAAAAAAAATTTAGTTTCGGTAACCTAGTTTATGGAATATGAGTTATGTTGTTATATTATTATCGAACCATGGGATGTAAATATTCAAAATATTCTAGAATAAGACATCAAACATCTGTTTAAAGTTATATATTCATTTAATTTTTATTATTATATTAATTTCATTCTAATAATATTTACATTTTTAATTAAACTAATATATAGTCAACAATGTCAACATAAAATGGAAATTGTTTTAAAAATCTGAACTAGTTTTTAAAAATCATAGGATTGAATGGTGTTTTTATAGTCTATGGATGCTTTTGGTTGAGGATCAATTTATGTCCTTAATATGCGACAATATATGAAACTATTTATTGGGATGGGATACACTTTAACCATTTCTTGAAAATATTTTATTAGGACTTTGGGTTGGGAACAATTAATTATATATGGGAAAAAATAAATTTAAATATTTTATATTAATATGTGCAACAGTATATGTTATGAATGGGACACATTATTTCAATTATATCTTAACTAGTCATAGTGTACATGGATTCATACTAATAGAGAAATTATGGAATTGGATAATATATAATGTAATAGAATGTGTGTGAATTAATATTATAAATTATTGTATATTGTTTTATAACATAGAATTATGTTTGATAAAAAATATTAGTTAACAAACTAATTTTATATAAATACTCACTTATTATATATATTTAGTATACTAATAAAAGATTACTTGTTCATAAAAAATTTAATACATACATGAAATGTGGTCATAGATAAAAAATTATTATTTTGATGAAATAATTCAAATAATTTACTCATGGATGGTTATTAATCTAATTTAAATGTTATATTTTAAATTACAAAACTATGATATTTCTAGTTAAACTTAACATTTATATATATTAATATTCATGGTGATATAAGTACATGTAAGTATTAAGTACCGTTAGATTATTGACAGAATTTCAATGTTTCTTCATTTCAAATCATTTATATTTTTTACTATAATATTTAGATATGAAATGTCTTCGTGTAGAATATGATAAATTTATAACCATGTTTAATTAATTTTGTCATATATGTTTCTTGGAATATAATTTTGATGGAGTACTTTCTTGTGATGTTAATTGGATGATGAATATTATTATAAAATAATAATATTTAGTTAGGTTTTTTATGTAAACATTTTATAGGATTACTATGGGTGTATTAATTATTAATATATTTAAAAAAATCAATTGAATAAGAAATCATATATCACCCATGATATTAAATATTAAGTACATTATAATATGAAAATATATAACTATAAATATATCATGCCACACACCATCACTGATAATTAGAATCATTATCATTATTTGTTGATGATGATGAAATTTGAATAATACTAATGATCTTAAAGTAAAATATGTGCATGAGTTTTAATGAATCATCCCTCTCATAGATTTTAATTCCCTCCCATCATTACATTGTAGAGTAACATGAGTAATGAAGAAATAGAAGATATATTCAATCATGTAGGACCTTCTTCTAATAATTCATATAGTATTACTAACATCACTTGGAAGTGGGTTCATATACCAACCAAATAATTTTTTTTTTATTTCTGAAAGCAATTTTATGAAAAAAGTGGGAAATAGACCAGTTAAAAATATAGAAAAAGTTTATCCTCATAAGAAATTGTCAGGCCATTCCAGAACAAATAAAAGTGGTTAGGGTCCTTTACCTTGAATAGACGCCATTCGATGGAGGTAACCTCCATATCCGAGTTGTCATTGATGAGATCCTCAAAGTGAAATGTCATCCTGTCCCATGTAACCACATGATCCTCTAGGTTGTTTTCCCCTCGTTGAAACCACATAGCAAAATCCTATTCTGTTTTTCTATCCTAGATGATTTTTGTTCATTTAAATCAACGTGCAACAATCTTTTGAACATTCTATGAGAATCCTCCTCTGATACATTAATCAGGAAAGACTCCTCCAGAATTTCTTCATTATAATTCATGAGAATCTCCTGGATGTTTTATGATTGGAATCCTCCTTATTCTTTTAGATGTTAGCAGCAACTTCAAAACGCTCTTAAGGTATTTTGGATTTGATAGAAGCCCTTATAACAGGAGGACTAGGTAAGGTTGAGCAGTCCTTTCTTCTCCACGACATCTGACTATGCTGAATAAACCCATCAGAATCAACCACGATGTTCTTTCCTTTCTTTGAAGAGGACCGAAGGTACTCTTCTGCAATTTCAGTATCCTTGTCCTCTGAGGACCAAGGTTCTAAGGCATACTCATTTACCTCTTCTTTATCATCTGACCTATCTTGTAAATGTTGGAGTTTTCTATGTCTCTCCTCATCAAGGGATCCATATTCAAATAGAAGAGGATCAGCTTCACCCAGCAATGAAAAACGGTTTTGGGAACCACTAGATCCTCCATCTATACCTGTATTAACAGGATAGGGAGGCATCTTGGCCCTTCCTGGGACCTGTTCTGTCCACTCTGAGACCTTAATAGAGCATGGGCTGTTTTCTAAACTCAAGACAACCCCCTGTTCTACAGTAAACTCCATCTTCAGAGATCTGCTATGACCAGAAGATCTATACTTAGCTATTTCCTAGGTCGGGACCTCTTGGGGAGAAATTCAAACAGATTTCATAGCTTCTGCATATGTGGGAGGGTTCCTGAGTCCACGGAGGGGCGACGCTTCCCGAAGCGAGAAACCAAGGATAGATCCAACATCACTGAAGCTCTAGTGAACTCTTGGAAAGAAAGCAGAACCGATAGATCTCCATTTTTGAAGGATTGGACCATAGGGAAAACATCAATTGACAGAAAGTTAGGAAGGGTAGCCGGGTCAGTGGAAGGGGAGGATAGGGGAACACGGTTGGATTTCGAGGGCAGGGGACGATCCTCATCCCCCCTATCCAGGAAGGGCCCTGGAGGGAAGGCGATGGCACAGTCAAGCTCTAGGCCCTCGACGATGAGAGAGAGCGTGACCCGGCAAAAACACATGGGTTCATATAGAAACCTAGAGTATTCATCCAATGTATTTATAAACATATCAATTCATTTATTCTATAAAATGAGTTTTTTCCATGGATTATCATTCTCATGGGTTAAGTCATCATAGTCCTCATCTATTCCATCATATGAAACTGTCCTTTGAATAAATGATTTATGATGAATTAATCAAAATATTAACATGTTTACCATTATAATTTCTTACCATTAAATGCCTTAAAAATAAATCCTAATATATTATATATGTCACGGTGTAATAATATAATATAATTAAACAATACGTATGAAATAAAAAACTATACCTTATGATTATGTGGTTAGTGTAATGAAATATTTATTTATATATCCATTTGAAATTACTTATAATTACCCAAAAAAATATTCTACTATAGAAAATATGAAGTACCACAGATTCTCAGTCTATGAATTGGTATTAATTATTTGGTCTTAGATTATGAAATATTTTATATGTATGTAAAAATTAATTTTTATCATTAACTTACTAAAATATCACTATTTAAATCATAAAAATAGATATTCTTGTATATATCATATATAATTAGGATTCATTGAATATTGCTTTCAATATAATAGAAGATCTAAATACTAAGTGACATTATTCCATTTTACCTTCTATTTTATCCATTATAATACATCCTAAAATTATATGTAAAACAATTCTTAGTAACATCTGAAACTATTTTGGAAGACTATCATCAGCCTCAACTATTATGTCATTATATGCTATAACATGTGAATTCCCTTCCAAAAAATTTTTATGTTTACCAATAAAACATTTATAGAAACTATTTCGGTTAATCTCAATCCAAATTTAATCACCTGGAATGTGTGGCCACATATTCCACGATCATTTTTTGAAAAAACTGAATATGTAAATCCATAAATTAATGAACATTATAAGCTCCATAAAATGGTAAATTCTACTAACGATACTAAGATATATAGATAAATTTCTATCAGACCCATGTATCGTTAAACTATTGTCTATCAACCAAATCTCTTGTATGAATTGTTTCTATTTTATACACATTTTTTAAGATAACACATGATTAATGGGCACAATATATATCAATTCCATTTATATAATTCATTTTTTATTTATTCTCTATAAATAGAATTATATGTTTGATGAATAAATCACATATCATTTTCAAGTACTGATGAGTACATCAAATTAACACCATCAATGTAGATACACACATCATAGGAAATATATAGGTACATCTATACACCCCCCATTCTATCTCCATATAGGTCACATATGAACCTGTCTTCTTATGAGAGGATAAAAACTATATTGTTTGATCTCCAAATGATGAAATGAATATTATTATACCCAAGTAACCCTTTAATTTATAATACAAAATGGATTCCATAAGAATGAAAACAATGTGTAATGGTTGTCATGATAAATATATCCCTAATAACAGGTAGTGTGAAATCCAATATGATCTATTCATTCCTATTACACTATATATATATATATATATTGTATGACAGTACGTGTAGTACAGATGGTGGGTTTAAAAGTGAACAAAAAATCATTTTTCCCTCCTAATAACATTATATGCTTTATAAAATAATTATTATTATTTTAATAATAACATTTAATTATAACCTATAATAGTTAATAAGAAACAATATTTAGGGTTAACTCAAAGTAATATTGTGTGATTTCAATTTTCAATAAATTTTAGGATATATATATATATTTATATACATATATACAACCATTAATAAAAATTGATAAAAATGTACTACCTTATATAAAATATATAAATCCTATAATTCTAAAAATATGAACATTTTATTTTATAGATTATGTGACACACAAAATGTACTAAAACCCCCAAGAAATGTATGTGTTTAAATTTAGCCTCTATGATAGCTTTTGTGACATGAAACCTTGATTCTAAATAAAACGAAATATAATTTTATATTATAAAATAGCTCTTAAATTAGATTCATTAAATATAAAAAAAATTAGAACTACTCTTATATATTGATTAGAAATGAAATAATAATAATTTTAATGAAATAGAACTATTTTCTAAAAAATGTATTTTTTATATATTAATTTTAGTCACTCCCTCCACACATAAATTAAAAATAAATCTGAACAAATTTTTGGAAATTCTTAGGAAAAATTCATTTTTAAATAATACTATAAAAAATAACTGAGTAAATTTCTGGGATTATTTATGAAATAGTTTATTTTTCAATGAATATTGACAAATACATAATTATATTTTAAAATTTCATTATTTTAAAATAACATTTATATTACATTTATATATTTATATTTTTTAAAATTTAAATAAATAAAATGATATAAATTATAATCCAAATTACGTCATTTGAATAATTTCTAGGTTAATTTTTGATATAATAACATGGTAAACTATGAAACAAATTCTCTTTTAAATACCATCTTTATTATTTTGTCTGATGGATGAATTTTAAAATTTGTTTTCCAATAAAATATTTCTAGAATATAGAATGTATTTAATATTTGGAATCATAATAATATATAATATCTAAATTGTTCAAATTATTTTTTCACCATATTGAATTTTGAAGAAAAAAATTATTTACCGTGGTAAAGGTAAAAATGTATTTTCTCATTTGGGATATAAATAAGAAAATGGGTTATAATTCCCTAAAAATAGAATTAAAATTTATTTTATAACAATATTAAGACCCTAAAATGTCTAAGTATCAATAAACTATGTTGTGGACCATTATAGAATTATAATTACATGGGAACACCTTCATTTATTAAAATATTACAAGTGTGCCTCTCACCAAACTAATAAATTTCCAAACCATATCATATCTTATTTAATCCTTCATACCACTATAGTTCAGGATATCCTTATCCAAATAAGTACCCAAAATCCATACTATCATCCTACGAAGCACTGTTTTTATAGAAATAAAACCATGGATGGATGTTTGTGAAAACAAAATTATGTTACTAGAAAAAGTTATAACATTATTTAACATGAGTGTTTATATTATTTGTTCTTCCAACTCCTTTAATTTTTATTAAACTATTATGAAATATTAACAAAATTATATTCCAAATAATTAAAATTTATAATTTTAATGTAATCACCTAAAATCATTCTAGCATCCAAAAACTGAGTTATTAAGTCGTCATTCATGTGTATGGTGGACTCCCACTTCAAAAACTAATATCATCCCTATTTCAATATCCATATATCACATATGGTTATTATGATGGATATATTGTGTTTATATATATATATGTGATAATTGAGGTATAATTATACTTATCTATTATTTATTTCATATTGATTTATTTAAAATTCAATTCTGTTGGGAATACAATAACTATGAGTCAAACTAATGCCTCGTAAAGTGATATGATTGTTATTTCACAAATTATTCATATAAAAGATAATAAGGATCCAATTAATGAATAAATATATATATGATATAATTGAATACTGTATTATATTCATGAAATATTAATCATTTTTAAAAAAAAAATATTGATTTATTTTTTTATATTTTCTCTCACTTTAAGATGATAACATCATTCATATATGTGTATATTATCACCATCATGAATAAATGTGACACAATTATCATCACGACACAACATGGAACATATATATAATTATATTTAATGAAATACTAAGATTTTTATGATATTAATATAAATACATAAATAAATAAATATATTTACCACCATTCTATAATTATTTTTTAGTAATTAAAATGTTACTCAAACATACGTACGACCAGCCGTCTCCATGATCGTAAGGTACTTTATTTTGCGACAAAGACCATCAATAATGGGTGAAAAAATTAAAAATGATATAAAATTCTGATAAATATTTCATTTGTATAATTATATAGATGGTATAACTATATATTATATGCATGAAAAAACTCTTTAATGAGGAAACATGCTTGGGAAAACCAAGAAGTTAACACCCAAAAAAATTAAAATATTGAATTAAAATTAAAAAACAGGTAATAAGATGATATAATAAGATAATAATTGATACTATAAATATCCATATTGTTTCAGTATAAAATAATCAAATTCCTAAAACCCTTATACATGATTTTAAATCATTTTCCATTTAATGGAATCATGAGGCAATGAGTTTAATAACACAATTTCCATTTATTGGGTTAAACATGAACTTCATTTATTAATACATTCTATGAAAATGTGTTTATTGAAAGATAATTATTTTATGTTTTATTTTATCTTATGTGACATGTATTTATTTTTTTGAAAAATAATAAATTATTTTATTAATACCCACTTCAATGATATGATCAGTGTTAGAGAATTCATCTCAATAACTCTCCATTATAAAAAATTTTAATTTTATATAGATAATATCTATAATATGGTCTATATAATTCCCCTTTAACATATAATTTGGTGATGAATTGATAATTCATGGTATTTTATGATTCAATTTGAATTATTTCATTTAAGGTGTTTTGAATTAAAATTTTCCAAGTGTTAATGAATTTCATAACTCTATTTCATTTCAGACATTATATTTTTTAATCAAAATATTCTTCATTTTAAGATTCTCAGTGAAATGAATTTTTATAATCTTATTTTGTATTTACATATCTATCCAGATAATACAAGTGTTTGTGTTTATAAAATATATATATTTTTATGGGTAATAAAAAAATGTTAACAATGTCTTGACCTAATCACCTCATTTTTCCTAAAAATGGGACTTACAATACACATGTTTTGGAACTTCTATAGGATATTCATATGATTAATCACAACTTCATTACAAACCATTTTGAGGGATTCTAATATATGATTATAATTAATTATCAAAGATAATCCTATTGAGTTTTAGATTTAAAATAATGTGTTTCAATGGAATGATAAAATGTTTTTGTGTGTGGAAATGAGGCCATAATGTAATGAATTGCAGAGGAAAACTTGAAGACTATGGTCGAAGGAACTAAATTTCATTATAGGGATAAATTTATAGTTAGTTGTCATCAATTTGGTGATATTGTGCACTATTCGAGTTAATACCGTATTCGATAGGTTACACACTAGACCATGGAATGACCTATATTGAAATTAAATAGTCAAAGTTGTTATGTATTTTTGATGTAGAAAAAAATTTATATTTTTTTTATAAATTTTTTCATGGTTATAATAACCATTAAAATTATAGGGATTTTGTTAAATTTTATAAGCACATTTTTATTCTTTAACATAAGATTTGTAGTTACAGTTGTGGGATATTGAGTTTATGGTTGTACATAATTTTGACTTCTTAAACAGGCCATTTTAGGTTTTATGTGAAGGGATTCAACCATGATATAGGATAATATGGTATAATTTATTGGAAATACAAAATATTGGATTATCATATGAATGTTTTATTTGTGGAATAATACCATTATATTTTTTGGAATAAGATTAATAGTATTATAACCATTATATTTTATCATATCCTTTATGTTATAATAATTATATGTAACAAAAATTTTGGGAATGTTATAGGAATTGTTTTAATATAGTTTTATTAAAAAATTACTTGCATGATTTATGAAAACCCATGACACCCAATAAGGAAACTCTTATTAAACCCACAATAGAATTATGAAAAGGACATATTAAAAATTGTTGGCCAAAATGGTGAACTGATTAATCTTTCTTTATTTTTTGTTAAAAAAGTTTCTAGATATATATTAATGATGATATTTTGGTGATAGTTTTGAATATTTAATATTAATATATTTTTTTAGAATATTCGTTCTAACCATATTGTTTTAAATATATTATTATATAAAAATAGAAGGACTCTTATCTCTATTATGGGACTTATAGATCATTAAAATTGAATAGATTTGTTTTATTAGTATAAAAATGATTTTTGGATATTTCTTTCATAGAGTAAGACATTAATTTTAATTTATCAATTCAAATCAAAATGATATAATTATGACTATGAAATGTACAAATATCATATAAATATATTTCCATATAGTCATATAATGTAAAATAATTCATAAAATTTAGAAAAATGTTTTTGAAGAAATGTTCACGTTATTTCATTTCCATGTGATGAATTAGATTATCTATAATATCATCAAATAGTTATTGTTTTGAGTACTTTAATTTTTTTTTGATTATTTAATTTCTTGTGATCAGTGACCTATGTTATTATCTTTTATTATTTATGCTTTTTATACATGCCCATATCATCACATTCCACTAATATTCTTCTATTTGGTAACCTATAGATATATGATTCCATATTATCATTATGATTTATCTATTAATAAGATTATTCCTTACTAAATACTTTTAATATGAGGGTTTTAAAAAACTAATATCAAACCATTGATTATTGAGATCATTCTTAAATTGAAAGGACACAATTTAGTTAATGCGGCATGAATATATAGACTTCAAATAGTAAAAATGAACATTGTATTTTATTGTTTTTGGAAAATGGGACATCGATACTAAACAAAAAATGAAATATATTTCATTAAATTTAATCTCTTCGATATCATGAAGATAATAAAACCCCCATTCTAAATGAATTTCAATATAAGATTTCATTATAACCTTTTTATTAAATTAGATTTTATGAATATTACAAAATAAATGTCATTTCTAGTGACCCAAGACTTTTAAATATAAAATTACTTGATTTTTAACATACTTCTACATTAGAGTACAAGAAATGGATCATAAACTCTATTGTCTTGTAAGATTCGGTACAAAAACATAAAACATGGGGCTAAAAAAATTTATCATTTAATCTATATAAAGAGATCCTAACTTCCTTTGAGACAATATATTTGGATAGGGTAACCTAGTGAACCCAATAACAATGGGATGAGCTAAAAAGATCAGTAAGGTAAAAAAACTTAAGAATAAATAATAAACACATGAGTTAAGAGGCAAGAAATAATTATATCAAAATCATGGAACATATGAAATCATAACATATAAAAATGTGATCATATAAACATGGAATCATATAAACTTGGAAGATTAATAAAACTTATATTTATTACGATTCAAGGGTAACTGCCTAACCTGTTTCCCATAACAATATGGGTAAATGCTAACAACCAATCTTTTTTCCCGTAGTAGCAGAAGCCAAGTCTAACCACCATGACCGTATAACATAGCATATCAAGATACATAACATTAACCAATGCATTGGGGGGATATCTGGGTGCACCCATCTTAAATTCCATGAATATACTTCCCACATAATCAATCACACATATTCAATCTCACATTAACATAAGGGTTTCTAATGGAAGGACTTGGGTATCATAATCATGACATAAAGCATAACCAATGTGCGTATCATAAAATTGTCCATCAATGAAAAGTAATTGAACATAAATTTAAGTTTAGAAGTTAAAATGACCCTATAAAATTATAAGATATGTAATACACAAATGAAAACAAATAATAAATGTATTTGTGAAACATCAACATTAGAACATTTTTATGTGGTTTCAAGTAAAATATTTCAGAGCTTTCATAATAGAAAAGGAAAAATTAATTTATATAAACTCAAAATTGAACCAAGATGGTCTTACTAATGTGATATTTATTTTATAAAGATAGTGTTTTCTTAAAATAGAGTATTTAATGTACTTAAAATTGGGTGAAAATGTTGGGAAGTTCCCTTAAAATTAGATTCATTATTGGGAAGTATCGAGCATGGAATCTCTTAAAATCATGTATATCCATTTATGATTATGAGGTCTGTATATTCAAAAATTATATTAAAGAATAAATAAATCATGTTGAAGTGATATATGAAATGAAAAATTTAGGTGGGTAAAAATAAATATAGAGCAACCCGAATGGGAACAAGCATTTCTGGTATAATTCATTACGAATTATTGTCATGGTATCATGTGTACTTAAGAGGGATTATTGAGAGATAATGGGGTTTCTCACAATTTATAAATAGAGATGTATGTGGGAGGCAAAAAATCATACTTTTTCATTAGGGATCACACATAATGTTGTATATCCTAGAGTATATACTTGAATAGAAGTGAAATGGATGGGATCCCATACCTTATGTTTGTTGGTGATCCTTAGTTGAACTTAATGACATGAATAATCAAATTAGGTAATTAATTAATAATTAAAGAATATATTATATATTTATAATATTTATTATAATCATTTTATGTTCATTTATAACTATTTTTATTGGTTAGGAGGTTCAATTTCATTGTTCAGGTCTGTTTTCTAACTTTGTATCAATGATTAGTTCACTTATATTATTTTTCTTATAAATATGTACGATTCGATTGGTTTTACATAATTGAAGTTGTTTTTATTAGTGAACATCCAAAATCTGACATGTTTATAAAAATTCATTTGGTTATTCAATGTGAAGTTGAATTATTATATAAAACCATAGTGATAACCGTTTTGGGCATTTCGTGTGTTTTGATTACAACGAACATGTTTTTCATTATAACATAATAACATTTGTAAAAAAGAATTACATAAAAAAAACTATTATATACTTAATATATAGAAATATGGTTAATATATACCACAAATGGTTTCATCACCATAAATAAATATGATAATAGAAATGGATAGACTGTTGTCCTTGAATGTGCCAAATTAACACATCTCAAACGATGTTTTAATTTGTTTGAAATAAAAGTTTTGGAAATGAGAAATTATAAAGAATTATCCCAATATAATAATATAATTACAATAAATTTATCTTATTGGAGTTATCCTACCATTTGGGTGAAGGGAGATTATGACTGAAATAAGAAAAGAAAATAACATAAAAGAAATAAAATAATTGGAAAGTGGAATTCATGTCTTTAGTTTATCCCCATTTAGAACCACTTAAAGGGGGAGGTTTGGTATTTTTATAAGGATTGTGGATTTTCGATGTGTGGAAGGAACTTGGGTAGAGTTTTGGGTAGAATATTGGCAAGGAACTAGTCTTCACATGAGTTAATAGAAGAGGTAAGGATGGGTGTTATTTATAGTGGATGTGAAGAGGTTTTTCACAATATTAAAATCATTAATTTATTATTTCATCACAAGAAAATAAATAGGGTGTATTCGAGGACCTATAAAAGTAATAAAAGATTATGAGTTTGATATTTGGGTTCTTATATCACTTATGATGTTAGGAATAGTGGATTTAAATTATAATGTATTTATAGGGTAAATTAATGTATTTCATTATTCCCTAAAAAGTAAAGTATTTTAGGAAAAACCCAAAAACTCACCCTAACAAATTTTCAACATGTAGAATCCAAAAATGAAATCCATATTTAAAAAATAATTTAGTGAATATGATTAATTTAATATTTAATTAAAATCATAATTTTTTTCAGAAAATAACCATTTTAAAAATTTTATTTTCTTATTCCATAATATAGGTACTCATACTTCCACTTGAATATTATTTATATACTATCACATGTGAGGTTAATATTCATTAGGGAATATAACTATTCATAAGGGTTTGTTACTATTCATTATGATATGTTACTCTTAACCAAAAACTAAGACAGTCATACTAGACTCCAAATATCTTACTAATCACAATACTTTATGATAGATTATTGAAATTCAAATCATAGAAGTAAAAAACACATGTTAAAAGGTCACATATAACTTAATACTTCATTATTTGATTATTTCATGTGATTATATGACATAATTATGAGATGTAAATTTCCATTGAAAACATTGGTTCGTTACATTCTTCCCCCTTAATAAATTTCACCCTCAGAATTTTATTTTATATTCTAGGCCATAAACAGGTGTGAGTACTTTCCTTCATTTCCTCTTACAGTTCCCATGTTTCCTTTGCGTATTTGTGGTTTCACCACAGTAACTTGATAAGATGATTAGTCTTTTTTATAGCACTTTGTCTCTACGATCTATGATCATCACTAGTTTCTCCTCATAAGGTTGATCATCCTCAAACTGTACCACCTCAGAAGAGTGTACATGTGAAGCAATCATTATGTACATCTTTTAGAGGGATATATAGAAGACATTAAGTACTTTACACATGGTAGGTGGAAGTGATGGTTGATATTTCAGAGCTCTGAATCAGTCAAGGATCTCAAATGGTCGGATAAAACTATGACATAACTTTCATTCCTTCCCAAACCTCATGAACTTATTCTAAATAGATATGCTGTGAAATTTCTTATATCTAACATTGAACTCAAGGTCTCATCGATGATTTTATGCATAACGTTTTTGTTGAATTTGGTCTTCCATGATTTGTTGCTGAATGTTTTTCAACTTCTCTTCAATTTCTTCATCCATTTCAGCTCTTATAAGCTTACTCTCACTGACTTCATCCTAACACACTATTGTTCTTCACATTTTCCCAAAATGTGCTTCTAATGGTTCCACTTGGATGCTCGATAGAAATCTATTATTATATGAGAATTCTACTAGTGGGAGATTTTGGTCTCATCCTACTTTTAATTCCATATAACATGCTCACAACATGTCTTCCAGTGTCTGAATATTCCACTTAGTTTGGCCATCAGTTTGAGGATGGTAGGCCATACTGAAGTTCAGTACAGTTCTTAGAGCATGTTGGATACATTTCCATAACATCTAGTTGAATCTTGGATCTTTATTAGATACAATAGATAGTTGTACTTCATGAAAAAATATTACATATTTGATATATATCTATACATGTTGATCCAATGTAGTGTCTTCTCTAATCATGATAAATCGAGAAACATTTGTATGCCGATCCACAATTACCCATATAGCACTATTTCCTCTGGATATCCTTGGAAGTCTATTTAGGGTGTCCATTGTGATTTTATCCCACTTTCATCTTTGTATGGATAGTGGATTCATCATACCATTATAGATTTTCCTCTCATCCTTCACTTGTTGACATACCAAGAACATTGATATATATTTAGAAATCTCTCATTTCATATTGTCACAGCAAAAGAAGTATCGAAGATCTCAATACATCATTGTTCTCCCTTGGTAAATATAGATGGTCAAGCTATGTGAATCATTTAAAATATACCTCATTATATGTGGATTTGATGGTACACATAATATTGACCCAAATCTTATAACTCCTTCCTCATCAATTGTGGAATATGAGGATTCCCATTTTTTATAGCTTTCACCATTTATAGAATTTCCCTATATTTTCTTTGAGAATCCTTTATTTTCATTATGATGGACATTTTAGAAATCATTTGATAAAGGATTATTGATTTCCTCCATTAATAATTCCTATGTATATCCTCTGCAAATATAGGTAGATCAGATTATTCTCAACTCTCATTATTGATAAAGACATAGTATCCTTTCTACATAGAGCGTATGCCACCATAATTGCCTTGCTGAGATCATATTGGACTAAGAATTCATAATGATTGATGTGATATATCCATATTCCTTTATGTATACTAATCTACTTTTTTGATAATATATATTTGATTCTCTTTTGATTAGTATATTTCACATAATTCTTCATATAGAGACAATGCTGCCCAATTTTTTCTGAAAAGATCACAGCTGCCAACTCTAGATCTTGTGTGGGAAATTTTTTCTCATGTATTTTAAGTTCCTTAAGATGTAGGCTATCACTTTATCATTTTTCATCATCACACAACCTAATCCCTTATTTTACGTAGAGTTGTATACCACAATGAGTTATCCACTTCTTGGGAGTGTGAGTACTGGCACATTGATAAACCTTTTTTTCAACTACATGAAATAGTTTTCAAATTCTTGAGTTGGGGAAAGATTTACTCTCTTTTATGTGATCGCGGTAATTGGGTTTGAAAATCATGAAAATTTCTTCACAAATCTTCTTTAATACCCTCCTATACCCAAAAATATATGGACATTCATTACAGATGTTAGCCTTGACCACTATTCAATAGCCTTTGTCATGGTAGGATCCAAAAAGATCCATTTCCAAGTGATAACATACCCCGTGAATGATACTTCCTCCACCCGAAATTCAAATTTACTATACATTGCATATTGATTCACCAAATCCAATTTAATTAAAACAATATTCAAATTCTCATCATATTCCTCCTTTCTCATAGAGTATATCATAATATTTCCAATAAAGAAAACGAAAAATTTTTCAAGGTAATCTCTACAGACTCAATTCATTAAATCCATGAAAATTGCTAGAGAATTAGTGGGTCTGAAGGGAATCAATATATACTCATAGTCTCAATACCTCATTAGATAGGAAGAGTTGGTAATATATTCCTTACTCACCATTAATTGGTGATATCTCGATCGAAGGTCCACTTTAGAGAATTAACAGTCCCCATGAAGCTAATCTAACAAGTCATATATCCTAGGAAGGGGATATTATTTCTTTATCGTGATTTTATTGAGCTCATGATAATCAATGGATAGGTGAATTGATATAATCTTGTTCTTTGCGTAATGAACTGGCCCACCCCATGATGAAGCACTATGGTGCATAAAACCCTTCTCCAGATTATCCTGTAATTGCATCTTCATCTATTACAACTCTATGGTGTTCTTTGATTATAGTTTCATTGATATAATAAAATATCACGGAATAAGTTCAATTGAGAACTCAACCTAATTATTTGGAGGATGAACAAACAACTCCATAGGAAATATATCAGTGTAATCCCTCGAATAAGGCATGTATTTATGCATGATTCTATCCTTTGCCTCAATCATTTGAGATAGATGTGCTGAAACATAATGAAACAATATCCACACATGAGATGATGATTATAAAATAGATTCATCTTCCTCCTCACACTTGTAATGAATTGGAGGATATTATGGGTTGTGGAGAGTGATCTCCCTTTCTTGAATGATGATGTCATATTGGTAAAAGATAGACAATCCATTCCCAATATAGCATCAAACTCCACTAAAGGAAGAATTATGATTTTTTGAGGGGTTCAATCCATAAAAATTAAATGGGGAGAAGTTATAAACCATGGAAAATATAATTTCATCATTCACTGTTCTCATAGATCACTTTCGTCTAAATTTTCTGGTGTTTCTTGAACTTTTTTAAAAACATGGATGATATTTAACAATTCATAGAACCATAATAAAATAGTACATTTTCTATTCATTAATGAATAACTAGCATACATGTTCCCAAATCATCATATGGATCCACCTCATCAGTAGTGATATCATAAAGCATTCCTTGATGCCTTGTAGGATGATGTTGATTTCCTTCAATAACCAATTTATTAGGGAAATTGATTCCATAAATTCTATGATCCTTGTAGTTGTGACACTCCACCACCAGATGATCATTAATATGATCCTTCTTTTCTTCTTCCACATTAGCTATTTTTTTCATATCCCTTTTTTAGTTTTTAGAAAAATGACCAAACATTCCACATTTGATGTAATTCGTGGTTCCCTTTTGACAGTTCACAAGATTCTTCTTCAAAATCATTTTACAAGGGGAAAAGTCAGGATTCTTTTCATCATGGAAATTGTATGTTGAACCACCCATGGTGTTCTCAATTTTTCACTTCTTTTCAATGGGCCAATGAGACCATTGAGAGTCTCCAATATCTATTTCATCCTTCAAGGAAGAACGAAAAATCTCTTGATAGCTGTCGAAGTCTATAATTTTATTGATTTTCCGTAGAATGTATTTAGTACACTAATGAAGTGATACAACTAGATTTCAATATTCATGACAAATCCAGAGGCATACCATTAAATCCATGTATTTGTTTCTTTATAAACCCCGATTGACTCATCTTCCTTATTCTTGGGTCCAAGTAACACTCTTTCGATCTTGGGATGGAGGGTTCTAGTAAAATATTTATTCAAAAACAACCTTTTGAATTCCTCCCAATCCTTGGAATCAATTTTTCCTTGGACCATTGTATTCATTGTCAGTGTCCAAAAATTATTAGATTCTCCAACAAAGTAACAGAATGCAATTTCAACATTCTCTTCTTCCGAGCAATGGAGGACGAAGAATATATTTTTTATGGAGTTAATTCATTGTTCTGTGAGGAAGGGATCAGATAATCCACTAAATATGTAAGGCCTTTTCTATATAAATGATTCTATGACAACTTTCTCTTTCTATGATGAAGGAGTGTGTTTCACATGATTCATGATATTATAAATCACTTGACCCAGGTGATCAGGAATTATAATGATGTTTTGAGCACCCTTTAACATCATATCCAGAATATCATTAGGAAAATTTTCACATTTCAGGTTAGAGTTGTTGCGGTCACGTGTTCTTCTATTTCAATCCATTATCTTTGAAAATTAACTTACAATTAGATGTCTTGAATACTTATCTATAAAGTATGAAAAAGGAATCTTTTAACAAAAATGACAAACATGTAAGTGAAAATTATATCCAAACATGTGATTCTTTAGGATTAAATATAGGTTATGTCAATCTATTTCATAACATATATTTTTATAGGATTTTTTTATTCCCTTAATAATGTTTTATACTAAGATCATTAAATAAAAAATCATATCCCCTAGGAGTGTCACTACCAAGAGTGCATCAAGGCCTATTTTTGTGTACCATGAAACCAAAATCCAAGAACAAATCTGCTTTTCAATGTATTCAGTTCTAGGTACATCTCTTCCAGATCCCCCTATACATATTTGTATCTATAAAATGATATAGTTTCTTAATAAACCACTTGCTCTTTATATACCAATCTTTAGGGATATTTACTTATACTTCATCTCATTCTTAAGGTTCTTACTAAAGTGTCATATTCCTAATCTCCAAAAACAACTAGAACATCTTCTTATAGAAATTATAGTGACCCTATCCATTTAAATATAACATTAAAATATTTTAAGAATAAATATACATCAGATTACATGCTAAGTATTTTTATGTCTAGTTCATTATAATAATAGGTACATTAAAAAAATACATGGTGCTAAATAACATTCTTTAATTAATCTCCATAAAGAGAATCTAATTTAATTTGAGCCCATATATCTATGTAGGATACCAAGGGGAACACATAAACAATGGGATGAACTACAAATCCCAGTAAGGTAATGAACATAAAAATAGAGCTTCATCACATGAGTTAGAAGGCATGTCATAATGATATAAAAATCATCGAACATATGAAATCATAAAATATAAACATGGGATCATATAAAAAATGGAATCATATAAATGTTGAAGAATCAATAAACATGTATTTAGTATGAGTCAAGGCTAACCTAATATCTTATTTCCCATAGTAGTACGGTTAAAGGATAACTGCCAATCATGTTTCACATAGTAGCACAAGCCAAGGTGAACTGCCCATACTATTGCACATAGATTCTCATGAGACTTAAATTTAAAAATTGCTTTGTAGAACTATCTAGAAGCACCGAAACCACGTTTCATGAATATTTTTCCACATAATTAATCATAAAAAATCAATATTACATTAACATAATGGTTTCCCTTTGAAAAATTTGGTTACCACACTTATGACATAAAACATAACCAATGGGCATGCCATGAAAGTGTCCCTGAAAGAAAAGTGTTAGAACATTCATGTATGTTACTAAGGTAAAATGGTCACATAACATGGTATGTGATGTCAAATATATGGGACAACATTTTTTAAATTTATTTGAGAAACATTATCATTAAATCATTTTGGTGTGGTTTTAAAGAAAATACTATATAGATTTGAAAATAGAAATGAGAACAATATTTTATATAAAACCATAAGTGAACCAAGAAGGATTTTATAATTAAAATCATGATTTTTTAAATGAAATGGTTTCTTAAAATATATGATACAGTGTACCTAAAATTGTGAAAAAATTTGGGGAAGTTACCTTAAAATGAGTTTGATAATTGAAAAGTACCGAGGATAGAATCACTTAAAATCTTGAATGTCCTAGAAAGAGAATAAGGGATTGGTCTTAAAACATGAGTATGGATAATATAAATATCATGTAGATGTTTTTAAAGAATATATATCTCAATTTGGTAAAAATAATGATAGAGAAACTCAAAGTGGGTAATGGTGCTTCATGTATAATTCATAAGAATTGTCATCATGGTATTGGGTGTACTTAATAGGGGATATTGAGAACGAAATGGGTTTATCAACATTTTTAAATAATTAGGGTAGTATGGGGAAGTTCTAAATCATACCCTATCATTAGTTATGACAGATAAAATTTCATATCATAGAGGACATACTTGAATAAAAGTGAAATAGAGGGGATCCCATACCTTATGTATGATGGTGATCATTTCTTGAACATAATAACCTAAATAATAAAATTAGGTTCATTATTTTATAATTAAATAAACTATAATATTTGAATAATATTTTTTATAATAATTTTATATTCATTTACAATCATTTTTATTGGTTATGAGGTTCAATTTCATTGTTCGGGTCCATTTCCTTAATTGGTGTTAATGGTCGGTTCACTTATATACTTGTTCGAATAAACATGTAAGATGAATGTGGATGTCTAGAATTGAAGTTGAATGTTATTAGTGAACATTATGGAAATTAAATTGTTATAAAAATTAATTTAGTTATTTTGATTGAAGATGAATTATCATATAAAACCAATGTGATAAGTGTTTTTGTTAATCGGTTTGTTTTGATTACAACAAACATGTTTTTCATTATAACATTACATAATATGTAAAAAATGTTTGAAGAACCTTTAATAGGATATATTACATAGATATTAATCTTGATAAAAAATAACACAAATGGTTAGATGACCATAAATAAAGATGATAATATAAATTTATAAATCATTTTCCATAAATGTGCTAAATGATCACATCTCAAGCGGTGTTTTCATTTCATTCAAATTATTGTTGGGGAAAAGAGGAATGATAATGAAGTATCCCATTAGAATAATAGAATTTAATTAAATTTATGTTATTGGTGGTATGATACCATTTGGGTGAAGGGAGGTGTGGACAAAAACAAGAAAGGAAATAAACATAAAAGAAATAAAAGAATTGGAAAGAGGAATTTACCTCTAGAGTTTATCTCTATTAAGAACCTCTTAAGGGTAATGGTATTGGTATTCTGAAGATACTAGGGGATGTAGGACGTGGGGATGGAGTTTGGGGAGAAATTTGGGAAGAATATTGGCAAGGAACAACGCTTCAGAGGATTGAGGAGAAGAGGTAATGATGGGTTGTATTTATAGTGGAGCAGAGGAGGGTTTCCGGAATATTATAATCATTAATTTATAATTTTTTTCACAAGAAAAGAAATAGTGAGTATTCCATGACCTATAATAGTAATAAATTCATGTGATTTCTAGATTTTGGTTTTTTATATAACCTATGATTTCAGTAATAGTGAATTTAAATTATAATGTATTTATACGTTAAATTATTGTATTTAACTATTCACTAAAAATTTAAGTATTTTAGAGAAAAAAAATTCACCCTAAACATTTATCAATGTTTAGAATTCAAAAAATGAATTCCATTTTAAGAAAGAATGTTTCTAAATATTATTAATTTAATATTTAATTAAAATCATAATTTTTTAAAAGAATTACAATTTTAAAACATTTATTTTCCAATTCCAAAATGTAGGTACATCATACATCCACATGAATAATATTTAAATACTATCATAGGAAATTTCACTATTCATTAGTGTATATAACTATTCATAAGGGTATATTAATGTTCATAATGGTATGTTACTCTTCACCAAAAATTATGTTTGTCATATTAGACAAGAAATAACTTGATGATCGCAACCGTGTATATAAGATTTTCAAAAATCAAATCACAGAAGTTAGAATCTTATGTTTATTGTTCACATAGCACATAGTGGTTCATTATATTGTGATTTCAAGTTAATATATAACATAATTATAATAATGAAATTTCCATTTAAAACTTTTGGTCGTTACATCATTAGTTATTAATTATAAATAAATTTAAATTAAAATAAAAGAAAAAGAAGCATTTTTTCCAGAAAACTATATTATTTATAAATGATTATTTAGCCACTCGTTGCACACATAATTTAAAATTAAATTTTTACCACTTTTTGACAAATTATATTACACTGTAATATTAAATTTTTAAATCATAATAACCAATTTAGAATATGGTGAACTGTTTGGATTCATTTTAAATATCTAATTTTTAGATGAATACTAAAAATACTTAATTTTAATTCAATAATACCATTTCTTTTAAAAAATTGAAAAATATAAATAATATTGTGAATTATATTCAATGAAGAATTTATTTTAACGGATTAATTGATATATACATGATATAATTATACTTTATAACCAATTGAATATATAATTTAAATTATAAATAATTTAATGTAAAAGGAGGTTTCAATTAAAATTCAGCAGTTTTCACTATTCATCAAATAATGAAATATTTTAGAAAAATATCAAAAATTAACTGCAAGATAATATTAATATTAATATTTATAAAATGAATTTAATTTTTTCAAATAAATTTTCTCAAATTTATATGTTGTGTATTTAAATTATGTGCCAATGAGATGATAAACATTATTTAAAAATTTAGGTTTTGAGAAATCATTTATTTTTATTTAAAATGATTCTTAACATCCTTCTATTCAACAGATGAAAATAATTTTCATAATATTAGTAATACTATTTAAAACCTAATATTAAATGAATTGGTTAGAACAATATACTACATTACAGTTCATTTAGACTAGGGGTTGTGTGTTCTATAATCTATTGCCGAGATTAAATTTAATGTAATATATTTTTGAGGTAGTTTACCATCGGTGTTATATGTCTCATACACTATTGAATAATGTTTTATTATTTTAGTATTGTGGGGAACTAAATTAACCAATTATTTGTTTCAATGTTAATTTGTAATTAATAATAAACTTTTTGTAAGGGAAATGCATAGTGTATAAATTGAATTTCATAGAAGAAAAACATTTTAAATAATAAAAAATATTACTTGCATTTTTATGTAAAATAATTTAATTCCATTCATATTAAAAGATTAAACTAATTATTTTGTCATTATATTTCAAAAAATAGTTATTATTATTCATTATGTCATATTCAATGGAAGGGTCTTAATTGGCGTACATAAGTATTTATTTTTTTCTAAATGTATCACAATTTTTCTTAAGTATAGAATCACATGTATATAATAGTAATGAACTCATATACATATATAATGGAACTCTTATAATAAATTCTCATTGTGTTACATTCCCCTCTACTAAAATAAATTTCATCATCATAATTTAAATTTTCAGATACTAATAAAATAATATAGGGATATTAAAATGATAGATATAACTAAAGATGTAATTTAAAATTAAATATTTATGTAAATGTTTTAGTTAAAACCTGGAAAATTTTCCTTCCATGAAATTAAAAAAATATTAGTTTATTTATTTAACCACAATTCGAACAAAAACCATCTTACACATCCATGAAGACATTTATTTGGGTGCTTATTCAAATTATTTTTACATTGAGGAAACTAAATATTCATTTCATCATAATCATAGTAACATGAATTTCTATAATAATCCATCATTCTATTATTTGTACTGTTTATCATTTCAAATATTTTCACATATTAAATAATAATTCATTATATGTTTTTTTGAATAATAATAATGTTTTCACCTCCCAAACATTTCCCATTTGTTTATTTTTTTAGTAGTTTAAATAATATACCTAGAATTCATTATTATTATTTTCGTATCGGGATTAATCCACTACTAAACTCAAAACAATTTACATAATTAATGATAATTATATAGATATTATCATCTATTTGATATATGATGATTTTTCCTCACTATGTGCCACTTTATAACCATATCACTACATCCTAGAGTAACCAAAACACAACTTGTATCATACTCATATCAACCTATATGTGTTTTAGTTTAACCTGTATCAACCAAATATAATTTTATATAACGATGAGTTAGATTCTCTCAAAATTGAAAACATAATCCTTAAAATAGAAATTTCAAATTTCCAGGAACATTCAAAATATATTATAAACACAATAAATATTGAAATATAGGCTCATAAAATCAATATTATCCACCCACAAACAATATTAATCATTAATAATATAATATTCCCATTTATTTATATACCCAATTCATATAATATCAATAAAATACATTTTTCAAAATCAAAATTTGAATATCTACAACATTAAAAAACACTTTGATTTTAAATTCTACAAAATGATAAATCAATTTATAAATATTTAATTCATTAATAATTTGTCCATGAAGCAACATACTAGTTAATATATGTCATTATCCCAAAATATAGGTGAATATAAAAAAAATTCATGAATCAATTATTAATCCCCACATTTCCAAAACAATGTTACATAATTATTCAAAAACAATGCACCCTTTATTATCTCAATATCAACTGTATATTAACCCTCTATGTTCTCCATACCAGAATTATGTGTTCCCCAATGACTATACTAAAAAATATATCATTGTTATAATATAAAATAATTCATTGTTATTGATAAAATGTAACATATTTTTTCACACATTTAAAATAGAACCAATAAGGAAATATCCTTAAAAATTATATGTATTCCTCAATATAATTTATAATATACTAAAATGTTATCAATATATATTACCTCACTTATAAAAATTGATATAATAATAATGAATTAATTTCAATTATGATGTCAGTCTCACTACCAGAGCTCATACTTGGAAACACACTTTTTATTCATATTTGGAATAAAAAATATCATTTCCATTTATGTATTCTCTCTTAATCGTTATTATGACATATTGGTTTATGAGTACATACCATTAACTACATCATGTTTATGATAAAAGTTAAACATTATACTAATAAAAAATGGTTAAGGTAATATCTAGAATACTAATATGAAAATATTAATCCAATTATTTTATCCATTATAATGATTTTTTAACATATGAAACGTCCATATCAGCATATGCTTATCCTTATTCAGTCATTGACTGTCCATTGTGTTTTTTAAATTAGGTTATCAATCCTAATTATTTAACATTAGTCATCAATTTAAAATACTTTTATATTATGATAATGTGAATTAACTATGAATTTATATGATGAGTTTCAAAAGAGGTTTGTAGTCAGGATTGTTTTTATACACTATGAAATGATAGTGTTAACAAAAAGTGAAACAAATTCGGGATTATTAACCGTTGGAACATGTAATCTATATCCAATATCAACATTTATTTTCTATATAGTGATTAAATTTCTTTGAAAATTACATAATTAAGACATTTCCAAAACAACATGATTTTAACGAACATAAAGATATATTTAAAAAAAAATTCATTTACATTCAATTATTATAATCCCAAAATTTCTATTATACCACAACTAACATATAGGGGGTTCTATATATATCCATGTTTGATCAACCATAACATATCAAATATTAAATTATACACAAAAAACACACTAGTCTTTACAATTAACTGATCAATTCCAATGATAAATATTGGTATTCCAAATGACCATCCTCTATAATTTTGTTGCATAAACACATTCTTTACAGACATTCAATGATACAAGCAATAAATGAATGAATATAACAATCTGTAATTTCAAAATTGATATCATTAATTGTATAACTTAAATATGAATTTATCTTATTATATTAATTGATTAATTTTATTAGGATATATCAAAATATAATAAATCATATGTCATTCAAAACGAATATACATTTTTAAACTATATATATGAAATAACATATTTCATGAGAAGTGAAAAAAAAATCCCAATTATTTTCCAAATTTTTCTAACATTCTAAACACATCATGTTTCATAAATTAATTATATACTTAGTAATTTATTCATATAAAAGTGTTGAGCAAAAAAACCTAATATGTGAAACCAAAAAGCATTGTAATCATATATGAAACGTGGAAAAAATATAATTAAAGGAATATACTAGAAATATAAAGTGGTAATCAACATTAAATTGAAAAAAATTATATATCATTAATAATATATGAATATAAGGATATCAAAAATTCCATTATCAAATGATGGAATAGAAAATTAAAAACATAACGAAAAATGTTTTCGTGTCCTTATTCTCAATAACTTACATATCTTCATGATTAAAGTCCATATATATTTTTAAATTGGTATGATGTATCCCAAATAAACATACCTATAATTTATCGTTTGTCTTTTTAGTGTAACATGGGTTTGTATAATTATTTAAACTATGTATGACATGATAATGTTCAATGCCTTCACCATGACTTACATTCAGACCATTCATTCAATTCCGTAAGGAACATCATACTGAATAAAACATGGTTATATATAAAATGAATAATATAGAATATCAATGTATAATAAAGCTATATTAGTTATCCAAAATTTTAATTAATACTAATAATTTTACCTACATCAAAAAAAGGGATAATATAAATAATCTAGATAATGTTGAAAGATTATCAAAAATTATAAAATCAAATAGAAGATAATCATCCATATCTGAATGAAAATATATTGGGTACAAATAATATTTCCTATTTATATAGATTAAAATTCATTGTATGGTAACATCATCATTCTTAAATTATCTAAAATTTGATAATCATACCATATATTGAAATGGTTATATGTCAAAATCAATAAATGAATAACACTATCAGAAGCCATCATGAGAATAAAAATGCTTTTTTTAAAAGAACATAAACCAATAAGGATAAATATTAGTAAATTGGTTAATTTTTAAAGAATATATATCCATTAAAAATAATATAATAATAAATGATGCATAAAATGGGAAACATTTACCCAAATTATATGAAATTTGATCAAATAATCGTCATAACTCAATGAAAAAAATGAGCTATAATAAATCCCCAATAGTGGGATAAAAACATAATCAGTTTCATCCTGAATAATGGAACTTTATTTGGATACTAAATAACATTAAACTATATGAATAAAATAAAAACACATCCATGGGATATAAATGTACCATACAGGGGAAACATGGCGAGAGAAATTTACTATTTTATAATGAATTGGAATTGAGAATAAGAAACCAATACAATATTGGATACATTAAATTCATACTCGTTGGAATTAATGTGTTGAAATGACACATAAAATATCTTAAAAAAGGAAATTCATTATATATTATCTCAAATTTGGAATATAAATACTACATAAATGATATTAGGTGCGTAATATTAAACATGTCTCCAAGAGGGAAATTAGAGATGAACAAAATTTCCTTGTCTAGGTGCGTTCATATGTTTAAAAAAATATGATTAATATTAATATTAGGTTCATTTAATTCATATTAAATAACCATATTATTTATCATAATCATATACACACCATATTTATAATCATTCAAATGAAATAATTATCAATTAGAATTTACATATTTTTATTACTCGGTGTATACACTCATTATAACATTTAGATAGCTTTACCAAATATATTTTGGTATCTAATAATATTAAAATTCTTCTAATATTATTCAATTTTATATAATTTTATATATATTATAAAATTTATAATCATATAATTTCATTTTATGTATGTTTTGGTTACGAACTATGAAGATTAAATTAATGATGAGCTGGTTTCAGTGATGCTTAAGAATTGAATTTTTTTTTCTTAATTAATTACATAAATATTGATATAACCTCTCCTAGAGAATAAAAAACACTTTTCATATTTATATCATATTACACCCATAAATATCTTACAGAGTCCTGAATGAAAAATATATATATTATTGTTCAAGTAGGTGGTTAAATCCTCCTAAACCTGAACCTATCATGATTAATAGATGATTGTTAGAGGGTTTAGTTTTAATATCATTATATAATAACTGTAAATATATTTTTTTGTATTTATTACTATTATATATCATAACATGGAAATAATTATATATAGAATACAATTTTTATGAAGGGAATACTTATAAAAATTGACAATTTCATCTTATTTAAACAGTTTTTACAATTTAATTACAGATAATAATATTTCTCATATCATTGGTATGATAAAAAAAATTCAATATATAATCATAATGGTATACAAAAAATTTCTATTCATAACAACCTATGATCTATCCTTTTATAGTGGTGACAATAAAATTATCATTTTTCATCATAAAGGTTGTAGTTATCACAACCCCCAAATAATAATATTATTTCACTTAATAGATAGAGTATATGATGACTTATTGATTGTAAAATTTTATTAATAAAATAAATTAATATAATAGATACATATATCATTATATTTGTTTTTATATAAATAATTTGAAAAAATATAATTAAGGAGAAAATCAATTTAATCAACAATACTCATGTCGGGGACTTCATTTTTTTCATAGAAGTCTCCATTGAAACTGAAGAAATTATAATAAATAATGTCAACCAAATGATTTTAAAAATTCGAGAGGTTTCAAGATTAATTTAAATGGTAAACACTATGTGATAAATTCTAAAAATATTTAATCTTGAATAGGTGAAGATTCATGCCTATTATAATTAAAGGGGATAAGAGTTTTAGTACTCGACATTACATTTTCAATAATATTAGGTTAATATTAATGTTATAAATTACATAAAAATAAAACAATATGATATTAAAATGAATATTTTTTGAAACTAGGTAAATTTAATATTTTGTTTAAATATTGAATTTTTTGAGATTTTTTAAGTCCTTTTATAAATTATACTAATTTTGCTTCTTCATCAGTACAATAAAAATATCATTTTTAATAAATTTTAATAAATATTATTACTATTTTTAATTATAAATTTCTAGATAAACATAATTTAATATTTTTAATTGATTCATTAAAATAATAATATTAATGCTGATAATGGTTAAATTTAAAATAAATCACTAAAAGTTGTAAAAAGTACTTTAGTGAAATGATGTTTTGAATCCTAAAATATATATAAGATACAATTATCTAGAATACTGATTTTAATGACATAATTTTATTTATTTTTAAAAATTATAGTAGTTGGGTTTAAATGAAATCCAAAATAGAATATACTTGGTAATATATATTTTTTGAAAAGAAATAATATTTCATTAATATTATTCGGACATTTAATGTAGCTTTAAATGTTACCAAAAAATTATTTATAATCACACAAAAATATTTTCTAATTGATAATTGTATTCAATATATACATATTTAATCACTTAAGTGATTTTCAATTCATGTAGAAAAGGATTATATATGTATAGTGTGATAAAATTTACAAGTTTCTTGAAAACCATGTTTATTTTATGTGAAACAAAAAAAATCCAAAAATACTATGATATTCCAACTATTTTAATTATTCCTTTCAGAATTAATGAATGATGTTAATTTTTATTAATTATGAATTATGAAATTTATATATTCATTGGTTTAATAAAATCATAAATTTTAATTGAAACCCCATATTAATTTTAAAATTAAATGTAAAAATATTTTTTACTTATTTTTTGTAATTGAATAAAAAAATTGTTATTAAAATATTATAAACAAAAAAAATAATTTATCTTTAATCATTTATTCATATAATATAAAATTTACTCACATTAAATGCATTTGTTTCTATATTTTTTTGAATAGTAAATCAACTTCTTATTCAATTCATGAAAATTAATTTAAAATAATTCATATTAAATGGATACATTATATTATTTATAAATATTTTTTTTAATGTGGTGAGTCTCATCCATTATCACTAATTCAACAGGTTGGATTTAGTGTTTTGAGATAAATGTTAACATTCTTATCTAAATATATCATGATTTCATTTATGATAGGACTCATGTGTGGAGTATGGTTTTTTTAATTTAATAGTAATAATATATAAATATCATGTGGTGTCATTGAAGATGGTGACGTTGTGGGGATGGTTGATTTCCAAATTTATCTTGAGTCAACACTTGTAAAGACCCACTTATTCTCATTGGTTTGAGAATATAATGAATCATTAAAAGGCCTTATGCCACATTCCGAAGATTCTAAAGGATGGAAATAAATATCGAAGGGTTTCAAATACATGTGGGGGATGATTTAACCTTTAAGAAATAAAATCACTAAAAAACCATGACCATCAAAACACCATATGATTCATGAACTAAGAAACAGAAATAAACTACATCTTTTATAGCCAAAACCAAACCAAAGTAGGCCACAACGAAATACAACAAAACTATCAAAGTAAATAATGGAAAGACAAATGAAGACTCCAAGATAACTAAATGAATCCATTCTCTACAATATAATATTATATAATAAAACCGAACAACCCATGATACATGATGTGGGGCCAAATATGTGTGATACTTTACCTTTTCCCATGTCTAAGAAGATAGCATCTACAAAATAGCAAATGTGCCAAAGAAGTGGTTAGTATAAAACATTAGTAGACATTCCCTAATGAAATCTGTACTCACTAAACTATAATTGAAATGTTATCCTTATTTATATAAATCCATATATATAATATAATTTATCAAAATAGTTTATAACACACTATAAATAAGTACAAATAACTTTTTTAACCAAATGAAAACAAGTGATGTTTAAACAAATTTTCAAACAAGGCATAGTTCGAGTAAAACAACTTAACAAGGCTTTAAAACAAAATCTTAACAATTATTATCATACCCATTCCATTTTTCACTAAACACCCAATAATTTATGAAAATAAGACTTCCCATAATCATGAGTGGTGATTTATTATTCCACTAAGCCTTCGCTTAGTGGACCACATTAATGTGGGTATATCACGCCCATATCCATGGAAACCATATCGTGGTGGTCCTTCTATCCCTTTTCCATCCATTTTCAATTCACATGAACACATAACAAGACCATTGATCATCCCCTACCAAATCCAAGTGTGTTCATCCAATATAAAACATTTGAATAAAACTATTTTTTTATTGAAAACAATTGACGATGAAAGTTGAAAAAAACCAATTCATCTTAATAAACCATTAATTTTGTTTAAAATATCCTAATAAAATCCACGTACCACAATTCCATAAAATCAACATTTACAAATCCACATTTTAAAACCTAGATCACATAAAATTTATTCCAAACAACCCATTTTGTTCATTTCAATATTTTAACAAACCATTACCAAAGAGGGTTTAAAAAAATTCAACAACACAATCATAATAATTTAAAAAGATGATATCATATTAGAACTCAATACAATCTTTTATACTACGTGTAATTTAGAGTGAAGACACCTAACTCGATGGTTTTGATGAAAAATTAAAACCAATGATGAACGCTCAAGAAAACTAGGTTGATTCTTAACAGAACCCACTTAGTTCTCTTCTCATAGATAAATCCTTAGCCGATATCTACTTATTTTGAATCCACAATAATGTATATAACCATAACAGGCATTGATATGAGAAACCAAGAAGTGATGAGATGTATACCCATGTAGATCTATGATAACTTGAAAAGAATGATGCAGAATGGCTCTTACTGCAAGAATTGATCTTGAAAAAACCAATGGAGGGATCTAGATTGACTCAAAAAAACATATTATAGGTTATCCTACATTGAATAGAGAGGAATGTCTAATTATTGGTCCATTTAAGAAAAAGAGAATATTTAATGTAAATAAATGATTGAGACCCTATTTTTAAGGATCTATATTCGACTTTGTGCACGGTTATACTATACTGTTAGACAAACCGTCCACAAATCGAGCATTAGATACTTCCATAAGGAAACCACCACACAATTATCATACACAGTAACCAATACCATTCATTCAACATGCCAATGTTTTTTTCTAAAATCTACTATTCCACATGGATTCTATTGGGATTTCCACACTGTCTCTAAAAACTGTACCAAGGCCATGAACCTATAAATTGGCCCCCAAAACTTATTCAATGTTATACCAACTCTCCCATCCTTCACACATACAATTTAGGATAATAAAATTAACACATTAATTATTACATACCACAAACTAGGGGTAATAAATTCTCCACACCATTCGTCATTCCATCCTTGAAAAATAAAAATAAACATTATTTCCCTGAAATAGATATGGATATTGTTCATTCATTTCCTTCTCATGCTCCCAAGTCTCTTCTTGAATATGACTATATTTCCATAAAACCCACACAAGAATAATTATTTTTAATTTCATGCCTTTATATTTCCTATACAGAATCCACACTGGTATATTTACCAATAAAGAATATAGCTCTAGGTCAATGTGATCCCATCTAATCGCATGGTCAGGATCAGGCTAATACGTTTTCAACTGAGATACATGGAACAAAATATGTACCGAATTGAACCATGGTGTAAATTCCAACTAATATTACACCTCTCAAACCCCTTATAGTATCTGAAAAGAAATAATATATTTAAGAGTTATCATTCATGATATACAAAAATGACAATGTCCAAGTAATAAATATATAATCAAGAATACATGACCATTCACTACAAATCACAACACTATATAGCAATGGTCTTAATAAGATCTTAGACGACTCAAAGACTTCTACAAACTCTTAATTATCAACTAAATATTCCCTATTGTTTCTTGGATAAGGCTCAGTATAAGTAGTGATGTATCCCATATTTTTACCAAACATAATGGAAAATAACAAGTGCACACATATAATGCTTTAAGAGGATCCATATGTATTGTGGACCAATAGCTATTTTTATATGATAACTCCACTAATGGAACACTCTCTTCCCATGAGCCAACAAAATCTATTACACAATCCCACAAAATATCTTGAAACATTTATGTCATTCCTTCATACTTCCCATTCATCTGCCGATGATATGTCGTAATCATAGTCTACTAATTCCCAATTGATTTTTTCAATGATTTCTGGAAACGAGATGTGAATCAAAAATAATTGTATGATAATATTGAAATTTGTTCACCATGTCTCGTTACCACTTATCAAATATAAATTTTGGATAGATACTATAAGAAATATGTTTAATTAATAGGGGTGAAATGATATAACTTTATGAGCTGATCCACTATTGGAAATATGTAATCTTGATTCTGAACCATTCATGGTAGACCTGTAATAAAATAAATATCTCTGTACTCTCACTTCCAAACTATAATAGGTAAAGAATACAACATATCTGCTGGTATATTTTGTTATTCCTTAACATGATGACAAAATTTTCAATTTGAAACAAACTTATCCGCTTTCCATTTCATACAAATCCACCAAAACTACACCTTAAATTCCTTATACATCTTTTATATTCATAGATTTACAACCCATCTCTAATGGTGGCTGGAATGAATATGTATTTCCTGATAAACCATAGGTACAACCATCCATTTTACATAACAACAAAACCGAACACCCATCATGTTTACATACCACAATGGTCTCCACAAAATTCAGTTTTAAACTGATAAGAATTAATTATAAATTGGATTATTGTTCCCTCTTTACAATCATTAATCAATTAGGAACCATGGAAAGTAAAATAAAAAATGCAACATCCCCTCAGTCTTCAAATTCCACATGCATATTGGCTACAACTAACATCAACTGCCACTCATTTGAAGGTTCATTTGCTGACTGAGATTATGAATTTCTACTTAATGCATCTGCCCCATATTACCAATTCCTAGTTTATGCATTTAGTGGATTTCAAACATCTAGAGATACTCCATCCATGTTAGTAGCCTTAAAATCAAATCCAGTTGTAATAAAATATGTTTCAAGATTTTAGGATCCACAATAATAGTAAATTTATCACCAAATAGATAATGGAGCATTGTATTCAAAGCATGAATCTCTATATCTACTTCCAAGTCACGTGTTGGTTAGTTCATCTCATTAAATCTCAATTTCCTTGAACCACAAGTAATCACATGTTCTCATTACATGATAACTCATCCCAAACTAGATCCTAATGCATTATAGTACACCACATACCCATGTCCTGATTCTAAAGAAATCAAGATAGGTGATTATGTAAGTCGAACATTCAACTCTTGAGAAGTGTTTTACCATTCCTCAGTCCATTAAAATGGATCATTTTTCTTTTTCAATTATTACGTTGGGGAGTCTAGTTTTGATAAGTCATGTAAAAAGAATCGGTAAAAATAAACTATTCCATGAAGACATTATATATCAAATACATTATTTGGAGGTTAGAAAGAGATAGCATCATCTCTATTTTATGGATCAACTAAAACACATTTTTGGAAAATTATGTGTCCATTAAATAATAACTCTTATATCAAAAATGCACACTTTGATAATTTTTCATACACCCAATGATCTCTCAAAATTTCTAATGCTAAATCCATGTGTTTATCATGATTATACATTGTCCTTGAAGACACCAATATTTCATCCACAGACACTATAAATATAGAATCCCAATATCTCTAAAATGTGTGGTTCATCAATTCCATTAATAATTTTTGTGGATTCGTTAGACCGAAAAGAATGAAGAAATATTCGTAGTGGCCATATATGATTCAAAAATCTGTCTTTGGAATATGTTCATTCTGAACTCTCAATTAGTGATATCATGATCACCAATATATTGTACAGAACCATTGATCTCCCGTAAATTGATAAAATATATCATCAATTCATGGAAGTGGATATATATTCATTACCATAACACGGTTAAGCATATAATAATTAACTCATATTCAGAGTGTTAAAAATTCTTTCACTACGAATAAGACAAGTATTTACCACAAAGATATACATGGATGATTTAAACTTTTTCTTTCCAACTCCTCAATCTACACCTTCAATTCCCATAATTATGACGGTTCTATCAAATAATATAGAAGGGAAATAGGCATGTTCCCTGGTTGGAGATCAATGGTAAACATCACATCCTTATAGGTGGTAATTGAGAGAATTTATTTAAAAATATAACAGCAAATTGATCAAAAAATGTTGGAAATGATATCCTTGATCTCTTCCATTGATGCCATGTTCAATTCCACCAATTTATACAAGATTTTTTCCATCACTGGTGCCAATGAGGTTGATAAACCTTTCTTTACAAACCTCTCTTCTCTGAACAGATGTTCAATACCATCCTCAGTTGTGTAACTATGTGTTTTCCTATAACAATTTATGTGATCCTTGATTATTTTTTA
Source organism: Viscum album (assembly GCA_963277665.1). Lineage (NCBI taxonomy): Eukaryota > Viridiplantae > Streptophyta > Magnoliopsida > Santalales > Viscaceae > Viscum > Viscum album. The sequence continues at coordinate 1,873,841,246 of OY728142.1, read as the reverse complement.
CCCAATCATTAAACAGGAATAAATAAAATACATCCATCCCCATAATTTAATTGTCTAATCTTTATATAAGATCATTCAATGGTTATTGAACATGCTCTACACAAGATGTCTCTACATTATCATTCCCAGATATGAGTCTGTTTTTTTGACAAACATTGAATCATACAACCATTTAAGAATAGAAAGTTAACAACATGAAAATCAATGCAGCAATTATATGAAACTGTATTAGAAAGCAAATAGATACAAGTAGAATTCAAAAGAGTCATACCTCTCACCATAGATGGTCCAACTTGATCATCTATAATCACCTGATTAGATCCAAACAACTTCTTCATACCTACACTCTTCTCATTGAATCCTTGATGGGATTTCCCTTAACACGGATTCATGGTGTTCCTAGAATTACCACGGCTTGCTTTGTCCTGTTGAAGAGACTGATTATACTATCCTCACCCTTTGGATCATATTATTCTTGCGACACCTAATATGTGTATCAATGACAAGACTATAGAGTAATGTGATAATATCACTAAAGATGACCCATTTTCATTCAATTATGCAATTATCTAGGTTGTGTTGTACTATGTTATTTCATTTGGTAAATAGATCCACAATGGAAACAACTTGTTTTTCTCTTAGGTCATGGAGGAAGGTTCACTGATCTAGTCATATAATTCTTTCTCCCACTCCCACAATATAAATATGTGTCCCCATCTTTCTTTATCACATAATTTTAGTTCCCACCATTTCACAATGGTATCATCATACTTCATTCCCCAAAAGATCCCCAGATATATTGTTCAGCCAGTCTCACTGTGTTCATTATCAATTTGTAATCAATACTAAATTAAACTAAAATCATTGATAGAATATCCTATATTATCTCTCAATCGATGACAAATTCCTTCAAGGCCTCACTCGCCACAACGTCATATGAAAATATCACTAAATGCATAAATTTTCCTACATACTATGTTATAGATAAATTTTCTTACTCCATGATAAAGAAATCATTTTTTTCATTGGATCTTGAATGTGTGGGGATATATTTTATTGTTAAACAACTCCAATAAATCTTCCCATGTAGGATTGTGATCTAGTTCATCTTGTACTTCTATATCCCACCACTGGTGTTCAAGAACCTCGAGCATGTAATTTCCCTTATTGACTTTCAACTCTTATGTTGTGTTATGGAAATCAAAGACATGATTCATCCTTTTCATAAACACATCTCAATTCCCTGGTGCAGAATCACCTAGGATGATTGGTGGATTATTTTCATAAACTAGATTGAATGATTTACCTAACTGGGCTCATCCCATCGGTTCCCCATATCCACATCATGAAACTTTTGTATTCTACGTTGAACTAGTTCTTGGTTCACCTGTCATGCAATTGAAATCACATTCTCCAAATTTTCTTCTAGTCGGTTTCTACAATGCCAATTGGGTCCCATTTTCAATATAAACAACATACTCGGTAGTTTTCACTCTCTATAAACTGATGGCTTAAAATTTACAATTCCATCACATCTAGTATCACAAAATTTCTTTTAAAAAATCATAAATTTTTTAAAATGTGCAACATTCATTTTGAAAATCAAACCATTTTCAAAATACATCAACCATGATCTTTTCAAAATAATTAATTTTAAAATGATCACATACATTTTAAAAATTCAACACTTTTTTACAAAACATAAATCATTACTTAAAAAATTAAATATGAAATCATTTTGGGAAGTCATTACTATATAATTCATGTCATTATAATCAAATTGGATAAACATGTTACAATGATATTACTATAATAATATAAGTGTCTCATAAACACTGATGTAACCAACTCCATGGTCACTTGAAGTTCATCATAAAAGAGGTTAGCTTTTTTTTTATGCTTTATATTTAAAGTATTTAAAATCCTACATTATAATATCAAAACACAAGAAATAGACAAGAATGAATTTGCACTCCCTAACCATGAATACTAATGACTACTTATTCCACAAATATATGACCATGATGATTCCATTTTTAATGAAACACTTATTCTAATTGGCCATAAAATACAAGGACTCATTACTTGGCCTTATGTGACATCCCCAAGATGCCAAAGGATGGAAATAAATTCCAAATATTTTCAAATATAAGTCAATGATGATTTACCCTGAAATAAATAAAACCATTAAACAAAATCCATATGAAACCAAGCTCTATATGATGCATTAACTAATAATGAAAAATCATCAACTTTATTTATAACAAAAACCAAAACAAAATATGCTACAGAAAAAGATAAAGTAACTATCAATGTAAATAGAGGAAAAACAACTAAAGACTCTATTATTACCACAATAATCAATACTCCACAATATGCATGATCCAAAGTCACTGAAAATCACAAATATCATGAGGTGGTCCTAAATATGTGTGATATTATAACTTTTCCCATGTCTTGGAAGATGTAATAGGCAAAAGCATCAAAGTTCCAATGAAATGGTGAGAATAAAACAAAGTAAGATTTCCCTAATTTCATATATACACATTATACAATGATATATTGGTTAGAACCATTTATAAGAAAACATTCTATATAAAACAATTTTGCAAAACAATTTATAACACCACAAAAAAAAGTTCAAAATTTGTTTGTATCCAAATGAAACAAGTTCTATTTAAACCAATTTTCCACCAAGAAATAGTTTTTCAAGAACTATAAAAAATGGATTTAAAACATAATACTAATATTTTTAGCATAAATTTTCCATTTATCACAACACCCCCACACATGCAAGAAAATCAAACTCCCTATACTTGTGAGTGATGATTTATTCTTCCACAAATCCTTCACATAGTTGACCACTTTTATGGAGTTACCTCACGACCATATTCATACCACCCTTTTGATGGTGTTATTTAATTACATTACCCATTCCCTTTCAATTCAAATGAACTTACACTAAAACCCATGTTCAACCCATGCCAAATCCAAATGTGATCAATCAATTCAAACCATTTAAATAAAACTATTCTTTTATTGAAAACCATTGAGCATGAAAATTCAAAACAAGCAATTAAATTAAATAAAAATTCTTCTTTTTAAAAACATATTAGTCAAATTAATTGTACAATATTCATGAAAATCCTCATTTTAATATCCACCTTTAAAATAAAGTCCAAAATCAATTTATTTAAACCACAAAATTTTCCATATTTCCACACTTTACCAAACCATCAAAAAAGGGGTTTCCAAAAATTGTTCATCAGCCAAATCATAATATGTTACACACTAGATATTCAATTGGAAATAATTCCAATTATTTATACTATGTTTATTTGAGAGTGAATCCACTTACAAAGACAGTTTTGCTAAAAACTAAAAATGGATGAAGAACGGTAAATAAAATTAGGTCTATTATTAACAGAACCACCTTAGATATATTCTTCTAGAACGATAAAAATATAATCTAATCTTATTTGGAATAAAAACATATATATATACCCATAATATTTATAGATTAGAGAAATATATATGAGATGTCCAGTAGTTATGAGTATATCTATTATTACGTGATAATAACGATGAATAATGTCAGTTACCATATATTTATTAATGTAGATTAATATATATTTATTTCAATAAATATAGTTGTATAATATTTTGTAAATTAGTATATATTTATTTGTATGAATTCTATTTCATATAATATTAATTTTATTTATAAACAATCATTAACATATTAATTTGAAATATATTATTATTATTATATAAATTATAAAAACTAAAATATTGGGTTGTTATATGATTTATTTTTTAAATACATTATATACATGAATATACTTTTATACTATGTTTATAATTTTATATTATAAAAAATTAATATTAAATAACATCAACATTATAAAAATAAATAAATATTGCTGAAAATAAAATTATACAATTATATTTATGTTTATATATAAATACAATTAAATACATTCATAAAAATATTTTATATAATATGTTCATATAATTTATTTTAATAAATTTATATATTGTGTTTCGATTATATATATATATATATTATGAAAGCTTCATTTAAAAAAATTGCTTTGTTTCATAACCCCCATTATAAATAATTTATACCAATATATTTGGTAAATGAAAAAATATCATAAACGAATATTGAAAAAGAAACAAAAAATGATATAATTATCTCATATGAAAGCAAAATTATCTGATGATGATAATCAATATACCATAAGGTCAAATCCATTAATGATTAAAATTATCATATGTGTAAAATATGACATTTGAAATCACTTATGTTATAAAAAATTAAAATGTGATCAGAACCAAATTGTTTTTATAAACTAAATCAATTAACATGGAATTGTGATATGGAACATTGCAAGTATCATATGTAATGGTTATAAAAAATCTTTTCAATCATCATTAATGAAAATTATAACCTATTTTCTCACAAGAAACCAATAAATTATTTCCACATATGGCCATGAAAAATATAATTAATGTATTTCTATGTGACTCCCCGCTTATCATTCTAAAATGGTGTCATTGAAGTATGAGTATACATTTAGAAAGGTGGTTTGTTACTTATTTATGGTGATGAAATATAATTGTGATTATTAATTAATGATTTATTTAGGATAATATATATTATTGGATTATACCTTGATATTCTATGAATTCTAATAGAAGATTTTTTGTTTTAAAGGATGGTTTATTCACAACCAATACATGAAAAGTTATGAGGGGATGTGAATGGGGATTATCCTATATGTTCATTATCCAATTTATCGAGGCAAGGATGAAACCCAATATAAGAAATCATTATTTGAAATGATTTTTGAAATTGTTATGACTCTAATTGGTGAATATTCATTCTTCTTTTGGTTTTATGTTTATTCAAAATAAATATGAGATATTACTCTACTGAACCAAATATGTATTAAAAGATCTAAACAATTTAAAATAGAACATTACAAAATAATTAAACTGCTGATGGTGAAAATAGTAAATAATATACTGATGGTGAAGATGTGTAATTTTATTTGATAGTAATTAAATAGAAAAATTATCACAAATATATTGTACCTTAATGGTACTTATCTATATATTTTTTTTTCGAGATGTGAATCTATAAGTAATCAGAGATTTTCAAATTAATTCGATATAAAATTTGTTAAACAGATAGTTTGACCTATAAATCATATGCAGGTTTTTATTTTACAATTTTATTGATTTTAATATAATTTATTTGTTCTATGCAACGATACTGATTTTCATAGTATGGTGGATGACCAAAAATTTCACTAGGATATGGGTTTTACATATGAAACTCATATATTTTATAGAAGACTAAGAATAAGGAAAATAATTCCTTATTAACTTTAAAAGTGGATTATATAGAGTAAAATTATAATTTTACTGAGTTGATATTGATAGAACGACACATTAATGTCCTTGTCTATAATGTGTTAACTCACATTTCTATAATATGTGACAACCTTTTCACTGTAAACCTTATTAACATTTTGATGTAACTCCCAGGGTTTCACCATTTCAAAAGAATATAATATTTAATAAAGGATAAGGTGGATTGTATTGTTTTCATGATGGAGTATATTCAGAGAAGATATACTGTTTCAGATATAATGATAAAGGAATTCCCCAAGTTACATTATGAGTTTTATTTGTTTTCACTTGGAGTTTAACTGAATCAATCTCTTAAGATACACTTAGACATTCCATCCCCAACCCCGTATATGAATTTTTTAAATTTAACGGTATAAAAACATACCTTGGATCATTGAATGTATTTATAACCATACCTTTTTCATCCTATATGACGTTATCTATGTGTTCATGTAAAAATTTGAAATGTTTTTCCAGGTAAATAGGTAGGATAATCATTCTAGGGGAGGGTAGATGTTGAATCTTTTAGTGTTTTTGGAAAAATATTTATGATCAAATTTGTTTTTTATCATATTATAATTATTTAATTTTACATTTTCTTCATCATAAATTATATAACATCATCTTAGTGATTGTGATCATTGAGAAATTAGTGCACACTATGATGGATTCAATCTTATTAGGTCTGTTTGGTTCTCAAAATTTTAAATCATGATTATGAATAAACATATAATTGATTGTAATTTTCTTGTAATTGTAGACAATCACAAATTGGTTGATTATATTTATAAAACACTTTTCATGTTTCCACATATTTTATTTGATATCAGAATGAAAAAGGGTGATTAAATTTTTTATTTTAGGATCTTTATTGAATCATGTATATAAATCATTTATTTGAAGTTCATAGATAATAGTGTTAATGTTATTTGTTATATAGTTAGACCTGACATTTTATACCACTCTTTATTCTATAGAATGGAGTGATTTTGGGAACTCGGCCGCATAGATTAATTAATTACACTGTAGTATATATCTATGATATCTACATATATAATCTAAAATGTTTTCCATTACATTGAACCAGTGGATATAGTAGAGTAAGTTCTGTAATGTATCCAAAACATGTTTAATCCCACTAAATTATAGATCAATATAAACATAGATACATGTAGGTGGCAGAGAATATGCACCACATAATTTAGTAGTATTTAAAGGATCTTGGTCATGTGAGAATACATGTTTGTAGGAATGTGTGTGTGTTATATAATGTTAAAAAACATGTAATAATGGTTGAAATGGGGCCATAGTAGGAGTTGGTGACAAATTATATTTTTTTATGTGAAGGTTGGGAAATTTGGATTTTGTAGAACGTCTATTTGGAATAAAATTATGAAGTGGGAATATATATGTTAGCCACACAAATCTCATTAGCACTATGTAAAATGATACATTGATAATATTTTTTAACGTGTCTTAATGAATCAAGAAAACATAGACTATATATATTTCTTTAGAAAAATGACGACACCATAATCTTTTTTTATGAAATAATGATATGCCATACTTATGATTTTCATCACAATGTTTTTCATGATCCTAGAAGATTTAGAACAAGAACATATCAAATGAGACATGGAGAGGTGTGTTGGATACATATTTTAATTAATGATTACTATATTACAGATCGTAACTCAATAGGTCATGTATTAGTTACCTAGGTCTTTATAAAAAAAACTCCATTTGGAGTGAATAGATTATTTATTATGTAATATAGTTATAGAAAACACAAAAACTACATTGGATAAATTTTAATGATATGTCTAGTATGAATTCATTGATATTTTTGTATATTAACCCATGGTAATGTAGACATTGAATATTTATAATTAATTTTTTTATATATTAATAGATTTCATAAAGTCTTGTTGACATTGGGTTACTAGTAAATGGACTTGATTAGTAGTATCACCCCATATGAAGAACATTTAATTTTTCATTCGAGGGGGTAGTATTAATAAGATTATCAATTATGTAATCCCATGGATGGATTCAACAACTCGAGCACATGAAAAATAATTTATGAAATAATTTCAAGATTATCAAGAACATGTCCAAAATAATGTTCACCAAAAACCCTATGAAAAACCCACCGTCACACACCTCACACTCAGGGTGTATACAAATTTCATAATGAGATATAGATATATATATGGGCCAATGTAATATGAATTTATTATGTTTAATAAAAATGTATATATATTTATCCCCTTTTAACATTACTCTATAAATGATTATATAATGACTATGATAAAAAATTAAATTTTATCTGAAGAAATCCTAATTTTATTTTTTGGAGATTTTAATTTTCATTTAAGACACTAATTTGTTAAATTAAAAAAAATAATTAAAACACGTATTAATAAAATAGTATTATTATATAGTAATTTTATAAATATAAATGATATGATTATTTAATGTATTCTATTTAAATTTGGAAAAGATTTAGAAAGTGAGTATTTTTATAAAAAAATTTGAAAAAAATTGATATTTTTATTTAATCACTGAAAATGAAAATATTTAGAATTTTTTTTAATTTAAATAACTATGAATTTATTAAATTACCTTTTTTAAATTATATAATGGTGAATATCTCCAAAATTTCTAAGATAATATTTTTCTGGATAAAAATTAGATACGTTATAAATTTAAATTTTATATTAATACATACTAATATCTAAAATTTTATCTGATAAAAGATATATAATGCATCAAAGTTAAAATAAATATCTCCCTTATAAAATAATTTTTATTTGATTTTATATGATTAATGTTTTACACCATTACTGAATCTGGAAAAACATGTAATATATTTTATAATTAAATTTATTTTAGGACCTTACATACCTCTACATCGCAAATGGTATTATATTAATGTTTTATATTATTGGATATATAATATATTAATATAAATTTTTATTTGTTATAAATAATTAGAAAACGTAATTTAATGATTTTTGTGTTTATTAATTTATCATATTATGTTTAAAAACTATGATTAGCAATCAATAAGAATATCCCCTTTATTTTTCAAAAAATACCCCAAGCCTCCCACTTCTCTTAACTAAAAACCCATTTATAACAAATTTCATCACATTATCTTTCTATAATGACCTCCTTCAGTGCTTACATGTTCTTAATTCAACTTCTATTCCACCTTAAGAAACATTGATTATTGTCATAATGTTATCTATTGATTATTCTTCTACTAGGATTTACAGATCACCAATTTCATATGTTTGCCCCTATTTTTTATTTTGTATTATTATAAGTTTGATGGATTATATGATAATTTTTTTCTTTTTAAATATTTTGGTTTTACCTATTTTAATTATAGTTGTTTTTTGTAATTAAAAACCAAAATTAATACGGACATTTTTTTATTTTTTTTAAGTGTTTCATTATGTAATAAATCAGAATATAATGTTTATAAAAGATGTTGGTTGTTGTAGTTGTCATCTAAGAATGATAGAGTTTTTTTGTTATAATAATATAAAAACCACAAAGAAACCATTATGTATAATAATAAAAATCAGAAAACATAAATTTTTTTTAATTACATATTAATTATAATCCATAAAACAAAATATATGTTAGGAAACTACAATTTGATGTGGATCAAGGATAGTTTTACATAGGGATATTTACACTAAAAAGGTTTCATAATGTATTAAAATATTTGTCACATTGTGATAAAAAACAACACTATGATTCACAATTTTATAGATACCACTTGGGGGTGTTCATATGTAAATTGAAAAACATTTCACAACCCATAATGATGGGAATAAGAAACCCTTGAAATCTTATTTTATGAATAAGGACATGGATATCATATATAGAAACCTAGAAATTCATAGGTGAAGTTATATAGGTCATTTATGAGTTATCAAATCAATGTTTATAGTTTATCAGTTATTTGATTAATAGTTTAATAATACCCACCACTATTTTCCCCTTTATTTGAGTTAATGGATGAACATAAGATGAACTGATTCAAAATAACAAATGTTATTGGAAATATCCGAGTGAGATACCCATATAAAAGAGATTAGGAGCGGAGAAAATCATATAAATTTTTAATATATTAAATCATGTTTAAAATAGAAACATGAAATATTAGAAAAAACATATCCACATAATATAGAGATAATTGAATAGAAAATTTTAATAAAAATAACTTTAGAGATTTGTTTGATCCTCATAAACATTAATTGCGAAATTGGGAATCATTTAGATTATAAGAAACATATTCATTATTAAAATTTCAGTGCATTAGAAGTTCATATGGGATATTTATAGAAAGGTGTGATAAACATATGAATTTTGTATATATATAAGAAATATGACGAGGAAGGATGGGGTCAAATATATTGAATGGAAATAATTAGGTAGTTTTAATTAAATGGATTTATTATTCTGTCAGACTAATAATAGTGAGGGACTAAATTATACTTTAGAATGATGATGAATAATCAATCTATTTATATAAGGAAAACCCCAAAAAACTTGCAAGATACTCCATTATCATTTTCATTGAACCAAAATGAAATTTTCACTTATAAATTTAAGGGATATAGTAAAATCTATGATGATCATTGGAGAATTGATACATTTATAGTAGTGAGTAAAATTAATGATGATACCTCCATAGATAAATACACGCTAATGTGAAGCATTCAATAAAATATAGGAATTATATAAATGATTTTAATTTTGGATTATTAATAGAAAAATATCATGATCTAAGGAAATTATATTATACCACTTATCATAAGTGTGGTAACAAGCATCCCATAATTGGCTTGATGTGGATAATGAAATTATATAGCTATTTGATTGAAGGTAATCTATCTTTTGAATGTCGGTGAAGGAATCAAACAAATTTGATAGTGTAAAATAATTTTATAATTAACACATATAGTTTAGTTCATTTTTCTAATAATAATTAAAAAGGTAACTATGAAAATAAATTCCCTAATACAAGGGTTGTTGACGATAAATGACGACGCAAACACAAAATTTTTATAGATAGTGGGATAGATTTTTCCATCACACATATTGTTGTGGATAGAGACATTGATTTTTTGATTTTAATGCAAGTTATTCATTCAATACTAATGAATATGCAATTTTATTCTGGTTCGATTAATTACATTATATCACACATTTTTTATAACTATATTCGAAAACAACAATATAATTTGGATATAGAGGTATTGGTTTAATCATTAAATGGGAAAATTATTACATCATAAGTAAATAACCTGAACCATATCCCTATTGGGATCCTGAACATCCTAGCCTTCCTCGTGATACAACCTTCAAAAATTATTTTACAATTATACGAATGGGGTGTCTTTCAATATAATGAAAAAACAATTTAAGAGAAAAACAATTACCCTTTGTATCAAAAATTAACCACCAATTCTATATAATTTAAAATATGTGGATGACAGTCATTTGGAATTATTATATCAATAATGGATATAATTAAATAATGAGAAAATAAAATTTATCATTTACTATGGTTTATTGAATTTTATTATTTAGCTTCATGGATTCGAACACTTTGCTAAGGATGATCATTATTTAAAAATATATTATGTAAATTTGAAAAAGAAGGATATCCCCAAAAATTAATCTATTACAAGTTATGAGCACTATAAGGTCATAAGGATTATATTTGGTCTCTTTAATTCTATATACATAATCATGTAATTAATTAATGGATCATTTAGTATTTCTAATAAAATTGATGTATTACATAATGAGGAAATTTTTATCTACTGAAAAATAATTTTTGATGATGAGGTACATTTGGATGATGTTATAAATAACTTAAAAAAGGAAAACATATTTTTAAATTGTAGTAAATAAATATTAAGCATGGAGAACTAAAACTTTATGAGGAATATTATAACACATAAAGGATTATCTATAGATCCTTAAATAATATAGGATATTGGATAATGTCCAATAACAGTATATGTGATGAAAACCTATTTCTTCCAATTAATATATTGCTACTGCAATTGATTTTGAGATTCTATTCCTCCAGCAGCTTGAAGAACTTCATTTTTTATTGAATTTGATCATCAACCATTCAAGGGGTGATTTTTAACCCTTACAAGGCCAGTAGGGGAAATTATTACATGGCATATAGGCCTTATAGGAATATATTACCCGTAGGCTTCAAAAATTACATAAAACACATAATAAAACCTTGGATCTACTCCTCCCTAGAATATTCATTGTTAAATTACTTCTCCACCTCTGCATGTCTTTTACGATAGGCTTTCTTGTGCATGAACATGCTTGTGCCAATGGTAGGTTCCATACATACTCATTCTAGGAATTCGTTTAACTTCTGATATGGTGAATGTTCATTTCTCATTCTTCTTCTGATGCTTGTTACTTATAGGTTGTCTGGTTTTCATCAGTACTTAAGGTGGCCCAAAGATCTTGAGGTGTCCCGAAGGCCTTACTGACATGAAGTCTTTGGTGGCTCAAAGGCCTTAAATTACTCAGGTACTAAATTGGTGGCCCGAAAACCCAAATGGTGGAATATTCCCAGCTACAACAGCACCAAACAGTTCCCACTATAGTTTCTGCTACAGTACCTTCTTTAGTACTGCACAGTTTCTACTACAATACTACTACATGGATGGGATTGATGTTCTTACAGACCAATGATGGTGAGACGATATGTTTTTAGGAATATACTTATCATCACACAAGTACTTTCATTACCCTCCATGTAGGGACATATCATTGATCTACAGTGATGTGCGAAAATGGTATTAGGTTGTGTAATCATGAAATATAACAATGTGATAGACTACAGCTCTTAGTAATTAAAAATTAAATATTATAACTACCAAATGGAATCATTGTATTTGGATATAGTGATCATCATTATATATATTTTGAGACATTATCAAGCCAATAAAAAGTTTTACTTATATACATATCATAAAATAATATTGAATATATTCAAAAAAAAAGAATATAATTATATATATATGATGGTAGTAGGAGTTGATCGAATATTGGGTTTGTTCAAGACATTAAAAACATAGAAAGTGGAACAATGTGGAATATTGTATTATTATAATGGATCCAATTAACCTATCTCTGGTAATGATTTAAATAGAAAAAATAATCAAAGACCTGAAAAAGATGTACAAAAAATTATAAATTAATATTCAACCTACCATGATAAATTAACTATTTGTCTATCCATTCTAGTGAGGATAAAGGAGGCCAAAAAATATAATGACGTTCAATAAATAAACTACCAAATATTCCATAGGTTTACTTTTCGAATTCTGAATTTATATGATTAAGTAACCAATTTTGTTTCAACTAAAAAATAGTATTGAGGTGGAAACATATGAATGAAGAACATAGATCATCCCTCTCTATACATCATAGATGCTTTATGATATATATGTTTCAATTTATTTTGGATAATATATATATATATATAATGAATAATTTTTATCGCATTTCTTTTTATACCGAAAATTCATTTCTGATCAAGTTATGTCTATACATATATTGTAAACATGTCCCATACTAATATATAAATGGGAACACATAACCATGTATTTCTCTATTACAATCATGAATACATATATAGGTAATAATACCATTAGGGTGGAAGTCGATAACATTGCAAAGGTAGTTAATTTCAATTCATTCAAGTATGATTTCTTCCTTGTCCTATTTTACTTGATATATTAAATGTAAGCACTATAGATCATGGTGTGATAGTTTCTATTATATCATATATAAATTTAATAATTACATTGTGGTTATAGAAAATTGGTTTGTAAACCTGTGATATAGATTTTAGTTTCAATACTACATATCACAATTATAATAATGATCATTCTAATAGAAACATTAAAAACATATATGTTATTAAAGAGTCATGTTAAATGAATTTTTATATATATTGAGATATACAACATCCAGAAGTAGAGTTCTCATATATCAAGATTGGCAATTATAAAAAGAAAATGGAACATTATGAATCTATATATGGTAAGAGGTTTCAGACTCAAAGAGTCTTAAGTGGTTATGGATAGTGTAATATAATGTAACATAATATTCTATAATAGAATTTATATATGGATAAATCAATTTAAAATAATCAGAAATCAAATAAAAATTGATATAAAATCATTGTTTAAAATATGTGAAGATACCTAGAGTTCAAGGTCTGGGATAAGGTGTTCTTTCATGTGTTCCCATAAAAGAATTTAGTGTTGTTTGGTAATAATGGAAGGCCTATTCCAAGATGCATCATCCCCATCCAGATCCTTGATCAGATTACACTCATGGCCTACCGATTACCTCTACCAAAAATCATATCCCAAGTATATGATATATTCCATGTATCCCTATTATTATAGTATAAAACACAAACCTCACATGCACTAAATCCTGTTATTGTACCCATATAGAGTTATCCTAATACATGTTGAGAGATGTGAATATCTTATAATATAGTGTAAAATTTTGAAGCATTATTTTTGTGGTTAATTTTTAATGGTAGAACCACTTGTTTCTAGATTAAACATCAAACCCATAAGAGGAAATTAAACATACGTACCCTATTATGTTATACTAAATAAAATGAAATTTTGGGTGTGACATTTATTGTGGGGTGAATAATTTGACAACAAATTGATTTATTAATGAAATTCTCTTTTCAGGGATACAATTTCTTATTATGTAATATATATATATATATAGATAAAATGTGCAGTTCCATCGTTATTTTTCACTGATATAACTATTTGAATTTAAATGATCATTTACAATAATATACATAGATAATGTAGTCATTGTAAAATCACAGTTGCGAATATAATATATTAAGGGAGAGGATATAGTCTAATTAACACAAAGAAAACATGCTATAACATCAAACTATATTACCATAACCTATTAAGACCATTTACTTAGGAATCCAAAGAATATTTTATGACTAATATTTTCTATTGAAGAATCCTAATATGAGATTCCAGAACTAAAGCTCATGTAAGTCCATTTATGGGGGAATTTAAAGCTTATCGTGACTACAGACCAAACCATGTTTTTTTAACCACCCTGTGAATGATTTATAATAACACACCTTAACCATATAGTGTACGATAGTGTAGTAAATGATTATATATCTAGGCTCTAGTATTTAAAATTTTAATATTTAATTATTAATAAAATAATTTTTATATTTACACCTTAAAATTATTACTTCCCAAATGTTTAGATAATGATTTTGATGAAAAATAGATTTGGACATTAAAAAGTTGATACTCTTTTTTTGATAAATAATTAGTTACAACTAAGATAACCTTTTGGTAAATTAAATACTCTTCAAAATAAGTGAAATATTTATTTATTATCATTATTATGTAATAATAATTTTTAAATGAATTTTAATTTTATAAAATGATATATAACGTAATTCATATAAGGATTCCAAATATTGTAAGATCAGAAAAACATTAAATTTATATTAAAAATAAATATTTATATATATTTTGAAATTTTAATGATTATAAATTTTTTTATATAATTTCAATCTTATTTTTAAAATTATCAAGTATAATTTAACCAATTTATTATATTTCATATTTTTTAATGGTAACTGAATTGTTGGATAAAAATTTATTACGGTATAAATATAATGTTTGTATTGTGATAACATAATTCCCAAAATTAATTTAATGAATTAATTTTTACTAAACCAAATGAAAAAATATATAACATATTAAATAATGGTTTTTAATTTTATTTTATTAAATTTTTAAAAAATTAAAGAAGAATCCCAACCAAATTGAGTATTTTAATGTTTTAATGTAAATTCATTATAAACATGACTCATCTCCACATCACTAATATTATAATTTCAATTCGTAATATTTTTTCATTATATTCAATACCACTCCCATTTGGATGATCCATAATCAAAATTTGTCATAAGGATTATGGTGTTTATATTTTTCTCATATATATTATGAAATGTATGTTTAGAAATTAATAAAGAATTCCCCCCTCTTCTACTATAAATATGTGTACAACCTCTAAAATTTCATAACTCAGAACCCATTGATAAATAATTTACTATCTCTACCCATCTATAAATGGAAAGTATGATATTATGAGGATCCTATGAATCTAAATATATTATTTTAGAAGCATCCTCTTAAGGTAATGGGATTATATCCTCCTCTTTATTCAATATCTTTTTTAAAATTATGTCTTTTTTTCAATTGTGGAAGTTTTCATATTTTTTTAAACATAACATTACAATCCATGTTATTCAAAATTAATATCAGAACATATTCCACTCCAATTAAACACTTCCCTAAAAAATTATGTTCTACCATTATTCATAAAAACTATTACATGATTTTCCATAACCATCATTTCTAATGTGTAAAAAATCACCATTTCAACTCAGGGGATAGTCACCAGTATAATCTTATCAGAAACCAACCTAGGATGACCGTGAACTGGTTATCTGAGCCGATCTGTGACAAGGCTTGAGAGGTATTCCCGATCCTCCTGGGATAGCGACAAGTTCCAGGGAATCAACAGAGAACAATACGAATGATTTGTCCCAATGAAAAAAAATAAGAATTATAAATAAAATAGAACAAATAAAAAATAAATAAATGACATGGAAGGAATGTATGACCAAAACACAACTACCGTGTCCATGATTAAGACTCCATGTAACCTCGTGAGTTACTCTCTAGTACCAAAACCATACATCGACCATGATGATCCAATCCAGAGTTGGATCCTGCATGATAAACTTAAAAAACACTACATGCAAGAGTATAAAACATAGTAGCTAGGCCAGGCAAATTTATTCCAAATTTACATTCTTTTAATAAAGATAACATAGTTTTCAATTTTGAAATACAATCTATAAATATAGAATTTACAAAAATTTTCATTTTTATGGTAAAAAATTCACAATCATAATCTATTTACCTCACGTTTAAAAAAAATGGTTCAAGAGGAGGAAAGAAAAGATGAAACAAAATATTCATTCATTTTTCATAAAAGTGTCAATGGAAAGAGTTTTTTTTTTCTTAGACAACATTTAACTTTAAAAAAACATTATCAAACCAAACATATAAAATTTTGTAAGAAAACACAAAAACTAGGAACATTGGGTATCACTTCAAAAATTGATGGAAGCGAGACTAATTGTACTACTTTCAAGGTACACGAGATATCCTAGGAACTCAGAAGAAAACCAGAATGTACTAATACATGTGACTCATCCTGATGGCATTCCTAGTCTCAATGACGTTATAATGCCCTAGCTCCCGACTATCACCCACCTTGTCATGGTTGAGGGGACCAATCACATTGCATGAATAATAACAAAACAACTCTCTAATATGGTCCACTAGCATGTTCATAATCTAAACTAGTGCAGCAATTGTTCTTAGTTAACCCCTTTGTTATGATAGTTTCCCATGTGTAGTTTTCAAGAGAGTGTGCCACACATTTTAAATAACAAGCCACATATATTAGCCAAACACACCCCATATCTCTTCACAACCCTGACAACCACAAGGGTATTCCTTGCCTTAGATAATAATTATACATTTACAGTACTATACCTGGGAAACATCAGTATCATGGACAACCAACAAGGAAAGGCTCAATCCAAGATGATTTTTCCAGTCAACCATTTCATAAAATTTCAAACATGCCCTATGTCATTTCATGTATCAAACCATTGATATATAACTACGCACCATCCATATTCAATTCCAAAAAAATTTAGAAACCCACATTGGAAACTCCAACCACCAATTGAATGTCAGAATATCATTTAAAAAACGAAATATTTCCCTTATAAATCACAAACTACATAGAAAATCCAAATGAACACTTAACCAACCCTTGGTATTCAAATCCTTAAAAAAGAAACCAAACATTCAAAAATACATTTTTGAAACCATATACACTAACTTCGAATGACAAATACCTACTTAAAAAATCATTTTAGGAAATCCAACCACCTATTTAAATCAATAAAAAATTTATAAGTGTTAATCGAGCATTTTTATAAATTCTAGTCTGAACAGCACAATTAGACCACTTGAAAAAAAATCCAAACGGTCCATACATATTTTCCTCATACCAACTATTTTCATACATAAGTGAAACTAGGAATTTTTATCCCCAATCACATTAGAAATAAATTTTTTTGAACATTAAAAATATATATTTAAAACAAAAAAATACTCTTAAAATTATAATCAATTGTAAGAGCCAGTAGTTCTATCAACCGAACATGTGGCATACATCATTCTTCAATTCCATGTCCCACATTAAAAGAAATTAGAAAAAACATTACATTTTACAAAGAAACAATATTTAAAAAACAAAAAATTATTAATTTAATAACTAAGGAAGGGATAAAAAGAAGAAACCAATGAAATCATGAACATAATGTAATTTTGAATGGGGTCGTACATCAACTCGCAAATCAATCATGACTACACAATTTTCCTCAAACATGAACATAAGTACCCATTAGCCGACGACTATGGCATCAAAAGTTTACCTCACTAACATGGTGCATCAAATGGAATGCATCTAAAAACACTAAAATAATGAATTCAAGTAACCCAAATTTATAAATAGTGTAAAACCCACCACTACACCAATGCATTCTAATCGAAACAAACCCAAATCACGCGACTTCAATGATGGGCGTTTGCCGCTCAACCAAATGAGAATAAGGTATGTGGATGGGCGTGCAAACAAATGAGGCAAGGTTTTGCCTGGTGTCACACTCTTTTCATGGGCAATGTGGATGACCGGAGTAGTAGGGAGTCACAACAGAAGGAGGGTCGTGCCAGCATGGCAGTGCAATGGAGTGGTCACCCCAAAAAGATGGGGTGTAGGCATGGAGAGCAGCAATAGAGGAGATCACCGGCGAAGGGGATTGCACCAGAAGGGGGAGGCCGTTCAAAGGTGACTCTGACTGGAAGAGGTTCAGCTGATGGTGGATGTGGCTAGATAGGTTCGGTGAGTGGCACAACAGAGTTGGGAGGGCGCACGATTGCCAGATTGGTTTAGTGAGGGGCATGAACGGTAGATAGGTGAGGTGATGGAGGGATGGGGTCAGCGATGGGCGAGCCTTGTAGATAGGGAACATGACATGAGGGTGGGATCTACAAGGGTCACATATAGGAGGGTGGTCGTTCAGTGGTGGGATACCCAATGACAGGGTGGGGGGAGCTCAGTTTGTGAGGGGGTGAGGGGAGAAAGGGGGAATCATAAAACACTAATGAAACCCAAAAAATATAAATATATAAAAAACCTAATAAATTTAAAAAACATACCATTAAATATAATAATAAACCTTCACAATAATAATAATAATAACAGAAATACTCATAAAGGAAACAACATTTATATTAATATATAATCGATAAATTTAATAGTATTAATAAAATAATTCCATTAATAAAATTAATAATAATATAATTATCCACCATAAATTTTTAATATAACAACTTTTTTCCAATTAATTCACATTATTGTACTTTTAACTCTCATATTAATGTCAGTTTACAATTCCTTGAAATTTCTAATTTATTCTGCAGACTAGCCCGGCCGCACGGTGACCTGGGCATAACTGCACGGTCTCCCAACCTTGCTCTTCCAATGCATCAGATTCCACCAATCTCAAAACACGTATTTTTCTAAATAAACCCATCAATTTAAAAAAGGTATCACCCAAATACCGACCCAAGAAAAAAATAAATAAAAATTGAAACTCAGGTGTTCCAATTATCCCCACCATAACGCTTTCTGCCCCTAGAAATCGATAACACGGCTGAATCACAAAATACGAACTGATACTCCTTTAGAGTTTAATCAAATTCTCGATTGACATTAAAAAAAGAGTTAAAATAAAACGCCAACCAATGAGGGAATAATGATTAGAATAATTCAATATATCGAGACATAATCCCCGATATGTGACACCCCCCAAAGTCAACACCTCAACTCGATTGGTCGAAAAGACATAAAACATGCACAACACTAAATCATACCTTCACACATGTACATCCAAACTATCACCAACCGGAACACAAACTATCAAATACTCCATAAATCTCTCATTTTTTATGTTTACTCAAAGGAAGAACATGGCATTATGGGGGTTTTTACAAAACCGACAACCACCAAAACGATACCATGAATAATACTATGACATTAACATGTGGAGGCCCAAATCTTCTCCCCACTATAATGAATAGGCCAAAACCTAATTCAGAGATAGCCATTAGGGGTCTCCACACCATAAGAAATGATGAGATTTACCAAAATTGATGACTTTCCCCACTAACTAAAAACCCCAACCATTTGGGCAGGGAAGGGAAGACCCCTTCTATAGGGGAATCAAAACCACAACCGACAACACCAACAACTCCAGATATTCAGAAGAAGACAACACAATCCACACTCGATTCACACAAACAATCCACACTGGGACCCTTTGATAAAGGAAAATACCTATTGATTTAACTGTCTCCCTCTACCATACTGGGAATAGGATTCAGACCAAAGCCTTGACATATTGCTGGGTTTCACCTCACTAAACTTCAACATCACTCTGGGACCTATGGCTGGAGCATTCATTATTTAAGCATCAATTTTCTCACATTTATGTTTTAGGAACCATCAAACAACACTTATCCTTATGGTTCGGCATGTAACCACACCTCATTTCAGGCCGAACCAATAGACCCCAACACATCCAAAGACTCACTTTTCCTCAACATTGATATTTACTATGATATGGAAATAGAAAAGTCTCATTAACCACCATTTTCAATTTGAACAAGGTGAAACGATTGATATAATACAAGGAGAAAAATTTTCATCTATAACTGAGAACCTTGGAATTCCCAAAGGGGAGATATTTTGTTTCCAAAACAGAATTCCCAAAAGGCACCACAATATCAACTATTTTTTAAAATTTGAACACAAAACATTTAGAAGCCACTAAAAATGTCCTCTGGAACCATAGGAATACATGTCAGGGAGAGGGATCTTAGCCTAGGTCCCATCCAACACACAGTTCTTACAGATGGCCATATCAGCCTCTTACGACTAACCCACCACCACACTTTCACCATGCTTCCACTACTAGAGGATATACTACACTAAAAAAGGAATGTTATGGATTCATTCTTCATATTTGAATATGGAACTCTTTTCATTGACCAACTATAGGGTTTAAACCTGGGGAGGTCACTCATCACCACATTTCAAACATATGATGGTTCTTCATGGGGCGCACTCTAGCCAACGAGGATAAACCAAGGACCCAACCAAATTGGTCCATTGGTAAAAACAAATCATTTCAATACAACTCTAATAACTAATGAAAAATAAAACAATTCACAAGGGAAAACATAGTGTTAGTGGGTGACTTGAACGCATGGTTGGTGGCTAGACTGCAGTCACGCCACTATCACAGAAGGAATTTTATGGAAATTTCCCCATATCCACATGGCATGCTAGGAATTTCAAGCTCACATGGGATACTTTACCAACTGCAATTTCATTTCACCATCATAATACTATTCCCAGGAACCAAAAAGACACCAACAACCCAAGAATCCCATGGTAACTCGAGGTTCGAAATGAGCAAGGGTTCATGACTTCCTTCATGTTCTTACACCTAGAGCCCCAATAATTCTACTCCTTCCTCCATGAAATCCCAAAAAAATTATGGGTCTATTAAAAAAAGGACTGCTAAAAAACTGACCTTCTCTAATACAATTTTTTCCCAAAACAACCTGGGTCGACCCTGAACCAGTCACCAGAGCCAATCCGCATCAAGGCCTGAGAGGCATTCTCGATCCTCCCGGGCTGGCGACAAGTGTCAGGGAATCAATAGAGAATAATTGGAATGATTTTCCCAATGAAATAAATCTAAGCAGTACAAATAATAAAATAAAAATAAAAATACATAAACAATAGGAAAGGAAAGTACGACCAAATAACAACTAACATGTCCATGATTAAGGCTCCACATAACCCTATGAGTTACTCTCTGGTACCAAAACTGAAAATTTCTTTAGGTGATCCAAACTAGAGTTGGAACAATTAAGATTAACAAAAATCATGAAAAAACTATAGGCTTGAGTATTAAAACTCAATAAATAGGGATAACTAATATATTCCCAATGCACATTCTTAAAATAAATGTAAAAGTGATTTCATGTTTTAAATACAATCTATAAATATATAATTTACTACAATTTTCATTTTTAACGAAAAAATCACATTCATAATCTATTGCTCTCATGTTAAAAATAAGGTTCAAGAGGTGGAATGAAAAGAAGAAAACAAAGTGTCATTCATTTTTCATAATAGTGCCAATGGAAAGAGTGGTTGTTTGTTTAATTTTTTTCTAGAAACAATATTTAGAAAAATATATATTTATTATTTTACAAGAAAAAACCAAAACTACAAACAATGGGTATCACATCATATAATAGAGGAAACAATATAAACAGCACTACTGTAACAAACCGTAGGAAATCCTATGAACATAAAGGAAAACCAGAACGTACTAATACAAGTGACTCATCCTGAAGGCATGCCTAATCTCGATGACATCATAAAACCCTAATGTCTGACTATCACCCTACATGGTCAGTTTGAGATTCCCAATCCCATATGAAAAATAATAACAAAACATTTTTCCTCCATGGAACACAAGCCAGTGGAAAATCTAAACTAGTGCAATAAACATTCTCAATAAACCTCTTTTCTATTCTAGTTACCAATTGTAGTTATCAATAGGTTGTGACATAAATTTCAGCTAACTAGTCACATATACATAATAGAACACACCACACAACTTGGAACAAACACATCCACCTCAATGGTAGTCCTTTCCATAAAATAATAATTATACAAGGAAGATCTCATACCAGAGACACTTATGTATCGTGGACAACCAATAATTAAAGACACACCCATTGAAGTGTTTTCCAATCAACAATTTAATAAAATGATAAATGGGACTTTTGTCATTTCACACATCAACCCTTTGATAAACACTACACATTGTCCATCTTCAATTCCAAACCAATTTAGAAACCCACATTGGAAACATGAACCACCATTTTAATGTCAAAATATCATTTTCAAAACCAATTCATGCCTTTTGAAATGATGATCTATTTAAAAAATCCCAAAGGTTACTCAACCAACCCTTTTGTGAATATTCAAACAATAACACGCCACACATTCAAAACATCCATTTTATAACCATACACACTATCTTTGAATGAAAAATTCATACTAGGAAACCCATTTAAGGAAAACAGGCAACCTCTTTAATTATAGAAAACATTTATAATACCCAATCAGGCATTTGATATAAACATAGATTTCACATCACAACCAGAACACTTGAAGAAAATAAAAAATGGGCCTTACATATTTTCCTCAAACCAACTATTTTCATACAGTAGTGAAACAAACTAATTTTAACCCAAAACACATTAGAATTCCATTTTTGTAAAGATCACAAATATATTTTTAAGACCAATAACTACATCTAATAATTACAACAATTTTCAAGTGCCAACTATGTTATCGACCACACATGAGGCATGTGTAATTATTCAAATACAAAATGCACATTCAAAGTAATTAGAGAAACCCCTTCATCTCAGTTCGAAAAATTTATATAAAAACCATACTTTACTCTATTAATAACAAAGGAAGTTTGAAATTAATGAAACCAATTAAATCATGAATTTAAAGGAAATGTACAATGGGTCTTACCTTTACTCGCAACTCATTCATGATGAAACAACTCTCCTATAACTTGTGCATAGGTACCTACAAGCGGATGAATGCTGCACTGCAGTTTTACCTCACCAAAATGCAGTAACAAATCAAAATCATCTTAAAACACATAAATGATTACATAAATTAATCCAAATGAATAAACTGTGTTAAACCCGCCCTGAAAGCTATGTAGGTGTATCGAAACAAACCCAAATCACTCACCTTCAGCGGCGGGAATTCTTCACTTGCCAAATTAAGAATAAGGGTCACGACCAGGCACATAAACAAGTGAGGCAAGGGTCGATGTGGCAGTGCACTCGCTACACTGGCTATGTGGATGGTCGTAGAAGCAAGGTGTTGTGGCTGAAGGAGGGTCGTGCCAGCATGGCAGTGTGTCGGAGAGGTTGCTCCAGAATGAAGGAGTGTAGGCATAGTGAGTAGTTGGATGGGATTTCCCTAGTGAAGGGGACTCTACCAGAAGGGGGAGGCTATTCAAAGTGGTCAGCAGTCAGAGGAGGGCTGACCGAAGGTGGTGTTAGCTGGACATGGTTAGTGAGGGGCATGATCGATTTGGGTGGGTGTGTGAGTACTGGACGAGGTTAGCGATAGGTGTGACCGGTAGGGAGGGTGTGTGACTACAAGATGAGGTTGGTGAGGGGTGTGACCGGTAGAGAGGGTGTGTGATTGTGTGATTGGATCGATGATTGATCCAGCCATTAGGGAGGGTGTGGGGTGGCGAGATACACATGGGTAATGTGGGGGGAGCTCGGGTTTCGAGGTGGTGAGGGGAGAAAGGGGGAAACATGAAAACCTAAAGAAACGCAAAAAAAATATAAATAATTAAATAAAAACCTAATAGAATAAAAATTACAACTAATTAATAATAATAATCCTTTAAAATAACAGTAAAAATAATAATACAGATACAAATAAAAAAACATTAATAATAATATATGTTTGATAATAAAATTAATAATATGACTTCCTTTAATAAAAATATTAATATCATTATCCGCAATAAATTATTTATCAAAGTAAAACATTATTTATTAATTTTTCAAATTCATTCTAATTATTTTATTTTTAACACTCATATTAACTTCCATTAACAATATATTTATTTTTTAAATTCAATTTCTAGACCGGGAGGGCCATGCGGTGAGTCGGGCATAACCGCATGGTCTCCCAACTATTCATTGTCCGTGCGTCAAATGCCGCCAAACTCAAAACACATATTTTTTTCAATAAACCCAAAAAAATCAAAAATGGGATTACCCAAATGCCAACATGAACAGAAACATAAGGAAAATTGAAATCCATGTTTTTCAATACCTAAATTAAATTTATCAGGTTATCCCATTTATATAACCCAAAAACCATAATTATTTAGTTAAATTTGATGAAATACTCTTTTATATTTTATGATAAATTTTTTAAATATATTCTCGTACATTATATGAATGTAATGGGTGGTATTGAAGTCATATAACTCTTTGATTTATATGGTATTGTTTTTATATCATGAGATACATTATTTGTGTAATGTGAATCTATTAAAATAAGATTATGCTAGGATGTTTGAGAAGATATAATTTATATATTATTATGATGTAATGTTTTGTGTTCATCAACATGAATATATTTATTTGATGATATTATATTAAATAATGAATAGTTACTTATATTTATGAATATCAATCAATTTAAATCATCTTGGTATTCTGCTAAATAATAATCCATTACATTCACCATGTTATGTTCTGATTATCCTATTAATTAGATTTATTGCACACACATTTATTATGTAAATCTCTAGGTTATCTAATGATTTTTTTTATTATTAGGGGAATATACGGTCATGTAATGGCATTTTAATGTGATGTTAATATATCTCTATTTTATGTTAGGGATTAATTTATATATCTTCTGAAATAAACTATTCATTTTAATATTTTTGGATTGTGTTACGTGTCAATTTATTTAATGATAGATGAATTAATATTTATTAAAGAAATGATTTTTTGTAAAATTGGATAAACAAATATGATTTTGGGGATTAAAGGAGTTCATATTAGATATCATTTGAGTGTAATAGAAAAGTCAATTTCTGAAACTGGTTGATATTTTCAGCATAACAGTTCTATGATATGGGATACCATCCCCTTCCACATATGATTTTATGAGGAATTAGTGTATACTAATGTGTAGTAGATAAGGAATGAAGGTGATTTCCCCTACAATATTAGGAAACATCCCACAAAAATTTGGATGTTTTAGTAAGTTATAATTTTTTATATGAAAATAATTTAGATATTTGTTACTTGGTATTTTATGTACCATTACATTTAAAATAATTATATGGGACAGAAGGAGAAATCCTATGATATATATATTCAATCCTTTAAAAATATTAAAAGGAGAAAAATATAATACTGGATCTTGATGAAGAAGGAACATATAATATATTTATAGATAAACATCAATATTATGAAAAATGGAGGAAGATAGAACAAAATGATATATATATATATATATTTCTATAACAACATCATACGGTTGGGGAGAGTCACATAATGATAAGGGTAGTTTTAATTTCCTAATAGTGTGAAGAATACAATGGTAGTCAAGGAAAGAGTAATGGTTTCCATTTTTATGATATTTGGTGATCATTGATATCTTATTTTAAAAGGATATTGTGAGGGTTAGTGAGTCGATTCTATTTTTTAATCCTAAGGAATCAGCGTGATTTTTTGTCCTTAGTCCACCAACATATCATTGATTACAAGCTCTTTGGTCTAGACTGTTTTTGATGAACCAAGATATATTTCTTATGTTCTATTTAGGTAAATTCTCCACATATCATGAATATATGATTGAGAGAAAATTATATTTCTTCTCTTTGAGATAAAAATAATGAGATCAGTAATTACAACAGGTATATTCAATGCTACATTGACTCAAACCCTGCGTTAGGGTAATACCTTTGATTATTGACAAAAAATTATATTATATTATTTATAACAATGTTTAGTATAGATTATGTTATATATATATATATATGAACTTAAAGTTTTAATTTGTTTTATAAATGAAAAATGTACCAGAGTCATGAATTCCCAAGCCCCTTGATATGATGAATATGTTTAACCACTACTAGTTTCTTATATCCAAGAATATTATATAATTTATGAATATTATAGTGTCGTGATGAATATTGGTTTTTTAGAAAAAATGAATAATTTTTAACACATATAAATTTATCCTAGAAATCCATTCACATGCAATGAATGTTAGAAAAGTTATTTCATCTTGGTATGTCAAAAAACTGTATAATATTTTTATATGTAACAGAATTTCTGAAAATGAAATAAAATCATGATGAAGTTTCTACATGATAATACAAATGCTAAATATAGTTAAGAAACTATAGGTTTCAAGAGAAATTTCAATATATATTCTTGTTGAATGGTAATATATATTTAAAATAGATCTAAATATTTCTATGTACTTCCATTCAATGTGTTTTTTATAAAATATGATTTCATAAAGTATTTTTAAAGGATGTTAAATTTTTAATTACATCTGAGATGGTGTAATAAAATATATTTAAAATATAACGAGGAAAAATAATATTATTCAATTTCATTATATTTAACATTTTATTAGTAGATGTTTTTAAAGAATTTAAATTTGATTTGAAGTATTCGTAGATGTTGTGAGTTTTTATGAATTCTTGAAGACAATGTGAATTTGAAATTAGTTTTCCTTAAAATAATGTGAATAAATTATACAAATTTAGTGTGGGAATTGGAATTTTGTTCTCTAATGAAGATCTTATAAGGCATTATTGATGTTTTAAAATAAATAATGCACTCCATGACCTATTCGCTATTACAGTGCACATAATTTTAAACATCATGTAATTTCAAAGGAATTGATTTTATTTTGGAAGACACTCTATATCTCATAATACATTGAGATAGTACATAATACTACCCCGTTTTTTAGAAATGGTGATACATTAAATGATTATATTTTTATACCTATAAGGGTTCTTCTTGATATAAAAATTACAATCTAGATTTTAGAGATGGGATTTAAAACATCATAATTCTAAGATAAATAATTCAAAAGATATACATTATTCATTAAATGTGTAATAATGATATTTAAATTGTAATATTATGACTTCATAAGATTCAGTTACTCAGTTATATTTTAAATGGAATAATGAAATAAATTATTTAGAATTAATTTTCAATTGGGTGAAGAATGAGTAGTTGTTCATTTTAAATGTAAAACCAAATTTATTTTAGTTGTTTGGTGTTCAATGTGAGATGAAAGGGTGAAATCATTAAACGATAGATGAAGTAATAATTTTGTAAATGGATGAAATATAATCCACACATTGGTGGGGATTTTCAAATCTCTACTATCTCTACTTCTATATATACAGTGATATTTATTTATAAGGAATTAGAGGTTTGTATTTATTGATTATAAAAAATTGTGAGTTATTTTAAAATAACTAGAGAAAAAAATCAGATACATAATATAAATTTAATGGAAAACAGTGAATGTGATTTTGAGAGATTAAGAAGGATTATGTTCAAAAAAACAATATATGTAGTTTCAATATTTTTTTACATTGTTAAATTTTTAATGATAGTTCTGAAATTATTAATTGAATATAAATATTTTATGAGAGGAAGGACAATGTGAAAGTCTCTCAGTACTACCATAAAAAATAGAATAATTTGTATTAATGTAATAGGATGATATTCCAATTATATAAAACAAACATTCAATATAGTTTATGAAAATTGATTAATGATTCTTAATTTCTTCGGTTAGAGTTCTATATTGATCTATGAAGAAGTAAGAGAATACAAATATATCATATCCCATATTCTTACTCATCATATATATATGTTAAAGGAGTGAGAGATATATCATATATTATTATTATATAATGGAGTTATAATGTTGAAATTATGATTCCTTATGATGTTATAGATATTAGAAAACCCAATGATTTCTATGATCAAGTAATCTGGTGTTATTTTTGTGACTTTTTGACGACATTTATTCATATAATGAGTATTTTGGACATTAACCAACTTCATTGATCATTGTTCATATAATTGAACTAATTATTTCTTATACTAAAGTAACATCAAGTCTGTGATGAATTTTTACCTAGTTGGTAATAGTATTATATGTTTCAACCCATAACCTTTCCTGTTTTCTATTCTAAATATGTAATATGCTTTGTGTGAGTGTGATAATAACCAAAATTCATTGATTTCATAGTTATACTTCTTAATAGAAAAAAATATTAACAACTCTTATTATATTATATTAATTATAATTGAGAGAGAACCATTTTATAAAAAACTTAAATAGAAATGAAGTGGTATAATTTTAATTAGTAATATGTCACCCCCACCTATTCCACACCCCCTTTCCAAATATAGAGATTTTCATATAGTGATCTAATCAATTGGTATTAATGATGCTTAGACTTATGATTGTAATATAACAATTTAATATATATATATATATATATTTTGGAATGTCTCTCTTTAATGTTATTATGATTTGGTTAATATGTGAAGTAGATTCAATTAATTATTGAACATCTGTATCATTTAACTAGTTATCTAATTAAATAAAATATTGGTAAAATTCATTAAACCAGAAGAATTTAAATGAATTCATTTTATCGATAGCCATGTTAAAATACATTTCATGATTTTCAATTTGAATGCCAAGGAACTAGTTATAGTGATCACATGTTTTATAATTTCAAGGATAAATTGTGTAAATAATTTTAGAATGGAGTAAAAAATTATACCAATTAAATTATCCATATTATTTTCATAATTTTCACAATAATGTAGTAATAGATCACTGATTGAGAAGAAGTTTCATAGAGCACATAAAATTCATGTGGGTATATAGTGTAATGCTGTGCAAAGATAGAAAAACATCTTAGATCCAAAAATGTTGTCAATTTAGATAATGTACATAAGTTTTCTAGATTCAATGATGTATAACATAATGATATTATATATAATTTTTAATGTAATAAATTTTTTGGGTGAAATGATCCATATATTTAATAAATATGTTATTTTCCAAAATTATAAGATAAATTGATGGGTAACGAAAATTTTGCATCATGATACATTGTTACAAATATATTTATAATAACAGATTATTTTAATAAGGATATGAAATTGGAGATTGAATACAATGTAATGATGGTTTATAATGAATATTATAATATTAAAAAGAAGTTCTTTGAGAATCATGTCATATTATAGAATCTAGAATCTTATCATTTTTTTATCCATAACAAGTAAATAGTATAACTAATTTAACTCACAAACATAAATATGATTATTATGTTAAAATACCTATATTATGGGAAATGTAAATTATATAATAATCATATTGGAAATATATTATAACATCAAATTAAAATATACTAAAAAATATTAAAATCAAAATTTTCATAAATCGTTTAACATGGTTGATGATTATTTCAAATTTGATATTTTTAAAAATACATATGGGTGAAAACCATCATGAGAAACCCACCACTACATCTATGGTATATTTTTGAAATTTAAATATATATGTTCCTCGAAAATAAATACATCATAAATAAATATAATGATTAAAATTTAAATATTTAGAAACAAATTTATAAAACTAATAATAGAATATAATCATTATAGATTGATTTTTTTGATTTTTTACCTGGTTCTTGAACATGGAATTGTACAATTTTTTAAAAAAATTCTACTAAAATGTAATTAAAATCCTACATAATATGGGATAAATTAGAGAATCATGAATTTTTTTAAAATCATTTCATTTAAAAGGAAATATAAATTATTTTTTAAATAATTATGTAACTTTTTTTATGTAATAATATTAGATCATGATTTCAAAGAAAAATAAATCAGGTGTTAAAAAATTTAAAAAAAAATACCATAGAAATTGAAGATAGGATGAAACCGATAATTGTAAAAAAAATAGAAATTTTAATAAATAAAATTCCATTGTAATTAGTCTAGGAATCTGATGATAATTCCTCATGTCATAATTGAAAGAATAAGTCACATAAATAAATTATACCGACCAATATTGACAAGAATGATTCCACAGTGATTAGTATCTATTTATATATATAAGAATTGGATAAATAATTGATATCTATATAAAATCTATGATAATTTTATTTGAGTGAATCATACACGAGAAGAGTGGAAGAGTATCTTAAGAAAAAAATAAAAGGATTTAATTTGTAAATTGATTAGATGAGCGGCCATGTGGAAAAACCAATAATGATTAGAAATTTTATAAATAATGTATTATAATTTTATTACCTAATTCAGAGAATTTAATAAGATTAAAATAATATAAAACTACTCATAGTTTAAAAGTGTATGATGTTGTTCCACATGATGAAATTATTTTTCATGAAATGATGTCACCAAAATACTTGGAACATTATTATAGATATTTTTTGTGATATAAATCCTAGAAAAAAATAAAACATAATAGACTATCTAAAAATAACACCAATTTTTAATTTGATTTTCATGAAATTGATCCTTTTATAATAAGGTATGCATTACATTATATATCATTGAATAATAAATCAAAAAATCATGGATGTGGTTAAGGATAATATGATATTATTGATATATATAAATAAAAATAATTTCAACAATAGAAGGGTTAGTTTGATGAGTCAACTAGTATCGAAGATAAATGATAAAAACATATTTAATAAAAAATTAAAAACCTTCATACTCATATTGATAAAAAATGAAGATCCACAATATTCCATGAACATTTGTGTAACATTATTTTTTCAATTTATATATTTGGAATAAATGGTGAATTTGTTCATAGGAGTGACTATCTAATATAGGTAAAGTACCCAAATCTGGAAATAAGGATTAAAAAATTATTCACGGGGATGACTAAAGAATTTTTTTGATAACATAAAACAAAAAAGTGAAAAATCATGATGAAAAATGATTGAGTGTTTGTTCATGGGGAAGAAAAATAGATAACTAAAGAAAATTGTCTTAACTAATTTATTTTTATACAAATATAACATTATATATGGTGTATAAAAATATTATTTGAAATATATATATATATATATATATGACTTCTTTATGAATGAATATATTATGGGTTTCATGGGTAAAGTATCAATTAATCAATTACAAGGAGATAATTATTTTTTCATGATTTTATTCTGAGGATTTATAAATTAAAAATGTTTTCAATCCCACATGAATAATTATTTAATGACTTCGTAATAATGGATGTTTATATTTCATTTTTAGAAGTAACTATAGAATAATTATATCAAATTGTATAAACAATTATCAAATTTTTTAACAAT
Organism: Viscum album; assembly: GCA_963277665.1. NCBI lineage: Eukaryota > Viridiplantae > Streptophyta > Magnoliopsida > Santalales > Viscaceae > Viscum > Viscum album. The sequence goes on along the minus strand of OY728142.1, from coordinate 1,873,809,448 downwards.
ATTTATGATCCTAAAAATTGTTGAACAACCCTAATAGAGGGAAAATAGTAGGTTTCATATCTGTTATCACCATATACTAATTTAATAATGAATAATATTTTGTCTAAATTATACACTCTAGTTTTCATCACCAAAATTTAATCACTAGTAAACTGAATGAAATAATATATGTAATATTTCTCAGAATGCATTTATAGAATCATTATTAATGTAAGATACATTTAATATCAATTAGGGGGTAAAGAATAAAATGAAACATTTAGAGATAGAATAAATTGATATGAGAATAAATAATATATTAATATTTATTCACTAATTATTGTAATTTAAATCAAATTAAATGTGTAAATTTATTGAACTACCATTTTGTTTTTTTTGTTTTTTTCTAAATAAGTTTCATGCTGGATGAAGTTATATATGATTAATGTGAATATGTAATTTAGATAGATTGTTGGAAGATACATGCAGTTCCAAATTGAGCAGATGAGAAGAACTTTTTTTCTTTTGTCTTGGTTCACATATCATTAGGATAAAATAATGGATGAGTAGGGAAGATATAACATTATAAATAAAAGAGTTTGAGAATAATTACTTTAGATGGAACCATAAAAAACTCTCTATGTGGTCTATTCACATGTAATGGATGGAATGATATTGTGTAGAAAATAATGTGTGATGATTATATATGTAGTTAAATAATGAATAATATGATTATTCCATGAGGAATCTACTCAATGGTATATCATATTCTGAATTAGTTAATGTAGTGTTATTATAATGTAGATACATTTCATGGTGTTTGTCTAATGATGAATGTTATATAACAATGTAGACGATAATTTTTCTATGGAATTTTATTCAAAATATTAACTCATTTTGAAAATTTCGTGTCTCATAATTCTATATTCTTGGATGATAATTGAAGATTTAAATATACTTTAAGAATGTTGAATATCATTTAACTATTCGATAAAATATTCATATGCTACAATTTCATTGAAACTATCACTAATATGAATTAATGAATAATTAATAGAGTTCCTAATTATTGTGAGTTGTTTGAAGATGTTATGAGCTGATATACTATTTTGAAAAAGTTCTGTTGTTTGAATTATATATCTCATAACCAATTTGAGGAATTCTATATTTCAAATATGAATCCTAATCTTTTCTATGACCCAGCGATCTTGTACGATTGTAATGACATTTCATATGAAATCATGTAGTGTATATGACATTCAGTGATACATTAAAAAATTATATATAAAGAGTTTCTTAATTCATTGATTCAATTTCTACAAACACATTTTATGTAGATAAACTATAAAATAGTTTTATGAAGTATCACCCTGGAATAGATACTGATGATTAAAACCATAAGAAATTTTCTGTGAAGTAGAATTATATCAGTTAAATATGGATGATTCATATAAATTATTATGTCTACTATACAGCTTCATAAGATCAAATCTATAATGAATAAATTTTTAATTTGATACATTTTAAGGGAAATATGGACCACTTATGAGTAATAATTGGACACCCTATGTGTAATTTATATAGAAACATGACCCTTATAAGCCTGGAACTGGTGCCTTACTACTATTACATTAGCATGACTTCCTGAAATCAAATACCAAGGACAAATAATTTGATGTTTTAGAAAACCTGATAACATACATGACAACCAAGTGGCATTGTTAAAAATAAAATTAAATGACATACACAATTAAATTCATTAAACTACATCCATTAAAGCTCATTAAATTTTTTCGACTTCAAATCCTATGAAAATATAACAAAGTTAGTGCAAGAAAAAATTCATAGTAATGGTAAAGTATACTAGAATGAAAAATTAATCAATGAGTATACTCAATATGGAAAGTTAATAACATAATATAATTACAATTTCATCAATAAGCTTAGAATGATGGTTATAAATTGAATTTAAATGTATATAATAGAACACACATTCCATGTATTCAATAAACTGATAATGAATGTTAATAAATAGATAATTTCAATAAAATAATCTAATGGATAATTTTTACCTGCAAGACTAGCCAGAATCTATGATTCATGAATATTTCTTAAATAAAAGAAAAAGGTACAAAGGAGATGGGCATCGACAAACAAAGGATCTTTCCCTCATCCATCAAACACAACATTACAGATTGTAATAATACATACCATTTCCATTATCAGAGTCATCAGTAGTTTCCCATTTAGGGTGGGACTTAAAATGATTGAGGATCATAAGAATATATTAATAGAACATGATTGAAGTCTTGGAAGATAGTGTAGACACAATACGAGGTGTGTTAGAATAGTCCTTCCTTGGCTATCTCTTTTAGGGAGCTGGAGTGAAGACTACATAATATTTAACCTTACCGTTCCCAAAAATTACTGCATCATTGAAGTTATATGACCACCAAAACGTTCCATTGTCTCTTATTACTCAAATATGTCACCCCACATCCTAGAAATATTATTAGAGATCAAAAGATTATGAATTTCTCGTTGTCAATCAAAATTTATAGGAGACCCTAATTCATGATCCAACTTAGTAGTCTCATAGCTTATCAAGCATGCATGAGGGTATTGTTCATATATACATTTGAAGGTTCAGTGCAATCATAGGATCCAGCAATAAAGAGGCTAACAGTATGTCCAATCTCAACTAACCTAGAATGAGTAACATAACGATCATCTATAGATGTAATCTCTTAGGGAAAATCAGTTCGATCATTAGATTGATCACTAATCAGAGACATATCCACTGTTAGTATTTTTCCATTGTAATTATGCACATGGGAAATATATTTACCAGAAGACACCATATCAACCTGAGTGGAAATTGATTTTTTGAGAGAATCTATATCACGATTTTACAAATCCACATTCTTCCCCTCATGTTTCCTTCTACAAAGTGTAGTCAATTAACCCTTAAAACTGCATCTCTCACAAGGGATCTTCCTCCTAAAAAACATTAATGAATGCTCAACAACCATGCATTATGTTAAAAAAGAGTCTTCTTTTAATTCTATACATCAAAATTAATTTTATTAGTGGGAGTGGGAAGAGATACCTTATCAATCAATGTGGACCTCAAATCATCCTCCATTATAAATATGGAAAAATATCCAAACTGAACTAATTCAGTTTCGTTTTCATGGAGAATAGGGGACCCAATTTCCATTAAAATGTAATAAATAATATCTGGATGGAAAAGGACCCAATTAAGCCAATGAAATAAGACCTAGACCTATGGAAAGTAATTCCTTTCACGATAGGCATTGAAATCAAGGGACCATTCACGAAGATGAATCCATCCAGGTTTCAATGATAGGGAACCGATGATCCCGACATGTATTTTGAAATCATTTGATAGTAAAATAAAATGGGTGAATCCACAACAAAAAGAAACACACTGCAAATTAGAGGAACCCCAATAAAATGAGACCTGTCTGATGAGATCATCAAACTTACAAGACGTCTCATCCTTTGCTAAAACAAGACATGAAATTAAAGAATTCATTCCAATTTAAATCCTCTCATAAAATATATCAGGACTGAAATTAAAATGAGCCGCTAACCCCTTATGAAGAATCCTAATTGAGAATGCGTTGATGAATGAAGAAAATGAAGGCGTGGATACAGGACAGCCTGCTTGGACACTGAGATCCTTTACACTACAATCCTGTACCATTTAAGAATATTTCAAATTCACCGAATTTGGGACATAAAGCATGGATAAATATTCAGCAACACCATCTTCAACATAGACTACTAATGAGACCCAATCAATGCCAGATCCTTCCCACCTCTAGCCACCCGATTAACACTGTTGGCCCTGTTTTCCACCCCAGTTTTGAAATCATAATTTCCATATTCATGATTCACAACTGGTGGTTTAAAAAATCACAGAACGTTGAACCTATTTGCACGATTTAAGGCAACAGAATCTGAGAAACACTGATTTGGAGTCTTCATGAAAATCGATTGAGGGAGACACTCTTGAAGAAGACCGATGATCTGGGAATCCTTCATCCTAGAGAGCTATGGTCCAAGCATCGCACCTCGGATTTGGAATTGAGGCTTTCACCACGACATCACCAGGACATATCACACCTACATTCCAAGCAGATCCCGATTCTCCTTCCATGATCATCGAGTGAAAATATTGAGGAAAAGGAATAATAAACCCTAGAGGAATAATACATAATTATTTCTCAAATATGGTAATGCTTATTTACATAAAATCATGTTTCCCTGGATCATGTTACCTTTATCATAAAGGCATATCAGCTAAACGGTTTAAAACATACTGTGTGAAAACCCATTACCATAGAATAACCTACTAAATTTGTCTCATGAGACTACCAATGAATCAAGGGGATTACATTAACTATTACCCAACCCGTATAGAAAATGTTGAAAACATTCATCACATATTAAATAATATATTTAATTAATTAATAATGTCCCTTATCAAATATACATATTGTGTAAACATTATTTGTTTTTCAATATTTCACTACAAAATCAAATAAATATCAAATTAAACACCTTATGTAAAAATGGTATACTGTTTAGTTAATAAATATATCTATGAATTTTTTTGAATCATTAAGGGAAATTAGATGTGTAATGATCGTAATAAAGTGATTATTTCATGAATACTACAATAATGAATCGGGAAGTGAAACTCAATATTATCCATGGAAAATCAATAGAAAACAATCCAAATGAATAATAAGGATGGTATTTACACAATATATCCCATGTCGAGTAATTGTTTCATCAAATAAAAATTGAAATAATATTAAAAGTTCTTTTAAAAACATTATTTTTGAAGAATTTTTTTTATTTTGAAATGTGTTTTTATATCCATATAATCTAAAATTTAATTTATATTATAAATTTTATTTAAAAATAACTTTTTAAACATGAAATGAATTTTTGAAATAAATGAGGGTTGTAAATTCTATACATTTCATACAAGGAAAAAAGGATATTTCTTTTTTCATGCAAATAATGATTTTAAGGTTACTTATTTAGAATGAGACATGAATATTCGATTAGAAGAATTTTTAAAAGAAATAAAAATAAATATTATTTTAATAAATAATATTATACAGTTTTAGTTTTTTTATAATTTTTAGAATAAATGGTCTTTAGAAGAAAACATGATCTCTTGATAAAGTGATAAATTATTTTGGATATTCATGAAAATATTTTCTAATACAAATTGAGTAAAAAATAGTAAAAAAATTTACAATTACATTAAAATATCATGAATAATAATAATATATAAAAAATTAATTATTTATTACAAAATGAACCAATAATTTCCTCTAATGGGAATTCTTGTGTAAAACACCTTAAAAAATGAGATTGTGATGTAGACCCTTTAAAATACAATAAAATTGATGTGAATATATATATATATATATATATATATATATATTATGTGTATAAAAAGTAAACACATAGAAAAATAGTTGAATTAAAAATAAATATTTTAATAAGTTATAATACCCAAAAGAATATAATGTTAAAATCAATTAAGAAGCTATATAACCCAATGAAAATTAAACGAGTTATGAAATTTTCTACCACTTGTTATATTTTAATAGAAATCCCCCTAGAAAATAATAAAACATGAAACTCAATAAAAAATTAAGATGAAATAAATCTTGATATAATATATCAAAATAATCATTTGTACAATACATAATACATTTTCTTGGTGAATAAAACATTTAGCTCACATATTTAAAAAGTAAGTTGAAAATTCTATACCATGAGACCGACATGTCACATATGTCATCATCTTAAATATAATATACATATTTAATTGTATATTTCCATTATATACCTTTTTCAAATATATTAATATTTTCTTTCACTTATTACATTTTATATAAAATTACATAAATAATTATGTTCATGTCAGGTGTTTTGAAAAACATTTGTTCATGTGTAAAAAATAAATTTTGTAGGTCAACTAAGGTTAAATGGGTAACTATTTGAACATATAAATGAAAATATTCCGGAAATAATTATGACATTTTTATATAAATAAATCATTTAATAACAATAATGAATTATTATTAAAAAATGAACAAATATTATAATCACAGATATCGAAGGTTATACGTATGCATATGTATTGTTCCAATTTTTCTCTGATCATTATCGAAATAAGGTCAGTTAAATTTATCATTAAACAATTATAATTACATCATGTATACCTTTTCATTTAACAATATATTTGTATATATAGAATTAATAATATGTAAAAGGAATCACATCACTTTGAGGAGACGATAGTTAACACTTCCACGAACAACGTTATCAGTTTTTCAATGTGTGAAAAGGTAAAAAAATAAAATGAAATTTATATATTATGAAATATTATAATGTCATGAATATAATATATATATCTTATATATCATATATTATTAATTAAACACATCAGTAATAAATTCCATGTAATGTCTGAATGTATCACATAACTTCGAGGAGGCTACAATCCACACATCTAAAACCATTTTTATCATTCTACATAAAATGGAAAGATTTATGGTTTATGTTATATAACCATTAAATAAGTATTAACAACCCATAAATATCAGATATATCACATATAAAAAATTTACATCTTAATTACCAATCATGAGAGGTGGTAAAGGTTGAATGAACAACATCATTTCGTGAGGATATAGCTCGCCATACAAACAACATGTGAGTTTGTTCCCCATTTTATGGATGTGTGTATGGGTTGGTTAATCCCATAACATATAAAATTATGGTATATTCATTAAAATTGATATATTATGTAGTATTTTAACAAGTATAATTTAATATGTGGAGAAGTAAATAAAACTAACTTGATTGTCAAATAATGTTAGCTCTTATTTTGCTAAGTTATTTTGGATAATACAAGAAGCCATCATCGGAATTATATATACACAAATAACCTTTTATAGGATGAGGGTATGGGTTTTGGGATAATATTTTCATATGTATTGGAAAAAATGATTCGTATGTACGAATAAGACAGATGGGTGAGTGCCTTTTTATAGTGGAGGAGGAGTGGATTTTTGTAAATTTTTTAAAAGGGATTTACACCCATTTTTTCTTATTGTCAACTATATCAAATAATGAATACAATTTTATAATAGTGAGTAGATCAGCTAAAAGGTACATCCAATAGATTTTTGGATATTTTTCTATGTCAAATTTCTCTTATGTTTAAGGATTATTCCCTTGTAAATAATTATTTTCTCCTAATCATTATAATTTATTTTCATTAAATTCACCTATATATTTGGTTAAAAAATAATTTAAAAATATATGGAACTATAATTTATTCTAACTCCTGATATGGATTCTTTTTTTAAATTTAAAATCAATATTGTGTTAGAATTTAATTTGTAAATAATCTCGTAATTGTGATGAAGAATATGGGTTTTAATGTAAACATGTTTTAAATGTTGATATGATTTTATAGCCAATATTAATATTTAATTTATTTAAATATAATAAATTATATAAATAGATATATTATTTACCTAATTATTCCATGAAAACAAATATAAAATATAATATCGCTATATAAAAAAATATAAAAAAATTAGTTAGGAAATAAAATTCATTATTTTTAGCGATTTATCAAAAAATTAATCTTTATATAAAAATAAAAAAAATCACTAACATAATACAGATGATTATGAATTAAAATTTAAGTTTATTTTTCTATATAATATTTCTAAAATCTCCAAAATTTAGTTTTAAAATATGTTTTCCAGTGAAAGGAGGGAAATTGTTTTTTAGAAATTAAACAATTTTTATTCATAGAACTAGTTTCATTATTATCTTATCCCTATTTAATATATTTTATTGAAATAATAAATATTTGTCTAAATAAATAACCTATATAAATCTTTAATATTATTCACTAATAGTAATTAATTTGATTTATTAATAAAAAACTCCATTGGCTGTATAAAAACAGTTCTTCCAAACAATATCCCATATATATTCAATTGGATTTGAAATTAATTTAAATATTGTTTTATACCATTGTCTTGAAAATATATATCAATAATTATGTTATTCCAATTCTTAATAACACTTTTAATGACTTGGTTATATCTTATTTATTTATTTATTAATATTGTAATAGTATATTTCTTTCTTGTAAAACATATCCGTGCATGTAAAATAAGGTATCAAAAAAACTTGTTGTCACATGCGATGAAATATAACTATATATTTCATTCATATAAATATATTGATTATATTAAAAATATTAAATTTATTATTATTTTTAGAGGTGTTTTATTATATTCTGAGCTTGGTGTAACATTTCATTGACACTGACAAATATAATGTTCTTACATTATAATTTCGTGGTGTTTCATTCTCCTCAACATAAATTAATTGAATCCCAAAAATTTAAACTCAATCCAAGAAATGTACTTTTTTAAATATGAAAGTTCATTTTTCAAAATCCCACACCATGATCATATTTAATAAATTATTCTTTTATTAAGAGAGTATGTGAGTTGAAAATATCACATTGAATGACATATATCTAAATTTTGACATAGGTACCTAGTAAAAATAAGGAGATTGATGAAAATATAAATATTTATATTGATTTATTAATGTAGTCACCCAAAAACTAGCGAATGATTAATGTAAAGTTAAATTATTCAATTCCGTAAATATTTTATTATTTAAAATTACACCAGTTAAACAAAATATATTATATTATGACAAATTTTTTGTATAAGGATATTTTTCCTAATGTTTGAAAATTAAATTATATTCCAATAATATATGTAATATACATACATGATATATTTAAATTTCATAAGACATGTTTCATATTTTTGTTGTGCTTTGATGAATTTATAATTCATCCATTACACCATGAAATGGGTATCCTAGAGTGAACCCCTTTTTTGAAAATAAAAATTTTCTTTTTGTGAATCATAATACCCAAAAAAACTAGACATTATATTTATATCTAGTGATTTTAAAATCCCAATATGGTTATGAAATTAATCTTTAATCCTTAAAATTGATACTAATTGTTCATCATTAACATTTCATCATTATATTTTAGAACTAAAATTTATTAGGAATAAACCAGAACATTGTACTGGAAAATTGTCAGAATGAAACCCTTATCACCCTTCAGTAATGGGTTCAAGCCCCACCACCTTTATAGATATGATGAGGTTTCACAAAACATGTGTGTGTTCATTTCTCTAAACATTATTAATTTACTTTTAAAAATAAATATAATGTACATCCTTGAAATTTAATAATTAAATATTCTTTTATCATTGGTTTTGAATAAACCCATAATACATAAATACTACATCCATCTATTTTTACATTTTACTTTACTGTTCTAGAAAATTTCCTTGGGAAAAATGAACTATCCTGGGTAATGACCTAATTTCATGAATTTATGGAAACAAACTATAAATGGATCCCAAGTATTTGTTTTATTTCTTAAAAATACACTTTTTGTATCTCCTTGGAAATTATTTTCTTTATTTCCATTTTTCCCACACCTAAATAATTTTCATGTTATATTAAGACACATTCATGGGATAATATATCGCCATTTCTTATATTATATAAATCGTTACCTTTTCCATAATGTCCCCCACCACTCGATATCATAGATTACTCTATCTTTCTCTTCATGTGTGAGTCTGGGAGTGGGATAAGGAATATATTTCTAATCATTTTTTAGGGAAAATAATTTTCCATTCACAAAATTAAATTCACTCTTATCATGATCTCAATTTTTAGCTCCTATTAAACAAATTTTACTCCATTTCAATGTTATCATTACTCTTTTGGGTTCCATCCATTGATTATAACTATAAATTATAGGGTGAGTTATAATTATCATAGTGTGAAAAAAGTGAAATTATTTTTTGTAAATAAAAATAATGACAAATTATTTTAAATCCAAATCACCTTCAGTTTGACATAGGTTATATATTTTCATTATATATTCAAATAAATCCTAATGGTTTTTAATGAAAACATGAATTATCCTTATCATATCTCTTGGAATTTTAAAACCAACTGCATAATATAGCCTATTTTCTATTTACCAAGTTACACTCAGGTTTGCACTGAAACACATTTCCAGGATTTTACCCAAATGTACATCTATTCAAGAACTATGTCCAATTTTAGTATCCAGATAATGATATATTTCTTAGAAAAAAAATAATTTTTATCTATCCAATATATTACCAGATTATTTAATACATATCCTCAAAAAATAACATTGTGTTTTTTTCTAATAAATTATTCCATAACTCTAGTTCACAAAGATTCTATGAATTATCAAATGATACCAACTGTAGTTACATGACCCTTATATGATCATAGTATGTGCCTTACTACAAATACAATGGAATTATTTCATCAAATTGAATCTTTAAGGACTGAATGATAATCCATATTGGAAATCAATATAATATAAATGATACATATATAAAATTTGTAAATAGAAAATAAGAGTGATACATAATAAAATGAAATAAAATTAATCCTTGAAATCTAATTAATTTATTTACTCTTTATATCGTGGAAAAATTTAAAAAATATGTGTGATATCAAAATCATAGTCTGCGTAAATTATAGTAGATAAAATAATGAATCAATGAGAATATTCATTATGGAAAGGTAGTCACGGAAAAAACATTCCATATTATCAAAAAACATAAAATGATGTGAAAAAATTATGTAATAGTATATACTTAATTTCTCATTTAATGTTTTAAATAAAATGAGATTGATTGTGAATCTATAGAATATTATGATGTAATAATATCATCAATAATAATAATAAATAAATTCTTATTAATGTAAATTCTTAATTTCTGGATGAAAATTTTCCCATAAACATGAAAAAATAACTATAAAGAGAAATCCTCTAGGTGGTTTAAAACATACAAGGTAAAAGCCCATTACCATAGGCAAGAAAAATTATTTTTTTCTCATGAGACTATGAATCAATAAATGGGATTGTATTAACTGGTCCCCACCACTTATAGTATTTATAAAAATAATTTCTCTTATATTGAATAATATATTTAATTAATAAAACATTTTCCTTATCAATTATCCATATTGAGTAGATAATATAGATTAATAAATAATTTCCTATATAATCAATCAACTATCAATGTAATTACCATATATAGAAATTCAATATGGTTTAAGAAATGATCATATCTTAAATTTATGATATTGATAATTACTGGGAATTAAATTTCAAATTTTCTATCAAATGTGAATGTTTTAATGTGTCATTAAAAAGGAATAATTGAATTTAATGTTAATAAAAGCATTTGAAAAAGTAAAAAAACCATCCTGAAGATGAATAAGAATAGGATTAGAAAAATATATCCCAAGCTTAATAAAAATAATTGATTTCTATTATTATTTTTAAAAAATAATATATAATGATGATTTTATAATATTCTTATCGATAATATCAATTTCATATTGTAAATATAATTGAAATAAATTTCATATAAAATAAATTTTAACAAACAATTTCTTGAAAAATCTAAATTATAATCATGAAAATAAAATTTTAATGAAATGATGGTTTGTGATTTTATAAATTCCATACATTGTAGAAAGTGAATTAATTATTCAAGGTAAAAATTATTTAAAAGTTCCTTGCTTGGAAATACACATGTAGATTCCTTTAAAAAACTTGTACAAGAAATAGAATTAAAATTTAATTAATAAACCATTTTGGAATAGTTACGAACGTTTGGAAACCTTTTTATAAAATACTTACTTTAAAAGAAAACATGTTCTCTGAATAATGAGAGAAATGATGTGGGGTTTTAATGGAACTAATTTGTTAAAAATATTCTATACCAAAATGTCCAAAAAATGGTATTATTACAAGAATATGGTCATGAATTTCTATTGGATATTAAAATAAAAGTATTTATTAAATAAATATGTTATTTTTTAATATAATGTATCATTTATTGTAAACAATTCCGATCAAAATGATATTGTGATCTAAACCCTTGAAAACACCATATCATTGATGTGAAAATCAATCAATGAATCTGGGTGAAATATAATTCCTCATGATAATTTGAAAATACAAAAAATATGATTTCAAAAAATTTATTATACACATCATTATATAATATTAATGATAATGAGGATGTAATATAACCTAATGAAAAGAAATATGGTTAGGAAATTTTGTACCACATTGTAATTTTTGATTCATATCCCCATATAATAAATAATTCAAAATGAAACTACAAATACCAATATTATAAAATTATTCATGATATATTATATAAAAATTTGTATCAGATACCCCTCACAAGAACAATTAAATATTTAATAATACATTTATCCCACAAATGTAAATACTGTTATGAAAATATTTTATCATTATTCAGTCATGTAACATGTTACATCATCATCCTGAATAATAAAATTATGTCTATAATTTAATATATTAATATTTAATTTAAATTTTTTTTAAAAAAATTTGTTATATATTATAATGTTTTAAAAACTACGTAATCAATTATGTTTATGTCGTGTGTTTTAACAAACATCGATTCGTGTTTAAAAATCATATTTGGAAGGTCGAATTTTGTCAAATGGTTTATTATATAAGATTCACTAGAATAATAATAAATTCATATATATAATATTTATACATAATTTATTATTTCATAATCAACTATAAAAAAAATTAATGAAAAATGAAACAACATTACAATCATGGAGATGGTATATTATGAATACGCATATGAAAAGATCCAATTTTTCAATAATAATTATGGAAATTTGGTATGTGAAAATTATCATAACATAATTATCATTATGTCATATATACTATTTCATTTAATGATGTATACTTATTTATATACAGTTTTTTTGATGTAAAAAGAATCAAATCGCATTGAAGAGGATGTATTCCACACTTCCACGAATGATGTTATCACATTTTTAGTATGTGAAATAGTAATAATTAAAATGAAATGTTATTTTTATAGAAAGGTATTTATGTCATGATTATCTTTTATGTATCCTATTTTACATTTTATTAGTGAGAAACATCTTTAATACATTCTATATAACATGTAAATCTATCATATCGCTTTTAGGAGGTAGTATTTGATACATCAACAAATAATGTTATCATAATTACAAATAATGGAAAAAATTATAGTAGTTATTTTATAAAAATGAAATAATGATTAATGAAACATAAAATTAAAAATATTAAAAATAAACAATATATCCATCATAATTCCCAACAATGGTATATGGTAAAGGAAGAACGAATGATATCATTGCGGGCTGTGGTAGTTTTTTATAAAAAAAACAATAAATTTGTTACCCATTTGATTGAAGTGTGTATAAGAGTAAGTATAACCCTACACATAGAAAAATATTAGACTATTTATTATTCTGATGGAATTTTATAATCATTTATTCTTGATAATTTATGGATTTTAGAAATAAATAAAACAAAAAATATCATTGAAAAATGTTATCTTTTTTAGGGAAAACTCCTTTTGGTTTATACCAATGGCCTTCCTTTTATTTATTTGTACACAATTAAAGGACTATAATACTAAGGGAGTGATTTTTGGAGATTATTTGTTAATGGTTTTGTATAGTAAAAGGTATTTTGAGGTTTTAATGAGTTGGAGGGCTGGGTTCTTTTTTGCAAAGGAGGTAGAGTGGTATTCTTATAATTTTCTGAAAAGGGAATCCCTTCAATATTTTTCTAGGTACATTTGCTCCAAAAATGAAGATAATTTGAAAAAATGGTGAATATAGTCTATATATGGACATAAATAATATGTTTTAAGTGTTTATATGATAATTTTTTCTATAAGATTATGGTTAAGCCTCTTGGAATGTTAATTTACTACTTTTTCATTGTTATTAGTTATAATTTTGTTCACTCATATTTCATGTTAAAATACTTAGAAGAACATATTATAAGATTTATACTATTATGATCCCAAATATGGACTAGATTTTTCATATTTACAATTACATAATATGAATAAAATAATTTAAAATACATCTTGTAGACGGGACATCTGGGGTGTTTTAATGTAAAAATGTTCATTTGATTGAAAAGTTTTTATATCAAATTTGAATGCGAAATTGATTAAGAATATCTAAATTTTAAAATTTGATGTATAAATGACCTAGTTAAACATTAAATCCAATAAAAACATTATACTTATAAATAAATTAAATGAAAAAGATGTTTTGAATTTTAATTCCATATATTTCACTATTTATAAAAAATGAGACTTCATTGAGAAATATAAAATATTAACCAGAACATAATTTTAATATTTATCATGAAATAATGAATTTTATTTTTACATATAAATTGTTTAAAATTTCAAAATGAAAATTTTGAAATTTTTACAGCATTAAATGGTGGATAAATTTTCTTTTTAGAAAATTAATATTTTTAATCGTAATAAGAGATTTATTTTTATATCATTCCTATTTAATAAAATGGATGAATATTAATATAAATTAATCAATAAAAAAATATATAAATTATTAATATTATTCACTAATATTAATTAAATTAATTTCATAACAAAAAAATCCTTTAGATGTAGAAGAATAGTTGTTAATAAAAATATTGCCTAAAATTTAAATTAGTTTTGATACAAAATTTCTATTTATTTTTTAGCCAATGAATTACAAAATATATTTCCATAAGTTATGAAATCCTTTTTTTAAACTCTATTTAAATTAATAGGTTCTATCTTATTATATTAAATAATATATTGTTGTTCAATTAAACTCAGTCATTCATGTAACACAATTTATCAAGGAAAATTATTATGATGTGCCATTCAATCTAACATAGTATTTATTGTATTACAACCTATTGAGTAGATTAAAAAATTAATATATTTTAGAGAGTCTCAGGGGTGTACTATCTTATAGTCTAATTTTTGTGCATATTACAAACTATCAAATAGAATGTTGTGACATTATAATTTCTTCATGTTTATGGTTTTTTAGTGAAATATAAATAATTATAGAATAATTTATTTTTATTATGTTTAAAATTTTATTATTTATTTACTAAAAATTAGTTTAAAATAATCATCTAAATTATTCAAGTACACTTTTATTCATGTTGGGAACAAAGGAATAAAACTTCATAATGTATATCAAGATGTAATACTATGTAATGTGAAAAATCATGCCACAAATAGAATGAGTATTTCCATGTCGTGTGTATTCATGTGTGAGAGAATAAAAGTTAAAATATTTAATATTAAATAATTATATTTCTATATTAAATAATAAAGAAATTTCAATATTTAAAAATAACACAAGGAATGAATAATATGAATTGTAAATAAGATTCAGTCATTGTCCTTGAATGAGATTTAATATAACTTTATTCCAAGATAAAAGGGAGATTCCATTTTATGTAGAAATAATATGTTTATAATATTCAAAATGTTATTCTGTTGATTCAAATATAGGGGTAGAACATTGATATGAAAATCTCTCTTGATGCGACTACTTGAAGAGTAAAGTGTGGTTCATAAGAATTTCAAGATTATAAAAGACTACACAAATAATATTACATAAAAACTAATTTAGAGAAGAAAATGCTTAATGTCCCACCACAAGAGATCAACATTGAGTGGTCAAGAAAAGGTGGGAGATCATTCCTTTTCCAAATAATCATATCTATCCAGGTTGACTGAAACATTCAACATACACTATTAGTATACATTATAGGTTTGGATATAAAATGATGACGCTCTATAATGATATTGTTTTAGGATATCCCATTTATTTATATGATGAATGAAGATGGTGTTATTTATTTTACATTATGATTATAATTAGATGAAAATATCCAATAGGGTATCAATCCAAATTTTCTATTCATTAATCAAGGACATTAAATAATTTTATATTATATGTATTGAAAAGTAATATAGTTTTTTCTTTATACATTGTTAGTGTAAGGATTCATTTTTTTTAAATACCATTTCCATATCTTCCTCTAATGGACTAAAGGCCTTCTTTTTTTATTGAATTTGGATAACCCCCCTTTAAAGGGAAGAGGATGAACCCTTACCAGACCCATTGGCTTAGTGATTACATAACCTGTAGGTCTTATGAAAATATTCAAAATTTAACTACATGGAACTGATCCTCCCCAGATAATTTTTTGTGATGTCATCTCTCCACCATCGCATGGATTGTTCAGCTATACTTACCATTCTTGCATTGGATGGTCCCAATGGAAATGTCATACCCTCTCATTCTGAAAAATATGCTTAGATTTGGCTCTGGTGAATGCGCTGGCACTGAATCCTTATATTAATTCTTCTCCTTGTAATGTATGTATATTCATTAATCAGAATTTCAGGAAGCCCAATTGCATTGATGTGTTCGGAAATCCATACTAGCTTGAAGACATTTAGTGACCTAATGAACATGAAGGGCATGAGGCCCAAAACAGGTGTCCCAAATGCCCAAAGAGATGAATAGTTCTAGATTCTATAATACCTAATAGTTCCTACTATAGTACTACTACAGTCCTGCTACAGTACTGCAATAGTATCCTGGAAATTATTTCTCTGCCTGGTTTTGATCTTGAGTCTCTTGGATGCACTTTGTGAGACCTCACTAACTGGTCTAAGGATCCTTTTCCCATTTCCATAGATTTATATTATAATATTGGGGAATATGTGTGTGAGTGGTATCATAACCCATGTGCATCGTAGATGTATTAGTTTTTATTAGAGGGTAACCACAATGAAAAACATATTGTCCTTTGAATATTTACTAAATTAAATTATGTACATGCATGAAGTATTATGGTGAATATTGAGTGAGAGAGATCCATTCGTAGATAAGTTTGAAGGAAAAATAAGGATTCAATTTTTACTGAAAATAAGTTATCATACAATGATTCAATACCAATTAGAGTAGGTCATGAATCTAATTTATCATATTTATGACATTAACTAATTAAATTCCCATTACCAATCATGTATTATTCATAATTTGAAGTGGTTGGTATAAATTCCATGGTATGAAATGTAAACATTGAGAGGTTATTTTGATTACCTAATTCAAAAATAAGAATTGAATCTAATGGGTAAAAATTTTATGTAACATTTCAGAAATTTATGAATAATTACATCTGTATATGTACATGTTCATATGAATATATGTTTTTAAATATGTATGTATGTAAGTATATATCTGTTTTTATATAATAATAATTAAAAAAATTAAACACATAACATTTAGAATTTTGAGAAAACAATTTACATGTAATAATAAATAATATAACCCATTTTATGATACATAAAAAAGTCATCAAATACCCATATCTATCCCCATAAAATACAATTATTCCCACTATATTGATAGTCACTAGGATGTAAATTCTCACTCCTAAAATAAGAATAATTAATTGTATAGTTTCTTAATGGGACATGTTTAATGTATGAGAACAATATACCCCATAGTTTTTCACCACTCAACCCAAATAATTCAATAATAAAAGAATATTAATGTCATGGTATTTCCGTATATTTTTTTTGATTATTTGGTATTATTTTAAGGTCAAAAAATTGGACAGAACGTGACTCTGAGTCCCGGAGTTCCTAGAATGATCCATAGAAAATTTTTCATGTTTAAAATAGAACTTGTGAGTTTTTTTCATAAATAGTGGAATAACACTTAAACAAGTTCCCAGATCAAAAATATGAAGGAACCATTGTGTTTAGGATTGCGGTTTTACCCAAGTCGCGACTTATGTTTAGTCGGCGTAGGAATCCGATGAGAAAACCCGAAAATGAAATAACTGAAAATAAAGTAACTAAATAAAGTTATTTTATTTTTTAAACTCTTATAAGTCATGAATAGTGACTCAGATTAAAAATATGAGACCATCAATGAACTAGTGAGGGTATGCATTCCTTAGGAAGACCCTATCATTGGCCATCACTGTCCAATATTATAAGTTAGTTTTTGGCCATAAATAAAATAATTAAGTTACAATAATGTTATGGATAAAATCCATAACATCTAAATAGTAATTCAGATTGAAAACCTGAGAGTACCATCGAGTTCGTTGGGGTGTGTTCCCCTTAGTAGGAGCCTATCCTCGACAGGCACGTGTTGAGGGTGAATGTCAATAATTTATTGATTTTTTTAACGGTACATTTAGTAAATGAGCAGGTGACATTTTCTATCTTTTGAACCGGTGCTCAGATTAAAAATTTGAGTGCACCGTTGAATTCGCAGTGCGGAGATTCACATAAGGGAGACTCCACATCGACCACAATAGGTCGGGTAAAAAATAAAACTTTGAAAACATTTTAATGATTAATAAAATAACATGTTATGTTGTTTTATTTATTTTTCTACTATCCAATGGATGAGTGGTGGTGGTGGGACCGATGACATGTCAATCCATTAATGACTTGAATCTTCCTAGTTTGTAACCACAAAATTGGAAATTTTTGAGGTTCCATAATTAAATAAACTTCATTAATTCATCATGTGAGACGCAATGTTTCACCTTTCTTATTTATATGGAGCTTGGGGAGGGGTGTTATGATGGATTCACCAAGTGGCGATGCTCTAGAAAAGTACCGTGATGCTGACCACATGGAGGATGAGGCCAGATTCAGCGAGTGGTGATGAGAACCACCGAATCGCGAACCGACAACAACAATGATGGATATTTCGTTTACTATTGATAGAGAATGTCTTATCCAGGTAAGGGGTTTGTTTTTATGTTCGTCTATGATGAATTATTTTCTCCCATATTATTTCATATTAATGCGGATGGCATGGGCCAAACAAACAAGGCCCCGAGCCTCTGCTACTTCACTCATGTTGTGGATTGCAGGGAAATTTCCCTCAAGTTGACGAGTACACGAATTAGAAGGTCACGTTTTGACAACGACACCTCAGGAGATCCATTGGCACAGAAAAACTATAAACGGACCACTGGAGCACGTCTGTTGGACCACTGAAGAAACCGATGGCGCGCCATGCCAGCGGCAGTTGGTGGTTGTCGGAGGAGACTCACGGCAACCGACTGTGGGTGGTAGAAGGCGTCTGGACCGAGCCGGTCATGCAGTACAAATGGGAGGCACCCGCAGGCGATTCCCTCATCAACAGCCATGGCCAGAGGGCTGTGGGAGAAATAGGATGGTGTAGAGTAGCTGCAACCAGAGGGCTATAGTAGGAAGGGAAGGTGTGGCCCCGTGCCACAACGCGTTGGAAGAAGTCGTTCAGTCAAATGGCTGACTGTTGAATTGTTGTAGGGAAGCACCCCTCTGGCTATCTAAAATGAATCTATAACCATGGTTCCATCATGAGGCAATGGTCCACCTTTGGGTGGGCAAACCCATAGTGGGCTTGACCCGTGACTCAGCTGGCCAGCACGGGAAGGCCGAGCCCCACCCGACGGGTCATTCTAACTGTGGCCCGGGCCTGCGAACAAGCCGGGCCGACCCCGATGGGCTAGACCCAGTGAACCGGGCTGACCCCCTGTGGTCTACTCCCAAAAGGGGTCAGGTAGACTCTGAGACCCGTTGCGTCGGGCCGGTCTAACCGAGTTGGACCAGGCCCAGACCCAACCAGTACCGAAATAATTATACACCTATAATTGATGAATTGAGAGTTTTTTATACACACTGTTAATGGAATTGGAAACCCTTTTGGGAAGCCATCACTTGGCATATTCAATTGGGGCCGACCGAGCCAGGCCAGACCTAGTTGCGATCTCCCCCATTTCAATGAAAGGGTTGTAACTAATAGACCATGTATCTGATCGATGCCCCATTTTTGGAATAAGGATCAATGTTCCATAGTGGACCTTTGAAGACACTCTAAGGGATTTTTGATGGAGTTTTACATGTGACCTCAGTTGGGTCAGAATTGAATCCAAACAGGCCCTTTTACAAAATTGTCTATATCTCGTAAACCAGAATTCTGATGAATACGTAGTCTATCATGTTGGGACCCCTATTACATGGTGGTCCCATGTGTATAATTTTTGTGGTACTTCATATTTGTTTAAATATAACTGATGGCTTGAGGAGGTGTTCTTCCAGAATCAAGTGTGCTATGAGTTGGAATCCATTTGTTGGTTGTGATGTGAAGAATGAATAATGATCCTATGTGGGTCAGTTCTAATCGATCCTCTATGGGTAAGTGCTCAGATATCATGTGTGGGTCAGAACATAAAGATTGTGTGGGTCAGATCCGGTGTGGTTCAACACTCCATGATCCTCTGTGGGTTAGTGTGTACGGTCATGTGTGGATCAGCAACAAGGCCTCTTGATAAAATAAGATAATATTGATTTATGAGTAATCATTTGTACTTTGGTATTTACTTTATATACCTGGTGTGAGATGAGTCTTTACCTTTGTGGTGTTAGATTTGTGGTACTCTAACCTTCATGGTGTTACCTTCATGGTGTTACCTTTATGGATCTTTTACATTTATGGTGTTACCTTCGCAATGTTATGTTTGTGGTACTTTTACCTTCATGATGTTACCTTTTTGGTACTTTTACCTTCATTGTGTTACCTTTTTTGTACCTTTCACTTTGTGGTGTTACCTTTTTAGTATTCTTTCCTCAGGGATCAGTTGTAAAAATGGCTTATAAGTTGGATCATTATGATTCCTCATGAATGAGATGAGTATATATTGATAACTTAGGTATATGTATGGTCATATACCTAATTAGAGTTGATGACTGCTTCGTTCTTTTTTATTGAGGACTTTAATTGTGGTTTTTTCTTTGTGTGACTATGTGTGACCTTCAGGTGGGCTCGGGGTCCCTACTGAGTGTTGTTATACTCACCCCTTCATGGGCTACACCTACACCTTATTGTGTCTTTAAAAGATGACAGATAACATTGATCGAGGATGAGGGAGCCAGGAATGTATGATGCTAAGAGGTGGACCATTTTACGTGACTAGTTATGCAGTCACTAGTGATCATGATATGTACCTACCTATCAGGTAGGATCCTTGGTGGACATTCCATGAGTGTTTTACTATTTAAGTTGTTCTTGTACAATCTAGTTGGTCTTGTAGTTTGGACGCTTTACTTTCAGTACACTTTTTAATATAGTAGTTTACTTCTTGGTTACTTCTTTTTGTGTTCTTGGATAGTGTGTTTTTACATTTTTAAAAGAAATGAATTCCTGTTATAGGGATATGCCTTTCCAGTTCTAGTTTCCAGCACTTGGCCTATAAAAGGTGGGCTTGGGGTAGTCATGGTATGAGCCCCAGTGGATGGGTTGTGAAAAAGTGGTATTAGAGGATTATGTTCTACCAAAGATCATGGACTCTAATCATTTCAGTGGAGTAATATAGTTAAGTTATTTGAGTGTGTATTTCAGTTCGGGGATTCCGTTGTTTGTGCGGCTACCGAAATATCAATACACTAGGACCATAAATTCTGATTCTTGACTTGGTGCTTGAAAACAATTATTACATGTGATTGGGAGATGTTTTTCCTTTGTTTCATTGGAGTCATCTCACCATGAATAACATAATGACAATGGTTCACCTCTTCATTATCAGGATATCTCCACATAGATAGGAATATATGATTCGACAGAGATCACATGATGACGGCAAACTGAGCTATCTTGTGTGGATTAGCATTCTAGAGATCATGTGTGGATAACACCAAGTGTTCCTATGTGGATCAACAACAGATCCTTCTAGTAGATTGTTACACTAGATGGTACCTTCAGGTAGTGTGCCAGTTATATCACTGTCCATTGTTTAGTAGTTACAACTGATGGTACCAGTAGAGGACGCATATAGCTTAGTGCCATACACATGTTTTAGCATCAGATACCCATCATGTTCTTAGGTGATCCTAACTCACAGGCAACTATGTTCAGGCTTGAAGAGGTGGCTAAGATTCCATCTATCCAGGGAACTATACAATCTGATGGAGGGCTTGGTAGAGATCCTTCTATATGGCTCAGCACGATGATGATAGGGTTTAAATTACCCAGATCTTGCGAAGAGGTGAATTTTTTGTGTACAATCATGAGAACCTTCCTCAGATTAGGGTCTCTTGACATAGAAAGCTAAAGGGTGAGTGTTCCCTATAGCTTCTACAGATGTTTCAGGATGACATGTTGGTGTCTGTATTTTCATTGAGGCGTACTGACCATCCTAAGTACTCAATGAATACATTACAGTCAGTTTTTTAAGGCTCAGACCTCTGAGTGAGGTGTGTTCAGGGACATCTGAGCCATCACTATAACTCTATGCAATCATACGTATGTTAGGGAGCTAGGGAGAAACATTGTGATTTAATTTTCTTTGCCTGACCGAATACATCCAGTGAATGTTAGTAGTGGGAAAGCAGGAAACTGACACTTGTCTCAGAGACATGGGTGTGAAAAATGTTTTGGGAAGAGGATGTGAGAGAGACCGATGAATCTATAGGGAATCAGACATGGAAGTGGAGTTAGGAGAGTAGCATGAGGTGTTATAACTTTTGACATGTTAAAACAACCACCCCAATGTGGTCCCCACCATGTTCAGTGAGCTAGTGGAAAGGGGAAGATAGTAGCTGCATGCAGTCAAGGAGTGTAAACCAAGGGCTCTAATAATGATTTCATGTATGGTCTATGTCTACCAATAGATGTTGTATTAATAGAAATAGGTACCAATAATTCCATCTTACCAAAAATATTTTCAAGACCTAGAGTTTCCAATTAAACTGATTACTTAACCCTTACGTCTTGAGATACGTTTGGGAGGAGACTCGATAATCACATATATGATGACGGTGTGATCTGACCCTTGATGCGAGAGTTTCAGTTAGAATCTACGGTTGGTAGTGTTGAGGCCTTATGGCGATATATTGGTTATGGACTGGACATCAACTATTCATACTCATACTAAATATTTTAGAAAAAAAAGGATTTCGTATATATTCATGGTTGGTATGCCTTTTCTAGTTCCGTGAAAAAGGATACCTATGCATCACTGGATAAACTCATGCTAGGAGGGTGCATCCGATGACTCTTAAGCCAATCAGCCTTACCCTCGTGGAAGTAGGTGAATTGAGTTTTCAGTTCCCAACAATAGTGGTAGAGTGTGGAGACATCTTTATAAATGATGTTTCTCGGACTACCTCTCCAAAGGGATAGGTATATCGGCTATGTATGGGTACTACCAGATATTTTTACCTAACTTCTACAAAGTTGTGGAACCTTTGTCAGCCTTGATGAAGAATGGGGATCCATTCCCTTAGATAAGGAAGCATTTGCAAATCTTTCATGATATGAGACAAAGTCTGACGAGTTCCCCATCTTGAGGCTACCACAAGAGGGCGTTCAGTATGTAGTCGACTATGACGCATCAGGGGCTAGACTAGGTTGATTCCTGATGTAGGAGCAGGAAGGGATCACCTACGGATCATGGATGTTGAGACAACATGAGAATAAATACACTACCCTTGACCTGGACATAACAGTAATGGTATTTGTGTTAAATTTGTGTTTGCACTACTTGATGGGTGAACGATTTACTATTAACACAAATCACAAGAGTATGACCCATAGAAGGACCTGAATATGAGACATTGGTGATTGATATATTTTCTCCACAACAATGAATTTATGATATTATATACAAATTGGAAGGGAACGCAGAAGCAGATACACTCAATAAGAGGTATGGTCTCCCATTTCTAAGTGAGGTGATAGAGAAGCTAGTCGGGTTGCATATATCATTTGTGGATAGAGATGGAGCAGCTTACCACTAGTCTATGACAGTTAGTCCCCCACTACTCCAGCATTTTCGGGAGGTAAAATTTGGGGATGTGTACTGCGAGGCCAGACATAATCAGATATCCTTTGGATGGTCTCCTGAAGGATTTTATGAATTTGGGGATCACATCGTTCTTTTCATAGAACACACCATGGTACTAGTGATTCATCGAGAGGAACTGTTGAGGGATTTCCATACATCCCCTTTAACTGTCCATCCTGGAGTGGAAAAGATGTACCAGAACCTCCTATGTCAGTAATGATGGACATGGATGAAAAAAGAAGTGGAAAAGATTGTATCACGATGCTTCAATGGTTTTCAAATGAAGTATGCATAGATCAAGGAGAAGTCTTATTCTGACAGGAGATGGAGACCCTTGGAGTTAGAGGAGGTAGACCATGTTTTCCTAAGGGTCTCACCGCAACAAGGATTATGTAGGTTTGGTCATGGTTGCAATCTATCTCCAAGGATCATCTGACATTTCTACATTTTTAGCAGAGTGGGAGAGGTGACGTACCACCTATCGCTTCCCCCACAGATGTACCAGGTGCATAATTTTTTCCATGTGTCATAGCTGAGTAGATGCATGCATGATTAATCACATGTTATCGAGTAGAGAGAGTTATACTTTTGTGATGTGGAGACTTTTACGGTGTTTTTGATTGAGATTGAGGATGGACAGGGCCAAGTTCTTCATGGATTGTCAATCCATATGGTTCAAGTTTGGTGGAATCACTATAAGCTCTAAGAGAGGACACTGGATCAGAATGCTCAGATTCACGTGAAATATCTTCATTTGTTTGATTTTCAATTATTTTGGATTTCAGGGCTGTAAATCCCTATGGTGGGATGAATATCATGTCCACTACTACAACCTGGCCCTTTATCAGTGCTAAAAACTGGCATTAACAGTGCTAGAAAAGCGCTGTTAATTCCGGCGTAGATAAAGGGGGGGTCCCCTATATCAGCGCTTCTCGGAGCGCTGATAAAGGAACCCTTTATCAGTGCTCCTCTAGTGCTGTTAAAGGTATCCTTTATCAGCGCTAACAAGCACTGATAAAGGCCCCATCGCCTGAAACTACAAAACAGGACCTGCACACCTGCACACCAGAATACCTGCACAAAGTAGCACATGCACACCTGCACACCATAGCACCCGCACCCAATATTTTGACAGACAATGGTATATACATTTACTTAACATCATGAATACAAAAAAAACACATTGCTATATAAATTTCAAACATTGTTTTACATGGTTACATTTACAATTATTCAACAACAGTTATAAACATTTATGTTTCATCCTTCGATATTCGTGATTAGCTCTCGACGGTATTTGTTGCCGAACAAAGCATCCGAACTCAAGGAAAAAAATTCACCTATATAAGAAAACAAATATTATGTTAGTAATGCACTAATGAAATAAATTAAAACAGTAATATGAAAGAATACATTAATATGGAAATGTGAAACTAAAATATGAAATTTTAAACTCAAAAGTGTTCATTTTCATAACAATGAAAGGGAATAATGTAAAATCAATATGTTTTTGATTGATTTATCTCATTTAATAAATACTGATTCTTTATCTATTGAAAATATTTACCGGTAACAACGTGCGTCGGATTTAGGTGCGGTCGATTGGTACACGTCACAAATGACTCTTGGATCGTTTTCCTAAAGTATCAAAACAATCCGAACGCGTTTTCTCAGTTTGGCGTATGTCATTGGTGTTGTTTTCCAAAGTTTATCTCAATTTGAAACTAATATCAGACACTTTTAGCCATAACGGTCACACCATGTGTTGGATTGAGGTGCGGTCGATTGGTACACATCACAAATAACTCGTGGATCATTTTCCTAATGTATCAAAACAATCTGAATGCATTTGATCGGTTTGGCGTATGTCATTGGTGTTGTTTTCCAAAGTTTATGGCATTTTCAAACTGATATCAGACACTTTTAGCCATACCGGTCACACCGTGCATCGAATTAAGGTGAGGTCAATTGGTACACGTCAAAAATAACTCGTGGATCGTTGTCTTAAAGTATCAAAACAATCCAAACGCATTTGCTCGGTTTGGTGTATGTCATTGGTGTTGTTTTCCAAAGTTTATGTCATTTTCAAACTGATATCAGACACTTTTAGTCATACTGGTCACACCGTGCGTCGGATTGAGGTACGGTCGATTGGTACACGTCAAAAATGACTCGTGGATCGTTTTCCTAAAGTATCAAAACAATCCGAACGTGTTTGCTCAGTTTGGCGTATGTCATTGGTGTTGTTTTCCAAAGTTTATCTCAATTTCAAACTGATATCAGACACTTTTAGCCATAACGGTCACACCGTGCGTCGGATTGAGGTGCGGTCGATTGGTACACATCACAAATAACTTGTGGATCATTTTACTAAAGTATCAAAACAATCCGAACACTTTTTCTCGGTTTTTCATATGTCATTGGTGTTGTTTTCCAAAGTTTATCTCAATTTGAAACTGATATCAGACACTTTTAGCCATACCGGTCACACCGTGCGTCGGATTGAGGTGCGGTCGATTGGTACACGTTACAAATGAATCGTGGATCATTGTCTTAAAGTATCAAAACAATACGAACACGTTTGATCGGTTTGGAGTATGTCATTGGTGTTGTTTGCCAAAGTTTATGTCATTTTCAAACTGATATCAGACACTTTTAGCCATACCGATCACACTGTGGGTTGGATTGAGGTGCGGTCGATTGGTACACGTCACAAATAACTCATGTATCGTTTTCCTAAAGTATCAAAATAATCCGAATGCATTTTCTCGATTTGGAGTATGTCATTGGTGTTGTTTTCCAAAGTTTATGTCATTTTCAAACTGATATCAGACAATTTTAGCCATACCGGTCACACCGTGCGTCGGATTGAGGTGCGGTCAATTGGTACACATCAAAAATGACTCGTGGATCGTTGTCTTAAAGTATCAAAACAATCCGAATGAATTTTCTTGGTTTAGCGTATGTCATTGGTGTAATTTTCCAAAGTTTATGTCATTTTTAAACTGATATCAGACACTTTTAGCCATACCGGTCACACCGTGCGTCAGATTGGGGTTCGGTCGATTGGTACACATCACAAATAACTCATGGATTGTTTTCCTAAAGTATGAAAACAATCCGGATGCATTTGCTCAGTTTGGCATATGTCATTGGTGTTGTTTTCCAAAGTTTATGTCATTTTCAAGATGATATCAGACACTTTTAGCCATACCGGTCACACCATGCATCGGATTGAGGTGCGGTCGATTCGTACACGTCACAAATGACTCGTGGATCGTTTTCCTAATGCATCAAAATAATCCGAACACGTTTGCTCAGTTTGGCGTATGTCATTGGTGTTGTTTTCTAAAGTTTATGTCATTTTCAAACTAAGTAGTAGGAATTCACTAATCTAAGGATATGAAACATAAGAAAGGGAGATCATAGATGCTAAATAAGTGTAAAGGGAGATATCAATGACCATATAAAGATAACATAAGTATTAGGAATTCACCTTCATTGTCATATTTGTTTACATTCTTCCATCAGGTACATTGCCCATTCGTTTCTAAATACATTTATATCATCTTCTGAATAGGAGTTTTTGCGACAGTCATAGTAGTACTGAAAAAATATAAATACACAAAGGATTAATAATTATTTAAAATAAAATAGAAATTATTTTCAAAAATACCTCTTCAGGGATGCTAGTTTGTTCATGAAATATGATCTCTTTCATAAATTTACAAACATAATAACCGCAGTCCTTGTCATTTGTTTGTTCCGGACACTGCATAAACAATGAGAAAAATAAGTAATTTGTTTTGAAATGTATTTGGATAGTGATATATAATTATATATACCCGGATACTTCTCCATTTTTAGATCTTGTGGGCATTGTCGTCCTTATGCCCTGGATTCATTCCAGCCTTTAGACGATATTCATACACCGCCCTATCATAACAAAATCCTCATTAAAAGATAATATAAATTATATAACTAGATTTTTAGTTCTAAAATGTTGGATATAGTGTATTACAAATTGAAAATCTCCATCATGTGTGGTCAGTTAATTGGATATCCATACAGTGAATCGGGAAAATAAATCTTTGGAGTATCCAAATTGACTGCAATGAGCATCCAATGTTCCCTAAAAACACAACAATAAATAAGTACTGATTGAAATGAAAATATAATTGATATGATTAAAACTTAGAGTTTTACCCTTGCATCGTTGGTATTAAAAAGAGCCTGTCAGTCGTAATTCTTATTTGAAACGTTATGACCAGATTTGACATCAATTCAGCCTAAAAATTCGAATCTATTTCTGTTCGTTGTGTAGAAATGGTGTGAGGACTAACGAGTCCAAATTTGTATTCATGGAAAAATCCCTTCAATTGTTTTTCATATATACGCCTGTGAGAAATATGATATGTATTTATCCATAATTATCAAAGTATATCTGCTTCTGTATAATCAAATCATGAAAACATACCTCATGTATACATTTATAACTGAGGCGCCTAGCCAGTCGTATGTGATGATCTCAGAAACAACGTCTGCACTAACGAAATCTATTGTTTCCTCTCCGTACATATCTTTTTCACAAAAAAATTTATGACTCTTTTAGTCTTTAATTTTTGTATCCACATGAGTTTCCAGTGATATTAAATGTGGATATAGAACGGGCGGGGTGAACGCGGTCTCAGTAGATCGTTTTGATCGGTTGGTTGATCCAATGTTGGAGCCGCTCTTTCGTTTTAGATTATTTATTTTATTATTCTGTAATAACATTCATCGGTTCATCCATTTTCTAATTTAATGTTAAAGGTTCTGCTTGAAAAATGAACTGGAAATAAATACCTCCTGCTCGACATGTTTTTTTACAAGATTCGATGGCCATGCAACGAATGTTCCAACAGCTTTTTCCACCGTATGAATGTCATCATCGTCATTTGGCACGGGTAGCTCAGCGCTCGGCTCATGAGCTACGTTAATCGACACTTTGACATGACCGGTTGGAAGTGGTCTGGAGTGTAGCGTGTCATTCTGCATATTGAACACCGTAGCCCTCGCTACAAGGCGATGGGTGGGAGTTGACAGATATAAATCACAGTCATTTTCACCCTGCAGAATGTCATTAAATGAAAGGTATCAGTGTCTATGTGATTCACATCTCACAAAAACGAATATTATAACACGGATTACCTCGGTTAAGTCAGTTCATTGAGGGGAATGGCTCGCCTCAAAGCTGGTGAGGGGTGGATCTTCTCACGGGGGTTGTTCTTGAGTTGTTTGTTCTCTTCGCCTCTCCTCCATCAAACTCTTTATCATCTCTCCCTGAGTTTGGATTAGTTCTTCAAGGGTAGCTACTCTATCTCTCATTACATGCAATTATTTAGTTTGTTCATCCTCTTCTTTTTTTTTCTGAAAATATGCCCGGGGTGACACCCCAAAACCCACACCTCTGACACGACCATACTGTTCTGGCTGTTTCAAGGCCGTTGAAAGTATGTCTACATCCGGTGCGGGTGTTGTTGATTCCTATGACTATGTCAAATAGAAAATATGAAAATATAAGTAAGCATCGTTATGTAATAGTGATTTAAAGCAAAACAAGTTTATATTATGTCATACTTACATATGTTTCCCACACTTTTTGTGTGTTTTCATCTATCAGTTTCCCCTCTTTATTAACACGAGCCTCCTTCCATAGCACATGGCGTGGAATTGAAGTGACTTGAGATTTTTCTTCATCAATCTTCTTATAAATTGAGAAACATGGTTAGAGTGTTGTTTTATGTCACATAAAATTATTACAGTACTTTTAAAATACATACCAATTTTTTTTCAATTGAAGCATACCCCAACATTACTTTACGGTAGGGGTACACTAGTTTTTCTGCCCGTTCTTTATTTTTAGCACTCAGTTGCTGTTTCATAAATAAAAACCTATCAATCAACGTGATGAATACAAGAAACGTTACACAACGTGTAACCAAACACAATGTACCTGAAAATTCTGTTCCGCATGACGGTTGCAAAACGCATCCCATGTTCCTTGGGATATCAAGTGTGCATAAAGAGAAGGCGGGTGCGGCTTGATTTTCCCTTCGGCATCTTTCAGATGATGTTTCGTTAAAATGGTGCGAAAGCATCTATGAATCCTTCCTACCAGTCTGAAAACATATTCTTTGTGCGAAACATCTACTATAAACGCACTCTGTAAGAGATGATGAAGGGTTAGTCAATATTTCAATATTTTATTTTATTTTAATAAATTAAATAGATGATATCGTAATGTTACTGTAATCTCTTCCCACATTAATGTTTTCAACCCAATGACAACATGGTTCCACGACTCTACGTCAATCGGCATGCGTTATCGAGTGACGATTCCAATGTATCTACAAAACATGGATTTGTTGGGGTTTAAATGCTGGCCTAGCTTATTCCATCCCACCTCATATTTGATGCCTTTTTCTTTTTCCTTAAGGATTTTTGCTAAAACTGTCAAACTACGGCGTACCTGTTTTTTTTTGTCGTTGGGGTTTCATCGCCTATGATTTCCTCAGCTTCTGCATCATCATTATGTTTCTCCGAAGCGCTAGCTTCGGTACTGACACTAGCTGCAACAGGTTGAGAGAACTGTTGTCTCTCAGTAGTGGGACCAGCTGCAATAGGTTGAGAGACGTGTTGTGTCTCGGGATTGGGTGCATCAGCAGGTGAAGAAGTCATTATCTGCAGAACTAGTTTAAAATTTAAGTTAGATCAAATAAAAGAAGTAGCTAATAGATAATAACATAATGTAACACAATCTATATTACAATAAAAATCAATAACCTGATTATTGAACTCCCTTTTTTTTAAAAGGCTGAAGGGATTTGACCCCTCTATCAACTATCCATATCCCTTCATTGTGTTCTCCTCTGACATACAAAATGTCGTCTACATTGGGACCACAGTGAAATCATTGCGAAGTCCCAATGAAAGGGTCATCTTCCGTTGAATTTTCATCTGACCCTTCAGCTATTTTGGTCGATAACAGAACAATTGACCAGTTTCGGTTTGTGGGATCTGGAACATAAAATACTTGCACTGCCAGTGATGCCATTATAAATGGGTCGTCTTTCTCCCCTTCCTTACTGAAATCAACTTTCATGAATCCCAAATCATCTATTTTAATAGCACTCTTGTTATCAACCCACTTGAATTTAAATATCAGAACTTGAAATTCTGTATAATACAACTCCCATATTTGTTTGATAATGCCAAAGTATGACATATTCGCATAAATTGGATTTTTGTCCTTAGCACCGGAAACATGCATCGCTTCAGCCACAAGTGTAACCCCACTATTCTCCATGGTACTGTCTTCCTCATGTTCATTAGTATAAAACTTATAACCATTAACTACATAAGCATTGTAAGATAATGCATATGCACTTGGTCCTCCGGCTAGCCATCGAAGTCGTTCCGAAATTGACATTGTATTTTCATCTGACTTCTTAAAAATATGATCTCGAAACCATCCTATAAACTGTCGATCTCATATTCATTTTTCAGCCCTTGATGGATTCAAATGCCTAAGAATATTTTTTTGGATTTCAACATATGGGTCAACGTCGAAACTGTTATGCAAAACATAAAGGTGGGCCTACTCCCGATCTGTAATATTGATTGTGACAACCTTTCTTCCATAAATTCCTTCACCCTCAAGCCGCCCAGTGTGAAGAGATTTTGGTAAGCCAATGCTTTCCACAACAGACAAGTATTCAGTACAGAATTCAACGGCTTCCTCAACAATATATCGCTCTGTAATACAACACTCTGGCCGACTTCGATTTTTGACATACCTTTTCAAAATATTCATATACAGTTCAATGGGGGACATCCATCTGTAATGTACAGGACCACATAGTCGAATCTCTCTCACCAAGTGGACCATCAAATGAACCATCATATCAGAAAATTAAGGCGGGAAGAACATTTCTAATTCACATAATATGACGGCAATTTTTTTTCCATAGCTGGCAATTTCGCCGGGTCTATAACTTTGCTGCATATAGCTTTGAAGAAGAAACACAGTTTTTTTAATGTATGGTGGACATTCTTGGGAAAAATGCAACGTAAAGCAATTGGAATGAAATTTTGCATCAAAACATGACAGTCATGTGATTTCATACCTTTTAACATCAAGTCGCTCATTGACACAAGGTTACAGATATTTTACGAATACCCCTCTGGAGCCTTTACGTCATTCAAGAAGTTGCAAAATTGATATCTCTCCTGCCTGGAAAGAGTGTAAGTAGCAGGAGGAAGAAATGTTCATTTTTCACCCTTCACGGGTGCAAACTCTTCTCGTATTCCCATCTCAACCATGTCCAACCTAGCCTTAATTCCATCTTTTGTTTTGCCAGATGTATTTAGCAACGTGCCAATAACACTGTCAAATACCTTTTTTTCTACATACATAACATCAATAAAATGTCTTACATAAAGACAATTCCAGTATTGTAATTCAAAAAAAATTGATCTCTTTTTCCAACCGATTTTCATAAGGTTTTTCGAAACCGGTTTACCAAAAGTATTGTCCAAATTTTTAACTTTCTCAAACAATTGATCGCCTGTTAGTGGAAACGGTGTTGTACGTTCTTCTGAACTTCCATCAAATGATGTCTTCAAAGAACGGTACTTATGTTGTCTCCATAGAAATCTGCGATGTCCTAGAAACACGGTTTTCGATGAATGTTTCAACCTAATTGATTGTGTACCTTATTCTCAAACGGGAAAGCCTTTAGTTCCTTTAATGCTATATCCTGACAAATTTCCATAAGCTGGGAAGTCATTGATCATCCCATACAACATGACTCTCAACGTGAAATCTTCCTTTCTGTAAGCATCATACAATGTAACACCTGAATCCCACAATAATTTCAAATCTTCGATCAATGGAGCTAAATAAACATCAATATCATTACCCGGTTGTTTTGGTCAAGATATAATCATAGATAACATGATGTATTATCGTTTCATGCATAACCACGATGGTAAGTTATAATTTATCAACAAACCGGCCATGTACTTTGACTGTTGCTTTGAAAACCAAAAGGAATCACTCCATCTGTAGATAACACAAGACGAAGGTTTGTCGACTCGTTTCCAAATTTAGGATACTCATGATCGATTCTCTTCCACTGAGGAGAGTCTGCTGGGTGACGTAGTATCCCGTCTTTAATTCTTGTATCTTCATGCCATGTTAATTATTCTGCAGTCTCCTCACTTCCATATAGGTGTCTAAACCTTGGAATTATTGGAAAGTACCATACAACTTTAGTAGGACTGGATTCATCTTTCTTGTATCGAGAAGAACCACACTTTGGGCATTCTTTAAGTGATTTGTGGTCCTTGCAAAACAGTATACAGTCGTTCGGGCAGGCGTGTATTCTTTTAGAGATCATACCCATAGAGCGTAGCATTCGTTTGGCATCGTATGTTCGGCTCGGGAGCTCATTGTCTTCTGGGAGCATGTCATTCAAGAGGGAAAGTAGTTTAGTAAAACTGTCGTCAATCCACCCGTTATCTGCTTTCAAATTATACAGCTTCAGTACGGCTGACAATGCTATATATTTAGTGCAACCAGCATACAATGTAGTCTTTGCACAACCTTTTAACTTCTCAAACAATTTTGGGCAATCACGAAGTTCATCTTCAAAGGTCCTTGTCATTTTCTCAATACGATCTTCATCATCATTCACATCTGTAATCACATCCTCCATACGGTCATCTTCATTGTTCATGTTTGTAATCATATCAGATGATCCATAAAACGCAGTGTCACCCCAGTCACTACCTACATTCGTTGTTACCCCGTGTTTATTCCAACATGTATAACTTTGATCTATTCCGTGACAGATCAAGTGTTCTTCCAACTCATCTGGACTAATTTGTTTTGAATAACAACAGCGTAAACACGGACAAAGGATTTGAGAAGATTCACATGCATGATATTTTGCAAACTTGATAAATTCTTTCACGCCTTCTTCATACTCTTTTGTCAATCGATTGGCATTCATCCATTATTTATTTATATTCATCCTATTTAAAATCCATAGGATAAGTATATAGGTTAAAGGAGAAGGATTCAAGGAAATAAAGGAATAAATAAATACCAAAATAAAAAATATATTTGGAACCACTACAATCCCCAAGCCTCACATCATCTAGATCTCTAAAACCCATCAAAGTTACTCCAACTCGATCTGGAAACACTGTGACCAAATTCTACCTGACCTTCAATACATGAGGATTTCTTGGGTACTCAGTAGGGAACCACCAATGTGGTTTCATAAATTCTAATTTTTAGTTATATGTGATTGTTTCATGCTCTGAATAAATAAATAATATCTAATAAATAAATAAATAAATCATCATTTATCCTCAGGTTCGTAGCCTCAATCATCCATACCAACTTCGGCTAGTGCCAAAGTGTATTTGAGAACATTTTGATGACTATACCAACCGTAACAATAATCATGAGGTCTTTCATCCTAGTATACATTGATAATTACCCTAGATATAAACTCACCCTGGGGAATATGATAATAACCTGGAAAACCTCCATCCCATTATCACAACTTGAGTAGTATCCATACTAGTATAAAATTGTTCCCAACATCTTAACCCCAGTAGTGCAGGACACTCAACCAAACATGCCAAATACACAATAAGAACTGAAATCTCTCACCTATCCACTTTTCATAAAAAAATATAATCACTACTCCAAATCAATGGTATCCCTATTAGTAGTATCATAGACCTCACAACTATGTAATTTTTTCCATTTCAATAAAATACCACCTCAACGTCATTTTTTTAATAAAAGTGGTGACATGAATTGGTCACCTAATTCAAAGGACTCAATTAAAAAAAGATTACAAGTACAAACACAAGGTGAAAAGAACTTACACCAGTAGGGATTGAGTTATGTTATTCATGCTGTTATACAGTTGTTATTTTAAAATGAAGGGCTGAAATGAAACCTGAGAAAGACCTTAATACATTAAAACCAATGTTTAGAAAGGAAAACCATTAAAGGTTTGGATTAATAAGCTGTTAAGAATGAAGACCATCATTGAAACATCACCATCCAACAGAAGCACATGATGTAGTGAAACACTCATCACATGAGAGCATCATATTATTTATCAGTGTCTTACATGGTATAGCCTCATAATATTTACATGGTAATCCATACTATAAATAGTCTCAAGAGATGACTCATGTCCCATTTCAATATATAGGTTTGTTCTGGGTCAGTCTACACATCCAGCCTATCAACAACCTTACAAAGTTATACCCACCCAAGTAGTCACATCCCCAAGGGGGATGTTCACACACTTTAGGTTCAATTCAATAAGGCCAAGGGCTCTGATGTATCACTAGTTCCATGTGTGGCCTATGGGAACAAATACATAAAAGTCACAAAATGTATTCCAAGAGGTCTCTGGGTTCCCCCTAACAAGGTCCTCTAAGTCACACTCACTCTAATACCACCCATTAAGGTTTTAGGATGTCATAGGACATCAAAAAAATATTCATAGCATCAAACATTAGTATATTATTCAAGTAAGTCATTGTTCATGGGTCCATGGTGTCCCTTGGAACTTTTCTCAATTCATATAACTTTATAAGTTTTTAACAATTTAAATTTAAATTACACCATTTATTTATTAAAATGAGGTCTCTCACCCTTAGTGGTGAGACTCAACATCCACATACACCATAAGGAATTTATAAATCCATAAAGAAATTACCAAGACCACATACCTATTTTATATGTTTCTACTATTTTAATTCCAAGTTGAAAACTTTTCCTAGGCTCGCTAAGCATCGTCCAATGTCTACCCCAAGATCAACTCATCAATATAGCTCCTACCTCTCTCCAGAAAACCAAAATTAATAAATTATAACATTTATAATTAATTAGCTAGCCAAATTAATTTAAACTAGTTATATTCACTAGAAACTCATCTTGGGGACTTTTCATGTGAAAACCAAGACCAAAAACCCATATAAGATCTGAAGTGGGATCTTAGTGCCATCTTAGAAAAAATACCCAACCATCAGAACCAAATCCATAGACAACATTATATAATTTGATCCAATATCCATGAAAACTAAAAAAGGAAACACAAATCCT
Source organism: Viscum album (assembly GCA_963277665.1). Classification (NCBI taxonomy): domain Eukaryota; kingdom Viridiplantae; phylum Streptophyta; class Magnoliopsida; order Santalales; family Viscaceae; genus Viscum; species Viscum album. The sequence continues at coordinate 1,873,773,314 of OY728142.1, read as the reverse complement.
TCATAATGATTTGTGACTTGCAGATACCATCATGATGCCTCTTATACATGAGGTAGGAAAACCTCTTCATGCTCAAGGTTCTACATTGTTTCTCAAAAAATATGAACACTAAACCATGTTTCATTTGTAAAATCTCCAAAATCCATCATATAAAACTAAAATAAAGCTTTTGAGACTCACCTGAGTACTTGAGGCACCTCTCAAACCACGGTGGAGGAGGAGGCAGCAGAGTAGGCAGAGGAGGAGGAGGAGGAGGCGCCGGTGGAGGAGGAGGATGAGGCAGCGGACTAGGTGGAGGAGGAGGAAGCACCAATGGAGGAGGAGGAGGACGAGGCTGTGGTGGAGGAGGAGGAGGCGGCGGCTGGAGGAGGAGGCGGCAGCCGGAGGAGGAGGAGCAGGAGGAGGAGGAGGAAGCGCCGGTGGAGGAGGAGGAGGACGAGGCCACAGTGGAGGAGGAGGAGGCGGCGGCCGGAGGAGGGGGAGCAAGAGGAGGCGGCGGCCACAGCGGAGGAGGAGGAGGAGGAGGTGGTGGCGGTAGTGGTGCAGAGGAGGGCTTCCGCGAGAGCATGACCGGGTGCAGGGAGGAGGAAGAGGACCTGCGGGTTTTTAACAAATCCATGTGAACCTTTATCAGCGCTAGTAAAAAGCGCTGATAAAGGGTGTATTTATCAGTGCTAAAATGAAAAGCACTGATAAAGGGTACACCTTTATCAGAACTTTTTTAGCTCTGATAATGTGGACCTTTATCAGCACTTTTGTAAGCGCTGATAAATGTCCGACCCTTTATCAGTGCTATTCTGTTAGCGCAAATAAAGGCAGGCGCAAGCCTTGCCCAGTTTTGTGGTAGTGGTCCTAGAATTTCTGTATAATTTTTTTAATTATTTGGGATTATTTCGTGGTCAAAAATTCTGACAGAACGTGATTCCATGGCCCAGAGTGACAGAAATGATCTGTCTAAAATTTGTTCAGTTTAAAATAGCCCCCTTGAGAGGTTTTCCTAAAAAGTGTAATAACTCTTAAACATGTGCCCAAATTATAAATATGAGGGCACCATTACGTTCAATATATCAGGTTTACCCTAGTTATGACATAAGTTTAGTCATCACAGGCATCCGGTTAGAATACCTGAAAATGGAATAACCATAAATAAAATTATTAAATAATGTTATTTTATTTTCCAAATTCTTATAACTCATGAACGGTGACTCAGATTACAAATCAGTGACCACCGATGAACTATTTAGGGTCTTCTTTCCTTGGGAAGGCCCTAACATTGGTCGGTGCTGGCCAACCATGAATGTTAGTTTTTTGCAATAAATAAAATATTAATGTGGTAGATACTTTAATGTTAAAATCCATAACATCTAAATGCTAACTAAGATTAATAATCTTAAATTACCATCGAGTTTTTTGGGGTGTTTTCTCTTTAGGCGGAGCCTATCCTCTACTGGTGCGGGTTGAGGTTGAATGTAAATAATTTATTGATCTTTTTTAAAGGTATGTTCAGTAAACGTGTGGGTGGAGTTTTATATCTTTTGAACTGGTGCTCGGAATAAAAATCTGAGGGTACTGTTGAATTCGGAGTGCTAGTATTCCTTTAAGTGAGGCTTCACTTTGAAAGAATTAGGTTAGGTGAAAAAGTTAACTTTGAAATAATTTGAAAGATTAATAAAATAACATGTTATTTTGTTTTATTTCATTTTTCATTTTTCCAATGGACGAGCAGTGGTCGCGAGACCGAAGACATGTCATGCCATTAAGGACATGACTCTCACTTGTTTTTAACCACAGCGTTGGGAATTTGGGAGGATCGTTAATCGAAAAATCTTCATGAACTATTTGTGTGAGACACACTCTTTCACCTCTCCTATTTATATGGGGCTCAGGAAGGGGTGTTAGCATGGATTCACCAAGGAATAAAGCTCTTGAAATGTACCACAATTCTAAATACCTGGAGGACGAGGATGGATTCAGCAAGCAGTGATGAGCACCACCGAATCGCGAACTGACGAAAACGATGAAGGAGGTTCTATCGATTGTCGACAACATACATCTTATCCAAGTATAGGGTTTGTTTTTAATTTCATCTATGATTATTTACTTTCTATCATTCAAGATCGTATTAAAGCAGAGGGAACAATCCAAACAAACAAGGCCCAGACCCTACACCACTTCTCTCAAGTTGCGGTCATTGGGGACAGTTTCCTCAAGTTGATGGCAACAAGAATTAGAAGATCACATTTTAACAATTGCACCCCGGGAGAGCCATAGGCACAAACAACACCAATAATGGATCATTGGAGCACGTCTGGTGGCCCGTGGAAGAATCTGATGGCGTGCCTTGTCGGTGGGGGCCGGAGGAGACCCACGGAAACCGTCCCAGGGCAGTGGAAGGTGGCCGGACTGAGCCAATCGTTTGGGAAAAAAGGGATGGCCCCCATAGGTGCCACTAGTGGAAACATCCATGGCCAGTAGGCTAGGTCAGAAGGAGGGTGGTGAAGAGAAACCACGGCTAGAGGGTTGTGGCAGGAATGGGAGGCACTGTGTGATGCCGCGTTGGCGGAAGCTGGTCAGCCATTCAGCCGACCATTGAATCACTATGGGGATGAGCCCCTCTGGCTATTCGAAATGGCCCTGAATCCATGGGGCCAATTCAAGGTAATGGTCTGCCTTTGGGTGGGCTGAGCCGGCGTGGGTCGGACTCACCCAGCGTGCCAAACCCAGGAGCCAGTATGGTCGTGCCGAGCCCCACCCGATAATCCAGGACAACTGTGGACCGGGCCTGCGAACATGTCAAGGAATCCCCGATGGCCTAGACCCAGTGAACTGGGCCAACCCCCAGTGTGCCAGACCAAAGCAGTGTCAGGTAGACCACAAGACCCGTTGCATCAGGCTGGTCAGACTGAGTCGAATCGGGCCCAGACCGAACCGGTACCCTAATAATGTTATTCTCATAACTGACAAAATGGGTGTTTGTTAGACACGACTTTAGTGGCATTGGTACACCTTTTGGGAAGTGTTACCTTTGGTATATTCAAGAATGGATGGCAGAGCCATACGAGACTGAGGTGTGATCACTCCCGTTTCACGGAAAGGGGTGTAACTAACAAACCGTGTGTTTGATCGATGCATTTTCTGTGCCATAATGATACTTATGTAAATGAGGTACTTTGGAGATACTACGAAGGATTTTTTACTGAGTTTGAAGTTCGACTTTGGTTGGATCGGACTTGAATACAACTATTCACTTTTACAAAAGTGATCATATCTCACAGACCGAGCATCTGATCGACACACAGTTAGTCTCGTTGGGACCCTTTTGATAGGTCATCCCCTTGTTTATATATTTTGTGGGACTTAATACCAGTTTAAATATGACTGATGACATGAGCATAAGTTCTCCTAGAATCAAGCGTTCTATGAGAAGGAATCTAGTGGCTGGCTATGATGCAAAGAATGAATAACGATCCAATGTGGGTCAGTACCTATCGATCTTCTATGGGTCAGCACTCAACAATACCGTGTGGGTTAGTGCATACCGATCCTATGTAGGTCAGATTCTATGTGGGTCAGTTCTCAATGATCATGTGTGGGTCAACATGTACCAATCCAGTGTGGGTCAGCAGTAGAGCCTCTTGATAAAATAAGATGATCTAGATTTACTAGTAATCATATGTTCTTCTATACATATGTTATATACCTAGTGTGAGATGAGTCTTTACCTTCATAGTGTTACCTTCTTGGTACTTTTAATTTTGTGGTGTTACCTTAATGGTGCTTTTACATTTGTGGTGTTACCTTCGTGTTGTTATGTTTGTGGTAATTTTACATTCGCGGTGTTACCTTCATGGTGTTATCTTTGTGGTAATTTTATCTCTACGGTGTTACCTTTATGGTACCATTAACTTAATGGTGGTACCTTTGTGGTGTTACCATTGTGTTATTCATATCTCATTGATGTGTTGTAAAAATGGAGTAGAATTTGGAGCGTTATGTTTCTTCATGTACGGGCTACACCCACACCTTGTTGTGTCTTGTGAAGACGACAGATAGTGTTGATCGACGATGAGGGAGAAAGGACTAGATGATGCTCATAGGTGGACCATTTGACATGATGTGACGTAGTGACTACTGATCAATAGATGTACCTACCCATCAGGTAAGATCCTTGGTGGATGTTCCAGGAGATGTTTTCTCTTTCAGTTGTAATTTTACTTTCTGGTTTTTCTCGTATTCTGGACCCTTTCATTTTAGTAAACTTTTTACTACAATAGTTTACTTCATTTTTTCATCATGATGTGTACTTGCATTGCCTATTTTTATAGTTTTAATGGAAATACCTTCTTATTATAGGGAGACGCCTTTCCGATTCTTGTCTCTAGCCGCTGGCCATTGGATGGTGGGCATTGGGTAGTCACGGAACGAGCCCCGGGGGATAGCTCTTGACATGAATGGGTAAATAGCACCATCATAATATGGGTAGATAAATAATAAAACAACATTTAGAAGTTTATATTCCAGTACCATAAAAATAATAAAATCATTTACCATGATTGTGGGTTAAACATGATCTAATTGATCCATCATAGAGACCAAAAAGAACTACATTGAGATATTCAATGTGTCAAAAAAATATACATCCTATGTATTTGGTAAAATAAAAAATTTCTTATCATCACATTTGGAGAGATAGATAATCTATAAGTCCAATATAAAAGTGATAATAAAATTACAAATCTACTCAATATGAGGGAAGGTATCCAACACACAATTTTTTCCAAAATATATTCCGATTTAATAATAAATATAAATTAATATATATATTTATTATATATATATTTTCATTAAAACAACCCACATAAGTGTTATAGAAATATCACTACACATATTGTTACCCATTATGGTCAAAAATAATTCTAGGAATATTTAAAATATAATAAGACGGGGTAATAAAAACATAATTCACAATATATTAGAATGAAATAGTTCTTGGAATATAATAGATACTAAATTATAATTTAAATAAAAAAAATAATAGATTAATATATATTTATATAAGAATATAATGATTTCCTGTTATTGATTCAGATTATTCAATTCCAGTGTAAATGTATCACTGTGGAAATATCATAGAATGAGGAGGTAAGCTATTTAATATCATGCCAACATAGATCCATACAAATTATAATAATAAAACTACAATATTTCATTATATAAATATTAAAATTAAATTAACATTGAGATTAGTTATTTATTTCATCATCACATATATATTAATGAAAAATGATGATGAAATGGAATCATTTTATAACCCACTATAAGAAGGGAATTGGTACCTATAATAGTATAATTGGATTAATTATAGAGAGGAATTTATTCATGGGGAATGAAATGCAGTAAAATGAATGATGAAGATACTATCAACGATGTTGTTAGATGAAAATTTCATATTTCCCCATTGAATATGAATGAAAAACCTTAATTATTTAAAAAAAATTACCAGAATTCTATTAAGTAAAAAGTGATAGAAAATAATATTTTTGTGCCTTTATGTACCAGGAGGACCTCCATCAATAACTTTATAATATAAATTTTTCCACCCAATGGTCTTGAAGTTTCAATTTACACCAAACATTGAAGTCACAAGGTACCCAATATTAATCATCACACAACACATACACCTTTGATATTGATAATACCTTTTTTCATCACATTCAGATTATATCTAATGAATATTAATTAATTTTATCTTTTAAAAATATAAATATTATACTAAATAAAATATATATACACTTTAAATGACTCAAACTACATTGGTTTTTAGAAATATTAAGCCTTCTTTATTATAAAACATATAAGAAAAAAATAAATTCATTTTGATATAACCAATGACTGAGAAAATGTTTCATATTCCCCACTTGAATGATATCATCAAAATCAATAAAACATAATAGATTTATTAAAATCATAAAAAAAATTAGCTATAAATTAACGGTATAAGTAACACATTCTCTATATGAGAATAGTTAAAATAGTGGTTCTTCTTACAACCAAATACTTAAACGAGAACATATAAATCATTAATGTAGTATAAATCATTGATTTTGAATATTAGTTTAAAGAAACTTTTTTCATAAGAAATAAAAATAGTATGGAAACAAAATTATAAATATTGAGCAATATAATGAAGGAAGACTGAACCGATTCATTGTGGAAGAACATCAACGGTCTTCCCACCTTAAACTATGATTTCAACCTCCAAATATTCATTTGAATCATCAAGTTTATAATCATGGTTATGAATGATTTATGGAATTATATATCATACTAGAATGATAGAAAAATCATTATTATCAATGTGTTCTAGTATTACTCCTACATTAACCAATTCATAAAATTTTCCTCTCATCATAGCCTTTCATTTCTATTTTTTCAGGGCACATAGAATAGTCTGAATGGGAGGCAAGACAAGAAAAACAATTAGACTAAATGAAATATTGGATAGAATGGGGTAAATCTACATCACATTGGTTTCAATGATCTAATTTCAGAACTCTATAACATTAACATTATATGTTTAATATAATCCATATAAAACTACCACATATAAATTATAGATACATTTTTTCCATGATATCATTCTTAGAGGTGAATACATATACCCTTATTGATCCAAGACACTTATCTTCCAATATAGGATTGAAATGTTATGTTCTGAGGGCCTTATTATCCTATGGATAGGAAAATAGTTTCACATGGGGAAGAACACAATAACATGGATGGGTTATATAATATGAATGATAATCCCTTCAGTTTCTCCCACAAAGAATCGAGCATACTATATCTAATATTAATGAATTCCACCATCCTCAATAATATTTTTAAAAAATTGGCCATTAAAAAGATGAGACATAGGTAACTAGTTTCAAGAATAATATTTATCTAATGATATCTATATAATGAATTGTATATTAATAAGAATAAAAATCATAGTATAAAATCTCCAACCATCAAAAAGTTAATGACAATAAAAATAATATACACTAATAGTAGATCACTACCAAACATTAAATCAAGAACTCTTACTTTATATGAAGCATCATCCTCAAATTTTGATTTAGAAAAAATAAAATATTATTTGATATATTAGATATAATTTGAACACATGGATTGATTTTACATGGTGGGTTTGATTTATGTTTTAAAGGAGGGGATAGGGAAAATGGATCTAAATAAGGGAAATCTAATATGATTGGCATCATGGAAATCATCGGTCATTCCATTTTAGTCACCTTAAATTATTTAGGCCCTCCTCGTGGATGATTCTAGTAGGGTGACCAACATTTTGATAGTGGATTGGTTATACTCTTTTACTATAAAAATTGCATATTGTAACATGTACAACCAAAATCCAACATATCACATCTCCCCTTGTTAAAAAATTAACAAATATTTAATCATCATCGTATGATTTATATTTACTTCGTATAATGTGGTATACTGAATGATTACTCTTTAAAAAATGAAATAATTCTCAAAATAATTTATTTAAAAAAAAATTATTGATAAAGTATAAATAGTTATCCAAATATTAATTCATAATAAATATCTTAGTGACATTAATTAGAACATAAAAAATAACACCATTCATTAATAAAACATCCCATTTAAACCCAATCAAATCAAGAAACTCAGGCATGTACACCAAAATAAGTGTATGATATATGGTAATTAATTATAATTTTTTAAGGAACAAAAATAATTCATTTATAGAAAAAACTCAAAATAATCATTGATTATATTTTTGTTGATTTTATTTAGTTGATGTAATTTTGAAAATTCAATGTAATGTTGAACTCACTTCCCTATAAAAAATCATAATTTAAAAAACAATTGAAAATTTGAATGAAAAAAATATTTATTAAAAATTAATATTTCAAAATAACATAACATATAAAAATATTTATTCTATTAAACTATTGAAAATTATATAAACATTATTTAGTAATTATTTATTTTATAGTTTTAAAATAGGAAATTATAAATTAAATAATATAATAACTATTTTTCCTTGTGATGGATTTACCATAGAAATGTATGTGTGAACCTGTGGATTTGTTTTGATGAATTATTCTATTTAATTTTACCTCACAATATTTTAAACATACTGTCCAAATCTATTAATTCTCATATACTCTCAATATGTTCAACAATAATAAGATAATTTACATCACATGTGATTTATATTGTTCATCATGAATTAAAAATTCCTTATTATGATGTGATAGCACCCAATAAATGGTCATAAAAATTATTCCATGTGTATATAGCTATAACATACCAAACCTAGTTAACTAATATGCAATAGAACCCAATTGTATAACTACCCTACTCATTATTACACACATAATCATGATTTATTACATAAACAAGAATTTAAGATAACTCTGAAGTTCAAGAGGTATAGTGTCTTTGGATATAGTAACATTACACAACAACATAAAACATAAACAACAAAAACTCTACTGAAAATATATTTTATATGATCACATCATTCCTTCATACTTAATATTGCATGGGACAACCTAAGGACATGCATAAGAAAAGGATGATCTATAAATCCTATTAAGGGAGTAAACAGGGTAGAACATGAATAATATAATACATGTTAGGAAATAGGAATATCAATGGATCAAAAGACAAACATGAACATAAAGGAATGATATAGCATGATTTTCATAACAAGGAAATTTGGAAACAACATTTTACATGATATTAGAACGAGCCAAGGCTCATTGAAAATAGAGCATGAGTAAAACCTCCTTGGAATTGAATTATCATCTGTAAACCCTCATTTCACTTGACCTATCACTATACTAATATTTACCCAATGAATTGAATTTTTATCAGGTTTCACCCTTGGTAATCATTTTATTTCTTGTATAAGTGTGCCACATGGATCATACAACATGGAATCATTCACTATCATCATTTTTTAAAGATAATGGAATGTAGAATACTAACATGAAACTATAAAATAAATAATTCAATGTTCGTAAAGGAGAATACCATTTATAGATAAATGGGCATGGTATTCAATACATAATGACTTTGTCTTGGAATAACATGGTGCATTTTTGGTATCATAATGGCATGACATATGATTTCATAAAAATGGATATATAAAAGAGAAAAGTGTGTCTCATAATAATTTCATTATGTGGATAGTATAGGGGTCATATAGATACATGAACCAAAATATGAAAGGGAATTTATATGAATAATATAAATGAATATTTGGAATGTAAATGAGGAGGGAGAAATCCCTTGGGGAATGTCAGCATGGTAACAGATTTACATGGGAGGAATTAATGAGAGATAAAGGGGTGTCTCATCATTCAAATATAATTATGGAAGTATATGGGAGGTTTTAAATAATACACCAACATATTTAATCTAAAATAAAATGTCATAACTACAAAATGAAATTTGGACAAAAAAGAGAAAGGAATAAATCTCTTACGGAATTTCAGCATGGTAACAAGTGTACATGAGATGAACTAGTTAGATGAAAAGGGGTATCTCTTCATTAAAACACAAGTATAAAAGTATGATGGAGGTGAAAAATCATACTCCAACAATTTTAATTTAAAACAAAAGGGTATGAAAATATTATGTATTTTGGATAAAAATGAGAAAAGAAGAAATCCCATATTTGAAAGTGTGATTGAAAAGGCATGGGAGAGGATTATTTGTGGATTATAGAGAGCTTGGGGAACCTTGGGATGAATCTAGATATAAGAGGGAAGGAATTGGTTGAGTAAAAAAAAAATTTATAGAGGAATGGTAGGTTTAGAAGGTTTATAAAGGAAAGGAGAAATAATCCTTTATTATTAATGTTTTGGACACTACACATCAGACTAATAAAAACCACAAACCAAACCATTGTTTTCCCATAGGTTTTTCCAAAGGGGAGTGAAAATATTATTTTATAAGGATATTGGCCGAACTTATAAAAATATTTGGCTTTATTATGTGGAGGTGAGTCACACTCTCAAGGAAATAATTTAAAAATGTTAAATTTTTTTATATGTCTTGTAGGGTCCACTAATGCATTTTATAATTAATCAAACTAATATAAAATGACATTATTTTAAAGGTAAAAAATATATTTTCCAAGAATTACTTTTGTTGTATTTTATTACATCACTATTGGGTCATTATGAAGTCGTAAAACACATTATATATTTAAACTACATTTTATTTTTATCCTGAAATTATAGTGTTTCAGAAAATTATGAAAAATTCACCATTAGATAATTTCAAAAACCCGATTAAGAAAATAATAATATTTATATCTAAACTGGTTTCTAAATATTTTAATTTTTACTTTTAACATATAGATTGTTATTTATCCAAAATTCATGTGTTAAAAAAACATCTTTCAAACCCTAATAATAATTACAATTGAATTCATAAAAAGTAAATAACAATTTATATTTAATAAATATTATTTTAGTAAAAATATTTTATGAAAATATTATTTAATAAAAAAATAAAATAATTCATCAAAATAGATTTCCCAATTGAGTATTAACTAAATTTACTATTTGTTCTTTCAAAACCATTTAGAATGTAACTATAAAAAATGAATGTATATTATTTATTATACACATAACTAAAACAAATAATCATTGTGCTAGGGTATTGTTACATAATCCCTTATAACACACGCATAATACCTAATATTAAGGTGTGTGATAATGATAGAATCTTGGGTTTGCTCAGATAACATCTATTGGGTGGAAATATCTATCTACATCCACTTATCATGTAGGTAATTCTGTTAAAGATTAACATATTGAATCTCAGATTGGGAATGGTCAAGAATTAAGCCTAGTGATACTACCCCATTTCCAAGCTCCCAAAAATGGGCTTTATATTGAGAAATTATAATTTATGATGTCATCACATCCTCTTTCTAAGTAAATTGGATTTGTTAAATCCCTATATTTATATTAATCATTTTGTCACTATTCAATGACTATATTCACAATGTTAACAATTAATAATGTTATTTTAAAATCAAAAAACATAAAACAAAGAAGTGTATATGTGTTATATAGCTATTTTACTTTGTAATACACTTAATCATATCAAGAGGAATTCTCATTAGAAAAATTTTGGGTTGTCACAATCATCCCCCCTTAAAAAATTTCACCCTCAAAATTTTCTTTTTCCAAAATAAAATAGATGAGGTTAACTCTTCTTCATCACATACTCAGATTCCCACAATTCCACTTTAAACAAATATTTTCTCTACAACACATTGATGAGGTGCATTATATTGTTTAATATAAATTTTTTTGATGATATAATATCATGACTATCTTCTATTCATATGATAGGACATTCTCCAATGTTACCACCTATGTATGGATTACAAGTGATGGGCTTGTATATACTGCCTCAAGAGTGATACATGGAATACAACATGTACTTTAGGTAAGTTCGATGGGAGTTTTAGTAGACAGTCCACTGCTCCAATGTGATAGAGGATCTCAAAAGGGTTAATGTACCTTAGAAGATGCATTCCCTTATTCCCAAATCTTATTACTCTCTTCCACGATGACTTTTAGAGGAATACCATTTATCCAACATCACTCTCCTGGTGACGTCTTTAATTATTAGCAAAACTATTATGTTGACTCTGAGTAGCATTAATTTGATGGTGGATGGTTTTAAACTTCTCCACCATTTCTTTGACCATTTAATGTCTTAGGAATATTTTCTCTCCAACATAATCCCATCAATCCAGTGATCTATAACTCTTCCCATAAAGGTCATTATAAAGATCCATTTGGAAGCTGGAGTGATAATTGTTATTGTAGGACAACTCAACTAGGGGAAGATATTGATCCCATCCACCTTTCATGTCCATTGAGAATTCTTTCAATATTTACTCAATTTTTTGGATTGACTGATTAGATTGGCCATCTGTTAAATGGTGATAAGATGTACAGAAGTTCAGCTTAGTATTCAGAGAGTTATGAAGACTCTAATAGAACATAGAGGTAAATATTGGATATAGATCGAACAAAATAGATATTATAACTCCATGAAACCTTACCACTTCTCTGACATATATCATCACAAGTTGATCTAATGATAAATCCTCTCAAATTGCAATGAAGTTTACAGTCTTTGGAAAACTATCCACAACAACCTAGATTGCACTGTTTACGTTGGATGTATTCAGAATTAGATTGAGCAATTCTATAGTGATGTTATCCCATTTCCATATTCGTATGGGCAATGGTTGCTTTATCCCACTATACTTACACATCTTCGCCTTCACTTACTAACATACCAGACACTTCGATGTATACTCAGTGATCTCCTTCTTCATGTTATCCCACCAATAATGCTCTTTGATATCTTAATACATATTTATGTTTGCTAGATGAATAGAGAAATTAGAACTATGTGTATAATCCCAAATTTCATTATTTAACTCAATATTTGATATATCACATATTCTTTACCAAAATTTCACAATTTCTTCTTCATTAACATTTTTCATAGAGAATTTCCCTTTTCTGATAGTTTCTATTTTCATTTGAATTTCCTCATGATCCTTTTTATCATTCATTAACCTTTCCAAAAAAGATGGTTGAGAAATAATTTATTAATATATTGTTAATCATCCTTTATTTATGATTCCCATGACTATATTTATCTAATATATTAATATAAGATCTTGTTTAATTGTCATCAGTGATATGTTTTATGGGTCCTTTCTATTTAGGGAATCCACCACCTTGTTCTCTTTAACAAGGTTGTAATGTATTGAGAAATTATAGTATTTGATCACTTCTAACCATATTATTTGGTGAATATTGAACTCATTCTTTGTGAAATATATACATGAGTCTTTGCGATCCATATATATTTCAAACATCTCCCTAAATAAGTAATGTCACCATATTTTTAAAGCGAAGATTACTGAATCCAACTCTAGATCATGTCTTGGATAGTTTTTATCATGATCATTATATTTCCTTGAAGCATAGGCAATGAATATGTCATTTTTCAGCTACACATAACTCACTCTATTATTCTAGGCATCACTGAATACCACTAAAAAGTTCTCCACATGTCGGTAGTGTGAGCACGAGCTCAATCATAATCCCAATTTTTAACTCCATGAAGCTAGCTTTGAATTCATCACTCAATGAAAACATGACTACATTAAAGGATAAATTGGTAAGATGGTTGGGAAATCTTGATAAAGTTCTCACAAATCATCGATAATATTCAGATAACCCCAAGAAGCTACAGATATCTATTATCGATTTTGGCCTCATCCATCCCTTAGTTGCATCTGTCTTAGAGGGATTATTATATATCTCATTTCTTATGATGATATTACCCAAGAATGATACTCCCTTCAACTATAACTGACACATGTTGTAATTTTTATAGATCGAATCCTTATTCAAGGTCTCATTTACTGTTATTAGTTTTTCCTCATGCTCTTCCTTGGATTTGAAATATATTTTAATATCATCTATAAAGACAACCAATTTTTTTGTGGTAATATATTAATACGATTTGCATTAAGTCCATCAATATTTCAGCAACATTATTGAGTCTGAAAGGAATTACTATGATTTTATAGTGCCCATCCCTTTTGAGAAAAGTAGTTTTGGGGATATCCTCCTACTTCACACTTACTTGGTAACATTCTGACCGAAAATCCACCATGTAGAAGTATTTTTCTTTACATAGCTAATAGAACAAGTAATCAATTTGTGGAAGAGGAAACTTTTTAATTATTATGATTTTTTGAGCTCATGATAATCGATTCAATGGTCCAATGACCCATCCTTCTTCTTGATGTAGTGGACTGGTGCACCCCATAGGGAAGTAATTGGGCGATAAACCCTTTATCCAGATTGTCTTGTAGTTGTTCCTTCAGCTCCTAAATCTCTAAAAAAATCATTCTATATGGATTCTTGGATAAAAACAATACCCTAGTTGTAAGATCAATTGAGAATTCAATATCTCTTCTACGAGGAAGACCAAAAAATTCCTCATGAAATAGTTCTGTGAATTCTCTAACAATACACATGTCTTCAAGAATGGTTTCTCCCTTAGAATTAATAGTCAATGAAAGATACATGTTCTCTTAGTGAATTAATATCCCCGATTGATATTATGGTGCTAACAAAGTTTCATCCTTCCCCTTGCACTTATATAGAATCCTTGGTGAATTCCCCATATGGAGAGTGATTTTCCTCTCATGGAAATTTTTGTTGAATATATATATTGAAAGCCAATACATGCCAATAATTTCATTAAATTCCACCATAGGTAGTATGAGATGGTTCTATGGGATATTTAATCCAAAAATTGTAACAAGGGAAGAGTTATATTAATGGGATGTAATGATTTCCCAATTTTTTTGTTCTTACTAACATATCTACTTTGTTGATTATTGGTGGTCTTGGGAATGTTTTAACAAAATTTCAGGACATCAAATAATGTGTAGAACTATAATAAAAAAATAATTTCTCTATTTTTGAATGAATAACTACCGTACTTGTCACCACTTCATTTTCAGGGTATGATTTTGTAGTAGTGATGGGAAAAGCTCACCCTTGCTGTCTTGGAGGTTCTTGGTTTCCGCCAAAATCCCTTGGATTAGGGAACTGGTATGCAATGTGCATGAGTTAATTTTATTTGAAGATATGAAAAATGCATTGATGTTCGAATGGAGTGTTCCTATCTACTAAAACAACAACATTTTTTTCTTGTTAGTAGTTAATTGTCAGTTTCCCTTATCTTCCACACCTAAAGAATTTCTTTGTCCCCTTTAGGAAATTTCTGAGGTGATACATTACACACCATTGGAAATTGGGGTGTTGAAATTTCATTGCATTGTTTTATTTATCTATCAGACTTCTAGAATTAGAGTCCACTTTTTTTTTCTTATCCCCATGATAACCCTGAGACTCTTAGATCTCCATTTCAACATTGAGGGTACATCAGAAAATTTTCTCATAGATCTCAATGACACAGATCTCTAGGGATTTATGTAGGCTAGGTTTTATCCCACCATAGAAGTGGTCAAACTTGAAATCAGGGGTAATGATAACTCTAGAGGAAAATCATGCAAGCCTTTTCAATTTTTCCATGTAGTCTCCAATGGATTTTTTGACTTTTTTATTGAGGGAAAGGAAGTACCTTTCCATATTATATTATATGGTTCACGGAAAATATTTATTTGAAAACATTTTCAAAAAAACCTGCCATTCCAATGACATGATCTCCTAATCAGGGTTCATATTTTTTATCAATGTCCACCATTTACTAGCTTCACCCTTCATATGATATGTTTCCTGAAGAACCTTCACTGGTTCGTAATATTGATGGATGGAGAATATATTCTCAATTTAGTTAATCAATTGTTCGTTGATTGAGAGATTTTATAAACCATTTAATGTAGGAGACATTTGTCTCATGAATCTCTCGATTGAGGCTTGTTCTTTCACGGGGGAGGGGGTTGGATGATCCACATGACCCATGTTTTTATTAAAAACATGAGTTAACTGAGAGAGTATCATGACAATGTTTGCGATTCATGCTCCCATCAGATTGGACATCTCATTAAAACATTCAACACATTGATCTTTTCAATTTTTTTTAGATCATGTTCTTCACTTACTAGAAAATTTCATGAATAAAAGGAAAGCCAGGGGTAACACATAAAGGGGAATCCTAAGACAAAAAGGTATAACTTATACATTACATTCATTTCCATAAAATATGGATTTATAGCCTCAAATATATGCTATCCAAGATCCACATCAAACTATATTTTTATAGGAAAATTATTTATTCCCTTAATAATGGTTCATAATATTCTTATGAATTTAACTTAGCATATCCACTGGGAGAGTCGTAACAAAGGGTGCAACAAGGCCAGTTTTCATGCACAAGTTCCCATTTAATTTTAGCCCAATGTGGTGTTTTTGAGTTGTACCCTTATATACATTTGTTCCAGAGCCACCTCTACTTACTCATATCCAAACATTGATGTATATTCTTAGTAAACCACATACTCAATACTCAACAAAATTTAGGTATGTTTTTTATTATACTTAGACTTATCCGTAAGGCTTCCACAAGGGTTTTTCTAATCCTAATCCCAAAAATAACTAATCATATCCCCTGATACAAACTATAAGAGTCCTCTTATTTATAACACACATAAACATGATTTATTACATAAAATTGAACTTAATACAACTTTGAGGATCTAGAGGTCATGTGTCATGGGAAATTAAGAGCACTGTACAACAAATTATAACAAAAAACAAATAATCATTATTAAAGACTACATTTACATGACCACAACACTCCTTCATACATAACATTGCATGGGATAACAAGAGTAAATGTATAAGAAAATGGTGAAATAAAAATAATTGTAAGGGATTGAACAAGAAATAACATGATAAATATAATACATGTTAGATAGTACTCATATCAATTGATAACAAGATAAACATGAACACTAAAGCATGATATAGCGTGATTATCATAACAATGAAATTTGGCAACAACATTTAACATGACATTAGCTTGAACCAAGTCCCATTGCACATAGATCATGATTAAACCATCATTACACTAGAATTAGAATGAATAAATCCTCATTGAACTTTACAAATCATGATACTAATCTTTACCCAAGGCATTGGAGCGCTATCAGGGCACACCCTTCTTACTCATTTCATATAATGTATAAGTGTGTGCCATGGATCACACAACATGGAATCATTCAACATTGTAATCTATTCCACGATAAAGGAATGTAAAATATGTTCCTGAAACTCTATAATCTATAAGTAAATTTGAATAAAGGTGAATACCCTTGATAGAGAAATGGGAATGGTATTCACTACACAATATCTTTGTTTTGTAAAATTGCAGTGAAATTCTGTCATCATAACAGCATGACATAAGAATTCATAAAAAAATTTCTTGAGAGAGAAAAGGGTATATCATCATATATACATTAATTAGACATTAATGGGGACATATTGATACATTTCCTAACATATTTAATGTAATTTAGATGAATAATATAAAATAATTTCTTAAATGATAATGAGGAGGGAGAAATCCTATATAGAATTTCGGCATGGTAACACTGTACATGGGTGGAATTAATGAGAGAGAAAGGGATCGATCATCATTGAATAATAAGGAGTGAAAAATAGGGGAGTTTTGAAATAATACATCAATATTTTTAATTTAAAATAAAAGGGCATGACAACATAATGATATTTGGACAAAATGAGAATGAAAGAAATCCATTACAAAATTTTGGCATGGTAACAGGTCTACATCTGAGGCTCTAATGATACAGAAGGGGTACCTCAACATTCAAAAATAATAAGAGAAGAATTGCAGATGTGAGATATCATTCAATAATATTTTTAATTGACTAAAAAATGTTATTACAATATAATAAAATTTAGAAAAAAATGAAACAGATGAAATCCCTTTCTTGGAATTGTGATCCTAAAGGCCTTGGAGATGATTGAGATAGACTTTTTGGGAGCTAATTGAACCTTGGGAGGATTATATATAGGGGTGGTTAGGGGTTGTTCTAGGTCAAAATGATTTTAGTGAAGAGGAATGGGAGGTTGAGTGGGTTTATATAGGAAAAGAGAGGGAGTTCTTTATTTTTTATGTTTTGAACACTACACATTAAACAAATCTAAACCACAAAACAAACAATGTTTATTTCCAAATTGGAGTTTAAGACAATATTTGATATGGCTAATTGAAAAACTTGTTAAAATATTATTCATTCTTATGCAGAGGCGAGTCACACTGTCAAGGAAATCATTTTAAAATGTTAAAATGTTTTAAAAGTCATGGAGGGTCCACAAAGGATTTGTAAAATAAATAAAACAAATATAAAATCACATAATTTTAAAGGTAAAACATATATTGGCTGAAAATATGCTTTACGGTATTTTATTACATCACTTATGGGTCATTATTATTCTATAAAACACATTGTATATTTAAATAGTATTTAATTTTTACCCAACATTTCGAGTGTCTCAAGAAATTATGGTAAATTTATCAATGAATAATATCAATATCTTGATTCAAAAAATAATTTTAATTTTATATAAATAATTTTCTAAATATTTATATATTTAACTTTTAAAATAATGACTATCATTTATTGAAAATTCATGGGTTTTGACAAAAAAGAAACTTTCATACCTTAATAAAAAATATACTTTAATTCATAAAAATTATACGATAATTTATATTTAATAAATATAAATTTATTTATAATATTTTATTAAAATATTATTTAATTCAAAAATCCATTAATTCATCAAAATAGATTTCATAATTGAATATTAACTTAAAATATTATATCTACTTTAAAAAATGTTAACAAAGTTGCAATAATAAAATGAATGTATATTATTTATTCCAAAAAAAAAAGTAATATCAATAATTATAGTGACAGGGTCTTGTTACATAACCCATTATAACACTCGCATAAGACCAAAGGGTAAGGTGTGCAATGGTGACAGACTCTTGGGGTGCCTCAAATAACATTTCTCGAATAGTAATCACTATCAACATCAACTTCACCCATAGGTGATTTCATTCAAGATTAATGTGTTGATGGTTTTCTTGTACTTGGTCAAGAGAGAATCCAAGTGAAGTTACCTCCTTTATGAGCTTCAAAAAATGTGGTTTTTATGGAGCGATTATACTAGATGAGGCCATCACATCTGTTGTCTATTTAAATTGGATTTTGTAAAGCCATATATTTATACTGATGATGTAGTCACTATTGAATGTCTATATTAGAAATGGTAAAAAAAATTAATGGAATATTAAAATAAAAAATCATAATAACATGTAATTTCATATGTCTTTTATAACCATTTTAAATTTTATGACATTTAATCAGATCAAGAAGAATATTCATTAGTAAAAGTTTGGTACATTACATATTGGTCACATGACATCAATTGTACATCCACATACACTTATGATTACAAACTAGTGGTGAATGTATATGGTGGTAAATTAGGTAAATTGAACACTATTTATTAGTTTAAAATAATGGTAATACATATTAATAAATATAAAAAGAATAATAATTTCTATATAGAAGAGGATGTGAATACTCTAGACTATAGTAATAATCATTCTGAAAAGAGCATAATATAAAAAATGATGAATATGTCATTGACATATACAAAATCATTCATACATGATTGTATGAAACCAATACATTATATGTTATCAAAATAACAAAAAATGAAAAATTGGGTATCTCCAATTGTATCACAAGAACAAACTATGACCAATGTTTCTATGATCCCATTCTTTAAGACAATTACGCATCCATGATGAAACACACTGCATTATCCATAACTATATTCATTAATTCAATATATGTACCCAAAGGTGTCCATAACAGGGCATGAGATATTCTCAACAGGACACCTCTAATGGTGTCTATAATTAATACGACCTATATATAAGAACTATATCCATGTACATGAATTATAGGTAAATGAATAAGTGAGTGAGTGATATAAGAATTTCCATGAATATATTTCCTATGAATTATTATTCTATAAATGATTAATATCACTAAATAATGGAATATAATTTACATTAGGAAATATATTTGGCATATGTCATATATATAAAATGGTAGCATACCAAAAAGTGGCATGGTACAAGTAATAATACCAATGATAACTCTTTAAGACCAAGAAACACATAAAATGAATATTTAAATACTGTATACCTACATAGTCCATGAACATAGGTCTTATGTTCATGACATCCAAATGTCCAATGATATTGTTGTATACTTATGTTATAGGTGTCATACCTTAAATCCCTTCATCAGTTTCGTAGATTAATAAGCATCAGGTCGAAAAAATTAATAAATGATTAGTTTAGTATAGAATTTTCCAAATAAGATAGTAATATAAAACATGAGGCATATCATAGTTTCATTTACCATATACAACATTAATTCCAAGGCACATGCCAAAATAATATCTATTTTATTACCATATCATAATTTTTTCCATTAATTATCTCACCTAGATTAAATAAGACTCCCATAATCGAGTGTAATGATCACACATCCAATGTGGTGGCTCTAATCTTAGGTAGATGAATAAACCCACCCAAGATATGGTTTTAGTTGAGTTTTAAAAACTCCATCCATGTTACTGTTCTCTGGGGGTGTAACATTAAGGATCAAATTATTATTTTATGATAGGGATTAAATTTCACAAAAATGAACAAATGGGTTGGTGTATGAAATGGTGATAAAATTTTATTTAATGTAAAACCATATGGAAAAGGTATAGACCACCAACCATATAGTGGAATATGAATATTAATGTTTTATCGGTTAATGATTTGGATTATAATGATAAATTATATATAAATAGAAAAACACACATAAAATTTGGAAAAGGGAAAGATTGGAGATCAAAAAATATTTTTTTAGAGAAATAAAGAATAGAAGGTATCATTTTTAGTATAATACCAACGTTTATACAACATGATATCCACCACTTGATTCACATGTCAGATGGAGAAGACAGATCAATGAATAGGGTGATCTTGATAGATCTCAAATGAGGTGAGGTGATTTTCATGGATGGTGAGGAGAAATAAAAGTGATAATTTAAAATATTGGAGGTGAAATCATTAATAGATAATTTAAAAACTAGTTCCATGGATTGTATCCACATTTTTACAAACCTTGTGAAAATATTTATCCAAATGAACCCTCATACAGGATAGATGAACCATGTCCATACCATGTAAAAACTATATGAAATTTTTTTTCTAGAATCTTTATTGTTCTTTTGATATAGATTCATAAATAAATCAAATCCTATTACCCTCATAAATTCTCTAAACAACCCTGCATAGTTTAATACAATTTTACGAATGTATTAACAATGTTTAAAAAACTCATTAGAACCACATGTTTCCTATAAAACATGGGGTTCTGATATCTGAACAAGCCCCCAACGCACTAGAAATCTATTAAACCTCATTATGAAATAATATTATGAAAAAAAGAAATTAAAATTAATATAAAAGGTTTGATTCCATAGTGAAAAAAATAGTTTTTACAATATCTCACACTTATGAAAAAACAACATCGAGTTTCCATTCTATGGTTAGTACGCCATCATATTAATAATTCCCCATCCACATGGCATGAATGCAACCTTCTCTCTACTAGGTATCAACCAATAAATATATGTTCATCAATATAACCCTTATTCGCAGTACATAATTTCCTCAAAGAGATTATTTTCACCAATATAAATTACGAATATGGTGCTTCTTAGAAAAGGTATTAATATACAGTTCAACCTCATTAGAAATGAAAAAATGATATTGTCCTATAAATTAGTGATGAAATGGAGACATCTGATATAAATCATGCATAGATATATATCTATGAATATGTGAGGACTAATAATCCACTTATTCATCCATCTAAACACCCAAAAATTACAAAATAATGTGTTCATATATTACATTGAAATTTGATCATTTGGTTCCCTAGTCATCTACAAATCGGAAGGAATATTAGGTCCCCTTCCAGTAATTCTAGGGTCTTTGATAGTAGTTGGGATATGATTAATGTCTCTAATGGACTATAAACATTCACATCATGATTATATGAACATGATATAAAGTATCCACAATGAGTTTAGAACCCAATAGTGATGAATCTCATTCCTCATACTACCAAAGATGTGATCAAGATTTCCGACCATATAAGTTCTAAAAAGAATCCATTTGAATAGTCTCCTAAAATATATTATTGTAAAAATATTTTTGTAGAGGATTATTTTGGACCCATGAACCTCAAATATAAAACACCCATTCTGTAATAATGTTCTCTAATACCTTTATTGTTCCCAAAACCATCCCATCATTCTAGAGGTGTTCAGTTATACTCAAATGTATCGATGTGCCCAATTACCCCTATAAAACATTCCAGGACCTTCAAATGAAACAAGCTTCGTTATATTAAAAAATAGAATATGGGATCACATGAAGTAATATAATATCATAATCATATATTATTATCATAAATTAAAAAAATGTATCATTGATATGTAATAAGAGGGAACCATTCATTATACTATCAACAATCACCCATAATACACCATTGAAATATGGGGAAGTATAATATACAGTCAATATTTACATTTTTTTGTTATCACATATCCACATAACCAAAGGAAATATTTGTAACAAGTTTTCATTCCATTTGTGCTCTTCCTTCACAAGTTGATAGGTGGAATGTCATGTAACTCTTCCAAATATTTTCTTTTGGATACCCAACCCCTAGTATTTCAAAACATATATTGGGATGACCCTAGTCAAAAATTAAACATAACTTATTTTTTTCAAGAGAGTCCCCATAATCTAAAAAATATAACCCTTGATGTTAACCATGAAAATAAAAAATTTAATTTCATGATCGTAGCATATAGGTGGTGATATTTCATTTTATATAGTATGATCTCAAGATGACTACAATGTTAGTGTCAGTAATGAGAGTAAAATAATATATCATCAATGAAGAACATGAATAATGAGTCTAGATAATGGTGGATAGACCAACTCTTCAAATACCTAAATATAGGGGGTGAGTTCATTAAAAATGATTGTAGAATATAATAAACATAAATGAAAAATATTATTTTCAATGATCTAGATGTTATTTCTAGTGGTATGGTATGTACCTGGTGAGGAACATAACTCAAATTCTTTTTAAAAAAAAACTGATTATTCCCAGAGTTGGTTGAAGAGTTCATATATACATGGTTTTAGATATTTGTTCATTATATAATGTTATATAGATTTTCATAAATTTAAAAAATAAATATCAATTTCTATCCTTGTTCCTGTAAAAAAATAACTGGTAAATCATCTAGAGAAGTGTTGGGTCAAATGAAACCCTAATATTATTTTTGAACTACTTAAAACTTTTTCTCATAAAACATAGTGGGTAACATCCTCTATGCATGAGGGTATATTGGTACAACTCCTCATGATTTTTCAATAGATATTTTAACCTCCCGCTTAGGAGAAGATTCATAATACTCATCAATGAATGAATCCAAAAAATGATCTACTACAGGAGGGAAATCATCCAGAAACATTCATTAATCATCCATAAAATGGCTTGAAATCTGGGATTCCACTCTACACATCCAACAATGTTCTGGTCCGGCTCTATATTCAAAGAAATCCCATTAACCCTTGTGAAAATATCTATAAATATCTAAAAATCGTAATTTTTTTCTATGTTTATATGAAATATGTTTTTTATATTAAGTAAGAAGTTATAATTAAGAGTATTTTTTAAATGTTTTATGTTATAATAATATTATTCAAAATTCAGTATTTATAGATATCATGGTTTACATTCAATGATTATTGTATCACACAACTTATTTTCTCAAAAACGTGTATATTAATTTATTTGTGATTTATTGAATGACTCACAAGGTTTATGTTATTTATGATCATTGGTTTACCTAAAATTACAATGTATAAATAGTTATAAATAAGTTGGAAGAATGTTATATTTGCATAATAATTGTGGATATTGGTGTTTGATTTTTTTACCATTAAAAACAATCAATTATAAAAATCATATAGTTATTATCTGATCTCAATAGTCTTTACATTACATAGAATCCATCATACAAGTTATTGATTGTAGAAATAATTGAATACGAATTCATAGTATTTTGATCATAAATCATCGTTGAAATAATTAATGTACAATGATATTTTTGTTGAATGAGGGTGTGCTTCGGCTGAATCCGGAGGTTTTCAAAACTCTAAGGATATAAAGGTCAATTAGATGACATGAACAATCAGATGAACCAATTATTTTAATTCACCATCCATTGATTAGACATTGAAATATGTTTCTGTATATAATATTACATCAAAATCATCTTGATACCAAAAATGAATCAGATGAATAATATCATTAATGTAAGAGTAGATTTTATGAGTTAAACCACAATGTGAGGTTCTCAGTTTCGCTGAATGAGAATTGTTTCAGACTCCAATCAATTGTGTGATGTATAATAATTTATCCCAATATTTTCCTCATATCATCTAATTTTACTAACAATTTTGTATATTTTTATTTTGTTATGATAATGTAGTCATGTACTGTTTTTAATTGGTCATTATTCCTCAAAAATATTTTGCACTTATCCATTAGAATACAAATAAAGTCCTATTTATCAGTTGCATAATAAAACCAATATGTCTTTGGTCGTTGTAATTCATTGAATATAGTTTCAATTCATCTAATTAATTTTTGGAAAATGATGAAAATGTGAAACATAATGTGGGTACTATTATTTTTTTCAGATGTTTTCTAGATTTATTAGACATTAAACTAAGGTTTTGGGTAGAATACATTCCTTTGAAGAATTTAAAAGGCATTTCTACAGTTGTATATGATTAATTGGTGTGGAAAATTTTATTAGAATAATTAATATCTAGTGAATTCAAATAACAATTATGTTTTATATGATTTTATATTTTTCAAGTACATCCCCTAAGAGTTCATAAATGATGATGTGTTCAAATATACAACTGAAATGTATTTAAAATCCATTTTTATGTAATTTAGTGGAGATGGAACCTAAAATTTGATTCCTTTACATTTCATTTATTTTGATCCTAGAAATTGATGTCAATGTATAATATACATGGACACTATTAATGTTTTGGTGTTAGATATGAGCACTAGAGGTTTTGACATATAATTTTAAAGGTATTTTTTGTATCAAATCTCATGAATAATTCGTTCTTGAGAGAGGCATGGTTTATAAGAGGTTGGAGTTAGGATATTCCCTACCAGAATAAATAATTGTATTAATCAATTGAAAGAAATAAATTATAAATTTAATATTTTTTACAAACTATCAATTCATTATTATATCATGGATGCATAATTTGTTCGATGAATTAGTGTGAGACATCAAAATAAGTTTTATTACAATTTATAGATATGTTTTTTCAATATAATATATGTAGTAAAATTAAGAATGGATTTTATTGAAGAATTAAAAAAATTAATATTTTTGAAGAAGAAAAATGACAGGTTCAAAACTAACTATTCAATGTTTATAAACAAGATTAAAAACCCATTTTATATCATTAATTCTAGAAAATTAATATCCACTACTATATTGACCATTTTATTACACAAGTGTAATGGTATTTAGTACCTTTGAAATCTAATAAATAATTTTTTTGAAGTGTATTTCTGTTATTAGTTTGTTTCGTACACAATTAAAATAAATTCTTCTCATATTGATTTTTTATCATTTCTAAATATGTGTATTCTTGTGGTTATTTTATTCATTGGTTTTTCTCAAAGTAATGAATCATTAATTGGATGGGATGGTGTTTTATAAGTAAGATAACATAAATAAATTTGATATCACCAATTAAACCCATTCATCAATCAATGAGTATATTGATCATTTTGTTTTCCATTTATACATTCCACCCAGGTTATAGACTACCAAAATTCAAATAGAGATACTATAACTATCAGTAGATACATATGATGTATATAAACGACAATTACTTCCAAAAGATACAACACAACTAGGTTGAGAAGAGGGTCCACGTTGGTTTGTACCCCCAACACCCATTAGGTTATAATATGTACTATATGTCTAGTTTACAATATTATATATGGTAGTTAACCATAAAACAATCACTTGAGAATGAATAGGATGAATAACACCAACCTCAAAACATTTAACCCTGAATGGATCATCAATTATATAGATATACATAGTTCACTAAATCTCTATGATGAGAGTTGAGTAATAAATAATTGTCATGTTACCCAACTCATAGTGTATAAAATACCTAACATGATTATCCCTCAGGGTCTCATGAAAAAATGTATTCATATAATATAAATTTGAAATTCTTGTATATCTTCAACTCATGTTTTCATGCCATGATCTGTATATCCTACCATCATTTGGTAGAGCAAAAAACATATATGTCCATTTATTTCCACATCCTGCTTCATGTGTCTTGATATTACTAGAGATATAATATAAAATCATAATACTTAATTCCATAGAATACAGGCCACCATCACCTTAGAAAGTAGGTGAATGATGTTGTCGAATCCCTAATGACAACACTTTAATAATGGAAAAGGTTCATTCATATCCCCACTTAATCTACATAAAATGTATGATTCCAAATCAAAACTATGCATCATCATTAGAATCATGAATAATAGGAGGTTCCAAAGATGGAACAACTAGAGGTAAAATTAGTGGCTAATGAACCTCTAAATCTAGATCATTGACTTCACCTCCCTCTATTCACATGACATGAGGAGTTCATAGTCAAATATATCAAAAAAATAACAAGAACTCACCTAAGATATAATTTTATTACAAAATACCACATATATAAAATTGGGACAACTATAATATGTTATATTAGAAATTTACAAGAATATTTCTAACACTAAATACAGTCATGGGTAATGTATCAAACCATAAAGATTAATGATATACCATTCATACTTTCTACTAATAATATCTCTTATAGGTCAAACTCTATATTTTACTGAGTCTTATCTGTGTATAGAGTTTCAATTAAAATTTATATAGGAAACAACATGCTTTGTTTAAATAGGTACCCCCATTTAATGGTTATTGTATTTTAATTAAAATTTATAAATTCATAGCATTATTTGTAATATAGTTTTATGAAGAACCATTTACAATTTATATAATCAAACTATTTATAAATTATAATATGAAATTAAAGTAATTTTCGGCAAACCATTAAATTGAAAAATATATTTTAAAAGGAAATGTCAGATGATTTGACTAAAATAATCATCATTCCCAATTTAAATAGGTCCATGCACTAATTAAATTACAAATTTTATTCATGTATTTAAAATTTACTAACATTTTAGTATATGTAAACACAATTGTATAACTCAAACATATGATAATGGGTTAGTCAAGGATCAACTATCAATCTATATAGGAATACAACATTTAGGAAAATGTTCATACTTTATCAACCAATTAATTAATACATATTTCATGAAAAAACATTTAGGGAATAATATTTATACACATTATGTTATATATGATAAGTATCAGGAAGCAATGAAATTAATCCTACATTAAATAGGATAATTAATGAGATATTACTCTAATAAGGTGAATATAATGACACATTATCAAGTATAACTTTCTAAATATTTTCATATGATTATAGTGATAATATAGTCAAGGATGGAATCAATGAAAACATATGATGATTAAACATGAAATAAAAACAATTTTTCTTTTAAAAAGTTATTATGTTATGGAATAAACATATACAGTTGGATATATCCACATTTTATTTATATGATTATGTTACGTAATTGTTATTAACAAATTATATAACGTTCTAGAAATGAAAATATAATCAACGTGAATAATTTAACTAACTCAAGATTATGTAATGTTTAAGGTCGGGGACTTATATTTTATCTCATGAGAAACAAGACAACCTGATATAGCTTAAATGATGGTCTGGTCCCATTGTAGATTATGGGTGATCACAAAGTAGTTTATATAAAGGGTGGTCCCCATTAATGAAATCTAATGAATTGTTTAATAACACTATTTCATGTCATTGATATTGTTATTTAAATGGAATTGGTTTTGAAAGGGTTCTATATAAATGATTATCTATTTCACAAATAGTATTTATAATTTATTTTTATGGGTTGTAATGATTTTCTTTGAGAAAATTTTGTTTTATTCATGAGATAATATTTTATTTAATATTCCCAGATAACATTTAATATAATTTACATATAATATTATTTGTATTATTTTTACGAAACTAACATTTTCATTCATTTAATATCCATTGATATTATTTTAAGATTAATCAAATTTTTTAAAAAGACTTTTACATGATTTATGGGGGAATATAGAAAAGGATTATATCACGGTGATAGTTTTGAAGATTTTTTATAAAGTGCAATCATGTTTTATTTTAAAGATAATTATATTATTAAAAAATGGATATTAATTATAAGTGTCTACTTATAATATATGGGTTTACAATGATTGAGTTTTTACTAATTATATAAATAACTAAACCATAAATATCATTGGGAAATCAAATATATTTTTAGATAAAAAATACCAAGAATAAGTAATATTTCTATCTTGGTCATTAATTTTGGAATCGTATCATGGTTTAGATATATTTATATTCTATGATGTAATTTAACCATAAGTTAAAAGTCATATATACCCATAATGGTTGGAATGGTTAGGTGACCTAATGGTATATTGGGTAAATTAGGGAATTCATTTATAACAATAATAATGATATATTAGTATTTATATTCCTTATAAGGTGCTAAAAATGATATTATGGATATTCTGAAAAAAAAATTTGTTTTTGTAAAAGGATCAATCCATCATGAACCAAAGATTCAATGGAAATAGTGGAAAATGCAGTGGTTGAATGAATTGAAAAACAAATCAAATGGGGTCTATAAGAAGAAATCTTGTGGTTATTAAATTTTTTACCGGGAATAATGATTAACCAGATGAACTTTTGTGAGTTTCATAATTTAACAAATACAATATTAGTGAAGACATATAAAATATTTGGTGAGAACGACCATACATGTATGTATATTCAATTAACTATGTGTCAAGAATATAGAAATATGAACATAGTATTATTTCTTAACAATAAGGGATGATGTTTTATATTAGGTAAAGTAGGTCAAAAAAATAAACTATAGTGAAAAAATGAAGTGTTCAATTAAATCCACAATGAAGAATGATGTTGGTCTAATGTTAAGAGTTGAATGATTAAAATGTAGGGAGTATGAACATTATTCTGATTGATGTAGTAATTTCATGTAGTTATTCTTTGGCTTTAGTAGAGTTACAATATTTATGTGGCATCAGGTGACATCCTTAGGATTTTAATGGGTTAATATAATTCCGAGCACATTAATATCATTTCAGTAAAATTTTACCTTTTTGAAATGAATTCACCATACAATGTAACCACAACCAATAATAACTATCTGATTCATGATAAAAATGTAATAAAATTCAATATATAACAAAAAAATAAAAAAATATCAGTGTAATAGTTGGAATCCTAGAACAAAATAAACTACAAAGTGGAAGAAATCCAAAAAAATAATCCAAACAGTCCA
Organism: Viscum album; assembly: GCA_963277665.1. NCBI lineage: Eukaryota > Viridiplantae > Streptophyta > Magnoliopsida > Santalales > Viscaceae > Viscum > Viscum album. Next base: position 1,873,743,913 of record OY728142.1, on the reverse strand, counting down.
ATCACAACAACTCAACAACCTACCAATAATCTCCAAAATCCCACTCCATTATCCATGCCCAAGTTTCATTAATCGCTAATATTGAAATGATATACCTTCCCATTATCTAAATCCCAATAAAAATATCCACAAATAAAAAAAATTTCCTAATCATAGGAGAGTAATGAAACACAACAGGTTTTCCAAAAATGACTTCCCTACTCACACCATTAGGATAGAACATGTGTGAAACATTATATAAAACCATATATATAAAACAACTTAATACATCTTATATTTTTATTTTAAATCCAGTCAGTTTCACAGTATATCTGTTTTCATTACTAAAACATTTTTCAATGGAAAAAAGATAATTTTTTTTGATGATTTCTCAATTATCAATTCAAATAAATGATTCAATTTGAAGAAACCACATATATTCCCACTCAACCACACATTAATTCTTTTACCATTAACTGTGGAACGTCACATCCATGGTACGTCTCTTTGATGGTGGTACCTTTTTAATAATATAATTTTCATTCGACATGTGATCAACAATTTAAGATAACAACATACTAACAAAATTTCAAAAAAAAATTAAATAAAATGGAAATTTTATTTAAAACACTTTTCCATGAATAAAAACCAAACAACCATTTTAAAATGTTTATTTTAAATTAAATTCCAAACTATATCATTAAAAATACCCAATTTTTTATATTATATAAATCATCCCCAAAGACGGTATCCATCAATTATTTTACAATGATTTAACAATAAATGTCATGAAAATATATACATTTGAAATGAATCCATTATGTTATAATAAGTGGAGTCAGGAGTGAATAAATGTTCAACATGAAGTATTGTGAAATTGAATAAAAACTCGAATTCTTCATCAAAAAATGAGTTGAATCACCAAAAAGAATCATTATTTATTTTTTACTAATTACCAAAATTAAAAATATCAACATTATTAGCAAAAACCACCATATATTTATTTCAATCAGATCATTGAATTTTATAGAGGGAATAAAAGTATATCTATGAAACCATACAAGAAACATATACATACCAAGTAATGTAGGCTTCAACAAAATAAGATTTACAAGTAGATATCATCATAATATAAGATGAGATTCTACACATACTACGAAGGGATAAAAAATTGGTATAGGTTGAAAATATGTGAAAAACGAGATGATTTTGGGGAATTGTTAGTAAGATGCATTTTTAGGTTTTAAATTTTAACCGTTCAAATTTATTCACATGGTTATATAAACCATGTCCATATTTTTCACCATCCCCAGCCTCTAGACATCCTTCACATGGTTGGCTCACAAGGATTAATAATGGTGTTCCAATTATTTTTTAACCACTATTCCACATTGCATTGTTTCCCCATGGAGGCTGCATGATATGGCCAAAACATGTTCATAATCCATGAGCATATGCAGAATAAAATGTTTCTGTATATAATGGTAATTATTTGGTTTCACAGTATTTACTAACCATTCTCGGATAGTATGCCTCCCAAAAAGCTCCCAAAATATGCCATGAATCATGTGAAACCATCCCAATCATAAACATAATATCATTACAAACATAAAATATATAAAATAAGGACTACACTCTTGAAAATGATATGATACATTATCCAAAAACATTTGTTATTTCAATCCATAGAATGTTGAAACCCATCACTCTTTAAATATTATTTGTGTCATTTCTAGACTATTTCTTTCTCCCATTACCATTTTAATTCTCAAATATTAAAATGTTGCCACAAAAGTGACAGTAGACCATTAAATTTACCATTAATGACTTTCCCCTCCATATTAACAATCTATATGGTCATAATAACCAATGATTATTATGGATATAGGTCAATGTGATCCAATATAAACACAATGTCAAGATCAAGATGATACAGTTTCATATAAGATACATGAAACACATTATAGACATCACTATAATATGCGTACATATCCAATCTATGTTCCACCTCACAAAAACATTAAGGTATCTCAAATGGGGAATGTTTTAAGTAGGCAACTTTCCCTTCTTCCCAAAACGATGATGCCCATGCCTTGGAGATATTCTCATAACAAATGACAACATACCATGACTAACAACGACCATAAATGATGATCCATGTAGCATTTATGCCAACTATGAGATTTCTATATTCTTTTCTTGATCAGTTGAATCATCAATGTTATTTGATGGACAAGGGTTGGCCCAACAAGTAATTTCTCACATTTTCCCACCCAACAATGTGTATAATGGAAAGGATGTCCATACAATTCTTCAAAAAAAGCAATATCTTTTGAGGGTTGATAACTGTTATTATAAAAGAACTCCAAGAAATATATGTGATCATCCCATGAGGCACCAAAATCAATTAGACCATACCAGAATATATCTTCAAATATTTTAATTTTTCATTTCAACATCCAATTCAAATAAGGATGAAATAACATAATAATTGTCAACATTGTCCCAAGGGATTATTGTAATGATTTTGAGAAATAATACTGAAACACCTTATTATGGACTACTACTATTGAAAGCCCAACTTCATGCCTCTATTCCACTTCTAGGATCCATATGTTATAAAATTCCTCCACTTAATGTGATTTCGAAATTGGGATTATATGTGTAGACATTGTGACATGATCCATGCTCCCCCATATGTCATAATTTTTATAAACAGTTCTTGGGAGGACGGTTTGAAAATTGTTGGTTAAATACTCCATTTTACAAAGATGAATATTTTATCCATACTACAAACCTTTTGGTTGATGAAGCATTATATTTACCCGTTAACAAGTTGATCATCTAGAAACTGAGTCAGCCACATTTCATTTCATACCAAAATACCAAATCTACGTTTTCAACACCATATATATCTTCTATATTAACAGATGAATAACCATTCTAGAATGGGTGTAAGCATGAATAATTTTTTCCTTCTAATGAATATGTATGAAAATTTGACAAGAAAACCACAAAAGAGAACTCCCATTTTTTCCTCCGACAATGGTCTCCCAAACATTTATTATTCACAATTTATAAAAACATCATCAATCTAATTTATGTCCCTATTTAACCATATTCACCAAATTAGGAATCAATGAATCTAGAAATAAATCAACAAAACTACCTTGATTTTCACATTCCAAGTGCATATCGGCTATACCCGTCATCAACTACAACTGATAAAATGCATACCTTCCCAAATGGACATAGAAATTTATAAAAAATTCTTCTTCCACTATATTGGCTTTACCTAGTGTATATGTGAATAAAAATTCAATCATTTTGAGATAATCCATCCATATTCGTATTCAATGGATGAAATACCATAATGAAAAGAAATGTTTCAAACTCCTCTAATATATATTCATAGTAAATTTATCAACAAAGTGGATATGATGAAGTTCTTCAATAAGAGGAAGAAATAATCTATCTAAAAATTATATTATGGGTATTAATTCTCATGAAACTATGATTTCCATAATCCATATGAATCAACAAGATCTACTTTCATGTGAACACAAACTAACCCAGATCGCAAATCCATTAAAATACATAACATACCGTGGTCCAGATTTCATCAATATCCCAATTAGTGTTGATGTAATTTTAAATATTATCATTTTAAAAGATATATAACATTCATCAACCTTTTGATATTGAAAATTGTCCCTTTCCAGTGACGTCATACATAAATATAGTTCTAATAATTCAGAAATAATGTGTAAATAATAACTGATTAATCCAAGGAAATATCATATCTTAAAGATCGTAATTTTTGAATTCCATGTTACAAAAAAACTCTTCTGTTTATGGATCTAAATAAATTCATATTGTAGAGATTACATATACAATAGAGCATACATATGGAATCCAAATATAACACTTTTATAGTCTTTCATAGAGATGATGATCTCTCATGATTTCATACACTCTCTCCATGGGTTTCTCATGCTCATCCATAGTCATTGCATATAGAAATATGTTATCCAAAACACCACCATTGAATAATCAAGATAACTTTGAAATATTTAATTCATCAGTGCGATAAAATTAACAGTTCATTTTTAGGAACATAAGGGTTAACCATATTCTTGTAAAGGCCATATATACTCCTAAATGATATATCTAGAATATTCCCATTCCAAAATAACCATTGGTTATATCCTGACTACAAGTATGTTTTAAAGATAAAATAAACCCCACTAATATTATTGAAAAGATTATAAACCAATGGATGTGGATACCAATTCTTCATTTTAAATATTTTATCTTACCAAAATAGACATGAACCTGTAGAGTTCCATCCACCTTTTTGAGGAATAGGACTGGTTATTCCCATAATGATGTGGTAGGCCGAATGAATTCATCTTTTTCTAGATCTTCTAAATACAAAATCAAATCACATAAATCTTTTTGTTATATATTCTAAGATAAAAGGAAAGTTTTATTGGTTCCTGGAATGAGATCAATCAGAATTTCCACTTCTCTTGTGTTTGGAAACCCTTAGATTTTATCAAAACTAATATTTTAAAACTACTTGACACTTGCATGAAAATTTATATTCTCTATCACTTATGTTGATAAGAAATTCAACTCTACCAACTAGTATGAGATTATTATAAATATTGTCGACAACTTGACTATTTTACATGCTATTAGATTACTCTATCATTTAATTTTATTCATGATGCCATCATAAGTCCTGAAACTAACCATTTTGGTATAACATTAGTTGTGTGCCCTGACCAATTTCTACTGATCTAGACAAATAATTATATAATATGTATCCATATGAGGAATAGGTAAATACTATATCAACACAACTCATTTAATATTTATATAAAATATTTACAGATATTAGATCATAATTCTATTTTGATATAGTGGAGCTTGAAGTTTTAAAATAGAAGGCATCATCCAAATATTTAAAAATTGGGAGATAATTATTCATTTTCAAAATAAATAACCATCTAAGGTAACCAAAACAAATATTCACTACATGATTCATTATAAAAATATATTTCAACTCATTGTAAAAAAACACCCAAACAATATAAAAATAAAAAGAGAATTCAATGATCAATATTAACTATAATGTGGAAGACAAACCCAACAAAAGTTGAATGACTCCAAATACAATAGCTCAATAACCTCAATAAGCTATAAAAATCAACACAAATATACATAATGAAATATAATTAAGAACCAAAATAGAAATGTGATAACATCCATTTAATTATATCCAAATTAACAACATTTGAAAAAGAACTAATGTTCCAAGTTAGGGGTGAGTAATGAAAATCATTAGTTTTTACCTAAATGAATTACCTACACAATCATATAGGGTAGAATATGTTATTACATTTATATAAAACAATTTTTATAGATTATTTAGAACATTTTGGGAGTTTATATCATATCCATGCAGTTCAAAACTAAAATAGTTTTATTGGATATAATAGTTTCAAATAAAAATAAGAAAACCATTTATTCCATCATTAGTCAATAATAATTTTTAAGAACCCATTATATTTCACAAAACAAAAAACACATAATCTCAACAAAAAATTCATTCTATTATTGGTGATTTTCACAAACCCCTCCCCACAGGGTGTACCCTTCCTAGGCTAGCAATGTGCCAAGGTAGAAAATGACCCCAGAATCCCACCTCTTGTAGGCTCCAGGTTAGCGACAAGCACCGACTGTATAATAAACACTCAAATGTGAGGCATTACCCTCTAAGAGAACACATGTGAAAGAGATATTTAATATAGACCCAAACCAACTCCAACTCAAACTGAATTTTATAAGAAAACCCAATTGAACATATGTAATTCGATTAAAAACTACTAAAACTGAAATAGAAAAACTACAAGTACCAAAGGAATGTAAAAAAAGCACCAACCATAATCCCAAATAGCTCATGCAACCCCATGTTAGTAGAAACCAACTGCATCTCCAACCTGCTCAATTTGACTTGAAAAAAGTTTATATATACATAGGGTGAGTATAATAGTATAGTCAGTAGGATCCTCCATATAGCCTCTCATGAAAAAGAAATGAAAACATGCTAATGATCGGTGAAAAACAAGTGAAACTATCTTGTCACCTAAATAGGTAAACTAATTTCCCTGCCTCACTATGATTATTCTCACCATTTATCACATACAAGACTATATAATATAATAATTAATATCAATGGTACCACACTACTACTTCTGGACTAGTTTTCCTCTTTTCCCCAACATCACACATCCTAAACATTTCTCTCCAAAAGGCTTTCCCACATACACCTGGCCAAAGCACCACAACATTCAACTCATGCATCAAAACCACCAGGTCTATGTATTCAAAGTTACCAGGTAGTTTCTGGGGGCCACCATAGCTTGAATAATGTGTATTATAGGTTGGGAATTATACCTTAAGCCATTACATCCCACACACCGAGTATGAATCCTCAAGACCTCACATCCTATACACGTTACACATGTAGAAGTCTATAAGAAACTTTATCTAGAATATATGTGTGTGAATTACTACAAGCCATTACATCCCTCTACACACCTATATGGGGAAAACTAACTGATGTGCCTACCAGCACAAGTAACTACTAAGAGAGGTGAGAAGGGCCAAAGGAGGTTGTCAACCATACATCCTCCCAGCAGAATGATGGGGTAAAACACCCCCCAGGGATCAAAATCTTAGTGGTTTCAGTTTCTATAACAGACGGGGTGTATTAGCATATAGAAACACCAAAATTAAAGAATATATTATATCTTATAAACACAATATGGGCATAACCTAGTCTTAGACTCAATTGTATCCATATTCTATCGGATTTCTAGCTTCCACTTCTAATACTAGGTATCCTATAAAAAGACAACAATTTAAAGTAATATATTATATTGCACAATTTACTTTTTATCATTTTTACTTTACATTAATTAATTATTTAAAAATTAATTAACTATTTACAATTTTCACAATATATTTCATTAGAATGGCACCCAATGTCCAATATTTCCTTTAAATTGAAACCATAGCATTTCATCCCATCAATCTCCAACCCCATGGGTTAACATCATTTATGAAATCATTTTTTAACAACATTATTACGTTCCAATATAACTTGGAATTGTAGAAAATAATTATATGATACTAAACACAATTGGCTTAACATAGTGAGTAGATGAACTACATTTCATGTATCTTCTGCCTATAGAAATAGATTAGACCCATCCTCCTTCAAGGAATCTAAAAACAGAAATCATGTGGAATACCCCACACATATTTTTCACTTTTTTAAATAATGTTACACAAGACCAGGTGCCTTGAGCAGTGGGGAATATAATGTAGATAAACAGCTAACAAGAAAAAGAAAATATCCAAACATTCACATCCAACCTATTTCATTATCTCTAGTGTCCTCATAAACACCCACATTCATAAATAGATGTATCTCTCCACTCTAGGCATCAACTGATACAACATTCAATTGGCCTCCATAGTGCCATATATCACAAATCCTTCCATAAGAATCTCACAATAGAAGAAGAAGGACAACAAACATCATATAAATTGGGATTTTGACCCATAAAATATTAATTGGGTAACTCAAAACCCTACAAGGAATTATATTTTATAAAAAAAACTAGTCCTTTAATCCATCTTGGATTAAAAAATTTATTATTCATAGGTTCCAACAATCGGGAAACCTAAACAGTAAGCTATCAAAAATTGATCAAAGTTGCTTACTACAAAAATTTGATTAACTTCCAATTACTAGAACAACAAACATATTCATTTACCTACCTCTTTATCTTTAGTTAAAAAATTATAAATTATTTCTATCTTTATTTTCATTACCAATTTCCACCAAGATTGAAAATCTAACAAAGAAAACATAAATATCCCACTATGTAGGAAAAAAAGAGGCAATAACATACGATTTACATAAATTTATTTATCCGGTTGAAATATTAAAAATTTCACCTCAATTGTTATCTAGTGGGATAAAACAATCTTACTCGATAGTTTCACGTAAAAGAAAATAGAAGAAATGAATCTCCTACCTCAAACAATTCTTGACGTTATTTATACTAGAACAAGCCACACCACAGGTTAAATCTCCTCCCCCCCCCCCCCACGTGATAACTGTATCCACTAGAGGATGCAGAGACACCACCACACCAGTAAACACCCAAGAAAATTACATTATGAACATGGAGATAAAATTCCATTAAAGGAAAAGGAGAATTTGATGGATATAAACCCAAAAAATGTTGATAGTTCATACCTTATATCGAATATCGATCAATACTTCTTGGTTGTAGTAAAAATAAAGGGGAACCAATCCAAGGAGTAAGTTTTGATCGTACAACTCCTATGGGAATGAGTGGATGGTTCGAGCATCTCACACTGGAGAACAAGGAGGAAGAGCTATAGGGGAAAATATCTTGTCCCTTTTGAATATTTAACGAAGCAGTAGTTTAGATTACGATGGATTTTCTATTAAAAAGGGATCACATTAAACTAGGTGGTTTGATAATTTAAAATCATCCTAAGCCTTAGTAAAAATTAAGATATGAGTTATAGCCTTTGAATCAGCCTTAGAATCCATAAAACAAGGCATTTAATGCATTTTATGTCAAAGGAAACATCGAAGGGGTGAAACTATAGGAAGCTGAAAACAATGTTCATGAACATGGAATTTGGGAAAGAAAATAGAGGCTATTGTTGGAACCTCACCGTTATAGAAGCATTGTTCATGAAATCTAAATTTGAAAAAGAAAATAGAGGCTACTGATGGACCTCACCCTTCTGAAAACAATGTTCATAAACTCAAAATATGGCAAATGAAATAGATGATACTATTTCAACTCACTATTTTGGAAACATTGTTCATGTACTAAAAAAATTGGAAATGGAAATAGCGGCTACCGTTGAACCGCACCATTCTGGAAAAATTAATCATGAACTCAAAAATATGGCAAAGGAAATTGAGGCTACCATTGTACCTCACAATTATAGAAACACTATTCCTGAAAATCAAATTTGTTAAAGGCAATAGAGGCTACAGTCGAACATCACCATTTTGGAAACACTGTTCGGAAACATGAAATTTATAAAAGGAAATAGAGGCCATCATTGTACCTCACAGTTCTGGAAACAAATTTCACAAACTAAAAAATTTGGAAATGAAAGTAGAGGCTACCATTGGACATCACCATTCGAGAAACACTATTCATGAATATAAAATTTTGAATAGGAAATAGAGGCTACTGTTGGACCTCAACATTCTGGAAACATTGTTCATGAACTCAAAAATTTACAAAAGAAGAAAAGGCTTCCATTGGAACTGTTTACATAAGGATATCATATCACTATTCACAGAATTGGAATTTTTTAAAACTTTTGGGGGTAAGTCACCTTGACCACTAGAACACCACAACAACTGGATTTCATCTGAGGAATGGACCAGAGTGGTCTGATATATTATATCAGATACCTCTCAAAACATTCTCATCCTCAGGAATTCAGAACCCACCTAAATGGAAACCGAAATGGGGTCTAAACAACCACCCATCAAGATACCACTCAAAAAATAGAAAACCTCGAGAAGTAACCAAAATAAATCCATCTTATTAACACGAATGGTGTATAACAACAATGGGACAACATTACTTGAAAATTTTTAAACATCTAACAACTCTAGGTACTATGAACATATTTGTGACTCACGTTCCCATGTACTCTCCTCCATGACACTGTGTCGCCATAAGACACGAACTGAGGGGATATAATGACCACGCTACACATTCTCCTTTTGGTCTTGAATCTCTACTAGTTTCTCCTAGACTGTCATATCATCATCAACATTGATCCCTCCTTAGTCGATGAGGTGAGATTCATCATGAAGATAATTATAGATTTGTGACACATGAAAAATATTGTGTATTTGAATCATCTATGGAGGATGTTCTACTCGATACGCCACAACTCCAACTCGAGAAAACACCTCAAAAGCCCCAACAAACTGGGGAGAAAGCTTACTCCCATGACCGAAAATCCAGTTAACATGACAAGGAGTCACCTTTAGACACATGTGATCCACAAACTCAAACTCTAAGGGTCTGTTCTGTGGATCGACATATGATTTCGAACGATCCATCGCCGTCTTCATCCTCTCACAAATCACTTAAACCATCTATGTTTTATTTTTCACTAGTTTCAGTTTGAGAATTTCTGACTTTATATCCCCAGTATAGCACAATGAATATCGTAATGTTCATCTATATATGGCTTAAAATGGATCCATACTGATGGTGGAGTGAAAACTATTGTTGTATGTGAACTCCACCATGGGTAAGTGCCTCATCTATTAACCTCCAAAATCCAGGACACAAGAGCATAACATGTATTCAATATTTTGGTTAGTATGATCTATCTGACCATCCATCTGAGGATGAAAATAGTTGATAAGGAATTGATGAGAGATGAAATCATACTAGAGACCTCTCCAAACCCTATAGGTAAAATGAGGATCTCTATCAGAAATGATCGTCCTTGAGACTCTATGAAGATTCACAACCTCATGAAGATACTCCCTTGATAAAACATCCACTGATCTAGACTCCTTGATTTCTATGAAGTGGTCTAATTTTGTTAAACGATTCAATATCACCCATATAGAATCATGTCATCCCTAAGCTCGAGGTAAACTAGTAACTATGTCCATTGATATGTCCTCCCACTTTCATTGAGGAACATCCAATGGTTGGAGAAGACCACCAGTAACACTGTGTTCGAACTTTACCTTCTAAAAGACCAAACATCGTGACACAAACTCTGCAACTAGAAACTTTCTCCCAAGTCACCAAAACTAACTCCTCATGGCTCGGTACATATTTCTCACAATAGGATTTACATCTAAAGGTGAACTATGGACCTCTCTGAGAACTGTCTCATGAATCGCCAAATTAACAAATAGCCTTCCATGATACAACAATAGGTGTTGTTTAACCTCATACCAGCAACCAGAGGCCTCTCCACAAAATCCATAGTCTTTCTAGACCTCCACCTCAAGATCCCCCAACTAGGACTCTTCCACCAACTGCACCAGTGATGAATGCACCTTCATCTAAAAAAGACAGCCTCTTCCCCCAACATCTCCCATATCTATATGTAATACTGAATGTTCTTCCATAACTCTCTAGGAATGACCATATTCACACACTACATCACAACGTGACTTTCTTCTTAGCACATTGGCTACAACATTCCCCTTTCTAGGGGTATATGATATCTAATAGTATTATTACTGTAACAACTCTGTCCACCAATAGTTTCATAAATTTAGGTCACGTTGGGAGAAAACATACCACAAGATATTATAATCATTGAATACCAAAAAGTTCTCACTAATGAGGTAATGTATCCAAAACTACTGAAAAATACCACTACTTAAATCTCAATATAATGGGTGGCATAGTCACATTTTTGTTGACGCAACTTCTAGTACCCATAATAAATGACTGATCTCGACTACATCAAAACAGAACCTAACCCCAGATGCGAAGAATTGTAGAAAACATCAAAAATGAACTCCCTCTGCTAGAAGACAATGAAATGGAGCACTTACAAATGTGTCCTTCAGATACTCAAATTATCTCGGAAACTAATCAGTCTACACGAACAGCTAATCCTTTCTGGTCAATGTTGTTAGAGGAGTCACAACCCAAGATAAATATCCTACAAACCTCTTATAGTATCCTACGAGACAAAAGAAAATTTTCACCTTTTCCACTCTCCTAGGAGATTCTCAGGAAAAAAATACTTATATCATCGATGGATCTATAGATTCTCTCTACCGGGACACAAAATTCCCAAATAAATGGACTTCTCGAGCCCGAAACTCACACTTCAAAAACATCCCGAATATATGATGTTGACGAAGAACTAACAATACTGCATGTAGATGCTTTGGATGGTCCTCCTCAGACATGATGTACACAAGGATGACATCAATAAAAACCACCACAAACTTATCCAGGAACTCATGGAACACAACATTCACCAATCCCAAAAACACACCTAGAGCATTCATTAAACTGAACGACATTACAACGAACTCATAATTCTCATGACAACAATAGAATGTAGTCCTCGGGATATCCTAATCCTTCACACGCATCTGATGTTATTCTCAATGAAAGTCGATCTTGGATAATCTTCTTACACCCTTTAGTTGATAGAATAAATTGTCAATATGTGAAATGGGATATCAATTTTCCATTGACACTTTGTTTAATGGATGATAATCGATACAGAATTGAAAACTGCCATCGGCCTTCTTCATGAACTTAACTAGTGCACCACACGGTGAAACATTTGGCTGAACAAAACCACATTGTAAAATGTCATAAATATGTACGTGTATCTCTCGTAACTGATATGGGGCCATCCTATATATATCCATAGAGATAGGATCCACTCATGGTTGTAGCTTGATCCGAAACTCAATATCTCGTCAAGGGGGTAAAGCTACAACCACTTCTGGAAAGACATCAGGGTTCTCATATATGATCCTAGGAAATGCCAACTGCTGAACCTATGAAAAAAATAACATCATCTCAACCATCATTGATGATAATTATGGAACATGCCTCTAACCCTTCTGAGTGTCTCTCTCGCAAACAATCATCACTAGCTCTCTATCTTCACTAAAGAACAGAACCCGCCTCATGAAGTAATCCATGAGCTCATGCACTGAATACAAACAATCCATATCAAGGATGACGTCATATGGTTGTATATGTAAACATAGTAAATCTCCCCAGGAGCAGTGCCTCCCCAGCACTAGCTCAATGTCTCTACACACTTCAATCAAGTGAGCTCAGCCTCCAACTTGTGTAGTCAACACCAAGGGCACCGGAAGCCTATCTACCTCAATTCATAATTAATAGACAACGGTAGGTGATGTGAAGGAGTGTGTTACTCATGAATCAAACAAGGCATACACCGAAGTAGAAAACAGGAAAATGGTACCTCGAACGACGTATGGTTCACCATGCACCAACAAAGATAATGCATGAAGATGACCATGACCTCTTCTACAACATCTCAGACCCTGATCATGAAAACCATCAGGGCCGTGCTCTAATCTATTAGGACTAGGAGTTTCACAGGGTTGTCTTTTGCCTACCCCATCCACCCTCTACTGATCTAAAGCTGATGTAACCTGTTGATGGTGCCTTAGTTGGAACTACCTCAACCGAGGAACCTGGAATGGAACACCTAGTATATGATTATTGCATTGAAAGGTCAGACACTCTCACTGTTGATAACCTCAACTGACACAATAAATATAAGTTCATGATCCCTTGGAATAGGATTGAGGACTGCTGCCCTAGGATAAATGAGATAATAAGGGATTAGAACAAAACCTGGACGAATGAAAACTCTTCTTCCTTGAAGCCTGGGAACCCCAGACCACAAATCTACTTATTGAGGAATCATTATGACTCCCCTCTCAGAATGATCCAATTCAAGATAATTTCCACTCGATGTCCTCTTCCCTTTCCAGTTCCTCAAGATATTTCTTCAGCATAAATGTGGTGATCTGATGTTGTATCTCTGGATGCAAAGTCTTCTCAAAATGCCTCTCCCTAGCCTCCTTGTTTGGATACATATACAAAAAATATCATAAAAGGTTCCAAAAACATATTCCAAACTCTCTCACAATGAAGAATCCATGTCAATGGGTAATAAGCTTCTGGTGATTGGACGCCTTCACGGTCAAAGAAAGAAACTCAACTCTAAAATTTTCCCGTAAATCCTCCCATGGATCACCGAATCCTCATAATCCCCAAGGAACATGAACCAAAACTTCCTCTTTGTTCCATTCATAATTTTCATAACCACTGTCACCCACTGCTCCTTTTGAGCATGGATCGATGTAAATCCTATCTCGACCTCCTTCAAAAAGTCTTCTGTGACAACCTCTAAAATAGATCCCTCATACTTCTGCCAACTCTCGGCCTGAAACCCTCAGAGTGTCCTCTTCCATGTGTCATCATCTTCAACCTCTACCCTGCAAAAATCTACAGGCATATCATGTTGGGAATCTTCTATGCAATCTTTATTTGTTCATCGACCAGGATCCATACCTATAAAATAAAAATTAGTTAGATTTCATAAACTGATAATTTAGAAGATAAAACATTAATTAACAATTTATTTTATTTTATTCATTTTAGGTTATTCTATCCAACATTAAACCCATACAAAAAAATTCACAAAGAATAATTATGCATGATCATTTCCTTTTTCATTACCATACAAATCGTATCACCTATCTTAGTAGCCATTGTAAATGTAATGGTTTGGGCATCAGATCATAGGGGTCCTAAATTCCTATGTCACAGCCGATCTACAGTGCTTAAGTAACTTGATAAATATTAATAACACTGTCTCCCTACTAAACTATGCATCCTCAAATGTTCCTAACGCCAAAATCCATCCTATCCCTTAACCAGACATCTGATACCACTCTGTCACAACCCCCACATTACAAGGTGCACCCCTCCTCATATGGCAATGTGAGATGAAATATAATGACCCCTCGAGTCCTACCTCGAGTAAGCCCTGAGTTGGAAATTGGAACAAAGGGTGTAGTAAACACACAAATAAGAGGAATTTCCCTCTAAGAGAACACATGCAAAAGAGAGAGATACGATAGACACCAAAACACTTCAAATCAGAATGAAATATAAAATAAAACCCATGTACACTTATGTAATGTCCTGAAAAACTAATACAACTGAAAAAGGGGAATCTATATCAACCAATGGAATGTAAAAACAGTAGCAACCAAAATCCCAAATAGCTCCTACAACCCAAATCTAGTAGAAACCAACTGAATCTCCAACATGCTCTAAGTGACCTGAAACTAATTTATATATACATGGTTTGAGTATAATAGTATAATAAGTAGGATCCTCCTTTGATCCTTTCATGACAAAGTAATGAAAGAATGCTAATTCTCAAAGAAAAAACAAGTGAAACTAACTCTTCACCTAAATAGAAATACTATGTTCCCAGCCTCATCATGGATACTCTAACCATGCATCGCATAAATGAGTATATAATATGATAAAGAATTTCAAGGGTACCCCACTACTACTTCCCCACTTGTTATTCTCTTTTACCCAATGTCGCACATCCTTAGATTCTCTCTCCAAAAATTCTTACCCGCAGACACCTGGACGATGCACCAAAACATGAAACTCGTGCAAAAAATCCACCATGTCAACTTATTAAAAGTATCCAGGTAGTTTCTGAGAGCCACCACTACTTTCATGACATGTATTAAATGTCCACAATTATACCTCAACCATTAAATACCACACACCTATTATTAATCCTAAATCCATCAAATCATATACACGCTACACCTATAGTGGTCCACATGAAACTATATACAGAATATGTGTGTTTGAAGAACCAAAAGTCAGTATATCCCTCTATACACATATATAAGGAAAACTAACCATTTTTCCTACCAATAATGTAACTACCAAGAGAAGAGAGTGGGGCCAATGTGGGTAGTCAACCATCCATCCTCCCACTGTAATGTTGGGAAAACACCCCTAGGGCTCAAAATCCCTAGGGTTTCAGTTTCCCTAACTGACGTGGTGGAGTAGTGTATAGATTCAAAAAAATTATAGAATATACTATAGCTGACAACCACAATATGAGAATAACCTAGTATTAGACTCAACTGTATAGAAAGTCTCTTGGATTCCCAACTGCCACTTCTAATACAAGGTATCCTATAATCACAAAACCATTTAAAGAGATTTTTAATATTACTTCATTACCTTTTTATCAGTTTCAATTTATGTTCATTAATTCTTTTAACAATAATTAAATATTAACAAATTCCACATTATATTTCATTAGCATCACACCCAAAGTCCATTTTTCCTTTAAATTGCAACCTCAACATTGCATCCCAGCAAGCTCCAACCCCATGGGTTAACATAATTTATTCAATAATTTGTTAACAACATTATTACTTACACTTATTCCCATGAATTCTAGAAAATCATTCTAAGCTACTAAACACATTGGGGTGAAACAAAATGATTAGATGAAGTACTCGCCAATTATTTTCTGCATATATCATGATCGTAGACCAATCCTTCCTCATAAATATAAGCCCAAAAATCATGTGGCATACTTTACATGTATTGCCACCTTTTTAGAAGAATGGTAAGAAAGATCATCTACCTTGACCAGGGGGGATGTAACGAAGATAAACATCCAACAAGAAAATGTAAGAATCCAAATATTCACATCCAACCAATTCCATCATCTCTATTGTCCTCCTCGACACATACATGCATAAATAGATTCATCTCTTCACTATATCCATAAACTAATGCCAAAATAAATAGGTCTCCCTGCCCCACATATCACAAAAGCCTTCTAGGATCATCTCACAGTACAAGAAGTAAGAAAATAAACATCATAGAAATTGGGATCTTGTCCCTTAATCAACTAAGAGGTTAACTCATAACCCTACAAGGAATTATCATTTATTGAAAAAAAATTATTTAATCCATCCATGAGAAACTAATTTATTTTTTTTAGGTTCCATAATCGGGAAACCTATACAGTAATCTATCACAAATTGATTAAATATTATTACTTCATCAATTTGATTAACATCCAATTACATTAACAACAAACAGAATCATTTATTTGCCTCATAATATTTATCCAAACAATTACCAATTAATTCTATACATACATTCATTACAAATTTCCATCATGAATGAAAAGCTTAAAAAGAAATCATAGATATCACACTTTCTAGCAAAACAAGGGGAAATAACAAATGATCAATATCAATTTATATATCAGGATAAAATATTTAATATGTCAATTACATTGTGATTTACTGATATAAAACATGTTTTCTCTATAGTTTCAAATAAAAGAAAAGAAAATAAACAAATCCCCTATATCAAATAGTTCCTAATGTTATTTATACGAGAAAGACCCACACATTGGGTTACAATCTCTTCCCCCTGTGACAACTGTATCCACCCAATGATGAAGAGACACCACAAAATTGGTAAAAACCCAAGAAAAATATATTAGGAACATGGATATAGAAATACATAAATGGGAAAGGAGAAATAGAAGTAGATGAACCTAAATAAATGACAAAAAATCATACCTTATATTGAAGATCGATCGATATTTGGTTTCACCAAAAACACAGGGGAACTAATCCAAGGAGGAAATTTCATCACACAATGTCTACAAAAAAGAATCGATAGTTCGAACATCTCACAACCCTGTACAAGGAGGATGAGCTTGGGAGGAAGATATCTCATCCCTGGAGAATATTTAATGGAGTAGCGTTTTAAGATACACTGGATTTTCCATTAATAGTGGATCACATTCAACCATGTTGTATGACCATGTAATAGCATCCCGATCATAAGGAAAAATTATTATGGGATTTATGGAATTTTAATCGACCTTAGAGCCCTTAAAACAAGGCTTTAAATGAATTTTACATTAACGGAAACATCAAAGGAGAGAAACTGTAGGATTCCAAAAACATTGTTCATGAACATGAAATTTGGAAAAGGAAATAGAGGCTACAGTTAGAAACTAACCATTCTTGAAACACTATTCATGAACTAAAAAGTTGGAAAAGGAAATAGATGCTACCATTGGACCTCACTAATCTGGAAATAATATTCCTGATCTCAAGATTTGGTAATGTGTGGTTACCATTGGACCTCACAGTTCTGAAAACACTGTTCATGAACTCAAAAATTTGGGAAAGGATATAGAGGCCACTGTTGGACCTCACCATTCGGGAAATAAATATCGTGAACTAAAAAATTTGGCAATGGAAATTGAGGTTGCCATTGGACCTCACGGTTCTAGAAACATTGTTCATGAACATAAGATTTTTCAAAAGAAATAGAAGCTACTGTTGTACCTCAACATTATAGTGACACTATTCATGAAATCAAAATATGCAAATGTAAATAGAGGCTAATGTTGCACCTCACCATTCTAGAAACATTGTACATGAAGAAAAAAAAATTAGGCAATGGAAATAGAGGGAACCGTTGGACATCACCATTCTAGAAACATTGTTCGTGAATGTAAAATTTGGAAAAAGAAATATAGGGTACTGTTGGACCTCACCGTTCTGGGAACACTATTCATGAACTCAAAATTTAGCAAAGGAAAAAAGAGGCTACTATTGGAACAATTCACATGAGGCTATCAATGCACTGTTCACAGTGTTGGAAATTTAAAAAAAAATTGGGGATAAGTCTCCTTGTCCACCAAAACACCTCAAAAACAAGATTTCTACTAAGGAATGGACCTGAGAGGTCCAGGCCATTGCATCAGATAACTTTCAAAACATTCTCATCCTTAAGAATTCAAAACCCACCTAAAGGGAATCTGAAACGGGGTTTGAATAACCACCCATCAAGAAATCTCTCAAAAGAGAGAAATCCACAAGATGTAACCAAAATCAATCCATAATATAAACATGAAAAGTCAATAACCACAAATGGGATATCGTTACATGAAAAGAGTTAAATATCAAACAACTCTGGGTACTAAGAACGTATCATTGACTCATGTTCCAAGGTATCTCTTCCATGCCACCGTGTCACCTTAAGACATGATCCAAGAGGATAGAATGCCTAAATTATGCCTTCTCTTAGTGTTATTGGATATCCATATGCCGCTCCTCGAATTTTTCATCATCATCAACATAGATATATTCCCAATCGATGTGGGTGTGTGTCATCATGAAAATAATGACAGAGCTGTGACACATGAAAAACAACATGTATCTGGATCATCTGCAGGGGAAGTTCTACTAGATACAATACAACTCCAACTCGAGCTAACACCTCAAAAGGCCTATGAAATCTAGGATAAGGCTTACCCCCATGACCATTCCTTCACATCTCATGATGCAGAGTCAACTTCCGAAACACATGATCCCAACATCAAGCTATATGGGTCTCCTCCTTTTATCGACATATGATTTCTAACAATCAGGTTCTATCTTCATCCTCTCACAAATCACTTAAACCATCTCTATTGTATTCTAAACTTGTTCTTCTCCATGAATTTATTACTCTCTAACCCCAGTCCAGCATAATGGAGAATGGAAATGTCGACCATAAAAGAATTCAAATGGCTCCATATCAATGGTTGTGTGAAATGTATTATTGTAAACTAACTCCAGAAAGGGAAAGTTACTCATCAACAAACCTCAACATCCAGGAAAAAAGAGCATAACATGTCTTCAATAGTATGGATAATCCTATCTATCTGACAGTCCGTCTAAGGATGAAAAGAAGTGTTAATGAATAGCAGGGAGCTGAAATCATGCTGGAGACCTCTCCATACCCTAAAGGTAAAATTAGGATCTCGATCAGAAATGATCATCCTTGTGACTATATGAAGTTTGACCACCTCCTCTAGATCTTCCTCAACAAAACATCCACTAATCTTGACTCGTTGATATCTATGAAGTGGAATGATTTTGTTAAATGATCCACTTCCACCAAAATAATTTCATGTCCTACCTAAGATCTTGGTAAATAAGTAAAAATATCAATTGATATGTCCTCCCACTTCCACTAAGGAAGATCTAACGGGTGAAGAACACCACCAGGAAAACGGTGATTGGCCTTCACCTTCTGGAAGACCAAACATCGAGACACAAACTCCACAACTGCATGAATTAGCATAGGCCACAAATACAAAATCCCCAAGGATCGATAAATATTTTTCATTCCAATATGCACCACTAATGTTGAAGTATAGAACTCTATGAGAACCGTCTCATGCATCACCAAAGGATCAAATATCCTTCTATGATAAATCAATCCATTTTTTTTCATCCTCAGACTAACCATTAGGGGCCTCTCCACAAACAACTCTATCTCACCAGACCTCCACCTCAAGATTCCCCAACTGGGACTCTTTAACATAATGGACCAAAGATGATTGCACATTCATCTACAAAAGAAAACCACTACACCAACATCTCCCATATCAAGATTTAATGTCGAAAGGTCTTCTATAACTCTCCATGAATCACTAGATTCACATACTACATCACTACATGACTTCCTGCTTAGATCATCAACTAAAACATTCCCCTTTTGAGGGGTATATGATATTTCAATGTTGTATTCCAGTAAGAACTCCATCCACTGATGATGTCACAATATTATGTCACATTGGGAGAAATCATACCTCACACTATTATGATTGGGGAAAACTAAAATGTACTAACCAATGACGTAATTATTCCACAACATTAGAGAAAATACAACTTCTACCAAATAAAGATCACTATTGGAATAGTTACTCTAATGGGGACACAACTTCCAAGTATCATAAGAAACAATTAATCTCTGCTGCATCCTAACATAGCCTATCCCTAGATGAAAATATTCATAGAAAACATCAAACAGAACTACCTCTACTTGATGGAAAAGAACTAATTCACTTACCAATATCTCAATTAGATACTCGAATGCTGCCTGACATTGATCAGTCCACATGAATGCCTGATCCTTCCTGGTCAGTGTTATTAGACGAGTCTCACCCCAAGGGAAATCAGCTATGAACCTTCAATTGTAGCCTAATAAACCAATGAAAATTTCACACGATTCTATTGTCTTGGGTTTTCTCAAGACACAGCTACTTATATCATTGATGGATCCACAACTACACCATGTTTGGACAAAACAGGTCCCATGAAACGGATTTCTTGAGCCCAAAAATCACACTCGACAACTCACTAAACATATGATGTTGAAAAAGAAATCCCAAAATGATGTGTAGATGCTCTACATGCTCTTACTCAGACATGGAGTATACAAGGATTTAGTCGATGAATACCAACACGAAATTATCTAGGAACTCACAGAACACCGCGTTCATCAATCCCATGAACACAACTAGAGCCTCCATTAAACCAAATGATGTTACAATTAACTCCTAATGCCCTTGACTATTAAAAATGTATCCCATGTGATATCCTCATCCTTCACACACATCTAATGATATCTTGAATTCATTTTGATCTTGGAGAAACTACATTAACCACTAATTTGATCGAATAAATCATTAATCTGTGGAATAAGATAGTGATTTTCCACTGCCACATTGTTTAATCGATGATAATCATTACACCATCGAAAAATGTCATCAGCCTTCTTCACGAACCGAATTGATGCACCCCATGGTGACCCACTCAGATGAACAAAACTACATTATAATAGAACAACATGATATATACATAGATCTCGTAACTCTTAAAGGTCTATTATATATGGATACATAGAGATAGGAGACACTCCTGGTTGTTGCTCGATACCAAACATGGTCTCCTGTCAAGGGGGTAATGCTACAACCTCTTCTAAAAATACATTAGGGTACTCTTCTATGACCATAAGAAACACCAAATGTTGTACCTCTAAAGAAAATAGAATCAACTCATCCATCATGGAGGATAAGGATGGAACATTCCACTGACCCATTAGAGTGTCTCTCTCACCAAAAAACACAACTAGATCTCTATATGAATCAAATAACACAACCTTCTTCTGGGTGAAGTCCAAGATCACCTACACTGAATAAAACCAATTAATTATGAATATGGAATCATATGGTTGTATCATTAAACATAGTAAATCTCCCAAAGATCATTGTTAACCCAGTGGTAGCTCACAGTCTCTACATACATCAAACAAGTCTTCTCGACCTCCAACTTGGATAGTCAACTCCAAGTGCATGGGAAGCCTCTCTACCTGTAGTAAAAAAGAATACAAAAGGGTAGGTGATATGAAAGTGTGTGTTACTCATTAATCATACAAGGCATACACCAAATTAGAAAACAAGCAAAGGGTACCTCGAATGACGTTTGGCTCGCCTGGACCTGGCAAAGCTAAATCATGAAATTGACGATGACTTCTTGCACAACCTCTCTAACCCTGATGAAGAGCACCACCACAACATCACTTTTCTCTCTAAGGATGGATAGCATCATGGGGTTTCCCTCTACCTACCCCATCCACCCTCTGCTGATCTAAAGCTGGTGCAACCTGCTGCTGCTACCTTGGATAGAACTAACTCAATTGAAGAAGCTAGAGTGGAACACCAGTTATATGATGACTTATTTGAATGGTTGGACACTCCCACTACTGATGACGTTGACCACCACAAGAACACATAGTTCCTGATACATTTTTACTTGCTTGAGAGTTGTTAACCCTATAGAAATGTGATGATGAGTGTCGGGGCCTACCCTCGGCCGAACGGAAATTCTTCTTCCCTTAAAACTGGGAACCCCCGACCACAAATCTAATTCTTGACGAATTATGATGAATCATATATTATGATGATCTAGTTCAGGACAATTTCCTCTTGAAAACCTCTGCAATTGACATCACCCCAAGTTATGTCTTCAGCATTAATGGGGTGACCTGGTGCTGGATCTCTAGACACAAAGCCTAATAGAAATGACTCGCTATGACATCCTTGTCTGGAAACAATTACAAAGCATATTTTAAAAAGATCCTAAAAAAGTTTCCAAAATATGTCACATTGTAGCTCTCCTATCTAAGGGTAAAATGATCATGGTTATTGGACACCTTTGTGGTTGAAGAATGTGACACGACTCTAACTTGTCTCCAAACTCCTCCAATGAGATCCCTAACTCCTCACGATCCTCAAGGAATAAGAACCACCACTCACTTGATTTTCCAGGCAGCATCATCATAACCATGGACACCCAGTTCTCCAACCAAGCATTGATCAAACTGAATCCTATCTCAACATCCTCCAATCAGTCTTCCATGACTGCATCTGAAATGGAATGCTCATACATCTATAGACTCTAGCGCTGGAACTCTCGAAGTGTACTCATCCAAGTTTCATTTTCATCATACTCTACCCCGTGGCGTTCTGTTGGCACATCCTTCTTGACATCATTTATGTGATCCTGACAGGGTCATAAACCAGGAGCCATACCTAAAAAATTAAAATTAGTTAGAGCTCTTAAATCTAGAATATGGAGGACTTGAAATTAATTAATTAATTGTTTTATTTTATTAATTTTATGTTATCCTATCCCAAGGTATACCCATTCAAACACATGAACAAATAATAATGATGAATGATCCTTTCCTAGGCCTCTACCCCAAAACTAGTATTACATTGTTTAGTAGAAATTTTAAACATAAAGTTCTATGCATCAGATCATAGAGGGCCCTAAATGCCTATGTCTCAGTCGGTCCCCAGTGTTTACATCACTTTCTAAACATGACTGAAAACATTTCCCTACCAACCCATGAAACCCCACATGTTCCTAACACCAAACTCCATCATATCCCTCAACCAAACCTTGGATTCCACTCAATCACAACCCCCTCCACAAAAGTGCACCCCTCCTGGGTTGGAAATGTGAGAAGTAAGATAATGATCCCCCGAGTCCCGCCTCTAGTAGGACCCTTGTTGGTGACTTGTACTGAAGGTATAGTAAAGACACAAATGGGAGGCATTACCCTCTATGAGAGGACATGCGAAACAGAGAGATAATATAGAGACCAACCAACTCCAAATCAGACTGAAATATAAAATAAAGGCCAAGTGCACATATTGAATGTCATGAAATACTACTACAACTAAAAAGGGAAAACTGCAGGTACCAAAGGAAAGTAAAAACAACAGCAACTGCAATCCCAGACAGCTCCTTCAACCCAAAGAAAGTATAAACCAACTAGATATCAAGCCTACTCCATGTGACCTGAAAAATAGTTTATATATACATAGGGTGAGTATAATAGTATACTCAATAGGATCCTTCCCAGATCCTCTTGTGAAAAAGCCAAGAAATCATGCTAAATCTCGGTGAACAACGAGTGAAACTAACTCATTGTCTAAACATAAATACTATGTTCTCAACCTCACCATGGATAATATACCTGGTATCACATACAATAGTATATAATATAATAAAATATATCATGGATACCCCAATACTACTTCCATACAAGCTTGCTGCTTTTCCCCAACATCGCACGTCTTAAGCATTTCTCTCAAAAAAGGCTTTCCCGAAGACACTTGGCAGAAGCACCACAACATGAAACTCATGAAAAAAAGACACCACATCCACATAAGCAAAGTTAATAGGTAGTTTCCAAGGGGGCCACCACAGCTCGCATAACATGTATTATAAGTCCTGAATTATACTTCAAGCCCTTATAACCCACACATAGAGTATGAATCCTTAAGCCATCACATCCTATACACGTTACACATATAGTAGTCCATAAGAAACTATATCCATAATATAGGTGTGTGAATAACCACAAGCCATTACAGCCCTATACACAAATATATGAGGGAAAACTATCCATTGTGCCTACCAGCACATGTAACTACCAATATAAGACAGTGGGGCCAAAGAGGGTAGTCAGCCATCCATCCTTCCACTAGAATGTTGGGGAAAACATCCCTAGGGCTCAGAATCCCCAGGCTATCAGTTTATATAATTGACAAGGTGGAGTAGCGTATATAAACACAAAATTATAGAAAATACTTTATCTAAAATCCACAATGTGGGAATATCATATTACTAGAGTCAAATACAGACAGTATTTCTCGGATTCTTGGATTCCACTTCTAATAATAGGTATCATATAATCACAAAACCATTTAATGAGATTTATTATATTACTACATTATCTTTTTATCACTTGTACTTTGCGTTTATTAATTCATTTATTATTCAATTACTATGATCAATTTCCACGTTATATTCAATTATCATCACACCCAAAGTCCATTGTTTCTTTAAATTGCATCATCAGCATTGCGTCCCAGCAAGCTATAACCCCATTGGTTTCCATCATTTATTCAATCATATATTAACAACATTATTACCCTCTTATGTTACCAAGAATTATAGAAAACCATTCTAAGCTTCTATACACAAGGTGGATCAACACGGTAAGTAGATGAACTACCAGTCGAGTCTTTTTTCCTATAGAAAGAGCGTAGACCCATCCACCCCCAGGAAGCTAAACATGGAAAGAATGTAGAAGACCCCACAAATCTTCTCCCAATTATGGAAGAATATTAATAATGTTCAGGTACCTTGAGAAGTGGGGAATATAATGAAGATAAACAGCCAATAAGAAGCAGTAAGCATCCAAACATTCACATCCAACATGTTCCTTCATATTCAGTGTCATCACCAACACCCACATGCGTAAACAGATGCATCTCGCCACTCTAGGTGTCAACTACTGCCAGAATCAATACGCCTTTCTCCCACACATATCACAACAGCCTTCCAGGATTATCAAAAAACACAACCAGTAGGAAAACATTCATCACAACAATTTTTCTCTTGAATATTAAACAAGTAAGAGGTAAACTCATAACACTACATTTAATTATCTTTTATAAAAAATAGTTATTTAACCCATCTTGGATTAACCAATTTATTATTTGTGGGTTCTATAATTGGGAAACCTAAACAGTAAGCTATCACAAATTGATTAAATTTTCTTACTACATCAATTTGATTGATATAAAATTAAAATAACAATAAAAATATTCACTTACATGCCTCGTTATCTTTATCCAAACAATCATCAATTAATTCAAGGTTTACGTTCATTACCAATTTCAATCAAGAACAGAAATATAATAAAGAAAACATATATATCCCACTATCTAGAAAGACAAGAGGCAATAACATATGATCACTATCAATTTATTTATCTAGTTCCAATATTTAATATGTAAATTACACTGTGATCCATTGGGATAAAACATGTTAACTCAATAGCTTCATGTAAAATAAAAGATAAAAAACAAGTCTCGTACCTCAAATGGTTCTTGACATTATTTATACAAGAATGATCCACACAACAGGTTACGATCACCTACCCTCATGAAAACTCTATCACCATAAGGATGAAGAGTCACCACCACACTATTTAACACCCCATAAAAGTCAATTAGAAACATATATATATAATTCCATAAAAAGGGAAATGAGAAATAGAAGGAGATGATCCCAATAGAATGATTATATATCATACCTTATATCGAAGATCCATCGATTCTGCTAGGTTCCTCTGAAAACAGCGGGGAACCAATCCAAGGAGGAAATTTTGATTGCACAAATCCTATAAGAAGGAATGGAAGGTTTGAGCTTCTCGAACCTAAGGACAAGGAGGAAGATATTGGGAGGCATATATCCTAGTCCTATAGAATATTTAACATAGAAATAGTTCAATAAATGCTAGATTTTTTATTAAATGAGGATCGTATTAAACCAGGTGGTTTAACCATGTAAAATAATCATGATCCTTAAGAAAAATTAATATATGATTTATGGCTATTGAATCAGCCTTGGTGTCCTTAAAATAATTATTTAAATTTATTTTAAAACAACATAAAAATCAATGTGGAAAAACTGTAGGATGATGGAATCACTGTCTAAGAACACAGAATTTGAAAAAGGAAATATAGGCTTTTGTTGGAACCTCACTGTTCTGAAATCATTATTCATGAACTCAAAATTTGGAAAATGAAATAGAGTCTACTGTTTCACCTCAAAAATCTTGAAACACTGTTCTTGAACTCAAAATTAATCAAAGGAAATAGAGGATAACATTGGACCTCACTATTCTAGAAACACTATTTAGGAACTAAAGAATTTGGCAATGAAAATATAGGCTTCCGTGGGACCTCACCATTGTGGAAACACTATTAATGAACTCAAAATTTGGAAAAAGAAATAGAGGCTACCATTGGAACTCACCTTTTGGGAAACATTGTTCATGAACTAAAATATTTGGCAAAGAAAATAGAGGCTACCATTGTACATCATCGTTCTGGAAACAATGTTCATGAATATGAAACTTGGTATTGGAAATAGAGGCTACCATTAGACCTCGCCGTTTTGGAAAAGAAAAACGTGGATACTCTTGAAAATGTTCACATAAGGCTACTCTTGCACTGTTCACAGAATTTGAAATTTTGAAAAGTTATGGGGATATGTTGCATTTACCACTAGAACACCTCAAACAGTAGATTTCTGCCATGGAATGGATCATGGAGGTCCATGACAAGATCTTGAAAAATAGTATTTGAAAAAATATTTCAATAGAAATATACTATTATTGAAATAAATATACCTTGTATCAAAAAATACAAACTATTTAAAATGCATCACTCTAATATCAAGTTACTAATTTTAATTTACACGAAAGCACGTAATTTTGAAAATTTCATAAACATTAACAAAACATGGTTTCTATAAAAAATTAAAATAAAACTTCATAGTCAATTTAAATAAAAATAATACAATTTAAATACATCCCCCATGTTCTTATAATATTAATCATTAGTGAAGCCACATAACTCAAAAAAAAATATTCAAAAAATAACAAAAAACCCCAATTCTTAAACAAAACTAGGTTTACTCTCCAAAATGCATCCCATGATCTTTGTTCCCATTTTAAAAAATAGCCATATATGAACTTGAATAGCATCCAACATCCTAGATATTTCTCCAATCTGATCATATCTACGAATCAAAGAGATAGAGTAAGAGTATATCTAAGAAGAAACCCAAAGAACATAGACTTACCAAATATATCTATCAATTGAAACACCATGAATTGACAATAGTTCACTTATAGATAAAAGGATTGTGTCTCCACAGCCATTGTAAGGATGAAAAAAATGTGTCTCGGTCATATTTTGTGATTAAATATTGAATTTGGTGTTAAACTCAGGTAGATAAATTTTTATAGGATCTTACATGTAACCAAACATTATTGAATGCACATTTAGTCAAACCATTCACTAAGCATTTTCCATACACTACCTCCAAACTCCATTTTAATGGTTGGCTCAAATGATTAGAAAAAAATGTGTTCAAACTTGATTTTCAATATATTCTTATTTTCATGGTTACTCATTGGTGTCCATGCGGTTTGGACAAACCATGTCCCTAACCCGTGCACAAACTGAAACACTTTTTTTAACTTTCACAATTTTTAGTAGGATTTTCATGGTTTCTAATATCTATAATCAGACTTTGTGACTATATAAAATAAACAAAAACATTCTCCCTCCCAAAACATAACCCAATCAATTTGCATACTTAAAATATATAAAAAAGGGTTACAATCTTGAAATTGGTTGTACATCAAATGTCCTTGGAGGATGACCCTGGATGAGATTAGAAGGAGGATATAGATTAATGATTTTTATTACCTGATTACATTATAATTTTTGATGAGGATACTATAAATTAAATATATTTTGTATTAATTATTTCCTTCATCATTATTTTACATTATTGAATTTTATTGAATAAATCAATTTTTTAACTGGGAAAAGTTAATTAGGATTAAGTTATAAAGGCATCAAAATAGGATTATATAGAATAATGATTAATTATTATTTATATAAATGTGGGATTTAAGAGTTATGTTATATCTAATGATGTTGAATTTTTTAAATTTATTAATAGTCTATTGATTATTGGAGTACATTAGATTCATTTTATTATGACATAATATGTGATTGAGACACTTCCAACCCTTTTGGGTAAAAAGGGTTTGATTTAATTTTTACATAAGGTGACTTATCCTTTATTTTGTGTAAATTATTTTACTGTTATGGATACAATTTAGGTTATATATTATCTCTTATTTTTAGGTAATTATAGGTTGTTACTTTTTTTGAATGAATAATGAAGGTTATGAGATACCCTTTGAGTATTGAATATAGTATGGTTATTTTGTCTATTTATTTAAAATTACAAGTATTTTATATGGATTTTATTAATAATGTTTTATGAAATATAAAACATGCATAATGGGTGAAAACATGTCTCATACATTATGTTATGGGGACCAAACCCACAACCAAAAATAAATAATGGGTTAGTTTCTACCATTGGAATACATGATATATTGGTTGTAATTAAATTATTTCTATTTAAACTATCTAATAGATAACATTCATCTCCATTTTGGGAACAGATGTGTATTTTATTTAAAACCATTAGATAATAAAATGATTTTGTGGTTCAGTAATTAATGTTATTTTGGTTTAATTTAAATATTATTGGAATATTATATGATAAAGGGAAAAAATAATAGGGGTTTTATTCATGAAATAAAGTATGATCTATATTTTTGAAAGAAATATAATTTATATTTGTTTAGAATATTTTTTGAAATAAATAGAATAACTCAATGATTATTTTACTAGTGAAATTAAACTTTGATATGATACCTTATGAGCTATTAATATTATCTGATGTTAAATAATAAATTTATCTTGGAGTAATATGTTATCGATTTCTTTAAATCATTGTGTATTAATTTTAGTCATGTATATTTTTGAGGAATTCTTAGGTTGTTTTTTTATTGAATGATCTATGTTTAAATTTTTGTAATAATGATGGAAGTTGGATATTAATTTTGTTTTTATTCATATAAAGTTTAATTAATTATTTTTAAATATTGTAACATGTACTTATGTCTTTTGTATTGTTCAGTTAAAAAGGACCTGAGGAATATCTAGTTATTTATTTATTAATTTTTAATATATATGGGCTGATTCCGATTCTTTAGGTACAAAAACTCAGCATGACTACATAGAGTTTGGAGAATTGATCTGATTGTGGTGGGAATTTATTAAAGTAAGAGGCTCTATATTTCAATTAACTAGGATTAATTATTAACCATGGGTAGTATGTAAATTAATTCCTCTACACTAGGGAAATTAGTTTAAACAAAAAAAATTACCTATTTAGTTTTATTACTAGGATACCATTTCATTTTAAACCATAAAAAATTTATGGATTTGTGATGGTTAACATTATCATGACAAGGTTATATATCAAACTCTATCATATATTTATTGTTAGTTTTCTTTTACAGATCCATGTTTTACTTCATGGAATACTACTATGTATTATCTTAGGTTACCATTGAACATTTTTTTCACACTTATAAAATGGTTATTTTCGTAAACCTTTTTACGACGTGGGATTTTAAAAATGGTATTTTTAAAATTCATAACACTTATTTATCAATTTAGATTAAAAATTTTATGGATGAAATTTAAAAATTGGGGGAAATATAACAACCTAATATTTTAATAGTAACCACTATGACGAATACCATACAAGATACATTTCATAATACTTAAACAAAATAATTCTATTATTTATGTGTGATAGCTATCACTAATACATTTTAAAGGATGGAATGAATCAAATTAACCTAATTACGATAATATATTTTAAAAATCTTAATAAAATTATTAATTAGAAAAAAACTAATTAGAAATGAAAATAAAAACTATATGAATATAAATAATTTGTTTTTGTTAAAATCAATTTCTACACCCACAATGGCATTTTTTCTTAATAAATAAAATTTATCACTATTCCTAATATATGTTAATTAATTTTATAGGTTTCATGTCCATTAATTATTCTTAAAATTAAACAAATTTCATTTATATTATTATGATAACAATAAAACATTTATCGAGCATAAAAATTAATATTTATATCAAATACATTTTTGTCACCTTTTGATGGAGAATCAATTTTAAATATATATTTTCATTATGGTATAAATTTATTTTAAAATAATATAACTAATTTTAGAAATTTAAATTTCAATATTATATAATGGTTAATTTTCAGTATTTTTATGAGAAAATTCATTTTTTGATGAATAATGAAAACTAATACATTCTATTTAAAAACTATTATTTCATCATATATTTTATATAGTTATGTTATATTTTAATTGTCTTTTAAATTTTTATTTGAACATTTGTAGGTCAATAATACTAATTTTGTTCATTTTAATAGATTTTACATTCGAATTGGATATTAAAACATTTCAAAAAATTTAACTCCTCTATTTAACAACACACACATTCATATTCTCTGTGGGGTTATTCTAAAATATGTTTATTGAACATTATGTTAATTAAATTAGGTGAAATATATTAAATATTTGGAATCACAAGTTCAAATTAGGTTTTATGTTCAATTTTATTTTTATATATTAAAAAGTTACCTTGGTAAATAAATTATTTACTGTAGAATATATAGAACAATGGATAGATTTAATGTTAAATAGTAAAAGCTTTAAATAGAAATATATTATAAAAGTTAATTTTTTTATGTAATTCAGATCCCTAAACAACCACAAAAATGTTTATTGAAAGTTAATGTCATGGTATTTAATTCGTCATAAATATGGTTTTCTTTAAATATAAAATAATCATTTTTTAATCTCTTAAACCCCATCTCAAGTTAAAATACCACACATAACCACCCCTATTTTTACTACAAAGCCTTTTTGGTCCTCATGTATCATAATTATCCAATGCTCATCACTCTATCCGGACTAAATTACACAATCAATGGTTCTAAAGGGTATCTCAAGGAGGTGATATTCATGACGTATTTTTCCTCAAATTACTTCTCTTCATTTACTTTATTTTTTACCTTCCCCACATATCCATCATACATCAATGCATGATAAATCCATAATCCTATATGTAGTTTACTGATACGTTCATAAGGGAATATATTATAACTATTTCTTTGACACCCTGTTTTTGATGTTTCATTTTTTGATCTTGTTTTCTAGAATTTGGGTTCCTTTTTCTAATTTTATTAGTGTGAAAGATGTTTAGTTTTGATGTAATTTCATTTCATAATATTTACATATTATTTAACCCATTTTACATTTGGTATTTTTGGAGAAAAAATCATTTAATGGTCTTTTACATTGTTGACCCATGGCCATGCAGTATCATAGGGGTAACCATGAAATAATTATAAAACCTACTGCATGGAATAATCATATATGCATCATTACTCATGTGTCTGTAACATGGTTTAGAACATGGTTTAATAAACCTTGAGGCCTAACCATGCGACATTTCCTAGAACATAAAATTTCATTTTTCCCAACCCTGACCCCTCTAGTTTTTTAGAACTCATCCTTCCATAAACATATACCCTCGGTGTGTCCATTTCTAAGGTTATCTCATATGAAATACAAATATACCCCCTCCTATAATGGTGTAGATATAAGGGAATATTTTGGGTTGACAAGTATCCAAGATGACTTGCCTTCCCATATCTCCTCCATCTTCTTTCTCCTTCATTTTTTTTGGTTTTCTATTCTCCCCTAGTTATGCATGACTTAGGGTTATGGGTTACCTTTATTTTTATGGGGCTTTTGTTTTTTTTGGATTGGTGTTTATAGATATAGGGTGTTGGAACATGTAACAAGTTCTTTTTAGTGTGTGTTTTCATTTTTCCATGGATTTGAGGTAGGTTCTCCCATTAACATGCCAATATAATTCATGTTTCACCTGTTTTATAATTTTTTAACCTTTTTTTAATTCAATATATTTTAATAAAATATTTGGATAATTTGTTTTATGTATAATGTATCCATTAAAACATTGTCTTCTAAAAAGTGATGTTGTTTTGTTTAAATTTTTCACACCGCATGTTTTTTAAAATTATTTCATAACATTTCCATGTGGGTTGTGGTATTTTGATCATGGTTTAGTAGCTTTAAAAAATTTATGGAATGAATTTGGTGTTTTATTCCTTGTAATGTTCTTGGAATGAATTCTTTTTCTAAAAAAGTGCATACCATGTGTTCGGTAAATTACCATATTTGCTCATCGGGGTTTTTTGTGTCACAAAGTGTTTTTTTTATTTATAAATATAATGGAATAATGTAATGTATTTTTCTAGAAACCTTTAATTTATTAGAATTTTGTTTTTTTCCTTAAAGTTTTATGATTTCTACTTTAATTTTTTTTGACATTATATGTTAGTAAATGGAATGTTTGTAAATTTAAGAGAGGTGGTTGTGTTTTGAAAGTGTAACCAAAATTTTTAAAGGGTATTATATAAAGGTTTAGATGATTAAAATTGTGTGTTAAACATTCTTAACGAATATGGAAATTTTGATTTTGATAAGTGTTAGTTTTGTAAAATGATTAATGGTTCGTTCAGTACATTCCTGAATGAAAAACAGACGTTTTTCATGTTTATTTCATGTTATAATATTTGTGGTAATTTTATGAATCATCCAATTGATTTATTAAATAGTTTTAGGGATTCCAAATCTGGTTTTTTGTGGAATTTGTTGGTGTTTGGACTCAAAATGGCATTTTTTTAATGAATTTTATGTCTAAATAATGGATGTACTTCTTGAAATAGTTTTAATGAATATTTCAATAGGTTTATTGAAATATTAAATGGGTGGAAAATTTTTTTGGGTATTTTTTGGAGTGTGTATGATTTGGAAGTGGCACTTTTTTTCAAATGGTATATTATAACATGTTGAACATGATTGAGCACAAAGAGGGAAACTCTGATTTCTAGGTGGGTGGACATGGACTAGTATACTAGTGATCTGGTAATGTATTTATCCCTATTTCAAATAGAATTATTAAATATGAAAAAACTAACAAATCTATGATGATGATCTAGGACCACTATGTCATTGGGGTTTTACCTCTTGGTGAATTTTGCGAGAGATGGTTATTAGTTAAGGATACTTTTGCACCGAGATACGATGTACCTAGGTCCCCATAGCTAGCATGTGCCTATAAGTTTTCTGGTGACAAGTTCTCATTGTCTATTTTGTACTCACCATTAGCATATGTGGTGTTTTGTTGGTAAATTCATTATATTTTTTTCATTAATGGTGTTCGTTCTTTAAATTTATCCAATTAAATATATTTCCATCTAATATAGCATGATTTCTAAAAATATTTTTTGTCATATACTAATTTGGAAATCGTTCTATAATTTTTCCATATAATATGTATAACTTGTAATATTATTTGGAAAAAATAATTATAAATAGTATAGTTCAAAAATGAAATTGTATTTATATTTTATTCTAATGTTAGTTTATTGAAAATTAGTTATCCCAATAGCCTACTGAGTTTTTATACTCACAACTAAAATTGTCATCAATTTTTAACCTTTGTGCAGGTTTTAGCTTGATTTTTGTCACATTATGGGGTGAGTGTTCATTATGTTCGATAGTGACCAGTTGGTCCACATGAAGATAATGTTATCATCTTTTCCGGTTGGGCTTTTTGGGTATTAGTTGTTAATTATCAAAATGGTAATGAAAGATGTTATGATATTTTTTTATGTATATAATGCGATTTTAGTTTTTCTTCTACTAATGGATATGGGTTATTTATGTGGATAAATCCATCCCCTATGTACATTGATTATTCCTAAAAATAGTTTCTAGCTTTGGGGATCCGGAATTCCTTTTGGGTCATTCGCCGGACTGGCTCTGGTGACCGGTTTAGTTTCAACATGGGTTGGTTCGTGAAAACAATTGTTTCAAAGGATGTCAGATCTTATTATTGATTGGTTTCCAGAGTTCAATTTCTTATTTGTACATGTCATGGTAGACAAAATAAGATTTTAGGGACTTGAGGGGTAGTTGTGGGAAGAGTGTCACAAGCTCTTACATGTTCCGATCAATGGGTTTCCATGTGAAGTTTGGTTTCATTAGTTTCATTGATTGATTGGGATTATTTGGCGATTCAGATAAGGCACTGGTAGTTGGAATAATGAACTCTATGATCTTTTAGGTCTTGGAAAGCCATGTGGAGCCAGGGAATGGTCTTAAGAAGTCTCTATGTGTTGGTGGTGTGTTTGAAATATGGCCTCCAACCATATGGTCAAGACACCAACCGACACTAGTTCCCTTTTGTGGGTCTCTTGTAACCTTTTTGAATTATGAAAATTATTTTGAAAAAACATAAGTGAGAAATAAGGAAGAATGTTTTAATAGAATGGTTGAAATTTTGAAATGTCAAATAAGTGTTTTCAAATTTATATATAACAATGATTTTTAATGTTTTTTTTTGAAAAAAATCTACCGAATAATGTGGATATGAATTAATGAAATTTAATTTCAATAATTTTAACGTTCTATGGTTTGATGAAATAAATGGGTTTTAATACATTTATTATTTTAAGGTAATTTATAGACATTGTTTTAAATTTTTTGCTTGGGGAATTTAAAAAATGGTTGAATATAATGAATTGATTTTATAAATTATTTTTTAGTAATATTTGTTTTTATGAAAATGGTTGTAGACTTATTTTTTGTCATATTATGAAAAGGGGATTTAATTATTTTATGAAAATAAGAAAGGTTTTTTTATAAAATTGTGTCAATTGTGGAAGTTGTTTAAAATGAGGTGTAGGTTCTTAATAAAATGGATCTTGGTGAAGTGTGTTTTATTGAGATGATGGAATACATTTTGATGGAATAAATGAAAATTTATTTTGATGGAAGTCGACTGGGTTTCTTTTTTGAGCATGTTAAAATGGGTTGGTGTGTGAATTATGAAAATGGTTTTTGACTTGGTGGTTAGTTTGACTTGGAAATGTACTTTATTTTTGAATTGGGATGAAGGTCTTTTTTGGAAAAATAGAGTAGTTTTTTTGACATTGGCATTTTACATGGTGCTCAAAAACATGTATTTATGTGGCATAGTTAATGGCTGTATATAGTTTCATATTAATGTCCATGTGAGTGGTACTCAATGAATCACCAATGGTTAGTGTGAAAATCCGCCAATTTTTCATGTTTTCAAAAGTGTTTTATGATAAATTATTTTTGTGTTTTCTAAACCTATGGTTTTTTTGGGTTTTTTAGTTATTATAATTTTCAATTATTCAGTTTTATTTATTGTGATATTGATGTGATATTGTTGTTTGTCTTAAGATTGAATATTTAAGGAGGTTCAGTTGTTGTGAGATTCCTAGTGTGCTTCTAATGATTTAAAGAATGTTGTCTTGTGGATATGGATAGTTACCATTTTTCACTCTCTCTAGTTTATCATCCTAAATATTTTTTTCAAAGGATAAAATCCACCTCTTAGAATTAATACTTTTCCCATTTTATAGAATAAAGTGTTTATTA
Source organism: Viscum album (assembly GCA_963277665.1). Taxonomy (NCBI): domain Eukaryota; kingdom Viridiplantae; phylum Streptophyta; class Magnoliopsida; order Santalales; family Viscaceae; genus Viscum; species Viscum album. The sequence continues at coordinate 1,873,707,749 of OY728142.1, read as the reverse complement.
GTATTGATTTAAATTTCCTTCATATAATGGTGATTTGGTCGATTTTGGTGTATGTTCCCATTAATGTTGATGTGTTTTTTCATGTTCCTTTTTAATTTTACTACTAAATCGGAGTGAGGTAGAATAGTGTTCTGAATCTATGATTTATTATATCGATAAATGTGTGTTGATGATGAGGTAAGTTTCATGGGGTGTCATAATCCTTTGTTTCTACCTTGGAGTCCTATGTGGCTTCGTGTGGCACCAAACGAAGAAGTTTTTGTTATGGTTTTTTTATCTTCTGACCATGAGGTTGTAGATTCCCCAAGAATTAGAGCTCCATCCACATGACATGAAATAGAGTTGGAACATATTCAGAAATCCTGGTAGTTTGGAATTTCTGGTTATGTTAGACAATCCACCATTTCAATGAGGTATTTCTATGATTGTTATTGTGGTTTCATATTACTATGGAATTTCACTTATTGGAATGATCATGTTGGACTTATAATTCAAACAATTTCTAAGAATGTTACTTCTAATATTGGGAGTTTATGATATGTGTCCATGTATGGACCACCCAAGTGAATCTGGTTCAGTATTGGTTTCATCCATTTTTATGTGATGAGTGATGGATAGATTTCAGTTTTGGCTTCAGTGGTCCAATATTTTGGACCATTCCATTCCCTCCATACCCCATGAGGATGGGTTTTTTGGTTCATGTGGGGAGTTCCAGTTTAGTTATTTATCCCTATATTCAGTATTAGTCTGTTTAAATGTTCATGTTGTGTTCCTCCTGGCTTGGTTTGGTAGGTGTTTGTGGGAGAGTTTTGGTTGGCCTGTATGGTAAAGGCCTAGTTCTAGATCATTTCATATTCTCATTTGGTCATTTTAGGGGTTTCTAATAGTGGGGAGACACACCTTGAGTATTTTAGTACATCATTAACGGATTTTTTGGATGATAAATATTTTATATGGGTGAAATTTTTTTTCCTACCATCCGTGAAAACATCGATTTTTTAACTACACCTTGGTTTGGGTAATCATTGGGTTAATTGGGAGAAGGACCAACATTATTGGCCTTCGTGAGGTTTTAGGGTAGGATTGAACATTTTTATTTATTCTTGGGACGTATTGTAGAGTTTTTGTTGGTTTTGGACATGTGGATTAGGTATTATTTTTTGTATTTAAATGTTTATGGATTGGTGGTTGGATAATTTTTATAAGGAATCATTAGGCATTGATCAATATTATGTAATGTGTTATGGATTTCCAATAGTGGAAGGCATTAATCGTGGGGATAATTATGAGGTCTATTTTTTAAAGTATGGTTTTTGAACCAGTTTTTTTGAAATACTTTTTTTTGTAGCTTCTGGGTGTGATGGTTGTTCAGTTTCGAAAATGTTTCTTCATATAATCTTTCCCTCTTGGTTTCCCTTTTTTTCATTTGGGAGTTTTGGAGAAAACATAAAATTTTTGGCATGAAAATGGAATGAGAAATAATGTAACATCGCTATATAATAGCATATGGGTAACTGTATGATATGTATCAAACATATCGAACGAATTGAGCATGGGGGGTATGGTCACTCCTGTGTCTTCCACATTGTTTGGAACATTATTTTATAAACTGTGTGGCCTAAACGTTCATCACTTCCCAGAATATAAAATTGATTTATTTCTAAACATAACCCTGATATATTTAGAGAAAATCTACCAAACTCCTCATCCCCCTTTTTCTTTCCACCCTAATGACCTCTTCTGTGGCTTCCCATACCATTCCCCCTCATGTAATAATTTAGATCTAAGTTAAGATGAAGGGTTTACTAGTTTCTAAGGTGAGTTCCTTCTATTCACTCCTCCCTCTTCCTTAGTCTTATACAATGTATGGGTTTTATCACCCACCCAACTCATAATAGAGCCAGGGTACTTGTTTCGTATTATTTTTATGGGGTTTGTGATCATTTAGTGCTTGTCTTCATAGATATATAGTGTTGGAACTCGCAATGGGTGTTTTCGGGTGTGTGATTCCATTTTTCCATGGATTAGAGGTAGGTTCTCCCTTACACATGCCTTTATAATAAATGTTTAATTTATAAATGATATTTTCACCTTTTTTAAAATATTAATTTTTCAATATATGTTTTTTATAATTTTTTGGTGTTTGAATAAGCGCCTAAAACCTTGTTTTTTGAAAATTGGATTCATTTTGTTTTAATTTTTCACACTACGTGTTTGATAAAATGATTTCTTATCTTTCACACATGGGATGTGGTATTTATAACATGTTTCAGTATATTTAATATGATTATTTCATTAAATTGGTGTTTTATTCCTTGTCATGTTCTTAAAATAATTTTTTTTGTTTAAAAACTGCATGACACGTGTTCGGTAAATTGATATATTGTATCTTCTAGGTTAATTGCTGTATAAAGTGTTTATTTATTTATAAATAAATTAAAATCATGTAAAATTTTATTTTGTATACCTTAAATGGGTTACCAACAAGTTTCTGTATTTATAAGTGTGTGAGTATTGGTTTTAATGGTGTTTTGATATGAACTGTCGATAAATGGACTATTAGGCATTTTTGAAGAGGTGTCTGTGTTTTAAAAGATAAAAATGAATTATTTAAGGGTTTTATGTTCATTTATAGAGTCTAAAATTGGTTTTTTCAATTACTTTTGGAAGGATTAATTATTGGTTTTTGAAAAACATTAGTTTTTTCAAATACACAAAGGCCTGTTTGGCACTCCCTTATATGAAAATAATGGATTCCATGTGCATTTTATGTTATACCAATTGGGATAATTTTATGATTCATGAAATTGGTTTATTTAATGGTGTTAGGAATTCCATATCTAGTTTGTTATGGTAATAGTGGGTTTTTTTCTATAAAATATATTTTTTGAATGAATTTTTTTCTAAAGCATGGTTATACTTCGTGAAATTGTTAAATGAAAATTTCAGGTTGTTTATTAAAATACATTATGGGTGTGAAAGGTGTTTGGGTTCTGTTAGGTGTTTATTATTTGTATGTGTAACTTTTTATTCAAATGGTATCTTATAACTAAGTGGACCAGTTTGGGATATGTCTAACACTGAGAGGGGGGGTGAATCAGTGTTGGGGACTTTTTAAACCAATTACAACATTTATCCATGTACCTTGTGACTAGTTAGAATCTTGATTCTCTTATTCTCTTTTCCCTGTCGCATGTAATAATAGAAAGCAGTTAAAATATGAACACGATATTTTTACACGGTTCACCACTCAATAAGTGTATCTACGTCCTTTCCATGCATGGGTATGACCACTGCAAGGATTCTCCATTATAATGTGATTTTCTTTTACAAGGGAGTGGCTAGGAAAGAATTCCTATGGCCCGTGTGAGTCCCTACACTTTAGATGGGGGTGGGAAACAATCCTCTCCCCTAGACTGGTGATGACCTAGCCCAACTTGCAGTGTCTAGCTGGTTCTTTATACTACCTATGGAGACAGTCTTATTCCTTCATCAAAAGGCAGGTTCTGCTCTTGATCTTCTTCAATGCTCTTCACTTGATTACTTGCAAAGCAGTAGGCAAGCAATTCTTCGTGTATTCATATTTTCTTCTTCACTAGTGCAAAACCAGCTGCACTAGGACTTCTTATTCTTCATTACTGCAATAACAGAATTCACTAGGACTCCTTCTTCTATCTTAGCAAGAATCACATATACAAATGTGATTAATTAGGAAATGATGACCAGCTTACTTGGCATCATCAGAGTGAGTTCTCCTCTTGTTCATAAATTCATGTGATCATGCATATGGAATGTAGTTAAACTCTTTTCCTTCTTCTTCTTTCCTCTCCAAAAGATGGCAGGAACTCCTGGAACAAAAACAGCTTGCACGCCCACATCCACTTGCGCACCCTATACTTGCACGCCTATAACTTGCATGCCTCTTCTTGCACAATGATACTTGCGTGCCACTACTTGCACGGCAAGACTTGCCCAAAAGACTTGTGCGACAATACTTTCACGGAAAAATTGCGCGGAAACACTTGCACGGCAGACTTGCGTGGCAACACTTGTGCGGTAGACATGCGCGGAAATACTTGTGTGTCGTATAAATAACACTCAGCTTGTGCGCCACATCATCTTGCGCGCCACTTTCTACACTTGTGCGTTAAGGGTTCAAATTTCTATCTTAAGTGTTGAGCCTTAACAAATGAGGAGGCGAGTCATCTATTTTTAGGCAATTTGGTGACTTGCGATCCAATACACTTGCGCACCATGACATGCGCACCAAGACTTGCGTTCCAATACATGCGTGACACTCTTGACATGCGCGACACATTAAAAATTGTGCACCACATTATTTCCATTGTCATATTTTGATTCAATGATCTTTGAAATAGGACTTGCGCGCCACTTACACTTGCGCATCAACACTTGCGCGCCACCACTTGTGTGACACCACTTGTGTGCCATGACATGCACACCACTTTATTTCCTTTTCCATATTTCTAAAATAATTCAATTTGAAATATGACTTTCGCGCCTATTCAACACTTGTGTGCCGACACTTGTGCGCCGCCACTTGCGCTCCGCCACTTACATGCCTTATTCTTTCCTTTGTCATTTCTGGATATGATGATATTGGAATATGACTTGCGTGACACACTTGCACACCAATACTTGTGTGCCAATACTTGCGAGCCATTCTTGACTTGCACACCACTCTATTTCCTTTTCCATATTTATGAAATAATGCTCTTTTGAAATATGACATGTGTGCCTCTACATACTTGCGTGCCTACTGCATACTTGCATGCCTACTGTATACTTGCGCGCCTACTTCTTTCCTTTTCCATATTTTTGATCTGATGATATTTGTGATATGATTTTTCCAAAAAAAACTTCTTTTTCTCTCCCTTTCCTTCACAAGGCTTGCATCACAAGTTCTCCAAACTTATGATATTTTTGAAATACAAATCAGCAAAGCATCGTCTGGTTTCTCCATTCTTTTTGGAATATGAATTCCAAAGTACTTCGTTCATCCTCACTTCAAATCCTCAATTCTTATTTAACCATCCTTAGATAGATGATACTTCACCATTATGCTCCAATAATCATCATATGGATGATACTTATCCATTCTTCATTACTGTAAACAATGTGTCACCTTTGACACAAGTTCTTTGAACTTAGGATCAGTTCAATAATCGTCTGAATTTTTCTTCTTATAGAATTACTCAAGTATGAAATCCAATGCTATGATTTCATAATAATTCTCCAAGCATCTTCAATTCATCCGATCTCCATTAACATTGGAGTCCTTCTTTATCTCCTTCTTCATTTTGACCAGTATTGACAACTGTTGACAACAAATACAATCTTCACACACAAAGAGGTCCCAATAATCTCCCCCTTTGTATTTTGTTGTCAATACCACAAATTCTTCCCAAATGAATGTGTCAATGTCAAAATGAGAATCTTATCTCTCCCTTTTACTTATGTCTCTACCCTAGACATTCATTTCATTTCTCTCCCCCTTATTGACATGAAATACAAAGTTCATGGTAGAGAGGGTATCATTCTATACTTAAGCAATGTGCCATCAATCATTTCACTCTATGTCTACTTGAGCAATGCTCGGCGTAGAAAACAAGAGGATTTGATTTAGAGAACAAAGTTGTCCATTACCCACATAATATGACACCTCATGAGATGAGAACTCATACAGTTTTCTTCAAGGGTTTTTCACTTTCATTTCAGGCCGAACGTATTGAGTGTGAAAGAAATAATCAACCTGAAATTCCTACACTCACTTCAACAAATGGATCAATAACATTCATGTGTAATCGGCAGGATAAGTGGCCTTGGATCACATTCACTATTCTTATGTCATTGATTATCTTTGTTACTCCCCCTTTGTAGAATGATCTTTATTTTGAGTAACCAAGGATGGATGATTTAGAAATAACATACCATTTCCAATGACATGATCTTCAGACAATCATCAGAGTAGTTGAATTTAGTACCAACTGAAATTAATACTTATTGATATAATGACTCTGGAAGCTTCTTCATGTGTATCCCTCTATAGGGAACACTTATCATAACTGAATCTAAGGTTCTCCCCCTGAGATCGTGCATCACCTTCAATTCCCTGCATTTAAAGAAAAAAATACAATACACAAAGATTTATGGGAATACGGTGGATCCTCCATGCTTCTTCAATGTGAGTATGAGGGCTGAGATGATTTTCTCAACCATGATGCTGCATTTTCTCCAATCCTCACACTTTCACATTTGATCTTTACTTTTGAATGTAGCTATGTGAATCTCAATACTTCTTCTATCTCTTTTAGTGTGAATCTTCTTTCTCAAGATAATTCCAAGCACTAGAATCTCTCGGTGCAACATTCATCCTCTTCATGAATTCTTGTTGGGATGGAATAAATTCAAAGCACTTTCTGACAGTGTGACCAGCCTTGTTGCACCTCACACACAGAACTTCTTTGTCTTCATGTAGAATCTTCTTTTTGTTTTAGCACTAGCCTTAGCTTGTGCATCTTCCATCTTTCTCATTCTTTCCAAATCATTTGACCAAATCCCCAAAATATCATTAGGGAATGAGGCATCAAGATTGGATCTTCTACATGGATTCTTCTGAGTGGATTCCTTCATAGTAGTTATTTTGGATGCACCACCCTTCACCTTCTTGGACATGGAATCCAAGGACTTCTCAGTTTTCCTCATTGTAATCTTCTTGGGATAATTTTCTTTTGCAACATACTTATGATTACATCCCAAGATAGATTCTTCATTCTTCTCCAGATTTTGTGGTCTTTTGTTCTTATTAGCTTTGAATACTTTCTGTGATAGGCATCCACCATTCATGTGACCACTCCCATTGCATACATCACAGATGTTGTCCAGCATTCCAAATCTATTTGCAGTATACATATGTTTCTGGATTTGTGGATGTTGCTTATTTTTCTCTAGATTTCTCCCCCTTGAGATGGGCTTTCTCTGTGCTTTTACATTTAAGGGATTGTACCAAAAATCCAGTGCACAATGCCCAAACCTGTTGCAGCACCAGCATTGACCAACAAACCTTAACTTCTTGTCATCTTTTTGATAAGTTTGTTGTGTCTTCTTATTCTTCCTATGTTGTGATTTTTGTGGGGAGCTATCTTCCACACTCTTTCCCCTATCCACCCTATCCATGGTGATAGGTTTCATCTCACTTTTCTTCATCCAAACTTGTTTATAATTTTTATTCCAACCTTCACTTTTTGTAGGAGAAATTTTAGAAACATTAATACAAGTTGGTATGGATGATAACTTTACTTTCCCAACTACATGTGATAGATCAATGAGTGAATCCATGATCTTATTATCACATGTTGGAGGTCTTTTGACCGTAGAATCCTCCAGTGAGCATTGAGTACTAGCAGAAACTATTTCCTTCTTTTATGGAGACTCAATTTGTGTCTTCTCAAGATTGGTTAGTTCAGCTTCCAATTCTAGACATCTCATATTGAGGATGAATTCACGGGTTTCAATCATAGTAATCTTCTCTTCACAATCCTTCTCTAATCTTTCATCTTCATCTTCATGCATCATTACTTTGTTTTGTAATGAAGAGTCAAGTTCATTGATCTTCTTGGAGTTATCTTACAAATATAAATTCTTGACTTCATTGCCCCTTTTCTGCTCATCTTCTTGTTCATGGATCTTCTCTTCTAGATTCTTGTTGACTCCCTCCTTTTCTTCAACATCTTTGAGACAATTTGAAGAACTTTCTTCAAATCCCCTCTTTGTTGCTTCAAAGGATCCAACCTGTCTAGAGAGCTTTAAACATTCGACAATTTTTTCTTCTAAGCCATTCTCCAAAATATCAGTTTCTTCTTCCAACTGAGTGATATTTTCTTACATGCATTGAAATAACCCGCAAACCAGGGATGCACTCTCTTCAGGAATACCATGCAGAATAATTCTTAATATATCAACTGATATTTATTGAGATGTTGTAGATTGTTCATCACCACTTGTGATAGAATTTTCCTCATAAGGGTAATTTCCAAATGTACTAACACATACCTCTTGATCAGTTAAGGTAGGAAGGTTGTACATCTTCTTGGTGGGTACTTGAGCCACATTCTCATTACTTTCCAAATCTGGTGTCTCTTCAATGTCAGCCAGATATAGAGAACAAGATGCTTGCTCTTCTTTAGATAAGAGGGGTGGTGAATTAGTGTTGGGGACTTTTTAAACCAATTCCAGCTTTTATCCCTGTACCTTGTGACCTGTTAGAATCTTGATTCTCTTATTCTCTTATCCCTGTCACATGCAATAATAGAAAGCAGTAAAAATATGCACATGATATTTTTACAAGTTTCACCACTCAATAAGAGTAGCTACATCCTTTCCATGCATGGGTATGACCACTGCATGGATTCTCTATTATAATGTGATATGCTTTTACAAGGGAGTGGCTAGGAAAGCAATCCTCTAGCTTGTGTGAGTCCCTACAATTTAGAGGGGGGTGGGACACAATCCTCTTCCCTGGACTGGTGATGACCTAGCCCAACTTGCAACGTCTAGATGGTTCTTTATACTGCCTATGGAGATAGTCTTATTCCTTCTTCAAAAGGTAGGTTCTGCTCTTGATCTTCTTCAGTTCTCTTCACTTGATTACTTGCAAAGAATTAGGTAAGCCATTCTTCTTGTATTCTTCTTTTATTCTTCACTAGTGCAAAACCAGCTGCACCAGGACTTCTAATTCTTCTTTAGTGCAATAATAGAATGCACTAGGACTCCTTCTTCTTTCTTAGCAAGAATCACATATACCAATGTGATTAATTAGGTAATGATGACCATCTTACATGGAATCATTAGAGTGAGTTATCCTCTTGTTCATAAATGCATGTGATCATGAATATGGAATGTAGTTGAACTCTTTTCATTCTTCTTCTTTCCTCTCCAGAAGATGGTAGGAACTCCTGGAACAAAAAAAGCTTTCACGCCCACTTCCACTTGCGCACCCTATACTTGCACGCTTATAACTTGTGTGCCTCTTCTTGCATGCTGCTACTTGCACGCCACTACTTGCGCGACAAGACTTTCCCAAACGACTTGAGCGACAACACTTGCGCATCAGAATTGTGCGGCAACAATTTCACGGCAGACATGCGTGGAAACACTTGCGCAGTAGACTTGCACGAAAATACTTGCACGCCGTATAAATAACACTCAGCTTGCGCTCCAATTCAGATTGCGCGCTACTTTCTACACTTGCGCGTTCATAGCTCAAATTTTTCTCTTAAATGTTGAGCCTTAACAAATGAGGAGGCGAGTCATCTATTTATAGGAAATTTTGTGACTTGCGATCCCATACACTTGCGTGCCAAGACTTTCACGCCAAGACTTGTGCGCCAATACTTGCGTGACACTCTTTACTTGTGCGACACTTTCAAACTTGTGCACCACTTTATTTCCTTTTTCATATTTTGATTGGATGATCTTTAAAATAGGACTTGCGCGCCACATACACTTGTGCGTCAACACTTGCACTCCACCACTTGTGTGCCACCACTTGCGTGCCACGACTTGCACACCACTTTCTTTCCTTTTCCATATTTTTGAAATAATGAAATTTGAAATATGGCTTGTGCGCCTATTCAACACTTGTGTGCCGACACTTGCGCACCACCACATGCACGCGACCATTTGCATGCCTTCTTCTTTCCTTTGTCATTTTTGGATATGATGATATTGGAATATGACTTGTGTGACACACTTTTGCACCAATACTTGCGTGTCAATACTTGCGCTCCATTCTTGACATGTGCGCCACTCTCTTTCCTTTGCCATATTTCTGAAATAATGCTATTTCGAAATATGACTTGCGCGCCTCTACATACTTGTGTGCCTACTGCATACTTGCGTGCCTACTTATTTCCTTTGCCATATTTTTGATCTGATGATATTTGTGATTTGAATTTTCCAAAAACACTTCTTTTTCTCTCCCTTTACTTCATAAGACTTGCATCAAAAGTTCTCCAAACTTATTATATTTGTGAAATACAAATCAACAAAGCATCGTCTGGTGTCTCCATTCTTTTTGGAATATGAATTCCAAAGTACTTCATTCATCCTCACTTCAAATAATCAATTCTTCTTTAACCATCCTTAGATAAATGATACTTCACCATTATGCTCCAATCATCCTAAAATGGATGATACTTCTCCATTATTCATTGCTGTAAATGATGTGTCACCTTTGACACAAGTTCTTTGAACTTAGGATCAGTTCAACAATTGTCTAAATTTTTCTTCATAGAGAATTACTCAAGTATGACATCCAATGCAATGATTTCATAATAATTCTCCAAGCCTCCTCACTTCATCCGATCTCCATTAACATTGGAGTCTTTCTTTATCCCCTTCTTCATTTTGACCAGTATTGACAACTGTTGACAAAAAATACAATCTTCACACACAAAGAGGTCCCAACAATAACATGTGGAAATTCATTGATCATAAAGAGGGAAACTCGGGTATCTAGGTGGGTGGAATATGGCTAGTATTCTAGTTAGTCAGTAGTAGATTCATCTCTATTTCACATAGACTTATTGATGATAACAAAACTACATAAACTATAAAAATGATTGGAGACCACTGGGACTTTTTTAATTTCCCCTCCTAGTGGATAGTAAATTACTAGCTTAATGGTTATGAATAATTTTACACCATGATGCGAGGTACCTAGGGCCCCACAGCATGATAGTGCATTGATGTGTTCCAATGAGTTATTCTCAGTGGCTATTTCATACTAACTGTCTGCATACAGTGTGAATGGTTGGTAAATTCAGTATCACATGTTTCCATTAAAGGGGTTCATTTGATATATTTTCCGCCATTAAAAATTGTTTCAATTTAATGTTTCATCCATTTAAAAAATTATTGTTTCCATATCCTAATAAGGAAAACCTGCAATCATTTTACCTTATAATTTTTATATCTTTTACTCATGTTGGGAAAAAATAATTTTATATGTTCTAGTTCATATATTAAATTGGATGATTTTTTATTTTTAAATAAGTACATTATGAATTTATTATCAGGGTAATCTACTGAGTTTTTATACTCACAGCTATAGTTTTTATAGATTTTATCTACTCTCTATGTTTCAGCTTGACTATGGCCACTTTGGGTGTATTGTTATCATTGTGTTGGAGATTTACCACTAAGGTCACATGGAAAGAGTGATATCATCTTGTCTGGTTGGTTGTTTTGTGTAGCTTTTGTAAATTTTCAAATTGTGTGCAAAAGATGTTCAAAACTTTTATATATATATAGGGGGAGATTTAGTTTCTTTATACTATTTCTTATGGTTTATTTATTTGTATAAATAATTCCCTATTGTACTCTGATGATTCCATTCATGAGTTGATACCCATGGGAATTGTGAATTTCTTTAGGGAAATTCTATGGACCTGATAGGGTGACAGGTTCCAGGCCGACGTAGGTGGGTTTGTGAAAACATTTATCTATGGAGGTCAACTATTAGTGGTGTATTCTTTTCAGAGAAACCAGTGATATTTGGTAATATTATGGTAGAAATAGTATTATTTTCAATACATCAGGATTCAGTGAGGAAGAGCATCTTGAACTCTTTCTTGTTATGATCCTCTAGTTTCTATGGGAAGTTTGGTTTGCTTAGTTTATCTTCTCCTTAAGGATTATTGGGTGACTGGGATATGACAAGGGTAGTTATACTAATTATATTAATCATCTCACAAGGCCATGAAATCCATGAGGATATACAGAATGGTCATAAGAAGTCTCTCTATGTTGGTGGTGTGTTTGGAATATTGAATCCAACCATATGGTCGCATCACCAACCAACACTAGTTTCTTTTTATGGGTCTCTTGGTCATTTCATGTATTATTAATATCATTTTGAAAATAAGTTTGTGCAAATTATGGAAGTGGGTTTTAAAGGAATGTTTGAAATTTTTAAAAGTGGAAAATGGGGTTTCAAAATTTTATATAAGAATGATTTTGGAATGTTGGGATTTTTGTGAAACAAATCTTTTGTATAAAGTGGAGATGGTTTAACGAGATTGAATTTCCTAAATTTCAACTTCTCATTTGTCGAAATAAAATTTGTTGAAACCAGATATTATTTTAATGTGATTATGAAAAATTATATTAAAAAATAATTTTTGGGCTATTGAAAGTAATTTAATTCAAAGAATTGGGTTTGGATATTGGTTTTGAGCAGTTTTTGTGCTTCTCAAAATGGTTTTTTCCATTATGGCTATTAGATTATTGAAAGGGTTTTGGTGAATTTTTTAAAACGGGAAAGGGTTATTTGGAATAACAAATATATTTTTGATGTTTTTTAGAATGAAAATGAGTGGATTCTTAATAAAATGGTTCATAATGAAGCGTGGTTTGTTGAGATTTTAGAAAACTTAATGACTAAAAAATTGAAAATTATTTTTTATGGAAGTCGATGGGTTTCATTTTTAAAGCATGGTAAAATGGTTTGTTGTGTGAAATATGAAAATTATTTTTGACTTGGTGGATATTTTTCCTTATAAATGTTATCAATATTTGAATTGAGATTAAGGGTTTGATTGAAAAAATTATGTTGATTTGGTATAACCTGTAGCATTTTCTTGGCTGCTCACTTGCATGGATTCATATAACATGGTACATGGGTGCCTACGGTGGCACTGAAATGTGCATAAGACTGAGACCTTAAGAAACACCATTGGTCTGTGAGAGAATATAAAAGTATTTTTTAAAAATTTTTTTTAATATGAATATTTAAGGTGTTTTTTAAAATTATGGTTCTATGTCTTGGTATTAAATTTGTTTGAAGTGACGGTTTTTTATTTTTCTTTCTCATGATATGGAAGTTATACTACTGTTGTGTCTTGAGATGGAATAACGATTTTTATATTTTATGATGTGACTAAAGATAATTATTCATTTGAATGAATTTATGTTGATAAACTTAGTTATTTGTTTCAATGGTTAAAATACACTTCTTAGAAAGATAATTCATCCCGTTTGATGAAATAAATATTTTTTTGGGCTTTATAAAAAGTCCCTTCATGTTATAGTCAATATGACGGTTGTGGTGGTTATGGTTGGTAGTTTTGATGATTTTTTGTATATTCCTTGTACATTCTTCTCCTCATCAAGAGTGATGGAGGATGGTTTTGGGTATTTTTGAGTTTATGTTTGGATAATGGTGTGTTGCTGAAGAGGTGAGTTTCGAGGGGTGTCAAAATATTTTATTTCTACCTGGAAGTACTTTTTGTCTCTAATGGTAGAAAAATAAGTTATTTCCTTAAATGGACTATATGTTTTTGACTATGAAGAAGTAGATGATTCAAACATTATATCTAAAACCATATAACTCAAATTGAAGTTGTAACATAGTCAGGAATCTTAGTAGTTTGGAAATTCGTGTTAAGTTTGAGCATCTACAGTTATGGTGAGGCAGTTCAAGTGTTGTTACTTTAGTTTTGTATTACTGTTTTTTTCCAATGGTCACAATTAACTTTGTCGACTTTCCCCTATCAAAATGTTTGATAACGTGCCTTCTATTATTGTGGGTTTCTGAAGAATTTATTTCTATGGACCACCAATGTGAATCAGGTGTGGTCTTAGTTTTGTCATTTTGTAGATGAGGAGTGATGGATTGATTCTGGATTATGATTTAGTGGTACAATAATTGGGAACCTTCCCATCTATCCTTACTCAATCGGGTAGGGGTGTTTTGGTATGTGTCAGCAGTTATTGTTTAGTTTTTGTCACATTTATTTTAGAGTGGGTGGTTTAAATGTTTTTTTGTCTTCATATGGGCTTGGGTTGTTGGTTTTTGTGGTTGTGGTTTGGTTATCCATTGTGTTAAAGGCCTGGTTCTAGTTCATGATGAATTATTATTTGGAATTTTTAGGTGTTTCTAATTTTGGGGAGTCCCACCACGGTTCTTTTAAAGATTCAATAATGGATATTTTGTATTTAAATTGTTTTCTACGTGTGGGAAGTCTTATCTAGAATCCCATGAAATCATTGATTTTTGTGAGTGTACCTCAGTTTGGGTGGTCATTGGGTTCATTGGGATAATGCCCAATAATTTTTTCATTGGTGTGTTTGTAGGTGAGGCTTTATCTTTTCCTTTGATTCTTGGGATATGGTTTTGGGTTGTTGTTGGTTTTGGAAATGTATGTTATGTTTTGTTATTGGTAGATAAATTTCCATGGTTTTCAAGTTAGATCATTTTGATATAGTATTCAAAGTCATTGATCAATCTACTGGAATGTGTTTGGGATTTCTGGTGGCAAAATCATTAATAGATGGGAGAGTTTTCACATTCAGTTTTTCATGTTTTGTTTTTGATCATGTTTTTTGAAAATCATAGTCATATTTATTGGGATATGGTTGTGGTGATTGATGAGTTTTGATATATTTTCTTAGTATAATATATCCCTATTGGTTTCATCTTAGTTCATATTTGATGTTTGGAGAAAATAAAAAACATTTGGAATGAAAATGGCATATACACGATTGGGGTGTGGTTGTACGACACCTTAGGGGTAACCATATCATACGTATAAAAACTACCTCATGTCTTGATCATAGTTGTGTTTTCGCTACTATGTTTATAGTAATGTTTGGTGCATGGATTAACAAATTGTGTGTCATATCTATTTCACACTGCCCATAACAGAAAATTTTATTTTTCAAACCATTACCCCTCAAGAGTTTTAGACCTAATACAACCAAATAATAATCCCCATAGTCTTTCAAGACCTAAGGGTCATTCCAATGGATTCCCATGACATTCCTGAATCTTTCAATGGAGTATATCTACAAGAAAATGATATGTTGACGAGTCTCCATGATGAATTTATTTCACTTCGCTCCTCCATATTCCATTTTATTCCCATTTTTTCTTATTTTATCTTCTCTGATGGTAATTATTGACCTAGGTATATGGTTTCTCGTTAATTCTATGGTGTTTTTATTCATTTAGGAATAGTATTCTTAGTTTTATTGTGTTGGAATTCATGACTGGTATTTTCAAAGATGCATTTCCAATTATACTGGGATTTTTGGTAGGTTATCCCATAAACATGCCATTACAATTCATGTTTCATATATTTCATAATTTTTTCACCTTTATTATATTCTTAATATTTAATTATAAACATTATATATTTTATTTGTGTGTAAAGTAGTCGTTAAAACCTTATATTGTGAAAAGTGGTGCCATTTTGTTTAAATAGTTCAGATTACATGTTTGTTATAATGACTTCTTAGATTTCACAAACGGGTTATGTTATTTTGAACATGGTTCAGTATATTGAATAAATTTATTCAATTTAATAGGAGTATTGTTACTTGTTAAGTATTTAGAATGATTTTTTTAACGTTCATGACATGTGTTCAGAAAAATTACTAGTTGGCTCTTCTAGTTTGTTTGATGAATAAATAGCTTTTTATGGATTTAAAAATAATTTTTAGCATATGAAATTTTATTTTGGAACCATTAAATGGTTTAAAAATTAGTTTCTTTGTTTATTATGGTAATTTCTCTGGGTTTTATAGGTGTTTTGACATGAGTATCCGGTAAATGGCCGCGTTAGCATTTTTTGTAGAGGTGGTTGTGTTTTGAAAGTGTAACCTGAATTTTTTAAGTGTTTTATGTAAATGTTTTGATGATAAAAATCATTTGTTCCACTTCCTTGTGAAATGTGAAATTATTAGTTTTGTTAAAAGTGAGTTTGAAAAATGATTACATACCAGTTTGATACTCCCTTAAAAGAAGAAAAATTTTTTCATGTCTATTTCTTGTCGTACCATTTGGGGTCATTTAATGATTATTAAAATTTATTTATTAAAATGTGTAGGGGCTTGTAAATATGGTTAGGAATGTTATAGGTTGGTTTTTCCCTTAAAATATCATTTTTAAATAATTTTTTTTGAAAATATTGGTAATACTTCATTAAATTGTTTTATGAAAGTTTCCAGTAGCTTATTAAAATGCATAAACGATGCAAAAATTGACTCAATAAAGTTTGGTGTGTGTATGATTTGGATGTTGAAACTTTTGTGAAAATGGTATGTTATAACATGTGTAATTTTATTGAGCACAAAGTGGAAATCCTGAGTATTTAGGTGGCCGAACTAGGACATGTATGTTGGTGATATCGTAGTGGCTTCGTCTCTATTTCATTTAGCAGGATTAATGATTAAAACACTAACTAATCTATTATAAATATTTGGGACCACAAGAATATTATGGTTTCCCTAGTTAGTGGCTCTTGCATGATAATTTTGTTGGTTATGGAATCATTTTCAATATGATACGACGTATCGTGGTCCCCACAGCTTGCTACTGAATTGGTTTGTTCCCACGACTAGTGGTCGTTTTCTATTTCATACAAACTGTAGGCATACATTGTATTTTATTAGTAAATTAATAAGAATGTGTGTTTCTTCAAAGGTCACCATTCTTTAAATTTACACCCCTTATCTTAAAAAATGATTCCATTTAATTTTTATCCTTATAAAAATTTTCCATTCCCATCTTCTTATTATGAAAAACTACATGCTTCATTCGTTATAATGTTTATAGCTCTAAATCTTATATGGAAACAAAATTTTATATATTATAGTTCCAAGATGAAAATGGACATTTGTTTTATTACAATGGAAGTGAAGTGGGGATAGATTATCGAGTAATCCTCTGATGTTTTTATACATACACCTACATTTTATTCTATTTTTGTCTATTGTACAAGTTTTATCTAGAGTTTGATCACATTGGTCGACGAGTGTTGCTTGTGTTAGAGAGTGACCAGTGGGATCACATAGAGATACTATTATGTTATGGTCCAGTTTTTTGTTTTGTAATTTTTTAGTAAATTTTCATATTATGTACAAAAGATATTCATCTATTTTTTAGTTATATAGTGGGATAATTGGTTTCCCTCTACTGATGGTTATGGATTATTTATTGGGAAAAATTGTTCCCTTGTGTAATTTGATAATGCCCAGCACAAGTTTCCATCCCATGGGGATCTAGAACTCCCTTTAGGCCATGCCACATACATACTAGGTTGACCGGTTTTGGGTCGATGCACGATAGTTCATGACATTCTCTTTTATAATTTCATCCTATTAAAATAAATGGAATCAATTTCCATGTTATATATATTAAGAATCTCCAAGAATAATGATTTTGTTTGTTTAACATTCCCACCATCATGGATGGCTAAAAAACACTATTTCTCATAAAATTATATCTTAAGAGGTTTATAATAATCATTCTAATGTTATCGACCTAAAATATACTACTAATATTTCATAAAAATAATGTATATCATGATTTTATGAAAAGACACCAACACAAATAAACATATATCATTAATGCATTATCAAATTATTAATCCACGTGTATGAAACAAATATGATATTTGGGAGCATTCATACTTCTATATTTCCATTAACACTATTCCATTTTACATATGGAGTTGTAATCTCATTCTACAAGAATATAAATTATTATAAAAAAAATTGATTAGCAAAAAATGAAACAAATGCACAGGAAAACGTGAAAAAATGAATTATTGGTAATGAGTGGGTCATAAGATGAAATTAAATTATTAAATAATGTATTATAAATATAAATATATTATTGAAGAAGTTAATAACATTATTTAAACCATTATAAAAGTTTATTGAAAACTTTTGAAGAAAATAGATTGCGAGGTAATAGACATTATCTCAACATCCTTAATTATGGAAACTTATGATGTTATATACCAATCAACTTTTTTGAGGTAAATATACAGACCACATGTCATATCATATAATGAACATATTTATTCTTAAGTTATTTAATTTTTTTTTAAATTATATTCCTTCTTATATTTTATGATTCCAATAAATCAATGTGGAATGGGGCACATTGATCTAAATATCTCATTTAAATTATTTAGTGATTTAATTTCATAATATTAACCTACATTTCAATATTCATGAACATATTTTATATTTTCATTTACAAGAATATAAAATGATTATTAAGGGTATTTAATTTTCATTTTTCATTTCATATAATGTTTTTAAAACTCAAATTTTTTATGTGTATTATAAAGAACATTTTAAAAAAATGAAAATTTATATTATTAACATACATGATGACAACCACTTTATATCAACCATGACAATTATTACAATTAAATATTATTTTGTGTGATTACATGTTTTCTTAAATGAATATACTTATTTTATTTTAAGTATTTTGTAATTAACTATGTTTTTCATATAAAATATTTTATGTTATTGAAAATAAATCGTTAAATAAAAGGGAATTTTTTGAATGTATATTTTTAATATAAGAATAAAATAGTTTTTTATTTGTTGTAATAATGAAATTTTTTTATTCATGAAATGGTAAATCATCATTATATGTTAAATGGGTGAACATGATAAATATTCTTTGAATGGTTGAGCCCTATAATAACTCACATGTGATCCTAATATAGAATATATGAAGGGTTTAGCCCATTATAGCTTATGAGAATCTATTAAGACTGATATAGATGATATTAAGTGTTTAGACCCATTAATGTTTATGAAAAACTAGTGAGCCAAATATAGCCTATAATAAGTTTTTATCCCCATTATAGCTCATAAATGAGCCCAATATACCATATATAAAGAGTGATACCCACTAATGATCTCCATATAATTTAGTAATAATAATATTGGAAGTAATTAATATGGTTATTCCAATTGAAATGGTTTTAAAAGGGATTTATATAGATGACTATCTATGTATTTTGAAGGATTTTTATTTTTATTTTATTTTAATAATTGTCATTGAGAAAATGCATGTCTCTTTTTCATGTGAATATATTTTATTCCATATTTTCAAATGAATTTATAGATAAACATAAATGTTATAAGTGTTTTAATGATTTTACTAACCTAAGATTTTCTTTCTTTTTAAATTTCATTATGATATTTTTCACTCACACATGTTTTTTAAAAATTATATTCAAAGGCTTTAAGAGGGAATATATATAACGATGAGATTAAAGGGATTATTGTGTTTATTTTTCAGAAAGAGAAATCATATTTTATTTTATATTGTATAATATTTTTAAAAAATATATACAGAGAATGGTATTACATTAAATATCAATGGGTTTCCATAATATTTTTTAATGATTATAGAATGATGAAATTTTCCAATCCTCAACAATGTTAATTAGTTTTATGATTGTAATACATGATTCAATTTTAATTGTAAATAAAAATATTTTTCTCACTACAGTATAAATATTAATTTAAAAAAAATACATGGAAATGGATATTTCAGCTCATTTTTTTAGAGAACACAACATCTTATTACATAAAAGTATTAATTGATTTTATTATTTATAGTAAGAGATATATATATTTTATTTACTCCATTTTTCATGGAAATTTTATATGAATAATGGATATAAAATATAATTCCCTAATTACTAGTGTAATTGTTATTACTTTATAATGATTTAGGTACTGTGATTGTTCTTAATGATGATAGGATACATCTAAACTATATCAAAATTTTCCCTTTAGTTAATTATATTATAAGTGTTCTTGTAATTATTTATGTATGAATAATGTATCATACAACCTAAGTGATATTATTTTAGTTGATTAATCTTAAATATTTCAATTTTAAATTGTAAATTAATGGGCATTTTATTTTATTTTAATGTATTTTACCATTAAAAAATTTTAAACTAATTACTTATCAAGTAAATTAATTGATTATTTTAATGATTTTATGAAAACCTTATGTTTATAAATTTTCACGTTATGATTTCATATGATTTTCATTTAATAGTTTTGATATTTTTTTTCAATTAGAAGACAATAAATATTTGAGAACAATTTTTTATGAAATAGAGTTGTTTCTGATAGATTTTTTTGTTTTCAAATGGACACATGGGTTTCTTTTCCCCTATTACCCATTAATAAATTTTATATTCCCATTAAACCATTTCAAATATTTTTAACAATGATTCTGTATAAGTTGGAATGTTAAAATTTTTGATTTCATGTTAAAGAAGTTACCTTTAATGATGATGGTTTCTTTATATATAGACCATGTTTTTTGTGGAATGTAATTTTTTTAAATTACAACATCAAAATGTAAAAAATATTATATTATCTAAAATGACAAATGTTAATTGTATTTTTTGTGATATATAATGAAATACATTTTATTAATCAGTTAATTGATGTGTTTCTGATGTTTTCTTTGTTATAAAATTATCTATATTTCATTATACACATAATAATATGAATCAAATTATAATTTATTCAAAAAAACTAAATATAAATTAATTCTTTCAAAACGTAAAATATATCATTTTTTTACTCCCGATTATCTGTATATTTATTTTTATTATATGTAGATATTTCATGTGTACAATCCACTATAAAATATAGTTGTGGGTTTTATGGTAGGTACCCAAATTTATTTTATTCTATAATGTTAATCCGAGCACATTCTCTATTATGAAACTCTTATTGATCATCAATAATTTTTCCACCCTCATTATTGTGGTTATTATAATTCAATTTGGGTTAAAAAATGATTCATTCTTATTAATAGTTTTCTACTGGATGATGATTGTAGTCCACCTTGATTACTTATTATACTAGGTTTTATTGGAACATGAATCAATTATTATGGTCATATTAGGTGTAGTTCCCATAATGAGAAATTATAATAAGAGAACATAATTGTTACAAACTCAATTTTTAATAACATTATATATACATAGAAATTATTATCATAGGTTGCATTGGACTAACATTAGTTTCTATAATAATTATCATCATTTTTCTTAAAAATAATTGTCTTTTTCACCCTCACTAGAGAGTAAATTTTTAATCCTAAAAGATATCTCAAAAACATATCAATCAATTGTAAAATAGTAGAATAAATTTGGGTTCTACCCACCTAAACATATAGTACACATAACAATTATTGGTAATTAGTATTTTTGGGATAATCATGTTTGGATCAGAAAATATTAATAAAACAATATTAAGTTCATTTTATCATCATATTCCACGACAAAGTACAAATTATCAACATTTTCATTAAAAAAAGTATATCTTCAATAATTATTATAAATATTGTTCTTCCATAACGTAATCTATTTATTCTTCATTGCCTATATTAGTTATTAATTATTTTTTAGGAAATCACATTGTAACCACCCTAGTATTAAAATTATTATAAAAATATTTATAAAATCACTATGTTTCTTAGCTAGAAATAATTGGTATTGATCAGGATGAGGTTCCCTGAGTTCCCTATTCAGGTCCTTAAATATCTTATCATTTTAATTAAACTTGTTAATTCTTTTAAATTTTTATGCCAAAAATTAAAATTTTTCAATTTTTTATGTCAGTGGGATTTGAAAACTAAATAATACATTTTAATAGACATTTTTTTCTTTTTAAGATAATAAAAAAGATTATTCAATTATTCAATCTACCAAAAAACCTAATCCCTTTAATAAAATTTTTAGTGTATCCTATCAATAATAAAGTGTCCAATGATTTCTATATTGTATATACAGTAAAATGGTTTTAATCCTCAAATATATTAGTAAAATAATTGCGTTAGTTGATATTGATGGAATAAAATTCCAACATATGTATTCATATATCTTAAATGAAAATTAAAATTATGTTAAATACAATTAAACTTTTAACACCCCAAAATTATGTTATATAAATACCACAAAATAATTCAGTTACATAAAAAATATTCTACACATGCAATATAATACTAAAATGGGCCAGTGATATATTTTGATATAAATATAAATACCATGTATGATAGTCGAAACATAGTAATTTAATTCGTTTAACTTAATAATATTAAAAAATTTATATAATATTTTTTTAAAATAAAATAATGGATACTATTAATTTCTTCATGATTTGTTAAGTATAATTGAAACAACTATTAATATCATTTCATGATTTTTAAAAAATACTTTTATAAACATGGTATATTATTTTAAGAAACTATGATTATTATGATTATATAATAAAAACATCATTGACAATATAAAATATATATTTCAAAAATATTAATTACTAATTGATAGGAACATAGAATCATTTGTAGTAAACAATTTAAAATGATATTTTCTAATATGACCATTTTTTCACTATAATTTAGAATTTTATTTTAATATTGATATATAAAATTTTATAAATTTAATTTCAAAATATGGAAATAATATTTGTATTATTATTAATAAAATATGATGAATATGAATGTTTTGGATTTTTCTAAATATAATTATTTTTAAGTGAATAAATAAGAAAATATTTTTTATAAATATTATGAATTGTATGAAATTATATATATATAATTGTGAATCTTAATTTTTAGAAAAATATTAATATAAAATATAAATTTATAATATGGACTTATACTTACGAAAATAATATAAAACAAATTTTTATATACTATACATAGGTAATAGTTTTTATAAATTATTTTTATATTATTATAATTTATTGAAATAATTTTTTTTCAATTTTTTGATGTAACGAAATGATATATATTCAAAATTTACAATTATTGGGTCCTAATTATATAAAATAGAAAATATATTTTATTTATAATGGATAAATGAGAATAGGTATAATATATTTACCATTGTATATTCTAAATGATAAAATTAATTTATATACGAGTAAAAGTCCAATTTTTTAAATCATGTGTTGGAAAGTTTTTTTGAGGTCTTTTAGGAAAATATGAAATAATTACAATTTTTTTAATATTTACTGACATTTTTTTATTTGTAATTCCCATTTCTGAATAAATTTGATTATTTATAAATAATACTATCAAGTTTCACTTATAAAATAGACACTCCTCACCTAACATTACATTAAACCAAAACCCCCAAGGATTGTTATAATATATCTCTAATATTCTCTTAAACATTCATATACACCATAAGGAAGGTCATGTTTTCTAAAAATAGCATCTCTCATGATATTGACCCCCCTTCCAATGGATATAACCAAAGAAGTGTGGCTTATGTTATTAACATCTATTTCTTTTATTAATTTTTTACATAAATTTATGATCCATATAATTTCTTTAAATTATATTCAAATTGTTACATACGTATAATTAATATACTAGAAAGTGATTTTATCTTTGGTTCAAGTATTACCAATATTCCCCTTGTCTATTAAGAAAAAAACTATTACTCGTGGATATTTTAGATTATTTCTTCAATGAAACCAGGGGTATTGTTTTCTTTCACTTCCATAAAAGGATTCCCAAAAGTATGAGGTGATATTTATGATATATTTTGGAATATTATATTAGAAAAACTATTTTTCATTTCACTTATTTTATTGAAAATTTTATAATCTGTTATGCTTCAATGTAGACTACTACCTCAAAGGAATTATGGATTTTTATTTTTCTTGATGTCATGTCTATAAATGGGTAGCCATGAGGATGGAATTTTGGGATGAAAATTAACTTTATTATATCCATAAGTTTAGGTAATATAAAACTGAATATTCAAATAATGATATAATAATAAAATATTATCATTAATTCAATCATTAACAAACACTAAAAATAACATGAAAATAGTCTATTCATTGACATTATTGAAATTATAAAAGGTATATTTTGTTAATAATTTCTCCCAATTATAATTTATAACAGTAAAAAAATAGATATAATATCATTGTTCCTTTTTTATATGTTTATTACATGTAAACCACCTCACAATCAACAATTCAATATAGTAGGTCGGTGATTAGGTGAGTTTAACCACATATATGAAAAATAGTATGAATTTAGGTTGTGAAAGCCGATGTAAATTTACATTTATTTAAAATATAGTACAAAGATATAAATAAAGTTTTTTCTTCTATTATAAATTAAATATATTACCCATTAACTATGAAAAAAAATTCATTTATTATGATTCACCGAAACATTATCATTATTGGTTTCAATGTCAAGGATAATAACTAAAATTACAATGGAAGGTAATTTTACATTAACTAATATCATGAAATTTATAATATAGTACATTTAATTATATAAGAATAATGAACATTTTAACAATAATTATTTCCAAAAATAATTTTATGAATCATGTTCAATGTGATAAATAAAACATTAACATTGTATTGAATTTTTAAAAAATATCTACTATTTGTATGTATATAATGTAATTATGGTGCATTATAAAATTTTATAGCTATTAATTTTTTAATCTTTCATGTAATTAATGAAATTAATATAATTATTCAAGACTTTATGGTTTATGTGATAAATTATTGAGGACCAACGTAAGGGTTTTTATCTTAAATTCCCCTCTTTGAGAATTGTTCTTTATTTTGTACCAAATATCATATATTTGATTTAAATAAGGTATATATTTTAAATAATATAACTAATTATATTTAAATCCTATTATATAATGATAAATTAGAATCCTTATCTTTAAATTGGTTATAATTAATATGTATGTAATTTTATAAGGTGTTTCTTGTTCTCAATGACAATTAATTGAGACATGATACAAGTTAATAACCAAGAATCCATTAAATGGTGTTATATAAGTTTCATATTCCATGATTTAATTATAGATTATTTTATTCTAACTCAAGAAATTAATTAATTCAAATCACGTTTTACACTTCAAATG
The DNA here is from genome assembly GCA_963277665.1 of Viscum album. Classification (NCBI taxonomy): domain Eukaryota; kingdom Viridiplantae; phylum Streptophyta; class Magnoliopsida; order Santalales; family Viscaceae; genus Viscum; species Viscum album. Next base: position 1,873,682,961 of record OY728142.1, on the reverse strand, counting down.
TCTTTTAGAACATGTGTTACTCCAGTTATAAGTGTATTTTAGATCATCATTCATTCATTGAATTACGATCATTCACATGAACTTATTACATATATGTTTCATAAATTATTCTCTTTGATTATTTTATGTGGTGTTGTCTTACTATATAAATTTTTTTAATATAATATTCATTCCATGTGCTTCATTATCAATGGAGTATGTTCCCCATAAGGTTAATTGATAACCCGTGTATTCATTCTATGAGATATTTTTGTTCGATCGTGAATTAATTTCATCCATTATTGTGTTCTAAAACCCCAATATTTTATTATATTATATATTTTAATAATCTACTGTATAATTAATTTTCAATAATAATTAATGTTTTCAATATTAGTTTCCAATGATAGTTTTGATGTAATGTATAATTAAAATAAAAAGTTGTGAGGTTTTCTTTCACATTTTTATATTTTTTCATCATATAATAATTTATCATAGATAATCATTATTAATTCTGATGGATAAATTAATGAATATTATTTTTGAATTTATATTTTATTCATAAAATATATCTATCCATTTCAACATTTACAAGAGAATGCAGTATCTGATTTTTTAATCTAATGACAAAAATGTTTTTTGAATTATCATTTATTGTTTCTTTCCTTTTATCATTTCATTCTAAAAATGATTAATGTTAATGGGTTTTTAATGGTTGATTTATCTTATCATATATATATATATATAAGTTATCCATTGGTGGGATAAAACTCTTATTATAATACACCTGATCTAATATCCCTTCTTGCCTGGAATCATTAAATAATTAATTTCAATAGTTGTTTTTATATATTCAATATTCCTCTACGAATACTTTTTTAAATCAAGGATATGTTATTTGCAATCCATCCACCATAATTATTTACATAGACAATGATACATTAATTACATTAACCACATAACATTATAAAAATTAATCATAATGACATTGAAAACAATTTTTACATAATTAAGATTTGATGATGTTCCCATAGAATGAATGTTATTACTTCGACATAAATTTTATTTTGGGTTTCTATATGTTTTTATTAAAAAATTGATGGTTATTGGAATGTTTGACTATCTACCTTCATTTTCATGTTGGGTTATTATCATGATATCTGTCTAATTTCCATGTGAAAAATCATTTTTGTATAATATAATGTAAGGAAAATATGGATTATTTTAAGAAAATTTAACCATCCAAATTCATTCTGAGGATGAATTTTGTTAATGAACCAAATTTTATTAAAAGGGTAAAATTATTGAAATTTATGGTGATTATTTACAGCTATCATTGGTTGTTAATGTACTAATATTAATTATTTTATTTTTAGGGATATAATATTTTTTATTTAGTAGATTTTATTTAAGAAATGATATCAAAACTCATGCAAATTTTTATGGTGAATAAAATTGGTATAATCACATGATAGTTGGTGTCCATAATTATATATCCTCTTGATGAATCAATAGGTTTCATGGGAAAAATGTATGGGTATTGGTGTATAAATATTCCGATAATATTATACTGTATTAGAATAAAACCTTATTAAATGGGTTTCTAGGTATGAAATTATTCATCCAATCATTTTGAAATTAGTATTATTGATATAAAATTTTTCATTAATTTTTCATTTATCTATAATTTTAACTTTTTGATGTTGATTATGGATTACTATTATTTACGTATTCCATAAATATTATTTATTCCTTGTTTAGGCTATTATTATACCAGGTCTGTGTTTTTCCATATGAATAATTTTATCTCACCCATCCTTATAATTTCATATATCTATGTTATGTTGAAAAGTTCTACAAATGAAATGTTTAGAAATATATCACAAGTATAATTGCTTATGAGAGATGATGAAGACTCATTAAGGATTAATTTGTTTCTAATATAGTGGAAAAAATATTTTCTAGAAACAAATAACGTTATAGTTAGTAGATTATGATCTACCATAATTTTATATATATACATAGAATTCTTGTTCATATGTTAATAATTCAATTATCTTTTTTTATGAAATGGTGATTATATCTCAGAATTTAGATATGTTATCAAAGTGAAAAAAAATTATTTTTAATGGAACAAGATCCATGAGTTCGTGTATATGAGGACATAGTTCGTATCCATGGATTTTTTAGATATATTTGGAAATTAAGTCAATTATTTAGAATAATATATTTATTATATTTTACTATCGATAACAATTTAAATGGTAGAGTTATAAATTTGTAATATTATCTTGTATAATTCTCTAGAAATAATTTAATTTTTATTCATAGACTAGAACAAGAAACCATTTTTGAAAACCCTCTGATTATGTATATCAATTGGATAACACCCTGTTAATTAATAAAATGTAGATTATAAGGGTTTTACATGAAATACTTATGAATTTTAATAAAATTATATGGATATTTTTTCCATAGATGAACATATGGGTAGTCATCCCAAGAATGTTGGCTTATCATTTATTCAATCATGACCATTAAGCACAATAAATGGGACAAATACTGCACACCGAGGTAAAAATTCTTATAGGATATTATTTGGGTAATTAAATTCCCTTAATTAATAATAATGATGGATTTTTTCATTATGTTATTTTTTAAATTATGAGAGCATAAAAGAAAAATGTTCTTTTTTAACCATAGATTGGAGATGGAAAATCACAGGTTCATCCAAAATTATCAGATGTAAATAATGGAATAATAAGGGAAGACACATTCTGATTAATGTTTATATATTCATATTTTTTAAAATATCTCAAACATTAAAGTTTTATATTTCAGTTGAAACTGGACCATGGAGTTGAGTTTTATAAAATTGTCTACCTAGAAACCTATATTTTTTAGTGTCAATTAATTTAGAATATGTTAATTTTAATAAATTTTATTAGATACATATTATGATGGAATCTTTTATTTTCTAATTATTTGATCTGGTTGTATAGATAATTTGATAATGAAATTAATTTATTATAGTCAATGTAATCTTAATTATATATTTAATATTTAATGATGATGTTTTGTTATACTCTAAATGTTATTAAGAATTATGAGAATCATCTATGTTTTTTTTGTTTAAAAGTTTTTCAATAATGGTTTGATGTCATATAATATATTTAAAAAATAACCAGGAAAAATTAATTTATTAAAATGAAATATTATTTGAAAAAATTACTAGAGAACACAGGGATCTGGGAACAAATAATTCTTTATATTAAAGAATTAATGATTTTTATGTTATAGTGGAGTTATTTATTTTGAGATAGGTGAGTTAAATATTATTAATTTCAGTAGAATGGAATATTGATTTATCGAAAATGTAATAAATGATATATTTATTTTTTTTATCAAATTTTTTGGATTTTGATATATAATGACTAGTGTGTGACCATATGATGTTGTCGTTAATATAAATTTTTGTTTAACTATTATATAAATATTTTTAAGTGTATCATATCTCACTAGGGTATATTAACTTAGAGAATAAAACTGTATTTTTAATGGTATGATATGGAAAATATATTATTATGGGGTATAAATAATTTTTATATTTCATTAATATTGTTTTAGGAAGGATAAGTAACATGAGAATGTCTATATCATAATAGAAGATGTCTATTAGAAGTTATATCCAAAATAATTAATATATCAATAATATCCTCATCATCATTCAAAAGTGACTGATAATTAAAATTACGAGGATAAAAATTATTCTTGGTTGTATATTGAGACACATTAATTTGAATTATATTATTTAATTTTAATATGTAATTTTGTTTGATAGTTTTCTCTACAGACAACACATTAATAAAACTGAATCACAGTATTTGTTTAAAAATATTATTATTATGTATGACCAATAAAATCATTCTATAGAATCTCTTGGAATGAATAAGAATAAAAAATTTATATATTTTTATATAATGAATATAATGAGTAGTTTTAATATGAATGAAATTTAGTTAGAATAGATAAAAACTATTAAAATCATTTCACATTTAATAAAATAATTTTATAAATTTAAAGTTTTACTTCAATAATCTATTTACATTATGATTATATAATCATTAATTTTATTTATAATATAAATAAATATTTTATATAATAATATTAATAATTGATAGGAAATAATAATAAATAATTTTGGTCATTTTAAAAATTTATTTTATAATATTAATTATTTTTCCCTATATATTATTATTTTAATTAAATATTTATTAATAGAATTTTATAAAAATATTTGGAATAAATGAACATAATTTTAGGATTATTACTAATAATGTAATAATAAGATTATCATTATCTATTTTTTACATGAAATTATTTTTTAGAGAATTGTGAAAAATAAAATTTTAAAAATAACATGAAATTTATGACATTATTGATATATAGGAATGAAATTTATATTGAATAAAAAAACTCAACTAAAAATTTTTATTTTATAATTAATTAATATTTTTAAAAGTGTTTTTTTATTTCAATTATATATTTATTATTTTTGGAAAATAGTAACATTTTTTTATAAATTCTATATAGTACATAATATATATTTATTTTTATTATTATATTACCACCTTATTGATTGAATGAAATTATTTTGATATATGATTTACAGTCATTGGGTTATAATTATTAAGTATTAAACATTTTATTTATGGCCATAAAGGACAAGATACATTATATAGAACTAGTTACCACCAAAAAAAATGTCATAAAATTAAATAATGCAAGAGTAAAAGATATGAAACTAGTTTAAAATATTTCATTAAATGTTTGGTTTAGTATATACTCAACCATTTCACTTATTATATCGATTTATAAACATTTTTAAATCTAATTTCATTGATAGTGTCTTCCTGTTAAAGAAAACATCTTTGTATTAACAAAAAATACCAAAACGTTTTACTTATATAGGTGCCTCTACTATCCTAACATACTATCACACAAAAACCAAATATTCTCATTCAAATATCATCCAAAAAAACTTTTAAAAACTCTTATAAACCTTAATAATAATTTTTTTTATCGAAATATTACCCCTCTTGGGATTAATTCACTTTTTTATGAGATATTTCAAAAAGTGAACAAAAAGTTCATTGTCTATATTTCTCTTTCCTATTTAACAATTTATTTTTAATAATCCAAAAAATAAAACTCATAAAAATGATATAATAAAATATGTATTTTTTTTATATTGGTGTTTAATTATAATTATAGTACAACTATAAGCTAGTTACCCGTTTTCTTTTGTCAAAAACAAAACCATCACCCCTTCATTGTGCATAATTTCACCTACATAAAACCACATGTTTCATTATTATTCAAATATTTTAAATTATTTACCTAATTATAAGAATAAAAAGTATTTATATTTTTATAAAAAATTTATTTTTATTAAATAATTGAATTATTTTATATTTTAATTGTATAATGGAGAATGAAATCATAATCCTGGTGTAATTATGGACTACTATATCCATGAAACACTTGATTTTTTTTCATTTCATCATGACCTCAATTGTGTAGTCATGATGATTTTATTAAAGGATAAATAGTATTTTATTGATATAAAAAAGGTTTTATTATGGAAAATTGTTGAACATTTTAATGATCTTATCAACAAACCATTATCATTAATTCTATAATTTAAAACCAGTGAAAAATGAGAATAATTATCTCATATTTATAATTGATGAATTAAAAAATATATACTCATTATAAATCATTTATATTTTGATATATAACACTAATAATAAAATTTTAATATCATTATTATACTAGTATAATCATATTACAACTAAATTTTGTCATAATCATCAATTAATCATTGTGAGTTGATGTATAGGTAGGATGAACCCCTAGTTGATAAATATATTGAATTTATATCTATAATAATTATTAAATATTATTTACTCTTATAATAAAATATAAATATTTTAATATTTTTGGGATTTTGAATTGTTATTTCAACTTATAATTCATTAAATTAGGAAAAAACCATGGTTCGTTATGAATCAATGAAACACGACCATCAACCATTTAAAACTAAATGACCAAAATGAAATCTATAATTAAATGAAACAATAACTTTTTAAATCTCATGAATCATTTATTATAATACATTAAATTATCTTAAATGTTTTTTTATTTTTAACTATTATGAATATCGAAACCATTTGTGTAACCCAAGACCAATGGTATAATAATTACATACAAACGATATTGAAAATATGTTAAAACAAATACATATATATATATATATATTGAATTTACCATTAGAGTATAAATTGTTATTAATATGAATATGGTTTTTTGAAATATAAATAGTTAAATAATATTATTTTTTTGGGGTTTTGTTGAAAGTAAACCCTGATTCATAATAGAGGTATGGGGTTTTATCTCTAGTTCCTCTCTTCGAGAAATGTTTGGTATTAAATATATAATATCACTAATTTTGTAGATATAATATCAATATAATATATCATATAATTAATTATCAATTCACCATTTTATTATATATTCACATAGAATATCATTCTATTTATGTGTTTGGATAAAATTTTCACTGATATTATACGAGTTTTATAAGTCTCAATAATTGTTCATTGTGACATGATACATACGATACACCATTTATACATTATAAAGTGTCAATTTATAAAAGAATTAAATTTATATAAATTATATACTTTTAATTCATTGTAAAAGCTTTGAATAAACATGTCTTTATCTTAAAATGACATTTAATAGAAGTGTTATTATAGTAATAATAATTTTTTGTAACTCAAAATTCATGTTGACACTTATCATCAATAAATTAAATAAATATCATATAACATGAATATAGCCATACCTATAGTTTCATTATTTTTAATTCTATCATACAATAAATATTTTTCATATAAAATTCTTTTTCTAATGATTTAAGCATTATGGAATGTTTTTCACGTAAGGATAAATGACAACTAATGACTTCATTCAAAGAGTTATATTTTTAGGTAAGGAAATTATTTCATAAATTCTTATATTAAAAAATAAAAATATTATATTATATTGTATTTTAATGGCCATGAATTCCCATGTAATGTTTTTTAAATAAATGGGAATTTTATGAGTCTGTGAAAATTGACGGGGCATGATTCTAAGGCCCGGTGTGCCCGAAATGAATATCTGAAAAAAAAAAATTAGGTACATTAAGTAAACATACGAGTGGATTTTTGTAACTTTTGAACCGGTGCTCGGACTTAAAATCTGAGGGAACTGTTGAACTCGCAGGGTTGGTATCTGTTTAAGGAGAACATCACCTTGACCGAAGTGGGTCGAGAGTGAAAGATAGTTTTTGTGTTTTTCGTGAAAGAATAAAATAAAATAAAAATGTGTAACATTTTTATTTTCTTTTTTTGAAATGTTCCATGTGGGTGTTTTAATTGTGGGTACCACCTATACTAAAACCTCTCAACATAGGATATGGTGGTGGGGACCACCCAAGCCTAAACTCCTATGTGGGTTATGGTGGTGGGGACCATATGAGAAATAAAACCCCTTGAACCCCTTTGAAATCCCTCTTAATTGGGAGAAACATCTGGAGCTACACCACTTAATTATTCCAACTCTCCCCTTTACATAATTAATCCAACCCATAAATTAATTAATTAAGCTATTTTTGAAATTATGCCAACAAACATAATAGATAACATGTTATATTATATGGGATACCTTTTTTTAGGTGGAATTGAGTGGGGGAGAAGAACTATTTGGAGAAAGCTCTCCAACAAATAACATCACCTCCCAACGAAGATCTAACCTCAGATATCGTTAAATGAGGAAACTGACCCCGATCCAGATCGAAAGCACCTTGCAGAGGCGACCAACGTAGAACATCTTCGATAACAACGAATTGACGTCCATTCGTCCCTCATCTTTGATGTCAATGAGAAATCATGGTAGGGGTTTATTTATGAGTGATTATTAATTCCCATGTTTTCCCATCTTTACTAAAAATGCATATCAACTATCATAAACTAGTTGATCCACTGATGTTTTCTTTTTCTGGATTGGGAATAGTGATTGACAAAGGTTGTGGGGATCATTGTTTTTAAATATCTTCTATACATGTTCTTGATTCGAATTTTTTGATCCACTTTCTACTGCTCTAACGTGGATGGTGTGGGCCAAACAAAGATGGCATGACCCCTACACCGTTCTTCTTTTGTTTGTTCTTTGCGATGGTAATGGAAACCAGTACCGATAGTTGGCACCAGTAGAACACGAGGGCAGTGGGCGGCCCCACTGCCAGCCGTGACGATGACAACAACATAGCCCCATGGCTTGGTGCTGCGCAGCGGATCTATGCCGCCCTGCGGCCTCTGTCGTCTTCCGCTCACACCACCCTTCTCCCACGTGCCATCCACGACCTCACGTCGCGCCGCCTGCAGCCCCGCTGCGCCGCCTGCAGCCTCGCTCCACTGCCCAGCAGCCCCGCGGCCTCCACGCTTCCTAGATATGCCCTCTAGTGCAGGCCAGGCACCCCAGCATGGGCCAGGCCTAGTCGGTCTGACTGGGTCAGACCGGACTCGGTCCAGATTCAACCCCCATACTCTCTTTCGACCATATCTTTGGCATCGGGCATCCGTTTGACAAACCGTCAGTGGCACTGAGAACGATGGAGCGAGGCGTTCCCTTTGGTATACCCTTATGCAGATATGGATAAAGTTGGGGAATGGTCAGTTTGGATCGAGCAAAAATCCAACTAGGCCCTCAGAGCTAAAAGGCTAATAACTCACAGACCGATTGTTCTATTGATGAACCATCTGTTGTGTTGTGGCCCCTATGATGTGGTCATCCATTGAGAAGCTTTTTCATGAGACTTTTTGGATATTACAGTATCTACTAGAGGCTTTAGGGGAGGACACTCTTGGAGACGGGAAAACCTAGTGAAGGAACCTAGTAGATGGTTGTGACTTGAAGAATGAAGAGCAATCATGTGTGGGTCCACAACTAGCGATCATGTGTGTGTCAGAACCGAGAAATCCTATGTGGTTCATCACCTAGAAATCCTATGTGGGTAAGAACCCAGTGATTCTATAAGGCCCCGGCCTTAAACCTTACTTAATATTGAATTAAATGAATAATTCATATTGAGGATCTTTTCAGGTTTATATTTTTATAGAATTAGGACATAACGATTACATCTCAAAAGATTACAAAGTAGACACTTCTAATAAGATTCCATAAAATAAAAACTCTTAAAAAGAAACATGTCTAGTTCCATGTTTTAGATCACATGACTTTTCCTTGATCCCATCCTTGACCCTATTCCACATTTATTCATGTGAAAAACATTTCAAAAACATGGGATGATCATAAAAAGATCAGTAAGGGATATAAAAGTACAAAATGAAAAGATTAGTGCATGTATGAAATCATACATTACTCATTAAACATAATCATTTTAACTTACCTCATCAAATCATGAATAAATCATAGAAATCATAATACATAAAGGTAACTTGAGGCATTCCTAACATCTTTACGTAGGGAGTAACCCTCATGGTTACGTTTGGAATACCCATCACAGTATATTCCCTAAATCTCTTCGGATAAACCTTAACATTTAACTCCTTCACGTTACCCAATGCATTGGAGAGCTATATCGGTCTCACTTTCCCTTAGTTTATCACGGAACCACCCATCTTCATAACAATGCCCAAGTACCATAACATAATCGTATCACATATAACATGCATAAAGGAAACATAAAATTTCCACATTTCAATCACAAGATATCAATAACACATCGATATAATAAAAACATTATCAAAACCATTTTCAATAAAAAAATGAAAAGTAAAACATGGTATTTATTTTTCATTTAAAAAAACGTTATGGCTTGTAGAGGAATCCGAAACTCAAATAACGGTCACTATGACAGAGAAGTGATTGACGCCGCATACGTACGACCAAAAAAACATTCCCTTTTGTCATTTATTAAATGCTTCATATAAAAAAGATTCATTTTGAATAAATGTAAAAGTCAAAGGGGTTTATACACCGTATAAAAAAAGTTGTGTATAAAAAAATATGCCTCAATGAATGGAGATTGAGACAAATTCCATTAAAAAGATCATTTTTTAAATAAAATATATCTATTATGTGTATTCCCTATATTTACACATTAATAAAGTACAAATACAAGATAGGACATAATAATATCATGACATAATTTGAATGTAGGAGATTAACCCAAAGAAAGGAAATTGGGTTAAGAAGTTCTCTTACCTCATGTCCGACGTGGCTCGATTTCTCTTTAATATCCTGAATAATAAACATTAGTTAATTTATACTTGGTTAAGAACCTTTTTCAGGTTCATTATTCCTTTTATATCACTTATTACCATGTCATGAACACTATGTAATTATTTAAGTTAATAAGGGTCGTTTTAACGATCATTAGTACTTGAGTCAAAAATAAACACTTTATAATTACTAGTTGTTCATGTATAAATTATATCCAGAGTTATATTCATTATGTAGATATCATATATATGATATATATCAAGTATATACATGCATTTATAATATTACATAACATGTAGAGGTAAGAAATGAAATGTACCATTCATGGAGACGGTAAGTCGTACGTACACATTAACGCTACTTTCATTTCTATTTCATATTTTATGGAATGGAATTATAATGACATAAAGGTTTATTATAATTCTAGTAAAATTTCATGTATAATATAATTAACTCAATCCTTTATACATCTTACATATGGCATTAACGAATCAAAAGACTTTGAGGGGGCGGTAGTCCGCACTTCCTAAAATGAAGATATCGCGTATACCCATAATGGAATCCATAAATGTATGCCATAAATTAAAAATACAGAAGTTTAAGGAAAAATTAATCATATTATATATAATATATAAATATAGTGTCATCTTAATGGCCACCTTTTAAGGTGTTAGAAGAATATTGAACAATCATCGTTTCATGAGGCAGAAATTCTCCATCCACGGAAACATATTCTCTTTAACCATTAAATGATGGTGTGTCTATGTTTATCTCTAATAATTCTCATAAAAACATCCAAGAATATTGATGATACTGGTGTTGTTACAAAATAAAGGAATAAAAAGAGTTTAGGTGGTTGGAGAAGAAAAATAAAACATAAGAACACAAGAGAAGACACTACCTTTAAAATGGATAACTCTTTTTGATTTGAGCTCAAAGGATTCCTTGGAAAGAGTTATGCCCAATGTGAGGCTTCTAAGAGTAATAGAGGGATGTGGAGAGACAAAATGGGTAGGGTTGTCTGATCCAAAGGATTGAGAGGTGTGGGTAAGGTGGTAGAGGTGGGGGCCTTTTATAAGAGGAGAGGGGGGTCACTCTTGGAAAGTTATAAAAGGTTACTTTATTATAAAATGATTTTTAGGATTTTAAAGGTCCCAAAATTATATATTTCTAGGTTAAGGTGATAAGAGTTCGAAATACACCCATCCAATAGGTTCTTGACAAGTGTAGGTCTTAGATGTTACATTATCTTTTCATTTTATTTAAATCGTTAAATAATGAGGTAATCGATGCATCATCATGGTGTCATAAATAATTTAATTTATTTAATGTCTAAAAATTATATAAAAAATATATCATGATGTAGGAAATATTTTTAGATTTCTAATGAATATTTATAGTCAAAATTATGACTTTTATAACACCATTTCAAAATTGTTTTAGTAAAACAACACATGTTTGTGACATTTTAATTCTAACATTAAATAAAAAGTTATTAATGTCATTTTACTACCAAAGTGGCTCCATGGGGTCCCCAAGTTGACCCATGGATTTTATTGGTCGGACATGACATATCCAATAAGGGTAGGACATGTGTCAAGGTCATTTAATATTATTAAACCAATATTTTTACCTTCAATTACAGTAATTTCCTCTAATCGCGATTAAAAACATAAAAGCTACTATTCACCAAAAAAATATTTTAATCCCATTTAACCACATTTTACTTCCTAATGACAAATATGAATGTTGGATTTTTGAAATTCAAAACACAGAGGTGGTAAAATTTCATTTAAATGAAAAATTAGTTTTTTTAAGTACCACTTAGTGGTTTCACTATTCATCAAAAATTGATGTTTTTCATAAAAATATCAAAACTTCACCCTAAGATATATTTGATATTCTGAATTCAAAAATTATTTCTATTTTAAAAAATTCAATACATATAAGTTACATTAATTAATTTAATAAATATTTTCCGCTGTTAGAACATATAGCGTGTTTTTATGAAACAATATAAATCAAAAGATTGACACTAGTTTAACTCCAATTTCAAAGTGAAATTAATTCCAAAGACCACTATTGAATTAAATGGTAAAAATATATTCTAATTTAACTTTAAAACCAATTCAAAATAAAATCTAATCATATAAATATATTATATTAAAAAGAGTTTTTGAGTTAAAATACAACATTTTTCACTATTCATTAAAAAAATTAAATTTATCGGAAAAATACCAAAAAATTTACACAAAGTAATTTTTTATGTCTCAATTCAAAAGAATAATTTTATATGGTCCAAAATAATGTATAATAATGACCAAAACTATATTTAAAGAGGGGTCTCCATCAAAAGGCGATAAGTGGACCTTTAGTGAAAATTAGAGTATATATGCCTAAAATTGAATTATTTTCGTATTTTAAGATTTTATCCATTATTGGATAAGTGTAAAAACATTTAACAAACATATATAATCATATTTTAGTTATTTATATTCATTCCCGACAATATAATGGCTACGTGTTAACTACCATTTAAAATAATATTATTTTATTACTAGTGTGCAACATAAGATTTCAAAGAAACTCTTTGTTGCGTATCTGGTACGCTATTGAACATAGAAACCCCTTTAAGGTAAAATTAATATTTAATTCGTAAATATTAATAAGTATAAAAAATGTATTATTCTTTATTTACCTGGGATGTTAAATCCTTCCCCCCATTTGGGAATTGCGTCCTCGTAATTTTTTTCACTTATCCAAATAAGTGGGGGTATTTATCCCTCATAGAATTTTTAGATTCCCACATTGCCTCTTCAACCATATGGTTTTTCCACAAAACCTTTACCTGATGAATTACATTATTCCTCAAAACATGCTCACAATAGTCAAGAATCTGGACTAGTTGTTCTTTATAAGAGAGATTCTCTTCCAACTGAACTACCTCTGGGCTCAAAACATAAGATAGATCTGGAATATACATTCTCAACATCGAAACATGAAAAATATTGTGTACCTGAGATAAACTCAGAGGTAAAGTCACTCGGTAAAAAACTGATCCAACTTTTTCCAAAATTTCATATGGTCTAATGAACCTTGGACACATCTTTCCTTTCTTACCAAATAACATCACACTTTTCCACGGTGAAACTTTGAGAAAAACATGATCACCTACCTCGAAAGATAGATCCTTCCTCCGGTTATCCGCATTAATCTTCTTCCTACTCTGAGCTGTTCTCATGTGTTTCTGAATCAACTGAATTTTTTCTGCCCTCTCTTCTACCAATTCTGGTCCCATCAGCTTCCTTTCACCCACTTCGTCCCAAAAAGCATGAGTTCGACACCGCTTCCCATATAATTCCTCAAACGGTGCCATTTGTATACTTGAATGAAATCTGTTATTACATAAAAATTCAACGAAAGAAAGATGTTGGCCCCAACTTCCCTAATAATCCATCGAACAAGCATGTATCATATCCTCCAAAGTCTGAATTTTTTGTTCTAACTACCCATTTGATTGAGGATGAAAAGCTGTACTAAAATTTAATTCAGTACCCAACGAATTCTTAAGGCCTTTCCAAAAGTTAGAAGTAAACATGGGATCACGATCAGATACAATGGATAGGGGAACTCCATGCAACCTGACTATCTCTTTAACATATAATCGAGAAAGTTGATCTAGAGAGAAAGTATCTAAAATAGGACGAAATGAGCAGATTTAGTCGAGCGATCAACAATAACCCAGATTGCATTGTTGCCTCGATACGTCTTCGGTATTCCCACAACAATGTCCATGGATATATTTTCCCATTTCCACTCTGGCACTGGTAAAGGCTGAACCATCCCTTTCGCTAACTTATTCTCTTCTTTAACCTAACGAAAAGTCAAACACTTCATAGTAAAATCAAAAATATCTCTTTTCATTCCATCCCAAAAGTAATACTCTCGCAGATCTCTGTACATATTAGTACTGCCAGGATGAACTGAAAATGGAGAAATATGAGCTTTACATAACAACTCTCTCTTTAACTTTGTATCACAAGTCACACACAATCTCTTCCCAAATCTAAAAACACAATCATTATCAATGTTGAATTCAGGAAACTTACTCTTCTGAACTAGCTCTACCTTTTTCTGCAACTCACTGTCTTGCTTCTCTGCTTGCTTGATTCTGTCTGATAGAGAATATTTCATTGATACCTGAAACAGAATAGAATAACTTCCTGCACAAACAAATTTTATGCCAATTTTCATCAAATACTTAATCAAACGATCACATTCCAAACACAACATTGTTAATGAAGCATTACTTTTTCGACTCAAAGCATCAGCCACTTTGTTTTCTTTTCTTAGATGGTAATGAATTGTACAATCATAATCCTTGATTAATTCTAGCCATCTCCTCTGTCTCATGTTCAATTATTTCTGAGTGAATATATACTTTAAACTTTTGTGATCAGTATATATTTCACACTTTACTCCATACAGCTGATTCCTCCAAATTTTTAGAGCAAAAACAACAGCAGATAATTCCAAGTCATGTGTAGGGTAATTTACCTCATGATTGTTCAACTGATGTGAAGTTTATGTAATTACCTGATCATTCTATATAAGGACACAACCAAGTCCCTTCAATGAAGCATCACTTTATATAACAAACTCACCATTCCTGGAAGGAAGTTCCAAAACTAGAGAATTCACCAATCTTCTTTTCAACTCCTAAAAACAATCATCACATTCTTTTGTCCAGATAAACTTAACACTCTTCCGAGTTAGCTTAGTCATTGGACTAGATAACCGTGAAAAATTTTCAACAAACCTCCTGTAATAAACTACCAAAAAAAGAAAACTACGGATCTCGGTTACATTTGTGGGTCTTGGCCATTCTTCAACAACTTTTTTTTTAGGGTCAACAGTTATTACATCTTCAGAAAAAATGTGACCATGGAAAGAAATTTATTGCAACCAAAACTCACACTTACTGAATTGCCCATACAAATTATTTTCTTTTAAGGTTTGCAAAATAACCCTTAATGACTTTCATTCTCCTCTTTACTTTTTGAAAACACCGAAATATCGTCAATAAAAACAACCATCATTTTTCACTTGAGTCAACTGAGACATCACTATAACAAACTATTTAGTTCTAATTCAAACCATCTCAGGATACTGATTTGAAAGGTCATCTCCCTCTGTATGCCTTCCCAGAAAAGTTTTTATGTTTCCTCTATGAAAAACCATTCTTAACAGAGAAATATCTTGGGTGAAGCAACATGGTAATATTAAAATTATATATCATTTTAATTTTAACATTAAAATAAATATTTTTGGATAATAATTTAATAGAATTCTAACTTCTAAAGTTATCTAAACTGACATCTAATACCAACTATAAGGCCCTGACCTTAAACCTTACTTAATATCAAATTAAATGAATAATTCACATTGAGGATATTTTCAGGTTTATAGTTTTAGAGAATTAGGACATAACTATTACATCTCAAAAGATTAAATATTAGACACTTCTACTATGTTTCCATAAAATAAAAGCTCTTAAAAAGAAAAATGTCTAGTTCCATGTTTTAGATATCATGACTTTTCCTTGATCCCATCCTTGACCCTATTCCACATTAAGTCATGGGAAAAACATTTCAAAAACTTGGGATGAGCATAAAAAGCTCAGTAAGGGATACAAATGTATGAAATGAAAACATTAGTCCATGTATGAAATCATACATTACTCATAAAACATGAGCATTTTAACATACCTCATCATATCATGAATAATCATAGAAATAATATGACATAAAGGTAACTTGAGGCATTCATAAAATTCTTACATAGAGAGTATCCCTCATGGTTACGTTTTGAATACACATAAAAGTATATTCCCTAAATCTTGTCAGAGAAATCATAACGTTTAACTCCTTCACATTACCCAATGCAATGGAGAGCTATATCGGGCTCACTTTCCCTTAGTTTATCATGGAACCACCCATCTTCATAACAATGCCCAATAACTATAACATAATCGTATCACATAAAACATGCATAAAGGAAACATAACATTTCCACATTTTAATCACATGATATCAATAACACATAGATATAATAAAAACATTATCAAAACCATTTTCAATACCAAAATAAAAGAAAAGTAAAACATGGTAATTATTTTTCATTTAAAAAAAGTTATGGATTGTAGAGCAAGCCGAAACTCAAATAATGGTCACGGCGGTGGAGAAGTCATTGTCGCCGCATACGTACGACCAAAAAAACATTCCCTTTTGTCGTTTAGTAAATGATTCATATAAAAAAGATTCCTTTTGAATAAACGTAAAATTCAAATGGGTTTATACACCGTATAAAAAAAAGTTGTGTATAAAACAAAATATGCCTCAGTGAATGGAGATTTAGACGGAGTCCCTTACAAATGTCATTTTTTAAATAAAATAGATCTATTATGTGTATTCACTATAAGTACACATAAATAATGTACAAATACAAGATAGGACATAATAATATCATGACATAATTTGAAAGTAGGAGATTAACCCAAAGAACGGAAATTGGGTTATGAAGTTCCCTTACCTCGTGTCTGACGTGACTCGATTGCTCTATAATCTCCTAAATAATAAACATGAGTTAATTTCTACTTGCTTAAGAACCTTTTTCAACTTCATTATTTTTTTTATATCACTTATTACCATGTCATGAATAGTATGTAATTATTTAAGTCAATAACGGTCGTTTTAACGATCATTGGTACTTGATTCAAAAATAAACTCTTTATAATTACAAGTTGTTCATGTATCCATTATATCCAGATTTATATTCATTATGTAGATATCATATATATCATATATATATATATATATATTATATACATGCATTTATAATATTACATAACATTTAGAGGTAAGAAATGAAATGCACCGTTCATGGAGACGGTAAGCTGTACGTACGCATGAATGCTACTTTCATTTATATTTCATATTTTATGTGTATAGACCCGAATCTTGACGTACATGGACATTACATTACTTTTGTGGAATATATAATACATAACAAAAACAGACACACATGGACCGTAATAGTTTAGTGTCTTTGGAAACTTGGAATATAAACATCTAATCATATTGAAAGATCTTCAACATCTCCCATAACGATCCCCCCCTTTTAGTTTCCTTACCTAAAACCTTTCTTTTAATCCTGGGGGAAAAGAAAAAATAAAAATGGTGAGCTCAAATTCTCAGTAAGGGTAAGCATGGGGAAAATAAAACAAACCATATACATTTGAAATTAAAAACATGAACATAATATTTAAACATCAAAATCTTGAGCAATGACATAAAACATGGTCGTACGTAAGGCATAGATCAAAATGAATTATCAATCATGATAAAATAGCATAGGAATAAAGCATGTAATTGTGTCATCCATTAATCACATGTAATGATTTCCATAGTAGCCAAGGAATTACTGTCATGACTATCTTAGTGGACAAAGTCCCTTTCTGAATCGAGTTCACTCCTCGTTTCAGTCCTGTAACACTGAACCAGATTAACATACCATTCCAGACATTTATATCTCATGATATATACATATTTACCCAATTCATTTTAGGGAGATATAGGTCCCACCCATCTCATAATGAAATAATTCTTACTTATTCCACAAAATAAACATACATCATTCAAAATAACCCAATAAATAAAATGGGTTTCATAAACATCATCCCATCATCACATAATCCATAAAAAAGAAATGGATATTCATTCATAATAAGAAAATTAAAACCATTTAAATCATAGAGACATTATACTTGAAACAAACACATATGAAATAATGTCATCTTAGATGGAAAATGGTTTTGACAAAACACTTGAAATGAATTCTTGAGGAAAATATCCTTTCTTCTTCAAAATCAATTTCTTTTCAAAAAAACATCATTAAATTTTAAAAGAAAAAGATTTTTAAAAAAATAGTCATGAAATATTTTGGACGAAGATTCAAGAAAATAAGGCTTTATAAAACCATAAAAATACTTTCATGCCGTATAAGTTAAAAATAACATTCTCCTCGTACTTTTGTCGGAAAAGTCAAAAAAGTACCTTATATGATAACGAAAGGAAAGATTCCATTAATAAAATGTGTTAAAAAGTCAATAAAGGATAAAAATGACTTTAAACATTCATGGAAGAATAGTAAACATTTTATGAAAGCATTTTTAGTAAACATGATCATGGATGATAAACGTAGCCCCAATAAATACTTACGTATAAGCAATCTCGGATAAAAAATGAGATTGAAAATTTATCCCTTACCTTATGTCTGGTATGCTTCGTATGTATCCAAACCTCTTTTATAATGATTTAAATTGTGTCATTGACTTATTACAGAATCATATTTTTGTTATGATATCATATATGGTTCACTTATGACTTTATATTTCCCATTCTTTTGTAAATTAATGCTAAAGTAGCATTTTGGGTAAAATCGTTTCATTTTTCATTCGTGTTTTAACTTGTAATTATTCATATGATTACTTACATCCAGAATTTAAAACATGATTTATATAAAATATATTTTCAGAATATACCTATATATAATAGATCGATAAATGGAAAGAAATACACCTTTCATGGAGACGGTAGGCCGTACATACGCATGAACGTTGTTTTCGTTTCCTTATTAAATTGAATGGAATTAAGTAGATGACATACATACATATATATGTACATAAATACAGTATCATTATTATGTCACATATTTCATGATTACTTATTATATGTAATTTATAATCATTCATGAATGGTTAATCATTGAGAATGAATCTCATCGCATCGTGAAGACGGTAGTCCGTACGTACGCACGAATGATGATATCATTCCCATGATCGTGGAAATGTATTGAAGTGTATGTATAATATTTCAGAATCAATATCATTTTACAATAATCATATATAGTAATTATTTACACCATTATACCCATCCATTTAAGGTGGTGGTGGAAAATAGATTACACCACGGCGTGGAGATGGTATTCCGTACGTACGCACGCGCGGTGATTTCATTTTCCGTAGGATGGATAGATGGTGAAATAGGTTTGTTTCATACCTATAATAAAATATCAGTATATGAGTGATATTGATGTTATTACTTCATAATTAAACAACTAAATAAGAATAAGTAGAAGAAGAAATAAAGTTGAAAGAATCGGTAACGAACATTACCTCTTCTTTGAAGCGCCTCTTTGAGATCTCCTCTTAGGGCACTAAAATTGGCCTTTGATGAATACCAAGACCTCTAGGATGTTTCCAGAGGAATTGGAGATGATAATTTTTCATGTTTTGGCCAATCTTGAAGGCTCAAATTGGTGTGAAGAAGAGAGGGAGGAGGTTCCCTTTTATAAGGCAGGAGAGGGGCACCTTTGGAATAACTAAAAATATTATTTTATTATAAAGTCATATTCAGTTTTTAATAGCTCCAAATTGATTTATTTCGAATCTAATGTGGGGATGGGTCGAAATGATCTCATACAATATAATTTGGACATGTTGAGGTAATTATTTTAAACATATCATTTAGATTTAACATTAAGTTAAATAATTTAACTTTTACCGTGTCTTCTTGTTTTCTTACAGTATAAGGTTAAGAAACATACAATAACAAGAAAAATAAACCCCAAGTTGTTTATTATTAATATAAATAACCTTATCTAAGTCATTTGGTCGAACCATATATTTTTAGGAATAAAATAACAATTATTAATATAATATTTGTTTTTCAAAACTATTTTATGTCAATTTTGACACTATTTGGTAATTGATTTTTGTCAAAATCATAACAGAATGATTAGTACGAAAAAAGTTAATTAAATAAAAAATAACATGTCATATTAACCTATAAAATTAGTTGAATTCATAAAATGTCTCAAATTACATTTATTTGGGTATTCATAACATCAATTATGTCAATATTTCATTAATAAGATAATTACTGCATCATCATTGTGTCATAAATAAATTAAATTATTTATGTCTAAAAGTTAAAAATAAAATATCCTTATGTAGGAAATCTTTTTAGATTTTTAATGAATATTTATAGTTGAATTTATCTTACGTATAACCGTATATTAAAAATTCTTTACTTATTAAACTTTGATTTGAACTATTTTAAACCTTCTTTACATAAATTAATATTAAATGTCCTAATCTAATCCAAGTGGGCCTAAATGGTCATATTTTATTCCTAAGGTCGTTTTTGGTCGAATTACACTTATCCAATAGAATTAGGACATGTGTTAGGGTAATAATAATATCATTTTTACCTTTAATTACCCTATTTACTTTTAATCGTGGTTAAAAAAAGTAAAAAGTTACTATTCACCAAAAATTATTTTCATCTCATTGAACCACATTTTACTTACTGAAATCAGCTGTGTCTCTCTAGTTTTTGAAATTCCACTCACAGAAGTGGTAAAATTAGGTTTTATGTGAATTTGGAAATTCTCTTAGGAGGTGGGTAAAAGACGGTGAAAAGTTCAAGAAAATTTTTATATATCTAAAATTATTATAAAATGACTCCAATGAATTGAATTGAACTTATGAAGGTATTATGTATCAATTTTGACCTAAAATAAATTTAAATAAAATAAATAATTATTTAAATAAAAAGTCAGTTTTTAAAAAGTAACCGAGTGTTTTCACTATTCATCAAAAATTGAGAGTTTTCAGAAAAATACCAAAATTTCACCCTAGGCTAATTTTGATATTCCGAATCCAAAAATAAAGTCTGTTTTGAATAATAAAAATTTCAAAATTTCAAAAAGTGGGTATTACTATTCATAACGGCTAGTTCTAATAATATTTTAATAATATATAGTTGTTTAGTAAAACTCGGTATTGCGTACAACACACTCTATCGAGGAAGGTCGCGATTGCGTGTAATGCAAGCCAAGTCAGGGTTGCGTGTTGTGCAAGAATCCATTGTTGTTTCTTTATAATAGAATCCAACCATTTTTCATTTATACATTGAATATATATATATACACTCAATGTTGCGTAGAATGACTATTATCAAACGAACTTGAAATTGTGTGTAACAAAATCTAAGAATCGGGTTGCGTATACTGCAAGCTAATACGGTGTTGCGTATAGAACAAGATAATCTTGGTGTATCGTACAACAGAAGATATGAATGAAATTAAAATGAATATATCTTATAAAATCTCGGGTTGTTACATTCTACCCCCCCTTAAAATGAATTTCGCCCTCGAAATTCGTCGGGGTTATAAATCTTTAACTATTCATAGAAACCGACATCGTTAAATGAAATAGCAAAACATAACTTTAAAAACTAAAGTATGAAACGTAACGGTTACCCAAATTAACTAATCACTAGGTTTCCACATAGGAGAACATAGGTAAAAATATGGATATGGAAGTGAAATCTAACTATCATGTACTGATGGAGAGTGGTAGAGAACATGGCTATGAAAATGCCAACAATAACAAATCCATATATTTGTGATGATCTAAGGTACCATATGATTCATCTAATATAAGGGCACTAGGAAAACATTTTTGGTTTTCAAGATCATTTCCCAAAAGTTCAAGAATTTGAATTAGAAGAAATACATGCTTGATTTTGGTACAATCTCACTGTTGTTCGTGCTTTGAACAATTTCCACTTCATCTCTTAAAGAAATGAAGTTGAATTTGTTATTAGTGAAGTGTTAAAAGATCATGTGATAGAATGAAGGGTCACTCCAACTATTTCAAACAAAAGGTTATCAAAAGTTATCAAATATATATAAGTCCATCTATGGTGAGGTTAATCATATACGATTCCAAAAATGAACTTATACTTCATATATCATACCACTTAATAAAATAAAACTTGTTTCTACTAACCAGGGACTTCCTGTAGGCCAGTGGTAGGGGATAAAGGCCAGTCACACTTCAGTTGTGGGTTCGATTCCCACAGCCTTGTCCAACGCAATGGGTTGTCTCCCATCCCGCATGTTGTCCTTTTTCTAAAACTACATTACTATAACATCCCATCAATAATATCAAAAAAAAGTTCTATCCTTAAACAATACTAACTTATGACCAACAGAATCCTTTCCAATCTTTAGGCTTATCTAAAATACTTTGGTCCATGCTCATAGTATAATGAAAATGATTACTTGAAATGTCACATATCAATCACATGAATGCCATTAGTTATCCCCCATATATCGTAAGATATATCTTGTTGGTCAAGTGAAAAACATGTGAATTCCTTAATCATGTATGATCTTGAAGAATGAATACCCATTGAACCTTAGTGAAAACATGAATTCAGTTAGAAGTTAACACTTTCCACATACCAAAATCCTCAAAATTCTATATACTCAAACCATGATATCACTTAGTCCTTATATCAATCATGAGCTCATGAATACAATGAAACATATCATTATCTTCTTATCCCTTCATTATGCACATATCATCTACTTTCCAAAAATATCTGAATAACCTTCCATGGTTACTGGTACCATTCAACATATATGTTCAAATACATTAGGAAAAACAATAGTGTAACAATCCTTAGATGATTCTTTATTCCATAGTACCATTAACTATACAAAATAACTCTTGATAATAATACAATCATTCCACTACCTTCTTAAACAACTGACTGAGCTTCAACACTTCTTTCAGCTCATATATCATTTATAGTCTCCTCATCATCATCCACATAAATACTACCCATATGACCATGCTGATTCTCTTCATGAGATTTTCCCTTAGGAAATTGGTTTGCATAATGCCCGTACATTCCACATTTAAAACATCTAATCGTTGTTGAAATCATTGAAATACCATTATCCTTGTCCATGGTGTTAACTGAACCTTTTCCTTTGCACTTACTGGCTTTGTGTCCTTCTTTTCCACACCCAAATAATATTCTAGTTCCTTTGAAATAATCTCCCTGATGCCTCTTCCCACATGATTTACATGAGGTAAATTGAACTTTCTTTCCTCTATGATCATCACCAAACTCCATCTTTCTCTTATTATCTGATTCGAGAAACTTACCAAAGTTGAGATTATTGATCATATTATGAGATTTCTAATTAGGCATAATAATGATGTTTGGACTTCCAAATCCTATTTCATTTGGTTTCTCATGAAGAATATCATTCCATTGTCCATCATATCCTCCATTATCGTGAATCTTCCTATTTCCAGCCATTTTCTAAAACCCAAAAAGAATAGTGTGAGAGGCAAAAATCATGCTAGGGAAAACAACATAGTAAAGGGGTAGTACCGCCAATATCTAACATCTTAGGTTAAATTCTAATATTGTTACCATAGTTCTAGGACTATATCTTATATGTATACTTATCCTTAGGGACATCCCAAGACATACCTTAGAAATATCTCTAAGGATCTCACTAACGTTTTCACATCCTAGCTTCCAAAGGGTGACTAAACCTTCCCTCTGATACCAAATGTAGAGACCCAAATCTTGATTTACATGGACATTACATTACTTTTGAGGAATATATAATACATAACAAAAACATACACACAAGGACAGTAATAGTTTAGTGTCTTTGGAAACTTGGAATATAAACTTCTAATAATGTTGAAAGATCTTCAACATCTCCCATAATGATCCTCCCCTTTTTGTTTCCTTACCTAAAACCTTTCTTTTAATACTGGGGGAAAATAAAACATAAAAAGGGTGAGCTCAAATGCTCAGTAAGGGTAAGAATGGGGAAAATATAACAAACCATATACATTTGAACTTAAAAACATGAACATAATATTTATACATAAAAATCTTGAGCAATGACATAAAACATGGCAGTACGTAAGGCGTAGATCATAATGGATCATCAATCATGATAAAATAGCATAGTAATAAAGTATGTAATTGTGGAATCTATTAAGCACATGTAATGATTTCCATAGTATCCAAGGTATTACTGCCATGACCATCTTAGTGGACAAAGTCCCTTTTTGAATCTAGTTCACTCCTTGTTTCAGTCCAGTAACACTGAACCGGATTGACTTATCATTCCATCCATGTCTATCTCATGAGATATAAATCTTTACCCAATGCATTAGAGGGAGATATATGTCTCACCCATCTCATAATGAAATAATTCTTAATTGTGCCACAAAATAAACATACATCATTCAAAATAACCCAATAAATAAAATGGTTTTCATAAACATCATCCCATCATCACATAATCCATATAAAAGAAAAGGATATCCTTTCATAATAAGAAAAGTGAAACCATGTAAATCATAGAGACATTATACTTGAAACATACACATATGAAATAATTTCATCTTAGATGGAAAATGGTTTTGATAAAACACTTGAAATGAATTCTTGAGGAAAATATCCTTTCTTCTTCAAAATCAATTTCTTTTCACAAAATGTCATGAAATTTTAAAAGAAAACGATTTTTTTTAAATAGTCATGAAATCTTTTGGAGGAAGCTTCAAGAAAATAAGGCTTTATAAAAACTTAAAAATCCTTTCTTGCTGTATAAGTTAAAAATAACATTCTCCTCGTACTTTTGTCGAAAAAGTAAAAAAGTACCTTATATGATAACCAAAGGAAAGATTCCATTCATACAATGTGGTAAAAATTCAATAAAGGGTAAAAATGACTTTAAACATTCATTGAAGAATAGTAAAAATTTTATGAAAACATTTTTAGTAAACATGGTCATGGATGATAAACATAGCCCCAGTAAATACTTATGTATAAGCAATCTCGGATAAAAAATGAGATTGAAAATTTATCCCTTACCTTATGTCTGATATGCTTTGTATGTATCTGAACCTCCTGTATAATGATTTAAATGATTTCATATACTTATTAAAGAATAATATTAATTGTTATGATATCACATATGGTTCACTTATGACTTTATATTACACATTCTTTTGAAAATTAATGATAAAGTAGCGTTTTGGGTAAAATCATTTCATTTTTCGTTCGTGTTTTAACTTGTAATTATTCATATGATTACTTAGATCATGGTTACTTACATACAGAATGTAAAACATAATTTATATATAATATATTTTCAGAATATACATATATATAATAGATCGATAAATGGAAAGAAATACACCGTTCATGGAGACGGTAGGTCGTACGTACGCATGGACGATTTTTTCGTTTCCTTATTAAATTGAATGGAATTAAGTGGATGACATACATATATATATATATCTATACATAAATCCAGTATCATTATTATGTCATATATTTCATGATTACTTAATATATATAATTTATATTCATTTATGAATGGTTAATCATTGAGAATGAATCTCATCGCGTTGTGGAGACGGTTGTCCGTACGTACGCACGGGCGATGATATCATTCCCATGATCGTGGAATTGTATTGAAGTGTATGTATAATATTTCAGAATAAATATCATTTTACAATAATCATATATAGTAATTATTTACACCATTATACCCATCCAAGTAAGGTGGTGGTGGAAAATAGATTACACCACGGCGTGGAGATGGTATTCCGTACGTACGCACGCGCGGTGATTTCATTTTCCGTAGGATGGATATATGATGAAATAGAGTTCTTTCATACTTATAATAACATATAAGTATATTAGTGATACTGATGTTATTACTTCATAATGAAACAACTAAAGAAGAATAAGTAGAATAAGAAATAAAGTTGAAAGAATCGGTAACGAACATTACCTCTTCTTTGAAGCGCCTCTTTGAGATCTCCTATTAGGGAACTAAAATTGGTCTTTAAAGAATATCAGGACCTCTAGAATGATTCTAGGGAAGTGTAGAAGTGAATTGTTCAGGGGTTGGCCGAGCTTGAAGGCTCAAATTGGTGTGAGGAAGAGAGGGAGGTGGTGCCCTTTTATAAGGGAGGAGAGGGGCACCTTTGGAATAACTAAAAATATTATTTTATTATAAAGTCATATTCAGTTTTTAATAGCTCCAAATTGAGTTAATTCGAAGCTAAGGTGGGGATGGGTCGAAATCCTCTAATCAAATAGAATTTTTCCAAGTTTAGGTAATTATTTTAAACTTATCATTTAGATTTAACATTAAGTTATATAATTTAACTTTTACAGTGTCTTCTTGTTTTCTTACACTATAAGGTTATGAAACATACTATAACAAGCCAAACGAACCCCAAGTTATTTATTATTAATATATATAACCTTATCTAAGTCATTTGGCCA
Source organism: Viscum album (assembly GCA_963277665.1). Taxonomy (NCBI): domain Eukaryota; kingdom Viridiplantae; phylum Streptophyta; class Magnoliopsida; order Santalales; family Viscaceae; genus Viscum; species Viscum album. The sequence continues at coordinate 1,873,656,376 of OY728142.1, read as the reverse complement.
AACCTTATATTTTTAGGAATAAAATATCAATTAATAATATAATATTTGTTTTTAAAAACTATTTTATGTCAATTTTTCCACTTTTTGGTAATTGATTTTTTTCAAAATCATAATAGAATGATTAGTTCGAAAAAGGTTAATTAAATCAACAATAACATGTCATATTAACCTATAAAATTAGTTTAATTCATAAAAAGTCTCTAATTACATTTATTTGGGTATTTATAACATCAATTATGTCAATGTTTCATTAATAAGATAATTACTGCATCATCATTGTGTCATTAATAAATTAAATTATTTATGTCTAAATATTAAAAATAAAATATCATTATGTAGGAAAACTTTTTATCTTTTTAATGAATATTTATATTCTAATTTATCTTATGTATAACTCTATATTAAAAATGCATTACATATTAATCATTGATTTTAACTATTTTAACCCTTCTTTAAATAAATTAATATTAAATGTCATAATCTAATCCAAGTGGGCATAAATGGTCATATTTTATTCCTAAGGTTTTTTTGGGTCGAATTAAACTTATCCAATAGAATTAGGACATGTGTTAGGGTAATAATAATATGATTTTTACCTTTAATTACCCTATTTACATTTAACCGAGGTAAAAAAAGTAAAAAGTTACTATTCACCAAAATTTATTTTCATCTCATTGAACCACATTTTACTTACTGAAATCAACCATTTCTCTCGGGTCTTTGAAATTCCACTCACAGATGCGGTAAAATTAGGTTTTATGTGAATTTGGAAATTCTCCTAGGAGGTGGGTAAAAGACGGTGAAAAGTTCAATAAAATTTTAATATATCTAAAATTATTATAAAATGACTCTAATGAATTTCATTGAACTTATATAGGTATTGTGTATCAATTTTTACCTAAAATAAATTTAAATAAAATAAATAATTATTTAAATAAAAAGTCGGTTTTTAAATAGTAACCCAGTGTTTTCACTATTCATCGAAAATTGAATGTTTTCAAAAAAATACCAAAATTTCACCCTAGGCTAATTTCAATATTCCGAATCCAAAAAAGAAGTCTGTTTTGAAAAATCGAAATTACAAAATTTCAAAAAGTGGGTATTACTATTCATAATGGCTAGTTCTAATAATATTTTAATAATATATCGTTGTTTAGTAAAACCCGGTATTGCGTTCAACACACGCTATCGAGGAAGGTTGCGATTGCATGTAATGCAAGACAAGTTAGGGATGCGTGTTGTGCAAGACTCCTTTGTTGTTTATTTATAACAAAATCCAACAATTTTTCATTTATACATTGAATATATATATATATACTCAATGTTGCGTGGAATGACTATTATCAAATTAACATGAAATTATGTGTAACAAAATCTATGAATAGTGTTGTGTATAATGCAAGCTAATACGGTGTTGCGTATAACACAAGATAATCCTGGTGTATCGTACAACAGAAGATATGAAAGAAATTAAAACAAATATATCTTATAAAATCTTGGGTTGTTACATTATGGAATGGAGTTATAATGACATAAAGGTATATTATAATTCCAGTATAATGTCATATATAATATCATTAACTCCATCCTTTATACGTCCCACATATGGCATTAATGAATCAGATCACATTAAGGGGGCGGTAGTCCGCACTTCCTAAAATGAAGATATCGCTTATAACCATAATGGAAGACATAAAGGTATGCCATAAATGAAAATATATAAAAGCTTAAGGAAAACATAAACATATTATATATCATATATAAATATAATTTCATCTTAATGGCCATATTTGAAGGTGTTAGAAGAATATTGAACAATCATCGTTTCAGGAGACAGAAATTCGCCATCCACAGAAACAGTATGCTCCTTAACCATTACATGAATGTGTGTGTAAGTGTAGATCTAATCCTTCTCATAACAACATCCTAGTATATTGAAGATACTGGTTTTGTTACAAAAGAAATGAATAAAAAGATTTTAGGTGGTTGGAGAAGCAAAATAATACATAAGAACACAAGAGAAGACACTACCTTTAAAACGGGTAACTATTTTTGATTTGAGCTCAAAGGCATTCTTGAAAAGACTTCTGACCAAAGTGAGGCATCTAGGAGTAATAGAGGGATGTGAAGAGACAAAATGGGCTAGGTTTGGCTGAGCCAAAGGCTTGAGAGGTGTGGGTAAGGTGGTAGAGGTGGGGGCCTTTTATAAGAGGAGAGGAGGGGAACTCTAGGAAAGTTATAAAAGGTTACATTATTATAAAATGATTTTCTTATTTTAAAGGTCCCAAAATTATATATTTCGAAGATAAGGGGATAAGAGTTCTAAATCCACCCATCTAATAGTTTTTTGACTAGTGTAGGTCTTATATTTTACAAAATCTTTTCATTTTATTTAAATCTTTAAATAATGAGGTAATCGCTTCGTCATCATGGTGTCATAAATAATTTTATTTATTTAATGTCTAAAAATTATATAAAAAAATATCATGATGTCGGAAATCATTTTATCTTTCTAATGAATATTTATAGTCAAAATTATGAATTGTATAACCCCATTTAAAAATTGTTTTAGTAAAACAACACATGTTTGTTACATTTTAATTTCAACATTAAATAAAAAGTTATTAATGTCATTTTCCTACCAAAGTGGATACATGGGGTCCCTAAGTTGACCCTTGGATTTTCTTGGTCGTCCATTACACATCCAATAAGGGTAAGACATGTGTCAAGGTCATTTCATATTATTAAAACATTAATTTATACTTAAATTACACTAATTACCTCTGATCGTGATTAAAAACATAAAAGTTACTATTCACCAAAAAATTATATTAATCCTATTGAACAACATTTTACTTTCTAATGACAACCATGAATGTCAGATTTTTGAAATTCAAAACACAGTGGTCATAAAAATTCATTTAAATGAAAAATCAGTTTTTTTAAGTACCACTTAGTGGTTTCAATATTCATCAAAAATTGAAGTTTTTCGGAAAAATACCAAAACTTCACTCTAAGATATATTTGATATTCCAAATTCAAAAATTATTTATATTTTAAAAAATTCAAAACATATAAGTTACATTAATTAATTTAATAATTAATTTCCGCTGTCAGAACAAATAGCGTGTTTTTATGAAACAATATATATCAAAAGATTGACACTAGTTTAAGTCCAATTTCAATGTGAAATTAATTACAATGACCACTATTGGATTAAATGGTAAAAAAATTATAATTTCACTTTAAAACAAATTCAATAGATAATCTAATCATATAAATAAATTAGATTAAAAAGATGTTTTGAATTAAAGTACAACATTTTTCACTATTAATTAAAAAAATAAACTTTATCAGAAAAATACCAAAAATTTACACAAAGTAAATTTTGATGTACCTATTCTAAAGAAGAATTTTATTTTGTCCAAAATAATATATAAGAGTGACCAAAACTATATTTAATGTGGGTTCGCCATCAAAAGGCGATAAGTGGACCTTTAGTGAAAATTAGAGTATATATGCCTAAAATTGAATTCTTTTCGTGTTTTACGCATTTATCATTTATTGGATAAATGTAAATTAATTTAACAAACATATATAATCATATTAGTTATTTCTATTCATTCCTGCCAATACAACGGCTACGTGTTAACTACCATTTAAAATAATATTATTTTATTACTAGTGTGCAACGTAAGATTTCAAAGAAACTCTTTGTTGCGTTTCGGGTACGCTATCGAACATAGAAACCCCTTTAAAGTAAAATTAATATTTAATTCGTAAATATTAATAAGTATGAAAATTTATTATTCTTTATTTACCTGGGATGTTACAGATTCTGTGTGGGTCAGCATAGTGTAATCATTTGTGGGCCAGCATCGAGCGATCCTATGTGGGTCAACAGTAGAGACTCTTAAAAGATTAATATGATTCAGTAGTTACATATAATAATATATACTAGTGTAATTAAGTTATACCTAGTGTGAGCTGAGTGTGTACCTTGTCGTACTTTCCATCGTGGAAATACCATGGTAGTATTCTTCAGTGTGGTGTAACTGTGTGGTACTTGCCTTCGTGGGTTTCCTTCCTTTGTGGAACAGTTGAGATTTGGGATTTGAGTTGGACTCTTTCTTTTTACTCATGATTGATATTGGTTTACTTGATAACTTAGGTATATGTATGGGTATATAACTAAGTAGATTTGTTAGTTGATTTCATGCGGTGTGGTTATCCATTGTGGATTTTTCGAGACCGTGAGGGTCTCGGGGTCCCTACTGAGTATCATTATACTCACCCCTACATGGTCAATATCTTCACTTCATTATGTTTGGTCCAGATGATGGACATCACTGACTGAGGACATGGGTACCGGGAATGGAGGTAGCTCAAAGGTGGATGTTAGACGTGGTGAACCACAGAGATGACCGTTCGTGAGTTGTACCTACCCTTCAGGTAGGGTCCATGGTGGGTGATCTCAGAGCTTCTTTCCACCTATCAGTTGTCTTGTACTTTCCAGTTTTCCTTGTAAATTCCAGTTGGGATTGTATTCTATCCACTTCTTACTTACTATACTCACTTTGATTACTATTTAGTTTACTTGAGTTCGTATATTATTGTGTTCTTGGTTGTGTGTTTTGCAGGTTATAAAGTCAATGGAATTCCTAGTTTTAGGGAATATGCATTTGGTGCTAGTCGCTAGCCCCTGACCTATAGAAGGCAGGTTTGGGGTAGTCACAACACGGGCATCGGGGGACGGTTCATGACAAATTGGTATTAGAGGAGTTGGTTCTACCATATAACATAGGGATATGATCTTTTTAATGGAAATAATGTTAATTGTAGCGAGTGGGGTTATCATTTTTGGGAATCTTGTGCTAGTGCGGCAGCCAACGTATCCATACACCAGGACCCTAACTTCTTATTTCTGACTCAGTGCACAAAAAAACTGATTGCATGTGTGTTTTCATGAGTTTTCTTTGTGATCTCATGAGTCAGCACACCAGGTATAAATTATTGACCATGGCGCACCTGTTCCTTTTCAGGATGCCTCCACATAGATAGCCAATTGTGGTTCCGACAGTAGTACGCACTAATATCCCACCCAGCGACGAGGCATCAGTGTAGGGTCTTCTTCTATTAGAGGCGCCAGCTGAGGAACCAGTGGTAGAACTACCCGTTGGTCCACCGATGCCACCAACCCCAGAAGAGGACGGTGCACATCTCTTGAGCGCATTTCATGGGTTCCAGCACTACATGCCACCCATGTTCAAGAGAGATATGAACCCACAGAAAACTGAGGATTAGATGGAGGTCGTACTGAGAGTCCTCCGACTAGTAGGGACACCAACCTATCTCATGGTAATCCGTATACCTGTCTTTATACAAGAAGCAGCAGTCATATGGGGGAGCTTGATTCTCCAGGTTGACGATGATATGGAACTTCTCTAGGTTGACTTTGAGAGCCTGTTTCTGTTAGTGTTATTTCCAATGAATCTTTGCGCAATGTGCATACATGAGCTACTTCATCTGCAGCAGGGAAAAATGATTGTAGCTCAGTACTCAGTGAGGTTCACTGACATCTCACGCTACTCAATATATATTGTGCAAAACCCATTATTAAAGGCCCGAACCTTCGATCAGTGGCTCAGGTGATAGATTATGGATTCGATGAATTCATTCAGCATCCCGATGTAGGAAGGGGTGTTAGAGAGATCCATATTAGTGGAGAGATTCCTTACTGAGCAGTCACTAGTATGATGACCCACAAAAAGTCATCATGTAGGGGAGTCTTCTACAATTCGAAGTAGACAGATGTCACAGTGGTCCAAGAGAACCAGACCTATAGGTGGACAACCACATAAATTAGGGTCGGTTTTGCGGGGCACTCGAGGTAGAGCGAGTCATGCTAGGAGGAGACAGTGTTAAGCATGCGGCGGGCAGGGTCACATGGCATGTGACTGTCTAACCCGCCGTAGGGATGATCAAAAAAAGGTTTAAGGACTGCCCAAGAAGAGAAAAATATTTGACCGGGAAGGTCCGCCAGGAGCAAGCAGACGTGTCAGAGGAGATGGTCGTGCACCTGGCGGCGGGCAACTATTTGAGATGTTACCGTCACCACCACATGGAGGTCCACCCCAACCACAGGGAGTAGGTGGACAGGGGAGAGATCAGCTCTAGGAAGCTAAGGCTTACAATCATGGAACTCCAGAGATGATAAGAGGTCTGATCTATGTCTACTTCACCTTATCTACTATACTTATAGACACAGGTTCCAGTCATTCTATTATTTCCACTTCCCTTGTTCAAAACTCATAGATTCTGATGGAGCTTTTGGCTCGATCCTTACGACTAGAAACTCCTATGGCTATAGATTCGATGATTAGGAATTGGTGCCGGTAGTGTGAGCATACGTGAGTAGGATAGAGCTTCGGCTAGGATCTCCTTCTAGCATTGTCGAGGCCTTATGACGTCATCTTGGGTATAAACTGGTTATCCACAGTCCATGCTCAGATTGACTATATCGGGCACAATGTGTGGTGTGTCCACATGGATTGGACCAATTATACCTTAACTAGAGAGAAGGTAGCCTTTGAATAACATGATGGACTTACTCGGAGGAGAGTACAGCTGATCACTCATCAGTTGGCTAGCCATTCCCTCAGAGCTGTTGATGTGAAGAGTCTGAGTTGTCTTGTAGTGGTGGACCAGTACATCGATATTTTCTCTGATGATGTATCAGGTCTACCTCCTTTAAGAGAGGTGGAATTTTACATTGACTTGTACCCCGGGAAGACACCGGTATCTACACCAGCATATTGGATGGCTCTCGCAGAGCTTCGTGAACTATGTATTGAGCTGGAGGACTTTCAGGGGAAGGGATTCATCCATCTCGGTGTTTCTCCTTGGGCAGCCCCGATGTTGTTCTCCAAGAAGGCATATGGGATCTTGAAACTTCATGTTGACTATCGACACCTGAAATATCTCTCATCATCAAACCTCTATGAAAATTATTTAAATAGTATTTCAGGTATTGTAATATAGTTAATCGATTTGAAATCCATATTTTTTATGCCATAACTAACTGAACTTCTCAAAATTTTTACCGAGCCTCCATTGAACACTTCCAACGACCACAGCCTATAATGTAATGGAAAAGGAGGACATAAACAATTACATCAGATACCTCTCAAATAGTTCTCTACATTGCGACTCAAAAACAAATATCATATGAAAACAGTGTTTCGAACGACCAACCTGAAATACTCCTCTCAATGATCTCGTCATACCTCATAAATTAACTCAATCAAAAGACACCCAACTATATGAAACCAACTACACTAAGAATCTAAGTCACCAAACCAAACTACTATATGATCAGTACACAACCATCAAACTGCATGACCACACAGCCAAAAAAATGCATAGTCCTGAACACATGAATGAGGGAATTCCATCCTCTGTGTCAAGATACTATCTTCTCAAGGAAAAACTAACTCTCCATCAAGGGTTTAATCACATCCAAATCAATGTTTCTTGATTTGGAAATATTTCCTTCCATTTTTTCATTTGTTGGGAAAGTAATACACATCACAACAGACACATATAAAATGAAGGGTAAAATAACTCATTCTATAATATAATGGTCAAACATTAAAACACAAGGAAAACCAAAACAAGTTAAAACTCATAACAACCCTAGGTACTGGGCACACAACATTGTTTCTCACTCCCATGTACTCTCTTACAGCCCACAATGCCTCCACAACACTTGGAATAGGGGAATTTTCCACCCACATAGTGCCTTCGCTTAATGATTTTAGTTGTCTACTAGCCTCTATAAGAACATTGTGTCATCCTTTGTATCCAAAATCCCCTAGTAATTGATATGGGATTCATCAGGAATATTCCAACGATGCTAAGACATGTGTAAGAAATTGTGGATTTTCTCCCAATGATGTAAAACACAAACTGGTATGCCACCTCGCCAACTCTCCCCAACACCCCAAAGGGTCCAACTGACCAAAGAGAAATCTTACACCCTTTTCCAATCCTCCACTTCCCACATTGTGGGGAAACCTTCAAGAAAATGTGGTCCCCAAAATCAAACTTCATGGGACACCTTCTAAAATCAACACATGCCATTTTTATTTCATGTTTTGATTTATTGAAAATCCCCGAACCCAGAAACCCAAAGGTGATGAATTATTTTAATATATTGGTATGATTTTAATGAATCATGTCCTAAATAACCAACCAATTTAACAGTATTAAAAATAATATATAGAAACACATGTTTTATAATACTACTTGAAATGGAAAACAACATATTATCTCATTTGAAATCTCTTATATCCCTTAGACTATCATTGAATGTCAATCATAATTTACATCTTCACATCCTGGGGAAAAATGAAACATAATAAAAGAGTGAGCTCAAAATCTCATTAAGGATAAATAATATAGTAGAAGCTATCATAAATAAGAATAAACTTTTAATGTAAGGTATAAAACTCAAACAATAGCCTTTCAAACTTAATATTCAATATAATATGGCATGAATAAATGAAATAATTCCATTTAAAAAATTTCATGGATATTCTAATAGATGAATAATCACATGAAATATCAATAACTATCAAAAAATATTAAAATTTAATGAATAATGAAGGACATATGAAACATACCATCGTGGCCTCATCCAAGACATATAAAAACAAATGGATATGGGCATTTCCAAATCCTTATATTGTGTTTTTTCATGAGACATACTAATTCATTGTGGGGCTATAGTGATCCCCACCTATAACATACCAAATCTATACGTTCCACACATGAAAAAGAAGAAATATAACGTAATCATAAATATTAAAACAACAATACAAAGAGTTAATAATTAAACTATATTCCTTGAATGGTATAAAAATAAAGCATACATAGTATAACATATTTTAAACTATTCAATAAAATAAGGATGTTTTTATCATCATAAATAAACCTCAATCAAGATTAAATACAAAAAAGGACATAGTCACGGATGATAATAATCATACAATGTAATTAAAAATCTTCGATAGAAATCTAACTTTTTTATATAAAAATATTTAAAACCTAGAAAATTATGAAGGAAAAAATACTTTTGAAAATATTCCTATAATCTTGTAATGTAATATTCAAAATTTATAGGCATCATAACTTCCGGAAAATATTCCCATTCTCTATTATATAAAAAACATTATTTCAATATTTTTTTGAAAAAGGTAATAAATTTCCTCATTTTGAAGAAATGGAAGGATTACATTTAAAAAAAATTATAAAAATTAATACATTGGTAAAAATTTAAATAAAAATCCATAGAATAATATTAAAATATTGTATGAGAATTTTTTTTGAAACAAGGACTTGGAAGATAATGACATCCAAGTAGATACTTACACTTCAATAACCAGGAATAGTAATGAGATTATGAAATTAAACCTTACATTAAATATGATAATATCTTTATGTGTTTAAAAATAATATATAAAGTTTTTTAAAATATTATTATCTTTATCAATAATCTTAATAATAATTAGTATAGCATATATGATTGTTTTATGATTTTATATTACTTTTTTTTATTAAAAATTCAATGTTAATGAAACATTTTAGGTAAAAAATGATTTCAATATCACATGATTTTTTGACTTGATATTAAGGATAATATTATATAGATAAATATAAAATGATTTATATATAATATATATTTATAATAAAAAAATAAATAATATATAGATATATGAAATGGAATACACATTTCATGGAGACTGTAGGTTGTACGTACGCATGAACGTTGTTTCAATTTTCTTATCAGATTGAGTGGAAGTAAGTGAATGAAAAATATGCACACACACACACACAAACACACACACACCCATATATATATATTAGCTTATAATTATTATGTCAAATTTTTCATAATTATTCTTAAAATATGTTGTTATAATCACTATTTTATGGTGAACATGGAAGATGAATCTCATCATGTTGTGGAGACGGTAAGTCGTACATATGCACGAGTGACAATTTCATTTACTTAATGGTTAAATGAAATGAAATAGAATGGAATATTTATTGTAAATAAATAATAACTTGTTATATTTGTTATTTATGTCATTTAGATTCACCAATTAACACATAAAAATTAAATATAGATGAAAAACAGTTTACACCATGTCGTGGTGATGGTAAGTTGTACATACACACACATGGAGATATTGTTTTTCATAGACTAGGTAAAAAGAGAAATATGTTTGTACAATATTCATAAAAACATATCATAATATATTATATTAGGGATATATTATTTTATTATGGTAAAAACTTAAGAATATGATGCAGAAGAAGAAAATATAATTGAATGAAGGGATACGATGATTACCACTTCTTCTGGTGTCTCCTTTCAATTTTCACAAAAAGACTTCTATTTGAATTTTTTTATTCCCAAAGGGTCAAATCTAGGATGAATATATGGAAGTTTTTTATGATATTAGGGTAGCGGTTGGCCCATCTAGAGTGATTTGGAGGTGTGAATCAAAGAAAATGATACGTTCCCATTTATAGGATAGGTGAGGGGAACTTTAGGAATTTATTGAAATATTAATTTATTATAAATTAAAATTAGATTAATAATGTCTCTGAATTGATTTTTTCCATAGGATAATAATACCATGGGTCAATATAGACTTAGTAAATTAGTTTTATACATGTTTAGGTCCTGAATTTAACATTATCTATTGGCATTAAACCATAGTTTAATAAGTTAACTCTTACAATGTCCTCTTGTATTTTGATACTATATGGTTAATATATTAATTATAAAGTTCCAAGAGAAAATCAAGTGTGTTAATAGTTCTATTTCTAAAAGTGTATAAATTATTTGGCTGAATATTATATTTTTTTACTATAATATCACTTAATAAAATATTTTTTGTTTTAAAAATTATTTTATGTCAATTTTGACACTATTTAGTAATTGATTTTTTTTTTGAAGTCATAAAAATGAGATTCCTTAAAAAATTTAAAAAAATTATAATATTTCATAAAAATCCATAAAATTATTTTATTGCATCAAAATGCTGAAATTACATTTATTTTACTATTTATTATATCATTTATTTGAAAATTTCATTAATAAGGTAATCATTGCATCATCATTTTGTCATAAAGAAATTTATTTATATAAATTAATAAAATTATAATTAAAATTCCATGGTGTATGAAATATTTTTATCTTTATAATGATTATTTATATTATAATATATCAATTATATAAAACAAATTAAAATTTCATTAGTTATTAGATACATGTTTATGTTATATTTCCATTTTCATTAAATTGAATATTATAAAAGTTCATTATCAAACCCAAGAGGCTCCCAAATGGAAAAAATATTTCTAATTATTTTTTTGGTCACACATGACCCATCAAATAGGATTGTGACAAGTGTTAGGGTAGTTTTATATTTTTTTAATTTTATTTTTATACCCTTATTTACTGGCTTCACACTTTAAACATGATAAATAAAAATAATTACATATTTTACAATTAATAGTGTATGAAAATAAAATGTACATATTTAAATTATTTATACCATATAATTAAAAATATGGAATCAATTTTAAAAAACTCAAAACACAAATATTGTAGTAATTAATTTAAAATAAATCCATGTTGACAAAATGAAAAAAAAACGGTGTTTTAAAAGTTACAACCATTAAAATATTGATACATGTTTATATCAAATTATAATTTGAAATTAATAAAAATAAATAAATTATATTAAATAATAAAAACATAATCTATTTAATATTTAAATTCAAATATATTGATAATATTGAATTATAAATAAATTAGATGAAAAATGTGTTCTGAAATAAATTGAAATATTACTCACTATTTTTTAAAATATTCACATTTTAGAAAAACACTAAAATATTATTCAAACTAAATTTTTATGTCCCTATTCTAAAAAATATTTTAATTTTGTAAAATTTTATATATAAAACTTTAAATATATTATTTAAAAAGGGTTCACTATTAAAATAATGGAAATATACATTTTTTGTAAAAAGAAACATCTTTTATCTAAAAAATTGATTTTGTATTGTATTATGTTTATGATAAACATAAGATAGATGTTTAAATCATATAGAATATAGAAAATTAAAAATGTTGTCAGTACTATTCTTAATCATTTTTTAAATGACTGGTTTTATAGGTCATGTTGCCCTCGAACTCAATGTTGTGTGTATCACAATCTATTGAATTATTAAGAAGAATCATACCATGGTGATTGGGGTGTAACATTATCCCCTCATTCAATTAATTGTGTACTCACAATTTAATATCAGAATTAAAAACAATGGGTTGTACTTTTGAACACATATTTATTGAAATCCCACATTGAATATTAATTAATGATACAACTATTTAAAAATAAAGAAACATATGTTTGAAGGTCACATGATATAACATATACTAGGATTGAAAGTAGGAAAATATGGATATGGAAGAAAAAACTAACGATCGTGTTCTAATTGAGATATATAGACATCATGATGAGAATAAATTTAACAATCAAAAATCTAGAAATATAAAATGATTTATGGGATCAGTTGAATCATTAAAGAACCTTCTAGGATATAGTTTTGTATTTCATGATCCTTTACCTATAAAGAATTATTAAGAAAAAATTTAGATAATTTCATTCCATGTCAGAATAAAATTCTCATCATTTGGTTGTTCTTCAATCTATTTTCACTTCATCCTTACACCTGGAAATTAATTTTGAAAAAAAAATTACACATGAAGAACTTTTGATAAATCAAAATAACTATATATATTTCATTAATCCTATAAATTTTTACTAAATCAAAAAAGGTTATCCCAAATAGTCATATATTAACCTCAAAAAATAATATCTGAAGTTCAACTTAATCCATTTCAACCTGATGACTTTTCCAAAATACTCTTCCCAAATTCAATGTGTAAAAATGTCTCTAAAATTCCAAATTCGACCATAACATAAAATTCCCTAAAAACCATAATATATCTCTTATTGGAAAATAATTTTATTACATCAAAATCATTAATGAAATAATTCAACCTTCAAAATCCTTAATGAAGAAGTACGAAAGTGAAATCCTTATATATCAAATTTTTTATAACTAGAATTTAACAACATTACTCATGAATCTAAAAACATAAATACATTAATTACTCAACATAGATAGTAATAACATCATAAGATTAACCTTGATACACTTTCATCTATTGGGCCATATTTCCTTTATTCTCTAGATAATAATATTCTTAAGGACCCATTTCCTTAAAATTATATAATTTCACATTTATAGCTTATTTAAATACCTTACATTCATGATATTGATAGAATTTATCATTACACATGATACAAGCTCATTTTCCTTTTAATAAGACCCTATGGTGTTTCCTTCTAAAATTGTCACATGTGGGAAATCATTATTTCCCATATTCCTATTTCTTGTCTCTTGCTCCACCATTATATTCTTCTATTTCTTTTATTCCATGTCATATGTCTTGGAAAATTATTTCACTTCATTGATAGCACATGATATTATATCTTCATATGATGAGAAACATTGGGAGACCAATTCTCGTCTGAGGAATGGATTTAACCCATGAATATATAGATCAACATTACTTCTTGTCTTACATATGTAGTCTGTAGCATTCCTCTATAACCTTGTGATTTTAGCTTCATAAAAATCAACATTATCATCCATTTTCTCCCTTATATATTAAAATTATTACTCTATATTATCTCATTGTTCGCGAGGAAATTATTTTTCTATGAAATGTTCTTTAAGCACTGAACATTACATATTTTATATTTCTTCACCCACTATGGTGTTTTTAATTAATTACCACTATTGATCTACATCTCATAATAGATGGTAAAATTTCATGACAACTTTCTCCCTTTCATTACTTCCTAATGAGAGAAATATTTTCTCTACGGAACATATCCATTGCTTAACCACAAATAGATTTATAGTCCATTGAAATGTTGGAGGTTGTTTCCTCATTAAGTAGTCTAACAATTATTCTCCGCATTTTAGAATAGGGTTCTCCATATGGGTAAGGTTATTATTCATAACCATAGTTAGCTATGCCAGTATCATTATAAGATGTTCAACACTAGTTTCATAGACATCTCAAGTAAAAGTGTCTTGTATAGTTGGGAAATCCCTACATGAATTGAGTACATTGATACAGATTCCATTTGATCCTCTAGGAACTATTTCGAAACAATTACATATAGTATATTAGGTTATTAATCATAATGCATAATTCTAATCAAATAAAATACTTAACATAAATTAACAAATATATGTATATATAATCCAGAATACTAAATATGGTTCCTTTGAGGACGTATTTACTCATTAATATTTTGTAATGGTTTGTAAGGAAAATAATAATTATCATATTCATATCCCCCCAAGAGTGTCAAACGAGACGCACAGCAAGGTCAGTTGTCCTGTACGAAGTTACCCCATGTCAAAATCAGAACTCCTTGTCAGAGTTTTCAAATCTAGGTACATAACTGCCAGAACCATATCCCCATGTAGTATCCAGTCCTGGATTTATTTTCTATGAATACCCACATAATTATATATAACCAATATTCTATGTTTTTCTCCTATACTTATTATAAATTTCTATCTTAGTTCTATGATCCCTAATCTAAGCAATATAAATATAATTTCAAGTGTTTTAGCTAAATATCCTCTAATACCAATTATAACGACCCAAACCAGTAAAATGAGAGCTGGTGAATTATTCTAATAAATTTGAATGATTTCAAGGAATCCACTATAGAGGACAGATCAATTCAGAAATCATGAAAATACTAGATAAAAACATAATTATAAATTATAACATGAAATTAAAAGAATCATATTGTCCCATTTGAATGATCGTATATCACCTAGACTATCATACCAAGTAAATCATAATGTACTTCTTCAAATACTTTGAAAAGTGAAATATATTAAAGGGGTGAGCTTAAATTCATAGAAATGATAACAAATATAGCAGAAACTATCATAAATTACTATAAAATTTTATGGAAAGGTATAAAAATGAAACATGTGCCTTTTCAACATAATATTCATCATAATATGGAATATATAAAAATATAATTTCATTTAAAATTTAACATGGATGTTCTACAAGATTATAACCATAAGAAATATCAATAACTAATTTAAAAATGTGGGAATTCATAATGTCGAACATCTGAAACATAATGATGAGGCTTCAACCAAGACTTCTAAAATTAAATGGTTCAGGAATCAACCAAATCAATATCTATTTTTTATCATGATTCATACCGATGTATCATGGGGCTATAGTGGGCATCACCCATCCCTTAATAATTCAAATACATTCCCCATATGAATCGGGTAAACATAACATTAAAATTTATATTAAACAAGCATACTAAATGTTAATACACAAACTATAATCCATGAATGGTATCAAAATTGGATATCCATAATCAAATATACACAAATACATTCAATACAATAAGTATTATTATGTCATAATAAATCAACCTCAATCAATCATAAATCCAAAAAATGATTTTGGCATGGATGAAAATAATCATACAAAATAATTATAACTATTTGATAGAATTATCGTTTTGTTTAAACATAAATATTTTAAAAGCTTCAAAATTATAAATGAATCCATTTAATTTAAATATAACCTTATCATATTATAAGGTAAGGATAAATTTTTGTATGCATCATAATGGCTGAAAATTCCACTCCTACCATATATGTTAAAAAACATTCTTTTCTTATTTTTGTTGAAAAGTTAATAAAGTGCCTCATTGGGAAAAATGTTGCATGGTTTCTTTCATAACATAATATAAAAGTCATACATGGGAAAAAAATAACTTTAAACATCCATAAGATAATATTACATAATTTTTCCAAAAAAAATTAGGAACACGATCTTGGATAATAAAGACGTACTAGTAGAAACATACACATCAACAACATCAAAGAATAATAAGATTTTGAAATTATCCCATAACTTTAGTCAGATACTTTCAGTATGTGTCCAAAAATTCTGGATAATTTCTTTGAACATATTTTTAACTTCTTACAGAATCATAAAAATATTTATGGTATCATATGTGATTTTTCATTACTTTATATTACCCATTTATTAACAATTCTTTATTAATGAAATGATTATGGTATTAATCAATTTCATTATCACATGTGTTTTGACTTTTTATTTTTGATCATATTTCATAAATCATAATAAAATTGTTTATATATCATGTATCTTCATAATAAAAAATATATATAATAGATAGATATATGAAATGGAAAACACTCTTCATGAATATGGTATGTTGTACGTATGTATGACCATTGTTTCAATTTTATTATCAAATTTAGTGGTAGTAAGTTAATGAAATATACATATATATATATATATTATAGTTGAATTATTATATCATTTATTTCACACTTATTCTTAAGATATATTCATATAATCATTCTTGTATGGTGAATGTTCATGATGAATCTCATCACGTCGTGGAGACGGTAAGCTGTATGTACGAACGATCAAGGATATCATTTCATTAATGGTTAACTAGTATTGAATAAGATATAATATTAATTATAGAGAAATAATATCTTTTTATATTTATTATTTAAGTCATATATATTCATCATTATACATATCAAAATAAAGTATATTTGAAAAAACATTTACACCACAACATGGTGATGGTAAGCCATACATTTGCACAAATGGTGATATTGTATTTCATATGATGGGTAAAAGGATAAATATGGTTGTCTAATAATCATAAAAACATATCAGCATATATTAGATTTTCTAGTTATTATTTTATTTTGGTAACAACTTAGGAAGAGGAACTAGAATAAGAAATGATCATTAAATGAAGGGATAGAACGATTACTACTTCTTCGTGTGTCTCCTTTTGATTTTGAAAAAAGGACTCTTAATTTTTATTTACCAAAATGATGGAATCTATTATGAAGTGAGGAATGTTGCGATGTGATTTTGGATGGGGTTATTTGATCCAATAGGCTTTGGAGGTGTGAGAAAAAGAGAATCAGATGTACCCTTTTATAGAATAGGGGAGGGGAACTTTAGGAATGTCTTGAAATATTAATTTATTATAAATTAATTTTTGATTTATAATTACCAAAAAGTAATTTATTTAAATAATAATATATGTATTGGTCTAAATCATTTCAATTAATAGTGTTTAGATATGTTTCCTTCATGAATTTATCCTTATATTTTTCCATTAACCATTATTTAAATATGTTAACTCTTACCATGTATTCTGGTATTTTTATATTATATGGTTCATATAAATTCGATAAAATTATAATAGAACCTAATGTAGAAAATTAATTTCTTTTTTACACTATATAAGTCATTTTCCTGAATCTTATATTTTTATGAATATTATATCATTTAAGAAAATATTTTTTCTTTCAAAAAATCATTAATGTAAAATTTAAAAATATTTATTAATTTATTTTTGGTAAAGTCATAAAATCATGATTCCTAAAAAAACATTAAATAAAATATAATCCTTAATAATAATGCATAAATCATTATATGGCATAAAAATGTATAGATTAAATTTATTTTATTCTTTATAATATCATTTATTTGAATATCTCGTTACTAAGGTAATCAATGCATCATCATTGTGTCATAGATAAATTTAATTATTTATTGAATAAAAATTTTAAATAAAATACCATGATATATGAAATATTTTTATATTTATAAATAATATTTATATTCAAATATATCATTCATATAAACCAAATAAATTTTTTTTGGTTAAGATATACATGTTTATGTTTTATTTCCCTTTTAATTAAATAAAAAACTATAAACAGTCATTATCACACCCAATTGGTTTCAAATTACCATATAGTATACCTAGGGATTTTTTTTCTAACCATTAAATAATAAAATAGTACTATGAAACATTTTATAGTGGTATTATATTATTATTATATTATATTTTTACCCCTATTTTCTTAATTCTCCCTTTAACCACTCTAGAATAAAAAAAATATGAAGTTACTATTCGTAATGTCCCAGAATAAAAGGTACCAATATAAAGTATTTGGAACATCCAATTCCAAATATTTAACCTATTTTTATAAATTCATTACACATAAATTTTAGTAATTAATTTAATATGAATCCTGATGTCAAAATGAGAAACATGTTTTTTTAAATATGAAAACCATCATTAAATTGATACATGTTTATATCAAATTTCAATGTGAAATTAATTTCAATGAATAAAATTATATTAAATGACAAAAACAAAATCTAATTATACTTTAAACCCATGTAAAAGGATATTATATCAATATAAATATATTAGATTAAATATCTATTTTGAATTAAAATATAGTATTTTTTACTATTCATTAAAATATGAATGTTATCATAAAAACACTAAAAATTTATGTGGCATAAATTTTAATGTCTTGATACTGAATAATAATTTAATTTTGTCCAATTTAATGTATAAAAGTTTCAAATATTGTATTTAAAAATGGTTCTTCATTAAATGATGGAAAAACTATATTTTTTAAAAAAACATATAATTTATCAAAAGAATTGAATTTGAACTTATATTATGTCTATAAAACACAGAAGATGTACTTTAAAATTATGTGAAATATAAAAAAATCAATTTGTGGTTAATAAAATTCATAACCTATTTTTAAATGTCTTTTTTGATAGGTCATGGTGTACTCGAACACGGTGTTCCGTGTAGCGCAAGCTATTGAATTGTTAAAAATAATCATACTATTGGGACATTGGGTGGTGGTTTTATTCTTATAATGAAGAAGATTAACCTTTTATGTCATTATCTACACTACATTTTTACCAATAACAGTTGTCTCCCCAATATCTTCCCAACACAATGATGAACGACACAGCCATCCATATAATGCTTCAAGCATAGTCGTGCCAATGGTAGTGTGACATCTATTATTTAATAAAACTATAGAAGGGAATAATTTTCACCAAAAATATTCCATAGTTGATGAAAAATGGTCAAAAAATATCCTCTAATGTTTGGATAGTCACATCCGTCTACCAAACTGTCTGATGGTGGATGGGAGTGTTGGGGAATAACATGGTGCTAACGATATGTTGCAATCCCCCCCCTAGAATCACGAGGTAAAATGTGCATCTCATTCCAAAATAATAAACCTTTAGAACTCTTTCAAACCACACCACTTCATCCACATACCACTTGGATAAGGTGTCCACTCTTCCAAAATCATTTTTCTCTATGATGTGATCTGATTTCATTATCCACTCCACTATTACCCAAATAGCATCATATAATCCCTAATCTATGGGTAACCCCATGAAAAAAAATCCATTGAGATGTCATCCCACTTCTACATGGGAGCATCGATGGGATGCAACAAACCACCATGAACATGATAACCATTCTTCAACTACTCAAAATCCACGAACTTCTCCACAAACTCTACCACTAACTATTTTATCCCATACTATTCAAAGAACATCATCAATACATGATACAAAATAGTAATTTCATAGTATACCACAGATGTGGTGTTATGAAACTCATGATGGACCCCCTCAAGCATCACCATTGGAATGGAAAACAACTAATATAATAACATTTGATTCCATCCATCCCTCCAAAACATCACCATGGATAACACGATCACAAAACACCTAAAACTTTGAGTCTCCCAACTAAGACTCACCCACATAATGAATCATAGAATACTAAACCATCACTTGAAATCAGCATCCCCTGCCTACATCCACTCCTGCATCTAGGTGAAAATCTATCAACTCCACTATCGCTCCCTAAGCATCTGTAGATTACCAAACAACCTTCTTGTGTAACTTTCTTCTCAATGAAATATCATTGAAAATCCAATATCATGTGTTGTAGTAGTTCTAAAAATCATCATCTTGATGAAAATCTATTGACCTTTGATATCTCAGGTTTAGGTCTCTCTAGGAAAATATATACCTCAAACTCGTATGATTCGTATGGACCACAAAACGCTCTGCAATATGGTAATTCTTCCACATTTTTAGTGAAAACTCAACTGCTTCTAACTCCATATTGTTGGTGGGATGGTAACTCACATTATCTTATAATTTCTTATACCTGAAAGGTATCACTATAGACTACTGCATCACAATGCATACCAAGCCCAAATAATAAGCATCATTGAACACCCCAAACATTAGTCCTTCCTTAGAAAACCGTAGATCATGTGAACTAACCAAATATTCTTTCGGGTAATTGAATAGTTCCTAGAACTGTTCCTTACACACAAAATCTTGTTACTTCCAAGTCAATGAATTCAACGGGGATGCAATTCGGTATAAATCTTGAACAAACCTATGATAGTAGCTTGAATGACCAAAAATAATAGAAACATCTAAATCATTCTTGGTTGCTGCACAATAAAAAAATTCATGATATTTGGAAGGGGATACATTTACACCCTGCTCAGACACCAAATCCCCCTGGAAATAAACATCATACATATAGAACATACACATGGATAATATTCTCTAGAGTTGGTCGTGTCGAAGAACCAACAAGATAGTTCCAAAAAACTCTACATTCTCCTTTTATAACTTCATGTAGATCAAGATATCATTGATGAATATGAAAAATTGATTTCACAATTCATTTTAGATTGTGTTCTAAGTCTCATGAACATAGAAAGGGAATTATTAAAACTGAATACCATGATTATAAAAACAAAGTTCTCATACTGTCACCTCAAATCAGTATTTGGGATATCTCCATACTTCACCATTTACCTGTGATATCCAAAACATATATATATATTGTAAAACCAACTCCTCCCTCTTAGATGGTCAAAAACAACATCTATGCTTAGATGAGGGTAAAATTATTAATCATAAACTGAATCAACCTCTAGTATTCTATTCACAAACTCAGTCCACCATCTTTGTGCACAACATTGGATCACCCCACAGAGTCGAACTATTCAGGATAAAACCTGTTGGTGTCAGAACACCTATAGGAATCATGTAATCTAGTAATATGAAAGGATACATAAAATTATGATCTATTGAAATCATGGAAGCACCAGGCTCCAAGTCTATCTGGAACTCAATTTTGTGTTGAGGGGTATCATTACAAACTCCTCTAAAAAATTTCCACGAATTCCATTTGGATTGTGGGAAGATCCACCATATCAGTTTCCACTGATTAGAGTGACAGTTCTTCCAATAATGAAAAAATAGGATCCATACTCCAAATTGATACATCATAACCCCACTCTCAATGAAAAATCACCTGATGTCCATCAATATCTAAAGACATGAATATCAAAAAAAATTGATAATGGAATGCACAAAATACATCTAGTAGAAGTAGAGAGTGGAATCATGTTATTTCATATGTAGCAAGAAAATATTCACATGGGACTGATGTGATCCCATCACCATTCAAAATATCTGGTACACATAAACCATGTTGGTCTTCTGTCTTACTAGCGTAGTTAATACCATAGGCACATGAAGCATATCTATGTCTAGTAATGAATAATTGGATATATTGGGTTCAAAACAGAGGGTAAATATCTTGAATCAATCATGAAAAAAAAATTCTTAAAAAATTGATCGTACCTATTATGATATCTAGCCTTGCTGGAACTACTACCTTTTCCACATGAAATTTACCACACTAGGCTCCTCTTACATTCTTTTTAAGAACACCTCTATAGCTACTCATGGGTCATGACCCCTAATCCTAAAGAACATCCAAAATTTATTCTCTACCATCTCTATCTCCCATTAGTGGATAATGAGTATACTATCCCTACTAAGGAAATAGACGTACTAGAGTCTTGAACTAAATATTTCCACCTCCATCAAACTGAGCTCGAACAATATCCAAGAACTAGTTCTAATGATAGACAAAACTATAAATAGTAAGAACCTCAGCCCCAATACCTTAGGAAAATAATGAGAACCACTAGAACCAAAATATTATAACTGAAGTTGTTGAGGTCAGATCCCTTATGGTAAAAACCTTGAGGATCATGGAATCTCAGACCAACTTTTTGGAATCCCTACCTTTTAAAGAACAATTTGGTCTCCCCTATCACTATAGATCTCCGCATCAGTGCAGCAACTTGATCACCTATGCCTTCTTCTATAACTCTATGTTCGTTGAATATATAAACAGATTAACCACTTATTAGATAAAAGTACAGATTTATTCATTGAGACATCTCATATGAGAATCCTCATTTGTAAAGAGATCATAGAAAAAATGAATGAGGTTATCAAACTTGATTGCAATATCCCACACTTTCTTACTACCCTACTGAAGGGAGAGTAGCTCTTACATCTTCTCGGGATTTGTGGTTAATTAAAGGAACTCTACTCGGAATTCCACCTCAATGTCAACCCCCAATGTTACCACCTCCTTTCCTCCCCCAAATAATGATTCCACCTATAACACGCATCTCCTCTCATATGACTGACCTCTAAAGGATCCTAGTACTCTATTGGGTCCTAGATCAAACTGAAGGAGATCCCAATCTCCTCAAGCCAAATTTTTTCTCCATGTATAAAATACATCCCTTGTACTTTCACAAAGTTTGTTTCTAGAAATAACAGAACAACCTATTCTAGTACTCATCCTACTCAATTGAATCAACCCTCCTCCATTAAATCACATCATCCAAATCAGCATCAACTCCGTAATCCATACACAGATAGTGACCATGATACATAAATGAAAGTATACAAGAATTTCCAATGCTCGCGAAATCTCCAAAATTCGATTATGTTTTGTTAAATGAAAGATTAATTTAATTCATTTAATTCATTTTGATATTCCCAAAACCACTCAATTCAACGAATAACACAGGTCATTTTGATGCATGCCCTTTCCTAGGGTCTCTTGACAGCAACTTTGTAGACTCACTTGATCATTCGATAGGCTCGATGTATTTTAATCAGATAATTGGGGGCCTTAAAGTATATTGTCATAGCTATCCTTCCCTAGAATATGTTACAAACAATGATTACCTAACATTGTTTCCCTAACAACCCATGTAATCATAACTATTCCTAACAGAAGCTTTATCACTTCTCTCATCAATCACCTATAATATCATTTTTCATGACCCCTCTCCCAAAATATTCTCCCATAAGCATGAAATGAAGAAAATGACCTAATTACCCCTGATTCTTACCTTTGGTAGTTCCCGAGATGTTGACTAACACCAAGAGTATTAAAATATCAGAATGTGGGATACAATACCCTTTATAGGAAAATAATATCAAATGATTAGATGGTTCATCCACAAATAAAATCCAAGATAGATATTAAAGGAATGAAAGAAAAGACATCCAATATGCACACATAAAGTATAACTACTACAGCTAACAATGTTTTTGAATTAAATACTAATGGTATTACTGTGTAGCATCACAAAAACTATCAAGAACTGAGCTAGTTGGTTCTAGTATAGTCTGTGAAATACTCATAGAAACCTAAAATTAGTTTATATAAGTATGTTAAGAGTGTCTGTATACATAGAAGTGAAAAAAAATATTCATGAACATGTGAAAAAATCATGATAATTCCCTTATGAATAAATACCAGAACAAACAACACCAAACAGGTATACTAACAATCCCAACCTCACAAATTCTTGGTCACTAAATAACTCAAGTCATGTGATTTATTATAATTGATATGGATGTTATAAAAACTGGCATTGTATTCCAATTAATTAGACACTTTTTCATAATGATCTTTTTCCTTGTGCTCCCAGCTCTTTGGAATGTACTAATTCACAAACTGGCCATAAACATCATGGCCTCTCAAAGAACCCAATATCACACCAGTAGACAACTTATACACATAAATCATCACATCCCACTCATAGACACATGTTCCCCATACCACATCACATACCACCAAAAAACTCCTCGAGCCAACACCACACCACATAATCCCAGCACACACCTAGACCACAAACCACATGTCATCCAGAACGAACCTAGTAAAGAAAAACACATATCCTTCTAAAGAAACCTTGAAAAGCAAAACACTCCTAACAACAAATGATCCCTACAAACCACAACCTACCCGATGAATCTTGTTCAATGACCACCTAGAAGGGGGAGTAGGGAAGAGCACGTGACTATCCATCCATCCAACCACTAGGTATTTTAGAAAAGACACCAACCCCCATAAAAATTGGGGTGTTACAAATATAGTGATCAACTACGGTGGGGTTCATATAGAAATCAGAATGAAATTCCATGTAAATACATATTTTATAAGAAACATGCATGCCCATCCTATGGGTTCTCAAACAAACAACTATCTCACAACACATCCAATTTGCTACTACATCTAAATTCACACCACCACACAAAAAGCTACAAAATAATTCACATTCCTGAAAAATTTAATTAATCATTTTCATCATGTTATCCAAACCAACCCAATCCATTATAGGATTTCATAATCAATTATTTATTTATTCCATCAATACCCGGGCAACTGCAATGTAAAATAAAAAACAATATACACATTTTTTAAAAGGTGAAGATCCCTTGTAAATTAATATGGATTGACATTGAAGACACATTTTTCCAAGACCATCATTATTGACACCCATTCATGATATAATATATAATTATATTTAGACACGGGGTGAAGCTTTCTGAAGGTTACTCAATGTGAAACTCTGGGACAATTACCCATAACAATCACTGCTTTTCTACTTCAAACTCATCCCACTCATGTCATGTACCCAATGAACAAACCTAAAACTCACAACCACAACCGATAACACATTTCATAGAAGCCGTTCTACAGCCTAATTTCCCATAAATTTTCATCCATTGCTCTATCAGTCAATCTCTAAACCTGATATTCTAGTACACAACCCAAGCCATCTGATATGGCTCATTTTTTCACACAACCAAACTATATGAATAACTCGATCAAACCCAAAAATAAATCACATCACAACACATAAAAAGGAAAAACCACAACTCAAGATTTAATAACTCATCACTTATTTAATTCAATTTGTTAATTTATGGACTATAACATAAACTGTATGATCCTAGGGAATCAATTCACTATCTCATTTTAACTGACTCATAAATTATAATTTATAAGTATCCAACCATAGATGAACAACATGGATTCCACAATTTATCTTTTACAGAAACAAGTTTTCCCAATGATAATTATTTATAATGGGTAGTTATCCCATACATATCATAATATCACAAGTAATGGCTTGGTTATAATGTCATGTGAATCAACCCCCTATACCCTTAATAAATTCATTTATTCTATTATTATATTTGGTTAATTTTTCACAACACAAATTTATATGTTGAAAGGGGTAAAACCCTCCCTCATGTTTCAAAAAAATGTGAAATAATGGATATTGTACATCATATGGGTTTTAATATTCTTCGCACGTGAATGGGTTGTATAAAGGACCTCTGATTCACTCTCCCTCAAGATCATCACCCACATTAGGTTTCAACAAAACCACCATATAAGCCATTACCTATGAGAACCACATTATATTCAAGGAAGATCATCCACTATCAATTTGAAAGTTGAATGATATAAATTCATATTATCATGGAAAAAACATCAAGAATGTTTAACGGCACATCTTAGATCAATGATGGATCTCTACAGTTGATGTTGAGATTATCTTTATCAATCATTGAAAAACGAATCCATAATACGATGATGTGGGGTAATCGGGTCTCCCATGGTTGAGAAAGATCCACTACAAATGTACTGTATGACAACATGAGTGGCATGAAAATTATTAAAGTATTATAACATGGGGTATTACACAATGTGAAATTCCATTTCATGTCATGTAGTGAATTGATGTAGTGTTTTGGAGAAAAATCAATCACCTCTTAATTGTATTTTATTTTTCAAACAAAAAAATATAGCATATCATTAAACCTTCATGAAAATCCATAAAATAAGATTTAACATCGTGCAATACGGTAAAATTACCTATAATCCACTTTTTCGAGTCATTACTAACATCACTTCCTCGTACAAACATTGAGCCTCCCCCGACAACTTTCAATGAAAAAACCCCCAATGTATTAGACTAGGAAGACATGAACACTTACAAATAGGATATTGGATATTCAAAAAATCAACACACCTATGAAAAATTTGGTGTTTATTATGATTATTATTATTATTTATAATTCATTCATTTATTCCTTATGAGATAATTTTGATATATCCTAGTTTTTAATATGTGATATTAAATTGATTTCAATTTGTTAAATATAATGTTATATTTTAATAATTTTTTAGTGTTTCATGACTCTATGAAATATCTTAGTGAATCCATAAGATTTAGTTTTTGGAAAATGATCATATACAAATCCATCATTGAAAAATTTATTTTTGATGGGGTTCATTAAATTATTTTTTCGATGGAGAATGAAACCAAACCTATATTACCTTAATATATGGGTAGAGGTCAATAGATCCTCTACCACAATTTCATTTCTTATTATACTATTGTAGACACTGAAGAGGAGGTATAATTATATATGGCCACATATTTTAACAATTTCCATGTTATTATTTAACTTTACAAAACATTAGTATTTAAACCCATATTATCGATTAATATATTAATGGATATATTTATAATCAAACCAAACCATAATGAAAAACCTAATTCATAATGTCCTAAGATATAAGGATGTTGTTATTTATAAATTTCATTTCTAGATGAGAATCCTACTTTGTGATTAGTATTTCTATGACATAGATTCACTATTATCATTATATCATCAAATAATGTGGGTTGGATATTAATCATCTTGAACCAAATAAACCGTGTAATATATTATATTGAATTATTGTCCCATGGGATCAATTTTTGGTGTCGAAAAATTATTTTAGAAATATCAAATATCATGATGTAGATCTTCCTAAATCATAGGATGCCATGTTTTAAAAAAAATAGATCTCATTCTTTTACATATTTTCAATAGCTACATATAACGATTCTAATAAACAGTATGAAACACAAAAAGTATTATCTACAAAACTCACAAATCATATTAATAAGCTAGTTTATGATGTTTATAAAATTTGAACTTCTCGGATCTGTAAAACTAGTTGTTCCTCAAAATAGAATGTTTTGACACCAATAATAATAATAGAAATAGTTTTCTAAGACTATTCGTCATGTAATCTTCTTCCTATAATCTGTGAAGCATTGATAATAGTTGGTTTTTATGATCTTATTATATTATCTCTTCTAATTTAGTTCCCCATAAATATTAATAATAAAATTAAATCATTTTCCATTTATAAATATACTATAATAATAATTATACATTCTCATCATAACTATATCTTGTAATTTTTTCCTTAAAAAATAGATAACTTCATATTATCCTTTTAGAGTTATGAAAACATTTAATATTTCTTCATTCTCTAATTTAATATACCATTCGCTATAATTTTAATTTATATATGTATCAATAAAAAACTGTTGAATGAAATGATATTATAGGATCAGTATTCAAAAAAAATTCAATCTCTATTATTTTGTTGTATTCCAAATTATGAAAATATTATTTTTCCTCAAATGGTTATCCCAAGTAAATTAAAAGGAATAAACTACATCTATTTATTTTCATTTTCTTATCTCTGAAGAAATCTTAAATTTTATTCCACAAATAGAATTAAATAATTCACTTAAAATATGTCCTGAATAATTGGTAGAAAAATCATTATTCATAGCTATAAAAAATGTCATAAAAATAACTTTTATTATATTCCCATCTCAGAAAAGCTGTAAGTGTATTCGAATATCATTTACATAGACTGCTATTTTAAATCAAAGTTGTCCATTAAAACAATATCCCAATATTTTATATGACTCAAAAAAAGAATTTTTTATTTTTAAAACACTATATCAGATCACATTCATCATCTATTTTTTTGGAAACATTTAATCTTAAATTTATTATTTCTTTATTTATTTCAAAGTTAATACCTCTTTTACATATAAATCTATTATGTGATTATCCTATAATTAGATATAAATCATTAATAATTGATAAATTTTGATGTTTTAATAAAAAAAATATTTATCATCATATCATCTGTATTCTATATAATATGTGATATTACTGAATTCTCATTTTTCTAAAAATGATTTTCCCATAGATGTACAATACAATTTTCATTCAATAAATGAATTGATACAAATTCCTTAAGTCAACTCAACTTATACATTATGAGGATATATATTGGGGTTCAGTATACACTATAAAGTCTCATGGTACCTACCAAAAGTATTTTTTATGATATAATATATATCCAATATAATCTATCATAGGGTTTATGCGATGAAAAACTTTTATCATCAGATAAATGCATATGAAGATTCATTGATACCTTCAATTTTCATCAAGGGATGTCTATTATGGAGCCCTATAATGATTATAGAACCCTATGATGTTCCTCATCTATACGGTGTAAAGTCCAATTAAGAACCATTAAACATTAATTTTCATTGATGTATGTATAATATGTTCCTTAGGGATGCTTACAATTATAATCAACTATAATTGAATTTGGTATAAAATGGACCCTACAAATTTATGGTTTCACTCTATATAGTTTTTAGGGTTCAATAAATAATTACATTATATGAATTCTATAAGAACAAAAATCATCAAACATTACACAAAATACCACAAAAAGGATAAAAACTCTCTCATTCACATCTATTTTTCTGAAAATATTCATATTACCATAGAAATATTCATTCATTTAATGGAATTATAAAAATAATTCCATGGAATTTATAATATTTTACAAGTATCTTGGTAGAATATATACTCATGGTAGTGTATTATAATATCATTATTAAATTTTCACTGTAGATTTCAAAAAATCCCATCTAGATCATAATATGATGAATTTTCATAAAAATCTATAATGCCTAAATAATAACCTAAAACATAATCATTCATATATTCTAAGATCATTAATCTCTACATTTAGAAAAACTCATTTTTCATGACCTTCTCACATTTAACTTTTTAATCATCGATCAATTTTTATTGATAACATTTATAGTCACTAAATCATGTAATTTAAATGAGAATGAGTTAAGAAGACCTACCATTTAAAGGCTTCACACAAAATCATCATCCAACTCTTCAAAATTAAAATTCAAGTTTAATATGTCACCTTCAAATTAATTTTTTTATAACAACATATATCTATTTTCCTTCATTGAATTGTAAATTTAATGGCCTAGACCTCTCTAGTTCAATCCCATGCTAAAATCTTGTGGATGATGTGTTCTAGGAGGTCAAGGTGACTCATCCCCATCACTTTTCCAAATTTACAATTTTATGAACAGTGTTTCCTATTCTCTGAATAGTGCTTTTAGTTCTATGAATAGTGTTTTCAGTTTTATGAATTGTGTCACGGTGTCATAGAAATGAAAGATCTACATTTTCATGATGTCACATAAAAAATATCTATAGTTTCACAGTGTCACAGAAATGGTGTGCCTATAATATCATGGTGTCATAGAAACATAAGATCTTAAGTCTCATGGTGTGACAGAAACAATATTCTATAGTGTCATGGTCTCATAGAAATGAATGATCTATAATGTTTCTAGAACCGTTTCATATTTTCTTTTCCAAATTTCTAAATTTTCCCAGTTTCACTAATTTAAACTTTTCATTGATGATCAACTAATTAAAGGCCATATTTTTAGGGATTAAAGCCGATTGAAATATCATAACTCATATTTTAATTTTTCTAAGATTCTGTAAGCCTATACTTTGAAAAAACACATGGTTTAATATGACCCTCTACTAATGTAAAATCTAGAATATCTTAAACTGATGCTCGTTAAATCTTCTAAAAGGGTGAGATATCTTCCTCCTTGGTTCATTCTCTTTATTCTCTGGTGAGAGATGCTGGAACATTTTGTTCCAACCAGTATGAGTCATGCAGTCCAACATTCTTCCATGGATTGGTTCCCCTAGATGTTCTCCTTGATACAAGTGCACCATATATTTTGCAGTAAACATGAAGTATCGATCAGTCTTTGATATAATATTTTATTTATCATTGTTCTTTCTATTTATCTCCTTATATTCCTCAATTACCTCTTATAGAATGCCATATCCATGTTCCTAATTCACTTTTCTCAGGTGTTGGCTGGTGTGGTGGTGTCTTTGTATCCTATGGTGGATGAAATCATCAAAGAGAAGTGATCATGATCTATTTTTTTATGTTCAAAGAGTATATAAATCGTTTTGAAGTAGGTCATTCATAGCTTCTCTATTAATTTATGTAAAAATGTAGAGTTATCATGTTTTATCCCACTATATCACAATGAAGATGACATAATAAATATTTGAAATCGAAAAATAAATTGATATCGATCATATGTTATTGCCTCTTGTTTTGTTAGATAGTGTGATATCTATGCTTCTCTGTTTATATTTTCTTTTTTGATGGAAATTGGTAAAGATAATAAATCCAGAATTAGTTTATAATTAGATGTACAAAGATAATGTGGCATGTTAATCAATCTGTTTATTGTTGTTGTAAATTGATTTTAATAAAATTAATTCAGTAAGAATGCTTAATTAATTTGTTATAGGAATGATATCTTGCTATTTATGTTACCAAAAGTTGGAACCTACAAATAATAAATCGGTTAATTCTATATGGATTAAAGAAACATAGTTTTGATAAAAAGTTAATTCCTCTAATGGTTCTGAGTTAACCTCTCTCTTATAAATTCCATGATCCTTATTCTTTGAGCTCAAAGAGCTCATTGTGTTTGAAGGCTTTATGCATTGTTTATGGTCCAAGAGCCCAGTTTATATGATTTCTGTTTTTCGGGTGCTTGTGTTGTGATGTGAGCATGGAAGGCTATTATGATATATGGGGGCCAGGGAGCCCATTGGTTGTGTCTATATTTTATGCCTAGAGTGGAGAGATGCATCAGTTTATGCATGTCGGTATTAGAGATAAAATGGGGGATGGTGAAATGGGTTGTATTTGAATGATTTGATGTTTGCTGATTCTTTTTGGGTTTTTATCTTCTTTACATTCCTCACTACATAGGGAATCTATTTTTATTACCCTACATCCAAAAGGGGAAATGTTTCATGGGGTATGCCATGTGATTTCCAGGTTTTTCTTCCCAAAGATGGATGGGTCTATTCTCTTGCTATAGATAGCAACGACTCGACGAGTAGTTCATCAACTCACCATGTTGATACCACTTGTTTTTACTATCTTATAATGTTTTTCTATAATTCATAGGTCTGAATGGATCTAAGGCCTTATTTTTTTATATTATTATAGATAATCCCCCTTTTAAGGGATGAAGGGGAACCCGTACATGACCCGTAGGCACAAGGCACCAGGCCCGACATGACCCGCAATACATGACCCAAAGGCCCCGAGGCATACCATGCCCATTACATGACCCGTAGGCCCAGCCCACTACAACTGACCCTCCCCAGCATCTTGAATCATTGATCTCCTTTATCTCCCCACATTGAATTGCTGATCATCTTTAATTTCCCCATACAAAGATGCATGCTGCCTGGTCCTGATGGCGGGTGCCATACTCTCTCATTCTTACAATCTGGTTAGCTCTGCATCTAGTGGATGCTACTCATGTTGGTCTGATCCTCTTCTGGGGCCTGTTCTATGTAAAATGGGCTACTTCATGGTCTACGTGACCCGACGGCCCTGTGGCCCGAAGTCCATGGATGACCCGAAGGCCCTGGAGATCCGTAGGCCCAAACCGGGGGACCCAAGGCCCAAATCGGGTGAATAGTTACAGATTCTACAGTATCGAATAGTAACTACTATAGTACCGAATAGTAACTTCTACAGTGCTACTAAAGTATTCCTACAGTACTGCTACAGTACTGCTACAGTACCTAGAAATTCTCCTCCACCCAGTTTTGAACCCGGGTATCTTGGATGCCAATAAGGAGCCCTTACCACCCGGTTTTAATAAATGATTGAATAAATTATGTCAACCCATAGGGTTTTATCTTCTTGTGACACAATAATTCAGTTTAAATTCAAAGGAAAAATGGACTTTGGTTGTGACAATAATGAAATAATTTGTGCAATTGTTAACTGTTAAATAATGTTTATATAATTAATTAATGTAAATTGAAACTGATAAAAAGGGATTGAACTAATGTAATAAATATTTTTTAATGATTTTGTTATTATAGGATACAAACTCTTAGATGTGGTAGTCGGGAGTCATAAACATGTAATCCGTAGTTGAGTCCAATACTAGGTTATGCCAATAGTGTAGTTGTGAGATATAGTATATTATATACTATTTTGGGTTTATATATGCTACTCCACACCATAAATTATAGAAACTAACACCCTAGATATTCTGACCAGTGGGGGTGTTTTTATTTAACATTCTAGTGGGACGATGGATTCTTAACTACCCGCTTTGGCCACAGTCTCTTATCATGGAAGTTACTTGTGCTAGTTGTCATAAATGTTAACTTTCCCCATATATGTGTGTATATGGATGTAATGGCTTTGGATTATTCACACATATATATTATAGATATAGTTTTCTCTGGACTACTATATTTTTAACGTGTATATACTTTGATGGATTGTGGATCCTTACTCAGTTTATGGGATGCAAGGTCTTGAGATTTAACATCTAACGTATGATACACATTATGTGAGTAGTGGTGGCTCCTAGAAACTACCTAGTTACATTTCTTACATGGATGTGGTGGTTTTGTTTCCCATGGTGCATGGTGTTGTGCATCTCCCGTGTGTCAACAGGAAATAATTTTTAAGAGAGATTCTTATGACGTGCGAAGTTGGGGAAAAGCCGAAAACATGTTGATAAGTAGTAGAGGGTAACCCTTGATATTAATTAATATGTTATATACTATTGTATGATATACATGGTTATAGAAGCCATGGTGAGGCTGGAATCATAGTATACCAGTATAGGTGACGAGTTAGATTCACTTGTTGTTCATTGTGCTTCAACATGCATTATTTTTTATTTCAGGATAAGATATAGGGGGTATCCTATAGATTGTAAAGTAATACTCACCCTAAGTATATATAAACTCTTTTTTAGGTCACTCGATGTTGGTTGGAGATCAAGATGATTTCTACTAGCTTGGGGTTGCAGGAGTTGTCCGGGCTTGTGGTTAATGTCATTTTTTCTTCTTTGGGTGCTTGGAGGTTTCTATTTTATATGTAGTATTTCTTGCATGAAATTATGTATGTGTACATGGGATTTGTTTTTGTAGTTTCAGTTGGATTTGGTTTGTGTCTGTTTTATTTCTCTCTTTCGCAAGTTATTTATTAGAGGGTAATTCCTCTAATTTGTGTGTTTATTATACCCAAGATGCTAGTCTCCAACTAGGGGCCTACACGAGGTGTGACTCGTGGGATCACTATCTCCCTTATCACATTGCTAATTAAGAAGGGGTGATTCTTTTGGGAAGGGGCCATGACAGAGAGGCATCAAAGGTCTAGTTGTGGGATAGGATGGAGTTTGGTGTTAGGAAAAGGTGACATTTCCTAGGTTGTTCAACAAATGGTGTTAGTCATGTATAGCATGTGATGTAAACACTGGACACATGCTAAGACCTAGGCATTTAGGGCCCGATTATCTGATTCACAAACCATTATGATTACAATGTCTACTAAACAAAGTGATTCAAGTTGTAGGGTAGAGATATAGGGACAGATCATGCATCATTATTATTTGTTCACATTTTTCAATGGGTATACTTAGGGATAGGATAACCTAAAATGAATAAAAGAAGAAAATTAATTAATTTATGTTTAGTTATCCTTATTATAGGTTAATTAGATCTAACTTTTTTGTATTTTATAGGTATGGATCCATGTCAACATCCTCTTCAGGTTTGCACAAAATATGTCTAGCAGGCTACACTAGTAGATCGTTGATGGGTAGAGGTTGATGACGACAAAACATGGAGGAGGAAACTGTAAGAGTTTTAGCACCATAGTCTGTATAAGTACAAGGATTCCATTATAGATGCAGTACTAGAATACTAGTTGGTGGTGGTTGAGATAGGCTTCAGTTCGATCTATGCTTGAAAGAAGCACTCGGTGTCTTTGATTGTGACAATGTTACATGGAGAAGTGAGTCATTGGTGTTTCTTCTTCCTTGGGGATCATGATGAATCATCGATCTCATTGGAAGAGTTCCTAGATATGTTTAGTGTGGAGTTTATTTCTTCAACAGTGAAAACATCCAGTATCCATGAGATTCTTACCCTTCTATTGTAGAGATTCATTGTGTTGGTGTTGGTAATCCATTTTAGGATCCTTTAATGATATACTTCAAAATATTTTACATATTTGGAGGCCAGTGTGAGGGATTTTGAGTAGGCTTTGCATTAAGAGATCCAGTTCCATATCACACCATTTATGTTGTAGATGTATCTTGAGGTGATGATGGGGGAATAGGTTTTTGAGATGACATTATTCAGAACCAGATCATCATAAGAAGGTAGTCATCATGATTCATCATAGTGTAGATATGTGTTCTGGGGTTCCTAGTTTTTACGGAAGAAGAGTTTTCATTCATACGGGGGTAGTCACCAGCCCTTAGAATCTCATTTATCCAGGGGTGGGGGTTCTCAGTACTATGATTAGGGACAAGGAACAGGTTTTTCTTGTGGAATCCAAGTCCATCAGAAGCAATATCGCCTGACATTTCTGATAATTCATTGAGCACTAGGTGTTCAACTCTAGGATCCTATGATGAAGAAGTTCCAGCTAAGGCAGTAGCAGTAGGTTGCACTGGATTTGGCTCAGTAGAGTGCATATATGGCAAGAAGAGGATAAACCCATGATGCTACACATCTTCAATGAGAAGAGCGCGACCATGTTGGTGGTCTTCATTAGGTTCTGAGAGGTCTTGGATGAGGTTGTGTTCAACTTCATGCTTTAGCATTGTTAGTTCTAGGCTAGCTGGACATTGTTCGAGGTACATTTTTTTGTTTTCTACTTGGGTGTATTCCTTCTTTGATTTCGGGGTGACACACTAATTCATATAACCTTTCCTTTTCAAGGCTTTGGGACATGAGGTGGAGAGGATTCAAATTCCCTTGGTTTTGATTAGGCTAGTTAGAGTTCAAGATGACTTGTTTGATGTATGTATAGACAATGATCTAGTGTTGGGGTTGTACCACTCATGAAGACATTTACAATGATTACAGATACTACCATATGATGTCATCCTCAGCATGGATTTCTTGTATTTTGTGTCGGCTTTTGTGGATTGGTTCATAAGTTAGGTGGTGTTCATTGATGCGGATGGAGAGCTGGCAATTGTTTTTAGCGAGCGAGACCCTTGGATAGGTCAGAGGTGTATGTCATCCTTATCATCAGTAATAGCTGAGCTGATATTGAGTTCTTCAGAGGTTTTGTAATTTGTTTTTCCTAGGGTCATAGATGAGTACTCTAATGTCATTCCAGAAGAGGTTGTAGAATTTCCCCATCAATGAGGGATCGAGTATGGGATCGATCTATAGTTAGTAGTGTCTCTTATCTCTATGTCTCCATATAAGATGGACCCTTCTGAATTATGAGAGCTACATATATAGCTTGATGGTCTGTTACAGTGTGGTATTCTTCTACTGAGTGTGTCACTGTGGGGTGCACCGGTTTCTTTCATGAAGATGGTTAATGATAGTTTGCAGTTGTTTATCGATTTTCATTTCACAAAAAAAATGACATTGGGGAATTTCTATCCTATTTCATGGATTGATGATTTATTTGGACCACTGTAGGGTGAAATTTTGTTCTCAAATATATATATTCGTTCATGGTATTGTCAGATTCATGTAAAGGATGAGGATATCCCAATTAATGATTTGTATTGTCGACCTGAGAATCATTAGTTCATTGTAATGACATTCAGTGTGATGAATGATCCATATATGTTCATGTTGTTGATGAATGATGTGTTCCATGAGTTTCTATAGAAGTTCATGGTGGTTTTCATCAATGAAATCATTATGTAATCCAGGTCTGAGCAGGATCATGCAATGCATATGCACACCATCTTGGGTTTTGTTCTTCAACAAAATCTATTTGGGATGTTATCTAATTGTGAGTCTTGGGATTGAAAGTCCATTTATTGGGGTATGTTGTTCCCAGTAGGGAGTAGTTGTGGTTCCATCAATGATATAAGTAGTTGTGTAAGGGGAAGCTCCCAATAAAGTGGAAGAGGTGAAACGTTTTCTTGGTATTCCAGGCTACTATTTGATGTTTGTAGCTGATTTATCTCGTGTTGTGAATCCTCTAATAGATTTGTCCAAGATGAATTGGGTGTTCGTGTGGACTAATTCGTGCTAGTTATCATTCGAGCATCTAAAGGAGATGTTGGTAAGTGCTCCGGGTCTTTATCTTCCTGTATAGGTAGTTCAGTTTGATGTTTTCTGTGATGCGACACATTTGGGGTTAGGATATGTTTTGATGCAGTAGAGATCGGCCATTTCTTATGGGTCTTAGTAGTTGTATCCCAATGAATGTAACTATTCCTCCCATGATTTTTAGTTGGTATCGGTGGTGTTTTATATGATGTTGTGGATACATTACCTCATTGGAGAGCACTTTTTTGGTTTCACTTATCATAAGACCCTGAGGTATGTTTTCTCCCAATGTGAGTTATACATGAGACATCATCTTTGGATGCATTTATTACCGGAATACCACTTTGAAATATCATATACACCTGCGAAGGGGAATTTTAAAGCAGATGCACTAATCCAGAAATCACGTAGAGATGTAGTGTGCGAAATTGGTAGTTATTAGGGTGTAATGGAAGAACATTAAGAATTACATCTTTATATGGGAGAATTTTGGGGAAGAGGATATCTTTTTTAGATAATGGTTAAGCTATCTCTGGTGTAGATATTTGAAGTGTCCTAGTTGGGGGATCTAGAGGTAGAGGTATGGAGATACCGAGTAGTTAGTGTTGTGTCCCCTGATGGTTTGTCTGAGAAATGACAACATAAAGTGTTGTATCATGGATAGATTTTTGTTCCTTTTAGAGATGCAAGAGTCAATTCTCAGATAGTTACATATTTCACCTTTAGAGTTATGTTTTTTCATTCAAAAGATTTACCATGACTGGAGGAGTCAGTTTGGGTTGCATGGGATGAAGCATGCGGTTGTTGAGTTTTCCTCTCAATTTTTGGTATGTTAGAAGGTGATGGTTGACCACCGTGTCCCCAATTGTTTTCTACAGTCATTAGCTTTTCCTTAGTGGAAGTGGCAGAAAATCTCATTGGACATTGTTACTAGTTTACCTAGAGATGCCCGAGGACATGACGACATTTGGGTGGTAGTAGATCATTTAATGAAATCAGCCAAATTCATATCTATCAAAGAGTTGAGATTAGTGGTGGTTTTGTTCGAGATAGTATCTGGATGAGGTTGTGATACTCTACAGAGTCATGAAGATAATCATTTCTGAACAAGATCCTCATTTGACCTATAGGGTGTGGAGGGGTCACCAACATGATTTTTGGTTCTCATATATTCCTTATCACTACTTTTAATCCACAAATTAATGGTCAGACAGAGTGGAATATCTAGATTCATGATGACATGTTTCACACATTTGTCCTAGATTTTGGAGGTTCATGAATGAGGCACTTAACCTTGGTAGAGTTCTCTTAAAACAATAGTTTTCACTCCACCATTGGTACGGTGCCATTTTAGGCCTTGTATGGATGACCTTGCATTCCTCCATTGTGCTAGACTGGGATTGGAGAGTCATCAATTCTTGGACCGAATCTAGTGCAGAGTACGATAGAGATGGTTCAGGTGATTCTTGGGGTGAAGAAGGCAACAAGGATCATCAAAAATCATATTCCAATTAAAGGAGGAGACCTTTGAAGTTTTTTTGTTGTGGATCACATGTTTCTGATAATAACACCTCATCATGAGTAGATAAGGTCTGGTGATGGGAATAAGCTTTATCCTTGGTTTTTTCGGCCTTTCGAGGTGTTGGCTCTTATTGGACCCTTTGCATATAAAGTAGAAATTCCCCATCATATGATCCAGATACACAATATTTTTCATGTGTCACAAATCCATTGTAATCTCCATGATGACTCTCACGACATCGATTGGGGAAAGATCGATGTTGATGAAGATGCAACCTCTGAGGACTGTCTTGTGGAAATAAAAGACCAGAAAAAGAAGGTATTGTGTGGGTGTTATATCCCTTTAGTTTGTGTCTTGTGGAGACATGGTGGTGTGGAGTATTTTACCTGGGAATGTGACTCACATATACGTGATCAGTATCCCGATTTGTTTGATGTCTATTTATTTTCATCTAAAAAAGTATGTTTTCTGGTTATAGACCTTTTGTGTTTATAATATGGGTATATATTGTTGACTATTTTATATTTCTCTATTTTGAGAGGTATCTCTAGGGGTGGTTGTTCAGACCACTTTTTTGTTTCATTTTGGTTTGGTTTTGGATTATCAAGAACAAAAATGTTTTGGGAGGTATCTAATGTACTGGAATGGACCTCTCTAGTCCATTAACATTATAAATTCTGGTGGTTGAGGTGTTTTGGTAGGTATATGTGACTCATCCCCAACAGTTTTCCAAATTTATAGTTATGTGAATATTGTTTCCCATTCTGTGAACAATGTTTCTAGATTTATGAATAGTGTCATGGTGTCATAAAAATTGAAGATCTACAGTGTCACAATGTCATAGAAATGGAAGATCTAAAGTGTCATAGTGTCATAGAAAAGGAAGATCTATAGTGTCACACTGTCACAGAGACTGTGAGTCTATAGTGTCACAGAGTCACAGAAACGGATGATCTACAGTGTCACGGTGTCATAGAAATGGAAGATCTATAATGTCATAGTGTCACAGAATCACAATATATATAATGTAACGGTATCATAGAAACAGATGCCCTACATTGTCATAGTGTCACAGAAATAGAATAATGATAGTGTTTCCAGAACTATTTCATATTTCCTTTCCCAAATTTTATGATTTTGGTAGTTTCACATATTTAACATTTTCTTTGATGTTAAATGCATTAAAGGCCTTCTTTTAACAGATTTGAGTCCGATTCAAATCACACTAATCTTGTATTAGTTTTTCTAAGGTTTGGGATTCCTATACTTGATCAAATCATGTGGCTTAATAAAACCCTCTTTTAATGGAAAATCTATTGTGTCTTAAACCACTGCTTTGTTAAATCTTCTAAAAGGGAGAGATATCTTCTACCCTTGTTCTTCCTCATTGTTCTCTTGTGTGAGATGTGAGAACCTATCCTTCCTACCTCATAGTTTTCAAGTGATCAATAATTACTCATTGGATTAGTTCCCCATAAAGTTATCCTTTCTGTAAGTGCACCCCCTGTTTTCATGCCATCAAGAAGTATCAATCAATCGTTCTTATAATGTAAAAT
Organism: Viscum album; assembly: GCA_963277665.1. Lineage (NCBI taxonomy): Eukaryota > Viridiplantae > Streptophyta > Magnoliopsida > Santalales > Viscaceae > Viscum > Viscum album. Next base: position 1,873,616,658 of record OY728142.1, on the reverse strand, counting down.
ATATCATCGTTTTTTCATGTTCATCTCCTTCTATTTCTCCTCTAAATGTTATGTAATGTTATATCAATGTTCCTAATTGACTTTTATTGGGTGTTGTCCAGTGTGGTCGTGTCTTTGCATCCTAAGTTGGATGTTGTCCTCTAAGATAGATGATTGTGATCTATTTGGTTAGTATGTTCAATGAGATTTAGAAACTTTTTGAGGTACAAGATTCTTTTCTCCTTTATTTTTTTACATGTAAAAATAGATTTAGTATGTTTTACCCCACTAGATAACAATGGAATTTACATAATAAATATTTGAACTAGGTAAATAAATTGATATTGATTGTATGTTGTTGCCTCTTGTATTTCTAAATAGTGTGATATCCATGCATTCATTGTTTTTCATTTATTTCTTGATGGAAATTGGTAATGAATATAATTTCAGAATTAATTGATATATATTTTGATAATGATAAGGAGTAATTAAAATGAATCTCTTTTTTGTGGTTGTAATTTGATGTTAATCAAATTGATGTAGTAAGAATCCTTAATCAATTTGTGATAGCTATGATATCTTGTTGTTTCGGTAACCCATAGTTGGAACCTAATAATATAAAATCAGTTAAATCCAGATGCATTAATGAATGGTGGTTTGATAAAAATATAATCCCTCATTGGGTTTTGAGTTACCCTCTTTTTTGTAAATGAAAAGATCCTTATTCTTGCATATTTTATAGACCATTGTGTTTGAAGGGTTGATGACTTATTTAAGGGCCAATATCCCAATTGATATGATGTTTGTTTTCCAGATTATTGTGTTGTGATGTGAGACTGGATAGCTATTGTGATATATGGGGGTAGGGAGGCCCATTGGTTGTGGTAGTATTTGATACATAGAGTTGTGAGATGCACCAGTTTATGTATGTGGGTGTTGGGGAGGAAATCAGGGATGATTAAACGGGTTGGATGTGATTTCTTTGATACTTTCTGATTATTTCTTGTTGTTTATATTATTTTCCATCCCCAATGCGCGAAGAAGATGATTTTCTTACTCTACTTATAAAAGGGGAGAATACGTGTGAGGTATGCCACATTCTTTCCTTGTTTATCATCCCAAAGTATTATGGTTCTATGATCTTCCTATAGGTAGTAGTTACTAGATGGTTAGTTAATCTACTCATACTGTTGAGCCCACATGAGTTTAGTAGATTAGAATGTTTTTCTATAATTCCTGTGAATTTGGGATAGTAATAATTGTGTTAATAAATTATTGAATAAATGATGTTAATGCATTGGGTTGGAGCTTGCTGGGACGTAATGCTGAGATTGAAATTTAATTGAACATTGGTATTTGGGTGTGCTGCTAATGAAATATAACGTGGAATTGTTAATGATTAATTAATGTTTAATGAATTAATTAATGTATAATGAAAATAATAAAAAGGTAATGATGTAATTTAATAAATCTATTTAAATGGTTGTGTTATTATAGGATACATATTCTTAGATGTGGTAGCCGAGAGGTTGAGAAATGTTATCTGCAGTTGATTCTATGAATAGGTTATGCCCATAGTGTGGTTGTAAGCTATAGTATATTATGTACATTTTATGCCTTTATATGAAAATCCACCATGTTAGTTAAGGAAACTGACACCCCAAGAATTATGATCCTTGGGGGTGTTTTCCCCAACATTCCTGATGGGGGGTGGATGGATGACTACCCCCATTGGCCCCGCTCTCTTCTCTTGGTAGTTACTTGCTCTCGTAGCAAAAATAGTTAGTTTTCCCCATATATGTGTAAAGAGGGTTGTAATGGTTGTGGTTATTCACACACATATATTCTGGATATAGTTTTATATGGACTACTATAGGTGTAACATATATAGGTGATGATGGTTTGAGGATCCTTACTCGGTGTATGGTCTATAATGGATGGAGGTTAAATACCTGACTTATGATACTTGTTATGCGTGTTGTGGTGGATCCTAGAAACTACCTAGTTACTTTTATTACATGGACATGGTGGTCTTGTTTCCCGAGGTACATATTTTGGTGCTTCGCCCCGGTGTTTATGGGAAAACATTTCGGAGAGAGATTCTTAGGACGTGTGACATTGGGGAAAAGAGGCAATCTAGTGAGGAAATATTAGCAGGGTGCCTTTGATATTCAATATTATATTATATACTGTGGTATGCGATACTTAGTCAGAGTATCCATAGTGAGGCTAGGAACATAGTATACATGTTTAGGTGATGGGATAGATTTAATTGCTTTTCATTATGGTTTAGGATGTTATCATTACTATTTCACTAGAGGGTCTGGGGAGGATCCTACTATGTATACTTTTATACTCACCATATGTATATATAATGTGTTTTTTAGGTCACTTGTTTTAGGTTGGATGTCAAGATAGCTTCTACTAGCATGGGGTTGTAGGATATGTCTAGGCTTGTGGTTGATGTCGTTTTTACATTCTATTTGTGCTTGCAGTTTTCTATTTCAGTAGTAATAGTACTTTCATGACATTACATATGTATACATGGTATTTATTTTTCTTGTATGATTTGGAGTTGGATGATGTATGTCTTATGTCTCTCTTTATCATGGGCTCTATTAGAGGGTAATACCTCCCATTTGTGTCTTTATTATACCATCGTTTCTAGTCTCTAACTAGGGGCCTACTAGAGGCGGGACTCGGGGGGTCACTATCTCCCTTCTTACATTTCCGGTCGAGGATAGTTACACCTTGTGGGGAGGGGTTCATGACAAAAAACATGCTTGTATTCTTGTTATTTTGGATTATTCATTCATTAAACATTAATCTAATATACATTTACATCCAGTCATAACAATATATATAACAAACTAATAAAATATAAAATTATAGCACCATACTCAATTTTGGTTCCCCAATTTCACCCTTTGGATTTGTTAATAATTATAAATAAACAACATATTCAATTTTTCAATTCTCATCATAAAAAAATAAGGAAACGTATGAAATATTCCATTACCCATTGTTGATATACTAAATTCATAAAATGTCAATATAATTGAGATTATTACCCCCTTGAAAATTGTAATTATAAAAGTAATATTATTCCATTTTATCAGTAATTTTATTTTTTATATCCTTTTATGAGACATTACTTCAACTCCATGTGACATAAGGATGAAATAACATATTCATAGCATTATTAAACAACCAATTATACTCTATTTCAATATTGGAAAACAAAATGAGGAAAATACTATGATTAATTTATTTTAATGTTTTTACTATATGAAAAAATGAATGTTACCACAATACAAGATTTCAATTCATATTGTTTATTCAAATAGATTTTGAAGAATTTTTATGAACCAAAAAATAAAATAATTATGAACATTAATAATTCTCAAGTACATGTTTGTTTCAAGATTATTTTTTAAAAATAAATCATATATAGTAAATCTATTAGCCATAATTTTAATTGAAATATATATTGTGAAAATCACCCATCATCTTTATTTTTTGTAAGGGTTATACATAAAAATATTTATACTAAATGGTAAATATAAATAATCATTATCTTCATTATCTTATCCTTACATGATTATCTTTTTTGATCTTCATCATTGAATAATTTCCCCATAAATTCAACAATGCTGCACACGATATTCACCTTGATATGTGGTACTCTTCATGTGGTAATACAATCACAATATTAAAATTACTCTATTTTTTAGTATTTTTGTTTGATGCACTCGTTCAACTCATAGACATTAATATTTATTTTCATAAATTGAATAGGCATATGTTAATTAATTCGATAAATAATTATCAGAATTTTAATATAACCCCACAATAACTAAATTTACATCTATACATTTTCTAGAACACTAAACAGAATCATTAAGTTTGTCTATCTATATAAAAAATAATTAATGACATCTAAATATATTCTATATTGATCCTTATTGATAACTAGAATAGACTACTTCAATTTTGATAATATAAAACCATAATTTTTTTTTCACATTTCTCCACATTCACATCCATTCGAAATTGTGTTGGAAAAATGGTTACGGATTCATTTTTTGTGATCTCTATATTCTTAATTTTTGTAGATTCCTAAATAAAAAACTCTTTTATATTTAAAAATCATTGGTGTATTATATATTTTGTTCACTGATTTTACTTATTCTATAATCCATATAATGTAATTCTTGAGTTAAAATTTTTACCTCTTACATTTCCATTCCATTTGTTTTTAAAATAACAATAACTCATATACAACATGTTTACTTAATTTTTTATGCCCCAAGTGTTTTAGTATGTTTATGTAAAAAGTTATCATTTAACATATAAATATTTTTAAAAAATCATGAATTTAAGAATTACGATTACACAATTAAATAATCATACTTATTGTGAGTACGATATATCAGAAAGTCCTATTTTTACATTAATGGTTGGATGTATGTTATGTCTATATGAGTGAAAAACATAATTACCATCAGACTAACTGTGGTTCCTATTAGTTAGGATATCCTTTATTCAATTCATCATATTGATAATCAATATAGAATTGAATACAACTTACTAATGATTGTATTTAAAAAACATAAAAAAATTATATTTTAAGGATTAATATTAACAATATAAATGTGTTAATCAATATGACATCATATATTCATTTACACATGATCGTTATGAGTTTTAAAGAACCATCTATTTGATTTCATTGCAAAAAGAATTGAAATATGTCCATGAGTAGATAATATCTAAATAAAGATCGCATTTTAAGTGTTTTGGTATGATTCATTAGTTTATTTTCACAACTTAATTTTTCTAATTTCTTAATTTTGTAAACTACTCATTCTTAGTCAGTGTACGTTTTTGAGAGTTTTCGTTTTTATTAAATCCCTATCATGGATTTTTACTAACCAACATAATGAATTTTAATTAAAATCTTGTTAGTATTAAAATGGAGGGATTCCTGGTAACTAATAATGGTGAATCTGATCCATCATACCGAGGGCTTATATGGATAATAATATAGAAATGATCATCTTATCGAGGGATTCTGGGGATAAGAAGAACGAAAAATATGATCATCTTGTCGTGAGATTTTTTATTAAAGAAATAAAAATATTAATATATTTATATAATGGTTGACAACATTATTCAAGGTATTTTACTACCATTATATTTAGCTTAAAATAGTGTCTTTTTAATATATGAGGTAAATGATTATTAAATTTTTTATAGGTATTGTATAACTTGTTTCCACAAGTATCTATTCTACTACATTTAATAGATAGCAAGTAATCACAATCATCATTATATTATTATTATTTTGTCATTTTTACTATGATTATGACAATAAAATTTTATTTAATTTATCTATAATGATTAAGTTAATTTTTTTCTCAGGAAAAAAATACTCTAATTCCGACTTGGTGAATCTTATAATTTGTATGAGTTTGAATCCGATAAATTTACATAAAGATGTTTGGATTAATTTAGTTTAGATAGATTGAAATATGTTTTAAACAACAATTGACCCCTACCATCTTGTATGTACAACCACAAAAATATATTGTTACAATGCCATAATTGGTTTCATATAAATTATTTACTTCTTTCACTTTCTGAGATTTTACATATTCTATCAAATTTATATATTTTTTTTATTATTTTTTTATAAACATTCTGCTTATAAATTATTTTACAGTAACATTTTTTATAAGGATTTTTTCTATATGATTTGATATAAAATTTATGAATATTGGTTTTATTAAATATATGAATCCAAATACACCACTTAACTTTGATTATGATGATAATGAGTAATGGTGGGATATTATTAGAAAAATTCAATACCATAATGTATTAATGTTTATTCTTACTAGAGATATAAATATTTTGGATAAGGAAGTTTCTAATTTTCGAGTAAAGAAATACTAGTGTATCAATTAAATTACAGACTAGGTAGTACATTATTATGTTCTATGAAAATAATTATGTATATTAATACATCTTCATGTTAAGCAGGAAATATTTTCCATAAAAAGTTTTATGTCACACACTATAGTGCATACAATTTTTTTATAATTGAAGATCTATTTTCAGTTAAGATCTTTATTCCTTTTTTTCTTAAATGAAGAATATGTTCCAAAAGTGCACCATAGGTTCCTGAAAAATATTTAAAAATATCGTAATTTTAGAGAAAAAGGTCTTTTGATGAAATTCATGTTCATTATAATATTGATAACATCCCCAATGTGTGTGAATCCGATGAAACATCTTTTTATGAGATAATAAATATGAATAATTGTTCATTGGATGATATTATTGGAAATGAAATACAGTACGATGGTAGAATTATAGGAGATTTTGAGAATTCTATCGAAAATATGGAGCGGTACCTTTTTCTAATACTAATATTACTTAAAAATTTCAAACACATAATATAGTTGATAAATCATTGAGAAAGAAGAATGTTATTATTAAATCAGATTCTAACACTTTAGAACATTCCATGAAATAATTAAATATTCGTACAAGAGGTATGAACAAGGTTATTGGATGGAATGTTTTTTTAATATAATTATAAGAAAAAAAAACAAGGATAAAGGATACATTAATGATTCTAATGATAATTGTTCTGAGTGTAAGAAAGATGGACATATAAGACCATATTTTCCAAATCTGATGAGAAAATATATAAAGGAATGAAATTAAAAAATAAATGCTAATAAGTATTACAAATATATTCAGAAGAAAGTTATAAAAGACTATAAATCATTGAGTTTCAGTGGAGAATATTCATCTAAATACTCTTTTGATAAGGAATGCTCTGTATAGAGGAACATAGATCATTTTTAATAATGTACACCTTGTAAATCATTGTCTCATGAAAATGGTATGAGTGGTTGAAAAACATAAAAATATGCCCCTAACCGATTATTATCCAAATGGGAAAAAATATACATGTTTTGATGAATAATGTCCCTAATTGGGAAATAATTATTTACTAAATATGTTGAAGTATCCTATTTTGTAAACCATTAAAATAATGAAAATTATATGATATGAAAAAAAACACGGCAATGTTAAAGATAAATTTTATACAAAATGTTCTAGATTACATTTTTTTATTGAAAGATCATATCTTTCATGACGAATTGATAAAGATAATTCTAAAAAAGAAAATATATAAAATTTTATTGAAAAAAATCTGAGAAAATGTATTATAGATAAAACATAGATCTATGACTAGTATATATGAGGATAAGAATATATTTATGAAACTAAATTTCAAAATTTTTTAAATTTAGAAAATTATTATCATATTTAACCACAGGTAAGGAAAATATTGATAATATGTATAGATACATTAGACCTCATGGTAATAGTTTAGGATTGTTTTTTAGTAATAAAAATCAGTTTTTCAGTAAAAAATATTATTTTATTAATGGTTAACTGGATTAAAGTAAGAAAAAAAGTGGAAGGAAAAGCAATAAAATTTCACTTTAAATAGAATAAAATATATTCTTTTTTAAAAGGATTTTTTTCTAAACAAATATGTATTTTTATATATTTTTCAAAAAATACAATACAAAAAATGTTTTGGGTATCAAATGTGTAATGTTTTGGGTTTTGGTATAACAAATATAGTACAAAAACAACAATAGATGGTATATGGATTGTGGTTGCTCCATGAACCCAACTAGAAACAAATGTTACTTTTTGAAAATAATCAAGAAGAAACATGTAAATGTAACATTTGAGAATATACATAATGTAAGATTATCATAATAAGTAATATTGATCTTTTAGAAGTAACCTTGTTTAATATGTTATAGTTATTAATTTTCATAAATCATTCATAATAATAACAATTAATATTTGTGATGAATGGTACCTTTTAGTCTTTAGGAATGATAATTTTTTATTATAGAGTTCCAAGGATGAATTTATACATACTTATATTAAATAGGAAAATGTTTACTCAAATGATATTTATGAACTTAAGGGCCAATAGGTACCTCGATATAGTGAGTTGTAATATCAATCATGGTTATAGGATAAAATGTTAGGACACTAAAACATAATAAACTTATATATGATAAAAATGAAAGGACTTGTTAAGGATTAACTAGAACATATTCTTGGTTGTTTAATAATTGGAGACCCATGTCAAAACAGTAATAAAATAAAGACACTTTTTAAACATATTAATAAAATGTCAATTTTTATGATTTATAGTTATTACACATGGATTTATTTGGTGAAAAATTGTATATATTGGTGGAAAATATGATATATATATATGTCTTATTTTATGATTACTATAGATATAACAGGGTTTATTTTTAAAAAAAAATATAGTCGAAGCATTTTTTTTTAACATATTCTATCTAAATTTAATAATTATAAAAAAACCACCTTTAAAATTATTCATAGGTAGTGTGGTGTAGAATTTGTAAATTCTGATTTTGAATAGTTGTTTTTGTAGGAATGTTATTGACTTTAATTTTGCTTCACTGAACCACCCTCAGAAAAATGATATAGTTGAAATAAAAAATAGAAATCATCAAGAAATAATTATAAACATTCACGGTGAAAACTAAACTGCTAAAACATTTTGGGCTAGTAATATTATTACTATCTATTATGATTTAAAGATAATTTTAATTATATATTTTATTAATAAAAATCATTATGAGTTTTGTATCATAAGAAAACAAATGTTTTCATACATTAATGTTTTTGGTTGTAAAGTATCCATCTTGTTATTATAAATAAATTATATAAAATTTCCACTCAAATTCTATGAAGGTAATTTTTTATGTTTTTACATTACTAGTATGTATTATATAGTTCTTCCTAAAAATTATTTACCTTTAAATGAAAAAATGATTCTTATGTTTGACGTAACATATAAGTTTCTTTTTAATCAACCACAACCGTAAACCTTTGATATTATTTCTAAATTTGACTTCCAAATTTTATTTAGAAATTTATTATTAAAATAAAACAACTCAATAATTATATTACAATATTTTTACTCATGATTTTTTTCTTCCTATTGTAGGACAATAGACTTTTCAAAACCTAGGATGTTAGTTTTTTCATAGGAATCATCCTAGTGAATATAAAATTATTGATGTATATCAACTAGTTAGGTCAATAATATCCTTAAAATTTTAAATTGAAAATCTATATTTCATATACCAATTTGAAACTATGAATCCTGATGAGTATTTGATATTTCATTGATATTAATGATTTTAATGGAAAAAATGTATGGTATTTAGTTAAATGACCTAATGAAACATCTATAATTTTGGTAAATTGGGGGTTTCAGAACAAATGTGATTATAATTGAAATATTGATAGAAATAAAGATAGACTTATTAAAAAGGTTTATAATTAACTTGAGTTAATTTGTAATAAATAATCATATACATTGATATCATGAATTGAATATATTAAAATACTTATAGCCTCTTCAGCATTGTCTAATTTCAAAATAATTCAAATGGATGTAAAATAATCTTTTCTTATTATAAATGTTGAAGAGGATTTCTTTTAACTAACAAGTGTTTTATAAATTATGGAAAATCCCAAATATGTTTAAAAAAATACCACAACATTATATTGACTTATATAGTCCCCTATATCCACGATTTATTTGTTGTAAATAGTTTTGATAAAAAAAATTTAAGGGTGATGGTGATCCAAATATTTTTATAAGGTATGTTTATGAAGATAATACAACTTTACTAATTCATGTTGATGATATTTTATTTATTTTAGCTCAAGAATATTTCCAACATTCCATCATGGGTCTTATAAAAAAATCTATTCGAAATTAGTATGATTTGTGAGTTAACATAATTTTTGGAATTTCATATTTAAAAATATATATAATGGACTTTTATGTCCCCAAATAAGAAAATAAAATATCTTCTTAATAAATTTGGATATGACAATAGAAGGAATATTTTTACTCACACCAGTACCTCAAATACATTATATCTAGATGAGGTTAGCAAACTAATTGGTCAAATTATTTTTAGAGCTATGTTTGGAAGTTTACATTACATAACTTTTAATTTATTAGATTTAGTGTTTTTAGTATATTTATACGAATATGAAAATACAAAATAATTACATTTAAAAGATGTAAAAAAATTAATTATCTTAATGGAACTATGGATTTAGTTATTTCCATTTATTATGGATATGATTTTGAATTAAAATATTTTTTAGTTGATGAAATTTCTTGATATAGAATGGATATAAAAATTACATACAAAATCTATCTTTCAAAATGAGATTCTTTAGTTTCTCATTCATGAAATAAGAAATAATCAGGTGCACTATCAACTGATGATATCAAATATGTGGTAGCAAGATGTTCTCATTCTCAAGTGTAGGGGATGAAACACATATACATGAAAAATATCATGTGTTTTAATAAATTAAATATAAATTGTAATAATAGAAGTGAAACTTCTTTATGTAAAAACCTTTAACAAAACTATCATGATAATACCATGGATAAATGAATTCAATTCATTCATGAACACACAAAAATGGATATATAATTTCAAAATTCATCTGAATGAATGACAAACATGATGCAATATTAACAAACCACTTAGTTCTAATATATTTTAATACATTAAAGATTATATTAGAATGAACAATGTAAAAAAATAATACATATAAAGTTCATGTTTCCCATATCCTTATATTAATATAATCCATTTCATATTGGGAGTTGAGAAGTTTTTTTAAGAAAAATTTGTTTTTTGTTAAAATAGTTAGTTTCATAGTTTTTCAGTTTTCATAAATCTATTATCTTAATGATTTATCTGAAATCAATTTTGTATAAAACAAATATTCAGATCCATATTTCTATAAATTTATTATGATGTCCTAAATTGTTATAAAAATTATGGACTTCAAATTTCAAAAAAAAACTATTCTGTATTCAAAAAAAATTCACCATTAGTTTCTTATACCAAATTAACATAATCAGTTTTTTAAATAATGTTATGTCATTATAAAACAATAAAAATAAGTTATGTTTTTGAAAAAAATAAGATCAAAAAAATTATGTAGTGGAATCATTCTACTTTGAAGTGTAATTATTTAATATATTACATTTTGAGAAAATTTCATTACCATTAGTTTCAAAATGTTGATGATATACATTTATTTTTATAAAAAAAAGGATTTTAACCATTTTATAATCAGACTTATCTTCATTCTGATAAATGTATTAAAATCATCAAGTATTCAAAAATAAATTTAAAACATTTTCAGATCAATAGTTACTATTTTATTAGAAGAGTTTTTTCATACAGTTGAATGAATATATTATAGAGGATGAAATATCACCCCAATGAAAATATAAAAAGGGTTATCTCTAATAAAATATTAATTGTTATTTTATTTCAACTATGAGTAGTTTCACACTTCATAAAACTCAACTGTAATGTATATTCATTATTTATGTTATCCTAATCTAGATCTGTATCTGATGGTGAAGAACGATGTTTTTTCAATGAGGTTTTTATTTGGATAATGGTTAGTTGAATGATCTTGGTAGGAGAAATATGAATCAATAATGGGGAATAAGATATCATTCCAAGGATGGGAATCAATGTTTGTGGAAAATGTACATAATTATGTTGACCAATTTTATCTAATTTTTTTTCATGAATTCTATTTATCCATTATATTTCTAATGAAAAATAGACGTAAAATTTTACTTTTACAATGTATGGGAAATGATATAATGTATATTTCCAAAAAAACATGTGAACATTGCTGGAATACATTCATAAGGTGAAACATAGTTTCATTCTAAAATGATCCATGATAGTCATGGTATGATTAACAAGAATATAGAAGAAGTATCCTTATTTTCAAAATATGAAATTGTTAGGGAATTTTCACATCTAATACTGAAAAAATGAGTAGATTCCCTTTGGATGCAAGGTTTTATCAGTCCATTAAATGATGATATAGATTCCATGAAGGTATTAAGTTTTTTTATATTGCATTATCTTGTAAATATATTGAATATAAATCATGATATGGTTTTTTTTTCACATAGTGAAGTTTATAAAAACTGCATCAATTAAATCCATGAACATAATGGTCCCCGATTTTATAATTAGGATGGTGGTAAACTATATAGAGAAATTTTATGTGTCCAGTATATCATATCAAATAAGGGAGAAAATTTATATTATCATCGATGAAAAAATGAACATAATTAGATTGTTATTTTATGACAATTAAAATTATTTTTTTGAGAAATTTTATCTTGGATTTTTTTAGGAAAACCCATGATGAAAATATATGAAATGAGAAAAGAATAACAATAAAATAAATGCATAGATTTATCCTATGTATAGAAAAAATCATTGCAAAAAGGACAAATATCATATCATCTATTTAATGGTATAGAAAGAGATTCAAGGAATATTTCCCTACCAATAAATCATTCTGATCATATTTTAGTAGAATAATGATTATATTTTCTAGAAAATTCATTTTTTAATGTTTTTTATGATGAATTAATGAAAACAGTTTTAGAGAAACAATCAGAAATTGAACCACCTAAATAAAGAGTTCTAAAAAATGAATAGAAGGTAGATAAAAAAATAAATAGGAACTATATGAATAACTCCCAAAATAAAATGTTATTAGAGAAGGAAAATTAGAAAAATATTAAGAAGAAAAATAAGTAGAAGAAGTAGGAGAAGTGAATTAAGATGAAGATGAATATGAAAAGGATAAAATAAAAGAAGAAGAATAAGATGAAGAAGAAGTGGAGGAACATAATGAAAAATTAGATGATAATTATTAAGAATATCATTCCAATAGTGATCCATTATTATAATATACAACCTCATAAGAATTTACGACAATGAATGGAACACATTAATAATAAAGAAGTATTCTGGAGGAAGAATCTTCTTCAATATAGGAATCCATTTTTTCATCTATGAATGAAGAAGATGGTCAACAATATTTGACTAAATGGAATTATAAATTCAATACTGATAATGTTATTGATATCAAAAACATATCATATAATAATATTTTTACTAGGAAAATTGAATATGTTTATTAAAAGATATATTAGAGGAAAAGTGAAGAAATAAAACTTATGATCAGCTATACAAAATAGCCACAGCATGGGCCTGATTAATCAAACTCTGAAAGACCTAGATCTCAAAATGTTTCTTATTATATTATTAATTTTCTAATATTGATTTAATAAATAATTATTTATTTAAAATAAATTAAATAAAGAAGTTACCAAGTCAAATAATTTATAAATCATAAATAAGAGTATATTATTGTTTTAATGTAATCAGTTATCTATAACAATGTTGAATTAGAGACATTATATGTATGTTACAATAATAAAAATATATTGTGAAATAACATGATAAATTGAAAACATGTAATCAATTCCAATTTTATAATACATGTTGAGAAGTTTGATGAAATTTAAAAAATTAAAATATAATCAGCTAAATATTTCAATCATTTATCAAATGTCTTTGAAGACAAGGATAAATTTTATCAGATGATTACATATCCGATCAATGAAACTACTATGAATGTAAATTTTTTTAATGAAATGATACATTATATATATCTGTATAATATTAGGATAAATCCCTGTGATGAATAAGTGATCATATAATGTTATTAAAAATCATCATTTTTGATGATGTTAATAGTTTGGGAATATAGGAACACTTGAATAGACAAGGAATAGTAGATCTTGAGTAAGATCAGAATATGTTAATGAGAATAGTAGTTTTTTAAGATACCTGAATATGTAATAATGAGTTTATATTCATTTAAAATCCTGAAGTATTTTTTTATCAATTGAATTATCTTTTGATCAAATTTCATTAAGTCTGAATATTTTTAAAAATTTGATCATTTTTATGTTATTTCATTTTTATATAGATGATTAGGTATTTCAATATTTAATCCTATGTTATTTTATATCATTTCAAAAATGTTGTTATTCAATTCCTGAATTATTTTTGAAAATCAACAATGGTGATAAATTCACAAATATACATTATATTTTATAAAATTGATATTTTATTATAAAAATGATTTTTTATATAGGGGAAAAATACAAACCTTATGGGGATAAAAATTATTAAGGGGGATATTTTTTCATTACATAACATTTTTATACAATTATACCTCTTATTCATGATCATATTTAAGAGAGTTGTAAACTCAAGGGGTGTTACGGATTAATGAATTACATTTAGAACAATAAACATAAAAAAAATTGGATCGAAGTATTTCAAGTTATTATTTAATTTCATTTTTGGGGTATATTCATTCAAAAAGGGGTATTAAGAAGGTATAATTTTTATATTTCTATTCCCTTAGTTTTGGAAATCAAAAAAGGTTCTTAAAACATATTTAATAAATTTTTGTGTCCAATATTTTTTAGTGTTTTTTAGGAATCATTATATTTTAACAGATATAATAAAATTTATTATGTGTGAATAATTTAAACATTAAAATTACAAAATATGGTGTTCAGACTAAATTTTTACCTAATCTATCATAATTAACATTATTCATATTAGTGGTTAAAATAATTTTTTCAATCTAAATGAAAATTTTAATGACCATCCTACTAGATACAATACCAATTAATTGAACACAAAATTAGTCATTTCATTGTACTGATAGAAAATTAAGAAGTTCATGAGAATTACTAATGTTTATAATCATAATTATATAATAATTTCTCTCTATCCCAAGGAAAAACATTAACAGTACAATATTTTTAAAAATTATACGTAAGATATTTTGATAAGATAGATCATTATGAGTTCTCAATCACCTCTTGTCCATGGATGTCGCATCATACAAGGAAATAGATTATTGGGAGATTTTGTATACATACCTTTGAAATTGAAGATTTTGAATTTTTTTCATTTATTTATATTTGAAACCCATATTTTTTTATTATTAAATTTTTTGAACAACTCATTCATGGTCATTGTATTTATTTAAAGCATTTTCATTTTTATGGAATCATTGTCTATGAGGTTTTTATATAAACAAATTCAATTGTAATCTGCAACAAATCATTGCTACTATTTAGGGATTATAGGGATAGTAAGATGGTAAATTTGATCCATCAAAATGAGGGATTATAGGGACAATATGATAGATAGAATCATCATATCGATAGGTTTTAGAGATCAAATGATTCTGAAAATATCGATCATTATATTAATATAATTCATATAAAATACTGACAGAAATAATTGTATGTACAATAAACTAGATACAATTAGTCATATTTATTTACTACATTTTCTATAAGGTTCAATTAATTATCTTTTTAACATAGATTATAATTAATTCTTACATTTCAATATCTACTGTATTTATTATTTTTGAAAGATTCAATACCATTTCAGTTAGGAAAAAGGGATTCATCATATTCATATTTCTATTCAATTTGTTTTATCTTATTAACTCTGATTTAAATCATAAAATTTTGGTTTAATCTAATCTATAATGATTATAATATTTTAGCTTTGATATAATTAAACATATTATGATTCTGTTTTTATGACATTAATTATTAGACTAGGTCTGATACCAATAAATGTGTTTTAAGTGGATTGTGTTTTCTTAGATTAAATCTATTTGAAAATGATATCAAACCACAAATCACCCCCACTGGTAAATATAGACATCATATATTAATTATATAATCTTAAAACACTTTTTATAAATGTAACATATCATCTTTAACTATCCACACATATCATTAGTTTCATTAAATTTCCCCTCCACGGAAATCCATTCAACATCTATATTAGGAATTTTAACCACTAAACTAATCCATTACATGTTTCTTTTGTTTTTTCTATTTTTGATCCCCATGGTACTCATTTTGATGTGATATTAATATATATCTTATTTTTGTCCATGATGTGAACTATTTATCCTCATTAAATGATTTTCTTCCCCATTAATTTTAAATACTCTATTGTTTTCTATATCGATTAATTGGAATAATTGATTCAATTATATTTAAAATCCTAAATTGAAAATAATCATACATATTTTTATTTAAATTATTCATTGGATTCGTCATATTATAATATTATTTTGGTTTAGTTGGTAAAAAATTCATTTTACTGATGATATATGATAACTTATTCCTAGATGTTTTCCGAATAAATAAATCTATATTTCTAGTAAAAAAATTATTTTACTATGAATTATGAATGATTTTGAAGTAATCCCATGAGATTAAAATATAATCCCCCTAACCTCATCCCTTGTATTAAAACTTTTTACTATAATTTTATACATTTATTTGTTAACCATATTTCCAAATGACAGTTTAAAAAACATTGGCCTCCAAACATCATACTTACATGTACATCCATCCTAGCTATATTTTTATACATTCTAATTTTATATGGTTCACCTGTTAATCAGAATATTTTAGAGAGTTTCTACCCTTTGAATTTTATACATCTATCATTATAAAATTATGGTATTTCATAGCTTTTTACCACTATTTCCCAAGTTTATATTATCAACCTACATTTTTTTCCTAATATAAATTTTCAAGAATGATTTTCAAGGGTAGAATATGAAATTTTCTTCATACTTTTTTTATTTTGTTAAAGAGATTAATACAAACACTTTATATCACTGATATTAGAGTTATTTGAAACATGAATCCAATCCAAAGTTTTTTTGTAAATATTTTTCTTCTCAATATCATCATTTGTTATTAATTTTATTTATTCTATATTTCTCATATTGATTTTGAATTCATAACAATTAAGGATGATTGTGTTATTTCAGCCACAACTAATCCCCAATTATCAACCTATATTATCTTAAACAACATTATTTCATCCACATTCATTTTATATTCTTATAGAAATGTGTTTTCAAGAAAATTTACCTTTATTACATTAATTTCTAGTTGATGGGTTTTGATATGAGTAGAAATTGTTTTTGATTTTAAAATGTGTTGATTAATTTAGAGAAAAAATTTATAAACACATCATTCTCATAATAAAATTTCAACAAGTATTAATCATTTATATTTTGTAATTTTTTGTAATATATGGAATATTCATACATTTAATTCACTATATTATGGGCGTTTTATTTGATAATATTTTTCAACAATGAGAATGAATTACATCAGCATTCAAATCCAACTAGAACATTTCATCTAGTAGTCTGTAAATGTCTACAAGTATGTATATGGTAACATCAATGTGGGACATTTCCAGATAGTTTAGATTACTCATGATTTTTATTGCCAAAAATACATCATTGTGTTGATATTAAAATACATATACTAACAACACTCATCCTATAAAATAAGATTTTCTTATCTTTTCTGACTAGGTACATCATTATCTTATTTCATGAATGATCCTAAACATGTCTCACAATTTATTTCTTAAATAGTGCAATTTTTAATCCTACCATACTTGAAATATTTATTCATTCCCAAGGGAAAAACACATAAGAATGTGTTATATTATATGCTCAGTAAGGGTAAACAAAAGAGCTGTCAATAAATTTTCATTTGTGAGTATGAGATATGCCTAAGGGTATGATTATATGATTAATATATTAAGAAAAAAATGACCATTTAGTCAATTAGTTTCATTCATAAATCATGGAATAATAGATATTTTTTACAAAATTCCAAAGTAACAGTACCTTGAAATCATCAATAATATATTTTGATCCATGAGATTATATCACAAGAATAAAAAATAATTTCATGACTTTAGGCTAACCCATTGCATAATTATAACCATATTTATGGGATAAATTAGATTATGAAACACTATTCCTAAAATTATATAATATACTCTTGAAATTAAATGGGTTTAATTAAGAAGTCATCATTTAATAATAACATAACCTGTTGAGAATATGTGAATTTAATATTGTTTACAACAGAACTTAATTATCCAAGAGAAAAAACATGTTTCAAAGAATCTTAAATTGATAAACATCATGATAATACATTTTCAAAATTATTGCCTTTGGTATCCTATGATAATATATTAATTCATTGATATCAATCCTTAATTAATTTTTGAATATATGACAAATACCTTTAAAAGTGAATTTGAAAATTAATTTGAAAACAATAAAATACAATATTGATTACGTGTCATTAAAATTAAAATTTAGAAAAAAAATCCATTATTTTCATTGAAAGATCCATTGAAACATACAAAGGATTAATAAAATAAATGAATAGTCGTGGTGGAAT
Source organism: Viscum album (assembly GCA_963277665.1). NCBI lineage: Eukaryota > Viridiplantae > Streptophyta > Magnoliopsida > Santalales > Viscaceae > Viscum > Viscum album. Next base: position 1,873,598,321 of record OY728142.1, on the reverse strand, counting down.
TAAAATCAAAATCATATTGTAAATGTTAAAACCAAATTTATTTTAATGTGTTTTTTATAAAAATGTATAAATATACCATTCAGAAAACATTGAAACAATTCCTTTTTTATAAATTGAAATGAAAATATATTATTGTTTGAAATTAAGTTAAAAGGTAACTGAATAATTGGAAATAAATGTTTTAATATTTTTTACAAAACAACAAAATTGACAAAAATGTCTATCAAATGAAAAGAAAATAAAGTGAGTTTTTCTTATAAATAGTTTATTAATCATTTAAATTAGAAAATAGTGGGATTTTAAAAATAATAAATGAAAATTAAAAGAATAAATAGATAAAAATAAAATATATACAGTTTAATTATTTTAACATATATAATTTCCATTAAACTAGATTTAGCATCCACAATCTAGAAAATAGGGGAATGTATGACAAAAATTTCTTACCTTAAGTATCAACTTGATTCATGAACATTGATAATTCTTGTAATAAAATTATATATTTAATATAAATATATTTTGAAATTGTATCCATCACAAAATAACTATATATCATTCCCAAATAATTTTTAATTGTACATTTATTATACAATTATTCATTAAAATGTACATTCAATTGATAAATGGATTATTTCAATTATTATATCGGTTTGATGGTTTTTATAGATGTAAAATAATTATGGATTGTAATTCCCCGAAACCAGAAGCCTAGAGTCGGTGCATTATTTTAATACATTGGCATGATATAAAGAAATCATGTCCTAAAAGACAGATTTGTTTAGGAATCTTGGAAAATAGATTACAGACATGAACGTTACATTACACATTAGAAAATGAAACACAACTCAAATGATTCAATTAGAATGCCACTAATCCCCTAGCTTAACCCTGCTTATCAAGCATAATACACTTCTTGGAATCCTAGTATAATAAAACATAAGAAATGGGTTAGCTCAGATGCTTAGTAAGGATAACAATATTGAGAAAACATTCAAAAATAAGCATAAACATTTAAGGCAATGTATAAGACTCAAAAAAACACTTTTAAACTTAAACTTCAACATAAATTGCAATGATAAATCAAATAATTCCATTTCCTTATTTACATGGATATTCTACTAGTTAAATAATCACATGCAATATCTATATCCAATTTCTTAATAATGGAATGTATAATGCCAGACTTCATAACCATATAGTCAAGTCTTTGTGCCAAGACTACAAATAAGATTTTTTCAAGGCCTTGGTCCATGACACTAGTTTGTTTCATGAGACTTATCGATGAATCGAGTAGCTATAGAGGGCTCCACCCATCACTTACTAAGTCCAACGCATTCCCCATATGAAAGGTTGAAACAAAACATAAACATTGATATTAAAACTAGCATAAGAATAATTAATACCGTAACTATAAACCATGAATGGTATAAAAATAACACATCCATAGTAAAAAAATTCACAAAACCTTCAATAAAATATGGAAGAATGTATCATAATAAATCAAATTCAAACAAATGTAAAATCCATCAAAGGATGTTGATATCGATGAAATGAAAAATATTTAATAGAAATATATTTTTCTTTTTTTTAAATCATATAAAAGTCACATAATTTAGAAGGGAAGAAATTTAAACAAAAAATGAATCAAAGATCCTCATAACACTTTGAAACATTTAAAGGAATTTACATATTAAAACAATGATGTCCATATTAATAAATCCTTAAAATCGTTTTGAAAACATGGGCATTAATTAATATATTTTAAAAAAATAAATATTTAATACATTTAAGATGATGATATACTTAAATAGACGTGTCCATAAAACCTTAAAATATTCATTTTCAAAACATTTTTATGAAATATGGACATTAATGATAAATATGTCCTAGTAAATACTTACTCATAAATAATTTCGGATAATAATGAGATTGAGAAATTAACCCTTACCTTGTAATCTTTCTTGGTAAAGGACACATTAACCTCTTGTATAATAGTTAAATAATTGTTATTAAATAATTCAAGAACCATATTCATTAACATGATATCTTATATGATCTTCTAATATTGATTTGTTAATAATATTTCTGTATTATCATCGTTTCGGGTGTTAACTGATTCGTTTTCAGTTATATGTATTTTTATATAAGTCATTTTTTCTACGTATAATATTTATTTTATTCATATCTCAAATGATATTATGTTCATTAAATATTATTTCTAATCATCAAATGAAAATTATTCTTGAATTGTTACGATGGGGAAATGAATCTCATCGTGTTCGTGGATATGGTAATTCGTACGTATAAACGAGTGATTATATCATTCATTTGATATTAAAATCATATGTAAATAGTTTTTATATCATATATACAGAATTATCAAATGTTATATTTATTATTTACAAATATTATACATCATTATTATACCCATCCAAAAATAATAATGCATAGAATAACAACTACAACACGGCGTGGAGATGGTAAGCCGCACGTACGCACATATGGTGAATTTTTCATTTATCTAATGGATAGAATAATGAATTTAGTTTTTATATTTTTATAATAACATCACAATATATATAATATACTGGAGTTATTATTTTATAATGGAAACAACAAATAAAAGAGCAGTGAAAGATGAAATGAACTTGAAAGAGGTGATGCAATATTTACCTCTACGTTGGGTTCTTATTTTTGATTTGATCAAAAAGGCTCCATAGGTTGGCTTTCTAACCAAATTAATGCCTCTAGGATGATGGTAAGATATTTTAGAGGATATTTGGGAATGGTTTTTCTAAGAAAAATGGCTTTGGAGATGTGAATTTGAGAGAAGGGTAAATTCCCTTTTATAAGAGAGGTGAGGGGCACCTTAGGAAAAATTGAAATATTATTTTATAATAAAATAATTTTGAGTTTCTAATGGCTCCAAACTGATTTATTTCGAAGATAAGGTGTGGATGGGTTGAAAACTTCTCTACTACTTGTTGTGGGATGGTTTAGTCACCATATTAACCTTATATCATTAATGAACCACTTGTGGTTCGCTTGGAATTTTATAGTAAGTTTATTTACCATATAATATAAAATTACAAGGACACATTGTAAATGTTAAACTATTTAAGGATTGAAATAATATTTTATAATAAAATTAATTTTAGTTTCTAATGGCTCTAGACTGATTTATTTCAAGGCTAAGGTGTGGATGGGTCAAAAACATCTCTACAACTTTTTTTTGGGAAGGTTTAGTCACCATATTAACCTTATGTTATTAATGAACCACTTGGGGTTCGCTTTGAATTTTATAGTATGTTTATTTACCATATAATATAAAAATAAAAGGACACATTGTAAATGTTAAACTATTTAGGAAAGAGTTAAATATAAAACATAAGGTTAATATGGTGAATAAACATTCCCAAAAAAAGTAATAGAGACGTTTTTGACCCATCCACACCATTGCCTCAACATAAATCAGTTTGGAGCCATTAGAAACTGAATATGATTTTATTATAAAATAATATTTCAATATTTTTCTAAGGTTCCCCTCAACTCTCTTATAAAATGGCATTTACCCTTCTCTTAAATTCACACCTCCAAATCCATTTTTCTCAGGAAACCCATTCACAAATATCCTCTCAACTATCCTACATTCATCCTAGAGGTCTTCATTAGATTTTTTTGAATATTATATCATTTAATAATATAAAATTTGTTTAAAAAACTAATTTATGTCAATTTTGACACTATTTAGTATTTGTTTTTTATGAAAGTCATAAATACATTATTACTTCAAACAAAATACATTTAATCAACCCTAACATGTTATATTGACCTAGAAAATTCGTTGATGGCATCATAACTTTCAAATTATATTTTTTTAATATTTATAATATCAATTATTTAAATATTTCATTAAGAAGATAATTACAGCATCATCATTGTGTCATAAATAATGTTAATAATTTAATGTATAAAAATTATAAAAAACCACTATGTAGGAAATATTTTTATATTTCTAATAAATATATATATTAAAATTTATCTTATGTGTAACTCTATATTAAAAATGGTGTAGTTAATAGAAATTGAATTTAACACTTTTGACTAATCATTAAATAAAATAATAATAAATGTCCTAATCTAATCCAAGTCGACATAAAGGATCATATTTTCTTCCTAAGTTTTTTTTGGTAGAAATAAACTTATCCAATAGAATTAGAACATGTGATATGGTAATAATAATATAATTTTTACCATTAATTACCCTATTTACTTTTAACAGTGGTAAATAAAATTTAAAAGTTACTATTCACAAAAAAATATTTTCAACTAATTGAACTACATTTTACTTTCTGATGTCAATCGTGTCTCTCAGATTTTTAAAATTCATCTCACATAAGAGGTAAAATTATGTATTATACATTTTTGCAAATGCTCATAGGAGGTGGGCAAAAGAAGGTACTGAGTTCAATAAAATTTTATATATCTAAACTTATTAAAAAATGACTCTAATGAGTTACATTGAACATATATTGGTATTATGTATCTAATTTGACCTAAAATAAATAAAATTTAAATAACTAATTACTTAAATAAAAAGTCAATTTTAAACAATAACGTAGTATTTCTTACTATTCAACAAAAATTGAATGTTTTCAGAAATATACCAAAACTTCACCCTAAGATAATTTTGATATTATGAATTCAAAAAAGAAGTCTATTTTACCAAATTAAAAACATAGAAGTTTCATTTATTATGAAATATTAATTCCAGCTGTTAAAACCAAAAAGATGGATTTTTAAAAAAGTAGAAACTATCAAAATATTTACTTGTGTTTATGTCAAATTTAAATGTGAAATTACTTATATTGTCAAAAAAATTCAAATTATAAAAATATAATATAATTATTCTTTTAAACCATTAAAATGTATAATTGAACACTATAAATTGTTCTTATTTAAAAAGTTATTATTATTTAAAATTTAGTATTTTTTAGCTATTCATCTCAATATTAATGTTACCAGATAACACCAAAAAATTATCAAAACAATATTTTTATGTCCTGATTCTAAAGAAGAAGTTTATATTATCAAATTTAATATATAAAAGTGTCAAATATTGGATTTAAAAATGTTTTTCTATTAAAAGGTGGTAAATTTTCATTTTCTGAAAAATACTTCTTTATCTGAAAAATTGAATTTGTTTTTACATTAGGTCTAAGAAACACATAATATGAATTATAAAATTATATAGAGTATATAATATTCAAATGGCAGTTAATACTATTCATAAACACTTTTTAAACAGCTAGTTTGGTAAGTTGTGGTGCACTCAAACTCGGTGTTCAGTGTAGCACATGCTATTGAATTACTTTAATGAGGTAGCATACTAGGAATTTTTGGGCTGCTACATTCCCTTCCTTCAATAAATTTCCTCCTCACAATTAGAAATTTTTCTTCGAAAATAAAAGTTTAAAAATAGAAAAATACCATTGTAGAAAACCTACATCGGAAATTGGTTTAATAGAAGTTAGTATTAATAAGAGGGAAAGGGAAATGAAAAAGGGACAACCAAATTATGATCTCAATTAGGAGGAAATTTGTTTCAATTAAAGAAACATAATTAGAGAAAAATGTAAATACTTATTGGGACTGATTGAGGTCATTAAACACAAAGAAGTATAAAATTGAGGGCCTCAAAGCCATTAATCTATGATAATTTAAAATATCATCGATTAAACAAAACATGTTGTATTAGGATAACAAATTTTTTGTTTTAAGATCCCTTAACTAAATTTTAAGAATTAATTTCATCATAGAATAAGAGAAAAAAAATATACCTGAAATATAGAGTTCCATCCATTATCAAATTTATACCACACAATCATTTGTCACATTAAAAGATAATAGAAATAAAAAATATTCTATTTATCCTTATTGTATAAGGTTCCAAAAAATGAATTTATAATTTATCTATTATACCCATAAAAACTACATGATATAATCTCGGACATCAATTGGGCTAGTGGTAGGTGAGGTTCCCTTGTCGCCCTTCGGTTGCGAGTTCAAGTCTCACGGCCTTGCCAAATGAGGCAGATTGTTGCCCGACCTCCAGGTTGTCTTTCTTAGGATATTCCAAATATAATCTCATGAAATGATTTAACCATAAAAAAGTATCCAATTACAAACTTAATCAATTACAACAATTAGACTTATCCAAAATACTTCTGTCCAAACTCACAGTCCAAAATTTATAAAGAAGGTAAACAAAATGAAGATCCTTTTTAACACATAACAACATGTCCACACATTCATCATGTATTTTTTTTAAACACTGTAACACCCTAAATTACCATAAAAATTATTTCTTACATTTATACACCTTTATTATTTATAGAATACTGGATATACACCTTCTATCCAAAATGTTTTTAACCTCTAACATTGATGGAATATAAAAATCATTAATCAGTTTCAAGTTAGTCATGAATATCCAATATAATTTATCCAAATAAATAATATATTATTCCAAAATCAATACCTCATAATCAGAACCATATTATGGTTTATATTTATCTCAACCATATATTTTCCAAAAAAAATTAACTTTCTATTGGGTCACTTCTCTTTGTTCAACACAATCTCATGTACATAATGAAATAGTACTGTAGTACAATCCTTATATACTTTTAAAATCTTATAAGATGCTCACCCTTAATACAATACTCAAATGACACAATACTTTAATAACAACATAAGAAATATAATCAATCCTCTTCATATTAGGTAGTATAATAACTTGATTACAATCTAATCGCAGCATTTGGGATACGCTCTGATGATTTGGACATTGATTTGCGTAGTGTCCCAACTCCTTAAAAATGAAACATTGTACATTTGAATCCTTTTTCTTACCATTTCAATCACATACACGATGTCCTTTTTCTCCACACATATAACAAACTCTCATTACCTTCAATAATTTTCCAAGGTGACTATTTCTACAGTTATCACATATCAGGAAATCCTTCATTATTCTCTTCCCTTTATCCATATTTCTCTCTTCCATCATTTTCTTATATTTTTTCCCTTCAATTTCATAAGACTCAGATAATTCTTTACTTATCTTATTAGCACATGATACTATTTCCTCATATAATGAGAATACAAGGGAGACTATTTCCCTTTCAAATTTTGTCTTAATAACTTGAAATATAATATCAGTCTTAATCTTTTGATCATGCATATTGATTGAATTTTCATTCCTTCTACTAGGCTCAATTTCTAAACAATGGAATACACTAGGTTAGTTCACGAATCACAATGCATAATTCCAAAATTATAAAATACCTATCGTATATTGAAATGATTATGCATATAATCTATAATCATAAAATGTTTTCTTTGAGGAATTATTTACTCATAAATCCATCAAAATGTATTGTAATAAAAATGCGAATTGCCCCAAGCATATCCCCCAGGAGTGTCATAAGCAATAATGTTTCAAGGCCTGTTTTTTTGTACTAGAATAACTAGTTTCATGTTGGAAACTCCTTGTCAGAGTTTTCACTCCTAGGTGCATCTGTGTTAGAGCTGCCTCTACCTGCTAATATGTAGACAACGTTATATTGCTTGGAAAATACACAAAATCTCTATATTTCTAAAATTATAGGAAGTATTCTATACTAATCCTCAATGTATATCTTTAGGGTAATGTTCACTAATCAGATTTTATCTAAATATACTTCCAATGTTGTTGATAAACTTCCTTTAATACTAACTATAACGCCCTGACCCAAGAAGACCAAAGTTGGTGCATTATTTTAATACATTGGATTGATACAAGGAAATCATTTCCCAAAAGACCGATCAGTTTATCAGTATTGGAAAATATATTACATACATGAACGTTACATTAAAAATTATAAAAAGAAACATGACATAAATGATTCATTGATAACACCATTTATCCCTTAGATTAACCCTTATTATCAATCATAATACACTTCATGGAATCCTGGGAAAATAAAACATAAGAAAGGGGTGAGATCATATGCTCAATAAGGATAACAATATAGAATAAACTTTTATAAATAAGCATATATATTTGAGGAAATGTATTTGACTAAAACACAAGCCTTTTAAACATAAACTTCATCATAATATGAAAAGGATAAATCAAATATTTCCATTTCTTTATTTACATGGATATTCCTCTAGTAGAATAATAACATGTAATATCAATAGCCTATTTCAAAATGATAGAATGCTTAATGCCAGAATACGTAACAACATATTAAAGGATATGTTCCAAGACTACCAATAAGATTTTGTCAAGGCCTTGTGCCAAGACACTATTTTGTCTCATGAGACCTACTGATGCATCAATGAGCTATATGGGCTCCACCCATCACTTACTATGTCCAATTCCTTTCCCATATGAAAGGTTGAAACATTAGATGAACATTCATATTAAAACTATCATAAAAAATGTTAATATATTAACCATAAACCATTAATGGTTTAAAAGTAACACATCCACAGTCAATCATATAACAAAACCTTTAATATAATATTGAATATTTGTATCATAATAAATCAACTTAAAAACAAGTGTAAAATCCACCAAATTATGTAGACATAAATGAATTCAAAACTATATGATAGATATATCTCTTTTTTTTAATTCATTTAAATTTCAGATAATTTAGAAAGGAATTCTTTTAAAGACATTTTTTTATCAAAGTTCCCAAAACCACTTTGAAACTTTAGAAAAAATTAATATTTTAAAACAATGATGTACATATAAATAAATCCTCAAAATCATTTTGAAAACATTGACATTAATTAAAAAGGGTTAGAAAAATAAATATTTAAATAATTTAAATGATTTTACAGTTAAATATACCATTCCATAAGACCATAAACGATTCCTTCTAAAAATAGTTTTATGAAATATGGAAATTGATGATAAATATGTCCCACTAAATACTTACTCATAAACAATCTCAGATAATAACGAGAATTATCAATTAACCATTTCCTTGTAATTTTACCTGGTCATGGATACATTAACCTAATGTATAATAGTTAAATCATTGTTATTAAATTATTCAAGAAACATATACATAAATATGATATCATATATGATCTTATAGTTTTTCTTTGTAAATAATATTTTAGTATTATTGTCATTTCAGGGTGTTAACTGGTTCATTTTTTTTATATGTTTTGTTATGAAATTCATATTTCTTTTGTATAAGATTTATTTTATTCCTATCCAAATTGATATTATGTTCTTTAGATAAAATTTAATAATAAAATCAAAATTATTCTTGAATGGTTACGATGGAGAAATGAATCTCATTGTGTTCGTGGAGACGGTAATCTGTACGTACGTACGAGTGACAATACCATTATTTTGATATTAAAATTATATGTAAATAAATGGTATATCATATATAAAGAATTATTAAAATGTTATACTTATTATTTACATAAATTATACATCATTATCATACCCCTCCAAAAATATAATTTATTGAATAACAACTACACCACGACATGGAGACGATAACCAATACATACACACGTATGGTGACTTTTTCATTCATATGATGGATAGTATAATGAATATAGTAATAGAATTTTTATAATAACATCTATGTATATAGAAGATACTGGATTTATTATTTTAGAATGGAGTCAACAAAGAAAGGAGAGTTGAAAGATGTAGTGAACAAGAAAGAGATGATGAAATATTTACATTTTCTTTGGGTGCTTACTTTTGATTTGATGAAAAGAGCTCATTAGGTTGGATTTCTGACCAAAAAAAGGACTCTAGGATTATGGGGGTATAGATTAAAGGACATTTGGTCAGGTTTTGGCCTATAAAAATGGCTTTGCAGTTGTGAATTAGAGAGAATGGGAAATGCCCTTTTATAAGAGAGGTGAGGGGAACCTTAGGAACAGATTCAAGTATTATTTTATGATAAAATAATTTTCACTTTCTAATGGCTCCAAAATCATTTATTTAGAGGAAAAGGTAGGGATGGGTCAAAAACCTCTCAAACAAAATGATTTATATAGGTTTTGGTCACCATATTAACCGTATATTTTATATTTAACTCTTGGATAAATTGTTTAACATTTACCATGTTGGCTTGTATTTTTATATTATATGGTTAATTAATAAACTATAAAATGAAAGTAAAACCCCAAGTAGTTTATTAATGAAATATCAATCATTAGGTAAGTCAATTAGAAGAATTTTATATTTTTAGGAATATTATATCATTTAATAATATAATATTTGTTTTAAAAACTAATTTATTTTAGCTTTGAAACTATTTAGTATTTGGTTTTTATGAAAGTCATCAAAAATTGATTACATCGAACCAAATACATTTAATCTACCAGAAAATGTCATATTCAACTAGAAAATTCGTGGATGATATCAAAAACTTAAAATTATATTTATTTTAATATGTATAATATCAATTATTTTAATATTTCATTAAGAAGGTCATTACTGCATCATCATTGAAACATAAATAATGTTAATTATTTAATATATAAAAATTATATATAAAATACCATTATGTACGAAATATTTATTTATTTTTTATGAATATTTATAGTTGAATATATCTTATGTGTAACCCTATATCAAAAATGGTTTAGTTAATAAATATTGAATTTAACACTTTTAATTCTTCTTTAAATAAAATAATAATAAATGTCCAAATATAATCCCTCTGGAACTAAAAGATCATTTTTTATTTCTAAGGGTTTTTTGGCCAAAATAAACTTATCCAATAGAATTAGGAGTTGTGTTAATGTAATAATAATATCATTTTTACCTTTAATTACCCTATTACTTTTAACCGTGGTAATTAAAAGTAAAAAGTTACTATTTAGAAAAAAATATTTTCAACTTATTGAACCAAATTTTACCTACTGATATCAACCATTTCTCTCATTGTTTTTAAATTCAACTCACTGAAGTGGTAAAATTATGTTTTATACAAATTTTAAAATGCTCCTAGGAGGTTGGTAAATGACGGTAAAAAGTTTAATAAAATTTTATATATCTAAACTTATTATAAAATGACTGCAAGAAATTTCATTGAACATATATAGGTATTATGTATCTATTTTTTCCTATAATAAAATAAAATAACTAATTACTTGAATAAAATGTCGGTTTTAAATAATAATGCAGTGTTTTTCACTATTAATAAAAAATTGATGGTTTTTAGAAAAATTCCAAAACATCTACCTATGATAATTTTGATATTATAAATTCAAAAAATCAGTATATTTTACCAAATTAAAAACATTTAAGTTTCATTTATTAATTTAAAATAAATTCTATTTGTCAAAAAAGCGGGTTTTTTAAAAAGTAAAAACTATCAAATGATTTACATCTATTTATGTAAACTTTAAATGTTAAATTACATATAATTAAAAAAATTAATTATAAGAATATAATCTAATTATACTTCCAAACCATTAAAATTTATAATTAAACACTATAAATTATTTTGATTAAAAAAGTTGTTTTCAGTTCAAATTTAATATTTTTAACAATTCACCCAAATATGAAAGTTATCAGAAAAACACCAAAAAATTATTAAAACTAAATATTTATGTCCCGATTCTAAATAATAAGTTTATTTTGTATAATTGAATATATAAAAGTGTCAAATATTGGATTAAAAAAGGTTTTCTATTAAAAAGCGTAAAAATTACATTTTCTGAAAAATATTTCCTTTATCTGAAAATAATGAATTTGGTCTTATATTATGTCAAATAAACACATAATATGGATGTTAAAATTATATAGAGTATATATGATTAAAAATTTATTTTATACTATTCATAACCACTTTTTTAACGGTTAGTTTGTTAAGTGGTGGTGTGCTCGAACTCGATGTCGCGTGTAGCACAAACTATTGAATTACAGTAATGAGATAAAATATTATGAAATCTTTGGATGTTACATGGATTATTTATATATATAATCATAATCATGAAATTTTTATAAAATTTAATAATTATATACAATTTTATTAAAATTCATATAAACTGGTGGTTAAAAATGAATGACATAACTACATAGAGAACGTAATACACACATACATATAAGTGATGTTCTCACTTTGGGATTGCAAAAAATAAAGGTATATAAAAATTAAATATTAAAAAAATAAATAATACATATATTTACAAAATATACCATAATTATAATCTTGGTAGTGTGTAAAATAAAATGAATCACATCACTTTGTGGATGCAGCAGTCTACATGTATTCAGGACAGATGATAACATTTTCCAATGGATTATGTTATCATAGAAAAATGATGACCCACAATCATAATAGAGTGTCATTAAATTATTTCTAATGGAGAAATTATTTTATTATGGATATAATTTATTTATTATATGAATAGTAAAAAATTATCCTCAAATAAGTTAGGGAAGTGGATTAAATCATCTTTGATACCACTAATTTTTCTGAATCATAATGTATTTCATGGATCATATTTATGTAAGTAATAATTCTATAGAAAAAACAATATATGAAATTTTTTTGTTGTTTTTGGAGGATATAGAATACATATATTAATTTCATAATTGAGGTTAAAATGTTACCTTTCATAAGTGAGGGGAAGGACATAGATGTAATTATATAATATATTTAAATAATATATAGATATTTTCTTGTGAAAGATAATCCAAGTCTCCGAGATGTAATTTATAAGATAATATAATGTATGAATGCCATTATATGATAACATTTCTACATTTTTAAGTGGCATGGATAACCTTGTATTTTCATTTAGCCCCTCGGTAATCCTATTTTAGCCGTAAGAGTGGCAATAAATTGTTACTGTTTTTAAAATTTATTATTTAAAAACTAAGATGAACATAATAAAATATATTAATTATGTTGATTAAAAATTGGAATAAATAATTCCAAATAAATTTTTGACATGGCATAAATTCAATTTAAAACTAGTTCACAAACTACAATAAAGACCATTTTGACAAAAAAATGTATTTTTAATAATAATACACAATTTATTGTTATTACATACACATTAAAATACATTAGGTGAATATTAAAATATTTTAGGGAATATATAGTTGATTTTATTCATTATAATTCTCTAAAAATGGTTATTAATATTAAAGTTTATGATGGAAACATATTATACACTTAACAACAATTTTAAAAATATCTCTACCTAAAATGAAATGATTTTATATTAATTTTTTACAAATTAAAATCAAATGAATTAATATTACACATGTGTAAAAACATCCTCTACATTACATCAGAAGTATGTAGTATAATATCTTGTATAAAGTCATGGATATAAATTTTGAGTTAAATTTCATACTTCAATAGTATAGTATAGTTTTTTTAATGTTTATGTATCATGTAATGCTTGTTATTAAATAGATAAAATATATTAATAGATAAATTTATCATAAATAATAATATTGTTATATTCTACCCCTATTTATGTATTTATTCAATGAATTTTTACTACTATGATATAAAAAGATGAGGAAACATTTACTTAATTATATCTGTAGTGTCACACACAACTTCAAAAATTATAGTGCCTCATAAAGAATAGTTTTTTGAGGTTGGATTTATTTTACTATAATAATTCCTTTCTTCAATAAGAATATCCATTGGGTTTTTGGCACAAAATATATATCATGATATAGTGGTGAAAACAATAATATCATTATATATGAATTATTATGTGCGAAATTAATTAAGAATGATACATGGAATACATCATTAATATAATAAACATTAATTGGATGTTCTGATTGATTGTAAAGAATCCAAATATGATTGGATATTTTTAAGGGACTGATACATATGTGGATCATATTTTTCTTAATTTCAAATCTCATAACCATATTCAAAGATGTTATTCCATTGGATAAATTTTCACTAACATCAATGTTATATTATCTGAAATGATTTTTAGCAATAATTTCTTATTTAATTTGAGCAAGGCGATTGTCATATTGAATTGATAATCCTTCTCTACCATTTCCATATATATCTCAAGGCATAATATGTTTCACTCAATAAATTATTCAAAAATAATTGCATTTATGAATAACATACTATCAAGTGATTGATATGGTATTTTTTAGGTCTAAATAGAATCATAATAAATTAATACTATTTAAATATCATACAAATGGATTTTTATATATATATTCTTTGAAAAGAAATTGGTGGTATCCACAGTGATGCTCAATTTTATAAAAGTTTAGATCTCATTGTAACTGATAAGATAATTCATCAATAAATATTAATGAAATTTTTATATAATTTGAAAACCATGAAAATATAAATGTAAATATTTTATAATTGGTTAGATCCTAAAGTAAGTAATTCTATAATATCAATGTTAAATGACATCACTTGATGGAAAAATCCCCTAAACTAGTTTTATTGATAAAAAATAAATTCATTGGACGGTTTGGGTTGTGGGGATAATCATACTATATATACATATCTATGTAAATAAAAAAATACTGTTCAATTATATTATCCAATGTAGTTTATCCAACCCACATATGTGGATTTCCAATAGTGTATTTTTTTCAATCTAAGGGAGGACATTAAACATTTATTCATATCAAAATTTTATAAAATAACATAACATGATAATATAAATCATAATATATATTTATCTTCTCATCTCCTCATATGGATTAATATTAATTCCCATTTTATAATCCCATGAATTAAAACATAGTCCATTTCATACAAATATATACAGAAAAATAATATAAAAAATCAATAATTAGGGCCCAAACAAAGGGTTGAGTCCATGTTATGCATACCACAATTTCATATTTATAAATGCGCATTTATGTAAAACTAATCTAGAAAATATTGGAAAAATATTTTTTATAACCACATTGAAATAGATCACCCAATACAAATATCATTTACCCCAAATATGAAGACAATAAACAAATTGAAATGTCCATGATGTCTTCAGAGAAAATAGATTCCAATTTAATCAACATATGTACAACATGAACATAAGACAACACATATGTAATTATAATAACACATCATGATAAAATAAGAAATATAAAAACACTTAAATTTACAGAAAAATAATCCATTTATATTTTTTAACATTCCATTATATTATCTAATATGACATAAAACCTATTTAGAAATCAATTTAAAGTCAAAAACTGTATTTTAATAACCAATTTTGTTGAAAATAGAAAATTATCAATTTTATCAAATAACTACACTGCACAAAATTTATTTATTTTCTCTATATATATTAAAATAACATAATAAACCATTTTTTAGTAAGCATATAAAATGATCACAATATAAATTAAATGAAGAATTATAAATACTAGTATTTGGAAAAAGATTTTAGTTAAATGATTGGGTTAAATAACACTATAATACATAGAATTCTAAACAGATGAAACTACATAGAACCCTCATAACAAATCTAATTGAATAATGTTTCTATCAACATGAAATACTTGAATTGGTCTTTTATAGAGTTCAAAATTACATAGGATTTAAAATACCCATGTTTATATAAACCAATGACCAAAATAAAATCCATCATGTAAATTAGGTCAATGCTGAAGAAGAAAGGGGGGGAATTGAATGAGGTTTAAGAGAAAAGTAATATGAGGATGAAAATAAGGACTTTCATAATGGTATTTGAAATAAAAAACCATAATACCATAGGGATGGTCGATTAGTCAAGAAAGAATCTTAATGGAATATATAATAAAAGAGTTGAAGTAATGGATAAAAATCCCTAACTAATATATAACCAATACATCCAAATACATCATCATGAGTCGGTCACAGGGATTACCCGCATGGTTTACCAAACAATGTAGAAAATATATGAACCCCCCTAGAAAAAATACAACACAAACCCACAAACGATGAATATATGGTTTTAAAAATAGTATTCAACAATCATCACATAAAATGATCAAAAAAAATATCCGTAAAAAAATTAAAATAAAGGCCATAAAATGTAGTATATGTATTTTACATTATAATTGTTTATGGGTTGTGGAAATTCTCCTTGAAATTAAAACTTCTTCCACAATATAGATATCAATTAATTTATAAGATCTAAAATTGTGCTAATGAATGAGATACTCAATATGATAAATTATGGAGAGAAAATAAATGATCTCATTTTTCCCAAACCCAAAATTAAATCCATTAGAGAATAAGAAAAATGAAGATTCATCTATTTTTATATAAAAGCATGAGAATAAAATAAATTAATAGGTCTATTACAAATATAAATGACGTTTAACTTAGAAAAAGAGATATTAGGACTATTGAAAATTTATTTTTACTGAACCCATTATATCTAAGTCTTCACTATAATGATTCATTATACAAATGGTGAAAAACTCATGTGGTCTCCCCTCCAAGTAATTTATTATGTGTAATAGTGAAATACATGATGATAATTGAAAAGGGGATAATCATTTAAATATTAAAAATCAACATATTCCACAACCCAAATAATCCAAAATAAATAAACAAGCACTATAGAACAAAAAATATTGATCCTTCATCATAAATGAATATATCAGTAAAATTTAGATAAAAAGTAAAATATTATATCAAGTTATAGTAAAAAATTTATTTCAAGGGATGGGGTTCCCAATTTTTTTTGGAATAAAACACTCTATGAAAAATAACCAGGTGACAAAATTATTTTGTTAACAAATCATTTCGTTGTTTGGATTGAATAACGAAAAAAAAATTCTTAATTTTAATAACATAACTCAAAAAGACAAGTAACAGAAAATGAACATTCAATAAAATTAGGGAAATTAAATTTTTTAAAATATTTTATTCTGAAAAAGACTTAAGAGTTTTCTATTTAAAAACAAATCAATTTTTAAAACATTTAATTGTAATAAAAATTCCCCTCACTATCATAAAAAAATTATATATACAATCCACTATATAAAATTTCTTTTACATTCCATAAATGGTTCTTAATAACTAAAATCTGAAATTGAAATATTGAATCTAATTATGAATTTAAAATCATTTTCCAAATCAATACTTAAAAAATTAATATTTTATTTTAATTCCCTTAATTGTTTGTATTCTATGGTAAGACCCCATAGGAATATTTCCTAATATCAGGGAGTATGAAAAATAATTCCAAGGGAGATTCATAACTATGCCTGATTTGGATGAATATATTTTGAAAAATTAGAGAAACTATGACAACCTTGCTTTTTATTACAACTTAAACATGCTTTATTACATAAAGCTTCACTTGTTACAACAAAGAAGATCGAGAGGTTTAGTGTCTTTAGGGCTTAGGATCATTACATAAAAACTTAAAACATGAAATACAACATATTTATTGAAAACATCATTTACATGACCACTACAATCCTTCGCACTTAGCATTGCATGGGATAACCTGAGGACATGCATAAGAAAAGGGTGAGCTATAAAGCCCAGTAAGGGAGTACACATGGAATAACATGTGGAGTAAAATACATGTTAGGAAATAGGAATATAAATAGAGCATAAGATAAACATGAACATAAAGGCATGATAAAGCATGATAATCATAACATGGAAATGTGGCAACAACACTTAACATGGAATTAGCATGAGCCAAGGCTCATTGCACATGGAGAATGAGTAAATTATCTTTTCACATAAAACATCATTAAAACCCCATTGCACTTGAATTATAATGAGTAAACACTCATTGCACATGACTTATCATGATACTACACTTTACCCAATGCATTGGAGCGCTATAAGGGTGCACCCTTCTTAAACATTTCATTTCATGCATAAGTGTTCCACATGGATCATAAAACATGGATTCATAAAACATAATCATTTATTCCATAATAAAGGAATGTTGAATTTATACATGAAACATTATAATAAATAAGTAAATGTGTATATAGGTGAATAGACTTGATGGAGAAATGGTTATAGTAGTCACTACACAATGGCATTGGGTTAGAAAATCTGTGTGATTTCGGTAGCGTAACGGCGTGACATAAGAATTCATAAAAATGGTTGATGAGATAGAAATGGTTTCCTCATAATATTTACATGTAATGGAAAGTAAGGAGTTCATATAGATACATGTCCCAACAATTTTAATGGAATTTAGATTCATTTTACAAATGTATTTCTTGAATGTAAAAGAAGAGAGAGAAGTTCCTTTCGGAATTTCGGCATAGTAACAGGTGTACATGGGAGGCATTTAATGAGAGAGAAAGGGGTCTATCATCATTAAAACATAAATAGGGAAGTATGAGGGATGTTTGAAACCATACCTCAACATTCATAATTGAAATTAAAAGGGAAAAACAACTTAATGAAAATTGGAAAAAAAAGAGAAAGGAAGAAAAAACCCTTACTTGGAAGTGTGCTTCCAAAGGCTAGAGAGAGGCTTGTGAGAGGGTTATCGGGAGATTGGGGCACCTTGGGAGGATTCTAGAGAGAGTAGGGAAGATGTTGGACGAACTCCAAGGGATTTGAGTGAAGAGTAAGTGGGATCTTGGGTGGGTTTATATAGGAAATGTGAGGGAATTCTTTATTATTTAGGTTTGGGTCCCCTTAAATTAAATTAATCCAAACCACAATCCATCCCATGGTTTTTGCCCATGGTTTTTGTAAAAGGGAAGAGGAAAACATTATTCTATAAGGCCAAGGTCCGAAATTCTTAAAATACTAAGGTTGCTTATGTGGAGGTGAGTCACACTCCCATGGAAATTAATTTAAAAAGGCAAAGTGTTGAATAAGTCTTGAGGGGTCCATTAATGCTTTGAAAAGTAAGTCAAACAAACCCAAAATCACATTATTTTAATTTCAAAATATATATTGGCCGAAAATAAAGATTATAGTATTTTATTACATCACTATTGGGTCATTATGATGTCATTAAACACATTATATATTTAAACAGTATTTAATTT
The DNA here is from genome assembly GCA_963277665.1 of Viscum album. Classification (NCBI taxonomy): domain Eukaryota; kingdom Viridiplantae; phylum Streptophyta; class Magnoliopsida; order Santalales; family Viscaceae; genus Viscum; species Viscum album. Next base: position 1,873,579,288 of record OY728142.1, on the reverse strand, counting down.
ATACCCAAAATTTTGACTGTCTCAGAAAATTATGAAAAATTCACTGTTGTATAATTTTGACGTCCTGATTCCAAAAATAACATTTATTTTATTTAAATAATTTTATAAATATGTTAATTATCACTTTTAAAATAAAAACTGACATTTATCGAAAATTCACAGGTTTTGACAAAAATGGCTTTCAAACCTTAATAAAAAATCTAATTGCATTCATAAAATTATAAGATCATTTATATTTAACAAAAAAATTAATATAATATTATTATTATTATTTTATTAAAATATTATTTAATTCAAACGAAACCTTAATTTAATAAAATAGATTTCTAATTTAAATAATAACTAAAAACACCATTTGTACTTTAAAAACTATTTACAATGTATCAAAAATGACTAGAAATTATATTCATTATTATATAAAAAGTTTATGTACATAATACTACTTATTTGTTACATAACCCCTTAAAACTGCCGCATAAGACCTAAGGGTAAGGTGTGCGATGGTGACAGACTCTTGGGGTGGCTCAGATAACATTTCTCGAGTGGTAATTTCAATCAACTTCCACTTTTACCATAGACGGTCACATTCGAGCTTGAAATGATGAAGCTCATCTTGGGCTTGGTCAAAAGTGAAGCCCAGGGATGCCACCTCTTTTCTGAGCTCTGACAAATGGGCTTCGAATGGGGAAATTCTCATGGATGAGGCCATCGCTTTCTTTGTCTAAGTAAAAATTGGATGTGTTAAAGCCCTATATTTATACTAATCATGTGATCGCTGTTCAACGGCTATAAAAGTAATGGTCACAATTCTTATCATAAAACCAAAGAAGTTGACATTTTCAAAAAACGTTTTATATAAAGAGACATTTAATAAGATCAAGAGGGATTTTCCATTAATGAAACTTTGAGTCATTACAACATTCCCCCCTTAAGGAATTTTGCCCTCGAAATTTTCATTTTCCCACACTAAAACAGATTTGGGTAACTCAGCTTCATCACTTCCTTAAATTCCCAAGTCGCTTCTTCAAACTTTTGGTTCCTCCACAACACCTTGACGAGGGGCATTGTATTATTTCTTATAACTTTTTCTCTATGATCTATGATCTTCACTAGTTTCTCCTCATAAGAAATATCATCTTCCAATTGTACCACCTTAGAAGAGAGTACATGTGAAGTGTCCGGTATGTACTTTCTTAAGAGGGATACATGAAAGACATCATGTACTTTGGCCATAGTAGGTGGAAGTGCTAGTCGATAGGCCACAGCCCCGACACGATCAAGAATCTCGAAGGGGCCGATGTACCTTGGACTTAACTTCCCTTTATTTCCAAACGTCATGACCTTTTTACATGGAGATATGCGTAGAAACATCATGTCTCTAACTTTAAACTCAATGTATCACCGACGATTATCTGCATAACTCTTCTGTTGACTCTGGGCTGCCTTGATATGCTGCTGAATGGTTTTCACCTCCACCATTTCTTCCTCCATTTCTGGTCCAAGCAGCTTACGTTCACCAACCTCATCCCAACATTCCGGTGTTCTGCACCTTTTCCCATATAGGGCTTCATATGGTGCCATTTGGATGCTCGAGTGGAAACTGTTATAATAAGAGAACTCAACCATGGGAAGATGTTTATCCCATCCTCCTTTAAAGTCCATTGAGCATGCTCTCAACATGTTTTCAAGTGTTTGGATAGTCCTCTCAGATTGTCCATCAGTTTGAGGATGATAGGCCGTACTGAAGTTCAGTTCAGTATTCAGAGCATGTTGAAGACTCTTTTAAAACATAGAGGTAAATCTTGGATCTCAGTCAGACACAATAGATAGTGGTACTCCATGCAACTGTACCACTTCCCTGGTACATATTTGTGCCAGTTGATCCAAATATAAATCCTCCCTAATAGCAATGAATTGTGCAGTATTTGTAAAATGATCCTCAACAACCCAAATTGCATTGTTTCCCTTGGATGTCCTTGGATGTCTGGTGACAAAGTCCATGGTGATGTTCTCCCATTTTCATTCTGGTATGGGCAATGGTTGCATCATCCCCTTATACTTCTACCTCTCTGCCTTCACTTGCTGACACACCAATCATTTTGATGTATATTCAGAAATCTCCTTCTTTATATTATTCCACCGAATGTTTTCTCGGAGATCTTGATACATCTTTGTGCTCCCTGAGTGAATAGTGAAATTTTAACTATGTGCATCATCCAAAAGTTCATTCTTCAACTCCGGACTTGATGGAACACATAGTCTTTTCCCAAACCGCACAAATCCTTCTTCATTAACATTAAACTCTGAGGATTTACCTTTTTTGATAGCTTTTACTTTTTCCTGAATTCCCGCATCCATCCTTTGTGAACCATCTTTTATCCTTTCGAAAAGAGATGGTTGAGAAATCATTTTTGAAAGGATTGATGATGTTCCCTTCTTTATGATTCCCATGTCCATCTTCAACAAGTCTAAGAAGATTGGATCCTTCTCAATTCTCATCATTGATAGAATTGTTGGGTCATTTCTACTTTGGGCATCTGCCACCTTGTTCTCTTTCCTAGGGTGGTAATTGATTGAACTGTCATAATCCATGATGACCTCTATCCATCTTCTCTGGCACATATTAATCTCTTTCTGTGTGAATATATATTTAAAATTCGTGTGGTCAGTATATATCTCACATTTCTCTCCATAGAGATAATGCCGCCATATTTTCAAGGTGAAGATCACCACTGCCAACTCCAGATCATGCGTTGGATAGTTTCGCTCATATATTTTCAACTTCCTTGAGGCATGGGATACCACTTTATCATTTTGCATCAGCATACAGCCTAAGCCCTTCTTTGAAACATCATTTAATACCACAAAAAGTTCCCCACTTGTGGGTAAATTGAGCAAAGGTGCAGTGAGAAGCCTCCTTTTCAACTCCTTGAAGCTTTCATCGCATTCATCACTCCAAGAAAACTTTACTCCCTTTCGAGTTAGATTGGTAAGAGGGTTGGACAATCGTGATAAATTTCTCACAAATCGTCGATAATATCCAACTAACCCCAAGAAGCTACGGATATCCGTTACTGATGTTGGCCTCGGCCATCACTCCATTGAATCTGTTTTGGAGGGGTCCACTGATATCCCATTGCTTGTGATGATATGTTCCATGAATGAGACCTCCTTCAACCATAACTCACACTTGCTATACTTTGCATAGAGCTTCTCATTTCTCAAAGTCTCTAGTACAGTTTTTAAATGCTCCTCATGATCCTCCTTGGTTTTGGAGTATATTAGAATATCTTCTATAAAGACTACGACAAATTTGTCAAGGTAATCTCTAAACACTCTATTCATCAAGTCCATGAATATTTCTGGAGAATTGGTGAGTCCTAAAGGCATTACTATGAATTCATAGTGCCCGTACCTTGTATGAAAAGCAGTCTTGGGGACATCTTCCTTCTTCACCCTTACTTGATAATATCCCGACTGCAAATCCACCTTGGAGAAGTATTGTGCTCCACGCAGCTGATCAAACAAGTCATTAATTCTTTGGAGAGGATACTTGTTCTTTATCGTGATTCTGTTAAGTTCATGATAATCGATGCAAAGCCACATTGACCCATCCTTCTTCTTGACAAAGAGGACTGGTGCACCCCATGGTGAAGCACTTGGGCGTATAAACCCATTATCCAGATTCTCTTGTAGTTGTTTCTTCAGCTCTTCAAGCTCAAAAACAGCCATTCTATATGGAGTGTTGGATATTGGTAGTGCCCCAGGTATAGGTTAAATTTAAAACTCAACATCTATTCTAGGAGGAAGACCAGGCAGTTCCTCGGGAAACACTTCCACGAATTCCCTCACAATAGTCATTTCTTCAAGGATGGTTTCTTCTTTGGACTCAATCATCTGATCTTGATATGCATTCACATAGGGCAGTAATATCCATGGTTGAGATGATGGAGGTAAAGGAGATTCATCTTCCTCCTGACACTTGTAAAGGATCAGGGGTCGATTCTCTATATGGAGTGTGATTTCCCTCTCCCAACAATTTATGTTGGCTCTATATAAGGAAAGTCAATCGATGCCAAGAATTGCATCAAATTCCACCAGAGGGAGTATGATGAGGTTTGCTGGGAAATTCAATCCACAGATTATAGCAGGGGAGGACTTATATTCATGGGATGCAATGATTGCCCCATTTTCCGTACTCACCGACATCTTTAATTCCATGATTTTTGGTGGTGCTGGGATTGTTCTACTAAGCTTTCGATATATAAAAGAATGCACAGAACCTGAATCAAAAATTATGTTCTCTATTCTTGAATGAATAACTAGCGTACCTATCACCACTTCATTATCGGGGTTCACTTCAGCAGAAGTGATGGAAAAAGCTCTTCCGTGTTGTCTTGGAGGTTGTTGGTTGCCTCTGAAAACCCTTAGATTAGGGAACTAATTTGAAAAATGACCCAGTTCTTTGCATTTGTAGCATTGAACAACGCGTTGAGGTTTGAATGGAGTGTTCCTCTCCTCTGTCACAGCTGTGGGTCCTTCATACCGACAGTTAACAGCTAGGTGCTCTTCTCTTCCACACCTAAATCATTTTCTCGTCCCCTTAAGGCAACTTCCAAGGTGCTTTTTTCAGCACTTTTGACAAGTGGGGTGCTAGATCTTCTTAGCGCCATTGGATTTATCCATCGGACCACCAGTATTGAAATCCACCTTACACTTCTTATCCCCATGATACCCCTGTGATTCCTCAATCTCTATTTCGACCTTGAGGGCACATCGAACAATTTCTTCATAGCTGTCGAAGTCACGGATCGCTAATGCTTTCCGCAAGCTAGGCTTCAGCCCACCAAAGAAGCGGACAACCTTGCATTCAGGGGTAACGAAAAAGCCGAAAGCGTATCGTGCAAGCCTTCTGAAGTTTGCCTCGTATGCTCAAATGGATTCCTCATCTTTTTGCTTGATGGAAAGGAAGTCCCTTTCTATCTTAAGCTGGAGGGGGCGCAGAAAATATTTGTCAAAAAACATCTTCTGGAAATCCTTCCATTCCAACGCCTCGATTTCCTCCTCAGGCTTTATATTTTTTATCAACGTCCACCATTGATCAGCTTCACCCTCCATACGATAAGCCGCCAGGAGAACCTTCTCTTGTTCAGAGTATTGGAGGATGGAGAATATCTTTTCAATGGAGTTGATCCATTGTTCAACGATCGTGGGATCGGATGATCCACTAAAATTAAGAGGCCTTTGTCTCATGAAGCTCTTGATAGCTACTTTTTCTTTCTTGGGGGGGGGGGGTTGAACTATCCTCTTGACTCGTGTTTCTATTCAAAACATGAGTTAGCTGAGAGAGAAGTGTGACAAAGTTTGTGATTCCCGCTCCCATTGGATTTGGCATCTTATTAGTACAGTCATCACATTGATCTTCACAATGGTTGTTAGCCCGAGTCCTCCTATTACCGGCCATTGGCTAGAATAAAAGGAATGTTAGGGGTAATACATAAAGGGTAATCCAAAGACAAAATTTGATGACTTATAAATAAACTTTCATTTCCTTAACTCATGAGTCTATAGGATACAATCTAGGTTTTTTGTGATCTTCTTTCTAAAATATATCCGTAGGGGCATTTTTTTTAATTCCCTTAATAAGGGTCCATACTAAGCTTGTCAATTTATCAAAGCATATCCCCCAAGAGTGTCGTAAGCAAGAGTGCAGCATGGCCCATTATCGTGCACCAGTTCCTGTTCGAGTCTAGCTCAAATCAGTGTTTTCGGGTTTTACCCCTAGGATACATCTGTTCCAAAGCCGCCTCTACCTGCTCATATCCAGACAGGGATGTATTTGCTTGATAAACCACTTACTCAATACTTACCAAAACATAGTGATGTCTTTGTTATACTTAGTCACATCTCTAAGGCTTTACTAGGGTTTTCTAATCCTAGTCCCAAAAAAAATAACTAAACCTATCCTCTGATACCAACTATGACAACCCTGCTTTTTATTACAACTTAAACATGCTTTATTACATAAATAATCACTTGTTACAACAAAGAAGATCGATAGGTTTAGTGTCTTTGGGGATTAGGATCATTACATAAAAACATAAAACATGAAATACAACATCTTTATTGAAAACATCCTTTACATGACCACTACAATCCTTCACACTTAGCATTGTATGGGATAACCTGAGGACATGAATAAGAAAAGGGTGAGCTATAAATCCCAGTAAGGGAGTACACATGAAATAACATGAGGAGTACGATACATGTTAGGCAATAGGCATATCATAAGAGTAACATGAACATAAAGGCGTGATAAAGCATGATAATTATAACATGGAAATGTGGCAACAACACTTAACATGGAATTAGCATGAGCCAAGGCTCATTGCACATAGAGCATGAGTAAATACTCATTGCACATAAAGCATGAGTAAACCCTCATCGCAATTGAATTAGTATGATTCAACACTCATTGGAAATGATTTATCATGATACTATACATTACCCAATGCATTGGAGCACTATAAGGGTGCACCCTTCTTAAACATTTCATTTCATGCATAAGTGTGCCACATGGATCATAAAACATGGATTCATAAGACATAATCATTTATTCCATGATAAAGTAATGTGGAATTCATACATGAAACATTATAATCAATAAGTAAATGTGTATAAAGTTGAATACCCTTGATGGAGAAATGGGTATGGTATTCACTACACAATGGCATTGGCTTAGAAAATCAGTGCGATTTCGGCAGCGTAACGGCGTGACATAAGAATTCATAAAAACGATTGATGAGAGAGAAGGGGTTCCTCATCGTATTTACATGTAATGTACAGTAATGAGGTCATATAGATACATGTACCAACAATTTTAATGGAATTTTTATTCAGTATACAAAATTATTGCTTGAATGTAAAAGAAGAGAGAGAAGTTCCTTTCGGAATTTCGGCATAGAAACAGGTGTACCTGGGGGGCATTTAATGAGAGAGATAGGGGTCTCTAATCATTCAAACATAAAGAGGGAAGTATTATGGAGTTTCAAAACCATACCCCAACATTCATAATTGAAATTAAAATGGAAAAACAACTTAAATAAAATTGGACAAAAAAAGAGAAAGGAAGAAAAAACCCTTACTTGGAAGTGTTCTTCCAATGGCTAGAGAGAGGCTTGTGACAGGCTTCTTGAAATCTTGGGGCACCTTGGGAGGATTATAGAGAGAGTAGGGCAAGGGTTGGAGGAAATACAAGGGCTTTTAGTGAGGAGGAAGTGGGAGCTTGGGTGGGTTTATATAGGAAATGTTAGGGAATTCTTTATTATTTAGGTTTGGGTCCCCTTATATTAAATTAATCCAAACCACAAACCATACCTTGGTTTTTCCCATGGTTTTTGGAAAAGTGAAGAGGAAAACATTATTATATAAGGCCAAGGTCCTAACTTCTTAAAATAATAAGGTTTCTTATGTGGAGGTGAGTCACACTCCCACGGAAATTAATTTAAAAAGGCAAAGTGTTGAATAAGTCTTGAGGGGTCCATTAATGCTTTGAAAAGTAAGTCAAACAAACCCAAAATAACATTATTTTAATGTTAAAACATATATTGGCCTAACATAATGATTATAGTATTTTATTACATCACTATTGGGTCATTATGATGTTATAAAACACATTATATATTTAAACGGTATTTAATTTTTACCCAAAAATTTGACTGTCTCAAAAAATTATGAAAAATTCACCGTTGGATAATTTTGACGTCTTGATTCCAAAAATAACATTTATTTTATCTAAATAATTTTCTAAATATGTTAATTTTCACTGTTAAAATAAAAACCGACATTTATCGAAAATTCACGGGTTTTGACAAAACTGGCTTTAAAACATTAATAAAAAATTTAATTGCATTCATAAAATTATAAGATCATTTATATTTAATAAAAAATTAATTTAATATTATTATTATTATTTTATTAAAATATTATTTAATTCTAATATCCCATAATTTAATAAAATAGATTTCTTATTTAAATAATAACTAAAAACACCATTTGTACTTTAGAAACTATTTACAATGTATCAAAAATGACTAGAAATTATATTCATTATTATATAAAAAAATAATATACATAGTACTACTTATTTGGTACATAACCCCTTAAAATAGCCGCATAAGACCTAAGTGTAACGCCCGGACCCCAGTTACCCAGAGTCGGTGCATTATTACATAACATTGGCACAATCACAAAAGATCAAGTCTCGAAAGACCGATTAGTTTAGTAGCCTTGGAAACACTAGATACATTCATAAATGTTACATTACATCATAAAGTGAAAAACTACAATAACAAAGTCTCCATAGTCCACACTCATATCCTCTTCTGACTATCCCTGCAGGTCATTCATAGAATACTTCTTCACATCCTGGAAAATATTAAAACATAGAAAGGGGTGAGGTCAGATGCTCAGTAAGGATAAAAATATTGCGGAAGCTTTCAAAAATAAACATTAACATTTAAGGCAATGTATAACTAAAACAAAAGCCTTTTTAAACATGAACTTCAGCATAATATGGCAAAAATAAAATTTAATAATGCCATTTACTTACTCACATGGATATTCTACTAGTTGAATAATCACATGTAATATCAACAACCACTTTCATAATGATGGAATGCATAATACCAGACTATCATAACCACGTAGCCAAGGCCTCGTACCAAGACTACAAATAAGATTTTTTCAAGGCCTCGTGCCAAGACACTAGTTTGTCTCATGAGACCTACCGATGCATCGAGGAGCTATAGCGGGCTCCACCCATCACTTATTAAGTCCAATGCATTCCTCATATGAACAGGTTTAAACATATCATAACCATAACATAATCATATCACATAAACATGCATAAAGGAAACATAACATTTCCACATTTCAATCACAAGATATCAATACAACGCATTGATATAATAAAAACACTTTCAAAACCATTTTCAATACCAAAATTAAAGAAAATTAAAACTTTGCATTTATTTTTCATTTAAAAAAAGTTGTGGCTTGTAGAGGAATCCGAAACTCAAATAATGGTCATGGCGGCGGAGAAGTCGTTGTCGCCACATACGTACGACAATAAAAACATCCCTTTTTGTCGTTTAGTAAAATGCTTCGTATAAAAATATTACTTTTGAATAAATGTAAAAGTAAAAGGGGTTTATACACCGTATAAAAAAAATTTGTGTATAAAACAAAATATGCCTCAATGGAAGGTGATTGAGAGGAAGTCCCTCAAAAAGATCATTATTTTTTAAAAATAAAATAGATCTATTATGTGTATTCACTATAAGTACACATAAATAAAGTAAAAATAAAATATAGGACATAATAATATCATGACATAATTTGAAAATAGGAGATTAACCCAAAGATTGGAAATTGGGTTAAGAAATTCCCTTACATCGTGTCCGACTTGACTCGACCGTTCTTTAACCTCCTGAATAATAAACTAGAGTTAATCTCTACCTTTTTAAGAACACTTTTTCTAGTTCATTATTCCTTTTATATCACTTATTACCATGTCATGAACATTATGTAATTATTTAAGTTAATAACGGTTGTCTTGTCGATCTTAGGTACTTGGGTCGAAAATAAACTTATTATAATTACACTTTGTTCATGTGGTAAAATATCCATTATATTCATGATGTATATATCATATACATCATATGTATCCAGTATATACATTCATTTATAATGTTACATAACATTTAGAGGTAAGAAATGAAATGCACCGTTCATGGAGACGGTAAGCCGAACGTACGCATGAATGCTACTTTCATTTCTATTTCGTATTTAATGGAATGAAGTTATAATTATATAAAGGTATAATATAATTCCAGTATAATATAATGTATAATACCATTTACTCCATCCTTTATACATCCCACATATGGCATTAACGATTCAAATTACTTTGAGGGGGCGGTAGTCCGCACTTCCTAAAATGAAATTATCGCGTTTACCCATAATAGAAATCATAAAGTATGTCATAAATGAGAAATACAGAAGCATAAGGAAAACATAAACATAATATATATATATCATATATGCAAATATTGTCATCAAAATGGCCACCATTATAGGTGTTAAAGGAATATTGAACAATCATCGTTTCGTGAGGTAGTATTTCGCCACCCACAGAAACTGTATGTTCTTTAACCATTAGACGAAGGTGTGTGTAAGTGTAAACCAAATACATATCATAACAACATCCTAGTATATTGTAGATACTGGTGTTTTTATAAAATAAAGGAATAAAATAGTTTAGGGGGTTGGAGAAGATAAATAAAACAAAAGAACATAAAAGAATACATTACCTTAAAATCAGGTAACTCTTTTTTATTTGAGACAAAGGCTTCCTTGGGAAGAATTCTGCGAAAAAGTGAGGCTTTTAGGAGTAAGTGAGAGAAGTTGGGAGAGTATTTTCACAGAGTTTGTCTGTGCCAAAAGGCTTTGAAGGTGTGAGTAAGGTGGTAGTGGTGGAGGCATTTTATAAGAGGAGAGGAGGGGCACTCTTGGAAAGTAATGAAATGTTACTTTATTATATATTTAGTTTCGGATTTTAAAGGTCCCAAACTTATATATTTCGAGGGTAAGGTGATACGGGTTCGAAATCTACTCATATAATAGGCTTTGGACAAGTGTAAGTCTTAGATTTTATATTATCCTTTTATTTTATTTAAATCGTTAATTAATGAGGAAATCGTTGCATCATCATGGTGTCATAAATAATTTAATTTATTTAATGTCTAAAATTTATAAAAAATTATCATGATTTAGGAAGTCTTTTTAGTTTTCTAATGTATATTTATAGTCAAAAATATGACTTGTATAACCCCATTTAAAAATTGTTTTAGTAAAACAACTCATGTTTGTGACATTTTTATTTTAACATTAAATAAAAAGTTTTTAATGTCATTTTCCCACCAAAGTGGCTCCATGGGGTCCCCAAGTTGACCCATGGATTTTATTGGTCGGAAATTACTCATCCAGTAGGGGTAGAACAAGTGTAAGGGTGTTTTTATATTTTTATAATATCATTTTTACCTTAAATTTCACTAATTACCTTTAATCGCGATTAATTAAACTTAAAAGTTACTATTCACCAAAAAATTATTTTAATCCCATTGAACCAAATTTTACTTCATAATGAAAACCATGTATGTCAGATTTTTTGAAAATCAAATCACAGAAGTGGTAATGTTTCATTTAAATGAAAAAACAGTTTTTTTAACTACCACTTAGTGGTTTCACTATTCATCAAAAATTGAAGTTTTTCAGAAAAATGCCAAAATTTCACCCTAAGCTATAATTGATATTCCAAATTCAAAAATGATGTCTATTTTAAAAAATTCCAAACATATAAGTTTCATTAATTAATTTTATAATTAATTCCCGCTGTAACAACAAATAGCGTGTTTTTAAGAAACAATATATATCAAAAGATTGACAATTGTTTATGTCCAATTTCAAAGTGAAATTAATTCTAATGACCACCATTGGATAAAATGGTAAAAATATATTCTAATTATAATTTAAAACCACTAAATATTATAATTTATCACTATAAATTATTTTGATTAAAAAAGTTTTTTTTAAGTATTTTTCACTATTCAAAAAAAATTGTAAGTTCTCAGAAAAATACCAAAAATTCAACATAGGATAATTTCGATATTCCGAATCTAAAAACGAAGTCCATTTGGCAAGGTAAAATTTATAAAATTTCAAAAATTAGGTATTACTATTCATAACGGCTACTTTGATTGGTTGTGGCGTGTGTTAGAACTCGAAGTTGCGTACAACACACGCTACTTTATTATTCAAAGAGAAGTGTACCGTGGAAGATTGGGGTGTTACATTCTCCCCTCCATCAAATAATTTCTTCCTCGAAATTTCATATAATATCACTGTATAAAAAGACTCGGGTGATTCTTCATCATAAGATCCTTGGGTTCCCATGTTGCCTCCTCCATCTTATGGTTTCTCCATAGAACATTTACCAGACGAGTTGTCCGGTTCCTCAGCACTTGTTCTCTTGTATCAAGAATCTTAATGGGCTCTTCACAATAAGATAGATCGGGTTCCAGTTCTAATTCCTCATAGGTGAGTACATGTGTTGGGTCAGGAATGTATTTTCTCAACAATGATACGTGGAATACACCATGAACTTTGGAGAGACTTGGCGGCATTGCCAAATGGTAAGCTACAGCCCCAATTCGTTCTAGAATTTCGAAGGATCTGATGTACCTGGGACTCAATTTACCCTTCTTACCAAAACGTATAACTCCCTTCCATGGAGATACCTTCAAGAAAACATGATCTCCTACCTGAAATTCCAAATCCTTCCTTCGGTTGTCGGCATAGCTCTTCTGCCTACTTTGAGCTGCTTTTATGTGGTTTTGGATTAATTTTACCTTTTCCATCGTTTCCTCCACCAGTTCTGGGCCTACAAGTTTTCTTTCACCAACGTCATCCCAAAAGGTTGGTGTGTGACATCTCTTTCCGTATAATGCTTCATATGGTGCCATCTAAATACTTTAATGGAAGCTATTGTTATAGTAAAATTCTACCAGAGGTAAATATTGATCCCACATTCCTTGAAAGTCAAGTGAGCATGTTCTCAACATGTCTTCTAAGGTTTTAATAGTTCTTTGTAATTGTCCATATGTTTGAGGGTGGTAAGCAGTGCTCAAACGAAGTTCAGTATCCAAGGCCTTCTGAAGACTTTTCTAGAATATTGAGGTAAAATGAGGATCACGATCCGAGACAATCGACAGGGGTACTCCATGAAGTCTCACAACTTCATTAATATACAGTCTTGCTAGACGTTCAAGTGGTAGATCTTCCCTTATAGTAAGAAAATGTGCTGACTTCGTGAGACCATCAACAAGGACCCATATTGAGTCATTCCTTCTAGGAGTCTTTGGTAGTCCCATGACAAAATTCATCGTAATATTATCCCATTTCCACTCAGGTATGGGAAGAGGATGAAATACTCCACCAGGCAGTTGCCTTCTAGCTTTCACTTGTTGACAAACCATACATCTTGACACAAAATCAGCAATCTCCCTCTTCATGTTGTCCCACCAAAAATTTCCCTCTAAATCTCTATACATTTTGGTGCTTCCAGGGTGTATAGAGAAATTGGAACTATGATAATCATCCAACAATTATCTCTTTAACTCAGGTATATCGGGAACACAAAGTCTCCTCCCAAATTTCAAAATTCCATCTTCATACACAAAGTCACTCAATCGCCCATCATTCATAGATTTAATCTTCTTTTTCAACTCTTCATCATTGGCCTGAGAACACTTTATCCTTTCTAGTAAAGAGGGTTTGGAAACCATTTGAAAAAATATTGATGTTTCACCCTCCATGGTGATTCCCATATCCATATTTACTAGATCCATGAAAATAGGATCCATTTCCACTCTCATCATGTTCAACACTCCATGGTCTTTTCTACTCAAAGCATCTGCAACCTTATTTTCCTTCCCTGGGTGGTAGTGTATCGTGCAATCATAATCCTTGAGTAGTTCAAGCCATCACCTTTCCCTCATGTTGAGTTCTTTTTGTGAGAAAATATATTTCAAACTCTTGTGATCGGTATATATCTCACATTTTTCACCATAGAGATAATGTCTCCATATCTTCAAGGAAAATATTACAGCAGCTAACTCGAGATCATGAGTAGGATAGTTCTGCTCATGAATTTTTAGTTGTCGTGATGCATAGGCAATAACCCTATCATTCTGCATAAGGACACAACCAAGTCCTTTCATTGATGCATCACTATAAATAACGAACCCATCATTCCCTGATGGTAGAGTCAATATAGGAGCGTTGACTAATCTTCTCTTCAATTCTTCAAAAAATTCTTCACACTCTTTTGTCCAGACAAATTTAACCCCTTTACGTGTGAGCTTCATTAATGCGTTAGCCAGTCGTGCAAAATTCTGGACAAAACATCGATAATAATCTGCCAAACCAATAAATTTGCGTACCTCAGTTATACTCGTCGGTGCTAGACATTCTTGGATTGCCATGGTCTTAGAAGGATCAACCGAAATTCCATCCTTAGAGACAATATGGCCAAGAAAAGAAATCTCCTGAAGCCAGAATCCACACTTGCTAAACTTCCCATATAATTCATGCCTTCTAAGAGTCTTCAAGATAATGCTCAAGTGATTTTCATGATCTTCATAGCTTTTGGAGTACACCAAGATATCATCAATAAACACCACCAAAAAATCATCATGATATTCCTTGAAAACTCTATTCATTAGATCCGTGAATACAGAGGGTGCATTAGTCAATCCAAAAGGCATTACTGTAAACTCATAATGCCCGTACCTTGTTTGAAATGTTGTCTTCGGAATGTCTTCCTTCTTCACACACAACTGATGGTATCCTGATCGAAGGTCAATCTTTGAAAAGTATTGAGCTCCATGGAATTGGTCAAATAAATCATCAATGCGAGGTAGGGGATACTTGTTCTTTATTGTTATATCATTGATCTCCCTGTAGTCAATGCACAACCTCATAGATCCATATTTCTTCTTAACAAAAAGGACAGGGGATCCCCATTGGGAAACACTAGGGAGAATAAATCCCTTATTACTCAATTCCTCTAGTTGTTTCTTTAGTTCAACTAATTCCACGGTGGACATCCTATAAGGGGTCTTCGATATAGACCTTGATCCAGGAATTAAATCAATGTAAAACTCAACTTCTCATTCTGGAGGATGTCCAGGTAAATCTTCCGAAAACACATCTTCATATTCTTTCACAATAGGTAAATCCTCTATTTGAACATTACTTTCCTCTCCCTTAGTTATTTCATTATCTTCCTCCCCAATAATTGAATTTAGTTGAGCTACTGGGGGTGGATCTAAATAAGAATTAGGTGGTGACGATTCTGCTCTAAAAATAAGGTGTTCCTTATCATCATCATCAAAAATCGTAACCTCCTTCTTCTTACAGTAAATATTTGCATCATAGTCTGAAAGCCAATCCATACCGAGGATTATATCAAACTCAATCATAGGTATGACAATGAGATCATCAGATAAAGAACAGTTATGTGCTCTAATGGGAACTGATTCATAAAACTTTGTTGCAATAATACTTCCCTTAGGAGTTTTGACTGACAATTCTCTTGTTAAATCAAATTGGAAATATCTAATTTTCTTGGAAAACTAGGAAGATATGAAACAATGCGATGATGTAGAATCAAATAATGAATTTTCTAAACTTGAGGAAACCATTAAATTACCTGCCACCACGTCTTTCGGAGTTTCAACCTCAGCAGTAGTGATCGCATAAGCTTGGCCTTGATCCCTTGGCCTCTTCTGAGGTAAGTTCCCCTGACGCTTAGGACATTCATTTGCATAATGTCCCATCTCTCTACAATTATATCATTCCACATTGACAGCAACTTTCTTTCCCTTGCAATCATGAGCTTGGTGGCCTTTTTCACCACACTTGTAACAGACTCTCATTCCCTTCAAGCAAGTACTAGGGTGTTTCTTTCCACATTTACTACAGGACTGATATTCAACTCTTCCCTTCTTCCCCTTATTTCCATTTCCAGATTGATCAGAAGATATCTTCTTTTCTTTCTTTACTTTAAATTCATAAGACTTAGAGAATTCCTTTTCCATCTTGATAGCACACGAGACAATATCTTCGTATGACGAGAAGGTTTGTAAGACTAATGCTCGACGGAGAAATGGTTTTAACCCATAAAAGAAATGATCAATCTTACTTCTTGGGTTACGTATATAATCTTCAGCATGCCTCGCTAACCTTTTAATGTTAGCCTCATACTTTGCGACATTCTCATCCTCCTTCTGCCTTAGACTCAGAAATTGCCTTTCCATACCTACTCGATGGTCATGTGGAAAGTATTTTTCTAAGAAAAGATCTTTGAACTCTCTCCATTCCATATTTGATACTTATTAATCTTCCGTTGTGTTTTGAATCAGTGACCACCATTGATCGGTATCTCCAGTGAGGCGGTAGACTGCCATTACAACCATCTCCCTTTCGCTACTCCCCAAGGCATGTAATATTTTTTCTAAGGAGTTTATCCATTGCTCAGCTACTAATGGATTTGTACCCCCATTAAATGTTGGTGGTTGTTTCCTCATGAAGTGTTCTAACATTTATCCTCCACGTTGTAGATCAGGGTGCTCCATACGAGTAAGGTTGTTATTCATAACCTGAGTGAGTTGTCCCAGTATGGTAATAAGTTGATCAGCACCAGTTGTATCTCCAGATCCACAATAATTATCTTGAGCAGGAGGGTAATCCCTACATGGAGTGCGTGCATTGATACGGTTTCCATTCCTTCCACTAGGATCCATTTCTAAAAAATGGCATAAACTAAATTAGTTTATGAATCAAAATACATAATTCCATACTTGTAAAATAATTAACATAAATTGAACTATTTATGGATATAATCCATAATCATAAAAAACGTTTTCTTTGAGGAAGTATATACTCATAACCCTTTATAGTGTTTTGTAAATAAAATGATAATTATCCTAAGCATATACCCTGGGAGTGTCGTAACCAAGAGTGCAGCAAGGCCCGTTGTCGTGCACCAGTTCCCGTTCGAGTCCAGCTCAAAGCGGTGTTTTCGGGTTTTACCCCTAGGTACATCTGTGCCAGAGCTGCCTCTACCTGCTCATATCCAGACAGGGATGTATTGCTCGGAAAACTCACAAAATCTCTATGATACCAAAATTCTAGGAAGTTCTTCTATACCAATCCTCAAAGACTATCTTTGGGCTATGTGATCTAATCAGAGTTTATCTAAATCTAGCTTCCAAGGTTAGTACTAAATTGCCTCTGATACCAACTGTAACGCCCTGACCCCAGTTACCCAGAGTCGGTGCATTATTTCATAACATTGGCATGATCACAAAAGATCATGTCTCAAAAGACCGATTAGTTTAGTAGCCTTGGAAACACTAGATACATTCATAAATGTTACATTACATCATAAAGTGAAAAACTACAATAACAAAGTCTCCATAGTCCACACTCATATCCTCTTTTGACTATCCCTGAAGGTCATTCATAAAATACTTCTTCACATCCTGGAAAATATTAAAACATGGAAAGGTGTGAGCTCAGATGCTCAGTAAGGATAACAATATTGCGGAAGCTTTCATAAATAAACATTAACATTTAAGGCAATGTATAACTAGAACAAAATCCTTTTTAAACTTGAACTTCAGCATAAAATGGCAAAAATAAAATTAAATAATGAATTTACTTACTCACATGGATATTCTACTAGTTGAATAATCACATGCAATATCAATAACCACTTTCATAATAATGGAATGCATAATGCTAGACTATCATAACCACGTAGCCAAGGCCTCGTGCCAAGACCACAAATAAGATTTTGTCAAGGCCTCATGCCAAGACACTAGTTTGTCTCATGAGACCTACCGATGCATCGAGGAGCTATAGCGGGCTCCACCCGTCACTTATTAAGTCCAATGCATTCCTCATATGAACAGGTTTAAACATATCATAACCATAACATAATCGTATCACATAAACATGCATAAAGGAAACATAACATTTCCACATTTCAATCACAAGATATCAATACAACACATTGATATAATAAAAAAACTTTAAAAACCATTTTTAATACCAAAATTAATGAAAATTAAAACTTTGTATTTATTTTTCGTTTAAAAAAAGTTATGGCTTGTAGAGGAAGCTGAAACTCAAATAATGGTCACGGCGGCGGAGAAGTCATTGTCGCCGCATACATACGACAAGAAAAACATTCCTTTTTGTCGTTTAGTAAAACGCTTTGTATAAAAATATTCCTTTTGAATAAATGTAAAAGTCAAAGGGGTTTATACACTGTATAAAAGAAATTTGTGTATAAAACAAAATATGCCTCAATGGATGGTGATTGAGACGAAGTCCCTCAAAAAGATCATAATTTTTTTAAAATAAAATAGATCTATTATGTGTATTTAATATAAGTACACATAAATAAAGTAAAAATAAAATATAGGACATAATAATATCATGACATAATTTGAAAATAGGAGATTAACCCAAAGATTGGAAATTGGGTTAAGAAATTCCCTTACCTTGTGTCCGACTTGACTCGACCGTTCTTTAACCTCCTGAATAATAAACTAGAGTTAATCTATAACTTCTTAATAACCCTTTTTCTAGTACATTGTTCCTTTTATATCACTTATTACCATGTCATGAACATTATGTAATTATTTAAGTTAATAACGGTCGTTTTGTCGATCTTAGGTACTTGGGTCAAAAATAAACTTCTTATAATTACACTTTGTTCATGTGGTAAAATATCCATTATATTCATAATTATATTAATGATTTATATATCATATACATCATATATATCCAGTATATACATTCATTTATAATGTTACATAACATTTAGAGGTATGAAATGAAATGCATAGTTCATGGAGACGGTAAGCCGTACGTACGCATGAACGCTAATTTCATTTCTATTTATTATTTAATGGAATGAAGTTATAATTATATAAAGGTATAATATAATTACAGTATTATATAATGTATAATACCATTTACTCCATCCTTTATACATCCCACATATGGCATTAACGATTCAAATCACTTTGAGGGGGCGGTAGTCCGCACTTCCTAAAATGAAATTATCGCGTTTACCCATAATGGAAATCATAAAGTATGCCATAAATGAGAAATACAGAAGCATAAGGAAAATATTAACATAATATATATATCATATATGAAAATATTGTCATAAAAATGGCCACCATTAGAGGTGTTAAAGGAATATTGAACAATCATCGTTTCGTGAGGCAGTATTTCGCCACCCACAGAAACCGTATGTTCTTTAACCATTAGACGAAGGTGTGTGTAAGTGTAAACCAAATCCTTATCAAAAAACATCCTATTATATTTTAGATACTGGTGTTTTTATAAAATAAAGGAATAAAATAGTTTAGGGGGTTGGAGAAGATAAATAAAACAAAAGAACATAAAAGAAGACATTACCTTAAAATTGGGTAACTCTTTTTGATTTGAGCTAAAGGCTTCCTTGGGAAGAATTCTGCCAAAATTGAGGCTTCTAGGAGTAAGTGAGAGAATTTTGGAGAGTATTTGGGCAGAGTTTGGCCAAGCCAAAAGGGTTTGAAGGTGTGAGTAAGGTGGTAGTGGTGAGGGCCTTTTATAAGAGGAGAGGAGGGGCACTCTTGGAAAGTCATGAAATGTTACTTTATTATATATTGCGTTTCGGATTTTAAAGGTCCCAAACTTATATATTTTGAGGGTAAGGTGATAAGGTTTCGAAATATACTCATCCAATAGGCTTTGGACAAGTGTAAGTCTTAGATTTTATATTATCTTTTTATTTTATTTAAATCGTTAATTAATGAGGTAATCGATGCATCATCATGGTGTCATAAATAATTTAATTTATTTAATGTCTACAAATTATAAAAAATTATCATGATGTAGGAAATATTTTTATATTTCTAATGAATATTTATAGTCAAAAATATTACTTGTATAACCCCATTTAAAAATTGTTTTAGTAAAACAACTCATGTTTGTGACATTTTTATTTTAACATTAAATAAAAGGTTTTTTATGTCATTTTCCCACCAAAGTGGCTCCATGGGGTCCCCAAGTTGACCCATGGATTGTCTTGGTCGGCCATTACTCATACAATAGGGGTAGGACAAGTGTAAGGGTGTTTTCATATTTTTATAATATCATTTTTACCTTAAATTTCACTAATTACCTTTAATCGCGATTAATTAAACTTAAAAGTTACTATTCACCAAAAAATTATTTTAATCCCATTGAACCACATTTTAATTCCTAATGAAAACCATGTATGTAGGATTTTTTAAAATCAAATCACAGAATTGGTAATGTTTCATTTAAACGAAAAAATAGTTTTTTTAACTACCACTTAGTGGTTTCACTATTCATCAAAAATTGAAGTTTTTTAGAACAATGCCAAAATTTCACCCTAATATATAATTGATATTCCGAATTCAAAAATGATTTCTATTTTACAAAATTACAAACATATAAGTTGCATTAATTAATTTTATAATTAATTCCCGCTATCACAACAAATAGCATGTTTTTAAGAAATAATATATATCAAAAGATTGACAATTGATTATGTCCAATTTCAAAGTGAAATTAATTCTAATGACCACCATTGTATAAAATGGTAAAAATATATTCTAATTATACTTTAAAACCACTCAATAGTATAATTTATCAATATAAATTATTTTGATTTAAAAAGTTGTTTTAGAGTATTTTTCACTATTCAAAAAAAATTGGATGTTCTCAGAAAAATACCAAAAATTCAACATAGGATAATTTTGATATTCCGAATCCAAAAACGAAGTCTATTTGGCAAGGTAAAATTTATAAAATTTCAAAAATTATGTATTACTATTCATAATGGCTACTTTGATTGGTTGTGGCGTGTGTTAGAACTCGAAGTTGCGTACAACGCACGCTACTTTATTATTCAAAGAGAAGTGTACCGTGGAAGCTTTGGGTGTTACACTAAGGGTATGGTGTGCGATGTTGAAAGACTCTTGGGGTAGATCAGATAACATTTCTCGAGTGGTAATTTCAATCAACTTCCACTTTTCTCGTAGACGGTCATGTTCGAGCTTGACATGATGAAGCTCAGCTTGGGCATGGTCAAGAGTGAAGACCAAGGATGCCACCTCTTTTCCTAGCTCCAACAAATGGGCTTTGTATGGGGAAATTCTACTGGATGAGGCCAACTCTTCCTTTGTCTAAGTATGCATTTAATGTGTTAAAGCCCTATATTTATACTAATCATGTGATCACTGTTCAACGACTTTAAAGTAATGGTCACAATTCTTATCATAAAACCAAATAAGTTGACATTTTAAAAACGTTTTATATAAAGAGACATTTAATAAGATCAAGAGGGATTTTCCATTAATGAAACTTTGGGTCATTATAGAAACCATTAAATATCATCTAGGAAAAGTTTTCAATAAATAAAAATATTCTTTTACTATTGAATAATACATTATAAGAAAACTAGAAGTGCTTTGATTTATCCTATATTATATGATAATAATTTTGATAAAACCTAAAATAAAAAATATAAAATCAGTATATTGTTTTAAAAAATATTTTAAATAGACATATATATATATATATGAAATGTTAAAAATAAAAATTCTATTTTCTGATTAAAATCATGACTTCCAATGGAAACTAGTTTTTCATCAAAAATGGGGGGATAAGAAGCCTACTTGTGATCTACCTCATATTCCATGATAATCCTATCATCATTATTTCAAAATTAACCAAATTACAATGGTGACATTATATTATCATTTCATTAACTACCCTAGGTAAATCTCACATGTCTCCTAAGTAATCACGTGATGATGATCATTCCATAACCCCAATCACCGAATGATAATGACTAATTCAAAGGTAATTAAATAAATCATGTTGAGAAAATTTCATAGTCAAAATATTTTAAAATATATATATGATTTATTTTACATAATCAATTATAATGTGCCAATATGATGTACTAACATGAATATTGAAATATATATCATCACATTTAAACATAAAAAATAAGTTGTGAAATATAAATGACCAAAATCCACATCTGATAAGAAATCCAATATAAGTATTACTAATAAAAATTAATGGGATGTGGAATGTAATTAAAAAGGTTGTTCTGGATTACACATTATCCATCCTTTGTGAACCATCAAACCAATTACATAACATTATCAACATAAAGTAACTCATGTTCACCTCTAAAAGTAATGATATCCAAAAACTGTTAACATTTAGAAAAATAACCTAGTAATATTGAAAATAGTGAATATGAAAAAATACTATAAACACACGAGGGTGTGTATATTGGGTGTTTGATAAATGTCCCAATTCCATCTTGACCAAAAGACTCTATTGAAGTTATCTTATTGAAGTTATTCCTTAAATTATTCCTTAATATAGTTTTCAACAAAACTTAATTAACTAAGAGAAAAAACAATTTTAACAGAATCGTCCATTTATAATCATCATGATAATACATTTTAAAAATTATTGACATTGGTCTCCTATAATATATACTTATTTATTGTTACCAATCCTAAATGAATTTTTGAATATATGAAAAATATATATAGAAGTGAATTTTAAAATTGCAATGAATATGATGAAAATACAATATTGATTCAGTGTTGTTAAAATTAAAAATTAAAAAAAAATATTGAAAATTATTTTCATTGAATGAACCATTAAAACATATAATATAATCAAAAAATCAATGATTAATCTAGGATGAAGGAAAATCAATTCATATGATAAATGTTAAAACCATGATTTATTTCGTAGTTTTTTATAAAATTGTCTAAATATACCATTCAAAAAACATTGAAATAATTACTTTTTAATACATTGAAGTGAAGATATATTTGGTTGTGATGTTAAATTAAAAAAATAATTTCATAATTGGAAATAAAAATTTTCAAAATAATATATAGAACACCAAAATGGTCAAAAATTTCTATAAAATGTAAATAAAATAAGATATATTTTTATTATAAATAGTATCTCAGTCAATTAAATTAAAAATTTGTGGGAATTGAAAAAAATAAATTAAAATTAAAAGAATAAATATAGAAAAATAAAATATAAATAATTTAATTGTTTTGATATATATATTTTCATATAAATTTGATTTAGCGTTGACAATCTAGAAAATAAGTGACATTATGAAATAAATTCTTTACATTAATTATCATCATTTGTCATAAACATTCAAAATTCTTATAATAAAATAACATATTCATTATAAATATATTAGAAAATTGTATTAATTATTAAATAACTATATATCAATCCCAACTAATTTTTAAATGTTCTTTTATAGAACTTTCTTCATTAAAATGTACATTCAATTGATAAATTTCTCATATTCCATAAATATATCACATTGATGGTTTTTTCAGATGTTCATTTGTTATGGATTATTCATATATTTAATCATAATTATGAAATAACTATAAAATTTAATCATTATATACAATTATATTAAATTTCATACAAACTGGTGGTTAAAAAAGAATGACATTACTATATAGAGGAGGTAATACATGCTTATATAGGAGTGATGTTTTCACTTTGGGATTGAAAAAATAATGGTGTATAAAAAATCAATATAAAAATTAATATTTATAAAATAAATAATATATATAATAAAAAAATTTCATAATAATAATATTTTTATAGTGTAAAATAAAATGAATCACATCGCTTTGTGGATGTAGCAGTCTACATGTATTCATGAAAGATGTTATCATTTTCTAATGGATTTTGTTGAGACAGAGAAATGTTGACCCACAATCATAATGAAGAATAATTATATTGTTGATATTGGAGTAATTATGTTACTATGGATATCATATATTTATCATCATAATAGTAAACAATTAACGTCAATTGAGTTAGGTGAGATGATTAACTTATATTTAATATCACTCATTTTTTTGACTCATAAATCATTTCTTGGATCATTATTGGGTAAGTAATAATTATATAAAAGCAATATATGCAAATATTTGTTTGTTTTTAGTGGAGATAGATCACATATATTAGTTTTATAATGGAGGTGAATATGTTACCTTTCATAATTGAGGGGAAGGATAGAGATGTAATTATATAATATATTTCAATAATATATAGATATTTTCTTGTGAAAGTTAAACCATGTGTCCAAGATGTAATTTATAAGCTAATATAATGTAGAAATGCATCATTTGATAACATTTCGTTATTTTTATGTGGCATGGACAGCCTTGTATTTTCATTTAACCCATCGGTAATCATATTATATCCCTAATAGAGGTAATAAATTGTTAAAATTTTTAAAATTAATTATTTCCAAAATTAAGATAAACATAATAAAATATATTATGTTTTTTAAAAAAACGAATAATTATTTCCAAATTAAAAATTTTAAGTGGTATAAATTCATTTTAAAATATGTGTATAAACTACAATAAATACCAATTTGACAAAAAAATGTGTTTTAAAGAATAAAACATAATTTATTCTTATTTCATACATAGTAAAATACAATAGATTAATATTAAAATATTTTAAGGAATATATAGTTTATTGCATTCATTATAATTCTCTTTAAATAGTCAAAAATTTAAATTATTATGATGTAAACATATTATACAATAAAAAATTTATTATAAAAATATCTCTACATATATTTAAATGCTTTTATATTTTCATCATGTTATCCAAACCAATCCAATCCATTCCAGGATTAATTACTCAATTATTTATTTATTACATCAATACCCGGGCAACTACAAAGCACAACAAAATACCTGATACACTGTTTTCAAAAGGAGAAGATCCCAATTAAATTAATATCAGTTCACATGAAAGATACATATCTCCATAAACAACATTATTAACCCCCATTCATGATATAATATATAATGATATCTAGAAATGAGGAGAACCATTCTAAATGTTACTCACGGTGAAACTCTGGGTGAATTACCCATACCAATCACAAATTTTCATCTTCAAACTCATCCCACTCATGTCATGTACCCATTGAACCAACCTCCAACTCACATCCCCAACTGATAAAACATTTTGGATCCCATTTCACATACATTTCCATACATTCCCCTATCAGTCGGTCTCTGAACCTGATATTCCACTACACAACCCAAGCCATCTGATAAGACACAATTGTGCTCACAAACAGACTATATCAATAACTAGAACAAACCCAAACATAGATCACATCACCACACTTACAAAGGAAAAACCAATATTCAATATTTAATAATACATCACTTATTTAATTCAATTTGTTAAATCAGGGGCTATAATATAATCTTTATAATCCTTCGGCATCCATTCATTATCTCAATTTAAGTGAATAATAATAATTTACATATAACTAACCAACTGTAGTTGAATGACATGGATTCCATAATTTATGTATTACACAAACAAGGTTCCCCAATAACAATTTTTGTTGTTGGAATTTATCCCATACAGATCATAACATCATAAGTAAAAAACTGGCTATAATTCCATGTGATTCAACCCCTATATCCATTATAAATTCATTTATTCTATTATTATATTTGGTTAATGTTTAAAAACACAAATTTATAGGTATAAAAGGGTAAACCCTCCAACATGTTGCACAAAAATGAGAAACAAATGATGTTGTACCTCGAATGGGTGTCAATATTCTTCTCAAATGAATGGGATGTATAATGGTCCTCCAATTAACTCTCCCGAAAGATCTTCTCCTAGCTAAGGTTTCCACGAAACCACTATATAAACCATAACATAAGTGAACCGCATTATTTTCATGGAAGATCATCATATATAATGTGGAAAGGTGAAAGATAGAAAATGAGATTATCCCAAAAGAAACATCCTGAATCGGTAAATACAAATCTTATATCGAAGATAGATCACTACAGGTTGTGGTTGAGATGCTTGGAATCAATCATTTACAAAATAATCCACTATACGATGAAGAGGGGTCGTCGAGTCACATATGGTTGAGGGACATCCACTAAAAATGTACTGTCTAACAATGTGAGTGGATGGAAAATAATTAAATCATTATTGCATAAGGTATTACCGTATGTGTAATACCATTTCTGTCATGTAATGAATCGATGTTGGGTTTTGGAGAAAAATTAGTCACATATTAATTTTATTTGATTTTTCAAACCAAAAACTATCACACATCATGAATCCTTCAAGAAAACCCATGAAACATGATTTCACATTGTGTAATATAGTACCAATACCTATAATCCACCTTTTCGAGTCTTTACTGACATCACTTCTCCAAAAAAACATTGAGCCTCCTCCGAACACTTTTAATTACCTAACCCTCATCGTTTTAGACTATGAAGGCACAAACCCTTACACATTGTATATTGGACATTCAAAAATTCAATACACCTATGGAAATTTTGTTTATATTATGATATTTATAATGATTATTAATTAATTTATTTACTCCTCATGGGACAATTTTGATATGTCTTGATGTTTAATATGTGATATTTAATTGATATCAATGTGTTACAGATAATGTTATATTTTCTTAATTTATTATTGTTTCATGACTCTATGAACTATCTTAGTGAATCCATAAGATTCAGTTGTGGAAAATGATCATGTAGAAATCCCTCATTGAAAAAAATATTTTTGATGGGGTTCTTTAAATTATTTTTTCAATGGAGAATGAAACCAAACCTATATTACCTTAATATATAGATAGATTTCAACTGCTCCTCTACTACAATTTTATTTTTTATTCGACTATTTTAGATACTAAAGTTGTGAGTTAAATCATGTATAGCCATATATTTTACCAAATTCCACATTATTATTTAAAATTACTACACATTATTATTTTAACCCATATTATCTATTAATAAATAAATGGATCCATTTATAATCAAACCAAACCATAATAAAAAAGGTAATTTATAATGTCATAAGTTATTAGAATGTTATTATTTGTAATGTAAATTTCTAGATGAGAATCTGTGTTTGTTATTATGATATCTATGACATAGATTCACCATTATAATTATATCATCAAATAATGTCGTTTGTATAGTTATCATCTTGAAGCAAATAAACTGTGTTATATATTATTTTGAATTCCTACCCCATGGGTTCACTTTTTGGGGTTGAACAATTCATTTCAAAATCTCAAACATCATGATGTAGATCTTCCTATATCATAAGATCCCAAGGTTTAAAAAAATACATCTCATTACTTTATATATTTTCATCAGCTATATATAAATATTATGATAAATAGTTTGAAACTCAAAAAGTATTATCTATCAAACTCACAAATCATATTCATATGCTAGTTTATGATGTATATAAAATTCGAGATTCTCTGATCTCAAAAACCAGTGGTTCATTGAAATTGAATGTCTTTACAACAATTATAATAATAGAAATAGTTGTGTAAGACTATTCCTCATGTAATCCTCTACTTATTATCTATGAAGCTTCCATAATAGCAGTTTTTATTTGATATTATTATTATTATATCTTCTTATTTAGATTCCCATAAATATTACTAATAAAAATATACCATTTTCCATTTATATATAGACTTTAATAATAAGTATATATTCTCATCAGAACTATATCTGGTAATTTTCACCTTACAAAAGACATCAGTCCATATACTCCTTTTAGAGGTATAAATACATATTCTATTTCCTAATTCTCAAATTAAATATACTATTAAATATAATATTATTTTAAATTTTTATCAATAAAAAAATATTGAATGAAAAGATGTTCCAGGATTAGTATTCAACATTTTTTCAATAACTTTTAGCTGGGCATATTCAGAATTATTGCAATATTATTTTTCCTCAAATAGTTATCCCTAGTAAAATTAAAGGAATAAACTAACTCTCTTTATTTTTTATTTTCTTACCATTGAATAAATCTTAAATTTTATTCCACAAATATAAACCAATATTCCATTAAAAATATATCCAGAGTAATTGGCAGCAAACTCATTATTCTTAGCTATATAAAATCCCACATGAAAAAACATCTGTCGTATTCCCATCACATTAAATATATAATGGTATTTTAATATCTTTTACTTGGATTCCTATTTCAAATCACACACATCCATTAAAACAATATCCCAATAATATATATGACTCAAAAATTATTTTTTCATTTTTAAAACACTATATCATATCACATTCATCGTCTATTTTTTTGAATCATTTAATCTTTAAATTATGATTTATTTATTTATTTCAAAATATAATAAATATTTTACTAAAAAATTCATTATATTATTATCATAAAATTATTTATTAATAATTGATTAATTTTTACATTTTAATAAAATAAAATAATATTTATCATCATATCATTTGTATTCATTATAATATGGGATATAATAGAATTATCAGTTTTATAAAAATGACTTTCCAATAAATATACAATAAAATTTTCTTTTATTTAATGTATTATTATAAATTTCCTAAATCAACTCGACCAATACATTATGAGGATATATATTAGGGTTCATTATACACATTAATGTCTTATGGTACCTACCAAAAGTATTGTTTATGATGTAATATGTATCCAAATAATTTTATCATATGGTTTATGAGATGGAAAACATTTAACTTCAGTTAAATGAAATAAAGATTCATCGTTACATACAATGTTCAAAAAATGATGCCTATTTTGGAGCCCAATAATGATTCTAGAACATAATGATGTTTCTCATTTATATGATGTGAATACTAATTATGAACCATTAAACATTAATTTTAATTGATGTATGTGCAATATGTTTCTTATGGAAGCTTACAATTTTAATCAACTATAACCAATGTTGGTTTAGAAATGGAACCTAATAATTTATTTTTGCACTCTCTATAATCTTTTAGGTTCAACACATAATTACATTATATAAATTCTATCAAGACTCCTCCCTCGGGGCCCATGCCGTGACTATCACAAGACAGTCATCCATAGGCCAGATGTTGGTGACTAGCACCAAAGGCGTAACTCCCTAAATCTGGGAATTCATTGCCTTAATAACCTGGAAAGACACACACAAGAAAGAACACTACTAGATATAACACCATGTAAAACGTATAACAAAAGAGTGATGAATGAAAATGGGGCCAGAATATAAGACCAATAGGAAAGTACAAGTACAATAGTGATGCAATACAACTGAAAGAAAAAGGAAGAAGACTAATGGATCATCCTCTAGGGTTCCTACCTAAAGGGTAGGTACAGATTTCCTCCTCAGTACTCCTCATCCTTATATCTCCTCAGTGTACCGACTCGTCGTAAGTTCCACCTCCATGTATTGTCTAGTCATGGTACTCTTGGCCTCCGTCAGCATTGTATGTCATCCGCATCCAACACAACGAAGTGTGTGCATAGCCGGTGTAGGGGTGAGTATAGCGATACTCAATAGGGACACTGAGACCCTTAAGGTCTCACACACCAAGTATAAACCAAAAATTATGAAATCAATAGATAATCCTAATTAGGTATATGCTCATACATATACCTAGGTTATCAATTAATCCATCTCACTCAGGAGGAAAACACAGAATTACTAACTCATCTCAAACCAAGATTTTATTCTAGGTTAGTATCAAGTAGCATCTCCAGTCACATTATTTAAACCTCGGTTGCTAGAGAACCCATCTTCTATCGAGTAAAGTGGGCCTTCCACGACACCAAGCATGCTTCCTGCTAACCTTGGACTACAGGGGAACTCCTCCTGTCGAGTACCGTGGATCTTCCGCATCACAAAGAATGCTCACCACCTTGGGTCTACCACATCACCAAGTGTTCTCCCCCTTGTAGCCTACTGAGGTAATTCTCCTGTTGAGTACCATGGGTCTTCTGTGTCACCATGGTGATCTCCATTGTGGGTCTGTTGCGACACCAAGGCACTCCCCAATGGGCTAGTAGAGTCAGTCTGAGTCAAACGGTCAGTAGTCATTAAGACTCAGTCTGCTACAAGGTTCCCGGATAAATTCTTGCTCACTCTGGAAGATCCACTCCACAACTACTGTTCGATGCTCCAACTGCTAATAAGTACCACAATTAAGTATCCCAAAAGTCTTCCATGTCATCGGGGTCTCAAAACAATAGACGAATTGTGAATCTGACACCCAGTCTATGAGTTATTAGCATTTTAGTCCTGGGGGCCCGGTTGGATTCGTTCTTGATCCAAACATAATGTATTCCAACTCAATATGAGACTCAGTGGGGTATACTCAAAGGTACCGACTCGTTCTAGGATTTCCAGTTCCACTGACGATTCGTCAAATGGACGTTCGGTGCCAAAGTTATGGCCAGAAGAAATAACATGGGTCGTAGTGTGCCTGAGTATAGTCCGACCCGGTCAGACTGACCAGGCCCGACCTGGAATGGGTCGACCCAGATCAGGTCGACCTGGATTGACCCGCTGGGTCAGGCCTGACCCATGATGCGGTCAGGTCCGCTGGGAGGTCCAGTAGGCCACGAGGGGGCTATGAGGGCGCATGGCCAGTTTGGTCAGGGCGCCATGAGGGGCACGGGCCAGGGTACCAGGAGGGGCATGGGAAGCTCGACAGGCCAGCTGGTTACGCAAGCTGGGGTAGCCGGCTGGGTGTGCGGCAGGTGAGTGGTGCGACCGAGGTGGCCTGTCAGGCGGGTGGCGTGGCCAGCGTGCAGCGCGGCTGGGGTGGCATGACGGACGAGCGACACGGATAGCAGGCGGCAAGGTCGGGCGGTCTGGCAGGTGGGTGGCGTGAGCTGAGGTATGGGGTCAGTTCGGTCCGGGGTGGCGTAGCGTGGCAAGGATGAGTGGTTGGTTCAGTCGGGAGGTTGGAGCGTCGTGGGGGCAGCGCAGGCTGCGATGGCCGCGGGTGGTTGCGTCGTCACCTTAGTCTCCTTCTTCATCATCATCGCCTTACTCCATTACGAAGATTACACCAAATAAGAAAGACGAAGGGGTTGGTCCATGTTGGTTTGGCCCTTACCATCTACATTTAGGGTGGTAGCATTTGGATCAACAATAAATAAGAATGATAAACATCAAATTCTAAAACCTCTGCAACGATTATTTCCTAAACCGCAAAATAAAATCAACGAAAGTATTTACATGAAAATAACCCCCTACCTTGGGTTGATATGTTGAAGGAGTCATGGGGAAGAAGACAAATCTTTGGGAAAAGATGGACATCAGAGTCGTCGGTATTTTACTTGATCGATGGTTTGTCGTAGTCGAGGATGTTCCACATCGAAAGAAGTCCCATGGAAGAATTTCAAAGTTGGGGTCAGCGTTCTTCATTGGTGTTCCTCGTTGGAAGAACTCGTTCTTCATTTAGATCAATATCTCTTCATTGGAGAGCTTTTCTCCCAAGGCTCCACCAAAATGAAAATGGCCAATTAACTTGTTTCCCTAAACATTAATCATCGGTACAAATTCAGAATAGCCTAATTAAACACCTATGTTGGCATAATTAATTAAGGTGGGTTGGCATAATTAATGTGAAGGATGCTCAAGAGGCTCCTCCACATTAAAGAGTGGGGTTGATTGGTTTTCACTTCCCCCGTCAATAGGTGTCGGGTGGTCCCCACCCCTAAATTAAATTTTGGAGGTTATTGAGAACTCGAACAACATCCCAGATCAGGATGCCACTCAACGGGTGCCCCAATCCCGATTGGTCACATGACCTCAAGCGCATTTCCCCAAATGCAATAGTCTGCTAACAAGCAGCAAGGGCCCAGGTCAGATATTGGGAAAACTATTCCTTCATTTGTCAACATGTAGCGCAGTGGAATAAAATAATAAAAAAACATATAACCATAGTAGAAGCAATAAACCATACACATTTAAAATGAGTGACTGTTGTAAAAGATAACCAAAAGTTATATAGATAAGGATGCAACATGTCTCAAGTTCTGAGAAAACTGCCAGAACATGTTACGCAACAATATAATACTGTACAATATAGAGTACATCAAAACAAAACAAAATAGCTCGAAGCATCATGAGCCTAAGCCCAGTCCCATGCTCCCCTACTCCTTAGCAGCAATCATGTACCTGTGTTGGTACCCTTGCCCTTATCCACACATGCGGAAATGTAATCTGTTTGGGTTGAAGACATGACCCAAATAGGGTGTGAGAAATAAATCCTAGTATGCACCCACCAAAGGCCCGTGCCCAACTATGTGAAAATATACAAAAACAGTGTGCAGTAGTAAAATGCTATAAACTAAGCAGTACTCAAAAGCAACTAACATTACCAGTTATATTGCCATTTAATTATTCATTTAATCATTTAATATAAGGAAATGACCATATTGAATTTTCTATGTAATAGTTAGTGTCCTCAGACATGAAAACCCTTACACTCAGGTAAGAAAAAACTTAACCCATAGGTAATTTCCTACAGGTATAATAGATTTTTGCATCAGGCATACAAAGTGTCTCCCTCAGGCACAGAGTCTATTGCCCACAAGCACAAATGAAGTTTCCCTTGGGATAAAAGATGCACTACCCTCAGGCAAAGTAAAACACTTTCCTCGGGCTAAAAAAGTAACCGGTACATGCCCAACATGTAAATAAGAAATTCATATTCAATTCCACTCAAGGAAATTTAACAAACATTATTACAATGGCATACCCTCGAGTATCCTTTCCAAATGGCCAAACAGAGGAACGCACCCCCAGGTGGTCCTAGATCCAAGCAGCGATCCCAAACACTAGGTTATTATCACATTTAATTACCTATTCAATTATAGGTATTTAAAACAGGCAAGGCCTCAACCCCATGATACCCTAACATGGGTTCGTAGCACAAAAATTCACACAAATTCACAAAAGTTGTAAATTAAACACCAATCCACCTACTTTAAATGCCCCTGAACAATATACGCGAATGAAGATCCTCGAATCGTCCAAGAATTATGTTGATATGAGGTCAATTAAATCCCTGTTAAAACTAAAATAACATCCCTTAGAAGAATAATTGTCAAGAACGTCTTAAGGAGAGTGGAGGGCTTACCCGTGCGGTTCAAACTTGATCGTCAGAGGCAAAAATGGATTCCCGATGCTCGATCTAGAGATCATCAAAGGTCTGACATCTTCTATTGACTCCTTCTAACAGTTCTAAGACAATCTTGTGATGAGGGTTGGCTACTTACCATTTTAAGTGAAAAAAACTACATGGCGGGTACAATTGACTACACGCCGTGTACTTTTCTCATTTAACTATTCCTCTGGCAGCACCGCCGCACTGTTCATTCTTCGACATGAGTACATGATGTGTATTCCTGATTACACAGCATGTACTCTCACACAGTTGGTGGATACTTCCACCACCTTACTATTTTCCTGCCAACTGACAACACGGCGTGTAAATATCCACTACAGGGCGTGTAGTTGGTTTTTACACCCTTTGTCGCCAGCATGGATACACACCCTATGTACTCATCCCACATGGCCAAAGTACACAACGTGTGTAAATGTACATGTCGTGTAGTCCCCAGATTTAAGATTTTCCCCATTTTCTGTATTTTCACAAAAGCACTTAAGGAAAAGGGAAAAGAAGAATCTTGTACCTCAAAAATAATAACCGGGATCTTAAAAACTTTCCCCCATAAAGCAATTCATCCCCGAATTTCCCTTCCAAGGGTAATGAAGATAATGCTCAGAACAGATCTCACCACTGAGCATGTACATTGGTCTCCCGATCCTAGGTTTCATCCTGCACTCGTCCATGCTGCCATAGCTTCCGTATGAGAGGAACTTACCGGACTCGGAGAACCTTCATGCTCCTATCCATGATACGAATCGGATTCTCCTCAAAGAATGCATCAACTTCAAGCTCAACCACCTCGGGCTGAAAGACCTGAGATGAGTCTGAACGATATCAGCACAACTGAGATACATCGAAGATGTCATGCATCACTTAGTACCTCTATGGTAACTACAACCGATAAACAACCATACCAACTCTCTCAAGAATCTCAAATGTCCCCACATACCTCGTTGAATGTTTACCATGCCTCTTAATCCGCTTCCGAACCAACTATACCTGCTCATCAGTCCCCTACATAAGATGTGGTCCTAGTAAAGCTACCTCGCATGACTCTAACCAACACAAGGGTGATCGGCATAGCCTACCATATAAAGCCGTGTATGGTGAAATCTTAATGGTTGCCTAAAAACTGTTATTATAGTTAAATTCCTCTAGGGATATATTGTTTTACCAAGATCCAACAAAGTATAGGATGCATGCATGCAGCATTTCCTCAAGAACCTATATCGTACACTCTAACTGGCCATCAGTCTGAGGATGGTATGATGTGCTCAGAAGCACCTGTGTACCAAGTGCCCTCTAAAAACTCTCTAGAAACAAGATTTAAAACGGGAATACCTATTTGAAATGATAGAACAAGGAACCCCATGAAGTCATACAATCTCTCAGATATACATCTTCTTGATCTCGTCAACACCTAAGGTCACCTTGATCGGCAACAAGTGAGCTACCTTCGTGAGTCGGTCCACAACAACCCTCACGACATCAATTCCTCGAGGTGACCTCATCAACCTGGTTATGAAATCCATAATTAAATTGTCCCATTTCAACTCTGGGATGGGTAACTACTGTTACAGTCAAGCTGTCCTCTGATGATCCACCTTCACCTGCTGACAGGTGGAACACTTCGTAACAAAACTAGCTACTTCTCTCTTTATACCTGGCCACCAGTAATGACATCTCAAGTCACGATAAATCTTGGTAAATCTGGGATGAACTTCCCATACTGAAGCATGAAACTCCCACATCAACTCCTCACATATATCCCCTTGAACCCACAATCGTCCATGGGAATGCAGAATTTCGTCATCATCGCATATCGTCCAACTAGGAGGAGGGTCCAAACTTGCCACTGACTCCCGTAGAACAAGGCCATCTGAATCAGATAGTTGTCTCTTACTCACTCTATCTAGGAGGGTATAAGTCACTACTAAAGTTGAAGGATAGGTCTATCCCTGACTATTGTGCATCTACAAATGCATCTCAGAGAACAAATCCATGAGCTGCCACTCACCACTGGCATCTTGCACAGCCTGTATCTGAGTCCTCTGGCCTAGTACATCAGCTACTGCATTACCTTTACAAGGAGTATAGTCATGTTCAAAATCGAAGGATTTAAGGTATCTGACCCACCTTCTCTAACTCAGATTCATGTCACGCTGATTAGCGATATACTTGAGACTTTTGTGGTCGGTGAAAACAACAAAATTCACTGCCAAGAGATAATTTCTCCAACAGCGCAATACATGAACAGCTACAGCCAACTCGAGATCATGTGTCGGGTAATTTCTCTCATGTGGCCTCAACTGCCAAGACTCATACGCAACAACTTGATTGACCTGCATCAACACTGCTCCCCACCCAATACCTGATGAATCACAGTAAATTGTATAGATTTTCCCTTTCTATAGAAGTATCAGGACTGGTGCCAGTGTCAACCTTCCTTTCAGGTCCAGAAAGGTTGTCTCACATGCTTCTGGCCAAAAAAAGTTCACACCCTTCGTATTCAGACCCATCAACCACGCTGCTAAGTGTGAGAAGTCCATGATGAAATGTTTGTAGTAACCAGCCAGCCCCAAGAAACACTGTATCTCAAACACATTCTTAGGCTGCTCCCAGGAAACTACTGTTCTCACCTTCTCTGGGTCTACTGCAACTCCTGCCTCTGAGATAATATGACCCAGAAAGTGAATATGGTCCATCCAAAAGTGTCACTTTGAGAGCTTAGCATATAGTTGATGCTATCTCAGTGTAATTAGTACGATCTCAAGATGGGTGGCATGGTCGAGTCAAATGTGAGATTACACTCAGATATCATCCAAAAATAAAACCACAAAAGAATCCAGATATGGATTGAACACAAGATTCATCAGATCCATGAAAATTGATGGCGTGTTCGTGAGTCTGAATGGCAATACCAAGAACTTGTACAGACCATATCTACTTTGAAAATCTGTAAGTGGTATATCTGATGGTCTCACGCGTAGCTGATGATATCTGGATCTCAATTTAATCTTTGAGAACACTCATGCTCCATGAAGTTGTTCAAAGAGATCATCAATCCTTGGAAAGGGATATCGGTTCTTGACCGTCAACTAGTTCAACATCTGATAATCCACATAGAGTCTAAGGGTATCATCTACCTTCTTTGCAATGAGGACTGGCGAACCCCAAGTAGAAGTACTGGATCGGATGAAACCCTTTTCATGTGACTCCTCTAACTATCTCTTGAGCTCCTGCAACTCTAGTGTAGAAATCCTATAAGATGGAATGGACATCAGTGATGCTCCTGGAATAAGATCAATAGATAAATCTACCTCATGCTCCAGATGTAAACCTGAAAAGTCATCCATGAAGACATCCCTAAAACAATCAACCACTAGAGGGAAATCCTATAGACAAGTCCCCTGATCATCCAGATATAAACTCACAATCTTGGCTGTGACTCCACCTCTCCCATGATGCTCTGGTCCAGCTCGACTGGCTTGATAATCCCATTCACCTTTTTATAGAAACTCTCTACCCTCTGGTGACGTGAAACTCACCCTGTTATGATAGCAGTCCATAAAGGCTCAAAAGGGAATCAACCAGTCTATCCTGAGAATGACATCATATATCGTCATCTCTAAGACATAGAGGTCCCAAAGAAAGTGACACGCACCAACCTCAAGGGGGAACTCCTTGCACTGATGAACACATGTTGTTCTCATTCCCAACAAAGTGTCTAGCATCATTACATAAGAAGACGAAGAAACACAGATCCTGAGGCTCTCCACGACATGGATAGATATAAATCTATGAGTAGCACTTGTATAGAATAGTATTGAAGATAAAACAGAAGCTACTAGGATAGTACCTCTAACATTAGAATGTCTGATATCCTGCTCCTACTGGGTTTTGTGAACTGCATATGCCTGCCCAGTGCTGCGGCCCTGCGACACAGCCTGGCTACCCTGAGCTGTCCCACCTTGTTGCCTTTGAGATCCTGGTGTCTGACTACCATGGCCACGACCACCATCTCTGCTAGCACACCCTGACATATTCTAGTTTCCCGACTGGTAAAAAGCTACTTCTCCTACTCCCGCATGTGGAGTTTTCACAGAACCCCTATCACTGGCCACTGGTGGATATGCCCTGCAAAAGTGATTCTGATGACCCATCTTTCCACAAGCTCAACACTCCACTGGGTCTCATGGACACTGAGGTCTCTTGTGCCCCTCTATACCACACTGGTAGCACATGACCTAGCCACCTGAAACATTTTTATGGATGGTACTACCACCATGAGAGAAGTCCATCTGTCTCTTCCTTTTGCTAGTATAAATAGTACGAGAAACTGTTGCCGAATAGCCCTGGCCTTCCCCAATAGCTTCCCGAAATTTCCTCTCTATAATCATTGCCTGGTTTACAATCGCATGTATTCAAGGAAACATGAAAACATTCACCAGTGCTCATATGTCATATTGAATACCATCCTAAAATCATCTGGCTCTCAACACCTCATCATCCACTAGTACGGGTGAAAAAGGTTGAAGCTCGGTGAAATGAGTAGAATAATCCATGATCGACATAGCGCCCTGCTGCAGATTCATGATCTCTCAAGCTCTATATACCCTCAATAACTCTAGAAAGAAGAAGTCATAGAAGAATGCCTGAAAATAATCCCACTATCTGTCTCTATGATGCTCTAAATGGGTGGTAACATACCACTACCTCTTGGTGGAATCACGCAATATATACGTCGTGAGCTTGAGCCTCCGCCCTGGAGGCATCTCAAGATGCTCGAAAATAGTCTGCAGAGTCCCCAGCCAAGACTCTGCAGCCTGTGGTCCGCCATCCCCAGAGAACGTAGGTGGATGCTGCTACTGGAAAATATGAGTCAAATCATCCATAGATGTGGAAGCCGGTGGTGCTCCCTGAACGGTCTGCATGAATAACATAATGCCTTCACGGAACTGCGCCTCCGCGCCTGTGTCTGGTATAACAGATGGTGCCACATCTAGATCTGTTGGAGGATCCACTGGTAGCCCATGGCCCACCATCTCTGGAGTATAATCATTACCGCTCTCCTGGCGAACAACACGTGGTCATATCGGTGGCATGACTCTACATGGTCAATCACACACCTTAGATTAATATTATCACAGTCTAAAAATGAAGGGACCAAAAAGGGAACATGAGAAAGAAGGCATTTCTAGATTTTCAAAACAAGACTACACAGTGTTTATACTAACTACACGACATGTACCATATCTCTATTCACCTACCAAGGTCCTTCAACACAGCTAAGCCACACGGCTCCTATTGAACAAAACCACACAGCATTTATATAATCTACATGGCATGTATGGTGTTATTTTTTCAACTGCCAGTGTCGTTTGTGAAACGACCGACTACTCGGCTTGACACTACACAACGTGTTACACCCACACACGGCGTGTACACTACCCCATTTACCATCCACACAGATAATTCCATATAGTTTTTCCCCGAACCAGACTACACGGCGTGTCCCACGGGCACCCGATGTGTACTAGACGAGCTTCGTCGACCCGTGTTGTAAGTTACACGGCCAGATACATGGATCACTCTACACAGCATGTTCCAGATGGACACGATGTGTACACGAAAGGATCACACTGACCCATGTTGTTACTTACACGACCGGGTCCCCAGGTCAGACTATATGATGTATTCCAGAGTGGACACGGTGTGTATGTCTTATGGTCTCCTATGTCCTTGTTGTTAGTTACACGGGCGGACTCCAGGTCAACACTACAAGACGTGTACGCCTAGTACATGGCGTGTTTTACCCAAGCATTTCCCTTTCCCGTGTCTATGCCCACATGATCTATGACATGAGAAGAGACTACACGGCATGTACTGAGGGCACACAACATGTACTCAAAAAGTTTTCTTTTCTTCCCGAAACGAAGAACATAGGGTGTGTGTCTGAGGAACTACGTGGCGTGTATCCTAGTTTTTCCAGACAATAAGGTTCAGATACTATTCTAGAAACAGATAAACAGTCAATGACCCGTGAGGGCCCATACTTCCCAGGAATCAAAGTTTGGCATCTTATATGTGTTATAACAGATAAACAGTCAATGATCCACCAAATTCTGGTCAATGAGGGCCCATACTCCCCAAAAAACAATGTTTGACGCCCATTCTATCAACAAGATCACCCCCAAATACCCTATCACACATCAGGTATTTATCAAAGCAGCTATCACAACAGCATGATTTTCTAGCACAACAACTATCACAACAACATGCAATTTCCAATGTACCAACATGGCATGGAACTATGTATGGCATGTGATTTCTAGCATGTTCCTATATGATGCATGAGATGGCATACCCGCATCTCATCGGGTTGCAACTAAATTGAACCCATGGATAAAATATAACAACACAATCACAAGCGAGTCATCCAATGGTGAAAATCAAATAAACCATAAAATTTTCAAAATCAGAAGAGTTTGAAAAATATGAGGTTGA
This sequence comes from Viscum album, assembly GCA_963277665.1. Lineage (NCBI taxonomy): Eukaryota > Viridiplantae > Streptophyta > Magnoliopsida > Santalales > Viscaceae > Viscum > Viscum album. Next base: position 1,873,539,986 of record OY728142.1, on the reverse strand, counting down.
CTTTCTTTTCCCTATACATGGGTTAGATATGCCCCGGAACAGCTTATTACCAACTACCATTTTCGTCCTATCAATGACTAAGCCTCCAAATAGTATTTCAATGAAAAGAAATCCTCTGATACCAATTTGTAACATCCCTAATCCGGGTGCTACTCAATGGGTGCCCCGAACCCGGTTGGTCACATGACCTCAAGCACATTTCCCCAAACGCCAGAGGCTACCGACTAGCAGCGAGGGCCCATGTCTAATAGTGGGTAAATTATGCCCTAATATGTCAAAGTGTAGTGTAGTGGAATAAAATAATAAAAAAACATATAACAACAGTAGAAGCAATAAACCATACACATTTAAAATAATCGACTGATATAAAATATAACCAACAGTTATATAGATAATGATGCAACATGTCTCATGTTCTAAGAAAACATCCAGTACATGTTATACAACAATACAGTACAGTAAAATATAGAGTACATCAAAACAAAACAAAATATCTGGTAGCATCATGATTTTAAGCCTGGTCCCATGTTCCCCTACTCCTAAATATCAATCAAGTACCTGTGTAGGGACCCTTGCCTCTATCCACGCCTTCAAAAATGTAATCTATTAGGGCCGAAGACATGAACCAAATAGGGTGTGAGAAATAAATCCCAGTAGAAACCCACCATAGGCCCATGCCCATCTGTGTGAAAATATACAACAATAGTGTGCAGTAGTAAAATGAAATAAACTAAGTAGTACTCAAAATAAACTAACTTTACCATTTATATTTCCATATTATTATTCATTTAATAATTCAATATAAGGAACCCAATATAGTGAATTTTATATATAAAATCCAGTGTCCTCAAACACGCAAACCCTTACTCTTGGGTAAGCAGAAACATAACCCACAGGTAATTTCCTACAGTCATAACAGATATAGCCCTCAGGCATACACATTTTCGCCCTCAAGCATAGAGTTTATTTCCCTTAGGCACGGAAGAAGTTTCCCTCAGGCTAAAAGATGCACTGCCCTCAGGATAATTAAAACACTTCCCTCAGACTGAACAAGTAACCGAGCCATGCCCAATATGTTAATAAGCAATTCAAATTCAATTACACTCAAGGAAATTTAACAAATATTATTACAATGGCATATCCTCAGGTATCCTGGCCAAATGGCTAAATAGAGAAACACACCCCTAGGTGGTCCTAGATCCAAGAAGTGATCCCAAACAGAAGGTTATTATCACATTTAATTACCTATACAAATCTAGGTATTTAAAACAGCAAAGGCCTCATCCCCACGATACCCCAACATGGGTTCGTAGCACAAAAATACACACAAACACACAACAGTTGGAAATTAAACACCAAGCCACCTACCTTAAACGCCCCTAAATGGTATACACGAATGAAGATCCTCGAATTTTCCATAAACGACGTAGATTTTAGGTCAAAGAAATCCATGTTCAAATTCAAATAACTTCCCTTTTAGAAGAATTGGAAAAATGGATTATGGAGAGTGGAGGGCTTACTCGTGTGGTTCCAACGAGATCATCAGAGGCAAAAATAGATTCCCAACGCTCGATCTGGAGATCCTAAAAGGTCTGACCTCCTCTCCCGACTCCTTCCTCCGGTTCTAAGACGATACTATGAATAGGGTTGGATACTGACCATTTTAAGAAAAGAAAATAAACTACACGGCATGTACTATTTACTACACGTCGTGTACTTTTCTCATTTAATTGTTCCTCTGGCGGCACTGCCGCACTGTTCATCTGTCAACATGAGTACACAACATGTATTCCGGATTACACGGCGTGTATAGTCATGCAGCTGGCGGCTACTTCAACTACCTTACTATTTTCCTGCTGACTGACTACATGTCGTGGAAATATCCACTACATGGCATGTAGTCGGTTTTTAAACCCTTCATCGCCCATATGGATACACACCCTGTGTACCCATCCCACATGGCCAAAGTACACAGCATGTGGAAAAGTACATGAAGTGTAGTCTAAAAATTTAGTATTTTCCCCCATTTTTCTTATTTTCTAAAAAATACTTAAGGAAAAGTGAAAAGAAGAATCTCGTACCTAAAAAATAAGAACTGGTTTCTTACAGTCCCCACCACCATAACCACTTAAGGGAGGTTATGGTTTAGCTGGTCCCCACCAATATAACCTCTCGTGGGAGGTTATGGTCTGGTGGTACCCACATCCAACTTCCTCAAGGAGGATTACATCCGGAGGAACCCACCTCCCCAAACCCACATGGTTGTTTCAAATAAAAATAAAAATGTCACACACTTTTATTTTTATTTTATTCTTACATGAAATACCCAAAAATAATCTGTCACTATCGACCCACTACAATCAAGGAAAATATCTTCGTATAAGAATACTGGTGCTGAAAGTTCAACGATGCCCTCATATTTCAATTCTGAGCACCAGTTAAAATGTTAGAAAAGATCGCTCACACTATTACTAAACGTACACAAAATAAAGATAAAAAATTCATTTCGAGCACTCCGGGCATCGAAATCACGAGTCGTCAATTTTTTGCGGACTCGTAAAATTCCGATTTATTTAAAAAATTACATGGAAATTCCAGGTCATTACATTCTCCCAACCTCAGGGCTCTACATCCCCGTAATCTTCAACTCAGTATAAGGGAAAAAGTGGGGGTACTGAGCACACATATGAGCCTCCCGCTCCCTTGTGCTCTCTTGGAGGTTCCTGTGCTGCCAGAGAACGCACACCAAAGGTATTGACCATCCATGAAGGACCTGCTCCTGTCAATCCTCAATCACTACTAGAACTTACATAAACGTCTCCCCATCATCGACATCCATCTCACCATGGTCGATGATGTGAGAAGATTCATGCATGTATCTCCTCAGTAGGGATACGTGGATGATTTATTTCACCTAGTGTAACTAAGGAGGAAGATATAAGATGTATGACACCTCTCCAACTCTACTGAGGACCTGAAAAGTCTGATGAACTTCATAGATAACTTTCTTCCCTGAACAAATCTCTATAAACCTCATCAAGGTGAGACCCATAAATAGACATGGTCAATATCCTCAAACTTCAGAGGACTCCGCCTCCTGTCGGCATATGACTTCTTCCTTCTCTATATAGTCTTCATCTGTTGGTGGACAATATGCACTTTTTATGTGGTAGCCCATACCATATTTGTTCTCATGATTGATGAATCCCCTGGGCTAGTCCAGCACAAAGGTGATCTGCAACATCGCCCGTACAATGCATCAAAAGGGTCCATCCCTATGGTAGAGTGATATATGTGGTTTTATTAAAACTTCAACAAAGGAAATTGATCCATCTAGCTGCGACTGAAGTCGAGGACACATGCATGCATCATGTCCCCGAGGGTCTGAATGGTTCACTCAGTATGACCATCCGTCTGGGGATGGAAGGAGGTGCTCAAACAAACATGAGTCCCAAAATCCTCTTACATCCCCATCCATATATGGGATGTAAAACATGCATCATGATCGGAGATAATCGTCGTGGTTACTCGATGTAGTCGCACAATCTCTTGCACATAGATGTGTCCCATGCTCTATATTGAACACTACTCTCTAATCAATAAGAAGTGGGCCGACTTGGTAAGTCGGTCGATGATCACCCAAATCATGTCATGTCCCCTGGATGTATGTGGAAGTCATGTCACAAAGTCCATGGATATCCCATCCCACTTCCACTCTAGGACCTATAAAGTCTTAACCAAGCCTGCTAGTACCTAATGCTCCGCCTTCACTTGCTGACAAGTGAGGCATCATAAGATAAAATCTCTTACTGCTCTCTTCATTCTCGGCCACCAGTTCTACTGTTGGAGGTCCTCATACATCTTCACCACTCCTGGATGTACCGCTAGAGGGGATGTGTGGAACTCTCTCAACACTTCCTCTTGAAGTGACATTGGTACCATGGTATGTCCACTGAAGAGGATGATGCACTCCCCACTTTCATGAAATCCATCAGTTTCATGCCCTTTGGATATCTAAGAAAATCGATTCTTGCAGTCAGAATCCCCACATTGCGCCGCCCTGACTCCCTGATGAAGTGGGGGAGTGACTGTAAGGGACTGAAGAAAAGATGCTCCATCTTTATCCACGAAGGATATCTAGAATGAACCTAGCTGCTCTATCTCCTCACCTAGAAACTGTAGAGTAAATCTCTTATTGGGTGCATCTGTGACAACATTCCACTTCTAAAGAGTATAGACTATCTCGAAGTCATAGTCTAGGAGGAACTCAATCCAGCATCGTTGTCTTAGGTTCAGGTCCTTTTGAGAGAATATATACCTGATAATCTTGTGATCAGAGTACATGAAAAAATTCCCGCCTATCTGATAGTGTCAACACATATTCAATGTGAAGACCACATCTGCTAACTCCAGGTCATGGATATCATAGTTCTTCTCCTGCTATCTTAGGTACCAAGAACCATATGTGATCACTACTCACTCCTGCATTAGGACACATCTGAGTCTAGTCCCTGATGCTTCTTAGAAGACTACATACCCTACGGCTTCCACTATAGTCCTTATGATGGTGTCATTAGTCAGCCTCTACCACAGCTCTTGAAAGATCTGCTGGATTCTCTCCATCCACACAAAGGGTTTCCCCTTCTTCGTCAAGGCATATAGTGGTGCTGCAACTCTGGAGAACTCTGGCCTTAATCAACAATTGTATCCAGAAAAACCCAAGAAACTCCATACCTCAATCACACTCTTGGGTGGATCCCTTGAAAGTACGACATCAATCATTGCTGGATCCGCAACAAATCTAGCCTCCGAAATGACATGTCTGAAAAAGTGAACCTCTCATATCTAGAACAGTCACTTCAAGATCTTACCATAAAGCTGGTGCTCTCAGAGTGTGTCCAGAACTGTCTAAAAATGTTAGGCATGCTCATCCTCAGTAGTCGAGAAGATCAGAATGTCGTCTATAAAGACTACGACAAAGTGATCAAGGTATGGCTGAAATATCCTATTCATGGGTCCCATGAACATTGATGGAGCGTTTATTACACCGAATGGTATAACCAAGAAATCATAATGTTCGTACTGACACCTGAAGGTTGTCTTCTGCACATCTTCATATTGAACTCTGAGCTGGTGATAGCCTGATCTTACTTCTATCTTCGAGAACCACCGTTCTCCCATCAGCTAATCCAATAGGACATCAAATTCCGGAAGTGGGTACTTGTTCTTCACGGTCACCTTGTTTAGGTGACGGTAGTGGACATAACTTCTCAAGCTCCCATATACCTTATTGGGGAATAGAATCAAGGCTGCCCAGGGAGAAACACTAGGCCAGATGGATCCCTTCCCTTGAAAGTCTTCTACCTGTATTCACTGCTCGTGAAGCTCTGTGGGTGACATCAAATATGCTGGTGTAGATAACGGTTCCGTCCTAGGGTACAAGTCAATGTAAAAACCTACGTCTCTATGATTTGGTAGACCTAGGATGTCATCGGGTAAAACAACTGCATACTGGTCCACCACTATAGAATAGATCGTTCTCTATATATCAACTGCTCCGAGGGTAAGGCTAACCAACTGATGAGTGATCGGCTTCACCCTCTTCCAGGTAAGTCTGTCATATGATGCAAAGGATCCCTTCTCACCGGTGAAGGTGAACTTGGTCCAATTAATGTGGAATCAATGCACTTTGCGCCTAATACGGTCTATTTTAGAATGGACTGTAGATAACCTGTCTATACCCAAGACGATGTTGTAAAGCCTCAACTCTGTTACAAGGAGATCCCAGCCAAACTCTCTCCTCGTAATGTAAGCTCGCACTGCCGGCACCCGTGCGTAATTTTTGAATCCGCTCCTGTAGGAGTCTCTAGCCATAAGGATCAAGTCAATGGCTCTATCATATTCTCTATGTTCCGAGCGAGGACAGTGGAGATTATAGAATGAATGGAACCTATGTCTATAAGTACCTAAGCTAAGGTGGAGTAGACGCAGATCCTAACTCGTATCATCTCTGGAGTGCCATGGTCATAGGCCTCAGATTCCAGGAGCTGAGCTCTTCTCTACCCACATGCTCTTTACGGTCGGGGTGTACCTCCTGGTTTTGGTGGCGGTAATATATCGAATCTTTGTCCATAATGAGTTGCTCGGATAGCTCCTCTGCCACATCCACCTATTCTTTGTGGACCACCTCGATCGAATCGATGTCACTTCTTGGGTGGTCCTTCAACCGTCTTCTAAACATCAGTACGACTGGTCGAGTAGTCATGATCCATGTGACCCTTCCACCGCAAGTGAAACACTATCTGCTCCTGGAATGTCTGTATCCACTTTGGGTTCCCCTTACAACCGATCATGAGTCATGTAGTCATCCACTTGTAGGTCTGGTCCTCTTGGACCTCTGCGACATATGTCTACTTCCAGCTACAGAACACACTGCTACGTGTCAATTGATAGTGGGTCTTGTTGCATGAGACTGCTCAGCAAAGAAACTCTCCACTTGCAGTGCTCTCTATAACACCCCCGCCTTCGTCGGGATGCTGAGAGAGATCTTCAGAGCTTTGATCCCCTGTCTGATCCCCTGCTCAAAAGTATGGGACCTGAAGAATAGGTCCCACACCATATCAATAGAGTATCATGATAGGCCAGTAAACCTCTTTGAGTACTGAGCTATAGTTATGTTTCCTTACTACAGTTGAAGTAGCTCATGAATGTGTATTGTGTGATGAGTCACTGGGATAAACTATGCCTAAAACAGGCTCCTGATGTGTGCCTAGACAAGTGTCACCTCATCACGAACCTGGATAATCAATCTCCACTATCTACCAGCTGATTCAGGAAGAGGGATAGCCGCATGAATCACCATTAAATCAGATGGTGTTCTTACCAATCAGAAAACTCACACCACAACTTCCAGTAAATCCTCAACCACCTATGGGTCCCTCTTTCTCCTGAACCTATGTGGCCTCTGGTGCTGGAACTTGTGAAACACACTCATGTGGCGTGTATCATATACTTCTAGGGCAGCTGGCATCAGTGGCCCAAAGGGGAATGTTACTACTAGTGCCTCCATTAGAAAAGGGCCCTGCCCCGAGGCCACATTGCTCGGTGGGGTATCTGTGCGTACAACTCTCAGAACTCTAGCTTGCTGTCTGCGTGGAGGAATCTTGAAAATAAATAGGTTCTCTACAGTTAAAATGTTATACTGTTGAGCTGACATGGTCAAAAGTCAAACCTGGTGAGCTGAGATAAAGAATTCATAAAGAAAACTCTTGAAAAAACAGACACAATCAGTGGTTTCTTACACTGAGTCGGATATTAGATGTCAGTGTCCCCGTATATGGATACATAGGCCTCCACACCAATACTTGACTCTGAGAACTGAAAATCCAACTTATTACCCTTAACATTATTGCTTCAATGAAATGAAAGATCAGAGTCATAGGATATGCAGTAGAACCTAATCCTCTAATACCAATTTGTCATGACCCGTCCTACGGGGCCCGTACCATGACTACTCCAAGCCTGCCTTCCATAGGCCAGGGGCTAGAGTCTAGCACTGAAGACGTACCTCCCTAAATCATGGAAGGAATTTCCTTTATAACCTGTAAACAAACACACAGGAGATCACACAACTTGACGAAACACCAAGTATATTGTAAAACAATAGAGTTCGAAAAGAAAAAGGGGCCATAATACAAGGCCAACTTAATGTACAAGTACAAATGTGATACAATACAACTGAAATAAAAATAAATACATCTACTAGATTGTCCTATAGGTTTCCTACCTGTAGGGTAGTTACATGTCACCTCCTAAGCAGTCCTTGTATGTCAGTCTCCTCCGTCTACCGACACGTCGTAAGGTCCACCTAAAGGTACCATCTCGTCCTGGTACTCTTGACCTCCGTCAGAGATGTCCATCATCTGCATCCAATAAAACAATGTGAGGGCATATCCCGTGCATTATTGAGTTTAACGATACTCAGTAGGGACCCCGAGACCCTAAAGGTCTCACAAAATCCACCAAGGATAAACCACAATGTATGAAATCAACAAATAACGCAACTTAGGTATATGCTCATATATATACCTAAGTTATCATGTAATCTATAACAATCATGAGGAATACACAGAAGTACTGACTCAGCTCAAACAAGGATTTTTTTTAGGGTAGTATCATGTAACATCCCCAGTCACATTATTGAAACCTCAGCGACTGGAGAAATACTCCTCTATCGAGTATAGTGGGAATTCCATGACACCAAGCACACATACCAATAACCTTGGAATACTTTGGTACTTCTTCTATCGAGTACCATGGATATGTTGTGTCACCATGTGTGCTCCCCACCGTGGGTCTTCCGCATCACCAAGCGCGCTCCCCCACATAGCCTGCTGAGTTACTCCTCCTATCGAGTAAGTGGGTCTACTGTGTCACTAAGGCGCTCACCACTGTCGGTCTATCATGACACCATAGGTCTCCCCAGTAGGCTAGTATAGTCACTCAAAGTCAAACGTTAAGTAGTCATCAGGTCTCATCCAGCTAGTAGGTTCCCGAACAAATTCTCGCTCACCTCCGGAATATCTGCACAATATCTACATTTCGATGCTCAAACTGTCACTAATTCTCAAGAAGAAGTATCCCAATGGTCCTCCACGTCATAGGGGTCTCAACGCAATAGACATCTCATCAATCAGACACCCAGTATGTGAGTTATTATCCTGTTAGTCCCGGGGCCTGGTTGGATTTGTGCTAGATCCAACCATACTATATGCCAACTCAATATGAAACTCAGCGGGGTATACACAGAGGGGCTGACTCGATCCATGCTTTCTAGCGCTTCTAATGGTTCATCATACGAACGTGCGGTGCCAAAGTTATGGCCAAATTAAAGTAACTGAGTTGTAGTGGGCCAGGGTCCAGGCTGACCTGGTCGGACCGACCCGACCCGACCAGGCATGGGTTGACCAGGTCAGGTTGACCTGGGCCTGACCCACTGGGTCAGGGATGGTCCGTGATGCGGCCCGGTCTGCCGAGTGGTCTAGCAGGACGTGAGGTCCATGAGGGGGATATGAGGGTGTGGGTTCAGTTAGGCAAGGGCATCATGAGGGATGCGGGCGGCATGGGAGACTGGTGGGTGGCGCGAGATGGGGCAGATGGTGGGTGGTGAGGCCGGAGTGTGGCTCGACTTGGGTGTCTTGTCCAGTGAGTGGGCGTTATAGATAGGGGGAAGGAGTTGGCGGGCAGCGACGCTGGGGCGGAGCAGCCTGCAGACGGCATGGTGAGGGCACGTGGCTGGTTCGGTAGGGAGGCTACAGTGTAGCGGGGGTGGCGTGGGGCGTAGTGGCCACAGGGGGCGGCTCTTTTTTCCTTTGTCACCATCATCTCCTTTTTCACCTTCCTCCATTTTGAAGAGTACACCAAAGAAGAATGGCAGAGGGTTTGGACCATGTTGGTTTGGCCCGAACCCTTTGCATCTATGGTGGTAGAATTTCGATCAACAAGAAATAAGAACGATGAACTTCAAATTCTACAACCTCCGCAACGATTCATTTCCAAACCACAAAAGAAAATCAAGGAAATTATTAACATGAAAATAAACACCCTACCTTAGGATGATACATCAATGGAGTCATGGGGAAGAAGACAAATCGTTGGGAAAATAACGACGTCGGTGTCATCGGTATTTTCTGTAATCATCGATTCGTTGTATTCAAGGACATTCCACATAGAAAAAAGTCCCAAGGAAGAAGGTCAAAGTTGGGGTAAGCGTTCTTCGTTGGAGTTCCTCATTAGAATAATTTGTTCCTCATTCGGAGAAGTAGTTCTTCGTTGGAGTGCTTTTCTTTGAAGGCACCACTAAAATGAAATTGTCCAACTGATGTGTTTCCAGCAACTTTAATCATTGGAATAAATTCAAAATATCCGAATTAAACACTTATGTTCTCACAATTTATTAAGGTGGGTTAGCAAAATTAATGTGGAGGAAACCCAAGAGGATCCAACACATTAAATAGGGGGGATATGTGGTTTCCTCTTCCCCCATCAATAGGGGTTGGGTTGTCCCCTCCCATAAATTTAATTTGGGAGGTTATTAAGAACTCGGGTGGTCCCCACCAATATAGCCTCTCATTGGAGGTTATGGTTCGTGTGGTCCCCACCACCATAACCTCTAATGAGAGGTTAAGGTCTGGTGGTCCCCACTTCCAACTTCCCAATGGAGGATTAGTTCTAGTGGACCCCACCTCCCAAAACTCAAATGGGTGTTTCGAATAAAAAAAATGTCACAAATTTTTTTTATTTTATTCTTACACAAAAAACCTGAAAACTATCATTCACTCTCAACCCACTATCGTCAAGGTGAGAGTCTCCTTAAGCGAATACAGGCACTGCAAGTTCAACAGTGCCTTTATATTTCAATTCTAAACACTGGTTCAAATGTTATAAAATACCTCTCACACATTTACGAAACGTACCTAAAATAAAGTTGAGAAATTCATTCCAGGCAGTCCGGGCCTCGGAATCACGCGCCGTCAATTTTCACTGACTTGTAAAATTCCAATTTATTATATAATAATACATGGAAATTTCTAGTCTTTACAAATTCTTTAATAACAATATTCTTTAAAAAGAACACAAAATGCCTGAAAAAAGATACAAACTCCCTTATTCACATGTATTTTTCAAAAAAAAGTCATATTACCATAGAAAAGTTCATCTATTTAATGGAATTATAAAAAAATTTCCATTTAATATAAAATATTTTATAATGGTTATGGATGAATATATACTCATGGTAGAGTATTCTAATATAATTATTAATTTTTCATTATATATTTCATAAAATCCCATCCAGATCATAATATAATGTCTTTTCATAAACATTTCTAATGCATAAAAGATATCCTCAAACTTAATAATTCACATAAAATAATAACACTAATCTCTACATTCAGGAAACTCATTTATCATGAAATTCTGCCATTCTACTTTTCAATCATCGATCACTATTTATGTATAACATTTATAGTCACTAAATCATGTAATTTTCATGATAATAATCGAAGAAACCCTATTATTTAATGTCTTCAAAAAAATCATTATCAAACTCTTAAAAATTCCATTTCATGTTTAATATGTCATCTTCAAATTAATGTTCTATCACAATATTGATCTATTTTCCTTCATTGAATTGCAGATGTAATGTCATAGACCTCTCTGATCCATTCCAACGATAAAATCTGGTGGTTGAGGTGGTCAAGGAGGTCAAGGGGACTCATTCTCCATCAATTTTCAAAATTTCCTGTTATATGAAGAGTGATTCCAATTTTGTGAATAGTGTGTCTAGTTATATGAACAGTGTTTCTAGTTTTATGAAAAGTTTCACGTTGTAATAGAAATGGAAGATCTACAATGTCTTGGTTTCACAAAAATGAATGATCTACATTGTCATGAGGTCATAGAAATAGTGTGTCTATAGTATCACGGTGTTACAAAAACTGAAGATCTAAAGTGACATGGTGTGACAGAAACAAAAGATCTATTTTTTAATTGTATCACATAAATGGAAGATCTAAATTGTTTATAGAAATGTTTCATATTTTCTTTTTCAAATTTCCACATTTTACCAGTTTCACTGATTTAACGTTTTCATTGATTTTAAACACATTAATGGCCTTGTCCTAAAGGTTTAAAGATGACTCAAATCTCATTATACCTATTTTAATTTTTTTAAGACTCGGTAATCCTATACATGGTCAAACTGCATGGTTTAATGCAACCCTCTATTAATATAAAATCCATATTATCTTAAACTGTTACTCCATTAAATATTCTAAAATCAGTAGATATATTCCTCCCTTGTTCTTCCTATTCGTTCTATGGTGAAAGATGCTTGAACCTTTGCTTCCTACTAGTAAGATTCATGCAATCCAACATTCCTCCATGGATTGGTACCCCTTTATGTACTCCTTGATGCCAGTGCACCCCATGTTTTGTGGTTACCAAGAAGTATCGATCAATCATTGATATGAGGTATTATTTATCATTGTTCTTTTGTGTTTATCTGCATCTGTTTCTTCATTCCCTATTAGAGAATGTTATCTCCATGATCCTAATTGAATTTTCTTGGGTGCTGTTCGGTGTAGTGGTGTCTCTGCATCCATTGGAGGATGCAATCCTCTAATAGAGGTGATTGTGATCTGTTTTTTTGTTTATTCAAATAGCATTAGAAACCTTTTGAGGTAGGGAATTCATTGCTTCTCTATTCATATATTTAAAAAAGTATAGTTAGCATGTTTTATCCCACTAGATCAGAATGGAATTGACATAATAAATATTAGAACTGGAAAAATATATTGATATAGATCGTATGTTATTGCCTCTTGTTATGATAGATAGTGTGTTATCCATCCCTGAATTGCTTAGATTTTCATTTATTTTGAAATTGGTAAAGAATGTAAAGGCATAATTAATAGATAAAGATTTTCTATAGATTATGTGGCATGTAAATGAATTCAATTATTATTTTTGTAATTTGATTTTAATAAAATTAATGTAGTAAGAATGTGTAATGAATTTTTTGAAAACTATGATAGATTTTTATTTAGGATACCCATAGTTAGAACCTATAAATATTAAATCGGTTAATTTCATATGGATTATAGAACTGGATGATTGATACAAATTTAATGCCTCTTATGGTTCTGAGTAAAATAAATTCTTGGAAATTCCAAGAGCATTATCCTTGGATCTTTGAGAGATCATTGTGTATGAAGGTTTGATGCCTTGATTAAGGTCCAAGAGACCAATTTATATGATGTTTTTTTCTACTTCTTCTATTGTGATATGATTTTGGATGGATGGTGTCATATATGGGGGTCGGGAGGCCCATTGTTTGTGTCCAAATATTATGCCTAGAGTTGCGATATGCATCCGTTTATGCATGTGGGTGTCAGGGAGAAAACCAGGGATGATGAAATAGGTTGGATGTGAATAATTGGATGCTTGCTAATTATTTTCGTTGTTTATCTTCTGTACTCTCTCCACAACTCAAGGCATCTATTTTTGTTACCCTACATCCAAAAGGGGAAAATACACATGGGATATGCCAAGTGATTTTCGTGTTTTTCATCCTGATGTAGGATGGTTCGACACTCTTGCAATAAATGGAAATGTCTAGATGAGTAGTTCATCTACTCACTGTGTTAACCCCCCTTATTTTTAATAGCATAGATTTTTTTCTATAATTTTTGGGAATATGTGAAATTAATAATTTTTATAATAAATGATTGAAAACATTATGTAATCCTATGGGGTTGGATCATCCTGTGATGCAATGCTGAGGTTTAAATTTAAAGTAACAGTGGACTTTGGGTGTGATGCTAGTGAAATATAATGTGGAACTTTTAATTGTTAATTAATTCTTAAAGAATTAGTTATCATAAAGTGAATCTGATAAAAATGGAATGAAGTAATCTAATAATTATTTTTAAATGGTTTTGTGCTTATATGATACATAGTATTAGATGTGGCATCCGGGAGTCGTAGAGACGTTTGTGGTAGTTGAGATTAAGAATATGTAAGCCTATAGTGTAGTTGTGGGATATAGTATATATTGTAATTTTTTTGATTTTATACGCTACTCCATACCATCAGTTATTGAAACTGAAACCCCTGGGATTATGACCAATGGGGGGTGTTTTCCCCAACATTTTTGTGGGAGGATGGATTCCTGACTACTCCCTTTGGCTCCGCTCTCTTCTCTTGGTAGTTATTTCTGCTAATAGGAAAAGAAGTTTTCTTTCAAAATATATGTGTCTAGATGGATGTTATGTCTTTTGTTTATTAACAAACACATATTATAGTTATATTTTCCTATGGAATAATATAGTTTTAATGTGTATATTCTATTATGGATTGAGGATCCTTACTCTGTGTATGGGCTATAATGGCATGAGATTTAACACCCAGCATATGACTCACGTTATGCGAGCTGTGGTAACTCCAAAAAACTACCTTTTTACATTTATTACATTTATGTGGTGGTTTTGTTACACAATTTTCATGGTGTGGTGCTTTTCCAAGGTGTATGAGGGAAATCCTTTTGGAGAGAGATACTTATGACGTGCGATGTTGGGAAAAATATGAAAAAAAATAGAGAAGTAGTAGCGGGGTAACATTGATATTCTTTATTATTTTGTATAATATTTTATGTGTTTGTTGGTTCTAGTATCCAAGGTGTGGATGGAAACATAGTATATTGTATTAGGTGAAGAGTTTGATTCAGTTATTGTTCACAGTGCTTTAGCATGTGTTATTTACTTTTTAAAGAGAGGCTCTAGAGAGGATCCTAATGAGTATACTGTTATAATCACCCTATGTATATATAAACTATTTTAGGTAACATGGTTTTGGTTGGAGATAAATCTAGTTTATAATAGATTAGGGTTGTAGGAGCTATTTGAGATTGTGGTCGATGTCGTTTTTACATTCTCTAGGTGCTTGTAGGTTTCTATTTTAGCTGTAGTAGTTATTTCATGACATTATGTATGTCTACTTGGGATTTATTTTTTCAGTTTGTGTTGGAGTTGGTTGGTATATATCTTATATATGTCTTTCCAAGGTTCTTTCTTAGAGGGTAATGCCTCCCATTTGTGTGTTTATTATACCCATGATGTTAGTCGCCAACCAGGGGCCTACTAGGGGTGGGACTCTTGGGTCACTATCCCCCTTCTCACATTGGTAGATAATGAGGGGTACACCTTATGGGAAGGGGCCATGAAAGAGTTGTATCAAAGGTCTGGTTGAGGGATTGGATGGATATTGGTGTTAGGAAAAGGTGAGGTTGCATGGGTTGGTCGTGAAATGGTGTTAGTCATGTTTATCAAGTGATGTAAAAACTTGATGATGGCTAAGACATAGCCATTTAGGGCCCCATGTTATATGATTCATGGACCATTATGTTTACAATGGCTACTAAACGAGGTGAAATTTGTCGTAGGGTAGAGCTATGGGAATAGATCATTCATCATTATTCTTTGTTCATGTATTTGAATGGGTAGACCTTGGCGTAGGTTAACCTAAACAAATACAAGAAAAAAAATGATTAATTAATGATGTGTCGTCTATATTCTAGGTTTATGAGTTCTAAATGTTTGATATTTTATAGGTATGGATCCAAGTCAACATCCTAATTAGGTTTTCACTTAATATGTCAAGCATAATGAACCAGTAGATCATCGTACGGTAGTGGTTGACAACGAAGAAACTTTGAGAAGAACAATATAATAGTATCAACACCAGAATATGTAGAAGAATAAGGGATTTATTTTAAATTTAGTCTCGAAATAATAGTTGGTGGATGTTGAGATAGGATCTTATACGATCTGTGCTTGGAAGAAGCACTGAGTGACTTTGGTTGTGACGATTTTTCATGGAGCAATGAGCCAGTTGTGTTTCTTTTTCCATTATGATTGTGACGAATCAAAGATCTCAAGGGAAGAGTTCTTATAAATGTTTAGTGCGTAATTTCATTCTTCAGTCACCAAGACGTCTAGCCTCCAAGAGCTTCTTACCCTTCGATAGGTCATCTTCAGTGTTCTAGTGTTTGGAATCAGTATCAGGATCCTTTAATGATATGTTTCATACCTATTTCCATAATAAGAGGCTAGTGCGAGGGATTTTGAGGAGTCTATGCATCCAGATCCATATCATCACAATAAGGGAGTCATCATGATTCATCATGAAGTAGAGCTATGGTCCCAGGTTCTTGGTTTTTAGGGAAGAATATATTTCGTTTAGCTGGGGGTAATTACTAGCCCTTATAATCTCATTTCCCAAGTGTGGTGACTATCAGTACTTTTCTAAGGGAGACGACACTTTTTTCTCTTTTAGAAGCCATTTCCATCAACAGAAAGAGTTCTTGACAATACATATAATTCATCGTGCACAAGGTGTTCCGCTCCAGGATCCTATATTGAGGTAGTTCAAGATGAGGCAATAGCAGTAGGATGTAGTATCTTTGGATCAGCAGAGAGAATATAGGGTAGGTAGAGGACAACCCCATGATTCTACCCATCCTCATAGAGAAATTCGCATCCATGGTAGCGGTCTTCATCAGGGTTATAGAGGTTTTGTATGAGTTCGTGGTTAGCTTCCTGGTTTATCATTTTCAGCACCATGCAAGCCAGACATTATTTGAGGTACCCATTTCTAGTTTTCTACATGAGTGTATGCCTTGTTCTATTCAATAGAGACACTCCTTCATATCACCTTTCCTTGTACATGATTTTGGAATTGAGTTTGAGAGGATTCCATCTCCCTTGGTGTTGACTACGGTAATTGGAGGTCGAGCTGACTTGTTTGAGGTATGTAGAGATAGTGAACTAGTGATGGGGTTGTACCACTCATGGATACATTTCCTATGATTATTCATACTACCATATGATGTCAACCTCAACATGTGTTTCTTGTATTTTGTTTCAGATATCTTGTATTTATTCATAAGGTAGGTGGTGTTCTTCGATGTTGATGGAGGGCCGACATCGTTTTTTTTTTTGCGAGCGAGACCCTCGAATGTGTTATAGGTGTGATCTATCCTTATCATCCGTAACGTTGGAGATGAGGTTTAGTTATTCATAGGTTCAGTAGTTTGTGTTTCATATGGTCATAGATGAGTACCATGATATAATTCTTGAAGAGGTTGTAGAATTACCCCCTCGACGAGAGATCGAGTTTGGGATCGATCTACAATCAGGAGCGTCTCATATATCTGTTTATCCGTATTGGATGGCCCCTTATGAATTATGAGACAAAATTATATAGATTGATGGTCTATTACAATGTGGTTTTGTTCAGCCGAGTGTGTCACTGTGGGGTAAACCAGTTTTTTTCGTGAATAAGGCTAACTGCAATTTTCGGGTGTCTATCTATTATCGTCGTATAAAAAAATTGACATTGATCAAACATTATCCTATTCCGTGAATTTTTGATTTATTCGATAAACTAAAGGTTGAAATATTGTTCTCAAAGATAAAACCTTAGTTAGGATATCATTATATGCATGTGAAGGATGAGGATATCCTGAAGACTTCTTTCCGTTGTTGACATGGGAATTATGAGTACATTGTAATGACATTCGGTGTGATGAATGCTCCATATTTTTACATGTGGTTGATGAATGTTGTTTTCCATGAGTTTATCGATAACATCGTGATGGTTTTCATCCATCATATCATTGTGTACTATACATTTGAGCAGGATCATGAAAATAATGTGCACACCATTTTAGTTTTTTTTCTTCTACAACAGCTATTTGAGAAGTTGTCAAAGTGTGAGTTTTGGGATCGAAATTCCATTTCATGGGGCATGTTTTTCCCTACAAGGGAGTAGTTGTGGATCCATCAATGATAGAAAAAGTTCTGTATTGGGAATCTCCCAAGACAGTGGCAGAGGATAAAAGTTTCCTCTGTCTTATATGCTACTATAGGGTGTTTGTATCCAATTTCCCTTGTGTTGTGACTTCTCTAACAGTTTTGGCCAAGAAGGATCAGGCGTTTGTGTGGACTGATAAGTTCCATGTATAATTCAATTTTCTAAAGGAGAATATGGTATGTTCCCCAGTTCTTTTTCTTCCATTATAGGGAGTTCAGTTTGATGTTTTATGAGATGCATCACATCTAGAGTTAGGTTGTGTTTTGATGTAGTAGAGATCATTAATTTCTTATGGGTCTTGGCAGTTGAATCCATATCAAAAAAACTATTCAACACATGATGACGTGTTGGTAGCAGTGGGGTTTTTCTATAATATGTCCAGTCATCTCTATTGTAGAAGATGGAAGAGTCCCAGTAGGGGAATCTAGAGGTATAGGAATGGAGAGACTAAGTTTTTTGTGGCGATTCCCTTGATGGTTGGTTTAAGGATGAACAACACGTAGTGTTGTATCATGATTTATTTTTGTTCCTTTTGGTGATGCATTATAATATTCTCTGAGTTTTGTGTATTTCAACTTTTGGGGTACATACTTGCATGACTATGATATACCATGCCTTGAGGAGTCATTTTTTATGGCATGGGCTAAAGCGTGCAGTTGTGGAGTTTGTGTTTTGATGTTTAGTATGTCAGAAGGTGAAGGTTGACCAATGTGCCCCTGATGGTTTCCAACAACCATTAGTAATCCTTAGTGGATGTGGGAGGAAATATCAATGTACATTGTTACTGGTTTACCTTGAGCACCAGGATGACATGACAACAATTGGGTGGTAGTGGATTGTTTAACGAAATCAGGCATCTTCATAGCGATCAAGGAGTCGATCTCAGTAGTTTTTTGACGACGAATTATTTGGAGGAGGTGGTGAGACTCCATAGAGTACCGAAGATGATTATTTCCTATCATGATCCTCGTTTTACCACTAGGTTGGGGAGAGGTCTCCAGCATGATTTTGGTTCTCATATATGCATTAGCACTACTCTTCATCTGCAAATGGATGATTAGATGGAGAAAAATATCCAAATTCATAAAGACATGTTTAACTCTTCTGTCATAGATTTTGTGGGTTCATGAATGAGGCACCTACCATTTGTAGAGTTCTCTTTCAAAAATATTTTTCACTCAACCGTTAGTATGGAACCATTTTAAGACTTGTATGAATGACCTTGTCGTTATCTGTTGTGATGGACCTGGATCAGAGAGTCATCAATTCTTGGACTGAATCCAGTGCATAGTATGACAAAAATGGTTCAGGTGAATCATGGGAGGATTAAGGAAGTTAATGATCGTCAAAAATCATATTCCAATTAAAGTAGGATACCTTTGGAGTTTTATGTTGGGGATCAAATGATTTTTATGGTAACACATCGTCATGGGTAATGAAAGATTGGACACCGGATAAAGATATATCCTTTCTTTTTTGGGCCTTTCGAGGTGTTGGCTCATGTTGGAGCCTTGGCATATCAAGTATCACTTCCCTAACATATGATCTGGATACACAATATTTTTCTTGTGTCACAACTCCATTGTTATCTTCATGATGAATCTCACTTCATCAATTGGGGAGAGATATATGTAGATGAAAATGTGACTTTCGAAGAACGAATTGTGGAAATCTCAGACCACAAATAAATTGTATTGTGTGGGTGTTAAATACCCTTGGTTTATGTCTTGTGGTGGCACGATGGTGTGGAGGATATTACTAGGGAATGTGAGTCACAGACACGTGATTAGTAACCCATGTTGTTTGATGTTTAACTCCTTTAATGTAAAATGTTTTTTGTGGTGGTTATATACCATTTCTATTTATAAGAGAGCTTTATCTTGTTGATTATATTTTCTTACACTTTTTTGATAGGTATCTCTAGGGGTGCTTGTTCATACCCCATTTTGTTTCCTTTTTGGGATGGTATTGGATTCTCGAGAACAACAATGTTCTGTGAGGTATCTGATGTAATACAATGGACCTCTCTATTCCATTACCTTGATAAATTCTGGTGGATGAGGTGTTTTGGGAGGACTAGGTGACTCATCCCCAACACATTGCAAAATTTTTAGTTCTGTGAACAATGATTCTAGTTATGTGAACAATGTTTCTAGTTTTATGAACAGTTCCACGGTGTCACAGAAATAGAAGTCCTAAAATGTCATGGTGTCATAGAAATGGAAGATCAAAATTGTCATAGTCTCATAGAAATGGAAGATCTATAGTGTCACTGTGTCATAGAAACTATGAGTCTATGTGTCACGAAGTCATAGAAATGAAAGATCTACAGGGTCATGGTGTCATAGAAATGGAAGGTCAATAGTGTCATAGTTTCATATAAATATAAGATCTATAATTTCATGGTGTCACAGAAACAGAATATCTACAGTGTCATTGTGTTATAGAAATGGAATATTTATAGTGTTTCTAGAAATATCTAATATTTCATGTCCAAATTTTTTTGATTTTTTATGTTTCATTGATTTAATGTTTTCTTTGATGTTAAACGCATTCAAGGTCTTTGTTTAAGGGATATGTGGCTAATTCAAATCCCACAACTCATGTATAGATTTTCCTGAGGTCCGGGTTCCTATTATTGGTCAAGGCATGTGGTTTAATACAATCCTCTTTTATTGGAAAATCTTGTGTGTCTTAAATCGTTGCTCCATTTAAACTTCTATAATGGAAATACATCTTACTCTCTTGTTCTTCCTCTTTGTTCTCTAGTGCAAGACACTCGATACTTTCCTTCCTACCCATATGAGTCATGTGACCAGACATTCCTCCTTGGATTGTTTCCCCTTGATGTTCTCCTTTATGTATGTGCACCTCCTATTTTAGTGTAACCATGAAGTATCAAACAATCTTCAATTTAAGGTATGATATATCATTGTTCATCTGTGTTAATCTCATTCTATTTCACCTTTACATGTTATGGAATGCTATCGCCATGTTCCTAATGGTCTTTTCTTGGGTGTTGGCTGGTGTGGTGGTTTCTCTACATCCTCAGTTGGATGTTGTCCTCTAAGAGAGGTGATTGTGATCCATTTTGTTAGTATGTTCAATGAGCTTCAAAAATGTTTTGAGGTAGGGGATTCATTTATTCTCTATTTTTTACTTGTAATTGTAGAGTTAGCATGTTTTATCCAATTATATCATAATAAAATTTACATAATAAATATTTGAATCGGGTAAATAAATTGATATTGATTATATGTTATGGCCTCTTGTTTTTCTAGATAGCGTTATATCTATGTGTTCATTATTTTTCATTTCTTTCATGATGTAAATTGGTAAGGAACCTAATTGTGGAATTAATTGAAAATTATTTGGATAATGAAAAGGAGGTATGTAAATGGATCTGGTTATTATTGCAATTTGATTATAATTAAATTGATTTAGTATGAATGATTAATCAATTTTTCATAGCTATGATATCTTTCTATTTAGGTTACACATAGTTGGAACCTAAAAATGCAAAATTGGTTAATTCCAAATGGATTAAATAATGGGTAGTTTTAACAAAAGATAATGCCTCATAGGGTTCTTAGTAACCATATTGCTTGTAAATGCCAAGATCCATATGCTTTCATATGTGATAGATCGTTGTGTTAGAAGGTTGGATGCCTTGTTTAAGGTCCAAGAGCCTAATTGATATGATGATTGATTTCATTATTCTTTTATTGTGATGTGATATGAGTTGGATATTGTGATATGTGGGGGTAGGGTGACCTATTTGTTATGATATCAGTTGATTCCTAGAGTGGTGATATGCATTAGTTTACGCATGTGGGTGTCAGGGAGGACACTAGGGATGATGAAATGGGTTGGATGTGAATGTTTATATGCATGCTGATTATTGTTTTTTTATCTTCTTTACTTTCCCCAATTCTCAAGTCAGAAGTTTTTCTTATCCTCTTCTAAAAGTGGTGAAGACCCACATGGTATGCCACAT
Source organism: Viscum album (assembly GCA_963277665.1). Taxonomy (NCBI): domain Eukaryota; kingdom Viridiplantae; phylum Streptophyta; class Magnoliopsida; order Santalales; family Viscaceae; genus Viscum; species Viscum album. The sequence continues at coordinate 1,873,518,556 of OY728142.1, read as the reverse complement.
GCTTTCTATGATTAGCATCTCGAAAGAGTAATGGTCTATGCTCTTCTTATTGTAATCAATGACTATATGGGTAGTTCATCTACACACCATGTTGATCCAACTTGATTTTAGTAGATTAGAATGTTTTTCTAGAATTACTGAGAATATAGGAATGTAATAATGTTGTTATTAAATGATTGGATAATGATTTTTACCCACGAGGTTGTTTTTTGCTGGGACATAATGCTGAGTTTTCAATTTAATGGAATAATGGTATTTGGGTGTGCTGCTAATGAAATATAAGGTGTAATTGTTAATGATTAATTTATGATTAATGAATTGATTAATGTATATTGAAATTAATAAAAAAGAATGATGTAATTCAATAAATCTATTTAAATGGTTGTGTTATTATAGGATACATAATATTAGATGTGGCAGCCAGGAGTTTGAGATATATTAGTTGAAGTTGAGTCTAAGAATAGGTTATGACCATAGTGTGGTTGTGAGATATAGTATACTCTGTAATTTTTAGGTTTCTATATGATACTCCACCCTTTTAGTTGGAAAAACCAACACCCCACTGATTTTGATCTTTAGGGGGGTTTTCCTAAACATTCTGTTGGGGGAATGGATGGAAAACTACCCCTTTGGCCCAACTCTCTTCTATTGGTAGTTACATGTTCTCATTGTCACAATGGTTAGTTTTCTCCATATATGTGTGTAGAGGGATGTAATGGATTTTGGTTACTCACACACACATATATTCTAGATGTAATTTTATATGGACTACTGTAGGTGTAACTTATATAGTCTATGATGTCTTGAGGATCCTTACTCAATGTATGGGCTATATTGGCCTGATGTTTAATACCCGACGTATGATTCCCATAATGCAAGTTATGGTGGATCCCAGAAACTACTTGGCTATTTTTCATACATGGACACGGTGGTTTTGTGGCCCTAGGTGCTTGTTTTGGTGCTTCACCTAGGTGTCTATGGGCAAGACTTTCATAAGGAGATTTATAGGACATGTGGCATTGGGGAAAAGAGGCAATCCAGTGAGGAATTAGTAGCGGGGTGCCCTTGATATTCCTTATTATATTATATACTATTGTATGTGATACTTATTTAGAGTATCCATAGTGAGCGTAGGAACATTGTATACATCTTTAGGTGATGACTTAGTTTCAAATGTTGTTCTTTGTGATTTAGCAAGATTTCATTAATATATCACTAGAGGCTTTGGGGAGCATCCTACTAAGTATACTGTTATACTCACCCTATGTATATATAAACTATTTTTCATGTCACTTGGATCAGGTTAGAGATAAATCTGGTGTCTACTAGCTTGGGTTTGTAGGAGTTGTCAGGGCTTGTGGTGGCTGCAGTTTTTACATTCTATTTGTGCTTGTAGTTTTTTGTTTCAGTTGTAGTAGTTCTTGAATGAAATTACATATGTGTACTAGGGATTTATTTTTATAGTATGAGTTGGAGTTAGATGATGTATGTATAATATATATCTTTAACATGTTCTTTCCTAGAGGGTAATTCCTCCCATTTGTGTGTTTACAATACCATCGGTGCTAGTCGGGAACCTGGGGCCTACTCGAGGCTGGACTCGGGGGTCACTATCACCCTTTTCACAATGCCAGCCGAGGTGGTTTACACATTATGGGGAGGTAGTTATGACAAGAAACATGTTTGTATACTTGATAGTGTGGATTCTTAATTCATTAAACATAAATTCAACATACATTTATATTCAACCATAACAATATTTATAACATATTTACAGAAAATAAAATTTTAGCACCATACTCAGTTTTTGTTCTCCAATATCACACATTGGTTCTATAAAGAATAGTAATTAAACAAAATATTAAATGTTTAAATTATACTCCTTATTAAAAATAAGGAAAATAATGTAAGATTCCCTAACCCATTGTTGATATACAAAATACATGGATATCAATATAACTGAGATTATTACCCCCCTTGAACAATGTAATTACAAAAATCATATTATTTAATTTTTATAGTAATTTTATTTTTTGTATTATTTTATGAGACATTATTTCATCTCCTCATGAGATATAGATGAGATAACATATTCATAGTATTGTGCAACAAACTATTAAACTCTATTTCGATATGGGAAAACACAATGTAGAAAAAAAAGTATGATTAATTTATTTTAATGTGTTTTCGATATGAGAAAATTAATGTTATAACAATAAAATATTTAAATTCATTGTGATTATTAAGATAGATTTTGAATAATTTTTATGATACAATAATTAAATAAAAACATTATTTAATATCAAGTACATGTTTCTTTTCCATAATTTTTTTTTAAAAATCAATCATATATAGTGAATATATTAGACATAATTTCATGAAAATTAATATGGTGAAAATAACTCATCATCTTAATTTTTTGTAAATAGTATACATAAAAACATTTGTACACAACGGTAAATATAAATAATCATTATCTTTCATATCTTCCCCTTAGGTGATTCTCTTTTATTATCTTCATCATTGAATAATTTCCCCAAAAATTCAACAATATAGCACATGATATTCTCCATGATATGTGGTACTCTTCATGATATAATAACATGACAAAATTAAAATTATTCTATTTCTTAGTATTTTTATTAAATTCACACATAAAACTCATTGACATTAATAGTGATGTGAATAAATTGAATTTAGATTTGTTAACTAATTTGATAAATAATTATATGAAATTTAATATAACCCCATAATAAGTTAATTTACATATACACATTGTATAGAACACTAAATAAATTCATTCAGTTTATATTTCTATATATAAACTAATTAGTGGCATATAAATTTATTTTCTATTGAACATTATTCATAATGATAGTAGCTTACTTCAATTCCGATCATATAAAAACATAATTGTTTTCATATTTCTCAAAATTTACTTCCATTTGAAATGGTGTTGAAAAAATGGTTACAACTTCATTTTTTTCATTCCCAATATTCTTAAATTGTGTAGAATATTATATAAAAAAACTCTTATCTAATAATAACTCATTGGTTTATTCTCTATATTTTTCACTTATTTTATTAATTATATAATCCATGGAATGTAATTTATGAGTTAAAATATATACCTCTTACATTTCTATTCCATTTCTTTTTAAAATCAAAAGGACATCCCTAAAAAAATTTACATAATTTTTTTAAATCCCAAGTGTTTTAGTCTGTTTATGTAATAAAGATATATTTTAACATATAAATATTTTTTAAAAAGAATTTCATGAATATAAACATTAGGAAAACTCAAAAAAAATAATCAGACTGATTGTGAGTACGATATATCAGAAATTCCACTGTTGACATTAATCGTTGAATTTATGTTATGTCTATCTGATTGACAAACATAATGACCATCAGACTGGCCATGGTACATATTAATTGGACTAACCTTTATTCAATTAATCATATTGATAATAAATATGGAATTAAATCAAACATACTAATTCATATATTTAAAAAAACATAAAAAAATTATATTTTAAATAATAATATTAATAGTATAATGGTGTCAATCAATATGACATCATACATCTAGTTACACATTTTGATTATGATATGTTAAGAACCATCTATTTGAGGTAATTTCAATAAACATAAAAATATTTCAATGAAGAGATAAAATATAAATACAGATCTATTTGAAGTGTTTGGGTATGATTCATTTTTTTATTTTCACCCCTCAATTTTTCTAATTTTATCTCTTTGTTAACTGCTCATTCTTAGTGAGTGTAATTTTTTTAGAGTTTTAATTTTTATTGAACCCCTATAATGGATGATTACTTATCAACATAAATAATTTTAATTAAAATGTGTTCATTATTAAAATATAGGGCTTCTCAGTAACTAATGATGGTAAATCTGATCCATCATACAGAGGTCTTATGTGGATAATATGAAAGAGATGATCATAAATATCGAGGGATTAAGGGGATATGGATAAAGATAAAATATGATAATGGTGTCAAGGGATATCATAGTAATAAAATACAGACATTACTATAAATAGAAAATTATTTATAACATTATTCAAGGTTATTATCTACGATTATCTTTATCTTAAAAGAGTTGTCTTTTTAATATAACATGTAAATCAGTATTAGTTTTTTGTAGGTTTTGTATTAATTATTTTCACAAGTACTTATTCTGTTACATTTATTAGATATTGAGTAATAATAATCATCATTATATTAATAATGGTTTATAATTTTGACTCTGATTACAAAAATCACACTTTAATGTACTCGTATTCATAGTGATTATGTTATTTTTTCACTCATGTAATAAAAAATACTCTACTTATAATTTGGTTACTCTTATGATTGGGATGAGTCTGAATCAAATAAATTTAATTTTAGATATCTTTGATTAATATAGTATAAATATTTTAAAATATTTTTTAAAAAACAATTAACCCCTACTATCTTTTAATAATAACCATAACATTATATTCTTAAAATCCCATAATTTGTATCATAGAAATTCATTACTTCCTACACTTGATAAGATTTTACATCTTCTATCAAATGTATATTTTATATTGATTTTTTATAAACATTTTGTTTATAAATTATTTTACAGTAATAAGTTTTTATAAAAATAGTTTCTATATTGTTTAAAATAAAAGGTCAAAATATTGGTTCTACAGAAAATATAAATCCAAATAGACCACGTATCTTTTATGGTGTTGATAATGAGTAGTGGTGGGATATTATTTAATGTTTTTTCTACAATACCATAATGGATTATTTTTCATTCTTACCAGATATATAAATATTTATGAAAAGGGAGTTACTACTTTTAGAATCAAGAAATACTAGAGTATCAATTAAATTACAGAGTAAGTAATAATTTATTATGTTCTATGAAATGAATTATATATATTAAGATATCTTAATGTGAAGCTGATAATATTATCCCTAAAATACTTTAAGTTACACACTATGGTACTTATAATATATTTTAGACTTAAAGATGTATTTTCAGTTAAGACTATTATTCATTTTTCTCTTACAAGAATAACTAGTTGAAAAAGTGAACCATAGGTTCATGAAAATTAATAAAACATATCGTGATATTTTAAAAAAAGTTCTTGAAGATGAAATTCATGTTCAATGTATTACTGATATCATGCCTAATGTGTGGGAATCCAAAGAAACATCTATTTATGAGATAATAAATTTGAATAATCATTCATTTCATGATCTTATTAGAAATGTTATATAGTGTGATGATAGAATTACAGGAGATATTAAGAATGATATCGAGAAAATGGAGTTGAACTTTTTTGTAATATTATTATTCCTTAAAAATTTCAAACACCAAATATAGTTGATTAATCATTGAGAAAGAAGAATTTTATTATTAAATATGATTCTAACACTTAAGATAATTCTATTAACTAATTCAGTATTCTAACTATTGGGATGAACAAGGTCATTAGAGGGAATGATTTTTAATATAATTATAATAAAAATATTAAGGATAAACGATACATGAATGATTCTTATGATAATTGTTTTGAATGTAAGAAAGCTGGGAATATCAGACTAGATTGTCCAAATCTGACGAGGAAATATATAAAGGAATGAAATTAAAAAATAAATGCTAATAAATATTACAAATATATTCAATTTTTTTTAGAAAATCCTATAAATCATGTGGTTCCAGTGGAGAAGATTCATCAAACTTCTCTTCCTAGGAGTACTGTTCTATATAAATAAATGTTGATCGTTATGATAATGTACACCTTGTAAATCTGTGTCTCATGAATATGTATGAATGGGTGGAAACCATAAAAATATTCCCCTAACTGATTATTATCCTAATAAAAAAATCTACATGTTTGGATGAATAATGTCCCTCATTGGGAAATAATTGTTTACCTAATATGATGAAGTTTCCTATTTTGGAAACAATTTAGAAACTGAGAATTCTATGATTTGAAATAAATAATAATGTTAGAGATAAAGTTTCTAAATAATGTTGAATAATAGAGGTTTTTAAATGAAATATAATATCATTCATAATGAATTTATAAAGATAATTATAAAAAATAAAATATTTGAAATTGGTTTGAAAAAAATATGAGGAAAAGTATTATAGATAAAACATAGATCTATAACTAGTACATATGAAGATAAAAATGTATTTATAAAACTAAATTTGAAAAAAATTTAGATTGAGAAAACTATTATCATATTTTCCCACTAGTATAGAAAATTCTGACAATATGTATAGATATATTATACATTATGGTAATAATTCTATATTGGGTTTTATTAATAAAAATAATTTTTTCACAAAAAATATTTTGTTCTTATAGGTTAACTGTTTTATAGTAAGAAGAAAAGTGGAGGTAAAAGTAAAAACATTCCACATTAAATTGAATAAAATATCTTGTATTTTATATGGAATTTTTCACAAACAAATATAGATTCCTATTTTTTCAAAAAATACAATACACAAAAATGATTAGGTATCAAATGTGTAATGTTTCGGCTTTTAGGATAACAAAGACAGTTCAAAATCAATAATACCTCTTATATGGATAGTGGTTGTTCCAAGAACACAACTTGAAACAAATTTTACATTTGGAGAATAATCAAGATGAAATTTGGAATTATAACAATGGATAATATGCACAAGGTGAGATTATGAGAATATGTCATATTGTTCTTTTGGAATAAACATTATTTAAAATTTTTTATTCGTTAATGTTCATTAATAAATAATTATAAGTAAAAATAATATTTATGATTAATGGTACCTTGTAATCTTTAGGAATGATAAATTTCTAGTATTGTGTTACAAGGATGAATTTATTATTTATTCTAATAGACATGAAAATGTTTACTCAAATGACATTTATGAACATAAGAGATAATAATTTCCCCAATATAGTGAGTTTGAATATAAATCATGGTTATAGTATGGAATTTTAGCACACTAAAACATAATAATCTTATTTAATATGAAAAAAAATTACTTGTTAAGTATTAACTAGAACATATCCTCGATTGTTCAATAATTGGATACCCATGTCAAAACAATAATAAAATAAAGTCACTTTCTTAACCTATTAATGAAATCTCAAATTTTTATGATTTATAGTTAATACACATGGATTTATTTGGTACAAAAAAAATTTATGTATTGGTGGAAAATATGATGTATATGTCTTATTTTATTATTACTATAGATATAACTAGGATTATTTTTTATAAAAATAAATAAAATGAATTTTTATATTTAAACCTATTATATATAAAGTTAATAATTATAAAAAGATGACCTTGATAACAATTCATAGGTAGCATGGAGTAGAATTTTTAAATTCTTATTTTGAATCATTTTTTTTGTAAGATGGTTATTGAACATAATTTTTCTTCACCTAACCCCCCACATAAAATTGATGTAGTTGAAATAAAAAATAAAAATCATCAAGAAATAACTTTAAACATACATGGTGAACATTGAATTGCCAAATTTTTTTGGTATAATACTATAAGCACTGTCTGTTATGATATAAAGATAATTTTAATTATATGTTTTATTAATAAAAACCATTACGATTTTTTTATCAGAATGAAATCATGATTTTCATACATTATTGTTATTGTATTTAAAGTATTCATCTGGTTATTATAAATAAATTATATAAAATTTCCACTAAAATTCAATGAAGGTATATTTCTATTTTATTACATTCAATTTATATATTATATAGTTCTTCAAAAAAATAATTTTACTCTTAATGAAAAATGAATTTTATGTTTGACGAAAGAGATTAGTTTTCTTTCAAACAACCACAACATACAACTTTTGATATTGTTTATAAAAATGAATTCCAAGAAAATTTTAGAAAGGTTTTGTTTAAATAAAACAACTCAATGATTATAATGTAATATTTTTACTCATGATTTTTTTCTTCATGTTGTAGGATAACAGACTTTTTAAAACCAAGGATGTTATATTTTTCTTAGGAATCATCCTAGTGAATATAAAATTAGTGATGTATGACAACTAGTTTGGACTAGAATAACCTTAAGAAATTAAATTGAACATCCATATTTCATATCCCAATTTGAATATATGAATCCTGATGAGTATTTGGAATTTGATTATTTTAAAATGGAAATGCATGATGAGATCAATGATTTTGAAGGGAATAATGTATGGTCTTTTGTTTAATTATATAACGAACCATATATAATTGTTTTAAAATGGGGTTTTCAGAACAAATGTGATTATAATTGAAAAAATGATATAAATAAAGACAGACTTGTTACAATGGGTTAAAATTAACAAGAGTTAATTGATAATGATGAATCATATGCACCATTAGTATGACTTGAAGGAATTCGAATACTTATAGCCTTTGCAGCGTTGTTTAATTTCAAAAAATTTCAAATAGATGTAAAATATTATTTTCTTAATATACTTGTCTAGAAGGATGATTTTTTAACTAACAAGTTGTCTATAAATTATAATACATCCTGAATATTTCAATAAAAATAACACAACAATATATGGACATAAATAGGACCATGTATGCAAGATTTATTTGTGGAAATATTTTTGTTAAGGTCGATGGTTATCCTCATGTTTTTATAAAATATGTTTATAGAGATACTACTATTTTACTTATTCATGTTGATGATATTATATTTATTTTAGCTCAAGAATATATATATAATATTCTATCGTGGGACTTATGAAATATCTATTCAAAATTAGTATGATGGGTGATTTAACATATTTTTTTGCATTTCAATTTTTTAAAAAAATATAAAGGACTTTTATAACCCAAAATAAGTGAATAAAATATTTTCTTAATAATTATGGATAATATTGTAGAAAAAATATTTCTACTCTCATTGGTAACCCAAATACATTAGATCTATATGTGGTTGGAAAAATAATTAACCAATTATTTTTAGAGGTATGTTGGGAAGTTTACATTACATATCTTTTAATAATCTTGATTTTTTTAGTATGTCTTGATGTAGGATATCATGAAAATAAAAAATAATTCCTTTTAAAAGAAGTGAAAAAAATATCCATATCTTAAAAGAACTATGGATTTAGGTATCTTAAATTATTGTGGAAATTATTTTGTATTAAAATGTTTATTAGATGCTAGCATTAGTGGATGTATAAAGGATATAAAATTTACATTCAAAATCTATCATTAAATTTGAGATTCTTCAATATTTAGGTCATGAAATAAGCTACAATCAGGTGCACTATCAATTAATTATATCAAACATGTGGTATCTAGTTGTTATCATGCTCAAGTGTAGGTGATGCAACACACATACATGAACACTAGCATGTGTTTTATTGAAACAAAAATACATTATGACAATAGAAGTGAAACTTATTTTAGTAATAACCATGAACACAACTATGATGAAAAGACCATCGATATGTGATTCCAATTCCTTCAGAATCATACACAAAAAGGATATATAATTTTAAAATTCTTCACAATGAATGAAAAACATGATGTAATATTAAAAAATCACTTAGTTCTAATATATTTTAATACATTAAAAAAATCTTAGAATGATAAATGTAATATAATAATACATATAATATTATTTTTTCTCATATCCTTATATTAATATAATCCATTACATATTGGGAGTAAAGATGTCTTTTTAAAAGGCATTTTTTTTCTAAAAACAGTTAGTTTTATAATTTTTTTTAGTTTCCATAAAATTATTATCATACTGATTTATCTGAAATAAATTTTTTTAAATAAAAATATTCAGATCCAAATTCGTATACATGTATTATGAATTCTAAAATTTTTATAATATTTGTGGACATAACATTTCAAAAAAAACTATTCTCAGTTAAAAAATTCATCATCATTTTATTATTTCAAATTATCATAATCAGTTATTATATAATTTTATTTCATTATAAAACTATAAAATATATGTTATTTTTTTGGAAACAAATAAGATCAAACAATTTATGTAGTTGAATAATTCTTCTTTGAAGGGCAATTATCTAGTATATTACTTTTTGAAAATTTTCTTTCTATTAGATTCAAAATGTTAATGATATACATTTATATTTTTTTTAAAAAAAATTAACCCTTTTATAATCACACTTATCTTCATTCTGATAAAAGTATTGAAAACAGAAAGCATTCACAAATTATTTTAAATAATTTTTTGGATCAATCATTCCCATTTTATTAGATTATTTTTTTAAATATGTGAATGAATATATTATGTAAGATGAAATTTCACCCCCAATAAAAATATAAAAAAGGGTTATCTCTTATTCCATATTTTTTTTTCTTTGATTTCATCACATTGTAGTTTCATACAACTTAATACTCAGTTTGAATGTATTTTCATTATGTATGTAATCATGATATAGATCCAGATCTGATGGTGAATAAAGAATATTTTTCAATGTGGTTTTTATTTGGATAATGATTATATGAATGACCTTGGTATGAGAAATATGATTAAATAATGGGGAATATGATATCATTCCATGAATGGGAATCAGTGTTTGTGGAAAAAATAGGTAATGATTTTGACCACTTTTATCTATATTTTTTTTTCAAAAATTCTATTTTTCCATTTGATTTTCTAATGAAAATGGGAAGTAAAATTTTTATTTTACAAAGTATTTTAATGGATATAAGGTATATTACAAAATAGTTTCCAAAATTGTTGTGATACATTCATAAAGTGAGGATTATTTTTCATTCTCACACGATTCATGATAGTTATAGTATATTTAATAAGATTATGGATGAAGAATCAATGTTTTCAGAATATGAGATTGTTAGAGACATTTCACATCAAATTCTGAAAAAATTGCAGTTTCCATTTGGATTAAAGGTTTTATCCTTCCTATAAATGCCGATATATATTCCATGAAAGAAATAATTTTTTTATTGGATTATCTTGTAAATATATTTAATATAAATCATGTTATGGTTTTTTTCACACATTACACTTCATAATCACAACATCTATTAAATCATTGAATATAATGGTCCCAGATTTTCTAATATGGATGGTGGTAAATTGTATAGTGATATTGTATGTGGCCTGTTTATCATATCAACTGAGGGAGAAAATTTATTTTATAATTTATGACACAATAAACATAATAAGATTGTTATTTTAAAAAAATTAATATTATTTTGTCGAGAAATTTGATCTTTTATTTTTTTATAAAAACACATGATAAAAATATACAAAATGAGACAAGAAGAAAAATAGAATAAAATAAAATACTTATATTTTGAATAATTAAATTAATTAAAAGAATAATCCAAATTATATTTTTGGTTAAATGATGAAAATGGATGGTCATAAGAAAATGAAGGAACTAGAATGTAGAATTGACCAAATAAAAATTATAGAATCATAGATAAGAGCTACTAAAATATTATAAGAAGATATAATAAATGGAATAATTATAATAAATTATTGTAAGAAGCCAAAATATATTAACATCTATTTAATGTTTTAGTAAGATATTCAAGGAATATTTCCCTACCTATTGATAATTCATATCATATTATAGTATAATATGGATTATATTTTGAAGAAAATTTATTTGTTTAATGTTGTTGATGATGACTCAATGAAAAAAATTAGTCAAAAAGTCCGAAATTGTACCACCTAGATAGAGAGTTCTAAAAAAGTCCAAGAAGGTAGAGAAATAAAATAAATAGGAACTTGATGAAGAATTCCTACAATAAAATGTTGTTAGAGAAGAAAAAATAGAAAAAAATGAAGAAGAAAAATTATATGAAGAAGTAGGTTAAGATAATTTAAAAGAAGACGAATATAAAGTGGTTAAAATAATAGATAAAGAATATGTTGAAGAAGAAGCAGATGAACATAATTAAAATTAATATGATAATGATGAAGGATATTATTCTAATAATTAATCAATACAATAATCTCCAAACTCACCAGAATTTCCCACCATGAATGGAATACATGAACCATAATGAAATACTCAGGAGGAAGAATCTTCTTCAATACATTAATCCATTTTTTATTCTGTGAATAAAGAAGATATTCAATATTATTTGACTAAATGCAATTATAAATGCAATACCGATGATGTTATCGATATCAACAACATATCATATTATGATATTTTTACTAAGAATTTTTAAGAGGTTTTTTTGAATATATATAAGATGAAAAGGGATGACATGGAACTTATGACAATCTGTATAAAAAAACTACAACATGAGATTGATCAATCAGAGTCTGCAGGAACTAGATATCATAATGGTTATTATTATATTATTCATTTTATGATAAGGATATAATATATAACTAATTATTTCCAATATATTAAAAAAGTAGTATGAAAATCCCGAAAATTAAAAATTCGAAATCAGAGTATATTATTGTTTTAACATTTTATATGATCCAGAATGATGTTGAATTAGAGACATTATAAGAATGTTACAACAATAAAAATATATTGTGAAATAAAATGATAAATTGAACTAATGTAATAAGTTATAATATTAAAATACATTTTGATAAGATTGATTAAATTTGGAAAATTAGGATATAGTCAGCATATAATTTCAATCATTTATCAAAAGTCACGGAAGACAGAGTTAAATTTGATCAGAAGTTCACATATTCCAGTTATAATATACTAAGCATGAAAATGTTTTTATATGAATATTACATTATATATAGGTTTATATGATTAGGGTAAATCCCTGTGATGATTAAGTTTTCATATTAAGTGAATAGAAATTGATATTTTTGAGGATGTTAATAGTTTTGGGATGTAGGACCACCTGAATGATCAAGGAATAATGAATCTTGAGTAAGATCAGAATATGTTAATAGATAAAAGTCGTTTTCTTGAGATACCTGAATATGTACTAATTAATTTACATTCTATTAAAATCTCAATGTATTTTAATTTATTTTATTTATTTTTTATCAATTGAATTAACTTTTGATCCAATTCTATTAGGTCTCAATCTTTTTAAAAATCTGATTGTTTTTATTTTATTTAATTTTTATATAGATGATTATGTGGTTCAATATTTAATCGTAAGTTATTTTATATCATCTAAATAAATTTTTAATTCAATTCCCAATTAATTTTAAAAATCAAATAGAGAGATAAATTCAAAAATATTTATTATATTTTATAAAAAGGTAGTTTAAATATAAAATTGATTTTTTATAGCGATAAAATATAATCCTTATGTGGATAATAATTCATATGGGGGAAAAAATTTTGTTTCATAACAGTTTTATATATTTATACCTCACATCCATGATCATATTTAAAAGATTATTAAACTCAAGGGTTGTTAATGATAAATTAATAACTCTGAATACAATTATTATAAAAGAACAAGGGGTTCTATGTTTTTCAAGTTATTATTTAACTTAATTTTTGGGGTTTTTTCATTCAAGAAGGGGTAGATTGTGGATTAAGATGGTCTAATTATTATATTTCTTTTCATTTTGTTTTTGAAATCAAAACAAATTATTAAATCATATTTAATAACTTTTTATGTCTGATGTTTTAGTATTTTCATAAGAATCATTATATTTTAACATAAATAATAAAATTTAAAAAGTGTATAGAATATAATCATTAAAATTAACAAATATGAAAAATTAGACTAACTATTTGCCTAATCTATCAGAATTACCATTATTCAGATCAGTGGTTAAAATACTATTTTTCTATATAAATGAAAAATCTTATGAACAAATACTGGACACAATACCAATTAATTGAACAAAAAGTTATTTATTTCATCATACTGATAAAAAATAAATAATTACATCAGAATGAATGATGTTTATAATCATAATTATATAATAATTTCTCTTTATCCCAAGGAATAAGAATAACATTACAATTTTATAAAAAATAATATGCAAAAAATTTGGTTAAGATAGATCTTTATGAGTTGTCAATCACCTCTTATCCAAGGACATTGCAACAAACAAGGAAATATAATATTGGGAGTTTTCTTATACGTACCTATTCAATTGAATATTTTGTATTTGGTTCATTTATTTATATTCAAAACTCTTATTTTTTTATTATTACCTTTTCTGAACAACTTATTCAAAGTCATTGTATTTCTTTAAAGAGATTTCATTTTTACGGAATCCTTTACTGTGATGATTCTATATGAACATATTCAATTGTAATCCGCAACAAACTATTGCTACTATTTAGAGATTATAGGGATAGTAATATAGTAAATTTGATCCATAAAAATTGAGGGATTACAGGGATAATATGACAGATAAAATCATTATATTGAGGGGTTTTAGTGATAGTAGGAAAGGGAAAATATTGATCATCATATTATCAGAATTCATATAAATGACTAATAGAAATAATTGCATGTATAATAATGTATATAACATTAGTCATCTTTATTTACTACCTTTTCTATAAAGGTCAAATATTTTTATTTTTTACATAGATTTTAAGTAATTCTTACTTTTACATATCTATTGCATTTATTATTTCCAAAATTTTCTATACCATTTCATTTATAAAAAAGGAATCCAACATATTCATCTTTCTATTCAAATTTTTTATCTTATTAAATCTGATTAAAATAATCACACATTGGTTTAATCTAACCAAAAATGATATTAATATTTTAGCTTTGATATAATCATACATATTATGATTACGATTTTATGAAACTAATAATTAGACTAGGTCTAATACCGACAAATTTGTTTTAATTTGATTGTGTTTTCTTAGTTTGAATATTTTTGAAAATGGTATCAAACAACAATTCACCCCCACTGGTAAATATAGACATTATATTCTAATCATATAATCTTACATCAATTTTTAATAATGTATTATACATTCTTTATCCATCCACACATATCATGAGTGACATAAAATTTCCCCACCATGGGAATTCATTCAACATTTATATTAGGAATTTTATCCACTAAACTTATCCACTATATATTTCATTGTTTTTTATATTTTTTCCCCAAGGGATCCATTTTCATGTGATATTAATATATATCTTATTATTTTCAATGATGTGGCCAATTTATCCCCATTAAATGATTTTCATCCCCATTAATTTGAGATTCTCTATTCTTTTCTATATCCATTAATGGGATTGATCGATTCAATTATTTTTTAAATCCTAAGTTCTACATAAGAATACATTTATATATTTAAATTATTCATTTTTTGTGTCATATTATAATATTTTTTAGGTTTAGTTGGTAAAAAAAATTATTTTACTGACGATATATGTTAACTTATTCATATAAGTTTTTAGAATAATAAAATCTATATCTATAAGAAGGATTTTTATTTTACTGTTATTTATGAATGATTTTATAAGAATATAGTGTGATTCAAATATAATCCCCCCGACATCATCAATTTTATTTAAAAGGTTTACTATAATTTTATACATGTAATTAATAACCATTCTTCTAAACCACCATTTAAATAAATGGATTCTAATCATCTTACTTTTATATGTACATGCAGCCTAGCAATATTTTTATACATTATTTTTTTTGGATGAATCACCCATTAATCAGAGTATTTTGAAGAGTTTATCCCCATTGAATTTCTTTCATCTATCATTATAAAATGATAGCATTTCATACCATTATACCACAATTTCACAAGTTTATATTATCTCTCTATATTTTTTCATAATAGAAATGGTCTATAATGATTTTGAATGATAGTATATTACATTTTAATTAGACTTTTTTCATTTTGAAAAGGAGATTAATACCAACACTTCATATCACTGATATGAGACGTATTTGAAACATGAATCCAATCAATAGTCTTTATTGACATATTTTCCCTTTGAATATCATTAGATTTCATTAATTTTATTTATTATATATTTATCATATTGATTTGGAATTCAGAACAATTAAGGATTATTGTGTTATTTCAACCTCAAATAATCCCAAATTATCATCCTATATTAACTTAAACAACATCATTTAATTGAAATTAATTTTATATTCCTATAGAAATGTGTTTTCAAGAAAATATACCATTATTAATTTATTTTCTGGTTGATGAATTTTGAAATGAGTAGATTTTTTTTCTATATTCAAATACATGGATTAATTTAGAGACAAAATTAATATACACATAAGTCTTATAATAAAATATCAAAAAGTATTCATTATTTATAGAGTATCATTTTTCTGTTATATGGAAGATTCATAGATTTACTTCACAACTTTTTGGAAATTTTATCTGATAATATTTTTTAATAATGTGACTTGAATTACGTCAACATCCAACTACGATAATAAATTTTCATCTAGTGGTATGTAAATGCCTATAAGTATGTATATGTTAAAATATATTTGGGACATTTTAAGATACTTTAGGTGAATCATGATTTTTATTGGTAAAAAATAAATCATCGCATTGATATAAAAATACATCTAATAGAAACACCCACCCTATAAAATAATGGGGTTGTATCTTTGATGACTAGGTATATCATAATCTTATTTCATGAATGATCTTAAACATTTCTCACAATTTCCTTCTTACAAAGTTCCCTTTGTAAGCATACCATACATGAAATCATTATTCATACCCAAGGGAAACAAAACATAATAATGTATTATATTAGATGCTTAGTAAGGGTAATCATAAGAGATATCAATAAAATTATATTTGAGAGTATGAGATATTTATAAGGGTATGATTAAAAGATTAATATTTAAATAATAAATAACCAGTTAGTCAATAATGTTTTTTCATAAATCATAGAATAATTGTTTTTTATTTCAAAATTCCAAAGTAATAGTAATGTGAAATCATCAAAAAAAGATTTTGAGGCATGAGAACATATCAATTCGAATAAAAAATTAATTCATGACTTACAAATAGGAATAATAAATCCTATTCTTAATCAAGAATCACATCCCAGTCTATCATAATGATACGAGGTCACTCCATATTCATTCATTTCAATAGTCATGGATAACATAAATAAAAATTTTATTGGATAGTTTCACTTAAAGAACTAGGTTCACCATATATTCAATTCTATATTCTCCAATGATATATTAATAAATTCTTAAGTCATTAGAGTGATATATAACTCTGGGCCAACCCATTACATAATTATAACTATATATATGTGTTACATTAGAAAATAAAACACAATTCTTAAAATTAAATAATATTCCATTGAATATAACTGGTTTTAATAAATAATTCATCATTTAATCATAGAATAACCCATTGAAAATAAATGGTTTTAATATAGATTTCAACAGAACATAATAACCAAGATAAAAAACAAGATTTATAGAATCGTCCATTGATAAACATCATGATAATACATTTTAAAACATATTGACATTAGTAACCTACAATTATATACATATTCATTGATATCAATCCTTAATTAATTGTGCAATATATGACAAATACATTTAGAAGTGAATTTTAAAATTACATTGAAAACAGGGAAAATACAATATTGATTATTTGTCGTTAAAATTAAAAATTACAAAAAGTATTGAAAATTATTTTCATTGAAATAACCATTTAATCAAATAATGGAAGCATTAAATCAATGGATAGTCTATGTGGATGTAAAATCATTTCATATGGTAAATGTTAACACCATGATTTAATTCATAGTTTTTTATAAAAATTTAATAATATACCATTTTGAAAACATTGAAATAATTAGTTTTTTATATTTTTGAAATGCAAATATATTTTTATCTACAATTAAATTAAAAAATAATTGAATAATTTGAAATAAATGTTTTGAAAAAAAATTACATAACACCAAAATTGACAAAAATTTCTATCGAATGAATAGAAAATAAGATTCTTTTCTATATAAATAGTTTCTCAATAATTTAAATTAAAAATTAGTAGAATTTTAAAAATAAAAAATTATAATTAATAGTAGAAAAATATAAATGTAATATAGATATAGTTTAATTTATTTGATATATATAATTTTCATTAAATGAGATTTAGCACTCACATTCATAAAAATAAGTGACATTATGAAATAAAGGAATTACCATAAGTAACATATTTCTTCATGAAAATTAGAAATTATTATAATAAAATTAAATAATTATTATATACAAATTTTAAAATTGTATCCATCACTAAATAACAATATATCATTTCATACTAATTTTTAATCGTACATAGGAGTGATTTTTTCACTTTGGGATTGCAAAAATAAAGGTATATAAAAATTCACTATTAAAAATCATAATTATAAAATACATAATATATATATATATATATTCACAAATTATATCCTAATTATAATCATTGTAGAGTGTATAATAAAATGAATCACATCACTTTTTGGACATAGCAATCTACATGTATCCATGAGAGAAGTTATCATTTTCCAATGGATTGTGTTGAGATAGAGAAATGTTGACCCACAATCATAATAATTTATATTTATATTCTTGATATTGTAGTAATTATGTAATTATGTATATAATATATATATCAAAAGAATAGAGATAATAATCATAAAATGAGTTGGGTGAGATGATTAACTCATCTTTGATACCACTCATTTGTCTAACTCATAATGCATTTCCTAGATCATCATTGAGTAAGTAATAATTCAATAAGAAAAGAATATATGAAATTTTTTGGTTTTTTTTGGAAGAGATAGATCACATATATTACTTTAATAATAGAGGTGAATATGTTTCCTTTCATAAGTGAGGGTAATGACTTAGATGTAATTCTATAATATATTTCAATAATATATAGTTATTTTCTTGTGAATGTTAATCCAATGTCAATGTTGTAAATTATAAGATAATATAATTTCTAAATTTCATCATATGATAAAATTTCAAAAAAATTATGTGGCATGGATAACCATGTATTTTTGTATAACCCCTCCGTAATCCTATTTTATCCTGAATAGTGGTAAGAAATTTTTACTATTTTTAAAATTAATTATTTCCAAAATTAAGATAATCATAATAAAATATATTAATTATGTTGATTAAAAAATGGAATTACTATTTCCGAATTAAATTTTTGTGGTGGGATAAATTCATTTTAAAACATGTTCATAAACTAAAATAAAGACTATTTTGACAAAAAATATATGTGTATCACTAAAACATAATTTATTATTATTCCATACCTAGTAAAATACATTAGATCAATACTAAAATATTTTAGGGAATATATAGTTGAGTTAATTCATTATAATTCTCTATAAATAGTTATTAATATAAATTATTATGATGGAATCACATTATACACATAAATAAATTTATAAAAATACCTATAATTACATTGAAATGATTTTATATTAATTTATAACCAATTAAAATCTAATGAATTAATATTACACATGTTTAAAAATTTCCTCTTGATTACTTCAAATGTTTATTGTATAATATCTAGTTTAATGGCATGTATATAAATTTTGAGTTAAAATTGATATTTTAATAGTATAGTATAGTTTTTTAATGATTATGTTTCATGTAATTATTGTTATTAAATATATAAAACATATTTATAGATATATTTATCATAAATTATAATATTGTTATATTCTAGCCACATTTATTTGTTTATTAATTGAATTTTTACCACTATGATACAAAAAAATGGGTAAAAATGTAATTCATTATATCCTTAGTCTGACACAAAGCTTCTATAAATATAGTGTCTCCCCAATAATTGTTTTTCGAGGTTGGATTTATTTATCTGTAACTGTTCCTTTATTCAATATAGAATCTCCACTGGGATTTCTTCACAAAATATAGATTGTTCAATAGTGGTGGAAACAATAATTTCTTTATATATGAATGATTTTTTGGGAAATTACTTAAGGGAGATATATATAATAAATCATTAATATAATAAACATTCATTGGATGTTTTGAGTGGTTGGAAATAATCCAAATATGATCAGATATTTTTAACGGACTGATATATATGTGGATCATATTTTTCTTAATTTCAAATCTCATGTACATATTGATATGTTTTATTCTATTGAATAAATATTCACTAACATCAATGTAATCATATCAGAAATGATTATCTGTATAACGTTCTGATTGAATTTGATCTTGATTGATGTGATATTGAATGGATTAGACCTTCTTTACCCTTTCACCATCTATCTGAAGGTTTAATTTGTTTCTCTTAATCAATTATTCTAAAATGATTGTCTTTCTAAATAACATACTATCGATGTCTTGATTAAGATACATATGAATTCTTCATTAGGTCCATCATTAAAATCATCAAAATAACTTCATACACTTCCATCATAATGAAATGTAAAACCATATCTAAAAACTACAAAAAACTGTTATAGGTTTCTTCAAAAGGCTCTATAAACTTAATCACTAAGTTAATATGATATTTTTTATGTTTAAATATATTAAAAATAAATTAATACTATTTAATCCTCATAAAAATAGGGATTTTATATATATCCTCCTTCTTGAACATAAATTGTTGGTATCCACAATGATTCTCAATTTTATAAAAGTATAGAACTCATTCTAATTTATAAGAGAATTACTCAATAAAGAGTAATGGATACTTTTTCATAATAATTATATTTATAATTTCTCAATAATAAATCAATGATACAATGACTATATTACTTATTAAAAAAAATCAGATGCCCACCTCATGGTGATTCACAATGGAATATGACCACATTATCGTAATTCATAAAATATCAAGTTATTTGATCTAATATAAATCTCGCATATCTTATTGACAAACCCATCATCATGTTGTAAGATGGAATGTGAGTATGATATACTCTATATAACCAAATTTAGGATCGAATATGTAAACATGAGATGCTCAAATACAAGAGGGGGGGGGGGAATTGTACACATTAAAAATCCTGAAAGAAAATTTTGCATAAACAAAATTCACAACACCTCTATGTTCTAATAACTTGCTTCATTCTGGAAAAGTTATTCTGGAAATGAAACTTAACGAAAGTTTACAACAACTAAGATTCTAATTTAAACCATATAGAATCTATCTAAATTAGAGTACAAGTATAAGGAAGTATAAGATAGTTATACTTTCCTCAATAATACAAATACAGTGGAAAACTTGTAACAAATAAAGTAACAAGTAGTAAGTATTTTAACCCAAAGAGAAGGGTATCCAATAAACTTGGATAAAGGTCCCTTTATTTATATTTTAAAAAATTCTATCTTACCCACACCAGGGTGATCCATCGATACAATGATCGGAGTTTGTCTTGATATCCCTGCAAGTCCTCAACTATCAGGTAGTCGACACCTCTGTCTTCCTCTGCGAGGAAGACCTCAACTTAAATGTAGTCGGCACCTCTGCCTTCCTATCCCGAGAATCCTTTGAATGTACTCAACAACATTCGGAGTCACATGAAGCAAGTCTTCATGAAGAAAAGTTTGAATAAGTGGTTCAAACATTCTGCATGAATCTTAAGAGTTTATAAGAGCCACTCTCTCTAAAAATCACCTCAACAGCATGTAAGCACAATTTTCAAAGTTGTTCTCTTTCTGTTATGAGCTCTTTCAAATGAGCTTCTATTTATAGGCATGGATTCCAATGGTCGGCTCCCTCCTCCAACTATCATATTTTCCTTGAATTTTAGAGGGACCTGTACATGTGTCACTCAAACAATTGTTAGTGAGTAACTGAAAGCATGACATCATTTTATAACAACACAAATGTAAGAATAAATAAATTCTAATATTCAGAATGTAAAAAATTATGAAAGTTCGGATTCTAACCAAAATTGAATTTATATTCTATAATATAAGGATATTCAGATTCTATTTTATAGGAATTTGGAACCTGAATTTTATAGAATTTCGAAGTCTGAATTTTTAGGAATGTCAGAATGTCGATTTACAATAATTCGGAACCTAAACATACAATGTTCAGAGTTAGAGTTCTTTAGAATTCAGAGTCAGAACTCATAATAGTTTGGAGTCTGAATTCAGAGAACTTCAGAGTTAGAACATAGAGAAGTTCGTATCTAGAATTCGGAGTCAAACTTCATGAATGTTCGAATCCATAATTCTGAGTTGAACTTCATTTATATTTGTATCCTGAATTTGGATTTGAAATTCATAAACATTCGTATCCAGAATTTATATTCAGAATTCGGAGTTAGAACTTAAAGAATTTCGTAACCAGAATTCTGATTCAGAATTCGGTGTCAAAACACTATTAAGTTTGTAACCAGAATTCTGATTCAGAATTCGGAGTCAGAACTCAGTGAAGCTAATAACCAGAATTCTGATTCAGAATTTAGTTTCAGAGCTCCGTGAAGTACGTAACTAGAATTATGATTCAGAATTCGGAGTCATAACACAGTGAATTTCATAACCAGAATTCTTATTCAAAATTCGGATTTAGAACTCATAAGTGTTCATAACCAGAATTCTGAGAATTCAGATCCTAAAATAGAATTCTTCATATCTAGGTAATTATATGATTCCAAGGTTTTGGTTACAATCCGAATTTAATACTCAGTAAAATTATTATATGAGTATTGAAAACAAGGTAAGGATAAATTTCCTTGGGGAACAAAATTTTTCCTTATATAAGTAAAACATAGGGTAAAAAGTGATTTTCCTAGAAATAAGGTGTTTGTGATTTTCAATACAAGAAGGAATGGTAAATTCATAATGATACCTTATTGACTTAACAATTTACCCCAATTATGAAGGAATGGAAAAGTAATATGGAAAACCATATTGACTCAACAATATCCCCCTTGTTTGAAAACATAAAACATCCATACCAAAAAGAATATAAGGACATTAGAAAATTTTTCTAGACATTTAAAATAAAACTTATAACCCTTTACATATGAACAATGGTGAATATTAATAACTACCCCTTAGGATTTGGAACACTATGGATCGTATTTTTAGATATCTAGAATGGGAATTTCATTATCTTGGGTATAGAAATTATCATAATGAGAACACCCCTTAGATAAACACCCCCTTTTATAGAGATATATCTTCTTATACTTAGATTTATTTTTCCATCTCCACCTTAGTTATTTTCAAAAAGTGTTTGAAAGAATGAAAAAAAAATATGGTCCCTGAAATTTTAGTATAGACATCCAAACTATACAATCAACCAAAATTTCATTACTATAGGAAGAATTAGTAAAAAGGGAAAGAAATAAAACAAAAGATCAGATTTGGGTCTATTTAGGTTCTCTTTCCTTGGGCATCAACTTCTTCACTATTGTCTTCAGCTTTTTCATATCTTTGCGATCCCCCTTTACTTGCTTTTCTAAGTCTATGATCCTATCATCTTGATCCTCTAGGGCCTTTACCTAAGCCTTTATCAAGTCATCTTGCTTCCCTAGCTTTTCTTGAATCTCAATCCAGAGATCCCTCTCTATTTTCCAAATTTGGACAACAAAATTCAACCTCCAATTCCGGTCATTGACATCCTAAATTCAAACATTCTACTCATGAGATATCTTTTCCTCAAATATATCTATAAGATCCATGATTTTTGAGACTTTGGTATCAAAATCATCCTTGACATCTTCTTGAAATTGGTCAAGCTCCCCCAAATCTACAACAATTTTCTTCGACCAGCTGGTCATATTCTTGCAATATTTTCTGTGGGCTTCATAGTTGATAAGAAAATTTATGTGATCATCCTCAATTTTAACACACCTATCCATCACCATGGATACTGAGTCTATCTTACGACTCATTCTATGATAGAGAATTTGGCATATGGAGTCAATTGCTGGAATGATCGGAATGGATTCCCCTAGCTTTTTCAGGGACTGAACAACAAAATCATGTCTTAAAGCTGATGACTCTGAATCTGACATCTTTCTTGGAGATGGTTCTTCCTCAAACTCTACTAGATTACTCTTAGATGATCCTACAGCTTCCATTTTCCTCAAAAATTTCTTTTGATGGGGTATCAGCAAAAACTTATTTCCCCTTACTGATTCTCAGAATAGATTCTTCATATGGAGATTCGTGTTCACCCCCAGACAACTGTACAATTTTATCTTCATCAATTTTTTATTTTTCTTCTCCTACCTCAACATCTTATGGAAGAATGAAGTCATGATTATGACTCTATTCCTCATGTAACGTGTTGACTTCCTCTTCACTCTTCTCATATATTCCTGAAGTAGCAAGTTTTGAATATTCGTCTTGAGATGTTCGGATTGAAAACTTTTCGAAAGCACATTCCTTTTCATGAATGTCTTCTATTTTAGTTATTAGATTATCTATCTATTCAGAGCATTGAGTTTCCTAAACTTCTTCCAATGATTACTTTTTAACATCATTCTCTTAGGCTTTTAGCAGAGTCATGAAATTTTTTCCCAGTGTCTCAGGTAATGGTTCAACTAAAAAGGTTTTCAGTACAGGAATCTGTTCAGATGAAACTTTAGTATCCCTTAGAATGGATTGAAAAACTCCCACCTCAGACATTTTCTTCTTATGCTTATTTTCCTTGGCCTTCTTCTCAAGTTCATCAGCAACTTTTTATTTCAATGTCTTGGCCTCTGCAGGATCTAGACCAAATTGTGGTTCCCCTTCCTTCCGAGTCTTTTTATCCTATCCCATTTGGAAACCACTTCATCCTAACAGGATTTATACTCTTTGGGCTTTGGGGGTGTGGATTGATCTTCTTTGCCCATAAGGGTTTTGTCTATTTCTTCCACTTCTTTTAGTTTCCTCTTCTTTCTAGCCTTCATTGTTGTTTCATCCTCTTATGTATTCTTCGAAATAGCTTCTGCCTCATCCTCAGGTAGATCATAGAACTCACTTGACTCTTTAGAGAAACCAACCATAATTATCTTAAGGGTATCATCACTAATAAGCATCACCTTGAAATCCCTCAACATGGAACAACAAGGGATCTTGAATGATTCAAGACACCAGATTATAATAATTGAAAGTAAGGCATGATACATAATTATCTGAGCTCTCAAGTTCCCATTTACTATATTCTCAATCATAATGAGAATATGTTTCATCAAATTGATTTTTTGTAGATTTACCAAAAAATATATCATATACATATCACTTTTATTAAGAGTATCCTTTCCACCCTTTCTCGGTATGATAAGGCCCTAAACTCATAACTGAATAATATGATTGTTGGAATACAGATGGGAAATCCATACAGTCTTGATATCAGCATGTCCAATAAATTCCATAGCCTTTACCTTTACGAAAGTTCCTTGAAAATATGGAAGATTTTGGGAGCAAAATTTTTCCTCCCCTACAAAAGATAGCCCTACCAAGCTAGCAGCCTTGGTGTAAGAGATTTTATATGTCATTACATAACTCTTGATGGAAACTTTTTCCCTACCTTCTTCCTTAAATAATCATACTGACTCATAAAATTCTATAAGTAAATTCGGATACACAATATCCTAATCCCCTATATTTGAAATAGCTACACTTTCCCATCCATTGAGCTTGATGTTTTTGGATATAATAGAGTCATACATATTGAATAATTTCAGATGTACCAACCTCTCCCTGTATATTTTCCCCTCTGAAATCAGCTTGACAGTAGACATATCTTGAGAAGGAACTTTTACATACATTCATACTTGAGCACTTCTGAAGAATTAGGAACAGGATTTTTTAGAGGAATAGAGCTTCGACACGCACAAGATTTGAAAACTGATGTGGGAAAACCATCAGAGGGCCCATTTTATAGGTTTTGGATTGACGATTGAACTTCCCGTCTTAATCCAATGGCTGAGAATTCTTCAGATCTGATCTGACGGTCGAAATAAAAGCTGCAATGAAATTTTGTAGGACCCGGTCTTTTGAGGTTTTTAAAAGAAAAACAATCGAACTAAAATCCGAGAAGTTTCAAAAAAAGAAACTAACCACAATTAAAAAAGTTAGTATGAAATCTCAAGAAAGAAACATAACTTTTGAATTGTTCAGGATAATGATTCATATTGAGAAATTTTTTCTTGAAGGACTTTAGATTCCGAGAAAAACTTGAAAATGTAAAAACACCACTACAAAATATTTTGGGTATAGATGTTTTCATTACGTAAATTTTGAGTAAAAATCTCCATTATGAAAATTTTGAGTACGAAAATATTTATTACAAAAAATTTTGAGATCATCATTACTAATTTTTTTGAAAAACGTCATTACAAGAAATATGAAAAACATTATTACGAAAAATATGAAAAACATCATTTCGTGAAATATGAAAAAATTCATTACGAGAAATATGAAAAACATAATTATGAAATGTATGAAAAACTTCATTACGAAAAATATGAAAAACTTCATTAAAAAAAATATGAAAAAAATCATTATAAAAAATATGAAAAACTTCATTTCAAAAAATATGAAAAAATTCATTATCAAAAATATGAAAAACTTCATTAAAAAAATATGATAAAATTCATTACGAGAAATATGAAAAACTCCAAAAAAATGTACTCCCCCTACAAAAATGA
This sequence comes from Viscum album, assembly GCA_963277665.1. NCBI lineage: Eukaryota > Viridiplantae > Streptophyta > Magnoliopsida > Santalales > Viscaceae > Viscum > Viscum album. The sequence goes on along the minus strand of OY728142.1, from coordinate 1,873,491,975 downwards.
GTTTATTACTGTAAAGAGATTAGATCAACAGAAAGTTAATGTAATGATTACCTTACGGTTATCATTCTTAACTTCTGTTTATTATATTGAAATCTATTAGAGGGTAAATATTTTGTGAAAATATCAGCAAGTTGATATGGTGTTCCGATAAATTCAAGAATGTTATCTTTTTTGTGTGTGATCCCTAAGAAATTGATTCCTAATATCTATATGCTTTGCATGAGAGTGATGTGCAGGGTTTTTACTAAGTGAAATGACACTTTTATTATCACACCAAATTTGTGTTTTTGTAAAATTCAAGCCATAGTTTGTGAGTGTGTGTTGCATCCACAGCACTTGAGCACAGAAACTTCTAGCTGCAACATATTCTGCTTCAGCATTGGATAGTGCTAATGAATGTTGCTTCATGCATGACCAAGAAACTAATAAATCTCCTAAGAAATGAAAAGTTCAATATGTACTCTTTCTATCCATTCTACATCCACCAAAGTCAGCATCCGAAAAACTTTTTATAATAAAATCATTTATAGAAGTATAAAAGAGTCTTAAATCCATGGTTTCATTTAAGTAGAGAAAAATTATTTTCACTCCCTTTATGTGAGATTCCTTAGTATTGGATTGATATCTTCCATATTAGAGTACTGAAAACATTAAGTCTGTATTCCTAGATATCAAGTAAAGTATACTTCCTATCATACCTCTAAAATATGTTTGATCTACTGGTTTCCCAGTTTTATCAATATCAAGTGTGTTGGAGGTACCAATGGGAGTACTTATACTTTTAGTGTTATTATATCCATACTTTTTAAGAAGATATTTAATATAATTATATTGAGATATATAGATTCTTTTTGGTTTTTGAGAAATTGGAAATCCAGGGAAAAATGTTAACTCACCCATCATGCTCATTTTAAACTCATATTTCATTAGATCCGCAAAGGAATCAGTTAAATATTACTAAGTTGAACCAAATATAATGTCATCAACATAAATTTAAACCATCAAAACATTATTCTTATCTTTATTTATAAAAAGGGTTGGATATACCTTTCCCTAAACATAGTTATTTTGAATAAAAAATACTATAAGTCTGTCATACCAAGCTCGAGGGGCTTGTTTAATGCCATACGAAGCTTTAGTATGTATAAAAACATGATCTGGATGTTTATTATTTGCAAAGACAGGAGTTTGTTCAAAAAAAAACTTCCTCTTGAACATTACCATTAAGGAAAGAACATTTCACATCCATTTGAAAAAGATTGAAATTGAAGAATGATCCAAAGAAATTAAAATTCAAATAGATTCAAGTCTTTCTACTGGAGAATAGGATTCCTCATAGTCTATTCCTTATTTTTGATTATATCATTTACCATGTAATCTAGATTTATTTCTAACAATGATTCCATTTTCATCACACTTATTTCTGAAGTCCCATTTTACTCTAATAACATAAGTTTCCTTAGGTCTTTCAAACAAGGTCCAGACTTTACTTCTTTTGAATTTATTTAGGTCATATTGCATGGATTTTATTCAATCATCATCACCTAAAGCTTCATTAGTGATTTTTGGTTCTATTTGGGATAGGAATGCTAGATTTTATACTTCATTTCTTAAGGAACATCTATGACTAACAGGTTGATTCACATCACCAATGATACTATCACTAGGATGATTCTTTATAAATTGTTGATTTAGGTTTTATAAAGCTTGTTCATCAACATAGGGTAGGAAATCTTCTAGGGTAAATGTTTCAGTAGTATCTTCTTGAAAATTTCCATTATTAGAAGGATTTTCTATCATAGGTTGATAATTTGTTTTTGAAAACATATTTGAGGATGTAGGTTGGGGTTGTTTAAAAAAAGGATCATTTTCATCAAATTTATCTTGTATTGTCTCTTCAACAGTACACATGATTTTATTGAAAACATTATATTCCTTATAAGTTTTGGACTAGCCTAAGAAATTTCCTTCATCAGATTTTGGTGTAAATTTATGAAGATTATCTTTTGAATTCAGAATGAATACCATGCAACCAAAACACTTAATGTAGGAATGTATAGGTTTTCTACTATTTCATAACTCATAAAGAGTTTTATTAAGAAAATGTCTAATAAAAACTCGATTTATAATATAATAAGCAGTTCTTATAACTTCAACCCAAAATTTTTTGGCTAAAGATTACTCAATCAACATGGTTTTAGTTATCTCTTGAATAATTCTATTTCTTCTTTCAACAACACCATTCGGTTGAGGTGTTCTGGGTGATGAGAAGTTATGAGTAATGCCTTCTCTACAACAAAAAGTTTCAAAATCAGAATTTTTGAAATTCTCCTCCATGATCACTATGAATAGTTATCAAAGGATGGTTTTTCTCATTTTTAACATGAGCTCTAAAAAATTTGAAATACGAAAAAGTTTCAGACTTCTTTGCTAGAAAATAGACCCACGTGAATCTAGTGTAATCATCAATGAAGACAAATACATAATTTTTTCCCCCAATGCTTCCAGTTTCTGTAGAACTAAAGAGATCCATATTCACATACTATAATGTATCAGTAGTTGAGACTTCACCTACTTATTTAAAACATGATTTATATTGATTTCCATATTGATAGGGGTCACAATATTTTGAAGAATAAAATCTATGCTCCAGTAGATCATTAACTAAACCTTTTGTAGAATGTTTGCATAAGTTCTTAAGGTTACAATTTCATATCCTTATATGCAATAACCATGAATTATCTTCCATTTAAATAAGGAAAGGTATATCTTGCCTCCTATGGTCTTTTATGTTTAGTATGTAATCATTCTCTTTCCTATTGGCAGAAAGAATAAATTCTTCCATGGAATTTTGTACTATGCACTTGTCATTCCTAAAATTCACAAGGTAACCTTAATCACATAATTGTCTTATGCTAAAGAAGATGTTATTAAGGCCCTTAACAAATAAAACATTTGTAATCATCATTTTTTCAAGAAAAATGATGTTTTATATACCAATAATTTCTCCCTGAGCATTATCTCCGAAAGTTACTTTTCCTCCATTCGTCATGATAATCTTTTCAAAATAGTTTTTGTAACCAGTCATATGCCTGGAACATATACTATCAATGTACCACATATTGATGTTGTCACCTTCTATATTTTCCTGGAAAACAAAAGATTTAGGATTTTGGAATCCAAACTTTATTAGATCCAGAAATTTCAGAAAGAAAAATTTTAGGCACCCATATCTTCTTAGAAAAATAGGCTTTTGATATCCTAAATACTAGGTTTTTTTAGAGAACAATTATTTTCCCAGGTTCCACCATACTGAAATTTGGTACAGAATGGAGGACTTTGAGGAATACTGTAATTGTTACTAAAAATTGGCTTAGAACCACTATAACCAAAACCATAATTATTCTTTAGAGGTTTAATTTGAGAATAAATTTTATCAAAATATTCTTTACCAAAGATATTGTCTGACAAACACTTCCACATGGAATATATTTCGTATTTGAGTTTGATAACCAAGCTCTTGTATTCAAAAACATTTTATTTTGAACTAGAGATAGGCTCGAAAATATTTTTCTCAAAAATAACGTTTTCTAGATCTTTAGAAAGTTTATTCTTCTCAAATTTAATTCCTCAGGATTTTTTGAAATACTTTCCAAATCAACATTTTTCTTATCAGGATTTTTAGAAAGATCTAATATTTCCTTAGTTAAAAATAGTAGTCCTAGAATTTTTCTTATTATGTTTTTTCATGATTTTTGAATTTTCAATATCACGAAGTTTGGAAAACATAGAAACTTCTTCATAGGAAGGTAAATTATTATCTTCATTAGAAGAAGATTCTTCATCTTAAGAGTTATAATATTTACTATCATTAGCATTCAAAGAAACATTGGTCAATGATTCAGCATTATGAATCTTATCCATTAAGCAATGATTGTCAATAGGTAGTCTGGCTATTAGACCAAGATTTTTCTGTCCAGAAGATTCATAATCTGAAGATTCATCTGTAGAGTCTCCACTACAGGAACTCCAGGTTCCATTTGCATTCCGGACATTCTTACCTTTATCCTTGTAATACTTATTTCTGTTTCTATCAGAATGCCTTTATTTTCTTTCTTTTCTCTTAAGAATAGGACAATCAGGTCTTATGTGTCCAGATCTCTTGAATTCATAACATGTAACTTCTGAATCTTTCTTATCTTTTATTTCCTTTTTCTTGTATCTGGAGTAAATGTACCTCTGACAGTTATCTTGTTCATCCTTCAAGTAAGATTTTCTAATTCATTTTTTGAGGATTCACTTTCACTAGATTCGGATTAGATAACAATCTTCTTAGATTTAGATCTAGTAACTCTCTCAAGAGTCTGGGCTTTCAAATGATTAGATGTTATAGTAAAAGAAACACTACCATTTGCATTATTCTTCTTTATGTTATCAACATCTCTCTTCATTCTAGTCTCATGCTGAAGAAGAGTTCCAAACAGCTCATCTAATGAAATCCGAGTTACCTTTCTGTTCCAATCTATAGTTATCCTCTTTGATTCCCACTCATTTGGGATGATATCTATGATCTTTTCAATAAGAGATTCATCATATATCCCTTTCTCTCCCATGGATAGTAAACTATTCACAATAGTCATGAGTATTTGTTGCACCTTACATATGGGTTCCCCATAAGGAAAGCAGAAACCATGATATTCAGCTCCAAGCATGGATCTTCTAGTTTCAAGGACTTTGAATGTTCCAATGTGAGTAACATCAAGTTTCATCCATATAAAATTTACAGCTTTACAAGATGAAATTTGGCTATATATGTTTCTAGTCATGGAGCATAGAAATGTATTGCGTACCTTATAATTTAGTTGATATTCATTCTTTTCCGGATTGGTAAAGGTAGTATCTTCTTTGTCGGGTATTTTATATCCTCCAGTTATCATAACAAAATTATCAACACCAGTATTGATAATGAATGTCTTCATGTGATCTCTCCAATATTTTTAGTCCTTACCATCAATGATAGGTGGTCTAGATGGATTGAGTTGTATATGGAACCAAAATTGATTATTGTCATCTTTATGATAAACTTTGGAACACAAACTTGTTAGTTGTATGATTTTGTAAACAAGAGAAAGTAACCTATGAAATAAAAATATAGGACAAGAGTATCTATATGCTAAAATGAATATAAACTTTATGAATCAAAAAAATATAAATCTAAAAATATGAAACAAAGTATGAGTATGAAAATATGAATCTGAAAATTATATTCTGAAAACATTGATCATGGAAAATACTTATATGTGAATATATGTAATTCAGAGATCTTACTCTGATACCATTTGTGAGATGGTATGTGATTATGATATATTCTATAATACCAAATTTAGGATCGAATATGTAAACATGAGATGCTCAAATACAAGAGGTGTGGGGGTGAATTGTGCACATTAAAAATCCTTATTGAAATTTTTCATAACTAAAATTAAAAACACCTATAAGTTCTATTAACTTGCTTGATTCTAGAAAACTGATTCAGGAAATAAAACATAACAAAATTTTATAGAAACTAAGATTCTACCTTAAAGAATATAAAATCTAACTAAATCAGAGTACAAGTATAAGGAAGTATAAGATTGTTATACTTTCCTCAACAATACAAATATAGTGGAAAACATGTAACGAAGCAAGTGACAAGTAGTAAGTCTTTTAACCCAAAGAGAATGGTATCCAACAACATTGGATAAATGTACTTGATTTATAATTTCAAGAAATTCTGTCTTACCAACACCAGGGTGAGCCCTAGATAAAAAGATCGGAGTATTTCTTACTATCCCCGCAAGTCCTAAACTATCATATAGTCAGCACCTCTATCTTCCTCAGCAAGAAAGCCCTCAACTTCAAGGTAGTTGGAACCTCTGTCTTCCTATCCCAGAATAACTCAAATGTGCTCAACAATAGTCGGAGTCACATGAAGCAATTTTGCATTAAGAAAAGTTTTAACAAGATGTTCAAACTTTCTGCACGAAGCCTGGTAGTTTATAAGAGCTTCTCTCTCTAGAAATCACTTCAATAGCATGTAAGCACAGTTGTCAATGTTGTTATCTTTCTGTTATGAGCTCTTTCAAATTTGCTCCTATTTATATGCATGGATTGCAATGGTCTACTCCCTCCTCTAATGGTCATATTTTCCTTGAATTTTAGATGGGCATGTACACATGTCACTCAAACAATGGTTAGTGAGTAACTGAAAGAACGACATTTTTTTATAACAACACAAAAGTAAGCATCTCTAAATTCTGATATTTTTAATGTATGAAAATATGTATGTTTTAAGTCTAACCAAAATTGAATTTGGAGTCTACAACACTAGGATATTAGAATTCTGTTTTATAGGAATTCAGAACCTGAATTCTATATAATTTCAGAGTCTGAATTTTAAGGAAATTCAGTATCTAGATTTACAACAATTTAGAACCTGAACATACAAAGATTGGAGTCAGATTTCATGAGAATTCTGAGTCAGAACTCATAAGAGTTCGGAGTCTGAATTCAGAGAACTTCAGAGTCATAACATAGAGAAGTTCGTATTCAGAATTCGGAGATGAACTTCATGAATGTTTGTGTCCAGAATTCAGAGTTGAACTTCATAAACATTCATATCCAGAATTCGGAGTTGAACTCCATAAACGTTCATATCCAAAATTTGTATTTAGAATTGGGAGTTAGATCTAATAGAAGTTCGTAACCAGAATTCGGATTCACAATTCGGAGTCAGAACTCAGTGAAGTTCATAACCAGAATTCTAATTCAGAATTTGGAGTCAGAACTCAGTGATGTTTGTAACCAGAATTCTGATTCAGAATTCGAAGACAAAACTCAGTGAAGTTTGTAACAAGAATTCTGATTCAGAATTTGGAGTCAGAACTCAGTGAAGTTCGTAACAAGAATTTTGATTCATAATTTGAAGCCAGAACTCAGAAGATCTCATAACCAGGATTTTTTGAATTCATATCCTAAAACAGAATGCTTCATATCTAAGTAATTATAGGATTCCGAGGTTTTGGTTACAATTAAAATTTTACACTTAGTAAAATTATGATATGAGCAATGAAAACATGGTAAGGACAAATTTCCTTGGGGAAGGAAATTTTTTCTAATAGAAGTAAAACATAGGGTAAAAAGATATTTTCTTTGAAATAAGGTGTTTGTGATTTTCAAAACAAGAAGTAATGGTAAATTCATAAGGATACCATATTGACTTAACAATTTCCCCCATGTATAAAGGAATGGAAAAGTCATATGGAAAACCTTATTGAATCAACACAAGTTTAATGTTTCCTCAATTTTTTTTGGATATTAAATATATTTCAGTAGGATTGTATTTGATTAATTTATTAATATGATTAATAATTAATAACATTGGATTCAAAAATCACTCTTTCACTTTTTTCATCCTCCTGTATGTGGGTGTATCCCACATTCTAAGGGTATTCCTTTTACATCAAATATTTTACACTATTAATATACTGTTAGTACACTTCTTATATCTCTTATAATTTTCTATCATATTAATAAATCATTGATTTTATTCTTCCAACATTATTCAAGAATGTTCTCAAAATATATCCACAAAGATACATCCAAATTTTCATAATCATTGTTGTATGATGATTCATAATTATGACATCTACGACGTAGCTATATCCTCAATTATATAAGATTCTATAAATTTACTATACAAACCACAACATTCCAAGTGAACTTTATAGAGATCTACCATGAAATCCTCGTATACATTTGAATTACTAAAAATTATTTTATTTTATTCAACGCTTTAATGAACATAACAAATATACACTTTTTTTTTAATAAATTATTAATCTAAAAATTTAACAACATTTTTTAATAAAAATAACATCCAACATAGATCATATTATTTATTAACCTTAATATCATATTCTTTGGTAAATTTATTTGAATTATATAATATTTTTAATGTTTTAATCCCTGAAGGTTGAAATTTATTTCATCTATTATAATTATGTGATCAAATTAAAACATATATAATTCTATATTTTCTAATAAAAATTATTCTATATATCCCTTAGGAAGTCAATAAACAATTAAATATGTGTATAATTCATGACAATTTAACAAAAATTCAAAAATAATCATATCATGTACCCTAACATAATTAATCTTAGTGTTCATTATTCAATATAAATTATCATTGTTTCTAATGATGAAAAACCATATGAAGTAATATGTTCCCTAAGAAGTCCATAATAGGGTTAAAGAGTATTTCAGATTTCATATCATAGAAACCCTAATATATTTTCTCTCAAACAATTAATTTCATCATATGAATCTTTCTCTTTTAACATTCTAAATGCAATAATCTTCATACACAAAAACTGATTCAGGTACCATGTAAAGCTCCACATATATAACAAATTTTTTTAATTTTTTTTTAAATTAATGAACATTTAAATGACTGGGTAATTTTATGATATTCCTCAACTATAACTGTTAACTATTATGAACTATCGAATAAGATGTTCTTTTGGCTCGCCATGATTTGTTTTTTGATTGGAAAATAAGTTGATTATATGAATTCTATATAAATAGAAGTGTATGGAATTGAGTCGAAATACCTAATTACTATATCAATATTCCTCCAAAACATCATAATCAATTAAAATTGTGTCTAAATTTCATTTTAAAAACTTATTGTATTTTTGGGATTAATTTTATTAATTATGATCCATTTTTTCAATTTAAGGATTTTAGTAGGATTTATACTGAATGTTGAATATTCAAATAATATTAATTATAATAAAATTTTATTTTTTTAAAAGGATATTTATATCATTAAAAAAAATTGCATATCACAGTTTTTTGTGGTATTCATGTTATGTACTCTTCATTTAGTTCGTCAAGCTTTAGCTAGAATTTAAACATATATAATAAATAGCAACCCAAATTTTTTTTTCATCTTGATATTTAGGATTACATATTTTTAAAAATATATCAACTGTAATTTATATAACCATACCAACTAGCTGCAACCATTCATGTCCATGAGGAAGAACTAAAAACTCACCAAATTTAGGGGATTCCTATAATGTAGTTGGCATCTCTTCAAAATTTTATTTCCCATAACTGATGTTATCTTCGATTTCATGCTCAATAAAATATTAAATATAGTTTCACATTAATTAATATAAAGTTCCAAAATATTATTCATTTGATGAATTCCAGATTAATTTCCTATCAAGAATCAACATGGGTCAACCAAAAATGTATGAATAATCACCATGAGATAAGAGTCGTGGAGAATTCCCAATATATATAGTCAGAAACTTGATCCAGTGGAATCTAAATAGAAATGTGGGAATTATTTCACTCTATAAATATAAATATAAACATATAATTATTTATATGAACCCAAAAAATTGTTTCAATAAATTGGAAATCCATAAAAATTAAAATAAATAGTTTCAAATGTAAATAAAAAATCAATTATAATAACCGAATATAAATAAAAAAACAAACATTGGATATAAATAATATGATTGAAACATGATTGGAGGAATAGAATTAATAAACAACAACAATGAATGATTTCAATGTAGCATATAAATTAACCATTGATTTGGAGTAACCAAACCAGAGTAAAAACACTATTAGCTCCAAATAACCGAAGATCACCTCTAATCCCAAGTCATATTATATCCTTTAATATAGAGTATTATGTCAATGTAAGTGAAACAAAATGATATTTACAAGTTTATAAGAACCAAAAATGCACCGAGCAGTGTATATAGGGTATGTGATGAACTTTCCAATTAGTATTACATTAAAAAATATTCTATATAATTCCATTTATAATTAATCCTGGAAATTAAAAATTTAAATAAATATTATGTGAATACACTTTTTACTATTTTTGAAAAATAAAAGAGTATATATACATCACTTAGTAATTATCTATTGAAAATTCTATACTTTAAGAAAAATATGATTAATACACCAAAATGAATTGAAAACATGTTTTCCCTGATGTATTAGGGAATGAATTTTATTTCAAAAAAAAAGATAAATTTAATTTTGAAACCTTTAATTCTTATTTTTAACCTAAAAATATTTGATAAGTTTTTTTTTTAATATATAAAGTAAATAAAATTAAAATAAAATAATGATGTGGGTAGGATTATGGAATTTAATAAATTAATGAAATTCATGTAAACACTTATTCATTTATAAGCAATGACTTGATCATTAATATAAAAAAGCACATTGTATATGAACGATTATAGTAACAATTAATCAAATTTATATCAATGTAAATAAATAGATAACATGAATCACATAATGATAAAAATATTAAATAATTGAAATTAGGGATAAAGAAAAATATTCAAAAAAATATGTTTTATTTTAAATTAATGTTTATGTAATGGATGTCCCATTTATTGAAATTTTTTCATGATTGGAAACCAAGTAAATATAAATGTAAATATTTCATAATGGGTTAAATAATAATGTAACTAATTCTATAGTATCCATGTTAAATTACATCACATGATTGGGAAATCCCTCAAACAATTGTGATTAATATAAAATTAACACATTGGAATGATGGGGTAGAGTGGAGAATCATACCATACATCCATAGCTAAAGAAATTCAAAAAAATAGTTTAAAATTACATCATCCAATTTATTTATCAAAACTAGGTACACAGATTTAGAACAGTGTATTTTTTCAATCCGATGGAGGACATGAAACATTTAATCATTGAAAACTTTAAAAAATAACATCACATGATAATATAAATCATAATATGTATATGCATAATTTAGCCTCATAAAATGTATTATTATTAATACCCATTTTATAAATCCAATAATTAAACGATGGTCTATTTCATCCAACTATATAAACAAAATCATATAAAACATCAATAAACAGGGCCCAAACAAAGGGTTGAGTCCATGTTATGCATAAAACAATTTCATATTTATAAAATCATAGTTAGGTCAATCTAATCTAGAAAATATTGGAAAATAATGTTTATAACCACAATGAAATATATCACTTATACAAATAAAATTTATCCAAAATAAGAATTGAATCAACAAAATTTAAATGGACAATATGAATTCATAGAAAATAGATTCCAATTTAATAAATATTTTCACAACATGAACATAAGTAAACAAAAATATAATTACAATAATACAATAAGATAAAATATAAAATATTAAAACACTAATATTCAGAAAATATAATCCATTTAAAAATTTTAAACATTCTATTCTGTTATCTAATATTACATAAGATTTATTTATAAATAAATTAAAAATATAAAACATTATTTTAGTTATCAATATTTTCAAAAATAGCATATTATTAATTTTATCAAATCACTATATTGCATTAAATTTATGTTTTTTTTCTATAAATAATAAAAAAAATTAATAAAAAAAATTATAGGAAGCATAGAAAATGATCAAAAAATAAATCAAATTAATAATTATAAATACTAGTAGTTATAAATAGATTTTAGTTAAATGGTTGTATTAAATAAGCATAGAACACATCTAATTATAAATAGATGAAACTACATAGAACCATTATAAAAAAATCTAATGGAATCATGTTTCTATCAACATGAAATGCTTGAATTGGTCTTATATGGATGTCAAAATTCCATAGGATTTAAAATACCCATGTTTATATAATCTATAGATAAAAATATAATCTAACAAGGAAATTAGGTTAATGATGAAGAAGAAAATGGGGGAAAATCGATTGAGGTTTAAGAGAAAAGGAGTAATAGGATTAAAAGGACTTTCATAATGATATTTGAATTAATAAACCATACTACCATAGAGAAGTTCAATTAGTAACAAAAGAATTTTAATGGTCATATAATAAAAGAGTTGAATGAATTGATCAAAACCCCCGACGAAAATTAAACTATTCATGTAATGGCCCGGACCTCTCTGGTCCATTACTTTGTGAAATGTTGGTGTTGGAGGTGTTCCGGGAGGTCAAGGGGACTTATCCCCAACACTTTGCCAATTTTCTAGTTCTGTGAACAGTGTTTCCAGTTTTATGAACAGTAACAGATCGGTGAGACAGATCAGTTTCACAGATCGGTGAGACAGATCAGTTTCACAGATCGGTGAGACAGATCAGTTTCACAGATCGGTGAGACAGATCAGTTTCACAGATCGGTGAGACAGATCAGTTTCACAGATCGGTGAGACAGATCAGTTTCACAGATCGGTGAGACAGATCAGTGTCACAGATCGGTGAGACAGATCAGTGTCACAGATCGGTGAGACAGATCAGTTTCACAGATCGGTGAGACAGATCAGTTTCACAAATCGGAGTGAGAGATCAGTTTCACAGATCGGTGAGACAGATCAGTTTCACAGATCGGTGAGACAGATCAGTTTCACAGATCGGTGAGACAGATCAGTTTCACAGATCAGTTTCACAGATCGGTGTGACAGATCAGTTTCACAGATCAGTTTCATGTACAGTAACGGTGGGTGAACAGTGTTTCCAGACTCCTACAGTTTTTCCCCTTTTGACGTTTCCTTTGACGTAAAATAAATTTAAATCCTTATTTTAAGGGCTCTTAAGGCCGATTCAAATGCCATAAATCCTATATTAATTATTCCTAAGGCTTGGAATGTTTTACTTGGTCAAACCGCGTGGGTTAATGCGATCCGTTTTTAATGGAGAATTAACCGGATCTTAAACCGTCACCTCGTTAAATCTTAAAAAGGGACGAGATATCATTCTCCCTTGTTCCTTCCCTTTGTTCTTAACTAAGAGGCGCTAGAACCTTTCAATCCTTTCCGTAGGAGTTGCACAAACAACCCTTACTCCTAGGATCAGTCCCGCTCTGTTGGATGCAACCAAGCTGTGTCGATCATTCTTCCACATAAGTTGTCACGAGGGGAGGATCGTGACCTGCTGTGTGGATAAAGGACGTCAAGAACTCTTCGAGGTAGGGGATTCATGGCTTCTCTAATTATATATGTGCAATCGTAGAATTAGCATGATTTATTCCTTTGGATCACAATGAAATTGACCTAATTAAATACTTTAACTGGATTAAAAGAATTGGTTGATCGCATGTTGTTGCTTTATACCGTGATAACGGTTTGCCTTATGTTTTCCTAGATATAGTGATATCTATGTTTCTTTGATTTGTTGATCGTTCATGATAGAAATTGATAATGAACGTAAAGCCGGAATTAACTGTTGATTAATTGGCGAAAGATAAAGAGGCATATAAATTAATCTGGTTTTTTTGTCGTTGTTGTAGTTGTTCTAATTTGAGGATAATCAAATTAGGGAAGTAAGTTTGGTTATTTAATTGTGATAGCTTACTAATTAGGTATCCATGATTGGAACCTACGAATAACAAATCTGTTAATTCAATATGGATTAGAGAACAGATTATGTGGGAATTTCAAAAAGGGTTCTGAGTTACCCTCTTGTTTGTTAACGGGCCGAGAGCCCATTTTGTGATGTTTGTTTTCCTGCTACTTGTGCTGTGATGTGAGCCTGGACGGTTGTTGTGATATGTAGAGGCATGGAGGCCTTATAGTTGTGGCAGCGGATGACGCCTAGTCTGGCGAGATGCATCGGTTTATGCATATGGGTGTCAGGGAGGGCACCAGGGGTGATGGAATGGGATGGATGTGGTTGCTGGTTGCTTGTGGTGTTCTTGAATGTTAATCTGCCTTGCTTTTCCCCACTGCTCAAGGCAGCTGGTCTTGCTACCATTCTTCCAAAGGAGGCGAAGACGCGCGGGGTATGCCACGTGCTTTCCGTGTTTAGCCTCTCGAGGGAGAATGGGTATATGCTCTTTCTATAGGCGGCAAAGACCCGACGGGTAGTATATCTACTCACCGTGTTGAGCCTCCTTTGTGTTTAGAAGCATAGGATGTTTTTCTAGAATTCCTGGGAATGTGGAAAAGTATTTCTGTAATGAACGTTTGATTAAATGGTGAAAATCCACGGGGATGGAGATGCTGGAATTTAAAGGTGATGTGAATCTTAAAAAGGAGCAGTTGTTTTGAAAGTGACGCCATTTCAGTTTAATGTGGAATTGTTCAATCTTAATTAATGCTTAAAGAATTAACTAATGTACAGTGGAACTGATAAATGAGAATGGAGTAATCTAATAAAGCTCTTCAATTGGTTGTGTGCTTATAGGATACCTAGTCTTAGAAGTAGCAGCCTGGAGTCTGAGAGACGTTAGCTGCAGTTGTATCTAAGACTAGGTAATGCCCATAGTGTGGATGTGAGTTACTTATATATTCTGTACTTTTTGTGTTTCTATACGCTACTCCACCCTGTCGGTAAGGGCAACTGACACCCCGGGGATTCTGAGCCCTGGGGGGTGTTTTCCCCAACATTCTGATGGGAGGTTGAATGGCTGACTACCCCCTTTGGCCCCGCTCTCTTCTCTTGGTAGATCTTAGTGCTGGTAGGCACAGTGGTTAGTTTTACCCATATATGTGTGTAGAGGGCTGTAATGGCTTGTGGTTATTTCACACACATATATTCTGGATATAGTATCCTATGGACTACTATATGTGTAACGTGTATAGGCTGTGATGGCTTGAGGATCCTTACTCGGTGTATGGGCTGTAATGGCTTGAGGTATAATACCCGACGTATGATACACGTTATGCGAGCTGTGGTGGCTCCCGGAAACTACCTGGTTACTTTTGGTTGTGAGGATTGTGTGGAGCTTAGCCCAGGTGTCTGCGGGCAAGCCTATGTGGTGCACGTGGTGCAGATTGTGGAGCTTGACCCATGTTGATACGGGCAAGCCTTTGGAGAGAGATGCACAGGACGTATGTCGTTGGGGCAAAGCGGCAAACCAGTGGGGAAGTAGTAGCGGGGTACCCTTGACATTCTTTACTATATGCTATATTCTTGTATGTGTTACTTGGTGAGAGTAGCCATGGTGAGGTTGGGAACATAGTATACCTGTTTAGGTGACGAGTTAGTTTCACTTGTTGTTCACTGGGCTTTAGCATGCTTTCTTTACTTTTGCACGAGAGTCTTGGGGAGGATCCTACTGAGTATACTGTTATACTCACCCTATGTACATATAAACTGTTTTTCAGGTCACTTGGAGCAGGTTGGAGATCAAGCTGGTTACTACTAGCTTGCGGTTGGAGGAGGAGCTGTTCGGGCTTGTGGTCGCTGTCGTTTTACTTTCTTTTGGGTACTTTTAGTTTCCCCTTTCAGTTGTAGTACTTTTTTATGACATTTCATATATGTACTTGGGTTTCTTTTACATTTCAGTTATGAGTTGGAGTTGGTTGGATTCTATTCTATCTCTCTCTTCTGCATGTGTTCTCTTATAGGGTAATGCCTCCCATTTGTGTGTGTATTATACCCTCGGTGCTAGTCGCCAACCCGGGGCCTACTGGAGGCGGGACTCGGGGGTCATTATCTCCCTTTTCACATTGCCGGCCCAGGAGGGGTACACTTTGTGGGGAGGGGGTCGTGACAGAGTGGTATCAAATGTCTGGTCGAGGGATAGGATGGAGTTTGGAGTTAGGCACAGGTGAGGATGCATGGGATGGTAGGGCAACGGTGTCATTCATGTTTAGCAAGTGGGGTAAACACTGGAGACCGGCAGAGACATAGGCGTTCAGGGCCCCCTATGATCTGTTGCACGGACCTTTAAGTTTACGATGGCTACTAAACAAAGTGATACTGGTTGCAGGGTAGAGACCTAGGAAAGGATCATGCATCATTATTCCTTGCGCCTGTGTTTGAATGGGTAGACATTGGGATAGGTAACCTAAAATTAATAAAACAAAATAATTAATTAATTAATGTTGAGTCTTCCATATTCCAGGCTTAGGAGCTCTAACGATTGTTATTTTACAGGTATGGCTCCAGGTCGGCGTCCCCGTCAGGTTTGCGCAGAAGGTGCCCAGCAGGCTGTTCCAGCAGATCGCCGCCGGGTAGAGGTTGACGAAGATGACACTTGGAGGAAGACACTCCGAGAGTTTCAGCGCCAGAGTCTACAGAAGTACGAGGGCTCCGTTTCAGATGCAGTCACAGAAGACTGGTTGGAGGAGGTCGAGATAGGCTTCAGTTCGATTCGTGCTCGGAAGGAACACTGGGTGTCCTTGGTTGTGACGATGTTGCGTGGAGCAGCGAGACAGTGGTGGTTCTTGTTCCTCGGGGATCGTGAGGAGTCAGCGATCTCATGGGAGGAGTTTCGAGACAGGTTTAGAGTCGAGTTTCTTTCTTCGACTGCGAAGGCATCCAGTCGCCAGGAGCTTCTTACCCTTCGACAGGGGAGCTCCAGTGTTCGGGAGTTTGGAATCCGTTTCAGGAACCTTTTACGATATGCTTCAGACCTGTTACCAGATGATGAGGCCAGGGCGAGGCATTTCGAGGAGGCTTTGCGTCCAGAGATCCAGCGCCAGGTCACCCCATTTATGCTGAAGACATATCTTGAGGTGCTGGCGAGGGCAGAGGTTGTTGAGAGGACTTTGGCTAGGACCGGATCGTCACGAGAGGGGAATCGTCATGATTCCTCAAGAAGCAGAGCTGTGGTCCGGGGTTCCCGGTTTTCAGGACAGAAGAGTTTCCGTTCACCTGGGGGTAGGTCCCAGCCCTTCCCATCTCATTTCTCCGGAGGTAGCAACTCTCAGACCTATGCCAAGGGATCAGGCGCTTGTTTTTCTTGTGGTGGACGTGGTCATCAGTAGCGGGAGTGCCCAACTTTTCAGAGCAGTCATCGAGCACCAGGCGCTCCACTCCAGGTTCCTCCGTTGAGGCAATTCCAGCCGAGGCAGCAGCAGCAGGTTGCACCAGCTTTAGATCACCAGAGGGTAGATGGAGCAGGCAGAGGACAGCCCCATGACGCTCCCCGTCCTCAAAGAGCAGAGCGCGGCCGTGGTGGTGGTCGTCATCAGGGTCAGAGAGGCCGTGGAGGTGGTCGTGGTCAGCTTCATGCTCTAGCGTTGCCAGCTCCAGGCGAGCCAGACGTCGTCCGAGGTACCCTTTGCTTGTTTTCTACCTTGGTGTATGCCTTGTTTGATTCAGGAGCGACACACTCCTTTATATCCCCTACCCTTGTCCACGCTTTGGGACTTGAGGTAGAGAGGCTTCCAGTGCCCTTGGCGTTGACTACGCCAGTTGGAGGTCGAGCTAGCTTGTTTGAAGTATGTAGAGACTGTGAGCTAGTGTTGGGGCAGCACCGCTCTTGGGGAGATTTCCTATGTTTACGAATACAACCATATGATGTCATCCTCGGCATGGATTGGTTGTATTCGGTGCAGGCTATTGTGGATTGCTACAGGAAGAAGTTCGTTTTCTTTGATGAATATGGAGAGGAAGTAGTGTTTGTTGGTGAGAGAGATCCTCGGATGAGTCATAGACGAGTTTCATCCTTATCATCCATGATGGCTGGGATGATGCTGAGTTCTTCAGAGGTTCAACAGCTGGCGTTTCCTAGGGTCGTAGAAGAGTACCCTGATGTCTTTCCAGAAGAGGTTGTATCCTTACCCCCTCGACGGAAGATCGAGTTTGGGATCGAGCTACAACCAGGAGCATCTCCCATCTCTATGTCTCCATATAGGATGGCCCCTTCTAAGTTACGGGAGCTACGTATTCAGCTCGATGGTCTGTTGCAGTGTGGTTTTGTTCGGCCAAGTGTGTCACCGTGGGGTGCACCAGTTTTGTTTGTGAAAAAGGCTGATGGCAGTTTGCGGTTGTGCGTCGATTATCGTCGCTTAAACAAAGTGACAATAAAGAACCGCTATCCTCTTCCATGGATTGATGACCTATTTGATCAACTGAAGGGTGCAAGTTGGTTTTCAAAGATAGACTTGCGGTCAGGATATCATCAGATGCGTGTAAAGGATGAGGATATCCCGAAGACTGCTTTCCACTGTCGTCATGGGCATTATGAGTTTGTTGTAATGCCATTCGGCGTGACAAATGCTCCAGCTGTTTTCATGGGGTTGATGAATGCTGTGTTCCG
Organism: Viscum album; assembly: GCA_963277665.1. Taxonomy (NCBI): domain Eukaryota; kingdom Viridiplantae; phylum Streptophyta; class Magnoliopsida; order Santalales; family Viscaceae; genus Viscum; species Viscum album. Next base: position 1,873,473,921 of record OY728142.1, on the reverse strand, counting down.
TGAATTCTTGGACAAGTTTTTTGTGGTTTTCATTGACGACATCCTTGTGTACTCCACATCTGAAGAAGATCATGCAGAACATCTACGAGCTGTTTTGGGAGTTCTTCGCCAACATCGGTTGTTTGGGAAGTTGTCCAAGTGTGAGTTCTGGGCTCGAGAAGTTCGTTTCTTGGGACATGTTGTGTCCCAACAGGGAGTAGCTATGGATCCTTCGAAGATAGAAGCAGTGGTGTCTTGGCCAGCCCCCAAGACCGTGTCAGAGGTGAGAAGCTTCCTTGGTCTCGCAGGCTATTATAGGAGGTTTGTGGCTAATTTCTCCCGAGTTGCGACTCCTCTGACAGCTTTGACCAGGAAGGATCAAGCGTTCATATGGACTGATCAGTGTCAGACAGCTTTCGAGTATCTAAAGGAGAAGTTGGTAAGTGCTCCAGTCCTGTGTCTTCCAACAGAGGGAGTCCAGTTTGATGTTTTCTGTGATGCTTCACATCTGGGGCTAGGCTGTGTTCTCATGCAGCAGAGGTCAGTTGTTTCTTATGGGTCTCGGCAGTTGCGTCCCCATGAACGCAACTATGCCACCCATGATCTTGAGAGGGAAGCCGTGGTGTTTGCGCTGAAGTTGTGGAGACATTACCTCATTGGAGAGCGCTTTGTGGTTTTCACCGATCATAAGAGTTTGAGGTATGTTTTCTCTCAGCGGGATTTGAACTTGCGGCAGCGTCGGTGGATAGAGTTCTTGCAGGAATACGACTTCGAAATATCGTTTACACCTGGGAAGGGAAATGTTGTTGCTGATGCACTGAGCCGAAAGTCACGTAATGATGTTGTGCGTGAACCTGGTGATTCCTGGAGAGGGATGGAAGAGCTAGCAGCTTTGCATCTTGATATGGGAGAAGTTGGAGGAAGAGGTTGTCTTTTCCAGATGACGGTGCAGTCATCCCTGATGCAAAAGGTGGAAGAGTCTCAGTTGGGTGATCTAGAGGTGGAAGTTTTGAGAGACAGAGTTGTTTGTGGGGAGGCCCCTGATGGTTGGTCGGAGGATGAACAACACCGAGTGTTGTATCATGATAGGCTTTTTGTTCCCTTGGCGATGCGCGAGACGGTTCTCCGAGAGTTCCATAGCTCGCCCTTATCTGTACATCCTGGTGTGACGAAGATGTATCGATCCTTGAGGTGTCAGTTTTGGTGGCCTGGGCTGAAGCGTTCAGTTGCGGAATGTGTGTCTCGATGTTTAGTCTGCCAGAAGGTGAAGGCCGAACACCGTGTTCCTGGTGGTCTTCTCCAGCACTTAGAGATTCCTCAGTGGAAGTGGGAGGACATCTCAATGGACTTTGTTACAGGTTTACCTCGAGCTCCGGGAGGACATGATGCTATATGGGTGGTAGTGGATCGTTTAACAAAATCGGCCCACTTCATAGCAATCAAGGAGTCAAGCTCAGTGGAGGTTTTGTCAAGGCAGTATCTGGAGGAGGTGGTGAGGCTTCACGGAGTTCTTAAGACGATCATTTCTGATCGAGACCCTCGTTTTACCTCGAGGGTGTGGAGAGGTCTCCAACATGCTTTTGGCTCTCAACTATGCCTTAGCACTGCTTTTCATCCTCAAACGGATGGTCAGACAGAGCGAACCATCCAAACTCTTGAAGACATGTTGCGCTCTTGTGTTCTTGATTTTGGAGGTTCATGGGTGAAGCACTTACCTTTGGTAGAGTTCGCTTACAATAATATTTTTCACTCTACCATCGGCATGGCGCCGTTTGAAGCCTTGTATGGCCGGCCATGCCTTTCTCCGTTGTGCTGGACTGGGGTCGGAGAGTCAGCAATTCTCGGACCAGAACTAGTCCAGAATATGACGGAGATGGTTCAAGTGATTCGTGAGAGGATGAAGACAGCACAAGATCGTCAGAAATCTTATGCGGATCAAAGAAGGAGACCCTTAGAGTTTAATGTTGGGGATCATGTGTTTCTGAAGGTGACTCCCCGTCGTGGGCAGCGAAGGTTTGGTCGCGGAAGTAAGCTTTCTCCCCGTTTTGTTGGGCCTTTCGAGGTGTTAGCTCGTGTTGAAGCTGTGGCATATCGAGTAGCACTTCCCCCTCGGATGAGTCGGATACATGATGTTTTTCATGTATCGCAGCTCCGTCATTATCTTCATGATGAATCTCATGTTATCGATTGGGGAGAGATCGATATTGATGATGATGCAACCTTCGAGGAGCGACCTGTGGAGATCCAAGACCACAAGGAGAAGGTGTTGCGTGGGAGTTCTATTCCTTTAGTTAGTGTCTTGTGGCGACACGGTGGCATGGAAGAGAGTACCTGGGAGCGTGAGTCACAGATACGTGCTCAGTACCCAGAGTTGTTTAATGTTTAACTCCTTTCATGTAATGATGTTTTCTCTGTGGTTGGACCTTTCATGTTTTGTTTATGTACCTTTGATGTGATGTTGTGAATGAATTTTTTGGGTATGGATTGTTTGTTCCCGGATGTCATAGTTTTGTTCCAGCTTTCGAACAACTCATGGTGGTTTTCCCCTGAGAGGTATCTTATGGGGTGGTTGTTCGGACCCCTCTTTTCTTCTGGGTTGGTTTTTAATTCTCGAGGACGAGAATGTTTTGAGAGGTATCTAATGTAATGGCCCGGACCTCTCTGGTCCATTACTTTGTGAAATGTTGGTGTTGGAGGTGTTCCGGGAGGTCAAGGGGACTTATCCCCAACACTTTGCCAATTTTCTAGTTCTGTGAACAGTGTTTCCAGTTTTATGAACAGTAACAGATCGGTGAGACAGATCAGTTTCACAGATCGGTGAGACAGATCAGTTTCACAGATCGGTGAGACAGATCAGTTTCACAGATCGGTGAGACAGATCAGTTTCACAGATTGGTGAGACAGATCAGTTTCACAGATCGGTGAGACAGATCAGTTTCACAGATCGGTGAGACAGATCAGTTTCACAGATCGGTGAGACAGATCAGTTTCACAGATCGGTGAGACATATCAGTTTCACAGATCGGTGAGACAGATCAGTTTCACAGATCGGTGAGACAGATCAGTTTCACAAATTGGTGTGAGAGATCAGTTTCACAGATCGGTGAGACAGATCAGTTTCACAGATCGGTGAGACAGATCAGTTTCACAGATCGGTGAGACAGATCAGTTTCACAGATCGGTGTGACAGATCAGTTTCACAGATCGGTGTGACAGATCAGTTTCACAGATCAGTTTCACAGATCGGTGTGACAGATCAGTTTCATGTACAGTAACGGTGGGTGAACAGTGTTTCCAGACTCCTACAGTTTTGCCCCTTTTGACGTTTCCTTTGACGTAAAATAAATTTAAAGCCTTATTTTAAGGGCTCTTAAGGCCGATTCAAATGCCATAAATCCTATATTAATTATTCCTAAGGCTTGGAATGTTTTACTTGGTCAAACCGCGTGGGTTAATGCGATCCGTTTTTAATGGAGAATTAACCGGATCTTAAACCGTCACCTCGTTAAATCTTAAAAAGGGACGAGATATCATTCTCCCTTGTTCCTTCCCTTTGTTCTTAACTAAGAGGCGCTAGAACCTTTCAATCCTTTCCGTAGGAGTTGCACAAACAACCCTTACTCCTAGGATCAGTCCCGCTCTGTTGGATGCAACCAAGCTGTGTCGATCATTCTTCCACATAAGTTGTCGCGAGGGGAGGATCGTGACCTGCTGTGTGGATAAAGGACGTCATGAACTCTTCGAGGTAGGGGATTCATGGCTTCTCTAATTATATATGTGCAATCGTAGAATTAGCATGATTTATTCCTTTGGATCACAATGAAATTGACCTAATTAAATACTTGAACTGGATTAAAAGAATTGGTTGATCGCATGTTGTTGCTTTATACCGTGATAACGGTTTGCCTCATGTTTTCCTAGATATAGTGATATCTATGTTTCTTTGATTTGTTGATCGTTCATGATAGAAATTGATAATGAACGTAAAGCCGGAATTAACTGTTGATTAATTGGCAAAAGATAAAGAGGCATATAAATTAATCTGGGTTTTTTGTCGTTGTTGTAGTTGTTCTAATTTGAGGATAATCAAATTAGGGAAGTAAGTTTGGTTATTTAATTGTGATAGCTTACTAATTAGGTATCCATGATTGGAACCTACGAATAACAAATCTGTTAATTCAATATGGATTAGAGAACAGATTATGTGGGAATTTCAAAAAGGGTTCTGAGTTACCCTCTTGTTTGTTAACGGGCCGAGAGCCCATTTTGTGATGTTTGTTTTCCTGCTACTTGTGATGTGATGTGAGCCTGGACGGTTGTTGTGATATGTAGAGGCATGGAGGCCTTATAGTTGTGGCAGCGGATGACGCCTAGTCTGGCGAGATGCATCGGTTTATGCATATGGGTGTCAGGGAGGGCACCAGGGGTGATGGAATGGGATGGATGTGGTTGCTGGTTGCTTGTGGTGTTCTTGAATGTTAATCTGCCTTGCGTTTCCCCACTGCTCAAGGCAGCTGGTCTTGCTACCATTCTTCCAAAGGAGGCGAAGACGCGCGGGGTATGCCACGTGCTTTCCGTGTTTAGCCTCTCGAGGGAGAATGGGTATATGCTCTTTCTATAGGCGGCAAAGACCCGACGGGTAGTATATCTACTCACCGTGTTGAGCCTCCTTTGTGTTTAGAAGCATAGGATGTTTTTCTAGAATGCCTGGGAATGTGGAAAAGTATTTCTGTAATGAACGTTTGATTAAATGGTGAAAATCCCCGGGGATGGAGATGCTGGAATTTAAAGGTGATGTGAATCTTAAAAAGGAGCAGTTGTTTTGAAAGTGACGCCATTTCAGTTTAATGTGGAATTGTTCAATCTTAATTAATGCTTAAAGAATTAACTAATGTACAGTGGAACTGATAAATGAGAATGGAGTAATCTAATAAAGCTCTTCAATTGGTTGTGTGCTTATAGGATACCTAGTCTTAGAAGTAGCAGCCTGGAGTCTGAGAGACGTTAGCTGCAGTTGTATCTAAGACTAGGCAATGCCCATAGTGTGGATGTGAGTTACTTATATATTTTGTACTTTTTGTGTTTCTATACGCTACTCCACCCTGTCGGTAAGGGCAACTGACACCCCGGGGATTCTGAGCCCTAGGGGGGGTGTTTTCCCCAACATTCTGATGGGAGGTTGAATGGCTGACTACCCCCTTTGGCCCCGCTCTCTTCTCTTGGTAGATCTTAGTGCTGGTAGGCACAGTGGTTAGTTTTACCCATATATGTGTGTAGAGGGCTGTAATGGCTTGTGGTTATTTCACACACATATATTCTGGATATAGTATCCTATGGACTACTATAGGTGTAACGTGTATAGGCTGTGATGGCTTGAGGATCCTTACTCGGTGTATGGGCTGTAATGGCTTGAGGTATAATACCCGACGTATGATACACGTTATGCGAGCTGTGGTGGCTCCCGGAAACTACCTGGTTACTTTTGGTTGTGAGGATTGTGTGGAGCTTAGCCCAGGTGTCTGCGGGCAAGCCTATGTGGTGCACGTGGTGCAGATTGTGGAGCTTGACCCATGTTGATACGGGCAAGCCTTTGGAGAGAGATGCACAGGACGTATGTCGTTGGGGCAAAGCGGCAAACCAGTGGGGAAGTAGTAGCGGGGTACCCTTGACATTCTTTACTATATGCTATATTCTTGTATGTGTTACTTGGTGAGAGTAGCCATGGTGAGGTTGGGAACATAGTATACCTGTTTAGGTGACGAGTTAGTTTCACTTGTTGTTCACTGGGCTTTAGCATGCTTTCTTTACTTTTGCACGAGAGTCTTGGGGAGGATCCTACTGAGTATACTGTTATACTCACCCTATGTACATATAAACTGTTTTTCAGGTCACTTGGAGCAGGTTGGAGATCAAGCTGGTTACTACTAGCTTGCGGTTGGAGGAGGAGCTGTTCGGGCTTGTGGTCGCTGTCGTTTTACTTTCTTTTGGGTACTTTTAGTTTCCCCTTTCAGTTGTAGTACTTTTGCATGACATTTCATATATGTACTTGGGTTTCTTTTACATTTCAGTTATGAGTTGGAGTTGGTTGGATTCTATTCTATCTCTCTCTTCTGCATGTGTTCTCTTAGAGGGTAATGCCTCCCATTTGTGTGTGTATTATACCCTCGGTGTTAGTCGCCAACCCGGGGCCTACTGGAGGCGGGACTCGGGGGTCATTATCTCCCTTTTCACATTGCCGGCCCAGGAGGGGTACACTTTGTGGGGAGGGGGTCGTGACAATTCAAACTAATTACATCATCTTGAGTCATTAACAGGGTTTACCAACATGGTTTTCCAAACCATGTACATACTATATGACTCCCCCTTAACAAAATAAAACCCAAACCCATCGAAAATGAATATATGGTTTTAAAAAAATTGGTAAACATTCATCACATAAAAAGATCCAAAAACCAATGTTTGTTCCACAAAACATTTAAACTGAAGGGCATAAAATATAATATATGAATAGAAAATTATTATTGTTTATTGGGTTTGGAAATTCTCATAGAAATAACACCTTCTTCCCCTATATATACATCAATTAATTTACAGTATCTAAAATCATTCTAATGAATGAGATACTCAATATGATAAATGACGGGGTGAAAATAAATGATCTAAAATTTCATAAACCCATGCTAAAATCTATTAGAGAATGAGTATAGTGATGAATAATCTATTATTTCATTAAAACATGAGTAATAAATAAATGGATAGGTATATTAAAATGATAAACGAACTTTACCTTATAAAATTAGATATTAGGACTATTGTTAGTTGATTATTATAGGACCCATTATACCTAAGTCATAACTATAATGATTCATTAGATAAATGCTGAAAAGCTCTAGTAGTATCCCCTCCATGTAATTTATCATGTGTTATAGTGAAATACACAGGGATACTTGAAATGGGGATTATCATTTAAAGAATAAAAAATCAACAAATTATATAAACCAATTAATAAAAAATAAATAAACAACCACTATAGAATATGAAATGTATATCCTTCATCATCGATGAATATATCTGTAATATTTGGATATAAATGAAAAATATTATATCATGTTATAGTAAAAGATTTATTTCAAGGGATGGGGGTCCCAAATCTGTTTAGAATAAAAAACTCTATGAAAAATAACCAGGTTAAAAAAGTGGTTTGTTAACAAATCATTTTGTTGTTTGGGTTGAATTCAGGATAAAAAATTTCCCAATTTAAAAAAACTAAAAAAGTCCATTCGAAAAAAAAAGTACATTCAATAAAATTTGGGACATGAAATTATTCAAAAATATTGTATTCATAAAAATAATCCAGGATTTTTAATTTAAAAACTAATCACTTTTGAAAACATTTATTTAATATAAAAATTCCTCTCAATATCATTAAAAATTTATATATATAATACACTATATAAAATATATTTTCCCTTCCACAAATGGGTTTTAAAAATATAAATCCAAATTTTATATATTGAATCTAATTATAAATTAAAAATCATTTCCAAATAAATACATAAAAAATAATTTATAATTTTAATTCCATTATTTTTCTGTATTATATGGTAAAACCCTAAAAGAATATTTTCTACTGGTAGGGAGTGTGAAAACTAAATCCATAAGAGATTAAGAAATATGACTCATTTGGATTAATATATTTTTTAAAGTCCATAAACTAAGAAATATCATCTAGAAAAAGATTCCAAAAAATACAAATAATCTTTTCCTTTTGAATAAGTCATTATAAGAAAATTGGAAGGGCATTGATTAATCTCATATTATATGATAAAAATGTTAAAACCTCAAAAAACATATATAAAATTAGTGTATATTTTAAAAAATAATTAAACGAACATATATAGAAAATTTTAAAATGAAAAATTCCATTTTCCGATTAAAATCATGACTACCAATGGTAATGGGTTGTTCAAAAAAATTGTGGGGATCAGAAACCTTCTTCTGATCTACCTCATATGTCATGATAATCCTAGCAGCATTCTATCAAAATTAAACAAATTACAAATGTGAAATTATATTATTATTTCACGAACTAACCTAGGTAAATCTCACATGTCTCATAAGTAATCTTGCAATAAGGATCATTTCATAACCCAAATCACCAAATGATAATGACTAATTAAAAGGTAATTAAATAAATCATCTTCAGAAAATTCTATAATCCTAATATTTCAAAACATATATGTGATTTAGATTATATAATAAATTATGATGTATCCATATTATGTTCTAACAAGTACATTGAAATATATAGAGCCATATTTATGAAAAAAACAAAATAAATAACGGAATATAAATGACCATAATCCACATAAGATAATAAAAATCTAATATAATTATTACTAATACAATTTAATGGGATATGAAAAGTAATTAAATAGGTCTATGTGGATGTAACATCATTTCACTATGGAGAACCATCCAACCTATTCCAAAACATTATCAACTTCAGGTAACCGATGTTCTCTTCCAAGTCCAGTGATATCCTATAAGACTTAGCATATTGAAAAATAAACTAGTAAGTGTGAAAATAGTGAATTAGAAAAAAAATATTTAAAACACACTAGGGAGTGTATATAGGGTGTTTGATACATGTAACAAGTCCATTTCCACCAAAAGACTCTATTAAAGTAATTTTATAAATTAGTCCATAAATTTGAGTGTGATACACATCTTATGGATTTTTTTTTTGTTTTTATAAAATATGAACACCTCAAAACATCTCACTTTTTCATTTTTTTATCGAATAATACAATTATATAGAAACAAGATTGTAGTTCATAGAAATTATTTGATAAATATCTTTCAAAACCAAATATTGAAATTTTATTATATCATGAATTTTATAAATTTTTATTTAGAAACTGAGAGTTCCCAGTTTACAAAAAAATATACTTGATAATCACGTTTTTAAAAATAATTTTAAAAAATAAACTAAAATAATAATAGATAGGCTGGATTGAATAACAGAAATGAAAAAAATATGAAGAACACCATTGGGGTATAATAAATTGCAAAAATATAAATTTAATCAAAGGACATCAATTAAGAAATTCTATATTTACAATTACCAAACATTAGTATGGAAAATTAGTAAATAGATTGAATGGTAGTGTTAATAAATAAAGGAAAGTTGTGTTGAAGTTAATTATATAACAAAAAATATTAAATAATAAAATCAAAATACAATGTATATAATCCAATTATAGAAATTAAAACACAAATAAATATACATGTATATACAAATCTCAATAAATATTTATGGGATATATCTTATTGTAATAAAATTTTTGTTAACCTATTTATATTACATAACATGTTGGGGAGAAAATAAAGAATGGGGGTTGATATAAAATGAAATCAATAGGTTGAGGGATACAACAAACAGTATATTATTAGACAATATGACACAGATAACAAGTAGAAATGCTCATTATCTATTTTTTGTAATCCTAACTATGTTCATGGGTTTCCCATGATGATTCCTGGACTATATAAGGGAGGTAAAAAACAATTTAATATATGATAACTTATTCAAAAAGGTATTCATAATGATAAAATATATATATCTAGGAAGTATTTAATTTTCTTTGTAATTTATGAATGATTTTGAAGGAATCTAATGAGATTCAAATATAATCCCCTAACATCATCCATTTTATTGAAACTATTTACTATAATTTAAAATAAGTAATTAATGACCATGCATCCAAACCACCGTTTAAATAAAATTATCCCTCAAACCTCATAGTTATACAGGTACATAGAGCATATCTATATTTTTATACTTTCTATATGGTTAAAATAATTATATTTTTAACAAAAGTTGTATTTATTTTTAACTTTTAAACATTTATTCTATTAATTATTTATTAAATTGTATATACCATTTGTTTTAGAAAAAACAGATTTATCATATTCATAATTATATTCAAATAGTTTTATCTTATTAAATATGATTAAAATAATCACAATTTGGTTTAATCTAATATCTAATTATTATAATATTTTAGCTTTGATAGAATCAAACATATTATGATTATGATTTTAAGGCACTAATAATTAGACTAGGTCTGATACCAATAAATTTGATTTAAGTGGATTGTGTTTTCTCAGTTTATTTTTTTTAAATGGTATAAAACCACAATTCACCCCCACATGTAAGTATAGAAATGCTATTGTAATCCTATAATATTACAATAGTTTTTAAAAATGTATCACACCTTCTATAACCATCCACACATATCAATAGTGAAATTAAATTTTTCCCTCCATGGGAATCCATTCAACTTCTATATTTGTAATTTTAACCACTAAACATCCCCATTATATGTTTGTTTGGTTTTTTCTATATTTGTTTCCCATGTTAGCCATTTTGATTTGATGTTAATATATATATTATTGTTTTCTAGGATCTAGTATATTTAACCCAATTAATTGATTTTCTTCCCCGTTAATTTGAAACACTCTATTGTTTTCTAAATAAATTAATGGGACTGATCAATTAAATTATTTTTAAATTCATAAAATAAACCTTATCATACTTTTTTATATTTAAAATTTTCATTGACTATATCATATTATAATATTATATAGGTTATGTTGGTAAAATAATTCATTGTACTTGTGATATATGATAACTTATTCATATGAGTTTTCAGAATAATAAAATATGCATCTCTAGGAATGATTATTATTTAAATGTGACTTAGGAATGATTTTGAAAGAATCTAGTGAGATTAAAATATAATACCCCTAACATCATCCCTTTTATTAAAACTTTTTTTCCATAATTTTTTTCATTTAATTAATAACCATGCATCAAAACCACCATTTAGAATAAAATTACTCCAAACATCATACTTTTACATATATATCCAACCTAGATATATTTATATACTTTTTATTTTATGGATGAATCATCCATTAATGAAACAGTTTTGGATAGTTTCTACCCATTTCATTTATTACATCTATTATTATAAAATGATGTTATTTCATACCTTTTTACCACTATTTCAAATGTTTATATTATATCCCTATATTTTTTCATAATAGAAATGGAATTTAATGATTTTCAAGGATATCATATTACATTTTAATTAGAACTTTTTTATTTTTATAAATAGATGAATACCATCACTTCATATCACTAAGATGAGACTAATTTGAAACATGAATCCAATCAAAAGTTTTTGTGGGGATATTTTTCTATTCAATATCTTCAGATGCTATTAATTTTATTTATTGTATATTTCTCATATTTATTTGGAATTCAAGGAAATTAAGGATGATTGTGTTCTTTCAGCCTAAAAAATTCCCAAATTCTCATTATATATTAACTTAAACAACCTTATTTCATCCACACTAATTTTATATTCATATAGAAACGTGTTTTCAGAAAATGTTTTATTATTACCTTTCTTTCTAGTTGATGGGTTTTGATAATAGTAGAATCATTTTGATGATTTTAAAATGCATGGATTAATTTAGGGACAAAATTAATAAACACATCATTATCATAATAAAATAAAATCAATTATTAATAATTTAGAAAGTTTCATTTGATGTAATATGAGGAATATCAATACATTTTATTAAATGTTTTTAGGCATTTCATCTGATAAACATTTTCAAACATGTGAATTAAATTAAATTAGATTCTGACTCCAACAAAAACCAGAATGTAAATGCGTGAATTTATGTATATGTTATCATAAATGCGGGACATTTTGGGATACATTATGTGAATAATGATTTTTATATATAAAAAATACTTCATCATGTTGATATTAAATACATATAATAACAACACACAACATATAAAAATGAATTTGTATCTTTGCTAACAAGGTACATCATTATCCTATTTCATGAATGATCTAAAACATGTCTCACAATTTTCTTCTTACATAGTGCACTTTGTAAGTATACCATACTTGAAATCTTTATTCATTCCCAAGGGAAATAAAACATAAAATTATATTATATTAGATGGTCAGTAAGGGTCAAAATAATCGATATCAATAAATTTTCATTAGTGAGTATGTGATATGCCTAAGGGATTGATTAAATGATTAAAATATAAAGAATAAATAACCAGTTAGTCAATTATGATTATTCATAAATACTGGAATAAGGGATTTTTATTACAAAATTCCAAAGTCATAGGATTTTGAAATCATTAATAATAGATTTTGATCAAGGAAAACATATCATTGGAATAAAAAATCAGCTCATGACTTACAAATAGGGATAATATACCCCATTTTTATCTATAATCACATCCCATATTTTCATAATTGTAGGATCTCGCTATATATTTATTCATTTCATTAGTCAAGGTTAACTCAAATGACTACAATAGTAGACAGTTTCCCTTAACAAACTAGTTCCACAATATATTCATATATATATTGTCCCATTAGATATCAATCAATTCATAATTCATTAGAGTGAAATATAACTCTATGCCAACCCATTACATAATTATAACCACATAAATGTGTTACAATAGATTATAATACACTATTCATAAAAATATATAATATTCCATTGAAATCAAATGGTTTTCATAAATAATTCTTAATTTAATCATAACATTCCTATTGAGAATAAATGGATTTAATATAGTTTTCAACAAAAATTAATTAAACAAGAGACAAAAACAAGTTTAACAGATTCTTCCATTGATAAATAGCATGATAATTAATTTTAAAAAAGTATTAACATTCGTATCCTATGATTATATACATAATTATTTATATCAATCCAAAAAGAAATTTGGAATATAAGACAAATAACATTTGAAGAGATTTTGAAAATTATATTGAAAATAAGGAAAATACCATATTGATTTAGTGTTGTTCAGATTAAATTTTTTAAAAAATTATTTTGAAAATTATTTTCAAGGAAATAAATATTGAAACAAATAATGGACACCCAAAATCAAGGAATAATCGAGGTGGAATGAAAATCAATTCATATGGTAAATCTTAAAACTATGATTTATTTCATAGTCCTTTATAAATATTTCTATATATACCATTCAGAAAACATTGAAATAATTAATTTTTAATACATTGAAAGGAAATTATATTATGTATTGAAATAAAATTAAAAAATAATTAAATAATTGGAAATAATGGTTTTGAAAAGAAAAATTACCGAATGCCTAAGTAGAAAAAAATTACTAAATAATGAAAAGAATATAAGGTTTGTTTTCTAATAAATAGTTTCTAAATCATTTAAATTAAAAAATAATGGGTATTTAAAAAAATAATGGAAAAATAATAGAATAAATAGAGAAAATAAAATAGAAATAGTTTAATTGTTATTATATATATAATATCCATTAAATTTGATTTATCATTCACATTATAGAAAATAAGTGACATTATGACATTAATTCCTTACCTTAGGTATAATATTGATTCAAAAACATTCACAATTCTTATAATAAAATTAAATATTGATTATTAATATATTTAAAATTGTATATATCACTAAATAACTATACATCATTCCTATCTAATTTTTAATTATTATTTTATTTTACATTTCTTCATTAAAATGTACATTCAATTGATAAATGGCTTTTTTCCATAAATATTTTTATTATGGGTTTTTTAGATGTATAGTTATTATTGATTATTCATATATATAATCATAATCATGAAATAATTTTGAAATTTAATCATTATATACAATAATATTAAAATTATTATAAATCCGTGGTTAAAAATTAATGAAATTACCACATGAAGGAGGTAATAAACGCGTACATATGAGTGATGTTTTCATTTTACGATTTCAAAAAGAATGGTATATAAAAATTCACTATTAAAAATCATAATTATAAAATAAATAAAATATATATATTTAGTAAATATATCTTAATTATAATCATTGTAGAGTGTAAAATAAAATTAATCACATCACATTATAGACGTAGAAGTCTATATGTATTCATGATAGATGTTATCCTTTTCAAATGGATTGTTTTGAGATAGTGAAATTTTGACCCACAGTCATAATAAAGTATAATTATATTCTTGATATTTGATTAATTATGTTATTATGGATATAATATATTTATCATAATAATAGTAAACAATTAACATCAATTGAGTTTAGTGAGGCGATTTACTCATCTTTAATACCACTCATTTGTCTGACTCATAAAGCATTTCTTGGATCATCATAGGTTAAGTGAAAATTCTATCGAAAAAAAAATATATTATTTTTTTGTTTTTTTGGTGAAGATAGATCACATATATTATTTTTTCAAGAGAGTAGAATATGTTACCTTTCATAAGTGATTGGAAGGGCATGGATGTAAATATATAATATATTTCAACAATATATAGATATATTCTTGTTAATGTTAATCCATGTGTCCTAGATGTAATTAATAATATAATATAATGTCTAAATGTCACCATTTGATAACATTTTAACATTTTTAGGTGTCATGGATAACCTTGTATTTTCTCTTAACTCCCCAGTAATCCTATTTTATCCCTAATAGTGGTAATAAATTGATACTATTTTTAAAATTAATTATTTCCAAAATTAAGATAAAAATAATAAAATGTATTAATTATGTTGATTAAAAAATGGAATAATTATTTACAAAATATTTTTAAGTGGTATAAATTAATTTTAAAATAAGTTTAGAAACTACAATAAACACCATTTTGACAAAAAATGTGTTTTAAGAATAAAAAATATTTTATTCTTATTCCATACATACTGAAATAGATTAGATGAATATTAAAATATTTTACGGAATATATAGTTGATTAAATTCATCATAATTCTCTATAAATAGTTATTATTGTAATTTATTATGATGGAAAAATATTATACACTTAATAATTTCTTATAAATATATGTATACTTATATTGAAATGGTTTTATATTAATTTAAAACCAATTAAAATCCGATGAATTAATATTACACATGTGTAAACATTTCATCATCATTACTTCATAAGTGTGTAGTAGAATGTCTTATATAATGGAATGGATATAAATGTTGAGTTAAATTTCATATATCAATATTATATTATAGTTTTTTTAAACATTATGTTGCATGTAATTCTTTTTATTAAATAGATAAAACATATTTATAGATTTATTTGTCATAAATTATAACATTTTTATATTCTACCCCATTTTAAGTATTTATTCAACAAATTTTCCCTACTATGATACAAAAAAATAAGGAATCATATACATCATTATATATGTAGTTTCAAAAAAAGATTCGATAAATATAGTATTTCACCAAGAATAATTTTTATATATTGGATTTATTTTTCTGTAACCTTTTCATTATTCAATATAGAATCACCATGATGTTTTTACAGTAAATATAGATCATTATATAGTGGTGGAAAATACAATTTCATTATATATGACTCATTATTTGGGAAATATCTTAAGAGAGATACATGGAATACATCGTGAATATAACAAACATTCATTGGGTGTTTTGAGTGATTGGAGTGAATACTGATCTGATCAAATATTTTAAAGGGACTGGTACATATGTGGCACATATTTTTCTTAATTTTGAATCTCATAACAATAATCATAGGTGTTATTATATTGAATAAATTAGAACTAACATAAATGTTATGATATTATAAATGATTTTTTTTCAAAACATTCCAATCGAATTTGAGCTTGCCCATTGTGATATTGAATAAAGTATACCTTCTCAACCTTTTCTCCACCTGTCTCAATGTGTAAAATTTTTTTCTCAATCAATTAGTCTAAAATGATTTTATATATAAATAAAATACTCTTGAGGGCTTGATGATTAATCAAATGAATTATTCTTCAGGTCCTTCAACACAATCTTCAAAATAACTTCATAATCATCCATCCTAATGTAATATAAAATAAAACCAAATATAAAAACTACAAATAAATGTTCTAGGTATCCTCAAAAGACACTATAAACTAAATCACTAAGGTAATATGGTATTTTTTTGGTCTAAATAATATCACAGTAAATTAAATCTATTAAAACCTCATACAAATGAAAATTTTATATATATCCTCCTTTATGAAAATAAATTGGTGGAATCCACAATGATGTACATTTTTATAAAATCATAGAACTCATTATAATTGAAAAGAGAATTAATCAATAATGATAAATGGATACTTGTTCATAATATTGATATGTATAATTTCTCAATAATAAATGAATTAATCATTGACCCATATTTTAAAAAAATAATATATTCACCTCATGGTGATTCACAATCGAAGATAATGAGATTATCATTATTTATAAAATATCTACTTATTTGATCTAATATAAATCTCCCATATTTTATTAACAACGATATCATCAAGTTCAATGTGTCCTGACATCCTTTTTGGATATTAAATATATTTCTATAGGATTTTATTTGATCAATTTATAAAGATGAAGTATAATTAATCATATTGGGTACAAAAATCACTCTTTCACTTTTTTTATCCTCCAGTATGTGGTTGTATCCTACATTCTAAGGGTATTCCTCTTAGCTCAAATAGTTTCCCCTATTAAAATACTTTTTGTAAACCTATTATATTTCTTATATTTTTTAAGAATATAAATTAATCTTTAATTTTATTCAACCAAAAATCTTCCAAAATCTGCTCAAAGTATATCCACAAAAATACTAGCAAATTCTCATGAACCCATTATATCTAATTCATCAATCTAAAGATTAATTGGATAAATTGTTAAAAAAATATATTGGTCTCCCCTACTTGTAATTTATCATGTTTAACAGGCAAATACATTTGGATACTTGAAAATGGGATAATAATTTAATAATTACAAAATCAACAAAGTCTACAACAAATATAATCAAAAATAAATAAACAACCACTATAGAACATGAAATATAGATCCTTCGTAATAGATGAATATATCAGTAACATTTGTATAAAAAAGAAAAATATTATATCAACTTATATTAAAATATTTATTTCAAGGGATGGGGTTCCCAAATGTGTTTTTAATTAAAAAACTTTAAGAAAATTAACAAGGTGAAAAATTGGTTTGTTAAGAAATCATTTCATTGTTTCGGTTGAATTAAGGATCAGAAATGTACTAATTTAAATAAAAAAATCAAAAAGGTCATTCAAAAAATGTACATTCAATAAAATTAAAGGATTTCAATTTTCAAAAATATTTTATTATTCAAAAGACTCAAGGATTTTCTATTTAAAAATTACTCACTTTTGAAAACATTTAATTGTTAGAAAACTTCCTCCCAAAATTATAAATCAAAATTATATATAGGCTTCCATGTTTTTAAAAATATATCCACTGTAATGTATATTACCATACCAGCTACCTGGAACTATTCCTTTCCATGAGATATAACTATAAAATCACCAAATTTAGGGGTAACCATAATTTAGATGGCATCCCTTTTAATTTTTCATTCCCATAAATGATGGTATCATCCATTTCATGTTCAATTTAATATTAAATAATGTTTCAAATTATTTAATATAATGTTTCAAAATCATATTCATCTGATGAATTCCACATTTATTTCCAATTAGGAAACAACTAGGTTCAACCACACATGTATGAATAATCACCATGCGATAAAAGTCATTGATAATTCTCAATATATATAGTGTGAAACATGATCCAATTGAATCTAAATAGAAATGTGGGAATGATTTCACCCTTTAAATATCAATAAAAACATATAATAATTTATATGAATCCAATAATATTTTTTAATAAATTAGACAACCATTAAAATTGAAATAAATATTTTCAAATATTAATGTAAAATCAAAGCAAATAACCAAATATAAATTAAAAAAATAAACATTGGATATGAAAAATCAAATTGATACATGATTGGAAGAATATAATTAAGAAACAACAACAATGATTGTTTTCAAATTAGCATATAAATCGACCATTGATGTGGAGTAACCAAACCAGAGTAACAACGGTACTATCAACATATAACCAAAGATCATCCACAATCCCAAGACATATGATATCTTATAATATAGAGTATTATTTCTATTTAAGTGCCAAAAAATAATTTTTACATGTATATAAGAACTAAAAATGAAACTAGGAGTGTATATAGGATATGTGATGTACTTTTCTATTAGTATTACTCTAAAAAATATTCTATATAATTCCATGTATAATTAATCTGATAAATTCTAAATTTAAATAAATATTATATGAATACACTTTCTATTATTTTTGAAAAATAAAAGATTATATGAACATCAATTAGTAATTCTCTATTTAAAAATATTTAATTTTAGAAAAATATTATTAATACACAAAAATAATTTCAAAACATGTTTTCCCTGAACTATTAAGGAATGAATTTTATTTGAAAAAAAGATTAAATTTAATTTCGAAACCTATCATTCTAATTTTTTCAATCCAAAACTATTTGATAATTTTTTTTAAAATATCTAAATTAATGGAAATTAAACAAAAATAAAGATATGGGTAGGATTATGGAATTGAATAAATTAATTAAATGCATGTAAATACCCCATCATGTATAAGCTACTAATTGAACATTAATACAAAAAAAGACCTCATATATGAAAGGCTATAGTAAAAATTAATCAAATTGGTCACAATGAAAATAAATAGATAGCATGAATTACTATAATGAAAAAAATATTAAAAAACCGAAATTAGGGATAAAGAAAAATATTCAACAAAATATCAATAATTTTAAAATAATGACTGTGTTGTAGATGACCCATTTATTGAAATTATTACATGATTGGAAAACCATGTAAATATAAATGTAAAAATTTAATAATGGGTTACATCCTAAAGTAACTAATTTTATTGTATCCAATTAAAATGACATCACTTGATTGGGAAATCCTCTATACCGGTTTCATTGATATAAAATAAATTCATTGGAAGGATGGTGTAGAGGTGAGAATCATACCATATATCCATAGTTGAGGAAATACAAAAAATAGTGTAAAATCACATCATCCAATTTAGTTTATACAACCAATGTACTCGGATCTCCAATAGTGTATATTATTCCATATAAGTAAGGGAATGAAACATTTTATCATATGAAAATTTTAAAAAATAACATAACATGATAAAATAAATCATAATATATATCCATCATCTCACCTCCTCATATGGATTAATATTAATACTCATTTTATACACCTAATAATTAAAATGCTATCAATTTCATCAAACTATATACACAGACTAAAATAAAACCTCAATAAATATGGACCAAATAGAGGGTTGAGTCCATGTTATGATTACCATAATATCGTATTTATAAATGCTCATTAAGGTCAAACTAATCTAGAAAATTTTGGAAAAAATTTGTTCATAACCACATTGAAGTAGATCACTCAATAAAAATATCATTTACCCCAAATAGTAAGACACTCAACAAATTGAAATGTCCATTATTTCTTCATGGAAATTTGATTCCAATTTAATCAGCATATGCAATACATGAACATAAGCCAACACAAATGTAATTATAATAACACGTCATGATAAACTATGAAATATAAAATCAATTACATTTATAGAAAAATAATCAATTTAGATTTTTTTAACATTCCATTATATTATCAAATATGACATATGAATTATTTAAAAATCAATTAAAAGTGTAAAAAATTATTTTAATCATCAATTTTGTTGAAAATAGCATGTTACGAATTCTATCAAAAAATTACATTGCACTAAATTTTTTTATTTTTTCCATCTATATTAAAATAAATTAATAAACCATTTTAAGGAATCATAGCTAATGATCAAAAAATAAATCAAATGAGGCATTATAAATACTAGTAGTTAGAAATAAATTTTAGCTAAATGATTGGATTAAATAACACTAGAATACATAGAATTCTAAATAGATGAAACTACATAGAACCATCATACCAAATCTAATTGAATAATGTTTCTACCAACATTAAATTCATGAATTCATATTATGTGGAGTTAAAAATTCCATAAGAATTAAAATACCCATATTTATATATTCCATAGACCAAAATATAATCCAACAAGTAAATTAGGTTAATGATGAAGAATAAAAGAGGGGGAAATGGAATGAGGTTGAAGAGAAATGGAATAAGAGAATGAAAAGAAGGACTTTGATAATGATCTTTGAATTAATACATCATACTACCATAGGGAAGGTCGTTCGGTCATGAAAGAATATTAGTTGAACATATAATCAAAGAGTTGAATGAATGGCCCAAAACCCCCAACTAAAATATAAACCAATACAACCAAATACATCATCTTGATTTTGTCACATGGATTACCTGCATGGTTAACCAAACCTTGTAGATACTATATGAACCCCCTATACACAATACATCCCAAAACCACATATGATTAATTTATGGTTATAAAAAAAGTGTTAAAAAATCATCACATAAAAAGATCATAAAACCATAAAACCACATTCCAAAAAATTTTAAACTAAAGGGTATAAAATATATTATATGTATAGAAAATTATAATTCTTTATAGGGTGTGAAAATTATCCTAGAAATAACACCTTATTATTTTATACAGGCGTTAATTAATTTACAGGATCTGAAATCGTACTAATTGATTAGATAGTCGATATGATAAATGATAGAGAGAAAACAAATGATCTCAGATTTCTCAAACCCTCAATAAAATCCATTAGAGAATGAGATCAATAGAGATTCATCTAGTTTTCCTAGAAAACATGAGAAATAAATAAATTAATAGGTCCATTACAATGATAAATTATTTTTACCTTAGAAAAGATAGATTAGTACTATTGATAATAGATTGTTATAGAACCCATTATATCTATGTCATCACTCTATTGATTCATTTGATAAATGTTGAAAAACACTAGTGGTCTCCCCTCGAGGTAATTTGTCATGTGTAATAGTGAAATACATTAGGATAATTCAAAATGGGATAAACATTTATAGATTAAAAAATCAACATTGTCCACCACCCAGATAATCTAGAATAAATAAAAAACCCCTATAGAAAATGAAATGTATATCCTTCATCATCAATGAATATATCAGTAATATTTGGATAAAAATGAAAAACATTTTATAAAGTTATAGTAAATTATTTATTTCATGGGATGGGGTTTCCAAATTTGTTTGGAATAAAATACTCTATGAAAAATAACCAGATGAAAAAATTTGTTTTGTTAGTAAATCATTTCATTATTTCAGTTCAATTCCGGATAAATAATTTCCAAATTTATATTAGAAAACTCAAAAAGGAAATTTTCAAAAAATGTACATTAAATTAAATTAGGGACATTAAATTTTTTGAAATATTTTATTCTTCAAAAGAGTTATTGATTTTCTATTTTAAAAAATAGAAAATATTGAAAACATTTAATTGTTATAAAAATTCCTCTCAATATCATAAAAAAATTATATATACAATCCACTATATAATTTTTTTTTCCTTTCCCCATTTATTTTTAAAAACATAAATCCAGAATTGTACACTTGAATCTAATTACGAATTAAAAATCATTTTCCATATCAATAAAAAAAACTTTAATTTATAATTTTAATTCCATTAATTGTTTGTATTCTATAGTAAAACCCTATAAGAATATTTCTTAATGGCAGGGAGTGTGAAAAAAATCCACAGTAGATTCATAACTATGCCTAATTTGGATGAAAATATTTTGAAAAAGTGCAGAAAAAATGAAATATCATTTAGTAAATATTCTAATAAATACAAATAATATGTTACCGTTGAAGAAGTCATTATTAGAAATCTAAAAGTGCTTTGATTTATCCTATATTATATGATTAAAATAAGAAAACATCAAAACCATATATAAAATTATTATATATTTTTAATAAATATTTTAAACAAACATATATTATATATATATATGAAATTTTAAAATAAAAAAATTCTATTATTCGATTAAGATCATGACTAAAAAATGGAAACTAATTTTTATCAAAAAAAAGGCAGGGACTAGAAACCTATTTGTGATCTACCTCATATGTCATAATAATCCTATCATGATTATATCAAAATTAACCAAATTACAAAGGTGACATTATATTACCATTTCATGAACTAACTTAGGTAAATATCACATGACTCTTATGTAATATCACGACGAGGATCATTCCATATCCCCAATCATCGAATGATAATGAAAAATTAAAAGGTAATTAAATAAATCATGTCAAGAAAATTCCATAATCCAAATATTTGAAAATATATATATGAATGATCATATATAATCAATTATGATGTGTCCATATGATGTACTAACATGTACATTGAAATATATAGCATCAAATTTAAATAGAAAACAAAATAAGTTGCATAATATAAATGACCAAAATCCACATATGATAATAAAAAACCAATATAAGTATCAATAATACAAAGTAATTGGATGTGAAAATTAATTAAAATGGTAGATGTGGATGACACATCATCCATCCATGGTGAACCATACAACTAATTCCATAACATTTTCAACATCATGTAACCCAAGTACACATCCAAATCTCATTATATACAATAACTGTAAACATATTGAAAAAAAAAACTAGTAAGAGTGAAAATTGTGAATAAGAAAAAAATACTATAAACACACCAGGGTGTGTGTATATAGGGTGTTTAATATATGTCCCAAGTACATTTACACCAAAAGACTGTTTTGAAGTAATTTTATAAATTTGTTTATAAATTTTAGTGTGGTATAAATCTTATGTATTTTGTTTGTATTTATGAAATATGAAAACCTCATAACATATCAATTTTTCACTTTTTATCGAATAATACCATTCTATAGAAACAAGATTATAGTTCATAGACATTATATGAATAATATTTTTCAGAAAACAAATATTGAATTTTTATTATATCATTAATGATATTAATTTTTATTTAGAAACATAGAGTTCTCAATTTTCAAAAAAAATCCACATGATAGTCACGTTTTTTAGAATAATTTTAAAAAATAAACTAAAAAAATAATAGATATGGTTAATTGAATAGCATAAATGAGAAAAAAAATTGAAGAAAACCACATGGGTATAATCAACCACACAAATATAAATATAATCAAAGGACCTCAATTAAGGAATTATAGATCAGAAATTAACAAAAATTAGTATAGAAAATTAGTTGATAGATCAAATGATAATATTAATAAATAAAAGGAATGTTGTTTTGGAGTTAAGGATATAACAAACAAAAGGAAATAATAAAATCAAAAATAAAATCTTTATGAACCAATTATAGAAATTGAAAAATGAATAGATAAAAATGTAAATACTAATCTCAATCAGTATTAATGGGATATATCCTATTGTAAAAAATATTTTGTTAGCATATTGATATTAAATAACATGTTTTGGAGAAAAAATAATGGTTGTTGAAATAAAATGAATTCATTTGGTTGAGGGATTCAATATATATTATATTATTAGTCAAGATGACACATATAACTCATATAAATTTTCATCATCTATTTTTGGTTATCCTACATATGTTCATGGGTTTCCCATGATGTTTCATCGACTACATAAGAGACGTAATAGACTAATTTAATATATGATAACTTATTCATAGAAGTTTTCAGAATAATAAAATCTATATCTCTTGGAAAGTTTTTTCTGTCCAAGTGATTTATGAATGATTTTGAAGTAATCTAATGAGATTCAAATATTATCCCCCTAACATCATACCTTTTATTAAAACTATTTACTATAATTTT
This sequence comes from Viscum album, assembly GCA_963277665.1. NCBI lineage: Eukaryota > Viridiplantae > Streptophyta > Magnoliopsida > Santalales > Viscaceae > Viscum > Viscum album. Next base: position 1,873,450,099 of record OY728142.1, on the reverse strand, counting down.
ATACATGGAATTATTTACCATGCGTTCAAATGACTACTTAAAATAATTTGGCCTCCAAACTTCATACTTTTATATGTACATAAAACCTGTACATATTTGTATACTTTATATAAGGTTCCAATAATTATATTTTTAATATATATTGTAAGTAATTATTACTTTTACACATGTATTGTATTTGTTATTTCCAAAAGTTTATATATCATTAAATTTAGGAAAAATGGATTCATCATATTTATTTTTTTATTAAAATTGTTTTATTATATTAACTTATATTAAAATAATCACACTTTGGTTTTTTCTAATCTATAATTATTATAATATTTTATAGTTTACATAATCAAACGTATTATAATTATGATTTTATGACACTAATAATTAGACTAGGTCTGATACTAATAAATTTGATTCGTGTGGATTGTTTTTTCTTAGTTTAATTTTTTTTGAAAATGGTATCAAATCAAAATTCACCCCCAATGTTAAATATAGACATCATATGCTAATCTTAAAATATTACAAAACTTTTTAATAATGTATCATATATTATTTAACAATACACACATATCATTAGTGACATAAAATTTCTCCTCCATGGGATTCCATTCAACATCTATATTAGGAATTTTAACCACTAAACTTATCCATTATATGTTTCTTTGGTTATTTCTATTTTTATTCCCCATGGGATCCATTTTGATGTGATATTAATATCTATATTATTGTTGTCCATGATGTGGCCTATTTATCACCATTAAATGATTTTCTTCCCCATTAATTTTAAATTATCTATTGTTTTCTATGTCAACTAATTGGACGGATAGATTCAATTATTTTTCAAATCATAAGTTCAAAATTTTAATATATTATTATATTTAAAGTTTTCTTTGTGTGTATCTTATTATAATATTATTTAGGTTTAGTTGTTAAAAAAATTCATCGTACTGATGATATATGATAACTTATTCATATAATTTTTCAGAATAATATATTCTATATCTCTAGGAAGTATTTTTATTTCAATATGATTTTTGAATGATTTTGAAGGTATCTAGTGAGATTAAAATATAATCCTCCTAACATCATCTCTTTTATTAAAATTGTTTACTATAGTTTTAAACATGTCATTAACAACCATTCCTCAAAACCACCATTTAAAAAAAATTGGCCTCCAAATATCATACTTTTACATGTACATGAAGCCTAGGTATATTTTTATACATTATATTATTTTGGATGAATCACCCGTTAATCAGAATATTTTGGAATGTTTCTCCCCTTTGAATTTCTTACATCTATCATTATAAAAACATGTTATTTCACACCTTATTACAACTATTTTACAAGTTTATATTATATCCCTCTATTTGTTTCGTAGTAGAAATGTTCTATAATTATTTTCAAGGATAGAATATTACATTTTCATTAGACCTTTTTTATTTTGATAAAGAGATGAATACCAACACTTCATATCCTTGATATGAGGATTATTTGAAACATGAATTCTTTCAAATGTTTTTGTGGAAATATTTTTCTTCTCAATATCTTCTGATGTTAATACTTTTAATTATTCAATATTTCTCATATTGATTTGGAATTCAAAACACTTATGGATGATTGTGTTCTTTCATCCTCAAAAAATCCCAAATTATCATCCTATATTAACTTAAACAACATCATTTCACCCACATTAATTTTATGTCATATAGAAATGTGTTTTCATTAACATTTACCATTATTAAATTAATTTGTAGTTGATGGGATTTGATATGAGTAGAAAAAATTTTCCGTGTTTCAAATGCCTTGGTTAATTTAGAGAAAAAATTAATAAACACATCATTCTCATAATCAAAAAACAGAAATTATTAATCATGTATAGATTCTCATTTTCTATAATATAAGGAATGTTCATTCATTTATTTAATTTTTTTTGGGAATTTTATCTGATAAAATATTTCATCATTTTCACATAAATTACATTTATTTCCGACTCAAAATGCATCTTTTCATCCAATAGTTTGTAAAAACGTGAATGTATGTATATAGTATCATCAATGTGGTAAATTTTAAGATACATTAGGTGGCTCGGGATTTTTATCGATAAAAAATACATCATCATGATGATATTAAATACATCAAATAAAAACACAAAGCCTATAAAATAATGGGTTTGTATCTTTGATAACTAGGTACACCATTATCTTATTTCATTAATAATGTTAAAAAGGTCTCAAAATTTCCTTCTTACATAGTTCACATTGTATTTATATCAAACATGAAATCTTTATTCATACCCAAGGGGAATAAAACATAAGAATGTATTATATTAGATGCTCAGTAAGGGTGAAATAAGAGATATCAAAAAAATTATTTTCGACAATGAGATATGCATAAAGGTATGATTACCTGATTAAAATCAAAAGAATAAATAACTAGTTAGTCCATTATTTTAATTCATAAATCATAGAATAAGGGATTTTTATTTCAAAATTCTAAATTCCTAGGATTTTCAAATCATTAATAATAGATTTTGATCTATGAGAACATATCATAGGAAAAAAAATTGGTTCATGACTTACAAATAAGAATAATAAATCATATTCTAAATCAAGAATCACATCTCAGACTATCATGATTATATAAGATCACTACATATTAATTAATTTCATTAGTCAAGGTTATCTCAAATGACTAAAATAGTGGATATTTTCCATTAAAGAACTAGTTTCACAATATATTCAACTATACATTTTCCCATGAGATATCAATCAATTCATAATTTATTAGAGTGATATATTAATCTAGCACAACCCCTTACATAATTATAACCATATACACGTGTTACAATATATTATAAAACAATATTCTTAAAAATATATAATATTCCATTGAAATTAATTCAGTTTTATAAAGAATTCATCAGCTATTCATAACATAACCCGTTGAGAATAAATGGATTTAATGTAGTTTTCAACAAAAATTAATTAACCAATAGAAAAAACCAGTGTCACACAATAGTCCATTGATAAACATCATGATAATTCATTTTAAAAATTATTGACACTGGTATCCTACGACAATATACCTATTCATTGATATCAATACTTAATGAATTTGGTAATATATGAAAAATATCTTTTGAAGTGAATTTGAAAATTACATTGAAAACAAGGAAAATACCATATTCATTCACTGTCGTTACCATTAAAAAATTGAAAATTAATGAAAATTATTTTCATTGAAAGAACGTTTGAAACATATAATGGAAGCACAAAATCAAGGAATAATCGAGGTGGAAGGAAAATCTATTTATATAATAAATGTTAAATCCATTATTTATTTAATTGTTTTTTATAAAAATTTCTAAATATAAAAATCAAATATCATTGAAATAATTACATTTAGTACATTTAAATGAAAATATATTATGTTCTGAAATTAAATTAAAAAATAATTGAATAATTGGAAATAAATGTTTTGAATTTTTTTTACAGAACACGAAAATAGAAAAAAAGACTACCAAATAAAATGAAAATAAGGATAATTTTTCTTATATATAGTTTCTCAATAATTTAATTTAAAAAATAGTGTGAATTTAAAAAATAAATGGAAAATTAATAGAATAATTAGAGAAAAATAAAATATAAATAGTTTAATTGTTACGATATATATAATTTCCATTAAAAATATATTTAGCTTTTATATTCTAGAAAATAAGTTACATTATGACATAAATGCCTTACCTTAAGTAAAATATTTCTTCAAAAATATTCAAAATTATTATAATAAAATTAAATATTGATTATAAATATATTTAAAAATTGTATCCGTCACTAAATAACTATTTAGCATTCCCATATAATTTTTAATTGTTCTTTTATTAGATATTTCTTTATTAAAATGTATATTCAATTGATAAATGGATTATTTACCATAAATATATTAGTTTAATGGTTTTTTTTGATGTACAGTTATTATGGATTATTTATATATATAATTATAATCATTAAATAATTATAAAATATAACCATTATATACAATTATATTAAAATTATTTTAAACTGGAGGTTAAAAATGAATTAGATAACTACATTGAGGAGATAATACATGCGTACATTTGAGTGATGTTTTCACATTGGGATTTCAAAATGAAATGTATATAAAAATTAAGTATTAAAAATCATAATTATAAAATAAATAATATATATTCACAAAATATATCCAAATTATAATCATTGTATAGTGTAAAATAAAATTAGTCATATCACTTTGTAGATGTATAAGTCTATATGTAGCCATTAGAGATGTTATCCTTTTCCAATGGATTGTTTTGAGATAGAGAAATTTTGACCCATAAATCATAATAAAGTATAATTATGTTCTTGATATTGGAGTAATTATGTTTTTATAGTTATAATATATTTATCATAAGAATAGTAAAAAATAATTCTCAAATGAGTTAGGTGAGAAGATTAACTCATCTTTAATACCCCTCATATGTCAAACTCATAAATCATTTCTTTGATCACTATTGGGTAAGTAGTAATTTTATATATACAAAAATAATATATGAAACATTATTTTTGTTTCTGGTGGAGATAGATCACATATATTAGTTTTATAATGGTGGTGAATATGTTACCTTTCATAAGTGAGGGGAGAAATATAGATGCAATTATATAATATATTTCAATAATATATAGATATATTCTTGTAAAAGTTAAACCAAGGGTTCAAGATGTAATTTATAAGAAAATATAATGTCTAAATTTCATCATATGATAACATTTCATCATTTTTAAGTAGCGTGGATACCCTTATATTTTTGTTTAACCCCTTGGTAATCCCATTTTATCCCTAATATTGATAATAAATTGTTACTATTTTTAAAATAAATTATTTCAAAAATTAAGATTAACATAATAAAATATATTCATTATTTTTATTAAAAAATGGAATAATTGTCTCAAAATAATTTTTTAGTCGTATAAATTCATTTCAAATCATGTTTACAAACTACAATAAAAAAAATTTGACAAAAAAAGTGATTAAAAGAATAAAACATAATTTATTCTTATTCGATGCATAGTAAAATACATTAGATGAATATTAAAATATTTTATGGAATATATAGTTGATTGCATTCATTATATTTCTATATAAATAGTTAATAATATAAATTATTATGATGGAATCATATTGTACCCATAAAATTTTATTATAAAAATATATCTACATATATTGAAATGATTTTATATTTTCATCATGTTATCCAAACCAACACAATCCATTCCAGAATTTATTAATAAATTATTTATTTATTCCATCAATACCCGAGCAACTACAAATCACACCAATAAACATGACACAAAGTTGTTAAAATTTGAAGATCCTCTGTAAGTTAATATGGATTAAAATTAAAGACACTTATTTCCATGACCAAAATTATTAACATCCATTCATTATATAATATATAATGATCTATAGAAACGGGGTGAAGCATTCTGAATGTTACTCATAGTGAAACTCTATTAGAATTACCCATAACAATCAATAAATTTTTTTTCTAACTCATCCCACTCATTCCACGTACCTCATGAACAAACCTCCAACTCACAGCCCCAACTGATAATACATTTCTGAGAACCATTTATGTAGCCTCATTTCACATAAATTCTCATACATTTCCCAATGATTCAGTCTCTGAACTAGATATTCCAGAACACATCCCAAGACAACCGATATGACACATTTGTTCTCACAACCAATCTATATCAATAACTAGAACAAACCCAAACATAGATCACATAACCACACATACAAAGGGAAAACAACAATTCAAGATTTAATTATGCATTGCTTATTGAATATAATTTTTTAATTCAGGGGCTATAACATAAGTTGTATAATCTTACGGCATCCATTCATTATCTCAATTTATGTGAATAATAATAATTTTTATATAAGTATCCAAATATGGATTAACAACATGGATTCTGCAATTTATCTAGTACATAAACAATATTCCCCAATGACAATGATTTTTAAAAGGCAGTTATCACATATAGATCATAATATCATAAGTAAAAAACTGGTTATAAAGTCATGTGAATCAACACGCTATACCCTTTATAAATTCATTTATTCAGATATTATCATTGGTTAATTATTCACAACCAATATTTTTAATTAGAAAAGGGTATACCCTGCCCTCATATTTCACAAAATGAGAAACAAAAAAATTATACCTTGAATGTGTGTCAATATTCTTCTCACATGAATGGGTGGTATAACTAACCTCTAATTAACTCCCCCACAACATCATCACGCACCTGATGTTTCCACAAAACCACCACATAAACAATAACCTAAAATAACCCCATTAGATTCAAGGAAGATCATCCACTATAAATTGGAAAGGTGAATGATATAAAATGATATTATCCTATAAGAAACATCATGAACGGGTAAATACACATCTTAGATAGAAGATGGATTGCAATGGGTTGAAGTTGAGTTGCATGGAATCAATCATTAATAAAATTATCCTCAATGCGATGAATAGGGGTTGTCTGGTCACCTATTGTAGTGGGATATCCACTATAGATGAACTTTCTTACAACCTAGGTGGCTGGAGAATAATTAAAGCATTATATCACAGGGTATTACACTACGTGTAATACCATTTCATGTCATGTAATGAATCGAGGTTGGGTTTTAGAGAAAAATCAGTCACCTCATAATTTTATTTTCCTTTTCAAACCTTTAAAAATCTCAAAGCATGATTCCTTAAAAAACCCATGAAACGGGATTTCACATCGTGTAATATAGTAACATTACCTGTAATATACCTTTTCTAGTCTTTACTCACTTCTCCAAACAAACTTTGAGCCTCATCCAAACCCTTTCCACGACCAAACCCTCAACGTTATAGACTAAGAAGTAATGAACCCATACACATGGAATATTGGATATTCGAAAAATCAATACACCTATGGAAATGTGGTTTATATTATGATTTTTATAATGATTTATAATTCATTCATTTATTCCTTATGGGATAATTTTTATAACCCTTGTTGTTAAATATGTGATATTAAATTGATTTCATTGTGTTAAAGATAATGTTATATTTTCATAATGTCATAATGTTTCATGAATCTATGAACATTCTTAGTGAATCCATAAGACTCTATTGTGTAAAATGATCATGTATAAATCCCTCATTGAGAAAAATATTTTTGGTGGTGTTCTTTAAAATATTTTTTAGATGGAGAATGAAACCAAACCTATATTGCCTTAATATATGGGTAGATGTCAATAGATCCTCTACCAAAATTTAATTTCATATTAAACTATTGTAGTCACAGAATAAGAGAGTTAAATCATGTATGGACACATATTTTACCAAATTCCACATTATTATATAACTTTAACACACATTAGTATTTGAACCCATATTATTTATTAATAGATAAATTTATCTATTTATAATCAAACCAAACCATAATGAAAAAGGTAATTCATAATTTCATAAGATATAGGGATGTAGTTATTTATATTGTTCATTTCTAGATGAGAATCCTTATTTGTGATTAGGATGTCTATGACATAGTTTCAACAAAATCATTATATCATCAAATAATATCTATTGGATAGTTATCATCTTGAACCAAATAAACTGTATTATATATTATATTGAATTCATATCCCATGTGTTCACGTTTTGGTGTTGAACCACTCTTTTAAAATATAAAACATCATGATGTAGATCTCCCTAAATCACAGGATGCCAAGGTTTAAAAAAATTGATCGCGTTCCTTTACATACATTCCTCAGCTACATATAATGACTCTGATAAACAGAATGAAACTCGAAATGTATTATCTAACAAACTGTCAAATAACATCCATAAGATAGTTTATGATGTATATATAATTTTAACTTCTCTTATCTCTAAAACTAGTGTTTCCTCAAAATATAAAGGCTTGACACCAATATGAATAATAGAAAATGTTTTCTAAGACTATTACTCATGTAATACTTTTCCTATTATCTGTGAAGCATCTATAATAGTTGTCTTTATATGATCTTCTTATTATTCTCTCTTCTTATTTAGATTCCCATTAATATTACTAATAAAAGTAGATAATTTTCCATCTATAAATAGACATTAATAATAAGTATATATTCTCATCATAACTATATCTGGTAATTTTCTTCTAACAAAAGACATCAGTTCATATTCTCCTTTTACAGTTATGCAACCATTTACTATTTCCTATTTGTCCAATTCGATATACTATTCAATGTAATTTTAATTTATATACTTATTAATTAAAAATAATGAATGAGATGATGTTCCAGGATCAGTATTCAACATTTTTTCAATATCTTTTATTTGGTTATATTCCACATTATTACAATATTATTTTTCCGCAAATAGTTATCCCTAGTAAAATATAAGGAATAAAATACCTCTCATTATTTTCATTTTATTATCATTGAATAAATCATACATTTTATTCTACAAATATAATTCAACATTCCATTAAAACTATCTCCTAAATAATTGGTAGAAAACTCATTATTCTTAGCTATATAGAATCCCACATAAACAACATCTCTTGTATTCCTATATCATTAAATCTATGAGGGTATTTCAATTTCATTTACTTTTATTGTTATTTTAAATCAATTAAATCCATTAAAAAAATATCCCAATAATTTATATGACTCAAAAATGAATTTTTGATTTTTAAAACACTATATCAGATCACATTCATCATCTGTTTTTTAGAGACATTTAATCTTTAATTTATGATTTCCATATTTATTTGAAAGTATAATACATATTTGACTTATAAATCCATTATGTTTTTATCATATAATTAATTATTAATAATTAATTATTGATTAATATTGATTTTTTAATAATAGAAAATAATATTTATCATCATATCATTTGTATTGTTTATAATATTGGATATTTGGGAATTATCATTTTCTAAAAATAATTTTCCCATAAATGTACCATAAAATTATCATTCAATTAATCCATTAGTAAAAATTTTATAAATCAACTCAACCTATACATTATGAGGATATATGTTGGGGTTTATTATACAATATAAAGTCTCATGTTACAAACAAGAAGTATGTTTTATGATGTAATATATATCCAAATAATTCTATCATAGGGTTTATGATATGGAAAACATTTATCTTCAGATAAATGCCTTTGAAGATTCATAATTGCATACAATGTTCAACAAAGGATGTCTATTTTGGATACTTATAATAATTCTATAACCCAATGACGTTTCTCACCTATATGGTGTGAAGACTAATTTGGAATCATTAGAATTTAATTTAAATTGATGTATGTAAAATATGTTTTTTAGGGAAGATTGCAATTTTAATCAATTATAAGCGATGTTGGTATAGAAATGGACCTAAAAATTTATGGTTTCACTCTCTGTAGTCTTTAGGTTTAAACACTTAATTACAATATATGAATTATATAAGAACAAAATTATTCCAAAAGAACACAAAATAACTCAAAAATTATACAAACTCCCTCATTAACATCTATTTTTCATTAAAAATTCATAGTACCATAGAAAAATTCACGTATTTAATGGAACTATAAAAATAGTTCCATGGAATTCAAACTATTTTACAAGGCTTATGATGTTATATATACTCACGGTAGAGTGTTCTAATATCATTATTAAAATTTCCTTATAGATTTCAAAAAATCCAATCTAGATCATAAATAATATAATGAATTCTATGAAGAATTTCTAATTCATACATCATATCCTCAAACATAATCGTTCACATATACTAAGATCATTAATCTCTACATTCATAAAACTATTTTATCATGACCTTCTATCATTAAACTTTTCAATCATCGATCAATTATTATTTATAACATTCATAGTAACTAAATCATGTAATTTCCAAGAGAATCAGTTAAAAACCCAATAATTTAAACTCTTCACACAAATCAGTATCAAACTCTTCAAAATTACATTTCATGTTTAATATGACATCTTTAAATTAATGTTCCATTTCAAAATTAATCTATTTTCCATCATTGAATTGGAGATGTAATGGCATAGACCACTCTGGTTTAGTCCCCTGATAAAATATGGCGGTTGAAGTGTTCTAGGAGGTCAATGTTACACATCCCCATAACTTTTCTAAGTTTCTAGTTCTATGAATAGGGTTTTTAGTTCTGTGAATAGTGTTTCTACTTCTATGAAAATTGTTTCCAATTTTATAAATAGTTTTACAGTGTTATAAAATCAAAGATCTATAGTGTCATGGTGTCACAAAAAATGGAAGATCTATAGTGTCACAATGTTATAGAAATGGTGTGTCTATAGTATCATGGTGTCACAGAATCATAAGATCTAAAGTGTCATGGTTTGACATAAACAGACGATTTACAATGTCATGGTGTCACAAAAAAGGAATATCTACATTTTTTATAGAACTATTTCATATTTTCCATTCCTAATTTCCAAATTTTCCCAGTTTCCTTGAATTAATGTTTTATTTGATTATAAATTCATTAAAGGCCTTCTTTTAAGAAATTAAAGATGGTTCAAAGCTCAAAATTAATATTTGAATTTTTCTAAGCATCGGATTGCCTATACATGGTTAAATCGCATGGTTTAATGCAACCCTCTATTTATGGAAAATCCAGTGTATCTTAAATCGATGGTCTATTAAATATTATAAAAGGGTGAGAGATCTTCTTCTCTTGTTATTCCTCATTTTTCTCTGGTGCGAGATGCTCTAACCTTTCCTTTCTACATGTATGAGTCATACAATCCCACATGCCTCCAAGGATTGTTTCCCTTTGAGGTTCTCCGTGATGAATTTGCACCCCATATTTTTTTTGTAACCAAGATGTATTGATCAATCTTTGATATAAGGTATTATTTATTCTCATTATTTTGGGTTCATCTCCATATATTTCTCTATTACCAATTATGTAATGCTATCTTCAAGTTCCTAATTGAATTTTCATGGGTCTTGGTCAATGTTGTGGTGTCTTTGCATCCTCTGGTGGATTCAATCTTCTAAGAGAGGTGATCATGATCTATTTTCTTAGTCTGTTCAAAGAGCATTGGAAACCTTTTGAGGTAGGGCATTCATTTATTTTCTATTAATTTACGTACAAATGCAGATTTAGAATGTTATATCACAATATAATTGGCATTATAAATATTTGAACTAGAAACATAAATTTATATCGATCGAATGTTATTGCCTCTTTTTTTGATAGATTGTGTGATATTTATGCCTCCTTTTTTTATCTTTTTTTTATGGATGGAAATTGGTTATGAATGTAATTAGGTAATTAATTTATAATTATTTTTCTGAAGATATTGTTGAAGTCAAATGAATATGATTATTTTTGTTCTAATTTTATTTTAATCAAATTCAAGTAGTAAGAATGTTTAATCAATTTTTCATAGCTATGATAGCTTTCTATTTTTGTTTCCCATATTTGGAATCTAAAAATAATAAATCGGTTAATTTCAAGTGGATTAAAGAACTAGATGTTTGATAAAACGTTAATGCCTCTTATGGTTCCATGTTAACCACTTTCTTGTTAATTCCAAGAGCCTTATGCTTGGAGATCTGAGGTCTCATTGTGTTTGAAGGTCTGATGCCTTGTTTAAGTTCCAAGAGGCCAATTTATATGATGTTTCTTTTCTTGCTTCTTTTTTTTATGTGATCTTGGATGGATTTCGTGATATATATGGGGGATGATAGGACCATTGTTTGTGTAGAAATTTTATTCCTAGTGTAGAGAGATACATCTGTTTATGCATGTGGGTGTCAGAAAGAAAACTGGGGACAATGAAACAGGTTGGATTTCAATGATTGGATGTTCGCTGATTCTTTTTGGTTGTTTATCTTCTTTACTTTCCACACAACTAAATGCATCTATTTTTCTCACCATACTTCCAAAAGTGGAAAATACATGTTGGGTATTCCACGTGAATTCCATGTTTATATTCCCAATGGAGGACAGTTATATGATCTTTCTATAAATGACAATGAATCAGCGGGTAGTTCATCTACTCACTGTGCTGAGCTCCCTTGTGTTTAATAGCATAGATTTTTTTCTATAATTCCTAGGTGAATGGGAAATTAATAATTTTTATTGATAAATGATTGAATAAATTATATTAACCTATGGGCTAGGAGCTTCCTATGACACAATGATGAGGTTGCAATTTAATGAAACAATGGACTTTGGGTGTGATGATAATGAAATATAATGTTGAATTGCTAATTGTTAATTAATTTCTAAAGAATTAATTTACATAATGTTCAACTGATAAAAAGAGAATGAATTAATGTAATAATTATTTTTAAATGGTTTTCTTCTTATAATATACCTAGTCATAGATGTGGAATTCAGGTGTCCTAGATACATTAGCTATTGTTGAGTCTAAGACTAGGTATTATAATAGTGTAGTTGTGAGCTATCATATATTCTGTACTTTTTTGTGTATCTGTATTCTACTTTACACTGTCAGTTGGAGAAACTGACACCCCCGAGAATTTGAACCATGGGGAAGGTATGTTTTCCCCAACATTCTTGTGGGAGAATGGATTCCCTACTACCCCTTTAGCCCCACTCTCTTCAATTGTTATTTACTTTTTATTGTAGGCAGATCTGTTTTCATTCCCCATATATGTGTGTAGATGGATGTAATGTCTTCTGTTTATTCACACACACATATTCTAGAAATAGTTTTCTTTGGACTACTATAGTTGTAACATGTATATTGTACGATGGATTGAGGATCCTTACTCAGTGTACGGGCTATATTGGATTGAGATTTAACTCCCAATGTATGAAACACATTATGCAAGCTGCGGTAGATCCCAGAAACTACCTAGTTTCATTACTTATGTGGATGTGGTAGTTTTGTTGCACCAGGTGCATGGTGTGGTGCTTCGCATAGGTGTCTTCAAGAAATCATTTTGGAGACAAATTCTTATGAGGTGAAATATTGGGGAAAAGTGGAAAACCAGTGGAGAAGTAGTAGTATGGTACCCTTGATATTAATTATTTTGTTAAATACCATTGTATGTGATACTTCGTTCGAGTAGACATGGTGTAGATGGAAACATAGTTTAGTGGTTTCAGTGAATGGTTTGATTCACTTGTTGTTCACTTTGATTTAGCATCTATTCTTTACTTTTTCATGAGTGGCTCAAGGGAGGATCCTACAGAGTATACTATTATGCTCACCTTATGTTTATATAAAAATTTTTTAGGTCACTCAGAGTATGTTGGAGAGAAATTTGGTTTCTACTAGTTTGGGGTTATAGGATATTTTTGGGCTTATGGTTGTTGTTGGCTCTACTTTTTGGGTGTTTCTAGGTTTCTGTTTTAGTTTTAGTAGCGCTTTCATGAAATTACATATGTCTAAATGGGATTAATTTTTTCAGATTCAGTCGGAATTAGTTGGAGTCTTCTTATCTTTCTATTTCGAAAGTTTTTTCTTATAGGTTAACACCTCCCATTTGTGTGTTTATTATACCCATGATGCTAGTATCCAACCAGGAGACTACTAGAGGCGGTACTCAGGGGTCACTATATCCTTTCTCACATTTCTTAATGAGGAGGAGAACACCATGTGGGAAGGGGCCATGACAGAGTTGTATCAATGGTATGGTTTTTGGATAGGGAGGAGTTTGGTGTTAGGAAAAGGTGAGGTTGCATGGGTTGGTCGAGAAACGGTGTTAGTCATGTTTAGAGAGTGATATAAACACTGGATACTGGTTGATACATACAAGTTTATGGCCCTATTTTATCTAATTCATGAACCATTATGTTTACAATGGCTACTAAATAAGGTCAAACTATTTGTAGAAAAGATCTTAAGGAATGGATCATGCATCATTCTTCATTTTTAATGTATTTAAATGGGTAGAACATGGGATAGGTTAAAGTAAAATGAATAAAAGAATAAAATTTATTAATTAATTTTGAGTTAACCATATTCTAGGATTATGGGCTCTAAATATTTTTTATTTTATAGGTATGGATCCAGGTTGACGTCCTCATCTGGTTCACACAGAATATGCCTAGCTGGCTACACCAATAGATTTTCGCAGGGTAGTGGTTGATGACGACAAACATGGAGAACACTATAAGAGTTTTAGCACCCGAGTATATATAATTACTAGGGATCCATTTTAGATTCATTCCCAGAATACTATTTGGAGGAGGTTTAGATAGGATTTAGTTCGATCCGTGCTCGAAATAAGCACTATGTTACTTTGGTTGTGATGGTGTTTCATGGAGCAGTGAGCCTGTGGTGTTTCTTATTCTTTGGGGATTGGGAGGAATCAACGACCTAATGGGAAGAGTTCATAGAAATGATTTGAGTGGAGTTTCTTTCTTCAACCACGAATACATCCTGTCTCTAGGAGCTTTTAACCCTTTGATAGGGGAGCTCTAGTGTGATAGTGTTTGGAATCCATTTCAGGATTATTTAATGATATGAATTGTACCTTTTTACATATTTGGAAAACAATGCAAGGGATTTTGAGGAGGATTTTCATCCAGAGATTCAGTTCTAGGTCACACAGTTTATGTTGAAGACATATCTTGAGGTTCTAGTGGGGAAACATGTTGTCAAGAGGCTTTAGTCAAGAACCATATCATCACAAATATGGAGTCATCATGATTCATCATAAAGTAGAGCAATGGCCCAAGCTTCCTTGTTTTTTGGTAAGTAGAGTTTTTGTTCAGCCGGGGGTAGTTACCATCCCTTAGAATCTTGTTTCTCAAGGGGTGGAATCTCTTAGTTCCTTTCTAAGGAAGAATACAATTTTTTTCTTGTGTAAGCCAAGTCCATCAGTAGAAAGAGTTCCCAAAAAATCTGAAATGTAATCGTGAACCAAGTGTTCCTCTCCAAGATCCTATGTTGAGGTAGTTCCAGCTATGGTAGTAGCAGTAGGATGCACCCGCTTTGGATCAATAGAGAGCATATAGAGAGGGCAGAGGAAAACCCCATGATGCTACCCATCCTCATATATAAGAGCATGGCCATGGTTGTACTCTTCATCAGGGTCAGAGAGGTTTTGGATGAGGTCATGTTCGGCTTCATGCATTAGTATTATCAGTGCCAGGAAAGCCAGTCGTTGTTCGAGGTACCCTATTATTGTTTTCTACTTGGGTGTGTGCCTTGTTTGATTCAGAAGCGACATACTCATTCATAACACATTTCCTTGTCCATGCTTTGGGACATGAGGTATAGAGGATTCTAGTGCCCTTTTCATTGACTACTTCAATTGGAGGTCGAGCTGACTTGTTTGAGGTATGTAGATACAGTGATCTAGTGTTTCGATTGTACCACTCATGGATGTATTTCATATGATTAAGGATACTACCATATGATTTCATCCTCAACATGTATTGATTATATTTTGTTTTGACTATCATGGATTGCATCATAAGGTATGTGGTGTTCTTCTATGCTGATGGAGAGCTGGTAGTGTTTTGTAGCAAGCGAGACACTCGGATGGGTAAGGGGTGTGTTGCATCCTTATAATTTTTAATGGCGGAGATGATGCAGAGTACTTCAAAGGTTCAGTAGTTTTTGTTTCATAAGGTCATAGAATAGTACCCTAATGTCATTCCAAAATAGGTTGTAGAATTACCCCTTCGACGAGATATTGAGTTTCGTATCGATCAACAGTAAGGAGAGTCTCTTATAACTATGTATCTGTATAGGAAGGCCACTTCGTAATTAATAGAGATACATAAATATATTTATGGTCTATTAAAGTGTGGTCTTGTTTGGATTAGTGTATCAGCATGGGGTGCACCAGTTTCATTCATGAAGATGGAAAACTACAATTTTCAATTGTGGATCGATATCATCGCATAATCAAATTTACATTGAATAATATCTTTCATATTTTCATGAACGATGATTTCTTAGATTATATAAAGGGTGAAATATAGTTCTCAATGATAGAATTTCTGTCAGGATATCATCATATGCATGTGAAGGATGAGGATATCCCAAATATTGCTTTCTCTTGTCGATAGAGGCATTATGAGTTCGTTGTAATTCCATTCGTTGTGACCAATACTACATCTGTGTTCATGTTTTTGATGAAATTTGTCCTCATTATGTTCCTGGATAAGTTCATGGTAGATTTCATCAGTGACATCATTGTGTAATCCACGTCTGATTAGATGTATGCAAAGTATCTGCACACCGTTTTGGGTGTTGTTCTTTAACAAAAGCTATTTGAGAAGCTATTGAAGTGTGAATTTTGGGCTCAAAAGTCCATTTTTTAGGGCATGGTTTTCCTTAGTAGGGTGTAGTTGTGGATCCATCAATGATATAAGAAGTAGTGTATTGGTAATATCCCATGATAGTGGTAGAGTTTCAGTGTTTCCTTTGACTTGCAAGCTACTATTGGACGCTCATAACCAATTTCTATCGGTTTGTGACTACTCTAATAGTTTTTTCAAAGATGGATTCGGTGTTTGTGTGGAATGATCGGTTCTAGGTATCAATCGAGTATCTAAATGAGAAGATTGTATGTGATCTAATTCATTATCTTCCAGTAGAGGGAGAATAGTTTGATGTTTTCTGTGATGATTCACATCTGGGGTTAGGCTGTTTTTTGATGAAGTAGAGATCATTCATTTCATATGGGTATTGGCTATTGTGTCCTTATGAACATAACTATTCCACACATTATCTTGATTTGGTAGCAGTGGTGTTTTCTATGAACATGTTGATACATTATAGCATTGGAGTCTTCTTTTTTCTATTCACTGATCATATGATCCTAAGGTATGTTTTCTACAAGCGTGAGTTAAACATCTGACAACATCGGTGGATAGAGTTATTAATTGAACATGACTTTGAATTCTCATATACACCAGGTAAGGGGAATGTTGTAGCCAATAAACTGAGTTAGAAGTCATGTATTGATGTAGTGCGTGAATCTGGGGATTCATGGGGAGTATTGGAAGAACATTCCGCATTATATCTCGATAAGGGAGAAATTTGGGGCAGATGCTACCTTTTTCAGATGATGGTGTACTCGTATCTTGTTTATATGATGGAAGAGTCCTAGTTGGGGGATCTAGAGGTAGTGGTTTGGATAGACTGAGTTGTTTGTGGAATTTCCCTTAATGGTTGGTCTGAGGATGAACAACACAAAGTGTTCTATCATGGAAGTATTTTTGTTCCTTTTGGAAAAGAATTAGATGATTCTCATAGATTTAAATATTTCACCTTTACCTATATATAATGGCGTGAAAAATATGTACCAAGAGTTTAGGAGTAAATTTTGGTGGCCTGGGCTGAAGCCTGCAGTTGTGGATTTTTTGTCTCGCTGTTTGGTCTGTCAGAATGTGATGGTCACCCAACATTTCCTCAGTTAATTGATATAGCCATTAGAAATTCCATAGTGGAAGTTTTAGGAAATTTAAATGGGATTTTTATTGGTTTACCTTGAGCTCTAGGATGACAGGACTACATTTGGGTGATAGTGGATCGTTCGATGAAATCAGCCAACTTTATAGTAATCAAGGAGTCATTCACATTGGTGGTTTTGTCGAGGAAGTATATAGAGAAGGTGGTTAGACTCCACAGAGTCCTAAAGATGGTAATTTCCAATAAATATCCTCATTTTACCTCTATGGTGTGGGGAGGTCTCCAGCATGATTTTGGTTCTTAATTTCTCTGTAGCACTACATTTCATCCACAAACAGACGGTCAGATAGAGCGAACTATCCAGATTCTTGAAGAAAAGTTTCAAACTTGTGCCCTAGATTTTGGAGGTTCATGGATGAGGAACATACCCATGGTAGTGTTCTAATACAATAATAATTTTCACTCCACTATCAGTATGGCTCCATTTTAATCCTTGTATGGATGGAATTTCCATTATTCATTGTGCTGGACTGGGATCAGAGAGTCAATAATTCTAGAACAAGATCTAGTGCATATTATGACAGAGATAGTTCAGGTGATTAATGGGAGGATGAAGGCTGTTATGGATTGTCAAAAATCGTATGCCAATTAATGGAGGATTCCATTGGAGTTTTATGTTGGGTATCATGTGTTTCTAATGGTAACACCTCGTCATTAGTAGCAATGGTTTAGTCTTGGGTGTAATACTTCTCCCTGTTTTTTTGGTCGTTTTGAGGTGTTGGCTCAGTTTGGAGCCTTAGGCTATCAAGTATCACTTCTCTAACATATTATCCGGATGCACAATATTATTCATGTGTCACACCTCCATTGTTTTCTTCATGATGACTCTCACGTAATTTATTGGGGAGAGATCTATGATGATGAAGATGTGACTTTTGAGGAGCAGATTGTGGAAATACAAGATGGAAAAGAGAAGGTATTGTGTGGGAATTATATACCATTTGTTTGTGTCTTGTGGCGACACGGTTGTGTAGAGAAGATTACCTGTGAATGTGAGTCACAGATACATGATCAGTACCCCAAGTTGTTTGATGTTTAACTATTTTCACGTAAAAATGATTACTTTGTGGTTATATAACTTTTATGTTTATAATATGGCTTTTTATAGTTGATTATTTTGGCTTACTCTCTTTTTAGAGGCATCTCTAGGGGTGGTTGTTCAGCCCCCTTTTTTTCCTTTTTTTATAGATTTGGATTGTCAAGAACGACAATGTTTTGTGAGGTATCTTATGTAATGGAATGGAGCTATTTGGTCCATTACCTTGATAAATTCTCATGGTTGAGGTGTTTTGGGAGGTCTAGGCGACTCATCCCCAACACATCGCTAAATTTCAAGTTCTGTGAATAGTGTATCCAGTTCTGTGAAAAATGTTTCCATTTTTATGAAGAGTGTCATGGTGTCACAAAAACAGAATATCTAAAGTGTCATGGTGTCATATAAATGTAAGATCTAAAGTGTCATAGTGTATAGAACCTAAGCATGACATACATGGACATTACATTACTTTTACGGAATACTAAGTACATAAAAAAAACACACACACAAGGACCGTAATAGTTTAGTGTCTTTGGAAACTCGAAATACAATCTTCTAATCATGGTGAAGGATCTTCAACATCTCCCATAAAGATCTTCCATTTTTTTCTTACCTAAAACATTTATTTATATCCTGGGGAAAAGAAAACATAATAGGGTGAGCTCAAATGCTCAATAAGGGTAAACAAAAGAAATATCAATAACATCATATTCATAAGAACATAACATTTTGGAAATCTTAACCTGCAAAAGAGATCCTAATATCATAACATGGGATAAATCATAGTAGTGAAATGTAATGCCAATAATCATAACATAAAACATGAAACTTTGTGGCATACACACATAATCATAAAGAATCATTTCTTATCAGTCAAGACTCATTTCCAAGACTATCTTAGTGGACAAAGTCCATTTCTGAACCGAGTTCACTCCTCATTTCAGTCCTGTTTCACAGAACCGGTTTAACCAGCCGTTCCAGCAATGTCTATCTCATGAGATATAAAATCTTTACCCAATGAATTGTAGGGAGATATAGGTCTCACCCATCTCATAATAATACCATTCTTATGTGTGCCACAAAATCATAAATCATACATCATTGCATAACCCATGTAATAAAAATGGGATTCTTAAACATCGTGACATCATAAGCCAATTCATATAGGATAAATGAATTCATAAAAATAATTCCATCGCAACATAATAAAATAAATTTAATAATAGGGATAGAAACCTAACCCTTTATTATCTTATATGGAAAATAATTTTGATAAAACACTTGAACGCCATTCTTAAGGAAAATATCATTTCTACTTCAAAAACACTTTTCCTTTCTTAACATGTCATACAATTCTAAACTAAAAGAAGTTTATTAAAAATAAACTTGAAAACTTGTAAAGTAAGCTTCTTGGAAATAATTTTTTAAAAATATATTCATTCCGTATAAGTTAAAAAAACATTCTTCTCGTACTTTTGTCAGAAAAGTCAAAAAGTAACTCGTACAAAAAACGACAAAAGATTCCTTTCATATCTTTTTCTAAAAACTCACAGAAGGGTAAAATTGGATTTAAACAATTTTAGGTGGATGGAAATAATATTAAATATTGAGGAATCATGGATGTGGACGATAAAATAAACCCTAGTAAATTCCAAAGTATAAACAATCTCGGATAAAATTGAGATTGTGATATTTCCCTTACCTTAGGTCTGATTTGCTTCGTAAGTGTCCTAACCTCCTGTATAATGATTTAAATAATGTCATTGACTTATTCCAGAATCATACTAATTGTTATGATATCATATATGGGCATATTCTTAGCTTATTATTAGTAATATTTCATTGCTACTTGTTATTCGGGTGTTTATTACTTTTTGTTCTTATGCATGTTTTGTCGAATAAATTCTTATTCTTATTTTTAGGTTATAGACACATAATTTCCAAAATGGTATTAGTGTAATATATATCATATTTATTCACTCAATTCATTTATTTAATCATTATGCAATGAAAATCATGTAGAACGAGTCGCATCACATCGTGGAGACGGTATTCCGTACATACGCACGAGCGATGATATCGTTCCCATGATCGTGGAATTGTATTGGAGTGTATGTATACTATTTCAGAATCAATATCACATTAAACTAATAATATATATTCATTATTTACACCATTATACCCATACAATTAAGGTGGTCGTGGAAAATAGATTACACCACGGCCTGGAGACGGTATTCCGTACGTACGCACGCACGGTGATTTTGTTTTCCGTAGGATGGATAGATGGTGAAATAGGGTTGTTTAAAAATTATAATAACATATAAATATATGATTGATACTGAGGTTATTAATTAATAATGATACAACTAAAGAAGAAGAAGTGGAAGAAGAAATAAAGTTGAAAGAATCGGTAACGGACATTATCTCTTCTTTGAAGCGCCTCTTTGGTACCTCCTTTTAGGGCACTAAAATTGTTCTTTGAAGAAGACCAGGACCTCTAGAATGTTTCTAGGGAAGTGTAAAGGAGAAATTTTCAGGGGTTGGCGGATCTTGAAGGCTCAAAGTGGTGTGAGAAAGAGAGGGAGAAGGTGCCCTTTTATAAGGGAGGAGAGGGGCACCTTTGGAAAAACTAAAAATATTATTTTATTATAAAGTCATATTCGGTTTTAAATAGCTCCGAATTGATTTATTTTGAATCTAAGGTGGGTATGGGTCTAAATTATCTCATAAAATAGAATTTGGACAAGTTTAGTTCACTATTTTAACCTTATCATTTAGATTTAACTTTAAGTAAGATAATTTTACTTTTACCGTGTCTTTTTGTGTTTTTACAATATAATGTTAAAAACTTACTATTACAAGCCAAACGAACCCCATGTTGTTTATTATTAATATATATAAAGTTATATAAGTCATTTGGCTGAACCTTAGATTTTTAAGAATAAAATAACAATTAATAATATAATATATTTTTTAAAAACTATTTTAGGTCAATTTTGACACTATTTAGTAATTGATTTTTGTGAAAATCATAACACAATTATTAGTTCAAAAAAAGTTAATTAAATAAATAATAACATGTAATAGTAACCTATAAAATTAGTAAAATTCATAAAAAGTATCAAATTACATTTATTTTGGTATTTATAACATCAATTATGTCAATATTTCATTAATAAGATAATTACTGCATCATCATTGTGTCATAAATAAATTAAATTATTCAATGTCTAAAAATTACAAATAAAATATAATTATGTAGGAAATATTTTTATCATTATAATGAATATTTATAGTCGAATTTATCTTATGTATAACCATATATTAAAAATTATTTAGTTTTTAAACTTTGATTTTAACTATTTTAACTCTTCTTTAAATAAATTAATATAAAATGTCCTAATCTATTCCAAGCGGGCCTAAATGGTCATATTTTATTCCTAAGGTTGTTTATGGTCTAATTTCACTTATCCAGAAGAATTAGAACATGTGTTAGGGTAATAATAATATCATTTTTAATCTTAATTACCATATTTACTTTTAACCGTGGTAAAAAAAGTAAAAAGTTATTATTCACCAAAAATTATTTTCATCTCATTGAACAAAATTTTACTTACTGACACCAACAGTGTCTCTCTGTATTTTGAAATTCCATTCACAAAAGCGGTAAAATTATGTTTTATGTAAATTTGCGAATTCTCCTATGATGTGGGTAAAAGAAGGTATAAACTTCAATAAAATTTTTATATTTCTAAAATTATTATAAAATGACTCCAATGAATTAAATTGAACTTATATAGGTATTATGTATCAATTTTGACCTAAAATAAATTTAAATAAAATAAATTATTATTTAAATAAAAAGTCGATTTTTAAATAGTAACCCAGTGTTTTCACTATTAATCAAAAAATGAATGTTTTCAGAAAAATACCAAAATTTCACACTAGGCTAATTTTGATATTCCGAATCCAAAAATGAAGTCCATTTTCAAAAATAAAATTTATAAAATTTCAAAAAGTGGGTATTACTATTCATAACAGCTAGTTTTAATAATATTTTAATAGTATATCATTGTTTAGAAAAACTCGGTATTGCGTACAACACACGCTATCATGGAAGGTCGCGCTTGCGTGTAATGCAAGACAAGTAAGGTATGCCTGTTGTGTAAGCTCCTTTTGGTGTAGCATTCAACACAAGACATTAATGAAATTAAAAAGAATATTTTTGGGGTGTTACATTCTACCCCCCTTAAAATGAATTTCGCACTCGAAATTCGTCGGGGTTATAAATGGTTTACTACACAAAAGTTTATTTAATAGAAACCCACATTGTAAAAAAGGAATACCAAAACTTGGCTTTAAAAGCTAAAGTATTAAATGTAATGGTTACCCAAATTAACTAATCACTGGGTTTCCACATAGGAGAACATAGGTGAAAATATGGATATGGAAGAGAAATCTAACTATCATGTTCTGATAGAGAGTGGTAGAGAACATGGCTATGAAGAATCCAACAATCACAAAGCCATAAATTTGTGATTATCTAGGGTACCATCTGATTCATCGGATATAAGGGCACTAGGACAACATTTTTGGTTTTCAAGATCATTTCTCTAAAGTTGAAGAATTTGAATTAGAATAAATAATTACTTTATTTTGGTACAATCTCACAGTTTTTCGTGATTTGAACAATTTCCACTTCATCTCTTAAATAAATGAAGTTGAATTTGTTATTAGTGAAGTGTTAATAGATCATGTGATAGAATGATGGGTCATTCCATCTGTTTTAAACAAAAGGTTAGTAAAAGTTATCAAATATACATAAGTCCATCTATGGTGAGGTTAATCATATATGATTCCAAAAATGAACTTATACTTCATATATCATACCACGTAATAAAATAAAACTAGTTTCTACTAACCAAGGACTTTCTGTAGGCCAGTGGTAGGTGATAAAGGCTAGTCGCATTTCGGTTGTGGGTTCGATTCCCACAGCCTTGTCCAACGCGATGGGATGTCGCCCATCCTGCAGGTTGTCCTTTTTCTAAAACTATATTACTATAACATCCCATCAATAATATTGAAAAAAGTTCTATCCTTAAACAATACTAACTTATGTCCAACATAATCCATTCCAATCTTTAGGCTTATCTAAAATACTTCGGTCTAAGCTCATAGTATAAAGAAAATGATTACATGAAATGTCACATAACAATCACGTGAATGCCATCATTTATCCCCCATATATCATAAGATATATCTTGTTGGTCAAATTACAAACATGTGAATACATTAATCATGTATTCTCTTGAAGAATGAATACCCATTGAACCTTAGTGAAAACATGAATGTAGTTAAAAGTTAACACTTTCCACAAACCAAAATCGTCAAAATTCTTTATACTCAAACCATGATATCACTTAGTACTTATATCAATCATGAGCTCATGAATACAATCAAACATCTCATTATCTTCTTATCCTTTCATTATGCGCGTATCATCTGCTTACCAAAAATATCTTAATCACTTTACATGGTTACCGGTACCATAAAATTATTGAAAACCACAATAGACCAATACATAAATATTCCAATATTCCACGATACTATATATACAAAATTATTTTGGAATCCCATTACATAAACACTTAATCATTCCACCACATCGTTGTCATATTCAACATCGCCAATAGTGATCACATGTGACTTCCCTTTTTCTTTTGCCTTAAGTGATTTCTCATGTCGATCATCATTAACCCTTGGATTAGGGCATTGATTATCATAATTCCCCATTTCATTGCACTTGAAGTATTGAAGTGTTGTTGGTGCTTTCTCTGCAGTCTTTTCTTTATTCACAATATTAGCAACCCTTTTTCCATTACTTCGACACTCATCTGCTCAATGACCTTATTTTCCACACTTAAAAATTTTTCTAGTCCCTTTAAGACAATCTTCACCATGCTTCTTTCCACACTTTGAGCATAAGGAATCATTCATCATTATTTCACCATTATTTTGAGATTTCTCCTCTAACTCCATCTTTCATTTCTTATCAAAACCATGAGATGGATATATAACACCAACTTCCATTTCTACGTTAATAGCACAACGCACAATTTCTTCATAGCTACTGAAGTCTCTTATAGCTAATGCCCTTCGAAGATTTGGTTTTAAGCCACTGAAGAATAGATCAACTTTACTTTCAGGTTGGATGATAATGCTAGATGCATACCTTGCAAGCCTTGTAAAATTCACTTCGTATATACTAACAGATTCATCATCCTTTTTCATTAGTTCAAGAAACTCCTTCTCCATATTTGTTCGAAGAATACGAGGGAAGTACTTATTGAAAAATATGTTCTTGAACTTGTCCCATTCCATGTACTCAATTTCATCTCTTGGCCTCGTATTCTTGATTAGATTCCACCATTGATCAGCTTCACCTTCCAAACGATATACTGCTAAGATGACTTTATCATTTTTAGAACATTGAAGAACTGAAAATATCTTTTCAGTGGTACTGATCCATTGTTCAACAACAAGTGGATCAGAAGACCCACTGAAAGAAGGTGGATTTTGCCTCATGAAGGACTCAAAAGAATATTGTTTCCTTCTCTACTCATTTGGGAGCCCAGAATGTTTCATAGATTGTGTAAGTATAGCAATAAGATTTTTCACTCCATCTCCCATAAAATTTGTTTGTTCAAGAGGAAAATCATTACATTGTTCATTACATTGATCAACATGGTTCCTTTGGGTTCCAGCCATCGTCTAAAACCCAAAAAGAATAGTGTGAGAGGCAAAAATCATGCTAGGGAAAACAACATAATAAAGGGGGAGTACCTTCAATATCTAACATCTTAGGTTTCCATAATTCTAGTACTATAAAATATACTTATACTTAACCTTAGGTAAATCCCTATACATACCTTAGAAATATCTATAGGGATCTCACTAAAGTTCTCACATCCTAGTTTCCAAAGGTTGACTAAACCATTCCTCTGATACCAACTGTAGAGACCCTAAGATTGACGTACATGGACATTACATTACTTTTACAGAATACTAAGTACATAAAAAAACACACACATAAGGACCGTAAAAGTTTAGTGTCTTTGGAAACTTGGAATATAATCTTCTAATCATGGTGAAAGATATTCAACATCTCCCATAAATATCTTCCCTTTTTTTCTTACCTAAAACCTTTCTTTATATCCTGGGGAAAAGAAAACATAAAATTGTGAGCTAAATTGCTCAGTAAGGGTAAACAAAATAAATATCAATCACATCATATTCATAAGAACATAACATTTTGGAAATCTTAACCTGCAAAAGAGATCATAATATCATAAAATGGGATAAATCATAGTAGTGAAATGTAATCCCAATAATCAAAACGTAAAACATGAAACTCTGTGGCATACACACATAATCATAAAGAATCATTTCTTATTAGTCAAGACTCATTTCCAAGACTATCTTAGTGGACAAAGTCCATTTCTGAACTGAGTTCACTCCTCGTTTCAGTCCTGTTTCACTAAACTGGTTTAACCTGCCGTTCCAGCCATGTCTATCTCATGAGATATAATCAACTTACCCAATGCATTGGAGGGATATATAGGTCCCACCCAGCTCATAATTATGTCATTCTTATGTGTGCCACAAAATCATAAATCATACATCATTGCATAACCCATGTAATAAAAATGGTATTCTTAAACATCGTGACATCATAGGACAATTCATATAGGATAAAGGAATTCATAAAAATAATTCCATCATAACATAATCAAATAAATGTAATAATAGGGATCGAAACAGAACCCATTATTGTCTTAGATGGAAAATAATTTTGATAAAACACTTGAACGCCATTCTTGAGGAAAATATCATTTCTACTTCAAAAACACTTTTCCTTTTATAACATGTCATACAATTCTAAACTAAAAGAAGTTGATTAAAAATAAACATTAAAAATTTTAAAGGAAGCTTCTTGGAAATAATGTTTTAAAAATCTATTCATGCCATATAAGTTAAAAAAACATTCTTCTCATACTTTTGTCGGAAAAGTCAAAAAGTACCTCGTACGAAAAACGACAAAAGATTCCTTTCATATCTTTTACTAAAAACTCACTGAAGGGTAAAATTGTATTTAAACAATTTTAGGTGGATGGATATAATATTATATATTGAGGAAACATGGATTGGATGATAAAATACATCCCAGTAAATTCCAAAGTATAAACAATCTCGGATAAAAATGAGATTGTGATATTTCTCTTACCTTAGGTCTGATTTGCTTCATAAGTGTCCAAAACTCATGTATAATGATTTAAATAAGGTCATTTACTTATTCCAGAATCATACTCATTGTTATGATATCATATATGGTCATATTATTTTCTTATTATTAGTAATATTACATTGCTACGTGTTATTCGAGTGTTTATTACTTTTTGTTCTTATGCGTGTTTTGTCGAATAAATTCTTATTCTTATTTTTAGGTTATAGATAACTCATTTACAGAATGGTATTATTGTAATATATATCATATTTATTCACTCAATTCATTTAGGTAATCATTATGCAATGAAAATCATGTAGAATGAGTCGCATCACATCATGGGGACGGTATTCCGTACGTACGCAGGAGCGATGATATCGTTCCCATGATCGTGGAATTGTATTGGAGTGTATGTATACTATTTAAGAATCAATATCACTTTACAATAATCATATATATTCATTCTCTACACCATTATACCCATCCAAGTAATGTGGTGGTGGAAAATAGATTACACCACGGCGTGGAGACGGTATTCCGTACGTACGCACGCGCGGTGATCTCATTTTCCGTAGGATGTATAGATGGTGAAATAGGGTTGTTTCAAACTTATAATAACATATAAGTATATGAGTGATACTGATGTTATTAATTCATACTGAAACAACTAAATAATAATAAGTGTAAGAAGAAATAAAGTTGAAATAATCGGTAACGGACATTACCTCTTCTTTGAAGCGCCTCTTTGGGACCTCCTTTTAGGGCACTAAAATTGGTCTTTGAATAAGACCAGGATATATAGAATGTTTCTAGGGAAGTAGATAGGAGAAATTGGAAGGGTTTGTCCGAGCTTTAAGGCTCAAAGTGGTGTGGGGAAGAGAGGGAGGAGGTTCCCTTTTATAAGGGAGGAGAGGGGCACCTATGGAAAAACTAAAAATATTATTTTATTATAAAGTCATATTCGGTTTTAAATATATCCAAATTAATTTATTTCGAAGATAAGGTGGGTATGGGTCGAAATGATATCATCAAATAGAATTTGGACAAGTTTAGTTCACTATTTTAACCTTATCATTTAGATTTAACTTTAAGTTAGATAATTTTACTTTTACCATGTCTTTTTGTGTTCTTACACTATAAGGTTAATAAACTTACTATAACAAGCCAAACGAAACCCAAGTTATTTATTATTAATATATATAACCTTATATAATTCATTTGGTTGAACCTTAGATTTTTAGGAATAAAATAACAATTAATAATATAATATTTGTTTTAAAAACTATTTTATGTCAATTTTGACACTATTTAGTAATTGATTTTTGTGAAAATTATAACAGAATGATTAGTTCGAAAAAAGTTAATTAAATCAATACTAACATGTTATATTAACCTATAAAATCAGTTTAATTAATAAAAAGTTTCAAATTATATTTATTTTAGTATTTATAACATCAATTATGTCAATATTTCATTAATAAGATAATTAATACATCATCATTGTGTCATAAATAAATTAAATTATTTAATATCTAAAAATTAAAAATAAAATATAATTATGTAGGAAATTTTTTTATCTTTCTAATTAATATTTATAGTCGAATTTATCTAATGTATATCCCTGTATTTAAAATAATTTAGTTTTTAAACTTTGATTTTAAATATTTTAACCCTTCTTTAAATAAATTAATATTAAATGTCCTAATCTAATCCAAGTGGGCCTAAATGGTCATATTTTATTCCTAAGGTTGTTTTGTGTCGAATTTCACTTATCCAGTAGAATTATTACATGGTTTAGGGTAATAATAATATCATTTTTACCCTTAATTACCCTATTTACTTTTAACCGTGGTAAAAAAAGTAAAAAGTTACTATTCACAAAAATTTATTTTCATCTCATTGAACCACATTTTACTTACTGACATCAACCGTGTCTCTCAGATTTTTTAAATTCCATTCACAAAAGCAGTAAAATTAAGTTTTATGTAAATTTGCAAATTCTTCTAGGAGGTGGGTAAAAGACGGTCAAAAGTTCAATAAAATTTTTATATATCTAAAATTATTATAAAATGACTCCAATGAATTACATTGAATATATATAGGTATTATGTATCAATTTTTACATAAAATAAATTTAAATAAAATAAATAATTATTTAAATAAAAAGTCGGTTTTTAAATAGTAACCCAGTGTTTTCACTATTTATCAAAAATTGAAAGTTTTCAGAAAAATACCAAAATTTCACCCTAGGCTAATTTTGATATTCCGAATCCAAAAAGAAGTCCATTTTCAAAAATAAAATTTATAAAATATAAAAAATTGGGTATTAATATTCATAACTGCTAGTTTTAATAATATTTTAATAGCATATCATTGTTTAGGGAAACTCAGTATTGCGTACAACACACACTATCGTGGAAGGTCGTGCTTGCATGTAATGCAAGCCATGTCAGGGATGCCTATTGTGCAAGCTCCTTTTGGTGTAGCGTTCAACACAAGACATTAATGAAATTAAGAAGAATATTTTTCGTAAAATCTTGGGGTGTTACACATAGTGTCATAAAAATAGAAGATCTATAATGTCACAGAGTCACATAAACGGAAGATCTATAGTTTCATGGTGTCATAGAAACCTAAGATCTATAGTGTCATTATGTCAAATAAAAAAAAGATCTATAATGTCATGTTGTCACAGAAATAGAAGATCTACAGTGTCACGGTTTCACAGAAATGTAAGATCTATAGTGTTTACATAACTGTTTCATATTTCATTTCCCAAATATTAAGATTTTTTTAGTTTCATTGATTTGACGTTTTCATTGATGTTAAACTCATTAAAGTGCTTGTTTAAATGGTATTGAGGTCAATTCAAATCCCACAACTCCTGTATTAATTATCCTATGGTTCAGGTTCCTATACTAGGTCAAAAAATGTGGTTTAATGTAACCCTCTATTAATGAAAAATCAATTATGCCTTAAACTATTACTCTGTTAAATCTTCGAAAAGGGTGAGATATCTTCTTCCCTTGTTCTTACTTTTGTACTCTAGTGCAAGATACTTGAACCTTTCCTTCCCACCCATTGGTGTCATGCGATCAAACATTCCTCCTTTGATTTGTTCCCATTAAAGTTCTCTTTTCTATAATTACACCCCTATTTTGGTGCAAAGAATAAGTGTCAATCATTATTCAATATAATGCATGATATATCATCATTATTTTGTGTTCATATGCTTCCATTTCACCTTTACATGTTATGTAATGCTATCTACATGTTCATAATGGAATTTTCTTGGGTGTTGACTGGTGTGGTGGTGTCTCTACACCATCAGTTGAATAAATTCCTCCAAGAGAAATGAGTATGATCTATTTTCATAGTATATTAAATGAGCATCCCAAGGTTTTTGAGGATGGATATTCGTTTCTTCTCTATTTTTATACATGTAATTGTAGAATTAACATGTTTTATTCCCCTAGATCATAATGGAATTTACATAATAAATATTTGAACCGGGTAAATAAATTGATATTGATTGTATGTTATTGCCTCTTGTTTTCAAGATAGTGTGATATATATGCCTTCTTTGTTTTGATTTTTTTTTTTGAAGAATATTTGTAAAGAACATAAATCTGAAATTAATTGATAATTATTTGGATAAATATAAGGAGGCATATAAATGAATCTGGTTTTAGTTTTTTTAATATGATGTTAATCAAATAGATGTAGTAAGAATTATTAATCAATTTGTGATAGCTATGATAGGTTGCTGTTTAGGTTACCCATTGTTGTAACCTAAAAATAAAAAATTTGTTAATTCCAAAGGGATTAAAGAATGGGTTGTTTGATAAAAATATAACGCCTCATTGGGTTTAGAGTTACTCTATTGCTTTTAAATGCCAAGAGCCTTATGCTTGCATCTGTGATAGCTAATTGTGTTTGAAGGTTGGATGTAACATCCCAAGTAAATAAAGAAATAATACATTTTCATAATTATTCATATTTTTGAATTAAATATTAATTATACTTTAAAGGGGTTTATATTCTCAATGGCGTACCCGATACTCAACAACAGGATTCTTTGAAATCTTACGTTGCACACTAATAATATAATAATATTATTTTAAATTGTAGTTAACCACTAGCTATTATATTGGTTGAATGAATATAACTAAATAAAATATGATTATACATGTTTGATAAATGTTTTTACATTTATCCAATAAAAGTTATGTGCTTAAAATATAAATGAATCTAATTTAAGCATAAATACTCTAATATTGACTAAAAGGTGGATTAGCGCATTTTGATGGAGAACCCTCTTTAAATCCTGTTATAGTCACTTTTATATGTTCTATTTGACTAATTACAATTCAACTTTAGAATCGGGACATCATACTTTACTTTGGGTAAATTTTAGGTATTTTGTTGGTAAAGTTCATTTTTTAATGAATAGTGAAAAATATTGCATTTTTTTTTCAAAAGTGACTTTTAATATAATTTATTTATATTTTTATGTTATCTTTTTAATTGGTTTTAAAGTATAATTAGATTATATTTTAATCAATTAATCCAATTTTTGTTATTGAAATTAATTTCAATTTGAAATTGGACATAAACAAGTGTCGATCTTTTGGTAGTTATTGTTTATTAAAAACACGCTATTTGTTTTGACAATGTTAATTAATTTTAAATTAAGTAATGAAACTTTTATGTTTTGAATTTGGTAAAATAGACATCATTTTTGAATTTGGAATATCAAATATTTCATAGTCTGAATTTTTGGTATTTTTCTAAAAAACATCAATTTTTATGAATAGTAAAGCGACATAGCAGTAGTTAAAAAATGAATTTTTCATTTAAATAAAACATCACCACTTAATTGAATTTAACTTATAAAATCCAATATACATGGTTTTTATTAGTAAGTAAAATTTTGTTCAATAAGATGAAAATAATTTTTGGTGAATAGTAACTTTTGACTTTTATTGCACGTGGTTAAAGGTAAATATGGTAATTCAAGGTAAAAAGAATATCATAACAATACAAAATTAACTTAACACATGTCCTAAATTTATTGTATAAGTAATTTATTACCATGGGTATCTTTGGGTAGATTTTGGGACCCCATGGAGCCACTAGGGATTGATAATGCCACTTTAGATTAATTAACTTAAAGTAATGATAAAAATGACACAATCAAATATCTTTTAGTAAATAAATTTTTACATGGGGTTATATAATCTATCTTTACTAATATAAATATTCATTGAAAAGATAAAAATATTTCCGACATCATGGTATTTTTTTATAAATTTTAGACATCAAATAAATTAAATAATTAATGACACAATAATGATGCAGTATTTACCTCATTAATAAATTATTTATATAAATAAAATTATAAATATTAAAACAATATCTAAAACCTATCCCATTCTAATTTGATAATTTTATTTCGACCATGAGTTTTAGTATCTTTTTCTTTAATTATTTTTGGACCTTTAGAAACCAAATATCAATATATAAAAAAAATTGTATTTTTACAGTTTCCTAAAGAGCCCCCCCCCCCCCCCTTTATAAAAAGCCCTCACTTATTACTCATTCCTCACAAATATCATGCCCCATTTATCATTTAAAACCTAACCAAAAAATCTCTCAATATCCATCTACTCCTTCTAGAATCCTTACCTTAGGCATAATGCACTTCAAGAAGTACTTTTGATTTAAACCAAAGGGAGTTACCCAAATAAAATGTAACGATTTCTCTTATCTTCTTTTCATTCATTTTACATCTCCAACCAATAAATTTTTTTATTAATTTATTTTATAACAAAAACAGTAACATAAATATATCTAGGATGTTTTTATTAGAAGGATTCTAACTACACTTACACACACCTTCATCTAATGGGTGAAGAACATACTGTTTCTTTAAATGGAAAACTAACGCTTCACAAAACGATGATTGTTCGATTATCTCCTACCACCTCTCATGGTGGCCATTAAGATGGAACTATATTTATATATATTATATATTATTTTTATGTTTTCTTTATGCATCTGTATTTTACATTTATATCCTACCTTTATGATTTCCATTATTAGTAAAAGTGATAATTTCATTTGAGGAAATGTAGACTGTCGGCCCCTCAAGGTGATATGACTCGTTAATTCCATATGTGGGACGTATAAAGCATAGAGTTAAAGATAATATATTTGATATTATACTGTAATTATAATATACCAATGTATCATTATGTTTTAAATCCATTAAATTATGAAATAGAAATGAAAGTAGCATCCATGTGTATGTACAACTTACCATTTCCATGAATGGTACATTTCATTTCTTATCTCAAAAATGTTTTGTAATATTATACAATCATATATATATTTTATATATTTGATATATATTATATCTAGATTTTGAATATAATTCAGGTTATAATGGAATATTGACTACATGGACAACTTGTAAATATAAGGTGTTCATTTTTTACTCAAGTACCAAATATCTACAAAATGACCATTATTAACGTAAATGATTACATAATGTTTATAAAATGGTAATAATTGATATTAAAAGATAAATAAACTTAAAAAATGTTCCTAAGCAATTAGAAATTAAAATTATTTTATTATTCAGAAGATTAAAGAATGAACAGGTCATGTCGGACACGATGTAAGGGACTTCGTCTCAATCTCATTTCATTGAGGAATCCTTTGAATTCTACACGACTTTCTTATATACATTGTATAAAAATCTTTTGACTTTTCATTTGAAGGGGAATAATTTTCTATGAATATTTTTACTAAGTGAAAAAAGAGGTATGTTTTTTTAATGTAAGAGTGACAACGACCTTTTTCCGCCACCGTGAGTATTATTTTTTCTTTGGCTTCCATAACAAGTCATAGTGTTTTTTTAAAAGGAGAATAAATACAATATACTTTTTACATATTTTGGTATTGAAAATGGTTTTGACAATGGATTTATTATGTAAATATATCTAAATTATTTATTGTGATTTAAATTTGGAATTTTCATATTTCTTTTATGGATGTTTTTTATGTTATTATTATGTTATGGTTCTTTGGAATTATTTACGTATATGGCTGGTTTTGTGATAAACCTAGGGTGGGTGAGCCTAATATAGCTCTCCAATGCATTTGGTAACATGGCAGAGGTAAACGTGAATGTTTCTTCTAAGAGATTTAGGGAATATACTATGATGGGTATTCCAATGTAACTCCCTAGGTAGCTGTGATAGATACAAAGTAAGTATGATATAAATGTCAGAAGTACCATTATGATATGTGATTACTATGTGTCATTCATAAATCTTATGATTTCATGAGGTATGTAAAAAAGTTTACGTTTTGTATGTATTGATAAACTATTGATTTTTTTCTTATTTTATAACCCTTACTGAGCTTTTTTTATGTTAATCCCTTATTTTGAATGGTTTTTCACAGGACTCAATGGTGAATAGGGTCAATGATGGGATCAAGGAAATGACTTTCTGGTTAAAAATTGGAACTAGACATGACTCTTTTTTTCTAATAGTTTTTATATTATAAAAATGGATACTAAAAATAACTCTCTATATATAATTTTCATGTTTTTATGTAAATCTTATGACCTTACTCTATAAAACACTAAACCTGAAAAGATACTCAATGTGAATTATTCATTTAATTCAAGATTATATAATGTTTAGTGGGCGGGACTTTATGGTTGGTATCAAATTCCGGTTTAGGAAACTTTAGGAGTTAGGGTATTCTTAAATTAATTTCCATAAAATAATTTATTTTAATATTGAAATAATATAGCATTTACATATTACCATGTTTTTTCGGCTAAGATATTTCTGTGTTCAGAATGGTTTTCCGTAGAGGAAACATGTCAGCTTTGTTGAGAAGACATATGGAGGAAGAAAACATTCCAAATTAGCAACCTTAGATGGTTAGAATCATAACTAAATAGTTTTTTGTAGTAGTGGAAGAGTTTAATCATGCTATAAATTGTAGTAGACTCCATGCACAAGATTAGCTTGATCAACCATAGAGGAACATGTTAGTAGTGGAGCATTTCATGAGGAAACATCCCCTATAATTCATAGGATAATCTTACCCTATGCTAGAAGAAGGGTGGATTAAAGCATTGGAAAAAATAGATATCATGGGGTTTTAAGAACATAAAATGGATAGTCTTGTTGTTATAGTTTTGAAGGCTAAACTAATTGGTTTTGGTAGATGGAGATAAATATCAGGGATAGTGAGGAGATTGATGCACTTGATTGGGCCGAATTCAAATGAATGTTTCTTAAGAAATATTTTACTAAGGTGGTTCTTCATAGAATGGAAAAACAATTACTGGAATTGAGGCAGTAGTATGACTCAGTAGCTGCTTATTAAGAAAAATTTACTCGACTGGCAAGGTATGCTCCAAATTTCATATGAGATTTTGAGAGTAAAATTAACCATTTTACTCAGGATTATATCCAAAGTATCTAAGGGAATTTGCATCTCTTGAGTTCAAAAGTTATGGTAAACTTGTTCGTTGTGCAGAGAAGGTGGAAATGGAGTTTCCCGATGATCAGGTGTTCTTTGAAAAACAACAAAATAATAGGTCGTGGTTGTAGGATAAAGAGAAGAACTCTTTAAAAAAGTCTGATGCTAAGAAACTTAAGTTTACAGTTTGTGAAAATTGTGGTAAAAAGCATGTTGTTGATTGTATTTTGAATTTTGGTATGTGCTACCGATGTGGTAAAATGAGAAAAAAGGCTCTAAATTGAATTTAAAAATATCGTGTTAATAGAAAGACAAAATCCGATTTAAATTCAGTAAAATGTTTTATGTGCAATGAAGTGGTTCATTATGAAAATTAGTGTCCAACGGAGAACTCAACTGAGGGAAAGCATCCAGACTACAAGCAGAAAGTGGTGGTGAAATCCTTTGCAACTACTTCAGTAGATTTTGGGACATCAAATGAAACAGTATCAGGTACACTATTTGTTTGTTCAGATTATGCCAATGTTTTGTTGGATTCAGGGTCTACACGTTCATTTATTTATGAGAAGATTTCATGTAAATTGGGAATTCTATCTCAAAATATGAATCTTGAACATATGGTAAAAACAACAGGGGAAATATTGAGGCAAAAAAATTATAAGAACCTTCATGTACTTGTTTGAGGGAAGAATCTACATGAAAACTATATTGTTTTACCTCTAGTAAAGTTTGAAGTTATTTTGGTATGTATTGGATTTCTGTTTATCAGGCTATGATTGACTGCAAAGCTAAAGAGGTATCTTTTCAGAATGATTTTTATTTTTTGTACAAGAATGAACCATTTCTTTTAATAACATGTCAGAAATCTAGGAAACTAGTAACAGATGGAAAAGAATGTTACCATGTTTATATTCTTGAAAATAAATGATGTGT
Source organism: Viscum album (assembly GCA_963277665.1). NCBI lineage: Eukaryota > Viridiplantae > Streptophyta > Magnoliopsida > Santalales > Viscaceae > Viscum > Viscum album. Next base: position 1,873,413,819 of record OY728142.1, on the reverse strand, counting down.
TGATATTAATGATGTTCCAGTGGTAAATGAATACATAGATGTTTTTCCAGATTATTTTCCAGGTATTATACCTAGTAGGGAAGTTTAATTTTCTGTTGACGTAGTTCCTGATGCTAATACAATTTTAAAACCCCCTTATCGAATGTATCAAATTAATATTTTAGAGTTAAATAAGCAATTGAAGGAGTTATTAGATAACGGTTTCATTCTCCTAGTACATCACCATGGGGTGCACCTGTCTTGTTTGTTAAAAATAAATATTTTTTACTAAAACTTTTCATTGATTATAGAGCATTTAATAACACCATTGTTAGGAACAAGTATCCTTTTCCTCATTTCAATGATTATTTTGATCATCTCCAGGGAGCTCTGTATTATTCAATGATTTATTTGAGTTATGGGTACAATCAGTTAAAAGTAAAGGAAGCATAAATTCTTGAAGACCGTGTTTCATACTAGATATGGCCATTATGAATTTGTAGTTATGCCTTTTGTTTTAACCAATGAAGTTTCTATATTCATGTATATTATGATTAGAATAATATATGAGTTATTGGATAAGTTTTGGTTGTAATAATTGATGATATTTTGGTTTATTCTAAAATAAAATGGGAACATGAAAGTCATTTTAAGGTTTTCTTACAAACCTTATAAGAAAAAAACTTGTTCGGGAAATTTAGCAAGTGTGAGTTTTGGTTAAAAAAATTTCATTCCTTTGTGATATTGTTTCATAAAATGGCATAACTATTGATCCTGCTAATTTTTTTTGGAGAATGTACACGAACCACAAATATAAACAAGATCTATAGTTTTTGTGGTTTAATAGGTTATTATCAGCGGTTTGTTGAGAATTTTTCTCGGTTAAGTATTCCAATGACTATGTTAACTCGAAAATGTGTTAAGTTACTTTAGACAAAAGAATGTGATTATTGTTTTTATAAATTGAAATGAATATTGGGGAATTCCATAGTTTTGGAACTTCCATTCATAAATGTTGAGTCTATTATTTAAAGGGATGGTTCATTTAAAGGACTTGGTTGTGTCCTTATGCAGAATAATCAGGTAATTTCTTACGGTTCACGTCAGTTGAAACCTCATGATTAATTTACCCTACACATGATTTGGAATTATCTGTTGTTTTTTTCTTTAGAAATTTTGGAGGCATCATCTGTATGGAGTAAAATGTGAAATATATACTTACCTAAAAGGTTTGAAGTATATGTTTACTCAAAAAGAACTGAACATGAGATATAGAAGATGGTTTAAATTAATCAGGGAATATGATTTCATGATTCATTACCATCTTGGAAAGGAAAATAAATTGGATGATTCTTTATGTTGAAAAAGTAATGGTTCATTAACCATGATATATTTGGAACTAGATCCTTTGGTTTTTTATTTGATGAACTTTGGCATAGATGTGTCGGTGCGGGAAATTATTCTATGTTGTTTCAGGTGTCAGTGAAATCGTCTCTATCAGACAAAATAAAACAAGAATAGAAATAAAACAGTGAGTTTCAGAAAAAGGTAGAGTTGTTTCAGAAGGTTATGTTGCCTAATTTTAATGATGATAATAATTGTGTTTTGAGGTTTGGGAAAATATTATGTGTGCCTTGTAATGCATATTTTAATAATGAGTTGTTATGTGAATCTCATAGTTCCCCATTATCAGTTTATCCTATAAGTACTGAGATGTACAGATATCTATGAGAGTATTTCTGGTGGGATGAATGAAAAGAGATATAGCTGATTTTACTATGATGTGTTTGTCATTTTAGTAGGTTAAAGAAGAGAAACGGTTACAGAAAAGAATGCTTCAGTATTTACCGGTGCTAGAGTGGAAATGGGAAAATATATCCATGGACTTCGTTGTGGGATTACAAAAGACATCTCGAGGTAATAATGCAATCTGGGTTATTGTTGATCAGTTGAATAATTTTACTAATTTACTTACAATTCGAGATACATTGTCTCTAGATCAACTTTCGTAGTTGTATGTTAAATAGATAGTCTAGTTGCATGGAGTCCCCGTCTCCATTGTATCTGATCATGATCCTAGGTTTTTATATAAAATTTATAATGTCCTTTGGAATTCATTGGGTATTGAATTAAATTTTAGTACATCTTTTCATCCATAATCATATGGGCAGTCAGGACGAACAATTCAGACCTTGGAGGATACGCTACATGTTTGTTCACTAGATTACCAAGGAAGTTGGTACCAGCATCTTTCTATGGTTGAATTTTCATATAATAATAGTTTTCTTTCTGGTATAAAGATGGATTCATTTGAGGCATTATTGGGAAAGCGTTGTCGAACTCCAACATTTTGGGTTGAAGTAGGTGAAAGGAAGCTGATAGGACCATAATTGGTAGAAGAAATGGTAGAAAATGTTCAGTTGATTCAAAAGAACATGAGAATAGCTCAGAGCATGCAGATAAGTTATATAGATAATCATAGGATGGAAATATATTTTGGGTTAGGTGATCATGTCTTTCTCAATGTTTCTCCTTGGAAAAGTGTGATGTGTTTTGGTATGAAGGGAAAGATGAGCTTGAGGTTCATTGGAAATAATGAAATCCTGGATAAAATTGAATTATTTTTCTACAGAGTGGATTTACCTCCAATTTTATCACATGTACACAATGTTTTTCTTGTTTCCTTGTTGAGAAATTCTATGCCAGATCTATCTCATGGTTTGAGCCAAGAGGTAGTTCACTTGGAAGATAATCTCTTTTATGAGGAAAAACCAGTCCATATTTTTGACCATAGAAAGCAAGTGTTGCAGAATAAGGTAATTCACCAGGTAAAGCTTTGTGGAAAATATATATATTTGAAGAGGCAACGTGGGAATATGAAAATGATATGACGGATAAATACCACCATTTAGTTGATAAGTGAATAAAATTGGGAGGACGCAATTTCCAAAAGGGGGAAGGATGTAACATCTCAAGTAAATAGAGAAATAATACATTTTCATAATTATTTATATTTGTAAATTAAATATTAATTTTACCTTAAAGGGGTTTATATGTTCGATGGAATACCTGATACGCAACAACAAGTTTCTTTGAAATCATACGTTACACACTAACAATATAATAATATTATTTTAAATTGTTGTTAACCCCTAGCTATTGTATTGGAGGAATGAATAGAACTAACTAAAATATGATTATACATGTTTGTTAAAAAAAATTAACATTTATCCAATAAATGATAGGGGCTTAAAATATGAATGAATCTAATTTTAAGCCTAAATACTCTAATATTCACTAAAAGGTCAATTACCGCCTTTTGATGATGAGAAATCATTAAATCTAGTTATAGACACTTTTATATGTTCTATTTGACCAAAAAATTATTCTTTAGAATCAGGACATAAATATTTACTGTGGGTAAATTTATGGTATTATTTAGGTAAAGTTAATTTTTTAATGAATAGTGAAAATACAATATTTTTATTCAAAAATTCCTTTTAATCTAATTTATTTATATAGTTATATTATATTTTTATTGGTTTTAAATTATAATTAGATTATATTTTTACCAATTAATCCATGTTTGGTCAATAGAATTAATTTCACTTTGAAATTGGACATAAACAAGTGTCAAACATTTGATTATTATTGTTTCATAAAAACATGCTATTCGTTTTGACAACAGAAATTAATGTTAAATTAATTAATGCAAGGTATATGTTTTGAATTTGATAAATAGACATCATTTTTTAATTTGGAATATCAAATATATCCTAGGCTGGTTTTATTGGTATTTTTCTGAAAAACATCAATTTTGGATGAATAGTGAAACCTGTTAGTAGTAGTTAAGAAATTGACTTTATCCTTTAAATGAAATATTACTTCCTATGTAAAATTAATTTCAAAAATATGAAATACCAGGTAGTTATTAGTATGTAAAATTTGCTTCAATTAGATGGAAATATTTATTTTGTGAATAGTGACATTTTACTTTTATTTACCGCTGTTAAAGGTAAATATGGTAATTCAATGTAAAAATAATATCATAAAAATAAAAAATAACTTAACATTTATCCTAACCTTATTTTTTGAGTCATTTAATACCATAATAATCTTTGGGATAATTTTGGGAACCCATGGAGCCATATGGGAGTGATAATGACACTTTAGATTAAATAACTTACAGTAATGAAAAAAATGAGTCAAACAAACATATTTTAGTAAAAAAAAATACATTGGGTTATATACGACATCATTTCGTCAATAAATATTCATTCTAAATAAAAAAACTATTTCATACATCATGGTATTTTTATTATTATTTTTAGAATCAAATAAATTAAGTTATTTATGACACAATAATGATACAGTATTTACCTCATTCATAAATGATTTAATTAAATAAGATTATAAATATTAAAACAATATCAATATCTTGTCCAATTATTGTTGGATGATTTTATTTTTACCATGAGTCATATTATCTTCTACTTTAAATAGTTTTGGACCTTTAGAATCCGAATATCATTATATAATAAAATATTATTTTTACACTTTTCTAAAGAGCCCCCCTATTAAAATCCCTCACTTATTACTCTTTCCTCACAACTCTCAAGACCCTTGGATCATCCGACCCTTTATCAAATAAGCTCTCAATATCCCTCTACTCCTCCTAGAATCCTTACCTTAGAAAAAAGACACTTCAAGAAGTCCTTTTTATTCAAACCAAAGGGAGTTACACAAATTAAAGGTAACTATTTCTCTTAACTTCTTTTCCTTCATTTTATATCTCCAACCAATGAACTATTTTTATTAATTTATTATAAAAACACCAGTATCCTCAATATACAAGAATTTTTTATGATAAGGATTCGAACTACTCTTACACACACCTCCATCTAATGGGTGAATAACATACTATTTCTATGGATAGAAAACTAATGCCTAACGAAACGATGATTGTTCGATTATCTCCTACTGCCTATCATTGTGGCCATTAAGATGGAACTATATTTATATATGATATATATTATTTTTATATTTTCTTTATTCTTCTATATTTTATATTTATATCCTACCTTTACGATTTCCATAATGGGTAAACATGATAATTTCATTTGAGGAAGTGCGGACTACCGCCCCCTCAAAGTGGTATGTCTCATTAATTACATATGTGGGATGTATAAAGTATAGATTTAATGATTTTATATATTATATTATACATTAATTATAATATAACTTTGTATCATTATGTTTTAATTTCATTAAACTTTGAATTATAAATGAAAGTAGCGTTCATGCGTATATACGGCTTACCATCTCCATGAATGGTGCATTTCATTTATTATATCCAAAATTTTATGTACTATTATTAATATATATATACTAGACATATATGATTTATATGATATCTAAATCATGAATTTCATTCTACTTATAATGGACTATTGACCACATGGACAACTTGTAAATCTTAGGTGTTCATTTTTTACTCAAGTACCAAATATCGACAAAACAACCATTATTAACTTAAATGATTACATAATGTTTATAACATGGTAATAATTGAAATAAAAGGATTAATAAACATGAAAAAGGTTCTTAAGAAATTATAAATAAACATTAGTTTTTTATTCAGGAGATTAAATAATGAATGTGTCATGTCAGACACGAGGTAAGGGACTTCGTCTCAATCTCCTCTCATTGTCGCATCCTTTGATTTCTACATGACATTATTTTATACAGTTTATGAAAACCATTGACTTTTCATTTCAAGGAGAATCTTTTTCTATGAAGAGTTTTAATAAACATAAGAAAAAGGAATGTTTTTTTAACGTAAGCGGTGACAACGACCTTTTTCTACCGCCATGAATATTATTTGATCTTTGGCTTCCTTAACAAGTCGTGGTGTTTTTTTAAAAGGAAAATAAATACCATATAATTTTTATGTATTTTTGTATTGAAAATGGTTTTTATAATGGATTTGTTATGTTAATATATTTAAATGATATATTGTTATTTAAATGTGGAAATTTCATCTTTCCTTTATGGTTGTTTTATGTGTTAGGAATATGTTATGGTTCTTGGGCATTATTTACGTATACAGGTGGTTCCATGATAAACATATGAAGGGTGAGCCCGATATAGTTGTCCAATGCATTGGGTAACTTGACGGAGGTAATCTTGAGTGTTTCTCTTAAGAGATTTAGGTAATATACTATGATGGGTATTCCAACACAACTCCCTATGTAGATGTGATATCTACAATGTAAGTATGATATGAACGACATAACTTCCATTATGATTTGTGATTACTAAGTTTTAGTCATAAATCTTATGTTTTAATGAGGTAAGTAAAATATTTTATGTTTTTTATGTATTGATGTACTAGTGATTTCTTTTTTATTTTATACCCCTTATTGAGATTTTTTTCTGCGAATACTAAGTTTTGAATTTTTTTTAACTTGACTCAAATCTGAAAAGGGTCAAGGATGGGATCAAGGAAAAGTCTTTCTATCTAAAACATGGAAGTAGAAATGAATTTATTTTCAAGAGTTTTTATTTTATAAAAAAATGGATATTTATTAGAATTGTCTACATGTAATATTGTTGTTTTTATGTAAATTCTAGGACCTAACTCTCTAAAAATCAAAACCTGAAATGATCCTCAATGTGAATTATTCATTTAATTCATAATTATGTAATGTTTTAAAGTCAGGGCTTTATAGTTGTTATCAATGTCCGGTTTAGAGAAATTTATGATTTAGGGTATTCTTAAAATTAATACCCATAAATTAATTTAAGTTAATATTGATACGATATAGCATTATATAGATTACCATGTTTCTTCGGATAAGATATTTCTTTGTTAATAATTTTTTCCCGCAGTGGAAACATGATAGATTTGTTGGGAAGACATTAGGAGGAAGGTGACCTTCCAAATTAGCAACCTGAGATGGTCGGAATCAGAACTAAATAGTTTTTTTGAAGATATGGAACAGTTGAATCAGGCTATAAATGGTGGTGGTATCCATGCACGAGATCTACAAGATCAACCATAGAGGAACATGTCAGTAGTGGTGCATTTCATGGGCAACATCCCCCCATCATTCAGAGGACCATTTTACCCGGTGCTAGCTGATGGGTGGATTAAAGCATTTGAAAAAAAATTGATGTCATGGGGTGTACATAACATCAAAATGTTAGTCTTGTAGTTTACCATTTTGAAGGTGAAGCTAATCAGTGGTGGTAGATGGTGAAAAATATCAGGGATAGTGAGGAGATTAATTCTCTTAATTAGGACGAATTCAAATTTATGTCTCTTGAGAAATATTTTCCTAAGGTGGTTCATCTTAGAATGGAAAAAAAATTACTAGAATTGAGGCTGGAGGATGACTCAATTGATGCTTATGAAGAAAAATTTACTCGACTAGCAAGGTATGATCTAAATTTCATATGAGATCTTGAGAGTAAAATCAACCATTTTTTACTTAGTATTAAATCCAAACTATCCTAGGGATTTAGCATCTCGTGAGTTCAAAATTTATGGTATACATGTTCATTGTGAATAGAAGGTGGAAATGGAGTTTTCATATAATCAAGTGTTCTTTAAAATCAAAATAATAATAGGTCGAGGTTGTAGGATAAAGAGAAGAACTCTTCAAAAAAGTATTATGATAAGAAACATAAGTTTACAGTTTCTGAAAATTGTGTTAAAAATCTTGTTGTGGGTTGTCTTTTGAATTCTGGTAATTTCTACTAATGTGGTAAAATTGGACATAAGCCTCTAAATTGCATTGAAAAATATCAGGTTAATAGCAAGACAAAATCTGATTTATATTCAGTAAAATGTTTTAAGTGCAATGAAATGGTTCATTATGAAAATGAATGTCCAACTAAGAACTCAACTGAGGGAAAGAATCTAGACTACAAGCAAGAAGGGGTGATGAAATACTTTGAAACTACATCATTAGATGTTGGGCCTTCAAATGAAAGAGTATCAGGTACACTGTTTGTTTGTTCAGATTATGCCAATGTGTTGATTGATTCAAGGTCTACACACTCATTTATTTATGAGAATATTTCTAGTAAATTGGAAATTCCATCTCAAGATATGAATCATGAAATTATGGTAAAAACACTGGGGGAAATGTTGAGGCAAAAAGAAATTATAAGAACCTTCATGTCCTTGTGTGGTGGATGAATATACAAGAAAACATATTGTTTTTCCTCTATTAATGTTTAATGTTATTTTGGAATATATTTTATTTTTATTTATCATGCTAAGATTGAATTCAGAGCTAATGATGTATCTTTTCAGAAATATTTTCAGTTTGTGTACAATAATGAACCCTTTATTTTGATAATATATCAGAAAGATGATAAACTAGTAAAAGATGTAAATCAATGTTACCTTGTGCATATTGTTGAAAATCAATGAAGTGTTGTGATTAATGATGTGACAGTGGTAAATGAATACCTTGATGTTTTTTCTGATGAGTTTATTAGTATTATACCTTGTAGGGAAGTTGAATTTACTATTGACTTAGTTCTTGAACCCAATCCAATTTGAAAACCCCCTTATCGAATGGCTCAAATTAAACTTTTAGTGTTAAATAAGAAATTGAAGGATTTATTAGATAACAGTTTCGTTCGACCAAGTACAACACCATGTGGTGCTCATGTCTTGTTTGTTAAAAAGAATGATGGTTCAATGAGACATGTCCTTAATTATAGAGCATTTAATAACATCATTTTTAAGAACAAGTATCCTTTGCCTCATATTGATGATTTGTTTGATCAGCTCCAGGGAATATAGAATTTTTCAAAGATTTATTTGAAATTGGGGTACAATCATTTGAATGTAATGGAACTAGACATTCTGAAGACCGTGTGTCGTACTAGATAAGGCCATTATGTCACGAACCAACCCGAGTCGACCCTGAACCGGTCACCCAGGCCAGCCCGCGACAAGTCCTGAGAGGCGTTCCCGATCCTCCCGGGATGGTGACAAGCACCAAGGGCATCAATAGAGTACACAAGGGAACGATTTCTCCCATATATAAACAATCAAACAAACAGCGGAAATAAACGGACAGCCCAAAATGAATTTATATAAAAATTGAACTAAATATTATTTGTACAAGAAAATAAAATTAGAACAAAACCAACAACTCAAATGAACAATTCCGATGAAAAAATAACTCCATGTGACACTTCTGGTCACTCTCCAACACAATGATAAAAAGTCTCCCAAGGTGATCGAACTAAAGATGAAACCTGCACAAGGGCTAAAAAAAGAAGAAGACTATAGGCATGAGTATTAAAACTCAGTAGGTTAGCCCGGTATTCTATTCCCAATGCACATTACTTTAAAATAAAAGAAACATAAATTTATAGTTTTAAATTCAAGATTTGAAAGTCTGGTTTTCAAATGAGGTTTCATGCTATAATAATTATCAGACAAAAACATGCAGGTTTAATAAACAAAAATGCAAGTAACAATTATTTTCAAAGAGGTGAAACTTCAAAATGAAAATAGTTTTCAAGAGGGCTGCTTTAAATAATTTTAACATTAAAATAAATAACACATACTACTGAATTTACCAACCAAACACACCGTATGCCGACGGTGAGTACAAAATAGCCAATGAGCACTAGTCACAGGAATACCCCTAGGCACTAGTTAGTTGTGAGCCCCAGGTACCTCGTATCTCAGTGAAAGTAACCATAATAAATATCCGTTCTCGTGCACGATCCACTAGTAGGGAACATACCCATAACCTAGTGGTCCCCAATCATCAACATCATCATAGTTTAGTTAGTGTTGTCATCGTCAAACTTGCTACGTGAAACAGGGGCCAACCCCACAGAATCACTAGCATACTAGTACACGTCCGCCCACCTAGATACCCGGGATTCCCTTTAGTGCTCAATAAAGTTACACATATTATAAAATACACATTTCACATCCCCATTCCATTCCAAAACCATAAAAACACAAACATCCCATAATCATTCTTCACATTTCTTACACTAATCAACAAACCGCTAAATATTTCGGTAAAACAATTTCATGAAGTGTATTGAGGATTTGCAAATAAAACTCTTTCAAAAACACTCTTTAAATTATAAACACACATCATAACCAAACCAAATCATATTTGGCAGCCCAATAAACATTTAATAAAATCATTTAATGGACCATAAAACAATCCCAATTTCACAACTTGTTATATACAAGTAAAACACTCCTTCATTAGGAAATGCCAAACGGGCCTTTAAACATTTTCTCAAAACTAACCTTTGATGAAGGTATGCATTTTAATTTTATTAAGGATCTGTATAAACATAATTTACAGCAGTAAACCTCATTCATAAATCTCTTATAATACTTAGGTTAAATATTCAAAACACAACCATTTTCATAAAGATGTGAAACGGTCCATTTTTGGGAAACTCGGGCCAAAATATGTTGTAAATAAAAACCCACTTGTTTGTAAAAACAAATCCAAATTGGAAATCAATATAAGTACCCAAAAATACCATTTATAATTCTTCCAATTCCTTTATAAATCCAATCAAGTAACTTTTAAATCACACATCACACATAAAAGCCAACCGGGCAATTTACCGAACACATGACATGCCCTTTTTAAACAAAACAATTTATTTTATGTACATGAAAAGGAATAAAACACCAATTGAAAGCCATATTTTCATTCAAGATACTGTAACATGTTAAAAATACCATAGAACAGATTATAAACCTCACAAAATATTTGCAAAAGATAACGGAACATTTAAACAAACACTTGTTGAGAACTTTCATGACAAAACAACACTACCGTTCACAAACCAATGATTAAACAACCACTTTGAACACCAATAAAATTATCCAAAGGATGAAAAACAATAATAAACATATATATCTGGTTTTAAATATAATAAAAGGATGAAACTTAAATAATAAAGTCATGTGCATGGGGTATCCTACCTCAAATCTTTGGCGTAATTGAAACGCACACCCGAAATCACCCGCCGCGGGTTTATAAACCCTAAAACTATAAATACCAGACCTAAACAAACATAAAACCCATCAAAAAACATGGTATAACAAAACCCTAGGTCTATCAAGACTAGGGTACAATATAAAACCATGAAATAATGAAAGGAGGGGGAAGAGGAAGGAGAAAGGAGAAGGAATCTCACCTTTCACCCTAGAAAACTCTTCGTATTCCATTAGATCTGCAACCCTAGAGGAAAGGTAATGGCTTGAAAATTCATGGAGATACTCCTAAGATCTGGAAGAACCAGGGAAAGAAAATTGGTGGCCAAAAGAGTACTAATTGAATGAGTTATGGGTGAAACAAGTTACCTTCTCAATTCTGGACGTTTTGAGGAAACCAGAGAACATTCTCCCTAATACGCGACCAATATGAGCTCCAAAGTGGTAAAAACGATATTGGGGGTGAGGATAGGGATATTGGATTTGGTTGGGAGGTGGAATCACCGAAAAAGATATAAATTAAACAAATTATTTTTTTTTAAACAGGAAATGGGCCCATGGGCCGGCCCAATACCTAAATAAGTGACCCAAATTCGCCTGGCTTATGAATTTCTAATGGGTCCAAAAGGATAAATAAATTTTAATATATCAGTATAGGATAAGTGGGAAGTTGATTGGGTGAAAAAGGATGAAAAACAAAAGAGTTATAAAAGAAACAAATTCAGTTGTTAAAACTGGGAATGAGCCGGATCAATACAAAGACAGAAAAAAAAAACCATGTGTGAAACATTATGAATTAGTAGTTATGACTCTTGGTTTAACCAATTCACCTACTGTATTCATGGATATTATGAATAGAATAATTTGTGAGTTATTTGATAAGTTTTTGGATGTGTTCATTGATGATATTTTGGTTTATTCCAAAAGTAATGAAGAACATGAAATTCATTTGAGGGTTGCCCTACAAACCTTATAAGAAAAAAACTATTTTGGAAATTCAGCAAATGTGAGTTTTGGTTATAAAACATTTCTTTCCTTTTTTACATTATTTCATAAAATTGCATAACTGTTGATCCTGCTAAAACAAAAGTTTTTGAATAATTTAAAAAACCCACAAATATAACCAAGATCTATAGTTTTTTTGGTTTATCAGGTTATTACTAGAGGATTGTTGAAAACTGCACACAGTTATCTAGTCCAATGACTACGTTAACTCAAAAAGGTGTTAAGTTTTTTTTAGACAAAAGAATGTGATGATTGTTTTAAGTAATTGAAAAGAAGATTGGATAATGATCTAGTTTTGGAACTGCCTTTCATAAATGGCGAGTTTTTTATTTATAGTGATTCTTAGTTGAAAGGAATTGGTTGTGTCCTTATGTAGAATGATCAGGTAATTGCTTACGCTTCACGTCAGTTGAAACCTCATGAGTTAATTTACCCTACACATGATTTTAAATTAGCTGCTGTTGTTTTTTCTTTAAACATTTTGGAGGAATCATATGTATGGAGTAAAATGTGAAATATATACTTACCAAAAAAGTTTGAAGTATATATTCACTCAAAAATAAATGAACATGAGACATAGGAGGTGGTTGGAATTAATCAAGGATTGTGATTTCACAATTCATTACCATCCATGAAAGGAAAATAATGTGGATTATTCTTTAAGTTGAAAAAGTAATTATTCAGTAACCATGATATGTTTGGAATTAGATCCTTTTGTTTTTGATTAGATGAACATTGTCATATAAGTTGTTGGTGCAGGAAATTATTCTGTGTTGTTTCAGGTATCAGTGAAATCATCTCTGTCAGATATAATAAAGAAATTGCAGAATGTAGACAGTGAGTTGCAGAAAAAGGTAGAGTTGGTTCAAAAGTGTAAGTTGCCGGATTTTAATTGTGATAATAATTGTGTTTTGTGGTTTGTGAAAAGATTATGTGTTCCTTGTGATTCATAGTTCAAGAATGAGTTGTTATGTGAAACTCATAGTTCCCCATTTTCAGTTCATCCTGGCAGTACAAAGATGTACAGATATCTTCGAGAGTTTTATCAGTGGGATGGAATGAAAATAGATATAGCTGATTTTACTGTGAATTGTTTGAATTTTCATCCAGTAAATGAATAGCGATAGTTACTGAATGGGATGCTTCAATCTTTACTGGTGCCAGAGTGGAAATGGTAAAATATATCCATGGACATCATTGTGGGATTAACAAATACATCTCAAGGTAATAATTTAATATGGATTATTATTGATCGGTTGACTAAATCTACTCATTTCCTTCCGATTCAAGATACTTTGTCTCTAAATCAACATTTACAGTTGTATGTTAAAGATATAGTCTGGTTGTACGGAGTCCCCATCTTCATTGTATGTAATCATAATACTAGGTTTACTTATAACTTTATAAAGTCCTTCAAGAGTCATTGGTTAGTGAATTAAATTTTAGTACATCTTCTTATCCATAATCAGATGGGAAGTCAGAACAACAATTCAGACCTTGTAGGATATGCTACGTGCTTGTTCACTGGATTACCTTGGATGTTGGGACCAACATATTTCGTTGGTTTAATTTTCATATAATAACATTTTTAATTCTATTATATAGATGGATCCATTTGAGGAATTATAGGGAAAGAATTTTTGAACTCTAGCATTTTAGGTTGAAGTAGGTGAAAAGAAGCTGATGGGACCAGAATTTTTAGAAGAAATGGTAGAAAAGGTTATGTTGATTCAGAAGAACATGAGAATAGCTCAGAGTAGCCAGAGAAGTTATGCAGATAATCATAGAATGGATATATCTTTTGAGTTATGTGATCATGTCATTCTAAATGTTTCTCCTTGGTAAAGTGTGATGTGTTTTGGTAAGGAGGGAAAGTTGAGCCAGAGGTTCATTGGACCTTATGAAATCCTAGAGAAAATTGTATTAGTTGAGTACAGATTGGATTTTCCTCCATTATTATCTTTGGTACACAAATTTTTTCTTGTTTCCTTGTTGAGAAATTATATGCCAGATTCAAATCATATTTTGAGCCTAGAGGTAGTTTAGTTGGAAGATAATATCTTTTATGAAGAACAAACTATCCAGATTCTTGACCATAGAGAGCAAGTATTGCAGAATAAGGTAATTAACCAGGTAAAAGATTTATGGAAAATTCATATGGTTGAAGAGGCAACGTGGGAATCTGAAAATTCTACGAGGGATAAATACCCCCATTTATTTGATCAGTGAATAAAATTGGGAGGATGCAATTTCCAAAAGGTAAGGAAGGATGTAACATCTCAAGTAAATAAAGAAATAATTCATTTTCATAATTATTTATTTTTTTTAATTAAATATTAATTTTACTTTAAAGGGGATGATCTGCTTGATGGCATACCCGATACGCAACAACAGTTTTCTTTGAAATCTTACGTTGCACACTAACAATACAATAATATTATTTTAAATTGTAGTTAACGCCTTACTTTTGTATTGGAGGAATGAATAGAACTGACTAAAATATGATTATACATGTTTTTTAAATGTTTTTACAATTATCCATTAAATTTTAGGGGATTAAAATATGAATGAATCTAATTTTATGCATAAATACTCTAATATTCACTAAAAGTAAGATTACCGCCTATTGATGGTGATCCCTCATTAAATATAGTTATAGTCACTTTTATAGGTTCTATTTTACCAGATAATATTATTCATTAGAATTAGGACATCAAAATTTACTTTGGGTAATGTTTTGGTATTTTTCTGGTAAAGTACATTTTTTAATGAATAGTGAAAATACTGTATTTTTTCAAAAGTGACTTTTAATAAAATTTATTTATATGGTTATATTATATTTTTAATTGGTCTTAAAGTATAATTAAATTACAATTTTACCAATTAAATCATTTTTTGATATTGGAATTAATTTTACTTTGAAATTGTACATAAACAATTGTCGAACTTTTGAAAGTTATTGTTTCTTAATAACACGATATTTGTTTGGACAATGAGAATTAATGTTATATTAATTAATGCAAGTTGTATGTTTTTAATTTGATAAATAGACATCATTTTTGAATTTGGAATATCAAATATATCTTAGGATGGTTATTTTGGTTTTTTTCTAAAAAACATCAATTTTGGATGAATAGTGAAACCAGTTAGTTGTAGTTAAAAAATTGACTTTTTCATTTAAATGAAATTTTACTTCCTCTGTAAAATAAATTTCGAAAATCCTACATACATGGTAGTTTTTAGTAAATAAATTTGGATCAATTAGATAAAAATATTTTTTTAGTGAATAGTGACTTATGACTTTTATTTACCGTGGTTAAAGGTAAATTTGGTAATTCAAGGTAAAAAGAATATCATAATAATAAAAAATTATATAACATTTGTTTTAACCTTAATTGCAGAGTCATTTATGACCATGTACATCTTTGGGTTGATTTTGGGACCCCATGGAGCCACATGGGAGTGATAATGTCACTTTATATTAATTAACTTACAGTAATGATACAAATGAAACAAACAGATATCTTTTAGTAAATAAAATTTTACATGGGGTTATATAAAAAATTATTTAGACTATAAATATTCATTTGAAATAAAAAACTATTTCAAACATCATGGTATTTATTTAAAATTTTTACACATCAAATAAATTAAATTATTTAGAAGACAATAATGATGTAGTATATACCTCATTCATAAATGATTTAAATAAATAAGATTATAAATATTAAAACAATATCCAAAACCTATCCAATTATTATTGGATGATTTCATTTCGACCATGAGTCATCTTATCTTTGACTTTAATTAGTTTATGACATTTAGAAACAGAATATCATTATATAATAAAAGAATATTTTTACACTTTCAAAGAGAGCCCCTCCCCCTCTTATAAAAATCCCTCACTTATTACTCATTCTTGACAACTCTCAAGACCCTTGAACTATCCAACCCCTGAACAAATAAGCTCTAAATAAACCTCTACTCTTCCTAGTATCCTTACTTTAGGCAAAAGTCGCATCAAGAAGTCCTTTTTATTCAAACCAAAGGGAGTTACCGAAATTAATGGTAAATGTTTCTCTTAACTTTTTTCGTTCATTTTACATCTCCAACCACTAAACTAATTTTATTCCTTTTTTATTAAAACACTAGTATCCTAAATATACATGGATTTTTTTTATGATAAGGATTTGAAAAACACTTACAAACACCTTCATCCATTGGGTGAATAACATATTATTTCTGAAGATGGCAAACTAACACCTCACGAAATAATTATTGTTCGATTATCTCATACAGCCTCTCATGGAGGCCATTAAGATGGAACTATATTCATATATGATTTATATAATGTTTATATTTTCTTTTTTCTTCTTTATTTTAAATTTATATTCAACCTTTACGGTTTCCATAATGGGTAAACGCAATTATTTCATTTGAGGAAATGCGGACTACCACCACCTCAAAGTGATATGACACGTTAAGGCCATATGTGGTATGTATAAAGGATAGATTTAATGATATTATATATGATATTATACATTAATTATAATATTCCTTTGTATCATTATGTTTTAATTCCATTAAAATATGATAAATAAATGAAAGTACTGTTCATGCAGATGTACGGCTTACCGTCTCCATGAACGGTGCATTTCATTTCTTATATCCAAAATGTTATGTACTATTATAAATATATATATATATATATATATTGGATATATATGATGTATATGATATCTAAATCATGAATATCATTCTGGATATAATGGACTATTGAACACAAGGTCAACTTGTAAATATAAGCTATTCATTTTTTACTCAAGTACCACATATCGACAAAACAACAATTATTAACATAAATAATTACATAATGTTTATAACATTGTAATAATTGATATAAAAGGATTAATATACTTGAAAAAGGTTCTTAATAAATTATAAATTAACTTTAGTTTATTATTCGGGAGATTAAAGAACAAACGTGTCAATCCAGACACGAGGTAAGGGACATCGTCTCAATCTCCTGTCATTAAGGCATCCTTTGATTTCTACATGACTTTCTTTTATACTGTGTATGAAAACCATTGAATTTTCCTTTCAAGGGGAATATTTTTCTACAAATCATTTTACAAAACAACAGAAAAAGGAATGTTTTTTTAACGTAAGCGGTGACAATGACCTTTTTCTTCCGCCATGAATATTATTTGATCTTTGGCATCCTTAACAAGTCGTAGTGTTTTTTTAATAGGAAAATAATTACCATATAATTTTTATGTATTTTGGTATTGAAAATGGTTTTGATAATGGATTTTTTATGTCAATATATTTAAATGATATATTGTTATTGAAATGTGAAAATTTCATCTTTCTTTTGTTGTTGTTTTATGTGTTATGAATATGTTATGGTTCTATGACATTATTTATGTATACGAGTGGTTCTGTGATATACATAGGGTGGGTGAGCCCGAGATAGTTTCCCAATGCATTCGTTAATGTGACATTGGTATTCTTGAATGTCTCTCCTAAGAGATTTAGGAAATGTATTGTGATGGGTATTCCAATGTAACTCCCTATGTAGCTGTTATAGCTATAATGTAAATTTGATATGAATGCCATAAGTTTCATTAGGATTTGTGATTACTATGTGTCATTCATAAATCTTATGTTTTTATGAGGTATCTAAAAGAGTTTATGTTTTTTATGCATTGATGGACTAATGATTTCCTTCTTATTTTATAACCCTTAATGATATTTTTTTTACTCATCCAAAGTTTTTGAAATGTTTTTCACATGACATAAAGGAGAATAGGGTCAAGGATGGGATCATGGAATAGTATTGTTGTCTAATACATGGATCTCGACATGACACTTTTTTTCAAGAGTTTTAATTTTATAAAAAAAATGATACTTAGTATAATATTGAACATCTAATATTCATTTTTTATGTAAATGTTATGACCTAACTCTATAAAACTCTAAACCTGAAAAGATCCTAAATGTGAATTATTCATTTAATTCATGATTATGTAATGTTTTAAGGTCGGGGCCTTATAATGGATTCATTGTTTAAGAGCTAAGAGACCAATCGATATGATGTTTATTGTCCTGATTTTTGTGTTGTGATGTGAGCCTGGATGAGAGTTGTGATATGTGGGGGTAGGGAGGCCCATTGGTTATGGTAGCAGTTGATTCCTAGAGTGGCGAGATGAATCATTTAATGCATGTGGGTGTGGGGTAGGACACTGGGGATGATAAAATGGGTTGGATGTGAATGTTTGGATGCTTACTGATTCTTGTTTTTTGTTTATCTTCATTACTTTCCCCAATTCTCAATAAATCTGTTTTTCTTACCCTCCTTCTAAAAGGGGAGAAGACACGTGGGGTATGCCACATCCTTTATGTGTTTATAATCCTGAAAGTGTATGGGTCTATGCTCTTTCTATGGGTAGCAATGACTAGATGTATAGTTCATCCACTTCCATGGTTGATCCCACTTGTGATTAGTTGCTAAGAATGTTTTTCTTGAATGCCTTGGAATATGGGAATGTAATAATGTTGTTAATAAATTATTGAATAAATGAAGTCAACACATGGGGTTTTAGATTGCTAGGATGTAATGATGAGTTTTCAATTTAATGGAACAAAGGTTTTAGGGTGTGCTGCTAATGAAATATAATACAAAAATTGTTAATGATTAATTAATGTTTATTGAATTAATTAATGTACACTGAAACTAATAAAATGGGAATGAGGTAATTTAAAAAATCACGTTAAATGGTTGTGTCATTATAGGATACGTAGTCTTGTATATGGCAGTAGTGAGTTTGAGAGATGCTAGTTGTAGTTGAGTTTAAGACTAGGTTATTCCCATAGTGTGGTTGCGGGCTATAGTATATTCAATAAATTTCATGTTTTTATACACTACTCCACCCCATCTGTTATGAAAACCAACACCCCAGGGATTATGAGGCTTGGGGGTGTTTTCCCCAACATTCTGGTGGGGGATGGATGGCTCAATACTCTTTTTCACCCTACTATCATCTCTTGGTAGTTGCTTTTTCTCACAGTCACAATGGTTAGTTTTCCACATATATGTGTGTAGAGGGACATAATGGCTTGTGTTTATTCACACACATATATTCTAGATATTGTTTTATATGGAATACTGGAGGTGTAATGTATATAGCCTATGATGTCTCGAGGATCCTTGCTCGGTGTATGGGCTATAATGGCTTGAGGTTTAATAACCGATGTATGATATCCGTTATGTGAGTTTCGGTGGATCTCAAAAACTACATCGTAATTTTTTATACATGGATGTGGTGGTTTTCTTACCTAAGGGGCATGTTGTTGTGCTTCGCCCAGGTGTCTATGGGAAAACTATTTGGAGAGAGATTCTTAGGATGTGTGACATTGGGGAAAAGAGGCAATCGAGTGAGGAAGTAGTAGCGGGGTGCCCTTAATATTAATTATTATATTATATACACTTTTATGAGATACATGGTGAGAGTATCCATAGTGTGGTTAGGAACATAGTATTCTTGTTTAGGTGACGAGTTATATTGAATTGTTGTTCATTGTGATTTATCATGCTTTCTTTACTATTTTAATGGAGGCTTTGGGGATGATCCTACTAAGTATACTATTATACTCAACATATGTATATATAAACTGTTTTTTAGGTCAATTGGATCAGGTTGCAGATTAAGCTGGTTTCTACTAGCTTGGGGTTGTAGGAGCTGTCCGGGCTTGTGGTTGCTACCATTTTCACATTCTATTTGTGCTTTCGGTTTTCTGTTTTAGTTGTAGTAGTTCATGAATGACATTAAATATGTCTACATGGGATTTATTTTTGTAGTATGAGTTGGATTTGGATGATGTATGTCATATATCTCTCTTTCACATGTGCTCTCTTATAGGGTAATTCCTCCCAATTGTGTGTTTACAAAACACTCGTTGCTAGTCTCCAACCTGGGTCCTACTGGAGGCGGGACTCGGGGGTCACTATCTCCCTTCTCGCATTACAGGCTGTGTAGGGGTACACCGTGTGGGGACAGGTCATGACAAGAAATTTTGTTTCATCTTGATAGTGTGGATTCTTCATTCATTAAACATAAATCCAATGTACATCTACTTTCAATCATAACAATAATTATAAATAATTAATAGAAAATAAAATTTTAGCACAATACTCAATTTTGGTTCCCCAATCTCACCCTTTGGTTTTGTTAAGAATAAAAATTAAAGAACATATTCAATGTTTCAATTATCCTCCTTATTAAAAATATAGAAAAGTATGAAGTATTACCTAACTCATTGTCAATATACTAAATTCATGCAATGTCAATATTGTTGAAATTGTTAGCCCCCAAGAACAAAGTAATTATAAAAATCATATTATTTCATTTTTTCGGTAATTTTATTTTATTTATCCTTTTATGAGACATTATTTCAAATCCACAAGAGATAAGGATGACAAAACATATTCATAGCATTGTGTAACAACCTATAAAACTCTTTTTCTATATTTTAAAACACAATGTATAAAAAAATATGATTAATTTATTTTAATGTGTTTTCTATATGAAAAAATAAATGTTGTAACAATAAAATATTTAAGTTCATTGTGTTTATGAAAATATATTTTGAATAATTTTTATGAACAATAACTTAAGTTAAATAAGAGCATTAATAAATCTCATGTACATGTTTTTTTGCCAAAATTATGTATTATATATCAATCTTATATAGTGAATATATTATCCATAATTTAAAAAAATCTAATATGGTAAAAATCACTCATCATCTTCATTTTTTGTAAGGAATATACATAAAAAAATTTATACAATGGTAAATATGAATAATCATTCTTTTTTGTATCTTCCCCTTAGGTGATTCTCTTTTATGATCTTAACCATTGAATAATTTTCCAAAAAATTCAATAATATAGAACATGATATTCTCCATTAATTGAATAATTATCTGAATTTTAATACAACCCTGCAATAACATAATTTACATCTATAAATTGTGTAGAACAATAAATAAATTCATTCATTTTATCTTTCAATATATCATATAATTGATGGAATATAAATTTATTTTTTATTGAACCTTATTCATAACTAGAATCACCTACTTCAATTTTGATAATATAAAACTATTTATTTTTTCATATTTCTAAAAATTAACATCCATTTGAAATGGTGTTGTAAAAACGGTTACAGATTCATTTTTTCATTCTCGGTATTCTTAATATATGTAGATACTTAAAGAGAAAAACTATTTTATAATAATAACTTGTTGGTTTATTCACTATATTTTTCACTAATTTTACTAATTCTATTTTCCATGTAATGTAATTTTTGAGTTAAAATATATACAACTTATTTTTCAAATCCATTAGTTTTTAAAATCACAACGACTTTCCTAAAACATGTTTACTTATTTTTTTGTGTCCCAAGTGTTTCAGTATGTTTATATAATAAATTAATATTTAAACAGATTTTTTTTAATTTCATAAATATTGGCATTACGATTAATCAATAAAATAACATCACTTATTGTGAGTATGATATATCATAAAGTCCTATGTTTACATTAATGTATGAATGTATGTTATGTCTCTCTGAGTGAAAAACTTAATGACCATTAGACATACCATGGTACCTTTTAGTTGGACTAACCATTATTAAATTAATCATATTGATAATCAATATGGTATTAAATCCCACATACTAGTGATAATATTTATAAAAATAATAAAAATAATATTTTTTATGGAAACTATTAAAATTATAATGGTGTTAATCAATATGATAGCATACATTTAGTTACATATGATCTTTCTAAGTGGTCAAATACCATCTATTTTTTATCATTCCAACAAACATGGAAATATGTCCATGTTGAGATAATATACAAATACATTTCCATTTTATGTGTTTGGGTATGATTCATTTGTTTATTTTTCACACCTCAATTTTTTTAATTTTTTATCTTTTTGAACTACTCATTCTTAGTCAGTGTATTTTTTTGAGAGTTTTCATTTTAATTGGATCACTATCATGGATGTTTTATTTTCAAAGTAATTAATTTTAATTAAAATACCATCATTATTAAAATGGAGGGATTCTTGGTAACTAATTATGGTGAATCAGATCCATCATATCGAGGGCTTATGTGGATAATAAGACAGAGATGATCATAATACCGAGGGATTTTGGGGATATGATGAAAGATAAAATATGATCATCATGTCAAGGGATTTCCTAGTAAGGAATTACATAAATTACTATAAATGTAAAATGGTAGATAAAATTAGTAAAGGTTATTAAATACCATTATCTTGAGCATAAAAGAGTTTTCCATTTAATATATCAAATAAATCATTTGTAAAATTTTTATAGGTATTGTATTACTTTTTTTCACAAGTATCTATTCTTCTACATTTAATAGATAGTGAGTAATCATAATCATAATTCTATTAATAAATTTTTATCATTTTGACTCTGATTTTAACAGTCAACTTTTATTTAATTGTATCCATAGTGATTATGTTATTTTTTTACTCATGTAATAAGAAAAACTGTAATTTTGATTTGGTGACTCTTATAATTGGGATATATCTGAATCCAATAAATTCACTTTAATATGTTTTTGATTAATTTATTCTAAATATTTTAAAATATGTTTTAATAAAAAACATTCTAACATATTTTAATAATAACCATAAAAATATATTCTTACAATCGAACAATTGATATCATAGAAATTATTTACTTCTTGCACAAGCTGAGCTTTTACATCTTCTATAAAATTTATATTTTGTTATGATTTTTATAAAAATTATGTTTATAAATTATTTTACACTAATATGTTTTTATAAATATTGTTTCTATATGTTTTCAAATAAAAATTCTAAATATTAGTTATATAGAAAATATGAATCCAAATAGACCACTTATCTTTGATGGTGATGATAATGACTAATAGTGGGATATTATGAAAACACTTTTTTTCAATACCATAATGGATTATTTTTTATTCTTACTAGATATATAAATATTTATTTTAAGGAAGTTAACACATTTAGAATCAAGAAATAATGGAGTATCAATTAAATTATAGAGTAATTAATACGTTATTATGTTCTATGAAATAATTATATATAGTAAGATATCATCATGTGAAGATGCTAATATTATCAATAAAATCCTTGATGTCACACACTATAGTACTTATAATGTTTTCTAGACTTGAAGATATATTTTTAGTTATGACTCTTATTCATTTTTTTTCTTAAAATAATATGTAGTTGCAAAATTGCACCATAGGTTCATGAGATGTAATAAAAAAAATATCGTGATTTTATAGAAAATGGTCTTGAAAAAGAAATTCTTGTTCAATATATTACTGATATGATTCCCAATGTGTGGAAAAACAATGAAACATCTTTTTATGAGATAATATTTACGAATAATATTTATTTGGATGATCTTATTGGAAATGTTATATAGTGCAATTGTAGAATTACATGAGATGTTGAGAATGGTATAGTAAAATGGGGGTTCACCTTTTTCTAATACTACTATTCCTTCAAAATTTTAAATACCCAATATAGTTGATAACCCATTGAGAAAGAATAATTTTATTATTAAATCTGATTCTAACACTTTAGAGCATTCTATGAACTAACTCGCTATTCTTATAAGAGGGGTGAAGAAGATCATTAGAGTGAATGATTTTTTAATATAATTATAAAAAAAATTACGATAAACGATACATGAATGATTCTTATGATAATTGTTCTGAGTGTAAGAATTCTATACATATCAGACCAGATTGTCCAAATCTAAAGAGGAAATATATAAAGGAATGAAATTCAAAAATACATTCTAACAAGTATTAGAATATATTCCCAAGAAAGTTAGAAAAGACTATAAATCAAGTAGTTCTAGTGGAGATGATTCCTCTAAATTATCTTCTGATAAAGAATGTTCTTTATAGAGGAACATAGATCATTATGATAATGTACACCTTATAAATCATTATCTCATTGAAATGGTATTAATTGAGGAAAAATATAAAATTTCCCCCTAACTGATTATTATCCTAAAATGAAAAATCGATATATTATGATGAATATTTTCCCTCATTGGAAAATAAATATTTATAAAAAATTTTGATGTTTCATATTTTGGAATCCATTTTGAAAATGAGAATTGTATGATTTAAAAAAACATGATCATGTTAAAGATAAATTTTCTAATGAATGTTCAAGAATACAATGTTTTTTAATGAAATATAATATCATTAATAATTAATTGATAAAGGAAAGTCTAAAAAATAATGTATTCGAAATTGGTTTGAAAGGAAATCTGATTAAAAGTATTATAGATAAATCATAGATCTATGAATAGTACATATGAGGATAAGAATATATTTATAAAAAAAATTCAAATTTTCAAGATTTAGAAAACTGTTATCATATTTTACCACTGGTATGGAAAAATTTTATAATTTGAATAGATATATTAGACCTGATTGTAATAGTCCTAGATTAATAATTAGTAATAAAAATCATTTTTTCACAAAAAAATATTTTTTCTTAACAGTGAACCATTTTACACTAAGAAGAAAACATGTGGGAAAAGTAATAAAATTTCACATTAAATATAATAAAATTTACTATTTTTTATAAGGATTTATTTCCAAAAAAAGGATTCTTATAGATTTTTCATTCAAAAAATAAAATATATAAAAAGTATTGGGTATCGAATGTTTAATGTTTTGGTTTTCAGGATAGAAAACATAGTACAAAAAAAATAATACATGGTATATAAAATAGTGGTTGTTCTAAGAACCCATCTAGAAACAAGTTTTACTTTTGAATAATAATCAAAATTAAATGTGGAAATCTAAAATTAGAGAATATGCTCCAGGTGTGATTATCAGAATATGTAATATTTTTCTTTTTAAAGCTACCTTATTTAAAATATTTTATTTGTTAATTATCATTAATAAATAATTACAAGAATAATTAATATTTTGTGATTAATGGTACAATGTGATATTTATGAATGATAAATTATTAGTATAGTGTTTTAAAGATGAATTAATTCTTTCTTCTAATAGACATGAAAATGTTTACTCAAATGACATTTATGAACTTAAGAGCCAATAATTACCTTGATATAGTGAGTTGAAATATCAATCATGGTTATAGAATAGAATATTAGGACACTAAAACATAAGAAACATATTTAAGATAAAAATTAAAGGACTTGTTATGGATTAAAAAGAAAATATTCTTGATTGTTCAATAATTGGAGACCCATGTCAAAACAGTAAGAAAAAAAATAACTTTCTAAACCAATTAATGAAATATCACATTTTGATGATTTATAGTTAATACACATGGTTTTATTTGGCTCAAAAAAACTGTAGTTATTTGTGGAAAATATGATGTATATGTCATATTTTATGATTACTATAGATATTACTTGGTTTATTTTTTATAAAAATACATCTAAAGTCTATTGTTATTTTAATCCTATTTTATCTAAATTTAATAATTATTAAAACATCACCTTGATAACGATTCATCAGAAGCACGGGGTAGAATCAATAAATTCTGATTTTGAATCATTGTTTTTGTAATAATGTAATTGACATTAATTTTTCTTCACCTAACCCCCCCCCCCCAAGAAAAATGATATATTTGAAATAAAAATATAAATCTTCAATAAATAACTATAAACATACACGGTGAACACTAAATTTCTAAATGTATTTGGGCTAATACTATTTGTACTATCTTTTATGATATAAAGAAAATTATAATTATCAAATTAATTAATAAAAATAATTATTAGTATTTTACCAAAAGAAAACTAATTGTTTCATACTTTAATGTTTTTTGTTGTAAAGTTTTTATCACATTATTATAAATAAATTATATAAATTTTCCTCTAAAATTATATGAAGGTTTATTTTTATTTTATTACATTACTTTTATGAATTATATAGTTCTATCTAAAAATTATTTTACTCTCAATGAAAAAATGAATTTTATGTTTGACGAAAAAGATCAGTTTGTTTTCAAAAAACCGCAACCTATAACCTTTGATATTATTTCTAAAAATGACTTCCAAACATTTTTTAGAAAGGTATTCTTTAAATTAAAAAAGTCAATAATTATATTATACTGTTTTTACTCATGATGTTTTTCTTCTTATTGTTGGATAACAAACCTTCAAAACATAGGAAGTTAGTTTTTTCTTAGTAATCATCCAAATAAATATATAATTAGTGTTGTATGTCAACTAGTAAAGACTTGAATATTCCAAAGAAATTAAATTGAACATCCATATTTCACATCCTAATTCGAAACTATGAATCATGATGAGTATTCTAGATTTGATGATTTTAATAAGGAAATGTGTGATGAGATCAATGATTTTATAGGGAATAATGTATGTTCTTTAGTTAAATGACCTAATGAAACATAAATACATGTTGTAAAATGGTGGTTTCAGAACAAATGTGATTATAATTGAAAAATTGATAGAAATAAAGATAGACTTGTTACAAAGGGTTATAATTAACAAGATTTAATTGATAAAGAAGAATCATATGCACCGATAGTATGACATGAAGCAATTGAAATACTTATAGCCTTTGTAGAATTATTTAATTTCAAAAAAAATAAAATGGATTTAAAATGTTCTTTTCATAATATACATGTTTAGGATGATGTTTTTTTAAATAACAAGTTGTTTATAAATTATATAACTTTTTAAATATGTTTATAAAAATAAAACAACATTATATGGACTTAAATAGGACCCTATATCAAAGACTTATTTGTTAAAAATAATTTTGTTAAAATAATTTTGTTAATGGAGATGGTAATCCAAATATTTTTATAAAATATGCTTATGAAGATACTATGATTTTACAAATTCATGTTGATGATATTATATTTTTTTATCTCAAGAATATGTAGAATATTCCATCACGGGTCCTATGAAATATCTAATCGAAATTTGTACGATGGTTGATTTAACATATTTCTTGGCATTTCATATTTTTACAAAAATATAAGGGACTTTTATATCCCATAATAAGTAAATAAAATATCTTTTTAATAAATTAAGATACGACATTAGGAAAAATATTTTTAATCTAAGTGGTACCTTGAATGAATTAGATCTAGGTGAGGTTGGAAAACTAATTGACCAATTACTTCTAGTGGTATGTTATGAAGTTTACATTACATAAATTTTAATCGACTAGATTTAGTGTTTTTAGTATGTTTTTATGCAACATATCATGAAAATACAAAATAATACCATTTAAAATAATTAAAACAAAATATTACTTATCTTAATTGAACAACGGATTTAGGTATTTTCAATTATTAAGGATATGATTTTGAATTAAAATGTGTATTCGATGCTGAAATTGTTTGATGTAGAAATTATATAAAAATTTCATTCAAAACTTTTCATTAATTATGAGATTATTTCATTTATAGGTCATGAAATAAGAAACGATCTGGTGCACTGCCAACAAATGATATCAAATTTGTGGTATCTATATGTACTTGTGCTCAATTTTAGGGGATGCAACACACATACGTGAACAATTTCATGTGTTTTATTGAATCAAAATACATTGTGAAAATAAATGTGAAACTTATTTATATAATAACCTCTAACATAAATCTCAAGATAATACCATGGATAAATGAATCCAATTCTATCAGGATCACACACAAAAAGGTTATATAATTTTAAAATTCATCATAATGAATGAAAAAAATTAGGGAATATTAAAAAAAACACTTAGCTCTAATATATTTGAATACATTAAATATAATCGTAGAGTAATCAATGTAACATAATAATACATATAAAATTATTGTTCCCCATATCATTTTATTAATATACTCTATTTCATATAGGGAGTACAATTGTTTTATTAAAAAATTTGTTTTTTATGAAATCAGTTACTCTTATAATTTTTTTAGTTTTCATAGAACTATTATCATAATTATTTATCTAAAATAAATTTTTTATAAAAATATATTTATATCCTAATTTCTGATCATGAATTACGAAGTCTGAAATTGTTATAAAATTTGAGGACTTGAAATTAAAATGAACTATTTTGGATTCAAAAAAATTCATAATTGGTTTTTTATTTCATATTATCATAATTAGTTTTTTAAATAATGTTAAGTCGTAATTAAACTATAAATATATGTTGTTTTTTTGAAAAAAAATAAGATCAAAAATATTATGCAGTTCAATCATTCTACATTGACGGGTAATTATATACTATATTACTTTTTGAACAATTTCATTACCATTAGTTTTAAAATTTTGATGATATACATTTATTTTTATAAAAAAATTCTTTTAATCATTTTATAATTAAACTTATCTTTATTCTGATAATTTTTTTGGAAACATCAAGCATTCAAAAAATATTTTAAAATGTTTTTCAGATCAATCATTACTATTTTATTAGAAGAGTTTTTCATATAGGTGAATGAATATATTATGGAAAAAGAATGTCACCTCCAATGAAAAAAAATGGTGATTTATTATCCTACATTTTTTGTTCTTTGGTTTTAACTCTGAGTAGTTTAACACTTCATATAACTCAGTCTCAATGTATTTTCATTATGTATGTTATCATGATCCAGATCTAGATTTGATTGTGAATAAATTAGATTTTTCAATCTGGTTTTTATCTAGATAATGGTTAATTGAATGATCCTGTTATGAGAAATATGATTCTATAATTAGATATATGATTTCATTCCAAGGATAAGAATCCATGTTTTTGGAAAATCTTGATAATGATTTTTACCACTTTTATCTATTTTTTCAGGAATTCAATTTGTCTATTAGTTTTTTTAATGAAAATGGTAAGTGTAATTTTTATTTTACAATGTATTTTAAATGATATAAGGTAAATTACAAAATACATGTGAACATTGATGGAATACATTCATAATGTGGGCCATATTTTTATTCTAAAATGATTCATGAGAGTCAAGGTATGTTTAATAAGAATATAGATGAAGAATAAGTGTTTTCAAAATATAAAATTGTTAGAGATGTTTCAAATATAATTCAAATAAAATGAGTAGTTTTCCTCTAGATTCATGGTTTTATAATTCCATTAAATGTTGATATATATTCCATGAAGGCAATAAATTTTTCGATATTGGATTATCTTGTAAATATCTTGATTATAAATCATGTTATGGTTTTTATCACACTGTGTAGTTCATAAAAACTGCATCCATTAAATCCATGAACATAATTGTCCCTTATTTTATAATATGGATGGTGGTAAATTGTATAAATATATTTTATGTGGCCAATATATCATATCAAATGAGGGGGGAAATATTTTATTATCGATGACATAATGGACATAATGAGATTTTTATTTTAGGAAAACTAAAAATATTTTGCTGAGAAATTTGATCTTGCAGTTTTTTAAGAAAACAAACGCTGAAATTCTAGGAAATAGGAAGAATAAAAAGAAAATAAATTCATAGAATTCTCCTCTATATATGTGAATTAATTAAAAGAATAATCCAAATTATATGTTTGGTTAAATGATGAAAATGAATGGTCATAAGAAACCGAAGGAACTAGAATGTTGAATTGATCCCGTAAACATTATGGAATTGTGGATAATAGATAATAAAATATTATAATAGGATATAAGAAAAGGAATAATTAGATGAAATTATTGCAAGAAGACCAAATATTTGAACATCTATATAATGATGTATAATGATATTCAAGGAATATTTCCCCACTTATTGATCATTCTGATCATATTATAGTATAATATGGATTCTATTTTCAAGAAAATTAATTTTTTATAGGTGTTGACGATGACCCAATAAAAAACTATTTAGAGAACAATTAGAAATTGAACCACCTAGACATAAAGGTTTAAAAAGGCATAGAATGTAGAGAAATAACCTAAAGAGGAACTTAATGAAGAATTCCCAGAATAAAAATTTGATAAAGATGTAAAATTATAAAAAAATGAAGAATAAGATGAATAAGATGAAGTATGAGAAGAGAATTAAGATGAAGAAAAATATGAAGAGGTTAAAATTTAAGATTAATAACATGTTTTAGAAGAATCAAATTAACATAATTAAAATTAAGGTGAAAATGAAGAAGAATCTAATTCCAATAAAAAATAATTAGAATAATATCCAATTGTATAAGAATTTTTAACCCTTAATGGAATACATGAACAAAAAATAAATACTCAGGGGGACAAATCTTCTTCAATATAGGAATCCATTTTTCCTATGTGAATGAAGAATATGGTCAATATTATTTGACTAAATGGGATTATAAATTCTATACTGATGAAATTTTTTATATAAATAATATATCATATTATAATTTTTTTGTAGGAATGTTGATGATGTTGTTTCAAAGATATATTAGATGAAAAGGGAATAAATGGAACTTATGACTAGCTATACAAAACAACTACAACATGATTTTGATCAATCAGACTCTACATGAACTAGATCTCAGAATGGTTTTGATTATATTATTCATTTTATTATAAGGATATAATAAATAAGAAATTATTTCCAATATATTAAAAAAATGAGTCACCAAATCCTAGAAATTATAAAATATAAATAAGAGTATATTATTGTATTAGCATAAACATTGATTTAGAACAATGTTGAATTAGATACAATATAATAATTTTACCACAATAAAAATATATTCAGAAATAAAATGATAAATTTGAAAATTTTAATCAATTCAAATATTATAATACATGTTGATAAGTTTGATGAAATTTGGAAAATTAGGATATTATCTACGGAATAATTTATCCATTTACCAGAAGTCCAGGAAGACATAGTTAAATTTGATCAGAAGTTCACACAAGCCATTGATGAATATACTATGGTTGTAAATGTTTTTATATGAATGATCCATTATATATAGGTTGATATGATTAGGATAAATCCATTTTAAGGTTAAGTTATCATATTAAGTGATTAAAAATTGATGTTATTGAGGATGTTAATAGTTCTAGGATGTATGACCTCTTGAATAAACAAGGAATATTGAATCTTGAGTGAGATCAGAATATGTTAATGAAAATAATAGATTTTTTGAGATAACTAAATATTAAATAATGAATTTATATTCTTTTAAAATCTCAGTGTATTTTTCTTAATCAATTTAAATATCTTTTGATCCAATTCTACTAGGTTTGATTCTTTTTAAAAATCTGTTCTCCTTCTGTTATTTCATTTTTATATAGATTATTAGGTAGTTATATATTTAATAGTATGTTATTTTATATCAATTCAAGAATGTTTTAATTCAACTACCTATTACTTATTGAAAATTTAAAAGGGGATAAATTCATAAATATTTCTTATATTTTTTAAATAGTAGTTTTATTATAAAAATGATTTTTCATATTGGGGGAAAATACAATCCTTAGGTGGATAATAATTCCTCTAGGGGAAAAGTTTTCATTTCATAACATTTTAATATAATTATACCTCTCATCCATGATTATATTTAGAAGAGTTATAAACTCAAGGGGTGTTAATGATTAATGAATAACACTAAATACAATGATCATAAAAGAACAATGGGCTCCATGTTTTTCAAGTTAGTATTAAAACTAATTTTTGGGTTTTTTCATTTAAAAAGGTGTAGATTGTGGATTAAGAAGGTATAATTATTATATTTCTATTAAATTATTTTTGGAAATAAAAAACAACTTATTTAAACATATTTATTATCTTTTTATGTTTGATGTTTTAGTAATTTCTTAGGAATAATTATATTTTATCATATATAATAAAAATTATAAATTTTAAAAAAATATAAACATTAAAATTACTATATATGAAATTTGGACTAACTTTTTTTTAATCTATTAAAATCAAAATTGTTCAGATTAGTGGTTAAAATACTTTTTTTCTATTTAAATGAAAAATTTAATGACCATCCTACTTGATACAATTCTAATTAATTGAAACAAAAAATAGTGATTTCATCATACTGATAAAAAATAAAATTTTCATCAAAATGTATGAAGTTTATAATCATAATTATATAATAATTTCTATATATCCAAAATAATTACTTTAATAGTACAATGTTTTTAAATATCATACATATTTTTTTTGGTTAAGCCAGATCTTAATGAGATTTCAATTGCCTCTTATCCAAGGACGTTGCAACAAAGTTGGAAATATATTATTTTAAGATTTCATATAAATACCCCTTCAATTGAATATTTAGGATTTAGTTCATTTATTTATATTCAAAACTCTGATTTTCTATTATTACCTTTTGTGAACAATTCATTCATAGTCAGCGTATTTCTTTAAAGAGATTTCATTTTTATAGAATCCTTCTCTATGATGATTCCATATGAACATATTCAATTATAATTAGCAAAAAATTATTGATACTATTTAGGAATTATAAGTATAGTATGATGGAGAATTTTATCCAAATAATTGAGGGATTATATGGATAATATGAAAGGTAAATTCATCATATTTCGGGGTTTTAGTGATAGCATTAAAGGTAAAATATCAATAATCGTATTTACAGAATTCATGTAAAGGACTGATAGACATAATTGTAAGTATAATAGACTAGATACCATTAGTCATGTTTTTTTACTACATTTTTAAAAAGGTTCAAATAATTATATTTTTAATATACATTAAAAGTTATTCGTACTTCTACAAATTTATTGTATTTTTTATTTCCAAATGTTTTTATACCATTTATTTTAGGAAAAATGGATTCACCATATTCATCTTTCTATTCCAATTGTTTTCTCTTATTAACTATAATTTAAATTATCACACATTGGTTTGATATTAACCCTAATGATTATAATATTTTATCTTTGTTAAAATCAAACATATTATGATAATGATTTTATAACCTAAATAATTAGACTAGGTCTGATACCAATAATTTTTTTATGTGGATTGTGTTTTCATAGTTTAAATCTTTTTGAAAATGGTATCAAACCACAATTCACCCCAATTGATAAATATAGACATCATATACTAATCTTATAATCTTAAAAATTATTTTAATACTATATCATAAATTCTATAACCATCAACACATATCATTAGTGACATTAAATTTCCCCTCCATGGTAATCTAATCAACATCTATATTTGGAATTTTTATCACTAAACATATCCATTATATATTTCTTTGGTTTTATTATTTTTCTTCCCCATGGGATCTATTTTGATGTGATATTAATATATATCTTATTTTTTCCATGATGAGGCCTATTTATCCCCATTAATTGATTTTCTTCCCCATTAATTTGAAATTCTCTATTGTTTTCTATATCGATTAATTGAACTGATAGATTCAATTATTTTTTAAATCTTAAATTCAACATTTTCATATATTTTTTTATTTTTATTTTTCATTGGTTGTGTAATATTATAATATCATTTAGGATTAGTTGGTAAAAAATTCATTTTACTGATGATATATGATAAATTATTCAAATATGTTTTCATAAAAATAAAATCTAAATATCTAGGAAGGATTTTTCTTTTACTATGGGTTTCGAATGATTTTGAAGGAATCTAGCGAGATTAAAATATAATCCCCCTAACATCATCTCATTTATTAATAGTGTTTAATATAGCTTTATACATGTAATTAATAACCATGTATGAAAACAACCATTTAAAAAAAATTGGCCTCCAAATATCATACTTTTATATGTACATGCTGCCTAGCAATATTTTAATAATTTCTATTTTTTTATGAATTACATGTTAATCGGACTATTTTGGAGAGTGTCTCCCCATTGAATTTCTTACATATATCATTATAAAATGATGGTATTTCATACATTCTTACCACTATTTCACAATTTTATATTATCTCCCTATATTTTTTTCATAATAGAAATGGTCTATAATGATTTTCAAGGATAGAATCTTACATTTTCATTAGACCTTTTTTTTATTTTGATAAATAGATAAATACCAATACTTCATATCACTAATATGAGACATAATTGAAACATTAATCCAATAAAATGTTTTGGTGGAAATATTTTTATTTTCAATATCAATAGATGTTATTAATTTTATTTATTCTATATTTCTAATATTGATTTTGAATTCAAAACAATTAAGGATGATTGTGTTTTTTCCACCTCAAATAATCCCAAATTATCATCCTATATTAACAAAAACAACGTAATTTTAACCATATTATTTTTATATTCCTTTAAATACCCATTTTCAAGAAAATATACCATTATTTAATTAATTTCTAGTTTATGGGTTTTTATATGAGTAGAAATTTGTTTTCGATTATCAAATACAAGGCTAAATTTAGAGAAACAATTAATATTCACATTATTCTCATAATCAAATATCTAGAATAATTCATCATTTATAGAGTGTCATTTTTTGAAATATATGGAAGATTCATACATTTCCTTCAAATTTTTTGGGAATTTTTTATGATAATATTATTCAACAATGTGACTTTAATTACATAAACGTCTAACTCCAACTAAAATTTTTCATCTAGTATTCTATAAATTCTTGTATGTTTGTATATGATAACATCAATGTGGGTAATTTCAAGATAATTTAGGTGACTCATGAATTTTATAGGAAAAAAATACATCATCATGTTGATATTAAAATACATCTAATAACAACACAAACCCTATAAAATAATGGGTTTGTATCTTTTCTGACCTGGTATATCATTATCTTGTATCATGTATGATCTTAAACATGTTTAAAAATTTCCTTCTTAGATATTTCACTTTCTAAGAATACCATACATGAAATCATTATTCATACCCAAGGGAAAAAATAATAATAATGTATTATATTAGATTCTATGTAAGGGTAAGCATAAGAGATATCAATAAATTTTCATGTGTGAGTATGAGATATGCATAAGGGTTTAATTACTTGAAAAATATATAAAGAAAAAATAAACCGTTGGTCAGTTATTATTATTCATAAATTATAGAGTAATGGATTTTCATTACAAAATTCCAAATTAATAGTAGTGTTAAATCATCAATAATAGATTTTGATCCATGAGAACATATCATCAGAATAAATAATTAATTCATGATTTATAAATCAGAATATTATATCCTATTCTTAATCATGAATCACATACCAGTATATTATAATGGTATGATATAACACCATATTAATTCATTTATATATTCCAGAATAACATAAATGACAACAATAGTGTGTAGTTTCCCTTAAATAACTAGTCTCACAATATATTCAATTATATATTGTCCCATGAGATATCAATAAATTCATAATTCATTATATAGATATATAACTCTGGGTCACCACATTACATAATTATAAACATATATATGTGTTACATTTGATTATAAAACCATATTCATAAAATTATGTAATATTCCATTGAAATTAATTGGGTTCATAAATAATTCATAATTTAATCATAACATAACCCATTGAGAATAAATGGATTTAGAATATTTTTTAACAAAATATAATTAACCAAGAGAAAAAAATGTTTCAAAGAATTTTCAATTGATAAACACCATGATAATTCATTTTAAAAGTTATTGACATTGGTATCCTATGATAATATACATATTCATTGATATCAATCCTTAATTTATTGTGGAATATATTACTAATACATTTATAAGTGAATTTAAAAATTATATTGAAAACAAGGAAAATACAATATTGATTATGTGTCATTGAAATTAAAAATTAGAAAAAATATTAACAATTATTTTCATTGATAAAACCCTTGAAACAAATAAGGGAAGCATAAAATCAATGAATAGTCGAGGTGGAAGTAAAATCAATTCATATGGTAAATGATAAAACCATGATTTATTTTATATTTTTTATAAAAATGTCTAAATATACCATTCAGAAAACATTGATATAATTACTTTTTAATATATTTAAATGAAAATATATTTTGGTCTAAAATTAAATTTAAAAATAATTGATAAATTGATAATAAAAGTTTTGGATTTTTTTACTTAAAATCAAAATTGACAAAAATTTCTATCAATTGAGTAGAAAATAAGGTTAGTTTTTCTTATAAATAGTTTCTCAATAATTTAAATTAAAAAATAATGTAATTTTAAAAATAATAAATTATAATTAATTGAATAAATAGGGAAAAATAAAACAGATACATTTTAACTGTTTTGATATATATAACTTCTATTTAATGAGATTTAGTATCCACATTATAGAAAATAAGTGAAACTGTGACATAAATTCCATACCTTAGTGTCATCATGCTTCATGAAGATTCAAAATTTTTATAATAAAATTAAATATTTAATATAAATATATTTCAAAATTGTATCCATCAGTAAATAACTATATATCATTCCCATGTAATTTTAAATTGTGCTTTTATTTCAAATTTATTCATTAAATTGTACATCCAATTAATAGATGGATTATTATCAATAAAAATATCATTTTTATTGTTTTTGTAGATGTAAAACTATTATCAATTATTCATACATTGATTCATAATCATGAAATTATTGTAAAATTTTATCATTATATACAATTTTATTAAAATTATTATATACTTTTTGAAAATGAATGACATAACTACATGGGAAAGGTAATACACACGTACATATGAGTGATGTTTTAACTTTGGGAATCCAAGAAGAAAGGTATATATAAATTCACTATTAAAAATAATAATTATAAAATAAATAATATTTATTCACAAAATATATTTTAATTATAATCTTTATATAGTGTAAAATAAAATGAATCTCATCACTTTATCGATGTAGAAGTCTACATGTATTCATGAGAGATGTTATAATTTCCCAATGGATTGTGTGGAGAAAGAGAAATGATAACCCAAAATCGTAATAAATTATCATTATATTATTGATATTGGAGAAATTAGGTAATTATAGATATAATATATTAATCCTATGAATTGTAAAATATTATCCTCAAATGAGTTAGGTGAGATGGTTAACTCATATTTAATACCACTCATATGTCTAAATCATAAATCATTTCTAAGATCACCGTTGGGTATGTAATTATTATATATAAAAAAAGAATATATGAAACAATATTGTGGTTTCTGGTGGAGGTAGATCACATATATTAGTTTCATAATGAAGGAGAATATGTAACCTGTCATAAGTGAGGGGAATTATATATATGTAATTATATAATATATTTCAATAACATATAGATATATTCTTGTGAAAGTTAAAACAGGGGTCCAAGATGTAATTTATATGATAATATAATGTCTTTATGTCATAATATGATAACATTTCAACATTTTTATGTGGCAAGGATAACGTTGTATTTTTTTAACAACTCGATAATCCTATTTTATCCCTAATAGTGGTAATAAATTGTTACTATTTTTAAAATTAATTATTTCAAAAATTAATATAAACAAAATAAAATATATTAATTATTTGGATTATAAAATTGAAAAATTATTTCCAAGTTAAATTTTTGAGGTGGTATAAATTCATTTGAAAACAGGCTCACAAATTACAATAAAGACCATTTTCACAAAAAATGTATTTTTATCAATAAATGATAATTAATCTTATTCCATACAGAGTAAAATACATTATATGAATATTAAAATATTTTATAGAATATATAGTTGATTGTATTCATTATAATTCTCTATAAATAGTTATTAATATAAATTATTATGATGGAAAAATATTATACACCTAAAAAATTATAAAAATATCTATTCTTATAATGAAATGATTTTATATTAATTTATAACCAATTAAAATCCAGTGAATTAATATTACACATTTGTAAATATTTCCTCTTCATTACTTCATAAGTATATAGTATAATATATTGTATAATGTAATGGATGTAAATTTTGAGATAAATTTCATATTTCAACAGTATAGTATTGTTTTTAATGATTATATTACATGTAATGCTTGTTATTAAAGAGGTAAATCATATTTATAGATAAATTTATCATAAATTTTATGATTGTTACATTCTACCCCTATTTAAGTATTTATTCACTAAATTATCACCACTATGATATAAAAAAATAAGGAAAAATCTATTTCATTGTATCCATAGTCTCACACACAGCTTCCATAAATATAGTGTTTCACAATGAATAGTTTTTCGAGGTTGGATTTATTTTTCTATAATTGTTCCTTTATTCAATATAGAATCTCCACTGGGTTTTTTTCACAAAATATAGATCGTGTTATCATGGTGAAAAATCTAATTTCATTATATATGAATGATTATGTAAGAAATTACATAAGATATATACATGGAATACATCATGAATATAATAAAAATTCATTGGATGTTCTGAGTAGTATGAAAGAATCCAAATGTGATCAGATAATTTTAAGGTATAGATACATATGTGGATCAAATTTTTATTAATTTCAAATCTCATATTCATATTCATATGTGTAGTTATATTGAATAAATTTCCACTAACATTAATGTTATCATATCAGAAATGATTTTATGCATAAATTTTCGATTGAATGTGAGCTAGCCTTGTAATGAACCACCAATTCTCATTGGCTTGAGAGTAAAACGAGTCATTACATGGCCTTAAGCGATATCCCTAAGATGCCAATGGCTGGCAATAAATGTCGAAGGGTTTCAAATACAAGTTGGGGGATGATTTAACCTTTAAGAAATAACCCATAAACCAACCAAGCATAACCAAACATTCTCTATATGATGCATGAACAAATGAAAGTCTAACTCATGCATTACAAAAATAGAACTACACTATTCCACAAACCAAAACATAACCAACACCATATCAGAGTACCAAGGAGAATAATAAACAAAAGACCCAAAATAGGCCAAGACACACTCCATGGATCCAAAATGAGCTACTTGCACCAAGAACCACCACATCTCCCAAGAATCACCATGAAACCCTAGTAAGGAGATGCTTTACCTTTGCCTGTGTCCCAGAATACATCATCTGCAAAAGCACCAATGTGCCAAAGCAGGGGTGGGTATAGAACTCAATAGTTTTCCCCAATGACTTCCCTACTCATGAAACTAAGATAGAAGAGTTAGCAACATTTTTATAAAAACAGATTATATAAAACATTTTTTCATACGAAGTTTATAACTAAATATAAACAAGTTTCCAAAACTACTCAAAACCAAAGGCATTCTAAGAACAATTGTAACTCATTTCACAAAATCCCTTTTTGGCACACTCAACCATTTCACAACCCGTGAAATCAACCATGAATTATTTTTTATGATAGTTCCATACTCATGAGTGGTTTCTCATCGATCTACCAAGTCGTCACAAGGTAATTGTTTCCCATGTTCCATTACACCTTTGGCACCGAGCACAAGGTTATATTTCAACCAAACCTCGTATATAAAAGTCTCATGTCCCATTAAACGTTTGGCATCGATCACGAGGTCCTATTTCAACCAAGCCTCGTATATGAAACATGCACACACACCACACATTCACAACAATAATTCCAAAACCATCCTTTCAATAAAACACCTTTTTACTGATAATAATTCCCATAAAAACCAAGTGTATTCAACCAATTCAAACCATTTCAATAAAATTGTACTTTTATTGAAAACCATATATTGACCAATTTCATCAAGCCATTTCAATACCAAACCATTTTAATAAAATAACCATTTTTATTGAAAACCCATATTTCATCAAACATTTTACCATTCCAAAAAATCCATAATTTAAAATCAACATTTTAAATTTAAGAATCCAAATCACATTG
Organism: Viscum album; assembly: GCA_963277665.1. Lineage (NCBI taxonomy): Eukaryota > Viridiplantae > Streptophyta > Magnoliopsida > Santalales > Viscaceae > Viscum > Viscum album. Next base: position 1,873,373,933 of record OY728142.1, on the reverse strand, counting down.
CACAATAATTCACCAAGATTTATCAATTTCATAAAAACCATAAATCATCACTAAAGAAGATTTATTCCATGATTTTCACAATCAATTCCATCCAAATAACCCAATTTGAAACCAAGCCAATCAATTCTCACAATAGGAGTCGAGAGTGAAGCCTCCTACCATTAGGGTTTTGACAAAAACTACAACAAGTGAAGAACGCCCAAGAAAACCGGGTTGATTAACCAAGGATCCTCATTAGATCTCTTGTCCTAACACAACCAAGACCAAATCTCGTCATATATGGAATTCACACACTTATATCTACCCATAATGGGCTTAGATCTAAGAAATCGAGAGAAGAGGAGAAGTAGATCTAAGTAGATCTAAGAAACCAAAAATAAACGATCGCATAGCTCAAGAATCCATCATCAATTCAACAAGAGAAGCCTTCGGATCACATTCAGAATGATGGGAGAACCCTACCTGTCCTTAGGAGAACCAAAATCCCAAGTTAAGGCTTCTTAAGAGCTTAAACAATGCATTTAGAGGCAAAATACATGAGATCCAAAATTTAAGTATCTCATTTAAGTTCATGCACTATTAGTTCGCATAGTTTGACAAACCGTGTGCTAACCATACATTAGATACTGCCTCAACCACCCTTCTTGCACAGTTTCGCCACACGGTTAGAAAAACCATGCACCTACTGTGCAGGACCTACTACATCCAAGACCCACTGAGCATAGTTTGGCTGCACGGTTTAGACAAACCGTGCGCTGCCCATGTAACTTCCCCTTTGCCTCGAAACATCATTCCAAGTTCTCCTGACTCTCCCATTCAACACCCTTAACTTTAAAACCATGAAAATAATCAAGTAAGGGTTTAATACTAGAAACCAGGGGTATTAAATTCTCCCCACCCTTGGATATTCCATCACTAGAAAGTACAAAACCTTTACCCAACTGAAAGAGTTTTGGCCACTACTCTTTCATTTCCCTTTCATGTTCCCAAGAATTTTCCTGAATCAAACCATGCTTCCATAAATCCCACACTAGACCGATGCTATTTCCACGCAATAATTTCCCTTTATAATCCACAATCTGTACTGGGATATGTATTAATAAAGCATCCACCTCTAGGTCAAAGTGATCTCATCTGATCACATGGTCAGGATCAGGCTGATACTTTTTCAACTGAGATAAATGGAACACATTATGCACCAAAATAAACTATAGTGGTAATGCCAACTGATATTCCACATATACAACCAGTTCCAGTATCTCAAAAGGGGCAATTTATCTAGGAGATAACATTCCATGCTTCCCAGAACAACGATTTTCAAGCCATGGAGATATCCTCAAGAAGACGTGATCACCCACTATGAATGACAACGGTCTTTGATGGTGATCTTTATAAGACTTGTGATGACTCTAAGCCATATTCATCCTCTTTATAATCAAATAAATCTTCTCCATTGTTTCTTGGACATGGCATGTCCCAACTAGTGAAGTTTCACCTATTTCCACCTAGTATAGTGGAGAACGACAAGGACGCCCACACAATGCTTCAAACGAAGAAATGAATATTGATGCTTGATAGTTGTTATTGTATGAGAAGTCCACTAAGGGTATATGCTCTTCACATGAGCCACCAAAATCCATTAAACAATCCCACAACATATCATACAATGTATGTATCGTGTTCTCTGATTACCAATCTATCTGAGGATGATACGTCGTGCTCATAGTAAACTGAGTTCTAAGGGTATGCTGTAATGATTTCTAGAAATGAGATGTGAACCTCAAATATCTATCTGAGACTATAGAAACTAGAACACCATGCCTCTTTACAACTTCTCAGATGTCAATTTTTGAAAGATATTCCACCGTATGGGTTTCATGCATTGGGATGAAATGGGCCGACTTGGTTAGACAATACACTATCACCCAAATGGCATTGTGTTTCCAAACCATTCATGTATGACATGTAACAAAATCCATTGCTATCTGATACCATTTACAAATTGGGATATGTAATGATTGTAACATAACTGTAGGTCTTTGAAGCTCTTCTTTAACCTGCTAACATGTTAAGCATCGTGAGACGAACTCAGCCACCTTTTTTTCATGTCGCTCCACCAAAACTGCAGCTTCAATGCATTATACATCTTCTTTTTACCCGAGTGTACATCCCATCTTGAATGGTTGTAAGTATGAAGGAGTTGTTCCTGAAAACCCATAGGTACAACGATCTGATCTCTGAAACAAAAAACTTAACCCCCATCAAGTTTCCATCCATCAATGGTCTCTCCACCATTGAGTTTTGAACATACAACCAGACATTTAGCATCAGATGTTTGTGATTCTTTTATCATCTTTACTAAATCTGGAACAAGCATAGCAAAAAATAAAATAGCAACATCACCTCTATCTTCACATTCTATATGCATTTCGGCTAAGACCAACATCAACTGCCATTCATCTGAATCTTCTTTCGCAAACTGAGCATATGAATTTCTACTCAATGCATCTTCCATAGAATTCCATTTTCCTGGTGTGTACGGCATGACAAATTCAAGCATCTGGAGATACTCCATCCATCTCCTTTTCCTCAGATTCAAATATCTCTGTGAGAAAATGTGTTTCAATCTTTTTTGATTCGTAAACACATTTAATTTCTCACCTAAGAGATTATCTCTCCATTTTTTCAAATAATGGACAAATTTAGAAAGCTCCAAATCATGTGTTGGGTAATTTTTCTCATTCACCCTCAACTGCCATGAACTATAAGCAACCACATGGACTCATTTCATGAGATCACAACCCAACCCTAATCATGAAGCATCACAATACACCACATACCCATGTCCGGATTCTAGCAAGATAAATATAGGTGTCGATGTAATCCGAACTTTCAGTTCCTGAAAGTATTTATAAAATTCATCCATCCATTAGAATAGATCATTATTCTTAGTTAGAGATGTAATTGGTTAATCTAGTCGTGAGAAATCATGCACAAAGCATCAGTAGTGACCATCCATACCATGAAAACTTCGTATCTCGAACACATTCTTCGGTGGTTGCTAGGTGATAACAGCTTCTATCATTTCAGGATCAATAGAAATGCCTTTCTCAAAAATGACATGGACAAGGACACATATTTCTTGTATCCAAAAATCAACTTTTATAATTTGGAATACAGATGATGATCTCTCAATATTTGTAATATAGTTTCCTGGTGCACCTCATGCTCAAGCCTTGTATTTGAATACACTAAGATGTCCTCCACAAACACCACAACAAAAGAATCCAGATATCACTAAAATATATGATTCATCAAAGTCATGAAGACCTATTGATCATTCGTTATACCAAAAGGCATTACTACATATCTGTAGAGGCCATATCTACTTCTGAAAGTTGTCTTTGGAATATCCTCCTTCGAAACCTACAATTAGTGATACCCCGATCACAACTCAATCATGAAGAACCACTGATCCACCCTTAATTGATTGAACATATCATCAATTCATATAAGTGGATATCTATTCAAAATCATAACAAGGTTAAGCTTACGATAATCAACACAAAACTAAAGAGTTCTATCTACCTTCTTCACGAACAAAACTGGTGCTGCCCATGGAGAAGTACTTGGTCGAATAAAAACCATACTTTCCTACTCCTCTAACTGCACTTTCAGTTCCTGTAACTCTATTGGTTCCATCCTATAAGTCGGAAGGGAAATACTACTGGTCCCGAGAAGGATATCAATCATAAACTCCCCATACCTTAGAGTTGGTAACCCTGCGAATTTTTTGGGAAAGTCATCTAGAAATTGATCCACAACATCTAGAAAACTATTTTCCTCAATATTTTCCATTGATGAAAAATTCAATGCTTCCAATTGGTAAGAGATCATTCCCACAATTGGTGGAAACATGATCTTTACACCTTTCATCTCTATACTCTCTCTTATAAAGAGATAGTTTATGTTGTCCTCAGTTATGAAACTAACTGTTCTCTTATAACAATCGATGTGAGCCTTAAACATTGTCAACCAATCCATACCCAGGATAACATCATAGACATTTATTTCCAACATTGAGAAGTCCCATTTTAACTTAGCTCCATCAATAGTTATATCACATGCTCTACACACAAAGTATTTACATTCTCTTTCATCAAGAAGAGTTTTCTGTTTCAAAACAGAAGACATCATTTATAGTTTTAAACATAGAAAATCAATAGCACGAGAAGAAATGAAGGAATTTGATGCTCCAGTATCAAAAAACACTTGCACAAGGGTAGAATTTAAAAGAATCATTCCTCTCACTCTAGATGATCCCACCTGATCATCAACCATCATCTGCTCATCTCCATACAATTACTTCGTCGTTGCACTGTTCTCCTTGTTGCCTTGTTGAGATTTCCCTGGTTGAGGATTCATGGTATTTCAAAAATCATCATGGTTAGCTCTGTTATGCTGAAAAGACTAAGTCTACATCCCTCATCCAGTCAAATCATACGATGCTTGCGATGCCTGAGAAGTGTCACTCTCACCTGACCTCAAAGTATTTCTACAATAGCGATGTAGATGCCCCATCATGTTGCAATTGTGACATGCTCAATGTTGCATTGTGCACTCTCTCTTTATGTGGTAAGTCAAACCACATTGAAATAAACCTTCTTTTCTCTGGGGTAGTGGAGGAAGGTTTAGTGATCCCGATGTCTGATAGTGATTCCCACTTGCAATGTGGAAATAAGTGTCCCTTTTCCTCTTGTTCCCAGTGGTTGAGTTCCCACTGTTTCCTGTAGGTATCATTATTTCTCCTCCTATCGATCCCCATATATCTCGTTCAGCAACAGTCGCTCTGTTTACTATCTCTATATAATACATAATACAAAGGACTACAATCTTCAATCGAATCTCTTTCCTTATCCCCGATTAGATGTTGCATACCTTCAATGACGGACTTACCATGCCCTCTAGTGAAAAATGGACTAAATTCATGAATTTAGCCGCATACTCTATGGCAGAGATAGTCTCTTGTTTCAAATGAAGATGTATTTAGTTCCCTAGATCTTGAACGTGTGATGATATAATTGTTTGTTAAACTATTATTCAAAATCCTCCCATGTAAGGTGGTCATACAATTTATCCTGCACTGCTAAATCCCACCACTAACGTGCAAGATCCTCGATCATATACATTTCCAACATGAAAATGAGATCTAATGGTGTGCTGATGAAGTCGAATATACGATTCATCCTACTTTTCCACACCTCTACATTTTCGGGTTCAGCATTGAAGGTTCTGGGCATAGCAGAAACGTGTGGGTGGATGTTCCCACTTGGCTTTTTGTCATTAGCAATGATCAATCCGGGATCAATACGAAGATAAACGCCAGTATCCACGGATCGAATCACAGAAAAAAACAAAGAATATGGTTTGTCCTAGAACCAAAAACAAGGATCGTTACAGGTTGATTATAATTAATTGAATTAATTATAAAGAAATACCTTTTGGGTGTTCTTTCTTCGTTGATTTTATCGATCATGTTATCGATGTGATCCGTCGTTGCGTTTCAGAAGCCAAGTGTAGACTCCCTCTAGCGGTGATCCACACATGTACCTCGTATCTCTGGACGTCGCCAAAGGATTCTCTGGGTGCTAGCGTGGAGAAGCCTTTGCTTGCGTTGTCCACCTTAGATCGTCTTGATCCGATGGAAGAGGATCTCTCTCGGTCTTGAGAGCATTCTTGGAGGAAGAGGTTCTTTCAGCCTTGAAATAATTCTCCAGAGATGTTGTGCACAACGATTCTCTTGTGTGTCGGAAAAGAGTTGGGGTTGTGAGGATATTTATAATCGGGTGTGTGGGGTTATATAGTTATGAAAATAAATAAATGTGTTACACATTTTATTTATTTCTTTGACTCTTTATTTAAAACCCCCATGTCAAATAAATAATTCCTTGACATGCGCCCACGCTTATTATAATAAATATAATTTAAAAAAATATTATATCCTCATAATCCTGACTGAAAAAAAAACTACACGGCGTGTATTAATAAATACACGATGTGTACTTGTTTTTCATTGAAAACTACACGGCGTGTACATTAAATGTATACGGCGTGCATATCTTGTTTTCATTTATTCATTTCCTTTCCAAAATAAAACTACACAGCGTGTAAATTTAATAATACATGGAGTGTACTTGTTTTATTTTATTTTTCCTCCATCATTTAAAATAACATAGGCTTCCTTGAATAATTATTAAACCACGTACGAGAATAATCTTTACTCAACTTGAGATACTTTGATACACTTAGTGTGTGACCCTCTAGGCCTCTTTCTTGTTGGCATTAGGAGGGCTTGCCTAAAGTCCAAGATTACTGTCTAGCAACAGGTCAAGGCACCCAAGAGAAAGAAGTTGACGCTGCATTGACGTATCACCTCATACGAACGCTCACTGTGTAATTTAATCCCTTTGTCTCAATATCTCATCAAGCAGGTTTCATGGAAGTGTCATAAACCTATATGCTTGATCCGTCGTTCTTTGAATACCTGAAATAAACTTGTCATTTACACCATGGCCATGGAATTTAATGCGACAGTTCTATTTCAATCAAAGGGCCGAGATATCAACTTCCATAAATGGAAGGGACAAATCCTTCCTCGACTTATCGATTAACAACATGTCACTCGTGACGCACCCAACGTACCCTACTTCCCGTGAACTGTCTGCATGACGGTTTTCGTCAGTAAATCTAAGTGTGCAAGTCATGACATGTGTTAATGATAATCTTCCAGTATAAGGACCATTACACATGCTCGCAGATAGCAATATCCAATGACACGAAGACATGAGTAATTACTACTGGAGGGTCTGTTCTCATAATCTCCCATATTGGAGATTACCAAGTGAAAACTCCATGAGAGAGAGTCTCGTCTTCTTACAAGTACTCTCACATGATGGTCTGTATACTATGTCTCCTATCATAGTATGTCATCCAACCGCAGAACTTTATTTAAGAATATTGTTATAGCATTTCAAGGTTCTCATCATAGCGGGGATCTACTATGACCTAATTAATGCAACAAATATTCCAGGACATTATTATATTATAGTCATGCAGAACAATGAACAATATATAATAAGTGAACATTTATGTAATCAAAGTACAAAACAGTTGGTTCTGAGGACACCAACCCTAACAAACTCCCACTTGGACTAGAACTAACTGCCTACGACTTTTAGTCCGCTAGACCTCACATGATGATCATGTTTCTACTGAGTCAAGGCTTTAGTCAATGGGTCTGCCACGTTGTCTTCTGTGGAAATAATGCTCACTGCAACTTCACCTCTCTGAGAAAAATCCCTCAAGAGATGATACTTCCGAAGTATGTGCTTTGTCCGTTGATGTGACCTTGGCTCTTTTGCAAGTTCCACCGCTACAGTATTATCACAATAGAGTGTGATAGGATATTTACTGCTCGGTACAACATCCAGCTCTTGGACAAAGCTTCGCATCCATACTGCTTCTTTAGCTACCTTAGAAGCTGCGATATACTCGGACTCTGCTGTAGAATCTTCCACCACACTTTGTTTTGAGCTCTTCCAGCTCACTGCACCTCCATTAAAACTGAAGATGTATCCAGTCTGCGACTTCATGTCATCTTGATTAGTCTAGAAACTAGCATCTACATGTCCTCTGATGACTAGTTCCTCATATCCTCCATAAACCAGGAAAATATTCTTAGTACACCTCAGATACTTAAGGATAGTCTTGACTGCCATCCAATGGCGGTTTCCTGGATCAGCTTGATATCTTCTTACCGCACTTAATGCATAAGCAACATCTAGCCTCGTACATAGCATAGCATACATGGCTGACCCAATCGCGGATGCGTAAGGGATCCTTTCCATTTTCTTTCTTTCCTCATGTGTCTGAGGACACATTTTCTTGGAAAGATAAATGCCATGTGACACTGGCAACAATCCCCTCTTGGACTGTTCCATACTGAATCTCTTCAATATTTTGTCAATGTATGTACTTTGACTCAGGCCCATCATTCTCTTGGATCTATCACGATGGATATTAATCCCAAGAATATATGCCGCCTCGCCCAAGTCTTTCATGGAGAAGAATTTATGCAACCATGCCTTAACTGACTTTAAGACAGGTACTTCGTTTCCAATTAGTAATATGTCATCAACATATACTATTAGGAAAACGACTGCACTTCCACTAAACCTTTTGTAGACACAAGGCTCACATTCATTCTTAACAAAGCCAAATTCCATAACAGCTTCATCAAAACGAATGTTCTATGACCTTGATGCTTGATTTAATCCATAAATGGATTTCTGCAACTTGCATACCTTGTTGGCATCCTTTGGAGTCACAAACCCTTCAGGTTGTGTCATGTAAACATCTTCTTGGAGGTTCCCGTTAAGGAAAGCTGTTTTGACATCCATTTGCGAAATTTCATAGTCATGGAAAGTAGCAATGGCCAATAGGATTCTGATGGACTTCAGCATTGCAACCGGTGAAAAGGATTAATCATAGTCAATTCCTTGACGCTGTCTAAAACCTTTTGCAACCAGTCATGCCTTGTAGGTACTGACTTGCCCCTCCATGTCCAGTTTCTTCTTGAATACCCATTTATTACCAATAGGCTTTACATCAACTGGAGGATCTACCAAAATCCTGACTTGGTTTTGGTACATGGAATCCATTTCAGAATTAATGGATTCTTCCCACTTGGCAACATCTGTGCCTTCAAATGCTTCCTTGTAGGTAAGAGGATCATCATTGTCAACCAATAATGAGTCACCATCCTCGGTGACAAGAAAACCATATTGTTCTGGTTCTCTCACCTCTCTCATGCTCCTACGCAGCTCTTGTGTCTCTGGAAAAGATTGTTCTTCCACAGGGATCTGTGGAATTTTTTCTTATACCAACTCATATGTATCTTGAGCCTCGACTTCATCGAAGTATATCTCGCTCCCACTATCTCTTTTGGAGATGTGCTCCCTCTCAAGGATATGGCGTGTCTTGCCACTGTAACCTTTTTGTCTGAGGGGTTGTATATGTAATATCCCCTTGTTTCCTTGGGATTTCCTATAAAGATACACTTTGTGCCTCGGGGTGCAATTTTGTTACCTGAAGAGGCCTTAACAAATGCTTCGCTACCCCACACGTGTAAATTTGATAACATGGCTTGGCATACACTCCATAACTCGTATGGAATACCATTTATCGATTTAGTTAGTACTTGGTTTAGTATTTGTGATACTGTTTGTAATGCGTATCCCCAAAAGGATAATGGAAGACTCGCATGACTCATCATTGATCTCACCATGTCCAACAGGGTGCGGTTCCTCCTTTCACTTACACCATTCCACTGCGGTGTGTAAGGAGGAGTGAGTTGAGATAGAATCCCAAACTCCCATAAGAAATCAATGAAGTCCTGATTAAGATATTATCCTCCTATTTCTAAGTGAAGTTTCTTAATCTTCTTACCAAGTTGGTTCTCAACTTCATTCTTGTATTCTTTGAACCGATCAAAAGAATCTAACTTATACCTCATTAAATAGATATATCCATATCTACTAAAATCATCAGTAAAAGTTATGAAGTACGATAACCCGCCCCTTGCTTCAACTGGAAATGGTCCACACACATCTGTGTGAACTAATTCTAGAAGCTCTTTAGCTCTTTCGCCTTTCCCACTAAATGGGGCTTTGGTCATTTAGCCTTGTAGACATGCATGACATACACCAAGTGTTTTTAGTTCGAAAGAATCTAAATACCCATCTTGATGTAATTTTGTCAAACGTTTATCATTAACATGACCTAACCGGTGATTCCAAAGTTGGGTGTGGTATGATTCATGTGAATTAACTTTGTTATCGATTTCCATTACTTGGTTTGTGTAGTCTAACACATAAAGGCCATTATATAAATGTGCCCTACCAAAACAAATGTTATCTTTATAAAAATAGCAACATCCACTTCCAAACTTGAAGATGAATCCATCAGTATCTAATCTGGATACTGAAATAATTTTTTTGGTTACAGAGGGTACATAATAACATCCTTTCAAAACCAAGACCATCCCGGTAGGCAATGTGAGGTGGTAGTCCCTGACAGCTACAGCAGCAAGTCTGGCTCCGTTGGCTGCTCGTAGATCTACCTCCCCTCAATCAATCTTCCTGAATCTACTTGGTTCCTGTATTTGGATACAGGTGTGAGCACCACAAGTAGTATCTAATACCCAATTAGTAGAAACAGATAGATTGCATTTGATAACAAACGCACCTGAAGCTTCCCCTTTCTTCCTTGGTTGGGTGAAGTTTTTCTTCTAGTGGCCCTTCTTGCCACATGTGAAACAAACAACATCCTGTTCCTTTGCCTCCCCTTTGATCTTCCTTTTCTTGGAAGGCCTTGAAGAAGCTTTGGGCTTAAATCTCTTCACCTTCCCTTTCCTTTTATTCACCATGAGGACAGAAGGCTTTTCACGCTTCATGTAATTGTCCACTTGGCGAATAAGGATAAGAAGATCAGACAGAGACTTCTCAATGTTGTTCATGTTGAAGTTCACAACAAAGTTTTAGAAGCTCTGGGGGAGTGATGTAAGAATGAGATCGGTGCCCAGTTCTTCGGGGAGTTTAAACCCTAGAACCTCCAAGCGCTCAATGTAGCCAATGAGCTTGACTACATGAGGCCCGGCTGGGGCACCCTCTCCAAGCTTGCTCTGAAATAGAGCATTGGAGATCTCAAACCTTTCCTATCTTGCTCTCTCCTGGTATAGACCATGGAGGTGCTCAAGCATGCTGTAGGCATCCATGTCCTCATGATACTTCATGAGCTCACTAGACATAGATGACAGCATCAAACATTGAACGTCAAGAGCATCATTCAAATGTTGATCATAGACTAGGAAATCTTCATCACTTACCCCTGGGGTAGGGGAATCGGGAAGTGAGGACTCCATCACGTAAAACTTTCGTTCATGGAGTAGGACAACCCAAAGGCGCCTAAACCATTCTTGAAAGTTACTACCGGTAAGGATGTTGTCTTTATCCAGAATTGATCGTAGAGAAAAAGTGGTTGATGAGTTTGTCATCTTGATTCTACAATTTAAAAGAGCAGATTTATTAGTACTTTCTTGATTACATTTTTATGAGAAATAATAAATTTTATTAATTCTCCCACTATTTTATCAAGTCCCAATGGCCCTCACCATTGAACTCGGAATGTCCAGTTTATTTGACATTCTAGTGGCAAGGATCCATATTTCCCTTCGCATATCCCCAACAAGAGTTGATCAAGCTATTTAAAGGTTTTTAGGTAGGCAGGTCTTTTCCAACTGTGAGCTTACAGTTCCTTGATCTGTTGAGTGGACTCCCCAATCCTGAAATCCTGACTTGGATTTCCTCAACCCTTGCCTCCAATATTACATCAAGTCTAGAAAGGGCTACTTCTCTTGATGTAATATGGTTAAGTCAACCCTAAACCTTTCATGAGGGCTTCCTTTATAAAAGTTAGTGTCCCAACAAGGGTTGGTCAAACACATAGTTTTATTGAGTCTTTCCTTTAATCAAGTAATGGAAGGCTTGGTCTGACTTAATATGGTATTTGAGGGATTTTATTCTTTATGTGTATTTTTGCATTATCACATGCTTGTTAATATTAAGTGATGCTTGCTTAAGTGATTAACCACGTTCCGATAATGTTTACGCATAGTCCGGTTTTTATTTTATTCCATCTTTGCATGCTTGTTCATTTTATTAATTATGTGATCGCGACAACACATACATAATAAATAAACCATGCAATCAGACAGAAATAAAATAAGATGGCATGATCATGAGCTTCTATTTGGTTAACTTATCTAGCGGTTTTGATAAGCTAACCCTGACCTAGGGAAAACACCTTGAACCTGATGGTTCGTGTTTTGCAGCTCCCACCTGTCCACCTTTGTATCTTCTTGTGTTGGTTTCGCCTCGGCTTTGGGATTTGAACCATCTCCTCTTTCTTGGTAGATCCTCCATTACATGGGTTTACATTAAATAAACCATGGGCACACAGGCCCTACATTTTATTGGAAGAAGGCTCGTAGGCCAACAAATTTAAATTAAATAAATTTAAATGAAACCATACACATACAAAGGGTCTTTGGTCTAGATCATGATCATCCATAGTATGCAACGACATTTACGCATATTTAGAATTCAAATTCTTTTAATCTTTCTTTTATTTAAGATAAGACGCGCTCGAATTCAATTAATTATGATCTTATAATTAATCAATTCTTTATCTTAAATTCCTTTCTGAATTTCCTTGAGATTCTTCTCATCCATATTCCTTGTACGGGTCTTTGTACATTAGAGGAAACCTGGTGAAATTCCATTTCTGGAAAGTACACAGCGTGTAGTTTATAATTACATGGCGTGTATTTTTATTTTCACCCTTTATCCAAAGTACACGTCGGGAATTTGGCGTGTTTTTTGTACTTTGGAAATTTTAGATTACACGACGTGTAGATGAATCATACACGGCGTGTACTTCCTTATTACGCGGTAACCGGCCTGGCGATCCCGTGTACGCGGTACGCGGATTATCTTTGTACACGGTTTCACCTGGGTCGAAATGGACTACATGGCATGTTGTTCCAACATACACGCCGTGTATTCCGGTTTCCACACGTTGTTCTATTCTGGTCAACACAGCATGATTAAAACTTAGGCAAAATCAATTCACACGGCGTGGTTTGGCAGACCAGTGCTGGTTCATTAAACCTAAGTACACGGTGTGTAGTTTTAATTACACGCTGTGTAATCTCGTGTTGTATAGACAGAAAGAGCGGCTCCTCCGGATGAGTTCCTCGTTTTTATTTTAATCAAAATTAAAATTAAAAGTTCGTTTCTGTGATATGAATTGAGAAATGAAGGAGGAAGAATAGATCTCGTTAATTCATATTTAGAGAACGATTTATTTCGAATTGAATCAAATATGAATGCGTAAATTATCAACAAAAATTAAATAACTATAATCAATGTTGTAACCTCGCTCTGATACCATTTGAAGGTTCCGGGTGCAGCGGAAGCGCGTGGGTGGATGTGTCCACTTGGCTTTTTTTCATTAGCAATGATCAATCCAGGATCAATACGACGATAAACGCCAGTCTCCACGGATCGAATCACAGAAAAAGACAAAGAAGATGGTTTGTCCTGGAACCACAAACAAGGATCGTTACAGGTAGATTATAATTAATTTAATTAATTATAAAGAAATACCTTTTGGGTGTTCTTTCTTTATTGATGTTATCAATCATGTTGTCGATGTGATCCGTCGTTGCGTCGCAGAATCCAAGTGTAGACTCCCTATAGCGGTGATTCACACGTGTACCTCGTATCTCTGGACGTTTCCAAAGGATTCTCCGGGTGCTAGCGTGGAGAAGCCTTTGCTTGCGTTGTCCGCCTTCGATCATCTTGATCCGATGGAAGAGGATCTCTCTCGGTCTTGAGAGCATTCTTGGAGGAAGAGGTTCTTTCGACCTTGAAATAATTCTCCAGAGATGTTGTGCACAACGATTCTCTTGTGTGTCGGAAAAGAGTTGGGGTTGTGAGGATATTTATAATCGGGTGTGTGGGGTTATAGAGTTATGACAATAAATAAACGTGTTACGCATTTTATTTATTTCATTGAATCTTTATTTAAAACCCCCATGTCGAATAAATAATTCCTTGACATGCGCCCACACTGATTATAATAAATATCATTTAAAACAATATTATATCCTCATAATCCTGACTGAAAAAAACTACATGGCGTGTATTAATAAATACATGGCGTGTACTTGTTTTTCATTGAAAACTACACGGCGTGTACATTAAATGTATACGGCGTGTATATCTTGTTTTCATTTATTCATTTCCTTTCCAAAATAAAACTACATGGTGTGTACATTTAATATACATGGCGTGTACTTGTTTTATTTTATTTTTCCTCCATCATTTAAAACAACTTAGGCTTCCTTGAATAATTATTAAACCACGTACGGGAATAATCTTTACTCAACTTGAGATACTTGGATACACTTAGTGTGTGACCCTCTAGGCCTCTTTCTCGTTGGCATTAGGCGGGCTTGCCTAAAGTCCAAGATTACTGTCTAGCAACAGTTCAAGGCACCCAAGAGAAAGAAGTTGACGCTGCATTGACGTATCACCTCATACGAATGCTCACTGTGTAATTTAATCACTTTGTCTCAATATCTCATCAAGCAGGTTTCATGGACGTGTCATAAACCTATATGCTTGATCCATCGTTCTTTGACTACCTGAAATAAACTCGTCGTTTACACCATGGCCATGGAATTTAATGCGACAGTTCTATTTCAATCAAAGGGCCGAGATATCAACTTCCATAAATGGAAGGGTCAAATCCTTCCTCGACTTATCCATTAACAACATGTCACTCGTGATGCACCCAACGTACCCTACTTCCCACCAACTGTCTGCGTGACGGTTTTCGTTAGTAAATCTAAGTGCGCGATTCATGACATGTGTTAATGATAATCTTCCAGTCTAAGGACCATTACACACGCTCGTAGATAGCAATATCTGATGACACCAAGACATGCAGAATTACTACTGGCGGGTCTGTTCTCATAATCTCCCATCTTGGAGATTACCAAGTGCGAACTCCATGAGAGAGAGTCTCGTCTTCTTACGAGTACTCGCACATGATGGTTTGTATACTATGTGTCCTATCATAGTATGTCATCCAACCGCAGAACTTTATTTAAGAATATTGTTATAGCATTTCAAGGTTCTCATCATAGCGGGGATCTTCTATGACCTTATTAATGCAACAAATATTCCAAGACATTATTATATTATAGTCATGCAGAACAATGAACAATATATAATAAGTGAACATTTATGTAATCAAAGTAAAAAACAGTTGGTTCTGAGGACACCAACCCTAACAAGCATCACCCTGATAGTTTGGTGGATTCTGCTTCATGAACTGGATGGTATGAACCACATGCCTTGGTTCATTCCTCTAGTTTGTGGTATCCACAACATGAAATTATTGGACAATACTCTAAACCAGCTCTTTGTTCACATGTGGTTCTGGTGCAAACACATTCTGTGCAACCTCTTCAAGTTGGTTCTGACGGTGCCTATTAGGTGCCATTTTTTAAACCAAAAACAAACTCTGTCAATATCACTCTCTAGCATCTGATGGCTTATCATTAAAATTCAATCAGGTCATCTATCACAACATTGTTTTGAAAACAAAATTTTTCCCATGCTCAAATTTTTTTTTTAAACATTCAACATTATTTTTGAAAATCAACCCATTTTGAAAATACACCAATACCATGTTTTCAAAATCATTGACATGAAAAAAATTTCTGCATTCTTTACGAAAATTACCACCTTGCCCAAAAACACGAAGCATTCCTCACAATGATATGTTAAAACCTAGTGGGAAGTCATTCCTCAACAATGCTTGTCAAGCTCCTCTCTTTGGCTAAACCCATGATAATGATATGTCCATAATTCTAGAAGTGTATCCAAAACACTTATATACCCAACACCCTGGTAACATGAAGTTCAGTATACACGTGTTAGATACATCCTTTTATGATATACATTTCATGTTCTGACAATCCTACTCCTGTCCAAGAATTTGACCCAAGGAATTGACAAGAATGAATTTCAACTCCAAGACCATGAACATCAATGACCACTTGTTAGGCGAGGACCGAACATGCTGATACCATTTGTAAGACCCACCAATTATCATTAGCTTGAGAGTAAAATGATTCATTACTTGGACTTAAGCGACATCCCCAAGATGCCAAAGGCAGGAAATAAATTCCAAAGGATTTCGAATAAATGTTGGGAGATTATTTACCCTCTAAGAAATAACCCATAAACCAACCAAGAATAACCAAACATTATATATATAATGCATTAACAAATGAAAGTCTAACTCATGAATTACAAAAAGAGAACAACACTATTCCACAAACCAAAACATAACCAACACCATATTATAGTACTAAGAAGAAGAATAAACAAAAGGCCCAAAACAAGCCAAGACACACTCCTCGGGTCCACACCGACCTCCATGCGCCAAGCATCACCACATCTCCCAAGAATCACCACGAACCCCTAGTAATGAGATGCTATACCTTTACCTATGTCCCAGAAAAAAAACTTCTGCTAAAGAACCAACGTGCCAAAGCAGGGGTGAGTATAAAACTCAGTACGTTTCCCCAATGACTTCCCTACTCAAGACACTAGGATAGAAGAGTTAGCCACATTTATATAAAAACAGATTATATAAAACATTTTCACAAAATCATATTATAACTAAATATAAACAAGTTTACAACACCATTCATATCCAATGGAATTCCAAGATCACTTGAAACTCATTTCACAAAATCCCTTTTTGAAATACCCAACTATTTCACAACCCCTGAAATCACCCATGCATGCTTCGTTATGACAGTTCAATACTCATGAGCTGTTTCTCATCGATCTACCAATTCATCACAAGGTAATTTTTTCCCATGTTCCATTACACCTTTGGCACCACGAACAAGGTCATATTTCAACCAAGCCCCATTCTTTAAAGTCTCATGTGCCATTAAACGTTTGGCACCATGCACAAGGTCCTATTTCAACCAAGCCTCGTATATGCAACATGAACACACACCACACATTCACAACAATCATACCAAAACAATTATTTCAATAAAACACCTTTTTATTGAAAACCATTCCCATAAAAACTAGGTGTGTTCAACCAATTCAAACCATTCCAATAAAAACGTACTTTTATTGAAAACCAAATATTGAACCAATTTCATCAAGACATTTCGATAACAAACCATTTCAATAAAACTAACCTTTTAGTTAAAAACCCATCTTTCATCAAACCATTTAAAATTCTAGAAAATCCATAATTTAAAATCAACTTTTTAAATTTAAGAATCCAAATCACTTTGCACAACAATTCAGTATGATTTCAAAATTTCATGAAAACCATAAATCATCACTAAAGAATATTTATTCAATGATTTTCACAATCAATTCCATCCAAACAATACAATTTGAAACCATGCCAATCAATTCTAACAAGGGGAGTCAAGAGTGAATCCTCCTACCTTTAGGGTTTTTGGTGAAAACCACAACAAGCTATGAACGCCCAAGACAATCGGGCTGGTTCACCGAGGATCCACCTTAGATCTCTTCTCCTAACACAACCAGGACCAAATCTCATCATATTTGGTATCCAAACAGTTTTATCTACCCATAACGTGCGTAGATCTATGAAACTGAGAGTAGAAGAGAATTAGATCTAAGAAAACAAACAAGAAAGATCACATACCTCAAGAATCTAGCTTTGATTCGCAAAGAGAGGACTTCAGATCGCCTTGGGAACGATGGGAGTACCCTCCTTGACCTTAGGAGAACCAAAATCCCATGTTAGGGCCGCTTAGGAGATTAAACGAAGCATTTAGAGGCAAAATGCGTGAGACCACAATTTAAGGATCTCATTTAAGTGCCTGCATGGTTACTTCGCACAGTTTGAAAAATTGTGCGCTAACCGCACATTATCTACATCCTCGACCGCCCATCTCACATGGTTTGGCTGCTCGGTTAGGAAAATCATGCGCTGACAGTGCAAGAGCTACTACATCCAAGAGCCACTGCGTACGGTTTGGCTGCACAGTTTAGACAAACTATGCGCCTCCCGTGCGGCTTCCCCTTTTCCTCAAACCATCATTCCAAGTTCTCCCGACTCTACCATTCAACACCCTTAACATTAAAACCATGAATAGAATCAAGTAAGGTGTACATACCAGAATTCGGGGGTACTACAAGCCTATTTTGATATTGTTTGGATTAGACATTCTCTACCTTTCCTCATCTATCTTGAGGTTTAATATGTTTCTCTCAATCAATTATTATGAAATGATTGTCATTATGAATAACATACTGTCTATGTATTTATTAAGATACATATGAATTCTTCATCATGACATTTAATTCAATCTTCTAAATAACGTCATACTCCTCCATCCAAATGTAATATAAAATAAAACCATATTGAAAAACTACTAAAACCTTATCCATGTTTCCTCAAATGTCTCTATAAACTAAATCACAATGTTAATATGGTTTTATTTAGGTCTAAAAAGAATCACAATAAATTAATACTCTTGAAACCTCATAAAATGGTTATATATATATATCCTCCTTCTTGAACATAAATATTAAGTATCCATAATGATTCTAAATTTTATAAAAGATTATAGATCATTGTAATTGATAAGAGAATTTTTCAATAAAGAGTAATGGATACTTTTTCATAATAGTGATATTTGTAATTTTTTTATAATAAATGAATGACACATTGACCCATATTACATATTAAAAAAAATATGTTCACCTCATGGTGATTAATAATGGAATTTGAGCACAATATCATATTTCATAAAATTTCAAGTTATTTGATCTAATACAAATCTCACATATCTTATTGAAAAATATATATTCAAGTTCAATTTTTCCTCAATTTCTTTTTGAATATTAAATATAGTTCTATAGGATTGATTTTGATAAATTTATTAAGATGAAGAATAATTAATCATATTGGGTTCAATAATCATTCTTTCACATTTTTCATCCCCCCATATGTGAGTCCATCCCACATTCCAATGGTATTTCTTTTACATAAAATTGTTTCCCTTGTTAAAATTCTAGTAGTACACTTCTTATATTTCTTTTCATTTTCTATCATCTAAAAAAATAATTTATTTTATTCCACAAACACTTTTTCAAGAATCTTTTCAAAATATATCCAAAAAAATACACCCAAATGATCATAATCATGGTTGTATGAAGTTTTATAATTATGACATCTATTACGTAGACATATTCTCAATGATATGAGAGTCTATAAATTTCCGGTGAAAAAAAAATCATTCCAAGTGACCATTACAGAGATCTTCCAACAAATACTCATTTAATTTAAAATGTACTACAACTTATATTATTTTATTCAATACTTTAATGAACATAACCAATATAAACTATTTATTTAAAATAGTTAATCTAGAATTTTTACAACATTTTTTACTCAAAATCACATCCAACATTTATCATATTATTTATTAATATTCATATAATTTTATTTTATAAATTTATGTGAATCATATATTATTTTTTATGTTTTAATCCATGAAGTTTGACATTTATTTCATTTAGTCTAATTATGTTATAATATTATAACATATGTAATTATATATTTTCTAATAAATATTATTGGATATATACACTAGGAAGACAATAAATAATTCAATATGTGTATAATTCAATACATTTTAACAAAAAATCAAAAATTATCATAGCATGTACCTTAAAATGATTGATTTAGGGTTCATTATACAATATAAATTATCACTGTTTCTAATGATGAAATTCCTTTTGATGTAATATATACCTTAATAATTCCATAAAAGGGTTAAATATTATTCTATATTGTATATCAGAGAAACCCTAATATAGTTTCTTTTTCACTACAAATTTCATCATATGATTCCTTCTTCTGTATATTCAATAAAAAATATTCTTCATGCACTGAAAAATGATTCAGGTACCATGTAAAGCTCCACATATATAACCAAAAAAATTATTTAATGTAATTTAATAAACATTTAAATTACTTGGTAACCCTTTTATATTCTTCTACTATAACCGTTAAATATTATGAACTATAGAATAATATGATCTTTTTTCTCTCCACGTTTTGTTTTGGGCTCTGTAAATAAGTTAATTCAATGAATTTGATATTAATATAAGTGCATGAAATTGAGTCAAAATACCCAATAACTATATAAATATTACTCAAAAACATTATAATCAACAAAAAATTTTATTAAATTTCATTGTAAAAACTTATTGGATTTTTGGGAATAATAGTATTAATTATGATCCATTATTTCATTTTATGGCTTAGTTGGATTTATAATGAATCTAGAATATTCAAATAATCTTAATTAATATAAATTTTGTAAAAGGATGTAATAGAACATCATCGAAAATATACTTATCATAGTTTTTTGTGGTATTCATGTTATGTACTATTTAGTTAGTTCCTCGAGATTTAGCTAGAATTTCAACATATATCATAAATAACCCCACTAAAAATATATATTTCTTCATGATATTCAGGATTCCAGTTTTTTAAAAATATATATACTATATTGTATCTAACCATACCAACTTGTCGGTACTATTAATGTCCATGAGGAATAACATAAAAATTAGAAAATTTTTGTGATCCCCATAATGTAGTTGGAATCTCTTCTGAATTTACATTCCCATAAATGAAGTTATCTTCTATTTAATGTTCTATAAAATATTAAATCTCTTTTCTCATAAATTAATATAATGTTCCAAAATATTATCCCTTTGATGAATTCCACGTTTATTTTTTATTAGGAAACAACCTGGTTCAACAAAAAAATTATGAATAATCAGAATGTGAAAAGAGTCTTGGAGAATTCCCCATATATATCGTGGGAAACAAGATCCAATGGAATCTAAATTGAAATGTGGGAATGATTTCACCCTCTAAATATCAATAAAACATATAAAAGTTTATATGAATCCAATAATATATTTCTATAAAGTGTACAACCATTAAAATTGAAATAATGAGTTTCAAATATAAATATAAAATCAATGAAAATAACAGAATATAAATAAAAAAACATTGGATATTAAAAATCCAATTGATACATTATTGGAAGAATATATTTAATAAAAAACAATAATTAATGTTTTCAAAGTATCATATAAATCAACCATTGATGTGGAGTAACAAAAATGGAGTAACAACATTATTAGATCCATATAACCAAAGATCACCCCCCCCCCCCCAATCCCAATACATAGGATATCCTTTAATATTGAGTATTATGTTAATGTAAGTGCGCAAATAATTATATTTACAAGTATATAAGAAAAAAAATCACCAAGGAGTGTATATAGGGTATGTTATGTACTTTATTATTAGTTTTACACTAAAAAATATTCTATATTATTCTATTTATAAATCATCCCATAAATTCAAAATTTAAATAAATATTTTGTGAACACACTTTTTATTGTTTTTGAAAAATAAAAGATTATATGCACATCACATAGTAATTATCTATTAAAAATAATTACTTTGGGAAAAATATAATTAATACAGAAAAATAATTTGAAACCATGTTTTCTATGAAGTACTAAGGAATAAATTTTATTTTAAAAAAAAGATAAATTTTAATTTTGAAACCTAACATTCTAATTTTCATCACAAAAATATTTGATAATTTTTTTTTAAATATCTAAAGTAAATAAAAGTTAACTAAAATAATGATGTTTGTAGGATTAGGGAATCGATTAATTGAATGAAATCTATATAAAAACTCCATCATGTATAAGCTACTACATGATCATTAATATAAAAAAGGACCACATATATGAAAGGATATAATAAAAATTAATCAAATTGGTCACAATAAAAATAAATAGATAACACGAATTCTAATAAGGATTAAAATATTAAAAAATATAAATTAAGGATAAAGAAACATATTTAAAACAATCTCATTATTTTTAAAATAATTATTACGTAGTGGATGACACATTTAATGATATTTTTACATGATTGGAAAACCATGAAAATATAAATGTAAATATTTCATAAAGGGTTAAATTCAAATGTATATAATTCAATAGTATCCAAGTGAAATGACATCACTTGATTGGGAAATACCCTAAACGGTGTGATTGATATAAAACTAATTCATTGGATTGATGGGGTAGAAGGGAGAATCATATCTTACAACCATAACTATAAGGCTCCAGCCTTAAACCTTACTTAATATTGAATTAAATTAATAATTGACATTGAGGATCTTTTCAGGTTTAGAGTTTTATAGAATTAGGACATAACTATTACTTCTCAAAAGATTACAAAGTAGTCACTTCTACTAAATTTCTATAAAATAAAAAACTCTTAAAAAGAAACATGTCTAGTTCCATGTTTTAGGTAGCATGACTTTCCATTGATCTCATCCTTGACCCTATTCCACGTTAAGTCCTGTGAAAAATATTTCAAAAACTTGGGATGAGCATAAAAAGATCAGTAAGGGATACACAAAGAATGAAAAATGTTAGTTTCTCAAAACAACAAGTAAACCATGTATAATTTATCAAAGTAATACTTTTCACCTTTTCAAAGTAGTAAAAACTCTTCACTGAATAAAAGGTCATTACTTACCCTTCTATAACCAAAAGATTACCATAAAACCCATATAAAGATCACATAACATATAAAGGTAACTTGGGACATAAACATACTTAAGTGGAATAACCATACGGTCGACTTCCACACATACTTAATGGAATAGCCATATGGTCGACCTCCACACATACTTAATGTAATAGCCATACAGCCAACTTCCATACCCAATGCATTGGAGGTTATAACGTAACCACTCGTCCTGGTATTCATGACACCACCCGCCATATGGTTTATCATGTAACCACCCGTAAAATGTCTAAGTACCATCATTACACATAAAATATTGAAAATATAAACATTTCAATAACAACATTTCATTTGCAATCACAATAAGTAATTCCCAGATATTGAATTAATCAATCCATTTTCAAAAACCATTTAAAAGAGATTTTTGAATCAAAGTGTCCCATACCACTTTTAAGCTTTTAATGGAATTATAATTTTAAAACATTAATGTCCATATAAATAAATACTGAAAAAACATTTTGAAAACATGGACATTAAAGATAAATATTTAGAATAATAAATCTTTAAAACATTTAAAATGATATTTTTGTTAAAGAGTTTTTAACAAAATGAGAGACTCTTGAATACAAATAATAGCAGAAAAACATTTAATCCGAACTTTATAATATCATGAGAATAAAGGGATTCATGATATAATATGTCAAAGGATAGTATACACACCATATAAGATTTAATTTGTGCATAAAAACAATGAAGTCTCAAAAGAAATGTAAAATGAGATGAAATCCATTATAAAGAAGGTATCCTTAAATTAAGGATAAATCAATCTCATAATTATGTGTGAAAAATATAAATACACCCAATATAAGTGGATGTTAAGTGTAAAACAATCAAATGTTATTCACACATATTCCAAGGATGACATATTCAATAACTACATGTTGAACCCAAAGAAATCGAAATTGGGTTAAGAAGTTCCCTAGGTAAAATTCAACAGCCTAACGGCGTCACATAAAATTTTACAAAAAGGGTTGATGAGAGAGATAAAGGGGATATCATCACTTGGACATAAAATTGACATAAATAAGGATATATAAGAACATATCCCAACAAAATAGTATGTGAATTAAAAGACATAACAAAAGAAGTCTTTTAAAAAAAGGAGGGTGAAAGGTTCCCTTACCGACATGGGTATCTTTCCAAACATACACCCCGTGAAAGAAGGACAATAAAACATTGATGTAAATACTCATAAATGAAATTATATTATACAATTATTAAAATAATGGGAATTACATATACCACTCAAAGGAAATTGTGGAAAATTTAGCATAAATCTCATGGGAATAAAAGTGAGATGAAAAATCCCTTACGAAAACTCGGCAGCCTAATGGCGCCACTTAAAACTTACAAAATTGATTGATGAGAGAGAATAGGGTCTATCATCATATGGACATAAAAATTACAGTAAGATTAATATAAAATAACATCCTAATAACAAGAAAGATGATCTTTAAAAGGAATGACATAAAAGAGTGTACTTAAAAAGAAAGAGAGGAGTAGGATCCCTTACCTCGGGTCCGACTTGACTCGATCGTTCTTTAATATCCTGAATAATAAACTTGAGTTAATTTCTACTTCTTTAAGAACCTTTTTCAAGTTCATTATTCCTTTTATATCACTTATTACCATATCATGAACATTATGTAATCATTTAAGTTAATAACGGTTGTTTTTTCGTTATTTGGTACTTAAGTCAAAAGTAAACTTCTTATATTTACAAGTTGTTCATGTAGTCAAATATCCATTATCTAAATAATTATATTCATGATTTGGATATCATATATATCATATATATCCAGCATATACATGTATTTATAATATTACATAATCATTTAGAGGTAAGAAATGAAATGCACCGTTCATGGAGACGGTAAGCCGTACGTACGCATGAACGCTACTTTCATTTCTATGTCATATTAATGGAATTAAAACTAAATGAGATATATGTATATTTTTAATTACATAATTATATTCATACTTTATATGTATCATACATCATATATATTCATTATATGTACTTATAATAGTACATTACATTTGAGGATAAGAAATGAAATGCACCGTTCATGGAGACGGTAAGTCGTACGTACGCATGAACGCTACTTTCATTTATATCTCATACTTTAATGGAAAGAAAACAATAATGATATAAAGGTATATTATAATTCCAGTATAAAATAATATATAATAACTTTAAATCCATCCTTTATACATCCTGCATATGGCATTAACGAATCAAATCACTTTGAGGGGGCGGTAGTCCGCACTTCCTAAAATGAAGATATCGCGTATACCCATAATGGAAGCCATGAAGGTATTCCACAAATGAAAAATACATAAGCTTAAGTAAAACATAAAAATATTATATATCATATATAAACATATTGACATCTTAATGTCCACCTTTGAAGGTGTTATATGAGGGTTGAACAATCATCGTTTTGTGAGGTAGAAATTCGCCATCCACAGAAACAGTATGTTCTTTAACCATTAGATGAATGTGTGTGTAAGTGTAGCTCGAATCCTTATTATAAAAACATACTAGTATATTTAAGATAATGTATTTGTTACAAAATAAATTAATAAAAAGAGTTTAGGGGGTTGGAGAAGCAAAATAAAACAAAAGAGCACAAGTGAAGACGTTACCTTAAAATAGGGTAACTCCCTTTGGTTTGAACCAAAATGGTTTCTTGAAGAGATTCCTGCCTAAGTTAAGGATTCTAGGATGAGGAGAGGGATGTGGAGAGACAAAATGATCAGAGATTGGCCGAACCAAAGTCTTGAGAGGTGTGGGTAATGTGGTAGAGGTGGGGGCCTTTTATAAGAGGAGAGGAGGGGCACTCTTGGTAAATTATAAATTGTTACTTTATTTTCAAATGGTTTTCGGATTTTAATGGTCCCACATTGATGTGTTTCGAGGATAAGATGATAAGGGTTTGAAATACACCAATCCAATAGGTTTTTGACATGTGTAGGTCCTAGATTTTTCATTATCTTTCCAATTTATTTAAATCATTAAATAATGAGGTCATCGCTGCATCATCATGATGTCATAAAGAATTTAATTTATTTAATGTCTAAAAATTATAAAAAAAATACTATAATGTAGGAAATATTTTTATATTTCCAATGACTATTTATAGTCAAAATTATGACTTGTATAACCACATGTAAAAAAAATTTAGTAAAACAAATCATGTTTGTGACATTTTTATTTTAACTTTAAATAAAAGGCATAAATGTCATTATCAAACCCAAGTGGCTCCATGGGGTACCAAAACTCGACCCATGGGTTTTCTTGGTCAGCCATAACTCATACAATAGGTTTAGTACAAGTGTCAAGATATTTTCATTTTATTATAATATCATTTTTACCTTAAATCACACTAATTACCTTTAATCGTGATTAATAAAACTTAAAAGTTACTTTTCATCAAAAATTATTTTCATCCCATTGAACCACATTTTACTTAACAGTTAAAATAATTTAAATTATATTTTTTAAATTCAAATCACATAATTGGTAAAGTCCCATTTAAACGAAAAATCAAATTTTGAAACCACCACTTTGTGGTTTCACTATTCATCAAAAATTGAAGATTTTCAGAAAAATACAAAAAATTCACCCTAAGCTATATTTGATATTCCGAATTCAAAAATGATGTCTATTTTACCAAATTCATAACATAGAAGTTTCATTAATTAATTTTATAATTAATTCCCACAGTCAGATCAAATAGCGTGTTTTTATGAAACAATAAGTATCAAGAGATTGACACTAGTTTAAGTCCAATTTCAAAGTAAAATTAATTCCAATGACCACTATTGGATTAAATGGTAAAAATATATTCTAATTTTACTTTAAAAAACAATCCAAAAGATAATATAATCATATAAATAAATTAGATTAAAAATATGTTTTGAATTAAAATACAACATTTTTCACTATTCATTAAAAAATGAACTTTATCAAAAAGATACCAAAAATTTAAACAAAGTAAATTTTGATGTCCCGATTCTAAATAAGAATTTTATTTTGTCAAATATAACACATAAAATTGTCAAAAAGTGGATTTAAAAGAGGTTCGCCTTCAAAAGGCAGTTAATCGACCTTTTAAAGAATATTAGAATGTCTACGCTTAAAATTGGATTCATTTGCATTTTTAATCCTCTAACATTTATTGTAAAGAGTAAAAATATTTGACAAACATATATAATCATTTTGTAGTTAGTTATGTTCATTCCCTCCATTACAACGGCTAGGCGTTAACTACTATTTAAAATAATATTATTTTATTATTAGAGTGCAACGTAAGAT
Organism: Viscum album; assembly: GCA_963277665.1. NCBI lineage: Eukaryota > Viridiplantae > Streptophyta > Magnoliopsida > Santalales > Viscaceae > Viscum > Viscum album. The sequence goes on along the minus strand of OY728142.1, from coordinate 1,873,347,208 downwards.
TCCCAAGAAACTCGTTGTTGCGTATTGGGTACGCCATCGATCATAGCATCCCCTTTAAAGTAATATTATTATTTTATTCACAAATATGGATAAATATAAAAATGTCTTGTTCTTTATTTACCTGTGGTGTTACATCCTTCCCCCCTTTTGGGAATTGCGTCCTCGTAATTTTAAAATTGGGCTTGGAAATATCCTTGAAAGTCCCACATCGGAACAAGAGTCGGTAAAACAATCACTTTAAAATAAAGAAAGATAAGTACAGAGGTCACCCGAGTTAACCCATACTAGGATTCCAAGTATGAAAATATGGACATGGAGGAAAAAACAAAGGGTCATGTTCTGATGGAGAGTGATAGTAAACAAGTCTAGGAGAAAGTTAACCATAAGAAAATCACAAACTTGTGATGGGTTAAACGGTATTAGATTCCCCAGTAGGAAAAGTTAATAGACAACATTTTTTTTAAGTTACTCTTCATTGAGGAATTTATTTTTGAGCTTAACTAAATCATAATGAAACATACTTACTTGTCACGTAGACTTCCAACTTTTACTATATTCCTTAATCAAACTCATATTTTCTCCAAAAGACGAGTATTTAGGAATACTTGTTCACATTAAGAGTACTATAATCAATTTCTAGAGAATCACCTAATCCACAAAAGAGAACTATATACTTCCCCTATCTTTAGACTCTAACCAAAACCGAAACCAAAAAGGTTAGTACAAGATCAGATAATCCAGAAAAGGATAACCCTTTATAAAAAGAAAATCTATTCTTAATCTCCAAAATTTTCCCAACAAAACCCAAAGTTCAACGAGGACCATTCGATAAAAAATTTGTCCATAAAATTCTTCAAATTAAACCAAATTAATATTGAAACCCAAATATTTGAAGGATTTAGTCACATAGTCTTCCAAGTTAAATCGTAACATTTATCTCCAAACAACATCAGTTGCTCCTAAAGTCTCGTATTGAAAAGTAATTAACCTAATCACATATCATCCATGATAGGTTAATAAATTTCCATAGATATCCCAAAATCAACATACTATTAATTCATAAAATCATTTAACTAAAAATAATTAGTCAAAATAACCAGGGACTTCACGTAGTCCAGTGGTCGGTGGTAAATACCCATTGCACTTTGGTTGTGGGTTCGATTCCCGCAGCTTTGTCCGACGCGACGGGTTGTCACACGGTCTGCATGTTTTCCTTTTTCCAAAACTACATAATTCTTAAAACATTCCCCAATAACGAGATAAAATCTTCAAAAATAACCATAATGTAATTTAACCTCAATTTTATCTCATGACTTTCACTTTCCATCATTACATATAGTAACCCATAATTACCTCGAAAGTAAGGATCATATAAACCCAAATGGTTCTTTATAACTATGTACACAAATAAACAGATTACTATTTTTTGAATAAAATTTTCATATATCAAACATCAGGGTTACACATACTATAAAATGTCTTCTAATGTACCCCATCATCAAAAGAGACTTAATACTCTTAAGAATTTCACCATAACTCTTGAAGCCCTTATATGTTGACTTCTTACTCATTCACCATTCTTCATGATCTATTAACCATTCCTTTCCAACTTATTCTGAAATACTTATTTCCTACAAACAAAATCATGATTCGTATCCTAAGATTCCAAAATAGTAAAACAAAAGTTAAGAAATAATCCATACCTTTGATTGGCCATTTTCAGTTCCTTCATCCTCAATCGGAATGGAATTAGGTATTGGTAAACGTATATTTGTACAATCATGGTGATCCCATTCCCGAAAATTCTTCATAAAACAAGTGTTTGCATAATGACCATGCACACCACATTTAAAACATTCAATTAATCCCTCAGAAAGAACTTCTTTCCCTTTCCTCGAGTTAACTGGATGCTTCCTTTTTCCATGGCAGGTTCTTGCTTTATGAACTTTATTTCTACATCTATAGCATATTTCTGTCCCTTTGAAACATTTTCCTAGGTGTTTCTTTCCACATCTTTGACACATAGGTTTTTTAACACACTTGCCTTTATGATTATACCTGCAGTTCCGTAAGGATTTGTTTCTCGCATACATGATGCCTTATACAAATTACCAAGGTTTAGGTGGTCAATCATGACTCCAGATAGTTGGTTGAGGATATACACAAGAGTTCTCATTGAAGCTCCCATATCATTCAGTTGCTCGCTCAGAAAACTGTCACAGTTTCCTTCACATCCACTGTTACTTTGGTGCCTGCTAGATCCAGCCATTTACTAAAACCAAAAAGGTCAGTGTGAGTATATCAATAAAACCATCATGTACTATTGAGGAAGATAAACACTAAGATATACTTACTCATTCACTTTATCTAAAACTAGGACTGTTTATGAAATCCTAACCATTATGGTCATGTCACTTATGCTTAAAGAATACTCTAACCTCTAAAGTTATCTAAACCAACCTCTGATACCAACTATAAGGCCCCAGCCTTAAACCTTACTTAATATTGAATTAAATTAATAATTCACATTAAGGATCTTTTCAGGTTTAGAGTTTTAGAGAATTAGGACATAACTCTTACATCTCAAAATATTACAAAGTATTTACTTCTACTAAATTTCCATAAAATAAAAAACTCTTAAAAAGAAACATGTCTAGTTCCATGTTTTAGGTAGCATGACTTTCCCTTGATCCCATCCTTGACCCTATTCCACGTTAAGTCCTGTGAAAAACATTTCAAAAACTTGGGATGAGCATAAAAAGCTCAGTAAGGGATACACAAAGAATGAAAACTGTTAGTTTTTCAAAACAACAAGTAAACCATGTATACTTTATCAAAGTAATACTTTTCACCTTTTCAAAGTAATAAAAAATCTTCACTGAATAAAAGGTCATTACTTACCCTTCTGTAACCAAAAGATTACCATAAAACCCATATAAAGATCACATAACATATAAAGGTAACTTGGGACATAAACATACTTAAGTGGAATAAACATATGGTCGACTCCCACACATACTTAATGGAATATCCATACGGACAACTTCCACACATACTTAATGGAATATCCATACGGCCGACTTCCATACCCAATGCATTGGAGGTTATAACGTAACCACCCGTCCTGGTATTCACGGCACCACCCGTCATATGGTTTATCACGTAACCACCCATAAAATGTCCAAGTACCATCATTACACATAAAATATTGAAAATATAAACATTTAAATAACAACATTTCATTTTCAATCACAATAAGTAATTCCCAGATATTGAATTAATCAATCCATTTTCAAAAATCATTTAAAATCGATTTTTGAATCAAAGTGTCTCATACCACTTTGAAGATTTTAATAGAATTATAATTTTAAAACATTAATGTACATATAAATAAATACTTAAAACCATTTTGAAAACATGGACATTAAAGATAAAGATTTATAATAATAAATCTTTAAAACATTTAAAACGATATTTTTGTTAAAGAGTTTTTAACAAAATGAGAGACTCTTGAATACAAATAATAGCGGAAAAACATTTAATCTGAACTTTATAATATCATGAGAATAAAGGGATTCATGATATAATATGTCAAAGGACAGTATACACACCATATAAGGGTGAATTGGTGCATAACAACAATGAAGTCTCAAAATAAATGTAAAATGAGATGAAATCCATTATAAAGAAGGTATCCTTAAATTAAGGATAAATCAATCTCATAATTATGTGTGAAAAATATAAATACACCCAATATAAGTGGATATTAAGTGTAAAAAAATCAAAGGTTATTCACACATATTCAAAGGATCACATATTCAATAACTACATGTTGAACCCAAAGAAATCGAAATTGGGTTAAGAAGTTCCCTTGGTAAAATTCGACAGTCTAACGGCGTCACATAAAATTTTACAAAAAGGGTTGATGAGAGAGATAAAGGGGATATCATCACTTGAACATAAAATTTACATAAATAAGGATATATAAGAACATATCCCAACATAATAGTATGTGAATTAAAATACATAACAAAAGAAGTCTTTTAAAAAAAAGTGTGAAAGGTTCCCTTACCGACATGGGTATCTTTCGAAACATACACCCCGTGAAAGAAGGACAATAAAAAATTGATGTAAATACTCATAAATGAAATTATATTACATAATGAGTAAAATAATGGTCAGTAAATACACCACTCAAAGGAAATTGTGGAAAATGTAGCATAAATCTCACGAGAATAAAAGTGAGATGAAAAATCCCTTACGAAAACTCGGCAGCTTAACGGCGCCACTTAAAACTTAAAAAATGGATTGATGAGAGAGAATAGGGTATCTCATCATATGGAAATAAAAATTACAGTAATAGTAATATAAAATAACATCCTAATAACAATAAAAATGATCTTTAAAAGGAATGACATAAAATAGTGTACTTAAAAAGAAAGAGAGGAGTAGGATCCCTTACCTCGGGTCCGACTTGACTCGATCATTCTTTAATCTCCTGAGTAATAAACTTGAGTTAATTTAAACTTCCTTTATAACTTTTTTCAAGTTCATTATTCCTTTTATATCACTTATTACCATTTCATGAACATTATGTAATCATTTAAGTTAATAACGGTTGTTTTTTCGTTATTTGGTACTTAAGTCAAAAGTGAACTTCTTATATTTACAAGTTGTTCATGTAGTCAAATATCCATTATCTCAATAATGATATTCATGATTTGGATATCATATATATCATATATATCCAGCATATACATGTATTTATAATATTACATAATCATTTAGAGGTAATAAATGAAATGCACCGTTCATGGAGATGGTAAGCCGTACGTACGCATGAATGCTACTTTCATTTCTATGTCATATTAATGGAATTAAAACTAAATAAGAGATATGTATATTTTTAATTCCAGAATTATATTCATCTTTTATATGTATCATACATCATATATATCCATTATATGTACTTATAATAGTACATTACATTTGAGGATAAGAAATGAAATGCACCGTTCATGGAGATGGTAAGCCGTACGTACGCATGAACGCTACTTTCATTTCTATCTCATACTTTAATGGAAAGAAAACAATAATGATATAAAGGTATATTATAATTCCATTATAACATCATATATAATAACTTTAAATCCATCCTTTATACATCCCACATATGGCATTAACGAATCAAATCACTTTGAGGGGCGGTAGTCCGCACTTCCTAAAATGAAGATATCGCATATACCCATAATGGAAGCCATAAAGGTATGCCACAAATGAAAAATACAGAAGCTTAAGTAAAACATAAAAATATTATATATCATATATAAACATAGTGACATATTAATGGCCACCTTTGAAGGTGTTATATGAGTGTTGAACAATCATCATTTTGTGAGGCAGAAATTCATCATCCACAGAAACAGTATGTTCTTTAACTATTAGATGAAGGTGTGTGTAAGTGTAGCTCGAATAATTATTATAAAAACATCCTAGTATATTGAAGATAATGGAGTTGTTACAAAAGAAATTAATAAAAAGAGTTTAGGGGGTTGGAGAAGAAAAATAAAACAAAAGAGCACAAGTGAAGACGTTACCTTAAAATAGGGTAACTCCATTTGGTTTAACCAAAAGGGTTTCTTGAAGAGCTTCCTGCCAAAGTTAAGGCTTCTAGGATGAGGAGAGGGATGTGGAGAGACAAACTGATCAAAGCTTGGCCGAACCAAAGGCTTGAGAGGTGTGGGTAAGGTGGTGGAGGTGGGGGCCTTTTATAAGAGGAGAGGAGGGGCACTCTTGGTAAAGTATAAAATGTTACTTTATTTTCAAATGGTTTTCGGATTTTAATGGTCCCACATTGATTTGTTTCTAGGATAAGGTGATAAGGGTTCTAAATACACCAATCCAATAGGTTTTTGACATGTTTAGGACCTATATTTTTCATTATCTTTCCATTTTATTTAAATCGTTAAATAATGAGGTCATCGCTGCATCATCATGATGTCATAAAGAATTTAATTTATTTATTGTCTAAAAATTATAAAAAAAATACTATGATGTAGGAAATCTTTTTATCTTTCCAATTACTATTTATAGTCAAATTTATTACTTGTATGACCACATTTAAAAATTGTTTTAGTAAAACAAATCATGTTTGTGACATTTTTATTTTAACTTTAAATAAAAGGCATAAATGTCATTATCAAACCCAAGTGGCTCCATGGGGTACCAAAAATAGACCCAAGGGTTTTATTGGTCAGCCATAACTCATACAATAGGGTTAGGACAAGTTTCAGGATATTTTCATTTTATTATAATATCATTTTTACCTTAAATCACACTAATTACCTTTAATCACGATTAATAAAACATAAAAGTTACTTTTCATCGAAAATTATTTTCATCCCATTGAACCAGATTTTACTTAACAGTTAAAATAATTTAAATTAGATTTTTTAAATTCAAATTACAAAAGTGGTAAAGTCCCATTTAAACGAAAAATCAAATTTTGTAACCACCACTTTGTGGTTTCACTATTCATCAAAAATTGAAGATTTTCAGAAAAATACCAAAAAATCACCCTAAGATATATTTGATATTCTGAATTCAAAAATGATGTCTATTCTACCAAATTCATAACATAGAAGTTGAATTAATTAATTTTATAATTAATTCCCGCAGTCAGAGTAAATAGCGTGTTTTTATGAAACAATAAGTATCAAAAGATTGACACTAGTTTAAGTCCAATTTCAAAGTGAAATTAATTCTAATGACCACTATTGGATTAAATGGTAAAAATATATTCTAATTTTACTTTAAAAAACAATCCAAAAGATAATATAATCATATAAATTAATTATATTAAAAAGAGGTTTTGAATTAAAATACCACATTTTTCACTATTCATTAAAAAATGAACTTTATCAGAAAGATACCAAAAATTTAAACAAAGTAAATTTTGATGTCCCGATTCTAAATAAGAATTTTATTTTGTCAAATATAACACATAAAATTGTCAAAAAGTGGATTTAAAAGAGGTTCGCCTTCAAAAGGCGGTTAATCGAACTTTTAAAGAATATTAGAATGTCTAAGCTTAAAATTGGATTCATTCTCATTTTTAATCCTCTAACATTTATTGTAAAGAGTAAACATATTTGACAAACATATATAATCATTTTGTAGTTAGTTCTGTTCATTCCCGCCATTACAACGGCTAGGCGTTAACTACTCTTTAAAATAATATTATTTTATTATTAGAGTGCAATGTAAGATTCCCAAGAAACTCGTTGTTGCGAATTGGGTACGCCATCGAGCATAGCATCCCCTTTGAAGTAATATTAATATTTTATTCACAAATATGGATAAATATAAAAATGTCATATTCTTTATTTACCTAGGGTGTTACATCCTTCCCGCCTTTTGGGAATTGCGTCCTCGCAAATTTAAAATTGGGCTTGGAAATATCCTTGAAAGTCCCACATCGGAACAAGAGTCGGTAAAACAATCACTTTAAAATAAAGAAAGATAAGTACAGAGGCCACTCGAGTTAACCCATACTAGGATTCCAAGTATGAAAATATGGACATGGAGGAAAAAACAAGGGGTCATGTTCTGATGGATAGTGATAGTAAACATGTCTAGGAGAAAGTTAACCATAAGAAAATCACAAACTTGTGATGGGTTAAACGGTATTCGATTCCCCAGTAGGAAAATTTAACAGACAACATTTTTGTTTTAAGTTACTCTTCATTGAGGAATTTATTTTTGAGCTTAACTAAATCATAATGAAACATACTTACTTGTCATGTAGACTTCCAACTTTTACTAGATTCCTTAATCAAACTCATATTTTCTCCAAAAGACGAGTATTTAGGAATACTTGTTCACATTAAGAGTACTATAATCAATTTCTAGAGAATCACCTAATCCACAAAAGAGAACTATATACTTTCAATGTCTTTATACTCTAACCAAAACCAAAACCAAAAATGTTAGTACAAGATCAGATAATCCAGAAAAGGATAACCCTTTATAAAAAGAAAATCTATTCTTAATCTCCAAAATTTTCCCAACAAAACCCAATGTTCAACGAGGACCATTCGATAAACAATTTGTCCATAAAATTATTAAAAGTAAACCAAATTAAGATTGAAACCCAAATATTTGAAGGATTTAGTCACATAGTCTTCTAAGTTAAATCATAACATTTATCTCCAAACAACATCAGTTACTCCTAAAGTCTCGTATTTAAAAGTAATTAACCTAATCACATATCCTCAATGATAGGTTAATAAATTTCCATAGATATCCTAAAATCAACATACTATTAATTCATAAAATCATTTAACTAAAAATAATTACTCAAACTAACCAGGGACTTCACGTAGTCCAGTGGTCGGCGATAAATACCCATTGCACTTTGGTTGTGGGTTCGATTCCCGCAGCTTTGTCCGATGCGACGGGTTGTCACACGGTCTGTGTGTTTTCCTTTTTCCAAAACTACATAATTCTTAAAACATTCCCCAATAACGAGATAAAATCTTCAAAAATAACCATAATGTAATTTAACCTCAATTTTATCTCATGACTTTCACTTTCCATCATTACATATAGTAACCCATAATTACCTCGAAAGTAAGGATCATATAAACCCAAATGGTTCTTTATAACTATGTACACAAAAGAACAGATTACTATTTTTTGAATAAAATTTTCATATATCAAACATCAGTGTTACACATACTATAAAAATTCTTCTAATGTACCCCATCATCAAAAGAGACTTAATACTCTTAAGAATTTCACCATAACTCTTGAAGCCCTTATATGTTGACTTCTTACTCATTCAACATTCTTCATGATCTATTAACCATTACTTTCCAAATTATTCTGAAATAATTCTTTCCTACAAACAAAATCATGAATCATATCCTAATATTCCAAAATAGGAAAACAAAAGTTAAGAAATAATCCATACCTTTGATTGGTCATTTTCAGTTCCTTAATCCTCAATCGGAATGGCATTAGGTATTGGTAAACGAATATTTGTACGATCTTGGCGATCCCATTCCCGAAACTTCTTCATAGGACATGTGTTTGCATAATGACCATGCACACCACATTTAAAATATTCAATTGATCCCTCAGAAAGAACTTATTTCCCTTTCCTCGAGTCAACTAGATACTTCCTTTTTCCATGGTAGGTTCTTGCTTTATGACCTTCATTTCCACATCTGTAGCATATTTCTGTCCCTTTGAAACATTTTCCTTGGTGTTTCTTTCCACATCTTTGACACATAGGTTTTTGAACACACTTACCTTTATGATTATTACCTGCAGTTCTGTAAGGATCTTTTTCTCGCATACATGATGCCTTATAGAAATTACCAAGGTTTAGGTGGTCAATCATGACTCCAAATAGTTGGTTGAGGATATACACAAGAGTTCTCATTGCATCTCCCATATCATTCAGTTGCTCGCTCATAAAACTGTCAGAGTTTCCTTCACATCCACTGTTACATTGGTGCCTGCTAGATCCATCCATTTACTAAAACCAAAAAGGTCAGTACGAGTATATCAACAAAACCATCATGTACTATTGAGGAAGATAAACACTAAGATATACTTACTCATTCACTTTATCTAAAACTAGGACTGTTTATGAAATCCTAACCATTATAATCATGTCACTTATTCTTAAAGAATACCCTAACCTCTAAAGTTATCTAAACTGACCTCTGATACCAACTATAAGTCCCCAGCCTTAAACCTTAATTAATATTGAATTAAATTAATAATTCACATTGAGGATCTTTTCAGGTTTAGAGTTTTAGAGAATTAGGAAATAACTATTACATCTCAAAAGATTACAAAGTAGTCACTTCTACTAAATTTCCATAAAATAAAAAACTCTTAAAAATAAACATGTCTATTTCCATGTTTTAGGTAGCATGACTTTCCCTTGATCCCATCCTTGACCCTATTCCACGTTAATTCCTGTGAAAAACATTTCAAAAACTTAGGATGATCATAAAAAGCTCAGTAAGGGATACACAAAGAATGAAAACTGTTAGTTTGTCAAAACAACAAGTAAACCATGTATACTTTATCAAAGTAATACTTTTCACCTTTTCGAAGTAGTAAAAACTCTTCACTGAATAAAAGGTCATTACTTACCCTTCTGTAACCAAAAGATTACCATAAAACCCATATAAATATCACATAACATATAAAGGTAACTTGGGACATAAACATACTTAAGTGGAATAACCATACGGTCGACTTCCACACATACTTAATGGAATATCCATACGGCCGACTTCCACACATACTTAATGGAATAGCCATACGGCCGACTTCCATACCCAATGCATTGGAAGTTATAACGTAACCACCCGTCCTGGTATTCACGGCACCACTCGTCATATGGTTTATCACGTAACCACCCGTAAAATTTCCAAGTACCATCATTACACATAAAATATTGAAAATATAAACATTTCAATAACAACATTTAATTTGCAATCACAATAAGTAATTCCCAGATATTGAATTGATCAATCCATTTTCAAAAACCATTTAAAACAGATTTTTGAATCAAAGTGTCCCATACCACTTTGAAGCTTTTAATGGAATTATAATTTTAAAACATTAATGTCCATATAAATAAATAATAAAACCATTTTGAAAACATGGACATTAAAGATAAAGATTTAGAATAATAAATCTTTAAAACATTTAAAACTATATTTTTTTTAAAGAGTTTTTAACAAAATGAGAGACTCTTGAATACAAATAATAGCGGAAAAACATTTAATCCAAACTTTATAATATCATGAGAATAAAGGGATTCATGATATAATATGTCAAAGGATAGTATACACACCATATAAGAGTGAATTGGTGCATAACAACAATTAAGTCTCAAAAGAAATGTAAAATGAGATGAAATCCTTTATAATAAAGGTATCCTTAAATTAAGGATAAATCAATCTCATAATTATGTGTGAAAAATATAAATACACCCAATATAAGTGGATATTAAGTGTAAAACAATCAAATGTTATTCACACATATTCAAAGGATGACATATTCAATAACTACATGTTGAACCCAAAGAAATCGAAATTGGGTTAAGAAGTTCCCTTGGTAAAATTCGATAGCCTAACGGTGTCACATAAAATTTTACAAAAAGGGTTGATGAGAGAGATAAAGGGGATATCATCACTTGGACATAAAATTTACATAAATAAGGATATATAAGAACATGTCCCAACATAATAGTATGTGAATTAAAAGACCTAACAAAATAAGTCTCTTAAAAAAAAGGAGGGTGAAAGGTTCCCTTACCGACATGGGTATCTTTCGAAACATACACCCCGTGAAAGGACAATAAAACATTGATGAAAATACTCATAAATGAAAGTATATTACACAATGAGTGAAATAATGGGAAGTACATACACCACTCAAAGAAAATTGTGGCAAATGTAGCATAAATCTCACGGGAATAAAAGTGAGATGAAAAATCCCTTACGAAAACTCGGCAGCCTAACAGCGCCACTTAAAACGTACAAAATGGATTGATGAGATAGAATAGGTTATCTCATCATATGGACATAAAAATTAAAGTAAGAGTAATATAAAATAACATCCTAATAACAAGAAAGATTATCTTTAAAAGGAATGACATAAAAGAGTGTACTTAAAAAGAAAGAGAGGAGTAGGATCCCTTACCTTGGGTCCGACTTGACTCGATCGTTCTTTAATCTCCTGAATAATAAACTTGAGTTAATTTATAGTTCCTTAAGAACCTTTTTCAAGTTCATTATTCCTTTTATATCACGTATTACCATTTCATGAACATTATGTAATCATTAAAGTTAATAACGGTTGTTTTTTCATTATTTGGTACTTAAGTCAAAAGTGAACTTCTTATATTTACAAGTTGTTCATGTAGTCAAATATCCATTATCTCAATAATTATATTCATGATTTGGATATCATATATATCATATATATCCAGCATATACATGTATTTATAATATTACATAATCATTTAGAGGTAAGAAATGAAATACACCGTTCATGGAGACGGTAAGCCGTACGTACGCATGAACGCTACTTTCATTTCTATGTCATATTAATGGAATTAAAACTAAATGAGAGATATGTATATTTTTAATTAAAGAATTATATTCATCCTTTATATGTATCATACATCGTATATATCCATTATATGTACTTATAATAGTACATTACATTTGAGGATAAGAAATGAAATGCACCGTTCATGGAGACGGTAAGTTGTACGTACGCATGAACGCTACTTTCATTTCTATCTCATACTTTAATGGAAAGAAAATAATAATGATATAAAGGTATATTATAATTCCAGTATAACATCATATATAATAACTTTAAATCCATCCTTTATACATCCCACATATGGCATTAACGAATCAAATCACTTTGAGGGGGCGGCAGTCTGCACTTCCTAAAATGAAGATATCGCGTATACCCATAATGGAAGCCATAAAGGTATGCCACAAATAAAAAATACAGAAGCTTAAGTAAAACATAAAAATATTATATATCATATATAAATATAGTGACATGTTAATTGCCACCTTCGAAGGTGTTATATGAGTGTTGAACAATCATCGTTTTGTGAGGCAGAAATTCGCCATCCACAATAACAGTATGTTCTTTAACCATTAGATGAAGGTGTGTGTAAGTGTAGCTCAAATACTTATTATAAAAACAACCTAGTATATTGAATATACTTTAGTTGTTACAAAAGAAATGAATAAAAAGAGTTTATGGGGTTGGAGAAGCAAAATAAAACAAAAGAGCACAAGTGAAGATGTTACCTTAAAATAGGGTAACTCCCTTTGGTTTGAACCAAAAGGGTTTCTTTAAGAGCTTCATGCCTAAGTTAAGGCTTCTAGGATGAGGAGAGGGATTTGGAGAGACAAAATGATCATAGATTGGCCGAACCAATGGCTTGAGAGGTGTGGGTAAGTTGGTAGAGGTGGAGGCCTTTTATAAGAGGAGAGGAGGGTCACTCTTGGTAAAGTATAAAATGTTACTTTATTTTCAAATTGTTTTCGGATTTTAATGGTCCCAAATTGATTTGTTTTGAGGATAAGGTGATAAGGGTTCGAAATACACCAATCTAATAGGTTTTTTACATGTTTAGGTCCTAAATTTTGCATTATCTTTCCATTTTATTTAAATCGTTAAATAATGAGGTCATCGCTGCATCATCATGATGTCATAAAGAATTTAATTTATTTAATGTCTAAAAAGTATAAAAAAAATACTATGATGTAGGAAATATTTTTATATTTCTAATGACTATTTATAGTCAAAATTATTACTTGTATAACCACATGTAAAAATTGTTTTAGTAAAACAAATCATGTTTGTGACATTTTTATTTTAACTTTAAATAAAAGGCATAAATGTCATTATCAAACCCAAGTGGCTCCATGGGGTACCACAATTCGACCCATGGGTTTTCTTGGTCGGCCATAACTCATAAAATAGGGTTAGGACAAGTGTCAAGATATTTTCATTTTATTATAATATCATTTTTACCTTAAATCACACTAATTACCTTTAATCGCGATTAATAAAACTTAAAAGTTACTTTTCATCAAAAATTATTTTCATCACATTGAACCACATTTTACTTAACAGTTAAAATAATTTAAATTGGATTTTTGAAGTTCAAATCACATAAGTGGTAAAGTCCCATTTAAACGAAAAATCAAATTTTGTAACCACCACTTTGTGGTTTCACTATTCATCAAAAATTGAAGATTTTCAGAAAAATACCAAAAATTCACCCTAAGCTATATTTGATATTCCAAATTCAAAAATGATTTCTATTTTATCAAATTAATAAAATATAAGTTGGCTTAATTAATTTTATAATTAATTCCCACAGTCAGAGCAAATAGCGTGTTTTTATGAAACAATAAGTATCAAAAGATTGACACTAGTTTAAGCCCAATTTCAAAGTGAAATTAATTCCAATGACCACTATTGGATTAAATGGTAAAAATATATTCTAATTTTACTTTAAAAAACAATCAAAAAGATGATCTAATCATATAAATAAATTATATTAAAAAGAGTTTTTGAATTAAAATACAACATTTTTCACTATTCATTATAAAATGAACTTTATCAGAAAGATACCAAAAATTTAAACAAAGTAAATTTTGATGTCCCGATTCTAAATAAGAATTTTATTTTGTGAAATATAACACATAAAATTTTCAAAAAGTGGATTAAAAGAGGTTCGCCTTCAAAAGGCGGTTAATCGACCTTTTAAAGAATATTAGAATTTCTACACTTAAAATTGGATTCATTCGCATTTTTAATCCTCTAACATTTATTGTAAAGAGTAAAAATATTTGACAAACATATATAATCATTTTGTAGTTAGTTCTGTTCATTCCTGCCATTACAACGGCTAGGCGTTAACTACTATTTAAAATAATATTATTTTATTATTAGAGTGCAACGTAAGATTCCTAAGAAACTCGTTGTTGCGTATTGGGTACGCCATCAAGAATATCATCTCCTTTAAAGTAATATTAATATTTTATTCACAAATATAGATAAATATAAAAATTTCATATTCTTTATTTACCTGGGGTGTTACAATAACTAAGGAAATACAAAAAAAAATTATAAAATTACATCATCCAATGTATTTTATCCCACCAATGTACGTGGATTTCCAAAAGTGTATTTTTTCAATCTAAGGGTTGACATGAAACATATATTCAGATGAATATTTTAAAAAATAACATAACATGATAATATATATCATAATATCTATCCATCATCTAACCTCGTCATATTTATTAATATTAATAACCATTTAATACACCTAATAATTAAAAATATAGTCCATTTCATAAAATTATATTTTCTAAATCATATAAAACATCAAAAAATACGTTCCAAACAAAGCGTTGATTACATGGTATGCATACCATAATTTCATATTTATAAATGAACATTGATTAAAAACTAATCTAGAAAATATTGGGAAAATAATTTTTATAACCACATTGAAATAGATCACTCAATTCAAATCACATTTACCCCAAATAGGATGAAAATCAAAAAATTTAAAAGGCCATGATCTCTTCATATAAAATAAATTCCAATTTAATCAATATATGAAAAACATGAACATAAGACAACAAAAATGTAATTATAATAACATGTCATGATAAATTGTGAAATATAAAGAAACATACATTTATAGAAAAATATTCCATTTAAATTTTCTATCATTCCATTATATTATATAATGTGACATAATAATTATTTAGAAATAAATAAAATGTCTAAGAACTTTTTTAAATCATCAATTTTGATGAAAATAGTCTATTATGAATTTTACCAAAAAACTACATTGTACTAAATTGATTTATTTTTTCAATATATATTAAAATAAATTTATAAACCATTGTATATGAAGTATATAAAATGTTCAAAAAATAAATCAAACGAAGAATTATAAATACTAGTAGTTAGAAATATATTTTAGATAAATGATTGGATTAAATAAACCTAAAATACATTGAATTATAAATAGATGAAACTGCATAGAAACATCATACAAAATCTAATGTAATTATTTTTCTAGAAACCTGAAATTATTTAAGTGGTATTCTATGGAGTTCATAATTCCATAGGAATTAAAATACACATGTTTATATAATCCATTGAACAAAATATAATCCAACAAGGAAATTATATAGATGATGAAGATGAAAATTGGGGAAAATGGAATGAGGTTGAAGAGAAAAGTATCAATAGGATGAAAAGAAAACCATTAATAAGGATCTTTGAATTAATACACCATACTATTATAGGGAAAGTCGATTTGTCATGAAATAATCTTGATAGAACATAGAATTAAAGAGTTTAAGGAATGACTCAAAACCCCAAACTAAAATATAAAATAATACAACCAAATACATCATATTGAGGCAGTCATAGGGTTTACCCACGTTCTTTTCCAACCCATTTCGATACTATATGACCCCCCCCCCAGACAGAATACAACCCAAACCCACGGATGTGGAATATATGGTTTATTTTTTCTAAACATTCATCAAATAAAAATATATAAAAACCAAATTATTTTTCCATAATATTTTTAAACCGATGGGTATAAACAATATCATATATATATAACATTATAATTTTTTATGGGGTGTGTAATTTCTCCTAGTAATATCACCTTCTTCCCCTATATTGACATCAATTAATTTTCCGGATCTAAAATTGTACTAATTATTGAGATACTTGATGAGATAAATGATGGAGGGAAAATAAATTATATCAAGTTTCCCAAACCCATAATAAAACCCATTAGATTATGTGCACAAAGGCGATTCATCTATTTTTCCCTGAAAACATGATAAATAAATAAATGTATTGGTCTATTACAAATATAAACAATGTTTCCCTTTGAAAAAGAGATATTAGGACTATTGTCAATTGATTGTTAGAGAGCCCATTTTATATAAATCATCACTCTAAATATTCCTTAGACAAATGGTAAAAAAATCTAGTAGTCTCCCCTCCATGTAATTTATAATGTGTATTAGAGGAATACATGAGGATACTTGAAAAAAGGATAATCATTTAAAGAATAAAAAATCAATAATGTCTACAAAATAGATAATCCAAAATAAATAAACAACCACTATAAAACATGAAATGTAGATCCTTCATCATTGATGAATATATCTGTAATATTTGGATAAAAATGAAAAATATTATATCATGTTATAGTGAATTATTTATTTCAAGGTGTGGGGTTTACAAATGGGTTTGGAATAAAAACTATAAAAAAATAACCAGGTGACAAAATTGGTTTGTTAACTAATCAATTAAATGTTTGTGTTGAATTCAGGATAAAAAATATCCCAATTTAAGTAAAAAAACTCAAAAAGACCATTTGGAAAATATTTACATTAAATAAAATTATGGATATTAAATTATTAGAAAAATTTATTCATAAAAAGACTCAAGGATATTCTATTTAAAAATTAATCACTTTTTAAAACATTTAATTCTTATAGAAATTATTCTCACTATCATAGAAAAATTATATATACCATCCACTATATAAAATTTATTTTTCTATCCACAAATGATTTTTAAAAACATAAATACAAAATTTAAATGATGAATCTAATTACAAATTTAAAATCATTTCCCTAATCAATACATTGAAAATTAATTTATAATTTTAATTCCCCTATTTTTTAGTATTCTACAGTAAAACCAAATAAGAATATCACTAAATGGATGGGAGTGTGTAAAATAAATCCAAGGGATATTCATTACTATGCCTGATTAAGATGAATATATTTTGAAAAAGTGCGGCAACAAAGAAATATCATTTAGAAAAAATTTCCAATAAATAAAAATAATCTTTTACTATTGAATAAGACATTATAAGAAAACTATAAGGGCATTGATTAATCCTATATTTTATTATAAAAATGATAAAATATAATAAAATATATTAAATTAGTATATATTTTTTAAAAATCTTTTAAATAGACATATATAGGAAAATGTAAAATGAAAATTCTATTTTCTAAATAAAATCCTTACTACCAATGGAAACTGGTTTTTCATAGAAAATGATGGGGATCAGAAACCTAATTGTGATCTACCTTTTATTTCATGATAATCATATCATCATTATATCCAAATAAACCAAATTAAAAAAGTAAAATTATATAATCATTTCATGAACTAACTATGGTAAATCTCACAGGTCTCCTAAGTAATCTCACGATGAGGATCATTCCATAACCCCAATCACCTAATGATAATGACTAATTCAAAGGAAATTAAATAAATAAAGTAGAGAAAATTCCTTAATCCTAATATTTAAAAACATATATGTGATTTATTTTATATAATAAACTATGATGTGTCCATATGATGTACTAACATGTACATTGAAATTTATAACATCATATTTAAACAGAAAAAAAAATAAGTTGCGGAATAAAATTTACCAAAATTCACATCTAATAATAATAAATCAATATAATTATTACTAATACAAATTAATGGGAAATGAAAAGTAATTAAAATGGTTGAGGTGGATGACACATAATCCATCCATAGTGAACCATCCACCAAATTCCATAACATTATCAACTTCAAGTGACCCATGATCACCTCCAAATCTCATGATATCCAATAAATGTTAGGATATTGAAAAATAAACTAGTAAGAGTGAAAATAGTTAATTAGAAAAACAAAATATTATAAACACACTAGGATGTGTATATAGGGTGATTGATACATGTCTCAAGTCCATTTCAACCAATATACTCTATTAAAGTCATTTTATAAATTAGTCCATAAATTTGAGTGTGATACTCATCTTATGGATTTTTTTTGTATTTACGAAATATTAAAACCACAACACATCTCAGTTTTTAATTTTTTGTTAAATATTACTATGACACAAAAACATGATTATAGTTCATAGAAATCATATGAAAAATATTTTTTAGAAAACAAATATTGATATTTTATTATATCATGAATGATATATATTTTTATTTAGAAATTGAGAGTTTACAGATTACAAAAAAAATCCACTTGATAGACATGTTTTCAAAAATAATTTAAAAAAATAAACTAAACCAATAATAGATAGGGTGAATTGATTAACATAAATGATAAAAAAATCTAAATAACACAACTTTGGTATAATGAACCACACAAATATAAATCTAATAAAGGGACCTCAATTAGGAAAGGTTAGATTGTCTATTAACAAACTTTATATGGGATAATTAGTAGAAATATAGACTAATAATATTAATAAATAAAGGAAATTTGTGTTGATGATAAGGATATTGAAAATGATATTAAATAATAAAATCAAAATAAAAATTTCTATGAACCAATGATTTAAATTAAAACACAAATGGTTAAACATGTAAATAAAAATATCAATCAATAGTTATTAGATATATCCTATTATAGAAAATATTTTGTTAACCTATTGATATTACATAACATGTTTGGGAGAAAATAAAGAATGTGGGTTGATATAAAATGCATTCATTAGGTTGAGTGATACAACATAAATTATATTATTAGGCAATATGACACACATAACTATTAGAAATTCCCATCATCAATTTTTGGTTATACTACCTATGTTCATGGGTTTCCCATGATTTTTCTTCGAATATATAAAGGAGGTAGTAGAATAATTTAATATATGATAACTTATTCATATAAGTTTTCATAATAATAAAATCTATAACTCTAGGAATTATTTTTCATTCCTTATAATTTATGAATGATTTTGAAGGAATGTAATGCGATTCAAATATAATCCCCCTAACATCATCCATTTTATTAAAACTATTTACTATAATTTTATACATGTAATTAATAACCATACGTACAAACCACCGTTTAAAAAAATTGGCAACCAAACATCATACTTCTACATGTACGTATATCCTATCTATATTATTATACATTCTATAAGGTTCTAATAATTATCTTTTTAACATAGATTTCAAGTAATTATTACTTTTACACATCTATTGTATTAATTATTTCCAATAGTTTCTACACAATTTCTTTTAGAAAACATTGATCCATCATATTAAACATTATATTCAAATAGTTTTATCTTATTAACTCTAATTAATATAATCACACTTTAGATTAATCAAATGAGTAATGATTATAATCTTTTATGTTTTATATAATAAAAATTATTATGATTATGATTTTATGACACTAATATTTATACTAGGTCTGATACCAATTATTTGTTTTATGTTGATTGTGTTTTAATAATTTAAATATTTATTAAAATAGAATCAACCCACAATTCACCCCCACTAGAATATATAGACATCATATGCTAATCTTATAATCATACAACACTTTTTAATAATGTATCATACCTTCTTTAACCATCCACAAATATCATTAGTGACCTTAAATTTCCCCTCCATTGTAATCCATTCAACATATATATTAAGAATTTTATCCACTAAAATTTTCCATTATATGATTATTTAGTTTTTTCTATTCTTTATCTACATGGGATTCATTTTGATGTGATATTAATATCTATCTTATTGTTTTCAATGATGTGAAATATTTACCCCCATAAAATTATTTTCTTCCCCATTAATTTGAAATTATCTATTGTTTTATATATCAGTTAATTGTGCTAATTGATTCAATTATTTTTCAAATATTAAATTCAAATATATCATAAGTTTTTACATGTAATTTTTTCATTTTTTGTATCATATTATAATATTATTTAGGTTTAGTTGGTAAAAAAATTAATCGTATTGATGATATATGATAACTTATTCGTAGAAGTTTTCAAAATAATAAAATTTATATCCCTAGGAAGGATTTGTCTTTCACTATGATTTATGAATGATTTTGAAGGAATCTGGTGAGCTTAAAATATAATACCCCTAACATTATCCATTTTATAAAAAAATTCACCATAATTTTATTTATGTAATTAATAACCATGCGTCAAAACCACCTTCTAAAAAAAATTCCTCCAATCATCATACTTATATATGGACATGTAACCTAGCTATATTTTTATACTTTGTATTTTTTTATGATTCTTTTGTTAATCAGACTATTTTTTAGAGTTTAACCCCATTGAAATTCTTACATATATCATTATAAAATAATGGTATTTCATACCTTTTTACCACTATTTGACAATTTTATATTATCTCCTTATATATTTTTCATAATAGAAATGGTCTATAATGATTATCAAGGATATAATATTACATTTTCATTAGACATTTTTTTAATTTGATAAAGAGATGAATACCAAAAATTTATATCACTAATATGAGACTTATTTGAAACATAACTCCAATAAAAAGTTTTTGTGAAATATTTTTCTTCTCAACATCTTCAGATGTTATTAATTTTATTTATTCTAAATTTCTCATATTGATTTGGAATCAGATCAATTAACGATGATTGTATTCTTTCATCCTCAAAAAATCCCAAATTATCTTCCTACATTAACATAAAAAACATCATTTCATCCACATTCATTTTATATTCATATAGAAACGTGTTTTCATGAAAATTAACCATTATTACATTAATTTATAGTTGATGAGTTTTGATATGAGTTGAAAACATTTGTCAATTTTTAAATTCAAGGATTAATTTAGATAAAAAATTAATAAACACATCATTTTTATAATCAAAAAAATAATAATTATTAATCATTTATTGAGTGTTATTTTTTGTAATATAAGGAAGAATCATATATTTCATTCAAAAAAAAATTGGGCATTTCATCTGATAAAATTTTCCAACAATGTGACTTGAATTACATCAACTTCTGAATCCAACTACAACTTTTAGTCTAGTTGCATATAAATGCATGAATGTATGTATATCTTATAATCAATGTGGAAAATTTCATGATACATTAGGTGGCTCATGATTTTTATAAATAAAAAATACATCATCATGATGATATTAAATACATCTAATAACGACAGACACCCTATAAATAATGGTTATGTATATTTGATGACTATGTACATCCTCATATTATTTAATGAATGATCTTAAACATTTCCCACTATTTCTTTCTTACATAGTTCACTTTGTTAGTATACCATACATGAAAGTTTTATTCATTCCTAAGGTAAATAAAACATAAGAATGTATTATTTAGATTCTTAGTAAGGGTAAAAATAAAATATATCAATAAATTTTCATTTTTTAGTATGATATATATAAGGGTATGATTACATGATTAAAATATAAAGAATAAAATACATGTTATTCAATAATGTTTATTCATAAATCATGGAATAAAATTTATTCATTACAAAATTACAAAGTCATAGGATTTTGAAATCATCAATAATAGATTTTTATCCATGAGAACATAACATAGATTTTCATCATGGGGTAGTCACGGCACGGGCCCCGAGGACGGGGCGTGACATAATTATTCAATGATTCCTAAATCATTTTAATGTTGGAGAATTAACAATATGAAAACATGATATACATTCCATGTACATTAAATGTGCACACCGTGTAGTTTTCATTTTGGAATAGAAATGAAAAACAAGTACATGTTGTGTATTAATGATTATAGGCCGTGTAGTTTTTCCAATTTGGATTTTGAGGAAATAATATTGTTTTATAAAATGATATTTAGTATAATCTTCTTGGGTGCATCTCAAGGGAATAATTATTCCTCATGGGGGTTTTCAATAAGAGTTAATGAAATAAATAAAATGCGTAACTAATTTAATTATTGTCACAGCTCTATAACATCAAACCCGATAATAAATAATCTCACAACCTCAACACTTTTCCCTAATCATTATGCCTAACAATTCTGGAAAATTCTCTCAAGGACGAAAGAACTGATTCCTCCAAGAATGTTGTCAAAATCGTGAGAGATCCTCCTCCATCGTATGAAAGTGATCTAAGGTGGAAAACGCAAGAAAATTATTATACACACTAGAACCTGGAGACTCCTCTAGCGACGTCCAGAGATATGTGGTTCATGTGTGGATCATTGATAGATGAAGTATACACATGGCTTCTGTGACGCAATAACGAATCACATCGTAATGTGATCAAAAATATCAATGATGAAAAAACACAATATAAGGTACTTCTTGTTAATTAATTAAATTAATTATATTCAACCTATAATGATCCTCCTTTGTGGTTCTAGTATTATTCTTCTTCTTTTTTTATTTCTGTGATTCGATCCATGGATTCTGGCGTTTATCGTGAAACTTATTCTAGATTGATCATTTCTAATGAGATAAATCCATGTGGGCACATCCACCCATGAGCTTCCTCTACACCCGTGACCATCAAGTGGTATCAGAGTGAGTCACAACTATGATTATAGTTATTTAATTTTTGTTGATAATTTATTAATTTATATTTGATCCAATTACAGATAAATTTTCCTATAAAAATGAATGAATGAAATCTATTCTTCCTCAATCGTTTCTCAATTCACATCACAGAAACAAAATTTAAATTTAATTTTTATTAAAAAAATGAGGAACTCATCCGGAGGATTTTTTTTGTACAACACAATAATACACGACATATAGTGAAAACTACACGCCATGTACGTAGGTTCAATTAATGTGTAATGGTTCGCCATACCATGTTGTGTGAATTGAAAATGCCTAAGTTTTTAATACACCATGTTGACCAGAACTGAATGGCATGTGGAAACTGGAATACATGGTGTGTATGTTTAATCAACATGCCTTGAGGACCAATTCGGCCCATGTGAAACTGCAAGGAGAAGTCATGTAATACATATATGGGATTTCTCGACCGGTAACCGTGTAAAAAAGAACAACACACCGTGTACTCCAAAAATTTCCAAAGTACAAAAAACATTCCAAAGTCCCCGATGTGTACTTTAGGTAAAGGGTGAAAACAAATACACGTCTTGTAATATATCCTATACAATTTTTAATTTCTAGAAATGGAATTTCACCAGGTTTCCTCCAAATTACAAAGACACGTACAAGGAATATGGATGACAAGAATCATAAGGAAATTAAGAAGGAATTTAAGATAAGGAATTGATTAATTATACGATCTTAATTAATTGAATTCAAGAATGAATAATCTTGAATAAAATAATGATTAAAATAATTTGAATACTAAATATGAGTAAATGTCGTTTAATGCTATGGATGATCATGAGCTAAACCAGAGACCCTTTGTGTGTTTATGGTTCCATTTAAATTTATTTAATTTATATTCGTTGGACTTCGAGAATTCTTCCAATAAAATGTAGGGTCTGCATTCTCATGGTTTTATTAATGTAAACCCCATGTAATGGAGGATCTCCCAAGCCAGAGGAGATAGTTCAAAACTCGAATATGAGGCGAAACCAAGCCAAGAAGATACAAAGGTGGATAAGTGGGAGCTGCAAAACACGAACCATTCGGTTCAAGGAGTTTTTCCCTAGTTCAGGGTTAGATTAACAAAACCACTAGATAAGGTAACCAATAGAAGCTCATGATTGTGCCACCTTATATTATTTCTGTTTGATTTCATGGTTTATTTATTTTTTATGTGATGTCACGATCACATAGTTAATTAAATAAACAATCATGCAAATATGGAATAAAATAAAACCGGACTATGCGTAAATATTATCATAACATGGTTAATCACTTAAGAAATCATCACATAATATTAACAAGCATGTGATAATGAGAAACTACGCATAATGGATTAAAATACCTCAAAAATCATATTAATTTAGTCCAATCCATCCATTACTTGATTAAGGAAAATAATCAATAAAACTATGTGTTTGAAAAACCTTTATCGGCACACATACTTTTATAAAAGAATCCCTTATGAATGTTTTGGGTTGACATAAACATATTACATATAGAGGAGTATCCCTTGATAGTCTTGGCATAATATTGGAGGAAAAAGTTGAGGAAATCCAAATTCATGATTTCAGGATTAGGGAACCCACTAAACAGATCAAGGAACTTCAAGCCCATAGTTGGAAAAGACTCTCCTACCTAAATACCTTTAAATAGCATAATCATCCCTTTTATTGGGTTATACGAAGGGGAATATGGATCCTTACCACTATAATGTCAAATAAACTAAGAATTCCTAGGTCAATAGTTGGGGTTGTTGGGACATGATAAAATAGTGTGAGGATTAATAATTTCATTTATTATTTTTCGCAAAATGTAATCAAAATGTACTGATAAATCTACACTTCTAATTTGTAGAATCAATATGAAAAACTCATCAACCACATTTTCTCTGTGATCAATTCACGATAAAGACAATATATTCACCATTAGTAACATTCAGGAATGGTTTAGGAATGATCAGGTTATCCTACACTGTGAACGAATGTTTTACGTACTGGAGTCCTCCCTTCCTGATTCACCTGCCCATGGGGCAATTGATGAATATTTCCTAGTCTATTATCAACATTTTAACAGCGCACTCGAAGCTCATTGTTTGATGATATCATCAATTTTTAGTGATCTCATGAATTCTCATGAACACATGGATACCTATATCATGGTCGAGAACCTCCGTGGTCTATACTAGGAGAGAGAAATAAATGAAAGGTTTGAGATCTTGAAGGAACTATTTCAGAGCAAGCATGGAGAGGGTGCCCCAACTGGGCCTCATGTAGTCAATCTCATTGGATATATTTAGCGCTTGGAGTTTCTAGGTTTTAAACTCCCCAAAAAATGGGTACCGATCTCATTCTTGCATCACTCCCCCAGAGATTCTCTAACTTTGTTGAAAATTTCAATATGAACAACATTGAGAAGTCTCTATCTGATCTTCTTATCCTCAATCGCCAAGTGGAAAATGATATGAAGCGTGAAAAGCATTTTGGATTTATGGTGAATAAAATGAATGGGAAGTTGAAGGGCATAAAGCCCAATGCTTCTTCATGGCCTTCCAAGAAAAGGAAGATCAAATGGGAGGCAAGAGAACTAAAGGTTGTTTGTTTTGCATGTGGCAAGAAGGGCCACTAGAAGAAAAACTACACCTAGCCAACGAAGGAAGGGGAATCATCAGGTGCATTTGTTATCGAATTAAATATATCTATTTATACCAATTGGGTATTAGATACTTCTTGTGGTGGTCACATCTGTATCAAAATACAGGAATCAAGTAGATTTAGAAAGATTGAAAGAGGTGAGGTGGATCTGTGAGAAGCCAACAGAGCCAGACTCACTGATGTAGGTGTCAGAGACTACCCCCTCACATTGCCTACTAAGATGGTCCTAGTATCAAAAGGATGTTATTATATAACCTCTATAAAAAAACATTATATCAGTAACCATATTAGATACTAAAGGATTCATGTTCATATTTGGAAATTAATGTTGCTACTTTTCTAAAGATAGAATTGTTTTGGTAGGGCAGATTTATATAATGGCCTTTATGTGTTAGAATAAAAAACCAAGTATTAGAAATCGATGACATGGTTAATTCACATGACTCATTCCACATCCAACATTGGAATCATCAGCTAGGTCATGTAAATGAGAAATATTTGAAAAAATTACATCAAGATGAGTATTTAGATTCTTTCGGATTAAAACCACTTGGTGTATGTCATGCGTGTCTACAAGGAAAAATAATCAAATCCCCATTAAGTGGGAAAGGTGAAAGGGATAAATAACTTCAATAATTAGTTCACACATATGTGTGTGGACCATTTCCAGTTGAAGCAAGGGGTGGGTTCTTGTATATTATAACTTTTACTGATAATTTTAGTTGATATGGATATATTTACGTAATGATGTATAAGTCAAATTATTTTCATAGATTTATAAAATTCAAGAATGAAGTTGAGAACCAGCTTGGTAAGAAGATTAAGAAACTCCACTCAGCCAGAGTAGGAGAATATCATAACTAAGATTTCAATGATTTTTTACAGGAGTTTGGTACTCTATCTCAACTAACTCCTCCATACACGCCTCAGTGGAATTATGTAAGTGAAAGGAGGAACATCACCTAGTTGGACATGGTGAGATCAATGATGAGTCATGCGAGTCTTCTATTACCCTTCTGATGATATTCATTATAAACAACAACACACAGACAAAAACAAGTACTGACTAAATCGAAAAATATTATTCCATATGAATTATGGAGTCAACAGACAACAATGTTATCAAATTTACATGTTTGGGGTAGCGAAGCATTTGTTAAGGCCACTTCAGGTAACAAACTTTCACCCTGAGGAACAAAGTGTACCTTTATAGGATATCCCAATGAAACAAGAGGATATTACCTATACAAACCCTCAGATAAAAAGGTTATATTGGGAAGACACGCCATATTCTATGAAAGGAAGCACATCTTAAAAAGAGATAGTGGGAGGAAGATAGAATTTGATGATGTCTAGGATCATGATATATAAGAGTTAGTACAAGAACAGATTCCACAAAGACTCATGGAAGAAAAATCTATTCCAGAGACAGAAGAACCGCATAAGATCACGAGAGAGGTGAGAGAACAAGAATGATATGTTTATCTTGTAATCATGGATGGTGAGTCATTATTGGTTGACAATGATGATCCTCTTACCTACAATTAAGTAGTTGAAGCCACAGACATTGCCAAGTGGAAATAAGCCATGAATTCTAAAATATATTCCATGTACCCTAAACCAAGTCTGATTTTTGTAGATCCTCCAGTTGATGTAAATCCTGTTGGTAATTAATGTGTATTTAAGAAGAAACTGGACATGGATGTACAATTAATCACTAATAAGGCATGACTGGTTGCAAAATGTTTTAGACCACGTCAAGGAATTGACTATGAGGAAACCTTTTCAGCTCTTGCAATGCTAAAATCCATCAGAATCCTATTAGTCATTTCTGCTAACCATGACTATGAAATTTGAAAAATGGATTTCAAAACAGCATTCCATAACCGGAACCTCCAAGAAGATGTCTGCATGACACAACATGAAGGGATTGTGACTCCAAAGGATTCCAACAAGGTATGCATGTTGCAGAAATCCATTTGTGGATGAAAGAAAACTTCAATGTCACAGAACATTTGTTTTGATAAATCCTTAATGGAATTTGAATTTGTTAAGAATGAATGTGTGCCTTATGACTAAAAAAGGTTTAGAGGATGTAATGTCGCATTCATAATAGTATATGTTGATGAAATATTACAAATTTGAAATGAAGTACCTGTCTTTCTATAAATTAAGGCATGGTGGGATAAATTATTCTCTATGAAAGACTTGGGTAAGGCACAATATATTCTTGAGATCAAGATACATCATGATAGATCCAAGAGAATGCTTGGCCTGAGTCAAAGTACATACATTGACAAGATACTAAGAAGATTTAGTATGGAACAGTCCAAGAGTGGATTGATTCCAGTGTCACATGGAATTCAACTTTCCATGAAAATGTATCCTCAGACACATGAGGAATGAATGAAAATGGCTAGGATCCTTCACACATCCATGATTAGGTCAATCATGTATGTTATGATATGTACAAGGCTAGATTTATCATATGCATTAAGTGAAGTAGGTAGATATCAAGCTAATCTCGGAGACCACCATTGGATGGCAGTCACGACTATCCTTAAGTATCTAAGGCATACTAAGGATATGTTCCTAGTTTATGGAGGAGACGAGGAACTAGTCATCAGAGAAAATGTATATGCTAGTTTTTAAACAGAACAAGATGACATGAAGTCACAGAATGGATTCATCTTCAGTTTGAATTGAGGTGAAATGAGCTGGAAGAGCTCAAAGAAAGGTGTGGTTGCATATTCTATAGTAGAGTCTGAGTATATTGCAGCTTCTGAGGTAGCTATAAAAGCAGTATGGATTTGAATCTTCGTCCAATAATTATATGTAGTACCAAGGAGTAAAGATCATATCACACTTTATTGTGATAATACTCTAGCGGTGGAACTTGAAAAAGAGCCAAGGTTACATCAGTGGACCAAAAACATACTTTGGAACTATCATCTCTTGAAGTTATTTTTCTCAGAAAGGTGATGTTTTAGTGAGCAGTATTTCTATGGAAGACAGCGTGGAAGACACCTTGACTAAAACCATGACTCGGTAGAAACATGATCATCATGTGAGATCTAGCGGACTAAAAGTCATAGGTAGTTGGCTCTAGTCCAAGTGGGAGTTTGTTTGAGTTGGTTTCCTGAGAACCAAAAAATTTTACATTGATTACATCAATGTACACTTATTTTATATTGTTTATTGTTCTTCATGACTATTAAATAATAATTTCATGGATTTTTTGTTTCATTAATAAGGTCATGGCTGATCCCCGCTATGATGAGAACCTTGAAATGCTATAAAAATATTATTAAATACATTTCTATG
Source organism: Viscum album (assembly GCA_963277665.1). Classification (NCBI taxonomy): domain Eukaryota; kingdom Viridiplantae; phylum Streptophyta; class Magnoliopsida; order Santalales; family Viscaceae; genus Viscum; species Viscum album. The sequence continues at coordinate 1,873,318,218 of OY728142.1, read as the reverse complement.
GTTGGTTGACATAATATGAAAGGACACATGATATATATATTGTCATGTGTGAGTACTCGTAAGAAGATGAGACTCTCTCTAATAGAGATTGCACTTGGTAATCTCCAAAATGGGAGATTATGAGAACAAACCCACTAGTAGTAAATCTACATGTATTGGTGTCATCAGACATTTCTATCTACGAGCATGTATAATGGTCCTTAAATTGGATGATTATCATTAACTAATGTCATGACTCACACAATTAAATTTGCAGATGAAAACTGTCATGAAGACTGTTGGTGAGAAGTAGGGTACGTTTGGAGCGTCATGAATGAAATTTTGTTAATGGATAAGTCAAGGAAGGATTTGTACCTTCCATATTTATAGAAGTATATATATCAAGACCTTTGATATAAATAGAACATTCTCCCATATTCCTTGGCCTTGGTGTCATGAAGAGTTTATTTCTGGAAGTCAAAGAATGATGGATAAAGCATATATGTTTATGACACTGTAATGAAACATGTTTGATGAGATATTGGGAAAATTGGATAAAATTGCACAGTAAGCATTCATATGAGGTGACACGTCAATACAACATCAACTTCTTTCTCTTGGGTTCCTTAACCCGTTGTTAGACAGTAATCTTGGGCTTTAGGCAAGCCCTCATAATGCCACCAAGAAAGAGGCCATGAGGGCCACACACTAAGTGTATCAAAGTATCTCAAGTAGAATAAAGATTATTCCCATATGTGGTTTAATAATTATTCAAGGAATCCTAAAAGGGCTTAATGTTTCATGAAGATTAAAATGAAAACAAGATATACATGTCATTTACATTGAATGTACACACCGTGTAGTTTTCATTTTAATAAGGAAATGAAAACTGAGTACACGTCGTGCATTAATGATTACACATCGTGTAGTTTTTCAACTCCAAATTTTGAGAAAATAATATCATTTTATTAAATGATATTTATTAAAATCATGGTGGTTGCATGTCATGGAATTATTGATTCGACATTGGGGTTTTCAATAAGATTTAATGAAATAAGTAAAATGGGTAACATGTTTATTTATTATCATAACTCAATAACCTCAAACACGATTATAAATATCTTCAAAACCTTAAAACTTTTCCCTAATCATTGTGCACAAAAATTTTGAATAATTTTCTCAAGGTCGAAATAACTCCTTCCACAATGAATGCTCTCAATACCGAGAGAGGCCCTCCTCCATCGGATCAAGGCTATATAAGGCAGACAGCGCAATCAAAGGATTCTCCATGCTTGAACCCAGAGATTCCTTTGGCAATGTCCAAAGATACGCGGTGCATGTGTGGATCACCACTAGAGTAAGTCTATACATGGATTCTACGATGCAATGAAGAATCACATCTGAAGATGATTAGAAATATCAATGAATAAATAATTCCATAAAACGTACTTCATTTCAATTAATTAAATTAGTTATACTCAACCTGTGATGATCCTTCTTTGTGGTTCCAGGACTATTCTTCTTCTTTGTCTAACTCTGTGATTCAATCCATGGGGTCTGGAATTTATCGTCATATTGATCCTGGATTGATCATTGTTAATGAGAAAAATCCAAGTGGGAACATCGACTAATGAGCTTCTGATGTTCCTGACACCTTCATATGTTACCTTTCATATGTGAGGAGAAATGCATAGAAGTAATTATATAATATATTTCAATAATATGTAGATATATTATTGTGAAAGTTAATCCAATTGTCAAAGATGAAATGTATAAGATAATATAACGTCTAAATGTCATAATTTGATAAAATTTCATCAATTTTAAGTTTCATGGATAACATTTTATTTTCGTCTAACCCCTCTATAATATTATTTTATCTATAATAGTTGTAATAAATTATTAATTTTTCTAAAATTAATTATTCCCAAAATTAAGATAAACATAATAAAATATACTAATTATGTTGGTTAAAAAATGGAATAATTATTTCCAATTTAAAATTTTTAAGTGGTATAAATTCATTTTAAAACAAGTACATAAACTACAATAAAGACCATTTTGACACAAAAATGTTTTTTAATGAATAAAACATAATTTATTCTTATTTCATACATAATGAAGTAGATTAGATGAATACTAAAATATTTTATGGAATATACAAATGATTGTATTCATTATAATTCACTATAAATACTTATTATTATAAATTATTATGATGGAAAAATATTATACACTAAAAAATTCATATACAATTATCTATACTTATATTGATATACTTTTATATTCATTTACATCAAATTAAAATCCAATGAATTAATATTACAAATGTTTAAAAATTTCATCCTCATTACTTCAGAAGTGTGTAGTATAATATCTTGTATAATGGAATGGATATAAATTTTGACATAAATATCATATTTAAATAGTATATTGTAGTTTTTTAAACTTTATGTAACATCTAATTCTTTTTATTAAATAGATAAAACATATTTATAGATAAATCATTCATAAATTATAAGATTATTATATTATACCACCATTTATGTATTTATTCAATGAATTTTCACAACTATGATACAAAAAATGATGAAACATATATTTCATTATATTTGTAGTTTCACACAATGATTCCATAAATATATAGTTTCACCAGGAATAGTTTTTATAGGTTGGATTTATTTTCCTGTAACCGTTACTTTATTCAATAATGAATCTCCATTGTGGGTTTTCACTAAATATAGATCATTCTATTTTGGTGAAAACTCTAATTTCATTATATATGAATGATTATTTAGGGAAATTATATAAGATAGATACACGAAATAAATCATGAATAAAATAAAAAATCATTGGATGTTCCGAGTGATATGAAAGAATTCAAATATGATTAGATATTTTTAAGGGACTGATACATATGAGGCACATATTTTTCTTAATTTAAAATCAAATAAAACTATTCATAGGAGTTTTTTCTATTGAAAAAATTATCACTAACATCAATGTTATCGTATTAGAAAGGATTTTTTTCATAACGTTCCAATCAAATTAGAGTTATCCCATTGTGATATTGAATGGATTAAACTTTATCTACCATATCCCCATCTATCTCGAGGTGTAATAATTTCTTCACAATAAATTATTATGAAATTATAGTATTAATGAATAGCATACTATCGATGGAATGATTATGATATGTATGAATTATTCATCAGTTACTTCAATACAATCTTAAAAATAACTTCATAATCTTCTATTTTAGTGTAATATAAATTAAAATTGTATTTAAAAACTGTAATTAATTGTTCTAGGTATCCTCAAATGGCTCTATAAGCTAAATCAATATGGTAATATTGTATTTTTTAGGTTTAAATATAATCACACTAAAATAATACTATTAAAACCTCATACAAATGGTTTTTATATATATCCTCCTTCATGAACATAAATTGGTGGTATCCACAATGATGCTCAATTTTATAAAAGTTTAGAGATCATTGTAATTGACAAGAGAATTAATAAATAATGATTAATGGATACTTGTTTATAATTATGATATTTATAATTAATCATAATAAATGAATGACACTATGACCTATATTAGTTATTAACAAAAATAAATTGTTCTCCTCCTGGTGATTCATAGTGGAATATGATCACATTATCATAATTCATAAAATATCAAGTTATTTGATCTAATATAAATCTCCCATATTTTATTAAAAATTATATCTCCATGTTTAATGTTTCCTCACTTCCTTTTTGGATATAAAATATTGTTCAATATAATACTATTTGATCAATTTATATAGCTGAATTATAATAAATCATATTAGGTTTAAAAATCACTCTCTCACTTTTTTCATCCTCCTGTATGTGGTTGTATCACACATTATTAGGGTATTCCCCTTACCTTAAATAGTTTCCTCTATTAAAATAATATTATCCCAATTCCTATATTTCATTTCATTTCCTATAATCTAAATAAATCATTCATTTTATTACACCAAAATTTTTCAAGAATCTTATCAAAATATATCCACAAAAATACATAGAAATGCTCATAATCACTATCATAATCATGGTTGAATGATTTATCCATATCCTTAATGATATGAGAATCTAAAAATTTCCTATGAAATATATAACATTCCAAGTGAAATGTATAAATATCTACCAGCATATCTTCATATAATTTAGAATGAACTACTAATTATTTTATTTTATTCAACACTTTAATGAACATACCCAATATAAACCCCTTATTTAAAATATAGTTAATCTTGGATTTTAGAAACATTTTTTTACTCGAAATCACATCCAACTTAGATCATATTATTTATTAAAATTAATATCATCTTCTTTTGCAAATTTATTTGAATAATATTTTGTATTTTATATTTTAATCCATGAAGTTTGACATTTATTTCATCGATTATTATTATGTTATAATAATAAAAAATATATAATTATATATTTTTAATAAATTTTCAGGAATATCATCCCAAGTAAAAAAAATAAAACATTCAATATGTGTATAATTCACGACATTCTAATAAATACTAAAAAATTATAATAGTTTGTACCTTAACATTTTTAATTGTAGGGTTCATTATAAAATATAAATTTTAATTGTTTCTAATGATGAAATACCATATGAAGTAATTTTTACCCTAATAAGTCGATAATATGGTAAAATAGTATTCCAAATTTTATATCAAAGAAAACTTAATATAGTTTCTTTCAGACTATTAATTTCATCATGTGATTTATTCTACAGTAACACTCGAAACAAAATTTTGTTCATGCACTAAAAAATGTTTCATGTACCATTTAAAGTTCCACATATATTACCAAAAAAATTATTTTTATTAAAATAATAAAAATTTAAATGAATTTTGAACCCTATGATATTCCTCAGCTTTATCCATTATGGATTGTTAATTATAAAATACGATGTTCTTTTTTCTCACAACAATGTTTTTTGGGCTCCAAAAAATAGTTAATTCTATGAATTCTATATAAAAAGAAGTGTATGACATTGAGTCAAAATACCCAATAACTATATCAATATTCATCAACATCAACATAATAAAATAATTTTTTTTTAAATTATATTGCAGCCACTTATTGGATTATTAAGAATAATTATATTAATTTTTATTCATTCTTTCATTTTACAGTTTTTAGTATGATTTATACTGAATCTAGAATACTCCAATAATCTAAATTATTATAATATTTTATATTTTTAATAGGATATTATAAAACATCATCCAAAATATACTTATTAGAATTTATTTATGGTATTCATGTTATGTACTCTTCGGTTACTTCTCCAAGCTTTAGCTATATTCTCAACTTATATCATAAATAAGCCCACTAAAAAAGATTTTTTTTTATGATATTCAGGAATCCAGATTTTTAAAAATATATCAACTGTGATGTACATAACCATACAAACTAGATGGAACCATTTGTTTCCATGAGGATGAACTAAACAATCCACAAATTTAAGGTATCCCCACAATGTAGTTGGCAGCTATTCTAAATTTTGTTTCCCATAAAGGATGTTATCTTCCATTTCATGTTCAATAAAATATTAAATATCTTTTGAAATTAATTAATATAATGTTCAAAAATCTTGTTTATTTGATAAATTCCACATTTATAGCCTTTGAGGAAACAACCTCTTTGAACTACACATATATGAATAATCACCATGTGACCAGTGTCATGGATAATTCCCAATATATAGTGGGAAACATGATCCGGTGGAATCAAAATAGAAATGTGGGAATGATTTATACTTATAAATATTAATAAAAACATATAATAATTACTCTGAATCCAACAAGATGTTTCTATAAATTGGACAACCATTATAATTGAAATAATGATTTTCAAATATAAATAAAAAATCAATGAAAATAAAAAATTATTAATGACAAGACCAACATTGGATAATAAAAATCCAATTGATATAGGATTGGAATAATAGAAAACAAGTAGAATTAATGTTTTCAAAATAGCATATAAATCATACATTGATCTGGAGTAACCAAACCAGAGTAACAACACTATAAACTTTATATCATCGAAGATCACCCCTCTCCATCTGATGAAATCTGATATCCTTTAATATAGAGTATTTTTTCCCATGTAAGTGCATGGAAAAATTAATTTTACAAGTATATAAGAACTAAAAATGCACCTAGGATTGTATATAAGGTATGTGATGTACTTTCTTATTTGTATTACTCTAAAATATATTCTTTATACTTTCTTTTAAAAGTTATCCCATAAATCCGAATTTTTTTTAAATATTATGTGAATATAGTTTTTATTGTTTTTGAAAAATGAAAGCATATATGCATATCACATTGTAATTATTTATTAAAAAATTTGAACATTGTAAGAAATATGATTAATACCCGAAAATCATTTGAAAACAGGTTTTCTCTAAAATATAACAAATTAATTTTATTTGAAAAAAAGTTAAACTTTTATTTTGAAACCTAACATTAAGAATTTACACCTGAAAACTATTTCATAAATTTTTTATAATATCTAAAGTAAAAAAAATTAAACTAAAATCATGAATTTGGTAGGATTATGCAATTGAATAAATTAATAAAATGCATCTAAAAACCCCATCATGTATAAGCTATTACATGAACATTAATATAAAAAAGGACCTTATATATGAAAGCCTATAGTAAAAATTAATCAAATAGTTCACAATTAAAATAAATAGATAAAATGAAGTCCCATAATGATAAAAATACTAACAAATTGACATATTTGATAAAAAAATATTCAATAAATTATATTTAATTTAAAAAATATGATAATGTATTGGATAACAAATTTATTGAAATTTTTAAATGATTATAAAACCATGTAAATATAAATGTAATTTTTCCATAATAGGTTACATCCTAAACTATCTAATTTATTAGTATCTATGTGAAATGAATTCACTTAATTGGGAAATACCCTAAACTAGTGTGATTGGTATTAAATTAATTCATTGGATGGATGGGGTAGAGGGGAGAATCAAACCTTACATCAATAGCTAAGAAAAAACAAAAAAAAATTGTTAAATTGCACCATCCAATGTAGTTTATCCAACCCTTGTACGTGGATTTCCAATAGTGTATTTTTTCAATCTAAAGGAGGACATGGAATATTTTATCATATGAAAATTTTAAAAAATTACATAAAATGATAATATAAATCATAATATATATCCATAATCTCTCGTCCTCATATGGATCAATATTAGTACCCATTTTATACACCCAATTATTCAAACATAGTTCATTTAAACAACTATATACATAAAATCTTATAAAATTTCAATAAATAGGGCCTAATCAAAGGGTTGAGTCCATGTTATGCATACCATTTTTTGTATTTATAAATTCTCATTTATGTTAATCTAATCTGGAAAATCATGGAAAAATAATGTTTATAAGAACAGTAAAATAGCTCAATCAATACAGGTCACATTTACCTCAAATAGGAACACAATCAAAAAATTGAAATGTCCATGATGTCTTCATAGAAAAAAGATTACAAACTAATCCACATATACACAACCTAAACATAAGTCAACACAAATGTAATTATAATAACACATCATGATAAACTATGAAATATAAAAACACTTACATTTACAGAAAAATAAGCCATTGACAATTTTTATTATTCCATTATATTATATAAAACTACTTCATAGTTATTTATAAATAAATTAGAAGAATAAAACGTTATTTTATTAATCAATTTTGATTAAAATATCCTATTATGAATTTTATCAAATAACAACATTGCGGTAAATTTATTTTTTTTCTATAAAGATTAAATGAAATTAATAAACCATTTTATATCATGCCTTGAAAATTTTCAATAAATAAATCAAATAAAGAATTACAAATACTAGTAGTTAGAAATATATTTTAGTTATATGATTGGATAAAATACCCCAAGAAAACATAGAATATTAAACAGATAAAACTGCAGAGAACCATTATACAAAATCAAATAGAATCATGTTTCTGTCTACATGAAATTCTTGAATTGTACTTTTGTGGAGTTTGAAATTCAATATGAATTAAAATACCCATGTTTATTTAATCCATAGACCAAAATATAAGCCTATAAGGAAATTCGATTAATGATGAAGAAGAAAATTGGGGTAATGGAATGATGTTGAAGAGAAATGGAATAAGTGTATGAAATGAAGCTCATTCATAATTATCATTGAATCAATACACCGTATTACCCTTGGTAAGGTCGATTTGTCACGAAATAATATTAAGGGAATATAGAATCAAAGAGTTGAAGGATTGCCTCAAAACCCCCAACTAAAATATAAACCAATACAACCAAATACATCATCTTGAGTCGGTAACAGGCTTTTCACACATAGTTTTCATAACCATTTTGATACTATATGAACCCCCTTAGACACAATCAAACCCAAACCAAAAAACATTGAATATCTGGTTTTAAAAAAACATTTTAAACATTCATCGCATAAAAAGTTCCAAAAACCAAAAAAAATTCCTCCAAAGTTTTAAACTGAAGGGTATGAATTATTGTTTATGTATAGAAAATTATAACTGTTTATGGGGTGTGGAAATTATCCTAACCATAGCACCGTAATCCCTATATATTTAAATCGATTAATTTACAAGATGTAAAATCGAACTAATGATTGAGATACTCGATATGATAAATGATTGAGAGAAAATAAATGACCTCGTGATTCTTAAACCCACAATAAAATCCTTTAGAGAATGAGAAAAATGATGATTCATCTAGTTTTCCATGAAAACATGAGTAATAAATAAATGAATAGGTCAATTACAAAGATAAAGGTTTTTACCTTAGAAAAATAGATATTAATACTGTTGTTTATTTATTTTCACTGAACACAATATATATAAATCATCACTCTAATGATTAATTAGATAAATGGTGAAAAAACTCTAGTGGTCTCCCCTCCAATTAATTTATCATGATTAATAGTGAAGTACATGAGGATAAATGAAAATAGAATAATCATTTAATGAATAAAAAATCAACAAAGTCCACAACCCAAATAATCCAAAATAAATAAGCAACCACTATAGAACATGAAATGTAGATCCTTCATAGTAGTTGAATATATCAGTAATATTTGGATAAAAGTGATTAATATTATATCAAGTTTTAGTAAAAGATTTATTTCAAGGGATAGCATTCCCAAATGTGTTTGGAATAAAAAAAACACTAAGAAAAATAACCAAGTGGTAAAATTGGTTTGTTAACAAATCATTTCATTGTTTGGGTTGAATTTAGGATCAGAAATGTCCCAATTTAAATTAAAAAACTCAAAAATACCATTCACAAAAATAGTACATTCAATAAAATTAGGGAATTTACGTTTTCATAAATATTGTATTTTTCAAAACACTCAGGGATTTTCTATTTAAATACAAATCACTTTTGAAAAAATTTAATTTTTATAATATTTCATCTCACAATCATAGAAAAATTATTTATACAATCCAATATAGAAAATTTCTTTTCCTTTCCAAAAATCTGTTTTAAAAACATAAATCCAAAACTGAAATATTTAATATAATTACAAATTTAATATCATTATCAAAATCAATAAATAAAAAATGAATTTACAATTTTAATTCCGTTAATTGTTTGTATTCAATGGTAAAACCTGATAAGAATATTTCATAATAGAAGGGAGTGTGAAAAAAATCAATGGGATATTCAAAACTATGAATTATTTGGATAAATATATTTTCAAAAAGTGTAGAAACCATGAAATATCTGATTGAAAAAGATTCCAATAAATAAAAATAATCTTTTACTATTGAATAATATACTATAATAAAACTGGAATGTATTTTATTTATTTATATTATATAATAAAAATGATAAAACCTAAAAAATAGATAAAAATAAGAATATATTTTATAAAAAATATTTTAAATAGTCATATATAAGAAATTTTAAAATGAAAAATTCTATTTTATGATTAAAATCTTGACTACCAATAGAAACGGGTGTTTCATGAAAAATGGTGGTGATCAGAAACCTACATGTAAACTACCTAATATTTCATGATAATCCTATCTTCATTAATCAAAACTAACCATATAACAAAGGTGACTTTATATTATCATTTCATGAACCAGTCTAGGTAAATCTCACGTGTCACCTAAGTAATATCATGATGAGGATTATTCCATAACCCCAATAACCGAATGATAAGGAAAAATTCCATGGTAATTAAATAAATCATGTCGATAAAATTCCATAATGCACATATTTGAAAGAATATATAAGATCTATTTTATATAATCAATTATGATTTTTCCATATGATGTACTAACATGTACATAGAAATATATAGCATCAAATTTAAATATAAAACAAAATATTTTTTGGAATATAATTGACCAAAAGCCACATCTAACAATAAAAACCAATATAAGTATTATTAATTAAAATTAATGGTATATGAAAAGTAATTAAAAATATCGATGTGGATGACACATTATCCATCCATAGTGAACCATCTGACCAATTTCATAACATTATAAATTTCATATAATCCATGTTCAGTTCCAAATCTCATCATATCCAATAAATGATAACATATTGAAAGATAAACGAGTAAGAGTGAAAATATTGAACAAGAAAAAAATACAATATACACACAAGGGTGTGAATATAGGGTGTTTGATACATATCCCAAGTCTATTTCCCATAAAATACTATATTGAAGTCATTTTATAAATTAATCTACAAATTTGAGTGTGATGCACATCTTATGGATTTTGTTTTTGTATTTAGGAAATAATAAAACCTAAAAACATCTCACTGTTTTTATCAAAGAGTACTATAATAAAAAAGTAAGATTATAGTTCTTATAAATTATTTGGAAAATAATTTTCAGAAAAAAAATATTAAAATTTTATTATATCATGAATGATACAAATTTTTATTTAGAAACTGAGTGTTCCTAGTTTAAAAAACATAATCCACTTTATAGTCACTTTTTTTTAAATAATTTTAAAAAATAAACGGAAATAATAATAGATAATGTCAATTGAATAATAGAAATGAAAAAAAATATTGAAGATCACCACATGGGCGTAATCAAACACACAAATGTAGATATAATCAATGGTCCTAAATGAGAAAATTCTAGAGTCACAATTAACAAACACGAGATAATTTTGAAACCATGTTATGACTAAAAATCATATTTGACTGTAATTGGAACAAAGGAATCAAATCTCCATTGAAAATTTTATTTAATAACATATAGATATCAATATGATCTATACACATTAATAATTAATATGTTCAAACTAAAATTTAATTAAATGTTCACTTAATGGAAAATTAATATATTAATAATAAAATTTACACATACAAAGATCCACTCAAAATAAATTTAATCATTACAATAATATTTTATATGTCACATAATATGTATTTTTAAATCATATAAAGTATACCACCCATCATTACTTTTCAATTAGTATTAAAATATCTCCCTCCAAATTTTATCAAACATATAGAGTGGACTGAATTTTATATCCTTTTATATATCCTAAAAACCATTAAACCCATTTTATATAAATCATGGAAAAATCCATCATAATATTACTGGTGAAACATCAATATTACAAACATTTATAAATTTATTATAGTTTGATGAACATTTATAATAACTCTTATACACATGTAATTTAAAATAAATTACATTTTCATAGAAACACATACATAGATCTTGGGTAATCATGTTTTCTATGAAAATTAATGTTTTAATATGTCATTATAGGAGAATCACACTCCATAAAATTATAAATAACCAGTATTAGATAATCTAGAAATATTTTATTTAACCAATGATTCTATTAGGGAATGTTATAAATAAGAAATCAAGAGAAAATGGATGGATTATTAAGAAAAAGGAATGAAGATGATGGAAATTACAGATTACACTCTAGATAAATGGATAAATCCACATTAGAACTAGGTTGATGTTTAAGGATTCGACCATGAATCCTCAAATCTTTATACATTATAATATGGGATGTAAAGGTAGAGAAATAAAATTTAATTGACCCCAAAAACAATAAATACCCCTTCTTGAGAACATTACATTATTTACCTACACAATTTTCCCAATAAGTTATATACCATGTTAGTTCCACTTTATGGAGGAAAAGATTTTTATTTGTTGGGGATGAGTATTGTATCAACCCTCACTTTTAATACCTTATGAACACATCAATTTTGTAGAATAATTGAAACATTATACAAAATAGACATTGAAAGACCATATTAGTCTAGTCTCTTTGGAAAATGGGAACCTAAACCCTAATTCATAGGTTATCTAAATTATCGCTCACTATGTTAGCCAATTATTGAACACCTCCTACAGATATCATACATGATATATATCTTTGATATATTTGAAATAAACATAAAAAGGGGTGAGATAACATGTCTAGTAATGGAAAACAATGTATACATGAAAGCATAAACATGATCACAGGGTTATGAGAGTGTGATAAAAATAATATAAGATCATACCCTGAATATCAAAGATCATAAAAATTAATCATTGCATAATGCTTCATAGTATATAAGGCATGAATCATATGGAAATGAAAAGAATAATCAATGAAATCATAATGTAGGAATAAAACATGGTATCGTGTATAAGCATCAACATATGACATAGAGAACATGTATATAGAAAAATTAGTTCAAAAATTATGTTAAAGAAATAAAATCAAACCATTTCATTGTGTTATGGACAAGAAAGTAGTTTCATGAATAATGTTGTGAACATGAAATTAGGTTCTAACATAACACTATGAATATGAAATCAGGATATCACATATCATTATAATCATATAATAAGGTTATCTCATAACATTATGAACATGTAATAATGTACACGCACAAACTATTAGACATTGATCAAGTTCAATGCATATAATTTTTCAAAATGTAATCCGGTTTACACCTAATATTTATATCAATGATTCATTCTTCATTACCCAATTTATTGGAGTGATATATAGGTCCCACCACTCTCATAATGAAATAATACATACATATTCCACAAGATAGTAAAACATTTATCATATCATGACCTATAAAATTAGATGAGTTTTCTAAACATCATATAATAACCCATGAAATGAATTTGTTATAATTAACATTTCATCACATCATAACTTGTGAAAAATAGATAGGTTTCATAATAATTTCATAAATGTATTACACGTTAAAAAAGGGGTTTTAGAAGAAAATAACTGTTGGAATTTAAATATTTGTCATATAATCCATTCCATCAAATAATAAACCATTTAATAAAGGATATTAATGTAACATTTGCATAATTTCCTTTAATGGAATGATATATTGAAATGGAATTCATCTTATATGAAATAACTATATGGATAGATATTTTGATATCATTTCCTGAGGAATGTATCCTTTATTATTTGAAAATGAATATTTATAATAGAAAAACCATTTGAATTTTTTTCCATGAAAATGAAATTGAAATCAATTAAATAATATTTTGAATTTATTTTTGGAAAAATAGTATCTTAAAAAATATAAATGGATATATAGAATTTTTTTGAAAATATTTTCCTTGAAAATAATTTGTAAACTTTTCAATAATTCTTGAATATCATATGAAAACAAATTTTCTTTGAAAATTTATAATGAATCATGAAAACATTCTGATAACAATATATTTTAAAATTACATTTAAAATCACATAAAAATAATTACCCTTTCAAACATATAATGGAATATTCATAGAAATGACATAGGGTAAATCCATACATGACATACTAGGTAAGAAAGAAAATTCCCTTTTCACTCTAAAAGGTTAGAAAATTTCATTATTCAGAAAGAGATAAGGGTATTACATTTAAAACAATGGTAAAATACAAAAAGAGAAAAATGTTTTTAATTATTATTATATAATAGTATAATATTCTTGGAAACCCTTTTTAGAAAACATGGTTTTGAAGGAACCTGAATTTCTGACAGAAGAGAGGGAAAATATAAACATTATTTAAAAAAATCATAAAAATCATATATACCAAATAATGGGAAAATGGTACCAATATAGGAATAAAACAAGAATAACAATAGTATAATAATAATCATGACTGTTCGAGATAGATATATCATATGATTTTCTCAATGGAAGCATAATCATAATAAAACCCCTAATAAAACATTGAATTGACTCAATTAACTCTTACCACATGGTAACATGGGATAATACACTCCTTGTAAGAAAATGGTACTATTTAAATCTTAAATAATGATTGATTTTTTTATATTTGTGATATAATGTATCATCTAATCCTAGGTAAATAATCTAGGTGCATAACAGAAAATGTGTCTTAGTGAAAGAAAAATTGAGATAAAACACTCTTATGAATTTGGTAACTCTTGAAAGATAAATCCCATGAATAAATGATCATAGATTTGTTATATAAATACTCATAAATATATCAACAATAATAATATAATAAATTAATGGGAATTATATACACCACACAAATGAAATTATAGGTTAAATGGCAAGTATATAATAGATAATAAAATTTGGATGAGATTCCCTTACTTGGTTTCTTGTCTCTCATCTTACACATAAAAACCTCCACTATAATATATAAATTCATTATACATATATCACAGTACCAAATTATTATATATAATAAAAAATATGGTTTTATTATGACTTTATATTACCCTCTTGTTTGTAATTCCATGTTATAGTTACACATCAGTTAATAATTACTTTGTTTCTGCCATGTGTTTTAATTTGTTATATCATTGGTCCTTATACATATTTCATGATTTATATAATATAAATAATTATATATTTTTTTTTTATTTTGTATATGGGTATTTTAATAATTTATAAAACATATTAGTCTGAAATTGAATACACCGTTCAGGGAGACAGTAAGTGGTACATACGCATGACCAATGTTTCTATTTTTATTGTTCTAATGAATGATGGATGGTAAATTAAATTTTTGTACATATATTTATATATATATCCCTATTAAAAAATATATATATTATATAATATATATTATTTAATATATATCATCATAAATTTACTAAACCCATCCTTCATTCATTCCATGTAGTGTGTGAAAAAATAAAATCGATTTGAGGGGGCAGTAATCCACACTTCATCAAATGAAATTATCTTAATTACACCTAATGGAAAGTATAAATATATATATTGATAAAGGATTAATTAAGATCAAATATATAATAAATATTTTAATTAAAATATATAAATATATTATCCATCAAAATGTCCACCCTCAGAGGTGGTAAGTAGAAATAAGAAATCATCGTTTTGTGATCCGGTAGTTTGATGTATATATAAATTGTATATTTGTTAAACATTAGATAGAGTTCTGTATATGTTTATGTAGAACCTATATAAAAAATAGTCATAGTATATTGATAAAACTATTGTTTTTATTCAATCATGAAATTAATAGATTGTTGGTGGTGGACAAACAAATAAAATAAAGGAACTTGTGTCAAAATTTTACCTCTTAATTGGGAAACTAATTTTGGTTTCTTCCAAAATTCATCGTCAGATTTCATTTAGATAAATGGAAATAATATAAGAGTAAGGGAGGGAATATGGGATATTATTTTATAATTTTTTGGGTGATACAGGAGCACCGATATGTGTGAGGTTGTTTTAGGAGAGGAGGAAATTTTATATTGGATACAGAGTGGCTCTCTAGTAATATTTTGAAAAATGATTTCAATATAGATTTTTCACATTTAATTTTGATCCAATAATGGATATAATTCTAGGAAAAGGATTTATATGGTCGAAATAATCCCATACAATGGATTTTAAAAATAATCTATACAATTTAGATCTTTATGTTTTAGCTTTATCCCAGAGTTAAGCACAAATTTATAGTAATCGATGTAATTAATTTAAATCACCTTTACAAATACTTTTTGTAAAAAACGATTATGAACATATTAGAATTTGAAAATTATTTTAATTAAAAATATGTAATCCATTTTTTCATATTATAATAAAAAATGTGAAGGATATAAATTTAAAAATAATCTGGTAGTCTGGTCGACAATGCCTCTTATCAAGGTAAAAACATTCAAAATTATACTATGTATTTAGGTACAATTTCAATATTAATTTTGTTCCAATGAAGTAAATTTTATTAATTGATAAAATTTAATATAATTAAATGTTATAACAAATTTAAAATACAACATATCGTTATAAATACATATAATTAAAAATATATTTGGATTTAAAATCCACTATTTTTACTATTAATTAAAAATGAAACCTAATAGAAAAATACCAACAAATATTACATAGAATAATTTTTATTTTCATCCTAAAAATATGATGTTTGAATTTAAATTCTATATAAATAAAAGTTAAAAAAGTTGGGTTCTCCATTAAAAGTTGGTAAAACTATGTTATGAAATCAAATATTGGGTTTCATGCAAAAAATGGTTTTATATTGTCTTTTATATAAATACTGCATTTGATAAATATTAACAATAATTTATTTAATATATAAAATATATATCACATTAATATAACCAAATGATTATAATTAATTTAATTTATTAGAGTTAAATAACTTCATGACCATGATATTAAAAATATTTTCCTTTAGATTAAATTGGTTTTCATATTCATTTCTAATCAATTGGTATCATACGAATTCATTTTATATTTTTTTTATTAATATATTTTCATAAATAAGTTAATAATATTCATAACTACTAATATAATTGTTAGTATATATATTATTTTATTAAATAATAACATTTTTATGCCATACTTTTATTCAGTAAAACTCGATCTTACGTGTTATGAAAGCCATTAAGAAATATAGAAGTTTCATATAACAAAATATAACTTCAATGTTCCATGTATATCAACCTAAAAATTTCTAGTGTGTAGTGCATGATTATCTTTGTGTTACATATTTTTCAATCCAAACCTAGTCCTTTATTATAAGATAAACTATCTTTATTGTTCTATAAAATGAAAAATATCAAAATTGTTAAATTAATCCAAAAATAATAACATAAAAAATATTATGGTATTAAATTCTACCCCCAAATAAATTGAATTTATACATATATATTTTTTTTGGATATCAAAAGATTATTACATGAACATCTCTTTTGTTTAACACCACATCATAAAAATTAATAATAAACTTACAAAAAAATTGGAATGTTGGAACCATTATAAATAACCAAAGTAACTCATAACGAGATCACCACAAATGATAAAATGGTTGGGAAGTGAAATATTGTAAATGGAAGTGAAATATTTCAATCATGCTCTAACGGAGAGTGGGAGATATCATGTTCATGATATAGTTAAAAATTACAAATCCATAAATTTTATATGACTTAAAGGATATTTTGATTCAATAGAAATTAAGGTTCATGGAAAATATATTTTTACAATGACCTTCTTCCAAAAGATGATGAATTTTCATAAAAATACATACTAGCATGATTTCTATTAAACATTTCACTTTTTTGTTCATTTATGTACTTCACTACATTTTGTAAAATGGATGGTGAATTTTTCATTCCTAAAGTACAAAACCATCAAGATATCCATGATATTTTGTCCCTTTTATCAATAGTTATCATCAAAATAAAATACATTTAACAACGTATCTAATATGTCTAAATTCACATATTGATATATAACTTCTTCATATTATTGACTTAATCTGATGACTAATATAAACATTCCATAAATGGTTAATCTTATAACACTTCCAAATTGTGGAAATTCAAATATATTGAAATAATTTCTTGAAATCAACATAACATTGATCCCCCATGATTAAAAATATAATATTTTTTGTCACATTACAATCATGTTAATACCATCATCATATATTCATTTAATACATGGTAAAAATGTTAATTTCAATAAATCATTTTGTAAAACTTGCATGCTTCCTTATTTTAATGATTTCAAGAAATTTAATTTAAATTAAATAAATTGTAAACACAAATTATAGTGACATATAACCCTCTTTCAATAATTAGTTGTGGGGTAATCTATACCATAAAATATACATATTCATACCCAACATATCTTTATCAAAAAATCATTATCTCAATGCCAGATATTATTTAAGGGTTTCCTTACATTAATTATAATATAACCATTCTAAAAAATCTAATATTTGTGTCTTAATCAACATTAAAAATGTCAATTTCAATCCATATGTAAAAAATATATTGAAAATAATTTTATATATCATTATTCATATAACATAATAATTTAATTACAAAACATAAATACATAATTCATCCAACCTTATTCTTAAATCATGACTCGATTTTCATAAACTTATTACATAATACCTATTTTTTAGAATATGAAATATGAATCAGGCGTTATGCTTCATCAACCTAAATATAATCATTATTTTTTTTGTTTAATTTAAAAAATTATTGAAGTAAATCATTATGGCATCCTTCCATTTTCATTACATAAACTTTTCGCTACATTATACAAAACTGAGGATCTTTAAGGTTTACAGTCTTGGAAACCAGGAACTTAATACATGATGACATAAAACATTCATCTTATACACTTTAAAGGATTCTTCATTGTTCATTATAAGTTTATTACAACATCTCATAACTTTGGAGCATACATCAAAGGAAAGGGTGAGCAGAAGGCCCAGTAAGGGAAACAAGAGAAACATTGTACATGTGAACATGAGATACATCAATAAAGTCATGACAAATAACATTATGGCTTGAAAAAGAGATCATGATACATATCATAATAAAAATAACGTGTTTCAAAACTTGAAGATGTGGCTACAACATTAATCCTAGACAATAATTTACATATCACCAAGGTCTATCCCCAAGGTTTCATTAAACTTTTACCAATGTTATTCACCAAGGTATCGTTAAAATGGTCATCTCTAGAGATTAAGTCTTTACCCAATGAATTGGAGCGCTATTAGGGAGCACCCTTAATTTGTCTTTATCATCACATAATCCACATATATCATCATCAATCATTTCATAAACAACCCATATAGCATAAATGAAATGGTTTTCATTTTATAGTTATAACATTTTAAAAACTGCTTTAAAGACGTGATCTTTATGTCACTTTAAACCCAAAGAAAAGTAAAGCGGGTCTCATGTATATAAATTAAATAATTTAAAATAGAACATTTTGATATATATGTGAATACCCCTGTAGAATAAAGATTTTTGATTGTTCACTTAATAAAATAAAATAATTTGAGAAAAAGAGAGACATTTTGAGATGAAATTTCGAAAGCATAACGGCTATGTTGCAGGCTTTTTGAAAACATTGAAAAGAGAAAGAACATGAGTCACCCACTCATAAATGATCCATAAAATAGTATAGGGACATAATATAACGAATATAAGAACATGGTAATTAAATTTTAAGGACATACCATATGAAATCAGAAACTCGAAAGGGAAAAAAATAAGATTCCGCTTATGAAGAATTAGGCAGCCTGACAATGTCAATTAAAACATAAAAAAAATGAATTGATGAGATTACATAGGGTCTCTCATCATGTGAACATGAAATTATAGCATGATGAATATAGAGATCATACCACAACATGGAAAAAATAAATTGAAAGACATGACATGAAAGTAGAACTTTAAAAATGGGAAGAGTGAAAGAATCCCTCTCCTTGAAGAGCAACATTGAAATGTTGTTGTTTGGGACCTTGGGAGGCTTGAGGGAACCATGGGAGGACTCCTTGGGAGGTAAGGAAACCAGAACATTGTTGAAGAGGATTTTGGAATTGAAAGGATGAGAGAATGTCTTGGAATTTATAGGGGAAGTGAGGGGACAAGAAATTAATGGACAAGGGACACCTCATACCTTATCTTACTATACATAAGTCGACCATAACTAATAGATAATTATAAAATCCTTAATGATGTCATTAAATACCCGATACTCTAAACTGAAAATTCACTATTCATAGAAAATTCATCTTTTTCTGAAAAATCCAAAAAATTTACATTAACATAATATCGATGCTCTGAATTCAAAAATGAACTCCATTTTTTAAAATTAATTTCTTAAATATTCATAATTTAATATAAAAAAACATTATTCGCCCGAATAAAATAATACTTAACTAATAATTTTTGAAAGAGTAATATACCTATTTTATTGAATCATGTTACTTAATCAAGGTGCCTAAATTATATTAATACTTTCATTAAGTGAGATTAATAATATATTTAGTCACATTACTAATCCTAAGCATGAAATCACAATTCATAATTTACTATTCACCAAAAATTATGTTGATCTTATTAGACTCTAAATTTCAAACTGAACACATTTGTAAAAGAACATTTTTTGAAAATCCTTACCCATAATTAATTATTTAAGGATTACATAAATATTTTAAAATTTCCATTTTTCCAAAATTCATCCATAAGATAGATCCTATTTTTATCCGAACATCTGAAAATTCACAAACTTCACCATAGGAATAAATGACTGTTTTATTTATCTCAAAGGATTAGACAATGTATCTACGGTCTCATTACATAGCCACTTATAACACCAGCATAAAACCTAAGTGTAAGGTGTGCTAAGGTGAGAGAATCTGAGGGAGTCTCAGATAACATTGCCATAGTAGTAATCTCTACTAACTTGAAATTCTCTCGTAGGTGATTCTGTTCAAGCATGAAACACTGGAGTTTGGATTTGGCATGGTCCAAAGCAAAGCCCAATGATGCCACCTCCTTCCCAAGCTCTGATAAATGCGGTTCATATGGATTGAGTCTATTAGATGAAGACATCGACTCTTCTTTCGGCATTAACCATTAAAATATTTATTATATCGTTAAGAGTAAAATGATATAATATTCATAAATTTTGGGTTGTTATATTCTTCCCCCCTTAAGAAATTTCGTCCCCAAAATTTCAAGCCAAAGGCCTAGTTGAAGAGGTGAGGATACTTTGGCGTCATTGTTTCCTTAGGCTCCCACATCGCTTCTTCATACATATTATTCCTCCACAACACTTTCACTGGGTGCGTAGTCTTGTTGTGTAGAATCTTGTCTCTACGGTCTAAGATCTCCAAAGGCTACTCCTCATAAAAGAGGTCATGTTTTAGTTGTACACCTCCGGGATCAGTACATGTGAAGGGTCGGGTATGTACATCCTCAAAATAGATACATGGAAGACATTGTGAACTTGAGCTTGGTTCGATGGAAGTGCTAGATGATAGGCCACTGCTCCTATGTGATCAAGGATTTCATAGGGGCCAGTGTACCTAGGGCTGAGCTTCCCTTTCTTCCAAAACCACATGACTCTCTTCGGTGGATAAATTTAAAAGAAGACTTTTTCACCAACACCAAACTCCAAGTCCCTTCGATGGTTGTCAGTATAGCTTATCTGCCAACTTTGAGTAGCCTTTATGTGTTTTTGGATGGCATGAACCATTTCGGTCATCTCTTGCACAAGATCAGGCCCATGAAGCTTTCTCTCACTAGCTTCATCCCAACAAATAGGAGTTATACATCTTTTTCCATATAGAGATTCCTAGGGTGTCATCTGAATACTCAAATGGAAACTATTGTTGTATGAGAACTTAACTAATGGGTGGTATTGATCCCATCCACCTTTAAATTCCATTGAGCATAATCTAAGAATGTCCTTAAGTTTCTGAATAGTCCTTTCTGATTGGACATCAGTTTTAGGATGATAGGCCGTACTAAAAGTCAATTCTATATTCATATCATATTGAAGCCTTCTCCAGAATTTTGATGTGAATCTTGAATCACAATTAGAAACAATGGATAGTGGTACTCCATACAGCCTTACCACTTCCTTTACGTATATCTTGGAAAGTTGATCTATTGAGAAATCATCATGAAAAGAGATAAAATGGATGGTCTTGGTGAGACGGTCAACTATAACCCATATTTCATTGTTCCCTTTGGATGTATTCGAAAGACCAGTGACAATGTCCATAATGATATTATCCCACTTCCATGCCAGTATGGGTAGCAATTGGAATACCCCCAAAAGAAGTTGTTGTTATGCCTTTACTTGTTGACACACCAGGAAACTTGTAATGTAATCAGAAATATCCCTCTTCATGTTATCCCACCAATAATGATTACAAAGGTATCTATATATTTTAGTTCTTCCCAGATGTATAGAGAAAATATAGCGATGAGATTCATTCATCAGTTCTTTCTTTATCTCTAAAATAGATAGAATACATAGTATTGTATGAAATTTTGATATACCTTCTTGATCAAAATTGAAATCAGGAAACTTCCCATCCTTCACAGCCTCAAACTTCTCTTGAAATAAAAGATCTTCTTTTTTAGCCTTCTTGATCTTCTCTAATAGCTATGGTTGAGAAATCATTTAGGATAAGGTTGATGATGTCCCTTCCCTTAAAATTACCATGTCATGTCTTACTAGATCCTTAATTAAGGGATATCCTAGGATCCTCATTGTTTCCAGAACAACATGGTCTTTCTTTCTTAACACATCCGTGACTTTATGTTTTCTTCCAGGATGAAAATGAATTGAACAATCATAGTCTTCAATAAGCTCTAAACATCTCCTTTGTCTCATTTTCAATTCATTCTGCATGAAAATATACATTAATAATTAGAGTTCAGTGTATATATCACATTTTTCCCCATAAAGTTAATGCCTCTATATCATTAGAGCAAAAAAACTATCACCAGCTCTAGATCATGCGTAGGATAATTCTTCTCATGTTGCTTTAGCTGACAAGATCCATAAGCAATTACCTTGTCATTTTGCATGAGGATGCACCCAATCCCTTTTAGAGATGCATCACTGAAAATAATTAATCCTTATATGATAGAGGGTATTGTTAACATAGGTGTAGTAACCAATCTCTTATTAAGCTCTTGGCAACATTCTACACATTCCTTTGTCCAGATGAACTTAACCCCTTTTCATGTTAACTTGGTTGGTGTAATAAAAAGACATGAAAAGTTATTCAAAAACCTCATATAATATCCTGCTAAACCAAGGAAACTACGAATTTCACTTAATATTGTTGGTTGAGGCCACTCCTCCACAACAATTGTCTTTGTAGGGTCAACCTAGATTCTTTCTTTGGTTAGGATGTGCCCCAAGAAATCCACTTGTTATAACCAAAACTCACACTTGATGAACTTTCCAAAGAGCCTCTCCTTCCACAATGTTTGAAAAATAACCCTCAGATGATCTTTATTCTCCTCATGAATTTTTGAATATATCAAAATATCATCAATAAAAACTACCTCAATGTTATAAAGGTAGTCCTTAAATACTATATTTGTCAAATACATGAAAATATTAGGATAATTAGTGAAGCCGAAGGGCATAACAGTAAAATCATAATGCCCATATCTTGATCAGAAGGCAGTCTTTGGAATATATTCTTTCTTCACCCTCTATTGATGATAACTAGATTGAATATCAATCTTGGAGAATAATTGAGCCCCATGAATTTGGTCAAATAAATCATAAATTCATGGAAGAGGGTATCTGTTCTTCACTGTGATCCCATTTAGTTCTCTATAATCAATTAATAGCCGCATTGATCTATCATTCTTCTTCACAAAGAGAACTGGTGCTTTCCAAGGAGACACAATCGGTCAAATAAACCCCTTCTCCAACAAGTCTTGGAGTTGTTTTTTTAACTCCTATAGCTCCACATTTTCCATTCTATATGGGTTCATTGATATCATTTGAGATCACAGTACAAGTTCAATGGAGAACTATACCTCTCTTTTTTGGGGAGGTCCATGTAATTCCTCAGGAAATACGTCCATGTATTCATGAAAAATCGGAACATATTCTATTTGTACACTCCCTTTTCCTTCATCATCCTCACTGATTAACTCCATAAAGAAGGATATAAGAGGTGCCTCTGGACAAGGATCAGGACGTGATATCTCTCCTTGGAAGATAATTGTAGGTCGTTGATTCAAGACTAATGAGATTTCCTTACCTCTGCATTTGATCTTAGCATTATACTTTGAGATCCAGTCCATCCCTAGTGTAACGTAAAATTCCATCATGGGAATGACTACTTGATTTGCGATAAGATTTTGCTCACTAAAGTAAACACTAGAGTCTCTAAACACTTTGGATTCATGGATAATTGCACTTGGAGTCTTGATTGATGACTCTACCTCTAGAAGATTGAGGATTGATACTATATTCTATGCAGAATTGGATGAAATAAAGGAATGCATTGAACCAGAATCAAAAAAATTACTTGTTAGTTTTGAGAGGACAACAAGAGTACCTGCTACCATGTCATTAGGAGCTTCAACTTCAGTTGCACATATAGAAAAAGAATAAACTTTCTCCCTTGTCCTTTTCTGATATTGATGGTGATTCCCCTCCACTACCCTCGGATTTGGACAGTGATTATAAAAGTGCCCAAGCTGTCCACACTTAAAGCATTGGACTTCGGGTAAGTCCATAACCATCTTTCCTATGTCGTTAGTGTTGGGAAGTTGAGGATTCACCTCACTACAACAATTCTGATCAATATGAACTTCTTTTCCACACTTTTAGCACATTCCACTTCTGATCAAGCAGTCCCCCGAATACTTCTTCCCACATTTATTGCATGTTGCATGTTGCATTTTCATTCCAACTTATTCTTGATGAAATCCTCTTCCCAGGGTTGGATTTAGAGCTCTCTTCTTCTCATTAGATTTGTGAGACCACTATGTCTCACTATACTCCAGTTTGACTTTCATAGAACTTTGAACTATTTCTTCGTAGTTATCATAGTCTCTGTTGGCTAGATTCTTCCACAGATGAAGTTGTAGCCCACCAAAGAATCTATCAACCTTCCTATTAGGGTCCATGACAAAGATTTAGGTTTAAAGGGAAATCCTTTTGAAGTTCATCTTGTAGATTCCAACAGATTCATTCTCCTTCTGCTTCACCTTGAGAAATTATTTCTCCATTCTCGTTCTCATCAAACAAGGGAAAATAGTTATTGAAGAATATTCCCCTGAACTCTTCCCACTCCATAGATTCAATCTCTCCTATTGGATTCATGTTTTTGATCAGTGACCACCACTAATCAGATTCTCCCTCTAGGAGGTAAATAGAAAGGGTGACTTTTTCTTGTTCCAAATAATGAAGTACAGAAAATATCTTCTCTATAGAGCCGATCCATTGCTCAGCAATCAATGGGTCAGTCGATCCACTGAAGGGTGGTGGTCGTTGGCACATAAAGGACTCAACATAATGTTGTTCCCTTAATGGTGAGATCAGCCTCTCAGCATCATTCAAATTATTACTCATAACTTGAGTCATTTGGTTCATCATTAATATGAATTTTCCCATTCTGTCTTCCATAGGAGGTTTGTTAGTGCATGGTCCATTGCGGCCACTGTTTGAACAGTTCCTCCTATTTACCTCCATTTTTTAAAAGAATAAAATCATAGTGAGAAACATGTTTCATTTACGAATATCTTAACTATAAAGGATTCTACATCTTAAAACATCAAGATTAAAAAATTATATTTATCTATAATTCCTTTATAATGATTCATAAAAATCTTATGATTAACCAACCATATCCATCGGAAGTGTCATAACCAAGAGTGAAGCAAGGCCCATTGTCATGCACCAGTTCCCGTTCAATTCTAGCTCAAAATGGTGTTTTCATGTTTTACTTCTATGTACAAATGTGCTAGAGATGCCTCTATCTGCTCATATCCAGACATGGATGTATTTGTTTGATAAACCACTTATTCAATACTCACCAAAATACAAGGATGTTTTCCCTATATTAAAACATTTATATAGGGTTCTTCCAAATGTTTTCATATCCTAATTTATATAAATAAATAAACCATCCTTTGATACTAACTATGGTATCCCAACTTTTTCATTACATAAATTATTCGCTACATTATACAAAATCGATGATCTTTATGGTTTACTATCTTGGAAACCAAGAACATAATACATGACGACATAAAAAATTCTTCTTAAACACTGAAATGATTATTCATTGTTCATCCTATGTTCATTATATAATATCACTACCTAGGAGAATACATCAATGGAAAGGTTGAGCACAAGGACCATTAATGGAAACAAGTGAAACGTTTTACATGTAAACTTGAGATACGTCAATAATGTCATGATAAATAAATTTAAGGCATGAGAAAGAGATCATGAGGCATATCATATTAAAAATAATATGTTTCCCAACTTAAATATGTGGATACCACATTTTACATAGAAAATCATTTTCATATCACCAAGGTCCATCCCCATGGTTTCATTAAAAAATTACCAAGGTTATTCACCAATGTATCATTAAAATGGTCATCTCAAGAGATTAATTCTTTACCCAATGCATTGGAGCGCTATCAGGGTTCACCCTTAATTTTTCTTTATTATCATGCGTGGTACATATATCATCATTAATAATTTCATACACAACACATATAGCATAAATTAAATGGGTTTCATTTCATAGTCATATAATTTTAAAAACTATTTTAATGACGTGATCTTTATGTCACTTTAAACCCATGGAAAATGAAATCGGGTCTCATGTATGTAAATCACAGAATTTAAAATATACGATTTTGATATATATGTGAATACCCCTGTAGAATAATGTGTTTTTATTATTCCCTTAATAAAATAAAATAAAATGAGAAAAAGAGAGAGACATTTTGAGGTGAAAATTCAGTAGCATAACAGTTATGTTATAGGGTTTTAAAAAACATTGAAAATAGAGGGGACATGGGTCACCCACCAATATATGATCCATAAAATAGTAAAGGGACAGAATATAAAGGATATAAGAACATGGTAATTAAATTTGAAGGATATACCATATGAAATGAAAAACTTGAAAGGAAGACAAAAATAAGATTTCTCTTATGAAGAATTCAGTAGCCTAACTGTGTCACTTAAAACATCAAAAAAATGAATTGATGAGATTAAATATGGTCTCTCATCATGTGAACATAAAAGGACAGTATGATGAATATAGAGATCATGCCACAACATGGAAAAAGGAACTTGAAAGACTTGAAATGAATGTCGAACATTGAAAATAGGAAGAGTGAAAGAATCCCTTACCTTGAAGAGTAACTTCAAAATCATGATGTTTAGGACCTTGGGAGGCTTGAGGGAAATTTGGGAGGACTCTTTGGAAGGTTAGGAGACCAGAACTTCTTTGAGGAGGATTTTGGAATGGAAAGGTTGACAGAATGGCCTGGTATTTATAGGGGAAGTGAGGGGACAAGGCATTAATTGCCAAGGGACACCTCATACCTTATCTTACTATTCATAAGTCGACCTGAATTATTACATAATTATTACATCCTTAAAGATGTCATTAAACACCCGAAACTCTAAACTAAAAATTCTATATTCACCAAAAATTGAACTTTTTCAGAAAAATCCCAAAAATTCACCTTAGCATAATATCATTACTCTGAATTCAAAAATAAACTCCATTTTATAAAAATAATTTTCTAAATATTATTAATTTAATTTGTAAATAAAAAACACTATTCACCCGAAAAAACTAATACTTAACTAATAATTTCTAAAACACTTATTTACCTATTTTATTAAATCAAATTACTTAATAAAGGTGCCTAAATTATATTAATACTTTATTTAAGTGATTTTACTAATCCATTTAGCTATATTACTAATCCTAAGCGTGAAATCACTATTCATAATTTACTACTCACAAAAAATTAAGTCGATCTTATTATACTCTGAATTTTTTACTGAAAACATTTGTAGAAGAACATTTTTTGAAAATAAATACACATAATTAATTATTTAAGGTTTACAAAAATATTTTAAAATGTTAGTTTTTTGAAAATTCATCCATAAGATATATCCTATTTTTATCCAGACATCTAAAAATTCAGAAACTTCACCATAGGAAGAAATGATAGTTTTATTTATCTCAACATATTACATAATGTAGTTACAGTCTTGTTACATAGCCCCTTATGACACTATCATATGACTTAAGTTTAAGGTGTGATAAGGTTATAGAATCTGAGGGAGGCTCAGATAACATTTCCCTAGTAGTAATCTCCACTAACTTGAACTTCTCCTGTAGTCGATTTCGTTCAATCTTGACACGCTGGAGTTTGGATTAGGATTGGTCCAATGTGAATCCCCAAGATGCCACCTACATCCCAAGCTCTGATAAGTTGGCTTGATATGGTTCGAGTCTACTAGATGAAGCCATCGACTCTTTTTTCTGCATTAACCATTAACATCTCTATTAAATCATTAAGAGTAAATTAATATACTATTCAAAAAATTTGGGTCGTTACAATCATATACCTTTCACATGTCGCTTGTGTTATCTTTATCTTCAGATTTATAAACAAAAATCATACCACCTACTTCATTTTATTTAATATAATTTTTCTTTGGAAATTTATTTTTGTAATGTGAATACATTCAACATATGAAACATTAATTGATAATAATGTTCATTAGATTTATCTTATTTGATGAAAAAATGAATGCTTATTGTGAGAAACATTTAGCATATTAGAATACCATTTAATAATTAGAAATTACTTATAGGGTGCCTAAATCAGGGCTCATAGTTCTTTAATCTATGACATCATAGGATTTACCTTTGTTGTTAATACTAATACTCTATTTAAATACTATTTTTTCATATCTACTTGTTGAATTCCTAAAGAATATTCAACGAGAGTATCAACCCATTTGTGAAATAGTTCTCATTTTCATGTATCATATTACCCTGAGTTAGTCCTAAAACATCTTCTCTGAGTTGTTACCTCTAAGTACATCTGTACTAGTGAAAAATACACTTATAGTATTCGTATATGGATTTATTTCTAGGAAACCACTCAATGAATCCTGTAATAAAATTCACGGTCATTTTCCTAAATGTCAACTCATCTATATAGTTATCATTGCAGAAAACTGTATATATAACATTAAAAATATACATAGTGATATCACTGTATTTTTATATTCTTAGTTTCCAAATGATTACTAAACCTTTTGACTAAAACCAATTTTTATGAACTTTTTGTTTCATACATTATCATTACATTACATTTTTGTAATACATAAAACATTATAAAAGTTGATTCCAAATGGTTGTATTAGTCTATTGCCTTTGGAAACATCGGAACAAAAACACTGGTTTCTATGTGAGCTACGTTATCTCCCACTAGGTTATCAAAGTCTTTAATGCCTCTTAGACTTATAATAAATGTAATATATCGTCATAACATGTGGAAGGAAACATAAAAAGGGGTTATCTCAGAATCAAAGTAAGTGTAAAAAAGAGGTACCTATAAACATAAACTTGATAATATGAATATGAAAACGTAATAAAAATTTAAAGATCATACCCTATATATGAATGCTCATAAACACGAATATTATAATAATTAATGGTAGTTCATACTAAATTAATCATAATGAAATATATAACCCAATACATAAAATTAAAACATAGAAATAATACATGGATTGGTGGCACAAAAATCAATGTATAACATAGTAATATGTATAAGTAGAAACAGGTTGACACATTATGTTATGAACATGGAATCATGCCCTCCGATAGACTTATGGATATGAATCCAAGTTGATGAAAAATGTATTAAATTTGAAATATAGTTCAAGAATCATATTTTAAACATGAAATAAGGTTTACACAACACATTTTGAACATAAAATAAGGTTCAATAATAACATTCTAAACATGTAATCAGGTACATGCATAACAATTGGGATATGAAACCAGGTCCATGTATAACATTTTCTACATCTAATCAGGTTCACATGTAACATTTATTCCCATTACACATATTTAAATAACCAAATCATGGGTGGGATATTTAGGAATCATCAATGACATAATAAAATTATAAATACATATATCAGAAGATAATAAATCATTCATCCTATAATGACCCCTAAAAATATGGGTTATATAGAAATCCTATCATTATAGAAGAAATTAAATGGGTATCATTAAAATTTCATCACATCATAACCTATGGAAAAAAAGATAGGTTTCATTGTTATTTCATTATAGCATAACATAAGAAAATATGTGGTTTCAAAATAATATTACACATAGAATAGAAATCAGTGAAATAAGTATCAGTCAATCGAAAAATAAATCATTCAAAAATGATATGAATGGAAAATTTGGATCATTTACCAAAAAGAAATGAGTAACATCAATGTATGTAATCATAAATGGAAAAAAAACATGGAAATAAATTTTTAAAACATTTAATGAGGAAAATATTTATTCTCCATTGAAAATGGTATTTGAAACATAAAATACCTTTTAAAACTATTTTGATAAGAATTCACTTGAAATCATATATATAATGATTTGAAAAAATGTTCAAAACATTTTCTTTTAAAAATATAATGACATCTTAAAATTTTTTGAAAATAATTTCATTTAAAATACATTTAAGACTAATAAATATGGATTTAACATAAATTGTGAAACCATTATCCTTAAAAAAATATAAATAAACATGAAATTTTGTTACAAAACATTTTATTCAAAATAAAATTTAAAAACATTTTAATAAAAATTATCCTTTTATGCATGAAAAAGAATATACACAGAAATAGCGGTGGGTAAATCTGTACATGTCATACAAGGTAAAAAGAACTTTCCTTTACATTAGTAAATGTTAGAAAAATGAGTTGTTCAGAAAGTGAAAAAAAATATTCAATTTAAAAAAAATGGTAGAAGAAAATGAGAAATAAATATTTTAATCATTATTATATAATTGTATAATATTCATGGAGACCCTTTTTAGAAAACATTATTATGAAGGAGAACATATTTTTGACCAAAGAGTGGGTAATGTTGGTATTTCCATAAAAACGTTATTAAATAAAATATCTACCAAAGAGTGTAAAAATTATACAAATATATGAATAAATTGGGAATAATAAGATACTAATAATATTCATGAATGTTCTTGAGAAATTGAGCATAATATTTCATCAATTAAAGAATAATCATAAAAATTATTGTTAAACTAGGGTATTGTTTAAACTAAATTTTAAAGAATGGTTACATAATATAATACACTCAATGAAACAAAATGGATTTACATGAATCATTAAATATCATGGAAATAAAGAGATTCATGATAAAATATTTTAATTACACCACGTAAAATAATTTATGTGCATTATAAATCTTATGTCTCAAGGATAAAAAATTGAGAAAAAATTATCTTACAAATATGGTAACTCTTGAAACAGAAACCCCATGAATGAATAATCTTAGAGTGAATATTAAAAAATGCATACATTTAAGAAAAAATTCATAATACATTCATGGTTGTTATATGAACCACAAAAAAGAAAAGATTTTTGACCTTTTCATGTATCTCACAGATATTGAAATTGAGATAAAATTCCCTTACCTTTTACATGACTCTTGTTGTAGTCGTAAAAACCTCTTATATAATTAATGTAAATATTTTATACATATAACACAGAACATATTATTAAATCTAATACCATATACGTAATTATTATGAAATTATATTACTCTCTTGTTAATAATTCCATGTTATGGTTATTCTTCAGGTAATATTAACTTTGTTTTTGAAATTTATTATAATTTGTTACAACTTTTGTCTCTATACATATATCAAGATTTACGAAATATAAAACAGGATATAAATATAATTTTTATTAATTATAAGTGTATTATAAAAACGTATTGAATATATAATTATTAAATTGAATACACCATTCATGTAGATTGTAAGCCATACGTATGCATGAACATTATTTCTGTTTTCATTATTATATTCAAAGAAATAAAGTAAATGAATTATGTGTGTGTATATATATATGTATATATATGGTTATTATATTGTTTTTAATATATTATATATATCATATATATTCTCTAAACCCATCCTTAGTATGTTCCATGTAGCGTGTTATCGAATCACATAATTTTGTGGGGTCAGTAGTCCATATTTACTCAAACAAAATTAATGTATTCATGGAAAATTGAAAGTATAAATATATGTGTTGTAAAAGGATTAAATATTTGTAAATAAATTATAAATATAATATAAAATTTAAATAAATAGAGTTTCCATTATATTTTATAACATGATAGGAAGAAATGGACAATGGATAATCGAGGTTCTATGAGGCGGTAATTTGCCTTACACAAAAACAGTATGTTTGTTCCCCAGTACATGGAGTTTTGTGTGAGTGATGGATTATCCTTTAGTGTAAACAATCATAATTTTTTTAAAATAATTGTTCTTTTATATAAACATAGACTAAAATGTTAATAGGTGGTGGAGATAGAAAATAAAATAAAGGATCTTGAGAGATGGTATTACCTCTTAATCAGGTAAATCCTTTTAGTTTGAGCCAAAGGATTCGTTGGATTTAATTCTTACCAATGGGAGTATTCATGGAGTAAGGTAGTTATTTTTGGAGAATATTTGAGTACATTTTTTTTGATTCAAGGGTCTTGATATTTTTGATTAATTTTTAGGAGAAGAGGCCTTTCTATAGTGGAGGAGGAGTGGCACTCTGGTAATATTTTGATAACAGAATTCCATACACAATTTTTAGATATCATGTGGATAAAATAGAAAACAATTATGGTAAAGTGAGTATATTGAATAATCATGAAAAATAAATGCCTTTTTAAATATGTTCTAGCTCATTTAGGACAACACATTTAAGATTTAGTCTTTATTTAATCATAATGGTACCTTTATTATTGTAATTAATTTTAATTACATTGACTAATGTTTTGGTAAAAAATATGTTGACCTCATTAGACATTATAAATTATGAATTTTCAAAATATTGAATCCATATCCCCAAATTCCAATAAGTGATGTGGGTGAAATTAATTTAAAATTTAATACTCTATTCTAATTGACAAAGCGGGTGTTTAAAGAATAACATTCAAAATATTGATATGTGTTCATATCAAACTACAATATGAAATTGGTTACAATTACCTACATTATATTAATTTATAATAATATAATTGAATTAAAAAATTAGTGTACTTTAAAATAAAAATTATAATTATAAATAAATCACATGAAAAATATTTTTTGAATTGAAATCTAATATTTTTAACGATTCATTAAAAATAAAAAATTTTAGAAAAATAAAAAATTTCTCTTAGCATATTTTTTATATTTTTCTTCAATATATAATGATTTTTGACATTTATATTTCATAGAAATTCTAGTAATAAGATTTATAATATGTTATCCAAAAAAAGGTGATAAAAACTCCTTCATAATAAAAATATAATTATTTTTGCATTAGATTATTATTTTTCATATCTTTTATGATACCACATTAATTTAAAAAAAATTAATATATAATATATTGAACCAAAAACCAAGTCTAAAAAAAGAACACATTGTTATTTTATTTATTTATATAATATATTTATAACCAGTCAATTAGAAATAAATTTCTCTCTTCTCCCTATTAAATTTATAAATATGTATATACCTAATTGCATTTAGTAATATATTTACAGTCTGAAGGGACTAACATAATTATTTTGTGAATAGTAACTTGGCCTTTTTAAATTGTAATTTAACCCTTATAATTAGTAATATGAACCTTATGAATCGTAAATTGGCCAAATGAATATTAATATCACCCATGAATATATATAAAAAATCTATGCATATTATGAATGAATGAATGATATAATTATACCATTGTATAAGTATATACATGTTTTAAAAAATATTAATTAAGTATTTGTATTTTATAAAATTGTGATTTTTTTATTAAAATTTAATAATTAATATATTGATTTGATGGAAACATTATTATCAAAAAATCTAGTGATATGTTAATATTTTGATGTCTGATGATTATAAGATTATTTTGTGAGACGTGAGTTAATTTTTAAAAGTGTTGTAAAATGTTTTAAAAAATTTTAATTTTTAATTTTTGTGAAAATGAATTTTTTTAATGAAAAAATCGATTTCAATTATTTATATAATTATTTTGAAAAAAATTAGTTCAATTTAGAATTTAAAATGTCAAAAATTTATTTGGTTGAAATGTTTGGATTTATTTAAATATTTTAATTTTTACTAAATTGAAAAAAATTAGTTTTTAAGAATATATGGTATTTTTAGTGACAATTTCATGAGATATATAAGATAAAAATTTTATAAAAATTATTTAATTAATAGATATTTATTTTAGGGTAAATTAGTTAAAATAAATAATTCAAAAAATAAAAATTAAATTTTTCCTGACAGGTATATAAGAACCATTATCATTGGAAACCCATTATGTGCGTTGAGCTAACACTACCAGTTTGGTTCAATAAAAATAGTAATTAAGGGATTATATGTATTTTCATGATATTTTAATAAATTATTATTTATAATGGATGTTTTTGGATAATATTTTATCATTATATTGGTTTACAATATTAGTCTTATCAAAATTTAGGTTCAATGCTTACATAGGGAAATATATGAAAGAATAACATGTATTAGAAGTTTCTTATTTTTTTATATGAGTGAATATACATAACAAACCAATATAGATTATTAAATTGAACCTCATTTATTTATTTATTATTATTTCAATCTATTTTTAATTTTTATATATGAAATAATTAACATTAATTCTTATGTAACAATGATGAATAGCTTGTGAAAGAAGAAAAAAATAAAATATGTTTTTAAATAAATATAAATGAATTATTAAATGATGCATATTTTTTATAAAACAATTTATAAAAAATATTGACAACAATTATAATGTTTTTATTTTAATTTGTGATAATTGAGACCCACATAAATAATTTTAAACACTTTATAATATTTTATTTCAAAAGGAATTCAACCGGTCAAATAATGGTTTTCTATTGTATAATATTTTAATATGAGGATAAAAATAAGTTTTATTCGAAGAAGAATAGTATTTGGGAATATAATAAAAATAAATTGTTGTTTATTTTTTTTTAAATTTTTAGAAATGAAATAAATTACATAATTTCTTTCACAAAGATGATTAAGTATTAATTTAATTAATGAATAATTCAAATATATGATATTAAAACTAAAAATATATATGTAATTTGAGATTTTTAAGATAATTAATTTTTACCTTAGATTAATATTATGTGTATATTATATAATTAAAAATTTATTTTATTATTATTCTTTTTTATCTTTGTTGTGACTCGTAGTTATGAATAATTTTTATGTTGATGAATATTATTTGTCATGAATTAAATATGTTATTAAATTTTTTAAAATTCAATAAATTTTTGAACAAGTATAAGAAATAATAATATTCCATCAAAAATTTATTCCCATTTCTTTTTTGGAATATTTGGTAGTCTGAAACCCTGCAATATATTTTTTACATTTTATGAATTTGAGTAATTCTTATGTTACCCCAAACCTTAGATGAATAAGAAGGAACCTTACATAAAAAATAATTATCATCATGTATCTTATTTCCCAAATATACTATGGAAAATTCCTTTACCCTCAACCCTTGAGACATTATAGTGATTATAGTATCATAAAAAATCACCTCTATAAGACGAATGAGGTTCTAATGGTGAAAGGATTTGAGAGATACGATACATTTTTCTTCTATTTTAACTACTTTTATAGTTATAACTTATCCTAAACTCCTATGTAATTATTCATGAGAACTCCTATATCATATATATACTATTAAGTTTTCATTTTGATGGTATATGCTCCAAAAAATCTCTAATTTTCTTTTTTCATTCTTAAATAACGAAATTGGTGTCCCTCATGTGTCAATTTTGCGCCTTTGTAGATGATGAGTTTTCGTTTTACATTACCGTTATCATGGGATGTTTTAATTCACATTTAATTGTATAATATGAATTATATATATATATATTTATTTATTTATTATTTATTATTATTTCTTTTTAAAAGGAAGATCATTGTAACCAATCCTTGGAAACCATTAAAAGAATGTACCAAAAACAATGTAAATAACAAAATATTGTAAATAAATGGGTAAAAAATGTTATTTGAAGATTATATAAGGTGAAATAAAAATGATTTTTTCTTTTTAATAAATAAATAACACTATATAAAACATTATATAGTAGGTGTGAAAAATATTTATTGATGTCGACCTCAATGTAAAGGAGGTCTTAACTCAATTTACATTCATTGAGTTAACGTCTATTTCGTTACAGATGTTTGTTGAATAATATGTGTAACTGACCTCAAATTGTTTTATAATATATATCAATTTATATTTGGAGGGTTTATAATTGTCATAAAAAGTTATTTCACTGATTTTTACTCTCTCTAATGATATTATCATTCAAAGGAATAATTTTGCAATCTCATTATTATCATATATTGTTTATATGTAAATATTTATTTGGATTCATTTATCACCCATTTCCATGTTTTATGAAAAAAATATTTAATAAATAATCTATTAATTTTTTATATAAGGATAATTTATCTATAAATTTTTTTAATTGTTTGGATGATTTATTATTCTAAATCACTTAGATTCCTGACCATGTTTTCCAAATAGATTTTGTGGACTTATTTATAAGGACATAGATATTTGAAAATGTTTATTTGTTAATATCTCTCAATTTTATCAATGTATTATGGGACACATTTATTCAAAAATGTATCTTTTAAATGTATTATTTTATAAATGTGTGGATTTTGAATAAATGATTAAAGGTAAAATGGGCATTTTTTCTCAATAAATTTTAATGTTTTTTCTTGTATTTTCATCTTTGTCAACATCTTTTTTGGATTTTGTTTTTTATTGAGTATTATATCTTATTATATCATTTACCCTATTTCCTGTTATTTTTTATGAATATTATTTAGTATTGATGTACTATTTTGATTCTATTAATGTTTTATGGTTAATTTATTAACATTTCCTAAAATGGTTTTAATAAGAATGTACTTATTGGTATTGATTCACCATTTTCATTAGAGTAATCCATTGGTATTATTATGTGATGTGATTATGACCAATTAATAGAAACCCTATTGGTGGGGGATTATATAATGAAATCCCAATAGGTTGGGGATGGGTTAATGAAATCCTTTCCATGCATCAGTGTTTCTAATGAGACAAACTAGTTTGGGTTTTACCAGTTTACATACGGTTTTGGAATGGGGACATAGATGTAAGGTTAATATGTCCTTCATTATTCATTCCATCATTTTGAAACTATTTTTTCGATTGTCCTTGTGATTATTCAACCAGTATAATTTTGATGGTTATGTTATATTGTGGTGTTATTTATTCATCTTGTATTCCTACAATATTATGTACACGATTTTTTTTAATAGAATGTGTTATTTAGTAAATATATATTCTTTATTATTACTTATTCTTTTTTATTCTATAACATTAATGAGCATGTGAGATAACACATTTCATATTTTACCTTTCCCATGGTTATGATGAATAATACATTGAATATGTTTTAAATCATGTAGTTTATTTCATATTATATCATGTTTTATTATCTTTTTGTAATATATTTTGGGTATCATGAATCTAATATAGTCTTCTAAGACTGAAAATATAATCATTAATTTAGTATTTTATTCATTATAATCGTGCTAATATAATAAAATAATGCACCAGCATAGGGATTCTGGGTTTAGGGCATTACAGTTTGTATCATATAATTTTTAGCAGTAACCATGGAAACTAGATTTAGAAAACATAGATTATATAATGTAAACCTAATATAGAATAAGAGGATAAGAATAGAATAAAATCCTATAATTTTTATATGGTTGAGATTATGTGGGTCATCCAATAAATAAATACATGTCTATATACTATATGTGAATGTTGTTCTCTCTTAGATGTACCAAGGGTTAACAACATCAATAAGTTTTCATGGGCCTGACTCTGGATAACATCGTACACCACAATGAGATTTACTGAAAACCTACTTTGACACTATCAGTGGATATTATTATGATAATTCACATCTTCATTTCAACCCATTATGAAGAGTTTAAATGTATACATGTCCTCAATGAAACCATTCTTATTATTATGAGATTAGTTACACACAAATTTTTAAATTTGTGTTAGGTATATCACTAGTATTGGGATAATAAAATATGCTTCATAATTTTATGATCTAATATAGTGTATGTATTTTTTTAGAAATGGAACATACTGGAATAAATGGGAAACTCATTAATACACGTAATCTAAAGGATATTAATGATCATTTCATAGATGGTGCTTATGCACTATTTTTAATGGAACTAGTCCCTCAAGCATTACCATCATATGAGGATATAGGATCACATACTAATAAGAAAGATAATAGGGTTTCTATGTTTTATGG
The DNA here is from genome assembly GCA_963277665.1 of Viscum album. Classification (NCBI taxonomy): domain Eukaryota; kingdom Viridiplantae; phylum Streptophyta; class Magnoliopsida; order Santalales; family Viscaceae; genus Viscum; species Viscum album. The sequence goes on along the minus strand of OY728142.1, from coordinate 1,873,279,639 downwards.
CTTCTGAATGAAGAAGGTAGATAAACAGAAAACATGGATATATGTATATAACGGGAAGAAGGAAAAGAAGTATATTCCAATATGTTATTATTGTGGAAGGAATAACTTTGGTATATGTTTAAAAGGAATAGAATTTTGATACATGTGTGAATAATGGGTGACTATTTTAGTTATTTAAATTGTAAGAAAATGATTATCAAAGTAAAATTATTCAATTTCAAGATGATTAGATATTACACAAGTTAATGTCTTATGCGTCAATGCAATATACTCCAAAAGAAGAAAGTAGACCATGGTCAATATTATGTTACAACCACAAAAGAATAGGAATGATTAATGTTTGTATGACCAAATTCAATAATTATGACTTTTTATTATTTTAATCAATTATATACTAGGTATAATAATTATATAATATATAAGGATTGTATTGAAAAACTATTTCATTAAGGATTTAAGGTTGTGTAATGAATAGTACCAAGGAAATGTGACTAAGTTGGAAGGTAAAAATTTAATAAAATATATGGTTGAGGTAAGGAAAAATATTAATATATTCTAGTTACGGATATATTTATTTTGGAATAAAGATATGATTGATTTGGATAACGTTAAATAGATAACACCTACTATATTGGATCAAAATAATAGATTGACTACAAACTGGTAGAGTCAAATACATTGTGGACATAATGAATATATTCAAATTTATATGTTTTAAAAAATAACTATATAATTATGAAAATAATCAATAACATTTTATGTAATTCATGTTATTACCATGTTTCAAAATATTTCAAGGATAATCTGATCTCATGTTTTTATGTTTCGATTAACAGAAACTTCATGTTGTTTAATATGTTCACTATTTAAATTCATTGACCATCATTATAGAGTATTAGATCATGATATTTTTTAAAATTTATCCATATATGAAATTCTTAAATTTGATCTTTTTTCATGATGCGTCCCATTGGTCCCTATGGAGCGACTCCCCAACCCCCCCCCTCCAATAGGCCCAGGGAAGATGACTAACATTGAGTACGCATATGAATTATATTGGATACATTACCTAAGTATCTGTACATATGCACACATCTCCAAGACCACATATACTGAAATTTAAAAACGAATATGGAATAAAATTCATCAGTACAACTAAACCCAACAAATAGAGTACAACAGAATGTAATGTTCGAAAACTAAACTGGGACTATTTCTCATAGCTATTGGAACACCTCATCTTGTATGGAATCTCTACAATATCTATCCGGTCTTTGTCCACCCTGTACTCCGTCAAAATGATGATGGTCTATACAATTCATGACATATGATGGAAAAGCCCGTGGAGTGGTTAGTATAGCAATACTCAATGGGGGAACCCAAAAACCACAAATAAACACATAAAGTAAAGGTAAAATGTGATCTATATAGTATATTTCTATAGAATATATAACAAGATAATCATATTTGGATATACTCGAATCTTAGACCCATTGTCTAGAGGTAAGTCACAATGACCACAAACCAAGGATAAAGATTCGATTTGAAGATTCCACGAGGGAATTGTCTAGGAGAACTAACTCTATGAGACTGATATCTCTCATAACGTATGTATGAGGAGTACATTCATTGGAAAGATTCATGATAGAGATAGATGCACGGATAGATCTGAAGCGAGAAGATATACACTCCATCTGGGGTAAATCATTCCTCAGTCAGGAAAGATCACGATACACTGATGAGGATATCAGCCAGTTCCATGGCCTATACCATGACTTATCCAAATTCACATATTGAGTATACTATCATCATATGGTATGAATGGTCACATTGATAACAGAATCTACCTAGTATTAACAATGGGTAGTGGGTCTCGCTTCAGGTCTCTCGGGGGGAATATGACCCAACCCCGAATGTCATGCTGAAGGGATCATACTTCTTTGGATGTAAATGATACCTGATCCTGAGAGGAATGATAATGGGGAACTAAACAAAATGAATCTTATCTGAGGTGGACAAGAATAACAATCCCTGTGCAAAATTTTACACGGAATATAGAAAGGTTTCACGTCGTGTCCAATGACCATTAGTACTGCTTGTGTACAATGGAACATGTTGAAGAGCATGTTGTGTTGAAAGAGTTATATATCATGTGTTTTAGTGTTACATTCCATTTCTTGAAATATGGGGGTCACACTATGTATGTTGGTCGTGTGCCCGTACAGAGCTTCATCTCACATCTTCCAACTAGTTTAACGGTACACGGGGTACCCCATGTAAGCGACATGGTCTAGTCATGTGGTGGAGTACATTACACTTCCTCCACCCCATGTTTGTGGACATAAGGACCCACACGCTAAGTGCTTACTTACTATTATAAATAAATTTTAATGCTCTCACCATTCAAATTGGTAAAATTTATTTTAAACTAATTAGATAATATAAATTATTATTATTTAAAATATGTTTTTAATTTTCCCAATTTCAATTCTAATAATTGAAAAAATTTAATTTTATATAATTCCTATATATATAATTATATATATGGGTTTTATTGAGAATATGAAAAATAGATTATAATGCTTCTGTAAAAAAATAAAAAAGATTAAAATGATCTAAATTTGATTTATTGTTATGTAATTGATTTAATTTCACTTGTAAACCATTTTAAAATTTAACTTTACTCAATATTTAAATAAATGAAAAGTAATTTTTTATTAAAATTCAACTTTCAATTAAAATTCAAAATTTTTCATTATTTATCGAATCTTAAAACATTTCAAACTAACCCAAAATATCACCCTATGATAAATTTAATATGATTATTTAAAATAGGATGTTAATTATATCATATTAGTTTTATAACTTAGTTAAAAATAATTTTAAATATTCTGTTCAAATCACGACTTAACAATCATTTAGAATATATATTTTTTCAAAAGAATAATTTTTTATTACAAATTTATCATATTTATTTTTTATAATAAATAAATAGAATATATACGTGTTATAAATATATATTTCTCAAAATTTATTTATACTGTTGATACTCACCAATTTAATATGTAGTCTAAAATTCTCATGTTCGAATACTAATTTAATAGAGAATAATGTTTTCTTAAACTGAATGTTTGATTCCTCACAGGGTATCAAATAAATTAAAAAAATTCTAAAATAAATATATTTAATATTTTTGGGCTGTTAAATTATTCTCTCCTAGAAAAATATATTAATTGAAATTTTTTGGATATTAACCTCTAAATATATGAGGGTATATTTTCTCCATAATAACTAAATGTTCCCTCCTTTCATCCTCAATTTTTTTCTTTCTATAATGTAACTTTTTTAGATGAGTCTCCATATTCCCTAGAATATAAACTTTTATATGAAAAATATTGATTGTTAAATCATAGAAAAATTTATCAGGTTCTGATTTTATTTCATAGGAGGTTATAACATGCTTTGAATTTGGTAGATACATCCATAAAAATGATATGGGAAACACATGTTTTCATATTTAATTTTTTGATAGAACTTCTAAATGATAAGGGAAAACACTTATTTCATGAATTTTAAAGAGACCAATGTTTCCAGATACATTTTTTCATTTTTTAATCAAGCATATAATACCACTCCTTAGAGATAAATTCAGGAAACTGATATCTTTCACTTAGAATTCATGATATTTCTCCTAATTATTTATATAAAAAAATTCCATACATTGAGATTTATTAAGGTGGGGATGGATATCCAGTTCTTATATTCTTGTCTCTTCAACAAGATCGAGGGTAATTACATTCATTAAGGAATATTTATCCCAACAAGTTAGAGTATGAATTCTCCTTCAATATTTTACTATATCTAGAGACATTTGACTACATATATGGAAAATATTATTATATTAAACCTTTTACAATGATATATATAGATCCCACTTACATTGAATTTCACGTGGTCATGACCTCAACATGTATTCATATTTCTAAATATTCTTTTTATATATTATTCCAGTTTGATGATGATATGTAGTGTTCAAATGAATCTCATTATCAAGATCCATATTAGAAATTTTCTATAATTTTGATGTCAAACAATGATCATTATATGTCTCAACTGAATGTGGCAGTCCAAAAAGTCTGAAAAAATCATTAATATAGTAAATTATGATGTGCTAAAGAAGATAATATTCTCTTACAGTAGGTAAATGATGTTATTTTGTTATGAAATTAGTGATAACCAATATTTTATCATTATATATAAGATTCAATGGAAGTCCATTAAAAAATATCATAGAAATTTCATATAATTTAAAAAAGGAATATGAAGATATTGTATGATTCATCTATGATGACACTTATATCATTAACATGGTTAAAAATAGATCATTTTTACACATAAATATAAATTTTCTATTTCATGATTTCCATTCATAAATGATCCCACAAATCTATATACATATTTGTTCTAACATTTTGTACAGAGAAATTTACGCTATGAACGATATAAAAAAATTTCTAGTTTATCTTAGGTATAGAAGAACCCATAATAAATTTCTAAATTTTATTTCACCGTCATTATAAATGAATACTTATAATTTCCAATAATTCAAATGTTTAACTTTATTAAAAAAATTATTATCATCAGATTGAGATGTTTTTCTACTTTTGAATAAATGTCGATGCACAATAATTTGAAACATTATTTATTTATACAATTAATTAATAATTTAATTTTCCATATTTACTAGAACTATTACCATAATATACCTATCAATCCACGTTTTGGTCCAAATTTTATGATAATTCTTACTCGATGAATTTGATACCTTATTCACTTTCCTTGTGTGGAATCTTATTGATCTATCATTAAAACTAAGTATCTCAATCCATAGACTTTGCCTCTTGTTGAACTCTTTTATTAAATGGATTTATTTTAGGATTACATGATCTATTTATATCTCTCATATTTCACTACAGAGAGAATCTCTCTATATCATCAATGAAACCATTACAACTAATAACTCAAGATAATGTTGTGAAGAGATATTTCAAAAATATTTTATTTAATTATTTAATATTCAATATGGTTATCATTTTCCATTAGGGAAAACTAAATTTCTTTTTTTAAAGTATCACTATATTAAACAAATCTAAATTCCAGACGGTACGGTTAAAATAACATCATATTCTAATATATATTTAGTATATAAAAACATTCTACAAATTCCATTAGCAGAAACATACATAATCCTTTAGGTGTATTAATTTTTTATGGGTTATCCAATGAAAAAAAAATTATGAGAAAATAAGATATAGTAACCTATCAAATCAATGAAACTATATACCAGAGTTATGTTCATTAGTGTAGGTAATTCCCTAACATCCTTAATATATGTAGAATAAACATTGATTCCATCAATGGAGGCATTATTGACAGCAAAAATGCTTTATAAATATAGGAATCACACTTTCAAATTTTTTTATATAACACATTCCTTCTCAGAGTCTTAAGAATGATCCTTTAATAATTCTCATGGACTGTGTATCTTTTGGATACAAAAAATATCATTAATGAATAAAAAATCTAAATTATATTCCATAATTAATCATTATATTAGTTCCATTAAAATATATGGTGAATTAGTCAATCCCAATGGAAGTATTATAACATTTAAATTCAATACAGCATTAAAAAAATTATTCTCAATGTATTCCATCATTCCCCACAATTTATGATACCTTGAGCAATATAATATCATTGATAATTTATAGGATCCATGATTCTGATAGAATAATTATTCAATGCTTGGATGAAAAATCTTGTTCATGGTTTTAATATCATTTATTACATTATAATAAATGAATAGCCTCATTGTGTTAAAATATCTTATTATTCAGTTGATTTCCACTAAATATATTTTACTTATATATTCATTTTTTATAGAACCTAAAACTATTTTGTTATGTGATGAAAATTATTGATACACTAACACCATATGGATACTCGAATTAATCACTTCCAATTAATTCTCAATATTGTAGTGTACCTTTAATAAATAATCAGTATCATACATCTATAACCTTGGAAAATTATCTTAATAATACTCAAAACATTAATTCTAAATTTTAATTTATGGTAATGGATATTTTTTCATTCTAGTTTCATTCTAATGATGGAAATATTTTCCATAAAATGAGCCCTTAAAATATTTACATTACATGAGTTATATTTAATCTTCCTCTCTATTATTATAGATCAACCAACATAATTTATCATAATTTCCATTGAGTAAATTAATTTCAATTGTATACTTTTACTTTTAATATTATCTGAAATCCACAAATCTCTTAAACAAATACTTAATACATTGCTCAATTTATATTGGATTAATAGTCTCATGAAATGATATCGGGTTCTATCACATGAAGCGATCCACCATAGGTTAATTACATTATGTTATAGGATAATCCATCCATGAATGGTTATTGTTCAAAAAATGATTATGAAACCGTGATATAAAAAGATATTACCCAGTTCCAATTCCATATTTATTAGCTTCCCTGGTTGGGAAATATCTATACTGGCCACAATTATTTGTACCCTTATTCTTTCTAGGTTCCATTTATATAAAATTGAATATTATTGATTATTCAACAAGCATATGAATTTTAAATCAAAGTTTATTGTTCCAAATATTATTTAACAGTTTGAAAAAATAATATTTATTTATTATTAATATCAAAATCTTAAATTTGATTTCTTTAGGGATATCATAATATTAAAATCCTTCATAATTGTTTGTAATGAATATATGTATTATACTAATAATATACCATGGTAGATTCAAACAAAATACATATTAAGTCCAATTTTTTTGAACCATGTGATGATCAGGTCAAGCATAGTTCATTCTTTTCAAATCCACTACCCCTACATACCTCTATGTAAAAACCACATTAACATATAGTATCTAGACAATGATATATTTATAAGAAAAACTACATAATTTCTTACATAACAAAAAATTAATATCATCTTATATATTTATCCTCAATGTTAATCAGAGATTTATTTTTCCTTATCTATCTTTTCCCTTAATCTAGTTCCCATGATTTCTATAAACACCATCTGATCCAAACTATTGAGACCCTGTCTATAATAAATTAGATCCATTGTATACTTTATTACATTATAATAGATAAAAATGGTATAATCCTAATGTACCATCCTATATAGTAGTTTTGAGTTACCTAATACACATAAGATTCAAATTATACATTTTCAATATAATATAAATGAAAATAAATATAAAAATAATATGAATTGAATCCTTGTAAACTCAATCCAAGAATACTTCTTTATATCATGTGGAAAAATTATGGGTGAGCTCAAATTGTCACTAATGGTTAAGTATAATATAATATATCATCAATAAATTAGAATAATCAACATGTTAAGTTAAAAACAAAAAAATGGAATCATATAAATAATAAAAATATCATTAGAAGATAATAACTAATCAATAGGTAAAGGTAACCAACTAAATACCCATTCCATTTAATCAATAGTATGATAATGAAATTCAACTAGAGATAATATGAATATACAAATTTAATTGAAAAAAATACCTTTACTATTGATAAATTATATTCATAATTATTTGACATCATGATCATATTAATAAATATACTTCTACTAATAAGAAAATTCACAATATGGAATAAAATTACATGTAAAATCCAATTTTATATGGAAAATTAATTTTATAATGGCACAAACTGATGCATCAAAAATGATAAATAACTATATTCCCCGTCATTCATTGTATTTCCTACTAATTTCTCAAATATCTAATAATTGGTCTTATCAATGAATAATATTACTAATAGATAAACATCTGTATTGATTAAAGGATACCGATTTATAAATATTTTTATAGTTAATCAACAAAATAGAATGTATACAACTTATTTAAAAATTGTATATGGTATTGAAAAAATTGAAATACATAGTATGATGAAATTGTTATTTTATAGAAATATAAAATGTAATGTAAAAATATCACATGAAGGAGATTTTTTGATGTGAAAGTTAATAATCACAATAGATTGTGTGATTGTAAAATGACTTTTACCACATTTTTATTTTAAAATCAATTTTATATAGTTGAGATAATTATAACTAAAACATTAAATACCTTTATGTGTGAATGAATTTTTATATTAAATGTAAAAGTGATAATATATAGACCATATAATAATAATTTCATAACATTATTATAATCCATAATATAGTGAAATTGAGACATATTTCCATACCTTGTGTTTGACTCATTATGTATTATCTTTGTAATACAGATTTAAAAAAATATTAATTATTTAATTTCATAAAACCATTTTTCAAGATAATTATTCTTATTTTTTACTTATTAAATTTTTATATAAATTTACTTAATCAAATATTTTTATGTGATGTCTCTTAATGATATTTAACTAATTTGTCAAAATAGACTTTGTATGGTCGACAATTATCAAATTGGTCATTATTTAAAAATATAAATAATGATAACCTTGAAATAATTATCATATTTATACATAATTTTATCTTTTCTAAGAAATAATGAAATATAGTTTTGAGAAACGAAGATCATATCATCATGGATACAATATGCTAATCATACACATGAGTAACATTTAGAATTTTCAATGATCATTACAAAAAAGGTGGAATGAATTATTAAATCTATAAAAAATTACCATAATATAATAAGTAAAAAAAGTATTTCCTTAAAAATAATTTTAAAAATATTTTCCATGTTCTTTGGTGTTAAAAATGTAGTAGCATTGCTTTGTGAAGATATTTTTTCACATGTACATGAGTGCTGTAAAAATATTTTTGTGACTGAAAAGTTAAGAAATATAAATATATAATATCTTTTAGTAGTGGTAAATATTTCACTAATATCATAATTATATCATGTATATAATATATTATAATTAAATATACCCTTATTATATTCAGTTCAAATAATTCATGTGAAAAAATATATCACTTCCTAAGATGGTAATCCACTATACGCGTGAAAGACTTTATCATATCCCCATCACAATGGGAAGTGAAAATTTTATATAGAATACAAAAACTAAATAGGTATAATAATGTTAATAATATAATATGTATACTTTATTTCCATCATTATACCAAATTGTGAGTAGTGGTAATGAAAAAATGAATGATATTGGTTTTTAAGGTGGTAGTCCACCATACACAGTATTGTTGATTTTGTGAACCCTTGATGGATAAAATGATGGTTTTAGGTCATTAACATAATATAAGAATATTAAATTTTATGGAATATATTTATGTTATTATATAATTTTTCATTAAAAAGGATTGAAGTATGTGGAGTAAGAAAAAAAATAAATACACAAGTTTAAGAACATTACATTTTCTTTGGGAAACCTCCTTAGGATATTACAAAAACCATTCCTAGGTTGGAATTCTTCCCAAAAATTGAATCAAGGATTTTGGGTTGGAATTATATAATTTTTATTAAATATTTATTATGTTATCCGGATGGGTTTTAATGTGTGATGAATATATGATTGGGGTGATCGTTTATAAGTGAGGTGAGTGGCACACATGTAAATTTAAGATTGAAACATGGTATTCCAAATATTTTCAAAACAAGGACCCAAATAGATTACACTCAAGAATCATACATTATAATGTCATAATATGACCATAAAATATGTTTTAAGAAATTTTAATTTAATTTTAATCCTTTTTTTCATATTACCAACAAAAAAAATCATATTTACCTTAAATATAGTGAATTTGGTTTTCTATATTCACTTTTCATTATGGAAAAAAATTATTTATTAAATAATATAATTTATTATGATTCAAAATATGGAATCCATTTTTTTATATAACCATTTATATAATAGGAAATAGATATTTAATAATTAAACCCATTGATGTGATAATAAATAAGGTTTTAAAGAAACAAATTTCAAAGGTATACAATGTTTTTTATTAAAATATTAAAATGAAAATTATTAAAATGACCTAAATTCATTTAATTGATATTTAATTTTACTGATTTATGTTATAAAAAACTAAAATATTATTTATATTTAAAAATAATTTTACTAAAACTGATGTTTTCAATTTGAAGTCAATATTTTTCACTAATCATCATAAAATAATACATTTCTAAAAATTTAAAAAATAATCAACCTATAATAATACTGATAAGATGAATTAAAAATATTTATTTTTTTATAAAATAAATTATCTAATTTTTTAAAAAAATTAATTTCAAATTATGTTTGAAAAACATGAAAAATCTATCTATTTTGAAAATTACAATTTATAAAAAATTTCCTTTTCTATTAAATAATTTTTATATTTTATTTCTCATAAATTGATAAAAAAATTAACTTTTATAATATATTTTTCATACAATATTTAGTTCTATTCATAAAATACAATACAATTTAAATGTTGTCATGCTCATGTTTAAATAATATTCTAGTAAAGAATTTTTTTTTGGTTAGTTGTATTGTTTGTGTGAATCAATGGCTATTGAAAAAATTAAAATTATTAATGAATAAATATATTTTAATTTCATAGGGTATCAGAAATAGCATCATAATGACATGATTTCCATAAAATTAAAAAATTCAGCACTTTATATTCCTTGTGATGGGTAGCTTAATTCATGATATATAAAAATATATTTTTTCAAAATTTATTCATTTTCATTGTTAACCATAAATTTCCATTTCAATGTCACACATATAAATATTTATCAAATGATTTTGGAAAATCAAAATAACTTTATAATTCGAAGAAAGCTTGTGGATCTTCTATCAACCTATAAACTCCTATCTTTAGATATAAAATGTATATAAGTAGTCAAGCCAGTTTATTGATTATAATTAAAGAGATAAAAATATTTCAAAAAGATAAACATATTACCATCAAGATATTGTTTCTTGGAATGCTTATCTTTATTTATTTTATCCAATAATTTAAATTCATTTTTTTCATATTGCTCTAATTTTTATCAATTTACAACTATACTATATATATGTTTAATAATTATTTTTTACACCACAAACCTCATATCACGTTATATTATATTCAATCGAAATAAATTTTAGTAGTAAATTTCCTTGTTGCATTAATCATATATTTCACTAATTCCTCTTATTCTTCAATCCATCCCAAAAACATATTGTAATGTTTCATGCAATATTTCTTTCTCCACACACATATTAACAACATTTGATTTACATTTATTTGGATGATTTTAAACTTATTCATCAACAATTTCACAAAATAATTCAAATAATTACTATATTTCATCTATTTATTCAATTTTGGGAACAAAAATTCTCTATATTGATTTTATATTCATGGAAAACTATTTTTTTCAATCATTTAGAAATTTTTCAACAAAAAACATTCTCCATTGTATTAACATTGTGCATTGATTTGTTGAATTACTAATTAGGGTGGTTAATTCATATTTATTCATTAGTATTCTCTTCAAGGAATATATATATTCCAAATTAATATTATTACATTTAAATTGTGGTATTAAATTAAAATTTTATTATGATTGGAATTTTTTACCAGGAAATTATTCGATGATGTGACCAAAAATAATTTTTATTAAGAGAATGTTTCAAAATATTTAAACATAATTTTCAATTATTTATCATTATTTAACTATGAATTTTACATATTTCCATAAGATCTCATATACGTTTCAACATTTCTCACATTTATATCATGATTTTATTTATATCTTTTCACATTATACTATGTTTTTTAGGAATGTAATCTGGTCTTCAATGATATATACACTAAGCGGTGCTTTTGTATTTGAATCTTTACAATGATGCCAATGAAATAAAATAATTCATCTGTTATAGGCTTCTGGGGTTAAAAATGACATCTTATTTCTTTCCGTTATATTCAATCGATATAAAGAATTTATTTAATATATAAAATATATATTAAATTAATATAACTCAGTTATTTTAATTAATTGAATTTAATACTATAAATCAACTTTCTAACATTTCAGCTAATAATATTTTCCTTTATATTTAATTAGTTATGAAATTCATTTCTAATTAATTCGTAAGCTACCAATAATATAATATTTTTTCTAAACATATATTTTTAGGAATTAGATAATACTATTCATACCTGTTAATTTATGTTCTAGGTTATATCTTATAATATTAATTAATAAAATAATTATGATATTTTTTTTGAAAAAATTCATTCTTGATTTTTATGCAATATATTATGGAATTTCATTATTTTTTGGAATGTAGGATGATATCATTGGTGTTCCATGTTGATAAATATAAAATTAATATTGTGTGTAGTGCATGTCTAACTAGATTTTGCATATAACACAATATAAATATAGTGATTTTATTTAAATAGTATATTTTTAGTATTGCGTGAAAAGGAAAATGTCATAGTGTTTTAATTAATTTGATAAAAATATTTTACAAAATCATAGATAGTTACAAGTCTCATGCAAGACACATTGGAGTAGATACAGTTGATATACAAATTTATGTTTGTGGATTAGAGTAAGAAAAAACCATATGTTGAATGACATATACAACCCCTGGAGTTTACATAGGATGATTGTGTAATCCATCAGGAGTCTCCTAGACTAGGTAACCAAATCATATAGATATATGTCATTTTGATTCTTAGTATTTGTATACAATTTTAGGTTTTGTAGAGAATATGGTCGGTTGTGTATCGTTTTTCTCATCCACAAAAATACAGTGCAATGATTGATGTCTTCCAAGTATCACAAATATTATGGTATCACCCTGACCCTAATCATCTGATATACATGGATGTGGATGACCTTCGGATAGATTCATACATTGAGTATCAACTGTTACATGTGTTGGATCATAGTGACAATTTTTTTTGGAGAAATACCAGGATAATTATTCATGTATTTTGGAAGCATAGGTGTGTCGAAGAGGAAAAATAGGGAATATAAGCATATATATAGGCTTAGTGGCCCCATATTTTTAGTTTTAAATCATAGAGAACCATGGAAGGGTAGCTCTAGTAAGAGCTATTATATGGTGGGTATATTGTAAGATGCTGGACTTTTACATAGTTTAATTGGGCTAGAACATAGTTAATATTTTTTCCATATTTTTTTTCATTTTTTTGTGTTGTATTATGTGATGTGTTTTGGTGAATATTCATAAAAATGTAATATAAAGGGGTTGTACATGGTTGAATCGTTGTTACGAAAACCATGTTCCCTAGAACAGAATACATTACATCCCTGGACATTGGGGGTTTACATGGATGGCACATGCTTTCAAAAACAGTGCACCCAAAAAATAGAAATAGTGCACCCATAAAACAATAGGTAAATATTTGTAACATGGTTACTAAAAATTTGAACCCCTTCCCATGAAATTGTGCATGGAAATTTTAATTTTAAAAAATTTAGTTTTAAATCGACCTAAACCACTAAAACATCCTCAATTCAAACCAAACTCAGACACATATGATTTTTGATGTTTTTTGTGTTTTCCAAAGGGATTACATGATAGTATGACCTCGGTTAATTACAATTAAAATCATGAATAAAATAACTTATCCTATCTTGGTAGGTGGATTCTATCATATTTCATTCATGTTTATCCGTATTCCATATTTTTTTGAAGTATTCGTCTTCTTTCCTAGATCGATATCTAGATTTGGTGAATCCAAATATAGGATTCTAAATACAGATTTAATTTGCACGATTCTGATTTCATTAATAATTTTTTGGGTATTGAGTTAAATATCTAAATATACATCTTTATGCTACATGATATTATGCATTTGTGTTGGCTGATCATCATCAACAAATTAATATAGTCCATTTAAAATCCAAATCCCAATGTATTGGTTAGGTATATTCATGTTTTTTTATTTCCTAAGTTTTTTTATCAATTAAAATATATAATTGAATTATATAATTTTTTAAATAAATTAGTTGAGATTGTTCTGAAATTGTCATATTTTTTATCATTGAAAAAAATAAAAAATTTGAGAAATAATTATGGTATCATAGTTTTTTTGAATTTGTTAATTAATTTGGGAACTAATTATGATATATTTATATCATGATTTGAGATAATTAATTTGTAAATTAATTATGAGAAAATGATATAGTGATTTTAGATATTTATTTGTAAAATAAATAATGTAATATTTATTCCATTAAATGAATAATAAATTAGTGAATTAATTTAGTGATAATTAAACCGCGATTTTGAATAATAAATTGGTGAAATTATTATTTTATATTGATATTGGGAAAAGATTAATTAATTGTGGGATTCAATAGTGGATTTCTATTAATTAATTAATGAGATAATTAATGGATTTCATGATGATTAATTATGATAATAATATTAATGTGTATAATCTTGGGTGAAATGAAAAGGTTTAATCATTTTATAATTAGATACATTTGAAATTGTGATAAGGAATGAGTAATTTACAATGTGGATAAATGGAGTTCCAGACATGGCGATATACACCATTTATATACATGTATAATTGATAAATGGAGATATATACATAAAGATCCATGGAAATGATAAATTAGTCTATATGGGTTATAAATAGGTGCTAGGCATAACGATATTAACTAATGATATATGCACATGATTGATAATTGGGTTGAGAGACATGAAGATCTCCACCGATGATATATATTTTTGGTTGGTAATTTGGGTTCTAAAAATGATGTTCTATAAACAATATATATATTCATGTTTGATAAACAAGTTAATAGACATGTGGTTAAACACCCCAAACAATGGAATTGTAATATATTTCTATGTGGTCGTAATAATGAAATTTAAATTGATTGTGTTAGTCGGAGTAGATTACTCAATAGGGGAGGGTGAATTGAGTAAGTATGAAAATTTATGCAAAATTATTTTGAAAAAGGTTTCCCCAATGATTAAATATAGCCCAGTTAATCATGGTTATATTGTTATAAGTGTTTGACTGTTTAAGTATCTTCTTAGAAGATTGATTAATTCTCAGTAATCTTAATTTGTGTTATTAATATTACTTTTGATGTTATTATACTATGAAAATATAGTTATAACATTTTTCCAATACTAAATATCAAAGTATAATTAGTGATTTCTAAATTATACTGTAAATAAATAAAGCAAAAAAAACTAAATTAAGCAGTACATCGGATATGAAACAAGTGGTTCAGTCTCAAGCTGAGACCTCATCCACTCCACATGGTGATAACTTTCCACCATGCAGTTTATATAAATAAAATTTGATCCACACCCTGGATTGGGGTTTAAAACAATTCATGGACTCTCCAGGTCACACAGGGACCTCTTCTATTGTTTTTTGTGGATACAAAATTACCAGGCCACACAAGGACCTCTTCCACACTTATTTGTGGGTATACACAAGGGTAAATGAGTGTTTGAGTAAAGATATCTGGTATCATTTAGTTTGAGTTGGGATACCAAGTGTGTTTTTCTACAGGTACACACTCTACTCGAAAGGTAATAAACAGATACACAACAGAGCATAAATATGGAGATGGGTTTAGAAGTGCTTTGAGTGTTAGTCTTTGCAACTTTGAACTTTTGAGATGAATCAGATGAAGAATTCGAGTCCTCGTTTGTAAAACAGAGTGTCGCAATTAATCATGTGTTCTTGTTGAGGTTTTATAGTGTAAATATGTTCTCTATGATTCAAATTTTCATCATGTTTTCTTCAGTAGTGTCAAGTTTCATGTATGTGACGATCCTTTCTTTTGAAAATCTTTCAGTGTTCTTCATTATCGTTCTCACAACATTGTATTTAGTTTAGTATCGCACTTTTTGATTGGTGGCCACACATCTCTTTTATCTTGGAATGCATGTGTTGGAGCTGATAGGTAGCATGGATACCACACCTTGTACCTTATACTGTCAGTTGATATATCTACAAAGAAATATTAATTATGTTAGTGCATTTAAAATCATCAAATATGACCTTTAGAGATTAAACTGAAAAATGACCAAATAGTTTTAGAAACGTTGTCACAGTAAATCATGGATATGGTGTCTTCTTCACATGATGTTTGGATTGGTCACAGTTTATGAATCTTCACAGTGTCTCATCTGTCATGTTGTCCTGCTCACGGTGTCTTGTTCACGGTGTCTGCTTGTTCACGGTGTCTGGTTGTTCACAGTGTCTTCTTCATAGTGTCTTGTTCATGGTGTCTCAGAGTTATGAAAATATCTATATTCATACATAAGTAGTGATATTTATGTAATGAATTAAACATAACCATTTTTCTGAGAAATCATTATAAAGGATATTCAATGATAGTATAAAGTAATTAAACATAATAGATAGAAATTATGATCTTGAATGGCTCTTATTAAAGCATGAGATTACATAAACAATAATTCACAAGAAAACACATGATTGTGATATAATTTATAGGATTTAACTAGGTTTAATAGGATTTTTGATCATTAAAACATGATTAATACATGAGGAGTCCAACAATCTCCTCCATTTGGATGATCACCAATCATTTAATGTCAAAGTGTATATTGGATTCAACTATAGAGAAAAATTAATAACATATAGAAATTTCTCCCCCTTTTGGGATTATCAGAAAAATAGAATAAGATAAGTCAAAAAGTGCGCATTCCATTAATAGAAAATAAGTGATCAGTAAAAAGTAAAAGAGAAAAACAAAACCAATAGCATTCCTATAAAAAAAGGAGTAATCGTTGTTCTTCTTCATGGGCTGGCATTTTCATTGCCTTTAGAAGCAACAAAATAGGATGACATAGGAATAGAGTACGAGGTAGAAGAATGTAGTGAGGGGGTTGTTAAAGAGCGTAAAGGATGGCCTTAAAATACTGATGGAGACAAAGTATAAGTTTTAGAAGATCTAGGTAGTTGTTGGATGAGAATCACAGGCCGGATCTAACTCAGTTCTTGGCTGATAGACATAGTAGTGGAGTCTAGGGCGGAGGTAAAGGTAGGCAGCCTAGGCCTTAGAGGTTCAGCTACTGGAGAAACATTGGATGTACTCTGGACATGAAGATAGGACCTATGGAGTTTGATGAAATCTGTAATGATCTATCCACCATAATATATTACTTTCTAAAAATCATCCTTGTTCTCCATAAAATTGTCCAACAATCGAGTAAAATCTGTGAGCTTTTGGAATTGGGTTTTGAAATCATGGGTCACAGGAGGAATTCTATAATTTTCTACAATAAATTTTAAATTATTTTTCATAAACTTCTTGGAAAAGATTCTGTTTAATTAGAATTCCACTTTATTGGCAATCTCTTGTTGAGCATCATTAGCAATCTTTGAGTGAATTTGGACAAGGTCAAGCACTTAGTCACTATTCTTGATTACTGTAGAAGGAGAATTTGTGTTAAAACCACTAACCACAGATTAAATTACTTCACTTACCACTGATCGAACTATGTCACTATCTAGAGAATGTTGATAGGATAGTCCAGAAGATTTAGAGGCATTGACAGTGGTGATCAGATATTTGAGTTGATTTAGCACCTTTTGAAGGCACCTCGTATACTCATCTGTGAATTTTTAATATTGTCATAATGCTCTCTCATTTCATTCACAATGTGTTTGTTCCATTCAACAACCTTTTCATCTAAGGTAGCTATATTTGGTTGAATCTATGACACAACAACCTGTGGGATTTGAGGAACAACAGGTTCTACAGGAGGAGCAACAAGCTCTGATATTGAATGCAGCTCTCTCTACATGTCTTCAACCACACTTCTTATGGTATTCACTTCATTACTGAGAAACTCATTTTATACTCTTAATTCTTGATTCTCATGAAGCATTTTAGGTTGTATTTTCCAAATTATCTTTTCCAACAACAGTGAAGCATCTCTCTCACATAAATTGGTCTTAGGAAGGGGTTGGGTATTCATGAGTTTCACAACTCCAGACAAGTGGGTAGCACCAAATTCCTTCATACCATCCTTACTCACAAAAGATGGTTTTTTAGATAATGGTTAAGGAATAAGGACTATTATATACTCAGTTTCCTTCTCATGTGTGATATTGGAGACAGATTTCAAATAGAATATATAGGAATGATCAAGTCCGGTTGTTGAAAACTGCTGTGAGTCATCCACATCATAGAAACCTGGGAACTTATATTGAGTGCCTTCCGGACTTGACTCAATTGGATGTGAAGCTTCAATAGACTAATGATTTGGGGATTGGCCCCCCTCAATATGTTCCTCCTTCATAGGACTGAGAGGCTTAGGATCTCAGTCTAATTCCACAGACTCAGCTATAATATCCTCAGTCATTTCCTTTCTTACCAGTTGAAAAGCTAGATGCATCTAATCTTCATCTAAAGGGATGATTTCAGAAACAAACGGTTCCATAGGGATTTCCTAATGGCCGGTTTCTTTCATAACATATAGCTTTTCCACTATAGGATCTTCGATGGTATGATTTTCAGAATCTTTGGCAAATGATTCTATTTCAGTATCCGGTTGAGTATCTATATTAACAACTGCTTTTGGTGTAGGGACTTCTTCTTCAAGAACTTTATGAGGAACAATTGTCCTGTCTTCCTCATCATTTAATAGCTTCCTTAGGTGACACTTAAACCTCTTCTTCCTCTTCTTCTCGATTCTCAACAATCTCATCTAGTTCCAAACCAGGATCAGAAATATTTATTGGTCTTAAGGGATGCTCCACTGGATTTTATTTATCATAAAATATATCATTGTCTCCCATCCATTAATTTTTCCAAGGATTCCAATTTATCCTCATTATTTTGATAGTGGCATTTGAGAGGCAGAATTCAAAATCCTTAATCACTTCCTCGTTATGTCCAACAATACCTTTGGTAAAAGCATGGCTGAGATTAGCCGACAGTATAACAGGGAATTTGACTTGGATGTGGGTTTGATCAGCTCACACATATGTTGTATGATATACTTGTATAAGATTATCATATTCCCATTTTTCAAAAGGTGGATCAGAAACACATCTTGATATTTAAAAACAGAAAAATAACATTTACCATGAGTAACCATGTTCTGTATAAACTTAAATAGAATCCTTGATTATTTATCTAGTTTAGTAGTAATGTCTCTCCTCTTTGTGCCATTTTCAGATAAGGATTTTAAATAATCATTCAGATCAAAGAATTTGGTTGATGGTGGAGTTTCTCTCTGATAATCCTCATAGAAGCCTTCATGAGGTATCCTATGGCATGATGCCCATAACATCGAAGAAAAAGATCATCTATGGACATTTACCCAACTCCTTACAACATAACTAAAACTATAATCAAATGATAACTGTATGTACTGGTAAAACGAAGCCACTATCTTAGTGTAGATGGGACTATCATCCTCTGAGAAGCACTCTAATCATCCTTGTTGTTCTAACACTTTCAAAACCAAGGACATAATAGACAGAATCCATTTGGGGAAAATTTATTTATCATGTACAACAATGTGGATTACCAGATTTAGATTTAAATGCCCTTCGGGTGGTATCTTTAATGCAATCTTCTTCTTCGAGCTTCACTTCTCAGGTGTCGATAATGAAGGATGTTTCATTCATGGCATTCACTGAATGTTCAAGAGAGAGAAGGGTTATAGGGATGAAGAAGGGTTCTAGATGAGTAAGTAGAAGAAACCTAGACTGAAGAATAAAGTGATACTTATATTTATATTTTGGAACACCAAACAATGCAACAATAAAAATGTGGGAAAATAAAAAGGTGAAAAGGATAATTACCTCAATATGGGTTTTTTACGACAAAAAATCATAATGAAATTTTATAGTAAGACCATTTCTAGTCATTACGGTGAGACATTAAACACACATTACAATGCGACAGTGAATGAACATCACAGTGAGACAGTAAAAATTAACTTTACGGTGAGACAGTGAACGAAATTCATGGTGAGACAGTAAACATGAGCTTTAAGGGAGACAGTGAATGAAACACTAGCTGGGAAACCATAATCTTGAAAAAATAAAGTATAAAATATTATGATATCGAACAGTATGACATGAAATAGTAAAATATCTATTTGAGGTTTGTCATTTCTAGATCATGTATGATGTAGTCTATTATTTTAGAATTTAATGTTTTGGTCAATATATCAGCAAGCTGATATTTTGTACCAATGAATTCCAAGGTGATATCAACTTTTTGACAATGATCTCTCAAAAAGTGATGTCTTATATCAATATGCTTTATCCTATAATTAGAAACATGATCTTTTGACATGTTAATAGAACTTGTGTTGTCACAATTTATAAGTACATGTCTAAATTGATATCCATAATCGAGTAATGTGCGTTTCATCCCCAATATATGTGAACAAAAACTACCAGCAGCTATAAATTCAGCTAATGCAATAGATAATGGAACAAAATTTTGTTTTTTACTACACCATGATACTAGTGACTTGCCAAAAAGGTTGCATGTTCCAGAGGTTCTTTTTCAATATAACTTACAGCCACTGAATTCATCATCAAAATAACTAACTAATTCAAATTATTGTCCTTTCGGATAAAATAGTCCTAGATTGGGTGTATGCTGGAGGTATTTGAAAAAAAAATTTACAACATTTAAATGAGATTCCATAAGATTTTCTTGAAAACAAGCACACATACACACACTAAACATAATGTTCGTATGACTAGAAGTTAAGTAAAGTAAACTTCCAATAATTTCTCTATATGTGGTTTGATCAACAAATTTTCTATCTTCTTCAATATCCAACTTACAAGTGGTACTAATGGGAGTGTCACTACATTTAGTTCTATCCAATCCAAAACATTATATAAGATATCGAGTATATTTACAGTGACTTAAAACAATTCCATCATTATTTGGAATGATTTGAAATCCCAGAAATAATTTTATTTCACCCATTAAACTCATTTCAAGTTCATTTTGCATCATTTTACAAAAATCACCACATAAAGATTTCTTCCAAGATCCAAAAATATTTCCATCTACATAGATTTGAAAAACTAAAACATCATTAGAAATTGGTTTTATAAAAAGGGTAGGATCAGATATTCCTTTTGTAAAACCCTTGGAAATAAGAAAAGTACTCAAACTATCATACAAAGCTATTTTAGCTTGCATTAAACCATTTAAATCTATTGATAGTTTAAAAATATTATTGGTAAAATGGGGGTTTTTAAATCCAGGGTGTTGTTCAACAAAAACATCCTCAGCTATATTCAAATTTAACAATGCACTCTTATCTTCCATTTGATATAGTTGGAAATTCATATTTTCATCATAGGAAAGCAGGATTCTGATGGCCTGAAGTCTAGATAATGGTTCAAAGGTATCCTCATAGTCAATTATTTCTTCTTGACTAAATCCATGTGAAACTAATCTAGCCTAGTTTTTAACTATGTTACCATCTTCATCTACCTTATTTCTAAACACCCATTTAGTACCTATGGTGAATGTGTCCTTGGGTCTTTCAACATGTTTCCAAGCATTTTTCCTTTCAAACTTATTAAGTTCATCTTGCATAGTCATTACCCATAATTCATAATTGATAGAATCATTATTGTTTTTAGGATCATGTTGTGACAAGAAGACTTGATGTTCAACCTGACTTCTAAGAGAAGCTCTAGTTTGAGTTCCTTTGTAAAAGTATCCTACAACATCATCTAAGGGATGGTTCATAATGGTTCTAACAGTTCTAGAAAAATAGGGACAACTGATTTCAGGTTCACAAACAGATTTAGGTTCATTTTGACTTGATTATAATAAATTTCTAGATATGTAAGTTTTCATAGATTCTTTCACATAAGAGTTTGAGGATTTTTAATTGACGTTCATATTTGATACATAATCCTCCAAATTCTATAGGATAGTTTTAGTCTCATGTGGATCTGTTTCATAAAATTTTACATGAACATATTCTTCCACACATTTAGTTCTTTTATTGAACACTCAATTGGCTTTACTAGACATGGAATATCCTAAAAGGATACCTTCATCACTTTTGGATGCAAATTTGTCATGATTTTATTTTTTATTAAGAATATAGACTTTGAAACCAAAAATTTTGAAGTATCTAACATTGGGTTTTCTATTGATCTATAATTCATAAGGAGTCCTATTAAGAATAGGTCTAAGAAAAACTCTATTTATTATGTGGCATGTTGTATTGACAGCTTCAACCCAAATATAAATTGTTAGGTCATATTCACTAAGCATTGTTCTAGCCATCTCTTACAGGGTTCTATTTCTTCTCTCTGTAACTCCATTCTGCTGAGGTATTCTAGGGGCAGATATATTGTGACAACAACCATTTTGTGGGAAAAAGGATTAAATCTATTGATTTTAAAACTCATGACCATGATCACTTCTTAATGATTTAATTATAATTCCACTAATAGATTCTATAATCTTTGAATATTTGGTAAAATAAGAGCATGATTCACTTTTTTGATCCATAAATAAGGACAAAATAAATCTTGAAAAGTTATCTACAAGAACACTAACATAGTGCTACCCATTTAAACTATAAACTATAGATGGTACAAACAAATCCATGTGAACCAGTTTGAGAGGTTGAGAAGTTGACACTTCATTCTCTGGTTTGAAGGAAACATTGTGTTGTTTTCCCTTTTGACAGGTATTAAAAACTTTGTCATTTGGAAACTGAAGTTTCGGTATATCTTTAACTAGGATTTTTTAGTTAGTTTTCTAAGGGTGTGAACATTAAAATTTCCTAGTCTCCTATTAAGGATCCAAGATTCATTATGAAATACACATAATAATGAATCATTTTGAGATTCTAAAGAAACAAAATTAACAGAATAAACATTTTCATTTCTTAATGCATAAAATACTAATTCATCTTTAGAATTAAAGACATTACAAGAATCATTTTCAATTCTAAAATGAATTATATCATCACATAATTGTGAGATACTAATAATATTATATTTTAAACCATAAAAATACTGTACTTTGGAAATTAAAACTGAGTTAGAGTTACCGATTTGGCCATGGCCAATAATCATTCCTTTGTCATTGTCACCAAATGTGAAATGTCCTCCATCTTATTTTATTAGGTTCATGTAGCATGAGTAGTCTCCTATCATGTTCCTTAGACATCCACTATCTAAGTACCATATAATTTTTTAGGATCTCTTTAAGCAACTTTCCTTCAAAATAATTAATCAAAAACAAATATTTTTACCCAAACTTGTTTTGGTCCGATAATATTAGTCATATGGGATTTAGGAACCAATATTTTCCTCATAGGTTTCCTAAATAAATTATGTAAAGTATTTGAAAAATAAAATGTATTTGGTCCCTAAAAACATGAAACAATAGAATATGTATCATGGATTGAATTAGTTGATTTGAGTCCAGAACAGGGAGTAAAACTATATGTCCTAGATTTTGGAACAAAATTTGTTCTACCAAGGTTTATTTTATGAGGTTGATAACCAATGCCATGGTTGTATTTAAGGGCAGTTTGTCTTCCTAGAATTTGGGTAAGGTTATTTTTACCATTGGTAAACTTTTCTATGTCACTCATTAATTTATCAGTAGACATTATTAATTCATTGATTTTATTGAGTAATTGATCAATTTTCTCCTATTTATTTGTGAGTTCAGATTTAATAGTCTTAGTAAGAGAATATTTTTTCTCCAATGATTTATATTTGTCTTTTAGTTCACTACATGTTTCCTGAATCTTGTTATAGTATTCAAACATTTCTTCATTAGTCATATTTTCAGATTCACTCTCATCTATAGATTAGTATGAATTATGTATAGAGGAGTCCATTTTTACCTCAGATGTGTTTTCCATAAAACACATATTGGATTTTTTAGACCGTATATCATGTGATGTCTCTGAGTCACTTGATGTATCCTCATAAGTACTTTGGGTTTCTTTCATTGCCTTTTTATACTTCATGTCCTCATTCTCATATTTCTTTTTGTACTTGATATTTGGATAGTCAGCCTTTATATGTCCTTTGAGATTGTATTCATAGCAGAAAATTTCATCAGTCTTGTCATTTCTTTTCCAGTCCTTCCAGTTTTCTTTTTATCCATATTTTCCATTGAAGTAAGGTTTTCTTAAAAAATTAATTTTTTTTGTAATTTTTTTTGAATCTTTTGGGTAGTTGAGCCATCTTCTAATCATTGTTAGGTGATGTTTGTTCACTGGGGGATCTTTCTATAGATGCTTTTAGTTTCCCTTTGTCATTGTGCTTAGAGTTGGTGGTCTTGAATGCAACAGATTTCCTCTTTGGTTCATCCTCTTCCTCCTTGTTGACTTTCACCCATTCCTCATACATAATAAATTTCCCAATGAGTTCTTTTACAAGTAGTTTTCTGATGTCGCGTGATTATTTAATAGACAAAGGATCTCCTCCATATGTCAGGTAGACAAATAAGGATTCTCATGATCTATTCCTTGGTATTGAATTCTTTTCCAAGAGAAATCATTATGTTTACAATCTCATTGAACCTAATATACATGTCAGAAATATGCTCATCAGGTATCAAATTAAAATTATAATATTTAATAGATTATGTATTAAGTCTCATTTCATTCACACTAGATGTTCCTTAATGTGAGACCGACATGGTATCCCAAACTTCATGGTCATTATTACAAGAAAAAATTTAATTGAATTCCTCATCTACTACAGAGCAATATAATCCATTCATAGATTTGAAATTGTTATTGTAGGAAATTTTGGTAAGTTCATCCCATGTGATTCTATCAGTAGCAGGTATTTGTATTCATCTATAATGGATGACCAAATTTCAAAACTCATACTCTCTAAATGAATTTTCATTATAATTTTCCTTTTAGAATAGTTGGTTCGATTAAGAATTGTGGTCTGTTGGTTGAAACACCTTCCAATCTATTATCCATAATAAAATAATACTTTAAAATATCTAGAAATTTATAATTAAAATAAATTTTCTGATCATTAAATTACAACTATAATCACAGTTTAATAATATTACATAGAGTCTTAAAAAACAATTCTTTGATACCAAATGTTGGTCGGAGTATATTACTCACGAGGGGATGAGTGAATTGAGTAACTATAAAAATTTCTCTCGAAATTATTTTTAAAAAGGTTCCCCAAAGATTAAATATATCCTAGTTAATTAAGGTTATACTATTATAAGAGTTTTACTATTTAAGTAAATTCTTAGAAGATTGATTAATTCTCATTAATCTAAATTTGGTTAATTAATATTACTTTTGATGTTATTCTACAAAGACAAGCCATTTATAACTTCTTTCCAAGACTAACTATCATAGTGAAATTAGTGATTTTTGAATTATACAATAATGTAATAAATCACTGAAAACTAAATTAAGAAGTACAATAGATATGAAACAAGTGGTTTAGTCTCAAGATGAGACCAAATACACTCCACTTAGAGATCAATTTACACCATGAATTTTATTTAAATAAATTTTCATCCACACCCTGGATCGGGGTTAACAATAGTACATAGACTGTCCAGGTCACACAAGAACCTCTTACACAATTTTCATGGGTACAAAATTACCAGGCCATACAAGGACATCTTTCACACTTATCTGTGGGTATACATAAGGGTAAATGAGTGATTAAGTAAGGAAATATTTTATCCTTAAGTTTTATATGGGAGACAGAGTGTGTTGTTCTACATGTACATACTCTGATCGAAAGGTAATAAAAATATACACAACAGAGCAGAAATATTAAGATGAGTTTAAAAGTGATCTGAGTGTTATACTTTCCATCTTTGGACATCTGAGATGAATTAGATGTAGAATTTGATTCCTCATCTATAATACAGAGTGTCACAGTTCATCTTGTGTTATTGGTGAGGTTTGATAGTGTGAATATATTCTCTAATCTTCAAATATGCTTCGTGTGTTCTACAGTAGTGTCGAGATTCATGCATGTGACAATCCTTTCTTTCGAAAATCTCTCAATGTTCTTCGTTACCGTCCTCAAAGCCTTGTTATATGTTTAGTATCGCGCACCTTGAGTCTTTTCCTCACTTAACTTTTATTATGGAATTATTATGTTGGAGCAAACAGGTTTCATAGATACCGCACCTCGTACCTCATACTGTCACTTGATATGTCAAAAAAGAAACAATAATTCTGTCAGTGCATTTAAAATCTTCAAATATGACCATTAGAGATTAAATTGAAAAATGACAAAATAGTTTAAGAAATGGTGTCACAGTATGTCATGGAAATGGACTATCCTTCACACGGTGTCTAGATTAGTCACAGTGTCTAAATCTTCACGGTGTATCATCCATCATGGTGTCTCGTTTAGGGTGTCTTGTTTAGGGTGTCTTTTTCATGGTGTTTGCTTATTCACAATTTCTGGTTGTTCAAGGCGTCCATTTCATAGTGTCTTGTTCATGGTGTCTCAGCCTTAAGCAAGTATCTATATTTAGAATTAAGCAGTGATATTAATGAAATGAATTAATGTTAACCATATGTCAGAGAAATCATTATAAAGGTAATTAAAGGATTGTATAATTTAATTAAACTGAATGGAGAGAAATTAATATCTAGAATGGCTCTTTATAAAACATGATATTACTTAAACAATAATTCACAAGAATACACATGATTGTGATATAATTTACAGAAGTTAACTAGGATGAATAGGATTTGTGATCATTAAAACATGATTAATACATGAGGAGTCCAACAGAATGTATAATATGGATCAGACCTGGAATAGGCCTAAGAGGGAATTGAGTTACATGTTCCCCCAAGAACCAAGTAGTCTATGTAGTTTAACAATGAATAATTGATAATGAATTTTTTTACTTATGCATTGTAATAACTTATTTATAGAACTTCATAAACATGTTATTGAACAAATTTTTTTAGACACCATTGGTTGGGGTTTAATGAGTTGTAATCACCCCATACTTATGATATATGATCTCTACCTGAATAGATTTCAAGGATTCATTTCTGGTTATGTGAATGGGAACAATGATAGATGGATAAGTCGGTATGTATCATGGTTGAGGGAACTAAATATGTTTTGGGACCCTATTTGGAGTTTTTAGTGTCTTTTTTTATTTTTTATTTTAAAAACACAAAATTCACATTAGCAAGGAATTTTTTTTTTGTTAAGTTGGATATTTTGTTTCCTTCCTATATTATCTTGAGATATAGGTATTGTTTAGGATTATATATGTTTCCTAATTTGATTTTTTATTTCCACTAATATATTAGTCTAATAAAAAAACAAATATTCTTTCCATGATTGACTTATCATACCCTCACTTCTAGTAGGAATCATCAAGCATACATGGATTCACATCTAATGTAATGTGACCAACTAAATCGGAAATCTATTGAGTGGCACATTGGTTAATGCATTACAGAAGTGATATTTTTTCTTTATATGATGATATAAACTTTAATAACACCATATTATTTTATAAAATATAAATATATATATAATCCTTATAGTATGGTGATGGAAATAGAGTCACATCGCTTCATGAATTCAGTATTCCACAAGTACATGAATGACATTATCATATTTTAGTGAGTGAAAAGGTAAAAAATAAAATGATATTATGTATTTCCATAATGATGAAAATATAATTAATATCAAAAAATATTTAATTATATCACATATATTAATTAAATTTATCCAAATTTCATTCCATGTAATGATTTAGCATAAATCAAAGCACATAGCTTTGTGAGGTTGTAGTTAAACATATACATTGGAGATGTTATCGTATCACCTATGGAATGAGAAGTGTAAAATGTTTCTAGTATTTGATTAATATATGTGCTTAATTATGATATCAATATAATATATTTACATTATATTCATAATCATACCAAAAATAGATAGGTTGTAATGAAAATACTAATGATATCAATTCATGAGGCGGTAGTCCACCATACTCACAAATGATGATTTTGTAACCCATTTAATGGATGTATGGATTGTTGTATGAAACACTATTAATAAAAAAATATCATTTTATGGATGATAATGAGGTTATTAAATATTCATGGTTCAAAAATTATTTATGGAGTTTTATGATGAAATAAAATAACAATTCTCATTGATGAACATTATATTATCTGAAGGTAACATATAAGGGTTTTTAATAAAATAATTCCTAGTTTATACTTTAGATAAAAATAAGGAATATAGGATAGGGTGATTGAAGGTGGAATGTGTTTTATGTATTATCTGAACAAAAAGGTTTTTTTTTGTTTATAAGTGAGGATAGGATGTGTCCTTTAATAAGTGAGGTTAGTATCACAATAGTATTTTTATTAAATAAAAATCTGTACCAACATTTCAAACATGAGAGAGGGTCAAAAAAAGGATTATTATCTAGATATAGGCACAATAAAGTCAAAATATCACCATATAAAACAGTTTATAAACCAAATGATGTCATTTTAACACATATCATTTTAGTTTCACCATCTAATAACCCATTTTTCATAATTTTTATAAATAGTTTTTAATGCTCTCAACATTCAATTAAGTAATAATAATGTTAAAATAAATAGATAATATAAATTATTATTATATATAATATGTATTGATTTTTCCCAATTTCAAATCTTATATGTGAAAAAATTTAATTTCAGATAAATCCTATAAGTATAATATAAAGGTGATTTTTATTAATAAAATGAAAAATAGATTATAACGTTTCTATAAAAATATATAAAAATTATTAAATCGATCGAAATTAGAATTATTGATATTTAATTGATCTAATATCACATGTAACCCATTTTAAAATTTTATTTTACTCAATATTTATATTAATTAAAACTAATTTTTTTTAATAAAATTCAAATTTCAATTAAAATTTAGAATTTTTCATTATTTATAGAAAAATAGAACAATTTAATCAAAACCAAAATATCACCCTAATATAAATATAATATGAATTTTTCGAAACAGAATTTAATTTTATCATATTAAGTTTCTAACATTAGTTCAAATAATTTTAATTATTTTGTGCAAATCATGATTAAAAAATCATTTAGAATATATTTTTTCAAAAATATTAAATTTTTCATTAAAATTAATCTTATATATCATTTATAATAAATAAATAGTAAATAAATGCATGTAAAATATATATTTCACAAAAACAATTTTAAATTTTATACCAACAAATTTAATGTATAGTCTAAAATTCTCCTGTTTAAATAATATTTTAATAGTGTATCTTATTTTCTTTAAACCGAATGTTTGATTCCTCACAGAGTATCAAATAAAATAAATTTATTGTAAAATAAATATATTTTATATAATTTGGGTGTTAAATTCTTCTCTCCTATAAAAACTTTTTCCTTTAAATATATTGGATATTACCCTCTAAAAATATGAGTGTATATTTTCTCCATAATAACCAAAAGTTTCCCCTTGCATCCTCTATTTTTTGTTTTATCCATTGTACTATTACTAGATGAGTCGTTATATTCCCTAGTACATAAACTCTTATATAAATAATATGGATGTGATAATCATATTAATGTTTATCATGTACAGTTTTATTTCATCTAAGGTTATCACATGAATTGAGTTAGGTAGGTACATCCATAAAAATTATATGTGAAACACATCTTATAATATTGAATGTTTTGGTAGAACTTCCAAATGATATAAAAATTAATATTATTTCATGAATTTCAAAATGCCCAATGTTTCAAGGGACATGTTTTCATTTCTTACTGAAGAATATAACACCACTCCCTTGAGATAAATTATCAAAACCATTATCTTTGACATAGAATTCAAGATATTTCTCCAAATTATTTACAAAAACATTTTCGTACATTGAGATTTATTAACATGAGGCCCAATAGCCTGTTCCTATATTCTTGTCTCTTCAAAAAGTTCTAGGCCAATTACTTTCATTAAGGAATATTAATAACTACAAGTAATAGTACGATATCTCATTCCATATTATGCTTTATGTGGAGCCATTTGAATACCTTGATGGAAACTATTTTTATAGTAAACTCTTACAAAGATAAAAATAGATCCCACTTACATGGAATTTCAGGTGATCATGAACTCAACATGTATTCCTATTTCTAAATAGTCATTTTATATATTGCATTAGTTTGATGATGATAGGTAGTGTTGAAATGAATCTAATTATCTAGATCCATATAAGAATTTTTCAACAATTGTGATGTCAAAAAAGGATCATAATTAGGATCAATTGAAATTAGCTCTCCAAAAAGTCCAATAACATCATTAATATAGTAAATTATGATGTGATCAAGAGGTAAATATTCTATTATAGTTGGTAAATGTTGATATTTTGTTAGTAAATCAATGATAACCCATATTTCATCATTCCTTATAATATTGAATGGATGTCAATTAAAAAAAAATCCCTAGAAATTTCATTGAATTTACAAAAAGTAATATGAAAAAGTTGTATGTTTCTTCTAGGATGACACTTATATAATTCACTTGTTTACAAATAGACCATTATATTCATATATATATATATATCATATTTCATGATATACATTCATAAATGATCCCACAAGTCTATAAACATATTTATTCTACCATGGTGTAGAGGGAAATTATAACTATGAGTGACATCTAGAAATTTCCACTCATGATAAGGTATATAATAACCCATAATATATTTATAAATTTTATATAACCATCATCATAAATGAAGACTTTTAATTTCTAATCATCAGAATATTAATTTTATTATAAAAGTTATGATCATTAGATTGAGAATTTTTTCTATTTTTGAATAAATTTTAATGAAAAATAATTTGAAACATTATTTAATTATACACTTCATTAATAATTTCCATATCCATATT
Organism: Viscum album; assembly: GCA_963277665.1. NCBI lineage: Eukaryota > Viridiplantae > Streptophyta > Magnoliopsida > Santalales > Viscaceae > Viscum > Viscum album. Next base: position 1,873,248,653 of record OY728142.1, on the reverse strand, counting down.
TACTTGATCCGTTAACATTATATTCCGATCAATCAAAATTTGGGTAAAAATTTTATGATCATTCTTACTCAATGAATTTGATACCTTATTCACTTTATTTGTGTGTCATTTTATTGAATAGTCATAATACATGATTATATCAAGCCATAGACATTTTAAAATGTTAAAATCTTTTCATTAAAGGATTTATTTTACTCTTATATAATCTTTTTATTTTTCACATATTTCACTTTAGAGAGAATCTCTCCATATAATCAATGAAACCATTACAACTAATAACTCATGTTCATGTTGTGGAGTATTATTTCATAAGTCTTTGATTTACTTGTTGTATATTCAATTGGGTTTTCAATTTTCATTAGGAATTCCCAAATACTATTTTATATGTTTCAATATATATGAAAAAATATAAAATTATAGATGGTACAGTTAAATTAATATCATTTACTTATATATATTTAGGTTATAAAAAGATTCATAAAATTCCATTAGCTGAAAGAAAAAAAATTATTTACTTGTATTAATTTTTAATGGGTTATCCAATAAAAAACATAACTTGAAAATAAATTATAGTAACCTATCTAATTAATGAAACTACATACCTGAGTTATGTTCCATAATTCAGGTAATTCCCTAACATTCTTCGTCTCTGCAGAATTAACTGATATTTCATCATTGGAGACATTTTGGAGAATAAAATTTTTTCTTAAATATAGAAATAACACTTCGTAAATTTTTAATATAAAAATTTACGTCTAATAGTTGTATGAATAATCCTTAAATAATTATCATGGACTACATATATTTTAGAATACACCGAAATATCATAAATGAATAAAAAATAAAAAATATATTCCATAATTAATCTATTCATTAGTTCCATTAAAATATAATGTAAGTTAGTCAACACCAAATGATATATTATAAAATTTAAATTCAATACCTCATTTAGAAAAATATATTCTCAATGTCTTCCTTCATTTCCCATAATTGATGATACCCCAAAAAATGGAATATGATTGAAAAATTATGGGCTCCATGATTTTGATTGAATAATTATTCAATTCAAGGATGAAGAATCTTGTTAATGATTTTAATATCATATATTAAAGTTTAATAAATGAATATCATCATGGTGTTCAAATATCCTATTATTCAGTTGATTTCCATAAAATATGTTTTATTTATATATTCATTTTTTATGGAACCTAAAACTATTTCTTCATCTGATGGAAATAATTGATAGACTATCACCTTATAGAGACTCAATATAATCACATCAAATAAATTTTCAATATTTTATTTTACCTTTCTTATGTAATTTGTATCATAAATCAATAACCCTGGAAATGAATCATAAAATTTCTCAAAACATTCTTATAAATTTTAATTTAAGCTAATGAATATTTTTTTCTTTCCAATTTCTTGCCAATGATGGAAATTTTTTCCAAACAATGACTCCATAAAATATTTCCATTCCATGTGTTCTATTTCCACTTCCTCTATAGTATTCTGTATCAACCAACAAAATTTATCATAATTACTTTTGAGTAAATACATTTGATGTGTATCATTTATTTTTAACATCATCGGAATGCCATAAATATCTTAAATGGACACTTTATACATTGCTCAAAATATATTAGATTAACAGTCACATGTAATGATATCAGTTTATATCACATGAAGAGATCCACCATAGGTTAATCACATTGGGGAATAGGATATTCCATCAATGAATGGTTATTTTTCACAAGAAATTGATTATGCAACCATAATATATTAATAAATTACTTTGTTCCAATACCAACATTATTGGCTTGCTCGATTGGGAAATATCTATATTGGCCATGAGTATTTGTACCCTTCTTCCTTCCAGGTTCCATTTATATAAAATTTAATGTAATTTACTATCTAATGAAAATATTGATTTTAAATGATGAAGTATAGATCAAAATATGATTTATCACTTAGCATAAATAATATTTATACAATTTTAATCTCTTAATTATAAATTCGATTTCTCTAGGTATATCTAAATGTTAAAATAATTAATAATTGTTTTCAAAGAATTTATTAATTATAAAAATAATATTCATGAGATATTTAAACAAAATCCATATTAAGGCCCATTTATAGGCACCATGTGATGATCCGGTCAAGCGTAGTGCATTCTTTTCAATGCCACTGTCCCTAAGAACCATTATGTAAAAATAACATTAATGTATAGTGTCAAGACATAGATATACTGATAGAAAAAACAACATAATCCCTTACATAGAAAAACATTAATATCTTCTTATACATTTATCCTCAATATTTATCAAATATTTATTTTCCCAATTCTATTTTCCCTCTTTATATAGTTCCCATGTTTTCTATTAAACACCCTCTAATACCAACTATTGACACCAAATATATAATAAATTAGAGCTAATGTATACTTTATTACATAACGGTATAATCCTAAAGTACCATCCTATATATTAGTTTTTAAGTACCTAATAAAGATAAGATACCCATTACAGATTTAGAAAAAAAATAAAATAAAATACATAAAAAAATATGACTTTCAAGCTTGAAAACTAAATCCAAGAATTATTCCTAATATCATGGGGATTGAAAAAAATTAAGGGTGATCTCAAATGGTCAATAATTTTTATATATAATAGAATATATCTTCCATGAACAAGAATAATCAACATGTTATGTTAAAAAACATAAAATATGAGTCCATTAAATAACATGTATATCATGAGAAGATGACAAATAATCAATAGGTAAAGGTAACTAACTAAACACAAAATCCATTTAATCAATAATATGAGAATGTAATGCATCTAGAGACAATATAAATAAATAAATTTAATGGAAAATAAGAGTAACTATACTATGATTAAATTATATTCTTAATTATTTTACGTAATTATTATAGGAATAATGATACTTCTACTATCAAGATGATACACAATATGGATTAAAATTAAACTTAAAATACAATTTAATTTGGAAATTTGATCTGTATAATGGGACCAAATGATGCATCATGAATGATCCATAATTCTATTCCCAACACTTTATTGTATTTCAAACTTATTTCTCAAATATCTCATAATATATTTCATCCATGAATAATATTACTAATCAACAAACATCTGTATTGATTAGAGGATATCGATTTATAAATATTTAAATAGATAATCAAAAACCATAGAATGTATAGAACATATGTAAAAATGGTATATGGTATTGGAAATAATAACATCTAAAAAATAATAAAATTTTATTTTATTGAAATATAAAATCTAATGGAAAACTAATACATAAAGGTGATTTTTGGAAGTGATAGTTTACAATCGCAAACGAATGTGAGATTTTACAATAACTTTTATCACATTGTTATTTTCAAATCAATTCTATATGGATGAAATAATTCAAACTAAAACATTAAATATGATGATGTATGAAAGAATTTTTATACTACATGTAAATGGGATAATATATTTAAAATATAAAAAATAGTTTCATAACATAATTATAAGCCTCAATAAATGTAAGTTGAGACATAGTGCCATACATTGAGTCTGACTCATTATGTATGTTCTTCATAATCCTAATTGAAAAAAATATTAATAATTTACATTCATAAAACAATTTTTTAAGATAATTATTCATACTATTTAATTATTACAATTTCATATAAATTTATATTATCAAATATGTTTACGTTTGGTCTCTTAAGGATATTTGACTTATTTGTCGAAATAGACTTTAGTTGGTTGACAATATTCAAATTAGTCATTATTTAGTAATATAAAAAATGATAATATTGAAATAATGAGCATATTTATACATTAATTTATATTTTAAAATAAATAACAAAATATGGTTTTGAGAAATGAAGAAAATATGATCATGGACTGAATAGTCTAAACATACAAATGGGTAACATTTCAATTTTTCAATGATCATTACAGAAAGGTGTAATGTAATATTAAATTTTACCATATTACCATATTATCATGAGTAGAAATTATATTTCCTTAATAATAATTTTAAATATATTATCCATGGAGTGTCGTGTTCAAAATATAGTACCACTTCTTTCTGGAGCTGTTAGTCCACACGTACACGTGCGAGATTATCATCTTTTTGTGACTGAAAAGGTAAGAAATAAAAATATATAATATCTTTTATTAATTGTAAATATTTCACTAATATAATAATTATATCACATATATAATATATTTTAATTAAATATATCTTTAATATATTCCATGTAAATAATTTCTTTAAAAAAATACATCACTTCCCGAGACGATAGTCCTCTATAAAAATGAAAGACATTATTCTATTACCAACATTATGGGAAGTGAAAATTTTATATAGAATATAAAAACTAAATAGGTATAATAATGTTAATAATATAATATATATACTTTATTCCCATTATCATACTCCACTATGAGTGGTGGTAATGAAAAAATGAATGATATTGGTTATCAAGGCTATAGACCACCATTCACAATATTTTATATTTTATAACCCACTTAATGGATGCAGTGATGGTTTTAGGTCATTCACATAATATAATAATATTCATTTTTATGGAATTTATTTATGTTATTATATAATTATTCATTAACAAGAAATGAAGTATGTAAGGAAAATATAAAATAATTACACTTATTGATGAACATTACCTCTTCTACAGTTAACCTCTCTAGGTTATCACAAAAACCATTCATATATTGGACTTCTTCCAAAAAATGGATTAATGATTAGTGTTCTAATTTTTTTATTTTATTAAATGTTAATTTATTATCTGAATGGGTTTTAATGTGAGAATAATATATGATATGGGTGCTCATTTATAAGTGAGGTGAGTGTTACACATAAAATTTTGGAAATAAATGGTGTACCCATGATTTGAAAATAGAAAAAGGGTCCAAAATATATTACACTCAATAATCATACATTTTAATGTCATAATATTTCCATAAAATATGTTTAAGAAATTTTAATATAATTTTAACCTTTGTTTTGCATTTACCCACTAGAGAACCAATTTTTACCTTAAGCGTACTGAATTTGATTTTCAATTTTCACATTTCATTTTGGTAAAAAAAAATTACTTATTAGATAATATAATTTATTCTAATTCAAAATATCGAATCCAATATTTGTATAACCATTCATATAATTTTCAAGAGGTATTTAATAATTAAACCCATAAATGTGATAATAAATCCAGTTATAAGAAATCAATTCAAATGTATTCAATATTTTAAATTAAAAAATCAATATTAAAATGATTACAATGACATAAATTGCATTAAATGATATTTTATTGAACTAATTTCTATTATAAGATACTAAAATATAATTTAAATTTAAAAAAAATTACTGAAAATGATGTTTTAAATTTATTGTAAATATTTTTCACTAATCGTTATAAAATCATACATTTCTGAAAGATTAAAAAACAATCACCCAATACTAATACTGATAAAATGATTTAAAAATAATTATTTTTTAAATAAAATAATTTATATACATTATTTAAAAATTAACTCCAAATTACATTTGAAAAACACAACAATGCTATATTTTTTGAAAAATACTACTTTATCAGAAAAATTACCTTTTCTATGAAATGATTCTTATATTTTATATCATATAAATATATAAAAAAAGTACATGTGTACACTATATTTTTCATTCATTATTTTTTTTATTCATAAAATTCAATTCAATTTATAAGTTAAAATTCTCTTGTTTAAATGATATTGTAGTAGGTAATCTTGTTTTGTTTAATCATATTGTTTTGTGCATCAAAGGTTAATAAAAAATTAATATTATTATTAAATACATATATTTTCATTACTTATGGTGTTAGAAAGAGCATAAGAATTACATGATTTTCATAAAATTATAAAAAATCATAACCTTATATTCCCCATGATGGGTAACTTCATCCATGATATATAAAAAAACATTATTCACAATTTATTCATTTTCATTACTAACCATAAATTACCATCTCAAAATAAAACATACAGATAGTTAAGATATGATTTTAGATAAACGTAATAAGTTTCAAATCGGAATATTTTTTGGGGATCATCAATCAACCTATAAACTCCTCTCTTTAGATATAAAATATCTATAATAATTAAATTTAGTTTATTGACTATCATTCGAGATCTCAAATTATTTCAAAAAAATAATTATATTCCATTTAATACATTTTTTCTTGGAATGAATAGCTTTATTTATTTTATCTAATATTTCAATATTAGTTTTATCATATTGCTCTAATTTATTTACATTTCCTACTATACTAGACATATGGTTAATAATTCTATTTAATATCACAAACCTCATATCAAGTTATATTATATTATCACAAAATCACTTTTAGCACTAAATCTGCTTGTTGCATTAGTCATACATTTCACTTATTTATCTTACTCTTCAATCCATCCCAGACACTTATTGTAATGTTTCATGCATTATTTCATGCTCCACACACATATTGGTAACATTTGATCTAAAATTATTTGGATGAAATTCTACTTGTACATCAATAGTTTCACATTATATTCCAAATAATTACTATATTACAACTATTAATTCACTTATTGATACATACATTATATCTATTGATTTTATATTCATGTAAATATTATATTTTTCAATGATTTAGAAAATATTCAACAAAGAAACATTCACTATGGTTTTCACATTGTGTACTGACTTGTTAACATACATCTTAGGGTTGTTGATTCATATTTATTCATTAGTTTTCTCCTCAAGGAATATTTATATTCCAAATTAATATGTTTAGTTTTAAATTGTGGTATTAAATAAACATTTTAATCTGATTGGATTTTTTTTCATGTACCAATAATATTCACTAATGTGAAAATATGTGTTTTTGTATTAAGAGATAGTTTTAAAATATTCTAACTTACTTTTCAAGGATTCATCATGGATTGATTGTGATTTTTACATATTTCCATAAGTTCTCATATATGTTTTAAAATTTATCACCATAATGTAATTATTTTAATTACTTACATGTATTGTCATATTCTTCCAACAATCATTAGTGATGTGTCTAAACCTCTAATAGTAAAATAATTCCCTAAAAACCTATTATTTTTTAATTTACAAAATTCATAACTATATTTTTTTCCTTTCCAGTTTTGGGTTGATTCGTCATTCATTTTCCAATTAATTTGGTATATTCTCCCATTAAAATTTACTATATCAAGCCTTTATACAATGGGTTTTTTATTAAATTATTTACCCAAATTTACTAAATTATTAACATTAAACATAAATTATTTTGAAAATATAATTATTTCATAATTTTTTTATAGAAATTGAGATAGCTTTTTATATGATCAACATAATTATTTATGAGGGGATGATTCCAATAAATTCATTAAACCTATAGTATTATTAAATGAAGAAAGAGATTACCTGAGGGATTTTGTGGAATCACGTCACATCTGAGTATATGGTGATGTTATAGCATATTTCGAGGAAATATTATTCAATTTTTTCAACTTCAAATAGTCACTGTGTTATTTTCATCCTTAACTGATATAAACTGTTCTTTATGATATCTCTTAAATTTCAACTTTTAATCATCAAACATTTTACTTTTAACTAGAAAAATGTTGTCCATCCTTGTTATCTCCTTTTCCTTATTTTCCACTAGAGTAATTTTTTCATCCATTAAAACCTTTTGTATATTTGAAAATTCATGAGCTACATCAATAAGAACATTAGTAAAATAAAATTATATATTAAAAACCAATTTCAATTCTTCATATTCATGATATTGGAACTCTATGTAAATGAAGACATATTATTCAACAATGTTCACAAGATTTATGAGGGTGTCACATATTATTATATCATTAGATAATTCATCTTCAATTTTATCATATTACAACTTCGGATATGATATTTATTCTTGCTGTCCCTTATTGTGTGAATGTATGTGTATGGTAACTCCAATGCAAATTATTCTATGATATTCCATTATTTTACAATAGAAGTATCTAAGATATTAAAACAGGTTTCAAATCATTATATATTTTATATACATTACATGATTGTTTTAATGAATAATTTTTAATACATTTATTACAAAATATTCTATGTATAATACCTTCAACTAGTGGTTGATCAAATTTAATATTTTCATTATTAACAGCTTCATGGCCTATGTTATATTCCTATTTCTCAATTACATAGATAAAAAATCTGTTATCACCTTTTCATGAATGGAAATGGAATTATACTTCTGATGATATTCTAAAAATAATTATTTTACGTTAATATACATAAAATATTCATCCATTTATTAAAATAAATCAATCTATATGTAAAAAGGTTATATAAAATCCCACATTTCATCCATTGTTAACTCAAACAATCACCTATGGTGATAGTGGGTGGTGGCGAATCATGTGTTGATATATCTTTTAAAATTTTCAATATTTTCATTTATGTTAATCCCCTAACAGTGTGTGAATTCCTATTTCTAATATAATATAAATTTATCTATTTTTGTTCAACACAATCTATAGATACACATGAAATATGTAATGTAATGTTACAAAAACACATAATATTTTTAATAGGATAAGTTCCAGATGATGAAATAATTCCTTGTTGTTATTGAAATTTAAAAATCAGATATTAATAACTACCACATTTTCATTATATAATGAGGGTTCGAAATGTATAATCCTGAAAAATATTCACCATGTTTCACTTGTGACAGAATTATACTCCAAATATTTTACTATTATGGAACACAACTAGTATTTCATATCTATAAAAAGTCAGGAAGAATAAATTTCATTGTATAAATAATAAAATTAATTGATCGAATATGAAATCCTTTCTCAACCAAATTTCTTATTATTCCCTTATTTTTTATGAAAATAAACAAGAAATATTATCTCTATTATCTTCTAAAATCCAATTTCTTTTTCATAAATTTATCATTGTAATCCCTCACACACAATATTCTATGATCGTTGAACTCAATAGTTCTTTAAAATAGAATGACTTCACACCATTAATAACAATATATGTATTAGATAAAATCATTACAATGATGCTTGGATAGGGGATTATGGTGAAGTGATGATGCCTTAGGTGATGTGATGATGGTGGTGACTATGTGGATATGAATCAACAGGCCTATCCTCAGTCCACGTAGTAGATCTCACAACCTTTAAAGTGACAATTTGGTTGGAATTGATGATCAATTTATTTTTAATTACTGGATCTTATTTTGTTTAAATTTTCTTATTTTGAATCCAAAAAATTTGAATTTTTTAATCATGATGTATGGATTCAACTAACCATAAAGTGGCTCAAAAAAAATTAAAAAAAGATATTTGAGGAGGTATTAGATCTAATATCACGCTAAATTGTTTTTTACTATTATGATTCCCATAATCTATTAAAATTTGTTGTGTGTGATCTCCTACTTCTCTTATAATATTCAGTCACAACTTATCATGATCTATTTAATTACTCCATGTTCTTACTTTTCTTATTTTTTAATACTAAAGTAAAAATTTGATCAGAATTATACATGATTCTACAATTATAATAGTACTTACAACATTATTTTTATTTAAGAGTTTTTAATGTTATGAATTTATTCACTTTCTTATCATATTATATATATATGGTATTGGTTCTTTGTTCTAAATATATTTTAATATAAAAATATCAAGTAAAATTCAATTATCTGATATCTATTTTAGTATTTTAACCATCTGTTTTTTCATGTGTATAACATTTATGTAATAATCATTATTCCATTAATATTTATTCCATGTAAAATAAAATGAATTCAGATATTCAATTTCTCAAAATTTCTTATCAGAATAAAAATTATTAAATTTTACTCTCCTAATATGATTCAAGATTCATCACCAAAATATATAAAAAATACATAGTCAATTCCCTCTACATTTGTAGTTTAAAAAACATCATACATTGATCATATTCTCAATTGACTCAAATATTATCTTCTAAATCAATTTTCATGAATCCTATTTTATTTTATTTTTTAATTCATGAATACCATATTATAAATTATATAGTTTGATTTATTTAGAATATTGAATATATGAAAATAAACATTTTCTTGAAAAAATGAAAGCTGATACATCCTACCATTCACATTTACCCATTGATGATTATAAGGTTGATTAAATTTTGGGAATATTAATTTTTCTCAATGATATATGTTTTGAAGTATTATATTATCATTAATTATATAGTATGATTTATCATGGTATTATATAGTGATGGAACATATCATGTAATATGTACCCACTGATTTCTATTGTGGAATTCATATGTTTTGTATTTTTTTCTTCGAATCATCCATATGAAGGTTCCTTGTACTCAAAAGTGTTTGGTCTATGGTTCTCAACTATATCAATTTCTCAAATACCAACTCTCTATGTACCTTCTAATGATTCACATACCATTAAATTGGAATCATTTTTACCTTATAATTCTGTCCAATAACTATATTATATCTATATCTCAAAAAGGTAAGTCTCATATAAATGAATTGGATAACTATGATGCTTTTTATTTATACAATATGATGATCAAGAATTATAATCTGTGAAGTAATTAAATCACCATAGAATGTGTGTATGCATCACAGATATTAATATTTTATTAGTTATATAAGAACATTATCTTTTCTCTAAATTTAATAAAAATTGAATTGTTTTAAACTCCCACAATAACATAGGAATCACCTCAATGTTAACTACAATTTTATCATATCATATTTAAATATTAATGAAATTTTGGAAAACTATTTCATACATTTTTAGATTGTTCCATGTATCCCATAATTATTTTTAATCATAGTGTAGATTTCATGGAAAGATAAATACAATATCATAAAAATATTTGAAACATCTATTCTAGACCATTATGAAATGGTTTACCATCTCAAAGTTATGTTTCATTTATGATGATTACTCAATTAATTTTCCTTACAACTATTTTTAACTCTATAACATTGGTATTAAATGTACTAATTTATAATATTATTCCATCAAGGCATCCAAAATTCTTTATTTTCAAAATTATATTAAGAATTTTATAAAACATCATATATTATATTACAAGAATTTGAAAAGTGGAGAAACTGAATAATCAACACAATTCAGGACCCTCACAACGTAGGGACCAATTTATCCAAATTCATTTTCCAACATAATGAGTTGTCTGACATTACATGTTTAACATAATATTCAATATTTGTTTCCTATATATCCATGAGAAGTATCTTCCCAATATTTTCTAGGTAACTTATTCAACAATCAATGGTTAATCCAATATATAGTGATATTCCCTCATAAATTTAATTACAGTTGAATGAAAAATAAATATAACATCATATCTATAGTCCATTTTTGGAAATTTACAGAATAATTGTTTTATAAGGAAATAAGTATGATCAGGAAGTATAGAATTGGTAGGAAATGATATAAATAATATTTCAATTCATTGAAAATATCAGAGAGACATAAATATAATATAATTTATTTATGCTTGTGGTGCCCAATATAATGTGTTGAGAGTCTATCAAGAAAGATAATTTTTAGAAAAACACAAATTAGTGGGAAATAAAGGTGATTTTTTAAAAAAAATATCTACATAAAGAAATGTAAATGTCCCTAAATAGGGAATTTAATTTACTATAATATGGGGATTGAATTATGTAAAAATATATAAACTTAAATGTTGATCATGTTAATTTTTCAGCATAAATGATTTAAATATTAAAAAAATATATTTAATCATTGATATAATTATATAACGTGATTTTTTCAAATTTGATTTTTTTAATGATTTCATCTAATACAGAAGTGGTAGATTAGCATCCTATAGTAAATTTCAACAACGATAATTTATTGGGAATATGCATTATTGCCCATGTTTTTTTGTTGATTTTATAATGTATTTGATTTAGAAGTAGGTTAATGAGAATATACATGGAGAAAATTTGGTAGTGAATTATGATAACAATCTCAATATGAATCCATAGACTTAATAGGTAGAAGATTTTAGATCTATCAACATTTAAGTAAGATGGGACACCCTAAGAAATTAGGATAATAATCTCATATGGAATTACAATGTGTAACACCACATTATTTTTTGGTGTATATTATTCGAATATTCTTTTTTTATCATGAGTTATGTGAAACACTAATTTTGTAAAAAATTACATTAAAAACAGATATTAAACGAAACGCAAAATTGTTTTAAAAATTTTCATTTTAATGTGGTACTTTTCACCTAGCCATTGGATAATATAGTATGAGTATGATAAAAAAAATATCCAAAATAAATCATTTAAACATTTATATAAAATGGATTATATAGTGAAAAATTAATTATAAATGAAAATATAAACAATATGAACATAAAAACATATTTTTCTGGATTAAATACAATACGCATAAAGAAGGCTTTCAATGAAAAATTAAACAATTGTCATTTGTTGGAATATATTAATGAAATATATAAATATATAATATATTTATTATATTATTTAACATTGCAATGATGTGTTTTCAATACATGATATATCAAAAATCAAATTTCATTCTGAAATCCTCATTATTCATAAAATAAGTTATTCTTAGTTTTTAAACATTACTAATATAATATTTTTACACATTTAAATAATTCAATTCAAAAATATGAAATTCATTTTAGAAATCAGAATGTTAAAATTATCATAGTGTAATTTTTTTAATAATTTTCTAGTAAGATAAATTTATCAATGAATATTGATGAATTATGTTATATTTTATGAATTGTTAATTATTTTTTATATTTCAAAAAAACTAAAAAGTTATAATCATGGGACCCAAAAAAAATAGACCTGAAAAATCATCAATTGATGTTGGATGATGATTTTATATGGTGAAGTTAGTGTTGTGTATGTGTTGAAATCTTGTTATTTTGGTTCACATGTTATAAAATAGTAAAGAAACATAGTTATTTATAAATTAAAATAAAGAATAAATGATCTAATCTTTTATTACTCCCACATTCACTTATAGAATCATTATTCATTTTAGTTATAATAATAAACACATCATCTGAATATAAATAAATACTTATATCTGGCTATTGTAGTTTATATATGGAAATGTAATGATAACTATATTTCAAGCCATTATAAGCCTAGTGTTTGGATAAATCAACTAACCATTGAATTACTCTAATTATATATATCATGTATTTAATTAATCCAAGTGACTTGGGTAAAAAATGATATATACAATCCGAAGAACATAAAATATAAAAATAGTTGAAACTTCCACAAACAAAACCATTAAATTATACAATGTAGTTAGTAATATAATTGAAATATTGTAATTCATAAACATGGAAGGTTAGGAGATTCTCCTTGGCTAAAAAATAGATGTAATAGTGTGTTAACATCCGCAATTGAAAAATAGTTAAATAAAATTACACAAGAGTTATAGATAGTTGTGACTGAGGAAAATCGTTATAATAAGTTCTTCCCCTTTTCAGGGGCCATGAGTCCTTTCCTTATCTTATTCTAGTAGTGGAATTGTTATATATAATAAATAATAGATTCAATGGTTCTCTATACATGAGGGAATATTCTTCATCATTCAATTTTGTAATATGTTCTTGGAGAAAGGATATGGTTTACATTATTCATGATGGTGAAATGTGTCTAGAATGAATGGTCATGATGAATCTATATCGAATCTGTGCTCTTCCATAAAGTATACTATTATCATTTTTAAGGGTGGAGTGACTTCGGGATTCTCAATATAGCATGTATGGAATAATTTACATGGTATTTTAGTTGTGGGACACTATATATTTTTAAATAAAATGGATATAATTATTTTATTAGTCAGATATCACTCCCCTAGTTTATACAACTCGAATTTTTTCATAATTGGCCACATAATTCAAACTGTTTCTTTATAAGTGGTGACATATCTACCCAAAAAATTATCTTGTAATTATTTCCTTACACTCAGAACATACACAAGTTAGTGGTTTTATTTAATGGTGTGGGGATTCCCAAAAACATTGTTCAATAGTACTCCATTATTATATATTAGATGGGAGACTATTCCTTTTTCATGCAACTTTGGAATCCACATCAGTAATTAACCATTACAAAAGAGTGAAATAATATTGCTCCATTATATGTTTTTCAATAAGGTAGGATTCATTCATGGTACACATTACATTTTCTTACCCTTATTAAAAGTGTATCCATTATTAGTGCAGAGCACTGTTGTGAGTCTCCCTGTAATGTTGCTTCAATTTATCATCATATAAAATTATGGGGTTGTATCATAATGTTTAAAAATTATGGTAGGTGGTTTCCTTATTTTTCTTAGGGTGGTAGATTAATAGGGGTGGTGACTATTATAGAAATACATAAACTCTGAATCTCCTTTAATAATCATTCAAGTGGGATTTTTATCTTATGTGTATGTGGAGGATTTAGAGATACAATATTAGTAAAGAAAATTATGTCATGATATTGTAGGTATGTAAAGCTTGTGATAAGTAGGATACTATCAGTTTTCTAACAGTGAGATAGTTGATGAAAACATATTTTTATTATAGGTATTCCTACTATGAGTGTAGTGTGATGTAAAATAAATTTGTTTCTTACGGTCAATTGTTTTTTGAATTTTCAATATTTTAGAGCTCATTTTCATATAATGTCACCCATGAATGGCATACCTTCCACGAGTATAGGTTGTGGTATGTCATACCTATGACTATAATCAGTGTTTGTTTTATGTTTCTAACAACTTATACATGTCTAAATTGGGGAAGATAGATCATTTATGGGTAGGAAATTTTCATTACCCTCAATAAGTATCGTTACAATAGATGTCATATTCACATTTATCATTTTTTATTTTCTAACCTACAATTGGTTATATTATTTTCAAATTGAATTATTTCTCAATAATAAAAATATATAATAATTATTTAAGAAAATTCGTAAAAATAATTTCTCCAATATTTTAATAAAATCATTCAGACAACAAAAATTTTAATATTTAAATAAAAATTTTAATAATATTCACATTTCATAAAGTCAATAAAAGACTATTGAAATAGTACTCAATCTACAATATGGGGAATATTAAATGAATAAAATATAGTAAATGTTGAAAATTTGAAGTCACATCACATAAACAAAAAATTTAAATTCTTTTAAACAAAAATGAGTTAAATAATAAATATAATAATGCAATTTAGTTCATGGGAATAAATTTTATAATAATTCCTTTTATAAAACCATTTTTATCAATTAGAAGATTTTATCTTTGGAAAATCATTTTTTATTCGTATCTTCATATTGTATATTAAGTAAATAATTTATACATAAGTTATTTTAATTTCTTAAAAAGGATACCATAAAATGAATTAATATAATTTCTATTATCTTACAAATTCAAAATTATTTTTTAATATAAATAATAGTGAAAACCAAAATAATATTTACCGTAATTCATGTAAAAATGGGTTCACTACTGGTTAAACTGAATTGATAAGGGTAAAATACTCTCTAAAACTTTTCCATAACAAATTTTATTGTTGTATTTATATATTATCACATATTATTATTAATATTGACCTAATTTGGGTAATTATTGATTTGATAAAACAAGGTAAACATTTTTATTTTAATAAATAAATGTGTTTATATCACGAAAATTTTAAAGGCCAATACATCTCATATCCTCTTAAAATCTCAAAACCCAATTTTATTTCATAATACAAAGCAAAATATATTCCTTCAATCCATACTGATATCATATAGGCCATTTAGAGATCATAAATCCAATCTAGGAAGCATTTTAGTTAAAACTAAATATATATTCCTAATAAGTGGTGAAGTATTTAACTCAGGGATTTATAGTAATTTTTATCAAAACTCATTAAAATATTATTCCACTATAATAATATTATAACACTAGTATATCTCAAAAACATATATGAGATTATATTGAATGAAAAACCCCATAAAAATCACAACACAAACCAATGTTATCCATATTCCATCCCCTACGATAAATGCTTGATATAGTTGAGTATTGAATGTTTTTATATATAATATTTATGAAATTATTATAGATATTTATTTATAATACAAAAAATAACTTTTTACCTACATACATTATCAATAATGATAAATTTGACCATTTTTACATAGGACTACCACATCTCGAACTGATGAGATGTGTTTTTATGATTCTATTTCTAGAGGACAGTAATTGAGATATATTAATTGAATATATCTATATATATATGGTATTTTTAACATTATTATAAAAAATTTAATAGACATATCCCATATAACTTATTACATTACATTCCTTTGGGACATGATATCATCGATCATATGTGTGGGAGACTACCCCCTCACAAAGCGACATGATTTTTTTCGCACTATCACTTTTCATGGAAGATGATAAGGGTAAATTTATTGAATATATATGATATATATTAAATAAAAAATAATTTTTAATGGTAATATATGTTTAAACATTCATTCAGTTTTCCTTCTCAAAAATTAAAAAAACATTCATATGTATGTACGACCTACCATCTCTATGAATATCATATTCTATTTAATAAGTACATAATTTGTCAATTACTATAAATAAAAATATAATAAATCTATATTATATTTATATCATTGTTAAAATTATGGAAATTATGTGACCATTATCAACTTAATAAGAATAGAAATAACAATAAAAACAAACATGAAAAATAAATCCATTTTCAACAGAAATAATTTTTAACACATAATTATTATCCATTGGTTAATAAAAAGACATATTTAAGTCATATAGGATATGGTATATATATAGATATCTCTCTGTGTGTGTCTGTTTAGATATATAATAAAATCATTATAAAAAATATTTACTAAAAATTAGTATTGGATGTGTAAGAATAATTTTGACAATTAAGGTAAGGGATTTTCCTATAATTAATTATATATTGGAGATATATTCCATATGAAAGTATTTTTCCTTCTTCTATGTTGTATATTCATCTCATGAATTAATTTTAAGATTTTAATCCTAAAAATATTGGTATTTACATATCAATTTTAGTATCTATCATTCAATTGTTTTGTAGTTTTAATTTAACCAATGTTTTAAGGTATTTTTGATTCAGGTTGACTTCATAGGGGCCTAAGTTCTATTATGATCATATATTATTCTATGAGATATAAATAATACCCTAGTTTAATGTTATATAACGAATATATTTCTTCTCATGATATTAAATTATTCATTTTATGTTATACATCTATTAGTTCAATGATTCAAATCATACTAATGTGGCCATGGTTGGATGATACAGTCAAATTTATTGTCTAGATTATTTATGAATGTATTTAGATGATAAAATATTATGATATATATATATCAATAACATTAATAATTTTATTATCTACTAATTATTTAACAAATATAAATTTTCTCTTTAAAAATTTATATATTTTATGTACATATGATTGTGAAATAATTTTTTTAATAAATCCAAACATTATTTCTATTTTCGGATAGAATCTCTATTTCTTCCAAGTACATTTTATTAGATTATAAAAAAATAATATAATAAAATCTATTTTTTAAAATATATTAACCCATATATGAAAATTTTACAATGTTTTTTATAGGTACTCTCCATTTTGTTCTTAAAACAAGGAAAATTTTTATTTTACCAAAAATGTGAAATGAATATTTATTTTAATGTTTGTGGAATGTTCTGTCATTCTTACGAAGTCAATTTCCAAATGATTCCATCAAATGTTTCAATGTTTATATTAAAATAAAAATATTTTGAAAATTAATTTGTTTTATAATGTTTTTTTCAATTTGTAAACGAAATTTTCCTCATAAAATGTTTTAAAATATTTTAAATAATCATTTATATTATTGAAATGTTATTTTAAAACAATTTTTTCCCAAAATATTTTATGAGTATATAACATAAAATAGTTGTTTGCATTGATTTTTTTCACATGATGTGTTTTATATTATTTTGAAATCATGTATTATAGTGTTTCAATTTTCAATTTGAAATTAAATTATTTCGAAAATATGTTATTATGTTTTGATTTTGAAAATATATGTAAAAAAAATTATTTTCCTAAAGTGACATTCTATATGGTTATTTTATATCATTGTACATATATTATAAAATCTTTTAATGTTAATAAAATATTTTCAGGGATATGACCATATGAGAACATTCTATTTTACTTATTTAAATTGTATATATTGATTATTAAAATTTGTTTATCAAGTCACTTTATCTTATAAGAGATAAATAATTACAAAATTATTAGGAAACCTTATTCTTCATGCATATAGAATGGTATTTTTAAATGATTAAATTATGATGGAAACTATAAATTTTCTACTGATTTTCCAACGATGAAATTCGTATGAAACCTATTTTATTTCATTCCTTCTAATATGATGAATATTTTATGATCTAGTGGAATACATATGTTTGATATTCATTTTTTGATTTTTGTGACCTATATCTCCTACAAATTCAATGGAAAAAGGTTGACATCTCATGAGATTAATAAGAACGTTTTTGGGAGCTAACCCACTTCAATATGGTAGATTTTCCACATTGATAGTATTTGGAATGTACCTTTACTACTACTATTGCTTGGGTGTCAAAAAATAACACTATAATTGAATGAAAAATGATCCATTAATAATATTGAAATGAAATTATATGATTATGTTTTTTTGAAAAATTATATATATTTTTTATATATTATACTCCCACGGATAATGTTATGTGATTTTATAATGACAAATTTCTTAGGAACTTTAAATCATTATTTAGTGACTAATTGTTTTCATCTTTGATATGTATGGTATGATTTTTGAGTGTTATGTTCTTATTCTATTTGACTTATAATATTGATATGTTTATTTATTTATCATGTAAAACTATAATGAGAATTTTAGCTCATCCTTTCATTTGATTCCTTTCGTATGAAATTATGAATGATTTTTTGTAAGGTATATTTTCCAATACAAGTAAGGGTATGATATTTATGGGGGATATTGATGTTAATTTAATAAATAAAAAATTTGTGTTCATAGTCTCTAAAGTAACTAAACCATTATTATACCAGTGAATGAATTTGTGAAATTTATTGAATATTCATCCAATGATATGTAGTATCTATGTAAGGGATGTTTGAGTCTCCCAAACATACTCAATAATGATATAATCATGATTATAATTTCAACGTTGTATATAATTATTATATTAGTTGTGATAATTCATTAGTACTAATTTAAATACAGCTATTATTAGATTATTTCAATGTTATTAGACTATAAAATTTAATGAACAAAATAAATGAGGCCTTCTACAATGGAATGATACAATTGATGTGTGATCATTTTGTTAGTAATATATATCATAATCAGTCTAAACTATGGTGTTTATATTATATTGAATATTCTCTAGAGGAATATTAGGATGGATTAACAGTTGTTTGAGGTACTCTATGTAAAATTTCATTTATCATTTTTTCATTATTTGAATTTTGTTATCTAAAATAATTTATGTATTCTTCGGCAATGGAATCATTTAATATTCCTTTTTAGCTTATGTTATATGTGACATTGATAAAAAATCATCCTACGAAGAATAATGGACATTGTCATAAGTTTAAATTTAGGATTATTTATATATTAAATGTTGATACAACATAGAACATCCATGACATAGAAATGTATCATGTCAACCTAATCATGTGAATATACTATATTGAAATATTATAGAATATTATTTATAATAGGCAAAAAAATTATCCTTTATTTCATCAAATGTGAATTCTCAATTACTTCATGTTGAATTAGACACAATTTGAACTCTTCTCAGACCAAGAAATCAGAGAACTAGTAAATTTTCATTAATGATTTATAGATTAATGAAAATAATTTTAAATGTAGTGTAAGTGAACACTAATACTAAAAAAATAAATATTATATATTGGGATGATTGTAATAAATATAAAATTAAAAAACAAATGAACAACATGAAAAATTCATTCTGATTTCATAAGACCTTATATGAGTAATACAATGGAGGAAAAAATAAATGTTTTATCCCTGCTAGGAAATCCATTGATTGGATGTGTCTCTCAATTATTGGGGCAATCTATTTTTTATAAATGATCTAGTATAATCTTTTAATTGTTGGATTATGGGAATTAGATTATTATAGTTTTAGACAACAATATTCTCAGTGTCAGGTACCAAACTATAACAAATGATACTATTTTTTGGACTTCATAGATGACTCCAAACATTATTACATTTTTGGGTAAATTGATTCAAAAATATTTATTATGAAATATGGGATGTAACTCAAATAAATTAATTTTACAATTAAAAATTTAATGGTTTTCAAATCAATTTTAATATGTCATTATTCAAAAAATAATCATAATATGATAATCATGGAAATTGGTTATTGAAAAACTAACAGTATCCCATGTACATGATTTTTTCTTCATAATGAACATAAACACATTCACAACACAAAAACATGATGGCACTGAACTAATATTGGTGTCTAACAAGGAAGATAATGATTTCATCAAAAAAAATATTTCATGGTTTTTCATCTAGTGGGATATTCTAAAATTCTCCAAAATTCAATGAATCTTCATAAATAATGCACACATTCATCATTTTCTTTAATTTTTTAATATTATGTAAATCCATTTCGAAAAATTTTTTTAGATATTATAAAAAACACAGATTGAAAAAATCTATAATATTTTTTCAACATATTCGATATCATTTGTAATAACATCTAATAATACATAGCAAGTACCATTCTTTTAATATTCAAACACATTTCGGGTAGATTTATTGGTTTCATTAATATGATCAATATTCTCAAATTAATAATATGAAACACATTATAGTGTGGAAATTAAGACATTTATAATTTCATATATGTAATATTGTAATAATTATCTATCATTAATAAATAAATAAATTCTATTCTATCTAAAAACATATCTGACATGATCTCCTTGAAACACAAGTCTTCTTATATCAATGTGCACTAAAATTAACAAAACTAGATAATGAATTTTATTAATATATTTTTTAAAAATGGTTTATATCGTTTAGAAATCTCATATGAAATTTCATATAATTCTTGATTATTTATGTATTAATAGACCAGGTTGATGAGTACATCACATATCATTCAGATAAGTAGATGAGAACATCAGATAAGCCTAGTCAATATATATTATTTTATTAAATTAATCTTATTCATGTATGGTTATATACATATTCATAAATTCTAATTCAAGATACAAAATTTCATTATCATTTTGTAGAAGAACTAATCCCATAATGGTAAATCCATGATTGATGAAATATTCAACAATATACCCCAAAACCATTTGTTATCTAGACCCCATGGAATGATTATAAAAGATGGTAAATTATGATGACTCCCATGATATGTATCTTTAAATTCTCATGTATTAGGATAAAATATAAAACATTAACCCCATAAATTCTAGTGAAAACTTATATTGAAATCAATGGTGTATTCAAGGAGAGAATTATATCCCAAAAACACTTTCATTGCCTAATAATAATACTATGAATAGAAAAATTGGAATTTCTCCCTTTTTAAAGATAACATTTGGTTATAAATTATAATAAAACATGATTAAATTTTTTTAGGTACAACACAATGTCATATATTGAGAGGTTAATTATAATTTTCCATCACAATATATATATATATAATATGTTAAATTATCATAATGTGTTGCCAATATTTTATATAACATTATACAATTTATATTTATATAATCTAATGAAAGCTAATATACTATGCATGAAATCCCCTCTAATCAAAACCTATATAATAGACCATCATATATCATATAATTTTACTAAATATTTATTTTTTTCTTAACTCATATCCAATCAATAGAACTATTTAAAAATCTTAATGAATCCAAATAATAAAACCTCTAGGTAAACCCATTTTGTTTCTGAAAATGAATTTATGGAATTATTTAATTTCATATTTATTAGTATTATTGATTTAAATTGATAAATTGATAATGGAAAGTAATTTTGTTTAAAAAAATAGTAAACCATTTTATTATATTGCTATTTCTTTAAAACATAAATTTTAAATTTATAGACATTTAATTTTAAAAAAACTTTTTTCAATTTCTAGTTCACCATGATGAATTTAACTTATTATGATTCATTGATAATTTTTTGAAATGGATTATTTTTTGGTGAATATTACAAAAGATAGTTTTTATAAAATATGATATTCATTTGTGACGTCATAACCATATAATTATTATATAAAATATTTTAAAATAATTAAATAAATAAATTATTATATTATAATTTTATTTTATTCAAAGAAAATTCCAAACGTGTAACATAAAATATATTTCAATATGTGTATAGAAAACATTCTCAATGTCGATTTAGTGTTTGTACATTACTAAAAAAGTCATTTAATTGAGGGGTAAATAATTACTTTCACTACTTATTTAAAAATTATTATACATAATTTGTTTTTTTGTTGTAAATTTTTAATATTAGTGTTATAAAATAAGATCCTTATTTAAATGCCTATGCAATTATTGTGAAATACAAGAAATGGAAAATGAAAAAAATTTGGAAGTTGTTTTAATATAGATTTATGTAATTTAACATAGTGAACGAATATAATGGATTTTTTTCTACATATGTAACTTATTTTTTATGATTTTAATTAATTTTTAATTTTTTTAAATTTAATCATTATAATTATTTCTTACGAATTATGTATGTAGTGCTTGTGAAATCCAAGGACAAATAAATAATTTTTTAATTGAAATTATAAGTAACTTTTAGTGCCTTTAAATATGAATAAATCGTTTTCAAAGATAAATTTTATATCATTATCTTTTTTTTTTATAATTTTGGAGATTTTGGTCCCATAAAAATGACAGTAAGACCTTTATAATATTTTATTTAAAAGAAAGTTAAGGTGTTCACTCTATAA
The DNA here is from genome assembly GCA_963277665.1 of Viscum album. Lineage (NCBI taxonomy): Eukaryota > Viridiplantae > Streptophyta > Magnoliopsida > Santalales > Viscaceae > Viscum > Viscum album. Next base: position 1,873,225,433 of record OY728142.1, on the reverse strand, counting down.
ACATTAGTTTTTAAATCAATTTAATTAATGGTTTTACAAAAGTTATTTATAAAAATAAATTTATTTTGGAAATATAATAAAATTTTATTTTCAAGGAAGTTTATTTATGATTATTATGGAATAAATAACTTCTGTAATATAATTCACAATAATGTTTCAGCAAATATTTATTTAATTAATAAATCATATTAATTATATAAATAATAATTATATAAATATAATTTAATATTTCAATGATAATCCATGAATTACATATATTAATATTATATTTATCATGATATAGTAAAAAATTGATTCAAATTTGAATCCTTTTATGATGTTTTTAAACTCTCATGTTATAAATACTATTTAATTTGACAAAATAAATTTTCATGAATATAATATTTAATTAAAATATTTAAAAATTCATAGTTATTGGAAATGGAAAAAATGTGAATATTTTTTGTCAAAAATGTGATATTTAATGAAATTTATTCATATAAATTTCTTTATCCCTATATTATATTTAATATTATTTAATATTTTAAGTATTCCAAAATTATCCATCACCTCAATTATAAAATTAGTCTATTGACATAAAAAAAATCATTACCAGGAGCCTTATTGGTAAACTTTTTTCTGAAAAAATTACATTCTACTAATCCATTTACACATTATACTACATTAGGCCTCCCAGAAATTCACCTTCTAAGAGCCTTAAGATATGACATTCCTTATTATCCTCTAATAAATTTATCCTCTCTTCTACCTTTTTCTACCTCTTATACAATGTTTCATTATAACATCATAAATATATATATATATATACTACAATGTAATTATTTTTAATGGTATATTCATCATTGAATTTCAAATTTTATTCAATTAGTATTAAAAATGAAATTGGCATCATTGGTTTGTCAATTCACCGCCATCATTGACGATGAGTTATCGTTATCTAATAGCTCAAATTTTGGAAGTTTAAATTCAATAATAATTGTTTAAAATAGAATAATATATTTATATACATATATTCACAATTATAGAGGGATAATTTTATTTTATAAAAAAATCCGTAACAAACCAGCCATGGAATCCATGAAAAAATGGAACGAAATAATCAAAATTACTAAATACTGTTAGTAAATGGGGGGAAGATGTAATAAGAAAATATTTTAATGAATAATAAACATGATTATAGTTCTATAACATAATAGTGACACTCTTAAAATAATTACACAAAAGTATTGATCACGTTTAATGTATAAAAAACCTAGTTAAAAGGATTTTTAACACAATTTCCATTCTTTGGGATAAATTTATAATTCAATGATTTAATCATGATATGACTATTTGTGAAATGTAGTTTTGATTATTATATGTTTTATTATGTGTATTCATAGTTAATATACATGTTACATTCATTTTAATAAATCATTATTCAATGATAGGATATTTCTATGGGACATTTATTTAAAAATCATCTTTTGAAATTATATTTTATTTAATATTCAAAAGGAATGATTTTTTTTATTCAACTATTCTGATTTTAGGATAATAGTATAGTTCATGGGAATTTTTTTGATGAAGGGTGGGACCTGTATGATCATCCAATGAATTGGTTATGTTTATGTATGAGGTTAGTTATATGGTTACATAATGTGTAACAACAATGGTAAAACTATAAGTTAGTCATGACGGTAACATTGTATGGTATCTATGAGGGTTATAAATCATAATTTATTCGTTATTGGTAAAATATTAATTATTTAATGTCCCATGTTACCTATATGGTTTATTGATATTTTTTGTTGTGATTATGGAAATTTAATTTTTTTCTCAAGTTTGTAAATGATAATTTAGGGTGAGAAGAATCTCTATGTTGAAATGATCTCATATAATTATATGTATTTATGGACCAATTTTATCATTAAATATTTTTATATCCCTTACTATGCTTATGTAAAAATACCTAGATTGAAATATTTTTCCCCAAATATTGAATATGGGTAAAATAAAAAACAAATCTAATATAAATTTTGTGAATATTATTCATGAATGGATCCATGTTTTAGTAAATTATATTATATTGTGAATGAAATGAATGTTGTTTTAGTAGTACCAACTTTTTATTCTTTTGGGTGGATATGAATAAATTATTTTACAATCATATTAAACTATAATCTGAAAAGTTTTTTGTGAATGTATGAAGGTTATCACTTAATGAATTTACTATAATATATAAGGTTTATGGCATATTCATTATAGTTGGAATCAGAGAAAATTTTAGATAATTATTGGGGTTAATATTATTTTAAGATAATATAATAAATTATTATTAAATCATGTTTATATTATAATTATATACCATTTTATGAATACTAGTATGGTTCATCTTTGATATTTCTCTTCAGAATGGTTCTCCATAGATGAAACATCGGAATCTAAAATTTATAAAAGGGTAATGTATCCATACATATTTAATAGGTAAATAAAAATTGCAAGGATGAAATTTGTAGATGGTTTGTATAATGTAAAAATCCATGTATTTATTTAATAATTATTTTTTTGTAATAATAATTATTCTTGAATTAAATTTTCAATTTCATTACGTTAAGTAAATCATTAAAAATTTTATTAAACCAATTTTAAATATGTTTTTTATTAAAAAAAATTAATTATAATTTAATAGAATTAATTTTCATATATCTAATTTTATTTTTCAATACACCATTCTAAATTTATCTTAGTATGGATTTTTATATTATTATTAAATGGTTTAATTCTCGTTGAATAGTAAAAAACATAGTTTTAATAAAATACAATATTTTTATGACATCATAAATATATAATTATTAATGAAAATTTATTAAAATTATAAAATAAATAAATTGTGATATTATAACATAAATTTTAAATAAAAATAATTCAAAATATTTATGTTATATTTTTTAATGATAAGTATACAAACCATCATAACTAATGATGCAAGGCATGTGAAGTGCTACAAAGTCAAGATTTGTTAATTTTATATAATAATTTAGTTGTTAAAAAATTAATTTCAAGTTTATTTATTAATTATTTTAAATTATTTATGTTTTTTGATATTTTTTTAATATGTAAAATTATACTTATCTAAATTCTTGTGTAATTATTATACAAATAAAGAGAATAAAAATAAAAAAAATTAATGAGGTTCTATTCATATATAAATGTGTAATTTATGATAGTGAATGAATATAAATGGTTATTCTGAACTTATGTAATTTTTTTAATAATTTATTTTTAATTTAATAAAATTTAATAATTGTCTTTAATTCTAAGGCAATGATTATGTAGTTCTTGTTCATGATAAATTAAAATAAATAAAATGTCATTAACATAAATTATATGTACCATTAAATAATTGCAAACATGATTAAATATTTTTCAAATATAAATTTTTGACCATGATATCATTGTTATTCTAATTTTTGACAATTTGGAATGACAAGAATCACATTATGATCATTATAATATTTTATTTAAAAGTAAGTCATAGTGGTCGCACAATAAACATTAGTCTGTATAATATTATAATTTAACGTTTTCCAGAATCTATTTTAAGAAATAGAATGTTTTTATAATGATAATAATAATAAATTTTACATGGAATTTTATTTTATGTTTTAAGGGAATAAATAACAACCCCAAGGGCATGCACAATAATGTTGTTGTAATTATTTAATTAATATATTTATAAAATTAATAATATTAAAAACAATACAATAAATATAATTTTAAATTTATAATACAGTTAACGAATTAACTATAATAATATGATATGTATATGATAAAATATGGTTTTTTTTTTAAAATTGGAAACCGTCTCTTTGATTTTTTTATGTCATAAGTTATGAATATGGTTTATTTTTATAAAATAATTTTTCTTGATAATAATATTTAATTAAAATAAATACAATTAAGAGAATAATTAATAAGGGAAAATACTAAAATAATTTGGTGAAAATGTTATATACAATACTTTTTATACATTTTAAACTCTTTAAATATATATTAGTCTTAATATATATTTATTTTTTTAATAATTGAAAAATTACCCCTCACATCAATTATAAAAGGGATCATTCATTCAAAACATTTCATGAAATTGATCCTTCTTTATCGACTATACTCTTTCAAATTCCCTTATTGGCATCCCATGAATCATTCTTATATTTTTGGTCTCACAAAAACATCTTGGATCTTTAATAAGGTACTGAAGGATAAATTTTAAAGGCGTAAAATTCCATGTTCTCTTCTTTTAAATTCATCTTCTCTCTACCTTTGTCTTCCCCATATTTAATTTTTCATTTTAACTCTAGTTTCATATACATAATTTATTTCTATTATTCTAATTGGTATATTCATCATTGAATATATCATTTTATTCTTTTACTCTTAAAAATTAAATCTTTATTTGTGATGGGTCAATTTTCCACCTTTGTGGATGATGAGTTACCATTTCCTAATACCGTAATAATTTAAAGTTTAAAATAATTGATAATGTTTTAAAATGGAAATATAAATATTTTAATATATTCTCACATTGGAGTATTATTTTTATTTGAAAATATTAATCTGTAACGAACTCACAATGGATACCACGAAAAGAACAGATCCACACAATGGAAATAAGTAAATATAGGTAATAAATGAAATAAAAATGTTATATGAATATAATTTTAGATATTATAAGCATTAATATAGTTATTTAACTTACCATTAACACACATAAAACCATCATAATTTAGTTTTGAACATGTTTGAGGTAATATAACCCCAATATGTGGGAAATGATAACTTAATTTCCATTCTTTCAGTTAACTTTCTACTTCATTGATTTTTTCACGATAAGATAATTTGTTAAATTTATTTTGATTATATTATGATGTTTGGTGTATGGTGTATATTCACATTCAATATACATATTCTTCCCATTTGAAAAATTATTTCTTCAATGATATGATATTTTTAAGGAAATCTTCATTTAAAACCCTCTATTAGATTTATATTTTTTAAATTCAAAATGAATATTTTTATAATGAAAGTATTATTATTTTATGATTATGATCTGGTTAATAGGAATTTTTTGTGATAAATTTTGGCACATACATCTCCCTATAATTCATTTGGTATGGTCATGTTATAGGGCAGACATATGGTTACTCTAAGGGGAACTATGGTGATCACACCATATGTTTTCCTTGAGGTTAACATTGTTATTTAGCCATGAGGGTTACAAATAATTAGTTACCCATGAGGGTAACAATATTATGAAAGTAATTTTTAATTTACCTATATGATATATTTATATTTTATCTATGTTTTATGTAAATTTAGTTTTTTCACATATAGGTATATGAAACTTAATTGGTGAGAATTATTTTTTCATAGAATAGTTTCATTTACAAATAAGTATTTATGGATTAATAGATTAATTATTTATTATTATATCCATTAATGAAATTTTTTGTTCTTCCCATGTTTTAAAATTATTTTAAATTAATTTAGGTATTAGTTAGAAAAAAGAATAATCCAAGATGAATTTTTTGAAGATTATTTATGAAATGATTTAATTTTTATTAAAAACATTTGTATTGTGATAGAAATGTATACTATTTTAAAAGGACCCACTTTGTATTCTTGGCGGATGATATTTATGAATTATGTCCTAATTATATAAAACTACAATCATAAAATATATTTATGAATATAAGAAATTTAATTATAAAATAAATTATTAAATTATGTACATTTTTATTTAGGGTCATTATACCTATAGTTATTATCTTTTTAATGGTGTTTTGATTAAATGACAAAGAAACATATAAATAATTTTTCTATTGATAAAATATTGGATATTAATATTCAAACTCATTAACTTCATAATTATAAATATTAATATGTTAAGAATTACTTTTATTTACATAAAAATAACAACTACTCTCACTATAATAATCTAGTAATATTTTTCACCAATGTGATCATTTGATATAAATTTTTTAGTAATATTTACCGGATTCCATTAATAAATGTTTACAATGATATTCTAAAATACATTAGAATATATTGTTACACTCCACTATTTTGGGTAACTATATGTTTCTCTTTAAATTCATTTTTACAAAGATACCATATTATCTATTAGGATATTACAAGATATTACCATTATATTATTACTAGTAGAATCACTAATTTTTTTTATTTTAAATTATTATTAATAACGTATGATGTATATCCCATTAAAATATATTTTTCATTTAAAATATAATGATATGTTATAAAAGGTAATTCATATTTATAAACTAAATCTTAGTTCTTTTTATTATGATTCTTCAAAAAATAAACTATCAAAATTCATATTGTATATTGTAATCAATATTCTTGGTGATTATTTTTGAAAGAATTCATCAATATATAATATATTTAAATAATTTATAGGGGAAGTCATTACATATTATTTAAAAAATATATATACACTCTCTTATCCTATATAGAAAAAATTTCTTTTATTATTTGAAGCTCATTATTGTGTTTTATAAATAAAAAACAATGTGTGTAATATCATAATAAATAATTATCTACAAAAAACATATCATATTAAAAAAGTTAACTGAGATAAGAAAAAAAAAATATTTAAAACCATTAAATCTTTGAATAGTTTAATTATATGAAATCAATAATTTTTTAACGCTTTGAATTATCAACTATATGAAGAATTTATCCTCATTCAATTCATATAGTGATTATGGAAAAATATTTATTTAAAATGATAGAAAATAATGAACTCCATTCATTATTATCTTTTAAATAATGTAATTAATTTCAATATCATGGATAAATGACATGAATATTTTATATAGTTTTTCGAACTCTTTCTAGTATCCTATAAAATTCCAAGGAATTATTTTTTAGAAAACCAAATATCACCTTCCGGATTTAATGACATTTAATGGATACTGGGGCATCTATTCACCTGCATCTTGATTAGGAGTCTCTCCCTTAATGGTATAATAACACTACATGATATAAATCACATGATATTATTTTAATTAATTAAAAAATTCTAGAAAATATTAGTAACAATTGATAAATAAAAGTACAATTTTTTGTCCTTCAAACGGTAATCATAAATTGAATTTCATAATAAAATAATTAATTAAATGAAACACTTATTATCTTTATGAAATAAATTGTTCCAATTATTTTGAAAATATGATCCAATTATAATATCCATTTATTCATATTATATATAACTAATTATTTTTAATCATTAATAAAATCCATTTAGGATCATTGTAATATACTTCATTTATATATTCAACAATAGAAACATTTCGATTCTTAGTAATGTTTTACTATTACATAGGCATGTTTTGTCCTTCTTTTGAATTATTTTCATGTTTCTATACTATTTAGTGAATTTTAATTTAGTATGATCCTTTAACTCATGGATTGATAAGTAATATATTATGATAATAATTTTGATTAAATTTAAATTTTTTTCCCTATGAGTATAATATTTTACATTCATTAAATAATAGAGTCATTTTGATGGTCGTCGATTAAATTATGGGGACCTTATAATATATAACTTATATTTGAATGTACTAATATCAGTATTTTAATATGAAGTGGCCACACATTATCTCGATCCTCAAAAAATTATCCATTTAGCTAATACTATTTTCAATCATACTAGATATGACTCATTGATAGTTATGAAGATAAAATTTGTATACAAATTCATATTATGTATTTTGAAAAAATTATACCACTATTAATCATCATATATCTCTTCAAGGTATGCGTAACAAAATAAAAATTTAGGACACAAGGAACAAAAAACATACAATCACTTCATTAATTTCTCTTAATATATATGAAAATAAATAAGAAAAGTTATTTTCATAATTCTACCATGTTGAATGATCAATGTCAATAAAAGTGATTTCGTTTAATTTAATATAACACTTCTTATTTTATGGTAGATCTATATAACCATATTACCAAAGGAAATATATATAAATGTATACAAGATTGGAATTATTTAGAAAAATATCCATATTCCATCCTTTAAAATCAAAAATTTAATAAAAATATATTTAACTGATTAAAAAACTAATAGTTTTTATTACTAACTAAAATTAAAAATAAATTATATTAACACAACATATTTATATAAATATAATATAGTATATCAAACAGTTAATTTATAATTTCAATAATACGAATTCAAAATTCCCAATATGGTTAAGCATGGAGTTATTGGTATATAACTCATAAATTTCTTAAAAAGGAATAATCCTTCAATCTTGGGAGAATTTGTTCACATGGTCCCTCTAAGAATGTTTCTCAAATCTGAGTTGAATTAATTTCTATCACAATTCTTATAGCTGATATATATAAACTATAATTAAATTCTCAATTGAAATTTATATCCTATGTAATCCATCATTAATATTTAAGATATCTAAATCAATTAAACATTATATCATGAAACTCCTTAAATTATGGTAAGATAACATACTGATGTAATTTTAAAACATTTAAACTATTTAATGAACCAAAAATTAAAATATAACATTCATATACAAGAATCGTAAGTATGATATTAATTCTAAATGAATGATTTATATAAATATAGAAATGATGTACAAAAATTTAGAATAATACATAACAAAATTATAACCACATTTTAATTTATCCATTAGTAATGATTAAAAATTAACATTTATATAATATGAACTATTAAAATTATATTTTCAATTTATTAATATGACCACCATTACATTTATATTGGGATATATCTTTGGAATATATTTTTTTTGTAGTTATTTTTTTGATATATTATGTATATTATTTATATAAATTAATTATCTCAAAATAATTTGTAATTATACCATATAACATATATTAAAAAATAGTACTTTGAAATGGTTTAAATAATTTATTAAATTGAGATAATCATATACCAATTTTATCTTATCATTAGTGAACTATTCCTATAAAAATATCAATACATTTATTTTTTAGATTACATTATATTATATAAATAAATTACTATGTTAATTGTTCAAATTAATCATTAAAACATGATCATATTTTACCAAATGATTTTATTCCAATTTAAGGCCACCCCTTAAGATTATACAGAGTCCCTCCTAAACTATTCTACTAAATATTTTTTTTATTTTCAGGAAAAATTATTTTAATTAATTATTTACATCCCATATATTTGAACAATCAAATTTTCATCCCGATAACGATAACTCATTCCATGGAATGAATGTAACCATTTTTGTCACAAATCCATTTTTTTCATTGAATTATGGTGGTGGTTCCCCAATGGATAAATGATTCCATTGTAAACACAACCACCATCCTGAAACCCATTTTAGGTTTTTGTGATCTCTAAATTCCAATTTTATCCAAACCATATATCAAGACCAAATTATTTTAACCATGACATATTGATTCCAAAAATGTGCTTTTTTTTCTTCATTATTTTTTGGTTTTTATGAATGTTTCTAAAAAAATGAATATATAACTTATCTACCCGATCATGATAATTTATATTATAATTTCATATTTTAAATTTAATCCTGTCTAATTTTTGTATGGATATTTTTCTTAATACATTTTATTTTATTATTTCTTTTATTGAAAAAAAACCATATTTAATATCATATATGTCATGTTGATTTATATTGAAGAAATAAAATTGATTTTCTGATGGTACTAAACCATATTGGGAATACACATTTTCTTACATTAAATATTCATTCGATGAAAAAACATTGAATAAACTTTTATAATACAGTTAATTAATTTTATAGGGATGATAAACATCCATAACATAATTATATTCTAAAGAAACTTACAAAAGACCCTTATATATATCTATATATTTTGATTGAAATACAAAATGATATATGAATGATATATATTACAAAAGATTATTAAATATCATATACAAAATATTTATCATGATCATTATGGAGAAATAGATAGGTATCCCCCTCATAGTGTTTCTATGGGTTGGATAAATCCCTCAATGATTCTGATTGATCTCCCTCTAATCCACAGATTTCTAGAAACATTAGAATAATGGATAATGGGAACAATATATAAAGAGATTAATTAAATTAATTATATGGTTTCACCTACAAATCCACAAACAAATTGTATTTTTATAAAGTCCTTACAATGTCACATTAAACAATTTTCCTTTTGTAATGAAAAATATTTCATTATGGATTAATGAGTTACAAAACATTTTTTGTGATGAGCCATCATTCACATTTAGTAATTTAACTATTAAATAAAAAAAATCATCCAAAATCCTTATATTATCATCATATGATATCCAAAAAATATTAAATCCAATATAGGAGTGTTGTGGTAATATTATATTTAACACTTATTTCATGAAGCACCATGCATTGAACTATAGTGTGGTGAAACAAACCATTTCATTGTTTTTTATAGGCATGACCACATTTTGGTATCAATATCCATGTAGGGGTGGTAAATCTTGTGAATAATTACAATATTAATATCTAATTTCATCTTTTTAATTTGTGACCAATAAATAAAATTCTGGATGTGAGTTTTCTACAATATTATGGGATATCTGAGAGGTATTTCATGATGTATTTCCAAGGTTAAATGTAGAGAAATAAGTTGAATTCATTATTTATTTAGTCAATAAGAATAAATATATTTACATTAAATCAATATATAAGGATATAATGGTTTTCTAAAAGATTATATATTCAACATTGAATATATCATTTGGTGTCTCAAATTGTTTTACTAAAATTTCTAATGGAATTAAACTCTTATACAGTGAATTATATAAGTCAAATCATGTGAACATCCTAAAAATGAACATTTAACAAATATATATGATATCATTGACCATTTATGTGAGGGATAATTCTTTATATGACTGATTACAGATAAGGGTACCATGAACATTAATTAAGGAATTTATGTTGACCTTCTTAAATGTGATTTAATTTTATCTTTGGAAAAACATGTAAAATCATTGAGGTATTTATATTCATTGGTTCTGTTAGACATAAAATTTTGTTTATGAATGTTATTATAATTGGAATAGATCCTTTAAAATCTCTCACATTCAATTGATTAATTTGATTGGAACCCGAACTGCCATACCTAATTTTATTAGTTCAATACTACTTCGAAAATATTTACAGTTTCTATTATATGATTCCTATGAAAACACTCCCATTTATTCTGTTTCCTAATGTATGGATTTGGGGTGTGTTTTAGGAAAATATAATCTCATTTTTTCTTATAGATCTCATTAGTTGTGCCTATATGAATGTAACTATATACCTTTTGATCTCAAATATATTATTTTTATTATTTGTAAAAAAATTGTGGCATTAGATTTTCTGGGAAAATTTTCATCTTATTATGACTATATGAATCTATGATTTATTTTCACGTAAAAGTATCTAATCAATACCCAAATATTTCTAATGCCTTCATTTTTATTGATTTTTGATAACCCCCATTTCACGGGATAAGGGGAAGGCCTTATAAAGCCTATATTCTTAGAGTTTACATGACCCCAAGGTCTTTAGAAAATATACAGACTACAAATGGAACTGCTCCTCCCTAGCTTATTCATCATGATATCAGCCCTCCACCATTGCATGGCTTGTTCGACTAGACATTCCCATGCATTAACATATTTTTCCAGATAGAAATTACATACTCACTCCTTCTGAAAATCCTCTTAGCTTCTGCACTAGTGAGTGTGCCTTCTCTAAATCCATATCTAGACTCTCCTCCTTGTAGAGTCTATTTGGTAATTTCAGCACAATTTTCAGGTGGCCCGAAAGTCTTGAGGTGGACCGAAGGCCTTTAGGTTTCCCTAAATACTTTTTATCCCGAATTCCATGGTTTTCCCTATGTATTTAAAGTACCCAAGGCCCAAATCGGTGGCCCGAAATCCCAAACAGATGAATAATTATGGTTGTTATTGTACCTCATATAGGGCCTACTATAGTACTACTATAGTACCCAGAAATTATATCTCCACTCAGTTTTGAAGATGGGTCTCATGGATGCACTTGTCGAGTCCTCACAAACTGGTATGTGGCTCTAGTGCATTTAATCCATACATAGATGCATTTGGTGGAATTTCATATTGAACATTACAAAAATATTAATAATACTCCAAGATAAACTAATCTTGTATTTCTTCACTCAATATAATGATTTCATCAATGGATTTAAAATATATTGATGATTAATTGACCTTAATGATTTTTTGGAAAAATTATCTTTGAGTCAAAATAGGTAAAATATGTGATGGTTTTTTCAAATAATTAAATCATTTACACCCCTTATTGAATAAATTCATGTTGAGATACATGAATATGATGATTTATAGTGTTTTAGGGGTTACATAAATGATGGGATTACCATCTATGGTTGGAGAAGTTTATATTTGATAAATCATCATAATTATGATTTATAAAGACCATATCATATATCGAGTTATAATATATTATAAAATATTATAACTATTAACAAAAAATTATTCTTAAGTATATAATTAATTAGGATAAGTGAATTTTGTATTATATACAACTAAATTTTCATTATAAGAGTTTATTTATATTTTGATACCGAAATATCATTAAATAATAAGCTTTCATTGATAAAAAAATTCCTTATAGATAAAATTTTTCAGAGAAATGATGAATTCATTTTTCTAGAAAGTGGTTTGTGGTAACCATAAGTCATATGTTATAAACATATGAGTGAATGTATATGATCAAACTGATCGATATACAAGTATGTGGTATACATTGTCTATTTTATCTAGATTACATGTTCCTCCTAAATTCAATATGTTTTGATGTAAAGACCTAGAAATTTTGAGGAGATTTTTTTCATAAATCTTTGGAATTTTATGAGTCTGTAGTTTCTGACGGCACCTGATTCCGAGGCCCGGTGTGCCCAGAATCAATTTTTGAAGTTTTGTTCTGGTACGTTCAGTAAACGTATGTGTGGGTTTTTCTATCTTTTGAACCGGTGCTCGGAATTGAAATTTTAGGGCAATGATGGACTCATAGTGCCAGTTTTCACTTAAGGGGGAATTTGCTGCAGTTGTGTTTTATGCGGGTTGAAATTTATAATTTGGGGTTTTATCTTAAATTAAATAAAATTGTGTTGATATACAATTTTATTTTAAGAGGTGGTTATTTCCTCCAAGAGGAAGTTAAGGGTGGGGCCCACATGCCACATAACCTCCCATGAGAGGATTCAGTGAGGTGGGTCCCACGAAAACCCAAAACCTTTCACCTCCCCTCAACTCCCCATTAATACCCCTTATTTAAATTGACAACTCCCCTCATTAAATGTGAACTCTCCACCACCCTCCATTCATTGTTCCAACCCCACCAATTGAATTAATTAAACTCATGATTAATTAATTTTTGTGTCAATAATTAATTTTTGAATTGTTTTGAAATGGATGGAATGTTTATTATATTGGGAGTCTTTTTATTTCATTTATGTGGGAAAATATACTATTGGAGAGGCTCCGGAGAATTAAAATAAAGGTGATACTTTTTCGACGAAGAACATCCCCGAAGAAGAACTTCTTCCAATGACGCTTCTTCCTCGGATACACCTCGACGTCATGGAATCTACATTGCCTTCAGATTCTCTTCTCGTGTCACGACAACGAGTCTTCCTCCAACGTTGACGGGACAACACCGTTCTCCGCGACGTCGTCTTCCGCGACGCCCGACTACCACGACGCTCGTCTTCCGCGACTCATCGATGTGTGACGTCAATTATGATGTAGAGGTTTTGTATATTTTTTAAGAGAATAATTTGTACCCCGTTATTCGTTGTGTTACTTGTTTCATCTCTGGACATTTGATACCGCTTAACGCAGAGGGCGCGGGCTGAACAAACACGGCTCGGCGACCCTCTGTTGACCCTTTTATTTATTTGGATGGAGGCAGTGATGGAAGAGGGGGTGGAGACCGGAGGAAGCGAGGGCCGTATGCCGGCGCATGGAGATGAACCGCGACCTGCATCTGCGGGCCGCTCGGCCGAAGAAGAAGCAGATGGTCGAAGCCGGTCGGGCTGGAGGACTGCGGCACCTCTAAGATGCTGCGCTGCGGAGAACCACGGGCCGTTCTCCGTGGTCCGCTTTGGCAGTGAATCGGCCAGCCACCTACTGGTCAGGTTGAAGGTTGTGACTCTACATGACACTGCCTGTAGAGGACAGCGGCCCGCCCGAGCGGGCCGCTTGAGCTGGGAAGACTGGCCGGCTTCGGCCGGCAGTATAGGAAAGGCGGCGCAGCTGGTTCGTGAAACCAGTGGGCGCGGGGGGGGGGGGGGGGGGGAGGGAGCCCCCCCCCCCCCCCCCCCCCCGCATCACTCGGCTAGCCGGGCTAGGCTGCCCCTCTCTGGTTCGGGCCTACCCTCAGCCGGGTCAGACGCGCTGAGCCAGGACGGGCCGACGCACTATCCCACCGGGCTTGACGGGTTGGGCCAGTTTCACTTAAATGAAAATAACATCACGACCGTGCATCTAATTGACACACCGTCTGCGGCACTGGTACCCTTGCGACGAGGTAGTCCTTTTGCGATACTCTAAGTGAGTTTTGGAAAACTTCAGAAAATGGCCGGGTTGGAACGAGTGTAAATCCAACTAAGCCCCTGGAACGGAAAATCCAATAACTCTCAGGCCGTAAGTCCAATTGACACATCGCCTTTTGCATTGGGTTTCTTTTGATGAGACAGAACGTCAAGATACATCATCTCAGGACTTCATGATTTTTGATGTATGGACCCCTTTGCTCGAGGATCAGACCCTCCAGTAATTGAGCGTTCTATGAGCGGGAACCCTAAAGTTGGCTGCGACTGCAAAAACTACTGTAATGGAATCCTCCCTGGGTTCCGCAGCGACGACTAATGTACTGGAATCCTATGTGGGTTCGGCAGCGATGAATATTGTTCTTGTATCCTGTGTGGGTCCGGTAGTTTGACCACTGTACTTGTATCCTGTGTCGGTCTGACATAGTAGCTGGTCTTGTATCCTATGTGGGTCCGACAGCTTAGCGGGATTTTTATCCTCTGTGGGTCCGATAGCTTAGATGAATTAGTGACTACATCTTCTCATCTCTATTGATATACGAAATATGTATACATCTGTGAGATGTGTCTTGACCTTGAATCATTATCATCGATGTGGTTGACTTCTTTCTTGTGTGGACTGGGTTGTGCTTGTGCTCGAGAATTGGAGACGAACTGTGTTTGATAACATAGGTATATGTATGGGAATATACCTAAGAAGAGTTGTTTGATACTTTGTGATTGTATCCTTATTTTTTGGATTATTTTTTGTGGATTCTGAGAGACCTTCAGGGTACTTGGGGTCCATACTGAATATCGTATACTCACCCCTGCACGGGTTATGCCCGCACTATGTTGTGTTGGATGCAGACGACAGGAAACACTGATCAAGGTCGAGACTTGTGGAGCTGGATGGTACCCGGAGGTGGACCACATGGAGAGACATACACGGAGCCGACTGTCAGACCTGAGGTTCTATGGAGGCCAACTGTACCCACCCATCAGGTGGGATTTCTGGATGAAAACTCAGTGGTTGCTGTTTTATTTACTGAAATTGTACTAGCTTTTTAGTTGTATTGTACATTCTATTGGGCTTCTATTTCTAGCCCCTTTACTTTTAGCACTTACTTTTGTATTCATTATTATAGAGTGCCTACTTCTGTTGGGTACTCTGTTGTGTTGTTTACTTTTATAAAATAAATTCCTTCCATTTTAACACGATTTACACCTTGGGTGCTAGTCGACAGCCCCTGGCCTATGGAAGGCGGGCTTGGGGTAGTCACGACATGGGCCCCAAGGATGGGTTGTGAAGAATTGGTATCATAGGAGTCAGTTCTACCGCATAACTCATGACTCTGATCATTCATTTCTGTGAAGCAATAGTGTTAAGAGTATTGAGTGTGGTTTTCATTCCAGGGAGTGCAGTGTTGGTGCGGCGGCCAAAATATCCATACACCACGACCCTGACATCTGATTTCTAACTCAGTGCATGGAAACACTGATTGTGTGTGTGTTTCAAAAGTTTTCTTTGTGATTACTTTGTGTAAGCTCACCAGGTATATTTTTTCACTGTGGCACGCCTATTTCTTTTCAGAATGGCCCCACGAAGGTAGCCAGCTAGGGTTCTGAGTTACGTATGAGATGGTAGTCCTCCGAGCGATGAGGCCTCTGTGTAGGGCCCCATCACAGTAGAGGCAGTAGCGGTACCACAACCTAATGGGCCACCGATATCACCAGCCACAGTAGTAGAGAGTACATGCCACCTGAGTGCGTTGTACGAGTTCTAGTGAGAGAGGCATCCCAGGTTATTATGGAGAGAAGGACCCACATGCAGCTGAGGATTGGATGGAGGCTATCATCATAGTTTTCAGATTGGTAGGGACACCAGCAGAACTTATGGGGATCCTTTCCACGAGTCTCTTGCATGCAGCAGCAGGTAGATGGTGGAGCCTGATGCTCCAGGTTCATAATGAGGCATATTTACATTGGACGGACATTGAGAGTCTCTTCCCCCTAGTGTTTGTTCCAGAAACCCTACATGTAGTGTGGATTCTAGAGTTACTTCATCTACTGCTGGGCAGCATGACAGTAGCTCAGTACTCAGCAAGGTTCACCGACTTCTCACACTACTCCACGGATATGGTGCGGGACCCGTTCTTTAGGGCTCGGACCTTCTAGTAGAGACTCTAGCATAAGATCAGGGCATTTATGATTCCCCTCAGCATCCCGATGCATGCAGGGGTGCTAGGGCGAGCCCTTCTAGTGGAGATCTTCCTTGCTGAGCAGTCTCCAGTAGCCAGACGCACCACAGGGTGACACGTAACGGATTCTTCTGTAGTCAGAAGTCGATAATTGACGCATAAGTCCAAGCCGACCAGGCCATCTGGTGGGTGACCTCAAAATTCTGGTTCATTTGTGGGGGGAACACGAAATAGAGCCAGTCTTAGGAGGAGCAGGTAGTGTTATGCATGCTGCAGGCAGGTTCACATGGCTTGTGACTGCCCGACCCGCCATGCAGACGAGCAATAGACAGTAGAGGGACCTCCTAGGTAGAGGCATAGGTTTGACTGTGGTGGTCCACCATGAGCAGGCAGACGAGGCAGAGGAGCTAGCCGAGCAGCAGGTGGTGGACGATGTTTCGAGGCTCTACCACAACCACCACCAGGAGGTCCACCCTAACCACAGGGAGCTAGCAGACAGAAGCGGGATCAGTTCCTGGAAGTCGAGCCCTACGACAACGGCACACTTGCGATTATTCGAGGTATTATCTGTGTCTACTCCACCCTTGATGCAGTTCTTATAAACACAGGTTCGAGCCATTATTTTATTACTGATTCCCTTATTCGGAGCTCAGAGATTCTGACATAGTTTTTGGCTTGATTATTACTGCTAGAGTCTCCTACGAAAGCATACTCGACGATTACGCACTGGTGCTGGTTGTGTGATCTTTCTCTAGGAGGCATGATTTTCAGTTGGGAACTTCTTGTAGTGGCGTTGAGGCCTTACAATGTCAACATGGGTATGGACTGGTTATCTATAATCCATGATCAGATCTACTTTATTAGGCGCAAAGTGCGGTGTGTCCACACGGATGAGACCAAGTTCACCTTCACTGGCGAGAAGGGAGCCTTTGCAGCGTAGGATGGACTTACGTAGAAAAGAGAGAATTCGATCACACATCAGTTGGCTAGTCACATCCTAGGATCATTTTATGTGTGGAGTTAAAGTTTTCCTATTGTGGTGGATCAGTATACGGTTGTTTTTTCCCTTACGATGTTCTAGGTCTACCTCCTCGTAGAGAGGTAGACTTCTACATTGACTTGTACCCTGAGACAACACCGATTTCTACTCCAACATATCAGATGGCTCCTGAAAAGCTTCATGAGCTGCAGGTATAGCTGGGGGACTGGCAGGGGAAGGGATTCATCCGACCCAATGTTTTACCTTGGGTTTCTCCGATTTTGTTCACCAAGAAGGCAGATGGGATATTTCGATTGTGTGTCGACTACCTTCTCCTGAATCAGGTGACCATGAAGAACAAATACCCACTCTCGAGGATTGGAAACCTCTTTGATCAGCTCAAGGGATCACGTTGGTTATCGATGATAGACCTCAGGTCAGGCTATCACCAGCTCAGAGTTCTAGACGAGGATGTGTAGATGATGTCCTTCAGGTGTGGGTATGGCCACTACAAGTTCTTGGTTATTCCCATCGGTGTATCAAATGATCCAGCGGTATTCTTGAGTCTCATGAACAGGATCTTATAGCCTTACCTCGATCATTTTTTTGTAGTCTTCATCGAAGACATACTGATTTACTTGACTACTGAGGAGGAGCACGCCTACACCTTGCAGGTTGTACTTGATACACTCCGAGAGCACCAGATTTATGGTAATCTCTCTATGTGCTAGTTCTTGATTTGAGAGGTTCACTTCGTGGGACACGTCATATCAGAGGATAGATTTGCAGTGTATCCAGCAATTATTGAAGCAGTACTTGCTTGGGAGACACCCTGGAGAGTGAAAGAGGTGTGGAGTTTCTTGGGCCTAGCTGGATACTATCAAAGATTTGTGCCAGAATTCTCCAAATTTGTAGAACATCTTTCAGCTTTGACGAAGAAGGGGAAACCCTTCGTGTGGTTAGATAGATGCTAGCAGAGCTTTCAGAAGTTGGGGCATAGATTGAACAGTGCTCCCATCTTAAGGCTATCGGAGGAGGGCATAGGGTATGTAATTTACTGAGACGCATCAGGGACCAGACTCGGGTGTGTCCTGTTGTAGGAGCGAGTAGTGATCGCTTATGGTTCTCAACACCTGAGACAACACGAGTAGAACTACACAACCCATGACCTGGAGTTAGCAACAGTGGTCTTCACCTTGAAGATGTGGAGACACTATCTAATGGTCAAGCACTTTACAGTCTACTCTGACCACCATAGTTCGAGGTATATATCTTCTCCAAAAAATACCTGAACCTGAGACAACGGCGATGGCTCGAGTTCCTCCAGGATTATGAATTTGAGATAGTTTATACTTCTGGGAAGGAGAACGTTGTAGCAGATGCTCTCAGCAAGGGGACAGGAATTCATCAACTAGGAGAGATGAATGAGTAGCTAGCTGCGTTGCAGATATCCTTTGTGGATATAGATAGAGTAGCCTTTATACAGTCTCTCACAGTCACTCCCCCACTTATTTAGCGAGTCAGAGAGGCACAGCTTGGGGACAATGACTGCGAGACACGACGTGCACAAATATCCTCAGGGCTGGCACCCAAAGGATTTTTTGAAGGTGGGGAGCACGTCATCCTCTTCAGGGGACATACCATGTTATCAGTTGCACCACTGGAGGAGGTGCTGAGGGAGTTCCACACTTTTCCTCTAGCAGTACATCCAGGAGTGGCGAAGACGTATCAGAACTTCAAACAACATCACTGGTGGCCGGGTATGAAGAAGGAGGTAGAAGAGTTCGTTTCACGATGCCTCACTTGTCAGCACGTTATGGTGGATCACCAAGTATCATCAGGCTTGGTACAACCCTTAGAGGTCCCAGAGTGGAAGTGGGATGGGATATCCAATGATTTCATGATGTGGCTTCCACCTACATCCAGAGGAAACGACTCAATCTGGGTGATTTTCGACCGACTCACCATGTCATCCCACTTCCTACCGATCAGAGAGTAAGGCTCAATAGAGAACTTGGGACACCTTAACATACAAGAGATCATACGACATCATGTTGTTCCTTCGACGATCATCTCTGATCAGGACACACACATTACTTCCCAGCTATGGAAGTGGTTGTAGGAGGCATTTTGGATTAATTTAAATTTTAGAACCGCCTTCCATCCTCAAATAGATGGCCAGACTAAGAGGACCATTCAGACTCTCAAGGACATGTTCCGTGCATGTTTTCCTGACTTTGGTCGTAGCTGGGAGGATCACCTACCCTTGGTGGACTTTGTGTACAGAAACAGCTACCACTCCACTATCGGGGTGGCCCCTTATGAGGCACTATACGACCGACCTTGCAGATCACCTCTCTACTGGACTGACCCAGGGGATTCAGCACTTGTAGGACCAAAGATGGTTCAAGCTACAATGAAGAAGGTGCAGATCATCCAGGAGCAGATGAAGAGTGCACAGAGCAGACAGAAATCCTATGATAATAGTAGATGAATACCACTGTAGTTCAAGGATGGTGACCACTTCTTCCTACGAGTCTCACCTCAACGAGGTCTGCGAATATTTGGCCAAGGCGGAAAGTTATCTCCATGTATTATCGTGCCTTTCCAGGTCCTCAGCAGAGTAGGCGAGGTGGCTTATCGCCTAGCCCTTCCACCTTAGTTGCAGTAGTTGCATGATGTCTTCTACATATCTCAGTTGAGGAGATATGTGCATGAAACAAACCACATCATCGACCACGAGGAGATGGACATCGATGATGGGGTGACATTCACGGAGGCCCTAATGGAGATCGAGGATTGATAAGAGCGATTCCTATGTGGATGGTCGATTCCTCTGGTGCGCATTCACTGGTAGCACAAGAACCTCTAGGAGAGCACATGGGAGCGGGAGACTCAGATGCATGCTCAGTACCCCCATTTGTTTCCCTAGTGTGTGTTTTATCTTTACGGGGACATAAAATCCAGAGGTGGGGGTAATGTAAATACTCGAAAATTACAAGGAAATTTTTTTTCATAAATATTTGGAATTATACGAGTCAGTAGTTTCTGACGGTGCTTGATTCAGAGGGTCAGTGTGCCCGGAATAAATTTCTATAGTTTTGTTCAGGTACCTTCAGTAAACGTATGTGCGGGATTTTCTATCTTTTGAACCGGTGCTCGGAATTGGAATCTGAGGGCACCGATGTACTCGTAGCGCCGGTTTTCACTTAAGGGGACCTTTTTTGCAGTTGCATTTTATTCGGGTTGAAAGATATAATTTGGGGATTTATCATAAATTAAATAAAAATGTGTTGATATACAATTTATATTAGGAGGTGGTTATTTCTTCCAAGAGGAAGTTAGCGGTGGGGCCCACACCCCACATAAGCTCCCAAGAGAGGATTTAGTTTGGCGGGCCCATAAGAACCCAAAACCATTCACCTCCCCTCAACTCCCCATTAATACCCCTTATTTAATTTGAAAACTCCCCTCATTAAAAGTGAACTCTCCACCTCCCTCCATTTATTATTCCAACCCCACCAATTGAATTAATTAATCTCATAATTAGTTAATTTGTGTGTCAATAATTCTATTTGAATTTTTTTGAAATGGATGACATTTTTATTATATTGGAAGCCTTTTAATTTCATTTATGTGGGAAAATATACTATGGGGGAGGATCTAGAGAATTAAAATAAAGGAGATCCTTTTTCAACGAAGAACATCCCCGATGAAGAACTTCTTCCAACAAAGCTTCTTCCTCAGATGCACCTTGATGTCAAGGAATATATGTCGTCTTCAGATTCTCTTCCCGCATCATGAAAATGAGTCTTCTCCAACGTTTACGGGACGACACCATTCTCCACGATTCTGTCTTCCGCGACACCTGACTACCACGATGCTCGTCTTCCGCTGCTCATCGACGTGCGACGTCAATTATGAGGTAGGGGTTTTTTATATTCTTTAAGAAAATAATTTGTACCCTGTTCTTTGTTGAATTACTTGTTTTATCTTCAACCATATGATACCACCTAACGCAGAGGGCACGAGCCAAACGAACACAGACCGATGACCCTCCGTTGATCCTTGTATTTATTTCGATGGACGTGGTGACAGAAGAGGTGGATGTGACCAGAGGATGTAGCAGCCGTATAGCAGCCACATGGAGAGGAACCGTGGCCCACATCTGTGGGCCCCTCAGTCGAAGAAGAAATGGATAGCCGAAGCCGGCCGACTGGAGGACCGCGGTGCCTCTAAGGTGCCACACTGCGGCGAATTGTGGCCCGTGCTTCGGGGGCCGCTTTGGCGGTGAACCGGTCGGCCGCCTGCCGGCCAGGTTGAAGTTCGTGGCGCCGCCTGGCATCGCGTGTGGAGGACAGTGGCCCCCTCGAGTGGTCTTCTCACACTGGGAAATATATTTTGATGGTTAATTTTTGAATGACTGAAACATCTTCTTTTCTTTTCATTAATGATAAAAATAGTAGTAAGGATCTTGAAAATAATTACATGTTTAAAATTTCAATATTTTAACATGTTACCTTAATTATGTTAGCTAAATATTATCCTTGGATTAAAATATAGTTTTTGAATGGTTGTCAAGATGCCTTTAAAATTTGGGGAAACCATAGAATAGAAAACCACCCACAAGAAATTTAAAATTTAGAGGGGGATTTAAATTCTAGATTATATTTTATATAATTTCATTTTATATTTTATATTATCAAGGGATTCCCAAATATCATTAATTTAATACTCATATATTAAAATATATTAATACAAAATTAAAATTGATCAAATTAAATCCATGTATAGTAAACCCAAGAGACATATCGTCCATTGTATTGGGGTTGGTGAAACCTCATTCCAAGGAATAATGACGATCATCGTCCATTGGAATAGTCAATGGGTGATTTGGGGTTCCAATAATAATATAATAGATAGTAATATAAGATAATGTAAAATTATGTAATGATTATGAGATTATATTATGATCTATTTGATATTATATATAATATCTAAAAATTTATATATAGAGTGGATATTCATTCTAAAATAACAGGAATTCGTTGTTGGATTAAAATCCTAAAAAATTTATATGTATCACCTCAATCATTCAAACATTTTTTATTTATAGAATATAATTTTAGAACTGTAGGTACTATATATCACGTATAGTACTGTATATTTGTTCATTAAAATAAATTGATTTGAAGAAAATAATTTATATTGTTTAATGTGGTATTCCATATTGGTAAATACATCCATAAAACCTATATTGAGAATCATAGGGGTTGGAGTAAGGACCTCCCAAATATTAATATCAATAAAAATTATATTTAATTTTTTGGGTAATAAATTGATACAGTGGGGACAATTTTAATACCCATTATTTCATTTTCATGTCCTTGATTTATTATTTTATGTTTTTGTTATTCAATATGAGTTTCATGTATGTTTTTTTGTTTGGATTATTTTATCTTACATAAGTCAGGTGTACCCCGATGAATGATCATATAATTGTTAATGTTGAAAATGGAAAATTCAATTTTTTATTTTATAAAGATGAATGTCAAACATTCACAAGCATGTTAGTTATAGACAAAGACAAGGAAGCATGATGACATTTTTTTAATTAGAATCATTGGTATACCCCTCCTCTCATACCCCACCCATTTCTCTTCCCTAATCATGTATACCAATCTATGGACACTTTCAACAATCTCCCTTGACATTCTCATTATATTTTATTATATTCACTAAATATTTTATAATTATGAAGATATATGACTTTATAGGACTCCCTTATTCTAAATTCACCTAATCATCCATCCTTTCATTTCTATACTACCCAATGACCATGGTGGTCTATGGTTTACAATTTCAATAAAAATTGTTTTATCTATTTCATTATTACTGGTTGAATTTTTTTATAAGTTATCATCATTGCCTCTATTGGTGACATAAAATCATTTTAATATATTTCTCATTTCCCATTAATAAAATATAATTGGATACTTATACATCATAAATCATGTGTGTATATTTATATTAATTTTATTTATTTAAATGTTTTTTTATAATTCTTATGAGAATGATTATAAATAGAAATATCATTTATATTTAGTTTAGTAATAAAATGGAAAGCGTATTCTTATAAAAAACTCATTATTTTGGAATATATGATGCACTTAATATGTTTGATCAATTTCTCATATTTAATTTTTATTTTAATAATGGGAATAATATATTGTAAATGATGTATAATAATTTAAAATGAAATTATGATATTTTTTTGTAAATTAATTAAACTAATTATACATTTAGATTAATTATTAAATCACTGAGTGTGGCCTTGATTCCCCATAACCTTTTTACAAGTATGTGGAATACCAATGAAAGAACCATTCTTAATATTGTATTTTTGTCTACAAGGATATCCTATTAGTCATTATAAGACTCCTATAAGGGGTGGGAAAATTAAGTAGGAGCAACTGGATATGCCCCATTATAAGCATATTATAATTTCACATTGATGTTGTGAATAAAGATCTTAAATATGCAGTAGGATATGATTATAATTTAATCATGTAATGTAAGAGTAGCATATCTTAACATTTCTATCCAATATTATTTATTTTATGTATATTTATTATTTATTATCTAATATTTTTAATCAAAATATTATGTAATTATTTATCTATTAAAATTTTAACCTATTATAAATTTCCTAATCCTTATATTATTGTAATGCTCTCACCCTAAGACACCCAGTGGGATTATCTAAACCTTATTTTCATTTGTAAAAGTAAAGGAAACACAATGATTTATTGTATAACTATATATTAAAATTATTATTTTAGCAGTGGTAATTAAATGATTTAATAACCAAATCATCATAATAATGATTTAATGCTTGGAATCATTATGAGTTTGAAATTCCCCAAGGAATTTGAATATTCTTCTTTGCTGAACTGTTTCTTGAGAATAGAGGATCATGATAGGGTTTCTATAGTTTCAACATTCAAAGACATTCTTTGGAAATTTTTTTAATGGTTGGTGGATGATTTAAGAGTTCATATTAGTCATGGTGGAGGATGGATTGAAGAAATTATAAAAAATCTTATAACCCTTTTGTCCAGTGAAAATGTAATCAAGAATTAATAGTTTGGGATAAAGTGGTATGGTTCCCCTACAAGGGGTGGTCAACATCATAAACCATTTTAATGAAATGAAAGGGAATTTATTATTTATTGAAATAATATAAGGTCTAAACCTATTGTTATTTATCTAGGATCATGTGGGGGGGATGATTAGTTATCCCTCACAACCTTTAATTTCCCACATAAAGACATATTATTCCATGTAAGATCATGTTGTCAGTAGAGGTATTTTATTCTATCTTATGTTACTTGTACCCATCATATATGACTGAAATCACTCAATTTATATATGGGTTTTGATAAATACTCCATGGGATCACAATGATATTGACTAAAAATTGATTCGGGTTTTCTCATATTGTGTAGAAGAGAACATGAAATTCTATATGAATTTTGACCAATTCAATTTCTGTGATCTTACATCCCTCATCCATTTTATATATATTTTATTGAAAATTTATATTAAATTAGTTAGTGGTACATGGTGTAAATTTGGAAAATATGTGTGGCTTAGGTTAGGGCATTTTTTTTACTAGAACACACCCTGTATAATGCGGATTTGGAGAGAAATTGAACCATACATGTATTCATCTGTTTTTAAGTATTTTAAAATAAAATAAGTAATAAATAATAATATTTATTTATTTAATTATCAATTTTTATTTGAATATATAGGTGAAATATAGTGTATAATAAGTTTAGTTTTGTCTACAAGGATATCCTATTTGTCTACAAGGATATCCTATTAGTCATTATTTTGTACATCATTTTTCTCATGTATGAGGTCTAGTCACTAATGGTGACTAGGTGGATGGTATAATATTGGGTTGTACAAAAAATAACAAGATTAAGTGCTCTTTATCCCAATAGGGAATTAGGATATCCATATAAATATGTCACCAAGGATTGAGGGAAATTGATTCAATTGAAAAGAGACATATAGGTGGTGTTTCTATTTATATGACTTGATGAATTAAATAGTTATAACTCCTATTATATTTGATAGGCTTGAGAGTATTATGGCTGAAAAAAGATGGGTTGTATATGGTTTTTTCTCTCTAATGATGATGAACACCTTTTTTTTATTAGTGTTTAATCTTGATGTGAACTTGGGATATGAGGAGTCCTTTGGGGCATGTTATAGAATGATGAGGATATTTTTTTTGGGGATGGGAGAACATTTTTCATTAGGATATATGATATGAGAGACTTTTGTTGGTTGTGAAAGCTTATCCAAACCTAGCATCGAGTTTACAAGGGTCTTAGAGAACAATATCTTTCGATAGTCTCTAGGTATCGGTATCGGGATGATAATGGATTTTTATGGGAATGTGACCCTTCCAATTGAGGAGTAGGTGTAACACCCCATGATATTATGAGATATATTCTTTTTAATTTCTTTGATATCTTATGTTGTATGCTACATCAAGATTAGCTTGTTCTATACGCAACACCGTATTATCTTGTAGTATACGCAAACACTATTTTGGACTTATGTTGCACGTAAGAGCGACCTTCTTCAATAGTGTGTATTGTACCCAATACCGAATTTTACAATAAAATGATATATTATTATAATATTATTATGAACTAGATAGTATGAATAGTATTAACCACATTTTTAATTTCATAACATTATCATTCATCTTACACATATTCTAGAACATGTTATGAGAACAAAATAAATTTTTCAGGTAAAATAAGTTTTTTTTTTAAAATGTTGTTTTGTCACCTTTTGATGGCACACCCTTTATAAATCAATTTTTTTACAAGTTTATAAGTTCAATTAAACAAAATAAACTTCTTATTTTGAATCTGGATATAAAAATTTACATTGGATGATGTTTTGATATTTTTTCTGATAACTTTCATATTTTGATGAATAGTAAAAATAAGCTAAATTTTACTTACAAACAACTTTTTTCATCAAGATAATTTATATGGTTAAAATATAATAATGAATCGGTTTAAATTATAAGTAGAATATATTTTTACAATTTAATATAATGTATTTCATTAGCATTAATTTTACCTTGAATTCATAGGAAAAATCACTTCAATCTTTTGAAATGTTTTAACTTTTAAAACACATTTTCTTAACAACAGGATAAATTTTAAATTAATTTCTACAACTTCTCTGTTTTGAATTTTTAAAAATGGATTCCATATATGGATTCAGTGAGTCCAAATTATATTAATAGGTTACTTTTTTTTTTTTTGATATTATAAATAGTAACTACGGTAAATTTAATTTACTACAGTTAAAGGTAAATCGGGTAATTTAGGGTAAAAAAATTATAAACTTACACTAACACCATCCAAAATTCTGTTGGATGAATTAAAGTAGACTCATATCACATAAGGGTCGGACTAGATTAATTTCATGGTTTTTTTACCATGATTATGATTTAATTATTATTAAAACCAAAGAAAGTGACAACATGTCACTCTCTTATATCTTATAAGTGTAATAATTTTAATTTAGTGATAAACTTCATAAAAATTCTAACATGAATAGTCTCTAGATATCTAATAAAATTGTCTACATAATTTTAATTTATTAATAATTTTTAAGATTTAAATAATTATCATTAATTATGAAACAATAGTGATGTTGAAATTATTTTATTGATTTAAATATCAAATAAATGGATTTAAAAAATTTTAAAATAAATAATATATGAACTATTTAATGTGCTCCACATATTTTCTAGATAAATATGACATGTTTTGAATCTATAATATTTTTTAGTTCGAACATATCTTCTGTGCGGATTTTATTTAAATTCATATAAATTAATAGCTTCAAAATTGACACTATTGTTATTTTATAAAAATAACATATTATAAAATTGTCTAAAAAAATATTTAAATTATAAATTAAAATTTATATGGTCGAAAATTTTATAATGTATACAATTATGGAAATTCACAACACATAAGTAATTATTTATAACAATTTAAAATTTAGAATATTATTACCACAAATAAAATTAAATATATTAAATAAGGATAAATCAAGTTGATAAGGTTTAAAATAATTGTGCAACATGTCTAAAATTTATTGGTTGATGATATTACAACCCTATCTCCTCTAATCTTCTGATTTGTGTCATTTTTTGAGGTTTTTATGTGTGGTTCAAGTTTATTATAAATTAATATTTTGGAGGTTTCCAAAAGTGCTGCTCTCCTCCCTTATAAAAGGGCACCTCCTCCCTCTCCTCCTCACACCACTTTGAGCCTTCAAGATCGACCAAAACCTACCCATTTCTCTTCTCCACTTCCATAGAAACATACAAGAGGTCCTGGTTATCTTAATATATAAACATTAGTGCCCTAAGAGGAGGTTTAGAATAGGCGTGTTGAAGAAGAGGTAATATCCTTTACCGATTCTTTCAAATTCATTTCTCCTTCTACTTCCTCTTCTTTAGTTGTTTCATTATAAAGTAATAAAATAAGTATTACTTATATACAAATATGTCATTATTTATATGAAACAACCCTATATCACTTTCTATCCATTCTACGAATAACGAAATCACCGCGCGTGCGTATGTACGAAATACCGTCTTCACGTCGTGGTGTAATATGTTTTCCACCGCCACCACCTTACTTGGATAGGTATAATGGTGTAACGAATAACTATATATTATTATTATAACATGATACTAATATGAGATATTATATCATCAACTCTATTTCCATTCAATAATTATGGGAATGATATCATCGCTCGTGCATACGTATAACTTACCGTCTCCACGACGCGATGTGATTTATTCTCCAAGTAAAACAATCAAGAATGATTATAAAGTATATGTAATAAATAATCATGAAAGATATGACATATTAATTATACTGGATTTATGTATTTGTTATTTACTTACTTCCATTAAATTTAATAGTGAAACAAAAAGAACGTTCAAGCATATGTATGACCTACCGTCTCCATGAACGGTGTATTTCATTAAATTTATCAATCAATTATATATATGTATATTTTGAATATATATTATATAAAAATCATTTTTTACATTCTAGAAGTATGTAATCATGATATAAGTATTTATATAAA
Source organism: Viscum album (assembly GCA_963277665.1). Lineage (NCBI taxonomy): Eukaryota > Viridiplantae > Streptophyta > Magnoliopsida > Santalales > Viscaceae > Viscum > Viscum album. The sequence goes on along the minus strand of OY728142.1, from coordinate 1,873,196,375 downwards.
TAATTACAAGTCAAAACACGGACGATAAATGAAACGATTTTACCCAAAACCCTACTTTAACATCGAATGGACAAATGAACGGCTGATATAAAGTAGTATGTGAATCATATATGATAACATAAATATTATTATTGTTCTGTTACAAGTTAATAATATTTTTAAACCCACTATACATGAGTCTTGGACACATACAGAAGAAATAGGAATAAGGTAAGGGATAATTATTCCAATCTCGTTCTAATCCGAGATTGTTTATTCGTAAGTATTTACTGGGGTTTTATTTTCATCCATGCCCATAAAAATGTTTTTCATAAAGTGTTTAGTATTCTCTCATGTATGTTTAATGTCATGTTTATCCCTCTTTTAATTTTACTTTATTTTATGGAAGGAATCACTCTTTTGTTTACCATAGGATGCACTTTTTGACTTTTTTCGATAAAAGTATGAGGAGAATGTTTTTTTAACATATACAGCATGAACGGATTTTTATGGTTTCATAACTCCTTTTTTTCATTAATATTACTCTACAATATTTCATTATTATTTTCAATAAATTATTTTTCTTTTAAAATTGTGTGGCATTTTGTGACCAGAAAATGATTTTGAAGAAGGATATTTTCCTCATTAATTCATCTCAAGTGTTTTGTCAAAACTATTTTCCATCTAAGATGACATTATTTAGCATGTTTATGTTTCTATTATTATGTCTTTATAATTTATATGGTTTATTTTTATTATGATGAATTGATATCCATTTGTATTATATAGATTATGTCACGATGGGATGATATTTATGAAACTCATTTTATTCGTTAGGTTCTGATGAATGATTTATGATTGTTTTGTGGAATACGTAATAATGACATCAATATGAGATGGGTGGGACCAATATCTCTCTCAAATTCATTGAGTAATGATTTATATCTCATGAGATAGAAATGGATGGAACTGCAAGTAAAATATGGTTTAGTAATACAGGGCTGGAATGGCCAGTAAACGTGGTTCAGTAATGGACTCTGTCCACTATGATGGTCTTGACACAAATGCCTTAGCTACTATGGAAATCATATCATGTTCTTAATGGATTTACAAAATTACATGTTTTATTCCAATGCTATTTTGTCATGATTAATGTTATTTTATGATCTATGTCTTATGTGCTGCCAATATTTATGTCATTACTCATGATTAAGATGTTTTAAGTTCATGTTTTTATGTTCAAATGTTTATAGATTATTTTATTTTCTTCATGTTTACCCTTACAGAGCATTTGAGCTCACTCGTTTTATGTTTTCCTTTCACCAGGATATAAAGAAAGGTTTTAGGTAAGAAAAAAAGTGGAAGATCTTTATGGGAGATGTTGTAGATCATTCAACATTATTAAAAGATTATGTTTCATGTTTCCAAAGACACTAAACTAACACGATAATTGGGCATTTGTTTGTGTCATGTATTAAGTATTCTGAAAAAGTAATGTAATGTCTATTTACGTCAAGCTTTGGGTATCTATAGTTGGTATCAGAGCGGAGGTATAGATAACCTTTAGAAACTATGATTAAAAATCATTAGTGAAATCTCTAGAGATATTTCAAAGGTACGTCTAGGGATGTATCTGAGGTTAAGTATAAGTATAAGTTATAGTCCTAGAATTATGGTAAATATATTATAATTAACCCTACGATGTTATATATTTAAGGTACTCCCCCTTTATTATGTTGTATTTCTAGCATGATTTTTTCCTTTCACACTATTCTTTTTGGGTTTTAGACGATTGCTGGAACCGGAATGAACCGTGTTGATCATTGTAATGGACAATGCAATGATTATCCTTCTGAACAAACCAATGTTATGGGAGATGGAGTGCAAAAATTATTGCGATACTGACATAGTCTATGAATCATTCTGGAATTCCATATGAGCAGGGAATGAAACAATATTCTATTGAGTCCTTCAAGAGGAAACATGCACCTTCATTCAGTGGGTCTTCCAATCCACTTGTCTCTGATCAATGGATAAGTACCATTGAAAAGATATTTTCCCTACATCCCTATTCGGAACATGAAAAAGTAATTCTGGAAATTTACCAATTAGAAGGTAAAGCAGACCAGTGGTAAAATCAAATTAAGAATACGAGGTCCCAAGATGAAATTAAATCCATGGAATGGGATGAGTTCAAGAACTAATTTTTCAATAAGTACTTCCCTCGTATTCTTCGAACAAACATGGAAAAAGAGTTCTCTGAGCTTATGCAAAAGGATGATGAATCTGTTGGTATGTACGAAGCAAAAATTACAAGGCTAGCAAGGTATGCATCTAGCTTTATCATCCAACCTAAAAGTAAAGTTGATCGATTCTTCAGTGTCATAAAACCAAGTCTTTGAAGGGAATTAGCTATAAGATACTTCATTAGCTATAAAGATATTGTGTGTTGTGCTATCAAGGTAGAACTAGAAGTTGATGTTGCTTATCCTTCTCCTGGTTTAGACAAGAAATGAAAGATGGAGTTCGAGGGAAAATATCAAAACAATGGTAATAAGAAGACGAATGGTTTGTTATGATCAAAGCATGGTGGAGACTATCTTAAAGGGACTAGAAAATGTTTTATGTGTTGAAAAAAAAGTAATCGAGCAGCTGGGTGCTGAAGTAATGGGAAAAAGGGTACTAAAGACGTGAATAGAGAAAAGACTATAGAGAACTCTCCACTAACACTTCAATGTTTCAAGTGAAAGGAAATGAGGCATTACGCTAATCAATTACCTTATCCAATGGTTAATGATGATCGACATGAACAACCTCATAAGGCAATGGACTAAGGGAGGTCACATGCGATCACTATTTGTGATGTTGAGTATGACCATGATGTTGTGGAATGATTATGTGTTTTTGTAATGGGATTCCAAAATAGTATCATGGAATCTCATTTATTGTACTATGGAATATTGGAATATATATGTATTGGTTTATTGTGGTTTTCAATAATTATGGTACCAGTAACCATGAAATATGATTGAAATATTTTTTGGAAAATTAGATGATATGAGAATAATGAAGGGATAAGGAAAAAATAATATGTTTGATAGTATTCATGAGTTCATGATTGATAAAAGGAAAAAGTGATATCATCATTTGAGTATAAATAATATTTGTGATTTTTGTATGTGGAGAGAGTTAACATTTTATGAAATTCATGTTTTCACTAAGGTTATATGTTAATTTATGTTGTAAGATAATACAAGATTCACTACAAAATAATTAGCATTTTCTAACATGAGTACATCTGTTGGTAAAACTACATTTTCTATTGGTAAAATGTTTTACCAACAAAAATTGTCTTGTCACTAAACTATTGGTAAAAACTACGTCACTAAATGTTATTAAAACAGATATAATGGTTCATTTATAATTATAATAATACCAATAGAAGATATATATGTGGGTAAAAATGTTTAGCAACAAATTAATACGACTAATATATCTGTTGGTAATATTATTATCATTTTTAAATAATATCAACAATTAATATTTGTTTGTAAATTATACACTAATTGTTGATATTCCAATATTTATTATTGAAATTTTATATATATTTATTAATATAATTATATGTAATATATTATTATATATATTATATAATAATTAGAAAAAAATTCTTATATAAAATACCAAAAAAATAAGTCTTTATTTGAAAAAACAGGCTCCAATATAATTTAAATACATGGTCAAACTTCATGAAAACACAAGAAGCATCAAGAAACATATTACAAACATGTTCAAATACTATGAAACTTTACATGATACTCAATGAAACTTTATTATTAATCTAATTCTCATAAACATTGGGGAATCGCCATAACTTCAAATGAGCTAATATCTGCTATAATGGATCAAGGCATGAAGAACTGCATTGTCATCCCTTTAACTGTATTGGAACACCCTTCTATGATTGAAGTGACACCTATCCCCACTCCCTCCACTTTAGACATGCACCATCGTAAGCAATGTTCTAATCACACATACAAAACAATTGAAAAATAGTTTTCATTTAAATGCAAGACAAAAAAATAACACATGATATAAAACTATCATACAAGAGGATAATCTAACAAGTGGAAACAACTACAATAAGATAGTCTTATTTTTTTTACAACAAACTATTTCATGAATTGGTCACCCAATTCATGCCCTAACGATATTTATAAAAGAAAAATTATTACAATACAAAATCGAGTTGCAATGAGGTTACACCATCAAATAATTGAGGGAGATACATGATGATGTAATAATAAGACTAAAAAAATCTCAAAATCCATTATACCTTCCAGCAACATCCAAACTTCAAGTAAGAAATCACCACATCCAAAAAAGAAGGCAACTCTAAGATATCACCAAAACCTCATAAGTAAGATCTCCAGTCTTTAGGATACAATTTAAAGAACTCTGAAATATATTAAATCAGAATGAGTAACATCATAAATGCAAGTAGTCGAAGTTATGACTGCATAGAGAAATAACAACATGTAAAAAAAATGAAAACTCCCAATAGATTCAGAAGATCAAAGTATATCTTCCGAACAGAATTCACTAGTAATTCTCCTGTGCATGAAAAATACATAAAAGAACCCAAAGGGGGATCACAGCATGTCACTGCCAACATCATAAAGGAAATTCCTTAAGTCCAGCAGTCTTTATAAAAATTTGGATGTTTTAGAAAACAAGAAGCCTCTATCCCCTCTTAAAAATGATTAAGAATTAAGATATGAATAACTGTGCATAAAATACGGACAACCAACCTGTGGCATCCAAAAAGGCATCAAAATCAACTGATTCCGAAAGCACTTCATTAGGGTGGTAACTCCCCAATACTATTCTCAAACAAGAAGAAGACCCATTCCACACTGATAAGGCAAGGAATCAGGTGTCAAACATCTCCTAATTATATCTGCTTCCATGATGACACTCAGACACATAAAATGAATTCCATCAAAGAGCATGATAATGATCCAAAAAAACACTAATGTCAACTATCAAAGTAATCCTCAATCCAATGTAAACCACCACAAAAAACAACCATTAGAGAACAAGAATATATACTTAATACTCATTTCAAAGCATTAACAACATGGAAAGTATCAATTGAGATATAGGGTGAACATTTACAATATTAATCTCAACTGTAAAATTAATAAATAACCAGAAAATGCACAAGAACACACTAGAAAGAAGAATGTTTCAGAAAGCAGACATCGATAAAAGTAATAAGCAGGTCTCAAAAATTTACTTCAGAATAAAATTCATAAAATAAAAGTAACAAGTGAAAGAACTACTCCCCTAAAGAATGCAGTTTTATCCCTTTAATTTATCCCCAAAACATCAACCTTCCTCTTAAAAATAATTAAACCTTGTTGTAATCTAAAATTCAAAACAATGATAACCATTAATTACAACAATGGAGTTCAATTTAAAAAAGACATAACCAGATAGTAAAAAAATTATAGAAGATGAAATTGATCTCAATAACCTTTAGTTTCCCAATATGAATTCAGAAGTAGCCTGAAATTGATCCAAAAAGAGAGCACCGCAATCTCCTTGTTTCCATTAATGTCATGTTTTATTGTTCCAACAAAACAGATTGATTCAAACATGAGATGCATCATTACAGTTAAAAAAGAGAAACAATCAGGCCTAAATTAGAGTGCTGATGCAAAGAATCTACAAGGCCAAATGTTGATTTTTATTTTGAAGCCCATGGCCCTAAATGTCCACCAAACTATTATAATGAAACTGAAACATTTGAAAGGTCCCTTCTTCCATTGTTTAAAAAATATATTCTTTGACACTTGGCACCTTGTGGCGAGAACAGATTGAGATGTTAGCACTCATATTTAAAACTCAACAGAGAGAAAACATGTTTTAAAGAGGAAAGGTGCTACTAAAACATAAAGGTAACGAGATGGTTAAAAGAATCCTTCCTCTCTAAAGTAACCAGATTCATCCCCTTTGAATGAAAATTTAGTTCAAACATGCATTAGTCCAGTGAAAATTGAAAAATATTTACAATTAAATGCACAGAACATGTAAGTCACCTCTTATCAGTAGGATAGGAGACAAATTTAGAAAAAATTTAACATTACAATCAACATGCAAACATATTTTTATGACAACTCTACCACTAATTTTCTACAAACTAATCATGAAATATAAATTTCACAATAAACAAAAACATGTATTATAACTCAACACTGAATCAGTATGCAATGTATTTCAGAGTCTATGAAAAGATAATCATCAATAAATAACCATAAAATGAAGTACATACTCAATGATCAAAACACCAACATGCCTTTATAAATAACACCCAACATGTTTTACAATAAATCAAGAAGTGTTATAATAACCATTTTTTTCAGACATAGTGAAATGATTATTTGAATTCAGATATTAGGCTCTAACACACAACTATCATATCAAATGGGGTTCCAACAGGTAACAAAATGAATGAGAAGTTGGATTCTGATTAAAATCAAATGAAGAAATTACTATACTAAAATTAGGGGGTGTTATCCTCAAACCATCCATTGTTCTCTTTTTAAGTTGCACTCAACCTGATGGTGGGTATCCTTGAATCTAGGATGATAAGAGATAGGGATGCTAGGCGATACAGAGTAGGGTTGGGAGACTGTAGAAGGTGTGTTGTGGTGGGGTTGCGCAAGTATGCTGATTATGGGTGGGTGTTGGGACACAACAAATGGAGGGGTCGTAGGGGGATGTTGAGGCATTGGGATACTGAGGATGGAGGGGTTGTGGGGGTATGTCGGTTAAGAACAGTCAAGGGGTTCGTTTGAGGATGTCAGTGGGGAAATCTGGGGAAGATGAAGGTGCCGAAAAAGAGGTGGGTCACGCTATTGATGGAAATGGTTGGGGCTGGGGGAGGATGAATTGGGGCGATAGAATGTAAGGGTGGAGCAGGGAAGGGCAGGATATGAGATGGGAGAGCGGGATGAGAGGCGGCACCATGAGGAGAGACAAGGGGTGACGATGGGTTTGCAATTAGGGACAATAAAAAAGGTGTCCCAAAAATACAATGTAACCAAACATTTAAATATCTTGATATGTAAAAACTGAATGTTTCTAATTGGCCAAAACCATCAGAGGAATTTTCCTATATTCTTCTCAAGGGTTCAGCCTCACATCTTCGTCTGAAGAAATAAAACATCCATAATTATTGGAAGTCATGAAATCAAGAATCTCAGGAAAAAAAACAACCATTTTCCCATTATAATTAGTATGTATTGAACAAAACATTCATGGAACTATCAAGGATTCCTACATTCAAAAACCTAAAAACAAGAGCAGCTTAGTAACCTCATTTATTAGAAGCTCAAAGAATTATTCCTCCACAATCCTTATAAAACCCCTAAACCAAATGGTTGAATAAGCTTCATGAGAAAGAATCAACGCTTTGAACACCTCAACAATGAATACAAAACACATTTTCAATGATATTTTAACTGTTAAACAAAGCATTATACAACAGGTCAAACATCCTAAAAGATTATATCAATGCTGAGGTTTGCGGTCATCGAATCCTATGTATAAGCATCCAAAGGCTGTTAATCATACTATCAGATTGTTTACTAAAGAAAATCAGTATACTAGAGCTATTGAGAAAGGGATGATGCCCGACATCAATCCATGATCAAGTTTTCCTCCCAAAAGCAACATAACGTCATACAATAAAATAAATCGAATGTGTTGAATATTCGAACCATCCACCAATCGACAAAACCTCCCTCCCCAATCTGGGTTTGTATTTATAATCTCTGTGAATGAATGAGAAAATAAACTGCAGTAAAAGGACGGAGGTGCGCCGGATGTGGGACGGAGGCAGGCGATGACAGCGATAAGGAGGCAGGCGATGTGGGATGGAGGCGCGCAATGTGTGGTCGATGAGATAGATCGGGGATAGCAGGATAGATCAGGGATGGAGCCGACAAAGACACAGGACGAAGGCGGGATGAAGGAGGGAAATTTATGGTCGGTGGGATATACTAGGGAGGGAGGGATATACCAGGGATTTCGGTGACATGGAGGCAGGACGGAGGCAGGAAAATGGGATAGATCAGGTATGGCGGCGACAAGGAGGCTAGACGGAGGTGGGTGAAGTGTGGATTAAGAGCTGCCGATTAGGGTATAGTGGTGTTATTTTTTTATAAAAATTATTTAAATGTTTATTAAATAAATAATATTTAGTGATATAAAAAAATTTAATATTTCTATAAAATTGAATAAACAATATTGAAAAATTTACAAAACATTAAATATTTCGAGAATACTATAATTTAAAATAAATTATGAGATGTTTTTAATAAAACTTCAAAAAAAATTACTTTTTTCATAGAAATAATATATATATATATACATATATATACTATGTTACTATTCATTTGTTATTGATAATTTTTTTATTGAATACTTTATTGTAACAGTATTTGTTGATAGGAAAATATTTTTTTTGTAATAGCGTTATTAATAACAGATTCATGTGTTATAAAAAAAATGATGGTATTGGTATGATAAAGTAACAAGTTAAATTGTTGGTAAATGATATGTTGGTATTGAATTATCAATATCAATAGATCTATCTATTGTTAAAAATTAGTGTTGGTATTAAAAAATAATACCAATAAAACTCTATATATGTTGGAAATGATCATTTTTACCAACAAATATTTTTATCTGTCAATAAATTTCTGTTTGTATATGACATTTTTTTATAGTGATTATGGTATTGATATGTTTGGAATGCGATCAATAACATATATCTTATGATATATGGGGGATAAATGATGGTATTCACATGCTTGGTAGATGACCTTTCTAGTAATTGTTTTCTTTATACTATGAGCTTGGACAAATGTATTTTGGATAAGCATGAATATTGGAATGGATTATGATGAACATAAGTTAATATTTTTTAAGGCTAGAACTTTTTTTGATATAATTGATGGAATGTTACGATAATGTAGTTTTAGTAAAAAAAACATGCAGGATGGGCGACAACCCATCGCGTCGGGCAAGGATGCGGGAATCGAACCCACAACTGAAGTGCGACAGACCATTATCGCTTACCACTGGCCTACAAAAAGTCTCTGGTTAGTATAAACTAGTTTTATTTTATTAAGCGGTATGATAGATGAAGTATAAGTCCATTTTAGGAACCATATACAATTAATCTCACCATAATTGGACTTATGTATATAACATTCACTAACCTTATGTTTGAGACAGATGGAATGACCTATAATTCTATCGCATGATCTGATAACACTTCATGTAAGACAAATTCAACTTCATTTATTTAAGAGATAAAGTGGAAATTGTTCAAGGAATGAACAACAGTGAGATTGTAACAAAAACAAGTAAGTATTTCTTTTAATTCAATAATTATTCAACATTACGGAAATGAATTTGAAAACCAAAAATGTTGTCCTAGTGCCCTCATATCTGATGAATAAGATGGTACCTTAGATCATCACAAATTTAGGGCTTTGTGATTATTGGCTTTTTCATAGACATGTCATCTACCACTCTACATCAGAACGTGATGGTTTGATTTTTCTTCCATATCCATATTTTTAGCTATGTTCTCCTATGTGGAAACAGAGTGATGAGTTACTTTGGGTAACCATTAGGTTTCTAACATTACTTTACAAAATGATTTTTAGTATTTCGTTTTAGGATTTGGGTTTCTATAAAATAATCATTCAAGTAGTAAACCATTTATAACGCCAAATAATTTCGAGGGTGAAATTAATTTTATGGGGGGGGTAGAATGTAAAAATTTGCGATTTTATGAGATATTTTCTATTTAATTTCATTGACATCTTATTTTGTATGCTACAATATGATTATATTGTGCTATATACAACACCTTATTAGCTTGTAGTATACGCAAACTCTATTCTTGGCTTGTGTTGCACATAAGAGTGACCTTCATCAATAGCGTGTATCATACGTAATACCGAATTTTACTAAACAAAGATATACTGTTATAACATTATTAAGAACTAGACATTATGAATAGTATTAACCACATTTTTATATTTATAACATTATCATTCATTTTACACATTTTTTAGAACATGTTATGAGAACAAAATAAATTTTTAGGGTAAAATAAGTATTTTTCAAAAAATGCAGTATTGTCACCTTTTGATGGGGCACCCATTATAAATATAATTTTTTACAAGTTTATAAGTTTAATTGTACAGAATAAACATCTTATTTTGAGTCAATATATAAAAATTTATATTGGATGAAGTTTTGATATTTTTCTGTTAACTTTCATATTTTGTTGAATAGTAAAAATACGCTAAATTTTACTTAAAAACAACATTTTTTTATTGAGATAATTTATATAGAAAAAATATAATAATGAATGGGTTTAAATTATAAATAGAATATATTTTTATGATTTAATATAATGTATATCATTAACATTAATTTTACCTTGAATTCATAGGTAAAATCATTTCAATCTTTTGCAATGTTTTAACTTTTAAAACACGTTCTCTTAACAACTGAATAAATTTTAAATTAATTAATGCTACTTCTGTGTTTTAAATTTTGAAAAATGGATTCCATATTTGGATTCAGTGAGTCAAAATAATGTGAATAAGTTACTTTTATTTTTTTGATATTATGAATAGTTACTACGATAATTTTTATTTACTACAGTTAAAGGTAAATCGGTTAATTAAGGGTAAAAATAAGAATATAAAATTACCCCAACACCTTCCAAAATTTGATTGGATGAATTAATGTCGACCCATATCACATAAAGGATGGAAGATATTCATTTAATGGACTTTTGACCATGAAAATAATGTAATTGTTATTAAAACCAATGATTGTGACAACAAGTCACTCACTTATATCTTATAAGTGTAATAATTTTAATTTAGTGATAAAATATATAAAATATCAAACATGAATAGTATACAGAAATCTAATAAAATTATATACGTCATGTCTAATTATTTAGTATTTTTAGGATATAAATAATTATCATTAATTATCAAACAATAGTGATGTTGAAATTATTTTATTGATTGAAATATTAAATAAATGGTTTTAAAAACATTAAAATAAATATTATATGAACTATTTAATGTGATACACGAATTTTATAGATAAATATGACATGTTATGAATCTATTAAATCTATTAGTTAGAACATATATTTTTTGTGGATTTTATTTAAATTCAAATTAATGAATAGTGTCAAAATTGAAACTATTGTTATTTTATAAAAATAAAATATTATAAAATTGATTAAAAATCACAAATTTTTTTAAAAAATATAAATTGAAATTTATATGGTTGAAAATGTAATTATGTATACAATTATGGAAATTAACAACACATAAGTAATTATTTATAATAATTTAAAATTTAGAATATTATTACCATAAATAAAATTAAATAGATTAAATAAGTCTAAATCAAGTTGATAAGGTTTAAAATAATTTCCCAACATGTCTAAATTGTATTAGTTGATGAGATTACAAAACTATCTCATATAATATTTTTATTTGAGTCATTTTTTGAGGTTATTAAGTGGGGTTTCAGTTTATTAAAAATTAATATTTTGGAAGATCCAAAAGTGCCCCTCTCCTCCCTTATAAAAGGGCATCTCCTCCATCTCCTCCTCACACCACATTGGGCCTTCAAGATCGGCCAAACCCTGAACATTTCTCTTCTCCACTTCATTGGAAACATACTAGAGGTCATGGAATTTTTCAAATACCATCATTAGTGCTCTAAAAGGAGGTTTAGAAGAGGCATGTCAAATTAATGGTAATATCTTTTAATGATTCATTCAAATTCATTTCTTATTCTACTTTATCTTATTTAGTTGTTTCATTATAAAGTAGAAATATCAGTATTAATTATAAATTGATATGTTATTATAGATTTGAAACAACCCTATTTCACCTTCTATCCATCCTATGAAAAATGAAATCACTGCGCGTGCGTACGTATAGAATGTCGTCTCCACGCCGTGGTGTAATTAGTTTTTCCACCACCACCTTACATTATGGGATTAATGGTGTAAATAATAACTATATATGATTATCATAAAATGATACTAATTCTGATATATTATATCATCAACTCAATTTCCATTCAATATTTATGGGAACAATATCATCGCTTGTGCGTACGTATGGATTACCGTCGCCACGATGCGATGAGATTCATTCTCCAAGTTAACCATTAATGAATAATTATAGAGTATATATAATAAATAATCATGAAATATATGAAATATTAGGAATATTGGAATTATTTATATGTTATTTACATACTTCCATTCAATTTATTAAGGAAATGAAAACAACGTTAATGTGTATGTACGTCCTACCGTCACCATGAACGGTGTATTTTTTTCATTAATAGATTTATTATATATATGTATATTATGAATATATATTATATATAAATCATGGTTTACATTCTGTGAGTAAGTAATCCTGATCTACGTAATCATATGAATAATTATAATTCAAAACACGAACGATAACTGAAACGATTTTACCCAAAACGCTACATTAACATGGAATGGTCAAATGAACTTGTGATATAAAGTCGTAAGTTAAACATATATGATAACATAAATATGATTATGGTTCTATTACAAGTTAATAATTTGTTTAAACCCACTATACAAGAGTCTCAGACACATATAGAAGAAATAGGACATAAGGTGAGGGAAAAATATTCCAATCTCATTCTTATCTGAGATTGTTTATTCGTAAGTATTTACTGGAGTTTTATTTTTCATCCTTGCCCATATAAATGTTTTTCCTAATGTGTGTAATATTCTTATATGTATGTTTAAAGTCATGTTTATCCCTCTTTGACTTTTACTTTGTGTTATGGAATGAATCCTTCTTTTGTTTACCAAACGAGGTACTTTTTGACTTTTTTCGGCAAAAGTACGAGGAGAATGTTTTTTTAACTTATACAACATGAATGGATTTTAATGGGTTCATAAATCCTTTTATTCATGAATCATACTATACAAGATTTCATGATTATTTTTCAATAAAATCCTTTTATTTTAAAATTTCGCGTCATTTTGAGAAAAAGAAAAGGATTTTGAAGAAGAAAGGATGTTTTCCTTAAGAACTAATCTCAAGTGTTTTATCAAAACTATTTTCCATAAAATATGACATTATTTAGCATGTTTTTGTTTCATGTATAATATATATATTATTTACATGGTTTCAATTTTATTATTATGAAATTATATCCATTTGTTTTATATGGATTATGTCACGATGGGATGATGTTTATGAAACCCATTTTATTCTTTGTGTTTTGATGAATGATTTATGATTGTTTTGTGGCACACATAATAATGATTTCAATATGAGATGGGTAGGACATATATCTCCCTCCAATGCATTGGGTAATAATTTATATCTCATGAGATAGACATGGATGGAATGGAAAGTAAAATTTGGTTTAGTAATACAGGGTTGGATCGACAAGTAAACCTGGTTCAGTAATGGACTCTGTCCACTATGATGGTCTTGGCTGCAATTCCTTGGATACTATGGAAATCATACCATGTGCTTAATGAATTGACACAATTACTTGTTTTATTTCCATGCTATTTTATCATGATTAATGTTCTTCTATGATCTATTACTTATCTACTGCCAATATTTATGTCATTACTCATGATTGAGATGTTTAATGTTCATGTTTTTATGTTCAAATGTGTATGGATTTATTTATGTTCTCCATGCTTACCCTTACTGAGCATTTGAGCTCACCCTTTTTATGTTTTCTTTTCCCCATGATATAGAGAATGGTTTTATGTAAGAAAACAAAAGGGGAAGATCTTTATGGGAGATGTTGAAGATCGTTCCACATGATTAGAAGTTTGTGTTCCCTATTTCCAAAGACACTAAACTAACACTATCATTTTTTGTCTGTTTGTGTCATGTGTTAAGTTTTCTGAAAAGTAATGTAATGTCCATGTACTTTAATCTTTGGGGCTCTAAATTTGGTCAGGTAAAAAAGGTTATCTTTGTTTAGTCATTATTTAGTATGACCAGGAGTAAATTGGGGTTTGAATGAGTTTTCTATAGACATATGGCCTATGTTAAGGGAGCCTTCATATTGTAATGTAACCATATAGTTATATGGTTATTGTGATATCAATTTGTTGAGACCATGAATGATCTTAAGGACCTGGTGTTCCCCTAACTAGTGAGATGAGACATGTTTTGATAAGGATATAAGACATAATTTAATAGAACCATGGGGTAAATTACTGATCTATATCATTATTATTCGCTTTTTACTAATAATTACATGATATATGTGACCATTAAATCAAAATCATGTATAGTGTTTTGTTATTGGGCCTCCCTAAAGACTATAAGGATGAGTCAAATTGAATCATAGAAATCCCTATATATTTTTGGTATTTTTATTGTAGTTGATTGATCTAATATTGTGTGTGCGGATGGGTTATTATTTCTAATCATTTAATAGTTATACTATATTGATGGTATTGTATGCCACATTTCCTCCTCAAGGGTTATGGCAATGGGTTAATGTTATATTTTTAGGACTCTCTATGAGTAGTCATTGGTCATGGACCAATATTGGAAAAGGATTATGGTGTGATGTTACATGAGGTGAAACTGATGTGCATTTTTTTTGAGAAAAATTATAGTGACTTTACATAAATACTAAACACCATGCTTAGTGTCTATGAGTGTTGGGTATAGGGTTAGACGTGGACCTACGATGTGTTTTTGATTAATAGATTTGAATTAAATACAATTTAATGAGATGAGGAGACACCAATATTTTCGTATGAATGGGACTAGGTATGATCATGTGCCCATCTGGTCTCGTTCAGACAAATCTAACAAACACATACAAATATTGTATAACATTTTTATCACATGAGATACCATACATTTATTTGACATGGGTTTTTTTATCTCATCTAAAAAAACATAGGATACTATATATTTCGGGATCTTGGTGAGACCCATTTTATTATTATTATCACACCTTACATGTTTATCTAATTGGATGTAAATTTTTATTTATTTATTTCAATTTTAGTATTCGATCTGTAGTAGTCCGTTTTAGGGAGACTCAACATGTATTAAAGATAGTGTTTGATGTGACCCAGAGATTTAACATATACATATTTGTGTGCGATGAATATAAAACAAGTGATCTAATGTCACAAACATGTTGTCCACTATATCTTGTTCCCCAAGATGGTTCGTCACATGGCCTCAATCCTACCTCCTTGAATGTATAAGGCTAACATATTGAAGAACTCATCTATAAAGTAATTTTGGGGAAACTATACCTTCTCATAAGAGTAATGACACAATTGAACTAATACCCAACTATATAATAACAAATGAGAATAAATAAATGGATAGCATGAAATTATTTCATCTACAGCAATTAAATACACGATAAAGAAATTTCATGTATCATCAACATGTCATGAAGTCATAAAAATGAAATCCCAATGAAAAGAATTTCAAAATTTATCCATTTATGAATCAAATTCACAACTATGTCTTGAACTCCAATGATCCAACCCATCATCCCATGCATAACCACCCACCATGTCCAGTCCTAAACATATCTCAGAACACATGTATTATCTCCTCTAGTACCCATGTGTCGTGGCCACCTGAGTGGGGTGTTATTACACTTCATTTGGCCACCACAAACAGTGTGTAAAACAATATTTAGTTTTTGATGAAAAGTATTTAAGATAATAAAATGAAAAAAGTGACAAGGAGACGAGGGAATACATTTAACATTTTACAATAATTACAACACAATTTATTAATTATGTTTCATAACGTCATCCAATCAATGAAACTATCTCTAGTAATTATGTGGGACTATGACAAAGACTTTTGGTTAAAATACATTTAATATCAAATGCAATTCACAACTCATAATTTATCAACATACCTCATAGCCACAGTCTATTATTCACGCCATGTCCTTATGATTGAGAATCATATATCATAAATTTTATTTCCCAAACCACACCATATACATTTAGTGGGAATCATAAATTTATAGTCTGAAATCCCAACCATAAATCACATAACACATTGCTTACGACCTATGTCCAAGTAGTATCATCCAATGCAACCATTAGTGGAATATAACATCATTATAACTCACTGAAAAAGTAATTGCAATAGTGGGGTGTAAACCCTTAGTCCAACATAATCGATGGTTATAGAACCTCAAGTTAATACCCCATAGACCACCAAGAAATGTGAAAATTCATCGTTAACAATAAAAAATATACCAAACAAAATCCATAACCATTAACCACATTAACCAATTATAATCATAAAACACAGTACAAACGCCACATACATGGAATAACACATGAAAATATATGCTATTAAAAAACACGACATTATCATAATTCATAAATTAAAATCATTAATCATTTAATTAATTTCATAGACATGTTAACATTCCAACATAATTGTCCCTACTATTATCTAACTTACATATCAGTTCACAAACTGTGGTTCTATAAAACCATTAAATATAAAATGTGGTGTAATAATCAATTATAAATATTCATTTTATATCATCATGAATACTTCCTTTTAATTCATTATACTTTCTCTTGGAAAAAATAAATCATTCTTTAAGGATTTCATTTCAATTTCCAACTATTTATATTGTCATTAATCATTGTCAAATGAATAAGAACACACACCCATTTTAAAATCACCATTTAAAATAAATTACAAAAAACCCATAATTAAAATATTATATATTCAACACATATTTTCAATACATCACCCACAATCAACATAAATTCCACCATTGAAAACCATAGTTTGTTCAAAACCCAAAACACACCATTTAAACCATTTCTCAAATCCACTTAGTTTATAGACACCAAACAAGTAAACCTCCCAGTCATCATATTAACCAAAACTCTATAAAAAAATACAATCAACAACACATTAACTTACATATTTAAACTATTTCAATATTTACCAACTTATTTCACTCTTTTTATGAGTTGTTAATAACTCAACGTTATCCTTAGCTCAGTCTAAATACATCAATGGTCCCAAAGGGGTTCATGGAGGGTCTCACACCTCAAAATAAAGAAAAAATATCATTCCATTGTAATATAATAAAAAAATAACAATGAATTCCATTTTCATAACCACATACACAAATTTGGCAACAATATTATGGGAACTGTCTTCAATAAAACTGAACTCATTCTCATTGAAGATTGATTTCTTAGCCGCCACCATTGAGTCAAACTCAGACACCCCTTAATGTACCAACATATAATATTCAGCATATGTCATGGATTTATTGTATTGGCCTATATAGAATAATTATACAAGTCCAAATATAATAAAAGGAAGGTAGAGGAGGGTTATACACATCTGTATCATAGATTAACTCCCAAAAGCTCTCATATGTATAATAATCAATGGAGAATAATTTGTTGTAATTATAGAATGTTATTGTTCATCATCCATACTTTTAGAGGAGTAATATATTTAATTTTTTAATAACCCCTAAATATTGAGAGGGTAAAATTTAACTTCGTACTTTTTGTAGGGAAGCATGTTTTGGCCACATGGTTGATGAAACAATTATATGAATATGTGAATATATCTATCCAAGTGGTGAGACTAACCATGGTTTTTTGGAAGGACCATCATGTTTTGGAAAACTATTTGTTGTTTGTGCATCAACCTCTATTCAAAAAGTGAAATTGATGCATGGTTTCCCTGTCCAAGTGCATACTTTGTGCTAATCATGCACCTACTATTCAATACACATGGTTTGGCATTTTATCCTCCTTTAGTGTTTAAAACCCTAGAGTAACACCCAAAACATTCTCTACAACCAAGAAACACTTCATTATCTATAATAAAATACTTTAATCCAAAATTTAAATCTTGGATTACAAAAACACAAGGTCATGATCATATAAAATCAATGAGAACATATTTTAATTTAGGATATAATTGTTTATAGGGAGAAGGGAATTTTTTTATTAGGATTTTATGTTACAGTTTTATGATTTTAAAATTTGGTGATGAACATGAGTTTTAATATAATTATTTATTATAGTGTTTGAATCTTGGACCATTATAAAGAGGCCTTGTACTTGAATCATGATTATTTTATAATAATTACATTATTTATGTGTTCTTTCATGTGGTTGTTTTATTATGATAGGATTATATATTTAATGTGTTGAAAATAATATATACATTTATTTACCATATAACATATTAATGGTGCTCCACTAAACAAGTTGTTGTTTATATCATTTCAATGGAAATTCATGTGTATAATTGAGCTGAAGGATCTATAATGATTGAAAAACATTCCATTCATACATTGATATAGGTTGACCCATATTTGATTGGTGTGGGAATTGATTCCATGGTAATGACTCATATATTTCAAGGTATTCTTATTGGGTTATCTATGGATTATAATGGGTTTCTCTGAGAATTATATGCCCTTTTGTATTATTGGAATATTTTTTCTGACTATTTAATGTGTCCATAACAATATAAATTGACTTGTCCCTAAGATATTCTATGGGTAGTTATACATAACATAAAAAACTAGTTGAATAAAATAAATTTAAAATCCCATGGTCATTCATGATGTGATATTAAAATATTTTTTAGGTAATATGATTGGGTTTAGGGGGTTGGAAGAATTGGGTTCCCAACAAAGTGTTTTGAAATATGATCTTTCGATTAGTATAATAGAGCATGGTTATATGATCCAATTTTTTAAAATATGCATGTGTAAATAGAAGTATTACAGTTACCCTTGGAGTGAGATATGCCTTGGGATAATAGATGATCATGACATATGTGATGTAAATGGTTAGATTATTTGTCATGTGAGACTAGAGTAGATAGGATGAGACTATTGTGAGAACGTGTTGGGGGGTATGTAATAATGATATATGGGGATCACATATCCATACTGTCTTGGATAGATTTACTAGTATCATGAGAAATGAATTTTGATCATGTTCATGGTATATAATTATTTTGAGAAAGATAATTGTTATATTCATAAATTTTTGCGATTATGTAATTTTTTATAATTTAATTTTCATTGATTTCTGGTACGGTTCTCCTATTGATTACATATTTATGTATGTGCAATGTGAGAGTCCATTATGATGTGTTTTGGGTTGTGAAAATTAAGGACTTGTGTTAGCAAAATATGAGTTGTAATGATATCCCATTGGTTTAGAAGGAATGTGAGATTTCCCATTTTAATGATAGGTGACATTGGTGATATATGAAGGTTCTAATGTATGTTCAACCCAATGGTGTATCTTGAATGTTGAGTTTTGAAGGAGTTATGTATTTATGGGACTTTTTTGGTTGTTTATCAAGGAATACATTATATAAAAACCTAGGGTGGGGTTTTTTGTTGGATTTTAGAAAATGTTGTTATGGTTAGGCCTACAAATGATGGTGGATGGTTCTTGGTGATGGTTCATGGATATGATAGTGATGACAATTTCTAGACATTAAATTTGATAATTGGAGGACTTTATGAAGTAATGTTTTGGTTTTTTTAGTGGGTGTTGATAATTATACTTTTATAGTGGGTAAAATCATATCACCCATGAAAGAAGTGACACACATGATGAATAGGTCATGGACACACTATGAAAATTTGTTGGATGGTGGAGGTGAAACCAAGATACCAGTTGATGATAAGATCATCTATTATCTAGCTAATTAGCGTAATACAATATTAGATGTTTGGTTGGGATGGGAGTTGGTGTCAGTAGTTGGTATTATGTATAGATCAGTTTCATTAGGTGTTAATGATGTTTCATAGGGATGACCATGAGTCATGAAAAAAGTCAACTAATGAATTAATTTTCATCATGATACTTTTATGGGTAATCATGGTTCATGACATGATTTTCTAGAAAAATAGTGTTTATGAAAACATTTTGTGGATGAAATATGTTTGTAATATAATTCAAGGTGTAAACCATGTAAGAAACATAATAATGGAATAATTTTGTCAAAAATATTCCTAGGAATAAATTTTATGGTATTACATGTTTTATAGCATGAGTGGGACACAACATATAAGGGATTATGGATTGAGTGATGCGTATGAGGCATGTATTCTTCTACGGGATTATTGATTGATGAAGGTGAGTCTCTTTGGATTATGTTACATAAAAAATATATTTCTATCTCTTTAATATGAATTTGGTTGTAGTTGGATTGGAATCATGTCAATATAATAATATGGGACATGGATAAATAGGTCTAATGATTTTATTGGAGTTTTGGATTCAAACATGTGTATTTTGTCTCATTCTATTGAATTCAGAAGGGGATGTGGGTTGGAATTTGAAACTGAAACATAGTTATTTATTAGTGTTTTAATCACCATTATAGTTTTTTTATATGAGGGTTATGGAATAAATTGGATTCACTAAGAAAAACAACATTTTGTTGTGGATTTTTTATCCCACGTATCATTTTGACATCAAAATTTATTAGTAAATTTATACTTATAATCGGGTGATAATTTAGTTTTTTGAAATGACACTTGGAGTGGGGTATTGAAAACTTTTTTATTACAATAATATTTTTTATGACATGGTTTATGGTTTTTAATAGTCCCCATGGGGTCTATTGAGTTTCATACGAAGGATATATATTATTTATGTTGAATTAGAGAAACAATATTCGTTCACATTGTAAAAAACTGTCTCTGTTTTGAGTGGATTGTGAAGAGGGGGGGGGGGGGTTCCCCATCATAGTGAAATTCCTATTGTGGAAATCGTTCATGTCATGAATGTGTCACTATTAATTTTTTTTGAAAATAGTGTAGTCCAAATTATTTCCTACAGTTGGTGTGTGGGAGGGGTTGAATGCCTTTTCTTACCCTCCCCTAGATTCCCTATCATGATTGGTTATTATATGTGTCATCCAATGGTTATACTATTTATATTATTTCTTCTATTATTTATAGTTTTATTTTAAGGGAAATGGTGTCATTAAGATCAAGGATATAAATTTTCCCTATATATTTTTCATGAATATCAATCAGTATAATTGAGAACAACATTTAATATATGATGTACATGTTATTAGGGACAAGGGATTTATTTTATGGGGATTCGATGTTATTATATTATTATTTCACCTTGGGTGATTCCTATGAGTTTAGATTTTATGATTTATTATGGTTTTTGGATCATGGAACATTAGATATAGGCTATTTCTATGCATCATATTTATCTCATAAGCTTTACCTAACATATGTTTTCTTTCATGGGGTTTTTATTAAAATTGGATTATTTGTATAATATGTCAATGATAATATATACTATATTTCCCCTTAATAAATATTATTAGTTTTCCACTCAATTTAACATTGTTTATTTTCTTTCATTGTAAGGTCTTGCGTATCTTATATTGGGTGGATGTATTTTGATAGGAAAACATAATCCTAATCCTAGGATACATGGATACCCATTATTGGTCGATGTGGGAATTGATTCCATGGAAATGGATCACTGAATGATTGGTATGCCTATGTGACTATATTAGGATGTGAATGAGTAACCTTAATAAGGATAGATATATGTGGGTTATTGTAATGTTGGTTCAATTATTTAATATTCCAATGAATCCACAAATGTATGTTTCCCATATATATTATTAGTGTAATTCAACTTATAGTAACATAAATATTGTGAATGATGCAGGTAAAATGCCTTGAGAATTCATGATGTGAAATTCATGGAATTTATTAGGTATTAAATATGGGTTAATTAGGTAGGAATAAATGGGTTCCTAACACAATGGGTTGTGTGTTTCACTTTTAAGAAGTATAATAGATCACGGTTATACTACCATGGTTTTTAAAAGATGCATGTGTGCATATAAGACATGTGGTTTCCTTTGGAGCGAGATATTTCTACGGATGTTAAATAATCCTAACATGTTTGATGATATTGGTTATCATAGTTGGAGTAAAATCCTTGGATAGATATTATAGGACTCATGTGACCATGTGCTGGGTTATGCAATCGGGATATGTGAGGAGTATACATCTTTGTGGTGTGGGAAAAATTCAGTGGGATCGTGGGAAATGATATTTGAATAGGTTCATATTATATCAATAATCATTAGAAGAACATAGGGATTTCCATGACTTTTTTATGTACAATGTGTGGCTTCAAAAATTTATGTTCATGTTGGTCATTGGTATTTCTCATTTATCTAACAAATATATGAGCATATAGTATGATAGTACAATATGATGTAGATTTGTTTGGGGACATAATACAAATACACTAATATGAATTTGTACTGGTGAATAATGAGTTTTAATTGTATCCCATGGTGTTAGTATGAATCATATTTGTCCCGAATTAATGATAGGAGTCATTGGTGAGGAATAAAGGTACCTTAGTATGGTCAACAAAGGTGTGAATCATAACAGGGGTGTTTTCAATAGTGTGTATGGTTATATTGAATCCCTTGTTTGGTGATCATGTACAGACTTGTTTAAAAATATATGGTGTGGAATGAACCATTTTCTATTATAGGATGTTGTTCTAGGAAGGCTTTAAAAATTATGGAGGATGGTTCTGAGTGCTTGTCTGTGGCTATATAATATATAATTATTTACATTCAATTTTTTGTATTATTAAGGGGTTTTAGGGCATGTTGTTTGTATGTTTGGATCATGGAGTGGAGATAATGATACATATATTATGGGGATCATCGTATTAGTTCCAGATTAAATGAACATGATACTGGTTAAGTAATGTCAGCAGTTTGACTGGTCATTGGATGGTTAAGGTGACACTAAGGTTTCAGTTCTTCATAATTGAAGGACCCTGTAACACCCTGATATGGGAGGGGTGAATCAGGGTGTCATCATTTTATTCTTAAAGTGGTGGATATTGATCACATTTTGGTAGGAACCTGTTAAACTTCACATTCAAAAGAAATCAAGGAGATGACATAACACTTTTAGTTGGTTCACCACAAAGGTCTACGTCCAAGGAGAATAAGCCAACAGCTTGTTAGTTGTACCTAAATCCACTAATATTCACCAGTTTTGGAGTAAAATAGTTTGGTCATAGTCACTTTGTGATAGACATAACTCCCTTAAAAAGTTCATGGATGGCACAATGCTTCTCTTGGAACACTTTTTGTAAACTCCCTCTCGCTCATTGTTATGCAAGAATTCTAACTCAGTTAATCGACATGAATGTCTCTTCAATAGTTTTTTATTGAAGTATTTGTCTCTGTCTAGCATTAGAAACTTATTTCATCAAATACATAAGTATATTCTGACTGAAATACCTTACCAATGAACATTGATACTCAAAAAAACCCTTTGAATGCCTCTATGCAAAGCTCAAGCATTTTCAAAGAACACACACCTCACAAAGCACAATCCTTTGTAATACTCACTACCTCATAGAGATCATCCCATCATGAAGATCACTACCTTGAAATTCCCAACCCTTTTCGAGGCTCACTTCCTCATAGAGAAACCTAGCTCGCAAATCTCACTGACCAAATGTGGAACTCTCCATCTTTGTGAACCTCTTATAATTTAAAATCATTAGCATCATATAGGACATTAGAATAATCATCTTGAAGCTCAATCTCACGTATGACAACCTACTTCGTGGAGCAACCCTTTCATTGAAAAATCATATTGATAACAAAATATATCTCTAATGTTCATCCAAAATTTAGAGGCTGGCCTCCTATTTATATGAATTGCCGATCATGAAGCTCCTCTTCCTCAGGCACAAAATCAAGATAGGTCAAAACGTCTCGTCGATTCTTCCTCCATGTCACAAAGCTCTGATGAAAGTTTCAGTTTGCAGAGCTCATCGTAACAGAAAAGAAACAGCGTATAAAATCACATAGCTTCATTTCTTCAAAATCATCATGCCATTTTTCTCAAGAACCATTCATTCGAGATATAAATTATGTTTTGATTCAATAATAATACCTTTTGAAAATCTCAGAGATCAAACTCTCATAATCATAGAGCACACTATCACAATCATAATTATTTTTTCAAATAACACTTCATGAATCCCTTTACTATGACACTCATTCCTTTTCCATATTTTCATGAGGGAATAATGAAAACCCACTATTTCCAGTGTATTCAATTTCCAGAATTTTGGACCCCAAAAATTTGGCAAAAACTATGAAACAATGTCACCTTCATAACTGCTTATTTCTTGAACAGTATGACCCATTCCCTTGCAATTTTTATATATACTATTGTATATAATAGTGTATCAAATCGAGATATCAAAAAATAATGTTATCCAAATCACATGGAAATTCATAATTTGATGAGAAGGAAAATTATATTAAATTATATATTAAAATGATAAAGAAAATAATATCATGTTTCTAAAATAAATTTCATATAATAGGATTGCATAATTTTATGACTTGTAATATAATTTCATTATATTCCACTGCCTCCATGAATTGTAAAGAGATAATATCCTAGGATTAGATTTCATATGTCATGTATAACAAGAATACATATAAATATCATTTAAATGAATCTTATTCTATGATTCAATTGGAAATGGATATGTTAAAAATATAGAATTTATATAGTAAGAGAAAAAATTCATTTAATTTTTTTCATGAAATCTATTTTTTATGTCCACAACACCTGGGATGAAATGTTTGGTGGTTTTCATTTATCCAAGGGTGTACTATAGTTGTTGTTACATCTAATCATTAATAATTAAGTATGAGTAAAATATGTAGCTATCAGGGAGCATCCTCGAAGCGTTTATAAAACAAATACTATACGATGGTAATGGACGAATGATTCATGCTCGATTCCTTGACCAAAACTATATATAACCTGTGTTCTTCCTTTTTACTCCCATAACTAACAAGATGGAGGTATATAAAAAAGGTAGAGGTGATCCATCCATGTGATAAATAATATATCTTCCATGTATATACCTCTATATATGAGAGGATTATGCCATTTATGTGACTATGATATATAAAACCCATGGTATGGTTATAAGGATTTAACATTTCTTAACATTTTAATGTTAAAAAAATTTATAGGGTTACCAATTCATTTTATTACCTTGAGTTCATTAATGTGATAAATTCTATCCTTGAGATTAGGTTTCGAAGTGCATCTAATATTTTGAAAAATGTTCTTTTATCCCATAAATACATATTAATAGTATCAAAGCAACCCCTTATTCCAAGGTCATTAAATAATGTTTTCTAAAAAAAGAACTACAACTAAAAGTTGTGTTCTATATTAATAAAATATTGTTAATTACCATGATGTTATGATAAATATATAATATAACCTACATTTCATTTGAAAATTAATTTAAACCAATGAAATAATATGGATTTTAAAGAACAAATGTATGTAATTCTCTATCATATACAATATATTATGCTACAAGAATGTATATTTCAATAAATCTTATGATACTAAAATATATTACTAATTATGAAGGGTATTTTATAAGAAGAGACACAACTATTAGCCCAAGAATATGAATAATATTTTTTATGCTATAATATCAAGACTAATAAATTATTCAAAATGGATCGTAGAATATAATACATGAAAGAAATATCTATTTTCATTACATTTAAATAAAAATTTAATAAATTAATTTAATTTGTTTTGTGAAATATTAGAGAAGATATCTTTGGAATATTTATTTAATGATAATATTTTTATATATTTTTTATTTATAAGATATTTTTGAATAATTAATTAAACATTTTGAAGCATATTTAAATATACCACTTATAATATATGTATTTATGAATATTATCCTTCTCAAAAATATAAGGTATACCTAATGAATTAAAAATAATGTGTTTAATTATAAACCGTAGAGGGCGTATTATAATGATATTGTAAATTAAAATATTAAGTCCTAAATTTAACTTATAAATATATTAAAAATAATTATTATATCATTAAGTATAATTTGGAATGTTCAAATTTAGGGACCTTATAAGGATATTATTTAAAAACTAAAAATAAAAGTTATGATTGATATGATCATATTTTGAATATTGTAGTGAATATGACATATAAGTATTTATAATATTTTATATAATGATAAATGGTCTATGACTTATTTGTATTTCATCAAATGAGATTTTCTAATGTAAAATTCCAAGTAATTATTTATATGAAATAATTATTTTATTGAATGGATATAATGTGTTTATCTTTAAAATTATTGAATTTCTATATTAAATAATGACAAAATTATATAATTTTAATATATGTGTTTTTATTTATGAATTCAAAATAGATTATTGTCGCATGATTACATATGTAATCTGTTCATATTATTATATTGTTTCCCCTAACTCTATTGTCCATCTATATATATATATTTATATATTATAAAAATATTTTACTTTTTCTTAAAGTGTTAAACTAAAAGTTTTAAATTATAAATCATTGTATTACCATCTCGATATTTCAACATAAGATTTATTTTTTATCCACCATTACATTTTTTTTAAATTAATTTTATGGCCTTGGAATTTTTTTGTGATAGATTATTAATATTAGGATTTGTAGTTAGAATGCATTAGATTCCGACATTAGTGATTTATTTTTATGTAAAGGAACTATGGGTCGTACCTCCCATTGGTAAGGAAGTTTATGCCTTATTAAAAAAAATTTATATGTTGGAATATATTATTCCTCAATTACCCATATAGAGATTAACAATACAAAATAATCATGATCATTAAAATAAATAATACATCTACCATATATTTGTGATGCATATGAAAATGTTAATATATTTTTGGATTATATTTCTGGTTATTATGATAAAAAATGGATTTTACAAGGAGTGAAACATTAATATGGAGTGATAATAATTTTTTGGTGGATGGAATAGTATTCAAAAACTAAACAATTATAATTACTCAATCATAAATGCAATGATATGTGATATGTTAGTGGGATTAAAACCACATTAACATGATTTCATTAATATATATTCAGAATAATATATGCTTACAAATGAAACCGACAACCTGACTGATTTATATAAATGTTGGGTTCACCATAATAATCAAATGCAATGATGGAATTTAATGGGTGACCTGGAATATCCAATTGGTTATCCATTATAAAATTGGGCGACTATGATTGTCATGTGTAATAATTTTCTTTTATTTTTTATTAAACAATTTGGGTAAACCAAATGTTTAATATACCATAGTAATTTTGTTGGGTTTATATGCATAATATATATTTGATAAAGGTGTCGTTCACTAGACTATCCAATAGTCATATACGTTGTGATGATCAAGAGTTGTCTCCCAGATATAGTCATAAATTATTTATGTGATGAAACCCTTATAATTCAATATTAAATATGAATCTTATCTCACGAACTAATATGATGGGCATTAAATGGGTATTTAATTAAATGACATCACTTTTAAAAAATGCCATGATTTAATATATTGACAACTGATACTCATTTGATAAAATATTATAATTTATATAATTATATCATCATTGTAGAAATTAAATATTATATTAATACCATGGAATGATATAATTAATCTATGTAAATCAGTATACTATGTACAATTAAAGATATATTTTTTAGTGTTCTAATATCCTTTATAATGATTTTTTATGTTGTTCAATAGGTTAATCCACACTTTTTAGAGAAGAATAAAATTATTCACAAATGGCTTAAAAGTTATAAGATAAGAAGTGATTATAGAAGATAAAAAAGATTTATAAAGGATAATGTTTATATCCAAATATTTATCAAAATATGATGGAATATCCTCATGAAACCAATAAATGAATTTTTTTTAGAAATAATCATTTTTAGAGTAAAACCCTTCATATAATTGAATTTACTATATGATATTACAATAATTAGTTTTTTGTTAAATATTTATAATAAATAGAAAAAAATATATTTAATTACTAAAATTATGTCATAGATATAATAATGATATTATTATTAGAATATTGTGCCTATCAGGATTTTGAGAGAATGTTTTAACTTAGATAAGTGAACCAATAAACATATATAAGATTATACAAGTTAATGGTTAAAGTGATCCCACAGTAAAAGTTAAATTGTTTAAGACATGTCAGAGTAATGAAAAAATATGAGTTACACTTAGTTAACAATAATATTGATTATCAATATTTCATAATATATTATTTCAATTAAATTCCTTACATCTTTATCTAAAATTAGATTGTGATGTCATAATGAATAATAATGTAAATATTTAAATTATTATTAAGCGATCATGTTTCATGGAATATGTTCCAAGTGTTATGATGAAAATTTTTTAATGAGTTTGTAGTCAAAAATAGAATATGACATCATAATATTTGATTTTTAATGTTTAAATTTTTTAATATTCAAAAGATTTCACTTTTTCAAACATTATATCCCCATAGATTTCTATCACTGAGATTTTTAGTGGGAGGGTTCTATTAGATGAGAAAATACTGATATGATAGGAGTTACATCTGGATATAATAAATTATGATTTCCCTAAAAACTGAATTCAATATATGATGATTGGATGGTTTGATATATATTAAATAATATACTAGTTTTATGTTGGGGTTTATTACGCATCATTAATAGAGTTTCGTGAATTAAAAATGCATTATATAACTAGAAATATATACTTTATCATTTTTTCATATTCGTTTTATATATGTATATATTGATATTAATTTCATGAAATTTATTATAAATAACATCTCAATGAATGTTGTTGAGTTTTTATCTCACCAGTAATCATAAAAATGTTTTATATATTATAAGGAAATGTTTTTTTATCATTAGTGGGATTATGGTATGAGGGATGGAGTATTATCACAAGGGATACAATTTTCCTTCTACAACAGATGATCCACTATTTAAATCATATAGTGTCATACACAACCTATATTTTTCACTATGGTTGTATGCATCTTATTCAGTTCCCATAAATAGACATTGTGGAGATATCAATCTTCAGAGACTTCATACATTGATTCCTTTTGTATGAAATCCATTCCCACCATGAGAAATATGGGTTGTTGTGAATTTTTCTAATAATATAATCTTTATGAGATAAATATTGATGGTATATATCCCCTTAAATGATTTAACAAACACATTTTGGCCTCTATTGATATTTTCTATAGAGTGTAATCCCACCCCTAGAAACTACACATGATGTTAATATCTATATGAATGAATAAAATATTATTTTATCATTCATTAAAGGTGAATTTAACGTGATGTAATCATTTAATATGTTAGTATTAAGTATTTAATTTCAAATTTATTAGTTTACTATTGTGGACTGACATCCACAATGTGTATTGGCTACTCGATGTCTTAATTGACTATAAAATATGAGAACTATGCCTATCCCAATGTGTTGTTGTTAGACATAGATATAAATAACTTTTTTAAAATAGATAATTCCATATACCGTTATAAATATTTAAGAATTTTATCATTTATAAATGATTATATTTAACTACATTTATGGATATAATGATTCATATTTATTTTTATTTATAAAGGCCCATGGGGTCATATATTGTTTTTGACTGAGCTGAGATTGAGACTGACATAGTGATATCCTCTAATTTCATTATATTTATTCAATGTGTGATCAAAATGTTTGTTCATATAGTATTACATATTTTATGGTAAAATATAATGATATTAATAACATTTAAAATGTGTTATGGGAAATATAAAAAAGTTTATTTGGTATTGTTTTTAATTTATTCTATAAAATAAAATATAAATAGAAATGGAACATATATGAATTAAGAATTGTGATATTGTGGAAGTCATGGACATTTAGACAAAATTATAGAATGGATTTTATGCATACTAGATAATATCATTGTGCATGATATAGGGATATAATACAAGATGATAGCCACATTGAATGGAATTTAAATATTCCATTATTATAAACATCATAGTAAATGATATGATGATATCATAGGGAATAGAATTCTAAGATACTTCATATTTTTTGTATCATATGACCAAAGGAATCCTAAAAAAGCGTTGTAATATGGCTACATGTTATCAACTTCTCGTATTCTCATTAAATCATAACAGATGATAATGTATCATACAAACATTGTAAATAATTTTCAAACCCTTTCAATTTCCATTAGTCGTATTATATGACTAACTTGGAAAAATAAATAATACAATTATGGAATTTGAATGTTATGTTTTGACATTTAGATTATTCGTCTATTATAGCTATCATTTAATTGTACATTAAATGAGATTTCATAAATATCTTGTTTTCAATCATTCATAAGATTAATGAATTGGTGGATTCATTTACCCAGAAATTATAATTATTTTGGAAGTGATAAATATTTTAGAAATAATATTAAATTGTTTTATTAACCATAACAATGGGATAAAAGTGGATGGATTATTCATAGCTAAAGTCATATCAGATAATCTCTATACATGACTCTCATTCATCATCCTCAACTCAGCCACAAAATGACAATACATCATAGATGATGGTGACTTCCATCCATGAAATTGATAATCTAGATAACTTATAGATTAATTTTGAGATGAGATGAATATGGTTAGTAATAAAGTGACCAATATCAATCCCTTGAAATGTTTTTGTGATTAACCATTTGTGTAACAGTGTAAGGTATTAATAGTTTTCATGTTATTCATTATCAGTTTTAATAGAGTATTTATATATTGTATACATGTTTATCATTGGAGGAGTTTTCTAATGGGATTCTCTAGTTAAATATCTGTCCTTTAATACCCTTTGAAAATTACCATTAACATGACTACTGTTTCAATATATTTTTATTAAAATTTATTGTAGTGGATATTTAATTTGGATAGATTTTGGTGGTAATTATTATATATCCCAAACAAATATCTATCTATTTCAACCCCCATTTGAATTAACTCTTATGTTTTATTCAAATAGTTGAAAATTATGTTTTATATTAATGATTAATTTGGTAAATTATTGATAGAAAATTTATTCATTGATTGTGGAAATTCCTCTTTTTCCCATAATGGGTTGATTATTTAATTTTGAATCAATTTAACAAAAACATTCTAAATAAAATACATATGGGTAGAAATTATTTGGTCCAAATATAGAACAATTTTTTATTTAAATTAACGGATGAAATCATTACAAACTTAGTGACATGTATTTATTTAAATTAGTTTCTATCTTGGGGTGATCAAGTATGTACCATATGCATTTTGAAAATATGATCAATGTTACATTTTAGGTTAACCTCAGTTTTGATTTTATATGGACACAAATAATGAGTCACATTGTTTTTGGAAGATAAAATTACACATTGAATATATTAAATTTAAATAAACTTGGAAGATTTTGATGATTATAAAAAAATTTATTTATTTTATGGAATTGAATATTGATAAAAATATTACCTTTTATGACCACTAAACTGTGATACGTTAACCAAGAATCCAATATGAAAATTATATATCATTTTCCCCACAACAATGGTCAAATTTGTCTTGGGAATATTGGAAATATGATGATAAAAACTATGTGTTTCATTATTAATTATGAAAATTTAATTTATCCTTAGATGAATGATCATATTAATTGATTTTTTTAATTAATTAATTCTTATATATATACATGATGTTATAAAATTAAGAAAACCCATGAACAAGTATGTATAGAAAATATTCAATAATTTTTTTAGGACACTCAGTTTGATAATATGTGTCATTATAGAAATGGGAAGAATCTAAAAATATTTTAAAATTTAGTTAAATCAATATAAGTTATAATGAAAAATATTCTCACAGATGGACCTTTGATGCCCATTCTATATTATCTAAGATTTCCAATGAAAATATCTGAATGGTCATATCAATCCCAACATTTTTGAATCCATTTCCAATAAATTAAGGAAACACATGTTGAATCAATTAATCACATCAAAAAATACCATGGGTTTTGGCCTAGGAACACAAAAAGGGAAAACCAGTTATTGGTGAGTAATGTGATTTAAAAAATATTAATAGAAAATAAATATACCAAAAAAATTATTACAACATTATAATATGAAGCATCATAACATAATAATGATTTTAAATATTCAAGTAAATGTGATATAAATGGAATTAAAAAATGTAACATTAAGGGAAGATAATATATTTATACAAGAGGGTGATCATACTATAAAAATAGGGGAAAACTAATATAATAACTACTAATCAATGTTATAAATGAGGAAAATCTATAACTATGTCACATCCTCTAAATCTAAGATCATCTATCATGTACATTCATTATATATAAAAAATGCCTTTCCCATAATAATATCACTCAAAATATGTCATAGATACACCCTAATCATTAATGAAATACATGATCATAAATAGTCATGTTTGATATCTCTATGGTTTTCATTAGTTGTAATTGTTAGATAATCTAAGCATGGTTGTATATAAATAAACACATTAAAAGAACATTTAAAAAATATTATAAATTATTATTATTATGAATTTAATGAAAAAAACTACCAAATAAATTAATCATGATTCTAAGGATCCAAATAAACTTTCATTTAAACAAAAATTCATTTTATTTTCTATAGGGATACTATGATAAAGAATATCTATGATCCTTATAAAATAAATATGACAACTAATTAAATTATTCTATAAACATGCCCCAAGAAATTTTAGAATCTTAAACAAGATATATTAATTTATATTTATAGAGGACTCCTTCATTAGAAATGTTGTATATATTTTACAGTAAAAAGTGAATAAATTCCATATAATTTTCCTTTTGAGGGTTCTGTTCATAATCAATGATGTTTTAAATGAAAAAATACACAATTAATGGGTTAAAATTTCTTCTTAAATCATTTTCATAAGGAATAAAAATTATGATAAAATAATAACATGGATCTTAATGAGGAATTTCCAAAAATACATTATATAGAACACTATATTCCATGTGTAAAACATTCTTCTATTACGACATTAATTAGTTATATAAAAATAGTTAAATAAGAAAAATTAATATGTATATACAACAGTCCTCAATTGATTTATATAACACATTAAAATAGTAAAAAAAATGAATATATGGTTCTTCAAACAATGATATCTCATTGAATGAAAAAAAAGAATGTTTTGGATGATTTTTTTAACTATTATGAGAGTGTTGGATTCCCTTACCCCTAGATATGAATTCCTAGAAAACAAGAATGAAATAAAAACATTTTATTTATATATTAAAGTAGAAAATTTGACCAATATGAATGCATAAATGTTATGTAGTAGGAATAGGTTTATGAATAGTATGAATAAATGCTTAGTTGATGATTTTTTTTATTATTTTTCGATCAAATCGACATAAAATAATGAATAAAAGATAGAGAATAAAGGGTCAATGCATGGAATTATATTGAAACTTTAGTAGGGAGAAAATGGGTGAAGTGAAAGTAAAAATTATATGATGAAAAAAATGATATTAATGATATTATTTATTAGGGAGCGTTATAATTTGGATATATGATTCCACAAATCCATTCTAGCCTTTAGAATATCCCAAAATCCAATAATTATTCTAATGGGATTAACCCTATATATGTATTATCAATCAGCATGTTTACATATATTTTTTTTTAATTATACACCATTTGCAATTACATTATACCTTTATATGATTATCATTTGTGTTTTATGTTGAACAGAAATGATAAATCATTCTATGTAACAATAATTGGGAAATAAATGCACAACACATAACAATACCAGGTAACTAATCATAATTTTATGAAATAGTATTGTTACTACGTCTGTATATCTCTTTTCTCAAATATTTTACATATTCTAATGAAATATGACATAAATAAATTAATAATATATTATATACAATAAATAAAAATTTTCATTCTAGAACATGAAACAGTGGGTGTGATAATTCATTGCATCATATTAGTTTCTTCTATTATAATAACATTGTAATATTGGTTTATAATCAGATGGGTGATTCCATTTCTACTACATCACTAATTAATACTCTCACATGTCCTAAAAATAATTCCTATGAATGCATAATAATATAAATAATTCAATTTATTTTCCACATATAACTTTTCTCTTAGACTAATCAATCAATATTATAATCCCATTGATAAAATAATCCTGTTCTAATTCTAAAACATCCTAGATCAAATAATTTCAGTGGTCATGATTTACTTTAAATGACTCAGTTATATAGATGATTCTATGAATTGATGATATATGAGGAGTTAAAGATAACTGATATAACACACAATCAATTAGCTGTCATAATAAGAAGCACATGAGGTCATGTCAACAATCATTTTCTACTGAGCCATCACATACCTAAATGTGGTGATACCTTTTAAAAAATATAGTCACCAAAAAAATACATGATAATAAAGATGATCTATAGATAATTTTTGGTGGAACTAATCAATCACAAAACATTTTTGAATGAGATAGATCATTTCGACAATTTTTTGAATAATGATCAATATAAAAAACCCATTATTTACAACTTTGGTTCAATAGAGTAGAGATTGGCATGGATAGAAATTTAATTATTTGAATGTTTCCATATAGAGGATGATTGTAAGATATTTTTATAATAAAACAATGCCAATTCTAGATAGAAATACCAAGAGACATTATTTTCCATGGCAAGGGATGAAATCATGTTTTTGAAAATATAGATTACCCACTCAATATATACATATGTTTTCATATATTTAATTGGATTAATATCACATTGGATATGATGGATACTATAAGTCCATTATAATAATGAACGGTGATGTAAGTATTTATATCCAAAAGTTTTTCAATATATTTTTCCTGCAATTACATAATCTATAACATGTTTCACTAATTGGGATACACTATTTCTATTTTACCCTTTATATAGGTGAATTTTAATTACTTATTCAACCTATCAATCAAAAGAAAGATAAAATTATATATATAATGAGTATAATGAATCATAACGATGAAATTCATGTATATATCACCATATTTTTATGTGGGAAGCATTGAGGATGAAACAAACAAGATGGTTTGTGATGATGAGCATTATTCTACATTCAGTTATAGCATCATAAACTATAATTATCTAAGTCACATCTCATATGTGGACACTACTATAAACATTTCATCTCATATTAAATTATTTTAATTCATTTATGGACATATCATTGAGACTGATTGAAATCAATATGTCCCACTTTTTTGATGGATTAAGAAACCATATCATTGTTATTGAAACACAAAGTGGACACATTATATAGCAACCACGCATAAATTTTCCCCATTCCTTATAGAATTATCAGTATACATTAATACTCCTCATATCCTAGTTTCTCTTAACAAATGTCCTCAAGAGGGATATTTTAAAATAATTACTAGTAATAATATTTTATCTTAGTCATTTTATTCCCTATTTGAATCTCAATAACGTGTCTTGTTCAGTTTCATAAATCACAATATTTCATTAAGGATTGGGATGAGTACTTAATTCTAATGGGATCATTGAAAATATTTCACTTCAATGATTTATATATGAGTACAAAATCTAGTTTTTAATGTCATTACAAAAATTACCTTCTCTCATATTTAGATATCTCATAGATTAAAATAACTCATGATTTTTACTATATGTTAACATAGATAATTTATATTTGAAATGAAAATGTTTCCAACTGTTTAGATAATTTACATTAACTAGTAGTTCAAGGTAATATAACATGTAATTTTATAATGTTGGTAAGAAATATTGAGAACAATAAAATGCAACATGATGTAATTATATATTCCTAAATACAAATCATGTACATATTGAATCAAAATATATTACTTATATATATTCCTTCTGAATTAGAATTTATCTCCCATCATAAATAACATTATATAATCCTATAATGAGGATATATATTCAAGGATACATTGAAATTTTACGCTATTCCATGTAATATAAATTGTAGGTGATAAAAATATATATTATTTCATGAAAAATCAGCATTAGTAACCCACTATGCTATTAAATAAAAATATATAATATAAAATAGTTTTTAATACCAATATATGAAACATTTACCCTACTTATGATCAACTAAAATTACTAATTATAACATTAAATATCCAAATAAAATTAATTCATGTATCAAAATGATAATAACTAAATGAATTTCTTAATTTAAATATTCAATAAGTTTTCCGAGTATAACAACCATTTTCTTCTTATGATACTATTTGACTTTTAGAATTATCCAAGATAAAATCCATGGATTACATGAGAATGTAGTCAATATATTGATGAGATATAAATCTAATTTTCACAATGAGAAATTCATGTGAAATATTTAGTTCAAAATTCATCATTATGCATTAAATTTTACCATACATTTATCTAAAATATGTCTTAGTAATATTATCTTCCTTTACCCTAAGATAATAGTAACTTGTACAAAGGTTCAACTAATAAGAAAACCATAAAACTTGTAATCAATAAATATGGTACTTTATAAGAGTAATTATAACTTATTCTTTGTAGTCTCATTATTATTCATGTTACATTTGATGGACATGAAAAAGGTTACATTTACTTTCTTACAAAAGGTTAGATGATTTCACTAAAATATAAACTAGGTTGAATAATTACATTAGATTACAAATAAAATAGTTACACCATAATAACATATTATTTATTATCTGCTATGTGATATTTATAAAATTAAATTATCTTTAAATTTACTATTGAATATTTTAAAACTCAAATTCTAATCCAAGAAGAGACCCTTGAAGGTTATCAATAATCAATTTAGGAAAATACCGAAACATTGGATGAAAATAATACCATAAATACACTAAATATATCTCTTAAAAGGCATATTATTTTGTTACATATTAACTCATATACCATGGGAATATGATTCATCTCATGGATAAAGCATGGGTCTTATTCATCTTTTAATTACCCTTACTTCAAATCACGAGTATTAAATACTAGCCTCTTTTGATAACTATGAATATTAGATTTTGGAATGTCCAGAAAATATATAATTACAATAGTATCAAAATGGGGTATAATTAAAAAAAGGATATTCCATGATATCTGTACTTTATATATAGATATGATACATGACGAACATTAGAATCAATGTTCATTTCTCTCTCCACGATGTGTAAATATTTCAATAATATATAAAATATTCTCAGATTAATGGAATGATAGACCTAAAATAAAGGTATATATTAATAAAAGGGACACATATTTATCAAATGGTGTTGTAAAAAATGATAAAATAATGCATACGGTGCCTCTTATAGTTTTTGGTATTGATTCCAATTCGGTGGGAATTATTCCTTGAAATTCAGCTACAAAAATTAAAGTTGATCTGAAGGCATCCCACTTAGTTGAGGGTCCAAAATCAAATGAATAATAATTTGTGATAAAAATTATTAACAGTACATAAATATATTTTCTAATATATAATATTGTATTCTTATAATAGAATAGGGCATGTGGAAGGTACATGATTTTCAGTTGATAGTAATGGGATGATTTTTGGGTCTTTGGATTGCTGTGTTGATGGTCTTATTGCCATAGTTTTGAGGGTTTTTTAAGAATCTTTTTATTTGGGGGATTTTATCCCATGTATCATTATGTTGAATTTACTTTTTTCAATAAATTTGCAGGGTAATGGTTTTAGGATACCAAATCCATGATCTGAACCGTTTCAGTATTCTTCTAATAGAACACTGGCCGCCATGGGTGATAAGATACCTGAAATACATTTGGCGCGAAATTACAAAAATAAATCAACATAATATAAACCATACATCCAATAGTGTGGAAAGACCTGGGGACCTCTAGGAAATATGTTTCTATATCCCCATACATATTATATAGATGTGAGAAATTATACTTTATCCACATCAGTGTATAAGAATCCATCTATGATGGGTTTCATGATCCACTACTACTTCCGCATATAAAACAATATTAATTTCAATTATTTATAAAAATTAAACATTTAATATAGTATTCATGGGGGGAAATTTATCATCAATATAATCTTATAATCGTCTCTTTAATCAGTCATGGTTTGACCACCACATCCATAACTATGGTGAGCTACAATGGGAATACTTTGGATTAGATTCTATGTTTCATTTCCATTTGAATATATGATGAATTAACCATGTTGATTGAGTAAATATAATATAAAAAATTAAAATGGTCAATATTGAATCATTTATATTCAATTAATGTTTTCTCACCTTGCTATATTTAGAAAAAATCACAAGAAATTACTATCTCTATACAATTTTTATACAACAGATGGGTTGATATGACATTATAGTCCATAAATTTTGGGTTCCCATGGTACCTCTCATGAAAACAGACTCGAAAAATTTCTATATAGTTTATTTTAACCTAAACACAACACATTTAAAATTAATATATTTTAGAGTGAAATGTAAATTGAATATTCTCCCAATATCTTTCAATAAATAATATTCCACTTAAATAATATTTATTATTTAAAAGGTGGAGTCTGATTGAAAACAAACTATTTAGACACATCAATTTATGGAACTAATCTAGGTCATTCATCCTTAATATCAGTAGGTTCAAGTACTATAACTTATTTCATATCTTTAATTGTACAAAAAATGATTTTTATTTTATTTTTCATTAACTTCAGGTTTTTCCCATTTATTTTTATTCACTTTCTAATTTTTATAATTTACCAGAGCTCTATTATAGTTCATGGTACCATAAAAACAAATAAATATTGTAAAAAACATTAAAATAAATAATTATTCCCAAATTAAAACCATAAAAATTCATTGAGAATCCATAGGAATCATGAAATGCAATTTAATAGAGGTGGAAAATTAAATTAAATCAATTTCCCACTATGAATTTTAATACTACTATGTCTATCAAATCAATTAGAAAAATACTCAAGACCGGTTTTTATTGATATATTTATCATTGGTATATATATATATATAAACTATAAACCATGAATGCATGGGAAATTGGAATCCTTATCCAAATTGTCCATATAGTGATCACATTATCTATATCTTGTTTTCAATAATTAAATTCTCAATAAATTCCATTCCATCACCATTTAAACAACACAATATATATATAAAATTATTTCATACATTGTAAGAAATCATTTTCCAATAACCCATGGAAACTAAAGACTCAATATTAAGAGTGTTTCTCAGATACTCACTTGAATAAAAACCATGAATCCTCAAAAAACATATCTCGTATCAACAAAAATGTCTCTGAATAACATAAAAAATTAAATTATTATTTTACTAAAAATACTAGGACACGTTGGACTCTGTACACAACCGATCCCATGAAAATGCTCGAAAGGAATTTATGATCACCATTAGTTAGAAATTATTTCATGGGAATCAAGGGTGGTCATATGAAATGTTTTTTATTAAATAAAACTACTAAGAAGGGTCCATCATAGTAACCCATCCTGAACATACGATATCCTGGTAAATCAATAGACTAAAAAATTAATAAGAAATTAAAAACAAAAAAACCATGACATTATATTAAATAAATCTCACAAAAAACCATAAAACAAAAAATAACCACATTATCACACATAAGATAAAAACATAATCAGGAGATCATACATATATTTAAAAATAATCACAAATAAAGAAAAAAGTGGAATGGGATTGGATAATGGTAAGAAAATATAGTAAATTATGTCAAGTAAACTAATAGGAAAATAAATAAATAATAATAATTTCTACCCATATATTTGTGATGTGAGGGATAAAACCCTCCATTAAATCATCTCCATATATTACTTTATAAAATACAAATATACTACCATTCTATTTTATGAATTTTATTTCCTATATTCATCAAAATAATTCGAATATACCCCTAATTTTTTATGAATTATGTGATCAAAACTAGATTAATAGTGTCTCCTCATTTGTTCCATAGTAAACCTTATGAAATAATCCATGCATTATATTATGAATATAAAAAATGAAAAAAAATTAAATATATTATATTTATGTATCAATTAATAATAAAAAATATTTCATATAAATTATCCATCAATGTATTAGGGAAAATGAAAATGAATTTTAATGATGATTTATGGGTCTTTAACTAGGGAAAATAAGGATAAAGCTCCCTTGAATCCTTATAATAATATATATCACAACCAATTAAATCATAAACTCAATAGGATTCGTGATTTTGAGGCATCCTATACATGTGGGATGAATCACTATCCATATAAAATTACATCAATTGTGATGCAATCTATAGGGAACTAGGGATAATGCCATTAATACCAAGTGAGTTATTTTTCCAATATTCCCTACCAAAGAAATAATGATTCTCATATAGTGTTAACATTATTGATGTATTCCAATATCATTATAATGTATTTCAATGTGGAAAAATAATTTATTATTAATTAATTCCATGGATGACTTTATGAAATTTTATAAATCACATAAAACTATATAAACTTCCATATGTAGATATTTGTTTTGAACTGTTTTAATTACTGATATGAAAAATAGAATATTTTTAAAACCCATTATATAGAAATATATATAATTATATAATACTGAATTGATGGTAATTAATAATTTCCAATAGTTGGAATCATCATATTCAACAATCAAATTTTTTTGTCATCCATACAAAAGTTATACACAAAACCAAAGTCATTTAATCCATGAAAGTATAGGAAGATAGTGTAAAAACAATGATAGTGTTTTAAGGGATCCTTTAACATTAAAATGACCCCCAAATAAAATATAGCCATTACTAAATTTATAATTATTAAATCTAAGTCATTTATGGAGTTATGGGAAGAAGAAACTAAAGGATGGAGAATGAACAAGATGAAAAGAGATAGAGGAACAACTTACACGATGATTCCATGATTATTTTATGAAAAAATCAAAATGAAATAAATTAATAGAGATATGGATAATACATATATGATTTTATAAATATAAAAAAATTAATATGGGGTAGAATCTAGTTAGGTGAAAGTTAAATTCGATTGATGAGAAATGTAGAAAATCAAATTTTAAATTTTCAAGGATGCCTTTATAGTTTAGAAACATAATTTAGTGAAATATGAACAAAATGTTTAAATTAATCTATAACCCATATTAATTCATGCATATTTTCCCCTATTTTCTTATGATTTATCCCCTCAATAACACTTAACCATTTTCTAACTTTTCACTATTATCATCTTGGAGTTATCATTGTATTAATAAATAAAACAGTTTTTCCAATCCATTTAATTATTCATTCACAAGTTTACTACATTTAATGACAAAATTTTTAATCTCATATTACTATGGTTTCAACATATGTTTTTTTAAAACTCAGGGGTATTACTTTCTGTGTGATGAAATTGTGTTGACCAGGCATATCCAATTACTCTCCACTTTTCCAAATTTAGATGAAATTAAATATAGAACATAAAATCATTAACATTAAATAAATTTCCTGATATAAAATGACATCATGATTTTGATAAATTAAATTAGTTAAAATTTACAAATATAACATGTGAATTGATTCAATGGTTCCAATTTTTTTCTTCCTAGGCATGATGAAAATATTCAGTGGTAATGTATGTTAAAATTTTGGTGCCACAATATTTGAGATATTTGTAATATCCAAACAATATTTTTTCAAATTATAATAGATAGTTCATGGTGGATAATTATATGTAGAATAATTTTCTATTTATAATGAAAAAGTAAGTAAAAAAATTATTCTTTCTCACCTCTTCCATTCCCCTCAGCGCTTTTTTATGGAATTTTAGTGTCCAATTATTTCTAATGATATGATAGATGAAATTAAAAAAAGATTTCAGGAATTTTTATCTATATTATATTAAGTTAATCACATATAATTTTCATCATATTAAGTATGTTCTTTTAATGCTAATAAATCGAAATGACTTCAGCATGACACCCATGAAATTGATTT
The DNA here is from genome assembly GCA_963277665.1 of Viscum album. NCBI lineage: Eukaryota > Viridiplantae > Streptophyta > Magnoliopsida > Santalales > Viscaceae > Viscum > Viscum album. Next base: position 1,873,154,094 of record OY728142.1, on the reverse strand, counting down.
TATGGTTCATGTTATTTTTTAAGAGTGAACTTCTATGGAATATTTTCATCTGAATGAAAATGATTTATAGATGTATTTTTCTTAACAACATCAATGTTCATGAAAGATGAATAATTATTGTATCAATACATATATTTTTTCTCAAAATATATTAACTATGGGTCATATATACATAAATTGAACATGAAACTCCCTTATTTATTTTTTTCATTCCATCATCATAGACATTCACCACTACCTTTCCATGGTTGATGATATTATATTCCCTTATTTCTAATGATAAATGTATTAAATTAATGTTTCTATTTCTTGAATCACTAGATAATGAAAATATAATATTATTTAGGTGGCCCATAAAAACAAATTTAACGATGAGGTAGTTATTACAATAAAAAATTAATAATAACATGTTTCTCTGTATTTAGTGAATCGAAATATTATTTGGATTTGAATTGATCTTCCAACATCCTGAATGTTTTGTTGAAAAATTTTCTCAATTTTCTATAGACATTGAGAACTACATTTAGTGGTAAATAGTTATTATGGAATCACAACAATGGTGGGTATAAGCTCAATTAGATGTCACTTATGTGAATAGATATATTATGTTGGTTTGATTGCTTTAAGAATTAATATGTTATATTACAATTTATTTAATTTTTTTGTGTTAATTTATTCTTCTTATAGTTAAACCTCTTGAACTAACCAATAGATTATATCTATGAATGGGATGAGAAATCAAGATGACCTATTCATATCATGATGTATAAGAAATTTATTTTCTATAAAACCTTTTATTTAGTCCTTATAAAAATAATAATATCACTTTTTCAAATAGAAGTCATATCTATTTAAATATTAATTTATTTCATATATATATGAAAGGGAACATAGAGACTGGTTTTTTAGATTTAATGAGATGTCCATCATAGGGAGTTTTATTATCCTTCAATAATAGTTATTTTTGGATATTTTGCAAAATAATTTCTTTGGAGAAAACATTTGAAATATATTATTTTATCCCCCCAATTTTTTTATTTCCTTCATGGATCCTTGGCTATTTAGAAAGTTTCGAATAAAAATTTAATTTTGAGATAAAATAATAAAATTCAAATAGATCTCTATCCCATTTCAAACAAAAATATTCATATTAGATAAATATTCTTGTTTCATAATTATTTAATTTACTAAAATTTAGTTTATTATATGTCTCATTTCAAAATCAATCCACATAAATTAAAATAAATTAAATTCCATCAATGATAAATAAATCATTATTCTAAAAAAGTAAATCTAACAAATCATAATAATAATTTTATTTTTTAAAAACAACTCTACCAATATTTTAACATAACTTATAAAAACTCAATATATAATACACTAGGCTTGAATTTTTATCAATCACAATAGTAGTAAAATAATAATAATTATTAATTAGAATATAAATTATATAATAATTTTAGGAAACACTATTTATTATCGTTGTAATTATAATAAAAAATAAAATAGCATACCTAAAAATAATAGTAATCGAATATTATACTATTTATGATCAAAAAGTTAAAATAAAATTAGACAATATATATTTATATATTACATCATGGATGATATTATAAGAAATTAAATAAGTAACCACCAATAGTTTATCACAATATAAACAATTCATATAAAAAACTTATAATAAAAGTGTTCTTAAATAAAATAATCATTATTCGCAATTAGATATTGATAATTTATTGGACTATAAATCCAAATTTATTATCTATTTAAAAACTAAAATAAATAAAACATTGTATAATTAAGATATTTTTTCTAATAAAAATAATTTTATAATAAAAAATATACATAATTGTCTAAAACATCACAAAAAATGACCATCTATTATAATATATGAAAAACAATCTATCTTCAAAGATGACATAATTCGTGTTAAAATAATAATAAATGTATAATAATAAAAAATAATTCATTGTGTAACATCCAATGTAATTATATAATAATATTTTTTTATACCTATTAATAATATATGAACTAGATATTAATTTTAGTTTAAATAGGACACTATGTGTGATTGCATACTCGACACGCAACAATAGTTTCTTTGAAATATTATATAGAAAAAAATTACTTAGTAATGAAAAATAATAATAAATTATTTACTATATTGTTTGTAAACATGTTTGTTAAATGTATTTACATTTACATATCAAATTTTATGCATAAAATAATATAATATTTTCAGAAAATAGTTTTATCGCCTCATGATGGAGAACAATATTTAAAAAATAAATTTGAAAACATTATATGTTCTATGTGACATAATAAACTTATTATTTAGAATCAAAAAATTAAAATTTATTTGGTTGATTTTTTTGTATTTTTTCGATAAAATTCATATTTTAATGAATTGTGAAAAATTATGAATTAAAATTTAAAATATCCTTTTCATATATTTTAATTATATTGTTAAAATATCCTTTTAATTGTGTATAAAGTTTATTTTTATTAATTTTTATTCTTTAATACAATGTTTTTCATATTATGTAATTTAACATAGAAATTGGACAGAAACACATGTTAATCTTTAGATAGTTTTTAATTCTTAAAAACCTACATCCAGGTTTAGAAAACATGACTTAATTTTAGATTAATTTATGGAAATTTTGTAATTTTAGTTATTAAAAGTGGAATAATTAAATGGAATAATAAATCCCATTTATGTTAATAAGAACATTTTATTTTTGGAAATTATGAATTGTAACTTGTGTATTTATTTTTATTTACAATGGTAAAAGCGTAAATCATTTAAATAAGCCTAAAAATAATATTATAATAAAATAAAACGCACCTAACATTTGTTATAATCCTATTTTATGAGATATATCCAACCATGATCATCCTTTTGAAGAATTTCGGATTCCATGGAGCAGTTTGGGTGGGATAATGACCCTTTATAATATTTAATTTAAGGAATGGAGAAATATGACACAAACATGTATCTCCTAACTAATTTTTTTTAATTGGTTTATATAAAAGAAATATTTGACTATAAAAATAAATTAGAAATATAAAAAAATTTCTTACATATATTTATGTTATTTATTAATTTTAGACATTAAATAAATATATATTTATAACACAATGATGATGCAGAGATTACCTTATTGATGAAATATTAAAATAAATGATATCATAAATATTAAAATAATTTTAATTTTAACATTTTATGCCAAAAAATAATTCTTTTGATTACAGAGGCATGTTATGGATGAGTTAATTCATTTTTTGAAATGAATCAAGTTGTTATGACTTTAAGAAAAATAAATTTCTAAATATTGTAAAAATCGACATAAATGAGATTTTAAAACAAAATCTATTTTATTAAATATATAATTGTCCAAAAAAATTGATTCTTCCAAATGAAATATATAATTCAATAAATTTCATTAATGATCCACTATTGGTTCTCTTGTCATATTATAGTAATTATACTAACAAAATATTATGAAAATAAAAGAGGACGTGGTAAGAGTTAATGTTTATTACTAAGGGTTAAAGCTAAATGATAAGGTTAATTTTGTAAACAATTATTATCTAAAACCTATTGTATGAGAGGATATATATACATATTCATCTTATCCTCTAAATTTAAAACATTGTAACTATTATTATTGGAAAATCAATTTATAATAAAATTATATTTTAAGACTTTCCTCAAGATCCCTCCCCCCTCTTAGAAAAGGCCACCACATCTACCCACATATTCACACCACTAATGCCACTTGGCTCATACGAAATCTTCTCTAATGTGATCCCAACATCTCTACATTCCTACTAGAATCCTTACCTTAGTGAGAAGAAAATTCAAGAGTTATTTTTGTCTACAATCAAAAGGAGTTACCTTATTTAGTGGTAACATCTTCTCTTAAGCTCATTTCATTTAATTTCCTCACCCAACCCCAAAACCTCTCTTTATTATGTTATTTTTTAATAAAATAGGATTTATAAATATACTAGGTTTTTTTATTCGTATGGTTTGACCTAAAATTACAAATAGCTCTATATAATGGATATAGAAAATACTATTTCTATTTAAGACGAACTACTATTTCCTGAAAGGATGATTATTCAATTTCATCCTACCACATATCACGATGGACATTATGATAGAACTATAATTATATATGTTATATATTATATTTCGGTCATTTCTATGCTTATATATTTTTTATTGAAAAAATATTTTTAAAATTCTATATTGTCTAAATATGAGAATTTAATTTGAGGAAGTGTGGACTAGCACCCCCTCGAAGTGATATGACTCATAAATTACCAAAATTTAATGTATAAAGGATATATTTAGTGAACTTATATAACATATTTAACAAATATATTATACAGGAATTATAATATACATTTTTTTCTTTGATTTTTTATTCCTTTAATATGAAAGAAAATGTTAGTAGCAATAATGCGTATGTACGACCTAACATCTCCATAAACTGTGCATTTAATTTATTATCATCACATATTATGGAAAATTATAAATACATATATATTAGATATATATGATATTAAAATCATGAATAATATTATTGAGATAATGGGCTTATGACCACATGGATAATTTTTGCGTCAAAAAAGTTCATTTTGTCTCAAACAATGAACATCGACAAAACGTCCGATATAAACACAAATAAATAACTAATTTCTATAACATGGTGATAAGTTATATTATATAAATAATTTTATTTAAAAATTTGATAAATAAATTTTAAATTAAGATAAGTTTATTATTCATAAAATTAATGAACGAATGAGACAAGTCAGACTCAATTAAGGGACATCATCTCAATATCATTTCATCAAGTCATTTCTTCATAATATTATCCTTTATTATGTTATAAGGTTTATATGAAGAAACTATAAACTTTCATATATATATTTTATCTATAATAATTTTATTTATTAAATTAGTACTATTTATATTTCAATTTACAATGTGGTATCAGAAACCTTGAACAATTAAATATTTATTTATCAAATCATTTTATTTATGATATTAAATTACATATTTATTTATATGGGTATAAATAGAATATATTGGTAATTTTTTGTCAATATTAAATTTTATTTCAATTATTCAAAAGGAATATTTTTATACAAATACTTTTACATTCTTTAAAATATGGCCAATAGAATGCTTTCGTAATGTATACGATGACAATGACTTCTCAGTCGCTATAACCATTATTTTATATTTGGATTACGTTATAAGACTTAATTAATTTTAAAATGAAAATAGGTCCCCTAATCCATTATTTGGGTATCTTGTTATTGAAATAACCTTCATAATGGAAAATTGTATTTCTATATGGAAATGGTTTTCATTTGGGATTAGAAGAAGAATTTTAAAAAGGGTTTTTGTTATAAATGTGTTTTATTCAAGATATTGTACATGAGAATTATATGAAATGGGTGAGACCAATATAGCTTATACAAAGGGTTTATCCCCATCATAGCTAATTGGTGTTTCAGAAATAGCTTATACAAAGAGTTCATATCAATCAGTGCTCACTGGTGAGCCTGATGCAGATTATATGAAGGGTGATCCCCATTATAGATCTCCAATTTGGAAGTCAATAATATGGTTATTCAAATTTGAATATTTTTTAAATAGTTTATTTTATATGACTCTCTAAGTCACTAAATGGAGTATTAATTAAAAACTATTTTTTTAGTGTTTTTCTTTTATAAAAAATTACGAGTTTTATTCATGTGAAAATATTATGGTTCATATACTTAATGAACTTCGAAAGGGTTATCATGTTTTAACTAGACTAAGGGGTTTTATTTATTTTTATGTCCCATAATGAGATTTCTGGTGCTCATTAAATGTTTTGAAATGTTTTCACATGATTTCAGCTAGAATAGTTTCTATGATGGAATCAATTAAAATTTATGATGATTATAAATGAAAAGAAACCATGTCTCCTTTTAGAAATTTTTATGGTATGGAATAAATGGATTATGTTGGATGTGTCCACTTTTATTTCTATGTTTTTGTTATGTAATAGTTATGGAATAATTCTCTAATACTATAAAACTAGAAAGTTACTCAATGTTAATTCTTGAAATAACTCAAAATTATGTAATGTTTATGGTTGGGGATCTATATTTGGAATCAAAGAGAGGTTTGGATTACATTTTAGGACATAATGGTTTTAATTGAATTCCTTTAGAGGATTTTACATTATGTTAATATTGAAATGATGTTGCATTTTAATATTACCTTATTTCTTCATCTTAACTATGTCTGTTCAAAATATTTTTCCCTATATGAAATAGGAAATCTATAATGGGAAGGTATCGAGAGGGAAAAACATTCAAATAAAAAAGAGAGGTGGTGATAATTATAAATGAACATTTTTTTAATGATGGAGCTGTTGAATCAGAATATAAATGGTTGTGTTATAAATTCATGAGATTATCCTGATCAACTATAAAAGAATATTTCTGTTGAGGGTCATTTTATGAGCCAACATCCCCCGTCATTCAATAGATAATCTGACCCAGTTGAATATGAAGGATCTATCAATACCCTAGAGATGATATATGAGGTCATGGGATGTTCAAAACATCATAAGGTAACTCATTTAATGTATCGTTTTGATGGTAGAGTTGATATTTGGTGGTCATTAGTTTAGAATACTAGATAGAAAAAAGATCCTGATTCCTTGGAATGGGAATAATTTGAGGATATTTTCCTTGAGAAATATTTCACATAGGTTGTTTTTGTTATTATTGAGAAAAAAAATTTAGGAATTAATGATTTTTTTGATAAATCAGTTAATTTATATAAAGAAAACTTCATAAGCTTGTCCAGGGATATCCAAATTTCATTTGAGACATTGACAATAAAATTAATAGATATTACTTAGTATTGAAGCTAGGGCTATGAAGAGATTTGGACTCCTGATAATTTAAAAGATATGAATAAATTGTTCATTTTTTGGATATTTATGAAACAGAGTTTTTTGAAACTTCTTATCCATGAGTAGATAAGAGTAAAAATAGTAAGGGTTCTAGGCAATAGAGAAGCATCCAACTAAATATTCTGGATGATAACCCAAAACATGTTCCATTTGAGGTAAAATAAATTTTGGGGAATGTATGTCAGGATCTGGAATGTTTTATTGGTGTTCTATGTTTGGTCACATGGTTCGTGACTATATAGAAAAGGGTCTTGAATAGTTCAAAAATGTGATAATAGACAGTTGGTCTATAGTAAGATGCTTTAGATAAAATTGGATGGGACATTATCCAAGTAAGTGACCTAATTTAATTACATAGGGAGAAAATCTGTATGACCGAATATTAAAAAATTTGGGAAAATATTTTTTATCTACTACAGTTGATGTTGAGACATCTGATGAAGTGATGTAGTCTCTTATGAGCCTGAAATTTTTTAAAGGATAAACACAAGTTCAATGATTTAGACACACTTTCAAGGTTTAATGTGATGTGATAATAAGTTATTAAGGACCTTTATTGGATATTTTTTTGGGTATTATATTTATGTATTTTTTTAATGTGGAAGTATGCCATTACTTCTGGACCTTATTTTTAACATATTTATATCCTTTATGATTTATGTGTTCATTTACACATAATGTTATATTTATGGATATACATCATATTCTAGGAATATTATGAGGATGAAATTTTGCTTATTAAATAGAAATACATCAAGAAATGTTGATGTATGTTCTTATTCTAGAAAGTAAATAAATTCCTCTACTATATCCAATGGATATTAAAATGAAAACATTATTATTTTACATTTCTCAATGGTATTTTGATGCATCACATAATTATGGTTTTATGATTGATAACCTTCCAATGACTATGTTCAATATCACTCTCTATTAGTATATGTGAGTCTGTTTTATCATCCATGTCCAGGTATTCCTAAAAGGAAAACTAGAGTATGATATCTCATGTGAAATATGTAATGTAATTTATTTATTTTAATGTAGAGAATCTTTTGACTCTTATTATGATGTGGGATTTCAATAACGTAATTTTATAAAGTAAAACCTTAGTTAACAGGCCCAAAATTAAAATTGTGAGGACAAAGTTTCCAAAAGGGTGGAAGGATGTAACATCATTGGTAATTATATAATAATATTCTCCATGCCTATTAATATTTATGAATATGAAAATAATTTTAGTTTTAATGGGACAATATGTGCGATAACGTACTCGACACCCAACAACAAGTTTCTCCAAGATCATACATTGCACACAAGACTAAGTTATTACAAAAAATAATATTTTATTAATATTATTATTTTAAATGTTATTTAATACCTAGTTTTTTTTATTTGAGGGAATGAACATAACTAACTATATTATGATTACACTTGTTTGTAAAATGTTTTTACATTTATAAATCCACTTTTAAACATAAAATAATCTAATTGATATTATAATGTAGTTTTACCGCATTTTGGTGGAGAATACTTATTAAATAATGTTTTTTAGACATTACTAGATTTTATGTGACAAAATAAACTTTTTATTCATATACGGGACATCAAAAATTAATTTGGCTGATTTGTTTTCGATAAAATTTGTTATTTAATGAATATTGAACAATACATCATTTTAATTCAAAAATTACATTTCATCTAATTTATTTATAAAGTTAAATTGACCATTTAATTGTTTTTAATGTGTATTTTGACAATTTTTTTTCAAATTTAATCAAATTTTGGTCATTATAAGTAATTTTACATTGAAATTGGACATAAAAATAGGTAAATCTTTTGATGTTTTTTACTTCTTAAAAACCGACCTTCTGGTTTTGACAATGATAATTAATTTAAAATTAATTTTTTCAAATTCCTTATTTTGAATTTGAGAAATTTGATTCCATATTTCAAATCAAAAGGTCCAATCTATGTAAATAGGTACCTTTTATTTTTTGAAATTATAAATACTAACTTCAATAATTATGTTTTTTACCATGGATAAAGTGTAAATCAGGTAAATAAGTGTAAATAGAAATATTATAATAATATAAAACAACACTAAAATGAGATCTAATCTTATTGGATGAGATATTTCCAACCATTATAAGCCTTGGGTCATGTTTAGGACCCCATTTATCCCCTTGGGGTGTGATAATGACATTTTATAATATTTAATTTAAAGAGAATGGAAATATGTCATAAACATGTATCTCTTATCTAATAAAAATAAATTGGGTTTTTATTAATGATATTTTAGAATATAAATAGTAATTAGGAAACTAAAAAACTCCTTCTAATTGTAATTTTATATATTATATTTGTATATTAAATAAATAAATATATTTATGAGACAATAATGAAGTAGAGATTAAATAATTAATGAAATATTCAAATAAATAATATTGTAAAAATTATGATAAATATAATTTGAACATTTTTATGCCATCCATTACGTTTTTTTATGTAATTGAAATGTGAGGTTTTATTTAATTATTTTGGTTCAATGAAATCAATTCAATATGACCTTTACAAAAATCTATTTCTAAATTTCATAAAAATTAACATAAATGAGTTTTTAAAAAAAATAATGCTTTATTAAATGATATAACAGTCCTACAAATCAAAGATTCGTTATACTAACTCATATAATCGTAAATTTTTTAAAAATTATCCACTTTTGGTTCTTTAGGAATTTTATAGAAACTATTGTAACCATATATTATGGAAATAAAAGAGGACAGAGAAAGAGTTAATGTTTTAACTAAGGGTTAAATATAAAATATATGATTAAATTTGTAACCTAAAATTTTATAAAAACTATTTATTGAATATATTTCGAACCATTCTCATATTATACTCTTAATTTATCACTTTTAAATTATTTTAATTTTAAAATCAATTTATTAAAAAATACTATTTAAAGACTTTCCTATAACGCCCCCTCTCCCTCTTATAAAAGGCCACAACCACTACCCATAATAATCAAACCTATAAAGCCCCTTTTATCTCCAAAATTCATCTCTAATAATCTCATAATATCCCTATATTCCTATTCTAATCCTTACCTTTGGAATAAGGAAATTCATTAACTCCTTTTGGAAAAAATAAAAATGAGTTATTGGGTTTAGATGTAACGTCCTCTCTCAAGCTTCATTCAATTATTTTAGTCATACAAAACCCAAAACATTATTTATAACCTCATTTTATAAAAACACAATAATCCTCAATATACTAGTATGTTTTAATTCTAAGGGTTCTATCTATACTTACAGAGACATCAATCTAATGAATGTAGAATATTCTGATTCTGTGTATGGTGAACTACAGCCTCATGAAATGATGATTGTTAAATTTTCTCCTACCACCTATGATTGAGGGCATTATGATATATCAGTATTTATATATGATATATATGATATTTATATTTTATATATTCTTCTGTAATATTTATTTACAATATAATTTTATACATTCTATAATGTGTTAATATGATAATTTCATTTGAGGAAATGTGGACTACCGCCCCCTCAAAGTGATATTACTCATACCTACCATACATGGATCATATTAAGGATGAATTTAACAAACATATGTAACATATATAACTTATATATTATAATTTAATGTCAATACATCTATGTATCATTTTTTTATTTCATTTATATGACAATGAAATGAATGTAGCATTCATGCTTATATAGGACCTACCATATCCATGAACTATGCTTTTAATTTCATATATCCAAATTTTATGGACTATAATAAATAAATATATAGTTAATATATATATTATTTAAATCATTATTTAAATTTTGTATATAATATACTTATTTCCACAGAGATAATTTGCATAAAAATATTCTTCTTTGACTCAAATATTGAACGTCGTCAAAACATATGATATGAACTAAAATAATTAACTAATTCCTATAACATGGAATTAATTAATTTAAAATGAATAATAAAATTTAATTTTTTTTAAATAATATATAAATAATAATATTTTCATTATTTAGGAAATTATAGAATGAACGAGACCAATCTAACTCATTGATAAGGAATTCGTCTCAATCTCTTTTTACTGAGTAGTTTATTTATAATATGTACATTTAATTTTTTATAAGGTGTATATACATCCAATATGACATTTAATATCCGTATTTTACCTATAATAATGTTATTTATTCAATAATGGTGACATATATTTAAATTTTGAAAGTGGTATGGGACATCTTGAATATTTAATGATTTAATTGTCAAAAAATTTTATTCATAATATTCAATTACATATCACTTTATATATGTATAAAAATAATATACAATTAATTTTATATAAAACATGAATTTCATTCAATGTTTTCAAAATTATTTATTTTATACAAAGCTATTTAAATTCTTTATAAAATGACCAAATGATTTTTTTAACATATAGAGTGACAATGACTTCTCTGTTGCCGTAACCATTATTTGATATTAATATTCCTATAAAAGATATAATATCTTTTAAACTAAAAATAATTCCAATATTCTATTATTTTGGCTATCATGGTATTGAAAATTTGTTCTTAAATGAAAATGGTATTTATATACAGAAATTATTTTCATTTGGGATTAGATGATGATTTTTTAAAAGTGGTTTTGTGATGAACATATTTTATTCATGAAATAGTAAATGAACCATATATGAAACATGTGAGAATGATATAACTTATATGAATGGTTTATCCACATTATAACTCATAGGTGTCCCCTGAAAAACTTATATGAAGGGTGGATTCCCATTGTAGTTCACAGGTGAGCATGATATAGCTTATATGAAGGGTGATCCCCATTATAGATCTGTAATATGGAATTCAACCATGAATTTTCTTCCAATTGGAAAATGTTTGAAAGGGTTTCATATATATAAGTCCCTACGTCAACCAAAGGAGTTTGAATTTATTTATATTTGGTTTTAGTGTTTCACCTTGAGCAAAATACATGAGTGTTATTCATGCGATAATGTTTTGTTCTATCCACAGAAATTACATTTAATTGGTCATTAGGTTTTAAATACACTAATGGGTTTTCCTTATTTATATGTATGTTACTTATATTTTTGTGCTCATACCATGTTTTTAAACATCATTAACAGATTTAAGGGATAATATTTTCAAGTTTGGAATCAAGTAAATGTTATTATGATTAATCATGAAAAGAAACCATTTTTCATTTTAATTTTTTTTATATTATGGATGTAACAGAAACTATAGGAAGAGTCCAAATTATATTTATTTATTTATGTAATAGTTATGGAATGATTTTCTATGTATTTTTACCTGAGAATATTTTCAATGTGAATTATTTACTTAACTCAATATTATGTAATGTTTATGTCTGGGACATTATACTAAGAGTGTAATCAAATAAAACTATTAGATTTGTTTCATTTTTATTGAAATAAAAGTCAATGATATTGAAATATACTAATCACAAGAAAACCATGAATATTTATAATTATCATGTTTATTATAAGAAACAAATACCATAAAAATCATTATGAAGCTAAAAAACAAATTTTCCCTATTAATTATTTTAATAAATACATTAAATTACATGTTAATATAACTTATTAAATTTTGGAACGACTAGTATATATTTAATTAAATAATAAGTTCTTTTTGACATTCCATTGAAATAAATATTAAAATATAAATATTTCATGACGTTTTCATATTATCAATTTCAAAAACCCCAAAAAAGTCATCTCCATATAACACTTTTCAATTCAATCTAAATAATATACAGTGAAAATTCATGATATTATTAATTCATCAAGTAATAAATATATAAATTAAAAAATATATAAATAAAAATAAATATTATAAAAAAATATAATAAAATAATAATGATAATTATATTAAGATCTAGTAAATAAATGTATTTTGAATCTAAGGATTATATATAATTCAAATACATTCATGAAATAAATATAAATTATAATTATTAGCATTTTACTTCATTTAAATGGGTCTTCACTATAAAAAAAATACATAAATCCCAAAACAACCCTCTCATGGGATAATTGACCTTACACATCTCAAAAACCACTCTATTAACTAAATATCCCATCATTATTATGATTATCATGACTATTTATGATAATCATAATTGGACCTGACAATCTGGTTTATTTTATTATCATGAACACAACAAACCAAGAATAACCTGACACTATTTATAAAAAACTAGTTTATGTCATGTGGCCTAACCAAAAACAACACAAGACCTTGCCCAATCATCATCAATGATTATATAGGAATTGGAAAAAATATAATGTGTTCGAGGGAATTTACACTCACTAATCCCAAAAAAATTACCAAAATAACGAGTAAATATTTTAAAAAATTATATATATATATATTCAAAAAAACATATTATTTTAATATAAAATTCCTAAATATATAATTATGTAATTAATTACATGAAAAGATTCAATGGAAAATAAAGTAAAACATCATATAAATCATAACAAACAAATTAACATATCTCTACCAAATATAGGTAGTACCCCAAACTAATTATTGAACAAACACCAGTCATGTTTCTTTATAAAAATGAAAATTAACAAATACTACACATATCATAAGGGAAATTTATAGCACGACAACATATTTTATATTATATTTGTTCACCAATACATCCCATCCACTTTACTATAATTTGTTATTAAAAATATGTAAAACAAAAACCATAAAAGTAATAAAATAACATCAATGATTAGACACATTTCTACACCATAGAGAAATAAATACATTTAACTACCAACCCTAATACATGAGAATAATAATATGTTACACATTATAAATATTTTTCACGTGCTACCATGGTGTTATGTGAAATCTATAATCATGTATTTAATAATCTTGGGGATATTGATAAATTTAAAGGATCCCAAAAAATATGATATGGTAATCACCATTAAATATTTCCTTCTATATGTTCTCATTAAAATTAATCCATCATGAGATAAATTATTCTTAAACTGTGGAAAACCACATATATAAAAAACATTTTTTATAAAACAAAAGATAATGTTGATAAACTACTTGATATAACAAAAATCATCAATATATGTATACTTTAAAACATGTGACTCAATACTAGATGTTATTAAGATAATTCCATGAAAACATATAACATAGTAACCACCCATATGTATACCTAAAAATAATAATCTAGATAAATTTTATAATTTGAATAGACACAAGTATAAAAACAATATAGTTAATTTACTATTCCAATCAATATTACTAAATAATGATTTTATAAGAAGTCGGTTTTCCTTGTACATATTTTGTGTCTACATGCATAGATAATAAATAATGTGTTGACAACCAAAATAAATCAATTTTAAGAATAGGTATAAATTAAATCATGGCCAATCACTATTTTTACATCCATATATTTCATTAATCATGCAGACAATATAAAAAATGTTTTCATAAGTTTTAAATTAAAATAATAATATTATATCACCACAATTCATTGTTTTTTATACTTAATATATCTCCCTAGATGCATCAACCATGATATTATATAGGAAGTAAAAAAGTTTTCCCCAAATAACAAAATGATATAGGATCTAAACATCAATAATCATATATTTTGTTCACAAAACTTGATTATAGAGGAAATACTCATCTTCAGTTATATATGTGTGTGTGTGTCATATCATTAGGTGAAATACATATATCAAACACTTTTGTAATATTAAAATTACTCAATTTATGGAATCTATAAATATGATTTATGATTTTCTTCTTAGATCCCATGTTTATTAGATAGAAACATAATAAAAACATAGGTGAATTCACATCCATTGTAATCTCATATCATGTTTATGGGAGGACGTACTCATCTCTACATAACCAATGATATATTGAATGAAGTAAAAACTTATGTCGATATATATCCTAGAAATATTATATCATTCTTAACCTGAGGATATAGATATGTTAGAGTATATAAATATAATAGACATCACATGTTTATAACCCAGTCATTGGTTGATAATTATTTTATCCATACAATCCCAAAAAAATCTATTTAGAGGGTGAATGTGATCAAAACCACTATAGTATATATCCACCATATTAATCTATATAACACAGTTTATATCATAACCCATGAAAATAATATTCTAGAATAATAATCTCATTCACAATAATTAATTCAAATATTAGTCATACAGTAATCATGAATAAATATCATTCACAACTTTATTATTCCGACTACATTCCCAAAATTATTGATTATAGGAAACATATGATAACATAATAACATTTTTATATTAGTTATTTATTTCTTCACTTATCCTCATCAAAACACAGTTGATGAAACATTCCATTTAGAAAAATATGAATGAATAATCAAATTTTAGTCAAACCACTTCACTTCTATTACCTATTTACTCTCATGAAAGACATCAATTTTTATTATACAAATTCCAAATAAATTAAAATTATTGTTCAATTTATCATTCAACAATATATTTCTTTTATATATTTAATAACCATTGGGTACATAAAATCATTTCATGATTTCATTTAATCATTAGGGGATATAATGATTTATTAATCTTGTACCATTACATTACTTCCATCGATGAATCACAATAGTATTTATTATTTTATGAAATTATTATTTATCATCATAGTCCAAATTTATTGATTTAATTGAGATTAATTAATAAATTGGGTATTTTATAATTTCATAACCATTATTCAGTTTCCACAATGTTAAGACATTTGATAATTTACCAATTTTATTTATCCTTACTACTCAATAATGAAATTATCACACTATAGTATTGACTTCTTAATATCTATAATTATTCCAACAACATTACTGATTTATTTACATTTGAAAAATATTTAGTTTAACATCCATGAATTATTATTATACGTTCAATATAAATAAACTAATCCATAAAAATTTATTTGAATAAAATTTATCTTTTATAAATTATTTGGGGTGGTTAAAATATCCTTAAAAAATAATTGTAATGGATAATGATTTAATTTTATTATCATGTTAATAATTTTATAATCATATATATGATATCAACATAAAAAATCCCATTATTTTTTGGTCATCTAATTATCCATTTTATTATCTCATGTCATCAATTAATTGCACCAATGTAAAATTAAATTAGAAAATAGTTTGTTAAGAAACACAAAATGGAAACCACGATCAAAATAATTTTAACATGTTAAATATTATCATCAGCATAATTATTTTTAAATATCAGGATTACCATAGAGAAAATATTACATCCTTTTTTATTAATTTAACAACAAAATGAATTAATTTTTATAATTATAATTTATACTGAGTGAGAAGTATAGTATATTATTGGAAAATCCTATTTTGCACAGAAATAAATAGTATAAATTATTTATAATACCTTCATCATTTAATTAACCACAATTATCTTAATTAATATATCATACACCCCTAAAAACACCAATTTTTGATCCATGTGGTCCATGATGTTGCCTTGAGTATAACTGATCTTGTGTATCTCAAAATAGACGATGCACACATCCCCACAAACCACATTATCTCCTGGAAACTGAGAGGTTATACATGGATCCCCAAACACTATACTCTTTATCAACATAACAAAATATTACTTCCATCATATAGATGTATGTTTGTTATCAAATCAATAACAAGATGACACCTAGGAATATGAATTGTCTTGGGCAATATTATCCCTGTTTGGATGACATGGCCATATTGGACACCATAAAATCCCATAATTTAGATGGTACATGTTGGTATGTAACTCCATTTTTTGAAATTAAATTAGTCAAAAAATTAGTATTAAAATAATAATTTATTATACCAAAATAGTATGTGGACACTATATCACCCTCATTATTACTGATATCTAAAATCTTCTGTTATATGATCATATAATCAGATGACTATAGAGGTATGTTATAATGTAGGATGGGAAAATATTTTTCCAAATTATTTGGACAATTTTAAGCTTTAGTATTTGTTTGTTATATAATTATATCGATAATATATAACTTACAAAATCCTAACAATCATCCTCTTCCCTCATTGGTTATCTATATGCAAAAAAATAATCATTCGTCACAAAATTCAAAAATAGTTTGGACTCATTTTGTGGATTTTATATGTGAGATAATATATCTATGGGTCCATCTTTTTGGGTAAACAAATCCTGAGAGAATTGGAAAATGAGGAAAAATTATGTCCAATATAACATTCAATTTCTTTATCTGATTAATTCAATTTAGTTCCAATTAGACATATATGATAAATATGTATCTAATGGAATATATATATAATGATAAATATTAATAGATGTTATTAGATTATGAAAACATAATAATTTTAAAATAGTTCTCTTTATGACATCCCTGATAATTACAGCTTAATTATACAATTTTTTTTATTTTTTGACCATCACGCTAAAATAAATTATATCTAAAAATAATGATACTGAATGATATATCTAAATTAAACAACATAGAATTTCATTGCATTTTATTCCATGGATTCCACTTATTTATATTGAACAAACATTAATATATCATTTTTAGTAATTTTTTATTCATCAATTTATGAGGATTCCAAAAAAGAATCTGTAGTTGAATAATGAATCTTCCCAAATCATAATCAGATTTTTTTCATTACCTAATACTAATAGACCATCAAATTTATATGATGGATAATTATAAAAATATTTGAAATATTAATGGTGATTTTTCTACAACAAACACATATATATTTATATAGTTTTTACAGATTCAAACATCTACATAGATAAAGGAAAAATATATTTACCAAATTTTGACTAATCCAATTTCATTATCTCCATTTAATTATTTAATCAAGATAATAAAATTTCTCAATAAAATAAATTTATTAATGACACATTGAAGATGACCAAATTTTTTATTGATAAATAATATCAAAAAATCATTAGGACCACAAAACCATTCCTTCTCCCAGAAGATCAATTATTTTACTTTGAATATCCTCCCTCTGAAATATTATCCCATGGAATGGTCATGATTACATCCGTACCCACCCTTAATTCTCTATAAAATAGAAATTTATATGATACATATCTTCATAAAAACAATTAAGTATATATTATTTATTATTTAATATATGAATTTACTTAACAACACCACAAGTTAAACAAAACAAAAAATTTAGAATAATTTACCCTAATTGAATCACCAAATTCTAAAATCAATGAAAATATTAGTTTTCTAAAATGACACATGGTTTATAAAGATTTTTATATTTCACAAATCGTGATTAAAATTTAATATATCTTCATAAATAATCCATTATGAATACTTGATATACTAATGAACATAATTTATTTATAATGAGTGAAAATAATTTCATTGAAACTGAAACAACCATTGAATTTTAAATCTAGTAAATGTTATCGTCATGTGAATACTATACTATATCAATAATTGTAAAAATTGAAGGAAAAAAACTCATTATAAGTTAAAATAATAATATACATATCAATTATATGTTGAAAGATTACCATATATACATCCTCAATATGGGGGAATGTTTCTATAAAAACAACAAACGATTGTTATAATATTATTTATACCAATATCCAATATATGGAATTATTCATTAATTTGGTCATTTTTTATTGTGATCCTAAGAATAAAATATAATTTTTATTCAATTTTTAATTACCATATTAATACATTTATGTTTTTCCATTAGTTCCTAAAATATATAAAGTATAATAATTTGTAGTGAAAATAATTTTAATAGTATGATAACATGATTAAATATTTCATGGATTTATTAAATAGTAACCAAGTATAAAAATACAAACAAAAATAATTTAATATATATTTATTCATAAAATAAAAATGTCTATATTACCACTAAAACAATCCCAAGATGTTTTCACAATATCAAAACAAAAATATGACATAAAGGGGAAGAATGCTACTGAGTTGATCATCATTATTTATCCCAAATTATTTTTACAATGAATCACATTAAATCAATAAGATATATATGAAATAAAAAAAAATTAAAATTAGATATTTTTTTATCAAATAGATTGTAGTAATATTCTGGGACATGAGGTCATATCCTTATTAATTCAACACCACAATAAGAACATAAGAAACACTAATATGTTAATAGGACTAAAGATACGTGGTTGGATTTACCTTATGAAATTAAGGGAGGTAAAAAATGTAAGAACCTAGTTTTTATCTCATGTATGTATCCATTTAAATTTTGTTCTAATTCATTTTTTTTGGATATAATATGTATTTCTAATGAGGTTACAATGGATTCAGGGGTGCCCATGGATTTCCAGGAGCTATAACCTCAGCCAGGGGTGAAAACACAAGGGAAAATGGATACTATAATCCATGTAACACAACCCATATGCTCTCTAAAAATCATGTGGGGGTGGAAAATGTGGTAAATAATGGTTCACAGTTTTCCCTAACCGTACATCGAAACATTGCAAAATGGGTTTTTGGGTAAAGTTACTTTTTTCTCTTCGTTAAATGTTTTAACCTCTTCCATCATCTAATGTTGTTTCTATTTCATATCAATGGATCATCTCCCATATTTTATGATCATAATCCATGGTCAGATATTTATTGATATCATCTTTCCTTCCAAATGAGGATTTAATCCCCATTTATCACATTGGATGCGCATCAGTAATATCTCAATTCCTTTTTAGTTTTTTGTTACTATTATTCACCTCAATAAATATATATTTATGCACGGTCATACTCCCTATTTTCAGGGAATTGATATGTTTACATGATCACTCCCAATCCACTCAAAACTAAATTTTGATACAATATAATGAGAGTGGTACGAGTTCAAGGTAGGTGGTATTTAACACTTCATTTAAGTGTCATCATTTTATAAATTTATGTCAGTGTATGCTAATTTGATCGGGGGGGGGGGGGATTTTATAAATTTGTGTCCCAAGATTATATTTCATAGAACCATATTATATGAGTCCTGTCAAATATTTTATAAATCATTGGTGGTTATGAGATCAATGGAATCCACCCATGTAGTGTTCTTTCTTGAATTATGTATATATTTTATTTTTAAGATTACTTGCACTGCTATTGGGGTGTCCCATGTCTTGTCCATGATAAAATCAAGTTTATAATTAACTCAATTAAGTTCTAATGTTATCCCTACTTGTGGTAATCATCCGTAAATAAATCAATTTTTAATTAATAAATGGATGGCCTATTTTAGATACCACTTGACACATCTATGTTCTATGATTCAATTTAATTAATGAATCCTAATTATGAAGGAAATGTATATTTTGTATACAAATTGGCCTGATTAGATGATATATAATTACTTGGTTTCAAGTTAGTAGCACAACTTAACATGATTGATATAAGGCGACAACGTGATCCTGATGAATTTAATAACACTTATATGTATTATTAAATATCTTCATGTACTTAATCATTCACATTAATGAGAGGTATATTATTAACCCCATTAAATTAATAAATAGAATGAGTAATAAATGGACTCAATTAATTAATAAATTATGAATGAGGTTCCTAATGTATATGGATCACGAATTTATCATAGGAGTGGTCCAACTTGAGCTACCCCTATATTCTAGAGTTGATTCCTTGAGCACTCATGGGTTCATTTATAAAATAAGATTGGTGGTTGGAAAGGTTATTACCTATCATGGAACACAATATTTTTCTATTAGTGTATTCCTAGTATGAAACCACATGATCTATTAGTTAATAATATATAATTACATAGATATAGTCCTTATATCAAGTATGACATCTATAGACATTATGCGCCTTGGAAAACCGCATGGTATTAGTAACTAGTTATCTCATTTTACCTGGGATTAATTCTATGAACATAGTTATAATTACGTTACTATAAAAATCCATGGGTGATTCCCCTTGGATTACTTTATTAAATATTATCCAGGATAAAAATTACTATTGCATTGGTTTGGCCACTGAGGTCATGTATGATAAGGTTATTACCTTGGGCCACCTTTATTATTATCATCATTGAATCCTTTTTACATCTAGGATCCTGTATTATTACAATCATGATATGATGTCAGTTATATGTACACATCATGTGAATTACTTATATAAACTAAAAATAATTAATAAAAGAACCAATGATATGTTTAGATGCTACCTAGGGCTATAATAGTCACATGGGTATTAAAATTATAATATTCATTTACATTTATATTTTATTTTTTGAACACTATTTCAATTTATATTAAACATAGAAGATTTTGTAGATGATATTGGTTTAATACTACAATGATTTATCTCACATAGAATCTGAGCCACCATTGGTACCTAAGAATATTACATGTATACAAGTGTTGAAATGTTGAAGCATCCCTCTTTGTTCCAATTAATTATTTCCTGTATTATGATAAATCATGGTAGAAGATGACTGAGTTCGAGCTCGGGATGCTAGGAACTTTTTTTGATTACTTTTTTTATCTTTTGATTAGAATTAATTTCCTACTTCCTTGTATCCATATTTTCCACATTTACAAATACAAATCATATATTATAATTAGATATTTTATATGATTTATTTATAGTTTATTATTACAAGTTTTATTAGTTATTTATTATCCATGTCTTATTATTATGTTACATCTATTTATAATGCTTCTATAAATTACCTGTTATTACATATTTATCTGATACTTCCACTATGGTCATAAGTGAATAGTCTCCCCATATACACACTCGAGGACCTCAGTTCTATTATGTAGAATATGGTGTTTTAGTAGATTCTCTTGAGGCCGTGTGGCCAGTTGGACTCGGGGTACCACTTAGTGGCACCTGGGTTCGGTACATAAAAATTTTTTATCAGAGAAGTTCCATTATATCATAACTATTTTTAGATAAAAGAAATCGGATTCTGATCACTTTGGAATTTTTTTAAAAGAGGTTCTTGGGTGTACCTAACCCATGTTTGGGGTAAATTTTGAGTTTCGTGAAATATAATAATTATTTTAATTTCTCATATTACTATTGATATCATTTTATATTATGGTTACACACGTGAATTTCGCTGATGATAATAATAATAATTATTTATAATTACATTTCATCACTATCTCAATGATATGTGTGAAATGATCATTGTTAAATGAATCATTATTGGAATATATAATTTATAGGCCATGTATATTGAATTCAATATAAGAGCATTTCACTTCATTAATTTTCTTGTTTTCTTTTGATTTTTTACTGGGCCTTTTATATATATTTTAATGAGAAACTCTTGGGATGCAATTTATTGGTTTCAAATTTCAATTCATGGGGTGTTTAGTCCCCCATTGGTCTAAAATCTTAATTTATTAAGTCGATCCATTAGAATGAAATTAAATCGGTGTCATTTTTAGTGATATGGTGTATGTTATATGATTTATATGGAATGTAAATCAATTTAAAATGAACATTGATAAATGAAAATAAGAAAATGGAAACTATAATAGTGAATCATGGAATATCAAAATGAAATGTATTCTTGTTATTGAAGAGGGAATTTACAATTGATATTTTACCTTATGAATCCCATATAACTTATACATATGAACATAGCCATATATGAAAATATATATTGGTATTTGGGGTAATATTCCCTTGGTAGTGATACCATTCCTTTAGTTCAGCATCAAATATTACTATCTATTTTCTTAATACTTATTCTGTGTAGCGTGTATGGAATTTATAGACCATTGTCTCCATGATTTACCAATAACACATGCAATGATAGTAGAGATAACAATGCTCTAGAAGTGGTTGGGACTCAACAAATTGTTTTAACACCTAGATTACCACATGAGGAAATGCCTACTATACAAATATGTGAATTTTTTCTAACCAACATGAATGTTTCACACTTCTGATGTTTTCCATACAAGGTGCTCCATGACCGCACCTATGATGGCTGATTTGATATGTGAGTTCCTGCAGTATTATCCTCCTACCTTATCAGGGGACTGTGGCCCATAGGGTGTATATTCATTTCATGGAGTCCTTCTTATCTATCATTCGGTGTCAAGATATTCCTCTATAGAGGTGGTTAAATATAGATTCCTTTATATGCGATTTAGCTATGTGAAAGTGGGATATAATTACCTAAGATGGTAACCATTAGAGCATTGGTATATGATGAATTTTAGATTACTTTTTTATGATTAATTCATTCATCATATGCTGATAGTTAATTGATCTAGATATTTTATTCATCTGGAGTAGGGTGATATGTTAGGTATGCTGAATTCAACCCTCTTCACCGAGTTATAGTTATTTAGAATGATTCTATCTAATAATGATGTTTTGTATACTATATGACTCGTGTTTGGGCTCTAGTATGCTATCCATACATAGGTGAATTTCTTTCACCATCCTTCGTTCTCTGATAAATTCAATCCGAATCTTATCACTGAGAAAAGAAAGATTTAATTTTATAGTACAAGACATATAGGATGAGTTTTGTGGAATGATTTTAGTTTTTAGAGTAGCAGAAAGTGATCCCTCAAGGATTCACATCAGTGTATTAGTGGTTAGAGTAACCAAACTAGAAGCTCTATTTCATTGCATCATCATGGATAGTAGTGGATTCTGATTCCTTGGTGTGATAGAGACCCTATGGAGTGTTAGGATTGTGTTCATATGGTTATCCTCACAAGATTTTATTATAAAATTATATTTAATTCCAAATTAAGAGGATCTATAGTAGCTCCACTATCGTGGATATGTTTTATGATGATTTTTAGGAGGTTAGTTTTAGTAGGAATTGCTAGAAATGATTAGCATGAAGATGTTTCTGCGGTGCGTTGTTATTCGTTTATCAGCTGTACCATCCTTGAGGTAGTGATCGAGGTAGTACGGTTTTAGAGAAATTTCAGGTATTAGGCTAGTTTTAGGCTTTACAGCTGATACATATGGATCTGAGTGCAATTCCATATATAGTATGAGGTAATATTTTAGTATCCTCCACCACATTATCTTCATTGTTTGAAATAGGTGTTTCACTATCCTTCATCTATTATTATATCTTCGAATGACTCTGACTGAAAATATAGTATTTCTACGGTGTAATGACCTTGAAAAACCATTTGGGATATGTTCACAGGGATTACACGAATATGGAGAATTCCCATTTGATGTGGGAAATTATCCATTCTTATAGTACCTATTATATCTAGATATGGAACACTTCAATGTCATTTTCATTATGTATTTTTTCTGTGTATCTATCAAAAGTACATTGGTATCTTCAAAATGTATTTTTTATATAAATGTTTTAATATATATACATGTGGGTGAGTGGGATGTCCATGCTCATCGAACTAGATCAAATCATCATGGGCTAGGTTAGGTTAAAGCCTAAATTGCTAATTTCTTCCTGGTGGATCAAGTATTACATCAAGATGAATTCCCTCAGGTAATATATCATTTCAAGGACATATTAAATGATATTTATTATAGATTAACTATTATGAGAGAGGTGGACCTTAATAAAGACCTTAGTCTAGGAGGAGAACCAGTATCCATTCCTCAGTAAAGGATAATACTTACTTAGATAATATATTTTAAATGGAAGTTATAGGCTGGATATTCCAATGGTTATATACACCCTATAACATCCTTTGGGATTCACCCATTAGAATAGAAACTAAAGTTAATGGTAGAATTCTGTTATGGATGGCTTAACGTTCTCCATATCATGAACTGGTATCAACTTTATAAGATATATGATCTATTTTATCATCTCCCATGAGCTAGGGTTTCTTCTATGATTGAACTGAGATCAATATTTCAATAGTTGTGAGTTAGTCTATTAGTCATACCTCGTAGATCTTTTTATATCAGGTATGATATTAATTATTACCTTTTTATGTCATTTGGTGTTATGAAGGAGCTATCTTTTTACCATTATATTATTAATATGGTGGTCCAACCCTATCCCCAATCTATTTTAATAGTATTTGTGAATAGATTCTAGGTCTATTATTATACTTGTTGATATTGTGTTATGAACTGTGAGATCATTCCGAGTACACTATGTGAGCATCATAAATATTCAAAATTTTATAAGCGATGAATCTTGATCAACAATGTACAATTCATGGTTCATATTATCTAGAAATCAAGATTCCATTTTGAACTAGAGATGTTGAGTGATGAGGATTCATGGTAGCATACCAAGAAAGTGTTTCAGATATATTATTTAATAGGGATGGATTGATAATATACCCATTGTATAAAATACACATCACAACACTCATCACTTATTACAATTATTAAAATGAATGTTGTTATGTCACTATGGTCAGAAGAGTGTGATAATTCCATTTAGAATGTGAAATGAATGGTTGTCTAAAAACCTAATCTGATTCTATTATATCATAGAATATGATAAACAGTTCTCTATGATGCATCATGCATTGGGATAAGAAGAATAATTACAGTTGATGTTAGAGTCATTGTAACACCCCACCCCTACCTCATTGGCTTGAGGAGGAAGTGAGGTTTACTTTGACTTAAGAGATGTCCTCATTGTGCCAAAGGCTGGAAATATATGTCAAGGGCTTCTAAAAGAAATTGTGGAATGATTTTCCCTTAAGACAAAACCAACCAACAATCCACTAACAACCACTATATGATTTATGTCAATAAAACATCAATACATGCATTCCCAAAAGACTACAAATTTGTACCACAACACATCCCAAAACCAATACAACCAGACATGTCTACACCACATCAGAGTACAAGCGGAAACCAAACAATAAACACTACGAGCCATGACACCACCACAGCTCCACACCAAGCTCCAAGCTCCAAGCTCCACCAAGACATCACAATTTATCACTAAAGGAGGGATATGACATACCTTTTTGAAATTCATGGTACACAACATCTGCAAAGACACCAACGTGCCAAAGTAGGGGGTGAGTACTACAACTCAGTAGGTTTTCCCCAAATGAATTCCCTACACACGCCCCTAGGATAAAACTATTAGCACGTTTATATAAAACAATATATATAAAATAATCACATGTACAACCATTTCCATAAGCCAAACATGCCCTTACCAAGCCATCACACCCAAAACAAGCAACTAAGGGAAACCAACCAAACATGCCACAAGCCATTTCATCTTTTACACAGTAGCACAATAATTTCCAACTTGCAAAGAAATGCACAACGAACAACCAAAATGTAATGTTTCCATCCAACTTGTTCACCCATTAAAACCTAGCAGTGCTTCCCGACCACAACCAAATGGTGGAGCTTCAATCTAACCCGTTCACCCATTCACAAATAGGGGATCTTCCCATCCACTTATCCTTTAATGGTGTCCCTTTCATCCACTATCCATCCCATTTTTATATTGGTACTTCTCTCCACATCCACACAACATTCCCATAAATCCATAAACAAGCATATGACCCACCAAGTCCACAACAACATGCTATCAAAAAATTACATCACATATCATTCCACTTCAATAAATCATCCATTTATTGAAAAACATTTTCCATTCCAAAAAACATTTCAATAAAAACAACATATATATTGAAAACCATTTTACATCAAATATTTTCCCAAATAAATCTCAAAAACCCATTTTAAAATCTCCATTTTGAAATCCACAACAATAGCATTTCACCTTGAAACCCCATTTTCCCCAAAAATCCCCAAATGCATTTCCATCCAATTTTTCATAACAGATCACAAATAATTTTCAGCACAATAATTAATTGAAACAAATAACCACTAGTTCTAACCAAGTTGATTCGAGAGAGAATCCACCTACCTTTAGGGTTCCAAAGAAATTGACCCATGAGCAATCGCACCTCCAATCTGACGAATGCACCCCTGAAACCTCTCTAGATCCCCTTCCCTAACATTCACTAGCCTTAAATTCATCATCCAAGGCAACCACAACCCTAGATCTACACACAACAAATTCAGATCAATAAAACCAAGAAAGAGGGAGATTTAGATCTAGAGGAAAACACAAGGAAACCAAGTGGATAGACTTTCATAGGAAAAACCACCTTAAAACCGCCAAGAAACCTCTTCAAAACCCTTAAATCTGAGTGGGAGAGCCCCTCCAACCCTTTAAAATTGAAGAACCTGAGTGAGGCTTAATTGGGAGGAATATTGGAGTGTAATGAGGCAAACCCACGTGAACTTGTGTTTTAAAACCCTATTTTATGTGGTTAGACGGTTTGCCCGCACGGTTTGGAAAACCGTGTGCTAACCATGCACACGCTACTACCTTGAGACCATGGGTCCACATAGTTTCCTCAAACAGTTTGAAAAACTGTGTTTAGGCCATACAAAGCCTACTATGTCCCCTTGAACTGATTCCAGGAGAATCCACATGGTTTCCCTTAACCGTGATGAAACCGTGCTCCCTATGAAAAGCCTCCAAACTCATTGAAAACCATTCCAAATTCTCCAAAACTCTTCCCAAATCATCCCATGCAATTTAAGAGAAAAAAAAGAATAAAAAGGACAAATAACTCAAACCAGGGGTACTATATTCTCCTCACCATTGGAATTTCAGTCCTCAGAAAGTAGAAGACCCACCCTTTGCCGAAAGAGCTCGTTCCCCTACTCGACCATCTCTTTCTCCCACTCCCAAGCCTCATATTGAATCTGAAAATTCTTCCACAAAACAAAAACTAAATTGATGCTTTTACCATGCAAGGAATTATCTTGCTTATCAACAACCTCCACTAGCACATGCAACAACAAAGCATCTGGTTCTAGTTCAACATGATCCCATCGAATCACATGGTCACGATCTGGCTGAAACTTTTTCAACTGCGACACATGAAACACATTTTGCACCACACTAAACCTAGTTGGAAGATTCAAATGATATGGAACCTCACCATCCCACTCATGAATCTCAAAAGGTCCAAGATACCTCATGGATAACATTCCCTACTTCCCAAACCGATGATGTTCCAGCCTAGAAGAGACCCTCAGGAACACAAGATCACTAACCTCAAACAACAAAGGCCGTCGACAATGATCCACATGTGATTTATGATTACTCTTAGCCATATCCATTCTACTTATGATTAGCTTTATCTTCTTCGTAGTGTTTAGGAAAAGTCTCTGTCCAACCATCGAGGATTTACCTACTTCCACCCAGCATAGTGGAGAACAACATGGTTGACCGCACAACGCTTCAAACAGAGCAATATTTATTGATTCCAGATTATTGTTATTGTACGAGAACTCATCCAATGAAAAGTTCCCTTCCCATGAGCCAACAAAATCCATGATAGAAGCCCTCAACATATCCTCCAGAGTTTGTATCGTCCTCACAGATTGACCATCCATCTAGCGTGATACGCCGTACTCATGGTCAACTTAGTTATTAGGGATTATTGTAAGGAATTCCAGAAATGAGATGTAAACTCAGATATCTATCAGATATGATCGAAACTAGAACACCATGATTCTTTACCACCTATCAGATATATTTTTTGGACAGATCCTCCTCTATATGAGATTCATGAATCAGGATGAAATGTGCCGCCTTCATTAGCCGATCCACTATCACCCAAATTGCATCGTGATTTTTGACTATTCCTGGGAGAGCTGTGACAAAATACATCGCTATTTTATCCCACATCCAAACAAGGATTGGTAATGACTGCAACATTCCTTCTGGCCTTTGATGTTCTGCCTTGACCTACTGGCATGTCATGATTCTCGAAACAAAATCATAAACTCTTCTTTTCATACCATCCCTCCAGAACTGTGCTTTTAACGCATTATAATTTTTTTGATTTCCAGGATGAACAGCCCACCTGGAATGGTGATACGCCTAGAGAAGGTCCTCATGACAATCAACTGGTACAACCATCTAATTCTGAAAACACAAAACTAAATCTTCATTCAGTTGCCAACCCTCAATGGTATCCCCACCATTAATTCTGGACCTCAAGGTCACACACTCAGAATCAGATATTTGTGCCTCTCTAACCAGGCCATCCAAGCCAGGAATTAGAAAAACTAGAAAGAAGACCCCTCTATCACTATGGTCTTCACATTCCAACCGCATGTCAGTTATAACCGACATCAACTGCCACTGGTCCGATGCCGGTTTTACCACCTGAGCATATGATTTTTTACTTAATGCATCCACCATCTAATTTTCTTTACCTGGTGTGTACATCAAGACAAAATCAAATGTCTAGAGATATTCCATCCATATCCTTTGCCACAAATTCAAATCCCTTCGTGATAAAATGTGTTTCAAGCTCTTATGATCCGTATATACCGTGAATTTCTCACCGAAGAGATAATGATGCCACATTTTCAAAGCATGGACCACTACTTCCAATTCAAAGTCATGTGTTGGGTAGTTCCTCTCATGCACCCTCCACTGTCATGATCTATACACAACCACATGATTCCTTTGAATGATAACACATCCCAACCCTGATCCCAATGCATCACAATAACCCACGTACCCTTTTCCAGGTTCTAGAAAAACATTGATTGGTGATGATGTAAGGTGACCCTTTAGCTCTACGAAACACTACTAACACTTGACATTCCACTGGAATGAAACATTATTTCTTGTCAATGATGTCATCGGTGAAGCCAAACGTGAATAATCGTGAAAAAAACACAGATAATACCCACCTAGACCAAGGAAACTTGGTATCTCAAACACATTCTTTGGTGGTTTCCATGGGATAACAACCTCCATCTTTTCTATATCTACTTAAACACCCCTTTCGAAAATATCATGGCCAAGAAAACAAACTTCTTGTATCCAAAAGTCACACATTCAATATTTGGAATGAAACCGATGATTCTTCAAGATCCCTAGAACTATCGCCAAGTGATGCTCATGATCTTCCCTTGTCATTGAATACACTAGAATATTGTTAAAACACCACCACAAATGAATCTAGATTTCTCTAAACTATCTGATTTATCAATTCCATGAACACCGTTGCCGCATTCATTAGACTAAAGGGAATAACCACATACTCATAATGGCCATATCTACTTCTGAAAGCTGTTTTAGGAATATCTTCCTTCCTCACCCACAATTGATGATATCCCAACATCAGGTCGATATTGGAGAACCACTGGGATCCCCTCAACTAGTCGAAAAAATCATCAATTCATGGAAGTGGATATATGTTCTTTAGCGTATGTTGGTTAAGTCTATGGTAATCAACACAAAGCCTCAAATTTCCATCCTCTTTTTTCACAAAAAACATCGACGCTGCCCACGGAAACATGTTAGGCTAGATAAACACTTTGTTTTCTAACTCTTCATACTAGTCTTTCAATTCCTGCAATTTAGTAGGGGCCATACGATAATATAGAAGTGATATAGGACTGGTCTCCATAAGGAGATCAATCATAATCTCCACTTCTCTTAGGGGAGGTAACCCAAAGAATTATTCAGGAAAAAAATACATGAATTAATCTACCACTTCTAGAAGAACACCCAGATCAACACCCATTACTGACTCCAACGACAATACTGCCAACCGATATGATAATGTGCCGACAGCTGGTGCCAAAAAACCCATTGCACCTTGCCTTTCATGCCTCTCTCCTCTAAAGAGATGTCTAACACTATTGTGTGTCATAAAAGCCACTATTTGCTTATTACAGCTATTGTAGTCCTTAAACACCACCAAGAAATCCATTCCTAGGATACATCATACCCATACATCTCAGGTGTTGAGAAATTCTACATTAGCTCTACCACGCCCAAAATGATAAAACATGCTCTACAAAAGATGGCTCGACACTCTCTTTGACCAAGAGGAGATTGATGTTTTAAAACCGAGGGCATCATTTCTACCCTTAAACCTAGAAAATCAACCAAAAGTGTAGCAATAAAAGAGTGTCAAGAACAAGTATCAAACAACACTTGCATCTTGGTAGAATTTAATAGAATAGTACCTCGCACCATGGATGGTCGCGACTGATCATCCACCACAACCTGCTGCACTCCAAACACATGTTTTCTTTCCACATTCTACTCTTTATTGCCCTGCTGAGGTGTTATGATATTACGAGAATCACCATGACCCACATTACTCTGCTGGAGAGGGGCACGCTGTTGTCTATGTCTCATCGATGCATATGATGTCTGTGATTCCTGAGGAGTGTCACACCCCCTAATTCAGAGCATACCTACAATAACGCTATAGATGCCCCATCTGGTTACAATTATGACATGCTGGAGTTTGTTCCATACAATCTCACGTGATGTGGCTCGTCGAACCACACTGAAAACATCCTGGTTTGCTCTGTGGATTCAGAGGAATATTCACTCATCCTACTGTCGGATTATGTGCCATACTCCCACCTTGGTAATAGGTGTCCCTCATCCGCTTGAACCCATCTCTAGTGTTCCCACTATTCACCATGGTTACGACCATGCTTCCTCCGCTCGGATTTCCCAACAAATCCTACTCAACCAATGAGTCTCTATTCACCATCTCTGTGTAATCATCTATTCACAATACTGCTATCATTAAACAGATTTCATGCCTTAACCCCGCTTCAATGATCCTTGGCTTTAATGATGTGAAACTCACCACCTTGGGTGCAAACCTCACTATGTTTATAAACCAAGCAGCATACGCCGTTAGAGACATAAACGCTTGCTTCAAACTAAAGAAATCAATCATACGCGGAATTCTGAACGTATATGGGTAGAATTATTTATTAAACAATTCATCAAATCGTTCCCACGTACACCCTGGTCCATCCCCGTTTGGGCTGATAACTCCCACCACTGAAGGGCAATATCATCCAATATATTCATGGCCAACTGCACTTTTAACCCTACCGGTGTTCCCAAGAACTCGATAATCTTGTTCATTCTATTCAACCATGCTTCTGCCCTCTCCAGCTCTGAATCACCCCTGAAGATGGGTGGATTATGCTTTTGAAACTGAAATACATGATCCACATTCATTGGTTAATCCATTTTATTTCCAGTTTCCACAGCTTGGAAAGATTGAAATATGCTTTGCACTAGCTGCTGGCTCACCTGGGGCTCAAGTGAAACCAAGTTCTCATCGACCACTTCTGGTTGGTCTCTACGATTCGGACATGGTGCCATTTCTATAAACAGAAAACAAACAACCATGACTCTCACTTTTGTAGACATCAACAATTCCCATTTCAAATCTCGTTACACAACACTATAACAATGAGGATTTCCACCTTTTCCACATTTTTATGTTTCCCAATTTTTCATAATAAAACTATTTTCAAAATATCAAATTTATTCACATTAAAATTTCACACATTTCAAAACCACAGTTTCTCAATTCATCCCATGAGTCATTATGCCCAATGAAATATGAATCTTATTGGGAAGTCATTTCTACCATACATGCCATGCTCATCTCATTGGATACACCCATGACAATGAGATATCCAACGCCTATAAGTGTCCCCAAAACAATTATGTACCCAACTCTCTGATAACATTAAGATCAGCAGAATAGGGTTACCTGCATCCTTTTATGTTATACAATCCATGTTCTGACATTCCTACGCTTTTCTACCATCCATACTCAAAGAATATACCACAACGAATGTCAACACCAAAATCAATGATCAACACCAAAGGATCAAACAAGATTATACCACTTGTAACAACCCACCCCTACCTTATTATATTGAGGAGGTGGTGAGGGTTACTTGGCCTTAAGTGACGTTCCCAAGGTTCCAAAGGCTGGAAATAAATTCCGAGTGCTTCTATAAAAAATTGGGAAATGATTTTTCCTTAAGAAAAAACCAACGAACATGCCACTAACAACCACTATATGATGCATGTCAATAAAACAGCCAAACATGCTTTCCCAAAAGACAACCAAGTTGTACCACAACACATCCCAAAACCAATACAACCAGACATGTATACACCACATCAAAGTACAAGCAGGAACCAATCAACAAACACTATGAGCCATGAAACCACCACAGCTCCACACCAAGCTCCAAGATCTAAGCTTCACCAATACATCACAATGCACAACTAAAAGAGGGAGATGCCTTACCTTTTCCCACATCACGGTACACAACATCTACAAAGATACCAATGTTCCAAACCAGGGGGTGAGAACTAAAACGTAGTAGATTTTACCCAAATGACTTCCCTACACACACCACTATGATAAAACCATTAGCACATTTATATAAAACAATTTATATAAAATAATCACAGGTATATCCATTTCCATATGCCAAATATCCCCTTACCAATCCATTATACCCAAAGTAAGAAACCAAGGGAAAGCTAACAAAAAACGCCACAATCCATTTCATCTTTCACACACTAGCACAAAAATATCCTACATGCAAAGAAATGCACAACAAACAACCAAAACAACCAAACGGTGATGTTTCTGTCCATCCTGTTCACCCATTCACACCTAGCAGTACTTCCTTACCACATCCAAATGGTGGAGCTTCTGTCCAACCCATTCACCCATTAAAAACTAGCGGCTGTTCAATTCCACTTAACCTTTGATGGTGGCCCTTCGTTCCACTATCCATCCCATTTTTATAGTGGTAATTATTGACACTTCCAAACAACATTCCCATCAAGACATAAACAAGAATATTAACCTCCATGGTCACAACAACATGAAATCAACCAATTCCATCGCATACCAATCCACTTAAATAAATCATCCATTTATTGAAAACCAATTTCCATGCCAAAACACATTTCAATAACAAAAAAATCGTTATTGAAAACAATTTTTCATCAACCATTTTCCCAATTCAATCTCAACAACCCATTTTAAAATCCACAACAATAACATTTCACCATGAAAACTCCTTTTTCCCAAAAATCCCCAAATAGATTTCCAACCAATTTTACATAACAAATCATAATTAAATTTCTGCACAACAATTAATTGTAACAAAAAACCACTAGTTTTATCCTTGTGGAGTCGAGAGAGAATCCACCTACCTTTAGGGTTCCCATGAAATCGACCGACGAGCTACCACACCTCCAATACCATGAACGCACCATTGAAACCACTCTAGATCCCCTTACCTAACATTAAAAAGCCTTAAAATCGTCATCCAAGGCAACCACAACACTGTATATACACACAAAAAGTGTAGATCTAGAAAATCAAGATAGAGGGAGATGTAGATGTAGAGGAAAAAACAAGGAAACCAAGAGGAGAGACTTACCCAGGAGAAACCACATTAAAACCACTAAGAAACCTCTTCAATACCCTTCAAAACCGAGTGGGAGAGACCCTCCAACCCTTGAAAACTAAAAAACCCTAGTGAGGCTCGAGTGAGAAGAATATTGGATTGAAATGAGGCAATCCTGAGTGAACTCCCTTTTTAAAACCCTATTTTATGTGGCCACATGGTTAGCCCGAACGGTTTGGAAAACCTTGTGCTAACTCTTTGCATGCTACTGCCTTGAGAGAAAGGGTCCTCAAAGTTGCCTCACATAGTTTTGAAAACCATTCGCAGGGCATTCGAAGCCTTTTGTCTCCCCCTGCATGGTTTCCAGGACCATCCGCATGGTTTCCCTTAACCGGGATCAAACCGTGCTCCCTATGAAAAGCCTCTAAACTCATTCAAATCCATTCCAAACTCTCCCAACCTCTTTCCAACTCATCCCATGCACTTTAAGAACATATAAAATCATAAAAAAGGAAACATACCTCGAAACAGGTGTACAATAGTAATTACATAAGGATTTTCGAATTTAGGGAAACATGAGAGAAATTATCTATCACATGCCCTCGAGCTAGCAGCAGTTGTCCATTCCTTACATATCTGGAGACAATATCAGAAGGGTGAGTGATTTGATTCATACAAGAACCACATGAGCCTCAAATATATCTTAAAAAATAGTGACATGAACCTCAAATAGTGATTTTGGTTAAAATATATTTATTCTATTGATTTTTATATTACTTACATTAATAGAAAAGGCAATGTAGTAGCGAATGTGTTGAGTCAGAAAACTGAGGCATATGTGAACCAGGAAGACCAGGATGAATGGAAATTGTTATCATTATTCTATGATATTAAGGTGGAGTATCATGATAGTCACGAGTAGTCTTATATATTATCCCTGATAGATATATCTTAACTTATTTAGATGTTAATGATTTGGGAGTTTTCAAATCATGATGTATTGGTTCTCCATGAGAGTATTTGATGAAATAGCCATCCTACAGATTTTTATCTAGATATATAAGACTCCCTACATATAAATGGACATTTCTAAATTACTATATTAATTATTGATGAATAGATGTGTGATCTATATGCTTATTCGTGCGTAGTTTATCCAGGAATCACCATAGTGCATCAAGATATGAAATCTCAGTATTAGTGATATGATATGAAGAAATTGACCGATGGCTTTGCTACTAATATCTCCACCTATCAATATTTTAATGTGTAACAACAACAACCTATACACTTTTTACAACCACTTATAGTCCTATAATTAAAATACAATGATTTTTCTGTTTAAATTTTAGTCTTACTACCGAGGTCTCCGCGAGGTAGCGACCAAGTATGCATCCTTATTGACAGGATGAATAAATATTTCTACACACATTATATAGTGGATACTTTAAAAACTGATGATATAAGAAGATTATATTTCCAAGAGATAATATTACAACATGGGGTCCAACATACTCCTATTTCAGTTAAGTATTCTCATTTCTTGTCATAGTTCTAGATCGGGTTGTTGAAAGATATTGCTACTTAAGTGCTTCTAATCATATCTTTTCATCCTAAATCTAATGGATAGATAGACCATATGATTAGGTTTAACCAGGACATAATACGAGGAAAAAAAATTTATTTCACCTATTCATGGGAAAATCAAAACCCTCTCATTGATTACTCCAACAAAAATAGATTTAGTGTAACAATTTGGATCGTTCCCCTTTAGGCCTTATATCATATTTCCCTTTCTTCAACCTGGTGCGGGATATTGGTTAGAGATAAATAAATGTTTTGTCCAATTTTTTAGAGGATAAATAGGTGTTGGTCTAGATAATCATAAAGTGTTTGTCTACTACTCATCATAGATATAAAATCGTACACCGATTACCATAAAAATCCTTTGGAATTTATGGTTGAGGATCTTAATTTTCGTACATGCTTCACCTAGGCTTGGTAATATATGGATTCATAGTCAATGTAATTTTCTCCCTCATTATGTAGATACATTTGAGATTATGATGGGAGCAGGGATGATATCAATTCATTTTATACCTCCTTAGAGGTATCAAGGAATGCATGATGTTTTCTTTGTTTTACATCATCACCATTATC
Organism: Viscum album; assembly: GCA_963277665.1. Classification (NCBI taxonomy): domain Eukaryota; kingdom Viridiplantae; phylum Streptophyta; class Magnoliopsida; order Santalales; family Viscaceae; genus Viscum; species Viscum album. Next base: position 1,873,117,583 of record OY728142.1, on the reverse strand, counting down.
TAGTCGAAACATATATTTATTTTGATATCAATGAGGTTGAGTTAAATTATGATGATATATTTTAGGACTATCTAATATAAATCATTGACTGGAAGATTAAGTCTCTCAGATGCCAGTCTATCCCATTTGTGAGTGTGCTATGGTATCATGACTGTGTATAGGATGTGGCATGTGAGTCAGAGGGTGATGTATGTGCCCAGTGGTATGAGTTGTTCTCAGACAGAGTTTTATCACCCTTCAATGGATAAATCAGGGATGAGATCCTTTAATGGTGGATAATATAAGAAACCAATTATTATCATGGGTAGGGATCCATCTAAATTTTATCTAATTATTTATTTTGTACCAAATATGAATTCTTAATGAGGGTAAAATGTTTTCCAAGAATTTCAGTGATTGTTTCAATAAATAAAACCCTAAAGGTGAAAAAAAACGTACATACATTATTAAATGAAACCATGATACAGAGAACATATGATCTCTTCTGACTATACATGGTAGGATAGTGGGGTGAATTAGGGAGCCCAGTTTTCCCAATCCATTCATGAAAGGTCACACTCTTGTGCGTGAACAATATACATTTTTAAGACATGGATTTGAAATATGGAATGTGGTTTCCCTATCCATACCGCCTAACCATGAGGGTTCCCTCCAAATCGTAGTGGAGTTTTAAATTTTGTGAAATGTTTGGAAAACCATTTTTCCAAACCATATGACAATGGTTTTGGTGTAAAATAAAATTTTTCCCTTGATGAAATGTTTTATGCTTTTACATCATCTCATTTTATCTCTAGAAGAAAATAAAGAAATATCTGTATTTTTTTTTTCTTAACCCCCTCTTTCATAGTATTTATCACGGATCACCATCCAGAAAATAAATCTTTTCCCATTTATCAGGTTGGATACACACTGTTATGATCTCAATTACATTTTATCCTTTTGTCATTCTTATTCCCCTCGATGATGCTATTTATATGCAAGATAATATGATATATTTTTTGGGTGTTGAAATATTTCATCATATCTACTCTAATCCTGGAAAAATTATTGAGACTAATACTGCAGGAGGAGATTCATATGATTGTGAGGTAGGTGGTTTATAACTCCTCTAACAGGTGGAATCAATTTTTTTAAATTCATGTGTCTGCGACAATTTCATCCGGTGTGATTTATTAAATTAATGTTCATTTATTATTGTTTTTATAACCATATAAAATGTATATTTTCATATATTTTATGTATAATTATTTGTCATGACCTCAAAATCTACCACCCCATATTTTATTTTTCCCTTAATTATGCTTTTAGTATATTTCAAACTTATATTCACCAATGTTCGAGTATTAATTTACGCGACCATGATGAATGTAAGCATTTAATTAAATCAATGAACAATTGAGGATTTAAAATGATAATGGTAGTCCCCTTTAATTAATGGAAATGTTAATTGATAATTTTATATCCTCTTTTTGTTTTCACATGACCCATTTATGTAATGTTTTTCAATTTAATTAATTTAACATAATTACGAATGGAATGTATATAATGTATATGACTTCAACTAGTGAAATGTTATAAATTACTTGATTTAAAATATATAGAACACATTTAAATTATTTATGGATTGAATCTTAGTGAAACTAATTAATTATATATAGAATTAAATGGTTTCAGGTTCTTAAAATGTGTCCCATAAATGAATGTTATGGAATAAACAAATACTACTGATTAAATTTGCTGAGTATTAATTGAAATTTATTAATTAATAAAATAGAATAAATATCTTATTTTATTTAAACCATGAAAATATCAATGGACTACACAGACATGAGAAAGACTTGGATTCCAGAGGGGATTCCTTGAGAACTCCTGAACACTATTCTAATACAATTATTTCTACTACCAAGGTTGATACCCAAATTTCACGAGGGTCTCTATCTATTAGTTATTAATAGATATGACACTATAGGATCCCTCTATTACTATTATTTGACACATTTTATAGATAAAATCAATCCAGCATGACGTCTATATACATGGGGATCCATGGATTATCCATTGGGAATAGTCATTGATTTTCCCATTTTACCTCATATGAATTCTTTAGACTTTGTTATAATTACATTATTGAGGGATTAATTAGGTAATACAACTTGGGTGACAATCATTCACATTATATAGGCTATATATTATTGCTGAGTGGGATTGACCATTGGTGTCATTGATTACATGGTTATTACCTTGGACAATATATATGTTTATCAAAACGGATTCCTTGTTACATCATGTAACATTATTATTACTATAACTTCATGTTGTCATTGAAATTTATACCTAACCTGAATCACTTATATACAAATTATAATAATTAAGAAAAGAAATGGTTATATATTCATATACTAGTTGAGACTCCAGCTGAAGATGAAGAATGTACTTATGTACTTATGTAACTGCCTTTCTTTTTTAGGAATGAATTCTAGGAATCCGCATGGATTATATTAAACAGAATAGATGTTATAGACACCATTATTTGTGGGATTGTTAGATTTATCAAACCCATGTATAGGAAGTCATTATTACACGTCCAGATTACATGTATTTATGTTTTGACAAGGGAAATCCTTATCTTTTGGACAAATTTTGTTTCTTACATTAGGATAGAGCCTGATAGAATATGACCATACAAGTGATCGAGATGATGAGATTTTTTAGATTCTTTTTTTGTTTTATTTTATATAATTTATTACTTGATTCCATGTATCCATGTTATACATAATTATAGAAAAATGAAATATATTATCATTTTCTATTGTATATTTTTCACTTACAGTTTATTGTTACCTGCTCCATTAGATATTTATTATTCCTTCAATATTATGATGTACCATCTTTTTATTTTCCTTTATCTATTTATTTATTAATTCATATTTATCCATTGTGTTCCAATTTGGTAATAAGGGCATAGTCTCCGCACTTACACACATAAAGACCTCGATGATAGTTGGTTGCATCTGGATTTTAGGGATATTCAGTTGAGGTAATGTGGCCAACTATTCTTGGGGATCCTCTATGTGTCACCATGGATGGGGACATCATGCAGAATTATTAATATAGGTTCATGGAATGTTCTTGATGAAAATAATAAATCCCAAATTTATTATAAGGGATTATATATAAAAATAAAAGATGATATATATTTCTAACAAAACATAGATGTTAATTCTATAAAATACCCTATTGGAATAAATATTCCATACAGTAGACACTAGGTATCTAATTAAAAACCACTGATCACATGTGATGAGAAGGAATTCTATTTAAATAAATATTTAATCAATTTGGTAGCTGGTAAGGACCATAGGCCACCCAATTCATCTTATATACTTGAAAATTACATTTTATTACCATACATCCTTTACTTAAACACCTTTGATATCATTTTATCACATAATTTCATTTATAAAAAATCAGATAATGTGTATTTAAATAAATTTATAGAAATTTATATTGTTAATTATTGTTCTTGGATTATTTGTAGCTTTTTCATTAAATTGAAAATTATTTGTGTAGTATGTTGATATTCTGTGTCATTGGAAATAATATTGACAATGAAAATATAGTTGGACAAATGAGGATATTGGAAATTAAAAAATATTATTCACTTATTAGGAATGTTTAATTGAAATCTTTATGTATATAATTCTATAGGGTTTTACAATATTCTATTAGAAAAAATTGAATTTTATTATATTAAAAACTATTAAAATATTGTAAAATTATTTCCCCCATATCCCAGAACAGACTAAAAATTTTCTTGGGAAATATTAATCAGTATTATTTCCTTTAATGTTATATACATTTTAGATCTCGGGATATATAAATTAAGTTAATATCATGGAATTAATGCCTATTTATTTTATTCGATATTTCCATTTTTTATTTCCATAGTCTATACAAGAGTAGTTATTTAATTTTTATAATCAATTATTTATATTTTTTCATATCTGAATATGTCAATAAGGTATCTCTACTTTATTATTGAATTTACAGAATGTGTATTGGAATATATGAATACATGGAATAATAATTAAAATAAAATAGTAGATGAGATGAATATTCATTCAATATTAATTTGATTTCACATATCCTTTTATATCATTGCACGTGGGTATTTGATACTATATCATACCACTTGATAAATAGAATTTGACAAAACTAATTAAAATAATGAATTTTGAAATTTATTTAATGCTTATGGAAGAAATGAAGACTAATCTAACAAATAGAAAATTTACCAAGGAGAAGACCTTGAGTCATTCTAAAGAAATCTAAGAAAATCATGGGAATTATTATGAAGGAGACTATAATGTGCAGGATAAAATCACCAAATTTGTAGAGTCAGGTTTTAATTTAATGGATATGGATAATGAATAATAACATTACGATTTTGTATATGGTTTGGTAAACTTTTGATCATTATCAATGTAATTGGAGAAATAAATTGGAAATCATGTATTGAATGGAAGAAACTGAAGAAAAATTGGGAATGTATTAATGATAAAATATATTATATAGAATTTAATTTTTTGAATATGCATCATTGTGATGATTGAACCAATAATAAAATTAAGAATAAAATTGTAATGAATAATTTTTTTTAATGGACAAGGTAGAAGTTGAACACCACTAAGATGGGTGGTGAACATTTTCCATAAAACGGTAACACTAGAAATAAGTTTCATATTTTTTGGTTACTGTTAGTAGATATAAAAATTGATGTGATATAGTGGGATAGAAAATGATATAACACACACTATACAATGGTTTTTACATGGTTCCTATAATATTATTTTCGTCTGGATAATCCTTGGTGAACAATTTTTAGGACCTATTATATATGTTCCTATATTATTAAAAATAATTAATACATTTAGAAGATCATCCAGAACATAAAAACATATGAAATTAATATATGAATCAATATGTCAATCAATGTTTTAATCATAGTTTAATGATCATATAAGAATTGGATCTCATTTTAACCCTTTTAATTCTCATTAATCATAGTTGAAATATCCTTAGAATGATCCTTAGTATGGGATAATATTATATCAATTATTAAATACACAAAGATGATAGAAAATCCTCAGCAATTTTATGATAATTAGAAAGACACCATTGAGGTGTTGGACATATTTTAGTCTTTAATATCATTAACATATACAAATTATGATACCATATTTACTCCATATGTTATTTTGTATCCATATATTTCACCGTTGAGAATATATGTCCATTCAAACACCACATATTAGTGTATATATTTATTCCAAAGAGTTCCTTTTCAAATAATCAAAACACCCAATGAAACAACATTTCCCACTATGGGTTCTCTCAATACAAGTTACATTAGTTCACCAGATGACCAACTATGCATGTTTAAACATTATGTCTTGAAGACCCATATTCATATTATCTCATATATATCCAAGATCATGCTTTGTACCATTTATAAGTGTTTCTACCCTATTTATGAAACTCCCTACCTCAACTATTATTTATAAAATCAAATTATAAAATAATTTACCTTTCTCAAATGGAATAAAAATAAATTACTTATTATCCATGGAATGGAATAAAATCTAAAATACTAACTAAAATCAACACTATAAAAATTTCCACAGGATTTTATCACATGTAATTTTTTCTATTGATCCATGATGTGTTTATATAATCACAAATATATATATATATATATGACAATTAATCTATGATTCTCCACTTATTTTTTGTCATGATAAACTATTAATATCAATTAATTTTTAAACGATAATGTTGTTAATTATTAAATCAAAAACTGAATTCAAATTAAAAAAAATGAATTCTATTAAAAAATCATTTTATTCATCTATGGATAGGGTTTTATAAAACATCACATGATTGGATATAATGTTGTTTTAATTATTAATCAACCCTATAAATGTGGAGAAAAATACTACATTGACAATGAATCAATTGATATTAAAAAATAACTCTGATTTATTCAATGATAGAATTTAACATAATTTTCTTACTCAACAACCCTATAAATGAGAAAAATGGGATATTAATTACCCCATATTGGATTTTTGGATACATGTTGAAAGGAATATGTTCTCAACTCAAATATTCATATACAGACACAAAAATACTATAAAATATTATTAAAATATTCATTCATCTCTACCTTGACCATCTAATGAAAAAATATATAGATTATCACCCACATTATGAGAATTTTTTTTATTCTCTTCTATTTTTTATATATGTAATTTTTTGAAAGATGAAAAATTTATTAGAAAACATATTGGGAATTAAGGATATAATCCTATCACAATAATAATCTCATCTAATAGAAGATATCCTTAATTAGGGGTCTTTCATGGTCTTACTAACTTTTAACAATGTCAAAGAATACTGTAATAAATGCTCTCAATATTACTCCATCATCTTTTTATTTTGGTTTATATAAACATACTTAAACTGTTACTGTTGTATCATATTATATTAAGTTATTAAAATAGTAATGTTATCGTTCTCAATACTAATTATGAATGCAATAGTCACCCACTTGTATTAATGTTGTCTTATAATCTATGTACACCATTTTGGGGATTTTTATTGACAATCATAATGAAAATCTATTGGGATTAATGTAAATTTATATTTCATCTCTGAGTTTGAAGAATGAAAAATTACTCTATCTATTAATATTGTCCTAGAAGATATAATTTAATAAATAATTTTATAAACCCAATGGACATCATGATATTATAAATATAAAATGATTAGTATTATATTTTCCTTTTTCAGTAATCATGAGTTTTATTGATAAATATCAAGATATATTTCACCTATATATGATGTGACACTTTTGTATTTTATTGGAATAGTGTAAAAAGAGTAATAATGAAAATAATGTATCCTATAATTATTTTTTAGTAGATTATTCTACAAATCTGTTGTCTGAAATAAATATTGTACATATTTCATAATATTTCATAGATGGAAAATCATGTACATGGTGTTATAGTATTACCTTTATCATATTATTTTTCAATGAAAACTATGTTATATATGTTATAAAACTTTTTCATTATCATGGAATGTTAAATTATACTATATTGTGTAATGCTTGGGATTTTTTTATGGTGAAGATAATTTATTTCGAGATTATTTCCCTTGTAAGGCCCTCTTACTGGTACCTAATGAAGTAACAAAGGCCATGATAGTGTTTTTTAGCATGCTCAGAGCTGGAATCCCTAGAATTTGATCACAATAAGTAGGATTTATAGATTGTAAAAACTATTCCACCCATCCAGTATAATTCTACAAACCCTATATAGGCATTTCAGAGGGGAGCAGGGGGCCACACGATTGACTATAACCATGTGATCCAAGACAGACATTTGTGTGAAGTTGAAGAGGTTTTGGGTAGAATATATTCACATTGAATACACATAGTAAATTAAAACATAAACCAATATTATGTGGTGTCCCTATTTTGATAGTGGGGGTGCATGGTTGGCCCACATTTTAGCCAACTCTGTGGCCAAACCATGTGACCCATTGATGAGGGATGATTTTACTATTTTACCCATGATATTGTTTTAAATTAAAACCCTTATGTGATTATTCTATTTCAACCAACGTGACCTCATTCCACTCTAATAAAATTAGACATTTATGTGTCCAATGGATCATAGTAGCTCTCCTATCATAACTATAAAATAATAACTGTCGGAATCGTTGGATAGAAAAGTGTAATATCACAAATAATAATACTTCCATTATTAGTTCCAAATCCCATATATTTCACTATCTAGTGTCAATTCATTTATCCTATTTTTATTTATTTGGACATTTATTTAGATTTTTTCTTATCAAATTCAATCCATATGTGGATATAGGGTGTGTAGTCATCTAAGACCCTAGGGTAGGTGGCAAAGATGTTTTCCATGAACCTTTTCAGGTACCTCAGTAAACAAATAACTAATCCATCTTTGAAATATCCAAAAGTTTGTTCTTGATCCCCTTGGATCAGTGATCATCCCATAACACCATAACACATGCAAGTGGGAATTAATTTTCCACATATAATGAGGAAGAAAAAGAAATGAAGCAGTATGCATAATAAGAGAAACTCAACTAGGAGTAATGTACTGGAATATAATAGGGAATTAAATCCTAATGTAATATTACCAAATTACAAAAATAGTGGAAAAACACATCTAGTAACTAATTAAATAACACACCTACTCCCATGTTCATCATCCGAATCCACCTCTATTTAATCCTTTCCCCTTACTAAAACCAGGAAGGAGATAATCTAAAAACATCTGAAGGCATAATATTGGATTGAGCTGAAAGCCAAGTAGGGTCACACAGAGGATACCTTAACAGTTCCATAATATTGATTAACCAAAATAATACTTTCAATTTTAAAAAAATAACCAAGATTTGAAATTTAAATCATATATAATAAAATCATTCTATATAGTTTAAATGATGAAAAATACATAGATAAAAGGATTTACAGGTGATAAATTATTTAAAAAACAATGTATTAAAAAAAATTATATAAAACAATTTACATAATTCCATAAGGCACGTAAGGATGTTCAAACTATATCTAAACACATTTATATACCAAATATAATGCAAGCGATCAATGTAGTAATCTGAAAAAAGGTATGATAGTATTTCTGGCTATATGAATATGAAATCTCTTAGTTATCTTAGGATTATGTTTATACACATGTCCCCCTGGCACATGAAAAAAGGAAACTAATCACCATCCCATCAGATATTTTACCTACATCTTGTATGATTCAGAATATTATAATAATGTATAGTGCACCCAAATAACTAATCAAATGCCTAAGGATTTCATGAAATCATACACAATAGAATGATGTATAATTTTTATTAAGACTTATTAAAATAAAATTAAATCCCATTCTTCTAATTCAATTCAAATTTTCCATTTAAACCCAAAATTTGTTTTAATCTGAAACATGACTCTTTATAAATATAAATCCAATGGGTTTCTATAAAATAATATTTAATGCATTTTCACATATTTAAAATTAATTCGAAAAAAATTCCATCAATGTCACAATTAATTTCAACACTTTAGTTACAAAATTTAATTTAAATCATATGTATAAAATGCCAATTTTTATTAAATAATATAAATAAAAAATTTCTATAAACACTCCTCACTTCAATTTAATTGGGGTTTTTCCTAATTCTTAGGGCAAAACCATTTCAAATCTCTTAATTCAATGGATTTGGGTATTATAAAATCAATTGATATTTTTTTGTGAAATTAAATTTAAATACATAGTTTATATAAATCATGAAATTAAAGGATAATCAATTTGGAAAATCAAGATTGAACCAACTAGCATTTTCTCAAAAACAACACCAGCAATAGAAGCCGTTAAAGAGAACAATGTTGTAGAAGATCATGAAGCAAAACCTAGTTGTAAAATATAAAGAAAATGGGCATAGATTCATTATTTTGTAGATTATACATTAAAATTACAAAGAAAGAGAAAGGTACGATGAACAAAATATGATAATTCTCACATGGGAATCACATTATAATCCCCAAGATGATCGAATTCCATACAAGATAATCAAAAAGGAATGGATGGCCCAAATACCACACAGGAAGGATATATGTAATAATAAATGAATATAGAGTATGGTTAAAAATAAACTTCTCCAAACTACCTTTTTTAAAAATTCTTGTTGGGGGATTACACAATTTGTAATACAAATTCAAGTCACGAACACTTAAACATTTTTAACAAACAATACATGCATCGCCTAAAATTAAAAACTGATACTCCAAGTTGAAAACTGATTTTTATATCATTCATAATTTCTAATTACTATTTATGATATTTACCATCAAAGTATTAATCCTTTCAGGGCTTCCATCCTAAAATCATTACAGGAAGTGTAACCTAGGCAGATGACATGTAGCCCTTCAGAAGGCTGGATAAAAGGTCAGTTGAATTTGAAAATACTATATAATATATTAAATCATCAAAATATGTATCGTCTAAATCCATTATAATCTGTATCTAGTAAAAAAAATGAAATCCATTGAAAAGTTAAATTCATACCAGAATGTTTTGTGATGGGATGTTACAACCTCTCCATGATAATAATGTTTTGTCCCACAAAAGCCTATGAAGATGCTTCAATATCAAAAAGATGAGGCCACTTTCCTCTCATTAATTCCTCATGTTCCAACTTCACATGAATATTAGAACCATGTTACCATAGGACATGAGACAAAGTTTTCATCCTCCCATGAAGTACCTTGATCTCTAAATCAACTATCTTGATTGGTTGCTTAGTCAATCAATAATCTTGTTCAATATCAACATCACTCCAACTAATAATGTGAAATAGGAAATAGAGGTAACCATTACGTAATGAAACATAGAATAAATTATTTATATAATCAAGATAAAAAGGAACTTTTAAATTTTACGACACAGTCCCCACCTTCTTAACACCCTTGAATAGTCCAAAAAAACCAGGGGCATGTTTCCCTTTCCTCCCAACCTATCAATGATCCAACTATAGTGAAACATTAAAGGACACTTAGTCACCAATATAGAACTCAAATGGTCTATAATTATGATCATCATAAGTTTTATATTGGCTCTGTACTATCAACATTATCTTTGTAATTAAATGAATATTTTATTTTGTATATTTCACCAAATGTGGTTCAACCAAGTTATATTCACTGATCTATTACAAACAAAACAGAGACATATATTGGTCCTCAAATGGTTCCATTCTAGTCACATACAAAGTAACTATGATTATAAGAAAACATTTCTAATCCCAATTGATCATCCCTATCCCCATCAATGTTGAGAACTCAAGAACAAATAATATTCTCTATAATATAAATAGATCCATCTATTTGGTCATCCAACTATAGATGGTAGGTTGTGATCAAATTTACTTGAGATTCCATTGCATCCCGAAGGACTCATAAAAGGGAGATTGAATAGAGGATCCCTATCAGAAACAATAGTATTTTGAACTCCAATAAAACATAAAATATTTTTCATGTTATGATTTCCCAACACCTCAACTATGGTTTTATCTAAAATGGGTACACAGTTTGGGGGAATTTTCCAACCTGTTGATCACAAATTATATCACATTCTTATCTTCCTGGTATGTGTAAACCCAACAAAAACATCCATGGATATTTTACTCAACTTCTTAGTAGGGATGGGACTTGGCTGATGTATACTCGAATGATTCTGATGCTCGACCTCCACCTATTGTTGAGTATAGTAATGAGAGAAAATCATAGAATATCCATGTATCATCCATGGAAACTTGTACTATTTCCGCATATTATAAAACATCATTGTGGTTCCTAGTTTCATATACCACTGAGAATTATGACTAGTCCCCATTAAAACATTCCATTTTGGAAACGGTTCAACAAAGTGATTCTGACATCATAGAACACCTTCTTTTGGGAATGACCAAAGGGAAACTATCATCCCACAATAAATTTTTTTTATAATACTTTGGAAATCATCATTAATACATCTAACATGACGACTCGTCTTAATAAGAGACAATTTCAACTGAATAATGGATAGAAAAACATCATCCACTTTATCCTGAAGTCCAATATGAAATTGTGAAAATTGATTAATCAATTTCATCTTTTATAAATATTATTTTACTAAATGGGTTGGAATATTCCTTTTTATTTCACCTACAATGATGTTCCCATTCCATAGTGTATTGGTTATGTAAATATTTAATGGCTATAGTTTCTCCACCCAGCACTTCAATTGAAGATTCAAATTTTATTTAGAGAATATATTACTTATGATTTTATGGTCTGAAAACATTACAGATCATTATCAATAAAGATAATACTCCCAACTATTATGTGTTATCGTCACAGGTGCATGTTAAAGTCCATGGGATGAGAATTTTTTCTCGTGTGGCCAATGAGGATGAGATCTATAGGCAATGAAATGATTACCATGCATAACAAAACAAACCAATCCTAATCTTTTTGCATCATAGGAGACCATGTAGAATTTCCATGCCTCGTGATGAGTTAACATCAGCACAATAGTCAGAAGTCATTTATTTCAACAAAATAATACATACATTTCTCATCCCATGGAAACATAATTCCCTTCCATGTTAGAAAAGTCATCAAAGTATCCAATATTATGATGTACTTCACACACCTATGTTAATATCCTACTAATCTAAATAAGATTCGTCTATTAAATTCATTATGTGGTTCCTCCCAAGTCATAATGACCTTTACCTGATTAGTATCAACTTATATACCATATTAAGACACCACATATTCTGATATATTCACTTCTTGAATCACAAAATCATGCTTTGATAGATTGTCAAAATTTTTGTTATTTATCAGTAGACTCAAAACATTACTAAGATGATTCACATAATCCTACATAGACATTGATAAGAAAATTATTTCATCCACATATAATATCACAAATGAATCCATATTTCCATTAAAAATAATTTTCATCAATTCCATGAAAACATCATGATCATTTTTTTGTAAAAAAGGCAGAACAAGTTACTCATAATTGGAATAAGTTATCAAAGTAGTTGATTTAATAATGTTTTATTCCTTTATCCTAAACTTATTGTAACTAGATCATAGGTAGATAATTGATAACCACGTCAACTCTTTCAACCGATCAAATAGATCATCAATACAAGGTAATATATATTTTTTCATTACTGTAACATAATTTTTCTTTCAATAGTCCGTGCATAATTGAAGTGAACATTAGCCTTCTTGATAAAGAAAACTAGAATTTCCTGACATGATACACTTGGTGGTATGAATACTTTCTCAAGAAGATAATCCAACTAGTACTTTAGCTCATTCATTTTAGTTGGTACCATGTAGTAAAAGGGAATTAAAATTTGTTGAGTACTGTGAATTCAGTCAATGGAAAACTGAACTTCTCTTACCCGTGGAAAACCTAAGAAATAAGAAGTAAACCTCTATAGAAAAACAATTAAGACTGGAGGGAGATAACTTATCAATGAATCCTAATCCAGATTAGAAACAAACATGGATATTACTTTATCCAACTCTAGATAAGAAGTTCTGGTATTACTCCACCTTAGGTCCCATTATCCTTAGAAGATAAGAGATGTACCACAGTTTGTAGTAAGTAAATCCTACTGAATATTACAATATATCTATTTTCTACTAAATATGATCTAATAAATCATTAAAATCATTTCAGTGGAATTAATTTCAAGGGAAAAAAAATTCCATGTCATCTCGACATCCGATATAGGGAAGACACAAGCATGACTATAAGTACCCCTCTCTATATTTTACAAGGGTTGTAGTAATGACCATTTAAAAATATAAAATCTACATAGGTTGAATTAGAATATTATCAATACAGGTTGAAATAAATGAGTTTGATTCAGTAGTATCAAATATATCATTCACAAATTTCGAAACTATAGTAATCGAACCTCTCATAATGGTTGGAATCATGTATTCTTTCTGTAGAGACTCTTCCACTATGTGATGAACCATTTTTCATGATTTTTGTGGTTAGAACCCTTTTTCAGATGAATAATAATATTTACCCATAGTTTTAGGGTGATTTTATGATCTTGTTCCACTATGCATATTAGAGAAGTCATGGTAGAATCACTACAATTTCCATGAATATCCTCACAAAATATTGTTCTCAGGTGACTTACTGAAAAACCTGTTATAGTGTCATGGATTTCCACACTGGTAGAAAATCAAAGGAATAACTCATGGAAATTTAAGAGTTCTAGAAGGAAAATTCCATTGATAACTACTGTGAATATCATCACACATTATTTTTTCCATTTAAGGAACTCATGCTTCCACTAGAAGAATAACGAACTCATGATAGCCATGAATTCCTAGACATTTCCATCTCGACCTACATTGGATTATCTATAACATCATCATAAACTGGAACTTAAACATGGAATCCAAAAAATAAATATTAGATCAATTTGTATACTAGAACCATATATCCTTAATCCTCTTAGTAGATAAAATTTCAGGTCAAAACTATACTATTTCAGCAAAGAGATTTTAATAATTAGTCACAGTTTTATTTCCTAGCTAATGATTGAAAAAAGACACAGCCTTATCCAACTCAATGAGTATAGATATAATTTATTAGTGAAAATAACCTTGATGGCTTTCCCATATAAGACCTCATGTTTCTTTGATGTCACCAACTGATCCCACCACCTATTGCTCACTCCATCTGGAAAAAAGGTGGTTCACTTCACCCTAATCTTGTCTGGTGTCTCCAAGAACTCAAATAGATGCTTAATATTACCCAAAAATTCATCAGTATGATGGGGATGAATTCAGAATTTTAAAACTAGTGTAATAATGAGATATAACTATTGAAAATGATTTTGAAGAACAACCCGTTGAGGATCCACAACCGAAGCCTGAATGGGGATTTGAGGTAGTGCATGTCCTAGGGCATTGACTGTGCGCATGATCACCTAAGACAAATTAAGATCTATAACATTATTTTCTAAATTATATACAATATAAGTCTATTCCTATACTCGATTTTTATGCCATCTAATATTCATTATGTTATACAATATCAATAGACAACATCAAAGACACTACATTAACATTCAAACATAACAACAAGGAAATTTTTTCCAAACTGATCGAATAAAAAATATTTGAACTCCACTCTACCCAAATATTAATATGGAAAATAATATAAGTAGTCCATATGAATTATTTACCTAAGAAACATTGTAAAATGAAGGATTTTTTAATAATATATATAACAAGTAACTAAGTCACAACTACCTCAAAATTCCTGACAAGATTTCAAAAATGCATTGCAACTTCATGACAGAAGCTCAAAATCCTCCTCTGATACCATTTTTCCATGAACCGGAAAAGTTACCACTGTAACATAACAACTAATCCAACCCTAACATATCCCAAAGTTTATTCTTGATCCCCATGTGTTGATACTTTCACCTGGCACTAGAAAACGTTAAATTTGGAATGAATTTCACATAAAGAACATGGAAGAAAAGAACATGTAAGTATGCATAACAAAATAAAACTCTAATAGGTGTAATGTACTAGAAGTATACAAGGAATTAAATCACATTGTATGACATCTAGTGTATTAAAATAGAGAAAAAACAACCCATGTTCCTATGTACATAAATTAGATAGTCCACATTTTAGCAGTTGGATCCACTTCTACGTGATCATTTCCCCTTGCACGATCCTAAAAGAAGATTATCTAAAAACACCATAAGTAAAAAGTAGGTTGTGAGAAAAATACCCATAGGGTCTCACAAAGGATTCTATAATAGTATCCAAATATAGATAAACAAAAATAATTATATAATTTTTTTTATAAAATAACTATGCATGGAATTTTATAGAATATTTAAACAAATCATGATATATAGTTCAAATGATGGAGAACTAATTTATAAAATCAATTTACATGTGATTAATTATTTCTAAAAATTGATTAAATAATAATATTTATATAAAAAACATTATATAAATCAAGAAGTAATGTAAATAGTTTAATCGACATTCAAATACACTTATATATCAAAAATAAACCACAAAAGAAACATGGTCAGCTTCTAAAAGGTATGATAGTGTTTCCTGCTATAAGAGTGGGAAATATCTTAGTGATATAATTAGTTTGTGTATATGCATATTAAAATAAAATTGGATAAACATGACTCATCAAAATATCACAAGGGATGCGACCCATGTCTTGTATGTTTTAGAATGTTGTAACAGTGTACTGTGTGGCCAAATAACTCACAATCTACTTAATCCTTTCATGTGATTTTATATAATAAATTATGGGAAATTTAATTTAAGAATTCCTAAAACAAAATAAAAACACATTCTTCAATTTCAATTCAAATATTCCATTTAAAACAAAAATGTTGTTTAATAAAAAACCATACATCTTAAACATGATAAAACAATTGGGTTTCTAACAAAACCTTTTTATACACTTTCTCACATGTTTGAAATCCATTCCAAACCAATTCGATCAATTTTACAATTAATTTAAAAAATTAAACTAAAAATGCTAATTTAAATTATTTCCATAAAACTATATTTTAAATTAAACAATTTAAATTCACAATTTTCCAAAAACACACCCCAATTCAATGGAATAAATTATTTTCTCAAATATCATGATAAAACCATTTCAAGTATCCCAATACACTGAAATTGGATTTTATAAAATAAATTTAAATAATATTTTATAAATTTAATTTAAATCAAAAACTGTGAAAATAATGAAATTAAATGATAATAATTTTTCTAATTAGGATGGAAAGACCTATTATTTTCATAAAAAGAACACTCGCAATAACACCAGTCAATAAGAAAGAAGGTGTCAATGACCTATATGAAAAACCTATATGGGATATATAACACAACACGATAGAGATAAATTAATTTCAGGATTAATTATTGAAATAAAAAAAATAATATTAAGTGAGATAAAGGCAAAGAAATCGAGATAACGCTTACCTGGGAATTACACCGCAAGAACTATGACAATCAAACACCAAACGAGTTGTTCAAAAAGGACTGGAAGGATCAAAGATCACAGGGGGATGTATTTAGGTAAGGATAAATGTAATTGGAGTGGAGTTAAAAATAAATTCATCAACAATTACTTTTATAAAAGTTATAGTTTTTTTATTATAAGACATGTAAAACCAATACACGTTATCAACACATTAATTTTCATAACAGCCAAAAAACGCATCTCTTAAACTTAAAAACAAAATCTAAAAGTTAAAAAAATTAATTTGTAAACCATTATAGATGTTTAATAGTTCATCATGAAGAGTACACTTAAATGTGCGTAGCCTTTGAAGACATGAATTTTAAATTCATTACATGACTTGTAACCTAGTTACATGAAATGAAACACTAAAAGAGCCCGCAAAAAATGGTCAGTTAAAATGAGAATTCAACAACTCTATAACATTATATTAATACATATCCTTCCATTAAATTATCAAACATATAAATTCAATGAAAAGGGAAAACCATGAAAATATTAAAGATATACCTATGTAATTAATAATTTGATGTTTCAATGTTTTCCCTACATGACATGATATTTTTAATGCATCACCATTCTACTACATAAAGACCATTTATGAAAACTTTCTTTATACCTATTATAATTTTTGAATTAATTTATCAATGTTTTTATACTCTAATAGACTATTTTCAAGTGATAAATTGTCATCATCCATCTTCATTTCCTCCCATTTGGGCGTGATAAATTAAAGTCCTGCTATTTTATAATTGTTTAATTGTCCAAACACCCACGATCTGTTTTGCATGTCATGTAAATGGAATTTTACACTTTTATGTAATTTCATTGATGACCAAATGAACTTATTTATGTTTTTCTCACCCTTGAGATTTATTTTATTTTTCATTATAAAATAAATGTATTGTTTTTGTTAAATAAAATTGTGTTGCAATCACATAATTGATGTTTTATCATTGTGAACATTAGTTATGTAAATAATGAACCTTATTATGTTTTTTATATTTTGATGCTAATTAATTGGAGGTGATCGCTCATGATTATTAGTATTCTTATTATTATTATTAGACCAGGGATATTAGTCATTTGATGATGGATAAAGGAGATGGTGATAATGATGTTTCACTCTCTATACATCATGTTTGGATAATGACATTTATCACTAATATACATATATTTAGATGATGGCTATGTGTATCTATGTTCCATTGATTCAGGTGTTTGAAATGATGTCTCACCCCATGTATATTGAATGATAATAATTATGTATCACCTTGGTTATGAGATTTAGTACATGTGTCAATACTTCATTGGACTAGTTATGGATTCTATCTTTACTCCAGATTTAATTCAAGAACCTAGTATATATATATATATATGTGCCTAATTATTTCATAACATATTTAGTGGATATAAATGTTTAAAGTATATATATATATATATATTATTACTGTATTTATATGGTTATAAATAGAATCATGTTTCAACTTGTAGTTAAAAAAGGTATATCCATAAGGTGTCCAATTAGAATCTGACATGGATGGTATTTATTATTCTTCATTATTTATTATTCATTTTTATTCACAATTCAATGATAGGTATAAAAGATAGATAATTGGTAGACACTATAGGTGGTGGCCTAATGAGTTTATCTCACACCATACCCCAATGAAACCTCATTTAGTCAGTTCTCTCTTGAAATTGGAAGTCGTGCTAGAGACCATGTGACCCACCGACATGGGCAGCTGGTTAAGTGGACTCTGTGTCGGTACAATATATTTTTGAAGTGAATGTATAAAAAACATCTCACCTCACCAATCAATGAAACAAAAGATGTTTCACAATTTTAATATTTGTTCCCTTACATGTATATTCTCATTTTTTCAGTATAAAATTATGTCAAACAATTACATATTCACATTGATTTATTTTGATTCTCCACCCATGAATAAAAAATTAGTGTTCACCTTTCCCTCTATAAAATTCTTGATTCTTAAGTTCTTTTCAATCAAAAAATTATAATTTTCATGGTAATATTTCCAAACCTATTTTAATTAATTCACATTAAACCCATAGAACAATAATAATAAAGTATAAAACCAATTATTTATTCAATAAAGACATATTACTCTAATTAACAACTCATTAATGTTAACATCAATGACAAATGAAACATATTATAATTCCATTCAATAAATAACACAAATAAAATCAAATCATTTCAACCTTGTAGATGTTGAATATATTTAATTTGATTTTATTCCCTCAAATGGGTATTGTTTTCTTTGTATAATATGGTCTTTTTTTTGGTAATAGAGAAATAAAATTTATCATATTTTTAAAACCCACATCATCTCTATCATAATATTAAAATTTATATGTGACAAAAATTCTAATATATTGTTAATATATATCATATTTGGATGTTTATAAATTTAAATAATCTATATATCGTAATTAAAACCTTATTTAACACTATATGTTTCATCTTCAAAAAGAATACCAGAGACGTTGGATATTCTAATAGTTATATGGGATTTCATGCCCTTCTTACTACCATGAAGGATGTTTCAAGTTATTTTTTATACTATCGTACATATACCCTCTGATCTAGAAAATTCATATCTCATGATGTCTTAGAATCAACAAGGTAAAAATAAAAATATCTTGTATTAATCAAATCTATAAAATTATTTCAAAAACATTATACTTGAATTTATTTTGTCTCATAATCAATATGTAATGACGAATTTATGTAATTTTTATTTCCTTGTGAAATACCATCATATTTATCAATATAATTAGTTTATTATTAATATATTGGTAACTACATTAGTATAAAATACATGCATTTAATATACATTTATCATCTCTTTCATCAAACATTCCCAAGGCCAATTCATTGATTTTTTTGATAAAATGGATAAAAATATTATTCCATTCCTTTTATTCTTGTTACAAAAATATTTATCATAATGTGCATAGAATTAATATTCAAAGACTATAAAACTTGATGAGAATAAATATATTCATATACATGGCTAGCTTCCAAATGAACTTTATATTGGCAATGTTGAATAACATAATTTTTCCTATATCCAACAAAATTTGTATCACAAACTGATAAATAATATTTTCCTTATGTAATGTATATATAAATACATGTATTTATTGTTCTCTAATTGTTATGATATGACTTTTTATTTATATTATAATATTTGAAATATTTTTTGGACTGAAATATTCAAATAGAAAATCCCATTTATTTTTCCTGACATCCTTTAAAATATTATGTATTCTCAATAGACAATGATTTTTTCAACATAAAATAGCAATAGTTAACAAACGAAAACATAACAAAAATAATAATAAATTATGTACATTCCTTATTTAACATAGATCCCATTAGAGTTATTGGTTTTGGGGTTTCATCTAATTCCTATTGGGAATAGAAACAAAATACAAAAATTCACGATCTTCCCCAATATAGAATTTTTTATGAATATCACTAAAGAAGAAAACATTAACTTATATCCCCAATAGGAAATCCACCAGCCTTGTATCTAAATTCATATCTTATGGACATTTAATTGATTAAATAGTGACACCACATTCACTATGTGACCAGTAATGATATGCGATATAGATATAAAAAAGTTTTAGTTGTGGTTAACATGCAATATGTATTTCACAAATAGGGATTAATCCCAACGTTTTATTGAGATCCAATCCACTCTTAATTTTTAAATTATCACCACTTATCACGAACTAAACAGGTTCCATGCCATGGATGTCAAACATTAAATCAGATTGGAGTATTCATCATTGAACACTGAATTTATGGTTGTCTATAACATAAGTAATTTCCATAATTGATTATATATATAAAAAATATTAAGAGTTGAGTTGAATTCCTTTAACATCTAGTGATGTTGTATCATAAGGATTATTGTATGTAATTATATAATCCCACTCTAACATCTATTTATATAATAAAATGTTACCATATCGTAGGTAATGATATGTATCACATGAATATATCACTAGGGGACACAACAAAGAGTATTAATTTAAATCATTACTACACATTGTGGATATATCAAAAAGTCTTTTAGAAATTTTTTATCAAACTCTCTTCCTTTTGAACATACACATTATCTCAACGAATATACATATCTAAATTTCTTACTATTTTATCTTTTAGGAGTTATTAGAATCAATAATTAATTGGAAACACATGAACATTTTTTGTATTCTTGTTGAAAACTCTTGAAAGGATCCAATTATTATAATGAAAAAAGGGGTCAGGTGGGATTTCCATCAAATATACCCATATACCATATAAACATGGAAGACACTAGATATATCATATATATATTTTACATAATTATTTAAAAATATTTTATATTACAACATGTAAATGTTATACTAAAAAATTTCTTGGTTTTGTTGGAAATTTCATATAAATAAACAAATAATTGAAATAGAAGCACATATATGATGATTGAATAACATATATTACATATATTACATGATCACATAACACAAAACTAATACATATATCTTATTAGTTCTCATGCTATACAAATATGCCTATCCTTTTTTTTTCAATAGTCTAATTTAATTTAGAGAGTGATGTCTTCTATCATCATATGACTGATCAGATACAATGTTTTTTTGATATCCAATCCATTTAATCATCAGAATTGAACCCAAGAAATCCCCAATTATCTAAGATGTAATGGATTTCATATGAAATGAATAAAATAACAAAGGCACTCATTCAATCAATCATACTGACCTTGGTTAATATTGATTTATGATATGAATGTACCCTAGTGTATATTGACTCTTGTAAGACACTCCCTATGATATTCTACGTTTTGAATCTAAATTTAATATCTCCTTATAATATCTAATGATTAAACTACTCATTATAGTAATTAAATATCATTACAAGCCATTATAAAATGTCATAATCATTAATTATGTTCAACTCAATTTCACACATTTAGTGTATATATAGTATTTAAATGTTAATGTTTAATAAATTATTACACATATAGATGAATTAAAAATTGAGGTTTCCAATACGGTAAAATCATGATATATTTAAAAAAATGTTACATCAATATAAATTGTATCATATATTGAGAGACGAAACATGACCCCCATGATTTTTTGTGTTAGGACCAATTAGTGGAACTTGTATACTGTAATTTTTATCCACCTGGTATAATTTATCATCTCACCTCTAAAAAGAACACAAATAATTTTTATTTGACAATAATGTGTTTGGTCCTATAGTGATATCGATACTCATTATCTCAGGAAGGGAATATATTATTTTAATATTAATGTTAGATCAATTCTTCAATACTAGGAACATCCTATAGTTAAATAATGAACTTCTTAATCAAAATATTATTATGTACATCATCTGATACAATGATTTACTCCACCTCACATAACTTCTCTCCCACTATATATATTTTTTATCGGCACTAACTGATTGATCAAATATTCTAGAAAAACAAAAAAATTGAGATTTCATATAAACCTTATTTTGTCGTATAAATCCATATTTTTAAGCCTTTTATCTAGATCACATCTTATCCGAGTTTTATCGATAACATATCATTATTTAATCAAATATAATTATGTTTTTCTTCTTAAATAATCTAGTAAATGTCACTAGGATTGCTTTGGTATCCACATATATTTACAAAATATTAAGATGCATCATGTTGAGTAAACACCATGACATACATGATAGTGAGTGTGGTAAAATAATGTAAAATATTATTTATAAATTATTATTTAATATAAGGAACATAAATATTTTAAATATATGTTATATAAAACACTATTAAATACCAATTTTTATAGTTATTTATCATAATAATTATTTAAATGTTACCAAAATATGTTTATAGACTGATAATAACAATACATTTAGATATATCCCAGTGGACCATCAAATATAGTATGTAGTTTTCTTCATCCTTAAATTAATAAGGAATAATTCCCCCAATATCATCTTCAATGAGAAAAGTTTCATGTAGACATTTATAATAAGTAGAAAATAAAAAAACCAATACACTCCAATTGTTCTTCTATTAAAAAATTTGAATCTATATTGTTTGATGAAATAAGAAAAATTATTCAATCATCAAAAAATATATTCCAACTCAGTGAATAATTCATCAATTAGTAAATTTTCTATTTCATCATTCATTTTATATAATTCTCATTTGGTATTTTAAAACTATTTGGTTTTATTATAATTATTTCATTCGCTAAATTGTTTAGATAGATTTTGGTTTTGATATAAACATTATATAGCTCATAAAAATTTAACATATATAGATATAAAATTAAAACTAAACAATATCATTATAATAGGATAAACGGATTAATTATCATTAGTACCATGAAATTTTTAACATTGTTTTTCATCCAGGCATGATTTATACATAAAAAATATGCTATCAATTTCAGTTTTTATATGTTAAAACACAACATACCACTTGAGATATTAGTCCTTACTGGTAATAAACCAAGTCATAAATATGGAAAATCTACAAGGTTTCTGTTTCATATTAATGTACTCATTACCATTTTCTAGAACTCATATCCTCTATGGGCCCTGGTAGAAATTATATTCATATTCTATAATCTTAATCTACTTATCATTATCAATGAGAAATCCAGATATCAATATATCTTTGTTAACAATTGAAAATCTCAATGTAATTTTAGAACATGAGATGGGTCTTCTTCCATTACTCAATATTGAACAATTTTAACATCCACTGAATCAATGCTTCAACATTTTATATCATGAACTTCTCTATAAATGGCTTTCATATGAATAAATTCATGAATTATATATTAATTATCATATAAAAATAGTTTATGAAACAATTTTTTTAGTTTTACAATAATATTAATATCCCATACAATCATTAAGATAAAAATAATAATTATTATCATTTATATTTAGTGGAAGACCCCTAAAATTTAAAGTATTAACTTTTCATTTGATAGTGTTTATGATTTGAAACTACAATTTTAGGATGGGAAGTATTTTACTATGACATTACAGTATATTAAATATTTTATTTATATTCAATCCATGTCACACCTTGTAATTACTGCAATCCTATGTTATATTGCCCTATAGAAAACAATGACTTTCTAAGATAACTTATGTTACACGAGGGATAATGTTCTAATTAATACTATAAATATTACTATTTAAAGAGGAAATTAGATACAAATATTTTAATGTGATGTTATTAATAATACAAACAAAAAATTAATATATATGGTTTAATTAATTTTTTACCAATTATTTAAAAATTAATAATTAAAAAAATTAATATAATCGACGTTTTTAAAAATTATAGTTTTACCCATCTAAGGCGTTTTTCCATAAATAATTAAAAAAATTATAAATTTTTATTGAAAATAAGTAAATTTATATATATTATATATTCAATAATTTATTTTATGACATTTATCCAACAGATTTTATTGGAATATAATAAGAACATATCATAATTATACCAAAAAAGATGTATTTTCCTAAAGATAGTTTTTACACATTTTAACAAATCCCAAGAATATAACAAAACTAAAATTTTGTAAATGTTATTTAAATCAATAAACAAAATTTTAAAATAGTAAATTTAAACATTATCATAGGGTTTTTTTTGAATTTTTTGAAGAAGATTCATTTTTAGATAAACACTAATAGATGAATAATAATAATTGAAAACTAAAATTTCATCCAATACATTTATAATGATATATTATATTTAAAATTAACTTATCCTTAAAATTTTATGAACTATTCAAATCTTTATCCAATTTATGCAATTGTAATAATTTTTATAATGAATTGTGATATAACAAAATTGAACGATTTTGATCATTTTCATCTTAAAAAATTAATTATCGTTCAGTTTTTGGGATTGTTTTTTATAATAATTTCGAATTTAATCATGATATAATTTCCTAATAATTATTATATATTTTAAATTATAATAATTTATAATTTATAATATGGTCAAATTAATTTTGTTAAAATGTGATTAGTGAAGTTAGTTTAAATTAATTTCAACAATTTAGTGGAAAACAATTTTACCAATGGAAAGCATTAATATTAAGGGTCTAAATGCCATTTTAATTTTTCCAACACTAATTTTCATGTATAATTTCTACCATATAACATACTTAATCAGATTTTTCTAATATTATATCCTATTGACATGAAGAGATCTGGGTTGGAAATCTCTCTTCTAAAAAATTCCAAGATTTTCACTCACCCTGCTTATAAAATGCCATCCAGTATCCCCTCTTCCTCAATTATTAAAACACCATTCATTTAGAAAAAACCTTCTTAAATAACTCCCCAACACACATACCCTCATCCAGGAGGAATTATATTTTTTGTAAATACCAATTAAGATTCCATTAGTGATAATATAAGGAAGATGCAAATATAAGATTTAATGTTATTCTAAAAGTTTTTTAAAATTATCTCTTTCACTAAATAATTCAATTTCTCTTATATCATGATTATTTAGTACAATAATTATCAAAAAATAGTAATATTTTGTTTTTTATGTTTATTAACTAAAAATCCAAAAAATTCCACCAAAATGTGTTACAAAGTAATCGTTCGGGTGAACGGTGGACAACATCCTCACAAACCTATGTAATTCTCCTTTTCATTATCACCTATAATGGTTTTTAATAGATATGTAAATAAAATTTATAATATATATTTATGATATTTATGATGTAATTATTCTTTTTTATGTATTATCTAACACATAATTTCTTCATTTCAATTTTTATAAAATGATAACGTTGTTCATTTTTATATAGGACTTCCGCCATGTGATGTGATTCAATTCATTAAAATTTTACAAGAATGTATTACATATGGTTTTAAAAGTCATATTGAATATATTTTACAAGGATATGATACTATAATTATAATATAAATACATATAATTTACTTCTTGGTCATCAAAACGACATGAAAATGGAAGTCGTGTTCATGTGTACGCACAACCTATCGTCTATATGAATTATGCATTTAATTTCCTAACAACAAATTGCATAGAATACTATAAATAAAAATATAATGACTAAATATTATTTGTACACCAAGATTGAAATTCTAGAGATGACAAATTAATGAATTACATTAGTGGACCAAATAAATAACAAGTCAAAAAATTCTCTAAAAACAAGGTAATCCTCACTTAAAACAAGGATAATAATGATAGATTAATGAAAAACTGCAATTAAGATATTATAAAATCATGATATATGAAATTAAAAATATCAATATGGTTCTTTTTTATGTTAATAAACTTTTTTAAACTATTATACATTAGTATAAATTACATTCAACCATTAGGAAGAGCATAGTAAGGGATTTCTTCTCAATTTCATTTCATTATGGAATATTGTAATGTTATTCACCTCAATACTTTTATATGGTTTATATAATATCCTTTAAAATTTAATATATTGTACATAATTCTTAATTCATTATATAATAATTTTATATTTGAATTATTCATTATACAGGAATTTGAATTTAATGTTGTCATGTGTAAAAGAATTATATATCTTGATGGATTTTCATTTAGTCAAATTACTTCTTTTATGCCATAAATATTATTATGTCTAGTTTATAATGAATTTTCTAACTTAGTTTTTATTTAATAATTTTTATATGTATTTACATTTGATAGAAATTTTCAATTCAATGGTGGGTTCTCACTTCAACATAAATTTTTTTTCACAGGTTTACTTCACAATCTCAATTTAATTAGTATTTTTACACTTTATTTCTCATTTAATATAATTAACTTATAATTTTTTAATAAACCCTTTAGTTTTTAAATAATGTGGTTATTCATGATTATTTTCATGTAATGATACCAATTTTTTACTCTATATATAATGTCACACCCTTAAATGTTAAATAATCTTGAGTTTCGTCATTAATTCACATTGATCATTATTTTAGGTTTGGAGCTTTAGAATATGAGGCTATAAATAATACATAAATACCTATAAATAAAAAGTGGAATGTCTCAATAAAATCTATTTAGTTTATTACAAAAAATCCTTCAAAATGAAACATGGTTGTTTTTCAGGTTTAATCATCATAACTTTTCCTTGATTCCATCCTTAACTCAATTATCCCTTAAATCATTTGAGTATATTTTAAAACTAGGGATGATATGAAAATGCACAGTAAGAGACATAAATATAAAAATACCATTATTCTAGTTAAAATCTAAAAACCCATTCAATTTTCTTTGAGAAGATGAAACAAAACATTTTCACATGAATAACACTCACACTTTTTCCCTAATGAAAATCACTAAAAAACAATATTATGATGTTACAACTACATTACGTGACTTAAAGAATAATATACATAAACCCCTTTCAATAATATTCCATAGGTAATAACCATAAGGTTGATTTAAAAATTAGAGACCTATAATAGGGATCACCATTTTTATAAGCTATATTGGGCTCACCCGTGAGCAATAATTGGGCTCAATTCTTTATATATGATGTTTGGGGATCACCCGTGAGCTATTATGGGGGTCAACCCTTCATTTAAACTGTGTCAGGTTCAACCATGATCTATAATGGGTCTTAACTATTAGAATATGTTATATTAGGATCAATATTTTCATATAATTCTCATCTAATAGTTCAATAATAAAACATGTTTCTTAAAAAACCCTTTTATTGAAGATTCATCAAATCCCAAATGAAAAACATCTTCATATAAACATACCATTTTCATTTAAGAAATAGTTTTAAATACCAAGATACCCAAATAATGGAATAAAGTATTAATTTTCATTTTAAAATACATTACGTCTTATAGTGGAATCCAAATATAAAGTAACAGTTATAGTAGTGGATAACTCATTGTCGCCGTATAATTTAAAAAAATCATTTTAACATTTTTTAAAGAAAGTAAAAATCTTCATATAAAAATATTTATTTACAAAACATCCAATTAATTCAAACATTGAAATAAAATTTCTAATATATTCCTTTTAAATACATGTAAATAAATATGTAATTTATAATCATGAACAAAAAGATTTGATAATTTAATTATTAAATGTTAAATGTGTTCCATACCACTTTGAACATTTGAATATTAATATTCATGATTTGATAAAAATAATAATTTTAGGTAAGTTATGGATATGAAATTACATAGTGGCTATATATAAACATTATATAAGAGTCATGGTACATATTATCAAGAAATGCCCAATGAAATAAGATTTATACGAAGTCCCTTATCTTGAGTCATACTTCTCTCATTTTTTCTTTAAATTTGTACTAATAAACTTTTGTTAATAAATAATTGAATTTTATTTTTTTAATTTTAATTTTTTTTCTTTCACTTATTATCAAGTTATAGAAATTTCCTAGTTATTTGAGTTCATATCAGACATTTTTTCGATGATTGGTATTTGAGTCAAAAATGAAATTTTATTAGACAAATTACCTATGTGGTAAAAATTATATTAACTATAGAATATTAATCATGATATAATATCATATATACCAAGTATATATCAATTAATAATTTTCCATAACATTTTGAGATTTGAAATTGAATTTACCATTCATGGAGATGGTATGTCGTATGTACACATGAATGATACTTTCATTTCTTTGTCATGTTTAAGGAATAAATAATAAATGAAAAATAGGTATACTATAATTATATTATAATACCTACATTATATAAGTTTCATAATTTCATTACCTCCATCCTTTATATGTTCCATGTATGGCATTAACAATTTATATCATTTTGAGGGGGCAGTAGTCCACACTTCTTTATATGAAATTATTGTATTAAAAAAAAAGAATTTTTAATGGTATGTTGAAAATAAAAATTATATAAGAATATATATAATATGAATATAATATAAATCTTATATAAATATAGTTCCATAATAATTTCCACCATGATAGGCGGTAGGATAAAATTGAATAGTCATCATTTCTTGAGTCAGTAGTTCGCCTTACACATAAACAATTTTTTCTTTGTCCATTATATGGTGGTGTGTGTAAATGTATGATGAAAACATAACATAAAAAATCCAATATATGGAAGTTATATTTTTTATAAAATAATGTAATTACAATGGATTATAGGTAAAGAAGAGAAAATAATGATTGGATATTGCGAGAAGACGATACCACAAAATCTGGTAACTCATTTAGATTTGATCCAAAAGGATTCATTTATTTGTGTTTTTCCAAGTTAAAATTTCAATGAGGAATTATGGGATACTGGGATCTTAATTGAGTAGAATTTGGATATTCCAAGGATCTTGAGAGGTGTGAGTAATTGTGTAGAGGTGGTATCCTTTTATAATATGGAAGTGGGGAACTTTAGGAATTCCTTGAAATATTATTTTATTATAATATTTTATCAAATTATAATAGTTTTAAAGTTATAAATTTTGAGAATAAGATGTGAATGGGGAGAAATACTCTCAAAAAATAGGTTTTAGACAATTTTTGGTCATTAAATTACCCTTATATTTTAGATTTAACCCTTAGATAAAAACATTAACTCTTATAATGTCTTCTTTTATTTTCATAATATGTTGTTACTATATTTACTATAAAATTACATTCAAAGATAACATGGATCATTAATGACATTTGTAAAATTATATCAGTAATTGGGAATAATATTAGATTTTTTGGACTACTATATCATTTAATAAAATTTTATTCATTTTAAAAATTCATTTCTGTCAATTTTCACACAATTTAGTAATTGATGTTTGTCAAAATCTTAAAAACACGATTCCTTCAATCCAAAGGCATTAACTAATCCATAACATGACAATGTAATCCAAAACATTTTCATATGGTATAAAAATGTTCAAATTAGAATTATTGTAATACTTATAAAATCATTTATTTGAATCTTTCATTAATATGGTAATCATTGTATCATCATTATGTCATAAATAAAAATATTTATTTAAAGATTAAATATTATAAATAAACTACTATGATGTAAGAAATGTTTTAATATTTATAATTATTTTTTATAGTCAAAGATAAAATTTATATTAACAAAATTAAAATTGTTTTAGTTAGGATATACTTATTAAGGTTGTATTTTTCTTTTCCTTAAAATAAATATTATAAATGTTTATTATCACTCCCAAGTGCCTCCATGTGTTCCTAAAATTAACCCTTGGACGACCATGGTCGACTATTTCTCATAGAATTGGATTATTACACGTTTTTGGTTACTTTTATATTATTATTATTATATTATTTCTTTACCCTTATTTACCATATTTACCCTTTAACCATGGTAAATAAAAATAATTACTGAATTTATTATTCATAATGTAAAAAAATAAAATGTACCTATATACACAATTAGTAACATTGGATTAAAAATATGGAATCCATTTTTATATATTCAAAACACATAATTTTTAGTAATTAATTTAAATTTAATTCATGTTATCAAACCTAGAAAGTAGGTTTTTAAGAAGGAAAACCTATCCAAATATTGACATGTATTTATGTCCAATTTATATGTAAAATTATATATAATGACCATAATTGAACTAAATGTATACAAATTAATCAAATTAAACATTAAACACAATTAAAAATACAATATATCAATATAAATTAATTAAATAAATGGAAATTTTGAATAAAATGCAGAATTTTCCACTATTCATAAAGATATTGATTTTAACAGAAAAATAAAAAAATATCAATCGAAGTAAATTTATATGTACCAATTATAAATAATATGTTTATTTTATCAAATATACTTATAAAACTAGGAAATCTATTTTTAAATATGTTTCAACAATAAAAGGCAGTAAAATGACCTTTTAAAAATATTAGAGTATGTTATGATTGAAATTTGATTCATCATCATTTGAAGCCTATAAAATTCATTGAAAAAATGTAAATACATTTAAAAATATCTAATATCTAAATATAGTAAATTATATTTATTCATTCCAATACAATGGTTAAGCATTAAATACCATTTAAAATAATAATACTATAATTGTATTATTTTTTTATAAACCACTATTGGGTGCAACATAACCTTTCGATGACAATTGTTGTTGTGTATTGGGTATGCTATCTTACATTGAGCCCTATTTAAAGTAAAATTTATATTAAATTAAAAAAATATTAAATTATATGAAACTTTATTATTCTATATATACCATGGATTTTACATCATTCTCCCTTTTCAAAATTGCGTCCTGACAATTTTTAAAATAGGCTTGAAAACTTCATCAAAAATCCCAGATTTGAAAAGGAGTTAATAAAAAAAACATTTTTATGAAAGAAATATAATTACAAATGTCTTCCGAGATAACTCATAATAGTATTTCATTTAATAAGTCCTGGACATGTATGAAAAACCTACCATCGAGTTCTGATGGATAGTGACAGAAAACATGACCATGAGAAAGTTAACAACCAAAAAGCCTTAACTGTTTGATGGGTTGAATTGTCTTTGATTTACTAAAAGGAAAACTAAATGGACAACATTTTTTTATATCATTTTCTTAATGTTGATTAATTAATTTATGAGTTTTCCTATGAACATAATTAAACATTCATAGTTCTCAAAAATTGTTCCGTCCTTTAATAAGTATCTACCTCAAAATCAACTTTTATCTAAACGATGAGTATTCAAGATGAATCTGTCACACCTGAGCTACTGGAATCCACATTATGAGAATCACATTATTCACAAAAGTTGAACTATATATTTCACATGTCTTTAGACATTAACAAAAAAAAATGGTTAGTTCAAGTTAAATAATTTCCCTAAAAGAATAATCCTTTATATGGATAAATACTACATTTAATCTGTAAAATTCAATAGTAATACTGATAATATACATATACTAGTAAACAAACAAATTTCTTTCAAATCCTCAAAATAATAAAAACTGAGATTGAAACACCAAAATAATAATGTTTTGATCACATAGTATTTCACAATAAATCTTAACAATTATCTCCAAATAACATTGACTACTCTTAAAGTCTCATCGTTAAATGTGATTAACCTAATCACATATTCTCCTTGATAGGTTAATAATTTCCATAAATAACCCAAATTTCTATATGTCCATAATAAAAAATATATTCTTCCAAAATTAAATTCAACCGTTACTCCTCAAATAAAATCCCATTGTATTCTATTTTCCTTATGCATATATTATTACCAAAAGAGTGATCATCTTCCAAAATAACATTGATCACTTAATCACAAAATCAATTTTATATTCTATGTATAACCATTTGATAAGATATAATCTCCAAAAATAAACTTATTCTTAATCCATAAAATAATTTAATTAAAAATATTAAGTCATACTAAGAAGGGACATCATGTAGGCCAGTGGTAGGTGATAAATCCTAATTGCACTTCAGTAGTGGGTTCTATTCCAACTACATTTTGCGACATGACAAGTTTTCACTTGGTCCATGTGTTTTCATGTTTAAAAAACTATATAATTTTATAACACTCCCATAAATTAGATAAATTCAAAAAATATATACATATCATGTTTTAGCTCCAATTTTTATTCTATACGTTTCATTTATCATCTCAAAAATTTCTAACCCATAACTACCTAAAAATAGATGATTACAAAAATAATGTTAATTAACTTGAAATTTCAAAACGCTAACCTAAAAAGGGTTTTATAAGAAATTGATATTACAATTAACCATTAAATTTTAAACTCATAATGATATCCCCAACACTTTATAAAACATCATTGTTTACAAATTTATCCAAACCATACTCTGATACCAACTATATGGCCCCTTCCTTAAACATTACATATTTTGAGTTATGTCAAAATTCACATTGGGGATCTTTTCAGAATTATATCATTAGTGTATTAGGTCATAACTATTACATAAAAAAATATAAATACAAAGTGGAAAATTTCAACAGTATCCATTTCTTCTACAACATAAAAACTTTTAAAATGAAGCAGGTTTCTTTCCATGTATAATAATCAAAACTTTTCCTCAATTCCATCATTGAGTCTATTCTTCCTTAACTCCTATAATGATAACTAAAAACACGGTATGACCTCAAAATGATATGTAAGGGACATAAAAATAAATAAAATCCATTATTAAAGTTAAAACATAATAACCCATTCAATATTCCTTTAGAGGATGAAACTAAACATTTTAATATTAATAACACTCATAATTTTTTCTCGATGAATAACTATAAAAAAATAAAAACAAACTAAATCTCTACATGGTTACTAAGAGATAAATATATTTAAAAACATTTCAAAAAATCAAATTTTAATAACAATGTTTTTTACATCCGATTTGGAGATCTATATTGGGGATCATCATTCTTATAATTTATATTAGGGAGACCTATGGGATATAATTGGTCTCAACTCTTCATATATGTTGGGGAAGACTCACCCATGAGCTATAATGGGGGTAAACCCATCATATAAGATGTGTTGGGATCAACCATGATCTATAATGTAGAACATCCCTTTTTTATATTCTATGTCAGCCTCACATGTTTCATATAATGTCCATGTACCATTTCTTGAATAAAACATGTTCATCACAAAAACCATTTTTTGAATGCTACTTCTAATCCCATATAAAAATCATTTTTGAATAAAAATAACATTTTAATTTGAGAACCAATTTTCAATACCAAGATACCAAAATAAATAAATAAGGGATTTATCTTCATTCTAAAAGACATTAAGGTTTATAGATGTATCTAAATACCAAATAATGGTTATGGCGGAGGAGAAATTATTGTCGCTGTATATGTTAAAAAAATCCCTTCTATCATTTTTTAATGAAAGAAACATGATTAATATAAAAAGATTCTTTTTGAAAACATTGAATGATGTTCATGATTGATATAAAATTTATTTCATATTTCTTTTTATTTCTATATAAAAAAATCTGTAATTTAATATATTTATAGAAATGATTTGATAACTAAATCATTAAATGTTCAAGGTGTCCCATTTATGTTGAACATTAAAATAATAAACATTATTATTTAATAAATAACATTAGTATAGATAATATATGGACATAAAATTTCATAGTGATGGTATATACACCTTATAAATGATTAAAGGTGAATATTATAAAAAGGCATCAATTAAATGAGATTGAGACGAAGTCCTTTACCTTGAGTCTGACTTGTCTCATTCGTTCATTAATATAATGAATAATAAAATTAGGTTATTTTATACATTATATTGAACATTTTTCATGTTTAGTATTCATTTTATATCACTTATTACATTTTTATATGAATTAGTTAATACTTTTAGTTTATATCAGATGTTTTGTTGATGTTCGGTATTTGAGTCCAAAAAGAACAAGTTTTGATGCAAAATTATCCATGTGGTCATAAGTCCTTTTTCCATAAAATATTTTTAATGACTTAAATTTAATATATATCAATTATATATTTATTAATTATAGTCCATTACATTTGGTGATAAGAAACGAAATGCAGCGTTTATGGAGATGGTAGGTCATACGTACACATTAACGCTAATACCATTTATTTGTTATAATAAAGGAATGAAAAATAAATGATACAGCTGTATCTTATAACTCCATTATATTAATTATGTTATTAATGATACATAACTTCTTTAATTCAATCCATTACACATTCTATTTTTGGAATTAATGAGTCGTATCCCTTTGAGGGGCGGTAGTCCAGACATTCACAAATGATATTATTTTATTTACACATTATGGAATGTATAAAGGTATGTTGTAAATAAATATTATAGAATCATGTAGATAATATAATTATAATTTATATAATATATAATTATAGTTCCATCAAAATAAACACTATGAGAGGTGGTTGTAGAAAATTAAATCATCAACGTTTAGTGAGGTAGTAGTACGATGTACACATAAACAATATGTTCTATATCGATTAGATGTAAGTGTGTCTACATCTAGGTCAAACCCTTATCATAAATATAAAACTAGGATATTTAGGATACTAGATTTTATATAATATATTAGAATAAAAAGAGTGTAGGGGTGGATGAGGAAAAAAATTAAAGGAGCTTGAGACAAGATGTTACATGTAATTTGTGTAACTCATATTGTTTTGAGCCAAAATGATTCTTTGAATTGCCTTATGCCCAAGTAATTTCTTCTATAGGAAATTTAGGTATGTTGGGAGATTATTTGAGAAGATTTTGAATGATCCAAGTGGATTTATCGGTGTGGGTAAATGGGTAGATGTGGTTTCCTTTTATATTATGTATGATAGGTACTTTAGGAAATTCATGAATATAATTTTAATATAAATTGATTTTAGATTTATAATAGTTAAAAATTCATAAATTTAGAGTATATGATTAGGATATGTCTAAATACTCTAATCCAATATGTTTTAGACAAGTTTAGGTCCCAAAATTAACCTTACATTTATCTTTAACCCTTAGTTAAAATCATTAACTCTTGTAATGTATTCTTGTAACGCATCGACCCTAGTTACCCAGAGCCGGTGCATTATTTTAATACATTGGCACAATTACAAGGAATCAAGTCCTGAAGGACCGATCAGTTTAGTAGTATTGGAAAATAGATTACATACATTAACTTTACATTACAATTTGAAAAATAAAACATAGCATAGATAGTTCTTTGAGAATTACATTTTTCCCTGTATCTTAACCCTATATATCAATCATAATACACTTCTTGGAATCCTGGGAAAATAAAACATAAGAAAGGGGTGAGCTCTGATGCTCAGTAAGGGTAAATAATTTAGCGTATGCTATAAAATTTTTACGGAAATATGTGTAATAAAAAGACAGCCTTCTAAAAAAAAACTTGAACATAATATGGTAAAAATAAATTAAATATTACCATATAAAAATGCACATGGATATTCTACTAGTCGAATAATCACATGTAATAACTAATTTCACAATGATGGAATGCCTAATACCGGACATCATTACCACATAGTCAAGGCCTCGTGACAAGACTACAAATAACAGTTTTGTCAAGGCCTCATGCCAAGACAATAGTTTGTCTCATTATACCTACCGATGCATCGAGGAGCTATAGCAGGCTCCACCCGTCATGTACTAAGTCCACTTCATTCCTCATATGAAAAAGTTGAAACATAAAATAAACATTCGTATTAAAACTAGCATAAGAAATGTCAATACATTAACCATAAACCATGAATGGTATAAAAATAGAACATCAACAGTCAAACATAACATAACTCATTCAATACAATATTGAAGATTGTATTATAATAAATCAACCTCCATAAAAAAATAATATCCAGTAAAGGATGCTGACATAGTTGAAAATGATGAGTAAAACTTTTTGAGAGAAACATTATTTTTGTAAAATAATTTAAAAGCCACACATTTATAAAGTAAGTAATTTAAAAGAAATTTTTGAATCAAAGTGTCACATTCCACTTTGAAACATTTGAAAATAATTATCATTTCAAAACATTCATGTCCATATAAATAAATCCTTAAAATCTTTATGAAAACATGGACATTAATTAAAAATATTTAGAAAGATAAATCTTTAAAACATTTAAAATTCTTATCTTCATAAAGAGTACCTTTAAAAAATCCTCAAAATATTCATTTTGAAATCATTTTTATGAAAAATGGATATGGATGATAAAAATGTCCCAATAAATACTTACACATAAACAATCTCGGATAATAATGAGATTGAGGAATTAACCCTTACCAATTTAGTAACTTACAAAACATATACCCCATGAAAGAAGTATCATATAATGAATATGTAAATACACATAAATTAAAGTGTATTACACAAAGAATACAATTATGTACAGTATATACACCACACAAAAGGTAATAGTGGCAATATGGCATGAATCTCACGGGAATAAGGAGTGAGATGAAAACCCCTTACGTTGCACTTTCCTTTAGTCGAGGGTACGTTTAACCACCTCTTTGAATACTATAGTTTGATATAAAATTATACTAGAACCATATTAATATTTATGATATCATAAATTATTCATTTATGACTCTATACTACCAATTTAATAATAATTTCCATGTTATATTAATATTTCGGGTAATAATCGCTTTCTTTATTGTACATGTTTTAGCTTGTTACTCTTGATTGTATCACTTAGATCATGATTTAAAT
The DNA here is from genome assembly GCA_963277665.1 of Viscum album. Lineage (NCBI taxonomy): Eukaryota > Viridiplantae > Streptophyta > Magnoliopsida > Santalales > Viscaceae > Viscum > Viscum album. The sequence goes on along the minus strand of OY728142.1, from coordinate 1,873,080,546 downwards.
ACATCCAGAATATAAAACATGATTTATATATAATATATATTTATAATATAAATATGTATAATAGATGTATATATGAAATGGAAAACACCATTTATGGAGACGGTAGTCCGTATGTACGCATAAACACTATTTTTGTTTTCATATAGTATTGAACGGAAGTAAGTGAATAAGATATATGTAAGTAAATAAATACTTATATAGATAAATATATATATCTTCAGTATCATTATTATGTCATATATTACATACTAATTAGTAATATATATTTTTATAATCATCGATGAATGGTGAACTTGGAAATAAATCTCATCGCGTCATGGAGACGGTAATCCGTACGTACGCATGAGCAAAAATATCATTCTTTTTGTATTAAAATAATATATAATTGGATGGTATATCATATATACAGAATATTTTTCATTTTATATTTATTATTTACATCAAATACACATCATTATTATACCCATCCAAATAATAATGTATTGAATAACAATTACACCACGACGTAAAGACGGTAAGCCATACATATGCACGTATGGTGACATGTCATTCAAATAGTGGATAGAATAAAGAATTTGGTTGTACCCTAATTATAATTACATCACAGTATATAGAAAATACTGTATTTATAATTTTATAATGGAAACAACAAAGAAAAAGGAAGTGGATGAAGAATGGAACTTGAAAGAGGGTGGTGAAATCATTACCTCTTCTTCGGGTTCTTCCTTTGGATTTGATCAAAATGGCTCTATAGGTTAGAATTAGGATCAAACTAAGGCCTCTAGGTTGAATTTAGGAAAGTTTATAGAGTATTTGGGTAGGTTTTGTCTGAACCAAAAGGCTTTGAAGGTGTGAATAATTGGTTACAATTAGGGTCCTTTTATAAGGGGGAGGAGGGGCTCTTTAGAAATAACTTAAAGTATTAATTTACAATAAATTTATATTCGGTTTCTAATGGCTAAAAAGTAGATTATTAAATTTATAATGTGGGGATGGCTCTAAATCCTTTCATACAATAGATTTTAGACAGGTTTGGGTGATTATAATAACCTTATCATTAAGTTTTAACTCTTAGTTAATTAGATTGACATTTACCATGTCACTTTTTATTTTTATATTATATAGTTAATAAACATACTATATACATTCGAGAGACCCCAAAGTGGTCCAATAATGATACAACTATCATGATAAAAGTCCATTGGACTAAACTTATATTTTTAGGAATTTAATATCAATTAATAATATAATATTTGTTTTAAAAACTCTTTTATGTCAATTTTGATACTAATTACTATTTGATTTTTGTGAAAATCATAACAACATTATTACTTAAAAAAAGTTAATTAAAATAATCTTAACATGTCATATTAAATTATAAAATTTGTTGAATTAATTAAAAGTATCAAATTATATATTATTTGGGTAATTATAATATCAATTATTTTAATATTTCACTAATAAGGTAATTACCGCATCATCATTGTGTTAAATTAAATTAAATTATTTAATGCCTAAATCTTATAAATAAAATACCATTATGTAGGAAATTGTTTTAACTTTATAATTAATATTTATAATTTAAAATATAACATATATAACCCTATGTAAAATTTTTTGTTCTAAAAGATATAAGCTTATGTCATTTTTATATTTACTTTAACTTAATTAATATAAAGTGTCCCTATCACCTACAAGTTGCTCCATGGAGTCCCAAAATTGACCCAAATATGGCCATGGTCGGAAATTTATTAACCAATAAGGTTAGTACATGTTTTAGTGTAATTTATTATTATTATAATATTATTTTTTACCCTTATTTACCGGATTTATCCTTTAACCATGGTAAATAAAATATTTACCAAAGTAAATATTCAAAATGTCTAAAAATAAAAGTTAACTATTTACACAATTTGGAATTCCTGATTCCAAATTTTGAATCCATTTTTTCAAATTCAAAAAACAGAAGTGCCAAAAATTAATTTAAAATTAATTACCACTGTTAAAACAAAAAGTGTGTTTTTGAGATATAATAACTATCAAAAGATTGACACTTGTTTATGCCCGGTTTAATTGTGAAATTATGTCCAATGAACAACATTGTATTAAATGGTAAAAATATATTATATGTATAATTTAAAACCACTCAAATTCATAATTTATCACTATTAATTATTATGATTAAAATGTTGTTTTTAATTAAAATTTAGTAATTTTCACTATTCATCAAAATATAAAAGTTATCCGAAAATAAAAAAAATTTCACCCTAGGCTAAATTCAATATTCCAAATAAAAAAATGAAGTCCATTTTGAGAGATAAAATTTATAAAATTTCAAAAAGTAGGTATTACTATTCATAGCGGCTAGTTTGATTGGTTGTAGTTTGTGTTAGAGCTTGAAGTTGCGTACAACACACGCCACTGTATTATTCAAAGAGAAGCGTACCATGGAAGAATGGGGTGTTACATTGTAAATTTTTGATGTCCCTATTCTAAATAATAAATTTATTTAGTCAAATTGAATATATAAAATTTTAAAATATTGGATTTAAAAAGCGTTCACTATTAAAAGTTGGTAAAAGTGCATTTTTAAAAAATACTTCTTTTATCTGAAAAAAATGAATTTGTTCTTAAATTATGCCTAAGAAACACATAATATGGATTATAAAATTATAAGTATTATATAAAGTTTAAAATTTAGTTAATACTATTCATAAACTCTTTTGAAAAACTTGTTTTGGTAAGTCATGGTGCGCATGAACTCATTGTTGCGTGTAGTTCAAGTTATTGAATTATTTTGAAGAAGTAACACACTATGAAATCTTGGGGTGTTACAATTCTTGTATTTTTGTAATATATGGTTACTATTGTTAATATAAAATGTAAATAGAAAAAAAAAATGAATCATTAATGACATTTTAAACATTATATATTTCATTCGGCCGAATAATATATTTTTTTGACTATTATTTCATTTAATTAGATAATATTTATTTTAAAAAGTCATTTATATCAATATTGATACTATTATGTAATTGATTTTTTTAAAGTCATAACAACTTGATTCTTTATAAAATAAGGAATTATGTCATCCCAAATAATTTAATATAATCCAAAAAAATCATGGATGGAATAAAAATGTTCAAATTATATTTATTTTTAAAATGAAAATATCATTTATGTGTTTTGTTCATTAATAATTTAATCATTGTATCATCATTTTTCTATAAATAAATTTATTTATTTAATGTATAAAAATTATAAATAAAGTACAGTGATTTAAGTAATATTTTTATATTTTAAATTAATATATATTGTCAAATATTTCATTTATATAAAACAAATTAAAATCTTTTTAGTAAGAAGATTAAAGTTTATGTTATATTTCCCATTTCTTTAAAATAAAAATGATAAAATTCATTATCACACACATATGGCCCCATGGGGTCCTAAAATAGACCCATGGATGAGCATGGTAAGCCATATCTAATGCAATAGGATTTTTTCATGTATTAGGTTAATTTAATATTATTATAATATCATTATATTACGCTTATTTACCTTATTTACCAATTAACCATGGTAAATAGAAATAATTATTGAGTTTACTATTTATAATGTCCAAAAATAAAAGGTACCTATTTACAAAATGTGGAACTTCTTATTAAATATGTCAAATCCATTTTACTAGATAAATAAGACATAATATACTATAATTAATTTAAAATTAATTCCTTTTCATCAAAACAAGAAATATGGTTCTTAAGGAAAAACATTATCAAAACATTCGCATGTGTTTATTATTTTTTGTACTAATTTTTTTTATATTTTTCTTAAGAAAAATAGAATTTATTTATTACTTTGGAAACAAATTTTCATCATTTTTCATCCATAATTATATAAATAATTATTTTATACATCTAATTTTTTTAGTGAAATATTTACCCATTTAATGTTCTTATAAATTAAAAAAAAAATGATATTTTATAACATTATTTCCATGCAAATGGAATATTATTTTCAATTTGTATGAAATTTATGGAATTACCCATAGAAGATAATTTTAATCTCCCATTGAACGTTCATGAAAATAATTCAAAAAAAAAACAAATTTATATGTTATTTTGAAATAATTTTTTTTTGAAATGTTTTTCCAAAATTAAAAGTATATTTTCCATTAAAATGTATTTAATGGTATGATTTATTTCATCAATGAACAAAACCCATATTACTAGTCTATCTAACATACATCATATTTATATTACCCTTATTATTCCTTTTTATGTATTATGATTACATTGAACAAGGATGTTATTGTTTTCCACTTTGATTAAAATTTACTGTATTTATTAACTCCCTGTGAAATATTCACATTTATGTTATCATTAAACATTAAATTTCAACTAAATATCCACATTATTTATCATTGATATGATTTTTCCATAAAATGTATTACATTTTTATAGAAAATTATTAAATTGATAGTTAACATATTACTTGGGGATTAAATGAAAAAATTCATGTTAGTTACCCAATATTGATATTTTTTAAGGTGCACTATTTATGAATTTAATCAATTAATCAATATTTGAGGAATGATTTTGACTAGAAATAATCCAGTCAAGTAATGTTTAAAGTAACAACCACGATGCATCGATAATATCTGGGGATAAATCTATTGGCTAGCCTTAGTTAATTCATGTTTACCGTGTATTATTTAACAATTTTTTGGAAGGGTCATGATAGTAATGGATCTATGTTTATGAGAAACAGGGAATACAACAAATATAAATTTATTTACTCATATTCAGTTAATGATATCAAAGAGGTTTTCAATATGAATAAATATTTGGGTGAATTTCATTCTTTGTTTATTTATTAAATGGATTTTATTTTATGTTATTATTCATTACATATTGGTTATTATTTATCTAGTTATTAGAATGGAATTTTTATCTAGTTATTTAACATTTCTTACTAATTTTGGACATTTATTTATTAGTTATTCAATTTTACTTAATGATTAGTGATAAATAAAAGCTAAACTTTTTTTTATTTCCCTTCCTAAGGAATCCATGATGTTTTCTATGACTGATATTGATGAATTCTCTAGGTGGAATAATGTTAATTTTTTAAAAAATATTTTTTTATTTTAGTTATTTTTTTGTAATCGTGTGTGTATCTAGTTTACTAGGATAACTAAATTGATCAGTCCTTTTGAAGGAGATTCCTTGTATATTATCCATATATTATGGTGAAAGGCACTAACTCAGGGATTCTGGTGATAGGGTTGCTACATATAGGCCCATGATTTTTCGATGTCAAATTTAATACATACGATTTGTAACCCTAAATAATCGAAATAATTATATTGGTATAATCCTCCATCCATATAAAAATATTATAACTTTTTCGAATAATTTATATGGAATATAGTTATGTATGTATACATATGTCCCCAAAGAATAACATAATAAATAATATGATGGTCATACAAACTCATCATTAATTAAAGAATTTCTATTAATTTATATTTCCTCCTATCAAGAACACAATTCCACTATGTTATTCTAGGTGGAGTGAGTTTTTTAAAACTTCCACAATCTATTATATGTATAGAGAATCTGAGCTCAAGTATTCACTACCATGTTTGGATCACATAATATTAATAAAAATTCTCATATAATTTTATAGCTCACTCTAAAACTCATTGAAATATTAAAAATTCTCATTATTATGATGCATTTGAATAATATATCCATTCTGATTAATTTCATCAATAAAATAAATAAGTCACATAAAACCATGTATTTTATTACTACCCATTGATAAAAATACATCAATAGGTATGAGATTAAATAGTCCGTTAACCCTTTAAACCTTTCCCCTATATGGTGCATTTTAAAATATTCCTAATAAACAACAATCATAATTTTGAAATCATTCATAGAAATTTTTTTCATATAATTTGTTGCAATAGTTTCATTATGTTGATTTATTCTTTATATGCCTGATGAGATAATTCCAAATGATGGTGTGATTAGAATTATTTAAGGACTTCCTATTTTTAATTTTATAAACATTATAAGAAGTATCTTGAACATATAATTTATCTACTATATTCACGATTCCATAAAAAGTTTCATACATAAACAAAGAACATTAGATTATATTAATAAGGAATTAAAATCCCATAATTTCTACATAAGTTTCATTAAAAAAATTCTATATAGTATTTGCCTATAATTAATGTCAACAACACTAGAATTACTTAGATCATAATGTTAGACAATAATAGATGACTTATTAAGAATAATCTCATTCTCTATAAAATAATTCAAGATATACTTCACCTATTTAGAATTACTTAAAATAGGAAATCCTATTTTTTCATACACAAATGGTTGATGCGTAGTGACTGTCTAATATCCACAAGATAGAATGATGGAAATTGAAATCTATATCATTCACATTAAGATTCTCAAAATTAATATCATAGAGAACACTTATCAAACATGGATGAAAATATATTAATGTAAGATATGTAATACTAGTTATTGATCTTTATATGATTATCATGTGGTAAGATATAATATATAAAAATTATATATGTGGTTTAATATAAATATTTCTATCAATTTAAAAATTAATTTTATTTAAAATACTCTGACAATAAATGATTCCCCCATGTATCATAACTATTTACTAAGATATTATTCATACATCATCATGGATTATGCCAAATTGAGAAAATAATAAAAACCATGACTAAATTTGGATGAACATAACTTATCATTAATTTAATATATGATTTATAGTTACTTGAGTTGATATTACATTATCTAAATACCTCATATGAACATTATCAACATTGTTATTCTGGTTTCAAGACTATTTGGTTTTCCTAAATATGTATAACCAATGAAATTTATTGGTTCAATGCATATTTTGGTTCAATTCTACTCTAAACATGATTTTCTTACACCATAATTTTACTTGGCACCTAATGGTTTCATTCAATGGTATAGAACGATCCATGTCCACAAACGTGTCACTTTTGAAGGAATATCGTATTTATTATTTTAGGTGTTTTCTTAATAAAATTTTATTGCATTAATATACATTATATTTATATAAACCGTGTTCATTATGTTGTATTTTTTATTATAATGTTCTTTACTGCATAGTGTATTTGTTCTTTGAGATTATACATTTTAAAGAATTTATTACATTCAAATAATTATTGTGTCAATACCACAATAATTTATATCTCTTTACACATCCAAAAATATTATGTTACTCACCCATGAATTGAATAAAAATGAATTCATACATATTTAAATCCATCTTATTCTTTACGTACATAAACTCATTATATAAATACATAGTTCTACACTATATTAAAAAGTATCATATGGTTAATCCTATTGATATTGGTTTCAAACCATTCAAATTTGTAAAATAAGGAAAATTATTCTAGAAATGTATATATTCTCAAACCGATTCCATATCCTCATGTAGTCTATAATCAATAGTAACTTCAATTCATAGTATCTCAAAATAGAAATATACAAAAAAAGTATTCAGCTTTGAATATCTAGATCAAAATATAATAACAATCCATGTTAAAGGTAGATGAAATATATATATTATATATTCATAATTAGCAGGTAATGTAGTGCCCTATATTCATGAATTCATTAATCAAATAAATTAGCAATAAACAACTTCCATAATTTTTAAAATAGTTATAACAATGGATATTATAATAGAATATTATAAATAAAAATTCACCATATTTTTATTCCAAAAAAAGAAACACTAAAATAAAAATTGTATTTTTTTATTCATGCATATAATATTTCATTATATAATACATATGCCTTCAAATTTATAAATATACAATTAAGACTAATTGAAAATATGAAAAATAAAAAAAAATTAACATTTTCTATGATTTTCGATTTATAAATGATAATTTTATTATTTATTATATCATATTTAAGAAAATAGGGAGAGATGCCAATGTTTTTTAATAAAAATATATGGTAGAACATCAATCATAATTTTAGATTATATCCAAAAAAAAAAATAATAATTGTATTTCCAATATAATATATATTGATTATTGGATTTAATATTTTTAATATGGTCCATTTATTTTTTGGTTCCCTAGATTTGAATCATACTTTATGATATCATATATTAGAAGATTTGTAATAGTTTAACTCCTTTGATTTATAATATATCATACATAATTATATGGATTATTTCATTTCTATTGCTATTTGAAAAAGATGACATCAACCTATGAAATTATATTATACATCTATAAATTACTTATGATTTCAAATTAATAAAAAATAAATAGATTTTAACATTTTAATCCTTCTGTAATAGAGATATAATAAAAATTATATGATTTAGAGGATCACCTCATGAATATTGTATGTGGGATGAATGCTTGAACTAGCCTTATTTTTTATTCAGAGAATATTTTATTCATGTAAAATGATTAACATGGTACTTATATCACAAAATTACTAGACTTCATATCTTTGGATAATATTCCATGATAATTAGTTATGTCTGAAATAAAAAAATTACTCCTATTGCAGTTAATTCAATGGCTTGGATTATAGATAATTTCATTTGGACTCTTTAATGTTCAAGGTGTGAAATATCCTCCATTGTGTGGAAGTGACATTTTTGTAATAATAAAGGAATAATTATCTATTTTATAGATCACATCTAATGACTAGTCATGATATGGTACGTATCTACCCCATTTATATTCACCACCGACTATCTTCATTTTTTCAAGATAGTTTCCCAAATTGAATGTATCATGTCTAATTTCAGGGAACCCATATGTGACATCAAATTATAGTGCTATTCATAAAAAACAAAAATTATTTTGTTCCATTACATAAGTAATGCATCTTATGAATTATAGACTGAATAAACCACATAGAGAAGTCAAGTGTATGCATTCTTTATGCCATGATTTAGTATTTTAATTCTAATCATACATTATGATATAATACTATTAGATCATACAATATGTGAGGTGATATCAATATCTAAGAAAGCATGATATACAACTCATGAATAAAATTCCTTTAAAATCCATTAAATCCTAAAATAATAATTAATATTTAACAGTATATAAATAAAACACCAATCACAAAAGAATATATTCTGTAAAAATATTTCATTAAATTGATATAGAAACCCTTGAATCTCTTTTCCCCATTTTTCCATTTTGAAATGTATCAAAATAATTTATTCATACATGATTAAAATTTTAAATATTTCTCATATCATAACATTTCATAATCATATCCATATTAATTTTAATATTAATGGTAATGTTATCTTACCACAACTAATTTTTTACTATCAGAAATAGACATTATAAAAATAGCAAATATGAATTATGATAATTATTTCAATTGTGTCGTTTCCCCATCATATTGATAGAATAATCCTTAAATATTCTTATGACACATCAATTTGAATGAAATATCCAAACATTCTTATTATCTTAATGTTTTAATACACTATATAGAATATACAACAACCCATCAACATGTAGAACATTTTAGTATCCAAATTTACTCCCAATAAGTTTGGTAAATCTTACTCCCTTAACATTGAGTGATCTTTAATTTCAAATTGATATAGTATCTTCACAATATTATTAAATATCATTAAATAATATCTTTTTATTCTTAATTTGGAATAAGAAATAATTATCTTCAATCCAATGATTTAGTCCTTTTACTATGTAATAATATTCCCTAAACCATAGTGCATTTTCAGTAACACTCATCCATTAGTTCGATATAATGATTTAATTCCCCCTATATCGATCATGATTCATAGTGAGATAGATAATGGAATATTTTTTATGTTTATTATAACATTATTATTTCAACAAGAGAACAAAAATAATTATGAATTTTATCATTTTATTATTATAGTTTCACAATTATAATATAATAAGACAATTTTGAATCACAAAAATTTCATATTTCAATTTTTATTTTTTGATAGAATTATTGTTCTAAAATTAATTGGATTTATTTCCATATAAATATCAACAAAAAATAGATTACAAAATGACAAGTATTATATGATAAAATTATGGTTCATTATTATCTACTAATTATTCATACATTATATTTGATATACACAACATCTATTCAACATAATCATGATTCAAAGAATCCCCCATAATTTATCTTCCCATTAGTATTTTTATTAATAGTATTACTATTTCACATATCATTGTTTTTTAATTTTCTACACCCCTGTATGGATCTATGATGGGTGTTCTCTGCATCCTATGGGAGGTTGTCAATTTTGTACCAGTAATTCCACTATTTTCATTAATTTTTTATTTTTGTTTTTCCATGATAATATTATTTATCGAATTAGATAATAAAAATGTTTATATAATTCATCAACATGATTCTAAAATGATTAATAACATTGATTTACTTCCATAAATATATTTTTAAATTCAATGTGAATTTTTATTATGGAATTATCAAATGTTACCAAGTTTTCTTTAAGAGGTATTCATTCAATATTATTTTAAATTATATATTCTTAATAAATTTAACCTTATTTTTTCTTCTTTCAAAAACCAAATTAATATAACCTATTTTTCAAATGAAAGTGAATTCTATCTTAGTAATGATCTTCACATTTGGTTTATACTAAGATTGATAAAATATTTTTTCTTCTTTTCTCAAATAATAATTCTATGTTTTGAGTTTCTTATTTATTTTCATGCATAACAGTGTTCCTATTAACAATTAGAAATCATTCTGTGACTCAAAAACATTAGAAACACATATTATATATATATACATGTGACATATATATATATATATGTGAATATTACTTATATAATATAATTATCCACACCTATGTGTTATAGGTCTAGTTCATTTTGAAAATTGTGTACATGTACAAATAGTTCGTAATTGAACTAGATCTTCTACCATAACTTTTTCATAACAAGAAACATTATATTAAATATCATATATAATATGTTTAATAATATCATTTGGAAAAAAATAATAAATATATTTTAAAATTATTATTAGTGTTAGAAAAAAATGTATACACCAACATTCACATATATAAAAAATGAGTATAAGCATGTAATATCATAACAAGAACATTTGAAACTATTAACTAGATATCATAGACTATAATCATAATTTATTGGATAAATCATCAATGTTATTATAACATGAATAATAATATAATAAATGAGCATGATCCATGATGTCATAACATAGGCATAAGACAAGAGTCTATAACATGAATATATGTATAGAAAATAATTCCCATAGTAGTAAAAGATTACATTATATATTTTTATAGTGAATTATTTTTCCCCTCAAAACTATTTTAGTAAAAAACATTCACTACCAAGAAAATTAGTTTTTTAAATAGTCTGATTCTAATCCTTGTTAACATCTAAAAACATTATTGTTTATCAAATTACAGATCCTTAATTAACTAATGTTTTGGAGTGATATGTAATTTTTTCCCATAAATAACATAATGAAAATAATTAATATTTGTTCACAAAGATCTTAAATAATTCATAATATGAAACCCCATGAAAGGGAAATATATTTCATAAACATTTAATCATTTCATCACGCCATAAAAAATATAAAATAAATTGTTTTAGTAACATCATTAAAATATGTGAAAAAATGGTTTCATAAAATTTTCATAAAAATAATAATTATAAGACAACTAATGAATAATTTTATATGTTTTCACCAGATTATATGCTAAATAAATATTATGTATCATAAATATTATTAATCTTACATCAATGTTCCTTCAATGTAAATCTAGAATATTTTTTGAGGGAAATATACTTTTCTTATTGAAATGAGTTTATTAAAGTTTAAATATTTCCTAAATATTATTAAAATAATATAATTTGAAATGAAACATCGAAACATTTCAAGTGATAAATAAATAAATCAATGCTCCTGACATCATGTAAATTTCATTCTGGATGTATATTTTAAAATTAAATAATCCCTTCAAAAATGTTTTTGAAATAAATTCCCAAAGTGATTCATTTAAAAAATAGAAAAATTATTATATCTTTTCTTATATTAAAATGTAATCAAACATAAAAAATAGCTCATTAAATCGTATTAAAATTTTAAAAAAACTCTTGAACACATTTTTGAATATATGGACATTGGTGAAAATTGATTTTAAAACAATGATATAAATAAGCTCTCTTTTCAGAAAAAACATTTTTCTTTTGTCAATAATTTTTAGGAGATAAAAAATAAAGGAAATATATTATATTTTAAAAACTACGAATACTTAATTAAATTTATTATGTATTTTGATTTATAGATTATGAAATATATTCCCTTTCTCATAAATGTCTTTATTCTATGTTATTAAATATCCATGTAATCAATGGCAGTATAACTTGAAACCCTTAACTCATGTCTTACTTCATTCTATGATTTTAAACCTACTATAAAATTATTTTTTATTTTATATAAATGTATTATATATCTATACTCACTTATATCGTACCATATATGATTTATATATGTCTTTTTGTAACATGGTTATAACAATTTTTTTATTAATATCCCTATTTTGGGTGATAACTACTTCATTTTTTATCAATGGTTTTGTTTGGTAGTTTTATTCTTGGTAATTTCATCAATTATAACAAAAATTATATTTTTGATCATGAAATAAATATAATTTATATTTATTATATACATATTTATAGTCATCAAAAATTTAGTTGATGAAAAATTGAATTATACTATACCTGAAGATTGCAGGTTATATATATACATGAATTATGACATTATTACTCAATGGATGGAAGAAATGATAATTTAAAAGTAATTTATGCTTCTAGAATCATTATTATATCATATACATCAAATTTCACAACTATTTTTTAAAATTATATATTTTATAAAATTTATTATTAAATTTAGTTGTATTTATTTATTTATTTTTTTCTTTGTTTTTATTTTTATATGTAGTTTGAGTGCGGTTACCCACCCCCTTTCGTGTCAAGTCTCCCCCATATAACCATTGTGTGCTCTCCACATTCCCCTTGGCTGACCTTCGTTTGAAAAACCCCCAGGCATTCCTCTTCTGGGGAAGCTACATCTGGAACAACATTTCCCCAACATGACCCCCCTTTCTGGAAACTTTTTCCCATCCCAAAGAACCACCATTTCTATGCGGACAAACTCCCACTTCCTCTTGCGATTGAGAAATTACAGGCCTCCTCTATGGAAATTGTTCCCTTGCCTTTGTTTTCTTCCTCTAGAATCTTCTACTATAGTAAGATTTCTCCCTCTTTTTAGGGTTTCATTAGAGGGTTATGTTTTTAGTGTTTTATTTTGATTTTTTTGTATTAAATTCATGATTTAGGGTCCAATTTGGATTCCCCTTGGCGATATTGTAGTGATATTTGAGTTTGGTACACATTTTTGGGAGTTTTAAACACCCAAAGTAAGTTTTTCTATCGAAAATAATTATTTGGGTGAATTGATGGTTTAAATGAATAATTTATTATACTTTATGATTAATTTATCTGATGAAATTGATTTTATAATGAAAGTGGATATGAGTTTTTTAGGCTTATTGTTGTGAAAATTATTGGAGGTGTTTGATTAATTTTTTAAGGTATGAAAAATATGTTTTTTTATTCTATAGGTGTGTGTGTGTTGACAATGAAATTTGATGGTAATTGGATCACATTAAGAGTATTAGATTTATTATGCACTTTTGAGTATAAATTTTGATGTGTTTATGGAATGATGTACTTGTATTATAAATGAAATTTGGTGGTGAAAATTGTTTATTAATTGGTGTGACTAATCTAAAATGTGTTATCAAATGGTTTGGTGTGGTTATGTGTTGGGTCTGGATTTTGTACCGATAATGGTTGTGTTGTATGTGTCTCTCTTTGGGTGGTGTTTCATGGAATGGTTTTATGGTTTGTTTGAAAAGTTCAAATCCAGTTTCCAAAGGCATATAATGTGCGGATAGGTTTCGGTGTATATTCTTAAAATAATGAAATAATTTTCCATATTATACATGTTGTTCATTTCTAAATTTTAATTTTAAATTGTTTTGAAAGATAAAAATCTTTCTTTAAGAATAGTTTAAATTATGAGTGGTTTTATGAGGGGGTTTGGCCATTTTTCTTGGTCAGTTATAATTGTGTGTTTTCTTGTGTTATAAAAACGGATTTTTAGAAACTATACATGTGGTGGTAAATGTTTTAGGGCGAGTATTACCTTTTTTATTTGTTCAATTTGGATTTTTTTGGAGCCCTTGTAATCTATAGACTCTCTTTTCTTGTTGTAGTGGGTTGTGTTTATTGAGGTGTGGATTTTGGTCATCTGTTGAAAAGACATATATATATATATATCGGTAAGCATGTTTATATGTATATCCTCCTTGAGTATTTTCCCTCATGGTTATGGGATTATGTAATTGGGTCAAAGATTATATATATGTTTGTAAAGATGTATATTCTTGTAAGGTAAAGCAGTCTTGGGTTTCCATCGTCAAAAGATACATGTTTTTTGGTATGTACCTATATGCTACTAGTTGGTTTCAAACTTGATTTATGGTTTTCTTTTGATGTTTCAAGGTTCATTATAATTGTTGTGTAGTGTGATGGACAATTTGTTGCGGTTTTGAGTTGCTAAGTCAAGGGCAACTCACCTGTATAAGCATTGGTTTATATTCATATATATGTATAGGTTCCCTCGTTACACGTATATTCATAGAGGGTTGTGCTAATACATGTATAAGGATATGTGTTCATATGTATATATTTAAAAGTGAATGTGTAGGTGAGTGGAGATGGGAATATTCATATAAGTGTATATGTAAGGATCCCCTTGTGCATTCCATGGCCATGCAGGTGTGTGCACAGGGTAAATATGTCCTCGAATATATGTGAATGAGTGTATGATTCATGGGGGAGCATCTTTCTTGAGTTGGAAAGTTTCATGATCCAAAGTGGACTTCTTGATTCCACTCATAGGTAAGTCCCTTATGCAGATGCCCTTAATTTGGATATCATATTTTCTTATTTTTTTTAAAAAAAATATGTTTTACAATAATGCTACATACACATGCTATGAAATCTTGTTGCGGTTTCTAGATATGATTCTGCCTTAGTTTTGGAAATTGAAATATGTTTCAAACATTATTGGTCTTAAGTGACGTTTTATCCAAATTGATTTCCTAAGTGGTTTTGAATTAGTAATGAGTATTTCTAAACATGTTTGGCCTTTTGTCCGGTTAGTTATAAAAACTGTACCCTTTATATAATTAGTGTTCTTTTCCACATTAATAATGTTTTATGAAAAATAAAACCCCATATTGACGTACACCCCCTTTGTTTTAGAAAATTATTTGAATGTTGAGTGTGTTATTTTGTCCATAATTTTCAGGTTTATGAGTTGTGTGACATGAAAGAGGGGGAATGCGTTTAAGGAGGGAGAATAGTGTTGAGAGGATAAATGAGATTTTAATAAAGAATTTTTTTTGTACAAATATGTTTTCATGAAAAAGAAAACCCACCACCACTTGAAATAGAGCATAATGGGAAACCTAGGTATCTAG
Organism: Viscum album; assembly: GCA_963277665.1. Lineage (NCBI taxonomy): Eukaryota > Viridiplantae > Streptophyta > Magnoliopsida > Santalales > Viscaceae > Viscum > Viscum album. Next base: position 1,873,064,862 of record OY728142.1, on the reverse strand, counting down.
GTTGGTGAACCAGGACTAGTACTCTAGATGTAATGACATTGGTTCATCTCGGTTTAATCTAGTAGGAAGGATGCAACATAACTAATTAATCATATAAATGAATGGTGGTCATGGTTTCTAAGTAATGTTTTCTGATTATCTTGGTTTTTAAGCCACTTTTTCTCAGTGTCGTGATTTTTAAGCCACGTTTCACCGAGGTATGAGGTATCTAGGATACAACATGTGCTATCTACCTATTGGTATTTCCCATGGTGCTCATTTATCACATGATTCTTGTGATGTGATTTTCATTTCATTTGTTTTATACTTTATGTCTTATTGGTGAAAAACCTTCATTTAATCAATTTTTTTCATCGATTCTATTTTGAAAATAATGTGAAATATGAGAATCTTACTTAAAAATGATAACTTGGTACTTGAACATAAAAATATATAAAACCATTATTTTATTATATCTTATCTTCAAAATGGAATGATTGGATTTCTTATTAAAGAAATGGTCATAGGACGTGTTTATATTTTGGCATTCATACTGAGCATCTAAGTGAAAATGCCGAATTTAATTTTTACTTTCTGGTTTTAGTCTTGGATCGCTATTGGGGAAAGTGTGGTTTTATGTTTGGTGGTGTCCCATGGGGTCACTTGGTGGTATGTCTAGTTGGTTATATATATTTTATCTTTTATGGGTAATGTTTATCAATTTTTTTCATGTTTATTTATTTTTAACATTATTTTATATTATAGGACATATCCCTTCTAAAAGCTAGTTTGATGCCCGACATTAGTTCCCAACCCATGGGGATCAGGAACGCCCTTCAGGTCCATGTCACAGACCAGCTATGGTAAATGGTTTAGGGTTTTCATGGGTTGGATCCTGAAAAAATTGGTATTATAGTGGTTTTTCTATTGGGTCATGTTTCTTTAGGAAGAGTCACGATAGACCAGGGTTAAGGTTTTTGAAACTGGACATCCTGGATACGAGTTTGGTGCATGGCCATCACACCTCATGGTGGAAATTGAGTTACAAGGGTAAGTTGAGGTTTGTAGAGTATTTGATCCATCTGGTTATTCTTGTTTATGGTAAATGAAATGGGAATAGGGTCAGTGGTACCAGTTAGCATGTAGAGTCTATCAAGCCATGTGGTGTTGGGGACACTATCCTAGAGTACTCTTTGTGGTGGTGGCGTGATTGGCATATGGCTACAAACATTATGTCTTAGTCACTCACAGAATCTAGTCTCCTCTTTCATCATTCATCATCTCGTTATTTTGGATTCATAGAAATATGGGTTTTCAACAAAAATTATTTGGTCTTGGAAAATGTTTTTAAATGAAGTGGATTAATAATAAAATGAACTATAAGGTTTGAAAAGTGTGGGATTCATGTTTAGGTTTTGAAAAAAATTGAAGGCTCTAGTTTTGATACTTAGTGATCTCATGGAAAAACACATTCATGGATATATATGGAAAGGTAAATGGTTAATTTCACAGGTGGATGAGTGCTTGGATGGACATGAGTTGGGTGCTGCTGTGGCATAAGAACATGCATGTTTGACTTCCATGGGACACCATTGGTGTTATTGAAAACCACCATCTTAGTTTTTTTAGAATGTTTTCGTAATGTAAATTTGGGGTTTTTATAACCATTTAGTGTGGGATGTGATTTTGTATTTTGGAAAAGATGGATATGAGGGGTCTCAATCCGAGAATCCATTTTTGATGGTTTTTTTCTTGAGTTTGAATTGTTATTTGTATGTTGGTGTGAAATCATGTGGTTAGTGGTTTCCTTTGAAAAGTGATTCAGGAGGCCCTTGTAGTGGTAACCACTCCATGTTTAGTGTTCGATTGTGTTATTTCTTTTCCGTTGGACTCGTTTTATTAGGTACATGGTTTTCATTCTTCACTTGTGAATGGCCCCAAAAAGATTTAATATGATATTGAAGTGTGACCATGGGAAATTATCCATGGGTCGACCCTCCAATTGATCGAAGGACTCTCTTCTTGAATTCTAGAATTGAACCCACCCCTACCTTTTTCAACTAATCAGATCATCTCACAGTAGGATGATATATCTGAGGGGATCTGATGGTAGTTTTGGTCTCTTTGATTTATCTTAGTTGTCATGTATTAAGTTTGACATCATTGCATTTTAAGGCTCCCTAAACACAGTGAATGAAATTCTAGTGGGGTAGGGTGTAGGTGGTTCAGATTTATCAATGTTAAATTGGTTCTTGAAAGGATTTGTTGTTCTTTCATTGTCTATGAGGTTCATGTTTGGCTACATCTAGTAGCGTGAGTTCTCTTCCATATAAAAATGTTGATTTCATAGAACCCTTTGGTAATACCTGTTTTCATAGGATTGTCTCCCCCTAGGGAGTTCTAATTTTTTTGGTCAAAGGGGAAGATTTTTTGTGCGTCTTTCCTTCTTATGTTTCTTGGATAAGGTGAAGATGTGATCCACATGAATCTTCTAAACCCATGTACTAGTGGATGTTTTGTGAAAGAGTAGTTTGATTTTGTGGTGTGTTGGGTTTGTTCATGCTCTCTTAAATGCAGAATGGTTGTTTGAGGTACTAGGAAATAAAATCATCATTCGAGAGTCTTCAATTCATGACTACGAGGAAGTAGATTCTTAAAACATCATGGATCCATCCATATGACTCGGAGTGAATCTAGCGCATGGTTAGGAACCACTAGATTGTATGTGACCCAAAATTTATTTCTGTCATCGGTGTTTGTGGTGAAAGCAGTTTAAATCATTTACTATATTTTTTCCATTATGAATGACCCATCAGAGTGAGAGAGTCTTCTCGTGGCTATAAGGAGGCGTGGTCGTCGTGATACCTTAACGTCCTGGGGGTTGTGTCCCACCGAATGTAAATTCATATAGTGGTCCATATGGGGTCTCTTGGGTAAATTCGTCTCAAATTTGATTTGTGCGCATCCAAGGATGTGGATATGTTGGTTTTCCTTGGGTCATAGTTTGACTCTCCGGTAGTTAGGACATTTTAACCCTGTATGCTGTGGTGGAGTTTTTCTTCACTGTCAGGAAATATTCAATGTTTTTGAAAATCCCATCAATTCTAATACTGGGGAGATCAATGGTGGGTCATGCTCAAATTTCTCTAGAATGAATCAATGTTGGTCTTTTTTCATAGAGGAGGTTAGTCCATGTGGGCCTCCCCATATCAGTTTTCCTGTCTCATCTACATTTAGTAGGTTTCTAATGTGTGGAGCCCCTTCGGGATACCCTAATTTGACCTTTTAGATCTGTTCCTATAGATAGATTTGTGTTAGGTAATAAGAATGTAATTTGGTTAGTTTTATCATCCTCTTTTTAAATTACAATAAAATGATTTGGGTTTATTTTAAGGGTTCTAGAGGTGTTTCAGTTGTGAAGTTGGTTTTTGTGGGTGTATGATTTCATTTACTAAATCAATCAACTGGAGTTGTTCTAGCTATTTGGCCTGGGTGACACTTAATAGAAAATATTTTATGGGTTTCTGAAGGTTTTCATTTAGGTCACATTCTCTGGGAATGATGTTTTTCCTCTTTTCACATGTTTTTTGTTTAAATATTTATTGAATATTAAGGGAGTATTTTTTTTGTTTGATCTAATTATTATTTTTGATTTGTAGGGGTATAAATATTTATGGTGGGGATAATTGTCACATCCTTTTTAATATTATTTATTTTGTTAAATTTCTTACTAAATTATGTTTTATTTTTTTTCTTCCTTTTTTTCATTATCGTTCGGGTAAAACTACCTCCCTCCCATCCCCTCTGTGTCGCTTCTGCACCCCCCTCCCCCTCTCTACCCGATGCGCCCTCGCCGCCCTCCCCTTGGTCAGCCTCCATTCGACAAACCACCTGGTGTTCCTCCTATAGTGAAGCTACCTACGACACAACGTTTCCCCAACGAGACCCCATTTCTAGCTACATTTTCATATCCCAAGACCCCCCATTGATGCGCGGATAGGCCCCTAACCCCAATTCCTCAGCTGGCTAAGAAACCTTTGACCTCCTCTCCGACATTCATTGCCTCATCGTCGTTCTCCTCCTCCGTTAGCTCGTACTCCGGTAATCGTTTCTCCCTTCTTATAGGGTTTTAGTTTACTGTTCTATTTTTTAGGGTTTTATTTTGATTTTCATTGGTTCTAATTTTTTATTTAGGGTCCAATTTGGATTCCTCATGGTGAAATTGAGGTGTGATTTGAGTTTGGAACCAATTTTTGAGAGTTTTGAACACCAGATTTATGTTGTTCTATCTTTAAAAATTAATTTGTTGAATTTTTTTTACTTCATTAATTTAGTAAGATTCATGATATATTTATATAAATAAATTTATTTTCTAATGTAAATGGTTATTATTTTTGTATGTATCTTGTTGTGAATAATTTTTGAGGTGTTTAATTAATTGTTTATGGTATAAAAAATCTCTTTCAATGTGTGCTTGAGGTGCGTGTTTGTTGAAAAAGAATTTTTATTATAAATGGAAAACTTTGGTAATATTAGATATATTTTGACTATTGAGTATTAATTAGGAAGTATTTAATGAAAGGATAAATTGTTTTAGAAAATTAATTAGTTTCTTTAAATGGTTTTTAAAAGGGTGTGACTGAAGTGAAATTTCTTATCGAAGGGTTTGGTGTGCTAATGTGTTGGTTCTAGATTTTATAATGGAAATTGTGGTGTTGTGTTTGTGTTTTTTAGGGTGGTGTTACATGGAATGTTTTTATAAGTTTTTGGAAAAGGTAAAACCTAGTTTTTAAAGGCATATAATGTGTAGATGGTTTTGGATGCATGTTATTAAAGTAAAATGACATACTTTCTCATGTTAATCAGGTTCTTCATTTCGTAATGTGAATTTTAAATTGTTTTTAAATATGGAATTCATTAAGTAAAAATAGTTTAAATAATGATTTTAGATACCCTATCTTTACATACTTAGAAATTACATTACTTTTTTGTAATACCTAATACATAAAAAAAACAGACACCAAAGGACTGTAATAGTTTAGTGTCTTTGGAAACTCAGAAAATAATCTTCTAATCTTAGTGAAAGATCTTCAAAATTTCTCATAAATATCTTTCCCCTTTATTACCTAAAACCTTTCTTTATATCCTGGAGAAAAGAAAACGTAAAAATGGTGAGCTCAAATGCACATTAAGGGTAACCATAGAGAACATAAAACAATCCATAAACATTTGAAAGAAAAAAACATGAACATAAAATATAAACATCAAAATCTTGAGCAAAGACATAAATCTTGGAAGTATGCTAGACATATATCATAAAGGAACATCAATCATGATAAAATAGCATTGGAATAAAACATTTAATTGTGGAAAACCATTAATCACATTATATGATTTCCATAGTAGCCAAGGCATTGCTGCCAAGACCATCTTAGTGGAAGAAGTCCATTTATGAATCTAGTTCACTCCTCATTCTAGTACTATAACACTGAACTAGATTAACTTACCATTCCAGCCATGTCTATATCATGAGATATAAATCATTATGTAATGAATTTTAGGGAGATATAGGTCCCACCCATCTCATATTGAAATCATTCTTATGTGGTCCACAACATAAACATAAATCATTCATCATAACCCAAAGAATAAAATGGGTTTCATAAACATCATCCCATCATAACATAATATTTATAAAACAAATGGATATAATTTCGTATTAAAAAGAAGTGAAACCATGTAAATCATAGAGACATTATACTTAAAACATACACATATTAAATAATGCCATCTTCGATGGAAAATTGTTTTGATAAAACACTTGAAATGAATTCTTGAGGGGAATATCCTTTCTTCATAAAAATCATTTTCTTTTCACAAAATGCCATGAAATTTTGAAAGAAAAAGATTTTATTGAAAATAGTCATGAAATCTTGTTGAGTAAGCTTCATGAAAATAATGTGTTATGAAACCGTAAAAATCCATTCATTCTGTATAAGTAAAAAAACATTCTTCTTTTACTTTTACAGGAAAAGTCAAAAAAGTACCTCATAACATAAACAAAAGAATGATTACTTACATACCATGTAGTAAAAGTACAAAAAATGGATAAAAAGGACTTTAAACATACATGAAACCATTTTTAGAAAACATTCACATGGATGAAAATGTAACCCTAGTAAATACTTACAAATAAACAATCTCGAAAAAAAAACGAGATTGGAAAAGATATCCCTTACCTTAGGTCTGATATGATTCATACGTATCCGAATATCCTGTATAATGATTTAAATAATGTCATTGACTTATTACAGAATAATATTTATTGTTATGATATCATATATGGTTTACTTATGACATTATATTACCCGTTCTTTTGTAAATTCTATCTTAAAGCAGCATTTTTTGGTAAAATTGTTTTATTTATCAAACATGTTTGGACTTGTTGTTCTTAATATTATTATTACTTATATCATGATTTAATTACTTTCATAATTTAAATCAATATGTATATATCATATATATTCAGTATATATATATATATATAACAGATAGATAAATAAAATGAAATACACCGTTCATGGAGACGGTAGGCCGTACGTACGCATGAACGCTCTTTTCTTTTCCTTATTGACATGAATTGAAGTAAGTAGATTAAATATATATATACATAAATCCAGTATCTTTATCATTTCATATATTTCGTTTTTATTCATTATATATATATACTTTATAATCATTCTTTAATTGTTAACAAAGAGAATGAATCTCATCCAGTCGTGGAGATGGTAATCCGTACATACACACGAGCGATTATATCGTTCCCATAATTAATGAATTGAATTGTAGTGGATGATATAATATCTTAGAATCAGTATGATGTTATAATAACTACATATGGTTATTTTTTACACCATTATACCCATCCAAGTAAGGTGGTGGTGGAAAAACAAATTACACCACGATGTGGAGATGGTATTCCGTACGTACGCGCGTGCGGTAATTTAGTTTACCGTATGATATATAGAAAGTGAAAAGGAGTTGTTTAATATTTATAATAACATATCATTATATTAGTGATACTTATGTTATCACTTTATAATGAAAAAACTAAATAATAAGAAGTTGAATAAGAATGAAACTTGAAAGAATTGGTAGAAGAGATTATCTCTTCTTTAACGCACCTCTTTTAAGCTTCCTCTTATGGCACTAGAGATGGTATTTTGAGGATACCAGAACCTCTATAATTTTTCAAGGGAAGTTAAGAAGGGAAATGGTCAGGGATTGGATGAGCTTTAATTCTCAAAATTGTGTAAAGAGAAGAGGGAGGAGCTGCCCTTTTATAAGAGAGGATAGAGGCACCTTTGGAAAAAATCAAAATATTATTTTATAATAAAGTCATATTCGGATTATAATAGGTATAAATTGATTTATTTATAATATAAAGTGGGGATGGGTCTAAATTATCTCAACCAATAGGTTTTATAAAATTTTAGGTTACTATTTTAACCTTACCATTTAGATTTAACTCTAAGTTAAATAATTTAACTTTTATCGTGTCTTCTTGTTTTCTTACACTATATGGTTAACAAACATACTATAACAATCCAAAACAACCCCAAGTGGTTCATTATTAATATATATATAACCATATATAAGTCATTTGGCTGATACTTAGATTTTTAGGAATATAATATCAATTAATAATATAATATTTCTTTAAAAACTATTTTATGACAATTTTGAAACTATTGGGTAATTGATGTTTGTGAAAATCATAACAACATGATTAGTTCTAAAAATGTTAATTTAATAAATAATAACAAGTCATATTATCCTAGATAATTAGTGTAATTCATAAAAAGTCTCAAATTACATTTATCTGGGTATTTATTATATCAATCACGTTAATATTTCATTAATAAGGTAATTACTGCATCATCATTGTGTCATAAATAAATTAAATAATTTAATGTCTAAAAATTATAAATAAAATTCCATTATTTAGGAAATATATTTATATTTAAAATTAATATTTATAGTCGAATTTAATTTATTTATAACCCTATATAAAAAATGTTTTAGTTATTAAACTTTGATTTTAACTCTTTTACATCTTCTTTGAATTAAATAATAATAAATGTCATAATCTAATCTAAGTGGACCTAAATGATAATATTATACTCCTAAATATGTTTTTGGTAGAATAATACTTTTACAATATAATTAGGACAAGTGTTAGGGTAATAATAATATCATTTTTACCATTAATTATACTATTTACTTTTAACCGTGATAAATAATAGTAAAAAGTTACTATTCATAAAAAATCATTTTTAACTTATTGAACCCCATTTTAATCATTGATATTAATTGTGTCTCTCGGATTTTCAAAATTCCACTCATAGAAGTGGTGAAATTAAGATTCATGTAAATTTTCTGAAGCTCCTAGGAGGTGGGTAAAAGACGGAAAAAATTCAATAAAATTATATATATATATATATATATATATAACAATTATAAAATGACTCCAATGAATTACATTGAAATTATGTATTTATTATGTATCTATTTTGACCTAAAATAAATTTAAATAAATTAAATTATTATTTAAATAAAAATTCAGTTTTAACTAATAACCTAATGTTTTTTCACTATTCATCAAAAATTGAATGTTTTCAGAAAAATACCAAAAATTTACCCTAGGCTAGTTTTGATATTCTGAAATAAATGAAGTCCATTTTGAAAGATAAAATTTATAAAATTTCAAAAAGTGGGTATAACTATTCATAACGGCTAGTTCATAATAATATTATAATAATATCTTGTTTAGTGAAACTCGGTATTGCATACTACACACTCTATCGAAGAAGGTCTTGATTGTGTGTAATACAATCCAAATTAGGGCTTCAAGTAGTGAACTCCCCATTTGGTATTTCGTATAACATAATAAAAAATTATATAATTTAAACATTAAACAAAATCTGTACTTAATGTTGCGTAGAATAATTTCTACAAAATGAACTTCAAATTGAGTGTAACACGAGCCAAGAATAGTGTTGCGTATACTGTAAGATAATACGGTGTTGTTTATAGTACAATCTAATCTTGGTGTATCATACAACACAAGACAACAAATAAAATAAAAATATTACTTCTCATAAAATCTCGGAGTGTTACATTTTACCCACCTTAAAATGAATTTCGCCCTCGAAATTCTTCAGGGTTATAAATCATTTACTACATGAAATTTTCTTTCATAGAAACCCATATCGTAAAAAGGAATACTAAAATTTAATTTCAAAAACTAATGTATGAAACGTAATGGTTACCCAAATTAACTCATCACTAGGTTTCCTAATTTAGATATTGAAGTGAAATATAACCATCAACTTCTGATGAAGAGTGGTAGAGGACATGGCTATGAAAAATCCAACAGTCCCAAAGACATAAATTTCTGATGATTTAAGGTACCATCTAATTGATCGTGTGTGCGGGTACTGGGACAATGTTTTTAGTTCTCAATATCATTTCCCTAATTTTGAAGAAGTGTTGAATTACTAGAAATACTTACTTGATTTTGGTACAATCTCACTGTTTTTCATTCCTTGAATAATTTACACTTCATCTTTTAAAGGAATGAAGTTGAATTTGTCATTCGTGGCATGTTAGAAGATCATGAGATAGAATGATAGGTCATTCCATCTTTTTCTATCCCAAAAAGTTTAGCACAATTTATTAAATATACAGAAGTCCATCTATGCTGAGATTAATCGTATATGGATGCTAAAATGGACTTATACTTCATCTATCATAGCCCTTAATAAAATTAAACTAGTTTCTACTAACCAGGGACTTTCTGTAGGCCAGAGGTAGACGCTAAAGGCCTGTCGCACATCGGTTGTGGGTTCGATTCCTATATCCTTATCTGACGTGATGGGTTGTCACCTGTCCTACAGGTTGTCCCTTTTTCTAAAACAACATTATTATAACATTCCTGCATTAATATCGAAAAAAGTTCAAGCCTTAAAAAATACTATCATATGTCTAACTTGATTCATTCCAATCTTTAGGCTTATCCAAAATACTTCGGTTCAAGCGCATAGTATAAACAAAACTATTACTAAAAAGGTCATCTACCAAGAATTGAATACAATCATTTATTGCCTGTATATCATAATATATATATATATATATCTTGTTCGTCACATTCCAAACATGTGAATTCTTTAATCATGTATTCTCATGAAAAATTAATACCCATTGAACCTTAGCGAAAAAATGAATGCTGTCAAAAGTTAACTCTTTTCACATACCAAAATCCTAAAATTTCTATATACTCAAATCATGATATAACTTTGTCCTTATATCAGTCATGAGCTCATGAATATTATCAAACATTTCATTTTCTCCTTATTCATGATAGTCAACATAATTCTAGGACTGTAACCTATAGTTATTCTAAACCTAAGGGATATCTCTAGACATACCTTAGAAAGATCTCTAGGGATTTCACGAAATTTTTTGCATCCTCGTTTCTAAAGGTTATCTAAACCTTTCCTCTGATACCAACTGTAGAGACCCAATTATGACATACATGGACATTACATTAGTTTTGCAGAATACATAATACATAACAAAAATAGACACTAAAGAAATTTAATAGTTTAGTGTCTTTGGAAACGTAGAATATAATCTTCTAATATTGGTGAATGATCTTCAATATTTCCCATAAATATCTTCTCCATTTCTTACCTAAAACAATTATTTATATCCTGGGGAAAAGAAAAACTAAAAAGGGTGAGCTCAAATTCTCTATAAGGGTAAACATAGAGAACATAAAACAATCCATAAACGTTTGAATGCAATAACTTGAACATAAAATCTAAACATCAAAATCTTGAGCAAAGACAAAAATCATGGAAGTACAAAAGCCATATATCATAAAGGAACATAAATCATGATAAAATATCATTGGAATAAAACATGTAATTGTGCAAAAACTATTAGGCACGTGATTTTATTCCCATAGTAGCCAAGGCATTTCTTCCAAGACCATCTTAGTAGACAAAGTCCCTTTCTGAATCGAATTCACTCTCGTTCCAGTCTAGTAACACTAAACCAGATTAAATTACCATTCCAGCCATGTCTATCTCATGATATATAAATCATTACCCAATGCATTGGAGGGAGATATAGTTCCCACCCATCACATATTGAAATCATTCTTACGTGCGCCACAATATAAACATAAATCATTCATCATAACCCAAAGAATAAAATGGGTTTCATAAACATCATCCCATCATAAAATAATCCTTATAAAACAAATGGATATAATTTAATCATAAGAAAAGTGAAACCATGTAAATCATAGAGACATTATACTTGAAACATACACATATTAAATAATTTCATCATATATGGATAATGGTTTAGATAAAACACTTGAAATGAATTCTTGAGGGGAATATCCTTTCATTTTAAAAATCATTTTCTTTTCACAAAATTCCATGAAATTTTAAAATAAAATAATTTTTTTGAAAATAATCATGCAATTTTGTAGAGTAAGAATCTTGAAAATAAGGTTTTATAAAACTGTAAAAATTCGTTCATCCTGTATAAGTAAAAAAAAATCTTCTCATACTTTTGATGAAGAAGTCCAAAAAGTACCTTGTAACGTAACCAAAAGAAATATTCCTTACATACCATGTAGTAAAAGTAAAAAAAATGGGTAAAAACGACTTTAAACATAAATGAAACCATTTTTAGAAAACAGGGACATGGATGATAAATATAACCCCTGTAAATACTTATGAATAAATAATCTTGGATAAAAATGAGATTGGAAAAGTTATCCCTTACCCTAGGTTCAATATGCTTCATACGTATAAAAATATTTTGTATAATGATTTAAATAATTTAATTTTATTATTACAGAATTATATTCATTGTTATGATATCATATATGGTTCACTTATGACTTTATATTACCCATTCTTTTGTAAATTCTATCTTGAAGCAGCATTTTGGGTAAAATCGTTTTATTTATCGAACGTGTTTCGACTTGTTGTTCTTGATATTATTATTACTTATATCATGATTTAATTACATTCATAATTTAAATAATTATTTTTATATCATATATATTTAGTATATATATATATAATAGATAGATAAATGAAATGAAATACACCGTTCATGGAGACAGTAGGCCGTACATACGCATGAACAATGTTTTCCTTTCCTTATTGACTTGAATTGAAGTAAGTATATGAAATATATATATATAAATAAATCCAATAGCTTTATCATGTCATATATTTCATTATTATTCATTATATATATACTTTATTATCATTCTTTAATGGTTTACAAGGAGAATGAATTTCATCACATTGTGGAGATGGTAATCTGTACGTATGCACGAGCGATGATATCGTTCCCATAATTATTGAATTGAATTGGAGTGGATGATATAATATCTCAGAATCAGTATGATGTTATAATAACTATATATTGTTATTATTTACACCATTATACCCATCCAAGTAAGGTGGTGGTGGAAAAACAAATTACACCACGGTGTGGAGATGGTATTCTGTACGTACGCATGCGATGTGATTTCGTTTACCATAGGATGTATAGAAGGTGAAATGGGTTTTTTTTTCATATTTATAAAAACATATCCATATATTTTTTATACTTATTTTATCACTCTATAATGAAATAACTAAATAATAAGAAGTTGAAGAAGAAAAAAACTTGAAAGAATTGGTAAAAGAGATTACATCTTCTTAGACACATCTCTTTTAAGCTTCTTATTATGGCACTAGAATTGGTCTTTTAAGGAGACCAGAACCTCTATAATGTTTCTATGGAAGTTAATAAGGGTAATGGGCAGGGTTTTGATGAACTTGAGAGCTCAAAATTGTGTAAAGAGAAGAGGGAGGATGTGCCCTTTTATAAGGGAGGAGAGGGACACATTAGAAAAAGCTCAAAATATTATTTTATAATAAAGTCATATTTAGTTTATAATAGATCCAAATTGATTTATTTAGAAGATAATGTGGGTATGGGTTTAAATACTCTCAACCAATAGGTTTTATAAAAGTTTATGTTACTATTTTAACCTTATCATTTAGATTTAACTCTAAGATAAATAATTAAACTTTTACCATGTCTTCTTGTTTTCTTAAACTATATGGTTAACAAACATACTATAACAAGACAAAAAACCCCCAAGTGGTTCATTATTAATATATATAACCTTATCTAAGTCATTTGGCTGATCATTAGATTTTTAGGAATAGAATATCAATTAATAATATAATATTTGTTTTAAAAACTATTTTATGTCATTTTAGGCACTATTTTGTAATTGTTGTTTGTGAAAATAATAACAACATGATTAGTTCGAAAAATGTTAATTGAATAAATACTAACATGTCATATTAACCTATAAAATTAGTTTAATTCATAAAAAGTCTAAAATTACATTTATTTGGGTATTTATAATTTTAATTATGTTAATAATTCATTAATAAGGTAATTACTACATCATCATTGTGTCATAAATAACTTAAATTATTAAATGTTTAAAAATTATAAATAAAATACCATTATGTATGAAATATTTTTATCTTTCTAATTAATATTTATATTCAAATTTAACTTATGTATAACCCAATATGAAATTTTTTTTAGTTATTAAACATTGATTTTAACTCTTTTACCTCTTCTTTGAATTAAATAATAATAAATGTCCTAATATAACCCTTTTGGACCTAAATGTAAATATTATACTCCAAAGGTAGTTTTTGGTCTAATTATACTTATCCTATAGAATTAGGACATGTTTTAGGGTAATAATAATATCATTTTTACCCTTAATTACCTATTTACTTTTAACTTTGGTAAATACAAGTAAAAAGTTACCTTTCAAAAAATATTATTTTTATCTTATTGAACCACATTTTATTCCTTTATATTAACTGTGTGTCTTGTATTTTCAGAATTACACTCATAGAAGCGGTAAAATTATGATTTATGTAAATTTTCAAATGCTCCTAGGAGGTGGGTAAAAGATGGTAAAAATACAATAAATTTTTTTATATATCTAAAACAATTATAAAATGACTCCAATGAATTACATTGAACTTATATAGCTATTATGTATCTATTTTAACCTAAAATAAATCTAAATAAAATAAATTACTATTTAAATAAAAATTCAGTATTAACTAATAACTCAGTGTTTTTCCCTATTCATCAAAAATTGAATGTTTTCAGAAAAATACCAAAAATTCACCCTAGGATAATTTCGATATTTAAAAAAAATGATGTCCATTTTGAAAGATAAAATTTATTAAAATTTCAAAAAGTGGGTATTACTATTTATAATGGCTAGTTCATAATAATATTATAATAATATCTCATTTAGTGAAACTCGGTATTGCGTACTACACACGCTATCAAAGACAGTTTTGATTGGGTGTAATGCAAGCCAATTTAGGGTTTCATGTAGTGAAAGCATCATTTCGTGTTGAGTATAACATAATCAAAACTTATTTCAGTTATACAATAAACAAAATCTATATTTAATGTGGCGTAGAATAATTTACACAAAACGAATTTGAAATTTTGTGAAACATGAGCTAAGAATAGTGTTACGTATACAACAAGCTAATACGGTGTTGAGTATAGTACAAGATAATATTGGTGTAACATACAACACAAGACATAAAATAAAAAAAGAATACTTCTCATAAATTCTTGGGGTGTTACAATGATTGGTTTTATGACGGGGTTTTGGCCACTGTTTTGGTCAGTCTCAATTGGGTGTTTTCTTGTGTTATAAAAATGGAATTTGAGAAACTTTACAATTGATGGTAAATATTTTAGGGTGAGGTTAATCTTGTTTCATTGTTCAATTTGGTTTTTTGGAGCCCTTGGTAATTTCTAGACTCCATTTTATTATTGTAGAGGGTTTTGTTCAACACTGTGTGAATTTTGGTCATCAACAAAAAAGGAATATATCAATATACTTGGGTAAGGATGTATATATGTATATCCTCATTTTACTTATTCCCTCATGTCATGGGGAATATGTACATGGGTCAAACAGTATATATATATATATATATGAATATGTATATGAATGTAAGTTTAAGCGGTCTTGGGCTTCCATTGTTAAAAATGCTTGTTCTAAGGTATGGACATTTTTGCCTCTTGTTGGTTTCACAGTTGATATATGGTGTTTTTTTGATGATATATGGTTCATTCTAATTGTTCTGTAGTGTGATGAACTGTTTGGTGCAGTTTCGAGTCGGTAAGTTAAGGGAGACTCTCCAGCGTATGCATAGGTATGTATATATATATATATATTGGTTCCCTAATTACATGTATATTAATGCATGGTACTATTTATATTTTTATGGGGCTAGGTGTTTCTTTTAATATATATAAATGGGCATGAATATGTGAGTGTAGATGGAGAAATTCCTTTAAGAGTATAGGTAAGGATCCCATTACGCATGTTATGTCCATGTGGTTTTGTGCATAGGGGCTTGGTGTCCTTGCATATATATGAATGTGAGTTTTCTTTGTGGGGGAGAAGTAGACATGAGTTAGAGAGCTCTAAGATCCAATGTGGATGTCTTGATTCTGCATTGAGGTAGGTCCCCTATGCCTATGCCTTAAATTTGAATTTCATATTTCCTTGATTTTTTTAATATATGTTTTATAATTATTTTATATACACTTTCTATGATATCATGTTTTGGTTTCAATAAATTATTATTCCTTTGTTTTACAAATTGAAATGTATTTATAACGACATTGGTCTTAATGGAACATTCCTGAAAACTGATTTACTAGTGGGTTTTAATTAGTAATTAGTATTTATTATGGTGTTTGGACTTTCGGCTCGTTAGTTGTAAAATGTGTTTCCTTTATGTAATTAAGCTTGTCTGGCACCATAATAATTTTTTATGAAAAAGAAAAAACTCCCTTGAGGCAATCCCCCTTGGTTTTAGAAAATTACTGGTATGTTGAGTGTGTTATTATGTGCCTAATGTTAAGGCTTATACATTGTGTGACGTGAAAGTGGCGGAATGCACTTAAGAAGGAGAAAAATGGTGGAAGGTTAAATTATTTTTTAATAAAAAAGTGTTATATTCATATATGTTTTCATCATAATGAACACTCACCACAACATGAAGTAGAGCACAATAGGAAACCTGGGTATCTAGGTGGGTGGAAAAGGACTTGTACGCTAGATGACATAGCAAGGGTTCACCCCCGTTTCGTATAGAAGGATTGACACAACACTAACTAATCATATGAATGACTGAGGGTCATGGTTTCTAATACACAATTTATTAGGGTCCTGTTTTCTAAACAACATTTTCAGAGGGTTTTGGTTTTGAAGCCACATTTTTCTTAGTAACGAGGTCTCTATGGTCCCACTTGTGGTAGCTAACTATAGGGATTTCCCATGCTGCTCATTTGTGACATGATTCTTGTGATGTGATTTTCATTTTTTTTATACTTTATGTCTCAACCACTTGTTTGATACCCGCCACTTGTTGCAAGCCCGTGAAGACCAAGAATGCACTTATGGCCATGTTGTGGACCGATATGGGTGACTAGTTCAGGATATATATTGGTTTGTTCATGAAATCATATATATTGTTCAAATCCATCCTTATTTAAATATTTTTTTAAAAATTAATAGAAAATAACATCATTTCATAGAGGTGATAGTAGAAACCTACTCATGAGTGATGTTAAAATTTTCTAGATGATTGAAATATTACAAGGTTGGTGTGATATTATGAATCCATCTGTGTAATTATTTCATAAATATCATTTATATATAAATTCTATAAATATTTATATGCTTATCAGTTTGGTGAAGTTCAAATAGAATTACACTGATACGTGAGGTGGTAGTCCATCGTACACAACATCGATGGTTTCATACCTACATTGATAAAAGTGGAAAATAATTTAAACAATGTTATTAATATATTATTATATCCATAAATATTTTATATTAGAGTTATTATGTCATCAATTTCTAAGATTATTTGTAGGAGGTATGAGAATATACAAAATGATGATATATCATTGAGAACAATATCTTTTATTCATAGAACCTATTTTAGTTTATACCTAAATCCATCCTATGATAGATTTATGATGAATAATTTGACAATATTTAGTTTTTAGTTTCTTAATTAAAGTAAATTTTTAGGTATTTTATGAAGAAAACATATATTTATGTGTATAGATTTGAGGACAGTGGATGAACATTTATATGAGGGGGTGGGGAAAATCATGGGATTTTTAAAAATAATAAAATATATTAAAAACTAAATCACAAAAACATCTCAATTATTGGACCAATAAAAATATTAGATAAAATAGATTAATAATATGGATAGAAATTACAGTAAAAATAATAATGGTTATTGTATCACATTCCATTAGTTTAAACCCTGATAAATATTTTTTTAAGTGTAACTATGGCGATGGATTCAATTTTTTTTCATAATGAAAAATGATTATGTGGTTCTTTACTAAAAAATATTAATTATTATTGTTAAAAATTGGATCCATTTTACAAATTTAAATTCATATAAGTTGAAGAACGCATTTTAAAATTAAATCGTCAATATTGATGGAATGTAGGTTTCCAATGGAAATAATTTCATATATATATAGCATTTCTATATCAAAATCATATATAAAATTTACTAAAATTACCTAAATTACATTAATAATTTAATAATTAAACATGTTTTATATTTTAAATCAATTTTAATAAAATATTCCACTTAATTAATTATTTAAACGAGGTGATAATATTTAATAAAAATCATTATTTATCACTATTCTTAGAGAAAATAATCATTCCAAAAAATTTTATAAAAAATGATTCTATGAAATAATTTAATTAGTAATTTCAAAAATAAAGTTCAATGTTTCAAATAAATTATCTATTTCTAAAAAAATTAAATTTATAATAAGTTCTTAGAATGTGATGAATCTAATGTTTTGAGTAATATTGTTTTGAGGAATAAATATGGATTGAATCTTATCTCATTCTTAGAAAAGGTATTTAATTAATGTTAAAAAAATTAATGAATATATTATATTTAAATTACATTAAGATAGTTCATTGACAGTGATTAATTTAATTTATTAATAAAACAGTACATTATAAGAATATTAGTAGTTTTTCAAATATATATTTCAGATTTACATAAAAAATTTATAACATATAAATATTAAATATTCATAAAATACAACTTTTTTAAAATCAATGTAAAATTGAGGGGAAAATTAAATAACTTCAGATTTTGGTGGTAGTAGTCCCAACAGACTCATGAGTGATGTAGTCATTTTCCAATGGAATAGAATCTATGATGGTATATGTGATATTATAATTAAATAATGATAATAATTATATATATATATATACATAATAATTATTAATTAAGTTATCATTAAATAAATCTAGATAGGATGTGATGGATAGAAAATTACATCAACTCACGATGTGGTTGTCGGCCTTAAACATGATCAATGATTCTTTTCCATTTGATATAAGATGACATGGATATAAGTTATTACATAAATATAATTACTTATCAATATATTTATGATATTTTTGTATTTTTTTATTGTTTTTAATGATGATTTTATAAAGGAATAAGAATAAATAAAAATGATTATAGATTCTCAAAATCTATAAAATTCATTATGAAGATAATTATTTAAAATTATTAAAAATTATTAATTAGTATGAGTAAAAATATTAAATAAATTTTATCTAATTAAACTCATGTATTGTTTAGAATATAATTTAAAATTTAACTAAAAAATGTTGCGTAAAACAATTTTCAAAATAAATTTACTTCTTATGTAAAAAAATTATTATTATAAAAATTAAACCAAAATATATTAAATGGATATAAAGTGGACTAATATAAATATAATTTTTCTAATACCTTGTACTAAACTATTTTAAATTTATATTTTTATTTTTACAGTCTTTAAATGAATATAAATTGTTTTAAAAATAATCAATATTTTATATTATTCATCGAAAATGTTTCCATTCCAATAAATTAAAATCCATTCTTCATATGATAATTTTGAATTTTTGATTTCAATTTTTTTTATAATTTTTGTATAATTTAATTTAAAAAAATTTCATAAATTAATATTATAAAAAAATTTATAAATGATATGAAATCAATTTTTAGAAGAAAAAAATTTATATGAAAACAACTAGATTTATTCTTATCTCATTCAAGTGAAATATGTTACATTAATAATAAAACACAGTATTGAAAATTTAACACCCAAATTTCATTAATATAAATTTCTAATATTTAATAATTTAATTTATAAAATGATTAATTTTATAAAAAATTGTTTTTTAGTTTAAAAAATATTTTACAATCAAATAAATTTTATTTTAATTTTTAATCAATTAAAAACCAATGAGTCAATTTTGTATATAGTTTTTTTAATTTATATATCAATATTCATACCTTACAACTCAATGAATTGGTTTTAGTGGTATATTGTATTACTATTTATTTATAATTTGGGTTTCATGTATCCTAAACTATTTAATATATTAAGTTCATTTTAGGAAATATATAATAAAAAATTAGGGTGTTGCACCATCATCACATTATTCAATAGTATTCACTTCTCTCTTAATAAAAGAGACTATGATATTGTTTAATTTATCCATAAATGATATTATTAAGTCATTCTATAACTGCACATCTTCTTTTCTTCATTCATCATCACAACATAGGGAATGGTAACTTTATAGAGAATTAGTTTTTTATGTGTTCACATTTCACCTTAATACATTACTTATATGTGAATTAATTCCACCATTATTCTTCATGATTAATTTTTCTATACAATATTGTTTTATTCATTTTATTTCCATGAAAACTTGGAAAATAATTCCATATCTTTCTCTAATTGAAACAATGAATTGTATGTTTATATTTATATTTTCATATTCATTATAAATTTCTTTTGAAAATAATGTTTATATATGTTCATGAATCTATTTTTTATGTAATATTAAATATAATAATACCTTATGGCTCTAGATGATCTGAACTATTTGATGATTTGTAATTGTGTATCATTATAATGTTTTTCAAATTTCCTTAATGGTGAACCTATCCACATCTCAATGGTAAGGAATATATTTTTCAGTTAATTGAAAGTGCATTAATTAAAATCATAGTCATCAAGGGTAGAAATAATTTCATTGAATTTTAAAAGGGACAACCCTATATAATTTATTGAGAACCATATAATCCATTTAAATTTCTTCATATATTTGAAAAAAAGTTAAATCATTTTTCAAATGAATGATTAATTCATCCATAAACTCATTTTATAAAATGAAAATAACAATAAATATATTAATAAAAGATAGTAACTTCTTCTCCTTAAATTTCATATCCCCCACGAGGATATCAGGATATTGACTCCAAATTAAAATAACTCATATTACAACCATCAATTTTTTCAATTTTAATGATTATTGGGAATATAGTTACATATTTTTATGGTATGATTGTATTATATCACGTTCTTATAAAATAATGATTATATAGACCCAAATTTTGAAAAATTTACACAATTTATTATTATAGAAAAAACATTCACCAATGAGATTTAAGATATGAAACCGTATCATCATTCCATTGGGGTGATTCCTTCCAAAAAAACAAGGGATCTATGTTTATGGTGATTTTATTTATTCATTATATATATATATCTCTTTCTAAAATAGATTTAATAAATAAATAAAAAAGTCATGTTATTGAATGTTTGTCTAGAAACACACTAAAATGACCCATAATATTTCTTATTGTGATACAATCATGATCAAAATTAAAACTTAGTCGATACCTTGTAAAATAATATATCAGAATGTTACTGAATATGATTCATTAAATAGAGTTCACTAATACCCAGTGAAAGGCCTATGTACGAGTATATCGCAACAAAGTGGGGTGTAAGAGATAGATTATAATAACATTAACACTCAAAACCATTTTAAAATCACTAGTAACTTTCATTGAATCTTGAATTATATATTCTAATTATTTTTAATATATTGATAAATAACATATGTGATATACTGGTTATTACATGGTTTACACACTATTGTTATCGACTGTCACTTATTTAGGGAATAACTATTTTAATCATGCTTCAAAATCTCATACAAAATTATCAAAAATAACATGTAATGTAGTAGGAATTTATTTATAATATCCATGTATAATAAATAAAATACAACATTTGAAACTGGATAAAACCCTTAATTATCTACCTCATGTGAATCTTAATTTAATTCATTTGTTCAAACATTATATTCTCCTTAATCCCAACTAAAATATAAGTAAAATTATGATTGTGATAACAATCATTTTATCCCATTTCACATCAAAATTTGATGAGGGGAAATCCTAGTTTATTTATACAGAGAAATAAATGTAGGAATAATGGTTTTAGTCACAATGTGAATAATACTATTATGCTATTATCATTATATCTAAATAATATGTCTTCAATATCAAGTCATTTCATTGGGTTAATTAATTATTGAAAATATACAACCAATAAAAAACTACAAACAATGCCATCATGACATAGAAAACACATCTTTGAATTTTTCTCAAAATGTTTAATATAATGTTTGTTTACTCATTTATGTCATTAAAAAGAATATCTTCATTATGAAAATGGATTGAATATGATTATTTTTTAATAATATGCAGCGGTTCAAATCAATCATATCCCATAAAAATCTACTATCTATGGATAAAAACAGTTTATGATTTTCACCTATCAATTACATATTATCCCACCTCACTATAAGAAAAAAAGGCCCATATTTGTGTCCATTTTCCATTAAAAAGTGGTACATATAATATCTTTATACTATTATAAGACTCACCATTATAGTTTTTCAATATCCATTTTCTTTTTTAAAAAATAGCATTGACAATTTTCACAATATTGATATTTCAATATTATTTATTTTTATGCATTTTTGGATCATGAATCATGAAATGATCACTGAGACACCAAAAAATGTACAATACATACTTAAAATTTATTACATAATATTCATTAAAATCAACTCCAAATATCATATCATCCTTCCAATATCATGTTGATGAAGAATACAACATGAAAATATATTCAACACACACGAATGATTTGCCTCAATATATTTTTTGATTTTATTAATCTAATGATATGATTATCTAGCCCTCACATTAGATGATATAATGATATTTTTAGTGTTCTAAAACATCTAGGTGTAAATAATAACACTATACTATATATTTATAAATTCATATAAACATTTAATTTTCCTTTATTTACTATATAGAAAAAAATATTTAACTAAAACAACCAATCACCAATCACCGAGATAAATTGTGCTTTTATAATGATAATAAAAAACGAAATAGATACTATCAATATACATAAAAAATAAATTAGTTAAGAATGATGATATCCCTAATGTTTTTATTGATTATGAGAAAAAAGATTATAATCAGTATAATATCTGGACTCGCGTTTAATTAAATAAAATAAATTAGAACTAATGGTAAATGATAATATTAAATTTAAAACCCGTCTCAATTGGAGGAACATGATAATTTCTTAGTGTATGATGAAAGAGGGTAATTCATTAATATTATAATTCAAAATACGATATGGACTATTAAGAAAAATCATATAAGAAAATTATATTTTGCAAATTACTTAATTCATGAAATATGAAGGCATAATTATTCAAAAACCCATTATGGATAAATATTTTGTACTCATAATATTCATGAACCTACACTAAATATTCTGAATTATAAAGAGAATAATCATATCAGAAAACATGATTATTTTTTTAAATAATGAAAATGATTAACGTGGTTCATTCCATGAAGAATCTATACAAGTTTTTAGTTATAGTAATGTGAAATAATGTCAAAATTTCAGTATGAATATTTAGAATTGAGTTTGTTAGAATCACAAAATTAATATCCATGTAATGATTTAAAATAAAAAATAATGAAATTTAATTTTAAAAGAGAATCATTGAACACATTTAATTAATATAATATGATAATTTTGAATAAATAATAATTATAAAAAATTATATTCCTTAATTTTATATGATAAATAATAATATATTAAAATTAGGCTTATTCTAATGATATTGTAATCATGTATAGTAATTATAAAATATTTTTCACTATATGTACATAGAATTCAATGAGATATTATATAGAAACCCCATAATAAATCATATTAATTCTATAAGGATAGTAAAATGTGATTTATGGAATGTAAAACACAATTTGAGTGTATTAGAATTTAAATTACATCACTCTAATGGAGTAAACGGTATCGATTCATTTGTTATATGAGTGGATCACCAGATAATATGAAATAATTAAATTTCATTAAAGCATCAAAAAAATTTAAAAAAATATTCTATATATATTTATTTGAAATCAATTACCGTAAAAAAAGATTATTTAGAATGTTTTTAATCCCTATTTTCACATCAAAAGAGTATTTAGTCAATCAAAAAAATTTATTCATTTCGGGGATAGAAAATTTGGTATTTATTATTCCCTAATACATCACATTATTTATTCTTGATAGAATAATTCTCATGGAAAAAATTCATAATTTAAAAAATATTTCTTGTAGAACTACAAAAAACAACCTTTTACTATGCTAAATTTTTCCATTTTTTGCTAACAAAATAGCACTAACTACCAAAAAAATTAAAATGCCTAGTAATTTATCAATTAAATATAATAATTGATGATGAAAATTTTAATCAGTGCTAAAAAGACACAGATAAATGTTTCATTCATCAATTCTAAAATAATTTTTGAAAAGGGACCCTATATCATCAATTTCATATCACTAATAAACGTCTTTATTTATTTTAACTTTTACTAGCATTGATAAAAAAAATATTATAGTGTGTTTTTAAATATATAGTGCACTAAAAAAGTGGAAACAAAAATAAATATAGGATGCTAATATATAACTTCAATTATATATTTTTTTACAAAAAAATCCAAGGAAAAAATATTATAAATATTTTTAGCAATTTTTTGTACAATTACACGCATATGTAAAAATTATCACTTATATTTGAAAATAATAATACACCTTTGCCTCTAGTATCCAAAACCAATTCATTATATTACTATGAAATTCTACACCTGCTGAAAAAAATAATTCAACTATATAAGTAATCAATTATTATGTACTTATAAAACAATAAAAAATTTAAATAGAAAATGTATATTTTAAATTAAAAATTGAGTCATACCATTGAAATTTTCCATCAGATTGAGTTGTAGTTTGTTAATTCATTTGCAAATATTTATTTTTAATCTTATATCATTATTTATGTCAATACACTCACATCAAGTCATACCAACCAAATCAGATGTAATATTTTTATGTGGTCGACCTCTATATGTCAAAAACTGTCTTGTGGAAAATTTTCATCAAGTATCAAAACATTATGAATCCATTCTCTCAATTTAAATCATATCACCTGTGTTTGTTTTACAAAAATTTCATTTCAAATCAGAAAAACGTATTTTGTTTTATAATGTTCACATATTTTGTTTTATTTATTTGATATGGATTATTATATGTCAATGATTTAATATGCATCATTTTTGAAAAATTATCAAGATAATATCAGAACTGTTTCTTGGTTTTTAGAAAGTGACACACATTTTTAAGTAAACTGTCACTTTTGAACTGATAACATGGACTTTGATTCACATGTAGAACATCATGTATTGAATTTATGTGTGGATTATTGGTACATTTGAATAAAATTTAAGGATCATTTTACTTATGTACCAAAAAAATACGAATGTTTTATATTGGGTATGTCACATGATTTTTTTATTAAAATTAATATAAATATTAATTAAAAAGACACTCCTTGAATAGTACAAATCTCATTGTGCATCATATTATAGTGAGGATATTTCACAGAAATTAAAAATGAGTTGTGGTTCATTTTCAAAATTATTTTAATCATCCCTAATTTGTTGTAGTTGTTTTGATTATGTAGCATGTTTTTTACTAAAATGTAAATTTAAAATGGAATGATGATCATTGAGTCATACAAATAACACCATCTGTTGTTTTTATATGAAAATGGTTCCTATATGTCACAAATAAATTACGAATCTGTTTCATTGATTCTAAAGCCAATCAAAGCAGTTATTCTTAGTTTTTAGTTATTAAATGTGTCGTACACTAAAATGTAATTTTTAAAATAATAATTGACACTCCATGTCATACCGATTAGATTGTGAATTTAATTTAGGTGATTTTATTTCGTACTGTATACAATGACTTAGAAATAGATTTAATTTAATATCAAAACAATATGAATCTATTTTATAGGTTTTGAGTATTTCACTATTCATTTTACCTAAATTTAATATCAATTTTCAATAAAAATAAACACATGGAGTCATACATGTCACAATGTACATTAGATCATGGATTGGCTGATCCTTACAAATCACAAATGACATTGAGATAATTTTCCAAATGATTCAATAAAACTGACATTTTCTTCTCAGGGTTGAGTATGTAACATTCTCTTTATCTAAAATAAATTACATTTGTAAATAAAAATAAATAGTTATAGTCATACTAGTCACACAGTGCATCTGATTGAGGTTAAGATGATTCCTAAATGCCGCAAATGACTTATAGATATTTTTTACTATTGTAAAGAAAAAAATATTATTTTTTTAATCATTACGTCACATATCTATTATACTATAGTTTCATTTAATATTGGGGAAATGCAGATTGATTCCTACCAATCACATCTACTATAAGTTTAATATGATATTGATTCATACACAATAGAAATAACATATGAATAAATTACATAAATTATTGAGATAATTTGAGTATTTTTTCAATGTTTTTAGTTACTAGAACACTTTTTAAAATTAAATGATAATTTAAAATTGATAATTGACAATCGAAGTAACTTCCCGAGATGTGAGGAAATATCTTATTACAAATAAATTTAAACTATTTGAAAACATTCATTATATGAAATTCTATGACAGCTTGTGTAATATGAAACACCACGTTTATCTTGTGTTATAAAAATATCGATTATATTAGATGATGTTTGTTACATGAAAGGTCGAGTTTTATGGACCACCAATAAAGTATTAATATATACCATGGTAGTTATAACATTATCATTGGATGAAGGGAAAAATTGAGATCAACTAAAAAAAATTATATAGTTTGAACATGTTTATGAAAATAATTATTTTCTATTAACTATAAATAAAAATATAATATAATTTATTATGATGGGTGATATTTTTTGAAAGAATTTTTTTATTAACATGATATAATTTTAACTTAATAAAATACATTAATCACAATTGGTGGAAGATCGTAATGAATGTTATATGTTATATATTAAATAAAATATTTAACAATTCATCTAATTTGTTTTATGTAACATCCCCATCTTGAAATACACTAAATAAATGCCTTTAGTATTTTCACCACATGACCTCAAGTTCCCTTCCCCATACTCCAGAGGTTTCCAACTAAGAGTGAGGGTATAATAGATTAGTTTGTGAGACAATATCCCCTTTACCAATGTAATCCAATGTAGATATCATATGAAATAAAAAAATAATATTAAACAAATAACATGAATTAAATTTAAAATTTCCCATTCATGGTTCAATACAGAACCTAACAATAAATATTTCATGCCATGATAACAGTTCCAATGTTAAGTTACCACAAAATAATGACCAATTGAATAACAAAAAATGGGTCCTAAATTCTTGTTTAGATCCTCATATATGAACATCCATTACCCAACTCAAATCCCTTTCATAGGGCCTTTTTCCTTTTCCTAACCTGCAACCATGAAATCATCTTGGGTACCAAATAGTGTCCCTAGTATTGTGTTAGTACAACTATGTAGATCAACATCAATAGTGTCTAGAAAATAGATAGTATAAATAGACACTCCATTAATGTACTATATTAGTGACAATATAAACCAAAGATAACATAGTTACTATTATATAAAAATATCCACTTTCACCATTTATCAAATAATTTAATTTTACATCACATAATTTATATTTCATCCCTTAATCCATGGGTTAGGATTTTATATCATTTATAGTACATACTATGCCAATCTATTACAAGTTACAATGGGATAATCCTTGTTCTTTATCTCTCTAGGGAAAAAATTTCATAATGAAATACATCGCACATAACATGAATCTTAACTCTTGGTAGTCATATAAAATGAAGTTGTTAGGGGCATAGAGCCTTGGTACCCCACCCAAAAATAAGCATTATAGGGGTGGGGTCTAGAGTCTCACTCTAACCCAACCCTTGGGATTATACCATCATGCCTAATACCACATAATTACTCAGACATCTACTCGTATGTATTTATTAATGTACTATATATACTATATAATAACCATAAAAAATCAATACACAACATCTAAATTTTATAATTAGTCAACTTATAAATCAGCATCAATCCTTTACCAATTTCCAGTTTTACCAATTACATTGAATATCATATTTGACACATCTTATTTTTGGAATTCCGTAACATATAAATTATATTAATAAATTATCAAACAATATCTAATTTATCATTATAATTGATTCATATTCCAAAATTCATTTACACATTTATATTAAAAATAATATACCATTTAACAAAATCACATTATTCCATTTAAACTGTTTTCACATTATGCAAAAAATCCCTTATGCAATTGCCAAAAACAAGGGACAACTACCATTGGGGCCTTGTCACAACATATCCAATATCTCAACATATCTTTCTTAGGATATATCACAACAATAATAAATACAACACATAACCATACAATTTTCAATGTTTAGAAATATTGGAACACCCCATGGGTGGCCCTAAACTAGTCTAGTTAGTCTCAATTCATCTTATGAGGATCATGAGAGGTTCAAATCATCATTTGTACAACCATTTTACCAAGTACTACTAAATGATTTAACTTATTAACTAGAGGGAAAAATCCCAACCATACATTGAAAAAACAACTTAAAGGCAATATGATTTTCCATATAGATAACCTACCTCTATTCCAAAGATGAACACACGATTAACATCAAAATTTTTCTCAGATTCAACCACCCTTTGAATCCCCAACTAGTGATATTCTATAAAAAGGGTTATAGGGATTATGAATTAGAATAAAAAAACCATATGTACTAATATATAAAAGTGAACAATGAACATTTTTTGACATACATGGATCTTATATCCACAGACAATGGCACTCCAAAACACCATGAAAAAAATAATATTGGTCCTTTGGAAGATTTTGTAAAACTTGTTTTTCACTAGGGTTTCTGGAGAATAAATGTGGGTGAAAATATTTATAAACACTGTAAATATGGATGGGATATTCTAAACACCCACTTTTTAGTTTTTTCTTGGTTTTCCACCAAGTTTTCTGAACTGTGTACAAATATTTATCCAAGAGGATTCAAGTTGTATCGTTACCTAGGGATCTAACATGGTTTGAAAAAATTTATGACAAATATGCACTAAACTCATCCTAATACAGTTACATGTTGCACCATTACCTTGGAATCCCACGTGGGTTGACAATCCATTCACCAAAATATGTGTCAGCCTCTATCCATGAGGGTTCCAAGTCGCACTATTAACTAGGGATATTGTTATGTTTTAAAAACTATGCACCAACTATATGGAATGTGTATGTCCATGTCTACTTAGGTTTTCATTACCCCTTCTATGGTTTATAGAAACTATGAACCCATCCTATAGGATAATATGGTTTAGTTGCATGGTTAATTCTAACTATGTGCCAACAATGAAAAAAGAAATGGATTTCTATTTTCCCGCTTCTATCATTTCTCAAAACCATGAAGAAGCCCTGAGCCTCCTCATACATACACTAAAAATATCATTAGACGTAATTATTGGTTTAAAATCAATATTTGATTAAGAATTTTTATCCATGATGTTTGGGATCTTAAAACCTTACAACATTAAATTCCTCGTCCTGGATCTGCATTCTCATGAATTATTGTGCTTCCATGGTAATTTGTTTAAGAAAATGGTCCAACATTTCCATTTCACTATCCCACGTATCTTACTATAAATTACCATTCTACCACAAAATTAAAACCAATTGAAAAATATTTCTTCCTAAACAATTTTCAATATTTTGAAAGATACAATCCGGATGCCCCATGATGGATGCATTAATTTTATGTTCAACATCATTTACATAGCTAACATGATAAGGGTTGTGGTGATATTGTTCAATCACTAACACATGAAAAACATTGTGCATGGCACTAAACTACTAGGGAAGACCCAATCAATTCCCTACCATTATGATCCTCTTTATAATCTCAAATGGACCCTTAAACATCATGTGTATCATACCCTACATTCAAATCTAATGGTGAACCATCCATGGAAACACACAATGAAATGTACAATCACTCAAAAAAACTCATGAGGTCTACGACATTGATCCTTTTGTTAATTATTCATTATATAAACTATTTCTATATGTGTTCGAATAAAATGAAGCCATTATGACACCTTATGCATAAGCCTTGATCACAACATTTATGATTCCCAATTGTTTATAGAACAAAACAGATACCTAGAAGGTCTACCATAGAGAGAATCAAACGATACCATTTAGATCATATCTTAGTAACAATTGTTCTAGTCATACACTAAATGAGCCAACTATTTTCCCACGATCTACCAATATCTCAGTCACATGATATCAAAATTCCCTATTGTACATAAATAGTACACTCTGACTGCCTGTTAGTCAGCAGGTGAAAATTCATACAACAAACCACCAAGATACAAAGTGTCCATTGAACCCCCTCTAGAAGTGCTATGTAAAACACTGATCATGATATTATTGTATAACATATGTGACAGTTTTAGGCACAGTGGAAGCTCGTGGGTTGATGTGCCCTCTTGGCATTTTTTCATTACCAATGATCAATCCGAGATCCATAAGATGATGAATGCTAGTCTCCATGGATCGATTCATATAAATAGACAAAGAAGAAGAAAGGTCCCAGAACTAGAAAAGTAGATCATCACAAGTTGATTATAATTATTTTAATTAATTGACTAGAAGCACCTTTTTGGTGTTCTTTCTTCATTACTATTCTTGTTCATGTTCTGATGTGATTCGTCTTTGCGTCGCAGAAGCCATGTGTATACTTCCCCTAATTGTGATCCACATGTTCCCCCCGTATCTCTAGATGTTGCCAAAGGAGTCTCTGGTTTCTAGTATGGAGAAAACTTGTCTTGCGTTGTCTTCCTTATATCGTCTTGATCTGATTGAAGAGGATATCTCTCAGTCTTGAGAGAGTTTTGGAGGAAGAGGTTATTTCGGCCTTGAAATAATTCCCTAGAATTTTTGTACACAATGATTGGAGAAAAGTATTGGGGTCATGGGGATATTTATAATCCAGTTTGAGGTTATAGAGTTATGAAAATAAATAAACGTGTTAAGCGTTTTATTTATTTCATTAACACTTATTGAAAACCCCCATGTCGAATAATTAATTCCTTGACATGTTCCCACACTGATTATAATAAATATCATTTAATAAAAAAATATTATATCCTCAACATCCAGACTGAAAAAACTACAAGGTGTGTAATAATTAATACACGCTGTGTACTTGTTTTTCATAAAACTACACAGTGTGTAACAATTAATACATGGCATCTACATGTTTTTCTTTTGATTTCCAATATGATCACTACATTGCATGTAATAATTAATACACGACATGTACTTGTTTTTAATTTATTCTTCCTCATAAATTAAAATGATTTAGTATTCCTTGAATAATTATTAAACCACGTACGAGAATAATCATTATTCTACTTGAGATACTTGAATACACTTAGTCTATGACCCTCTACGAAACTTATTCATTAGAAATAGGTGGGCTTTCCTAATGTCCAATATTTACATCTAGCAATAGGTTAAGGCACCCTAGATTAAGAAGTTGATGCCACATTGACTTGTCACCTCATACGATCTCTTAAAGTGTAATATAATCCCTTTATCTCAATATCTCATGAAGCAGGTTTAATGTGAATGTCATAAACCTATATTCTAGATATGTCATTCATTGACATCCAGAAATTAACTAGTCATTACACCATGTCCATTGAATTTGGTTGACAGTTCTATTTCAATCATAGAGGTCAAGATATCTACTTCCATAAATATGGGACAAATCCTTCCTCAACTTATCCATTAACAACATGTCATTCATGATGCACCCAATATACTATACTTCTTACCAGATATCTTTATGATAGTTTTTGTCAATAAATCTATGTGTCCGAGTCATGACATGAGTTAATGATAATCTTCTAGTATAAGGATCATTACACACACTCAGAGATAGTAATATCCGATGACACCAAGATATGTAGAATTATTACTGGTGGGCCAGTTCTCATAATCTCCCATCATGGAGATTACCAAGTGCGAACTCCATGATAGAGATTATTGTATTCTTACGAGTACTTGCACATGACATTCTGTATACTATGTGTCTTATCATATTATGTCATCCAACCATAGAACTTTATTTAATAATATTGTTATAGCATTTCAAGGTTCTCATCATAGCGGGGATCTGCCATGACCTTATTAATGCCACAAATATTCCAGGATATTATAATATTATATTCATGAATAACAATGAAAAATATATAATAATTGTACATTCATGTAATCAAAGTAAAAAAAGTTGGTTCTTAAGACACCAACTTTAACAAACTACCACTTGAACTAGAGCCAATTGCCTACGACTTTTAGTCCGCTAGACCTCACATGATGATCATGTTTCTTCTGAGTTAAGGATTTATTCAAGGGGTCTGCCACATTGTCTTCCATGGAAATACTTCTCACTACAACTTCACCTCTCTGAGAAAAATCACTCAAGAGATAATACTTCCGAAGTATGTTCTTTGTCCGCTGATGTGACCTTGGCTCTTTTGAAAGTTCCATCGCTATAGTATTATCACAATAGAGTGTGATAGGATCTTTACTAATAGGTACTACATCCAGATCTTGGATGAAGCTTCGCATCCATACTACTTCTTTATCTAGATTAGAAGCTATGATATACTCGGACTCTTCTGTAGAATCTGTAACCACACTTTTAATTGAGCTCTTCCAGCTCACTACACCTCCATTCTAATTGAAGATGTATCCAGTCTGCAACTTAATGTCATCTTGATCAGTCTAGAAACAAGCATCTACATGTCCTTAGATTACAAGTTCCTCATCTCCTCCATAAACCAGGAACATATCCTTAGTACGACTCAAATACATAAGGATATTCTTGACTACCATCCAATAGAGGTCTCCTGGATCACCTTGATATCTACCTACCGCACTTAATGCGTAAGCAACATATAGCCTTGTACACAGCATAAAATACTTGAATGACCCAATTACGGATGCATAAGTGATCTTTGCCATTTTATTTCTTTCCTCATGTGTCTGAGGATGCATTTTATTGGAAAGATGAATGCCATGTGACACTGGAAACAATCCCCTCTTGTACTGTTCAATACTGAATCTCTTTAGTATCTTGTCAATGTATGTACTTTGACTTAGGCCCAACATTATCTTCGATCTATCACAGTGGATCTTAATCCCTATAATATATGATGCTTCGCTGAAGTCATTCATGTAGAATCATTTATCCAACCATTCCTTAACTGAATGTAAGACAGGTACTTTGTTTCCAATTAGTAATATGCCATCAACATATACTATTAGGAAAATGACTTCACTTCCACTAATCCATTTGTATACACAAGGATCACATTCAGTCTTAAAAAATCCAAATTTTGTTAAGAATTAATCAAAATGAATGTTCCATGACCTTGATGCATTCTTTAATCCATAAATGGATTTCTACCGCTTGAATACCTTGTTGGCATCCTTTGGATTCACAAACCCTTCAAGTTGTGTCATGTAGACATCTTCCTGGAGATACATGTTAAAGAATGATATATTGACATCCATTTTCCAAATTTCACATTCATGGTAAGCGGAAATGGCCCATAGCATTATGATGGATTTAATCATCACAACCAGTTAAAAGGTTTCATCAAAGTCAATTCATTGACTTTGTCTAAAACCTTTTACAACTAGTCATGCCTTATAGGTGCTTACATGCCCCATCATGTCTAGTTTCTTCTTGAATACCCATTTATTACAAATAGGCATTACATCAATAGGAGGATATACCAAAATTCAAACATTGATTTGGTACATGGAATACATTTCAGAATTCATGGCTTCTTGCCACTTGGAAACATCTGTACATTAAACTGCTTCCTTGTCAGTTAGAGGATCATCATTATCAACCAATAATAAGTCACCATCCTCGTTGACAATTAAACCATTTTATTCTGGTTCTCTCACCTCTCTCGTGCTCCGACGTAGTTCTTGTGTCTCTGGAACAAAATGTTTTTCCACTGGTCTTTGTAGAATCTGTTCTTGTACCAACTCTTGTGTATCTTGAGCCTCGACATCATCGAAGTCTATCTCGCTCCCACTATATCTTTTGGAGATGTGATCCATCTCAAGGAATATGTCTTGTCATGCCATTGTATCCTTTTTGTATAAGGGGTTGTAGAGGTAATATCCCCTTGTTTCCTTGGGATATCCTATAATGATAAACTTTGTGACTCGTGGTGAAAGTTTGTTTCATGAAGAAGCCCTAACAAATGCATCACTACCCCCACACATGTTTTTCGATTACATGGATTTGTGTCCACTCCATAAATCATATGGAATACCATTTATCGATTTAGTTGGTACTTGGTTTAGTATGTGTGTTTCTGTTTGTAATGCATATCCCCAAAAGGATAATGGAATACTCGCATGACTCTTCATTGATCTCACCATGTCCAACAGGGTGCGGTTACTCCTTTCACTTACACCATTCCACTAAGGTGTGTAAGGAGGAGTGATTTGAGATAGAATCCCAAACACCCGTAAGAAATCAATGAAGTCCTAATTAAGATATTATCCTCCTCTATCTGAGCAAAGTTTCTTAATATTCATACCATGCTGGTTCTCAACTTCATTCTTGTATTCTTTGAACCGATCAAAAAAATCTGACTTATACCTCATTAAGTAAGAATATCCAGATCTACTAAAATCATCAGTAAAAGTTATGAAGTTCAAGAACAGACCCCATGATTCAACTGGAAATGGTCCACACACATATATGTGAACTAATTATAGAAGATCTTTATCCCTTTCACATTTCCCACTAAATGGGGCTTTGGTCATTTTGTCCTGTAGACACGCATGACATACACAAACTGGTTTTAGTTTGAAAGAATCTAAATACCCATCTTGATGTAATTTTTTCAAACCTTTCTCATTGACATGACCTAGAAGTAGATGCCAAAGTTGGGTGTGGTATCAGTCATGTGAATTAACTTTGTCATCGATTTCCATTACTTGGTTTATGTAGTCAAACACATAATGTTTGTTATATAAATGTGCCCTTCCAAAACAAATTCTATCATTATAAAAGTTGAATAATCCACTTCCAAACATAAAGATGAATCCATCAGTATCTAATTTGGATAAGAAAATAATGTTTTTGGTTATAGAGGGTACATAATAAGATCATTTTGAAACAAAGACCATCCCAGTCTGCAATGTGAGGTGGTAGTCTTCGACAGCTACAACAGAAAGTCTGGCTCTGTTGGCTGCTCATAGAGCCACCTCACCTCAGTCAATCTTTCTGAATCTACTTGGTTCCTATATTTAAATAAAAATATGAGAAACAAAATAAGTATCTAATAATGAATTGGTATAAATAGATAGATTTCATTTGATAACAAATGCACCTGAAGCATCCCCTTTCATCCTTGGCTGGGTGCCATTTTTCTTCCAGTGGCCCTTCTTGCCACATGCGAACAAACAACCTCTTGTTCTCTTGCCTACCCTTTGATCATCCTTTTGTGGAAGGCCTTGAAGAATCTTAGGGATTAAAGATCTTCACCTTCCCTTTCTTTTTATTCACCATGATAACATAAGGATTTTCATGCTTCATGTCATTATTCACATGGTGAATGAGGATAAGAAGTTCAGACATAGACTTCTCAATGTTGTTCATGTTGAAGTTCACAACAAAGTTTGAGATCCTCTGGCGAGTGATGAAATAATGAGATATGTCCCCGGTTCTTCAGGGAGTTTAAACCCTAGAACCTGTAAGAGCTCAATGTAGCCAATGAGCATGACTACATGTGGCCCGGCTGAGGAACCCATTCCAAGCTTTCTCTAAAATAGAGCCTTGGAGATCTCAAACCTTTCCTGTCTTGCTCTCTCCTGGTATAGACCACAGAGGTGCCCGATCATGTTGTAGGCATCCATGTATTCATGAGACTTCATGAGCTCATTATAAATTGATGACAGTATCAAACATTTAACGTTGAGTGCATTGCTCAAATTTTGATCATAGACCTAAAAATCTTCATCACTTTCCCTTAGGGTAGGAGAATCAAGAAGTGAGGAATCCAGCACGTAAAACTTTTGTTCTTGGTGTAGGATAATGTGAAGGTGACTAAAACATTCTTGAATGTTATTTCCAGTGAGTATGTTGTCTGTATCCAGAATTTATCGCATTGAAAATGCAGAACCTGTGGGTGGATGTGCCCACATGGCCTTTTGTCATTATCAATGATCAATCTGGGATCAATACGACAATGAACACTTGTCTCCATGGATTGATTCATAGAAATTGACAAAGAAAAATAAAGGTCCCATAACCACAAAAGTGGATCATTACAGGTTGATTATAATTAATTTAAATAGTTGACAATAAGTACCTTTTTGGTGTTCTTTCTACATTTATATTCTTGATCACGTTCCAATGTGATTCATCAGTGCATCGCAGAAGCCAACTCTAAACTTCCTCTAGCGGTGATCCACATGTGCACCTCGTATCTCTGGACGTCACCAAAGGAGTCTTCAGGTGATATCATGGAGAAAATGTTTCTTGCATTTTCTGCCATATATCATCTTGATCCGATAGAAGAGGATCTCTATCGGTCTTGAGAACATTTTTGGAGGAGGAGGTTTTTTCGGCCTTGAAAGAATTCTCCAGAATTCATGTGCACAATGATTGGGGAAAAGTGTTGGGGTTGTGAGGATATTTATAATCGGGTTTGAGGTTATAGAGTAATGACAATAAATTAATGTGTTACGTTTTTATTTATTTCATTAAATCTTATTAAAAACCCATATATCAAATAATTAATTCCTTGACATGCGCCCATGATGATTATAATAAATATCATTTAATAAAACAATATTATATCCTCAAAATACCGACTGGAAAAACTACATGGGGTTTCATAATTTATACACAGCAAGTTCTTGTCCTTCATAAAACTACATGGAGATTAATCATTAATACACGGTGTGAACTTGTTTTATCATTATTTTCCAAAATGAAATCTATACAGCATGTAATCATTAAACCATTGCATGTACATGTTTTCAATTTATTCTTCCTCCAGCATTAAAGTGATTTAGGCTTCCTTGAATAATTATTAAACCATGTACGGGAATAATCTTTTTTTTACTTGAGATACTTGAATACACTTTGTGTGTGACCCTCTAGGCCTCTTTCTCATTGGCATTAGGCGGGCTTGCCTAAAGTCCAAGATTACTGTTTCACAACAGGTCAAGGCACCCAAGTGAAAAAAGTTGACGTCGCATTGATGTGTCACCTCATACAAATGCTTACCATGTAATTTAATCCCTTTATCTCAATATATCATCAAGTAGGTTTCATGGCAGTTTCATAAAGCTATATGTTTAATCTTTCATCCTTTGACTTTCAGAAATAAACTCGTTCATACACCATGTCCATGGAATTTGGGTGACAGTTCTATTTCAATCAAAGGGTCTGAGATATATACTTCCATAAATATGGAAGGGAAAAATCCTTCCTCATCTTATCTATTAACAACATGTCATTCGTGGAACACCCAAAGCACCCTACTTCTCGCCAACTGTCTTCATGATGGTTTTCGTCAGTAAATCTAAGTGTGCGATTCATGACATGAGTTAATGATAATCTTCTAGTCTAAGGACCATTACACACGCTCGTAGATAACAATGTCTGATGAAACCAAGACATGTGGAATTACTACTGGTGGGTCTGTTCTCATAATCTCCCATCTTGTAGATTACCAAGTGCGAACTCAATGAGAGAGAGTCTCTTCTTCTTACGAGTACTCGCACATGATGGTCTGTATACTATGTGTCCTGTCATAGTATGTAATCCAACCGTAGAACATTTTTTAAGAATATTTTTATAGCATTTCAAGGTTCTCATCATAGTAGGGATCTTCCATGACCTTATTAATGCAATAAATATTCCAGGACATTATTATATTATAGTCATGTAGAATAATGATCAATATATAATAATTGTACATTCATGTAATCAAAGTACAAACAGTTGGTTCTCAGGATACCAACTATAAAAATATGGTAGCATGTGTAATTGCACTATCTTTTAAACTTATATCCCGTCCAACTGGTCCATGGTGATTATCTATTGAATTGGAAATAGGTGTACCAATATAGGTAAATGATCCACGACTACAAATATCATATCATTCTTTTTACGACTATATGGGATACCTACCACAAAATCCATCTTCTATTCATCCAATTTCAATTTTAGAATGGAAATTGGATACAAAAAACAATATAGATAATGATTCTCATAATTTACCTACTAGAAATTAAGGTATCATACGATGAAACCAACCAAATATTTCTTCATATTTATCCAATAATAAAACATGAGAAGATCTTGATACATTTTGGTTAAAAAAATATGGACCACCCACTCTGATTTATGAAACTTATATATCAAATCTTATCACATACATGTTGGAAAAAAATACATCGATTCACATAAATGATACCATCATCTCTAATAGTATAAGCAGATGTTGAATCACTCACATTAAAAAACATCACTCAATGTCAAAAAATTTGGATCCTCAAGATACCTCTCATTAATTTGGTTCAAAAGCATGGCTCAACTTCCAATGATGCCAGGGAATCTTATCATGGCCAAACACCACCTCAATATTCATTTAATCAAATAACACTATCTTTCCCCAATAAGAGATGGACTCTTGAACAACTAAATTTTGATTCATTGATCTCAAGGAATATATATCAATAATTTCATTTCCTTATTTTAACACCATCTCATTGTTAGAATAATTCTTGTAATCAACCAATAATTTATTATAAAGGTCAAATTAGAATCAATGAATATATAATTAAGGATTTTTTTATCAGTATATATAGTAAATTATTCTCCCGACATGTAGTTTTACCAACACATTTTGGAATAAGTCACCACATGTAACATAATATAATCGTTAGAGTAATATCTTTCACAGGGACTCAATTTTTTTGGACCCATATGCCACAGCAGAATATTTCTGCATCAACATTTACCTAGCACCAACATGAGACACATTACAGAAAAGGTAAAATCCATACATGGCTCTAGTAAGTTTAAATCATTATGTTTTTCCAAAACTTATTTAACACAAGTATAGAATCCTCACATGCATCAGTCCATTAAACCATGATCCATTTTTTGTTCAAACTCGAATATAGGACTACCAAATTTGAAAAGTATTTTATAAACATTCAGTAATATCATATGAAACCCATAAAACATCTAACATCAGAAACATTCATGCGATTTTTTCTAAGATAAAATGACTTTCAATTTCTATGGGTCCACTAGAAATCATTTTATAGAGATGATATGGATAAATAATTTCACCATGTCAATCTATAAAATTCATTTGGATAACTTAGTTCATATCCAATTATCATTCTTTGTACTCAGTATGACATCATGATGTTTGACATGATCATCATGAGTCATATAGTGCACTATGATTTCATTAATAATAAACAACATGTTGATACATGTAAGGGTGAATGATTCCATTAATTAGGTCCATAAATAAATCTGGTGCATTTTCATCCCTAAAAACATTACAACAAACTCAAACAATCCATACCAACTTATAATGGATGTTTGTAGTTCTTAATAACATCTCATCGTTAGTTGATGATACCATGATCTAAGATCAATCTGGGAAAATATTGATGCATTCCTCATCTGGTTAAAAAGCTCACTGATTTGAGGTAAATAAGACCAGTTCTTAAAAATCATTTGATTATATTTTTTATAATCGATGTACAGTCACAATGATTAATTATCATTCTTGGAAAACAATACTAGAGTACCCTGTTTCCACATACCAGGATGAATAAATCTTTTTCTCTCAATGCCCTTCAAAATTGTTTTATGTTCTTATAGTTAAGTTAGTGAAATTATATATAGAGGTAAAAAAACATTTTCTTGTATGTAATGGCCCGACCCTAGTTACCCTGATCCAGTGCATTATTACATAACATTGTCATGATCACAAGGGATCAAATATAGAAATACTAATCAGTTTACTTTACTTAGAAGTACTATATACATTGATAAGTTTTTCATTACATTATGAAATGAAAAAAAACAACATTGTGTGTCCATTAAACACACTCATATCCCATATACTATCCCTGAAGGTCAATCATTATATAATTATTCATATCCTGGAAAAAATAAAACATAAGAAAGGGGTGAGCTCAAATGCTCATTAAGGATACAAATACAATAGAAACTATCATAAATAATCATAAAGATTTAAAGAAACGTATAATAATAAAACACAAGCCTTATAAACATAAAATTCAGCATAATATTGAAAATATAAATCAAATAATTTCATTTACTAATTATCATGGATATTATACTAGTCGAATTATCACATGTAATATCAATACCTAATTTCATAATGATGGAATGCATAATATCGGATATCATAACCACATCCTCAAGGCCTCGTGCAAAGACTAAAAATAATATTTTCCCAAGTCCTAGTGCTAAAAAACTAGTTTGTCTCGTCAGACCTACCGATGCATCGAGGAGTTATATTGGGATACACCCATCACTTACAAAGTCCAATGCATTCCTCATCCAAAACGAATGAAACATAACATAAAATTTTGTATTAAAGCTAGTATACGAAATGTTAACACATTAATCATAAACCATGAATGTTTTAAAATAACAAATCCATATTCAATCATA
The DNA here is from genome assembly GCA_963277665.1 of Viscum album. Taxonomy (NCBI): domain Eukaryota; kingdom Viridiplantae; phylum Streptophyta; class Magnoliopsida; order Santalales; family Viscaceae; genus Viscum; species Viscum album. Next base: position 1,873,024,413 of record OY728142.1, on the reverse strand, counting down.
TAACAAAACCTTTAATAAAATATAGAAGATTTTATCATAACAAATCAACCTCAAACAATTGTAAAATCCATCAAAGGATGTTGACATAGTTGAAATCAAAACTATTTTAGAGAAATTTAACTTTCTATTTTGAAATAATTTTAAAGACACATAATTATAAATGTAAACTTTTATTTTGAAAATATTCTAATAAGATTGTAAGTGAATCTTTGATGGTGTTATTACAGTGTTATTTAGCTGCACCTTCCGTATAATTTAAAAAAAATTCTTACATTAATTTGTCCAAAATGTCACAAAGTACCTTATTTGGAAAATGAAATAATTTTTCCTTTAAAAAAAATTTATAAAAAGTCAAAAACGAGAATAAATTACTTCAATATATATTATAGAAAAATAGTAAAAATTTTTTGAAATACATTTTTTAGAAACATAGATGTAGATGATAATGATTTCCTAGTAGATGCATACATATAAACAACCTCAAATAATAATGAGATTGTAAAATTGACCCATAACTTGTACATTTCCTTAGTTGTGGGTAAGATAACATCCTATATAATAGTTAAATTGTTTTTATTAAATGATAAAAGAACCACATGAATAAATATGATATAATGTATGATCTTCTAATATTTCTTTGTTAATAATATTTCAGTAGTATCATTGTTTTGGGTGTTAACTGATTCATTTACCTTTATATATTTAGTTACATAAGTCATGTTTGATATGTAAAGGATTTATTTGATTAATATATAGAATTATATTATGTTCCTAATCATTAATTTTAATCAAAAATATAAAATTATTCTTCAATGGTTACGTTTGGGAATGAATCACATCATTTTCATGGAGATGGTAATTTGTACATACGCACAAGCGAAAATATCATTCTATTGAAGGTGAAATAGTTTGTAATTTGATGGTATATTATATATAAAGAATTTTGTAAATGATTTATTTATTATTTAAATAAATTAAACTCATTATTATACACATCCAAATAATGAAGTGTTGAATAACAAACTTCACCACAATGTGGAGACGGTAAGCCATATGTACACACGTATAGTGAATTTTTCATTCATAGGATAGGTAGAATAATGAATATGGTTGTACCATATTTATAATATCATCAAAAAATGTTGAAGGTATTGGAGTTATTATTTTGGTTTGGAAAAAACAAAGAGTGGTTACTGCAAGAAGAAAAGAACATTAAAAGAGGTAATGAAATAACTACATCTTCTTCGGGTGCTTCCTTTTGATTTTAACAAAAGGGATTCGTAGGGTGGTTTCATGATAAAATTAAGGATTACTTGTTAATGTGAGAGTTTTTGGTATTATATTGGATAATGGGTTGGCCGAGACAAATGGATTTGGAGTTCTGATTTTGAGAGAAGGGAAGTACACTATTATAAGAGAGGTCATGGTTACTTTAGGAAACGCTTGAAATATTATTTTATTATAAATTCATCTCCGGTTTATAATGGCTCCAAATATATTTATTTCGAGATATAGTGGGGATGGATCTAAATACTCTCAACCAATAGGTTATATAAAAGTTTAATTCACCATATTAACATTATCTTTTAGATTTAACTCACAGTTAAATAGTTTACCTTTTACCATGTCTTCTTGTATTTTTATATTACATGGTAAATAAACATAATATAAAATTCATTGAGAAAATCATGTGGTTAATTAATGACATATATATCTTTATATAAATCCTTTTTTTGGACATTATATTTTTAGGATTTTTGTATCATTCAATAATATAGTATTTGTTTTGAAACTTATTTATGTCAATTTTGACAATATTTAGTATTTGGGTTTTGGAAAAATCAACAAATCATGATTACTTCAATTAAAATACCCTAAATCAACCCAAACACAAAAATATTAACCTATAAAATTCGTGGAATTCCTAAAATGATTAAATTTATAATTATTTGGATATTTATAATATTAATTATTTTAATCATTCATTAATAAGGTAATTACTGCATCATTATTGTGTCATTAAGAAATTTAATTATTTAAGGTATAAAAATTATAAATAAAATACCAAGATTTAGGAAATAATTTTAGATATAAAATTAACATTTATATATGATATTATCTTATGTATATCCTTATATTAAAAATTTTTTAGTTATTAAAATTTGAATTTAACACTTTTAACTCTTCTTTAAATAAAATACCAAAAAATTCCCTAATCTAATCCAAGAGGATAAAAGATGATAATATTTTATTACTAAGGTTTATTTTGGTTGAAATAAACTTATCCAATATAATTAGGACATGTGTTAGGGTAATTATAATATCATTGTTACTTTTAATTACACTATTTACTTTTAATCGTGGTAAATAAAATTCAAAAGATGCTATTCACCAAATAAATTATTTTCATCATATAGAACCACATTTTACTTACTGATGTAAACTATTTCTCTCCGATTTATGAAATTTAATTCACCAATTCCATAAAATTACGTTTTATGAAAATTTACAAATGTGCCTAGAAGTTAGGTAAAATACATTAAAAAGATCTATAAAATTTTATATATCTAATATTATTATGAAATGACTCTATTGAATTACATTGGACTAATATATATATTATGTATCTATTTTATCATTAAAATAAATTTATAAAAAAATAATAATTAATTGAATAAAATTCATTTTTTTAAAAAAGAAGTGTTTTTCACTATTCATCAAAAATTATAAATTTTCTGAAAATACCTAAAATTCAACCTCAATTAATTTTGATATTTATAATCCAAAAATGAATAATACTTTGAAAAATAAAATTTATAAAATATCAAAATATGGAAATTACTATTCATAATGGCTAGTTTGATTGGTCGTGGTATGCTAGAACTCGAAGTATCGTACAACGTAAGTTATTGCATTATTCAAAGAGAATCATCCCATAGAATCTTGGGGTGTTACATACTCTAATCCCTCAAATAATTTCATCCTCAAAATTTATATAATATTACTGCATAAAAAGATTTAGTTGGTACATAATCATATGTTCCACGGTTTCCCCACATTGCCTCTTCCATTCTATGGTTTCTCCAAAGATCCATTACCTGAAGAATCATCATTTTTCTCATCAATTATTCTCTATTATCATGAATCTTGATAGGCTCTTCAAAATAAGATAGATCAAGTTCCAATTCCATTTCTTCATATCTGAGTACATACGTTGGTTCAGGAATGTATTTTCTCTATAGTGATACATGGAGCACATCATGATCTTTGGAGAGATTTGGTGGCATTTCCAAACGGTAATCTATAAGTACAATTCGTTATAGAATTTGAAAATGTGTAATGTATCTAGGACATAATTATACAATCTTACCGAATCGTATAACACCCATCCATTGAGATACCTTCAATAAATCATTATCTCTCACTTGAAATTCCAAATCCTTTCATTGGTTATTGGGATAACTCAATTACCTAATTTGAGCTGCTTTGATGTGGGTTTCGATAATCTTCACCTTTTCCATTGTTTCCTCCACAATTTCTAGCCTAAGAGTTTTTTATCACCAATATCATCCAAAAAAGTTAATCTGTGACAAATCATTTCATATAACTTTTCATATAGTTCTATCTGAATACATAAATGGAAAAAAAAGTTATAAAAAATTCAAACAGAGGTAAATACTGATCCCTCAAAAATAGAATGTAAAGTGAGAAAGATCTCAACATGTATTCTAGGTTTTTAATAGTCTGTTCTAATTTTCCATCATTTTGATGGTGGTAGGAAATGCTCAAACGAAGTTCAGTATCCATATATTTTTTAATAGTTTTCTAGAATCATGATTTAAATCTGGGATCATGATTAGAAACAATCGATAGGGGTATACCATGAAGTCTTAAAACTTCATTAATAATTAATCTTGCTAAAACATCAAGTGGTAAATATTCTCTTATAGCAAGAAAATGTGCTGACTAGGTAAGATGATAAAAAATGACCCATTCCGAATCATTCCATCTATGAGTTATTGGTAGCCCCATGACAATGACCATCATAATATAATCCCATTTCCACTTAGGTATTGGAAGAGGTTGCATGAACCCTCTATGATTTTTTCTTCCATACCTCACCAGATGACAAGCCATCCATCTTAACACATAATAAACAATCTCTCTCTTCATGTGGTCCCACAAAAAAATGTTCCTTCAAATATCTATACATCATATTTCTACCAAGGCTTATAGATAATTTAGAGTTGTGAGCATCATCCAACAATACCCTTTTTAGATCAGGTATGTCAGGAACATGAATTCTCTTCCCATATTTCAAAATTCCATATTCATATATGAAGTCGATAAATCTACCATCATTCAAAGATTTAATTATCTTTTGAAACTCTTAATCATTAGAATGGGAACATTTTATCCATTCTAGTAAAGACTGTATGGAAACCATTTGAAAAATTATTGATGTTTCTCCTTCCCTACTTATTCCCATATCTATATGTACTATATCCATGAACATATGATCCATTTTAACTCTTGTCTTCTTCATAAATCGATGATCATTTATTCTGAATGCATATTCTACATTATTTTCCTTGCCGGGTGTTGGTGTATAGTGAAATCATAATATTTGAGTAGTTCGAGCCATCGCCTTTAACTCATGTTGAGTTATTTTTGTGAGAAAATATCCTTTAAACACTTGTGATCATTATATATCTCACATTTTTTAATATAAATATAGTGTCTCTACATCTTCATATCAATTATTACAGCTTCTAAATCAATTTAATGAGTGGGATAATTTTTTTCATAAATTTCTAGTTGTCGTGATTCATAGGAAATAACTTCTATTAGTCTACATAATTACACAACAAAGTCCATTCATTGAAGAATCACTATAGATAACAAATCCATCATTTCCTGAAGGTAGATTTATTCTAGGATCATGGACTAATATTTTCTTTAATTATTCAAAACATTCTTCACATTCTTTTATATAAAAAAATTTAACCCCTTTACATGTGACCTTGGTTAATGGGTTATCCAATGGGAAAAAATTATGTATGAAACGCTGATAATTACCTGCTGAACCGGTAAAACATTGTACCTCAGTTATACTCGTAAGAGTTTTCCATTCATGGATTGCCTTAAACATTGAAGTATCAATAGATATTCCATCATTAGAAAAAATAAGGCCAGGAAAATAAATTTCTTGAATCCAAAATTCACACTTGAAAAACATCCCATATAATTCGTTTCATCTATGGGGTTTTAGAATAGTGGACAAGTTATTTTCATGATCTTCGTATCGTTTGAAGTATATGAAGATATCATCAATAAATACCACTAAAAAATCATCAAGATATTCCTTAAAACTCAATAAATTAGATACGTGAAAACGGTGGGTGCATTAGTCAGTCCAAAAGGCATTAATGTAAACTCATAATGCACATAGAAGGTTCAAAATGATTTCATTGGAATTTCTTCATTCTTCATAAAAAACTAATGATATCCATATAAATGAGAAATCTTTGAATAATATTTATCTCCTTTAAGTTGATAAAATAAATCCTCAATGCATGGTAAGGGATACATTGTCTTTATTTTTATTGCATTGTCCTCCTTGTAGTCAATGTACAACCTCAATGATCCATCATTATTCTTAACAAAAAGAATATAGGCTCCCCATTGGGGAAAAAATGGGTTAAATAAATCCCTTATTACTCAATTCCACTAGTTTTTTCTTTAGTTCCACTAATTCCACAGTGGGCATTCTATAAGGGGTATTTTATATGGGCCTTGAACCCGAAATTAGGTCAATGGAAAGCTTAATTTCTCATTCTGGAATATTTCAAGATAAATCCTATTGAAACACATCAATATATTTTGGCACAATAGGTACATACTCTATTTGATCATTATTTTCCTCACCCATAGTTATTTCATTCCCTTTCTCCCAAAAAATTGAATTTAGTAGAGCCACTAGATGTGGATCTAGATAAGAATCATCTAGTGATGTTTCTGCTATAAAGTTAAGGAATTCTGTATCAAAACCAAAAATTGTAACTTCATTTTTCATATAATAAATTTTCCCATCATGGATCTAATGCCAACCCATATCAAAGATTATATGAAATTCAATCAGGGGAATTATATTAAAATATGAAGATAAATAACGTTCATATGCCATAATTGTAACTAATTTACAAAACATTATTGCAATGATACTTCCCTTAGAAATTTTGACCGACAACTCCCTTGTTAAGTCAAATTGGAAATATCTAATTTATGGAAAACTAGGATAATAAAAATGAATAAAATTATCTATAATCAAATAAATTGTTTTATACTTTTTAGGAAATGATTAAAGTACCTTCCACCATGTAATTCAGAGCTTCAACCTCAGCAATAATGATCGTACAACGTTGGCCACTCTCCCTTGCCTTTTCTGAGATATGTTTCCTTGGTACTTAGGACATTATTTTTCATAATACACCATTTCTATAAAATTGTATCATTCAACATTGATAGCCTCTTTCTTTTCCTTGAAATCACATGCAAGGTGGTATTTTTCTCCACACTTGTATCAAACTCTCATCGCCTTCATGAAAGTACCGAGGTGTTTCTTCCCACATTTACTGCAGGGTGAAAAGGAAATTTTTCTCTTCATCCCCTTATTTCCATTTCAAGAGTGTTCGACAGATCTATTCTTCACTTTCTTTTCGTTAATGTCGTAAGTCTTATAGTATTCCTTTCTTTCTTAATTAAACATGACACTATATATTCATAAAATGAGAAGAATTGTGGGGAAAATTCTCAACGAATAAATGGTTTTTACCCATAAAATAATCGATCAATATTACTCCTTGGGTTACTTATAAAATGTACAGCTTTCCATTCTATCCTTATAATGCTATATTCATACTTTACGTCATTATCATCCTCCTTTTGACTCAGACTCAAAAATTTCATTTCCATATATTCTCGATGTTCACAATGAATGATTTTTTAATAAAATATCTTTAAACCCCCTCCATTACATATTTGATAATCCATCATTATTATTTGTGGGTGAATTGATTACCACCATTGATCTGCATCTCCTATAAGGCGATAAACTGCCATGGAAAATTTTTCCCTTTTGCTACTCCCCAAAGCATGAAATACTATCTGTAATAAACTTATCCTTTTCTCAGCTACCAATGAATTTTTAGTCCAATTGAATGTTGGTTTTTGTTTCCTCATGAATCGGGCTAACATCGATCCCCTACATAGTGTATCATTGAGATCAATATGGGTATGGTTATTATTCATAACCTGAGTGAGTTTTATCATTATTCTTAAAAGATGTTCAGCACCAGTTTAATCACTAGCCCCACTATAATTATTGTAAGTAGGAAGGAAATACCTACATGGATTACGTGCATTTATATAGTTTCCAATTCTTTCACTAGTCACCATTTCTAAAAAACGGTCTCCACTAGATTAGTTTATAAATAAAAATACATAATTCCAAACTAGTAAAATACAAAATATGAATTGAAATGTTAATGAATATAATCCATAATCATAAAAATGTTTTCGTTGATGAAGTATTTACTCATAAATCAATCAAATATTTTTGTAATGAAAATGTGAATTATCATAAACATATCCCCTGTGAGTGTCATAACCAACAGTTCATCAAGGCCCATTTTCATGCACCAGTTCCTGTTCGAGTCTAGCTCCAATATGTGTTTTCAGGTTTTACCCATAGATACATATGTGCTAGACCCGCCTCTTCCTTCTTGTATCAAGATAGGGATGTATTCCTTGGAAAATTCAAAAAATATCTACATTAAAAAATTCAAGGAAGTTCTTCAATGCTAATCCTCAAAGATTTTCTCAGGGTAATATTCTCTATTCTAACATTATCTAAATCTTGTATCCATGGTTTGTACTAAATATCCTCTAATACAAACTATAATGCCCCGAACCTATTTAATATTAGTCAGTGCATTATTACATAACATTGTCATAATCACAAGGGATCAAATCCTGAATGACCGATCATTTTAATAGCTTTGGAAGTATTAGATACAAAAATAAGTTTTAAATTACATTATTAAATAAAAAACAACATTGTGTCTCCTTTAAACACACTCATTTCCCATATACTATCCGTGCATGTCAATCATAATATACATCTTCACATCCTGGGAAAAATAAAACATAAGCAAGGGGTGATCTCAGATTCTCTATAAGGAAAAAAATATAGAAGAAACTATCATAAAGAAGAATAAACAATTAAGGAACTATATAAGACTAAATCAGAAGAATTTTAAACATAATCATCAACATAACATGGAAAATATAAATCAAATAATTCCATTTACTTCTTCACATGGTTATTATACTAGTTGAATAATCACATATAAAATCAATAGCTAATTTTATAATGATAGAATGCATAATGTCGGACATCATAACCTCATATTCAAGGCCCTAATCCAAGACTAAAAGTAATATTATGTCAAGTCCTTATTCCAAAACACTTGTTTATCTTATGAGACCTACTGATTCCTCGAGGAGCTCTATTGGGATCCACCTGTCACTGACTACGTCCAACTCATTCTTCATATGAAAAGGATGAAACATAACATAAACATTCGTATTAAAACTAGCATAATAAATGTTAATACATTAACTATAAACCATGAATGGTATAAAAATAACACATCCACAATAAAACATATCACAAAACCTTTAATACAATATTGAAGATTTTTTATAATAAATTAACACAAAAAAAGTGTAAAATTAATCAAAGCATTTAGACAGAGATGAAATCAAATCTATTTGAGAGAAATATATCATCATATTTTCAAATCATTTAATAGTCACAAAATTATAAAAGAAAACATTTATTTTCAAAATATTCTTATAATATTTTAATGGATGCTTGGAAGGTATTATAATGGTTGAAAAGATGTTCACCTTCTGTATACATTAAAAAACATTCCTATCTTAATTTGTCAAAAAGGTCTTAAAGTGCATTGTTTGGAAATCTACAGAATAATTCCTTTTAAACATTTTATAAAAAGTCAAAAAAATAGTATAAATGACTTTAACCCATATTCTTGTAAATAGTAAAAATGTTTTAAAATACAATTTTAAGAATACCACATGCGGATGATAAATATTTCATAGTATACGCATAGTTATAAATAACCATAGATAATATAGAGTTGATATAATTTACCCCTTACTTGTACTTTTCCATAGTAGAGGGTGCGTTAACCACCTATATAATAGTTATATAATTTATATTAAATTATACAAGAACCACATAAGTAAATATGATATCATATTTTTTCTTATAATATTTCATTGTTTATAATATTTCAGTAGTATCATTGTTTCGGGTGTTAACTGATTTGTTTTCCTTTATATGTTTTTTTACATAAGTCATGTTTGTTATGGATAAGATGTATTTGATTCATATCCAGAATGACATTAAGTTCTTAAACATTATTATTAATCATTAAATGAAATTTTTTCTTGAATGGTTGTGATGGAAAATTAATCGCATCACGTTCATGGAGACGGTAATCTGTACCTATGCATGAGTGAGGATATCATTCTTTTGATGGTGAAATCATATGTAATTTGAAGGTATATTATAAATATAGAATAATTAAAATTTTATATTTATTATTTACATCAATTATAATCATTATTATACTCATCCAAATAATGAACTATTGAATAACAAACTTCACCACGACATGGAGTCGGTAAGTCATGCGTAAGCACATATGATGACATTATCATTCCTAGGATAGATAGAATAATTAATATGGATGTACCAAATTTATAATAACATCAAATTATTTAGAAGGTATGGGATTTATTATTTTGGTATGGAAACAACAAATAAAAAGGATGTGGAAGAAGAAAAGTACATTAAAATAGGTGATGAAATACTTAGCTCTTCTTTTGGTGGTTCGTTTTGATTTGATCAAAAGGTCTCATTTAGAAGAAATTATGATCAATGTAAGGCCTATATGGTGATTTTATGGTAGTTGGATGTTTAGTTTTTCAGGGGTTGGATGATCCAAATGGATTTGGATGTGTGATTTTGAGTGAAGGGGAAGTACCCTTTTGTAAGATAGGTGAGGATCACTTTAGGAAAAGATTGAAATATTATTTTATTATAAAATAAAAATCTGATTCCAATCACTAAAAATGGATTTATTTCTAGGATACAGTTAGGATGGGTCCAAATACTCTCAACCAATAGGTTTTATACAAGATTATGTCACCATATGAACCTTATCTTATAGATTTAACTCTTTGTTAAATAGTTTAACTTTTACCATATTTTCTTATATTTTTATATTTCATGGTTAATATAAATACTATAGAATTTCAAGGGAATCCCAACTAGTTCATTAATGAAATATATATCATTATATAAGTTATATGACTGATCATTATATTTTTGGGATTATTATATCATTTAGGAATATAATATTTGTTTTAAAAACACATCTATGTCAATTTTGACACAGTTTAGTATTTGGTTTTTCTAAAAGTCAAAAAAATTGATTAAATAAAAAAATTAAACAAATCCTAAAATGTCATGTTTTTATATATTTTTTATAACTAATCAAAAGGAAAAATTTACATATATTTGAATATTTATAATATTAACTTGATTAATCTTTCATTAATAAGGTAATTACTGCATAATCATTGTTTCTTAAATAAATTTAGTTATTAAGTGTATAAAAATTACAAATAAAATACCACAATGTAGTAAATAGTTTTATCATTGTAATTAATATTTATAGTCGATGTTATCTTATGTATAAACCCATATTAAAAATGATTTATTTTTAATTATTTGAATTGAACACTTTTAACTTTTCTTTAAATAAAATAATAATAAATGTCCTAATGTAATCCAAGTAAATTAAATAGGACCATATTTTATTCCTAAGGTTTATAATGGTATAAATACATGTATCCAATAGAATTAATACATGTGTTAGGGTAATTATAATATCATTTTTACCATTAATTACCATATTTACTTTTAACCATGCTAAATAAAAATCAAAAGATATTATTCACCAAAAAAATATTTTCATCCTATTGAAAAACCTTTTATATAGTAATTTCAATAGAGTTTCTATGGTTTTTTAATTTAAATTCACAGAAGCTGCAAAATTATGTTTTATACAAATTTTCCAATGTGCCTAAAATGTGGGTAAAAGAAGTTAAAAAGTTAAATAAAATTTTATATATCTAATATTATTATAAAATGACTCAAATGAATTACATTAGAATAATATAGGGATTATGTATCTATTTTCCATTAAAATAAATTTATATAAAAAATAATAATTCTTTAAATAAAATTCTTTTCTGAATAACCACATAGTGTTTTTAACTATTCATCAGAAATTGAAAATTTTCAAAAAAAATACCAAAAATTCCCTCTAAACTAATATAGATATTCTGAATCCAAAACTAATGTCTATTTTGAAAAATAAAATTTATGTAATTTTAAAAATATTGTATTACTCTTTATAAGGACTAGTTTGATTGGTCATGATGTGCTGAAAATCAAAGTTTGTTACAACGCAAGCTATTACATTATTCAAAAAGAAACGTAACGTTGAAGCTTGGGGTGTTTCATTTTGTTATAATGAACTATATTGTGAACATAGAATCTGTATTGGGTGGAATACCTAAGAAGTCTTTAAGAATCACATCTTGAATGAAATCCACCACTAAAGATTTGATATGTTTCTCTACTACTCTATCATTAACAAAAAGACATTCCACATGGGCTATAAGTTCACTCGAATGATGACAAACTAGCCATAAAAAGCCTTCCTAGACATCACATTCACCTCATTGTACATTCTTTTATACCTCAAGAGATGATAATGTTTCCCTATGATGATAATAGTCAATATTTTCTTTGTAAAACAATGGGAATTATATTCCCAAAATCAGATCATAACCCACCTTTTCAAGAAAAAAACATGTCTCATATATAATGTAACCCATTATCCAGAAAATCAGAACACATAAATTTCATTATAATTTCTCCACATACCACTAATAGTGTATCAATTAGCATAACCCCAGTCATATATTCCACCTCCAGAACCAATACAACCACAAACCAAGAAGATATAAAAGAGTGTGTATCACCTGTATCAAACAATTATCTAGACAATGTGGAAGCTAAAAGGATCATACCTCGAATTTTCAATGGTCCAGCCTTTCCACCTCCAGGTGTACAATAAAATTCATGAATCTAACCTTTCATCCACCCTAGGGTCCAGTCTATGATCCTATGATTCTACTGCCTTTCTGATATGGACCCTCTCACTGTGGAGTACCACTTTCATCAACATGACTAATATGAAAATCGGATCTATAACTCCCTTCTTGATATTTGATAAAATACCATCTACCTACACTTAATATTTACCATGATCCTATTTCGGTTCCCAGTGGTTTAGGGTTCTTATAGAACCACTAGACAGTCCCCCTTCTACTGCACACATCGAACTCGAACGATTGGTTGAGGCGCTAAACATGCATGTTTACCGATCCTTTATAATTATACAAACACACATAGTCACTACACTATGTTTATGGACACCTCTTTTGACCAAACTACACACTACATCCCTTTTGACTATTTATGAAATGATGGTTCATGGCCTCAGAATTCTCTCCACTGGACCATCCAACTGAAACAAAAAACTCATTGCCAGGAACCTCCCTTAATTTTCCTTATGAAATAAGGACCTTGTCCACCAATTCAAAAAAACCCATTAAATGTAATATGTTCACCTAGTACTTAATTTCAGGTATAATTACATCCTTGTAAGGAATTCTATAGCAGCCACGTCCTTTGACAATGCTGGATCAATGATTTGTAGGTCATTCAAAGGTCCCACATAATCGATCACTAGAATGGTTTCCTATTTCAACCTCATAAACCATGCATCCTTCTCCTTACTCAAGGTATTTTGATATAAATTTCCTATATATATTTCCTTAAAGTATTTTTGTGTCATACAATCACCCAATTTTGTCTGATAAAAAATGTCCCACAAGGGCCTTTCGAGTCCTCATAACTTATAAGCTTCCAACATGAAATTCTTCTATACAAAAGTCTCCAAGTGATCATAAATCATCTAGATGGAATATATCAATATGTTTATTTATTTATCCCTGCCCTATCTAGAAAAAAATGGAGCATGTTGAAAATAAAAATCACTAGTTTGATCAAACATAAATAGAATAACCCAAACAGAGTCTTTTTCCATTATCTAAATTAAACAAGAAAATAACTCAAAGAAATTATCCTCTCCTAAATTTTCATGATCAAATCGGTTTTCATGCTCTACTAGTGGAGATTTGTCAATGATATACACTATTTTCCAAACCATTAAAAAACATAATGGTGGAATTCATATATAATTTCAAACATTTGTCTTATATAACATAACATAATACTCCCACAATTTAAATAAAATAAGACTACATATTAGACAAAAAACCTATTTTTCTTTCTATATCTCCACAGACATTGTCAAAACTATAATACTATACTAAACCATCCCTAATACTGGTGGGGGTTTGCATGTGTTAAAGCAACATCAATAAAAACAATTCCCCATTGGACACCCTTTTAATACTATCTTACCTTAAAATTGTGAATCTTCATTATCTGGGATCACTTCAGTCTTTATAAATTAACACAACCAACTTTATTACACATTATTATCTTTTAATTTAGTTTAATTATATAATCATTCATTAAAATTCATTCAATTTACCCATATATATCTATTTATTAGTCATTACATCATTATATTTTTAAATAACAAGGAATTCATTCTACCCTTCATGTCGGATAAAGCCTTCCCCTATGTACCTACGAAGATGCATGCCACCGATATTCCTTATGCTGATATAGATGTTGAATGAAAAAAATAATTCAATTCCATCCATGAGAAAAATATCATAAAATAGTAACATCACACAAAGAGTGAGTCACCCAATGGTGAAATATCATCCAACTATAACAACACATATCATGAACGACAATTCCCACCTTGGGTATATGGGTTTCCCCTCATATAGATACTCATATTAATGAGATAATTAATAAGGATTGAAACATCCAAATATTGTGTCTACCATTAGAAATTATAATGGAATAAAAAAGGACCACATTGATACCAAATAGTAACTTCTCAAACCTGGAAGCCACTAAGCTGGTGCCCATGCTGGGTCACGAGAAGACCTCTATCATGACACCATGTATTCCAAAGGAACTAAAATAGAATAGAGGGTCTTATATATCATGTTGGGAGACTATTTCCTCTTTACTAGAGTACTCCCTTGTATATATAACATGAACAAAGAAACAATAATCTATAAACTAAGAAAAACAATTAATGAATAATTAAAAAATAGGATAAAAATAACAATCAAACAATAAATATACCATGAATTCTAATAGAGGCAAAGTGAAACAGAAATAAAAATAATGGTGATCAAAAGAACCCCCCAAAACGGGTCTTGAATACATATCCTTATCCTCATGCAGGCACATCAAAATCCCAACTCTACTACATAAAATAGGGCCTTTCTATTGTTATGACCTATAACCATTGAATCGGCTTATGTACTGAATATAAACTAATGTAGAGTGACATTTAAACTCATTAAGACACCAACAATGGTGTCTTCAAAATATCCATTATAATCAGACAGTTCATAAATGTAATAAAATAATGGTAGGATAAAAAATTATAACTCATGTACTATTTGTTAACAATATTCAATTTAACCATTTACCACATTATATCCATTTTCTTTTCATAATTCACTTTTCATCACTTAATTCATGGGTTAGGAAATTAAATATATTACACAAAGGTATATGAATACTAATTTCCACACATAAGAGAATAATTGAAGTTTAATATTGTCTAAGGTATAATACTTTTCCAAAAAAATAAATCACATGTAACATTGAGCATGAGTCCACGTATTCTAATCAAATGAAACTATTAAGGGTGTGGATCCCCATTCACCTTCCCTAACATGTGCATTATAGGGTAGGGGTTTAGAGGCTCAAACGTACCCGACCCATGGGAACAAATCCTCATGATAAATACCTACAAACTACAAATAAATGGGAGCATTTTTTTATCCATTTACCACATATTGTATATCACAACCATACATAACAAAAAAACATTTCCATTTAACAAATTTTTAACATATAAATCAACAGCAATCATTATGCCATTAGTAAATTTACTAATTAAATATCAAATCCCATTTAACATAATACATTTTTACAATTCCTTATCCTATTAATTATATTAAATAATTCGCATAAATTATACAATTTTACGTATTTATCAATTAATATGCCTTAATCAATTTACACATTTTTATTAGGAATTAATACACCATTTAACACATTGGCATTATTCTTTTTACCCTTATTTCAAATCATGCAAATCTATACCTAATGATATTTCCAAAAAGTAGACACTACTTCCATGGGTTCATATTTATAACTAGAAAACATCTCATAATTTTTATTATGGGTTATATCTCAACATAAATAAATGTAATTTTTAACAATCTAATTTTCCATGTTTTTGGAATATTTTCCCACCCCATGTGTGGAACTAAATTTATCTAACAAATCTAAATGCATCCCTAAGGTAATAGGAAAGGTACAATTCATCCTGTTTCTATTAATTTAACCTAATATTACTAAATGAATAAAATGAACAATAATTGGGAAACAAATGAAAAACCACACATGAACAAATAAGCTTCATTAATATAGGATATAATATGTAGACCACCTGTACTTATTCTAATGATGAAAACATTCTTAACCTAGTCATTTGACTCAAATTAAACCACCAATTTATTTCACATGCTATTATCCTATATAATAATAGTGTTTTGGGATCTATAAGATGAAGAATGAAACCACAAGACCTAATCTAGAAAATAGAATAACCAGTAGCATTAAATTTACCCGGATCATTATTGTATACCAACCGACACAACAAACATCCTTGAAATAAAAAGATCAATTATTTAGATTATTTGGTCACTTTGGTCAATAACTATGGTTACTGGGGATGAAATTGTGGAGAAAATTGGGTAGAAAAATTAAAATACCACATCGAATGGAAAAACTCCACATTTAATCTAACATACCAGGTAAATAAACAATATGACATTTTCATATTTATTAAATTTGTGAATAAAATATTAATTTTACTTTAAATGAGATTTTATCATATATAGGGTACCTAACATGCAATAATGGGTTTCATTGGAATCTTATGTTGTACATCACATTCAGTTATACCGAAAAATTATATAATATTATTATTATTTTAAATGATAATTAACACCTAGCTGTTGTATTGATGGGAATGAATAAAACTAACTAAAATATGATTGCAAATGTTTTTTAAATGTTTTAAAATTTATCTAACAATATTTAGAGTCTTAAAATGTGAATGAATCCAATTTTAAGCATTAACACTCAAATATTCTTTAAATGGTCGATTTACCACCTTTTGATGGAGAATCATTTTTAAATATTTTTTTCACCCTTATATGTTATATTTGGCAAAAAAATATTCTTCTTTATAATCGGGACATCAAAATTTACTTTTGAGGAAATTTTGGTAAATTTCTAATAATGTTCATTTTTAATGAATAGTGAATAATACTGTATTTTAATTCAAAAATTCCTTTTAATATACTTTATTTGTATAGATAGATTGTTTTTTTAATTGGTTTTAAAGTCTAATTGGATTATAGTATTAACATTTAATACAATTTTTTTCATTGAATGTAATTTCACTATTTATTTGGACATAAACAAAGTTACATCTTTTGATAATTATTATTTCTTAAAAACAGGCTTTTTGTTCTGACAAGGGAATAAATTTTAAATTAATTTCTTCCACATCTGTGATTCAAATATGAAAAAACAGATTCCATATTTTCAATCATGAGGTCCATATTTTGTAAATATTTAAATTTTATTTTTAGGCATTATGAGTATTATTTCATTAAATATTTTATGTACCATGGTTAATGTAACAACCCGATATTTTATGATAAGTATTATTTTTAATTTATTTGATACCATGTGTTTTATGATACAACAAGATTATCGTGTGCTATACGCAACACCATATTAGCTTCCAGTATACACAACACTATTCTTAGATTGTGTTACACACAATTTCATGTTTGTTTGTTAGTAGTCATTCTACTCAACATTGAGTATATATATATATATATATATATATATATATTCAATGTATAAATACAAAATGGTTGGATTCTGTTATAACAAAAAAACAAAGGAGTCTTGCACAATACGCAACCTTATCTTGGCTTGCATTACACGCAATCGCGACCTTCCATGATAGCGTGTGTTGTACACAATACCGAGTTTCTCTAAACAATGATATGCTATTAAAATATTATTAAAAGTAGCCGTTATGAATAGGAATACACACTTTTTGAAATTTTATAAATTTCAATTTTGAAAATGGACTTCATTTTTGGATTCGGAATATCAAAATTATCCTAGGGTGAAATTTTGGTATTTTTCTGAAAACTTTCAATTTTTGATGAATAGTGAAAACAATTGGTTACTATTTAAAAACCGACTTTTTATTTAAATAATTATTTATTTTATTTAAATTTATTTTAGGTCAAAATTGATACATAATACCTATATAAGTTCAATGTAATTTATTTGAGTCATTTTATAATAATTTCAGATATATAAAAATTTTATTGAACTTTTGACCATCTTTTACCCACCTCCTAAGAGAATTTGAAAAATTACATAAAACATAATTTTTCAACTTTTTTGAATGGAATTTCAAAAATCCGAGAGACACGGTTGATTTCAGTAAGTAAAATATGGTTCAATGAGATTAAAATAATTTTCGGTGAATAGTAACTTTTTACTTTTTTTACCATGGTTAAAAGTAAATAGGATAATTAAGGATAAAAATGATATAATTATTACCCTAACACATGTCCTAATTCTATCAGATAAGTGTAATTCGGACAAAAAAACCCTTAGGAATATAATATGACCATTTAGATCCACTTGGATTAGATTAGGACATTTAATATTAATTTATTTAAAGAAGGGTTAAAATAGTTAAAATCTAAGTTTAAAAACTAAATCATTTTTAATATAGGGTTATACATAAGATAAATTAGACTATAAATATTCATTATAAAGATAAAAATATTTCATACATAATTATATTTTATTTATAATTTTTAGACATTAAATAATTATATTTATTTATGACACTATGATGATGTAGTAATTATCTTATTAATGAAATATTGACATAATTGATGTTATAAATACCAAAATAAATGTAATTTGAGACTTTTTATGAATTCAACTAATTTTCTAGGTTAATATGACATGTTAGTATTTATTTAATTAACTTTTTCAAACTATTCATTCTGTTATGATTTTCAAAAAAATCAATTACTAAATAGTGTCAAAATTGACATAAAATAGTTTTTTTAAAAAATATTATATTATTAATTGTTATTTTATTCCTAAAAATCTAAGGTTCGGCCAAATGACTTAGATAAGGTTATATATATTAATAATAAACAACTTGGGCTTCGTTTGGCTTGTTATAGTAAGTTTATTAACCTTATAGTGTAAGAACACAAAAAGACACGGTAAAAGTAAAATTATCTAACTTAAAGTTAAATCTAAATGATAATGTTAAAATAGAGAACTAAACTTGTCCAAATTCTACTGGATGAGAGGATTTCGACCCATCCCCACCTTAGCTTCTAAATAAATTAATTTTGAGATATTTAAAATCGAATATGACTTTATAATAAAATAATATTTTTTGTTTTTCCAAAGGTGACCCTCTCCTCCCTTATAAAAGGGCACGTCCTCCCCTTCCTCACACCACATTGAGCCTTCAAGCTCGGCCAAACCCTGCAAATTTATCCTCTCCAATTCCCTAGAAACATCCTAGAGGTCCTGGTCTTATTCAAAGACCAATTTTAGTGCCCTAAAAGGAGGTCTCAAAGAGGCGCTTCAAAGAAGAGGTAGTGTCCGTTACCAATTCTTTCAACTTTATTTCTTCTTACACTTATTCTTCTTTAGTTGTTTAATTATGAAGTAATAACATCAGTATCACTCATATACTGATATGTTATTATAAGTATGAAAAAACTTTATTTCACCATCTATCCATCCTACGGAAAATGAAATCCCCGCGCGTGCGTACGTACGGAATACCGTCTCCACGCTGTGGTGAAATCTATTTTCCACCACCACCTTACTTGGATGGGTATAATGGTGTAAATATTAACTATATATAATTATTTTAAAGTGGTATTGATTCTGAAATAGTATACATACACTCCAATACAATTCCACAATCATGGGAATGATATCGTCGCTCGTGCGTACGTACGGAATACCGTCTCCACGATGTGATGCGACTCGTTCTACATGATTATCATTGCATAATGATTACATAAATTAATTGAGTGAATAAATATGATATATATTACACTAATACCATTCTGGAAATGAGATATCTATAATCTAAAAATAAGAATAATAATTTATTCGACAAAACATGCATAAGAACAAAAAGAAATAAACACCCGAATAACAAGTAGAAATGAAATATTACTAATAATAAGCTATTAATATGACCATATATGATATCATAACAATCAGTATGATTCTGGAATAAGTCAATGACATTATTTAGATCATTATACATGAGGTTCGGATATGTACGAAGCATATCAGACCTAAGGTAAGGGATAATTTTGCAAATCTCATTTTTATCCGAGATTTGCTTATACGTAATTATTTACTGTGGTTATATTTATCATCCATGTCTATGTTTTATAAAAATGTTTTCATGTATGTTTAAAGTCATTTTTACCCTTTTTTGACTTTTACTACATGGTATGTAAGGAATCGTTCTTTTGTTTACGATACGAGGTACTTTTTTGACTTTTCCGGAAAAAGTACGAGAAGAATGTTTTTTTTACTTATACGGCACGAACAGATTTTTATGGTTTTATAATGCCTTATTTTCATGAATCTTCCTCCAAAGGATTTCATGAATATTTCCAAAAAAATATTTTTCTTTTAAAATTGCATGATGTTTTGTGAAAAGGAAATGATTTTCAAGAAAAAAGGATATTTTCCTTAAGAATTCATTTCAAGAGCGCTATCAAAACCATTTTCCATCTAAGATGACATTATTTCATATGTGTATGTTTAAAGTATAATGTCTCTATGATTTACATGGTTTCACTTTTCTTATGATGAAATGATATCCAATTATTTTAATGGATTATGTGATGATGGGATGATGTTTATGAAACCCATTTTATTTATTGGGTTATTATGAATGATGTATGTTTATTTTGTGGCACAAGTAAGAATGATTTCATTATGAGATGGGTGGGACCTATATCTCCCTCCAATGCATTGGGTAAAGATTTATATCTCATGAGGTAGTCATGGCTGGAATGGTAAGTTAATCCGGTTCAGTGTAACAGGACTGAAATGAGGAGTGAACTCGATTCAGAAAGGGACTTTGTCCTCTAAGATGGTCTTGGCAGCAATGCCTTGACTACTATAGGAATCATGACATGTGCTGAATGGTTTCCAAAATTACATTTTTTATTCCCATTATATTTTATCATGGTTGATGTTCCATTATGATATATTCCTTACGTACTTCCACGATTTATGTCTTTGCTCATGATTTTGATGTTTAAATTTCATGTTCAAGTTTTTGCTTTCAAATGATTATGGATTGTTTTATGTTCTATATGTTTGCCCTTACTGAGCATTTGAGCTCACCCTTTTTATGTTTTCTTTTCCCCTATGATTAAAATAATGATTTTAGGTAAGGAAACAAAAAGTGGAAGATATTTATGGGAGATTTTTAAGATCTTTCACCACGATTAGAAGATTATGTTCCGAGTTTCCAAAGACACTAAACTATTATGATCCTTGTGTGTATGCTTTTGTTATGTATTAAGTATTCTGCAAAAGTAATGTAATATCCATGTACATCAAGCTTCGGGTCTCTACAGTTGGTATCAGAGGCAAATGAGGTAGGAATGTATCTGATCCTTGGGAACTCTCACATGTGAGCATTGGACGAAGCATGGCTCTCTGCCCAAGGGCTTCATGAGGAAATGGCTGCCACTAGGGATGGTGGTGTGTCCCGGCCAGGGGGTGTAGCCACCCATGGAGTGCCCTGATAGTTATCAATTATAGTCCACTGGAAGTAATTCTATACTGTTATAGTTGGTATTAGAGGAAAGGTTTAGTAAACCTTTGGAAACTAGGATGCGAGAACTTTAGTGAGATCCCAATAGATATTTCTAAGGTATGTATAATGATTTTACTAAGGTTAAGTATAAGTATAGGTTATAATACTAGAATTACGGCAACCTAATATGTTAGATATTGAAGGTACTCCCCCTTTATTATATTGTTTTACCTAGCATGATTTTGGCCTCTCACACTATTCTTTTTGGGTTTTAGACGATGGCTGGAACACGAAGGAACCGTGTTGATCATTGTAGTGGACAATGCAATTATTGTCCTCCTGAACAAACAAATGTTATGGGAGATGGAGTGAAAAATCTTATTTCTATACTTACACAAGCTATAAATCATTATGGACATCCAAATTAGCAAATAAGGGAACAATATTCTATTGAGTCCTTCATGAGGCAACGTCCACCTTCTTTCAGTGGGTCCTCTGATCCACTTGTTGTTGAACAATGGATCAGTACCACTGAAAAGATATTTTCAGTTCTTCAATGTTCTGAACATGATAAAGTCATCTTAGCAGTATATTGTTTGGAAGGTGAATCTGATCAATGGAGGAATCTTATCAAGAATACGAGGCCAAGAGATGAAATTGAGTCCATGGAATCGTACGAGTTCAAGAACGCATTTTTCAATAAGTACTTCCCTCGTATTCTTCGAACAAATATGGAGAAGGAGTTTCTTGAACTAAAGAAAAAGGATGATGAATCTGTTGGTATATATGAAGCGAATTTTACAAGGCATGCAAGGTATGCATCTGGCTTTATCATCCAACCTGAAAGTAAAGTTGATCGATTCTTCAGTGGCTTAAAACCAAATCTTCGAAGGGAATTAGCTATAAGAGACTTCAGTAGCTATGAAGAAATTGTGAGCTGTGCTATTAAGGTAGAAATGGAAGTTGGTGTTACATATCCATCTCATGGTTTTGATAAGAAACGAAAGATGGAGTTCAAGGAGAAATCTCAGAATAATGGTGAAAAGAAGATGAATGATTCCTTATGCTCAAAGTGTGGAAATAAGCATAGTGGAGATTGTATTAAAGGGACTAGAAAATGTTTTAAGTGTGTAAAAGAAGGTCATCGAGCAGCTGAGTGTCGAAGTAATGGAAAAAGGGTTGCTAATGGTGTGAATAAAGAAAAGAATGCAGAGAACGCACCAACAACACTTCAATGCTTCAAGTACAATGAAATGGGGCATTATGCTAATCAATGCCCTAATCCAAGGGTTAATGATGATCGACATGAGCAACCACTTAAGGCAAAGGACAAAGGGAAGTCACATGCGATCACTATTGGCGATGTTGAATATGAAAACGATGTGGTGGAATGATTAAGTGTTTATGTAATGGGATTCCAAAATAATGTTGTATATAGTATCGTGGAATATTGGAATATTTATGTATTAGTCTATTGTGGTTTTCAATAATTTTATGGTACCGGTAACCATGGAAAGTGATTGAAATATTTTTGGTAAGAAGATGATATGCACATAATGAAGGGATAAGAAGATAATGAGATGTTTGATTGTATTCATGAGCTCATGATTGATATAAGGACTAAGTGATATCATGGTTTGAGTATAAAGAATTTTGAGGATTTTGGTTTGTGGAAAGTGTTAACTTTTAACTGCATTCATGTTTTCACTAAGGTTCAATGGGTATTCATTCTTCAAGAGAATACATGATTAAAGTATTCTAATGTTTGTAATCTGACCAACAAGATATATCTTATGATATATGGGGGATAAATGATGGCATTCACGTGATTGTTATGTGACATTTCAAGTAATCATTTTCTTTATACTATGATCTTGGACCGAAGTATTTTAGATAATCCTAAAGATTGGAATGGATTATGTTGGAAATAAGTTAGTATTTTTTAAGGATAGAAATTTTTTCGATATTATTGATGGGATGTTATAGTAATATATATTTAGAAAAAGGAAAACCTACAGGATGAGAGACAACCCATCATGTCGGACAAGGCTGTGGGAATCGAACCCACAACCGAAGTGCGACTGGCCTTTATCGCCTACCACTAGCCTACAGGAAGTCCCTGGTTAGTAGAAACTTGTTTTATTTTATTAAACGGTATGATATATGAAGTATAAGTTCATTTTTGGAATCGTATATGACTAACCTCACCATAGATGAACTTATGTATATTTGATAACTTTTGCTAAAATTTTGTTTGAAACTAATTGAATAACCCATCATTCTATCACATGATCTGTTAACACTTCACGAATAACAAATTCAACTTCATTTCTTTAAGAGATGAAGTGGAAATTGTTCAAAGCACGAAAAACAGTGAGATTGTACCAAAATCAAGTGAGTATTTCTTCTAATTCAAAATTTTCAACTTTAGTGAAATGATATTGAAAACCAAAAATGTTGTCCTAGTGATCTTATATCCGATGAATTAGATGGTACCCTAGATCATCACAAATTTATGGCTTTGTGATTTTTGGATTTTTCATATCCATGTTCTCTACCACTCTCCATCAGAACATGACGGTTAGATTTCTCTTCCATATCCATATTTTCACCTATGTTCTCTTATATGGAAACTCAGTGATTAGTTAACTTGGGTAAACATTACGTTTCATACTTTAGTTTTTAAAGTTATGTTTTGGTATTTTGTTTTACGATGTGGGTTTCAATTAAAGAAACTTTCAAGTAGAAAACCATGTATAACCCCGACGAATTTCGAGGGAGAAATTCATTTTAAGGGGGGTAGAATGTAACAACCCGATATTTTATGACAAGTATTCTTTTTAATTAATTTTATGTCATGTGTTTTATGCTATCACAAGATTATTGTGTGCTATAAAAAACACCGTATTAGCTTTCAGTATATGCAACACTATTCTTAGATTGTGTTACACATAATTTCAAGTTCGTTTGATAGTAGTCATTCTACTCAACATTGAGTATATATATATGTATTCAATGTATAAATAAAAAATGGTTGGATTCTGTTATAACGAAACAACAAAGGAGTCTTGCACAACACGCAACCTTATCTTGGCTTGCATTACACGCAATTGTGACCTTCCATGATATCATGTGTTGTACGCAATACCGAGTTTCGCTAAACAACGATATGCTATTCAAATATTATTTAAACTAGTCGTTATGAATAGTAATACCCAATTATTGAAATTTTATAAATTTTATTTTTTAAAATGGACTTCATTTTTGGATTCGGAATATCAATATTAGCCTTGGGTGAAATTTTGGTATTTTTCTGAAAACTTTCAATTTTTGATGAATAGTGAAAACACTGGGTTACTATTTAAAAACTGACTTTTTATTTAAATAATTATTTATTTTATTTAAATTTATTTTAGGTAAAAATTGATACATAATACCTATATAAGTTCAATGTAATTCATTGGAGTCATTTTATAATAATTTTAGATATATAAAAATTTTATTCAACGTTTGACCGTCTTTTACCCACCTCCTATGAGAATTTGCAAAATTATATAAAACTTAATTTTACCGATTTTGTGAATGTAATTTCAAAAATAAGAGAGACACGGTTGATGTCAGTAAGTAAAATGTGGTTCAATGAGATGAAAATAATTTTTGGTGAACAATAACGTTTTACTTTTTTTTACAACAGTTAAAAGTAAATAGGGTAATTAAGGGTAAAAATGATATTATTATTACCCTAACACATGTCCTAATTCTATTTGATAAGTTTAATTCGACCAAAAACAACATTAGAAATATAATATGACCATTTAGATCCACATGGATTAGATTAGGACGTTTAATATTAATTTATTTAAAGAAGGGTTAAAATAGCTAAAATCAAAGTTTAAAAACTAAATCATTTTTAATATAGGGTTATACATAAGATAAATTTGACTATAAATATTAATTTGAAAGATAAAAAGATTTCCTACATAATTATATTTTATTTGTAATTTTTATACATTAAATAATTTTTTTTATTTATGACACAATGATGATGCAATAATTATCTTATTAATGAAATATTGAAATAATTGATGTTATAAATACCAAAATAAATGTAATTTGAGACTTTTTATGAATTAAAATAATTTTCTAGAATAATATGACATGTTAGTATTTATTTAATTAACTTTTTTCTAACTAATCATTCTGTTATGATTTTCACAAAAATCAATTACTAAATAGTGTCAAAATTGACATAAAATAGTTTTTAAAAAACATATTATATTATTAATTGTTATTTTATTCATAAAAATCTAAGGTTTGTCCAAATGACTTATATAAGGTTATATATATTAATAATAAACAACTTGGGGAAGGTTTGGCTTGTTATATTATGTTTATTAACCTTATAGCGTAAGAACACAAAAAGACATGGTAAAAGTAAAATTATCTAACTTAAAGTTAAATCTAAATGATATGGTTAAAAGAGTAAACTAAACTTGTACAAATTCTATTGGATGAGAGGATTTAGACCCATCCCAACCTTAGATTCTAAATAAACAAATTTTGAGCTATTTAAAATTGAATATGACTTTATAATAAAATAATATTTTTAGTTTTTCCAAAGGTGCCTCTCTCCTCCCTTATAAAAGGGAATCTCCTCCCCTTCCTCACACCACTTTGAGCCTTAATTCTCGGCCAACCCCTAGAAATTTCTCCTCTACACTTCCCTAGAAACATCCTAGAGGTCCTGGTTTTATTCAAAGACCAATTTTAGTTCCCTAAAAGGAGGTCTCAAAGAGGCGCTTCAAAGAAGAGGTAATGTCCGTTACCAATTCTTTCAACTTTATTTCTTCTTCCACTTATTATTCTTTAGTTTTTTAATTATGAAGTAATAACATAAATATCAATCGTATACTGATATGTTATTATAAGTATGAAAAAACTCTATTTCACCATCAATCCATCCTACGGAAAATGAAATCACCGCGCGTGCGTACGTACGGAATACCGTCTCCACGCCGTGATGAAATCTATTTTCCACCACCACCTTACTTGGATGGGTATAATGGTGTAAATATTAACTATATATAATTATTTTAAAGTGGTATTGATTCTGAAATAGTATACATACACTCCAATACAATTCCCCGATCATGGGAATGATATCATCGCTCGTGCGTACATACGGAATACCGTCTCCACGATGTGATGCGACTCGTTCTACATGATTTTCATTGCATAATGATTACATAAATAAATTGAGTGAATAAATATGATATATATTACACTAATAAAATTCTATAAATGAGGTATCTATAACCTAAAAAGAAGAATAAGAATTTATTCGATAAAACACGCATAAGAACAAAAAGTAATAAACACCCGAATAACAAGTAGTAATGAAATATTACTAATAATAAGCTATGAATATGACCATATATGATATCATAACAATGAGTATGATTCTG
This sequence comes from Viscum album, assembly GCA_963277665.1. NCBI lineage: Eukaryota > Viridiplantae > Streptophyta > Magnoliopsida > Santalales > Viscaceae > Viscum > Viscum album. Next base: position 1,872,997,553 of record OY728142.1, on the reverse strand, counting down.
GAATAAGTTAATGACATTATTTAAATCATTATACAGGAGTTTTGGATACGTATGAAGCATATCAGACCTAAGGTAAGGGATAATTTTGCAAATCTCATTTTTTTCTGAGATTTTCGTATACGTAAGTATTTACTGGGGTTATATTTATCATCCATGTCCAAGTTTTATAAAAACGTTTTCATGTATTTTTAAAGTCCTGTTTACCCTTTTCTGACTTTTACTACATGGTATGAATGGAATCTTTCTTTTGTTTACGATACGAGGTAATTTTTTGACTTTTCCGGCAAAAGTACGATAAGAATGTTTTTTTTAAATTATACGGTACGAACAGATTTTTACAGTTTTATAAAGCCTTATTTTCATGAAGCTTCCTCCAAAATATTTCATTAATATTTCCAACAAAATCTTTTTCTTTTAAAATTGCATGATGAAGTTTGTGAAAAGAAAATTATTTTCAAGAAGAAAGGATATTTTCCTTAAGAATTCATTTCAAGAGCTTTATCAAAACCATTTTCCATCTAAGATGACATTATTTCATATGTGTATGTTTCAAGTATAATGTATCTATGATTTACGTGGTTTCACTTTTCTTATGATGGAATGATATCCATTTATTTTAATGGATTATGTGATGATGGGATGATGTTTATGAAATACATTTTATTTATTGGGTTATTATGAATGATGTATGTTTATTTTGTGGCACAAGTAAGAATGATTTCATTTTGAGATGGGTGGGACTTATATCTCCCTCCAATGCATTGGGTAAAGATTTATATCTCATGATATAGACATGTCTGGAACGGTAAGTTAATCCAGTTCAGTGTTACAGGACTGAAACGAGGAGTGAACTCGATTCAGAAAGAGACTTTGTCCACTAAGATGGTCTTGGCAGCAATGCCTTGGCTACTATGGAAATCATGACATGTGCTGAATGGTTTCCACAATTACATGTTTTATTCCAATTATATTTTATCATGGTTGATGTTCCATTATGATATATGCCTTACGTACTTCCACGATTTATGTCATTGCTCATGATTTTGATGTTTAAATTTCATGTTCATGTTTTTTCTTTCAAATGATTATGGATTGTTTTATGTTCTCTATATTTGCCCTTTCTGAGCATTTGAGATCACCCTTTTTATGTTTTCTTTTCCCCCAGGATTAAAAGAAATATTTTAGGTAAGGAAAAAAAAAGTGGAATATCTTTATGGGAGATGTTGAAGATCTTTCACCACGATTAGAAGATTACGTTCCGAGTTCCCAAAGACACTAAACTATTACGGTCCTTGTGTGTCTGCTTTTGTTATGTAGTAAATATTCCGAAAAAGTAATGTAATGTCAATGTACGTCAAGCTTCAGGTCTCGACAGTTAAAGGGTAGATATTGTAAATAAAGGAGAAAAATATATTATAAAAATAATAAATTACCCTTAGACTTGTCTTAACCCAATTAAATGATACATTACCATTAATGGTTATCCTTGGGTATATTTGGAGACCCCATGGAGCCACATGGGAGTGCAAATACACTTTATTTTAATTAATTTAAAGTGAGGACAAAAATTACGTAAACATGAATAATTTTACTAAAAAAAATTTTATATGGGGTTATATAAGTTATATATTCGACTATTTATATTATTTGGGAATATTAAATGATTTAAAACATCATGTTATTTTATTTTTAATTTTTAGACACAAAATAAAAAAAATTAATAATGACACAATAGTGATGCAGTAATTGATTTATTAATAAAGGTTTCAAATAAAAGATATTATAAATATTAAAATAAATTTATTTTGAACATTTTTATATAATCCAATTATTTTTTATATTATGATGACTTGTTATCATGGAATTAATGAGGGTTTTTTGAGAAATAATCATGTTGGTTTGGATTTTTTATAAAGTCATTATATGAATAGTATTAAAATTGACAAAAAAGTGTTTTTAAATCAATCAATATTTTCTTAAATGATAAATAGTCCAAAAAATCTATTATTTGGCCAAATGACATATATTATGTAATAAATTTCATTAATAAACCATTTTGGATCTCTTGGAATTTTATTGTAGATACATTGACAATATAGTATGAATATATAAGACGATATGGTAAAAGATAAATAAGTTATCAGAGTGGTAAATAAAATAATATGAGGATTAAAAATACCAAATACCTGTCCAATTCATATTGGATGATTTTTTTGGACTTATATATACCTTATATTGGAACTTAATTATTTTTGGACCTTTTTAAATCGAAAATCATTATATAATAAAGTAATATTTTCAAACATTCTTAATGAGCCCCTCCTCCCCCTTATAAAAATCCATCACCAATAACCCTTATCACACCTCTGAATCCCCCTTGTGTCATCCAAAATCTTCCCAAATATTCTCTAAAGATCCATATATTACTCAGAGAAGCCTTACCATAGGCATAAAGCAATTCAACAAAGCCTTTTTGTTCAAACTAAAGGGAGTTTCCTGATCTAAAGGTAACATCTTCCCTCAAGTTTTCTTAATTTATTTTACTGCTTCGCCCACATTGAACTTATTATTATTTGTTTACATATCAAAAAAAAAATCCTAAATATAATAGGTTGTTGTTATGATAAGTATTCAAACTACAAATACACACACTTCCATGAAATGGATGCGAACATACTGTTTTTTGTACGGAAAACTGCTGTCTCACGAAACGATGATTGTTCGATTATCGCTAACTGAATCTCATGGTGGCCATTATGAAGGAACATTATTTATATGTGATATATATTATATTTATATTTTCTCTAGGCTTCTATATTTTTCATTTATATCATTCCTTTATGGTTTCCATAATGGGTAAATATGATAATTTCATTTGAGGAATTGTAGAATACCACCCCTTCAAAGTGATATTAATCATTCATTCCATAAATGGAAAGTATAATGGATGGATTTAATGAAATTATAAATGAAATTATATAGGAATTATAATATATTTATGTATATTTATGTTTTCATTCCATTAAATTTGAAATAGAAATTAAATTAGCGTTAATGTGTACGTACAGATTATATTCCCCATGAACGGTGCATATCATTTCTTATCTCCAAATGTTATGTACTATTATAAATACATTTATATACTGGATATATATTATATATATGATATCTATATATATGAATATTTTTATGAAGATAATTTAATTTTGACCACATGGACAACTTGTAATTATAAGATGTTAATTTTTGACTCAAGTACCAAATATCGACAAAACACCCATTATTTACTTAAATGATCTTGTAATGTTTATAACATGGTAATAAGTGATATAAAAGGAATAAAAACATGAAAAAGGTTTTTATTCAAGTATAAATTAAATTATTTTATTATTCATGATATTAAATAATGAATGATTCATGTCGAACACGAGGTAAGGGTCTTCGTCTCAATCTCCTTTCATTGAGGCATATTTTAATTTATACACGACTTTATTTTATATTGTTTATAACCCCTATTTACTTCATATTTCATTCAAATAGAATATTTTCTCTATGAATAGTTTTTCTAAACTAAAAAAATAATGTTTTTTTAATATATGTGGTGATAATGACCTTTCCGCCGTTGCGAGCATTATATGATATTTAGCTTCCTCTACAAGCTGTAGTGTTTTTAAAAGGAAAATAAATGAAATTTTCTCTTTTACATATTTTGTTATTGAAAATGGATACTATAATTTATTGATTATAACAATATATTTAAATGATATATTTTTATTGCAATGTTGAAATTTTTTATTTCCTTTATGTTTGTTTTATGTGTTATGAAGATGCCATGGTTCTTGGAAATCATTTACGTATAAGAGTTGTTCTAGGATAAAACTAGGGAGGGTGAACCCGAGATAGCTCTCCAATACATTGGGTAATGTGACATAGGTAAATGTAAATGTTTCTCCTGAGATTTTTGGGAAAATACACTAATGGTTATTCCAAATACAACTCCTTACATAGTTGTGAAAGCTACATCGTAAGTGTGTTATGGATGCCTCAAGTTACCTTTATGATTTATGATTTCAATTTTTTATTCAGAAATATTATAATATAGTGTGGTATCATAATGATTGAAGTGTATTATTTCACTTACTTGTATAAATTTATGGAATAAATTTTTCATTATTTATTTTATAATCCTTAATGATATTTTTATGCTCATCCCAATTTTTTTAAATGTTTTTAACATGAATTAAAGATGAATCGGGTCATGTATGGGATCATGGAATAGTCATGTTTTCAAAAATATGTAACTAGTCATGATTATTTTTTTCAAGAATTTTTATTTAATAAAAAAATATACTGAGTAGATGTGTCTACTTTGTAATATTTGACATGATATGTTATAGTTTTGGCCTATTTCTCTAAAACACTAAGCATTAAAAGATCCTCAATGTGAATTATTAACTTAATTAAAGAATATTTAATGTTCAAGGCTAGGACCATATATTTAATGGGGAATATGATTTGGCACTAGGGATTGCCAAACCATTCTCTAACTATGTTCCATCCAATGTTGAAAATTGGTCTAAGTCACACGGTTACCTGGGGATCATACCCAATTTGAAAAACCATGTGCCTGTATTGTTCCATCCTCTTTACAAAAGGTGGAGATATCACTCGATTACCTAAAAATTATACACATTTTTATTAACCAATCATAAACCATATTCTAGCCTTTATCCAAGATTATTCCCACTCACATAGTATCCTAGGGATCTTATATGGTTTGAAAACCGTGCAGAAACTATGTGAAATGCCTCTATAAAATTTTTATTAGTTTGAACACACCCCATAAATATTTTTATAAAACCATTATCCCCTCCTCATATATAGAATGGTATGGTCCCACAATTAATCCTAATCCTGTGCCAACCATGTAACATGCATTGGATGGACATTTTATAAATTATTTCTTTTCAATAAATTGTAGAACATCCCGAAGCCTCAAAATACATACATTAAAATTTTACTAATCTAACATTAAGGGATTTAAATAAAATATTTATGTATGAATTTACCTCCACAATGTAGAGTATTTTATCTTTTTTTCACATGAAATAAGAATATATCAAATTTTAAGCATACGGTGTTGTATTTTACTAAAAGGAATTTTTTTCACCTTTTAATGAAAGAATTTATTTGAAACTATATATCAACAAGTTTTATTATTTAATATGAATAAATTAAATTACATTTCTTGGTATTAAAATCTATACTTAATTTTAGATATTTTTTTGTACTTATCTGAGAACATTTAGATTTTGATGAATAGTAAATGGAATTTAATTTTAATTAAAACTGATTTTTCATCAAAAATTTTTATATAGATAAATTATATTTTAAATTTATCTTATGATATATTTAGTTCAGTAATATATTAATAAATCCAAATTTCTTTCAATAAATTTTAATTTGAAATTGTGTGTAATAGTGTTTCATACTTTTTAAATTCTTACATTAAAATGTCCTTATTTGTCCCATCTACGGGATAAATTTTAAATTGCATTCTAAGACTTATTTTTTGGGAATTTAGGAAAAATGGATTTCATATTTTGAATAAGTTTAATTTATAATTCATACATAGTGAATCTTAATTTTTGAATAAAAATACTAGTGAATGAAATTTAAATTAATTGTAGTGTCTCAGGTAAAAATGTGTTTACTTAGTGGTTAAACATTAATCATAAAGAGAAAAATGAAATATAATTTTGACTTAATCACCTTTTTGGGAAATATATTGACCCATATGACCTTCTTATTTATTTATATGTGCTATTTTGAATCATAATCAATGATAGTTACCCATATATAATGATAAGAAGAAAAGAAGATAAAAAATGTACCACTCTTCCTTTTATATTCTATAAATCATTAAGGATAGGGAAAAATAATTTACTATTTGGTTATAAATATTGTTTTTAGATGTAAATTATTTTTTTACTAAAAAATTACATCAAATTTTATTGATGAAATAACTACATTAAATGTTAAAATAATTACAATGCATTGATTATTTAGTTAATAATTAAATGAGAAAATTACTAGTATAGAAGTTAAAAGTAAGATAAATAAAATGAATTTTTTTTCTATTATATTTTTAGATTTATATATCATGATACATGGTTGTGAAGTAAATATATTTTAATTCCACATTTTCTATTAATATTATAAATTTAATTAAATATATAATTTCAATATAGACAGTTATGTTTTTTAACACATATGATAAATTATTAATTGAATTAAAATTTATAAAAACTATTCTGATATGTAAATATATATTATAATTTAAATAAATATAAAATATTTTCAATTAATTTTCCAATTTATCATTTATAATGATCATATTGACCCAAGAAAAATAAAAACAATTATAGCTGCATTTAGGTTTAATGTAGTATTTTTGTGCATTACCTTCATTTCTGTTAAATTTAATTTATAACACATAGGAGATTTTTATTTTGTATTTTTAATTAATTATTCAAAATCTGTGGGTCTAAATATTATATAATTATATACATTATTAAGTCATAATTTATGAATTATATAGGCTATAAAGTTATATGCCAAAATGAAAAAAATGAATTAAATTACGAAACCATACGAGTTATAGACTACAATGATTATAAAATGAATTTATTTTGTATTTGTGTGTGGATCAACCAAAAAAAATTAATCTATACTTTTTTTCATTTTTAAGAACAATGAAATAGGGATACCTCATAATAGTGTTAACGTTTTTGAATTCAAAAGAATGCTACTCATTCTTCACTATAAAAGGAAATTCACTAACTCCCATTCTTTACACCTATACATAATTTTGGATCATCTTAACCTACTGAATTCAAATCAAAAAATAATTCCTATAATCTTATAAGACATAATATGGGATTATTTCAATCCAATTAAGTCTATTGGTTCCAATCAAAAGGAGTTACTGGAAGAAGAGGAAAAAATTCCCAATGATCACTTTTGAAATATTTCACAATCCAGCTATTTATTTCTTATTATTACATTATTAAATAATGTACTTGTTATCCACAATATATTGAGATTTTTTTGGTTGATGTTTTTCCAAGACCAACACACACATCCATATAATGGGTAATCAAATCACTATTCGTGTGTATGAAGAACTACCACCTAACAAAACGATGTTGTTCATTTTTCATAAACCACCACTCGTGGTTGGTAATTATAATTAGAATAAATTTTTTATTATATATATATATATTATTTATGATATATTTATGTTTTTATATTTAATATATAACTCATACCATCATTCTATAAATTTTTTGGAAACACAATAACTTTCTTTGTGGATATGTGGACTACTACCTCCTCAAACTGATGCTATCTTTTCAAGAATTACAGGGAATGTATTGAGGGTGGGATTTATAAATATATATGATATAAATTATTTAATTCTGAAATTACAAACATAATTACATTTCTGTAAATATAACATAACATTTTTATATTTACATTTCAATAACTAAAAATGTTATAATTTCATTTGTGGACTAATGGACTACCACTTCCTTGAAGAGAAGCGATTCTTAATTTTACATCCCCACACCACAAGAATGATATAGATATGTTTTTATAATTATATAATGTTATATTTATTATATAATATTCATTATATATATATAAATTCAACTTACCTTCCTTCCATAATGATCATTGAAAATGTGAATGTGACTCATCTATATGTATGGACTACCATCTCTAGGATCATAATGTTGCTTCATTATTCATAACAAACTTTTTTTTGATTTTATATCTATAATTGAAGTAAAATTTTGATAATTATATCATGTTTTTATAGATTATATTTCTAAATAATGACCTAATTGACCTAAGTGGACCTGTCCAAGTTGGTTCTGACACATAAGACGAATGTTGTCAAAATATAAGAGTTAAAAATTATAGATAAATAATTGAAATAAATGGTTAAAAATTATATAATGGTAATAATAAATTTTTTAAAGTTCCAAAATCAATTAAATAACTAAATTAAATTTATTATTCATAATGATAGTGGACATGAAGGACAAATCATACTCCAGGTAAGGGATTTTAGACTCACTTTTTACATTTATGAGATAAATTTCATATTCAACACTTACTTATTTAATTTGATGTATCTACCTCCCTTTATATATATTAAATAATTATTTTTTTGACTTCATGGTTTTTAGATTTTTCATTTTATGGTCATTACTTTTCTATTTTTCGATTCATATGTTACCACATTAGTAAATGGATTTGTAGTCTCACTTTTATTTATTAAATAGTTATGCTATTTTAATCTCTAATTTCATTTTTTGTGACTTATTTTATGATCTAAGACATGTTATATCATTAATTTTATTATTTTCATGATATAATATATTTATTTTAATTATATTAATTCATGGTTATTTTGATTAAAAATATTACATGTGGTACGGATAACATTAATTGATTAAAGAATATTTTATTCAATGATATTTTAATTACCTTTTAATGGATTTTCCCTTAATTAATGATAAAAACAATTTTTTTAATTATCCTACATAGGGGATATTTTTTATTGATACCATCAACATTATTTATTTGTATGGATTATGATTGTTTCCAATATATTGTTAAAGAAACATTTTCTTCACCACGGGATAATAATGTTTCAAATAAATTCATATGGAACCCATTTTATTTACATGGCTTACTAATCTTTACAATATACTTTTTATTGAAACCATTTCTTTTTTATGGTTTAATCCACATTAAGTTATATTTTTATGGAACCATTTTTTTCCATGGGACAATCATATATCAAAGTGATTGACATTATAAATATTTCATTTATATGAGTTTATCTTGTTATAAATCAATGATGATAATTTATATTTGATTTACGATGAAATTGTATTATTATTGAAATAATACATGAGCTTAATATGAATTATGTGAACAAAATATATCTTATAATTGGGGTTGAGCCCCATTATAGATCACGATTGCAACTAATATTGATTATATAAAGTGTTGAGCCCCATTAATGCTCATGAAAAATTGGTGGCCAAATATATATCATAACAAGGGTGATCCCCAAAATAGATCTCCAATATATTCTTTAGGGATAATTTTAAAATTTAGTCATATGGTTATTCCAATAAAAAGGGTTTTGAAAGGGTTTGGAATGGGTTTTTGTAAAGTAATGATATATATTACCAAAAATAATTTTAATTGCATGTTATAAGGTTATAATGATACTAAGTATTGATATTAATTTCACAAGGCCCATTATTATTGATTTCCATTTCATTATGTATTAATGAAATTAAGACAAATGAGTTATTTGTATAATAGATTTCATATAGATGATTGTGAATTATTAATGTTATTATGAAAAGTTGAGTTAATTGAGATAAATGATCCTTTTATGTCATGATATATATATATATATATATGTTTTCCCTAATTAAATAAAACTCGTAAAATAAAAAATATTCAATTATATAATTTTACTCATTTTCTGATTTATTTTTTAGATTTCAGGTGAAAAATTTGGGTCATAATTATGAGCATCAATCTTGGGAATGTAATGTGATGGATTCCAACACATGATCTGGGAGTGTTTATTCTAAGCAGTTATAGTAGGTACCAGTGGGAGGTTTAGATAACTCTGGATATTATGATGTTTTCATGAGGCATTATCTTAAGTGTTATGGATACCATAATAGGTTTGTAAGATTATGTATGAATATATGTTCAATGTATTAGATAACCCATTTGATGTTTTTATGTAGTGAACTTGTGTATGTTATCAATGAAACATTAAGAAATGTTTTATAATGTTTATGAAAAACTAGGGTTTAATGTGAATTATTCCATTACATTTTTCTTGAAAAAAATTTTAAGGTGTTTTTTAGCAATTTTCTATTGTTTAATATTTTGATGTAATTATTAGAACACAAGTATTATCCAATAACTAATAACATGAGTAAATATTCATTTAATGGAAAAGTGACTTATGATACATAAAATGAAGGTATACACATATATGGATCGAAATCATGGAGGTATGAGATAAATAATTATTTTAAAACACTTTTTTAATTTTGATCTTATCAAGGTTATATGGGATATAGGTTTAGGAAATGGTTTTGTTTGAGCATTGGGTATTACTTATTAATTTTAATGACTATTTTACGATGGTTTATTCATTTTTTAAATTAACTAACTATGTGTTAACCATTTATTGATTGTATAATGTGTACATAGAGTAGGAATAAAATTTCTTCACTTTTATGATTACATGGTATCCTAAATTTGACATTAGTGATAAAGGTTTGACAAAATCATTTCGAATAATAATTTTTTAGAGAAAATCACGATGTTGGTGTAATGGAGGAAATTAAAATTTCATGTAAATATATTTCCTTATATTATTTCTATATATGGTGAAATAACCCTTCAAAATTAGGAATATGAACTTGAAAAACAATTATCCAATTCCCATACATTCTGATGATTATAACGACCATTTTCAAACCTATACGATTTGTGGTTGTGTTTTCATTGAATTTCTCTTGACCATGTTCTCTATAAGACTCTATTAGTCCATGTGAATTACTTTTACCTTCCCAATAAATATATTAATTCCCCACTAATGTTCCTACAGAGATCCTTTTTTCTTTTTTAATAAATTTTAATATTTCTATACATATTTATATATCAGGTGTTGAGATGGCTTATGATTCTGTGGAACGATTCTTCCAGAATAAATTTTTAAAAAATATTAAATATATTTTATATTTTTGACATCTTACTTCTTATAAAAATGAATTAATTTTTAAAATGAATCTTATTTCGGAAATCTAAGACAACGATTTAGATTAAAACATGGGTTTTTCACTAATAATGAGAGAAAGTGAGTTGGTGTGGGGTGTTCATACCCTCACTTGTTTTCAATACATAATGTGTAATAATTTATTTTTAAATTTAATAACAAAATAATTTAAACCTTATAAGAATAATATAAATATACATCCATGTAGATTCTCTATGTTTTATCCTTATAATCATATATTCTCCAATGACACTACCTTTACTATTTTCATTGGTAGATCACATTGGATGCCGATGAAACAATGTATCAGATCAGATCAGGATACATCGAAGGTAAAAGAATCCCTCAACTATTGGTGGCTGAATTATTCATCAATAAATAATTTAAAATCAAGTTAGGACATGTCAGATAGTGATTTTGTGGCCTCTAATTAAATATATATAGTGGATCTATCCTTATTCTTCTATCTTCACCCCACATTACATCTATTTCATGTTAAGGGGTATTGAAGTCTATATTTTATCAATTGTTTTATAGACATATATGCTCTTTCTAGATAATTTGACAAGAACACATGGCCATTGATGTTAAAACCATTGCTTTAATTATTTTCTACCTCGTTTCTTTTCATTCTTCAATGGTAGGACCCTCGGCACTGGTTCAACTTCTTTGTGTGGTATTGATCCTAATTAGACAACAAAAATTGATATAGAATCATGTTTCATGAACATATCTATGAGGTTTGGATAGATCATGGATTGTTTTAATCCATGGATGTTTGTTTCAGTGATTTCAAATAAATAAATACAATCTCAAATGCATGGTGGAGTGTGGTTCAGTTGATGAACCCTGATAAAAAACAATGCCCATTTCCGATGAATGGTTTCCATATATGATAGAGTTGTTACATATCCATAAATATTAGGTAGATTCTAAGATGATACTAAAGGGATATATCATATTTTAATCATGTATCAAAGATATATTATTCATGAAAAATCCTGACTACATGACGTGTAGATCGATTAACACACATCATGCAGATGTGTCAATAGTTTCAGAAAACGTAAGGATAAGACTTCATGTTTTCCTCCTATGCATTGTGTACACATTACAAAGTTATAAATCACATAGGCTAGATCCCAACTAGGATTACATGTCTAGTTAAACGTCCTTTCACCATAGTACACATACAAGGCTTGATCACATGGTCATAACCTCTTGTGAGGCAACATTGTGTCTACTCTAGTACAAGTATACAATTTCCAGTACACTAAAACATACCTAGTCCCAATTGGAAAAGACACATTATGCAGTCCAACTACCCTGTGTGTAAAACTGCATGGGATGGAATTTATTTTTTGGCTAAGGACATGGCTGTATGGTGAAGTGGGACAACACACTATGTGGGTCCCCTCAAACATTTCTTCTCTCCTTCCTCTTTTATGGTAATTTCAATGTTCTATATCTCTTTAATTTTAACTCATATTTTGACCCTAATGTAGAGTATGCTTTGTTTTTTCATATAGAATGTGATGGTGGACTCAATTCTGTCTATCATCAAATGATGTGTACTTTTCAGTGCCTCAAGCTTATTTTGGTAATGCCTATTGAAGAAAGTGATCATTCATGATTATCAAAGGATTATTCTGAGTAGAACCACTCTATCGGACAGGGATCTAGTCCTTGTTAACTAGAATACAAATCCCCTTTCACACTTGGGAATGGGTCCACAACCATTAGATTGGAACCCACTATCTGCATGTCTGTAGGTATATTATAGTTACCTTCGTATTGGAACCACCTATCATAATAAGTGTGGGTAATCATTGAAAATGGTTTACCCCCCCCCCCTCATTTATATTTCTATGTTTCCTATACCTAATTGGGGGATCCTTCATATAATATAGGGAACAAGTCCTTCTTACTATAGAGTGGAACCCACCCTTGGCATGAGAGATGATCCTCTATATATATATTCATAGTGTAACCCCCTTCCACATTGGGATTTGTCTTTTATAGATACATTCAAAGTAAAAACCCAATTCATAGTAGGTAGTAGGGACTCTAAATCAATTTTCCCCCCAGACATTGATACATAGTAACGATGCATGGTTTCACATCGATGTTTACTTCTGTATAGGCATGTGAGATGTTGGATATCATTGATAGAATTTTAGAATGGATGTTCAGACCTATTCTTGGACTAATCCATGAGATAATTACCCCCCATAATATATCATTTGAGATTATTTTGAATTAGAATATATATATATATATATCCATCTATATCCACACCATGGATTTGGTTACTCTCATTGCAAGAAATTAAGTGACATGTGGATAATTCCATGTTTTTTTGTGTCTACATTCTCTTGTTTAGATGAGTATACTCTCCTATTATAGTTGGAAAAGACTCAACGGGTATTTTAACTACTCGCAATGTGTATCCCCTAGTGATAAGATGAAATTCCTTCCACTCTTAGTGTGGTTGAGCTGTTCTCTATGACTTTATCATCTATAAACTATGTTTTTTCCTTGTTTTATCTCATACATCTCCCCTATATGATATTTTATATCATGTTTCATGTCATATAAAAATGATTGATATGTAGACTGTGATAATTTAGGAGCTTAGAAATAATGGGCGCCTTATACTGTGTATAGTGGTCATATCTTGAAATTTTAGATATGGTCTCTCTTAGTGTTTTACTATTCTAGTTTTTTCTAGTTAAGAAATATTTCGAGATGGGCATGTATTTTTTTCTTTTTACATTTCTGTTTACCCGGAAAAACATTTTTTGTCTCTATAGTTTCATGTATTAATTTTTTTACATTATAGATGTTTTGAATATTCTTCTCTTTCCTGATGAAATGTTATTTTCTATATGGGTTTTCATATTCTTACAGGTACTTATGAAAATTCCCCCCTATTTCAGTTATAGTGTTGGCATTGGTCACCACCTATTGGAATATGGAGGTGATCTTGGGGTAGATATGAATCAGGCCTCGTCTTCTTTTAGGTCATGAAGGAATAATATCAGATAAAATTCATTCTTGTGGAAATTTTTATGATTAATCGTTTTTGGGAAGAATTTTTAAATTGCATTGAAAATAAATTTTAGGAAAGTACAACTACTAATTGTTCAGTAGAGGACGCATCCATTCCCCAGGGCCATGACTACCTTCTTGTATACTAAGAATACCTTATAAATTATTTGTGGTATTTAATGGTACATGCATCATATATGAATGATTCATTGATTGTGAATCATTATTAATCTCCACATTAATATATATTATCAAATATGTATATATATTCTCATCTGACAGTGGTGTGTGTTGATATATAACATGATGCATCCCCAAAGAAATTGATCCATGATTCCCTCTATATATCCGGACGGTGGCCTGATGAGTGATGAGGCCTTAGTAAAGGGTTCATATAGTTACACCATTCCTCCAGATGGGTAGGTTTTATCCCCTCTGCCTGTGAAGTATCATATTGTTATATTTGAAAATGCAGAAGATGTGTGATGGAATAGTGCAATCAACATTTTCCAACACAAGAGGACATTGAGTATCTATGGCAAGCTAGATCATCATGAAATAGAGGATTGGATGTACTTCGAGGTCCATGTCTTCACAAACATCCAAACACTTACTGATCAGGTGGTTTCAATAGGATCTAGCCTCTTCCCTAGAACAATTGGGAAGTGTGGTTTCTTGTTACACTAATGCACAATGAGTATAAACTCTTGTGGAAGAAAATTAAATAGCTATTCTATTACAAGTGAAAATTTTTATACATGGGTAAATTGAGTTCCATGAGCTACTGTAGAAACATCAGTATGGAATTAAGGTGTGTGAGTACATATTGGCCTTCATAGACCATAAGCAGTACCCTAGTGACACACTCATGGATGGATAATTTTTAGAATATAAGATTGACCTGGGACTCCTTGGAGAGATCTGAGTAGGTGTTGTTCTCGTTTGTATCCTTGCCTATGTTAGGTGTTGAAACATTCAATTATTCAATGGTTTTTTTCATTAGGACTCCAAATATTTTGAGAATACCATAGGAATCAGATACGATAGCCGTATCATGTTTCTAGTATGCTCTAGGAACCAGGATCATGAAACAGGTTACCTACCAATAATCATAATCTGAAATAATTACAAGGGAATCACAGAGGACTTGAGAATACTAGAAAGGGGTGTTTCATTACATGAGATAGGTGATGTATCATGGGATGAGACTTCCATAACTAACATGTTGAGCATTAGAGGAAGATAGATGTCATACTTACATGGTAGAGGAAGATTCTTGAACCAGGATTTACCAGGAAAGGATAAGGTGGTACCCAATAAGGAATATATAGAGAAGGATCATGTGGATATATTGGTGGTTGAAAAAATTATCGGATCCTTCCACAACCACCAGATGGCCCATGGTATGCTTGGAGAGCTAGTGACCAGGGAAATAGATAACTCCATGTATTGGATGTGTATGACCCCATAGCATTTGAGATAATTAGAGATATTATATGTGTGACTTTTTTTATTAATTCATTATTAGTAGACCTGGGTTTTACCAATTTCATTATATATTTAATCCAATTGCGAGTGATGGAGATCCTAGTTCAGGTGTTATCCAAACATCATTATCATGAAGTTTTTATAATGAACACATCCCATGTATCTTTTATTTACTGGGAATTAGAGCCATATCTTTGTGCAGAGAGGATTGTGTGATACCTTTTGATAATCATGCTGGAATCCTAAAAAGACATCCATGGTATATATATTTTTTCTATGGTATGGTACTATAATTATTATCACCACATATAGGTTAGATGTATACATGGTAATGTGAAAAATTATCTATTTTTATAGTGAGATATATATCTTGGAAAGGAAAGTTAGTTTTTTAATTATAAGGATGAAACCCATCACCCATAAATTACAAAATATATCACTTAGAGAAGTAGAATTATCATGATTAAGTATTCCTTCACTTGTCAATGATTATGTGGACATCTTCCAAAGGGATGTTGAGTGATGAACTCCATAGATGAAGATAGAGTTTCACATTATATTTCAAACTGAAACTTATCTTATATATTCATAGGCATATCAGATGGCATATACTAATCTCCATAAGCTATGGTTAAACTTATATGATCTTCCATAGGATGCTTTCATCAGACCTAGTATGTCCCCCATGCCAGCTCCAGTGTTTTTCATGAAAAATGAAGATCAAATCATTCATATTTTTAGGGATTATCTTCTCATGAACAATGAAATTATAAAGAAAATATTACTCTTAACATGGTTTTATGTCTTATTTGAACAATTATCAAGAATTGGATGGTTCTCAAAGAAAGATATATGGTCCATCTAACACTTGTTTAGGGTTCAATATGTTGTTACCCCTTTGTTTTGAATCTTATGTCACTGCATAAACTATGAGTTCCATGATATTATATTTTGTGTGATAAATTCCCTCCCCATGTGTTAATGTATTTTTTTGAATTTTTTCTAGTCATACTTTAAATTTCTTTTTCTTGTCCTCATCATCAACATAATCTTGTCATCTGTATCATGGAAAGAGCATGCATAGCACTGGAGGATGGTCCAAAAATTTCATTGAGAGAACTTTCTTTAGAAATAGCTCTTAACGTTACAATACATGAAACATGATGTTCAAATTCTTTGGTTTGTACTTTTAGGGAATATATTATCAATGTATCTATTGACTATAGATTCATTTCATTTTTGGTGGCCACCGAAGAGAACATGTTAGCTACAGAGCCTTCTTGGTTTTGTAAGAAACTGTAGGAGGTTTGTGGTAGACATTACCATAATAAAAGCTAATTTGAACACCATGATATAGAAAGGGAAGTAGTTCACATTGTTTGAGTAGTGCCACATGCCTTTGAGGAGTTGACGAAATGGATTTCAAGTTCTCTTGTTTTGAGACTTTTTTAGGAATGTTTGGAGTTTTTAGAGTATTATGATGCATTAGGTGTTGGGATCGACTATGTCTTGATGTACCATTAGGTATTTATCGATACAAGTCGAGGTATTTGATACCCCACATGAAAAATAATAAATCTTAAGAGCTAGATCTTGAAGTAGTAGTATTTTCACTGTGAATGTGTAGGATCTATCATATGGTCTAGTTCGTTGTGGGTTTTTTATACCACCTGATTATTAGGTACAACTTACCACAATGAGACCTAAACCTATGTTAATGACACTGTTTGGAGTTCCTACTTGGATATGAAATCAAGATAGTCAATACTCAAGGGAGGTGAATCATTTTACTATAATCTCTTAGTATGAAGTCTCATCATCACTTAGTAAAGGATTATAAGAATCTATTGTACTCCTTGAATCTGAACCCATTTGGAAAATAAGATACAACTTTTCTACAATAAATAGTGTTGACTCCTCTACTTCTCAAGCATGTGATGGGTTCCCAGCTTGGATACAATGAATATGAGTTCATATGTGATCATATTACCACATGGGACTAACCATATGGTTATTTTTAAGGAGGTAATCATGAAATTATAATCCAGAAGTAGACATTGGATCCAATCACAATGCAGGGGGATATGATAAGAGATTTATACAATTCTACCCTAGTTATACATCCGTGTGTGGTGAATATGTTCATAGTCCTTTAATTTGGGTTAGTGTGGTCCTATAAGAGATTAATAGTAGTTGAGTTTGTGTCTTGATACCTAGCATGATAGTAGGAGATGTCTGAGCTCTAATTTATGTCATCTTTTTTACGGCCTTGTGGAATACATTAGTGGAAATGAGACTACATATACATGAAACATTTCTTAGATAATCCACACACAACGAATAGCAATGACTCTATCTAGGTGATTGTTGATCATATCATGACATTATCTCACTTCCATGATAACATAGAGTTGATTTTGGTAAAAATTTCAGAAAAATTATACATAGGAGAGATCGTTCTCATTCTAGGGGATCCCTTGATGATTATCTTTGTTCATGAAATGTTGTTTATATCAAAATTATAGAGATGCATTCAAGAGGAATTCAGGGCCCTAATGAGTATGTGTACAACTATTGACACTCATTCCATTAGGCAGACCATGCACACTATCTAGATGTTTGAGGATATGTTGAGGGAATGAGTGTTAGAATTAGGATGTAGATAATAGGATCACCCTCCCTTGGTAGTGTTTTCCTACAACAACAGCTACCACTATACCATCGACAAGAACTTTTTTGGATAATCTATATAGAAGACCATTCCAGACACTCTTCTACTTGATATAGATTAGAGATTCATCTCTTCTCGGCCTAGAGATGGTGTAGGAGACAACAGAGAAAGTCCAAATCTTTTGGGAGTAGATTAAGATAGATCACATTAGATAGATATATTATGTAGATCACCATTATAGTCCATTGGTGTTTCACCAAGGAGGACACATCTTTAATAGAGTCTCCCCATGATTGGGATTAAAGAGGATTGGTTGGAAAGTAAATCTATCCTCTAGGTTCATTGGGACCTTCAGGAATGTGCAATGTGTTATTGATATTTCTTTCTAACTCTCACTTCCCACATAGCTAGAGTAGAAGAATAAAATATTAAATTTTTCATATCCAAGATGATACGTTCAGGACACTATGAATGTTATTGAATGTGGTGAGAAGAACATCATGCATTTTTTCACCTTTCCAGAGCATCATGATGAGATTGAAGAATGATATGAGAGGAATCTATGTGGATGAATAATCCCTTTGGGTATCATTTCATTGTAGCACAAAAATATAATGTATGGCTCATAGGAGCAGGAGAGCCATATTTGGCCTAATTATCCTGAGTTTTCTGGTTATTTTTTTTATTTCTACAAAAGTAAAATATTGACATAGGTAATGATATAGAGACCCTTATTTTTCATTATAATACATTTAAAATTATATATATATATATACTTATATAGCTAATAATTGAGACAATGGGTGATTTTGAGGCATGGTGTTTCTGTTATAAATATTATAAAAATATTAAAAATATTATATATTGAAAAAGAAAATGTTATTAATGAAAAATGTATAACTCATCAATATATGCCTATATAAGAAATTTGAAATCACGGTTGGGTCAGAAATATTGTGTTTACCCTTAGCGTGACAAATAGTGGGTTAGTACAAGGTATTCATAATCCTTGCTTGTTGAATATACGTTAAATGAAATATTTAATTTTTAAATTAATTTATTAATTATTTTGTAAATATAAATTAATTCTATAAATGTACATTAATTGTTGTTTTCCTAGTGATAGAACCATAATCTCAGAATCTCTAATGATTCTCCCTTTCCTCCTTCTATTGGTAGATCACATCCAACCTCATTGAAAAGGTGAATTGGATCAAATCATAACACAACTAATGGAATTAAATATCTTGATCATTGGCATATGCATTATTTATAAATGAAAAATCCATAATCTAGGTAGGACTCATCAATTGGTTGCATAAATCATTTTACAAAATATAACATTTGAATCAATCCTTTTTCACTGATTTTCATCCCTTTTGTACTCTGATCAGGCACTGGAGTACTGAAATGTAAATTTAATTAAATAATTTCTCATCATGGATATACTTTCAGGATCGTTGCCCAAGTATTCATGTAAAAAATTGATTAGAAATTTTGTTATCTTATTTTGTCACTTGTTTCATCTCATTCTTCACCCGTTGGACCTCACAATGCATATTCGAATTTCTTAGGCAATATCGAGCCTGATCGAACCTACATAACCATGAAAAAATTATGTTAAAGGAACAAATAAGTGATTTATAGCTAGATCTAGATGATTAGAAAGGAATGGATGTTATTTTTGTGATTGTAGGTCACGAAATCAAAGGTGTAATTCATGTTGGTTTATATATCATGAGAAAAACCCCTAATGAAATAAAGTGAATATTTATAGTGAGTGACGTCCAAAGATGATACATCTATTATAGATTCATATTCTTATATTGGATTAGATGTCGAAACAGAAGGGATAGATTATATATAAATCAAGAATTTTGGACCATAGATCCAAGATTCATGTGAAACCATAAATCCATACCACATAGTGGGATGTACACATGACATCTATCCACCTCTGTGGCGGTAGATAGGGTTTCCAAAAACAAAATGATGTAACAGATTTTATCCCTCCTACACACTATGTACCCCATCTCTTGGTGGACATCCCATATAATGTATCTCATGGCCATGATATTTATGGTAGTACAAATACATATATATGGTAGTGTAACCATATACACAGACACTGGAAGATCACATTACAAACATCTATTTTGATGAAACACAATATTTTCCATAGTACACAGGCATGGTGTATGGTACACATACACCTTGTATGGTACATATAAAAAACCAATAAGACACTGACCTAGTCTTAGTTATATGAGACATTCCTTGTAGTCATCCTACACTACATATACTGCTACATGGGATTGACTTTGTGTGTCGTTTAGGGACATGGCCAGGTGGTGGAGCAGAAACACATGTTGTGTGGGTCCCCTCACATGTCTTTTACACTTAAACTATTTAAATAGAGTTCTTAGTTATGTATCTAATTTTTTTGAACTCAGATTTTGGCCCACATGTAGCCTATTCGGAGGGTTTTTTCTAGTAGAATGTGTTAGTCCCCTATCTTGTGGATTTCAAGATATGATGTGAAATGTTTCAATTAGGGAGATTATTTAGACAACATAAAACCATTCATGTAATCCTGATGGATCACGAGAGGAATATTAAGAGTAGAACCGTATTCAGATAGGGCGTGGTTCCTCATTGACTACAGTGGAACCCCGAGATCAAACCAAGGTGCGGTTCCCAGACAATTTGAGTGAAACACCCCATTAACATGGTTGAGGGAACTCCACACATAAATTTTGTGTGTAAACCCCTATCAACATCAGATTTGTTCCTCAGTGACTAGAGTTCATCCCCCTATCATCATAGGTGAATATCTTCCACCTACGACATGGAACACCCTATTATATAGGGATAAATCCCTTGTGATACAATAGTGGAACCCCCATAAGAATGGTCAAGTGTCCTCTGTATATAATTTTATATTGGAACTAACCCCAGCTCACACACAATTTATATGCGATAAGGTCATATGATTAATTTTTCAGAGTAGAACCTCCCTGGTGCACTGGGGAACAGGTCATCTTCTTTGAGTTTGTGACCCCTTGGATGTATCATAGTGTGGAGAGGTGTGGTATCACTTAGAATATTAGATCTATGAAGACTATTGAGTGCATGGGAATCATTGATGGAATTTAGTAACTAATGGATATAATTATTTTTCTTAAATTGATCTATGAGATATATAATTACTTACTCTCTCTTTTTTCCTTTTTTTAACTAATCAAATATATGAGTGTGTCTGTGTTTTTGTGTGTGTGTGTGTGTTGATTGACACATTGGATTTGTTTATTCTCCTTCCAATAGATACAAATGCATGTGGGGTATACATGTAATTTTTTCATCTATATTATTGTAATTTGATAAATCTAATCTTTTAATATAGATGTAAAAGTGTCAATATATAGATCATCTTGTAATCATATTTATCTCATTGTGTTTAGACAAGATTTATTTCACTCATGGTTGGGTTGATCTATTATATTTTACCATATCTTTCATATAATGTATTTAATTCCCTATTTCATATCTTACTACTCTACATTAGAATTTTTTGGTTTCTTTATGTGTATGTATATAGTAACACCTACATGGTATTTTCCCACACCTATAGTATATTATACAGATGATGAACAAGATGATTGTGACAATTGAGTATAATTGGATACTTTGTGGTGTCCACCATGTATGGAAGCTGTATATTGGGACTCACGAGCAAGAAACTATCATATATTTACCTTAACAAGTTTATAAGTTTTATACCTATTTCTTAATGGGTTTATATTTTTACCATTTACTTTTATGTTAACACTACATAACATTTTTATGATCAAGAGGTTCTTGCATTCTAAGATTAATTTACAAATGTCATGCATATTCTACTCCTTTCCTCTGAAATTATTCCTTGAGGTAGATTTTTTTTCACAATGGTAGATATGAAATGGTATCCCTGTGTTTAGATATGAATTTGGCCCTAGAATCCCCATTGGCTAATAGAGGCAGGCATGGGTTAGTTAGGATCGAGCCCCAACATAGGTTAGGTCGTGATAGTTAGACCTATGTGAATGCATAGTTAGGAATAACATTATCTTTACATTGTCTATCCAAATTGAAATTTTTATGATATATATTCTATATATCAATTTTATGATGTGGGTTTCTGTAAATGATTTCAAAAAAATCCTTTGATAACTAAGAAGAATTTTGAGGGAAACATTTTTTTATCGTAGGTAAGATGTAACATCCTTTTTATATAAGAAATATCTTCTTTCAAACTAATTTTAATTATTTTTATCATTTATTATATGAAATTCTCATTTTCTCTTGTGTTATACACTATACGAAGTTTTTCTTCATTATATTCAATATAGAGTCTCCTTGATAAAATTTGTTACATGCAATACTGAGTTTTATATAACAAAAATATAATATTAACTTTTAATATGATAGTTATCATATAACTATTGGATTGGAGGGAGTGAATGTGGTTTAATAAATTGGGATACTATATTCAAGGCTCGTTCATAAAATTTTTTTATTTCAATTAATTATAAATTAAAATAAAAATCAATGGAATATGAAAATGGGTTAGTATGACAAATATATTTCTTCCACAAATAGATTTTTATCATAATAATTTAATTTAATATCAATTTATGATAGATAATAATGAAATTCACATGTAATATATTCAATATAATATCTTTCCATTCTTCTCTTGTGTTTTATATAGAGAAAATAAAATAAATTCCATTTTAAGCATGAAAAAGAGTATTTTTCTAAAATGTACTTCAAACTCTATATAATGAAATAATTATTTTGAAAATTAATAATGACACATTAATATATTTTATTAGAAAAAATCATACAATTTTTTAAATATACAAAAATCAATATTAAATGTGGGTTATTTTTCGATATTATTTTGATAACTTTAATATTTTGATGAATAGTGAATGAATACAACTTTTAATTGAAAACAACATTTCTATATAATATAATAATTTAGTTAAATTATATTTGAAATTTATTTTAAGGTATAATTAGATAAATTATTCATCAATAAATTCAATTTATTTCATTTGAATAAATTTTTTCTTGAAAATGGATATAATAACATTTCTTTATTTTGAACATTTTACTTTAAAAACCTATTGTTTCTTCCTATATGTCTTATCGAAAGTCATTTAAATAATTCAAATTTGGTGATTTAAATTTGGAAAAACCAATTCTATATTTGGAATAAGATTTATTTATAATATATATATTGGTATACATGGAGTTGTAAAGATAATATTATTGAAAAAGTTTTAAATTAATTACAGTGATCAACCTCAAAATTAGTTTATTAATTAGTTAAATGTTAATTATAAGGGGCTGTATGACTTATAAACATTTCCAACACCACTTTTCTGAAAATATATAGAACCATATTACAATATACCAAATATATATATGAGTTTTTTAAAATAATATTTAATGAATGTCGTAAATATATAATGTTAAGAAAATAAGAAGGAAAATAATATACCAACCATCCTTTTAATTTCTACAATGCTTTAAGAGCAGGGAAACATTATATATATTTAGGTTATAAATATTATTCTGTAATATAAATGAATTTTTGTTATCATAAAAACTTATATCTATTTTCTAGATAGAATATTACTACATTAAATGTTAACGAAATGAAAACACATGGATTATTTAGTTAATAAAATAATATAATACAAGAACTTGAAAATATTAAAAGTACAATAAAAAAAGGATTTTTATATTTATTATTATAGATAAATATATCAATATAAATAGATGGTAATAAAATATATTTTAATTCCATATATTTTTAGATATTTTTTGAAATTAATTAAATAAATAATGTAAAAATATATAGTAATATGATTCTCTAATAAATGATTTTTTTGAAATGATTTAAAATTACTAAAAATTAAATTCATCTATAATGTGAATTTTATACGTTAAAAAATATTAACTTTTATTAATTCATCAAAAAAATTGGTCTTTTATAATGAAAATAACTACCTTAAATAATAAAAACAATGTGGGAATAGTTATGGATAAGTAGTATTTTAACACAATACATGAGTTTTTGTTAAATTAAATTTCCAACACAGATGGTTCATTTATTTTATAATTTATACATATTATTTATAATCAGTGGTAATATATTTTATAATATTTTTCACATTAATTTAATCATAATGGATAAAAAAAATATGATATAAAACTAGTTATCTTAATTAAAAACTAAAAATGAAAATGAATAAAACATATTAGTTAAGGAATAAAATGTTTAAAATTGGATTTTTGTTGTGTTCTATGTTCTTATTTAGATAATAAATCCCATATAACAAATTTTTTTATTTTTTTATGCACATTATATAATGGATAACTTCCAATATTTTGGCCTTTTTGTATTTACAAGAATTCCACTCCTTTTCCACTATAATAGGGCATTCACTCTCGCCCATTCATCACACATATAAATCATTTTTAATCATCAAAAACATTAAAAAATTAACTCCCAAAAACCCTACACTATTTTTAAATAATAAAACAATAGTAATAAATCAATCCAAGTCATCACTTTGGTGAAATCCAAAAGGAATTACCCAATGAAAATGTAACAATAATGATTGAGTACTTTTCCATTATTTGTTTCTACACTGCAAAATTTATTCATTTTAAATGATAACATTATAAAAAAATTATACAAAATATACTAATATGTTTTAGTGTTATGTTTCATAACTACACCAACGTAGAAATTGATAAATTATTAACAAAGTCACATTTGGTGTGTACTAAAGTCGATTGCCTTGTGAAACTATGTCATTTTTTTATTTACCAAATCAATGGTTTAAAATTGTGATTCAAATGATATTTTTATGATATATATAATATTAGTATGTATGTATGTTTATATAACTATTATATTACATATACATTCGTTCTTTCTAAGTTTTTGTAATATTACAACATTGTTTATTGACGTGGGGACTAGCACTTCCCCAAAGAGATATGATTGGATGATGCTTTACATGGAATGTAGTTAAAATGGGATTCATAAAATTATATTATATGGATGAAATATTTATTATATTAATTAAATAAATATCTATATAGAAACAATAAATAACATTTTATTGTTTCTATTCCACATACTTCAAAAGTCATAATGTCATTTGTTGAAGTGTGGAATACCTCCTCGTTGAAGCAATGTGATTTTTCTATTTCATCACCAAATAAAAAAAATTATATCTATTTTAATAATTAATAATATAATATTTTATTTTTGATATAATTTTTATTTTTGAAAGATAAATACTACCTAATCTCTTTCCGTTGTGATCATTAAAAAATGGGAACATTACTCCTGTGTACGTACAACCTACCATATCAACGATTTTAATAGTGGTTAATTTTTCATAAACATAATTATTGATTGATTTTAAAACTACAATTTACATAAAAAATTGATAATTATTTCATGTTTATTATTCAGGATATTCTTAAATACTGACCTCACTGATCTTCGTTGACCTATCAAGGATAGTTTTGACACATAAGTCTAATGTGGTAAAAACATCTCACTTAATATTTTTTTATGACTCAATTTCATATAAAATGATTATAATTGAAATAAAAGTTATAATAATAATTTAAAAGGATAATAATAAATTATGAAATTATAAAATAATTATTATTAAGAAATATAGATGAAAATCTTGTGAAATTCGACTTTAGGTAACCGATTTTTATCTCACTACTTATATTTGTGAGATAAATGTCATATTCACCACTTACTTTATTTTTTAGGTTTATATAATAGAATTTTCAAATATTATATCTAGAATTATTTTAAATTAATGGTATTTAAATTTTTCATTATTTTATTATTAATATTTGGGCTTCCACCCCAGATGTTATCACATTTCTATGCTGATTTCTAGTCTCACATTTATTTATATAATACATAGGCCACATGAACCATTAATTTATTTTTTTTGATGTATACTATGTCCTTTACATGTTATATCAAGGTTCTCATTATTTTATTTATATTATACATTTAGAAAAATGATATTAATTCATGGGTATTGTGATTGAAATGTTACAATGTAGTATGTAATAATTTGAATGTTTAATGATTATTTTCCTCAAGAGTTTTTATAATTATATTTTAAATTATTTTCCATTCATCATTGTTAAAAATTCATATTTTTACATTCCCTCATATAAGGATATTTTTGTTGATATGATACTTATTATTCATTTGTATTGATTTTGATTGTTTTAATGACATTTTGATGGAACAAAATCATTTTCGACG
The DNA here is from genome assembly GCA_963277665.1 of Viscum album. NCBI lineage: Eukaryota > Viridiplantae > Streptophyta > Magnoliopsida > Santalales > Viscaceae > Viscum > Viscum album. Next base: position 1,872,971,078 of record OY728142.1, on the reverse strand, counting down.
ACTTAATCTTGATTTTAAAGATATTGTTATGTAACTGATTTCGTTTCTATGGGTTACTCATGTTTCAAATATATTTTTTTATGGAATCTATTTTAAATCCATGGATTAATCATTTTTTAATGAGATTTTTATGAAACCCATTTATGTTCCATGGGTATATCTTGTTTTAATTAGATTGACATTATACCAATTTATTTTCCATTGGTTATTCCGTTTGGAAATGAATGATGACTATTTCTAGGAGTTCTATGAAGTAACTATTTTAATCTTTATGTATTAAATTGGAATAATAATATACGGGTGATCTTGATACAACTTATACGATGGGTGAAAATCCAAAATATCTCATGGATGTGCTCGATATAGATTATACTAATGTTTTTATCCATTATAGACCATGGAAAATGTGTGATAAAAGAATAGATTTGAGGAATGGTGGTCCCTATTATAGATATCTAAATGAAGTGGTAATGATAATTTACAAATCCATACAATTTCTAATTTCAATTAAATCTATTGTTAAATTGTTTCAATGTGTTTTTAAAAGGTTCTAAATGGTTTTTATAAAACTGATTCCCCATGTTCCCAAAAAGAGTTTTAGTTTATTGTTATAAAAATATAACATTTATAATGGACGATACTGATATCCAATGACTTAGGATTATTGATTATTGATTCTATTTTATTTACCATGTTTTCATATTTTATTATCCATGCATTGAAATTAGTGTGTTTGTTTATGATATTATAAAGAACCTTAATCACGTCATGATAACTTTATGATATTATTATTCTCATTGATGACATTAAATTGTTTGTTCTTATGTTTACCCTTATTGATAATTTTATCTCACCTTACATTGTTTTCCTTTTAATCGTGATTTAAAAAATGAATCCAAATGAGTTTTTTCATGAATTGGTTTCATATTGATGATGGTAATCTATTAAGGTGATAAATAATACCTATGTTAACAAGAAGGAATGCGCATTTAAATTCATGTGAATTTTTTATGTAGGATTTTTCTTAAATTATATAAAACTATAATCCAAAAATATCTCCTATTATGTAATTGATACATGTCGTAATTTTGATTTTGAAATGTTTAGATAAAAAACAGGGGTCACAATTATCTTCATCAAATTTGGGAATGTAGTGTTATGGATTTGTGAAAGATATCTATGAGTGTGGGTTAGGGGTAGTTATACATGGTGACATACTGGTAACATAACTCATTGGATTAATCAAGGGAAAATTTCAATACTTCAGATATTACTTATGGAAAATTTTCCTATAGTTTCAAAACAATATTAATGTGTTTTCTTAGTTTTGATTTTTTCACTCATCTTTTTTAATAAAATTAATATCAATTTTGAATAAAAATAATCACTAGATGTCATACCATGAACATAATGAATAATTTTATGTTGGGGATGATTCTAAACATTCAAAAATGCCTAATTTTCCGTTTTCCTAGAGTATCAAACTAATATAAATAAGTTTTTCTAAGTTTATGTATGTAAATTGTCTATTTTACTAAAATTACTATCATTTAAAAAAAATATCACACTAGAAGACATTCCAGTTACACTATTGCTTATACTGATGTGTGGATGATTCAAATATATAAAAATTAACTATAGATCTTTTCTATAATATAGAAATATAATTTGAATGATTTTCCTCAGTTTTGAGTATGTAAAATCTCCTCCTTACAAAAATTAATTTCAATTTTATATAAAAAGATACACTTGGAGTCAAACCTGTCAAACCATTCCACTTATTGATTAGTGGATCATTACTACATGAAAAAAATTACTTATGGATGATTTTCCTAATGAATCAAAAAAATCATGAATGAATTTTCATTGTTTTGAGTATTTAACGTGACTTTTTTTACTAACATGAATTTTTAAACATAAAACATGTTATTTGAGTCTTACTGGTCACCTCAATATTTTTTTTCATGTATGAATAATTACTACACATTATAAATGACATATTAAATATTTTTTCAAAATTATATATATAATTCACATTGTTTTTCTTGGTTTTGTATGAGTGGCAGACTTGATGAACTAAAATGGAAATTTTTTACAACTAACAATTACTTGTAGTTATAAAGGGAAAATAGTCCATCAAATTGAGGTCAAGATGATTCCTACACATCCTAAATGATTTATGGATAATTTTACAAAAGTTTGAAAATAACATGAATTCATTGAATCTGGTTGAGTATGTCACATCTCTCTTTTACTATAAATAATATAAATTTTAAATAAAAACTCAAAATTGAAGGCATAATAAACACAAAACATATAACATTGAGGCGGTTATGATTCCTACATGTCACAAATGACATCTGGTTAATTTTATACACTATTAAGACAATATGAGTGTTTTTTTTTCATTTTTATTTTTTATCCTTTATTTTTTATTAAAATTAATGTTAGTTTTATTTTAAAATTCACACAAGATGTCATACAAGTTGCTCTGTGTGTCTGATTAAAGTTTAGATTATTCTTACACATCAAAAAAGACTTATGGAATCTATTTCTCACGTATAAAAATAAACTAAATTAATTTTATCATTATTTGGTTTGTGATGTCTCTTTTGATCTAAAATTTAAATTATAAACTAAAACCATTCAATTTGAGTAATACTGAGCACAATTTGCATCATATTGAGGTTTTTATGATTGGTTATGTGATGTATGTTATCCTTATTGTCGACTTTGTATTGATTTAAAATTAATAACATGTTCTACAAGAATGGAAGAAAAGCCACATGCTGCCTAAAATTCCCCATCCAAAAGAATCATGTTCTCGATTTTCTGGATTTTTCCGATAGTTGAAAGAATGCTATGGCATCTCAAAATATCTCTGAAAAAAATAATAATTATTTACAAATTAAAAGGAAAAAACTTATAAATAGTAGATAATATATTAAAAACATAACTAAATAATTAATAAGAATTAACCTTTTCATGAGACATGTATACATTCTGGACCCATTTCCGAGTTTCCATTATCAAATTTGTAGTCTGAATGGCCAATATCTCATTAGAAAAAGTTTCTTTGAACAAAATACCCTATATTGAGAAAAATAATACATATATATAAGACTACATTATTTTTTTTAATACTATATTTAAAAAAATTAAACATATGTATGAATAAATAAATTACTAAAAATTTTAATATAAAACTAAAACCACAAATTTTCAGTCATATTGAGTATACTGTGTATCAGATTAAGGGATGATTGATCTGAACATGTATAAAATGACGGGTGGATAATTTTACAAAACTATCAAAACACTAAAAAAGTTTTTTCTCAGTGTTGAGTATGACATTTTTCTTCTTTTTTAAAAATAATGTAAATTATAACCCAAACAAATTTTTTTGAGTATTACCAATCACAATATGTTACTATTTGAGGTGAGGTTAATTACTACATGGTAAAAAAGAAATATATAATTCTTTCTTATTGTTTCAAATAAATCACATCTCTTTTTCTTGGTTTTGGACATATTGACATGTGTTTTATTTTAAAATGTCACATTTTAATTGAAAATAAGTTCATCATGTCACATCCACTAATCATGTCTCATATTGGTAGGATATCAACTCCTAATTATGATAAGTAAATTATTGATAATTTCCTTAATGTTTTAAAATATTCTAAGATCATTTTCATGATTTTTACTATTTGATATATGTTATAAACTAAAATGTCACTTTTTATTGAAAAACATTATTTAAGAAATATTAAACACATAATGTTTTGTTATTTATGTGCTGTTAACTCCTATACATCAATAAATGACATATATATCATTAAAATAAAGTTTGAAAACAATATGGGTTTTTTTCATGGTATTGAGAATGTGATGTGTGTGTTGAACTAATGTGTCGATTTAACAAAATATCTAACAGATAAAAATGATAATAAGTTTAAGAAAAAATTAGATAATATAATGATAAAATTAAATAAATATTTATTAGATAGTCACCTCTACATGATTACTATGTACATTATTACCACATGTACTCTTGAAATTAGATTTTGAATAAATATTACTCATCTATTATAATTCTCCATGAGAAAAAGATAAAAAATAAATATAATCATTCTCGTATTAAAGCTTAACAATGCATATATTTTTCTAATTCATTGAAAATAATAGATCTCAATCATTAAAGGTACTCACCTAAATTTTGTGTTGAGAAATACTATGACACCATATACACAACCCAGTAAACACTAAACAAATTTATTCTCCATTTAAGAATGATGGTTGTTGGAAATAGTGGTAGTACTGAGAATACATTAAAAAAACAATTAAGAAATATATTTATGGAAATAATAATTAACTTTAGAAATCGAATATTTGGTGATTCACAGGTTTTCATGGTTTATGATCTCTATCATAATTTTGTAAACATAATATCAAAAATCAATATTGTTATCTTTTTTCAAACACTAAAAAAACATTGACCATAATAAGTGAATTATTTTGAAATATGTTTTGATAGTTAATTAATTCAATATATTACTTAAGATGTTTCTAGACATATTAATAAATAGGATTTTTTTTATTCATTCACCAACCTCATTCCCTAATTTATCATATATTTTTAGATCTCCCTTTTATATTAAAAAACATGATAAAACACAAAACGAAAAATAGAATTTAAATTTTATCAATAAAATGTGGATTAATATATATTAAAATTTCCAAATACACATAATGTGTGGTCACTTTGTTAGAAATCATTGCATGGGATCTAGAAAAATTGTTTCTGATATCCATATCGTGTTTGATCAGCAATCAGTTCTTCATAAAAAAATAAGTACTCAAATAAATAAAAATAGATTTGTTTGTTATTAGATTTTAGATTTTTACACATTCATTATATGAATAAAAAAATTTCTGATCTCTATTATTTTTTATAAAATTTTTCATTTAGATTTTTTTCAACTAAATTTATACCTTTTCCAAAGAAGATACATCTATAGAAATGATACTGGGATTAATGGATCAAAATAATTATTCACATGGTTTTAATTTTATAATATATTAATATGACATCCAAAATAATATATGAATAGTAATTAACTATAATGAACATATTATATCTTTTTTTGATAGATGAGTTAGGAAAATGTACCTTATGTATGTACTCACAGTTTAGAATCACAAGCATTCAAACATGAGAATCTCATTTATACTCATGAGACAAATTTCATATGTAAAAAATTTCCAAATATTTCATATAAACATTGAATTTAAAAAATATATTCACCATTAAATTTTTCCTCTTCATGATGATACAATGATGATAAATGTTGGAGTTCATTTTTTGGGGAAATGGTACTCTCGGTGGGTTATTTTGATTTCTTGGGAGATTTATTAGATATTCCTGGTCCCAAATTTTGATTCCCACTATATTTATCTTCTGTAATACCATACCTCACTTCAAAAAAAATTAAGACCTGGTACAGGTTATTCATATGATTTTATATGAGAAACGTTATGAATATTTATAATATTATATGACCATGTTACAAAAGATAAAATAGTAAAGTGGACCATTTTAATATGTGAATCATCATGTAGAATATACAAATCAGTGGTTAGCTCTCGATCTACCTAAACATCCACTCTAATGTGATATTCATAATTCTCCTTATTTTGTAGATTTTCTCATGGGATATTATACACCATACTTCTCAAAAGAAGGCATTGTGTGGCTATTGATAGATAAAAATAACATACAACTAAATTTTGACAATATTATTAATATAATGTTATTAGAAGTTGTATGATTCATAGTTAATAGAAAAAATAATTAAAAATTTGATTACCTTAGTTATGATTTATGTTTTATTTAAATGACTAGCCTCAAATCTAATAGGGTTATTTGGTTTTAAATGTGTGGTTCATTATTCCAAATCATGTTTTCTTTTACCCTTTCTCAAATAATGGACTTCCAATCTAGACTACACATTAATATCTTAAAAAGAATCTACTGTTTTCAACAATCCTTTAACCATATTATATGTATCTTATTCTAGTTTTTTATTCTTGAAATTTTTTTGAGGATACACTCAAAGGCCTACACCTCTAATAAAACCATATTGTTTTGGAATCATTAGAGCTTTTGATAGAAGTTATTTTTTTCATACCATTGCTTAAAATTTTAGTGTCCAAAACATATAGAAACATATGAACATACATTTATATTTTTATGTAACATAATCATAAATATAAATGAATGTATATTATATCATACTTAAACATGTTTCCCATAATTTGTTTTGGTTTTTCATCAACTAGTGTATTCTCATTATCTATATAAGACTCATTCAATAACACATGATACATGATGGAAGTGTAACATCCCAAATATTTATAGAATAATAATGTTTAATATATTTTTTTTATTTTTTAATTTAATATTAATTTTACTTAAAATGGGACACAATGTAAGAATGTGTACCTAGTTCACAACAATGGTTATATTTGAAATCTCATGTTGTACACACCACTGAATTATATTAAAAAATAATACAATAATATTATTATTATTTTAAATAGTATATAACTCATAAAACTTGTATTTGAGGGAATGTATATAATTAACTATATTATTATTTTATATATTTGTTAAATGTTTTTACATATATATAATTAATTTTAGAGGCTTAAAATTCGAAATCATCCAATTTTCTACATAACATACTCTAATAATTTTAAAAGTTTGTTTTACCACCTTTTGATGGAGAAACCCTTATTAAAAATAGTTTTTCCATATTTATATTTTATATTTGATAAAATTAATATCTTAATTATAATAGGATTCTCAAAATTTACTTCTGTTTAAATTTTTTTTTCTAATAAAATACATATTTTTATGAATTGTGAAAAATTATGATTTTAAACTGTCTTTTCATCTAATTTATTTATATAAATATATTATAATTTAATTTTTTAAAATGTATAAATGTATTATCCATTTATAATTTAATATAATTTTGGTCACTATAAGTAATTTCATATTTAAATTGAACATAAACACATGTCAATCTTTTGATTGTTTTTTTTTTCTAAAAAAATCACATTTCTGGTTTTGACAACATGAATTAATTTTTAATTAATTAATGATAATTTAGTGTTTTGAATTTGATAAATGCATTCTATATTTGGAATCAGACTCTCCAAATTATTTAAATAGGTTCATTTTAGTTTTATAAATTATGAATTGTAACTTTAGTAATTATTTTTATTTACCATGATTAAACGGTAAAATAGGTAAATAAGGTTATGAATAATTTTATAATAATATAAAAATACACTAACACATGTACTAATATTATTGTATTTGTCATTTGAGACCAAACCATTCTTTTTAATTAAATTTTGGCATTTGGGAACCACTTGGGTGTAAAAATGACATTTATAATAATTAATTTAACGTAAATGGAAATATAACATAATCATGTATTTGTTTAATGAATAAATTTTAATGAGAAAATATATGTTTGATATATTCATAAATAAATATTCATTAGAAAAATAAAATTATTTCCAACATCATAGTATTTTCTTTATAAATTTTAGTGAATAAATAAACAAATTTAAATGTGACATAATGGTGATGCGTTGATTTCTTCATTAATAATGGATTCCAATTAATAATATTATAAATATTAAAATAAATGTAATTTGAAAACTTTTATTCCATCCTGGAATTTTTTTTATTTTTATTAGATTTTATATTTGAGTATATTCTTTTGGTTCGAAGGAATCAAGTTTTTATGTCTTTATAATAAATCAATTACTAAATATTTTCAAAATTGATATAAATGAAATTTTAAAATAAATACTATTTTATTAAATTATATAATATTCCAAGAAATATATGATTCAGTGAAAAAACTTATATAATTTTTTAGATTTCATTATTGACCTACATATGGATTTTTGGGAACTTTATAGAAATTATATATTCTTTATACATGGAATATATAAGAAGACTTGGTAAGAGTTAATGTTTTTTACTAATGGTTAATGATAAAAGATAAGGTCAATTTTGTGACCTAAACATGTATAAAACCTATTTTTGAGAGTATTTAGAACCATAATCATGTTATAATAGAAATATATCACTTTGAAACTATTATAATTCGAAAATTAATTTATAATAATATAATATTTCAAGACATTCTTACAGTTTCAACCCTCAATCTTATAAATGGACACCACCTCTACCTAGTTAATCATACCTCTCATGCCCCTTGTATCACCCATCATATGATAAAATATGCTCCCAAAATACCTCCCTTCATCATAAGGGCCAAAATTTGTGTAGATATCCATCATATGGAGTCCTTTTGTGAAAATGAAAAGGATATACATGAAAATAGGTAATTGTTTTATCACCTCCATCAAAACTTGTTTCTTATTCTAAATTGTATTCACATGTTGTTTTGATAGTAATGTAATTAATATAGTATCTTATAAATTCTAAGATGTTAATATAACTATGGGAAAAACTTATACCTTCATTAATGCATCCTACCAATAACGATATCACCATGTGTGCGTACGTACGACTTACCATCTCCATGCCATGGTGTAATTTCTTATTCAACATGAATTATTTTGGATAGGTATACAGGTATGTATAATTGATGTAAATAATGATTATAAGATTATAATTATTCTTTATAATTGATATAATATCCAAATCTATAATGTTTTCCCACTATGTGAATTATGTCGTCGCTTGTGTGTAGGTACAGACTGCCGTCTTCAAGATGTGAACTGATTCATTCTACATGATCTTCATTAAATAACAATTATATACATCAATGGATTGAATAAATATGATATATATTAATTTTATATATTATATATTCTTTTATAATTCCTATATACAACATACAGTTATGCTATCCATAATGTTTAAATATGATAATTTCATTTGAGGAAGTGTGGAGTACCACCACCTCAAATTGAAATGAATCATTCATGCCATACATTGAATGTATAAAGGATAGAGTTAATAAGCTTATGTAACATATATAACTAATATATTATACTAGAATTATAATATAACTAAGTATCAGTTAGTTTTCATTCATTTATAATTTAAAATGAATGCAATTTGCATTCATTCATACGTACATCCTACTGTCTCCATGAATGGTGCATTTCATTTAATATCTACAATGGGTATGGACTATTTTAAATGAATATATTATTAATATGTATGATATTTAAATAAATAATAATCTTCTAAATATGATGTAATTATGACCACATGGACTAGTGACATCATACCATGTTCTTTTTCGACTCAAGAACCGATTATCAACAAAACATCTGACATGAACTCAAATAATTAACTAATTATTATAACATGGTCATAAGTGATGTAACAGGAATAGTAAAAATGATAAAATATCTTAAGAATATACAAATTGACCTCTTTTTTTATTCATAATGATAAACAATGATCAAGGAAAGTCAGACTCATGGTATTTGACTTTGTCTCATTCTCCTTTTGTTGAGTCATATTTTAATTTATATAAGAGATTATTTTATACGGTGTATAATCAAAAAATTTGAAATTTAATTTCAGTTAATGGTTTTAGAATGTAATTATTTTTTATGATTTTTTTTACTAAATGATAATATGAATATTTCACTTTAACATAATTGGAAACAACAACCATTATGCCGCCACGAGCATTATTTGATATCTGGCTTCCTATAAAAGTGTGATGTCATAATAAAGAAAAGTAAATACAATATTCCATTTTAGGTGTTTTGTTACTGAAAATGGTTATGATAATATATTTATTATATCAATATCTTTAAATGATGTCTTAATATGTCAAATTAGAAATGGTTTTTTCTTATAGGCTTGTTCATGTATTATGATTATGTTGTGGTTCTTCGGCATTACATATGTATACGGGTTATTAAATGATAAACCAATGATTTGTGAGCCCATGATATCTCTCTAATGCATTGGTGAACATGATGGAGGTAAACATTGAGGTTTTACATAAGGGATTTAGGGACTATACTATGATGAGAATTCCAAACATAACCATAAAGGTTGCTCCCCATGTAGCTGTGAAACCTATAATGTTAGTATGTTTTGGATGACACATGTTACCTTTATGATTTATTTTTTCTATGAGCTATTCATTAATATTATAATTTTATGAGTTATGTTAAGGAACATATATTTTATGACTGAAATGTATGATTTCATTTATTTTTATATAATCATGTGCTGATGTTTTCATTATTTATTTTATAACTTTTAGTGGTCTTTTTATGCTTATTCCATGATTTTGAAAAGTTTTTCACAGGGTATAATGATTTATAATAGAAAGGAATAATTCATGAATATTTTTATCAGGAAAAGAATTATTATTATATTTAATGATTTTTCTTATTTTGAATAAAATTAGATAAAGTATAAGTGTCTAAATTATAATATTTGTGTTCTAATGTATTAATAATGAAATAATTATTTAAAACTATAAATAGGAATAGATACATGATGTGAATTAAAGATAAATTATAGACATATCTCAATATTATGTAATGTTTTAAGGTTGGGAGTTATAGTTTGTATTAGTGGTTAGTTTATATAGTTTTAAGGGAATTAATATTGTTAATATAATATCCATAAATTATTTTTATAAATTACGGTTAAATTGAAATATAATTTTAGGATTACCATGTTGCGTCATCTATGATATGTCTATTCTGAATGGGATTTCACAGAGAAAACAGATCAACTATTCTAGGAGGAAATCTTGAGGGAAAAAAGCTTCAAAATCAACAACCTAAGATGGTCAGAATAACAACTGAATAGTTTGATGAAATGATATCATAGTTGACATGAGAATAGAATGGAGGTGGTATCCATGAACGAGATCAGCCAAATCAACTATAGAGAAGCATGTCGATAGTGGAGAATTTAATGAGGCAAAATCCACCATTATTCAGAGGATCAATTAACCATGTTCTAGATAAAGAGTGTATTAAATCACTATAAATTTTTTTTAATTTCATGGGGTATTCACAACATAAATATTTTTGTCTTTTTGTTTATCAATTTAAAGGTGATGTCGATCAGTGTTGGTTGATGGTTAAAATAAAAGTAATAGTGAGGAGATTGATGCTCTTGTTTGGGATGAATTAAAAGGTATTTTTGTTAAGAAATATTTTCCTAATGTTATTCAACATAGAAAGAAAAAAATGTATTGGAATTAATGTAGGAGGATATCTTAAAGGCTTCTTATGAAGAAACATTCACTCTATTGGCAAGGTTTGATCCATAAATTATATGGGGTCTTAATAATAAATGAATATTTTTTAATCAGGATTAAATTCAATTTATCTAAGGGAATTAAAAACTCATGATTTACAATGTTATAATAACATGTTAGATGTTCTGAGAAGGTGGGAATGGAGTTTTATAATGATCATGTGTTCTTTAAAAAAAAAGGACAGAATAAGTGGTTGAGGTGGCTGAATAAAGGGAAGAAATATTCAAAAAAGTCAGATGAAGAAAAGATAAATTTACATTTTGGGGAAATTGTGGTAAAAATCACACTGGGAATGCCGTTTGAATATTGGTAAGTGCTTTCTATGCGGTAAAATGGGACATAATGCTTGTAATTGCACTGAAAATGATAAGAGTGGTTGTTTGAAAAAATATGATTTACAATCTGTAAAATGATTTAAGTTCAATGAGATGGGTCAATATGAAAATGACTATCCAAAAAATAACACAAATGATGGAACAAAGCTGGACTACAAGATGAAATGGGTGGTGAAATACTTTTCATCAACTACTTCAGATGTTGTGCTATCAAATAAAGTAGTATCAGGTATATTGTTTATTTATTCAGATCATGACATTGTGTTGTTTAATTATGTTTCAACATATTCATTAATTTATGAGAAATTTTCTAGTAAATTTAGAATTCCATCTCAAGAAATGAATCTTGAAATTGTGGTATAAAACCATTGGGAAATGTTGAGTCAAAAAGAAATTTTAAGAATCTTCTTATCCTTATATTTGGAAATATTTACATGAAACCCCGGTTGTTTTCCTCTAGTAGAGTTGTATGTTATTTTGGGTATGAATTTTCTTCCCGTTTATCATGATAAGATTAGATTTAGAGAAAAATAGGATTCTTTTCATAAATAAGATCAGTTTTTGTATAAGTATGAACCCTTACTATTGATAACATAATAAGAATATGAGAAAATAGTGAAATATCAAAATGAATGTCAAATTGCACATATTGTTGAAAATAATGGAACTGTTCATATTAATGATGTTCCAGTGTTAAATGGGTATCATTATTTTTTTCTAATGAGTTTCCTTGAATAATACCATAGAGGGATGTTGAATTTACTGTTTACATGGTTCCTAGTATTAATCCAATTTCAAAACCCCATTATCGAATGAATCAAATTAAACTTTTGGAGTTAATGAATCAATTACAAATATTATTAGATAAATGGTTCATTTGACTGAGCACATCACCATGGGGTTCTCTTATCATATTTGTTATAAATGATGTTTTAATGTGGATTTTCATTGATTATTGATCCTTGAATAACATCACTATTAAGAATAAGTATCATGTGCCCCATATCGATGATTTGTTTGACCAGTTCTAGGAAGTTCAATATTTTTCCAAGATTAGAATTAAGTTGGGTTTCCATAAGTTGAATGTAAAAGAAGTAGACATTCCAAAGACCGTGTTTCATACTATATATGGAAATTATGAATTTCTAGATGTTCTGTTTAGGTTAACCAATGCACATACTACATTCATGGATCTTATTAATATGATTTTCTATGGGTTCTCTAATAAGTTTTTGGTTCTGTTTTTGATGATATTTTGATATATTATAAAATTAATGATGATCATTACAGAAATTTAAGGGTTGTATTTCAAACTAAAAAGAGTAAACTTTATGTGAAATTCATCAAGTGTGTGTTTTTGTTACATCAAATTCCATTCCTTAGACACATTTATTCTAAAAATGGCATATCTATAGATCTGAATAAAATAATATTATTTGAATAATAGAAAATACCCAAAAATATAACAAAGATTCATTTTTTTTCATGGTTTAGCAGGTTATTACTTGTGGTTATTTGGAAAGTTTACACATTTATCTATCTCTTTGACTAATTTAACTCAAAACGGTGTTATGTTTATCTAGACAAAAGAATCAGATGAATGTTTTCAAGAATTGAAAAGATGATTTATGAATGCTAAAGTTTTTCCGCTACCTTCATGAAATTTTCAATTTCATATATATAGTGATGCATCCTTGAATGGAATTGGTTATTTCATAATGTAGAATAATCAAGTAAATTTTTATGATTCACGTTATTTGAATCCTCATGAGTAAAATTTCCCTACACATGATTCGAAATTAGTGGATGTTGTTCTTTAAATATTTTTCGGCATCAACTATATATAGTAAAATTTGAAATATATATAGAGCATTAATTTATATATATATATATATTTACTCCAAAATAATTGAACATGAGATTAGGGAGATGGATGGAATTAATCTACGATTATGACTGAACGATTCAGTACCATCTTGGAAAAGAAAACAATGTGGCTGATGCTTTGAGTCAGAAATGTAATGCTATATTAACCATCTTACATTAGAAATGTCATACCTTGATTAATGATTTGATGATAATTTCCATGAAAATTGTTGGCATAGGATATTCCTCTTTTTTTTTTTAGGTTTTTGTGCAATATTCTCTACCATACATAATAAAGAAAGAACATAAGGAGGATAGTGAGTTTCTAAAAAAGGTAGAATTTCTTCAAAAGGGGATGATGCCTATATTTAACATTGATAATGATTTTTTTCACATATTTAGGAAGATATTATGTGTTACTGGTGATTAAAATTTAAAGAAAGAGTTGTTTTTTAAATATCATAGTTCTCTGTTTTCAGTTCATCTTTTCAGTACTAATATGTACAAATATCTTCAAGAGTATAGCTGGTGGGATGAAATGAAAAGTGATATTTCCAACATTACTGTGAAGTGTTTGACTTATCACTAGGTGAAAGTATAATGACAATAGGTGAAGGGGATGCTTCATAATTTTCCATTACCAAAGTGAAAATGGGAGAATATATTAATGAAAGTCATTGTGGGATTAGAGAAGAAATCGTGATGTAATAATGAAACCAGGTTCACATATTACTATTTGATATGCCTTTTAAATGTCATTGGGAACTGAAATTTATTTTTAGAACATATTTTCTTGATCAATCAGATGGGTAGTCAGAACAAACATTTCCGAACATAGAGGATATGCTATGTGCTTATTCAATGGATTAGTAGGGATGTTATGATGAACACCATTCTTTTTTAGGTTTTCTTATAATAATATATTTCATTCCAATATATAGATCACACTATTTAAATCATTATATGGAAATAGTGGTCAAACTCCATCTTTTTTGGGTGAAGTAGGTAAAGTGAAGTTGAAGGGACTAGAATTTTTAGAAGAGATGGAACAAAACGTTTTGTTGATTCAGAATCACATGGTGATTACTCATATCAAGATGAAAAGTTATGCGGATAACCGGAGGATGGATCTTTATTTTGAGGCAAGGGATCATGTCTTTATCAATGTATCTCTATGGAAAAGTGTGATGCACTTTTGTAATATGGGAATGATGAGTCTGTGGTTCATTAGACCCTTTGAAATCCTAGAGAAAGATGTATCAGTTTACTATATAGTGAATTTACCTCCATTTTGATCCCAAGTAAGTAGTGATTTTCATGTTTCAATGTTAATAAATTATATTTTGGTTCCATCTCATGTTTTTAATCCAATGGTAGTTCAGTTTGAAGAGAAACATTCTTATAACTAATTGCCAGTATAGATTCTTAACCACTTTGAGCAAGTGTTGAAGAATAATTCTTTTCATCTCGTAAGGGATTTGTGTAAAAATGATATGGTTAAAGAGTAAACATGAAAATATAAAAATACTTTGAGAGATAAATACCCCCACATATTTGATAAGTGAATAAAATTTTTAGGACACAATTTCCAAAAGGGGTAATGATGTAATATCCCAAGTATTTATAGAATAATTCATTTTTAAATATAATATTTTTTTAATTTAATATAAATTATATTTAAAAGGATATTATATGTACGAAATTATATACCACCAGAAACAATGGGTTTCTTTTCAAAATCTTACGTTTCACACAACACTATGTTATACCTCCAAATAATAAATCAATAATATTATATTTTTAAATAGTAGTTAATGACTAGCCATTGTATTGGAGATAGTGAATAGAAATAACAATATTACTATTTTACAAATTTTTTGAATCTTTTTACAATTATCAAATGAATTTTAGCGTCTCAAAAGTAGAATGAATCCAATTTTAAGTATAAAATATTCAAGTATTTTTAAAAGTTCATTTTACATCCTTTTTATGGAGAACCCTTTTTAAAAAATAGTTTTTGTCGCTTTCATATGTTTTATTTGAAAAAATAAACTTTTTATTTAGAATTGGTACCTCAAAATATAATTCAGTTTTATTTTTTTTATTTTTTAGATAAAATCCATATTTTATTTAATAATGAAAAATACTACATTTTAATTAAAACCTCCCTTTTGATCTTATTTATGTATATAGTTAGATTATATTTTTTTGTTTTAAACTTTAATTTTAATTATTTTTTATCATTTAATCCAATGTTTTATTCTGGTAGTAATTTCAAATTTAAATCGGACATAATCATATGTCAATAAATTAATTCTATTAATTTCATAAAACCCCACATTATGGTTTTGAAAACATGAATTTCTTTCAAAATAATTATTGCAACTTATATGTCTTGATTTTCAAAAAATGGATTCCATATTTTTAATCAGAAGGTCCCAATTAAGTAAATATGTACCATTTGTTTTTAGATATTATGAAAAATAACTTTAGTAATTATTATTACTTACCACAACTAAAGGGTAAATCAGGTAAATAAGAGTAAACATAATATTATAATAATATAAAATTACTCTAACATGGATCCCAATTCTATTAGACGATTCATTGGTGAGTGAAACATTCCTTAGGCTGAATTTTTTTTATTTATGAGAAACATGGTTTTGAAAATGAGATGTTATAATAATTAATTTAAATTAGAGGAAAATATAACATGAACATGTATCTCTTTAATAAAACAATTTTAACGTTGGTTTATATAATTTATCTCTTTGACTGAAAATAGTCATTATAAAGCTAAAAAATATTTTTACATCATTGTATTTTAGTTATAATCTTTATAGATTAAATAAATTAATTATATTATGACATAATAAATATGCATATATTGCTTCATTATTAATGGATTATATTAAATGATATTATTAAAGGACCCCAGAACGCCCTGAGATGGGAGGGGTGAATAAGGGTGTCAAATTTTTCATTTAAAATGATTTATCTTATACCCACATTGTTAGGAACCAGTTAAACCTTTTTGAAGAGGATTGGAAAAAACAAAAAATCACATTCAATTTAATGGAACAATAATTTTACTTGGTTCATCACTAAGGGATACATCAAACGAGCATTCGCCGATAGTGTGGCATGCATACCCAATAAATACTAATCATCATAAGTTTTTTATTACAATACATTAGAACAATCACTATTTCCAATGCACACAACCTTTACAACGTTTTAGGGAAGCAAACTATGTCCCTTAGATCACTTCTACTGACTCCCCCTTGCTCACTACATTGGATGAATCTTTACTCTGATTATCAACTTGAAGGTCACTTCAAAGATATACCCCAAAATCATGCATCCTCGATTGTATATGGATTCTCTATTGAAGTATCTTTATTACCCACATATGTAATTTTCATTCCCACGCACTAATAGGTTATGGTAATAAAAGTTGCAAACTTATTTGGTCAATTTTCAGGATTACATGGATGTTCTGTGTACCAATTTACCTCCTCAACATACTTAGTAGCGGGTATGGTTTGTGGATCACCTAATCCAAATAACACTACTACTTTCACATACAATTCATCTCCACTACGTACTTTCATGCTCTACTATGTACTTCCCTGCTCCATATACTGACTCCATAAACTACCTTCCGCAAATAGCTCATGTTTTGAGAACTCCCTACTCTCCACGTACAAACATGATTACACTGCATTCATCGTTGATCCATCTTATACTATTATATCTTCCACTAAAATCCACAATTTCTTCCACGAGATATATTTTTATGCGAATGGTTTTCTCTGTGTATCATCATCTCATTCGCGAACCACTTCAGACATTATTAGATGTCTTCCTAAAATTTTAATCTTTAATCCCTCACATAAAGGAAGTGGATGACTTTTTATTATATAGGAACAAATGAATCCAATCAATTTATTAAACCAAGATTTAAAGAATCATTGATTTCAATTCATCGTCCACTGTATACCACTCCTTTCTAGCAAACTGCAACAATCACATGAACCACCATCCTTCTATGTACCACACTCATTCCTCATGAACCATCGCTGCAAACCATTTTCAGTTATATAAAATGATCCATGTACTGTTCTTATTGTTCTATACATGGTCAATTGTCCATTATCAAACAAGGTACATGGTCCACCTCCTGGTCTACAAAATTCTCTCTCTTTTCTGAATCCCATATCCATTCATCATGGATTACATTCCTAGGAAAATATTTCTAATTTTGAGGCCCCAAATATAAGAAAACACTAGGAAATATAACCACCAGAAATACTTATTTCATCCTAAATCATAATACTACGTTCCTTGAAAACTCTATGGTCATCCATGAAGAGATTGACAACAAAAACAAGACAGACTCAATTATAAACAATAAACAATCTTGGTTTAATCAATTATAAATATTAAAATAAATGTAATTTGATCATTTTGATGTCATCATGAAATTTAATGGATTATTATGAAAAATTAACTTTTATTTAATAAATTTTATTTTAATTAATCATGTTGTCATGAATTTAACAAAAAGTGATTAGTAAGTACAGTCAAAATTGTGAAAAATGTGTTTTTAAAACAATAAAATTTTATTACATAATATAATAGTCGTAAAAATCTATTATTCAGAAAAATGACTTATATAATGTTAAAAATATCATTAATGATCCACTTATCATTCGATTGGAATATCATAGTAACTATAGTAACCATATATAGTGAAAATATAAGAAGACCTGGTAAGAGTTAATGTTTTTAAATATGTTTTAAAGCTAAAATATTGAGTTAAATTTGTGAAATAATCATGAATATAACCAATTGGTTTAAAGGATATCAACCCATATTATTTTTATCATCCAGAAATTTCACTACAAATGTATTATAATTAAAAAATAAATTTTTAATAAAATAATATTTCAAGACATTCCAAAAGTGTTCCTCCTCTCTCTTATAAAAGGTCACCAAATCTACACAAATACTCACACCACTCAAGACCCTTTTCTCTCCAAAACTATGGTCAACTAATAAACCAAAATCCTTCACTTACACTAGAGTCCACACATTTTACAATATTCCATCCTAATGATAACTTTTAATAAAATAACAAGGAGATACTCGAAAAAGAGGCATTTGTTTTTTCACCTGTTTCAAAATTATTTTCTTCTTATACTTAATCATTATATGTAATTTCTATACTAATGTAAGTAATATAATATCTTCTACATTATAAGATGTAATTTTAATTATTTTTAAACCTTAAACCTTATTTTATCAATCCTACGAATAACAATATCACCATGCGTGCGTTTGTACAGCTTACGTTCTCCATGCCATTGTGTAATTTGTTATTCAGTAAGACTTAATTTTTATGATTATAATGATGAGTTTGATGGATTTAAATAACTAAAATTTCATTATAATTAATATTTATAAAAAATATACCATTAAATTATATAACAGTTAACTATTAAGTGAATGATGTCATCGCTCATGCATACATACAACCTTCCATCTCCACAATGTGATGTGATCCATTCTACATGACCATTATTAAACCATTATTATATACATGAATGAAATGAATAGATATGATATATATTATATTTATATTGTCTCTATTATTTTTTTTAACAATATACCTTTATTCATTCTATAATTTGTAAACATGAAAAATTAATTTGATGAAGTGTGGAAAATCACCCCATCAAAGTGATATGACTCATTCTTCCAATAAATGGACCATATAAATTATGGTGATAATAAAAATATTTAAGACATATAACATAGATATTATATTTTAATTCTAATAAACCTATGTATAATTTATTTTTCATTTCATAAATATGAAAAATAAATGAAACGATCATTCATGCATACATACGAATTACCATCTCCATCAACGGTGTATTTTATTTCTTATCTAAAAATTTTATGAATTATTATAAATACATATATAATATATTTATATGTTATTTAAATCATGAATAATATTCTAGAGATGATGTAATGATGACCATATTATATGATTGGCATTATACTATGTTCATTTTTGAATCATGAACCAATTATCAAAAAAACATCTGACAGGAAATCAAATAAGTAAATAATTATTAAAACATGGTATTAATTAATATAATTAGAATAATAAACATGAAATTTTTACTATGATGGTATAAATTAACCTTTTAATTATTAAGGATGAAAAATAATGAGCAAGAGAAGTTAAACTCAAGGTAAGGGACTTAGTCTCCATCTCCTTTCATTGATGAACAATTTTGATTCATAAAAGAGCTTCATTTATATTGTTTATAATCAACAAATTTACAATTTTATTTCTATAAAAGGATTTAAAATTGAATCATCTATTATAGATAATATTAATAAATGAAAAAAAATTAATTTTTATCATTAACGTACCCACTCACAACGACCTTTCTCCCGCCATGAGAATTATTTTTTATTTGGTAGTCTTTAAAACTAGTAATGTTTTTAAAAATAATTATAAATACCATATTCATATTTAGGTATTTTTTTATTGAAAATATTATTGAAAATTTATTGGTTATATCCTTATATTTAAATGATGTCTTATGATTTCAATGTAGAAATGTTATTTTTCCTTTATGCATGTTCATGTGTTACAATTATGTCATGGTTCATGGGAATTCCTTATGTATATAGGTTGTTTTGTGTTAAAATGAGGGTTTTCAAGCCTGTGATAGCTCTCTAATTCATTGTGTAATGTAACATAGGTAATAGTTTAGGTTCCTTCTATGAGATATAGGGAATATACTATGATTGGTATTCCAAATGTAACAATGAAGGTTACTCCATATATAGTTATGAAATCTACAATGTAAGTTTATTTTGGATAACATAAGTTACATTAATAATTTATGTATTATATGAGTTATTATTAAATCATATGATTTCATGAGATATGATAAGGAACTTATTTTTTATGAGATAAGAGCATGATTTAATTGATTTGTATGTATTCATGGAATTGTGTTTTTCTTTCTTTATTTTATAACCCTTATAAATATTTTTATGCTCATCCCAGGTTTTTAACATCTTTTTCATAGGTTATAAAGAAATGTAAGTTTTGGTTTCATTGGAGAATATTTTTATCATGAATTTAATTCTAGTTTTATTAATGATTTTTTATTGTGAAAAAATTGGACATAGTAAAAGTGTCAGCATTGTAGTATTCAAGATGTAATATATTTAAAATGGTGAAATTCATTAAAAATATAATCCTAAAAGGATCCTAGTTGTAAATAAATGATAAATTATTGACTTATCTCATGAATATGTATTTTTTTAAAGCTAGGGACTTATAAGAAGTGACAAAGGTTTAAGATTAATAAAAATTAATATAGAATAGGAACATATTTTTTTTCATATAACATCAATTTTTTATTTTTTATTTAAAATAAATACCAATTTTATATCAAGTAAAGAAATCCCCATCCATTCATTCCAATACTGTTAAATTGGTTTATATGCAAATTAATTTTATTTCAATCCCTTATTTTGTTTCATGTATTAATTTTTTTGAATCATATCTAGTAAATTACAAAATTTAAAATAATAAATTATCTCGACAATAAACCAGAAGTGATATATATTCATATATAATGATGATGTAATTAAATTAATATATAATACGTAAAAGGTAGTGATGAGATCATTTTGGATTATTAATATGAAGTTGTTTTATTCAATATCAATGTTTTTAGTTTTATGTACATAATCTTCCAAATATAACACACATTGCTATCCTTGGATTTTGTTGGATTTTTAATTATAATAAAATCAAGTAATAATACGTGTATGGTTAATGGGACTTTAGTAGGTATCATAGAATGATCCAGTTATTTTTGGGCCTTAGGATTTGAAAAAATTAGTAAGAACCCTATGGTTATTTCTATCACATTGGAAAAAAATCAAATGGATCTTATGTAATCACAAGATAAGATATAGTTTCCATTTATAATATTATCCTTATATATTAAAATTTTTTGTTTTATATTTTTACAAAATATGTATTTAAGCCCCCCATATTGATTTTTTTGGTTAATCAATGGAAGCAGTATAACACAAGAATAAAATCAATGTGATAGGAAATACAATGATTTTACTAATGGTATTCATAACCTGATTGAAGCTCGAGTATCACATCTTTTTTTTCTTCCAAAATACTTATCACATATTGAAATTACTTACTAGAACATATTATAGTATCCCAATAAATATAATTAGAGCGGTATGGTGTTTCATAGATTCATGGGTAATAAATATGATATTAAAATACAGAATCAATTCTCAAAGTGTCATCAAATTGTGAATATTTTTTTCTAAATATGTCTAAAGGGGAATGTGAGATGCATAAAATGTGGGAAATATGGTACTAGAGAGACCAATTTACAATAAAAAATTAATACACATACTAAAATTGTGAAAGGATATTAAATTAAACCTAGGGTACCATATGTGGTTATCTGTCATTAATGTGGAGAAGATGTGAATTATCCAAGTCATTTCTCTATTAGAAGGGATGAAATGTATAATGAGCACTAACAATATCGAAGACCGAGGGACTGAGGAATCCCTTATTTTGGTATGTAGCATGATGTTTGTAGTACAATTAACCTCTCTACAAGTGTTTTTTGTATTTTTTTATTTCCATTGACGAGGGAGTAACATCTCATGCTTGTTCTCAAAGTACATCGAGTCGCCACCCAATATTAATTGATTTTATCTTGGATAATTCTATTATTATTATATAGTATGTTGATATTTATGGAAATTTTATTCATTAAAATAGTTATTGACTTCCATTAGTGGATTTCGATGTTAATTTTTTTTGTAGATTCTCTATCTTAATATAAAGACAAAATCAAATGTAAAGAATGTGGGATCTCTCTCCCCATAGAGAGAAATCCTCCAATTCAGTATAATTTAATCGATGAGGTCAATATCTATCAAAATAATCATCACATATGTGGATATTATTACCTTAATGACAAAAATATCTTGATCATATGATTGATCATATGAGTGAATCATGCTCGAATACATCCCCTTGATGAGGGACTACACTGATGTGTTCCACAATGAATTTCATTGTATTCCCCCTGATTTTGAGGATTAGTTTTCAATTCAAGGAACTTTGGATATATCATAAACACCATATCGAATTAACATCATTTAGTTTTAGGTATTAAATAGGAGCTTATAAGAGAATCTTAAAAAAAGATTTATACACCACAGTACATCACCATGGGGTTTTTTAGTCATCTTCTTCATGAATAATAATGGATCAATGCACCTCTATATAGATTATCATTAACTCAAAAAATAATTTTAGAGATGATGTATCCCCTTCCATGAATATATTACTATCTCAATCTACTAAATGGGGCCATGTACTTATCTAAGTTGGACCTTTGATCATGATATCACCAATTAAAAGAGAATAATGAATATATTCCAAAGACTATATTTTGAATGGGATAAGAAAAAAATGGTTACATAGTGATAACCTTCCCAATCATTAGTTCCCTAGAATTTTTCCTCGAGGTGATGAATAAATCCTTCAAGGATTACCATGAAAAATTTATTTTAGTATTTGTTAATGATATACTAATATAATTCAAGAGCATTGTATAACATGAGGAGCCTTTGATACTTATCTAAAGAAACTGTTAAAGGATATGATCAATGAAAATTTTAGTAAATTTGAGTTATTGATGGACGATGATTCAATATTGGGGTATGTTATCACCTAAAATGTAATAAATTTAAACCCTTTTAAGAAAGACTAAATCGAAGAGTGGCTGAGTGCAACATTTGTAATGGAGATCCATAGTCTCAATGATCTAGTTGGAAATTACAGATGATTTTTTATTGAACATGATATTAGGGAGATGGATGGAATTAATCTAGGATTATGATTGAACGATTCATTACCATCTTGGAAATGAAAACAATGTGGTTGATGCTTTGAGTCGGAAATGTAATGCTATATTAACTGTGTTACATTTGAAACATGAAACCTTGATTAATGGTTTGATGAACATTTACAGGAAAATTTTTGGTGTAGGATATTGGTCTTTTTTGTTTCAGGTTTGTGTGTTGTTGTCTCTACCATATATAATAAATAAAGCACATAAGGAGGATAATGAGTTTCAAAAAGAGGTAGAATTTTTTTAAAAGGGAATGCTGCCTAAATTTAACATTGATAATGATTTTGTTTTCAGATTTTGAAAGAGATTATGTGTTACAAGTGATTAAATGTTAAAGAAAGAGTAGTTGTTTAAATATCATAGTTCTTTGTTTTCAGTTCATCCTTTCAGTACTAATATGTACAAATATCTTCACGAGTATTGTTGGTGGTATGAAATGAAATGTGATATTTTCGACTTTACTGTGAAGAGTTTGACTTATCACCAGGTGAAAGAAGAATGAAAATAGGTTAAGGGGATGCCTCATCATTTTATAGTACCAAAGTAAAAATGTAAGAATATATTAATGAAATTCATTTTAGATTACAGAAGACATTGCGATGTAATATTCAAATTTGCGTTATTATTGATTGATTGACTGAACCTTCTCATTTTCTTTCCTATTAGAGATACAAAGTATCTAGATCAAAATTTTCAATTTTATATTATATATATATATTAAGTATAAATGGATTTACCCTCTACATTGTGTAAGGACCCAGAAATTTCTAGGAATTTTTTTTAAATACCTTGGAATTTTACGAGTCCGCAGTTTCTTGACGGCGCCTGATTCCGAGGCCCAGTGTGCCCGGAATCAATTTCTGAAATTTTTCTTAGGTAAGTTTAGTAAATGTAGGTGCGTGTTTTTCTATCATTTAAACCAGTTCTCAGAATTGAAATCTGAGGGCATCGATGAACTCTCAACACCAGTATTCGGTTAAGGGGGCCATTACTGTAGTTGTATTTGCTCAGAGGATAAGTTAATTTTGGGGATTTATATTAAATTAAATAAAAATGATGTACACAATTTTATTATTTAAAGAGTTGGTTATTTCTTACTAGGGGGTGTTAGAGGTGGGGACCACACCCACATAACCTCATATGAGAGGATTTAGTATGGTGGGGCCCACACGAACCCAAACCCTTTTACCTCCCCTCAACACCCCTAAACTCCCCATTAACACCATTATTTAATTTTTTTTGACAACTAATCTATCTTAATTGTGGTGCCTCTCCACATTCCATATTCCTCTCATGAATGTGCCAATACTCTATCAATTAATGAACATTAAATTTTGGCTCCTCTAATTTTTAAATTAGTTTGATAAAAAATCATGGGAGGATGAAAATAATAACTTAGGATATTATTTTTGGTTGGCACTTGTTGTGTTGAGGAAGCTCTAAAAAATTAAGAATAAAATTATTCTCTCGATTAAGAACATCATCCTTCCAGTGAAGAACCACTGAATAATGACGATAATCTCCTTCAATCTTCAGCCAAGCCAAAGGAGAAGGATCCACCAGCAGGGAACGCTGACGACACACCATCCTCAGCTCCTTCCCCGACGTTAATGAGTTGACGTCGCCTCCCTGCGACTCCATCTACGAACGAACCTTAATTCATGGTAGGGTGTTTGTAAAATTTAATTTGAGTAAATTATACATTCGTTCGTTTTGAATGAAAGTGATCTTTTATGGCCAATTGATACTGCCTAACATGGAGGGAGCATGCCGAATGACCACGGCCCGATGAACCTCTGTAGTTTCTTTTTTTATTCGCTATGGAGACCCTGATGGAAGTATTGGCGATGATCGGGGGCGACGACGACCGAAGGTAGAAGCGGCAACGGCGGCCGTGCAGTAGCCCGAAGAGGACCGCGACACCGGGTACCGTGCGGAGAGGGAAATACCACAACCCAAAACCATGGAAGCTCTACTGACGAAGAACTGGTAGGCCAAAGCTAGATGGACCGAAAAAACTGAGGCGCCATGATGGCGCTGTGCTGCGGAGGATCATGAACCAAATTCCGCGGTTTGCTCGGCGGTCGAACTGGCCGGCAGGCGGCCGACTGGGCTAGGAGGACCCCGCGGTGCCAAGTGGGTGCTGCGCTTGGGGAACAGTGGCCCGCCCATTCAGGCCGCTCCAGCCAGGAAGACCGGCCGGCTTTGGCGCCACCGTTTTGGGAAATCGAGGGGGGGGGGGGGGGTCACCCCCCGCACACCCCCGACCAGTAGGGCTGAGCCGCAACCTGTCATGGGTCGGGTCGTGCCACGCCGGGATGGGCCTCACCCCTCCTGGTCGGGTCGCCCCATGTCGGGTTGGGCCGCCCCATGTCAGGCCGTGCCGCGTCCTAGCGAGCCATGCCACGCCCCGCCAGGGCCAAGCTATGCCCCGCCAGGCCGGGTTGGGCCATGATACACCAGTCCAGGCTAACCAACTACCGGGTCGGACCCATCAAACCAGGTCAGACCGAACCGCTAGCCCACTGGGCTTGATGGGCCGGTCCTGTTTCACTTAAATGTGAATAACTTTAAGACAGTGGATCTGATCAACGCGCCGTCTGCGACACTGGGATCCTCATGGAGAGGTGGTCCTTTTGAGATAATCTTATTGAATTTTGGAAAACTTTTGAAAATGGCCATGATTGGAATGAGCATAATTCCAACCGGGCCACTAGAATAGAAAAGCCAATAACTCTCAGACTGGGCATCCGATTGACGCGCCGTATGTCGCATTGGGTTTCTTTTGACCAGATGGAACATTGGGATACATCAACTCATGAATTTGTGATAGTTGATGTATTGAACTTTGACATGAGGAGAAGACCCTCCCGAAATCGAGCGTGTTGTATGCAAAAACCCTAGAGCTGGCTGCGACTATGATGTCTACTATACTGGAATCCTTCGTGGGTTCGGCAGCGATGACTACTCTACAGGAATCCCTTGTGGGTTCAGTAGGGACGACTGCTGTACTAGAATCATCCTTGGGTTCGACAGCAATGACTACTGTACTGGAATCCTCTGTGGGTTCAGCAGTGACAACTACTGTACATGAATCCTGCGTGGGTTCGGTAGCGATGAGTACTATACTGGAATCCTCCGTGGGTTCGGTAGGGATGACTACTTTTCTAGTATCCTATGTGGGTACGACAGTTTTGACTACTTTTCTTGTATCCTAAGTGGGTCTGACTGTATGACTTCTATACATGTATCCTGAGTGGGTCCAACAGAGTAGCTGGTCTAGTATCATCTGTGGGTATGAAATCTTAGCTGTTCTAGTATCCTACGTGGGTCCGACAGCTTAGATGAACCAGTGTCTACATCTGATCATCTCTATCAATGTACGAAAGATGTATACCTATTTGAGATGAGTCTTGAAATTAAAATATTATCATCAATGTGAATGAATTCTTTCTAGTGTGGACTGGGTTGTGCTTGGGCTCAAGAGTTGGATTCAAACATTGATTGATAAATTAGGTATATGTACTGGCACATACCTATGTAGAGTTGTTGGAAAATTTGTGATTGTATCCTTTTTTGTGGTTTATAATTTTTGGATTCTAGGAGAACATAGAGTGTCTCAGGGTCCCTACTGATTATCTTATAGTCACTATTGCATGGGCTACGCCTGCCCTACATTGTGTTGGATGCAAATGACGGACATCACTGATCGAGGCGGAGACATGTAGAGCTGGGCAGTAACCGGAGGTGGACGACTTGGCGAGACGTACACGGAGAGGACGCTCGGACCTAAGGTGATGAGGATGCAATCTATACCCACCCTTTATGTGGTATATCTAGAGGATGACTTAGCAGTTACTGTTTTACTTTACTGTAGTTGTACCAGCTTTTTAGTTGTACTGTACTTACTGTTGGGCTTGTATTTTCAGCCCCTTTCCTTGCAGCACTTACATTTGTATTCAGTATTACATAGTGCTTACTTTTATATCATACTCTGTTGTGTTGTTTAGTTTTATAATGGAAATGCCTTACCTTTTTATGGGATTTACACCTTTGGTGACAGTCACCAGCCCTTGGCCAAAGGAGGTTGGGCTTGGGGTAGTCATGGCATGGGCCCCATGGATGGTTCATGACAAATTGGTATCAAAGGACTCAGTTCTATCGCAGGACTCAATACTCTGATAATTCTTTGTCTGAAACAATAGTTTTAAGAGTATTGAGTGTGGTTTTTAGTCCCGGGAGTCCAGTGTTGGTGCGACAACCGATATATCCATACACTAGGACCCTGACCTCTGATTTCTGACTCAGTGCACAAAAACACTGATTGCATGTGTGTTTCAAAATATTTCTTTGTGATTACTTTGTTTCAGCTCACTAGGTATACTATTTGACCATGGCGCACCTGTTTCATTTAGGGATGGCCCCACGAAGGCAGCCAGCTAGGGTTCTGAGTTATGTACGAGATGGTAGCCCACCGATTGACGAGGCCTCGGTATAGGGCCCCATCACAATGGAGGCACCAACATTACCATTACCCGCTGGTCCACCGATACAACCAGCTCCATCAGTAGAGAGTGCACACCGCCTAAGTGCGTTGGACAAGTTCCTACGACAGAGGCCACCCAGGTTCTGTGGAGAGACGGACCCCCAGGCAATTGGGGATTGGATGGAATCTATCATTAGAGTTTTCATTTTGTTAGGGACACCAGCCAAACTCAAGGTGATAATTATCGTGAGTATCATGCATACAGTGGAAAGAAGATGGTGGAGCCTAGGGCTAAAGGTGCATGAAGAGGCATCACTACTCTGGATAGACTTCAAGAGCCTGTTCTGGGCAGAGTTTGTACTAGTCACCCTTCAGGCGGTGCAGATTCGAGAGTTAATTCTTCTACAGAAGGGTATCATGATAGTATCTCAGTACTCAGCGAGGTTCACAAACCTCTCACTCTACTCTACAGATATGGTACAAGACCCATTCTTCAGGGCTCAGACTCTCAAGTAGAGACTCAGGCATGAGATCAAGGCTTCAATGATCTCCCTCAACATCCTAACGCAGGCGGGGGTGTTGGAGAGATCCCTTCTAGTAGAGTGTTTTCTTACTGAGAAATCACCAATGACAAGACCCTATGTAGGACGACATGTAGAAGAGTCTTCTGCAGCTGAATAAATACAGTTGACGTAGAGGACCAAGCAGAAAAGGCCATCAGGTGGGCAATATCATGATACATGTTCGGTTGTGAGGGGCACATGAAATAGGGCCAGCTATACGATGAGAAGTCAGTGATATGCATGCGGTGGGCATGGACACATGGCTCGAGACTGACCAACCCACCCTGAAGATGATCAACAGGAAATAGAGGGACCTTCCAGGTAGAGACAGAGGTTCAACCGTGGTTGTCCACCCGAAGCAGGCAGACATGGCAGAGGAGCAGGCAGAGTAGTAGGTGGTGGAAGACATTTCGAGGCCCTACCTCCACCACCACTAGGAGGACCACCCAACCGTAGAAAATAGGTGGGCAGGGTAGAGCTCAGCTTCAGGCAGCTGAGGCCTATGACCATAGTTCTCTAGAAGCAGGTGGATAGGAGTGGGACTAGCTCCAGTCTTGGAAACCTTTGTTCATGATGCTTTTATCTTTGTTGATGTCGTTGTTTGTGGTTGCTTTGTGTCTTTGTACTTTGAGATGCTTTAATAAAAGACACTTGTTCATGTGATGTTTTCATTCCTACCATTACATATGGTTGATACTTATAGGATCTGGTTAAAACCATTGACTTGACCCTCACATTTGATATTCCTACTAGAGGAGACCCAATGACCACACACTGCTGCCGACAGTGTGACTCAACCCTTGGAGGTGAGATTAACAGTTGGATCTCTTGGTAGTAGAATCAATTCCTTACGACATCATCCATGGCTTAAAATAGTACCTTTCATGTCAGGGTTTACTGTATTAGGCAAAGAATGTGGTTCATCCAGGGGAGGAGGCCAGATTTCTCTTATCAGCAAAGGAGAAATCTTAGGAGCTCTTGTAGGACGTAAGTGAAGAAGGTTGTTGTCAAGTTCTTTACAAATGGATATTCACACAAATAGTTCATTTAGCGAATGGTTTAAGGTTTACTCTAATCTCATAGTCTCAGATGATTCTTCTCGTAGAAGGACCTAGACCTGAGATGGTGACGTTGTCTTGAGTTCCTCCAGAACTAGGAGTTTGAGATAGTTTATACTCCTGGGAAGGGGAACATTGTAGCAGACTTCGTTTCATGATGCCTCACTTTTCATCAAGTTAAGGTAGAGCACCAGGTACCGACAGGCTCGGTACATCCCATAGAGGTCCCGGAGTGGAAGTGGTATGGGATATCCATGGATTTCATGACGGGGAATCCACGTACATCCCGAGGACATGACTCTATCTTGGTGATCGTAGACCGACTCACCATGTCGGCCCACTTCCTACTGATTAAAGAGAAGGGCTCAGTAGAGATTTTGGGATGTCTCCATGTTTAGGAGATCGTATGACTTCATGGTGTTCCATTGTCTATCGTCTCCAATCGAGATTCTCATTTCACTTTTCGGCTTTGGAAGGGGTTACAAGACGCTTTTGGGATGCAGCTATGTCTGAGCACCGCCTTCCTTCTTCAGACAGACGGTCAGACTGAGAGGACCATTCAGACTCTCAAGGACATGCTCCGTGCATGTTTCCTTGACTTTGGTCATAGCTGGGAGGATCACCTACCCTTGGTAGAGTTTGCGTACAACAACTGCTACCACTCCACCATCGGGATGGCCCCTTACGAGGATTTGTAAGGCCGACCTTACAGGTCATCTCTATACTGGACTGACCCAGGAGAGTCAGCAATTGTATGACCAAAGATGGTTTAGGCTACAATGAAGAAGGTGAAGATCATTCAGGAGAGGATGAAGACTGCACAGAGTAGACAGAAGTCATGTGCTAATAGAATACGGAGACCACTGGAGTTCGAGGATGGTGACAACATCTTCTTATGGGTCTCACCTTGATGAGGTATATCGAGATTTAGCCGAGACAGAATGTTTTCTTCATGTTAATTAGTCCTTTACAAGTCCTTAGTATTGTAGGCGAGGTGGATTACCACCTGACCCTTCCACCTCAATAGCACCGGGTGCATGACATCTTTCACGTATCTCAGCTGAGAATTTACGTGCATGACCCATCCCATGTCATCGACAATGGGAAGATGGACATCGATGACAGGGCGACATTCACAGAGGTTCCAATAGAGATCAAGGATCGACAGGAGTGAGTCCTACATGGACGGTCGATTCCTCTTGTGTGCATTCGCTAGCAGCATGGGAACCTCCTGGGGAGCACATGGATGTGGGAGGCCCAGATGCGTGCTCAGTACCCTCTTTTGTTTCCCAAGTGTATGTTGTAGATTTACGGGGACGTAAAGCCCGTAGGTGGGGGTAATGTAAAGACCAAGAAATTCCAAGGATTTTTTATTTTCATAAATACAATGAAATTTGATGAGTTCGTAGTTTCTGACGGCACCTGATTCTGAGGCCCGTTGTGCCCAGAATAAATTTCTGAAGTTTTGTTCAGGAACGTTTAGTAAACATAGGTGCATGTTTTTCTATATCTTAAACCGTTGTTCGAAATTGAAATCTGAAAGCACCGATGAACTCGTAGCACTGTTATTCTCTTAAGGGGAGCTTTACCGTAGTTGCATTTTCTCGGGACGAGACGATAATTTTGGGTATTTATATTAAATTAAATAAAATTGTTGTACACAATTTTATTGTTTAAAGTATTGGTTATTTCCTACTAGGGGGAGTTATAGGTGGGGAACACACTCACATAACCTCCTCCCATGATAGGATTTAGTATGGTGGGGCCCACACGAACCCAAACCCTTTCACCTCCCCTCAAATCCATTAAACTTCCCATTTACACCATTATTTAATTTTTTTGACAACTTTTCTCTCTTAATGGTGGAGCCTCTCCACATTCCACCCTCCTCTCATGAATGTGCCAATACGCCATCAACTAATGAACATTTAATTTTGGATCCTCTAATTTTTAAATTTGTTTGATAAAAAAATTGCGGGAGGATAAAAATAATAACTGAGGCTATTATTTTTGGTTGGCACTTATTGTGTTGGGGAAGCTCTGGAAAATTAAGAATATAATTCTTCTCTCAATAAAAAACACAGTCCTTTCAATGAGGAGCCGCCAAAGAACGACGATCATCTCCTTCGATCTTCTACCAAGCCAAAGGATAAGGAGCCACCTGCAAGGAAGGACGACGACGTACCATCCTTGGCTCCTTCTTCCCCGATGTCAACGAGTTGACACCACCTCACCGCGACTCCTTTTATGAATGGAAATTAATTCGAGGTAGGGTGTTTGTATAATTTAATTTGAGTAAATTATACCTTCGTTCTTGTTGAATGCAAGTGATCGTCTATGGCCAATTGATACTTCCTAACACGAATGGCGTGGGCCGAATGACCATAGCCTGACGTCCCTCCATAGTTTCTTTTTTTTATTCGCGTTGGAAATTGTGTTGGAAGAGTTGGTGACAATCAGGGGCGGTGACGACCGAAGGCAGTTGTGGAAATGGTGGCTGCGCGCTGGCCCGAAGAGGACCGTGGCACCAGTTTCACCGAGGAGAGGGAAAGACCGCGACCCAAAACCACGAGCTGCTCGGCCGACGAAGAACCAACCGGATAAAGCCGGCCGGACCTAAGACCTTGTAGTGCCACGAGGGCACCGCGCTGCGGAGGAATGCGACCCACGTTTTGCGTGCTGCTAGGTGAACGAACTGGCTTCCATGTGGCCGACTGGGCTGGGAAGACCCCGCGGTGCTAAGAGGACGCTTCACTGGGGGAACAGCGGCCTGCCCGTGCGGGCCGCTCGCACCATGTTGACCAGCCAGCTTCAACCGGCCAGACTGGAGGTCGGTGCTGCTCAGCGCCGTCGGTTCGGTAAATCGGGGGGGGGGGGGGGGGGTGGCACCCCCCGCACCCACATGAGAAGCTGATCTGTGGACCATAGAGCCTGACCGCACCACACCGGGCCGGGATGTCCCCTACCGGATCAGACCCGCCGAACCAGGTCAGGCCGACCTGCCAGCACACAGGGATTGACGGGCCGGGCCCGTTTCACTTAAACGTGAATAACATTATGACTGCACGCCTGATCGACATGCCGTCTCCATCACTGGGATCCTTGTGTGAGGAGTTACTTTTGTGACACTCTTACTGAGTTTTGGACAACTTTGAAAAATGCCCGGGTTTGAACGAGCATAATTCCAACTGGGCCGTTGGAACAGAAAAGCCAATAACTCTCAGATCGGGCATCCGATTAACGCGCCATCTATCGCGTTGGGTTTCTTTTGACGAGACATAACTTTGGGATACATCAGCTTAGGACTTTGTGATACTTGATATATTAAACTTTGAATCAAGGAGGGGACCCTCCCAGAATCGAGCGTGTTGTGTGCGGAAACCCTAGAGCTGGCTGCGACTGCGACGCCTACTGTACTAGAATCCTTCGTGGGTTCGGCAGTGAAAACTACTGTACTATAATCCTCTGTGGGTTTGACAGTGATGAATACTGTACTGAAATCCTCAGTGGGTTCGGAAACGATGACTACTATTTTGGAATCCTCCGTGGGTTCGACAATGATGACTATTGTTCTTATATCCTATGTGGTGCTGACAATTTTGACTACTGTTCTTGTATCCTAAGTGTGTCCGTCAGTTTGACTTCTGTACTTGTATCCTGAGTGGGTCTGACAGAGTAGCTGGTCTAGTATCATATGTGGGTCCGACAGCTAAGCTGGTCTAGTATCCTATGTGGGATCGCCATCTTAGATGAATCAGTGACTACATCTGATCATCTATATCGCTATAAGAATGATGTATACCTGTGTGAGATGAGTTTTAACTTTCAATCCTTATCATCGATGTGATTGAATTTTTTTCAGTGTGGACTGGGTTGTTCTAGGGCTCGATAGTTGGAGCCGAACATTGATTGATAACTTAGGTATATGTATGGGCATATACCTATGTAGAGTTGGTAGATACTTCTTGATTGTATCCTTCTTTTATGGTTTATCTTTTGTGGATTTTGGGAGACCTTCAGGGGTCTGGGGGTCCCTACTAAGTATTGTATACTCACACCTTCATGGGCTATGCCCTCACTACGATGTGTTGAATGAAAATGGTGGATATCACTGATCGAGGTGGAGACTTGTGGAGCTGGATGGTACCCGGAGGTGGACCACTTGGCTAGAAATACACGGAGTGGATGGTCGGACCTGAGGTGCTGAGGAGGCCATCTGTACCCACCCTTCAGGTGGTATATCCGGAGGAAAACTCAGTGGTTGATGTTTTACATTACTGCAGTTGTACTAACTTTTCTGTTGAACTGTACTTACTTTTGGGCATGTATTTCCGGCCCCTTTCCTTTCAACACTTACATTTTTATTCAGTATTTCTTAATGATTTATTTTTTAGCGTACTATGTTGTGTTGTTTAGTTTTATAAAGGAAATGCCTTCCGTTTTTTACAGTATTTATGCCTTTGGTGCTAGTCTCCATCCCCTGGCCTATGGAATGCGGGCCTGGGGCAGTTAGGGCATGGGCCCCGAGGACGGGTCATGACACAATGTATCTAATTGTGATCCAAGGTTCACTTCTTAATATTTTATATGACATTTAGATGTCATTGGGAACTGAATTAAATTTTAGAACATATTTTCATGCTCAATCATATGGGTAGTCAGAACAAACAATTCAGAAAATAAAGGATATTCTATGTTCTTATTCAACGGATTAGCAGGGATGTTATGATGAACATCATTCTTTTTTGGGTTTTCTTATAAAAATAGATTTCATCCTAGTATATAGATCACACCATTTAAAGCATTAAATGGATGTAGGTGTCGAACTCCATCTCTTTTGGATGAAGTAGGTAAATTGAAGTTGAAGGGACTAAAATTTGTAGAAGAGATGGCACAAAACGTTTTGTTGATTCATAATCACATGGTGATTGATGATATCAAGATGAAATGTTATGAAGATAATCAGAGGATAGATCTCTCTTTCGAGGTAGGTGATCATGTCTTTGTCAATGTTTCTGTCACAACCCGTCCCAGTGGGGCCCACATCGTGACTCCCCAATCCCGCCTCCAATAGGCCAGGGGCTGGTGACTAGCACCGAGTAGGCATATCACTAACATGGGAGGCATTACCTAAGAACCTGTACACACGCACACAACTCCAAGCCCACAAATGATGAAATGTAAAACACTAAGGAACAAAATGCATGCATATAACTAAACCCCAACCAACAGAGAATGGAGAAAGGTAGAGTACTGTAAAAGTAAACTGGGTCAGAATACCAGCCCACCAAAAACAAGAGTCTGAAAAACTGCAAAGTCCAACCTGTAAGCACAAAGGTACTGGGACTGCTGCTCGTAGCTGTAGGAACGCCTCGACCTGTAAGAATATCAGAAAGCTCGGTCCTGTCCTGGTCCGCCCTAGACTCTATCAAAAGGCTACTCGTCTGCAGAAGACACCAGACATGCGGGCAAAGCCCGTGCAGGGGTGAGTATAACAATACTCAGCAGAGGACCCCAAAAACCACAAAGAAGTACAAAAATTAAAGGTACAGTCAGCTATGCATAATATATGTTTACATAACATATAAAACAAACCAGATATACTCAAAAACCAGGCCCGTGGTCTAGAGACAAGTCACGCAACCGCATACCCCCGCAAGGGATTCCGTTTAAAGATTCCATGATGCACGCGTTCCGGGAGAACACACTCCATGAGTCTTATAGCTCTGATGACGTCCGTCCGAGAAGTTTTGTTCACCGGGAACTGTCACGAGAGATGGATACACTCATTACAGGAGACACACTCTTTAGTAGAAGGGTTACGATAGATAGAAGCACTCATTATGAGAGACACACTCCTGAGTGAAAAAGATCTTGATACACAGATGAGGATCACTGCCAGGGCCATGGCGGATACCGCGACTCATCCGGAATTCACCTACTAGGTAGAGGATCGATGCCCAATAGAGTTGGTCACATCGATTCCTGACTCTACCTCGGGTCTGTAATGGATAGAGGATCTCGATCCGGGCCTCTCGGATGGATTCCTGACTCTATCACAGAAAGTCCTGCTGAAGGGATCAAAAATTATGCATGAGGGAAAGATGACTGGCCCTCAGGGAAACAAGAAGAAGGGGCACTAACCCAAATGAAAGATGTTCAAGGCATGGTGAACAAAAGGACCAAGCCGTTTTCCCAAAAATTACACAGCGTGTGGAAATGATACACGTCGTGTTGTCCGACCCCGGGTACTTCCCGTGTACAATGGCCCCTGTCGTGAGGCTGGTCGTGTAGAAAAACATAGTACACGACGTGTGGAAATGATACAAGTCATGTTGTCCGACCCCGAGTACAGCCCGTGTACAACGGCCCGTGTCGTGAGGCTGGTCGTGTATAAAAACATAGTACACGGCGTGTGGTACGAGGTATAGGCCGTGTCTGGGTAACTGGGGTTGGCTCCGTGTACTCTGGCCATGTGCCCGTACACGGTCACCAACCCGTGTTCTCCGACCCGTGTAATCTGTACACGGGGTGACCTGCGCTAGTGACCTCGCCTAGCCGGGTGAGGGAGTACACGGTCGTGTACTCCGCCCCGTGTCTGTGTATCCCCAGGATACACGCCGAGCTCCGCGTAGCTGCCTCTGCCGGGCTGTACACGCCGTGCCGCTTGAAGCCGTGTAGAGCATCCCGTGTCCGTGTACTACCCAAAGTACATGCCGAGCTCCGGGGAAGGTCCAACATGCCGTGTGACCGGGGTCACACGCCGTGTGATCCATCTCTGTCCCCGAAACCCTAGTCGCCACCATCAGAACTTCACGGCGTGTTCTTAGGAAGTACACGCCATGTATTCTGGAAATTTCCAGAAACGTGGACCTCCACCGTCGCACCTCCCGTGATGCTCCAATCATTGATCTGGCCATCTAATCGCCACAAAACCTTCAGGTTTTGGTCACCCCGACACCACGAAGCTATTTACATCGTTTCCAGGCCTCTGATCAGCTCCAAAACCATTATTGATCTTCCCGCGCGAAGAACTTTTGATGAACGCCCTTTCCGATCTGGTCCGATTTTCCATCCGCCATCATTTCCGCACCTCCACAAGAACTTTGCGATGTTGAACCTTCGGTTTGGGGTCATTGCATCACAAAATGTAAGTGCAACGATCCGTTGTTCATCACCCCATGAAGAACGCAAAGAACGCGAAGAACGCGCGAGGAAAAAGGAGGAAGAAATCCAAATTACAAAATGAGGAATGAACCTCCGCCGTCGTTTTTCATAGCATTGATCCACTCCCATTAATAGGCTTAAATGAAGAAGAAATCAACATCAATAAATAACATGGATTAATTCCCCAAAATCATCCCAAAGAAAAATCCCTCCCGTAAGAACGCACGAATCCACGGATCAACTTGTTCGTGGTTGATCTGCGTTCATGGTTTAAACTCAATACGGGGAAAAGGAATAAATTGAAATAAGAACCCTTACCTTTTGAAGGAAAATGATCTTTGACGAAGGAACTATGCTGTCGTTTCCATCGAGATCCTTCAACGTCGGCACAACAATCCTAGGTTTCGATTTGTTGTCGTTCGTCGTCAATAATCGCTCCAACACGCCGTGGATTCTACAGAGGTTCCTCTCTCCACGTTGCCAACGACGTATAACTACTTAACCCATTAAAAAGGGAAACAATTTGGAATTTAATTACGTGGCATTATTAATGGAATTGACTTTCCATTTCGAAGTCATTAAGACGCCCCATTAATTTAGGAAACAGTTGCACCATCGCCACGCTGCAGCGGATGTTTCCTTAAATGAAATAAAATAAACTGGTTAATTTAATTTATTTTATTTTACTTAAAACGTCCGAAAATTAACTTTTTTCCTCGACCTGTGCCAGTCGAGGTTAGCCACATTCTTAGGTAAAGTCGTCATCCCAGACACAATGGTGTGCTCAGATTTTTAATCCGAGCATCCATTGGGAAACTGCCACAACCACGCACAAGTGCAGACTCACTTAACAAAAAATGTTCAAACCACCATTTCGGGCTTACTGGACCCCGGAATGATGTGTCTTATTCGCGCCCGGTCTCAAAATAATTCCATATAATATTTAAAAATAATAAACTAAAAATCCGAGACAATACATTCTCCCCACCTTGGGGTTTTACGCCCCCGAAAAGCCAAAACAAAGGTTACTCAAAAAGAAGACGGTACTAGGCACGGATCTGGGCCTCCTGCTCCCACGTGCTCTCCTGAAGATTCCCGTACAGCCACCGGACACACACTAAGGGAATCGATTTCCCACGAAGGATCCTCTCCTGCTGATCCTCGATCTCCACTGGGTACTCAGCCTTCACCTGCTAGCATGTGAGGCATCGAGAAACGAACTCTACTATTGCCTTATTCATGCCTGACCACCAAAACTGTTGTCGGAGATCCTGGTACATCTTTGCCACTCCATGGTGTACCGCCAAAGGGGATATATGGAACTCCCTTATGACCTCATCCCGCAACGCTACTGGTACAACAATGCGTCCTTTGAAAAGGAGCACGTGCTCCCCACCTTGAGAATATCCATCAGGAGCATGTCCTGTGGATAACTGAGCACGTAAGGTCACACAGTCGACATTCCCAAGTTGTGCCTCCCTAACTCGCTGTAAGAGTGGAGGGGTGACAACCATCGACTGTAGGTAATCTGTATCCTCTCCATCCACAAAGGATAACTGTAACGCGACTAACTGTTGTGTCGCCTCACTCAACAGCTGTGATCTCGACCTTCTGCTAAGAGCATCTGCCACCTTGTTCCCCTTCTTAGGAGTATAGATGATCTCAAAATCATAGTCCTAGTGGAAATCTAGCCAACGCCTCCTCCTCAGATTCAGATCCTTCTGTGAGAATATGTAGTTGAGGCTCTTGTGTTCAGAGTAGACAATGAACTGCTTGACCATAAGGTAGTGTCGTCACATCTTCAATGCGATGACTACCATTGGTAACTCGAGATCATGGTTCACATAGTTCTGCTCATGCGGCCTAATCTGGCGCGAACCATAAGCAATCATTTCATGTCACTACATCAGGACACTACCGAGCCTGGTCCCTGATGCGTTGTAGAAAACTACGTAATCGACACCTTCCTCAGGCAATCTCAAGACTGGGGCGCTCGTCAAACTCTGTCTCAACTTCTCAAAAGCCTGCTGGCACTTTTCTGTCGACACGAAGGGTTTCCCCTTCTTGGTCAAGGCTGTCATCGGTGCTGATATTCCGGAGAAGTCAGGAATGAATCTCTGGTAATACCCTGCCAACCCAAGGAAGCTCCACAACTCCATCACGCTTTGAGGTGGCTCCCATGCTAACACAACCTCCACCTTGGCTGGGTCCACAGCTACTCCATCCGCTGAGATGAAATGTCCCAGAAAGTGGACCTCCCGAATCTAGAACTGACACTTTGAGAGCTTCTCATAAAGATGGTGCTCCCGAAGTACGTCGAGAACCATCCACAGGTGTCTCGCGTGCTCCTCCTCTGACGCTGAGTACACAAGGATGTCGTCGATGAAGACCACTACGAACCGGTCCAAGTATGGCTGGAAGATCCAGTTCATCAACCCCATAAACACTAAAGGGGTGTTCGTTATGCCAAAGGGCATCACCAAGTACTCATAATGACCGTAGAGACATCAGAAAGCCGTCTTCGGTATATCCTCATCCCGCACTCGTAGCTGGTGATATCCTGATCGAAGATCAACCTTTGAGAATCACTGTGCCCCTCTTAGCTAATCAAAAAGGTCATCAATTCTCGGTAGTGGATACTTGTTCTTCACCGTCACTTGGTTCAGGCACCGGTAATCCACGCACAACCTCAGACTCCTGTCTCCCTTCTTGGAAAATAAGACTGGGGCCGCCCAGGGTGAAATGCCTGGTCTCACGAAACCCTTGCTCTGCAAATCCTCCAACTGCACCCTCAGCTCGCGAAGCTCTACGGGAGCCATCAGATAAGCCGATGAGGAAATTGGTGTCGTCCCGAGGTGTAAGTCGATGAATAAGTCAATTTCCTGGTAGGGAGGTAGCCCTGGAACATCTTCTGGAATGACTTCCTCATACTCTACCACCACTGCTGGGAACTAATAGCTCACCACATCTACTGCTCCAAGGGTAAGGCTAGCCAACTCATGAGTGATCAGCTGCCCCCTCCTACGCATGAGCCCACTTTGTGCTACATGGTTTTCCTTTTCTCCGACAAAGGAAAACCTTGTTCCATCACGGCGGACGCACCACACTCTTCGCCTAAAATAGTCAATCTGGGCATGGACCGAAGATAACCAATCCATACCGATAATGACGTTGTAAGGCCTTGACGCTACCACCAAGAGGTTCCAACCGAAACTCTCGCCTCCAAGGGTCAGATCACACTATCTGCAAAGGTGTGTAATCGTCGAGTCTCCTCCTGTAGGTGTCTCCAAGCATAAGGATCGATTCAACGGTTCTACCGGAATCTCGAGGTTTTGTACAAGACATGTGGCTATAAGGGAATGACTGTCACCTGTGTCTATGAGTACGGAAGCTAAGGTAGAAAAGATACAGATCGTACCTCGAATCATCCCTGGAGCCCCTGTGTCATATGCCTTGACCGCATGCAGCTGTCCCTATCCCTGTCCCCCAGCTCCCTGAGCCTGGTGCGGACCTCCTGGGGGTGGCAGTGGAAGTAAGTTGAAGCATCTGCCACCACCTAAAGCTCTCCCAGCTCCTCTTCCATGTCCGCCGCCTGGAAGATCTGCCTGCTCTGTTCTCTGCCTCTGCCTCGGTGGCCCATCCACCACTTCCCTGTCAGCAGCCCGACATGTCGGACAATCTCTAGCGAGATGCCCCCTACTGTTGCATGCGTAGCATCGCTTCTCCCTAGGTTGACTGGATCCAGCCTGAGAGCCCTGGACTGTTGATCCCCTGTCTTGAGTCCTCCTTTGACGTCTCCCACATCCAGATCCCTACCTCTGACATCGGCTCCCTGCTGTCGGTGTCTCTGCACCTGTCGGCCTACTGCTGACTACCGACAGTTGTCTCTGCTCCGCCAAGAATCTTTCGATCACCAAGGCCCGTTCGAGCACTCCCGCATAGGTCGATATGAATAGAGGCACGACACTAGCTCGGATATCTCACCGTAGACCTCTCTCAAAGGTCCGAGCCCTGAAGTACTGATCCCTGACCATATCCATCGAATACCTGGCGAGGTTGGTGAACCTCGATGAATAGTCAGACACCGTCATAATGCCCTGCTGGAGCTGAAGAAGCTCCTGGATGCGTACAGCTCTCAGCGTAACCAGAGAGAACTCCTCCCTGAAGAGTCACTCAAACTCCGTCCATGAAAGAGTCTCCTCGTCGTGAGTCTGTGTGGTAAGACTCCACTATCATCCGGCCGAACCCTGAAGAAGGCTCGCTCCTAGGATCACCATCTGGTCTGCCGGTGTCCTCACTAGATAGAAAAATCTGGTCACCACCTCAAGCCAGTCCTCAGCCACCTGAGGGTCGGGCTCGCCTCTGAACCTGAGGGGCCTCTGTCTCTGAAACTCATGGAGCGCGCTAAGCCTGCACTCCTCGCCAGTCGGTACTTCAGGTACCACTGGCTGCTCCACCGGTGGTGGTACAGCAGGTGCACCACCTGGTGGCAACGCCTGGGAAACTAGTCCCTGTATCGAAGCCTCATCACTGAGGGGTTCATCCTCATGATCGTGCTGCGGAATCCTAGCGGGTATGCACCACAGAGGCATCCTGTAAACAAACAACATGTACCATGGTCAATGAGTATATCTGGACAGCTGACACAAAGGACATGGAAATCACAACCCGTTCCTATATGATGCATGTACCTTTTATTTCCCCGCAACCAGTGTTTTTCTGAACTGGGTCGAAAAGTAGGTTATCAGAGTCCTGGTGTATGGATACGTCGGCCGCCGCACCAACACTAGGGTCCCTAGCCTGAAAGCTGAACCCAAAACACTTAACACTGTTGCCTCAAACCAAACTCACAGACTCTTGGTCCTAAGGTAGAACCGACCACCTCTGATACCACTCTGTCACGACCCGTCCTAGTGGGGCCCACGCTGTGACTCCCCAAGCCCGCCTCCAATAGGCCAGGGGCGGGTGACTAGCACCGAGTAGGCATATCACTAACATGGGAGGCATTACCTAAGAACCTGTACACACACACACACATCTCCATGCCCACAAATGCTGAAATGTAAAACACTAAGGAACAAAATGCATGCATAAAAATAAACCCCAACCAACAGAGCACGACGAAAGGTAGAGTACTGTAAAAGTAAACTGGGTCAGAATACAAGCCCACCAAAAACAAGAGTCGTAAAAACTACAATGTCCAACCTGTAAGCACAAAGGTACTGGGACTACTGCTTGTAGCCATAGGAACGCCTTAGCCTGTAGGAAACTCAGAAAGCTCGGTCCTATCCTGGTCCACCCTGGACTCTGTCAAAAGGATACTCGTCTGCACAAGACACCAGACGTGCGGGCAAAGCCCGTGCAGGGGTGAGTATAACAATACTCAGTAGAGGACCCCAAAAACCACAAAGTAGTACACAAAGTAAAGGTAAAGTTAGATATGCATAATACATGTTTACATAACATATAAAACAAACCAGATATACTCAAAACCCAGGCCCGTGGTCTAGAGATAAGTCACGCAACCGCATACCCCCATAAGGGATTTCGTTTAATGATTCCGTGATGCACGCATTCTGGGAGAACACACTCCATGAGTATTATAGCTCTGATGAAGTCCGTCTGAGAAGTGTTGTTCGTCAGGAACCATAATGAGAGATGGATACACTCATTACGGGAGACACACTTCTGAGTGGAAGGGTTACAATAGATAGAAGCACTCATTACAGGAGACACACTCCTGAGTGGGAAAGATCTCGATACACAGATGAGGATAACTACCAGGGCCATGGCGGATACCGTGACTCATACAGAATTCACCTTCTAGGTAGAGGATCAACGCACGATAGAGTTGGTCACGTCGATGCCTGACTCTACCTAGGTTCTGGAATGGATATATGATCTCGATCCGGGCCTCTCAGATGGATGCCTGACTCTATCACAGAAAGTCCTGCTGAAGGGATCAAAAATTCTGCGTGAGGGAACGATGCCTGACCCTCAGGGAAACAAGAAGAAGGGGCAGTAACCCAAATGAAAGATGTTCAAGGCATGGTGAAAAAATGTACCAAGCCGTTTTCCCAAAAAGTACACGATGTGTGGAAATGATACACGCCGTGTTGTCCGACCCTGGGTACTGCCCGTGTACAACGACCTGTGTCATGAGGCTGGTCGTGCAGAAAAACATAGTACACGACATGTGGAAATGATACACATCGTGTTGTCCGAACCCAGGTAATGCCCGTGTACAACGGCCCGTGTCGTGAGGCTGGTCGTGTAGAAAAACATAGTACACGGCGTGTGGTACGGGGTACAGGCCGTGTCTGGGTAAATAGGGTTGGCTCCGTGTACTCTGGCTATGTGCCCGTACACGGTCACCAACCCGTGTTCTCTGACCCGTGTAATCTGCACACGGGGTGACCTACGCTGGTGACCTCGCCTGGCCGGGTGAGGGAGTACACGGTCATGTACTCCGTCCCGTGTCCGTGTATCCCTGGGATACACGCTGAGCTCCGCATAGCCGCCTCTACCGGGCTGTACACGCCGTGCCGCCTGAAGCCGTGTAGAGCATCCTGTGTCTGTGTACTACCCAAAGTACACTCCA
Source organism: Viscum album (assembly GCA_963277665.1). Lineage (NCBI taxonomy): Eukaryota > Viridiplantae > Streptophyta > Magnoliopsida > Santalales > Viscaceae > Viscum > Viscum album. Next base: position 1,872,927,632 of record OY728142.1, on the reverse strand, counting down.
AGCTCCAGGGAAGGTCTAACACGCCATGTGACCGGGGTCACACACCGTGTGATCCTTCTCTGACCCTGAAACCCTAGCCGCCACCATCATAACTACACGTCGTGTTCTTCAGAAGTACACGCCGTGTATTCTGGAAGTTTCCAAAAACACGAACCTCTGCCATCGCGCCTCCTGTGATGCTCCAATCATTGATATGGCCGTCCGATCGCCAAAATAACATTAGGTTTTGATCTCCCCGACACCACGAAGTTGTTTCCGTCGTTTCCGGGCCTCTGATCGGCTCTAAAACCATGATTGATCTTCCCATGCGAAGAACTTTCAAAGAAAGCCCTTTCCGATCTAGTCCGATTTGCCATCTTCCATCATTGTCGCACCTCCACAAGAACGTTGCGATGTATAACCTTCGGTATGGGATCGTTGTGTTGTAGAATGTATGCACAACGATCCGTTCTTCATCGCCCCGCGAAGAACGCGAAGAACACGTGGGGAAAAAGGAGGAAGAAATCCAAATAACAAAATGAGGAACGAACCTCCGCCATCGTTCATCACGGCATTGATCCGCTCCTGTTAATAGGCTTAAACGGAGTAGAAATCAACATTAACAAATAACATGGATTAATTCCCCAAAATCATCCCAAAAAGAAATCCATCCCGCAAGAATGCACGAATCCGCAGATCAACTTGTTCGTGGTTGATCCGCGTTCGTGGTTTAAACTCAAAACGGGGAAAAGGAATAAATTGAAATAACAACCCCTACCTTTTGAAGTAAAACGATCGTTGACGAAGGCACTGTGCTGTTGTTGCCATAAATATCCTTCAACGTCGGCAAAATTATCCTAGGTTTTGATTCGTTGTCGTTCGTCGTCAAGAATCGCTCCAACGCGTTGTGGATTCTGCAGAGGTTCCTCTCTCCACGTTGCCAACGACGTACAACTGCTTAACCCATTAAAAAAGGGAAACAATATGGAATTTAATTACGCGGGAGTATTAATGGTAATGACTTGCCATTTCGAAGTCATTAAGATGTGCCATTAATTTAGGAAATAGTTGCACCGTCTCCACGCTGCAGCGGATGTTTCCTTAAATGAAATAAAATAAACTGGTTAATTTATTTTATTTTATTTTACTTAAAACGTCCGAAAATTAACTTTTTCCCTTGACCTACGCCAGTCGAGGTTAGCCATATTCTTAGGTAAAGTCGTCGTCCCGGACGCAATGGTGCGCTCAGGTTTTTAATTCCAGCATCCTTTGGGAAACTGCCACAACCGTGCACAAGTGCTGACTCCCTTAACAAAAAAAGTTCAAACCACCATTCTGGGATCACTGGACCTCGGAATGCTGTGTCTTCTTCACGCACGGTCTCAAAATAATTCCATATAATATTTAAAAATAATAAACAGAAAATCTAAGTCATTACTGTTTCTCTATGGAAAAGTGTGATGCACATTTGTAAGATTTGAATGATGAGTCTGTGGTTTGTTAGACTCTTTGAAATCCTAGAAAAAGATGGATCGATTTACTATATAGTGGATTTACCTCCATTATGATCCCATGTAAGTAGTGATTTTCATGTTTCAATGTTAATAAATTATATGCCTGTTCTATATCATGATTTTAGTCCATTGGTAGTTCAGTTGGAAGAGAAACATTCTTATAAGGAATAACCAGTACGGATTTTTGACAACTAAGAGCAAGTGTTGTAGAATAATGTTTTTCATCTAGTAAGGGATTTGTGTAAAAATGATATGGTTTAAAAGTAAACATGAAAATATGAAAATGATATGAGAGATAAATACCCCCACATATTTGATAAGTGAACAAAATTTCTAGGAAACAATTTCCAAAAGGGGGAATGATGTAACATCCCAGGTATTTATAGAATATTACATTTTTATATATAATATTTTTATTAATTTAATATTTATTATAGTTAAAAGGATAATATATATAAGAAATTATATACCTCCAGTAACAATGGGTTTTTTTCTAAATCTTACTTTTCACACAACACTATGTTATACTGCAAAATAATACAACAATAATAATATAATTTTAAATAGTAGTTAAGGATTAGCCATTGTATTGGCGAGAGTGAATAGAAATAACTATATTACTATTTTACATATTTTTTGAATATTTTTACATATATAAAATGAATTTTAGAATCTCAAAAGTACAATGAATCCAATTTTTAGTATAAAATACTCTAGTATTTTTAAAAGTTCATTTTACCACCTTTTGATGGATAACCCTTTTTAAAAATAGTTTTTTTTTCACTTTCATATGTTTTATTTAAGAAAATAAACTTCTTATTTAGAATCGGTACCACAAAATATAATTCAGTTGTATAATTTTTTATTTTTTAGATAAAATCCATATTATATTTAATAGTGAAAAATACTACATTTTAATTTAAACCCACCTTTTTATCTAACTTAAGTATACTATTAGATTATCTTATTTTTTGTAATAATTATTTTTAATTGGTTTTTATCATTTAATCCCATCTTTTATTCTGGTAGTAATTTCAAATTTAAATTGGACATAATCATATTTCAATCATTTAATTGTTTTAATTTATTTGAACTGCACATTATGGTTTTGACTACGTGAATTACATTCAAAATAATTAATGAAACTTCAATGTTTTGAGTTTGAAAAAAATGATTCCATATTTTTAATCAAACTATCCAAATTATGTAAATAGGTACAATTAGTTTTTAGATATTATGATAAATAACTTTAGTATTTATTATTATTTAGAACAACTAAAGGGTAAATCAGGTAAATAAGAATAAACATAATATTATATTAATATAAAAATACTCTAACATGGATACCAATCCTATTAAATGATTCATGGGTGAGAAAAATATTACATAGGATGAATGTTTTTCATTTCATAGAAACATGATTTTGAAAATGAGATGTTATCAAAATTAATTTAAATTAGTGGAAAATATAACATAAACATGTATCTCTTTACTAAAACAATTTTAACATGGGTTTATTTAATGTATCTCTTTGAATGTAAATAGTCATTAGAAAGCTAAAACATTTCAACATTATTGTAATTTATTTATAATCTTTATATATTAAATAAATTAATTAAATTATGACATAATGAAGAATCATAGATTGCTTCATTAATAAAGGATTATAATAAATGATATTATTTAAGTTCCCCAGAACACCCTGAGATGGGAGGGGTGAATTAGGGTGTCAAATTTTTCTTTTAAAATGATGTATCTTATTACCACATTGATAGGAACCAGTTAAACATTTTTGAAGAGGATCTGAAAAAACAAACAATCACATGCAATGTAATGGCACAATAATTTTACTTGGTTCATCACTAAGGGCTACAACCAATGAGCTTACACCGATAGTGTGGCATGCATACCCAATAACCACTAATCATCATAAGTTTTTTGTTACAATAGATTAGAACATTCACTATTTTCCATGTCCACTACCTTTACAATGTTTCACGGAAGCACACTATGTCCCTCAGATCGCCTCTATTAACTTCCCCTTGCCCACTACATTGGATGAATCTTCACTCCTTTTATCAAATTGAAGGTCAATTCTAATATGTACCATAAAATCATGCATCCTAGATAGTATATGGATTATCTATTGATGTATATTTATTACCCACATATGTAATTTAGATTCCCACGCACTAATAGGTTATGGTAATTAAATTTCAAACTTATTTGGTCAATTTTCAGGCTTACTTGGATGTTCTGAATACCACATTACCACCTCCTTATACAGAGTAGTGGGTATGGTTTGTGGCTCACCTACTCTAAATACCACTACTGGATTCACATACCATTCATCCCCACCACATACTTTCATGCTCTACTATGTACTTCCCTGCTCTATATAGTGACTCCATAAACTACCTTCTGCAAATAGCCCAAGTTTTGAGAACTCCCTCCTCTCCACGTACAACCATGCTTACTCTGCGTTCATCTTTGATCCATTGTAAAATATTATATATTCCTCTGCAAACCAAAATTTCATCCATAGGATATATTTTTATGCGAACGGTTTTCCTTGTGATTTATCCTCTCATCCGCTATCCACTCCAGACATTATCAGATATCTTCCTAAAATTTTAATCTTTATTCCCTCACATTATTGAAGTGGATTATTTCTCATTATATATTAACAAATGAATCCAAAAAATTTGTTTAACCAAGATTTACAAAATCATTTATTTCACTTCATCCTCCACCACATACCACTCCTTTCTCGCAAACAGAAACAGTCACGTGAACCACCATCTTTTGTGTACCACACTCCTTCCCCGCGAACCGTCACTGAAAACCATTTTTAGTTCTATAAACCGTCCCATGTAGTATTCCTATTATTCTATACATGGTCAAAGATCCATTCCTAGACATGGTACATGGTCCATCTCCTGGTCCACAAAATTCTCTCACTTTTCTGAATTCCTTACCTGTTTTTCATGGTATACATTCCTAGGAAACTATTTCTAATTTTAAGGCCCCAAATATTGGAAAACACTAGGAAATAGAACCAACATAAATTCTTATTTCATCCTCAATAATAATACTAACTTCATTGAACACTACATGCTCATCCATGAGGAGAATGACAACAAAATCAAGCCAGACTCAATTATAAACAATAAACAATCTAGGTTCAATCAATTATAAATATTAAAATATATGTAATTTGATCATTTTTATGCTATCATGAAATTTAATGGATTATTATGAAAAATTAACTTTGAGTTAACAAATTTTATTTTAGGTAATCATGTTGTCATGAATTTAACAAAAAGTTATTACTATGTACTGTCAAAATTGGCAGAAATGTGTTTTTAAAACAATAAAATTTTATTACATGGTATAACAGTCCTAAAAATATATTATTTGGAAAAATGACTTATATAACTTTAAAATTGTCATTAATGATCCCCTTATGGTTTGATTGAATATCATAGTAATAATAGTAACCATATATAGTGAAAATATAAGAATACATGGTAATATTTAATGTTTTTAACTATGTTTTAAAGCTAAAATATAGGGTTAAATTTATGAAATAAACATGAATAAAACCAATTGGTTGGGAGAATATCAACCCATATTATTTATATCATATAACTATATCACTTTGTATGTATTCTAACTAAAAAATAAATTATTAATAAATTAATATTTCAAGACTTTGCTAAAGCGTTCCTGCTCCCTCTTATAAAAGGCCGCCAAATCTGTAACAACCCAAGATTTTATGAGGATTATTATTTTTAATTTCATTGATGTATCTTGTTGTATGAAACACCAATATTATCTTGCGCTATACGCAACACCGTATTATCTTTCAGTATACACAAAACTATTCATGGATTGTGTTTCACACAATTTCAAGTTCGTTTGATAGTAGTCATTCTATGCAATATTGAGTGTATATATATATTCAATGTATAAATGAAATATGGTTGGATTATGTTATAAAAAACAATGAAGGGGAATTTCACAACACGCAACCCTGACTTGGCTTACATTACACGCAATCACAACCTTCCACGATAGCGTGTGTTGTACGCAATACCTAGTTTCACTAAACTAATATATACTATTAAAATATTATTTAAACTTGCCGTTATAAATAGTAATACCCACTTTTTTAAATTTTAAAAATTTTATCTTTTAAAATGGACTTCATTTTTGGATTCAAAATATTGAAATTATCCTAGGGTGATTTTTTGGTATTTTTCTGAAAACTTTCAATTTTTGATGAATAGTGAAAACACTAGGTCACTATTTAAAAACCGACTTATTATTTAAATAATTATTTATTTTATTTAAATTTATTTTAGTTTAAAATTGATACATAATACCTATATATGTTCAATGAAATTCATTGGATTCATTCTATAATAATTTTTGATATATAAAAATTTTATTGAACTTTTCACCGTCTTTTACCCACCTCCTAGGAGAATTTAGAAATTATTATAAAACATAATTTTACCGCTTCTGTAAGTGGAATTTCGAAAATCCGAGAGACACGGTTAATATCAAGGACTAAAATGTGGTTCAATGAGATGAAAATATTTTTTGGTGAATAGTAACTTTTTACTTTTATTTACCACGGTTAAAAGTAAATATGGTAATTAAGGGTAAAAATGATATTATTATTACCCTAAAACATGTCCTAATTCTATTGAATAAGCGTAATTCGACCAAAAACAACGTTAGGAATAAAATATGACCATTTAGGTCCAATTGGATTAGATTAGGACATTTATTATTATTTTATTTAATGAAAATTTAAAATAGTTAAAATCAAAGTTTAATAACTAAAACGTTTTTAATATAGGGTTATACATAAGATAAATTCTACTATAAACATTCATTTGAAAGATAATATTATTTAATACAAAATTCTATTTTATTTATAATTTTTAGACATTAAATAATTTAATTTATTTACGACACAATGATGATGCAGTAATTACCTTATTAATGAAATATTAACATAATTGATATTATAAATATATAAATAAATGTAATTTGAGACTTTTTATGAATTAAAATAATTTTCTAGGTTAATATGACATGTTAGTATTGATTTAATTAACTTTTGTCGAACTAATCATGTTGTTATGATTTTCAAAAAAATCAAGTACCAAATAGTGTAAAACTTCACATAAAATAGTCTTTAAAACAAATATTATATTATTAATTGTAATTTTATTCCTAAAAATCCAAGGTTCTGAAAAATTACATAGATAAGGATATATATATTAATAATTATCCACTTGGGGTTCTTTTGGCTTGTTATTGTAAGTTTATTAACCATATAGTGCAAGAAAACAAAAAGACACGGTAAAAGTTAAATTATTTAACATAGAGTTAAATCTAAATGATAAGGATAAAATAGTAACCTAAACTTGTCTAAAACCTATTGGTTGAGATACTTTCGACCCATCCCCAACTTAGCTTCGAAATAAATCAATTTGGAGCTATTAAAAACCGAATATGACATTATTATAAAATAATATTTTATGTTTTTCCAAGGGTTCCCCTCTCCTCCCTTATAAAAAGGGCACCCTTCCCTCTTCTCTTGACAACCTTTTGAGCCTTGAATCTCGTCCAACCTCTACCCAATTGTCTTCTACACTTACCTAGAAACATTCTGGAGGTTCTGGTCTTCTCAAAAGACTAACTCTACTTCCTTAAGAAAGGCTTAAAGGAGGTGCGTCGAAGAAGAGGTAATCTCTTCTTCTGATTCTCTCAAGTTTCATTCTTCTTCAACTTCTTCTTATTTATTTGTCTCATTATAAATTAATAACATAAGTATTATTTATATAATTATATGTTATTATAAATTTGAAACAACCCTATTTCACCTTCTATCCATCCTACGGAAAACGAAATCACCGTGCGTGCGTACGTACGGAATACCGTCTCCATGCCGTGGTGTAATCGATTTTCGACCACTAAATTACTTAGATGGGTATAATGGTGTAAATAAATAACTAAATATGATTATTTTAAATTTATATTTATTCTTAATTATTATAAATACACTTCAATACAAATCCACGATCATGGGAATGATATCATCGCTCGTGCATACGTACGGACTACCGTCTCCACGAACGCGATGCGATTCATTTTCCATGATTAAACATTCAAGAATGATTATAAAGTATATATAATGAATAATAATTAAATATATGACATAATTAAGCTACTGGATTTATGTATATATATATATGTAATCTACTTACTTACATTCAAGTCAATATGGAAAAGAAAACAACGTTCATGCATACGTACGACCTACCATCTCCATGAACGGTGTATTTCATTTCATTCATCTATCTATTATATATATATACTGAATATATATGATATATAAATCACGATTTAAATTCTGTAATTAATTAAATCATGATATCAGTAATAATAATATCAATAACAACAAATAGAAACATATATGACAAATGAAACGATTTTACCAAAAACTCTACATTAACATGGAATTTATAAAAGAACGGGTATTATAAAGTCAAAATTGAACCATATATGATATCATAAAAATAAATATGATTCTTTAATTAGTCAATAACATTATTTAAATAATTATACAGGAGGTTCAGATATATACGAAGCATATCAGACATAAGGTAATGGATAATTATTCCAATCTTATTCTTATCCGAGATTGTTTATTCATAAGTATTTACTGGGTTATTATTTTTCATCCTTGTACATAAAAGTGACTATTAAAAAGGTGATTAATATTCTTCAATGTATTTTTAAAGAAATTTTTACTCCTCTTTGACTTTTACATTGGGTTATGGAAGGAATATTTCTTCTGTTTACTATACGTGGTACTTTTTGACTTTTCTGACAAAAGTACGAGGAGAATGTTTTTTTAACATATACGGCATGAACGTATTTATACAGTTTCATATCTCCCTATTTTTAAGAAGATTCCTCTACAAGTTTTCAATTTTATTTTCAATAAAATACTTTTCTTTTAAAATTGTGTGGCGTTCTGTGAAAAGAAACTGATTTTTAAGGTGAAAGGATAATTTCCTCAAGAATTCATTTCATGTTTTTTATCAAAACTATTTTCCATCTAAGATGAAATTATTTATCATGTTTATGTTTAAAGTATAATGTCTCTATTATTATCAAGGTTTGATTCTTCTTAAGATGAAATGATATCCATTTTGGTTTATATGGATTATGTTACGATGGAATGATGTTTATGAATCCCATTTTATTCTTTGGGTTATGATGAATGATTTATGTTTATGTTGTGGCACAAGTAAGAATGATTTCATTATGAGATGGTTGGGACCTATATATCTCTCTAATGCATTGGGTAAAGATTTATATCTCATGAGATAGACATGGCTGGAATGGTAAGTTAATCTGGTTCAGTAATACAGGACTGGAACGAGGAGTGAACTCAATTTAGAAAGGGGCTTTGTCCACTAAGATGGTCTTGGCAGCAATGCCTTGGCTACTATGGAAATCATAACAAGTGCTTAATTTTTTACCACAATTACAAGTTTTATTTCTAATCTATTTTATCATGATGGATGTTCCATTATGATCTATGCCTTATGTACTATCATGTTTTATGTCATTGATCAAGATTTTGATGTTTAAACATTATGTTCATGTTTTTATGTTCAAATGTATATGGTTTGTTTTATTTTATCCATGCTTACCCTTACTGAGAATTTGAGCTCACCATTTATATGTTTTATTTTTTCCAAGATATAGATAAAGGTTTTAGGTAAGAAAATAAAAGGGGAAGATCTTTATGGGAGATGTTGAAGATCTTTCACCACGATTAGAAGATTATGTTCCGAATTTCCAAACACACTAAACTATTAAAGTCCTTGTGTGTTTGTTTTTGTTATGTATTAATTATTCCACAAACGTAAAGTAATTTCCATGTACCTCAAGCTTTGGGTCTCTACAGTTGGTATCAGAGGAAAGGTTTAGTCATCCTTTGGAAACTAGTATGCGAGAACTTTTGAGAGATCCCTAGAGATATTTCTAAGGTATGTCTAGGGATGTCCCTAGGGTTAAGTATAAGTATAGGTTATAGTCCTATAATTATGTTAATAATATTAGAATTTAACCTAAGATTTTAGATATTGAAGGTAATCCCCCTTGATTATGATTTTGTACTCTCACACTATTCTTTTTGGATTTTAGAAAATGGCTGGGAACGAGAAGATTCATGATAATGGAGGATATGATTGACAATGTAATGATATTTTTCATTGGCAACAAAATGAAATTGAATCTGTAAGTACACATATCATTATTATTCCAAATCATCAATCTCATAATATGATCAATAATCCAAAATTTGGTAAGTTTCCTGACTCTGCTAATAAGAGAAAGATGGATTTTCAAGATGACCATAGAGGAAAGAATGTTCAACTTCCCTCATGTAAATCATGTGGAAAGAGGCATCAGGAAGAATGTTTCAAAGGAAATTGAAGATGATTTGGGTGTGGAAAAGAAGGACACAAAGATAGTAATTGTAAAGGAAAAGGTTTAGTTAACAACATGGATAAGGATAATGGTATTTATATGACATCAACAATGATTAGATGTTTTAAATGTGGAAGGTATGGGCATTATGAAAACCAATGCCCTAAGGGAAAATCTCATGAAGAGAATCAACATGGTCATATGGGTAGTATTTATGTGGATGATGATAAGGAGACTACAAATGATATATGAGATGAAAGAAGTGTTGAAGCTTGTCAATGGTTTAAGAAGGTAGTGGAATGATTGTATGTTTATCAAGCGTTATGTTGTATAGGTAATTTAATGGTACTATGGAATAAAGAAACATCTATTGATTGTTACACTATTGTTTTTCCTAGAGTATTTGAATGTATATGTCGATTGGTACTGGTAACCATGAAAGGTTATTCAGATATTTTTGGAATGAAGATGATATGCACATAATGAATGGATAAGAAGAAAATAATAAGTTTGATATTATTCATGAGCTCATTATTGTTATAAGGACTAAGTGATATCATGGTTTGAGTATACAGAATTTTGGGATTTTGGTATGTGGAAAGAGTTAACTTTTGACAGAACTCATGTTTTCACTAAGGTTCAATGGGTATTCATTTCTCAAGAGAATACATGATTAAGGCCATTGAATGTTTGGAATGTGACCAAAAAGACAAATCATATGATATATGAGGATCAACGATGGTATTAACATGCTTGTTATATGAACTTTTTGGTAATCATTATCACTATAATATGAGATTTGACAGCAGTATTTTGGATAAGACTAATGATTAGAATGGATTATGTTGCACATAATTTAGTATTTTTAAGGCTAGATCTCTTTCGATATTATTGATGGAAAGTTATAATAATGTATTTTTAGAAAAAAGGAAAAACTACATGACGGGTGAAAACTTGTCACGTCAGACAAGGCTGTGGGAATCAAAACCACAACCGAAGTACGACATGCCTTTATTTCCTACCACTGGCCTACAGGAAGTCCCTGGTTAGTAGAAACTAGTTTAATTTTATTATGCAAGATGATAAATGATGTATAAGTCCATTTTGGAACCATATATGATTAATCTCACCATAGATGGACTTATGTATATAACTTTTTCTAACTTATGTTTGAGACAGATGGAATGGCCTATCATTCTATACCATGATCTGCTAAAATATCGCGAAATACAAAGTCAACATCATTTATTTAAGAGACGAAGTGGAAATTTTTCAAGGCACGAAAAACGGTGAGATTATACCAAATAAAGTAAGTATTTCTTATAATTCAAATTCTTCAACATTAGGGAAATGATCTTGAAAACCAAAAATGTTGTCCTAGTGCCCTTATATCCGATGAATCAGATGGTACCTTAGATCATAAAAAATTTATGTCTTTGTGATTGTTGGTTTTTTCATAGACATGTTCTCTAACACTCACCATCAGAACATGATGCTTAGATTTCTCTTCCATATCAATATTTTCACCTATGTTCTCCTATGTGGAAACCCAATGATTAGTTAATTTGGGTAACCGTTACGTTTCATATTTTAGTTTTTAAATATATGTTATGGTATTCATTTTTAAGATGTGGGTTTCTATTAAAAAAACCTTCGAGTAGTAAACCATTTATAACCTTGTTTCCTCTGGAATTGGGGATGACCTCGTTGATTGAAGGTTCAAACATTCCAACCTGTTTCTAATGGGTTTGTTTGTAGAACTGGAAACATCCAATGATTCCATATCCATTTGGACCTACTTTCTAAAGGTAGGCGCTCATTAGTTATGGACTGATGAGGCTTAGGAATTTGCATTGCTCGAGAGGATGGGAGGTCAGACTCATCACACCTTTTTTAGGGGAATTATTGTGTACTTCGGGACTCTCTTTATAGATTTAAGTTATGCTCAGGAATCCTTATTACATTACCAAGTATAAAATGAGTTTTCCTTTAGTCTGAAAATAAATAATCAATATGTATGAAATTCAGAGAATCTTTTATCTGTATTCAAGGTTCTTCATCGATGAAGAATCATTTTTATTTGTTAGAGATTCTTATTTGATGGTATCCTTAAAATACCTATAAGTATCTTGGTCATTATGATGACCATACTGGTTTTAAAGCCACTCAGTAGGGCACATGAAGTTTATTGTCATTTAGGAGGACATGGATTATTTCAGATTTGGGATCGTACCCACTGATGGGCTACCTACGTTTCCTTTGTTTTAGAAAAAGAAATTAGAACCCACATAGTTCGAGTAAGGGAGCATGATGTTTATGCCTGATTGATGGCTCAAAGAAAGATTTCATGATTACTTTTACACTCTAAGCTCATGTGAGTCATGCTCGGTGTGAGAAACAAGAGGTATTGGTGAAACCAAACAATTGTGCCATGAAAGATGCAATGATATGGGGCTTATGTGTGTATGACTTCCCAAATAGATAGAATTAACATTTACTTCAGGGATGAAATCCAAGAACAGAGTCCATAAAGGTATATGTTCTTCATGGAGATTTGGATACTCTAATCTGGGGGCATATTCCTAAGGAAGATGCCCAAATTAGGAGGGGACTTATGATTGGGTTTTACTCCTGATAAGGAAGCCCAGATCAAAAAGAGATTTAGATTTGGGCTTACTCATGAAAAGGAGGCCCATGTTAAGAGAATTATGGTTCGGGCTTACTCCTAAGGAGGATGCCCATATTTGGGAATTTTGAGACTGGGGCTTACTCCTAAGGAGGATGCCCATAATTAATGGGAATTTATGACTGGGACTTACTCCTGAAAAGGGGGCCCAGGTTAAAGAGGACTTGGGGCTTACTCTTAAGGAGGATGCCCAGATTTGAGAATTATGAGTGGGGATTATTCCTAAAAAGGAGGCCTAGGTTAAGGGGTTCTCTCATATTAATGGATGAGGTTGAATGAATGAAATCTCAATCTTTAGTGACATAATGATGTGTAAATCACTAGGTTTTCAGAGATATTCCACAGAATTCTTTTTAAATAAGGAAGTTAATCAAGAAAACATGCCATAAATGGATTTTAAGAGTGTATTGAATACTGAATCATGAATAGGAGAGGTGGAATGGTATAAGAGGGGTTAAATGGGCAAGAAGGGCACCCAAAAAGGCAGGGGCGCGCATGTCCTTACAGGTGCACAGGTACTGCGTGGGCGCACAAGTCCTGGTCGCGCAGGTATACCTACGCGACACATGGGTACTTGCGTGATTTTCAGCCCTTAGAGTAATATTTGGGCGATCTATGGTCAAAGCCTTTAGAATTGTCCCTAGAGGCTTTCTAGAAGATGGCACGCAAGTTATGATGAAGAAGTAGGGCGGTACGCAAGTGTGTACATTTCCCTTAAGGCTAAAACACTTAGGCGCACAACTATTAGTTAATTCTAACACTTAGAACTTAATCTTGTTGTTTAGACCTTCCATTCTAGGTAAAGAATTACCTTATAAGTGTTCAGAAGACCTGAAGAAGAGACATGGGCGTTCAGAGCTCTGTATCTGAATTTTGAAAAAATTACTCTCTTAATGGGGGGCCCACAGGGTCTATTTATAGGCTAGAGAAGACCCTGTGTGGTTATCCTTTAGGGAGCGCAAGTCACTTGCGCGACCATTAGGTGGCGCACAAGTATACATGCACGACATTGATGGAACTTGTGCGATGCTTATGCATTTGAAGCCTTGTTCATGCCTTTGTCGATTTTTGATGATTTTTTCAAAGGATGAATTAATTTGTGCTAAGTCATTTCATTTTCCATTCTGTTAGACAATGTGACGAAAATGAGCGTCAACAATAGTCCCCCCCTCATAGTTGGATCCGAAAGAATAAAGATGTGACTCTGAGGAAAATAAGAAAACCAAAAGGAATGAGGCATGCAGGCGCCAGTCGCGCAGGTGCGAGTCACGCAAGGCTGGAGCGCCCTGGATGGAGCGCGTTAGCTGTAGGCATGCAGGTGGGCATCCTGGCCAATAAATATGCGGTCATTTGCCGTGCATAGCATCTGATTTCTGGATTTTCGGGCTCTCACCGCTCAAGTGACCTTCACAATGTAGGTTTCTCTATTTTCCGCTGTCTCTTTGTTGTCGCACTACTGTCAAGGTATTTAGACCTGCGCGTTGATACTTGTGCACCGAAAACATGCGTGGCAGATTAACACCTGTGTGAAAATTCCATACTTGCGCACCAATATTAAACTCGCGCGCCTTAATTCCTTTTCATTTTTATAAAATTACTTCACAAATTTTATGAAAAATTAACTTAAATAAGAGTTAATTTATTCAACTTTTGTGCAGAATCAAATGGCTCTTAGAACCGGAATAGCTGGTGAACTAGCTAGCAAGCGGATTGAAGATATGATGAACATCATTGGCCATGATTATTATACCATCAAAAGTATCAATCTTCTGGATTTGGCTATGTTTCTGAAGAAATATCATCACGACTTCCCCCAAATCATTTATTTTTCTTTGTATGGCTATAGTCATCTGCGAGAAGTTACTATTCCAGAAGCAAAGAACTATCTCCCATTTTCATGGTTTCAGAATTATACCAACTTTGCTTCAGCAAATATCTCATGTGGAGGATTATTTATAAATGCTGGAACAATGGAGAAGGCCCACATGATGCATCACAGTCCTTGTACGCCAGATCTGAATCCTCCTTAGCCTGAGCTGCAACCACATTGTCATCCTCCAATCTTCCGAAATTATGAGAAGGATCAATCCAAAGGCTGGAAGAAAAGTTGGGACTTCTGTCCTGGGGGAGGTGTGAAGCCAATTTGGATGTGGGCATACTGGGTGCGACAAACCTATGCAGATTTTGTCAAGGATCTGAAAGGATTTGTGATATAAGAAGCTGTTTGGGATGGGAAAACATATGTTTACTGACATGATAACTTCATGCCGGAGATACTTAGCCACTGGAGCCCAGAAACTAATTCTTTCCATCTAACTCATGTAGAATTATGTATTAGTCTGTGGGATGTCCAAAAGATCTCCAGGGCTCCAATTTTGGGTGATATGTATGATGAATTAATTCCACCCAAGGTGACTTGGAATGATTCAGAGAAGACTCCTGCTTTAGCTTGGGAATTATTTAAGATCTTCCATAGGCTCAAGAGTTCAGAGACCTCATTAACTCATTCTAGAAAGGATATTCATCTAGAAGAGTGGATGAATATATTTCTTATTTAGAGGAATGATAACGAGACAAAGGAGAAGGTGCCGAAGGAGAAAGGATCCAAGAAAAATAAATCCAAGGATAAGAGGCCCAAACGTCCTACTACCTGCCCAAAACCTGAGAAGAGGGGTGCTTCTGGCACATTATGAACAACTCTAGAAGCATGAGAGTTCAAGAAGTGTGGATATGAGGTGAATCAAAGGATCCCAAAGAAGACTCGTCTTGTGGGCTTCTTGGCTTTGTGGCTCAATGTTTATCTCTTTCTAGTCAGGGATTCGAAGGGAGGCGTCAGACCAAGGACCTTCGTTATTGAGGCAAAGTTTGCTGAGGAAAAAATGGTTAGGTTGACTACCCCCATTTTAGAAAATATTCACAGGAGTTTACTTCATGTCTTCATGGGTAAATATCCTTTAAGAATAGTGGGACCATTCCAAGTTTTATGGGGATGGATCGCCACTCACATCAAAACTTATAATGTATAGAATGGATTATAAATTCCTGGAATTTATTTTAGGCTGTCTGTGAAAGCATTCTCTGGAGTTTCTCTATTACTTGTTAATGCCTATGACATGAAAGTGAGGCTGAGCATGTTTAAGGAATTCAACTTCTTTCCCTATGGAAATCTTCCAACCGGGCGGTTTGTTCATGATGGAACAACCCATTTGGATATGAGGGCATACATTATAGCTTGTAGAGATGGTGTGCTAGTTTCCAGGATTGATAGAGAAATTATATGCCAGGCCTATGCTCCATATAGATTTTCACATCAATTCAAGTGTCTGCAACAGATTGATGTATCTCACACAGTACATGTCAGGTTAGAGAAACATCTGATGGTTGCTTGGCAACTGTGGATGCTGACATCAAGGGAGAAGACTGAGGCGGTATTTGATCTACTAGTTGAAAAAGCAGCACATAACTTGAATACTTGGTATGTTGAGCACTGGATAGCATCATAACACAAAGGGGTTCTGAATCACCCAGTTTATCAGGTGGGGAAAAGGAAGAGGACTGCAGAGAAGGAAACCCTTCCTCATGAAGGTGATGTTTCCCCACCTGAAGCTGATTCGCCAAATTCCTCTTCTAGGACTAATTCACCAGATTCCCATGATGGGGATGATGAGGCACAATAAGTGGAAAAGATTCCTCGTTCCTGATATAATCCTCCGGTTAGAATCAAGAGACCTACTCCATCAACACTTGGTGAGTTACTTCATTGTGGTAATTTAATCAATACTACAATATAAAGAAATAAGTATTATTTTCTTATTATTTATATGCAGTTGCAGGATCTGTGAAGAAATTGAAGTCAAATATTGTAAGAACTTCCTTGCAGCCTTCATATTTAAGACCAGAGGCTGTCCAGACATGGCAGAGTTTATACTGTGGTACTGAGACCGCCTGGTTGGATTTGTGTGAGGGCCTACAACTTCCTGGAGTAGTGAATCTTCTGGATTCTACAGATATCTAATACGAGTATAACCCCAATGAAGTGCGGGATTGCATCAGAGAGCTGGAAATTCTCATATATGGCACTGATGAGTCTGTTCCTGTCACCAGTCGGGTGAAGGAGATGATTGATCGTGGCGCCACTGAGGGGGTTGGTGGTTCTAGAGATGAGGAGTGGCATGATTATGTGGCCCTTGAAGATGTATGTTTTCTTTCCTTATTTTCTTTGCAACTTGATTCCAGTCGAATCTTTGTTACTTAAGGAAGTTATTTTCTTCATCTTGTAGCTTGCAAAGAAAGGAACTGAGGTTCCTTTGCCACAATATAGCCCTGGTGGTATTGCCATCGGGGCTGCTACTGATTCTCCTCACGAACCAGGAGAGATATCTGTAGGTCATCAGGCCATGAATGAGGCATTGGACATAACCTTCCATTTTCCAATTCAAGTGCCAATAACAGAGACTACTGATACTCCTAAAAGTCCAAAAGGACAAAGGCGACAAAGGAGGAAGTCGACCGCTAAATGATTTGTCAGTAGTGGTAAGTCCTTCGGATAATCATGAATTTTAAACCATGAAAAATATTTCTCACTTTCCTTGGGATTTCAGGGGATTTTTCAATTTCCCCTCTGAGGGAAAGGATTGATCCTACCTTAAGGACAACAGAGGGTGCTGTGGAATAAACGCAAATTCAGGCTGACATGGCTTCTTCTGAAAAATATCCAACATCTATTCCCAGTACTTCTTCTGCTACTGCTACAAGTAGAGAGGAACCTACACTAGAATCATTGGCGGCTGCAGCAACTGACTCTGCCATCCTTTTTAAAGAAGCTGTCTAGGGTCAGGGGCCGCAGAATGTGGGTCTCCAACAGGACACATCAAATTCTCCCACCAGTGAGACTAACCAGGATTATGAAATATCATTGGATGAAATGATGAATCGAGGCATGTCTTTTGAAGAATTTTATGATCATGCTATGTTATAATGGGATTTAGAAGACCTTGGGCAGGAGTGTTATCCTTCGCCCAGTAAATTTTATTATAATTTACACATCTAATCATGAATGAAAATAATATGCAGTTCCATCCATAAAAGATACTGAACTACCAATGCCTGAAGAGGGTGTGGACATTGATGTCAACCCTACCATTTCAGAAACATTATCACAAGTGGATCTAAACCCAGCAAACCCTCATGAGACCCATCTTGAAGATCCTGTTGAAACTGGGAAAGATGGGGAGGAGTCTTCTCAAGCTGCTGATCTACTGTTAGGTAATTATTGGACTGATTTTTCAAGATAGATAGCTAACTTCCATTATTCTATGAAAATAACCATACTTCTAATTGATAAAATAGGGATATCAACTTCAATGGTTAGAACTGGAGGTGAGGTATCATCTTCCATCCAAACAGTAGTATAAGGTGAAGCAACCAGGGTCAGGGGGGAAGAAGCAGAACATGGCACTTTATAAAGTGCATTAATCCCAGATTACATGCCCCCTGTGATGATGATGTTGAATTAGACCCAGAGGTGCTTAATGCGCTCAGCTTCTCATGACACAAGGCATGGAACAATATATGGAAAACCATATCTGAGGTGCCTTTAGAAGATCTGTCATCGAAAATCCCTCGATTGTCGTCCCAGTTTATCATTCTAGGACTTGGCGGTTTTGGATACCAAGAGATCCATAGCGCGGTGAAACAAGTCATCTTCAGGAGGGAGTAGGAGTAAAAGTTTCATGAAGATCTTACCAGGGTGAAACTATCAGTCAACATCGGCGAATTTGAGGCTACGGTATCCCGAGGTGAGGCTGACTATGCTTCCAAGATGAAGGAGATGAGGAATAAAATCGAAGAAAAAGTCATCCAGAAGATGCACCTTCAAAAATAGTTAGATGCTGTTATTGGGGAACTTGACCAACTCAATAATTCACTAGAGGGAGTTCAAACGAATGGTATGAAGACCATTTCAGATTCCATGAATGTACTCCATCAGGCTGAAAAGAGTGAAGTTGGTCGAGTGTATGAGCTTCAAGTAGCTTTTGATGAATCTTGGGATGCGGTTCATCAAGTGAAGACTTATGTCGATAGACTTTTGTAATTTCTTGGAAAAGAGAAGAGACTCCAATTTGTGGATGTCCTTCTAATTCTTGTGCATAAAATTGAAAGAATGCTTTCATCTTCAATCACATGTGAAAGTATTTTCCTTTTCACCCTACTATAAATTTTACCTAAGCTAATGGGTCTAGTGAGCATAGTTTGATTTTTACTAGGATTAATATAAATGTTTGAATCTTTTAATTGCTCAATAATACCTAAATCATACAAAATGTATGATTAGTGAGCTGGAACTTGACTTTTACTCAGAGTTCCTTTGTCTTTTGTGGGCAGTTTAAATTCATTCACATTGGACATAAAAAGGATAATGTTTAAGGTCGAAATAACTTTGACCGAATGAATTAGAATTGAATCAATTTTTTGACAATTTATCTAGAAACATATTACAATACTCAAGTATGAGGGAAAAAATATGTAAAATATGACTTAAGAATTTTTGAATATGAGGAATGATATGAAAAAGATCTAAAAGGCATTAGAAGAAGTAGTTTCCAAGAATGAAGTTACCATTATTTAACAAACCCATTAAGGGGTTGAATTATGCAGGGCCACATAAGGGAATTAGCTGCATAGTCAAATAAATAACATCTTTTGGCTAACAAGCCTGTTATGTAGACTATTTATGCAAGGCCTCCTAAGGGCACGTGCTGCATAGTCAGGCAAAAGAACTCTCAGAAATTTACTTTCTAGTGCTAAAAAGCTAGTGAATGTTTATGGTGATTCAAAATTTAAAAAGTATAGAGTCTGCTGTATAGGAAGATATACTTGAATATGGAGAAGATATTTACAAACAAGATTATCGATGAACTGGATGAATATTACTCCTACGAAGGTCTGAACCAAATGTAGGGAAAGAGAATATAAACCGTAGACTTGAATACTTTCAGATCATGAGAAAGGATATGGGACAAGTATGTTAAGGATTGCTATTTTTGCGAATCCCTATATATTTTCATTAAGACAAATAAGGACAAAAGAAGATTTATTCCCAAGAATGAAGTTACCAGTATTTAAAAAACCAGTTAGGGGGTTGAATTATGTAGGGCCACCTAGGGAAATTGGCTGCATAGTCAAATAATAGCATCTTTTGGCTGACAGGTCCGTTATGTAGACTGTTTATGCAAGGCTTCCTAAGGGCACGTGCTACATCATCCGGAAAAAGAACTCTCGGAATTTCAAGCCTTTTGTGATTAGATGTTAAGAAAAGGGTTATGAAGATCTGAAAATATTTTAGGTTAGGATTTTGACACATAAATATGTGTATTGTTCAATGTATGTAGAGATACATCAATGCTAACCATAATCATGTTGTGGCTGGGTCCTAAATGGAAATGTTGGACTTCAATACGTATCCTATAAGGATGGGAATCAATCCATACGTAATTCTCAAACTACATTTTAATGTCGTGTGGGACAAAAGGATTGGCGATCATAGTTTAGGGTCATAGATCTTGGACCATTATAAGAAATACACAGTGTGTGTTTTCATGGGGAATTTTCAGCCAAGGGACTGAAAGTGGAATTTGGGGTTAGGCCCAAAAGACTTGGGTCTGGATTCAAGGGACACTCGAATGTTCCTACGTATCCCATAATGATGGGAATCAAGCCCACGTAGTTCTAGAAATACCCTTGGTACAAATTTGGTTCGTACATGTGAAGGGTGAAAGGGGACTTTAGTGCAATGATGGCTTAACCCAAGATAAAAGGTTTGGGCATTTCCATGTATGCACGTAGTCTTTGGAATGAAACATGATTTAAAAATCAATGTAAATAATGGTTCCCTCTTAAGTGAGGGTATCAAAGAATATTGTAGTTTTATTGTCGTATAGGACAAAAAGTGTTTTACATTTTAACGTCATATAGCGAGGACGAAGGTGAACCAATGTAAAGATATTGATTCTAGGGGTGGTTTCATGAATCAACATCATATGATATGGAGGTGAACCGATGTGAAAAGATTGATTTTGGGATTGAACCTTGTGTGGTTGCCTATGTAACCTGCCTGGAAGGCAAGGATCAAAGTATGCATAGTTCAACTAAAGAATGAATTAATGATCAAGTTGTTCTTGGGGACAACGACCTAAAAAATGATGTTGGGACTTACGCGTGGTTAGCGGCCCAGAGAGAGTGTTTTGGTTCAAATTTTCCCTAATCTCACTTGAGTCATACTCGGTGTGAGAAACAAGAGGTAACAATAACTTTAACGATGCACAGTTTAATGTCATGTAGGACATATAAAGTGACTATACAGTTTAAAGGGACTATGCGGTTTAAAGTCTTGCAGTTAGGACTATTGGTGCTGCATAGTTTAGTGTCATGTAGCAGGGACAAAGCACAATTTATTGTCATGTAGGACATATCAAAGGAATTTCTGTATAGTTTAGCGTCATGTAGTTAAGATGATGGGGACAATACAGTTTAATGTCATGTTGGACAAAAAGAGGACTGTGCAATTTAATTTAATCTAGTGAGGACAAAAGAGAACACATTTTAATTTCATGATGGACATATTAAGGACTTTTTCACAGTTTAACATCATATTGGACGAATTAGGGAACTTTTTCACAGTTTAGTATCATGTTGGACGAAAGTGAAAATAGTTTATGGTAATATGTATGTACCATTGGTTATGTAGTTTAACATCATGATGGATGTAAGGGAAGTTTGTACAGTTTAGCAGACTGTAGTTTGGACTTCACAGTTTAATTTCAAGTAAGATGAAAGGAATACACATAGTTTAAGTTCATATGTATGGATCGTTGCTGTATAGTTTAACGTCATATTGCAAGGACGATGAAGGGGACACAGTTTAATGTCATATTGGACGTATGTGCAAATAGTTTAGGGTCATATGCATGGACCGTTGTTTATGCAGTTTAATGTCTTGCTGGACGGTGGTGCAGTTTAAGGTCATACCAGACCAATGATGATATATTTTGTGTTTATAAAAAATACTTCAAAAATATGGAATTGGTTGGAGTAGTGATGAGTTATCCATCCATCGAGATTAATGAATAAGCTCCATTGGAGTAGACCTTATCGATTGAGTAAGGTCCTTCCCATTTTGGCTTAAGCTTGGGAGGTTTCTTTCCTGGTATCATTGGAGTTCTGAGAACTAATACCAATTCTCCCTGAGTGAATGAACTAAGATGAACATTTTTGTTAAAATCTCGTGCTATTCAATTCTGATAGACTTACAAGTGGTGAAAAGTGCACAATCTTTTCTCATCTAACTGTTCCAATTCATTCAATCGCTTTTGAGATTGCTCATCTGTAGATGAATAATCAGAAAGGGATACACTGAGTGAGGTTAATTGAACTTCAATGGGAAAGACGACTTCTATTCCATATACCAGTGAATATGGAGTTGACCGCGTTGCATTGCTGGTGGTAGTCCGAGAAGCCCATAAATCATGGAAGAGTTTATCAGGACATGATTTCTTATCTTTCTCCACCATCTTTTGCAGTATATTTGACAGAGTCTTATTGAAGGTTTCTATCTGGCTATTGGCCGCTGCATGATACCGAGATGAATGGTTGGATTTGATGTTGTATTCTTGATACAATTTCCTCACCTCAGATGAACCGAAGTTGGTGCCATTGTCTATCAATATGGTATGAGGGACACCAAATATGGTAATGATGATAGACTTGATGAAGCTAACAATGCATTTAGAAATGACTTCCTCGAGAGGTATTTCCTCTACCCATTTGGAAAATAAATTAGTAGCAGTAAGAATATACTTAAACTGCTTGGTCATAGCTGAAGGGTATGGTCCCACCACATCCATTCCCCATGTGGAAAATGGCCACGATTATTTAGTTGTATGAAGCAACTTTGGAGGTTGATGAATGAAGTTGGCATGTACATGGCATGAATGAAACTTCGTTGTGAAATAAATAAAATCTTGTATCATTGAAGGCCAAAAGTATCCAAGCCTTCAAATATGATCAGACAGTCTATGTCCAGACTAGTGGGCACCATAGATTCCGGCATGCATTTCTTTCATGACAGCCATTGTCTCTTCACCATCAATGCATCTGAAGAGAACTCCATCAAAACCACGTTTGTAGATAATTTTCTCTAGGTGATCTGGACTATCATAAAGTGTAAAATTGACCACACATCTTGGGATTTGTTCTTTCCCCGCTCTATCGGGTGGAAGTGTTCCATTTTGAAGGTATTCCCTGATAGGTGACATACATCTTGTAGTATGACCATACGGTCCAGGAATGGGACTAATTTCATTAATTTTCTATGTTCTGATTTGAACATAAGGTGAAATTGCATGACAGTGGGCAATACTGATGGTTGTCTTGTCCCGATTTGGATCTGCCAGAGCTGTGGCTATATTAGCCATTGCATCAGCTTGAGCATTTTGGGATCTTGGGACATAAGAAAATGTCGGTTCCGAAGGGAATTCCACCATTATCTCTCTGACATAATCATACAACGGGATTAGTTCTTCTTTTCTGATGTCATAATCTCTATTGAATTGTTTGATTACCAGGTCTAAATCACCTTTCACCTTTATGTGATTCACTTGTTATTGAAGCGCCTATTCCAAGACTGCGATTAGAGCTTGGTATTTTTCTTCATTATTGGTACCACCTTCCCATAATAAGATGGAATAATGTAACACTACCTTTTCTGGAGAAATGAGCACAATTCCTAAGCCAAATTTATTGAATTTAGGATTTTCCATTTTCCTCCATGTTGGAATTCTGGAAGCACCATCAAAATACATTTCCCATGCATGAGGACTTTCTTGAATAGAGAAGAATTCCTCATTAGGGAGTTAAATATCTGAAGATGTGTCTTCCACTGAAGGGTGTTCAACCAGGAAATCAGCCAGATCTTGGCACTTTATTGCCGTTTGAGACACATACTGAATGTTGAATTGCTGAAAAATAACTACCCACCTTTCCAGACGTCCTGTAAGCATTGGACGACTAAGGATGAATTTGAGCAGGTTATTGTGAGATACCAATTGGACCTCGTAATGTTGCAGGTAGTGTCTCAAATTCTGAACTGCAAAGATTAATGCAAGGCAACACTTCTCAATTTTTGAATATCGAGTTTCTGCTTCAAGCATAGTCCAACTGAGGTAGCAGACATTGTTTTCATTCCCAGCATCATTCTTCTAAGCAAGAAATTCACCCAATGACCGCTCTAGAGCTGTCACGTAGAGGATAAGTGGTATTCCTTCAACAGATTGCAAGAGTACCGGTGGAATCAAGAGGTATTTCATGAGAATATTGAATGCTTCTTGACATTCTTCAGTCCACTGGTAAGTGACTCCCTACTTCATCAATTTGGTGAAGGGTAAACTTTTGCCTCCCAAATTGGCGATGAAACGCTGAATATAGGCTAAGTTTCCTTGAAGTCCTCTTAATTCTTTCAAATTTCGAGGAGGTGACATACTAAGGATTGACTTTGTCTTCTCAAGATCGACTTCAATACCACGTTGGCGTACAACAAAGCCGAGAAATTTTCCTAAGGTTACCCCAAAAGCAAATTTTAAGGGATTCATCTTCAAATTATGTTGTCGAAGCTTGCAGAATAGGACTTCCAAATCATCCAAGTGATTAGAATGTTGTTTGGATTTAACCACCAAATCGTCTACATAGCATTAAACAAACTTCACTAAAAGGGGTTTGATGATATGATGCATGACATGCTGATATGTTGCACCTGCATTCTTTAAGCCAAAGGGCATTACCCGGTAGAAAAACACACCCTAAGGGGCTCTGAAGGATATGGATTCCTCATCTTCTGGGGATATTCGGATATGATTATATCCGGAATATCAATCCATGAAGGAAATTGCTTCATAGCCATCTGTTGCATCAATTAAATGTTCTGTAATCGGAACTGGGAAATCATCCTTAGGACAATGCTGATTAAGATCTATGAAATTGATGCAAAGTCTAATTTGTACGTTCTTCTTATTTATAGGGACAATATTATCCAACCACTTGGGATATTGAACTTCTCTAACGAAGTTAGATTTGATAAGATTATCAACTTCAGCTTTAATTTTGGAAGCATAAGTTGGGTGTGTTCATCTTAAGGCTTGCTTAAATCCTCGATGTTCTTCTGGTAAACCCAAATGATGAGTAGCAACATCAGGATCATGCCCGGGCATCTCTATATAGTTACAAGAAAATATGTCTCGATTTTTCTTTAAAAAGGAAATATACGTCTATTGTTCTTCAAGAGTCATGGGCGCATTGATTAAAGTGGGGTGTGGATCTTCTTTTGTACCCTGATTTATTTCTCTGAGTTCATCTACGGTGGTAGATATACCCTCATCAAATGCTGGAGGAGAATCTCTGAGATCTTCCTCTTCTTCTTCAAAATGTGTTATTTTTTCCATTTCTACTTACATAGTAGATGATAAAGCAGAATTTTCATGATTAGATGAGATGTCAAAATTTGCACATCTTGAAGAAGAAGATTCCATTTCTGACCTGATTGATGATGAAGGGTCTTCTTTGTGTAATAAAGAAGAGATGATGGATTGAGAATCAACATCATTTTTCACCTCTGATGTTGATATAACTTCTTCTGGCCTGATTTATTATGTATAGACTTGTTGGATTTGAGAAGATGAAATGAAGACGTCTCCATTTGAGCTTTCATCATTGCCTGTAGGATCACCAATTTCTCCCATGTTGTCTGGCTCGATTTCCATAATTGACATTATGGATCTTTCCATAAGAGTATTTTGATTTGGGTCTATCTTTACAATTTAACTAATAGGAAATACATAATCTATACTCACATGTGAAAATGGATTTATTGGAATCATTTCCAAACCATATGGAGCATTAACTTTGGTAATCTTCTTTGTTGTGGATTTCTCCCTTCCCTTTATGTGATAGAATTTTTCCTCAATGTATTGAGACTCACATGTCTTGAAAGGGGCCTTATCACCATACAATGTACCAACTTGACCATAAAAACAATACTTGAGACATTGATGGTATGATGAAGGGATAACCGCATGTTAATGTAGCCAGGGTCTTCCAAGAAAGATGTTGATGGCTGAGTCTTGATCAACAACCATGAAATACGAATTGGATACAAGATCTCCAAAATGAGTTCTGAGTGTAACTTCGCCCAGTGGTTCTTGTTCATTTTTATCATATCCTTGTAACATCATGGTAGAAGTAGATAAATCAGATTCTGTAAGGCCCAATCGCCAAAGTGTATGAATAGGCATGAGGTTGACTCTTGAACCATTATCAATGAAATCCCTTCAGAGGTATACACCATTGAAATTTCCTGATAAGTACAAAGGTCTAATATGTCCATACACGACATCATCTTCATCTTCATCTGTGAAAGATATCATTTCATGGCATTCCGTAGGATTATTCTCTATGTGATAGACTTGAACTATAGAAATTTCAGTTTCAAACTCTTGAGGACTTGACAATGCCTCAATGAGTGCCTCTCAAAGATCCTTTGACAGATTCAAAGCATCCAAAATTGATAACTTGGCTGGTAGTTTGGCCAGGTGTTTCAATACATCATACTTATGATCCAGAGGTCTATGTTTCCCAACAGAAACATGTGGTTTAATAGGTGCCTTGGATGTTAATTCTTTGGAATTTGATGGATCTTGTACTGGGATAGGAGTTGGTAATAATCCTGGCTTTGGAATATTAGATCGATTAGATCCATTTACTTGCTGAGAGGAAGAAGATGTAACCTTCAACCGGTCTTCCAAAATAACTGTGCCAGGACTGAATTTGCTATTGGTAGAAGAACTTGCTTATTCTTGCTGAGCTCGTTGAAGGGCTCTACCACGAGTTTCTACTGCGTACACAGTTCTAGAAGGGGTAGAATTAGAATAGTGGACTCTGAACAATCCATGTATTCCCCGGTATCTTGAGCCTCTAGAACTTTTTCTGATTCCTCTATTTGATAAAGGGAATTTAGGCTCATCGAAATCGAAACTGCGACTGGAAAATGGATCTGTTAATTGAATCATATTAACAGAACCGAAAATCAACTCTTCATCCGATGAAGACTCTGCCTGATTAGCCTGTTTAGGCTATGCTGTTTGGTGGGACGGTGCTTGTTTCTTTGAAATATATGGCATGAAATATGCTAGAGTCAAAGACAACTTTGGATTTGATATGTACTCATCTTCTTCTGATTCTTTTTCTTTCCTTGAATCATGTCATTTCTTTGAGGATTTTCCCTCTGATGAAGAGGGTTTTGCTGCGACATTCATGGAAGAAGGCACAATCGGTTTCTTCAATTGCGTTTGAAAAATAGCATGAGTTTGGTTGATCGTCTTTCTGACCATCCAATCATCATATTTTTGTTCATTTTTGTTCTTAGCTTCCTGCCACTCACATTCCTCTTTTGGAACTGTAGCAGTAACACATGCTACCATAGTTGAAGAACCTTTTAATTTTACTTGTCCGGAGTCGACCATATTTTGCAGGAGTTCTTTGAAGACAAAACACTCCTGGATGGGATGTCCCAGCATCTGATGAAATGGGTAATAATTGGGACGGTCTTCATCTTATTATTTTTTTGGACTCTTGGGCCTTGGCAGCTGAACCAAATTATTCTCCAGAGCCAAAATGAAGTAACCAGGAACATATTCATTTCGGAAAGAGTATGATTTTCTCTTCAACTAATCAAACTATTTCTGTCCTTGATCTCTTTGATCTTCTTGATGAAATGTCCTTTGTTGTTGATGCTCAGGAGGTGGAATCCTTCAAGAAGATGAATGTTTTGAGGTAGAAGCAGGTACATGTGATTGTTTAAGAATAACTGTAGCAGTTTCTACTTTACCCATTCTCCTTCCTAGAGTTGATGGAATTACACGAGATTTAGTCTTAGTCTGTATAAGAGAATCTTCAATCTGTTGAGTGATTGAGGTAAGGTCTCGAAGCCCTCCTGTGTATTTCACAGGGATCAGTGGTGTGCGTAATTCGTCACGCAGATTTACCACATAGATTCGCAACAGTTCCTCTTGAGGGAGTGCTATGCTCAGGGAATATGTTAATCCCATCCATTGGGAAATGAAATCAGAGACTCTTTCATTCTCCCTTTGCTTAATGTTTTTAAGATCAAAAACTATTGTCTTTGGAAAATTTGAGCTGAACTGAAAAGAGAATTTTTGGAAAAGATCTTCTCACCCGGCAATTGACCGGGATTGCAAGCTTGTGTACCAAACAAAAGATGGTCCTTGCATGGTTTGCATGAAGCATCTAAGTTTCACTACTTCTTTCTCCTCCGGAGATCCCATCATAGGATCGTAACAAGACACTATATGCGTCAAATATTGTTTAGGGTCGCCTGATCCATTGAAAAATGGGAATATAGGGTTCCCAAAACATGATGGGGGGAGAGATTGAATCTACCCATTTAGGGTAAGCTTTATTTTTGGGTTGAACCTATGCATGCTTTCCTTCCATAGTCTCTAACCGATCTGTTAATGACTCAATGGTAGTTATTTCCTTTTGAAAAACATCCGGTTGAATTTGGACTTGGGCAGGTGTAATGAATGGAGCTTGGATAGATGTGGAGGCTGGTACTGAAACCGATGGTAGCACTGCCAATTGTTGTTGCACTTGACCCATAGGATTAGACCTGTGAGGGTGTAATTATGAAAGAGGATATTCTTGATCCACCTTAGAAGCTTCAACAAACTCCCTTGGCTGACTGACTCCAGCAAGCTTAAGAGGAAGACTACTTTGAAGTAGTTCTGCATTCAACCTCCTCAATTCTTTCATTTATTCCTCTTGTTGTGCAAATCTATTCTCTAGTGAGAGTGATTGGACTTCTAAAGAAAAAGTATATATAACCTGATTCTTTCCCTTCCCCTTGTTTGATCCCTTTCGGAGAGGGGGAAGTGGGTTATTTGAAGGAACACCCAGATTCTAGGTAAACCATTGATTTCTTTTATGCACACCTTCTTCATTTCTGTCTGTGCATACAACTTCCTGAACATGAAACTCTTCATCTGAGTCCCCTGAGTGAGCCTCATCTAGTGGATCAGCAAAAACGACATTGATGACATTGATTGATTCATAACGCATCACATCCCTTCTATCAGCATTTCTGTGATATTGTCTTTGTCCATGTCTTTGATGAGTCATTGCCTTTTGTTGATTCAACCCCTCAGAAACTTCTTGACGAACCGTAATTTGGAGAGAATCTCCAAATAAATTGTCTCTTCGTTCATCTTGAGGCTTCTTCCCCAATTGAGAAAAGGATGAATTTCTCTGAGGAGGGGATTGATGATTTGAAAAAGTCCCCAGTCTGGTGGACTAGGGCTGTTCCTGCTATCTTTTATCAACTCCTCAAATCCTATTTGTTGATTCTGAGGGTTGGTTTAAAAGAGTCCCTAGTCTGGCAAGATGGGGCGGCTCTTGACATGCTATGTCTGAGACATTCTTAAATGCTCTCCTGATCTTACAGTCCTTAGTCTGGAAATTAGCTGGATGCATCAACCTGTATCCACTTTTATCACCCAGCTCGAAAAACTATTGGATTATTTCCAAAACATTTGTCACTTGATGATGTGCTTGCTTCATATGAGAGGCATGTTCAATATTCTCGTTTGCTTGATGCAGGAGTAATTCGACAACATGTTCTCTATATTCTTGATTTTGAGAGGAACTAGTTGAGGCATGTTCTTGGGAAAGATTTTGATTACAAACAAAACCCATTGACTGTGGTCGGCCACGGGAAATAACATTGCATGAGACCATTTTTGGTGGGCTTGGATGACTGGAGAGAATAGTGAAATGTAGTGCTCCATGAACACCCCATCCTATGACATGAATACCAGATGGGGCATTGGAAATTAAATAGCGCAATCTTCTTAGTGCACCAAGACATGAACGTTGAAGGGCTCTCTGCGACTTTTTAGCCTTCGGATATCGAGAGACTGATAGATATGCCAAGTCAATTTGATGCTGTAACCATTCTATTATCTTAACATGATTTTCATATTCATCATAAGATAAATCTTTCTTTTTCAAATGACAATGATTTTCCCATATGTTGAGACGAATATCATGAATTCCATCTTCCGTCAACATCTCTGGAATGTCGTACTGAGAGTCAGCCAGAGGAAAAAACATGACTGGCACTTCACCTTTCACCAGTTGTTTTCTCATGTTCAGTATTTCCTCTTTATCATTCAATGAAGATTATTCTACCTGTTTTGACCAGAGGGGGTGCTTCCTTGTTTCTTCATCGGATTCAACAAGATTGGTAGAGAAATCACTGATCAAACTAGAAGATGCATGAATTAGGGGTGGTTTGGAGAATGACCTACACCCTGATCTATATTCCAATTGAGAAAGTATTTCACCTGCTAGCGATGAAGCATCATACATGACTGATTTCGCATTTTCAAGTGCCTCAAGATAAGAGGGTTTTCTCGGCACTACATTCCCACTAGAGAATTTTCTAGGAAATGTGCATCACTAATGTAGAGAGGACTTTCACTGCGAAATTCATCATCATGGGGAGGACCACCATGGTGGGTTACAACAAAAGATGAGATATCTTGCTCCTTAGTCTTCTGACCACACATAGGGTTCCTGTGGATCTTATCTGAAGATAAAACTTTGAGATTGACCGAATTGTCATGAAGCAAGCCTTCATGAGGGAGTGTCTGTGGAAGACCATCGGAACTAATGTTCCCACTATTGGGAAATGTGGGAGTACAATCTTGAATTACAACTGATAACCGTCTGAGGGCTTCAAGAACTCTAGCATCGAGCAAGGCCTTGTTACAGATTGGATCTTGATTTAATGACTATGCTGGGTGGGTCTTTTTCTTAGACGCCTTCTTACTCACCTTGGAAACCACTTTTTGACGAAAGTGGCTACTTTGAGCAGCTGTATGTTCCTGATCAGGAGATATGGCTAGGTTAGGCTGACAATCTCTACTCAAATCATGTGTGTGTTCCTAACTTGGTTGTCTGTATGATATGGGGGAGTATGCCCCACAACCCTCTTGGACTAGAACAGATGTGTGTGTCTGTTCCGGAATGAACTGTTGATGTGTCACTCCACTGGTAGGGATAGATTTATGTGTCTTTCCCTGAGATTCTGCTGAAGCTATTACAATATCCTAGAAAGCATCCATAATATGAGCAGGGATTTGCTTCTGCTCTTTCACCATTGATAGAATATGCTTGGTGACTTCAACTGCCTGAACAAGGATATACGTCCATTCCGTGCTTGGAGTAGGCATATGTGCCTGATCCTGTCCTCCTTTTCCTGTCAGTGAATCCTGAAAGTACTCAAGTGTGGGGGCAGAGAGTTGAGTCTGCCTCCTATTTGTTGTCGGAGCTTTTCGACTGACTTCTCCGTGTGTTACAAAGCGAGACTGTTGGTAGGCTTTATTAATACTAGCAGGTGTATGTGCCTGCTGATTGTAATTCGATGAACATGGTTGACAAGCTCCATCATATGTAGTCAGACGAGCCTGCTGACTAGATGATGATGTATAAACAGATGTATGTTCCTGCCTATAGTACTCCGCCAGAATTGCCTGGCGGGATTGGCGTGATGCTGCCAGATGAGTCTGCTGGACAGCGGGATTAAAACGGGCAGGTGTGTGTGCCTGGTCGTTTCTTGCCACCATGTTAGGTTGGTGTACTTTTCTGAATATGGAAGATATGAGAACCTGCTCACTGTTGACCGGATTACACCTCTGGTGATTCGTCTTGCCTGCTCGGGTTCGAGGAACCTGAGCCGAACGCTTGAAGTCGACACACTCTTCATGTTGAGGGCGCACTGCCGCATGAGTCTGGCGGTGATTATTGATGAGAGACCTCGAGAAGGACTCATGCTTCCTTTAATTAAGGCCCTGAGGGACCAGCTCATTCACCTCCCCAAAATATGGGAGTTAATGGCGATTGATTTCTAGGGATAACGACCCAAAATGGTTGAAGATGGTAGTTAGCACCGCCTGCTTCTTGGCCACTGGTTGTTGCTTTCCATATGACTAGGGTTAAGTGTTCAGTTGGAGGGCTTGTCGAGCAGCCTCCATAGATGGAATTGTACTATCTTGACGGTACTCCTTAACAAGCGCGTTTGATACCCAACGTTGAAGATGCTGAGTAGGTGATGTCATCCTCTGAGTGGAGGACGATCCAGCAGGAGTAGCAGTCATAGCATTCGCAGTAGAGGTTTTCATAGCAGATGTATTCACATATGTGAAATTAAGAGAAGCCATTCTGGAAATGCAGAAGATCTTGGAAAAGAGTGCCTGTTTGATATAACAGACGTAATCAAGATAAATTCAGCCACTACATCTTTTGGATGAAAACATATTTCAATTATTGTTTTTTTGACCTCTCATTTAGTTTATATAGGGGCCTAAGAAATAAGAAAAACAACATTTTAACTTGGATAAGGGTTCACGTCGGGTTCACCATTTTTTCTTTCCTCTGGAATTGGGGAAGACCGCATTGATTGAAGGTTCAAACATTCCAATCAGTTTCTAATGGGTTTGTATGTAGAACCAGAAACATCCAATGACTCCATATCCATTTGGACCTACTTTCCAAAGGTAGGCGCTCATTAGTTGTGGACTTATGAGGCTTAGGAATTTTCATTGGTTGGGAGGATGGGAGGTCAGACTCATCACACCTTTTTGAGGAGAATTATTGTCTACTCCGAGACTCTCTTTATAGATTTAAGTTATGTTCGTGAATCCTTATTACATTACCAATTATAAAATGAGTTTTCCTTTAGTCTAAAAATAAATAATCAATATATAGGAAATTTATAGAATCTTTTATATTTATTTGAGGTTCTTCATCGATGAAGAATCATCTGTATTTGTTAGAGATTCTTAGTTGATGGTATCCTTAAAATACATAAAAGTCTCTTGGTCATTATGATGACCATACTGGTTTTAAAGCCACTCAGTAGGGAACTTGATGTTTATTGTCATTCAGGATGAGATGGATTATTTCATAGTTGGGATCGTACCCATTGATGGGATACCTATGTATCCTTTGTTTTAGAAAAGAAATCAGAACCCACGTAGTTTGAGTAAGGGAGCATTATGTTTATGCATGATTGATGGCTCAAAGAAAGATGTCATGATTACTTTTACCCTCTATACTAACATGAGTCATGATCAGTGTGAGAAACGAGAGGTATTGGTGAAACCAGACAATTGTGCCATGAAAGATACAATGATATGGAGCATATATGTGTATGACCGCCCAAATAGATAAGAATTAAGATTTACTTCAGGGAAGAAATCCAGGAACATGGTCTATAAAGGTATATGTGCTTCATGGAGACATGGATACTCTAATATTGGGGTTTATTCCTAAGGAAGATGCCCAAAATAGAAGGGGACTTATGATTGGGTTTTACTCCTAAGAAGGAATCCCAGATCAAAAGGAAATTGAAACTTGGGCTTACTCTTTAAAATGATGACCAGGTTAAGAGAATTATGGTTTGGGGTTACTCCTAAGGAGGATGCCCATATTTGGGAATTTTTAGACTGGGCCTTACTCTTAAGGAGGATGACCATAATTAATCAGAATTTATGACTGGGACTTACTCTTGAAAAGGAGGCCCAGGTTAAAGAGGACTTGGTTCTTACTCCTAAGGAGGATTCCCAGATTTGAGAATTATGACTGGGGCTTATTCCTAAAATGGAGGCCCAGGTTAAGGGGTTCTCTCATCTTAAAGTATGTGGTTAAATGAATGAAATCCCAATCTTTAGTGACATAAAGATATGTAAATATCTAGGTTTTGAGAGATATTCCATAGAATTCCTTTCAGATAAGGATGTTAATCAAGAAAACATTCAATAAATGGCTTTGAAGAGTGTCTTGAATACTGAATATTGAATAGGAGGGGTGGAATGGTATAAGAGGGGTTAAATGGGAAAGAAGGGAACCCAAAAAGGTAGGGGCGTGCAAGTCCTGGAAAGCGTACAGGTATTGCGTGGGTGTGAAAGTCCTGGTCGCGCAGGTATACCTGCGCGACACATGGGTACTTGCATGATTTTCAGCCCTTAGAGTAATATTTGGGAGATCCTTGGTCAAAGCATTTAGAATTGTCCCTATAGACTTTCCAGAAGATGGCGCACAAGTTATGATGAAGAAGTAGGGAGGTGTGAAAGTGTGTAAATTTCCCATAAGGGTAAAACACTTAGGCACACAAGTGTTAGTGAATTCTGACAATTAGACCTTACTTCTCTTGTTTAGACCTTCCATTCTAGGTAATGAATTACCTTGGAAGTGTTCAGAAGACCTGAAGAAGAGAATTGGGCGTTCAAAGATCTGTATCTGAATTTTTCAAAAATTCCACTCTTAATTGGGGACCTACAGGGTCTATTTATAGGCTATAGAAGACCCCGGGCAGTTATCCTTTAGGGCATGCAAGTCACTTGTGTGACCATTAGGTGGTGCGCAAGTATACTTGCGTGACAGTGATGGAACTTGCGCGATGCTTTTGCATTTGAATCCTTGTTCATACCATTGTCGATTTTTTATGTTTTCTTCAAAGGATGAATCAATTTGTGCTAAGTCATTTCCCTATCCATTCTGTTAGACAATGTGACAAAAAAGAGCGTCAATAAACCCTGATGAATTTCAAGGGTGAAATTCATTTTAAGGGGGGTAGAATGTAAGAACCCGAGATTTTATGAGTATTATTATTTTTAATTTCATTAATGTCTTGTGTTGTACGCTACACCAAGATTATCTTGCACTATATGCAACACCGTATTAGCTTGCAGTATACGAAACACTCTTTGTGGATTGTGTTACACACAATTTCATGTTCGTTTGATAGTAGTCATTCTATGAAACATTGAGTGTATGTATATATATATATATTCAATGTATAAATGAAATATGGTTGGATTCTGTTATAAAAAACAACAAAGGAGTCTTTCACAACACGCAACCCTGACATGGCTTACATTACACGCAATCACAACCTTTCATGATAGCGTGTGTTGTACGCAACATCGAGTTTCACTAAACAAATATATACTATTAAAATATTATATAAACTAGCCGTTATGAATAGTAATACCCACTTTTTGGAATATTATAAATTTTATATTTCAAAATTGACTTCATTTTTGGATTCATAATATCGAAATTATCCTAGGGTGAATTTTTTGTATTTTTCTGAAAACTTTCAATTTTTGATGAATAGTGAAAACACTAGGTTACTATTTAAAAACCGACTTTTTATTTAAATAATTATTTATTTTATTTAAATTTATTTTAAGTAAAAATTGATAAATAATACCTATATATGTTCAATGAAATTCATTGGAGTCATTCTATAATAATTTTAGATATATAAAAACGTTATTGAACTTTTCACCGTCTTTTACCCACCTCCTAGGAGAATTTGGAAATTCATATAAAACATAATTTTACCTCTTCATTTAGTGGAATTTTGAAAATCTGAGAGACGTGGTTAATATCAAGGACTAAAATGTGGTTTAATGAGATGAAAATAATTTTTTGTGAATAGTAACATTTTCCTTTTATTTACCACGGTTAAAAGTAAATTGGGTAATTAAGAGTCAAAATGATGTTATTATTACTCTAAAACATGCCATAATTCTATTGGATAAGTTTAAATCGACCAAAAACAACCTTGGGAATAAAATATGACCATTTAGGTCCACTTGGATTAGATTAGGACATTTATTATTATTTTATTTAAAGAAAATTTAAAATAGCTAAAATCAAAGTTTAATAAATAAAACATTTTTAATATATGGATATACATAAGATAAGTTAGACTATAAATATTCATTAGAAAGATAAAAAGATTTTATACATAATGGTATTTTATTTATAATTTTTAGACATTAAATAATTTAATTTATTTATGACACAATGATGATGCAGTAATTACCTTATTAATGAAATATTAACATAATTGAAATTATAAATACCCAACTAAATTTAATTTGAGACTTTTTATGAATAACAATAATTTTATAGGTTAATATGACATGTTATTATTTATTTAATTAACATTTTTCGAAATAATCATGTTGTTATGATTTTCAAAAAAATCATGTACCAAATAGTTTCAAAATTGGCATAAAATAGTTTTTAAAACTAATATTACATTATTAATTGTTATTTTATTCCTAAAAATATAAGGTTCGGCCAAATGACTAAGATAATGATATATATATATTAATAATTAACCACTTGTGGTTTTTTTCTTGTTATAGTACGTTTATTAACCATATAGTGTAAGAAAACAAAAAGACACGGTAAAAGTTAAATTATTTAACATAGAGTTAAATCAAAATGATAAGGATAAAATATTAACCTAAACTTGTCTAAAACCTATTGGTTGAGAGGATTTATACCCATCCCTACCTTAGATTCTAAATTTATCAATTTTGAGCTATTAATAACCGAATATGACTTTATTATAAAATAATATTTTATGTTTTTTCAAAGGTGCCCCTCTCCTCCCTTACAAAAAGGGAACCCTTCCCTCTTCTCTTCACACCCTTTTGAGCCATGAAGCTCGGCCATCCCCTAACCAATTATGTTATACACTTCCCTAGAATCATTTTGGAGGTTTTTTTCATCTCAAAAGACCAACTCTACTTCCTTAAGAGAAGGGTTAAAGGAGGTGCGTCGAAGAAGAGGTAATCTCTTCTTTCGATTCTCTCAAGTTTCCTTCTTATTCAACTTATTCTTATTTAGTTTTCTCATTATAAAGTAATAACATTAGTATTACTTATATACTTATATGTTATTATAAATATGAAACAAACCTATTTCACCTTCTATCCATCCTATGGAAAATGAAATCACCGCGCGTGCGTACGTACGGAATACCGTCTCCCCGCCGTGGTGTAATCGGTTTTCGACCACCACCTTACATGGATGGGTATAATGGTGTAAATAAATAACTATTTATGATTATTATAAAGTGATATTTATTATGAAATATTATACATACACTTTAATACAATTACACGATCATGAGAATGTGCGTGCGTACGAACTACCGTCTCTACGAATGCGATGAGATTCATTTTCCATGATTAAACATTCAAGAATGATTATGTAGTATATATAATGAATAATTATGAAATATATGAAATAATGAAGCTAATGGATTTATTTATACATTCATATATATATATATATATATATATATATATATATATTTCATCTACTTACTTCCATTCAAGTCAATAAGGAAAAGAAAACATCGTTCATGCGTACGTACGGCCTACCGTCTCTATGAACGGTGTATTTAATTTCATTCATCTATCTATTATATATATATAATGAATATATATGATATATAAATCATGATTTACATTATAGAAGTAACTAAATCATGATATAAGTAATAATAATATCAAGAACAAAAAATCGAAAGATGTACGACAAATGAAACTATTTTACCCAAAACGCTGCTTTAACATGGAATTTATAAAAAAACGGGTATTATAATGTCATAATTGAACCATATACGAAATCATAACAATTAATATTATTATTTAATTAGTAAATAACATTATTTAAATCATTACACATGAGTTTCGGATACATACGAAGCATATCAGACATAAGGTAAGAGATAATTTTTCCAATCTCATTCTTATCCGAGATTGTTTATTAATAAGTATTTAGTGGGGTATTATTTTTCATCCTTGTTCATAAAAATGAATTTTAATAAGGTGTTTAATATTTTTACATGTATTTTTAAAGACATGTTTACCCCTATTTGACTTTTACATTGTGTTATGGAAGGAATCTTTCTTTTGATTACCATACGTGGTACTTTGTGACTTTTTTGACAAAAGTATAAGGAGAATGTTTTTTTAACTTATATGGCATGAATGTATTTTTATGGTTTCATATCACCTTATTTTCAAGAAGCTTCCTCTACATGTATTCATGGTTATTTCCAATGAAATCCTTTTCTTTTAAAATTGCGTGGAGTTTTGTGAAAAGAAAATGATTTTTAAGGAGAAAGGATATTTTCCTCAAGAATTTATTTCAAGTTTTTTTTCAAAATTATTTTCTATCTAAGATGGAATTATTTAGCATTTTTATGATTCAAGTATAATTTATTTATTATTTACATGGTTTTTTTCTTCTTAATATTAAATGATATCAATTTGTTTTATATGGATTCTGTTATGATGGAATGATGTTTTTGAAACCCATTTTATTCTTTGGGTTATGATGAATGATTTATGTTTATGTTGTGGGACAAGTAAGAATGATTTCATTATGAGATGGGTGGTACCTATATCTCCCTCCAATGCATTGGGTAAAGATTTATATCTCATGAGATAGACATGGCTGGAACAGTAAGTTAATCTGATTCAGTAATACAGGACTAGAACAAGGAGTGAACTCGATTCATAAAGGGACTTTGTCCACTAAGATGGTCTTGGCAGCAATGCCTTGGATACTATAGAAATCATAACATGTTCTTAATGTTTTTACACAATTACAAGTTTTATTTCTATTCTATTTTATCATGATTGATGTTCCATTGTTATATATGCCTTACATACTATCATGTTTTATGTCATTGCTCAAGATTTTGATGTTTAAACATTATGTTCATGTTTTTATGTTCAAATGTATATGGTTTGTTTTATTTTTTCCATGCTTACCCTTACCGAGCATTTGAGCTCACCCTTTATATGTTTTCTTTTCCCCAGGATATAGAGAAAGGTTTTAGGTAAGAAAACAAAAGGGGAAGATCTTTATGGGAGATGTTGAAGATATTTCACCATGATTAGAAGATTATGTTCTGAGTTTCTAAAGACACTGATCTATTACAGTCTTTGTGTGTTTGTTTTTGTTATGTATTAAGTATTCTGCAAAAGTAATGTAATTTCCATGTACGTCAAGATTTGTGTCTCTACAAAATCTACCCAAATACTCACACCTCTCATAACCCTTTTCTCTCCAAAACACTGGTAAAATAATCTCCCAGAATCCATCGCTTACACTAGAGGCCACACATTTTACAATATTCCATCCTAAAGAGACCTTTTATGAAAATAACATGGAGATACTCAAAAAAGAGGCATTTGTTTTTTCACTTATTTCAAAATTATTTTCTTCTTCTACTTAATATTTATATGTAATTTAAATACTAACGTAATTAATATAAAATCTTATACATTATTAGATTTAATTTTAATTATTACAAAATGTAATTTTTTATTTTATCAATCCTATAAATAACAACATCACCATGCGTGCATTTGTACAATTTATGTTCTCCATGACA
Source organism: Viscum album (assembly GCA_963277665.1). NCBI lineage: Eukaryota > Viridiplantae > Streptophyta > Magnoliopsida > Santalales > Viscaceae > Viscum > Viscum album. The sequence continues at coordinate 1,872,888,526 of OY728142.1, read as the reverse complement.
TAGTGTAATTTGTTATTCAGTAAGAATTAATTTGGATTGTTATAATAATGAGTATGATGGATTTAAATAAATTAAAATATTATTATAATTAATATTTATAATTAATATACCATTCAATTATATAACATTTAACTATTAAGTGAATGATGTCATCGCTCATGCATATATACAACCTTTCGTTTCCACGATGTGATGTGAATCATTAAAAATGACCTTTATTAAACCATGATTATATACATGAATGGAATGAAATGATATTATATATAATATATTTATATTGGCTCTATGATTTTTTTTATTTTTTTTAACAATATACATTTATTCATTCTATAATGTGTAAACATGAAAAATTAATTTGACGAGGTGTGAAAAATCACCCCATCAAAGTGATATGACTCATTCTAACAATACATGGACTATATAAATGATGGTGTTAATAATAATATATAAGACATATAATGTAGATATTATAATAAAATTATAGTAAACCTATGTATCATTTATTTTTCATTACATAAATATGAAAAATAAATGAAACTATCATTCATGCATACATACGGATTACCATCTCCATCAACGTTGTATTTAATTTCTTATATAAAAATGTTATGAAGTTTTATAAATACATATATAATGAATGTATATGTTATTTAAATCATGAATAATATTATGGAGATGATGTAATTATGACCATATTATACTATTGGAATTATACCCTGTTCATTTTCGAATCATGAACCAATAATCAAAAAAACATCTGACAGGAAATAAAATAGGTAACTAATTATTACAACATGGTAATAATTAATATAATGAGAATAATAAACATGAAATTGTTACTAAGAAGGTATAAATTATCCTTTTAATTATTAAAGATGAAAAATAATGAGAAAGAGAAGTCAAACACAAGGTAAGGGACTTAGTCTCAATCTCCTTTCATTGATGAAAAATTTTGATTCATATAAGAGCTTATTTTATATGGTTTATAATGAACACCTTTAACATTTTATTTCTTTCAAAGGATTTAAAATGGAATCATCTATTACAGATAATTATACTAAATGAAAAAAATTAATTTTTCTCATTAACGTACCCACTCACAATGAACTTTATGCCACCACGAGAATTATTTTTTATTTGGTTGTCTTTAAAACCTATAATGTTTTTAAAAATAAGTGTAAATACCATATTCCTTTTTAGGTATTTTTTATAGATTTTTTTACAATTGATTGATTATATACTTATATTTAAATGATGTCTTATGATTTTAATGTAGAAATGATATTTTTCCTTTATGCATGTTCATGTGTTACGATTATGTCATGGTTCAAGGAAATTACTTATATATATGGGTTGTTCCGTGTTAAAATGAGGGTGTGAAAGCCTGTGATAGCTCTCCAATTCATTGGGTAATGTGACATAGGTAATAGTTTAGGTTCCTTCTATGAGATATAGGTAATATACTATGATTGGTATTCCAAATGTAACAATGAAGGTTACTCACTATATAGTTATGAAATCTAAAATAACAGTTTCTTTTTGATACCATAAGTTACATTAATGATTTATGAGTTATATGAGTTATTCTTAAATCTTATGATTTCATGAGATATGATAAGGAGATTATTTTTTATGAGTGAAGAGCAAGATTTCATAGATTTTATGTATTCATGGAATTATGATTTCTTTCTTTATTTTATAACCCTTACAAATTTTTTTATTCTCATCCCAGGTTTTTTAAGTCTTTTTCACAGGGTATAAAGAAATATAAGATAATGATTAATTGGAGAATATTTTTATCATGAAATTAATTCTTGTTTTATTAATGATTTTTTTATTGTGAAAAAATTTGACATAGTATAAGTGTCTGCTTTGTAGTATTCGAGATGTAATATATTTAAAATGTCCAAATTCATTAAAAATATAAACCTAAAAGGATCCTAGATGTAAATAAATGGTAAATTATTGACTTATCTCATGATTATGTAATTTTTTAAGGCTAGGGACTTATAGGAAGTGACTACGGTTTATGATTAATAAAAATTTATATATAAGAGGAGCATATGTTTTTTCATATAACATAATTATTATTTTTATTTAAAATAAATACCAATTTCATATCATGTAAACCATACCCCATAAATTCATTCCAATACTGTTAAATTGGTATTAATGAAAATTAATTATATTTGGATCCCTTTTTTTGTTTCACTAATTAATTTTTTTTGAATCATATGGGATAAAATAATAAATTATGTCGACAATAAACTAGAAATGATATATATTCATATATAATGAAAAAGTAGTTAAATGAAGATATAAGAGGTAAAAGGGAGTGATGAGCTCATTTTGGATGATTAATATGAATTTGTTTTATTCAATATCAATGTTTTCAGTTTTATGTACATAATCTTCCAAAGATAATAAACATTGTTATCCTTGTATTTTTTGTGATTTTTAATTATAATTAAAATCATGTAATAATATGTGTATGATTAATGGGCCTTTAGTAGGTATCATATAATTATCCAGTTGTTTTTGGGCATTAAGATTTGAAAAAATTAGTAAGAAACCTATGTAAAATTCAATCACCATGGAAAACAATAAAATGGATCTTATGTAATCACAAGATAAGTTATAGTTTCCATTTATAATATTATCCTTATAAATTAAAATTTTTTGTTTAATATTTTTATAAAATATGTATTTAAGCCCCACATATTGAATTTTTTTGGTTAATTAATGGATGTAGTATAACACAAGCCTACAATCAATGTGATAGGAAATACAATGATATCAACAATGGTATTTGTAACAAGATTGAAGCTCAAGTATCACATCTGGTGTTAATTCCAAAATACTTATCACATGTTGAAATTAATTACTAGAACATATTATACTTTCCCAATACATATAATTATAGTGGGATTTTGTCTCATAGATTCATAGGTAATTATAAATATGATATTGAAATGCTGAATCAATCCTCAACATGTCACCAAATTTGGAATAATTATTTCTAAAGATGTCTAAAGTGGATGGGAGATGCATAAAATGTGGAAAATATGTTACTAGAGAGACCAATTTACAATGAAAAATTAATACTCATACTAAAATTGTGAAAGGATATAAAATTCATCCTAGGGTACCATTTGTGGTTATATGTCATCAATGTGGAGAAGATGTGAATTATCCAAGTCTTTTCTCTATTACAAGGGATGAAATGTATAATGAGGACTAACAATATCGATGTCCAAGGGATTGAGGAATCCCTTATTTTGGTACGTAGCCTGACTTTTGTTGTGTAATTAAACTCTAAACTAGATTTTTGTTTGTGTTTTTGTATTTCCATTCATGAGGGAGTAGCAAATCATGCATTTTTTCGAAGTACATCGAGTCACCACCAAATATTAATTGATTTTATCCTGGATAGTTATATTATTATTATATATTTTGTTGATATTTATTGAAATTTTATTAATGAAAATAGTTATTGACTTCCTTTAGTGGATTTTAATGTTATTTTTTCTGTAGATTGTATATCTTAATATAAAGACAGTATCAAATGTAAGGGATGTGGGATCACTATCCCCAAATAGAGAAATCCTCCAATTCATTATAGCTGAATTGATGAGATCTAATATCTATAAAACAAATCATCACATATGTAGATATTATTACCTTAATAACAGTAATATCATGATCAAATGATTGATCATATGAGAGAATCATGCTCGAATACATCCCCACGATGAGGGACTACATTGATGTGTTCCCCAATGAATTTCGTGCTATTCCTCTTGATTTGGAGCATTAGTTTTCTATTCAAGTAACATTGGATATATCGTAAACACAATATAGAATTACCATCATTTAGTTTTAGGTAGTAAATACGAGTTTATAAGAGAATATTGAAAAGGGGTTTATACACCCCAGTACATCACCATGGGGTGTTTTAGTCATCTTCTTCTAGAATAATAATGGATAAATGCACCTCAATATAGATTATCATGAGATCAAAAAATAATTTTAGATATGATTTATCCCCTTACATGAATATATTACTTGTTAAATCTACTAAATGAGTCCATGTACTTATCTAAGGTGCACCTTTGATCATGATATCACCAATTAAAAGTGAATAATGAATATATTTCCAATACTAAATTTTGAATGGGATAAGAAAAAATGGATACATAGTGATAACATCCCAATCATTAGTTCCCTAGAATTTTTCATGGAGGTGATGAATAAATCCTTCAAGGATTACCATGAAAAATTTGTTTTAGTATTTGTTAAAGATATAATAATATAATTCATGAGCATTGAGGAACATGAGGCGCCTTTGATACTTATCTAAAGACACTGTGAAAGGATATGATCAGTGACCATTTTATTAAATTTTAGTTATTGATGGATGGTGATTCAATATTGGGGTATGTTATCACCTGAAATGTAATATATTTAGACCCTTTCAAGACAATGGAAATCAAGGAGTGGATGAGAGAAATATTTGTAATGGAGATCCATAGTTTCAGTGGTCTAGTTAGGAATTAAAGATGTTTTTATTGAATTATAGTTATTTTCAAATGCACTACCCATAATGTCTTATAATAGAGGAATGTTTATCTCGGCCAATGAATTTGAAGATGGATTCAATGATTTGAAAAAGAGGCTTTCTACTGAAGTAGTATTCACACATCTGACAATTCGGAAAACCACCGTGTTATACATTGATGAATAAAATATGGATTAGGATCTATAATAATTAATTTTTTTTATATCCTTCACCTATTGGAAGTTGAAACTTATTGAACAATACTGTCCAACACATAATCTGGAGTATGTGATTGTGATCATCACACTCAAAATATGGAAACATCATCTCAATGAGGAGATGTGTGATCTATATACTGATCATGACATCCTAAAATATGTATTCACATATATTTAGTTCTGTATTCACTAAAGAACATACTTATATCAAATCATTGATTATGAATTGTCAACCTAATTCCATCTAGGTAATAAAAATAATGTGGCATAATCTCTCTGTAGAAATGATTATGTAACATTATAAATGGTAATGATTGAGAAGTCTCAAATCTCTTAAGAACATAAATTTATGTACATTGGAATATTTATAGAAGGAAAACCATCAATTCTTTCTCAAATTAATAGTCAACCATCCCATAGAGATAAAATATAGTCTCTCAATGAAGGTTTTTGGGAAGTCAGAAAATGGTGGATACTATAATAAATAGAAAATCCATAGAGGTAATAAATTATGTGGAAGGAGTCATAATATTTTGGTCATCACAATGTGTACCATAAAATCCATATCATAATAATGTGATTCTGAATGATGCACAAAGATCAACATTCTCTATCCACGATGGGAGAAAAAAGATGCATGAGATATCTATGAGCATTATTGGTGTGAAAATATAAATAATTCGATCACTAGATATACATAAATGTTCTTGGAATGTAATAATTTGAAGGATGAAAGGGAAATTATAATTTAATGTTTCAAACATTACCTATATAGACATGGAAATAGGAAAACATCAGCATTGACATTGTCACATGACTTCCAAATACATCCGCAGGAATAAATGTACTATGATTTGATGCGGATCCTCTTACAAAGATAGATTGTTTTATCACAATTTTAGAGGACATATCCATTGACCAAGTATCAAAAATATACATAAATTATGTTAAAAGTATTAATAAGGTACCTATATTGATTTCATCTATTCAGTATCAGATATATGTGTCAATATTCTGGAAAGGTTTCCAAAAATCTCTATACACTGAGCTGAGCTTCAGTACAGCCTGTAATCCCAAAAATAATTTCCATTCTGAATGGACTATTCCGAAATGATAAGACATGTTTTGATAAATTTTAATGGAAATCAAGGTATAATAATATCACCTTCTACCATAAGTCTGTTTCTCTTAAAAAAATTGTTTCCACTAAAGCATATAACTGTTTCTATATGAATCCCTTTATGGGAAATATTGTAGAACATTGAAATTATGGGAAGAAGTTGGTGAACGTATGACTGTAGGGCCTAATTTTTTTAAATAAATTGTAGAAAAATGGAATCCATTAAAAATTAAATCCATGATACCCAATGTTGATATAATATATATTCAAAAAATAATTTATTGGATATGTAGTTTACATTTTGAGACAATGTATTCCTTTTCTTATCCTTATATTAGAGCCTCATGATATTTGTAATGAAAAGAAATATGAGTCCATGGTATATAATCGATTTCATGATCCTTGTTTAGGTTGGAATGATATATTATAAAAAAGAACTTCAACATAAAATATCTCAATTTCACAATGTATTCCATGAATCCATATTGAAGAGCATCATACCAGATACCTATCATGTACTGAATCTAAAGGTGAAAAAACTATACAATGAGGTATCCTATGAAGATATGTTGATGAAGATCTTGAACCATAGAGATAATGTTAAATGAAATTAAACTACACACCTAGTCAATGTACTATGGTAGAACCATAAGTACAAAGAGGTGACCTGGGAACTAGAGGAAGAGATGAAAGATAATTACCAAAAACTATTTTTGATATAGAATGCAATAAAAAATTTGACGAGTGAAATAACTTATGGTGTGGAGAATCTAACGACTCCAAAATTTATCAATGCAAGTTTTCTTCTAATAATTATTTCATATATTATAATTCAAATTAAATCATATTGATAACATAATAAAATCATTATAAATTATGAATGATAGAAATAATAGGTATTTATATAAATTAAGTAACCAGTATCGATAAAATTATTTACATGAATATTGGAATAATAATATTACTATTATGAATTGTAATTTTCTCCATAAAATAATATACTCAAAAATTAATTTATAAAATAAATTTACCTAAATTATAAAATAAATATATATATATATATATTTGAAAATAAATGTTTTAAAAAAGAAAAGTTAAATGTTGGTATATTTTTAATAATTAATTGTTTATTAACTATTTCATAATTAATATAATTATTTTAATGAAAATTTAATTTTATAAAATATACTTATAAATTAAAATTTTATTGAATAAATATTTTTAGATAATATTATTATATATAAATTAATATTTCAATTTTTCTAAATGAATTTATAATTTCTATTTTGATACCTCATCTAATAAATGATGATTTTAATTAAAAAAAATAAATTTATCATATTAATGTAGATTCTATTTTTGTAATCTAAGAATCCTTGGTTTTTTTTGGAAAAATATTTTTTTATTTTTCAAAATTATTGGAATTTATGGTGATTAGTGAAAGGTGGAAATTTTCGGTATTTAACATTATATGTAAATAAAATAATTTGTGTGTCATGATTGAGTCATGGATGTTTTATGTGGACATTATCTCCAAATATAATTTTCTATTTAATATATTTATTAATATAAATCAACACTATATATATTATTGGTAATAAACAATTAAAATATGAATTAAATTATCAAAATCACCCCTCTCTTCCCACTATAAATACCACACCTCATAACCTCTTATTATCAAAAAATTAAAGAATTGGATCTTGCTTATATTCTTAACAAATATTTTTCCATATATCTTCCCTTTTATTTGGTCATTATATCTCAACAAAAAATCATTTCCAAGTTCCTTTAGGAGGTTTTCAAGGAGACGATACAAAAGAGGTAATACCCTTCAAATTTTTCTTTCATTTCCCATTATTTTTTTATCCTTCCCTCACCTATCATATCCAATGTAACAATATAACTCACAAATCAAAAATTTAATGGATTATTATTTTTTATGGTATATCCATCATCTATTCTATTCACTTATTCATTTTATCAAAAAATAAAACATTAACTAGGATGTGTCAATTCCCCACCTTCATGGATGATGATTCCTCATTTTCTATTACAACCTTCAAGGCCGGTCATAAAAACATTATAATCATAAAACTATATTATAATATTTTTAATTGAAACTTTTTTAGTTTTGTAACTAGTATATATACATAATAATAAATAATAAACCCAATCATTTTTGTGATAGTCATAGATTCTACATATTAAACATCCATTCATCATTTACATTTTTTCTAATGAATCTTTTTCATATCTAAAAAATGATACAGGGAGACATTTAAACTTTTTTTCATTAAATTGAATCTACCGAATTCTAGTACTTGTTTTTTATCCATTTGACATGAACTTACACAATTAACCTAAATTGAATCGATCATAATATCATAAAATGAACATTCCAAGAATGATGAAGTTAAATCTTATAACTAATTAAAAGGTCATAAATGAGCCTAATAAAATTATCTAGTATCAAATAACTTTAGAATATGTTCTCATATAATTAATTAATGCATATAATTTGTTTATATATTATAATTAGTGCAAGTTCAAAATAAATTCAATCATAAGTTAAGGGATTATCTCTAAACCTACATTTCTCATTTGAGATACACTTTAATTATCTATACCCCAATTAAATTATTAATTATTCTTATTTACATCTAAATTATTATTTTTATATTTACTAAAAATGTGTACCATGATCAATTATTTTTTATTTTATGGGAAAATACATGTTTTATAAGGTTTTATTTTCAAATCATCCTCGTAAGAAATCCCGATTAAATAGAACTACGCGATTTCATACCCATTTTCATGTACCTTCCATAATAATTTTTAATGCATCATTTTTTTTATAAAATCAACAATTTTATCAAGAAAAATAATATTCTCTCTTTTTTAGATATATACAAAAAATATAGATTCTTCATCTTTAAAGCCTCCTTAAGGTTTACCCCTAAACATCATCAATGTTTTTCCATTTTAAAAGTTTCTTATATAATTTTTAAATTCATTCTCTTATAATGGTCACAATTTTTCATAATATATAAAAAAATTACCTTATAAATTTCCATGTATTATTTTTGTCTTTTATTTCATGGAAGCCATTTTTATATTCTATTTGGTTATGGCTTATGACTTGACTATGATTATCATTTCATTCCATGGGTAACCCTTTTCATTATAATTATGTTTGATACTTAATTTGGTTAAAAAATTAATGAACATTTTATGAAGGGTTCACCCAGTTATTACTATAATGATTTTTGGTAAGGCTTGGTCTATTGATATGCCATGATGGGAAATGGAGTATAGTTGATTTCTTTATGGGACTTTATTGACCAAATGATATAGTCTTGTTAGTTATCCATGACTCATGATTATGTCATGTTACATGTTTCATCTATATTTTTTATTTAGAAATGATTACATGATAATATATTGTATATTATATTCTTCAAAATAACTATTAATGTTCAATTACTTTTAATTTCATCATGTTATGTCTTCTAACCAATGTGTTATTCTTCATTTATATGTTTATTCCAATACTATTTTTTGGTTAAACCTTTATTATATGTATTTACCATGTTATCTAATATAGGTGTAAGAGTTTAATGAAATTTGGGATCCTATTTTGGATGATTAAATTAATGATGTTTAAATCCATTTACCTATGTTCATTTTTAAATACCTAATCATCATAAAGGCAATATAATTTATTATCCAATTTTTTATTTGATGGCTAATTTTTCTAAAATCATATAATAATATTTTTCTGGGTATAAAGATATTAGAGAATATCATGAAGAATTTTTTAGTATTAATTAATGATTTTTTTGGTTAATTATAAATTATATAACGAAAATGAGAATAAATTTAGTATCATTATTTAGACCCATTCCTAGATTGAGTTAAATAGGAAATTTAGTAGGTGTGATTTTTGGATTCAAGAAGTTTCTATTCATGGTTATATCATTTGCATGGATGAAATATATGTTTTTCATGTGAAGAAAAAAATTCATAGATTGCCCAACATCAATGAATATAACAAAGGTATATAGATTCATTGGTTGGGCTGGTTATAATTAGCTATTCAGTCCCACTATTTCTTAACAGTACAACCCATTAAAAATTCTTACATGCAATGTGATGAAGGTTTGCTCAAAAAATTATAGTGAATAATGTTTTAATAAACTAGACATGGGATTAGTCAATGCTCTAATTTGGGATATATCATTAGTAAATAATTTATTCTTTATATTTAGTGATTAATTGAAAAACATAGTATCTATGTCCTAATGAAAAATGTTCAATTGAATGCACAAACATCATTGAAAATAATGTGTCACGATAGAACTACCCAACCCATGATATTGAGTAAGAAGTTGTAAAATTTTATTTAATTTTTTGAGATATTTAATATATGTAAAAATGAATTTGATATATTTTTATCTTAAAATCAAAAAATACATCATTTCATATAAATTTATTAATATGAGACAATTGTGATGGATCAAGAAACTCAAGTTTTCTGAATTCCCAATTCAATACCACCTAGATAGTGAAAATAAGGAAGAATATGCATTACTTAAGAATGATCATGGAGTTATAACCATAATAAAGATTGAAGGATATTATATGATAACAGATATTGTAATTATTGATATCGTAATTATTATAGAATATGATATATCAATAAATTCTCAAATTATTATAATACCATATTAATTAGGATGATAAAAATTTCTCAATATCACGAAAGAAAATTATGAAGAAAATTAAAGGCATGAATGATGGAAAATTGGATGAGATTGTTTGTGAAGATAGTGTTATAACATTGGGAATGATATTGTTTTTCTACTCTCTAACTAGGATAAAAAATGGAAATGTTAGATGATGCTCATCCTGTGAATTTCTCTGTTAAGTATGAGATCAAAAAGATGTATTGGGATTTGATTGATAATTTTTGGTGGGATAACATGATAATTGAATTTTTTTATTATGATTATATGTGATTAGGTTTTTATATATTTTAGGTTGTGATGCTAAATCCTATATAACTCATAAAAAAACTATATATTCTAGTTTTTTAATGTAATTTAATTACTAATACAATGTTACAATACTACCAATGACTCCTAGAATAAATTATACAACATGGGTTATCATTGATCACTAAAACGAATCAGTAAATTTATTCACAGTAAGGGAGGATTTAACTCTTAAGTGCCTCATAATTATCTATATTAATGAAGTTACAATACATCATGAGACAACTCTTTAAATAATGTCGGATAATGATCCATATTTTATATATAAATTCTCAAAATGTTTTTATAAGTCACTTGATATTGAGTTTGATTTAAAAAAATCATACCATATACTAACTGATTGATAATACATAATGAAAATTCCAAATAATGTATGACATTTTGAGAATATACTGAAACTAATTTCAAGGTATGTGGGATCATTATTTACCTTTGGCAGTGTTTTAATATAATAATAATTTCAATTAAAGTAATCAAATAGTGTTTTATGAATCATTATATAGGAACAAATGTCTTACTCAAATTTTTTGTGTCTAAGCTTGTTTATGGAAACTCATATGACTAGGAATTATATATGATTCAACATAAATAGAAAATACAATTCAAACTCACATTATATTGTTCAATGTAGGAAAACGATTTATGTTGATAATCAAAGGAATGATATGGAAATTCAGGTGGGGGATAATGTTTTATTGAATGTATATCCATTTAATGGTGTTATAATTTTATACCAAATGGTAAATATAATCCCTATATATATCGTACCATTTATAATTCATAAAATAATTGAACATTTTTCTTATTTTTTTTTTCAATTCATCTAGGTCTCTCAAAATTACATGATTTTTATCAAATGACATTGTTATTGAAGTATATTCCAGACCCAATGCATGTTCCCACCTTTGATAAAAATTAATTCGAAGCATTATCGGTATTATTTTAATGAACCCATATATATTATTGATTCTAGAGAGTATGGATTGATGAATCGTATAACTCGTTTGGTAAAGGAATATTAGATAAATCTCAAAAGGGAAGGCATAGTGTGGGAACATGAGAGTGTTATAAAGAAGAACTTCCCTCATCTGTATATAATGTAAAATAGAAAAAAATAGTATTTTAATTCATTTTTATGAGGAAATATTGAATCTCCCTACAATTTTATGAAATATTTATATCTAAATAAATTTTACAACATTGATAGCTTGCGATGCACACAACACCTGGTTTAATAGAATATATTATATTAAAATATTTTTTAAACATGACCATTATAACATATTTGTTATATTGTTCGTTATCAATTATACTAACTATATTGTGAAGTTTATATGGTTAATAAGTTTATAAAATTAATTAAATGTATATTTATTTATAATAATAAGAATCATTTCATAGAAAAAGTTATGTTTTCTAAAAAATAATATTATTAATGAAAACAATGTCATTGCAACATTCCCACTTATGAAAAAAATTATTTTCTATCAGTTTTATAAAATTTACTTGATAAAATGAACATTATTTTTGAATTAATATATTAAAATAATATTTTGGTGAATTTTTTAAATTTTTTTAAGAAGAGTCAATTTTTGATGAATGTTGAAAAATATTATTTTTTATTTAAAAATTGGATTTTCATTCAAATTATTTCCAAATTTAAATTATGTATTACAATTGGTTTTAAAGTAAATTTGCTTCCATATATTATAAAAATACATATTTTTTCATTATAATGAATTTCGTATTACATTTTTATATTATATTCTTTCTTAAATTATATAATGTTTTTCTTGAAACACTAAATTTTCATCGTTTCTATATAATTTTTTTAAAAATTTAATTTTTTTTACTTCTTTCTTGTTAATTGAATTTTTTTAAATACATTTAATATTTGTAATATCAATAATTTTTATCTTATATTTTGTTCAGCATAATATTTTATCATAATGTATAACGAATCAAATAAACATCATTTACCATATTTAGGGTAAAATTGGTTTATTAGGGTGTTAAACAAAAAAGATAAGATTTAAAATAACGTAAAATAATTTATCGAATATATTTTATATCATTATTTTAGATCATATAATTTATTTATATATGTAATACTTCACAATGGATCCATTTGGTGTTTAAAATTTTTTTATACAACTTTTTCATTTCAAAAATCACTTGTGTACCACTCACCTCACTTATAAAATCCCACCCTCTCCCCTCTTATTCAGAAAATCAATAATATTTTGTTCGTCCAAAACCGACCAAAAATATACCAACATATATATATATATATATATATTCATTCTATAATAATATTTATTTCCATTAATCCACTCTAGGAATGTTATTACTGTAATCCTATAGAGGTGGTCTGAGAGGAGGTAAATTTTAAAAATTTACATGATTATTTTATTTCTTCTTACACCTCATTAAAATATTAATAATTTATTCTTATATAATAGTAAAATTTTCCCATATATACTGAGATTTTATTATCAAACGTTCATGGCCTACATATATCTCATATTCCCTCAAATGGGAAATGATAACGTCGTTCATGTTTACAGAAGACTATATCCTCATGTACCAATCTCATGGTTGGTTATGATGATGGATATAAGTTATATATATGATATTTTAAAATAAATATACATATGGAGAAATTATATCAAATGTACAAATTTTATATTCTAATCATTAGTGTTAAGTGTGACATGGCTCAAGTGTACGTCAAACAACTCACTCGTGAAGTGATTTTATTCATTTCTCACTAAATAATTACATGGAAGCTAATAAGGTTAATGTTATTGAATATATGTGATATTGAAGACATAATAATGATAATAAAAACATATTAATATATATTAAATTATAATATATCATTTTATTTCATCCCTTTTCACTCACTGAAACATGATAACGCCACACATGTACATATGGACAACCACATTCACATAACAATGTGACATTATTTTCCCCACCAAAACACATGAGTGATATATATAAGTATATATAAAGATAAAAAGTGTATTTATAATATTATTAAAATTATTTAAAGGGACAATATTATTATCTCGTTTCCATAATGATCATTGAAAATTGAAATGTTACTTATCTATACGTGCAAACTAACATCTCCATTACCGTAACATACATAATTTCTCCCAACCATATTAATGATTGTATTTAAATGTCTAATTGATATAAAAATATGAATATAATGTAATTAATATTATATAAAATTATATATAATGACCTATTAGTCTAATACTCATCCAACCAAAGTCATTTTCATCACCAAAGAAAAAATTCATCCATTGTTTAGTAAAAATCTGTCTTGCATATAACACAGGTCATTGAAGAAACTCATTGTTTCAATAAATTTTGGCTAAATCATATTCATGTTCATTATAGTTTGTTAATTATATATAATTTATTTAAAATAGTAAATATATTATAAATTATTAGGATAATATATTCCCTTATGTGATTGGTGTTTCATGTCATAGATGTTATTGAATTTATTTTCCTTACGTTATAATTTTATGGAATTAAATAATTCTATTATAACCTATTGGAAAACATTATCAATAGGTTCCTCTTTAAATTTCTTTACAGTTTGGATTTCAAAAGAACATCATGGTTTTATAATATAATTACCAATTCAAGGTGCTATTATTATAGCTTCGGAAATGGTTGTGGGTATTAACAAGAAGGTTCTAGGTTCAAAATTGGTTATTAATGTTGATAAAGAAATGTAATACAATAAATATAAATGTAATTTTATTCTTTAGGACACGATTAAAATGGGATTATCATATTGGATGTTTTATCAATTCTTATGATGTTATAGCAAACATTGGTTTTCTATTTTGTTTATATGGATGAAATATGGGTTCCTAAATCTAGTTAAACAAATGTGGTAGGGTGGCCCTTTATCTCCATGTATCTTCATCATTGTTGAAGATTATATTAGTATAAAGGTCACCTCTTGAATGAAACATGGAATCATTTAACACTAATTCTATAAGACATAGTTTGATGGGGTGTCTCATATTATTTTTCCAGATGATATCTTCATTTTTGTATTCGGTTTTAGATTATTAGTGTTTTATTTTATCAAATACATGGAATAGTAGTACATATTGAGCTATCAATCCATTAATTAGGAAAATAGCTCGGTGTTTTTCACCCTCTCGTATGCATATAGAAGAGCATAGAGGATTGAGTCCATGTTGGGAATCCATAGGAATAGTTTTATCATGCAATACATGGGTGATCCTATTTCACATGGTAAGATATATATCTTCTACATCTATTGTGTATTAAAAAAGAATGCTAGTTGCATCCCTTATTCGAAAATTATGTTTCTTTTATTTAGGTTGATAGTCTACCTAATAAACTTCATTATGTCTTCCATCACAATGCAAATAATCATGGTTCTTATAGTATTTAGATAAGTATTTAAAGAAATTTATTATATTTTTTCCTCCATCTGGGATGCTCATGGTGAGGGTGGGTGTCACTGGACCCCATAGAGTACACATGAAAAACCAGTGAATAAAGGTGGAATAAATATTAGGAATGATGAAAAATAAATGTATTCACTTCAATGAAATATTAAATGGGATGTCATTAAAGTCTTATATGTATAGTGAAAGTATATTAATGATAAATATGGAAGGGTTCCTACTATGGGTAGAAATAGTTTATCCCCTCTATGGATTTCTCTCTATAAGAATCTTCCAAAACTCCTTCATCACTCTTGGTGGATGATAGGTCATTGGGAAATCAACATCAGAATTAGAATGGGAGGTTAATGGAAATTTATTACCATGATTCCCTACTCAACATTTGATATTATAGAATTCTAGTTTTCATCCCACTTTTATTCATGAAATCTATAACTCCAACAAAAAATCGATCTTTAATGATATCGAAATTTATAGTTTATAGAATATCTATGAAATCATAGGGAATGAATCGAAAATTTTTCTAGTAAGATATATAAGCATATTTTGGTGTCAGATCATGATAATTATTTCAAGGTTGGCCTCCTTTGGTGCAAATCCATGTAAATAAAATTCAATTTCATAGTATTAATGATTTTTATTCACTCTATCCCCATTGATATAACTATTAATGTTAAGGTAATCTTATTAGATTTTAAGTTCTCATTTTTCATGGTTCATAATGAATTATATATCATGAATAGTTTTGGTCAATGTGATTGTGATATCACCATATGGAGAAATCTAAGAGAATTTATAGGATTTTAGATGAATGAAGAAATTTTTGAAGGATTTATTAAATGTTGGATCAGTGGTTTAAATGAAAACAATTCCCAGAAAAAGGAATGATATCTCTTTCTAGTAGAAGGCTATTTGTGTATCTATCATGCATGGAATAAAGATTACCAATATTGTTATCCCTCACATGGAATAAGGTTAGTGATGAGGGGAACGTTTCTTATTCTTTATCTCTCATAGCTTCTGAATAAGGGTGATTATGCACCCTATTTACGATTCTTTTTGGCTTTGAGATACACTCTTTCCAAGAATACTATTTCATGCCATTGAATATGATTGTTTCCCTCTTATATTAGTCTTGAGATCAATTTTATGCATCCTTTATCAATGGGTTCATGAGAGGGTGTGGCATGTTTTATACCTCCCATGGATCAGTGTCGTTATACTTCACTGCATCCTATGGTTATGGTGATTCTCATTGTACAAGGATAATTCAATTCACCCTGTTATTGAACTATTTCATTCCCATAGGATTGGATTTTCAATAAGGGAGACTGACTCGAAGATTATTTTGAAATCATTAAAATGACTTATTTTTATTCTCTTGTAAATCTTGTATTCGATGACAAATGTGGGTCATTAATCAATATTGATGTGGATATTCTCGACATGTGGCATGAAGGTAACTGATTGACATATTTTATGGCTACTGGGGATTCTCAGGAACTCCCTCTCATCGTATTTTCTAGCATTGGTTCCATTTATCAAGGATGTTCCAGCATATTTATTGGGGATTACCTTTTCTTTTACATTTAAAGTCCCCTTGACTATTGGATTTTGTCTTTCCCTCTAAAATTATTATAAAAATGTTGAATTGGGAAAAATCCTTCATAATTATTTTTAATAAAAATTTGAATTTCTCTATGAATATACCCTATGAGTGTTAAACGAGGTGCATAGAAAAACTTATTATTATGATCTACCTAATTGTCAATTCATACATAATGCATCTTTTATAGATTTATAACCTCATTGAACATCCGTGATATAACCAAATCTACCTTTGGTATCCATATAGAGATTTTTTGATTGGGAAAACCATATAGTGTTTTTTTACAAAACATTAAGAAATTATTCAATACATTTCCTAAAAATATATCATAGGGTTATTTTACCAAATCTATGTCTTACATAATCCAGTTTCAATTTCATCTACTAAATATCCTATGATACGAGGTGTAACAAGCCTGAATCATGTATCCTACAGCCGGTGTCTACATTTTTACATTACCATAAGATACAAAAGATCTCATCCAAAATGAAAAATAGTCTATTAGTTTTGAATATCCAGATAGATATATAATAACCACATTACATTATAAATAAATATAATACAAAATACATAAAAAATAAATTGACCAATATCCTTGAAACACATTCAATAATTTCTTCTTCATATCTTGGGGAAATGAAACAAAATGATAGTGAGCTCAAATTCTCAATAAGAGTAGCATATAGTGTAAAATATCATTAATTAATAAGGAATAATATATATCTAAAGATAAATTACTTAACTCACATTCCATTTAAACAATAAATTTACTATCCTAATTTTGTAAGAAATAATCAATATGGAAAGGTATATAATTGAATGTACATGCCTCGTAATCCTTAAACAATGAATAAAATGAACCTAGAGATAATATCAATGTGAATATATCAGGAATAATAATAATAAATAAATTAAAAAATCAATTTATTTATTATAGGGCATCCTGATCTCAGGAATCATGATTCCTCTACTATCAAGAAAAATTACAAGACAGTTTAAAACTATGGGTAAAAACATATCTGATTTAGTACACAGATTTTTCTCATGAGACTTGTTAATGGATAAATGTTACATCTATGAATAGGCCCCACTGATAACCATATTTCTGAATCATTACTCATATATCTAATTATCAATTTTCATCATGAATAAATATACATTATCATAAAATAACTATATTTAGTAAAGGATATGAATTTATCAATATTTCCCCAGTTAATGAAATTAATTGCAAAGTACAAATTATATGAAAAAATGGTAAATTATTTAGGAAAAAATCATATCCCTCATAAAAGAATATATATATTTAATATAAATTTGTTTCTAATTTAAAAATATCATAGGATTTATATTGTTTAATAGATAGAAAAACATCACACAAGAATGTGACATTGCACAAAAAATTGTACCTATTTGGTAACATTTAAATTTAAAACCATGAAGAAAAAATTGAAATGAATCATAAATATTTATTGAACAATATTTATTCATGTAAATTATATTAAATGATTACCATATGCACCACATAATGAAATGGAAATATAAATGAAATCTATTACCTCATGCTTTACATTAGTTGAACATGATTTGACATCATGTATAATGTAATTAAGAATTTAATTAATTTTTTCAATATACATAATTATATTTATAATATCATATATGATCCCATTGTAACATTTTACCACCCATTTCAATGTAATATTTCATTATTTTGTTTTTTCAAGTGTTGATTTCCTTGTTTTTACATCAAAATTTTATAATCAAAATTTCCGTTATTTTACATAAAATTTTAAAAAATAATCTATAGAATTATATTTATTTTATTACTATCATATTTACTCATTATATTCTTTTTTAGAACCATTTTTAAATGTTTATAATTTAAAATTAATCATATCTCTTCATGGAGAAGGATGGTCTTGCGTACAAAAAAACGACAATATCATTTCCCAAACGTGTTAAATGGTAAGGTATTTTATTATATATTAATTTTCTAAAATTGATATTATGTCATATATATCACATATATTCCTCAACTTTACCCATGTTAACTCCTATATACTGTGTATGTGGGAAATAATCACATCTCTTAATGAGGCGATAGTCCACCATATATACAATAAACATTATCATATTTTAAATGGAATGGAATGTATGAAGGTATAAATGATATTATAATTTCATAAGTATAATTAAATAATAAATATTATATACATTAATTATATCAATAATTATATCCAATTATTAGAGGTTTTGATGGAAATTTGTATTCATCATGTCATGAGGTTGTAGTCTGCCTTACAGAAGATTGATGATTTCATTTCCCATTTAAGGGAAAAGTATATGATTATAGTTTATTTCATTAACATAATTTCATATTATTATATTATATATATTTTTGTTTTTATAATATCATTATTTAAAAAAATTTAAGTAGGTTTAACAAAAAAAAAATGCTCGTTTAAGTAGATTACCTCGTCTTTGGAGGACCTTTACATGTTTGAAAAAATACATTCTGGGATAAATTTATAACCAAAAATAGATTTTAAAAACGTATTTAGGGGAGTAAGGATGTTATTTTTATATTCATTTTATAATATAAAATTTAATTGGTAGTATTAACAGTGGAGGATATGTGGTTTCCTTTTATAAGTGGGGTAGAGAACATATATGGAATTTTGGAAGAGAATCAATTACAACTATATTTTTAGCATTCCATAAGCCTATAAAATGGATCATTATCGACCCCTAGTGGTTATAAGGAAAATATATGGAAATAATGGGTTCTAGACAGGTTTTTATGTCATTTTATCACTGAACTATTTAGTTTTACCCATGGTAATTCAGTTTTAACAATAAAATTGGTAATTAAAATTTCCCCTTTTACTATTCATAATGGTAAAAAATTTACAAAACATGATTATATTATATAAATTATTATGACTAAAAATATTCAATAATTTTCTTTCAAATTCAATTTATATAAGTTGGGTAATCTAATTAAAAATTATACCCAAAGATGAGATGAAAGAGAAGGCCTCCAAATATAGAATTCTTATGAATATAGAAGGTTTAAATATAACAATTCAATATTAAAGTCAATAAAAGGACATAAATTTAATTTAATATAATATAAATAAACTAATATCATATTTAAAAAATTTTTATATACTATTTATATTTATAAATAATTAAAATTAAAATTTCATTTTCAATAAAAATCAGTATAATCATTATTCCTCCAAAAATATAAAGTCACAAAAACTCCCAAAAATTCACAATAAGATAATTTTGAAATGATAATGTAATATATAATGTTAATTTAATCTAATATATATTCTAAAATTGTCAAAAATTAAATTTATCAGATGTTTTCAAAAACAATGAAACTGTTTTCTTTTATAAAAATAATGTTTTTTCAGAAAAAATTTCTTTTATTTCGAATGATTCTTAATTTTATTTATAATCAATAGATAAATGTATTTTGAAAAATTTAGTTAGTCTTATTCATACCATACAACATAACATATTGGTTATAATGTTCATGTTTACATAATATTATAATAAATTAGCACATTTCTTTTAATCCCAGATGAACTTATTTAGAAGGAAATAATGTTTAACAAATCAGGGTTTTATAGAATGTATGTTCATGAGCAATTTAATAATAATTAATTAAGTTCACCCTCTTAAAATTTTCTTCTACTTTTTCGTTTAGTCTTAAAATACATTGACATATTTTTTACTTTTTTTGAAATTCATGCATGGAATAAACATCACATTCACCACACAACCTCATCTGTTTGATAATATTGATTTTTTATTTTCCTATGTCACAACTCCTTTTTTCTCTTCTATATTACATTTTTTTTCCAATAATGGAAAATAATTAAAATTAAAATTAATGAATAATAAACCATCCTCAATACCAAAAATTGTACCCCTAGACTTATTCCTTATAATTTTTTGCATTTCATCCACTATGACATCCCTCACCCCAAAATTAAACATTAAAACATCATGAAATTGACAAGACTATGGTTGGAGTGGATATAAATAGACATAAATTTGTTTCATTCCCACTAATTTTATTTGTAGTCCCAATGATATAATAAATTATTATTATAAAAGTTGGAAACATGGATAATAGTATATAAATAAAAATTGATAAAATATATAAAATATTTTTTCTAACATTGTTTTAAAAAGTTGTAATGACAGTTCAATTATTTTTTATACCCCAAGTAAAAAAGTAAAATATGATCAATATAGGTTAGAAATAATTAGGTCTATAAATCCTCTCGAGTGTTGAATCATATAAATTTGAATAATAATTTATGATATTAAATAATGATAACAAATAAATTCACATGAATTTCAAAAAAATTTAATAAAAAAAGTGGGGGGATTTCATTTACATGAATGAACCAATTCAATCAAATGAAAATTCATCAAATTTGATCATATGAATCAATTTAATAATCCAATTATCATTTTTACCCTTTCAATCTCATTATCATGGAAATTTAACACATCACCACATAGAGTTCCTACAAAACTACTTTATCATAGATAATTCATGTAATGAATGAATGTTCATTTGTGGGTTTCCAAATTCCAATTTAATGTTAAAAATTGAATTTTAGAAAAAAAATTATAATATGTAAATAAAATAAATAATTAATTAATGAACTCTAATATAAAATGAATTTCTTTTTACTCCATTTTCATTATTGTTATTCCAGATGACATCCTTCCATGATGGTCATATAATAACCAAACAACTTGTAAAAGTGTAAACACCATTTCATTAAAGAAAAAAGTGGTATAGTGGAGAAGTGATCATATCTAGAACTCCAAAATCCTATGAAAACATCAAAACTTTAGTTTACTTGGAGAAATTCCTTTTTTTAACATCTTAGTCACAAAATAACCTCATGGGAAGTAATCAGTATATGGGTTGGATAAATTTTAATACCTCTATCTGTTCGTTGTGTACACTCCCATATAAATTTCTCAAATTTTAACAAAATTCATTGAATGTGTTTCATTATTATTTAATATTTTTATGATTAAAACCAAAAAGATATGCCTAAGTAATAATAAAAGTTCTTTCTCAACTAGAATGAAGCTGAACTAACACAATGCTCAACAAGGAATTATATATCAGTAGTGCGTCTCCAAAATGAATGTTCCTTTGATGAATTATTTTTTCATGTTACACTTGGGTTATCTCTTGGTAGATTATATAATATTCAAAATCCTCTATACATATTTCATATAGTTATTAAAACTAAGGTTTTCTCTATTTTCAATCAATTTCCAAATCCAAATTCATCATATTGACAAATCAATATTAATAGTGCTCCAACCCCACTAGTAAATGATATGTTTTTTCATAAATCGACTTTTATTTTCTTACACATATTACTATTTTACAGGTTCTCCAATGTATTTATATGGTTACATTATGCATTTGGATATAATCATTATGCATATGTTTACCATTTTCTCTAAATACCATTAGTTTTTCAGTTGAGCAATCTAGCTTAGCCATATTTTTTTAGGATGGTAAGGTGAAACTGTCTTCTAAAACCATCATTACATCATAATAATTTTTTCTATTCTAAAATTCAAAAAATATGTCCTTGGATTCTAATGATAGACTCTGAACATTAAAAAAATTAAGGACCTAAAATAAATCATACAAAACATTGTTATCATCTGTCTTGGTGGCCTTCTCTTCAACACATTTTGAGATATAATAAAAAGAAAGAATAATTGATGAATTCTCAAAATAAATGTTAATGGGTCCCATTAAATCAATTCCCAACAATCATAATATTTCACAAAAAATAATGTGGTTTTGATATATTTATTATCTTTTTGAAATACATATATAAATTTATCATTTCATACTTTATACAATATTAATTGAATCCATAGACTATTTTGGACAATTTATTCTATATTCAGAATCATTTTGTTCCATTAAGTTATTCCCAAACAATATTCCAAAAACTATTTTGTGAATAAACTCAAAATTGGATTCAATTTTAATTTCATATATTTAAATTATTATTAATTTTTCATTTAATTTAATCCAAAGAATTGTATCCTTCCAAATATAGAAACTAGATTCATATTTTTTTATTTTATTGATGATTTAATGTGAGATAGGACCTATATGTGGAAAAATAATTTACTATTTCATCATACAATTAAACATCACCTTGTACAATATCCAGTTTTTCTGGGGGGTATATTCATACCTTGGGTAGAGTTCTAGAATTTTGGACATTGTAGTGTTAGGTAATCTTCTATAAGGATCTTACACCTTATTTTTATCACTATTCTTATCCTTGGTCTCTATGTTGAACTCTTTAAAGAGTATTATCCATCATAAAATCCTAGTATTAGCTTATGGATTCTTCTTCATGTACCTAAGAGATGAATTATGTGAAAATTAAACTACTTTAGTTCCTAGAAAATTGGATATGAATTTATCTACTAAAGATACAAAAGCAAGGAACTCCTATTCAGTGGTTGTGAATTGAACTAAGTTGAATCCAATGTTCTTGAGGAATAAGTTAACAATTTTGATTTCCTTTAATTATTCGAGTGAGGGATTCTTCCACATCATGGTTTAATGCATCACAAAGTATCTTAAATGGGTGTTTCAAAATTGGGGGTTTCATTTTCAGTGGGTTAATAAATATTTGATTCATTGCATCAAATTCCATCATACAATAAAAATTAAAATCAAATTCATCTTATTCTAAAAAAATCTATAATGTGGAAGAGAAATCAGTCTAATATTCTTGATAAATATTCTATAGAATACCACATGTCCAAATAATTATTGAATGTGTTTTAGGTAAGTGGGATTTGAAAAATAAATTCTCACATAAACCATTTAGTTATCTAGATCAATTCCTTTTTATGAAATGATATACCCAAACAGTATACATTTATCAACCATGAAATCTTCTTTTTAAAAATTTAATATAATATAAATTTATTCCAAATTTACAATAATTTTTTCCAGATTCCCTATTAATTAATTTAATTATTTTTGAAATACATTATCATTATCAATTGATACCTCCAAAAAGACATGAGTTTTTAAATACATTAGCATTACCTCATATATTTCCCAAAACAAAATTCAACCACTTATAAGAAAAGTTTCCAAAAATAAATGTGAAGGATGTATTTTCATAGTCTTCTAGTGAAATGGGTAACTTAATATATCGTTAAAATATATAAAAGAAACAATAAATATTTTTTTCCCATTAAACATTATAGAATTTGATTAATGATGTTGATGGAAAAGTGGACTTTCCATGTTACTTGATTTTTATTTCTATAAACAACACTTTCAGGATATTTTGAACTCTCTTGGGGATTTGTTCTTTATAGAAATTTATTAAAATGGTTATACTAGTTTTATATAGGACTAAATGGAATGGGATGACCCATTGTGAATTATATATTCTAAAATTATTTTGACAACTATAAAATTCTGTATCCCTTTTTCTACAACATCTATGATGGTAGGATTTAACATGATTTTGGGCTTTCTAGTCGGTCTTTAACCCTCTCTCTATAATAATATTCTATGAGATATGATGTTGTTGGTAATTTCATGTATATATCTTAAACTCTATACTATGGATTATATGTTTAATTTTTTATGGCCAATCACGGTTTAATTATTGGTGTTGGGCATCTTCTTAGATCTAATAATGTGAATGTTTTCTCATTCCAAAATATATAAATACATAAACTCACATAGAGGGGATTTAATTCCATATTCAAGGGTTGTTGAAGAGATAGTATTGAAATTAAATACCCTAATTATAAATCGTGAATTTCTTATGTAGGGGAAATCATATTATTCTTCAACAAAAAATTATCATGAAATTAAAATTTTACATCTTATCTTACATGGAAATTATAATTACATATTTTTTATTAAATAGCTATTTTGAGTTATTTTCTATGATAAATTTCTATAATAATGATAATAATTCAATGATCATACCATAATAATCCATAGATTTAATATATGATACCTATTAGATTAAAAAGATGTAATGACTTCATGAAGGGTAATTCTTAGAGTCACGATTCTCATAGTGCATTGAACTATCCCCAGTCTCCTTTTTAAGGATTCTCTCATATACATTGATGATCATCTTGGTCTATATTAAAAATGGTCTTCAAAAAATAATTATTGAATGTCCTAGTGTTGTATAAAACTCCATAATAAGAAAATTTAATTCAATTGAAAAAATATATCCATCAACTAATATAAGAGTATATTCTAAAAATACAACTGGAATGTTGTGGATCTATTTTCTAATTAGACAACCTCTCTTGTGGGATATAATTATACTATTTTAATATCTAAAAATACATACTAAGACACACAATTTATAGAGGCACCAGATTTCATAATTCAATTTTAAAATTCAATGATCTATTGGTGTATGGATAATAAAATATCCATGGATCATATAGATTTTTAAGGAATGGTTCTATGGTCATATCAGATACAATACTCATAAAATTTATTCTCTCATTCCCATAAATATACATCATTTTAGTTAAAATATTCTAAAGAAACATGACATACTTGATGATTTTTTAGTTTACATTCAAGAGAGTATTGTTTATTTAGAATTATTATAAGAATTATTATATATCCATTTGATGTTACACTTCATTATGCTTTATTTAATCTACAATCCTAGAATGGAAAGGTACTAGAACAACATTTCTCTCCTTTACAATAGTGTTTCAAGAATACCCTTTTGAACCATTCCTTCATTTCATTATTCTTCTTATCTTTTTTTCTTGGATGGATGGGTTTCCTTTCAAGAATCTATATTGAATCATTAGCCCTAATTTATTTGGTTCTATCTAGAATTTTCATCAGTCAATAATGTATCATTTTTTAATGTGTTTATAGAATTCTTGATGTCCACTTATAGGGAATATTTTGGAATTTTCGTTATTGTTATGTTTTGTTATATTTTTGGGGGCTTATAAGTTTGATGAAAAGGTAGTTGGTCCTAGTACAACTATTAGTAGGGTGGTTGAGCTGGGTATTGTTTCTGAAAGAGAGGTGTAACCATGTTTTTGTGGATTCTGAACACTATTTTGGCCTATTAATTTTTTCCTAATTAATGATTCCACTGAAATTTCTTTGATTGAAATGTTGTTGCAAAATTTTCCTTCCCTTGTATTTTTTTAAATTTGTAAGTGGTGTGGTGTGGTGATGAAAAAAATCCACAAACCTGATGTGGTGATTGTTTCTCATTCACACTCTTCATATCAATATTTCTCTAAAAACATGATAGTTTATTATGTTTAGATTCATGTAATGTTGTCATGTTAGAAGTCATTGCCTCAAAAATACCTCTTGTACGCATACATCTTGTTCTAAATTTTGGGGAATTTTGTGATATCATCTTAATAATGATATTAGTTTCCATTTTATAAATTTAAATCAAATATAAATTAGATGATTCACCAAATAGTTTCTTCACATTTGAAACATTCCTTAGTAGTAGGTAAATTGATAGTGATTCTCTTCCATAACCAGATAAGGGAAGCATGAAAAATTCTTATAGTATCTCTCCCAATAATAGTAAATATTTTCTCATGTTTCATTTCAGATTGTGTAGATCTCCATCCTTATTGCTTTTATCAATGTAGCTTGGAATAACCAATACATAAAACTTATTTGTGTTCATCCTTGTGATAAATCTCTTCTGGTAGTATGATTTACAACCACTACTTGGTATAACCCACAAATTAAAAGGGGAATTACCTCGACATGACATAATATCCATCCACTCTAGGATTTATTATTGTGAATGCATTGATAAGTTACTGAATATTCCAGTTCAAATCATAGACTAAAATTCCATTAAATTTAGTTAGCACTTGTATCATATTTACCCACAATAAAAATCCATTTTGTAGTGTAGAAATAGCCAACTGATTATTCTATTAAATTTTGTTATCACTAGAATCATATTAACCCACAATACAAATACATTTGTTATTATAGTAATAGCCAACTAATTATTTTATTTGAAAATTTTTTTGGTACACATGTAACTTATGGTATATTGTGGGTTTAAAAATTTTATTTCTGGATCATAGTGAACTCTATAAGTTAAAATTTCTTTCCCAAGAGATATTGGTTTAAATTTATTTTCAATATTATATTCATAAGTCATGTTAGTAATTTTATCTTTATCTGAGGATCCAAAGTTAATAATTATTCATTGTAAGTCCTAGCCACATAATTTTAATATGATATTTTCACTCACACATAAATAGTTCATCCCAGTTAATATATTCCAATCATAGGGTGGTAAAAATGATAATATTTATTTTTCTAATATAGTAAAATGGGTGACCAAGATCATCTAACTTGATATTCTTCCCAGTAGTTTAATCATTAATTCGAAATCACCTAAACTACATATTTTTGTGTTTTTTATTATTTTATATAAAAAATAAATGAGTGAAATAGAATGAGGATTAAAATTTAAACAATAATAAAATTACAACAAAAACAGAATTTTGTTCTAGAAGAAATATTAAAGTCTAAATGTTTGGACTTTTGGGTTATGTCACAATTTATATATGTTTATTAAATGTATTCCGATAATTTATAAATGAAATCTCACTACATGATTACTATCCTTTAATTTATTTACATTGAACACTATAATTATATGATAATTCATTGGAACAGTAAATCACACATGCTCTTATAATAATTTTTTATATTGCACCTTAATTGAGAGCGTGACACCATCTAGGACCTAGATCGATTGTATTCTATTAAAACCATTGAAAAATTCAAATCTATCATCTGAAGAGTAGTAATATAATGAAAGGGAGAGAATATACAAAAATAAAATAATATAGATGAATTTGAGATTCATGTCAAGTGGATGATCATTAAAAACCGTCACTTACCTCTCATTCACCAATAATAGATTTAAATTATTGTAATTAAGAATGAAATATAGGAAACTGCATACATGTCCCATGGAATTGCCTTATGATAGTAAAAAATTATCGAGGGAAAGCCATTATATAGAAAAAATTAGAATTATAGAAAGAAATAGAGAGATGTTAATAGAATAATGAAATTAAATAAAATATAAATCCTTAGTTACAAGGAAAAATAATAGATACTATAAAAAACCCAAATCCCAACAACACTTCTCCCTGTTGAGATATCTCTCATCTAGTGGCACTATATCCTCCTATTTATAGATGGATTATTCCTCTCATATTTGTTAATATATCATTGAATATTTTTTAGTCAGTGTCTCCTTTTTTTAAATATAATATTACGATCTCAGTCACGTGGAATATCCTAAGGTACTACGTATTATAATATTATTGACACCATAATATGGAATGAATATCTCCTCCATAACATAGAATTAATTATATATTGTTTCATTAGTAATGTCCCAATACCCATTCGGAACACTCTATGATACATAAATAACTCTAATACATAGGCTCTGATAGGTTATTTCCCAAAACAACCCATAACTTCTAATATTTTTTACCTCCACAACACATCATTAAACACCATGGTGCAACTCTCCTTCCGTATAATCTTATAAGGTTAAAAAAACTATAAAAGCCACAAATAGGCTCCCTTTGACAATATATTCTACCTTAAATACCTATTTGGATACACTATGGTGCATCTCAAACACAATGGAAGAACACATAATCCACCATCTTCCTCCACATTGAGCATATGTAATTTCAATGGTGAAACAAAAGAATCCAATTTATCAAAGGAATATAGAAGTCACAGATGAATAATTGCATATATTATCCTAAAGGATTCATTATTCTTTATAAAGGACATCATCAATGTTTCTTCAGGATCCTCACAAGATCTGTATCGATCTTGGGCTTCAAAATTGGAAATTCATCAAAAGATCAATATTCCTAATGGATACCCATATTTTTATTAGAAATTGTGAGGGTGGAATGGTTATGTATAGTCCATACAGTAGAGGATTAGGATTTCACGAAATTTTTGACTAGAAGGGATTTGTGTATGAGGTGTGAAGAATAGTATTTTTTTTCAAATGGTGAACAATAACATAGAAAAATTATCCCATAATTGAGTTTCTAGGGGTCTACTGCTTTAATATAAACATGATCATGGATCCCTTTGTTTAGAAGTTAGTTGTGGGGATAAAATCTCTCATACACATAAAACACTTCAATAGGTCCATTGTTGACATGTATTCACCCATGTGGGCTTTGCTTCAACCCCTACAAGGAGTCACCTGTGTGTATCCTATCATCATCATTCCAGGCATGCGGGCCATCCACATTGGTATTCATGGACTAAAAGCCTTTATTGTGTTAGTTAATTGGATTTTTTCCTTCAGTTAAGGGACATCATATGCTGGCCTATGTTTTATTGGAAATAACAATAAAATACCTATTAAAAAAACAACCAAAATGTCTAAAATTCCAAATTCAACATTTCAATAAATTTTCCTATAAATTAAATCATCAATTATACTTTTACATACTTCTTAAAAAATATTTAATTAAAATGTGAAGCATATTATGAACCATTCAATATCATCAACTATTTTTACTACATATTAATGAAAAATTATTTCATCAAGAAATATTGTAGAGAGAAGTTTGTTAAATCACATAATACGTCATGTATGAATGCCTTTATTTTTATCTAAAATTATAACCATGAATTTATATATATTACTCATGTCAAACATTGTAATTGGTCTATCCCTATTAGAGTTATTAACTAATTATCCTTTAAATAAATAAGTGTCACCTTATGCTGAGACAAAGGAAAATTCTATAATATAGTAGATGATGTTTTATCCATATATATTAAACCATACCATTCCTATAACGATTTCAAATTGGATTATTTTAAATATATTGAATCCCCACTAGAATTCAATTTTATCTATCATTATAGTGATTAATATACACTTATACCTTTAACTATTATAATCTTATAAAGGTGTTCTTATTAACATAATTTGAGATATTATTTCTATATATAATCCTAATTTGTCCAATACACATTCCAAAATAAAATTGTGAGTAACAGTAGTATCAAATAATTCAAGAATAATAACAAATTCAACATATAAAGTACATAAAATGGAAAAATATCTTACATATGTTTCTATAAACATATTATATATCACAAAAAATATTAATTTATCTTTTTAAAACATTAATATTACCACCATATAAGATTTTTCAGATTTTGATCCCTTTGATATCATAGAATCACTCATTTTAAAGAATTTCTAGTATCATGTACTTGTCTATTGAGGCCTACCACTCTAAGCCTACAATGTAAAACTCTGAATGGATCCCTTATTATTTGATAAACTCCTTTGGTTTATATAATGTCATTTTACATTTTAAATCATTCTATATTGATAAAAATCCATTATTTTCCATAAAATTTAATTTTTAGGTGTAGAAATGACCTAAATTGAATAGAAACAATGCATATGGCCCTATGAGGTATAAATGATTTTTAGTCATTATTGAACGTTATACATTTTAGTTCAATGAGAAGTATCATCTATCATTCTATTTTTCAACTATTATAACTATTACATTCAATAATTTTAGTGAAATATTACAATAATTTTATAATGGAGGCTTTTATAGGAAATAGTCCATTCATAGAAAAATTGATAAAATATTCATAAACAACCCTATGGATCCCCATATGCACACTTAATTATTTTATTTTAAAAAAAATACATTTCACACTACCATTGATAAAAATCCTTAATTAAAATATCTATCACATATAATGTAACATCAAAATTCCATATAACTATTCTAGTTAAGAGATTTAGATATTAAGGAAAATATTTATCAAGTAGAAGACGTGTTCTTCATATCAAATATACATTCTTCCCACTATATAATAAACTATAGAGACTATAAAAATAATTAATATAAATTATGAATCCACTAAAAATGTACTATTTTAGACAAATCATACATATTACATTCCTTAATACCCAACAGAAATATATATAACAAAATGGTGATCTCAAATTCTAAGTTAAGATAAACATAAGAGATAAAAAGTATCATAAGTGAGAATAAGATAAACATATTTTTAAAATCAAGATATATAATAAATTTAAACAAAGAAAATCAAATATTATAAATCAAGGCATAATACATGGAATAATTTAATATATGAATCAAAATAGTATGGAATCATGATCCAAAAAACATTAACCACGAGAGTATAACACAATCATGAGACTCTTAATAAAACAATGAAAAAATCCTATGAATATAAGTTTTTTTGATAACCCCCATTATATCCATGACTATGTCAACAAACTCATTGTTTTAATTCTTGAAAATATTAAAAAATCATCATTCACATGACTGTGTGAAAAAACTCATTAAATCCACACATGACTATCTCATGACATATAATGTAAATCCACTAATATAAATGGTTAGATATGACCCAACCCATCATTATCCAATCATATGAATTCTAATAAAAATCAATCATTATATAATCATAAAGAATAGATGAAAATAAAATGGGTTTCACATTCCTTTTAAATAAAATCATATAAAGAAAACATTCATAACTTCATTAATAAACAAGGTACCCCAATGAAATATAAATGTATAGAAAGGTATTTTGTATGTTTTATATAATTTAACTCATCTAAAGATAATAAATCATATTACGTTTACATTGTATAGAAAATGGGTATATGATTAATTCAATAATTTCACTAGTAAAAAGATTTATGGAATCATGTTGGACAGCCTTCAATGAAATTAATGGAAAAAATGTTACTTAAAAATGGAATTCATTGTAATAAATGATATTCTTATTTATAGTGGGTGTTTTGGAAATGAAACGGTAGGGGTGGGTCATATCTTTGATAGAAAAGAACATTAAATAATACATCCAAAGATAGAAGGTGGATGATATCATTTGACGAATATAATTGATCAAATATAATATATGTTAAAGGAAAATTACTTAGATAAAGAACCATATACTAATTTTAGAAAAATTCACTTTGTAAATAATATTTTTACTTGGTCTTTTGATCAAATTTAAAAATAAATATTTTATAAAATAAAGATAAAAATAATTATTTTGGAAACAATGAAAATATAGTTACAATGTTTTATATATAATTAAAAATGTGGTTCTATGATATGCTCACACAGAAATGAAAAAAGAGATTCTTTTTAAAAATAAAATAAAAAAAGGGTAAATGATATATATTGATAAATTTCCAAAGAAATTAATGGTTAGGTAAAATGACCATTTTGAATTTTTAAAAAAAATATAAGAATATCCTCATAATGTGGAGTCAAAGATAACATTCATGTTTAAATGAATTTCCTTTTATTATAATATAAATACCATTTTTTAAACCACAATTATTAAAATTATTATAGAACATATAATTTTAAACTATCCCGTGAGGGAACAATCAGAACATCGATAAACATATGTATCATCCCACCATGAGTTCTACTCAATAGCTG
This sequence comes from Viscum album, assembly GCA_963277665.1. Taxonomy (NCBI): domain Eukaryota; kingdom Viridiplantae; phylum Streptophyta; class Magnoliopsida; order Santalales; family Viscaceae; genus Viscum; species Viscum album. The sequence continues at coordinate 1,872,855,865 of OY728142.1, read as the reverse complement.
CTTTGGGACAATGGGACACACGGCGTCAAGCACGCCTCCTTGAATTCTAGAGGTTTTTGACTAACAGTAAGTTCCCTGTGTATATTCATAGGGAGACTATGCCCCCATTAATCAGATTAAATTACTCCAATATATATATATATATATATATATATATATAAAACTAGTAGAACAACCCCAAATGGATGCCAAAAAATACAATTTAATAAATCATACAAGTAGAGTGAAGAACAAGTTGAATCTATATAATACATGTTTGGAAGTAGAATAGTAATAATATATACAAAAGATGATGAAATGTAATTTTTCTATAAAAAATACTATCTTGGAGTAGGAGATACATGTATATAGAACATGATAACAAAATATAAATAAAGGGAAAATTTTATGTGACTAGAATCTTCAGCATAGGATCGGTCATATTCTCCCAAAACATTATCATAAAGTTGAAAGTAAATTTAAAATTAGAAGCTTACTGCGTCCCTTTTTCTAAAAATGCAACCAGAATGGCCCAAGGACAAGAATATTGATAAAAAATATAAAATGAAATGAAATGAAGAAAAATACTCACAGCCACCTACATTATCCTCATAAAGACTCCCTTGTCAACTCACGATCATTGTTTCAATATAAGTATGAATAAATTGAAAAAACATCAAATTCCATAAAAACCAAGAAAATGACATTACACTGAGACAAAGAAACGGATGGGGTGATGAACTTGAAATTGAAGATAGAGGTTGGAGGATATTACCATGATCTTTTTGATGGATTTGATAATGAATCAAATGGAGATTTAGATGGAGGCTTTATTACATTACCAAAGGAGGAGGAGGAGGAGGGGTAGGAGGCCTCTAACATGTCACCCCTACTATTTGAGATATTTAAGGGAACCCATATTATAAATTATAAAGGGTTATGTGCTTTTATTATAAAATTGTAGTCTGGGTATTTACATGTTGTGTAAATGCATTACAAATCATGTAATTCTTAGGAATTCCCTCCCAGGTTGAATCCACTGCATGATGTGAATGGGTATGTCCATCCAAGTACACAAATTTTATTTAACACTTGTTATTTATTTAAATACGTGCTGTGAAATTTGGTCTCCTTCCTTGTTTCATCCCATAAGTTACCCCTTCTTCTCAAATAAACCAATCAGCACTTATGCGTAGTCTCAGGATTTAACCAAAACTAAATGAGATCACAACACATTAAAAAAAGTGATGTTACAACAGAGATGAATATAATGATTTTAATATTTTAAATAAGTACTATACCATTACCCAAATCAATTATTACATTATATATCACTTGATTTCAAAATAAAGTTAGGAAAAAAACCTGTCATCTTGAGTAAAATTCAAATAAAACCCTTAAAGGATGGCGAGGTTGAAGTAAAATGTAAACTACCATTAAATAAAGATATCTAAAAATATAATATGAATATTGGGTATTACATACACCATAAGTTCTAAATTGGTGCGTAGAAATATAAAAGTATCATGAAATAAAAAATTAGACAATATATCCCCCTCGAAAAACCTAATATTTGAGGTAAGAATCATGTGATAATTAACGTATAAGGTTAAATTGTAGGAACACAAAAAAGAGTTAATAGTTATTATAAAAATATTTCATTATATACAATAAATTTCATGTGTAGAAATATAGTTTGATGTGAAAATTTTAAACTAAATATAACAAAATTAAGTTGGTATAATCCGTTATAACTTTCTTTTGGGTGAAACCACGATATGATAAATAAATTGCAACAGAACATTGAATACCATAAAATGAAAACGAATCTTGATATAAAATAATAAATTTGTTATAAATATACCATTGGAATATTCCTCAGAAAGAATCTATACATGATAACATTAGAGATTGTTCTATGATTACTCTATTCTCTCATCTTTTCAACTTATTCAACATGATAGGAGATTAAATTTATCATGCAAAAAGGGATGGCCATAATAATTGGATCCGTGATTTGAAACATGTTTTCCTTAAAAATTTACTACTTTGTATCATCGTTGCAGTTAAAAGTGAAAACACCGTTCAAAATGCCTAATGAAATGACTATGTTCATGGATGCTCTACTGTTATATTTTCTAGAATTTCCATAAATTGGATTCCTCCTTACGGAACTCATGAAATCATATAGAACTCTCCATTTATCAGATTGGCTAATTTTTATTCGAATGGGGTATCCATAGGAATACCTGGACCATTAGGTTTGAGATATGTCTTTAAAGATAACAATGGTGACATCATGAGATGTATTTATGGACCTAGTAGATATATATCATCTATAAAGGTGTAAATTTTTGGAATGATTAATTATTTTGAAATGTAAATGAAAGTATAATGGAACGAACATTTTTTGAGGGCGATTTATCTACTATAATAAAAGCTATAAGATTTATCCAATTGCATCACTCAAGAAAACTAATTATTAAGTAGATAAGATATCTATATTTCTTTCATCTAGTACCAATTTAATCACACAATAGTATCAAGAATCCAATTTATTATTCTATGGACATGTGAACTAGGGGGATAGTGTTGATTCTCTCATTCAATAAAATTTCTTACTTAATAATTTTCCCCATTTTAAAGGGTATTTTTGTAAATTTCTATATTTTAGACATCTGTAAAATTGTTTTTTAAAAATAAAATATATTTCCCCACATCGGAAAGATATCATAATTCCACTTATTTATTAAGGTGTGGTCAGTTGATACATAAAACCCTTACCTTGTTCATAATTTAATCTATTACGGCACCTACCTTCTAGAATAATAAAATTAAATGTATTGAATAACATATTTAGAACCATATTCATATATATTTAATTTTGATATACCATTTATTATTATATTGTATTTATTTATTATATTATTTTTCTTATTTTTGTATAAACATTGAATCAGTGTCTTCTTGTTTCCGTAATTTTATTTGTCAATGGTGATATTTTAATATTATGTTAATTATTTAATATAATTATTTAACAACTATATAAAATCTTAATTTTATAACTAACTTATAATAAGGTTTATATTATTCAGTTCGATTAATTTGAATTTGATATGTATTTTTATTTTTATATCTATATTGTTTATTATAAATAATAAAATTTAAATAATAAATAGTAATCATGTAATGAAACCATATAATATTGTTTAATATTTGATAAAACTCTTGAAAAACGATCTTTTAATCAATTATATAAAACTAGATAATCTAAATTTAACAAAAAAAATTTAAATTTTTTCCATATGTTTTAGAAAAAATTGATTGAAGGAAATAGAAGAATCAAATTCATTCAACATCACATTTACAGTTCGTATAATCTAGTTTGTGGTTTATAGTAAATGTAAAATTGTCAAAATATATTAAAAAGGTAAAAAAATTAAAATATATTTATTAGATAAAACATAATATTTTTTAACATTTAATAATGTAAAACTAAATAATACTACTAACATTTTTCCTTAGGGAATAAAACAGAAAATGTTATAGTATTCGAAATCAAATGAACAAAAATTTCATGACTAAAATTTAAAAAATCAAATAATACCAATTAAAAACTATAAAAAATACACTAAATATACACTATATTTGATACATAATAATATCTATGTAGGATTTTTGGCACTATAGTTAAATATCATTTAACCAAGAAAAAATAACATGAAATATGGATAATATACATAAAAATTGTAAAAGTGATGTTGAATATACTAAATAAAATTGAACCAAATAAATTATATAGAATATAATATACTACAAATTCAACTTTACTTTTATTATATATTTGCTTATACACAGAACTATTTTAGATTTTATAAATTGTGAAAAAAAATTATTCTTATAAAACATTTATAAAGTGCATTTGTGGTATATTTCATGTTTATAGTTATAAAAATTTAAACAATTTATTAGGTAACTTAGTATTGAATACTATCTATGATCATATTATTTATCATAGATTTAACAATATTATAAGGGAAATATCATTATTATTATTTTAGAGTGTATATGATCATGAACACATTAATACTATATATAATGACAATGTTGTTTCAAGACTGAATGTAATGATATTTTATATGATTTAAAATGTACAAGTCAATAAAAATGGTTAAATATGTAAATTTAAATAGTACTAGATTAATTAATTTTATTAGTTTAATATTAAAATATAATGTTAAAACACTATATATATTGATAATGTGGAGTGGGAAAAAATCTATGAATACTATGAAAATTGTTTGAGTCTGTATTAGGGTATAGAAACATTATTGTAGTTGTTTTATAACAAGATTATACAGAAGGTGAAATGGACACAATACAAACTGATTTCATCCCTCTAGTATAAAATATCATCATCATGGATTGTTGATGACAATCTCAAATATGAATGGATTTATTACTGATCTAGTTTATGAATTATGGATTGTTCGTGTAGCATGAAGAATTCTATTTATTATAATTTAAATGGTTTTCATCATTTAAAAATGATACTAGACATTTCTCTTGGCATGCCATTTACTTGATAAAAATAAGAAAACTATATTTTCTTTGATTTATATCTAAAAAATTAATTTAATAAAAAATAAAAAATACTGAGGATGAGGAATTTATTATTGTAGTATATAAGAGATAAAAATTATTTTCCTTCTGTTCCTGATGCACTTAATGCTTATTGTAAATCTGAGAAAAATAAATAACGATTTTATATATTCCAAAGGAAACAATTTAAATAGTGACTAAGAGTTTCATTAAATCTAAAATTTTATTCCAAAACGCTAGTGATTCTTATGAGTAAATGAAAATTTTGTAATGAAAATGTTTATGAATGGTGTTCAAGGTAAATCAACCGAATTAAATTTATATAGAAGATTCCTTGCTGAATAGAAGCTATTTTTTAATAATAGGTCAATAATGATTAATAGTTCTGATAAATATATAATTCTATGCACGTAACATACCAAACAAAATATAATGGACATGGTTGACATGGTATGAATAAATTACTCCAATGAGTTTCTTATAGTTAATCTATATCATCAATGTCATGAAAATAATCTCACATATTATTTCTATCATCACAAGTATAAAGAATAAAAACATGAATATGTCTATATATTATAGTATATATATTACCATTAGAAACAATAGGAATAGAAAACATGAAAATGTGTATTTATTCATGTTTTACTATACAAATTATTGAAATAATAACAAAAAACATAAGTATATTTATGAAAATAATGATGTTTTTTATAATAACTCTCAAAATAAATTCATAATTTTTTCATTAAATGTTATCTTATTTTTTAAAGTAATTCTTTATTTTGATATTTTAATTTATTTCGGATTATATTATCTGAATAATAATGGTAAGAAGCCTAAATATTGGCATTTACACTGTTATTTTTTTAAATTTTAATGTATGTTAGTATGTTCATAAGAATGAGAATATACAATTTCACTATCAACATCAAAATTTCTTTATTTTAGTAACTATACAAGGATTATCATAATCCTAGTAATATTATATGCATAAGTTTTTATCTATTTAATATTTTTAAAATAATTTCCATAACTGGATTCGGATGTAATTATTTTAAAATATATAATATAATAAAATAATAATATTATATTACAACTGATGTATATCCAAAAGAATCATAAAAATGTGTTTCTTTTAATATCTATAAAAATGCATATATAATATATTTTTTTAAATTTCTATCTTTTAGTATTTGAGTAAGAATAAGGTTGAGTGTAAGTAGATAATATTTATGAATGAAAAAAGTGTATGAGAGTATTCAGGTTAGTATCAAATATTGTATTTGAATAAAAATATGCATATTCGTTAGGATATATATTTCTTTGTTATATATTTTTGTCCTTCCATATTCAAGAATTTTAAAATGATTATGTATGTTGATATTTTTATTTTATAATTATTATCATATTTTAAATACATTATATTAACATAATATGTTAATTTTTCTTATAATTTTTTTTGGGAAATTCTATTGACAATTGATACATTTTATATGCAATCATGTTAATGTATATGAAATATTATATTAATAAATAAAAATATACGAGAATGTATAGAATTTACATTGATAAAGATTTAATTAATAGGTTATATTATTGAAAAATTAATTTCATATATTTATGTAAACTTATTATGAGTAATTTATCAAGTAAATGAATAAACTATGTATCCTGGGTGCAGAACATAATGTTTCCAATCTAGTTAAATGAACACATAATTTCGATAAATCCACTATTATAACAGGATGATCTAATAAAGATAGAGTTATTTTTGGAATTAAAAGACACCATTATTTTAATTATTATGTCTATATCAATGAAAACTATATAAAAATATGATTATAGGTTACAATAATACCTAGATATAGTCAAAATTCATCCAGTAGTCCATGAATTTTATAAATTAATAAATTGTATATGTCAACTATTCAAAGGATTTGATGTGGTATAATATATTTCAATTGGAAATTTACATTGACTATATATATTTTTTGTCATCAAAATTTACATTTTGTGAGGGAATCTGGACTCATATATCTTATCCATGATATAAAATTGTAATTTTACATTTATTTATATATAGATTAGTCTCATAAAAACATGAAATTAGTATTTCCCTAATGGAAAATTTATTTTCATTTAATGATTGTTTTTATACAAACTACATTAACTATATGTTGAAACAATAAACTGATATATATCCACAATGATATATCTATATTAGTTTCACTATAAATCAATAAAAATAAAAATAAAATACTTAAATAATAATAATTAATTTGAGGAAAATAGTTCTAGTTAATATAATTCACTTGTATCACTTCATTTAGCTTAAAACATTAGAGAATATTCTTGAAACTATCGTTAATGAATCCCCACTATAATTTTTTTTTGTAAATATTACCATCATGATATTGTATATTCTAATACAACATTTACATGAATAATCTGAACAATTTTCCCATTTTGGATTTTCTGAATTTTTTATAGTTTAAAAACATGTTAGATGAAAAAATAAAACTATATGACCTACATTATGAATATATATAATCATTATAGTATTAAAACTAAATTAAAATATAAATATTAAAATATATAGTGGTGTGTGTAAATTGTTATTAAATAGTAATAATAATATTTTGTGAATTGTTGTTGGACATGTAAAAATATGATCTCTGGTAAAAATATGACCTTGTAAAAATATGATCCCTAGAAAAAGATATAAACCTGTTAAAAAATCATAACCTTTAAAAATATTAACCTATAATAAAATGATCATTACTAAAAGAATAAGAAACTTTAAAATATTAAAAACGTTTAAAAAAATATAAAATTTTGTAAATATATTAACCTATAATTATTTGTGCCTATAAAGAAAGTTGATAGGAAGTTTTATATCTATTTTTGGGCCTCTAAAACATATAAACCTATAAAAACATGAATCCTAGAAAAAATATATAATATTTTTAAAATGCATTGACCTATAAAAAATATATAATAGTAAAAATATGAACTTTGATAAAATACATGAATCTGTAATGAAATATGTACATATATGAAATTAGAATACAATCCTATAAAAAATATCAACAAATATGAATGGGTATAAATATGAGACCTAAAAAAATGTGAACCTGTAAAAAATCTAAAATGTGGTAAAATATATGAACTTGTAAAAATCATCAACGTAAGTAAAATAGTTATTCTAATGTTTATAAATATATGTCCCTATAAAAAATATGAACCTATAATAATATGGACTCAGGTAAATAATATAAACCGTGGAAAAATACTTGAACCTATAAAAATTATTTACAAGTAAAAATATGAACCTCGATAAAATACATGAACCAATAAAAAATATGTACCAATAAAAATATGTACAAATAAAAATATGAACCCTTGTAAAATATGAGAAACTATAAAGAAAGATGTACCATTATAAAAAAAAACAATATGAACTACCCTTCTAAATATAAAAAAATACATATAAAAAATACTGACGTATGAAAACATTGAATAAATATATAAATGTGAAATTAGTTGTAAAAGATGATATAATGTATTAAAAATAAAAATTAGATACCTAGATAAGAAAAAATTGTATGAGATAAAAATATGCATGTTTAAAAAATTTACATGTATGGAATAAAATGTTAACAAATCTGATTTTAATAAGATCCTATAAAAAAATATGAACCATTAGAAATTAGAAATGTTGTAAAATATATGAACCTAAGAAACTTACCCTTTAATAAAAAATTTATGCACTGATCTTGAACATTGTGTGTGCCAAAAAATAAAATTTGAACCTATAAAAATATGGATATTGGTAAAATAATATGATCATGTTAAAATATATGATCCTATAAAAATATGAATCTATTAAAATTTGAATTATTGTAAAAAAACATGAACCTTTTAAAAAAATGAAGCTATAAAAATATATGCCTTGGTAAATAAATTGATAGATAGAAAAACAGGATATCAGAAATAACATTAATAATTCTAGAGATAGTATATATTGGTTGATGGATATTGATAAGATGAGATCATAAAATAAACCATAGATGAGGAAAAGAACTTTACGGTATTTTATCAACACTTTCCTTGATTAATTATAGCTTTATTGAATGAAAATATCATTGGATAAGGGAATTTTTTTGAAATATGGATGAACACTATGATAAATTTATATGAATTATGGAATAAGGGTGACTTTATTTCATATATTAGGTGGAATTTTTGATGATATGAGAAAAGTCAAACCCCACTATTTTAAGATACTTTCAAATAGAATTGATGATGATATGTACATATGAGGAAGTTAGGTGGAGGTGGTGGAGAGTATGGTCAGAAATAGGTGGATTCAGGGATAGTGACATAAATAAAGATTGTGGTGGGGAGGATATGATTGAATGGAATGGGAAGGTATGGTTTTATGAAAGGGAGAGATGTAATGAGTAATGATAAGTGGTGGACAAGAGTTAAAAGGGGAAGTAGAAATATAAAGGGGAAATGGGTAGTGGGTAGAGATACACATGAATTGGATTCGAAAAATATTAGTATGAATAAAAAATGTTTTTATTCAAGTTCCCATAATCATCTACTATTGAGTTTTATAGTGTCACTCATGTAGGTGGATAAACAGAACAGAACAGAACACACTACAACTCGATGTAAATGTATTGTAATGTTAGTGTATAATATCATTAAAATCAAAAAATAATTATATTATTTAGATGCTTTTATGATGGGGAGTAATATTTTTACTATATTATATAACTAATGAAAATAAATATGGAAAACAAATTACATTACCTCCTCGAGGTGGTATTCCAAAAAATGCATTTAAAACATTCTTTTATTTTATATCTATAGAAAATAATATAAAACTACTTATTACATAATTATAATAACCATTTTGGTTACTAATTATACCAAGGTAATTATATTACTATAGATATGGTATATTTTCAAGAGAAATATTAAGAATAAAGTGGTAAGGGGTAAAGAAAATTTACTTTGTATAGAATGTTCCAATGGTCTTTATTTTTTTATTTCCATATAATACCATTTTTAAAAGGGTTGAGAGGGAACCCTTTATGATCATACAGGTCTTTAAGAACAAATCCTGAACATTATAGGCCAGAGGCCTAGAGGTACAATATATTTACAATAAATTTACAATATATTCGAGCATGACTACACCTAAATTTCCCCTCTCCAAATTCACTTATGGGTTGTATCATCTCATTTACCTAGTATTGATTACAGCTTGTAGTGCCCTTGTGAAAATTCATAGTCTAATGGGATGTATTCCTTCTTCCTCCTTTAGTTCCTGGACTAGTGGGCTCCACCTATTGTATCTTCTCCTCTAAATCATTAGCATTATATTTCATCCATAATCCAGGGATTACTATGATTTATTCCCTATATAGATTTGTAGACAATAGGCATGAATATTTTTGGCTTAATGTTTATGTGTACGAATGGCACACTAGCGTCCTGAAGGAACCATTTTTTCACTGATAGACCAAATAGGGTTATGAGTAACTTTACTGTAGTGACCATTATCATAATTGATAAATTACTTCTAGAATACCCAATAATGATTTCCCCTTCCCAAATTTTATCCCAAGTCTTTTGGATACTAGATTTCAAGGTTTACAACTCATGTGTCACCCCAACTACATAATACTCACTCTAGTAACATCATTTTTATCATTATATTTACTTATAAATGAAGGAATTATGATAAATAATTGTGTTGTATAGATTATAAAAATGAAAAATATTTATATTTGGATAAAATGGGATAATTATTGGAATAAATTCAGAAGGAATGGCTATTGAATTTATTGGTGGATGTGTCCCCATTTATAAGTGAAGAAAACCGAACTCTTAGGATTACCCATTACATGTCAATGAATGTGTTACACAGTTCAGGGGTAAAATATAAAAAAAAGTTATAAATAATGGACTGTTGGGTGGAATGGGCTGTTAAAGTCACAACCAACTCCGTTTAGACATTTTTTTTTATCATTTTGGAATTCATTTAATCTTATATTGTTTCTTTTTTATTAGGGTAACTAGTTTTTAGCCCAGTAAATAATGATTCACTAAAAATATAAAATAGATAATATTAAAAAAATTAGGTTTGTTGAACCTGAATTTAATCTAACATTAAAATTACTAAAATTATGAATAATAGAAAATAAAATTTTAAATTAAAACATTTTATATATAGAAAAACTATTTTGTTGATAAATTTTATTTTCACCATTAAGAGTTTCTAACATTATTCATTATTTATAGATAATTGAATTCATTATTATATATCGATATATGGATATAAAAATTATAATAATTTTATTTTGATTACTTATTAATGAATTTTTTAGATAAAAATTAAACAATACTAATAAAATAAATCTTTAAAAATTATAGTTGTAACATTATCGTGGTCATTAATTTTAATTTTATTAATCATAGTTTGCTTCAAAAAAGTTAATCAAAAAAATTATGTAATATGATCCTATTGATATAAATTTGTAATAAATTTCTTATATATATTTTCTTAAGGTGATGAAAACTAATTTTCAATATAATAAAATAGAAGATGTTTTTAGAGAAATAAATTAATTAGTTTTCCAAAATGATAAAATAGGGTTTTATAGATGAAAAATATTACATTTAAATTATATATATTAGTTATTATATGTATAGATATATTAGAAAAAAAGGGTTTCATAAAAATTTATTTCATTTGTAACATTCCTAGACCTTAGAATTATTTCTATTTATATATCCTAATAGATTGAAAATATAAGAATCCCCGAGTTTAAACGAATTAGAAAATATTATTATTTAAATTTTATCATTATATCATGTCTATTGAATTAGTGGGTACAAAAAATGTTTAATATAATTATGAAATATATATTTCAATTTCATAATAAAAATTTTTTTGGTCTAATTATTGAAGTAATAATCTCTTAATTTTTTATAAAGTCGTTTTTTTCTTAAAAAAATTTCTTCCATTAAAAATGAACTTTTTGATTTTTTTGGTAAAATATTATATTTAATTTTCTACACTTTTAAAAATATTTTATTTTAAAAAGTTAAATTAATTCTTTATATTAGTTTATCAAAATTAACTTTTGGTGAATTTTTTAGAATTATAAAAAAAAGATTTATTTTTTCGATGAATAGTGAAGAAATCAATTTTTTTAAACAAATTGTATCACTGTTTCCTTGAATTTACAAAGTTTGATTAAATTTTAATATAAAATTCGTTTTATTATATTATAATTAATCCACATAATTTTGTTGGAATCAATTATATGTTTGAATTTTTATAAAAAAATTTATACGTAAAATTTTCTTTTTGAAAAATAAATTTTTTAAAACAAATATAGTTTTATATTAATAAATAAAATTAAAAAAATATTAGGTGAACTATTTCAAATAAATTTTTATATTATATATTAAACAATTTTTTTAAAATTCATATAATACTTCTATTATTCATGAAATATGATTAAATCTTGTATTATGCTTAATATTGCATTTTTCTAAAAAGTAGTTTTCGTCAGGTTTTGTTCCATAATATTAATATCAATTTATTCGATTTATATGTTTTGAATTTGATAAATTTGAATCTACATTTTATATAATTTGGTAAAAATTTTGTAAATGGTTAACATTTTTTTAGGGATTATGAATAGTAACATTGGAACATTTAACACAATGGTAAAGGGTAAATTCCATTAATCTTGGAAAAAAGTTATAATGTCATAATATTTCATAATAATTTATGTTTTTGGAATTTGATTATATAATTATAAACTTACTATTGTCTATTATTCATTTAATGGATATATTTCCATGAGAATATCATATAAAATATTTAATTGATTGAAAGTTACAAAATGTCAACCATTTAGTTTTAAATGTATCTTATTCGCCATCATAAGGACAATATAATTTTATAAAAGAATATAACTATATAATTTAATATAAATGATATAGTTTAATTATGTAAATTTATGTCAATTTTAAAAAAAAAATATAATTACCATAAATGTTGGCGCAACAGAAATACAATGATTATTCAATTTATATAAAAAGAGGATAAATGATTCAATACGTATTAAAATTATAATAAATTGAAATATTTATGGTGTTTTGTGAAATTATAATATTTATATAACATATTAGTGTTGACTTAAATTATTATCTTTTAATTTTAAAAATCACTTTTTTACATTCAAGTTATATGAAATGAATTATGTCAAAATGGACATTTAATCAATGTTATGATAAATATCTTTTTATTAAATGAATTAAAGGAATTAAAATATATTCAAATGAAATTTTATTATAATATGGTTTAAGACATAATACATGGTCCATTAATGAGTAAAATGTCCGTTTATGGTAACATTGTTAACCCGTTTGGGTTAAAATATTTATTACCACTGTTAGGGTCAAATGTAAATATTAGGGGGATTATTCCAAAAGATAATGATTAAAATATATATAAACTGATAAAATTTACATTTTATGATGGTATTGTTAAAATATACCATCCCATTTTTTAATACATGTAAATTTGTAATCATTTTTCTTTATATTGTCAATTTATTGTATTAATCTTTTAATAAATCCCTAGAGTGTCCCACCCATCAATTATAAAAGGTAACATAACCTTTACCATCTTCACACTACATTGAACCATCAAGCTCGACCATACCCTAATAAAATACTTTATATACTTCATTATCCACATTATAGAAGTTATGGTACCACCAATTGACAATTCACTTGGTCATTAATAAAAGTTATAAATGAGTCATTTCAATGAATAGTTAATTAGTTTAACCAATCAATTCTTGTTTTTAATATTCTTATACCTCCTATAATTATATTATATTATTAAAGAAATAAAAAAAATATTTATAATAATTATATTAAATTGTTTTTATTATTATTAAAAAACTACTATTTCAATACCTTCTCCATACAATGACAAGTGAAATTATCTCTCATGCCCACATACGACTTATCATATCCACATAGTGATACAAATTATTATTCACTAACATCATTAATGGAAATGTATTATTATGTGTTTGAAGTTTATATTTGATAATTCAAACATTACTATCCTGTTTTGATCATAATATAACATCAAACTTATTACATTAAAATTCGTTAATAAATGATAACGTAGATCGTGCATGCATGTGGACTACTACCTATGTGAAGTGATGTAAATTCTTTTTCATTATTTTAATTGTTTTTAAATAAAAAAAATTAATGATTTACAAGATATATAGGATTTAATAATCATTATTTAAATGTTATTTATTGTTTTTATTACTTTCATTCCATCTGTTGAGAAGTGAAGATAATGTTCAATCGTACGTATGACCTTTTATCTTTAGTAATAGTGGAATTTATTTTCAAACTATAATTTTATGGATGAATATGAATATGTATATAATAATTATATATAATTTTGTTTATCATGACTAAAATTATGTACATTATGGGTTGATGATCATATTATATGAACAAAAAAATCCAAACCAAAGAATATTTGAAAAATTAAGGTGATACCACTGGAATAGTTATTTTTTAAAATAATGCATAATAAACAAGTGATAAAAAGTTATAAGTAAATAATATATGCTATTATATGTAAGATTACGGTTCTTGAATAGATTTATAATAAAACTATAATTACTATAAAAGAGTTTCAACGATTCATGAAGGAATTCAGAGCCAAGGTAATGGATTTCCATGTGAAATTTATTTCTGTGGGACACATACCATATTCAACACTTATTCTTGTAATGTGGTGTAAATACTAAAAATTAATTTTGTTATAATTATTATTTTTATAATATATATAAGGATATTTTATTTGTTTCCATTATGATTCAATATTACCAAAGAAGTAGGGGATTTATGTTTGAATTCTATTTTAACTAGGATTTAATATGTTTAAATTTATTTTAAGGAAATTATATTATCCTTATCAAATGAATCTATTTAATTTTACAATACTATTTTTACTTCTTGTGAATCAATCTTTTCCATTCTTTTCTATCAAAATATGCACTCAATATATGGAAGATGTGTTTTTATGTAAAATCTAATTTTTTTCTCTTATGTTAAAAACACATTTTCTTACATATCCATGTTTTATAAAAAAGGTTTTAAAGTGTTTTTTCTATTCTCAAATTATTATTTATTTTCATTTTTACCAATGTTTTTTTTCTAAAAAAATGATCTAAATTAATAATCTTGTTGTTTTTTTAATGAGTTACTTTTGGATTCTGTGTACAAGAGTTTGAATGGAATGTTTTATTTTATCATATAAAAAAATAATTAAATTGAAAACTAATATGAAAGACCAATTAATTGAATATTAAATTACATGTTTCAAATTTTATTTTTGACTAAAACGTTTTCCATTATATTTGGGAAATATTAATTTTTAAATTTAATTTATATTTACCTGTGGAAAATTTATAGTGATCCTATAAAGGAATAAATTATATATGATACAATCCATTAATGATAATTATACTTTACTAAGGATATGATCTAGTGATACAATCCTTATTATTTATATCCATGATATAGGATTATGATAAGAAGATTTTATAAAACCCACTTATTTTCATGTGTTATGGTATGTTGAATTGATGAAATGGTATGAAACATGATTTATCTGAACTGATTATGATGTGATGATATGATTAATGTTATTATGATATTGTAGAAAATATTTCAATGGTTTCAATTATATGTTGTGTTTTATAGGAATTATATATCCCTATAATTCATTAGTTAAAGTATTATATCTCATGAGATAACTATTTGAAAGAAGTCAATGTGATCCATCTATTTCGAGAAACAAGTATATGTGCTTGATATGTCACAATAATCATGTCATTGTTAATGATCCATTATGATAATTAAGTTGAAGTGATTCATCTATTACAGGAAAAATTCATCGTGCATAATGTATTATTGGAAATTGGTTTTGATTCATGATTCGTTATAATTTTATGGTATTTATTGTTAAACAATACATATGCAATGGTTTCTATACTTATGATAGTGCCACACTTTTATGTAATGATATCATGGTTCATGACTAATTTATCATGTTTTTTCACTCTGATGAATCCTTTTTTAAAAAGATAAATTTGTATTCCATTACACATGTTTATAATCTTTGACATGTTTGGTATGAACATGCTAAGTTATGGTCATTATCTCATACACTTCTTCTTATAATATTCTTTCATATGATCATCAATTGATATCTCCCATGATTACCCTTATTGATAATCTATGCTCACCCTTTCTTATTTTCACTTTCCCCAGGTTATGATTATATGTTTTAAATAGGATTTAACTATGAATAGTATTAACTGGATGGACCTTTTGGGATATTTTGATGATCTTTGACAAGATAAAAATATTTCGAATCTTGTATTCAAATATGACAGGTTTTTATTGTTCAATGGACTGTGTTTGTGAAATGTAATGAATATTAATCTAAAATATAAAATATTTATAAATAAAAACCCTGGTGTTTAAATGTTTTTTTTCAAAATCAGGTTCTAGTTATCAATTCGACACTATAACTAGAAAACATTGGAGAAAACCATAGTGATAAGTATTATTATAGTATATATCGTAATGTTTTGGTAGGTAATAAATAATTTTATTTTCCTATAAATACATCACTATAGACTTATTTTTGGAATACATACATATAGGGGATATAATCGTCAAAATATTTGGACTAGTATATCTCATATATCATCTTAGTGCATGGTTACTATGCCATAATAGATTCCTTTTTTGATAATATTGGTAAAAGATGCTTTTGTAAATTTATTTATCCTTTATGAAACATTATGAAGGTTTTTAAATGGTACACTGAGGACTTTCCCAGAAAAGAAAGACCCCTTTATTATGAAAAAGGTTAGAAAAGTCTGAAAAATGGGAGATATACCTTGATCCCACTTTAGAAGTGGGAGGATATCATATGGTATCTGATCATAAAATTAAAAACCAATGCAATTTATACCTTTGTAAGAAATGTCATCCACTAGTTCATTAGCTTCTCGATAAGTATCGGGGATAATATGGTCCATTGAATAAAGAAAATCCAAGAACCTAAATCATCTTTTGTAAGATTCCAATAAAGAAGATGTATATATATTTCGTAATTCAATAATTGTTTTAAAGGAACAATTTTATAATGATTTTTTAGTTATAATATCCATGAATTTTATGATAATTTTTTTTATAATAGTTTTTCTTAAAGGAATTTATAGAATGTGTTGAACGATACTAATGGTCGATAAAAGGGATTTAGTGGAAATGAGTTTTTTTAGAAAATAAATGATTAATGTATAGATAACCAATAATACATGTATTATGTTGTTATAATAATGTGGTAAAGAGATGTTTGATTTTGATAATAAAAATGGGATAATATTGATGAGTTTTTAACTAATTTGAAATTTGATGAAAAATCGTTTATATTATTATTGATGGTATTTACAATGTTTTTGGATTTATAGAATATATTTAATAATATATGATTTCATTTATAGAATTAGTAGAGATTTATTTTTGTAAATAATTCTTGTTTTCATAATGTTTTTATTGTAATTTTGGTTATTACCATGTTTTAAGAGAATATATTATCATGATATTAAAATATGTCATTTGAGATGCTGAAAGATACATTATGTGGTCTGATGGATTAATGTGTTGCTGATTTTTAAAACTTCATATCATTATTCCAAAATTTTTGGATTATAATTTCAGTTATACCTATTTTAGAAGTGTTTTATGGTTACCTATATATAGAATAGTTTATGTTGAACATTTGATGAGGTTTTAGAGACTAAATATTGATTTTTTTATACTGCAAAAGATGTGATGATCGTTTTTATTGGTAAAAATATAGATATAGGATGAATGATTTGTTAGTATTTTAGAGATCCTATGATCTTTCAAAATTTAATTTTAGTGCCTCATGCAAGGAAAATTGATCTTGATTACTCATTAATTGGGTTAATATATGAACTTAAATTTGATAAAATCACAACCAAATGATCAAATTGTTATTATAAAATGGAAAGAAATAAAATAAGTATACATTTTCAAGTCCTCTATCTTGATAGTAAAAAAATTCCTTAACATTATGAAAAATAAATTGAAATAAAAATCTTAGCTATTTACTTTCGTTTCCATAGAATCAATTTTATTTTAACCCCTAAAGATTTATGATTTCCTGGTGGTTAACTTTATCATTAAAATTTTCTCTACTAATCTATATTAATCTATAAGATTTAGTATTCTCTTCTATGTCCATATTTTAACATCCCAATAGTTTTTTTTCTATTTAGAAAAGTGTTATTTGTTATTCTAGGTTGCCATCATATTTCTCTTTCTACCTTACCAAGGTGATATTTTCTTAAACTTATTAATCATGTGGGAAATCATAAAATATGTTTTAATATGAAAAACCATTGATTATTGAATTGATGTTCAAATTTCGTGGATAATATTTATTAATGGGAGATGAATGTTACACACCCCACATTTTTAAATTTATTTATCTTTAAATGATTTGATATTTTTCATTACATGGAAAACTGAGTTTTAACTGACAATGAAATATTATTATTTAAATGTGACCCTTATAAAAGGGTATGAATATAATTAAACACCTCATAAAATATATATTTATAAATTACCTAATTAATGCAAAGTTTTTCTTCATTATTAAGCATTAATCAATTTTTTTAGTAATGACATTTTATGATTAAAATATATGTTTTCTTCAAAATAATTGTGGATTTTTATGATAATATATTATATTAATATTTTTTTAAATCTATAAAATATATTTTATAAAATATATTTATATTTTGGAATAATCATATCAAAATTAACCTAGGGTGGATTTTTTAGACTTATTTTTCATACGTTTATTGATATTAATTTATATAATTTATTAGTATTGAATTTTATATAATGGATTAAATATTTTTGATCAATAAGTTAAAATGAGATAAATGCATCCCTTTTATTTGTAGTCTTTTTGATTAGTTACCATGGTAAAGTTCACCACCTCTATAAAGGGTAAATCAGGAAAATATTAGTCAGGAATTATTGATAAGTACATTTTTTAGTGCTAATTATCATTATATTTAGATAATAATATCCTTATAACATTAGTATGGTAATTATTGTGTTTAATTGAAACATTCTCATGAAAATGTATAATATAATATTTAATGTAACAAAATATTCAAATTGTCACTCTTATTTTTAAATATATGATATGTGTCTATACATGGAAAAGAAAATATTATCAATGAATATATATATATATATATGGTTGGAATGAACATCAAATAAATTTATAAATTTATTATATTATGGAACCATGATAAATTTACATGTATCCAAACTATCAATAAAAATTATATATGAAAAATTAAGGAGATATCACCGAAAACATTAATTTAAATAAAACATATTTAGTAAATGAGGGATAAAAAATTATAAGTAAATAATATATGATATGTTATATATTATTATGGATTTTAATAAATTTATAATAAAAATATATTTATTTTACAGGAGTTTTGAATATGTAAGAAGGAATTGAGACCTAAGGTAAGGAATTTTCATCTGATTTTTTTCCTATGAGACTCATGTCATATTCAACACTTATTTATTTTATGTGATATATATACTACCCATTAATTTACTTGATTATTATTCCCATGAATTTTATTTGGATTAAAATATCCTAATTTGGTTATTTATTTTATGGGTATTATGATTCAAATGTTACCATAATAGTACGACATTTTTGTATTAAATACTATTTTACTCATGATTGTTTAAGGTTGTTTTATTTTTAGGAAATTATATGATCATTATATGTCAAATAAATTTAATTTTGTTATCCTTTAATTATTTCTTTATCATTCATGTTTTCCTTTCAGTTTCCTCAAATTATGTACTCAATATGACATATATGTATTTTTGAGGAAAGTCATATTTATTTCACTATTTGGTTGAAAGAACCATTTTTTATATATGCATATTTTGTAAAAAAATTATTTTATTTTTTAAATATTATATTAAGTTGATATAAATTCATATTTAGAGATGTTTTAAATTTTAAAAAAATAAATTTAATGTTGTTTTGATTTTCTGAACATGGTATTTTTTTTACTTTTTCAACAATAATTTGTATGTAATGTTTTCTTCAAAAATAATTTGAAGAAATAAAAATTTACTACTGTAAAATCATAATTAACATGGAAATTATGAAATCCATTTCCAAATAATTAAGTCATGAACCACCCTAGATACCCTGATACACATGTACCCACACCTATCCTATCATGGACTTAAAGGCACTCTTAATCCTCATGGGTTGGAAAATTGGACATCGAATCATATCGAGAAATATAGCGAATGGTTTTGATAAGAAAAGAAATAATAATAAAAATACACAATAAGTATCCCAAACACTCTCTAAGAAGAAAATTGCAAAAAGATAACATATAAACATAAGTGTAAAATTTTTCCCAAAATATGAAAACATACATAAATTCCATTTCTAACAAACCTTGTGCAATAAGTGGATCATAGATCTAGTGGTCACCATAAATAATGTAGAGTCCCAAATATCAAGCACATCAAACACCTCTATGTTGTACTCTCCCTTTGCCAGGTCTAGCCATAAAAAAATATACAAACACTAGAAGGTAATGTCAGAGTGTGAGATAAATACCCCAATATGGTATGACCAAGTGTTCCTTAATTAATTCTATTAAATTTCATATATTTTTCCCATTTATTTAATAAAATAAGGTATGGTGTGCCATTTTAAAACTTAAATTAAAACATCAATTCATATAAAAAATATTTCAATTATATCAATATCATCTTAAATAATGATTTTATATAAAATATTTATATAAATAGACGAAATTAATAAAATATTTTTACTTAAAAAGGAATATATAATCATGTCAAAAAAAAACAAAGCACCATAGTCATAATCTATGAGGTATGTAAGTTCGTAGTTATATGATCCTCACACTCCTCATTCATCATTGTGAATCACGTATGTCTGCACAATACCTAAGGATAAAGGAATCAAGAAAATCAATCAAAAATTAATTACGGGACCCATCAAATGAATCCATGATGATCTTGGTTAAATCATTATTATCAAACCCGATCTATATTTTTTGTATTTTCTAATGAAAATTTTAATGGGTAACTGAGAACCGTTACCAAAAAACATCATATTCAAAATTCAAAATTCAAATCAAATATAAGACCGCCATTACTGCATTTCAAAAATCCACATAATTCAAATTTAAAATTCATCACCCATCTCATCTTACGCCAGCCTCCAAACCAACATTGCCATCATCACTGACTCCATTGTCCATCGTCACCACCACTTGATGTCGTCATTACACTGGTATAGTCGCTGTCATCGATCAAAGCACCATACCATAATGCTGGTGTCCATTGTCTCCACATCGCCGACAAGAACAGAAAAACAATAGATTCCAGAAACCATAAATCAAAATGAAAAAAACATCCAAAAACAGATATGAAACCCAAAGGAATCACGGTCCATGTTCACATAATTTGCTACTACCTATCCAGGCTCATATGTGCTTCAATAAAACAATCATAAATTTTTAGGAAACTCATTCATTTGAAAATAAATTCATCATTCACAATTATATTTCCATTTTCCTTATATAATATGCCTTTAAAATTTTAAAACAAACTCATATGTTTTTTTAATTCAAGAATTTATCAATCAATATTATTTTTTAAAAAAATTATCAAGATTCATTCATCAAATCATTTCTTCAAATCAAATTTCAATTCAACCATCATTTTTCTCAATGTCAATCCAACAAATTAATTTCCATTGAAATTATGTTTTTTTTCAACATCAATAGATTTTTAATAAATCCTCAACTAATCAGAAATTAAATTTTCAAAATCAATTAAAAAAATTTAAAATAAATAAATAATCTACGATTTATATTTTAGAGTAAATTATTATGGACCCATATTCCTTTTATCGTGCTATCAAAATCAACACAATCAATATGAAGTGAAAAAGAACGATGAAGGCAACAAAGAATAAAGAATCAAACCTAGAATCAAGATTCATTAAATAGTGTAATAGATCTACAAAAAAACACGATCATTAGTTACATTATAACATTGATCAAAGTGAAGATTGGGATAAACCAATTGAGAAGAGATCCACATACCATAAATTGATTGAATACAAAAAACTATCCATAGATTCATAAATAGTGGATTTTAGAGGTGTTAATTTCAACTCTTGAGAGACTACAATGATAATGAAATAATATTAGGGTAAAATGTGGGTTATTAGGGGTTATTATGCGTGACCATTATTTTGAAAATAATTTTCCATGAATATAAAATTCACTTGCATGGATTTCTTGTTGGGATGTATAGTTAGTAGAAACTAGACACCATAATCATGCGCCCTTACTATGCTTTTGGATATGTTTAATAGTTTACAGGAAAGGTAATATTAACTATGTGCTTACCATAAAACCCCACAATTTATAATGGTTTAGGGTTTTGAGGAGTGGAATAGTGGTTTGCAAAAATTGAGTGGCCCCATCTAGTCTCTCGACATAAGGTGGACATTTTTATAGAGAAAACCTAATGGTTTTACCTAACTATGAACTAAATTTGAATATCCCCCCAAACCACCATTTTTCCTCAATATTCACCAAAAATTACTTGATACAATTATCAAACAATGGGGGATCAAAGAAATAGTTAAAATTACTTGGAATCAAGTAACAATATAAAAAAACCTTCCTATGAAACACAATTTTATTCCTAGAAAACATTTCAATAATATTCCATATTGAATAGATACAACCATTACTCTCTCATAAAAACCACATTTTACCACGTCTTAGGAAAATACAAACCATGATTCTATAGAATTTTGAATGATGGTATATACTTCCCTTGAGGAACCTTTATCTATAAATCAACAATAATGAATGGATACACAATCATAGATAAGTCAGGATCCATATCATGATCATCCCATGGAATGATATGAGAACATTAAAAAATATACCTCCTAAGCTGAGGTATATAAATGTTGTTGTGTGTTTATGAAAAATTTGTTGACCCTGGTAAGTGGTAATCCATATTTCCCACCCCCTCAGTATTCACAAAACATCCCACAACCCTCTGTGAAGGCTTCCCATATCTCATTAGATGTCAGAGTTCCACTGGAGGTGAAAATATAAAGAATACATGATCACCAACTGAAAAATCCAATGCTCACTACTGATTATCAGTGTAATATTTATACATGTTCTGAGATATCACCATTTTTTAATGATCCAACATTATCATTGTTGTTATATATTGGATTAAACTCAGTCTAATCACGAATGGTTCACCAATATCCATCCAAAAAAGTAGGAATCTATACATATGATCATAAAATGACTCAAAAGGATGAATTTTGATGGATGATTGGTAACTATTGTTATAAGAAAAATCAACCACTCCTAGATTTATGCTCCATAAAATTCAATAATTCAATAATATAGATTGTACTCAAGGATCTATAAGGGTCATATTGGATTTCCATTAATATATGGATGATATGTCATTCACAAACTATCATGAGACCATGTTTCCTCATATAAGACTCTCTAAAAATAGGAATTAAAATTGGGGATGCTTATCTAAGACTATAACAGATGGAACTCCATGATATAAGATGATATTTTTCACATATAGACTTCCCAAAAAATTAACATAGGTCGTATCTTGAATTTTTATAAATTGAGATGATTTAAAAAAATGACTGATTATGACTGATAACACTTTATTCCCTCTAGTTTTATGTTGGAACTCATCTATGAAATAGAAAAAAATCACCTCAAACATACAAGTCATCATTGTAAGGGGATGAATAAATCCTGAATTGTTTTTGTTATCTTTTTAACCTACTGACTAGTATAAGAATCAGAAACAATGTCACCATTTCTCACCACATTCCTAGAAACCCGAATCCTATCCACATGTCATAGAATATCTTTAGGCTTCATCGGTGAACTGAAAAATTAGAATTTAGAAAATACTTCATCATAACCTTCCTCATGGTTAAAAGAACAACATACTTGTTACAAAAACATTGAATACTATCATATGATAATAAACACTCACCAATAGTTTCTAAACTATAAATAGAGTCGATAATGTCCTATAATTAATCATCAATATTTGGTTTCTAATGAATAATCTCTTGAATAGAGGATGTGAGAAAAAAATTTATCCGAATATTCCTGGTCCCACCCTCCCAAACTTCTAGATGAAACTTTAAAAATATAGAAATCAAATTACACACTTCGATGATTCATTGATTTCCTTTAACTGTGTTTTCTTTCTCAAAGAATAAGAAATGACATTCCCCTTACTGGGGGATTTAGAAAATGTTGAAATAAAATGACTACTGGTAATCTACCCAATATCTGTACCAAATGTTGAAATCTTTTTGTGAGATGATATAAATCATAATATTTTTGTCTGAAAAAAATGGTAAAACATTATCATAAAATTAATCCCAAAAAAATTTTAGTTCATGAATCACTATAAGGACTTCCAAATCATGGGTTACATAGTTCTTCTCGTGCTTCCTATGCTGTGAGGAATCATATACTATCATGTGATGACCCTGTATAAGAATTTATCCCAACCATAATATAAATATATTATAATATACCACATATCTATATCATCCTCTTGATGAGTCAACATTACTGTATATGTAAAAAGGAACTTTAATTCATAAAAATTACTCTCATATATCACATCACACAAAAACATCACATCATTCTTACCAAGAGATGTCCTGAAGTAATCCACTATTGATAAATAATTAAAGAGCATGCAGTAATACCTCTATTAGGACAATAATCCTCAAATCTTAAAAATAATACAAACATGGTCTAATTTAATAACAACCTTCACATTATGTGGATCGATCATGTTACCTTTTTTCTAGATCATTTTTTTATAATAAATTCACTTCTTGATATAATAAATTGAATTTTTAAATAATTTCATAATTTCATTGATATATTAGTATTTCAACAACTAATATTATATGAATCACATGTCCCTCTTCATTTTCATTTGTAAAAAAAATTCATCAATAAATAATACCTTGAATTATTCGAGGTACGAAGGGTTTATTCTACTCATTAATAACACGAAAACTAAGGTATAGTTGGTTTGAAACAAATATATAATAATATACCAATAATTTAAATTACTAATCCTAAAGGAACTCTTTTGGATTTTATATAAAATAATTCACAACTAAGGATTACAAAAATGAAGATCAATCTTTCAAAAACAACTTCACCCCCTTCAATTAATAAAAAAAAAAGTCATTAATAGATGGTAATGGATAGTTTTTATTTACCAAAACTCAATTGGTTCTTCAATAATGAAAACAAAAGGAAAGTTTTCCATCATATTTCATTCAAACATTATAGGCACTACCCATAGTGAAATACATAGGGTGTATAAATCATTTATCTAATTGATCATCCAATTGGATCATCAATTATTCCAATTCAAATAGTTTAATGTTGTAAGATGGAATTATTATTGATTGGGTAGAATACCCCAAATAAAAGATAACAGAACTTCCCTTATTAGGGGGGAATGGTAGAATTATTAGACTAAAAGAAATTAGGGAACTCGACGAAAAATGCAGTGACATCACCACTAAAAGACTCCTATTGCATATCAAACAAAAGCACCAATATTACCTTTCCTAAATACAAAAAATAATTTCAAAATATATATTTCCTTAGGACACATTCCCATTGAAAATAAAAGCACACTCTATCAAGTATAATAATGGAGACATGACAAAGATAACATTATATCTATGCCTTATGAGAAATCATCCAATCTATCTCGATGATGATGTAAAGTGGTTTCATGTCGAGAACCAAAGTGTTCTATGTAATCTTAATTTCTGATAGGGATAAAACATAATAGGGGAATCAATGACCATAGTCTCTCTTTTATTCAAGGGTAATACTAATACCAATAACATAAAATAAAATATCTATATAAAGATTACGAAAATTCAAACATTATTTGATATAAACAAACTAGATACAACAATATAAAATAAAAAAGCCACTAAATATGAAACTATTGTGATCGTACCTCTCATTATCAATATACTAACATCATCATCCTTTGGACACTTTTCCACTCCATGAAGAATATTCATTCTAGATTCATATTGTTGGAACTCCTTACCTATTGAATAATATGATCGCACTAAATTAATTTTAGTTATTTATGAGACTATAATATCTTGTAAAGTTGAAAAGTCACGATCGAACTTCTATAGATTACTAGACCATCCACATTAAGCACATATCATGGGTACCTTAGTGGAACCCTGTTTCACATGCCCAACATTCTACACTAAAATCCTGCCATATGATTTATATCATCCTATAAAGGTGGCCTCGATGACACCGGGCATATATAATTATTACAAGACTCTTCATGGTTTATTTTTATATTTATGTAACTAATAATATTTACATAGAGATAAAAAGGATTTCCTGTCAAACATGACTTACTACCTAGGACCATATCATCCATCAATGATCTATAAAAACATCACATAATACATGAGTATAAAAATTACAACCTGATATTACATATCATATCTAATACCTATCTCAATTATTTAATACATAAACTTCTCATTTGTCCCAAAATTTGGTGAAAACTGAGTATGATCAGCAAAGGAGTTCATATAATGATTAATCGTTCTATCACTCATCTGGATGCTTAGAAAATCCATGGATATTTCTATAATCATGTATTAAAGACATAACAACTCTTTGAAAAAACATTGAATTATTTCCACTCTAATCCCTCTTGTTTCTTTATTGTAACATATAATCCCACTATCTTTAGTTAGGCCCTTGAATTAATAAGGAATAATTTTTAACCTTAAGTGAACAATTAATTTTATGAACTAAAAAAGAAGATAAATTTTTTTGAACCAAACCTCAACATCTTGAGAATAATTTGATAATTAGAATTATGGTGGTTTCAACATAAGAAAAAAATAACCATGATCTGTAGTTTCAACTCATCAATTATCAACTATGGGATCCTAAAAAAGAATTAGTGAAACTATATATCTATGATCTTGGATTGTGTGAACTATTAACTCAACCATATTCTAGTCCATTTGATGATCTTCTCACAATGGTTCACTAGTAGCTTCCACGTATGACATATTAAAAATTATCCTTACAGTAAAGGATATACAAAAAACTAAATGAAAAAAATAAAAACACCATAAAATTTCACATATCATCAACTCATTGAAGATATTAAAATTTTTGGTATTTCAACATTATCATATCAAATATAGGAAAAAAATACACGAATTTGACAAAATTATTCTCAAAAACATTTTACCAACATTGAGGAAAGTTTTTATCCCCATTTGTTTCAATTTTGTTGAGAATTATCCCAAATACCCTGATACAATAGTACATGGACTTGTATGTACAAGGCCCGAATGACATTCTTGATCCACATGGATTGGAAACTAGAACATGTCCTCAAATTAAACATCAATGGTAATAGGTTTTCTAGAAAACATAAAAACTAATAAACAATAAAATGTTGATATTCAAAAAAATCCGCAAGTAGAAATGTACCAAATTTTCATGGATAAAAATCAATGTAAAACATCATAAAAAAGTTGGAAACATTTATTAAGGCCATGTTTTTAAAATCATGTGTAAAAAGTGGATTATATATCATCATTTCCCCATCATCACCCCAGAGTCCCATGGATCGAGAAAATCCACCACTAGTTAGTAAATCATTCCATTTCCTTACACATAGATTAAAAAAATCTACAATCAACAGAAGGAAAATGTAGGTATTTAAAACATTTTAGGGTATTACAAACTGTTCCAGAATCAATTCCCAAAATAGTAAACATTTTATTTTTTAAATTTAAATAAATAAAGGTATGGTAAGTCATTTTCAAATTTTATAAAAACATATTTTCATGTTAAATAAATGGTATATGTATCCTGTTAGGATTTAAAAAAATTTATAAGACACATTCATAAAATAGCTAGCATGAATAGATTTATTTTTTGATCAATGTAATGCATAATAAATTCTAACAAAAATGAAGCATTGTGGTCGTTATCCCAAATATATATTAGATTATATCTACAGGATCCCCAAACTCCTCAATCATCATTATGATGAATGTATGATTTCCCCCTCAATAAGGATAAAGGAAACCAAATAATCAATCAATTCTCTCATATGGGTACCAACAAGGGAAATCATGCTTATCATGGATTAGATAGTGCTGTCATCTTTAATCAAATGAAAGGAACAAAAATTCTTAGTGTGATCCTACAAATTTACTACTAACTTCTTTTCACAACAATGATTCAATAAAACAATAAATAAATTATTCATTCATTCTTAATAAATTTATTCATTTTAAATTCAATTCATCTTTAAAATTTTATTTACCAATTTCATGTTCAACATTCATTTCCAATTTCAAAATAAAATCATAGGTTTTTTTCATAATGATGCCTTTCTAATTAAACTTTTATTTTATGAAAATTTCCTATAGAATCAATCAAAAAATCATTTCATCAAATGAAATTTAATTTGATTCCATCATTTTTCTCTAAATACTCTCAAAAATTTCACTTCTATTTAAATTATTGTTGTTCACAATTTCATTTTCCTTTTTAAATAAAACCTCAAATCATCTAAAATACTAGTCCTTCAATCAACTAAAAACTTATTCTATAGCAATATATAAATTAAGTCTTCATTTATAGGGTTAAACATTATTTAAACACATACCTTTTACCAACTAATTAAAATCAACAGTTATAATGTATTACGCCAATAAAATGTGAAGGGGAAAGTGATCAAGGAATAAACCCTAGAATCATGATCAATCAAAATAGTGTTTAGATATATGAAAAATATTATTAAATATAACTCTATAGTAATTATATAATGGATATTGTTTTGAAAAATAACAAGGGGATATCCACTTTCCATAGGGAGATCAAAAAAACACATCGTTTCTTTGATTCAAAATGAGAGGTGTTTAGAGAAGTGAAATTTATCTCTCAACAAATCCAAGGAAAAGTAAAATTTTTGAAGTATAAATTATCATTATTAGGGGTTAAACATGGGGTCCTAGGACATATAAATTAATTTTTAGAAGAATAAAAATCTACACACACTATTTTTTGAATGGGTAGCACGATTAGTAGTATCCATGCACACTAACAAAGAACCCTTACTAGGATTTTGTATGGGGCACACAATTTGTAAACACAATTAAGTTAACCATGAACCAAACCAGAAAAACTTTACTATACAATGGTGTATTGTTTGGACAGGTGGCAAGATGTGTTGGAAAACCCATTTTTCTCTTCTAGTGGCCTCAAATTATGCACATAGATTGAATGTCCAAACTGCATATTTTTTCATAACCATGTGTTTAACATGAACGACACCCAAAACAAACAAAAAAACATTACCTAAAACAACACGAGATAATACCAAAAAAATTTGATATATATAAGATGATAGGTGTTCCTATAATTAATTAAAAATATTTTTCACTAATTCTTTTTAGAATAATGAGTCGTAACTACCTCAGAGGCCATCAAAGTAGTGATGTGATTATGATATCATAAATGATGAGGTAGATATTAAAAATGGATTTTACTAGAACCATTATTTCATATCATGAATGTTTTTCATATCTATACAAAAAATACATTAGAACATAGTGTTTGAGATACATATGAGAAAAATGGTGTAATTATATCATCTCAATAATATAACTCCTTCTATTCAATATATGTTATCTATGTCTCCAATAAATCCTTTGAATACTTCCATATGTGGAATTTTATGACATACAAGGCATTTATTGGTTATACTTTTATAGAGTTAATATCAATTTCTTGTATACTGAAGTCACCTTCCACGTCACAGAGCATTGTTTAATTCTATACATGTGCAATGGGGATGATCAATGTTCTATTCATACTTATTATAAATCATGAATATTATATCAACATTAGATATTTTAACTTGATAAAATGATTGAGATAAAGGATTGGATCATTCTATAATACTTTCACATTTAATGTCAATATGCTAATTTATTCCCAATATAGTTATATTGTCTTCCTCTTAATCAAGAGGGTGATTTATCAATTTCACATATACTCAGAGTATTATTGATAACAAAGAAAAATAGACAATTTCATCATAGAATTGGAATAAATGAAGTATAATCATTAAGATAATCTGTAAAAGGGTTTCATAAGCCCATGTTCTTCGCCATGTGGTGCATCAGTCCTCCTGGTCAATAATAAGGACGGGTTAATGAGCCTTTTAATGGATTACCATGATCTTAACAATAACACAATAAAAAATTGTCCCCTTAAATAGATTGATGACTTACTTGATCAGCTACATGGGGCCTAATAATTATATAAGGTGGATCTTTGGCCATGATATTACCAATTCAAGGTGAATAAGGTGGATATTCCCAAGAATTTTTTTTGTATAATGTATGAACACTATGTGATCATATTTATTCCATTAAGACTCACTAACGATCCAACGAACATCATGTACTTAATATATAGAGTCTTTATATATTACCTTGGAAAAAAATTATAGTCATTCTATATGATATTATCATATACTATTAATGTAACATGTAACATGGTTATCATTTTATTATTTTCATAATGTTGTTTCTAACATATTATTTATATAAAAATAAAGTAATTGTTCATTTAGATAAAGAGTGTATCATTATATGGAAATGTTATCATTCGAATGGGTATATATTTGGATCCTTCAAAGATGATGGTCGTATACCAAAATTTGTAACATTTACATATAGTTTATTTATATTGGTTTGGTATTATTGTTAATTTTTGAAGTAATTTTAATGAATGGAAAACCCAATAACTAATTTACATAAAAGGGAGTTAATCTTTTATAGTATAACTAATGTCATGAAATATTCACGGAGTAAAAGAGGGAACTTATCATGGATTATGTACTCACAATACCCAACTATAGGAAAAGATTTTTGATATACATAGACTCATCAATTGAATGAAAGGGTAATCAAATAATTAAAAATAAAATGGTGATATTATATTTCTTATAGAAGATGAATGTGAAAGATAAGAATTATATAGAAAATGAAATGGAGTTGGTTTCAATAATATTCACATTTAATGTTTGGTGTAATTGCCTCTATGGAATGGTTTCTGAAATATATATGGATCATAAGAGCCTCATGTATTTATTAACATAGTGGGTGATAAACAGGCACCAATGGAAAAGGTTGGATCTAATCAGGGATTATGATTTTAGAATCAATTATCATCCCAACAAGTTTGTCAACTTTGTGGGTTATCTATGTTGATATTTTCCTGCAACATTATCAATTTTTTATGAAAAATATGTATCCACTCTTCTTAGAAATGTAATTGAAGTAAATGGGAATCATAAATGAAAGAGCCACATCCTACCATTTGGAAATTATTTTTTAACCACCATTATAGAGATGATCAAATAATATCAATGTACATAACTATATATATAAGTGGGTGGATACTCTGAGGATTGGGAGTGCTTCTTAGTTTAATATTTATAATTATGGATTAGTGATATTTGGGTCTAAATTATGCCTTTTATTATATCCTGAGATAAAGAGGGAGCCATTGATTGATTTTCATCGCTCGACATTATCAATCCAACTAGGGAGAAAAAATTCATAGATATCTTTTAGATTACTAATGGTGGAAGAATATGATGAAAAATATTTTAGAATCTACATCAATTTTCTTTGTCTTTCAAAAAGTTATGGAATAAATTCAAATTCCCAAGGGGATGATAAACCATTTACCATACCAATATGAAAATGGTAGAAAATCACCATGGATTTTTGATGGGCCATCCTATGAAAAAAAGAAACTAATTCCATATGGTTTGTCTAAACTATATTAAAAATACTACAAATTTAATTTATACACTAGAGGTCTTCTCGCTCTATTAAACATAAAAATATAAATTTTAGAAAAGTGGTTATGGTTCATGGAAAACCACTATCAATTTTATTTATCTATGATATGAAATTAAACTAAAAAACATAGAAAATTATCAAATATACATTGAAAACAATGTTTATTTTTAGTGTGGTCAATCACACTCAGACTAATGGAAAATAAGAGTGCGGAATACAGGATCATGATGATATGATTAGATCTTTCTCAATGGTATTAGAAAGATGATGGTATCAATATCTTCATTTGGATGAGTTCCCATACAATAATAGATGTCACAAAATCATTACGATATCTATTTATGAATCCCAATACAGAATGAAATGCAGAACTCCAACATGTTGGTATAAAGTTGGAGAATGAATTCTAACAAAACATCAGTGGTAGAATAAATAATTTTTTTAAAACTAGTTAACAAGACATCAATTTAGAACAATATAAACATAATATTAATGTCAATAAACATCAATAAGACCTATTGATCAATGTGAGAGATAACATTTTCGGTTTTATATCTCCCAAGAAGAGAGTAGTGAGGTTTGGGAAATGATAAATATATTTTATTGGTATATGGACCCCTTTAAGATTCTAAATTTCACAAAAAATATTTAATATTTATTATATCATCCTCCAATCTTGTCTCAAGTACATGGTTTGTTCCATGTATACCTTTTCATGAAGCACTTAAGAGACCCATCACATATTTAGAATCCATAGTGGTTACAATTGGAGAATGATCATTCATATGAGGAGATGTCATTCAAGATCAAGGATCATAGATAAAATATTCTTCATTATAAAAAGAATCAATATCATGAAACAACCCACGTACCCTGGTAACCTAATAACAAAGCCAGACCTCACATAGCCTGAAGGGCATTCTCGATCCCCACGGGTTGGCTACTCGCACCTGGTGTCACCTAACATGCAAGTGGGAAGGATTTTTCCACCAACAATGTAAAAGATAAGAAACAAGACAGTATGGACAACAAAAGAAACTCCCTCAGGAGTAATGTACCAGAATACAAAGAGGCCTAAAAGGCCCAATGTACTATAACCCTAGTACTAAAAAATGGAAAACATCCCCAATGTCCTTAAGGACACAACTCACCAAGACAAAAACTCAATAGTAGGATCCACCTCTAAGATATCACTTCCCTTTTCTCGAACCTGGAAGAAGAAATTCTACAAACACCAGAAGGAAAAGGCAGGGTGTGAGCCTAATCCTAGTATGATACCACCAAAGATTCTGTAACAGATTCTAAAAATAGATTATCCAATGAAAAGCTTTCAATTTTCAAATAAAAATGTTTGGCAATTCAAAATCATATTTAAACAAAACCTGCTATACATTTTCAAATGATGGAAATAAATATTTTAAGTAATGATTTTACAAATGATGGAATATTTCTAAGACAATGGATTAAATAAAACATTTATATAAAACAGTTTATATAAATTTATTAGTCGTTCAATGTAGTTAAAAAGTATTGGCATACATTTATATCTCAAATATAAATAACAAGCTAGGAACAAGGTCATCTTCCAAAAGGTACGATAGTATTAACCAGTTCTTGGATTCCACTCTATCTATGTGAACTCAGAAAAATATGTATTCACACGTCCCTATAACACTAGCCAAAGGAGACTCGTCACCAACTCGTCGGGGCTGTGACATTTAGAAAGTATGTTTTAGAATGTTTTTTTAGTGTATAGTGTATCCAAATAACTCACTAACTACCTAAGGCTTGCATGTGCTCTTACATGATGGGAGAACTATTTTAAGAATGTTTAGAAAATATGATCAATCCCATTTTTCCATTTCAAATGTTCCAATTTCATTCCATTTAAATCCAAAATAGATTTTATTCAGAAACATTCCTTTTTTCACAAGATGAAACCAATGGGTTTTTATCAAATCATTTTAATCCATTTTTATCAGTTTTAAATCAAATCAAAACTAATTCCATCATCACAAAATTTATATCCACAATTAAATTCAACAATTTAATTGAAATCATTTCCATCAAATCCACAATTTAAATTAAACAACTTAAATAAAAAAATATCTAGAAACACACCCAATTCAATGGAATTGGGGGTTTTCCAAATTTTCATGGCAAAACAATTTCAAATACCTCGATTCATTGGAATGGAATTTTTATCAAGTTAATTGAAAGAAAATTTGATCAATTGAATTTAAATCAAAAATTGAAATAATTAAAAAAAATACAAGGATGATCAATTTGAAAAGTAGGGAGGGAACCACCAACATCGATTTATTGAATGGAGTTAGCCCAATGAGAAACCCCAAAAACCGAGCGTCACAGCATAGTCGATCAAGTTATAGATCTAAATC
Source organism: Viscum album (assembly GCA_963277665.1). Taxonomy (NCBI): domain Eukaryota; kingdom Viridiplantae; phylum Streptophyta; class Magnoliopsida; order Santalales; family Viscaceae; genus Viscum; species Viscum album. Next base: position 1,872,821,578 of record OY728142.1, on the reverse strand, counting down.
CTTAAAACCAAAAAAATAAGATCAATGGAATCAATATCCTGTAAAAATATATCTAGATCCAAAATCCTTGATTTAGATCTCAACTCATATGTTTAAATCCAAGGAAAATGGTTGAAATATCCAATTAAAATATCAAGGAATGATAAATGATTGAACGAATGAAGTAACAGGTTGAAATCCACTTGCCAGGGGGAGATAGGATCCTCAATCTGTGCCTTCAATCTCGAAGGAAGAAGTTCAAATAACATTTAAATCTCTACAGGAGTCATTGGAAACACCTAGAATGCATCAAGACCAAGACAAGGTCGGAAATATGGATGTCTTAGGGGTTCAAGTGGTTTTTAGAAGGATTCTCAGAATTTAAAAAAATGGTGCACATGGTTAACTGGACAGAGGCACACGGTTAGGAAAATAGTGTGCTAACTGTATGGAACCCACTATCCAGGTTTGCAAGGTTGGCACAATTTAGTTTCATGGTCTGTCATACCGTGTGCAAAATGTGGGGACCTCTTTGTCCAGTACTGCATGGTTGGAATGGTTTGGTCGCACGGTTTATCAAATTGTGCGAAAACCATGAACAACTCACTATCCATTATTTTTCCTTAAAAGTTCACCCAAACGCACCCCATGTCACTACTACGAAATAGAGGTACCTAGAAACATAAAAAGTACCTGAAAACATAATTTGATGTCACAACCTCCCCACCAGAAGATCAATCTATCCCCAGAAAGCCTATGAAGAAACCTCCACATCAAAAAGTTAAGGCCATTCCTCTCCCATTAGTGCCTCCCTTTCCCACGTCTCATGAAAATAATAAACATGGTTCTATAGTATAGAGACTTGAGGTATCTTTCTCCCATGAAGTACCTTGGTCTCAGAATCAACAACCCGGACTGGTCGTTCAGTCAAAGATAAATCCGATTCAATCTCAAGATTACATCAGCTCAAAACATGAGATGAATCTGCGAAATACTTTCACAGCTGCGATACATAGAACACGTTACGTATTGACGTCAGCTGTGGTGGTAGAGCTAGATGGTAATCATCTTTCCATATATGACCAACAACCTTGAAATTTCCCACAAAATGAGGAGCAAGATTACCTTGGATCCCAAGACGTCGATGACCTAATCAGGGTGAAACATTCAAGAACACCAAGTCACCAACTGAGAACTCTAAAGTTATACAGTGATGATCAACATAAGACTTGTACAGACACTATGATTTCAACATTCTCTAATGAATCAATTGGATCTTAGCTGTCATCTCTTGGAAAAAAATCGGTCCTACAAAGGAACATTCACCAATCTCTAACCAACATAATAGAGATTTACAAGGACTGCCATACAATGCCTCAAAAGGAACCATTTTTATCACAGACTGATAAATGTTGTTATAAGAAAACTCAACTAACCCCAGATGATCATCCCAAAACCCACAAAAGTCGAGAACACATGTGTTTAGCAAATCCTCAACCACCTGAATAGATCTCTATTTCTGGCCATCTGACTGTGGATGGTAGGTCATGCTCAAACTGACCTGAGATCCCAGTGCCTCTTGAAGGACTATCTAAAAGCAATAAGTAAACCAAGGATCCCTATCAGAGACTATAGTAGATGGAACTATGTGAAAACAAACAAACTCTTTCACATTGATATTTACCAACTCCTCAAATTTGTTTATAACTCAAATAGTTATAAAGTGATCCGGCTTGGTCAGCCTGTCAATCCAAACCCATATCGCATTCTTCTTCCTCTGGGTTTGATGTAACCCATCCACAAAGTCCATAGAGACTTCATCCCACTTCCCTGTAGGGACTAGAAGTGGTTGAAGCAAACCTGAAGGTTTCTGGTGCTCGGTTTACCTGCTGGCTTGTATAGAAATAAGATACAAACTCCAAAATGTTTTGTCTCATACCTGGCCACTAGAACTTTTGCTACATGTCATAGAACATCTTTGTGGTTTCTGTTTGTACATACCACTGAGAGTTATGGAAATCCCCCATCACATCCTTCCTTTCCAATAAGGGAACAACATAACGTTTTCAATAACACATAACACCCTCTTTGGAGAATGACCACGGGGTGTCAGTCTCCCCACCATAAATAGTGTCCCTAATTCTATGGAATTCATCATCCATTTTTTGTTCTTGATGAATAAAATCAAGAAGATCAGATGTCAACTGGACACAGGCTAATGAACTTCATTCCGCTTCCACTAAACTAAAATATGCAACTTAGAAAAAAGATCCATCAAACTCCACTCTTCTGAATATTTTTTCATAGATTGTGTTGTAAGTTTCCTGCTTAACGCATCTATAACTACATTTCCTTTCCCTATGGTATAGGAAATGTCAAAGTTGAAAGATTGCAGGTACTCTACCCAATGCCTTTGGTGGAGATTTAAATATTTTTGAGAGAAGATACAACTCAAGCTCTTGTGGTCTGAATACACAGTAAACCTTTCTCTATAAAGGTAATGTCTCCAACACTTATGTTCCTACATTATAGGTGCATTTTCAAGGTCATAGGGAGGATTGTTCTTCTCATGAGGCTTAAGATGACAGTATCCATAGGCAAAAACATGATTACCTTGCATAATGACACATCCATAACCTAAACCTGATGCATCACAGAAGGCCACGTAACCTATCCCAACCTCAGGAAGTTTTAACACTGCCACAATAGTCAAAAGGAAATTTATCATAACAAAAGAACATTGAAATTTATCATTCAATGAAAACTTCACTCCCTTTTGAGTTAGAGCAGTCATTGGTGAAGCTAACTTTGAAAAGTCTTTATCAAATCAGCGATAATATCCTGCTATGTCTTATAAGTTCCGAATCATGAAAACATTTTGTGGTTGTTCCCAAGTCATAACATCCTTCATCTTTTCAAGATAAACTAATATTCCTTGATATGACATGGAATTTCCCAATAAATTTACTTCCAGAATCTAGAAATTGCACTTTGAAAACTTTCCCTAAAGTCGGTGATTCCTTAGATGACTGGGAACTATTCTCAGATGATGCACATGTTCTTCCTCAGACATGGAGTAGACAATAATTTTATCCACAAATACTACAACAAAAGTATCAACATATTCATGGAAAGCCTTGTTCAGCAAAGCCATGAAAACTGCAGGATCATTTTTTAGGTCAAAGGGCATAACAAGGTACTCATAATGGCCATACCTACTCCAAAATGCGGTCTTATAAATGTCATATTCTTTTATCCTTAACTGATGGTAACCAGATCGAATATCAATTTTTGAAAACCAGTTTTCTCATTTTAATTGATTAAAAAAATCTTTAATTCTTGGTAATAGATATTTTTTTATCATAACTCGATTGAGGTCTCTATAATCAACACATAAGAGAAGAGAACCATCATCCTTCTTGGCGATGAGAACTGGTGCTGCCCAAGGTGAAACCCTCGGGTGTATGAAACCTTTCTCAAGAAGATATTATAACTGAGACTTCAGTTCTTTTAGTTCTACTGGAGCCATTCGGTAAGAGGGAAAATAAATTGGTTGAGTACCAGGAATTATGTCAATAGAAAAATCAACCTCCCTTACTGGAGGAAAACCAGAGAAGTCGGAAGGAAACACATCAGGAAACATATCAATGACTGGAGGAAGGTCACCACACACTTAATCTCTCTCTTTATCATAAGCAAACACTGATATAAATTTCCAAAACTCTAGATAAGAGGGTCCAGCTCTGCTTGACCATGGGTCTCATTCTCCTTGGAAAACAAGAGTCACACCACTGGGTGTGTTAAGGTAGACACGTCGAACATAAAAATTGATCCGGGATTTATTGGAAATGATCCAATCCATCCCAAATATGACATCAAGATATTTAATGTCAAGAACCAAAAAAACTCCAAGAATGATCAACATCTGATAGAGAGAAGACACTAGTAGGACTACGTAGACCCATCACTCTCATTGTACGAAGGGGTGTAGTAATATCCATCAAACAAGATAAAATCTCCATAGGTAAATTATGTATATTAACTATATGGGTAGAAATAAATGAGTGAGATGCACCAGTATCAAAATGGGTGGTCTCTAAAGATTAATCTATAGTAATGGTACCTCTCACAGTTTCAAGACCAATATCAGCTACCTCTGGAGACTCTTCCATTGTGTGAAGAAGCTTCATTCCAGATTCATGTGGCTAGAACCCTTTTGTGACATGAATCATTTGATTGCCCCACTGTTTTTGGAGGTATTGATGATCATGTTCCTATAAATGGAGTAGAGAACTGATGGCATAATCTCTACAAGTTCCCTAAATGTCCGCAAGAGTTACAGTTCTTGGGTGCCTCAGTGAAAACCCTCATAGAATGTCCTGGATTTCCACACTGATAGTAAGTCAAATTATCCATTCTTGGTGCAACTGGAGGTTTGGAATGACTCTGTTGTTGAGAACTACCATGAGAAACATCGTGATTAATTTTTCCTTTAATGGAACCAACACTACCACTAGGAGGGAAAAGAACTTCCTTAAACCCAAACTTTCTTTCCCGGTACATCTCAACCATCATTTCCCTATCCAACACATCATCATAAGTGGGTAGCTTTAGTAATAAAACCTGAGAACAGATATCTAATAAAAGTCCCAACTCGAATCATCGTGCCTTTATTGTCTCATTAGATATAATCTTAGGAGCGAACTGTACCAACTCAAAAAAGCGATTTGATTACTCAGTCACAGTTTTGTTGGCCTACTCAAGCTTTAAAAACTCCACATCCTTGGCCAACACCACTGATTCTGGATAGATATGCTTTAGTGAAAAAACCGCTAATGACTTTCCACTCTAGACCCTCATGTTTCCTAGCCGTCTCCATCGTGACCCACCATCTCCTACTAGGTCCTTCCAGCATGAAGGTGGAACACTCCACATTAATCACATCATGTGTCTACAAGAACCCAAATAGACATTCAATATTAGTCAACCATTCCTCAGTATGTTGAGGTTCAGTAGATCCTTTGAAAACTCGTGGCTTCAAGTGTAGGAACTCTTGAGAACGACTTCAGAGAATATCACTATGAGGATCTATAGCTGGATCCTGAATAGAAAATGGTGGTGGTGCCTATCCTAGAGCTTGGACAGTGTGAACAATCACCTCAACTAGAATCAGATCAACCATAGGACTCGCTTGCTGAGATTCAGAAGTAGCCACTTTTTTGATCTGATTCCCAGGTCTTCTCAGTGGCATGATGCTACACAACATAAAAAGACATTAGATTAATACTCAAACATAGTAACATGGAAAACTAATCTTAATAGAAGGGATAACAAGATATTGATTCCACTCTATCCAAATAAAAATAGGGTAAATACTAGAACTAGTCCACAAGTTGTATTTCCCTAAACAACCCTAGTGACTTAAGGTTAATTACGGTAAGAGATGGCCAGCCACTCAATCACAGCTACATCCTAAGTCCCAACAGGAATAATCAAATGCATACTGTCATCAAGGAAAAATGGTTAACCTACCTTTGATACCACTTTTTCACGAACCAACCCGAGAACCCTAGTAACCTGATAACCGAGACGACCCTGACATAGCCCGAAGGGCATTCCCGATCCCCACGGTTCGGTGACTTGCACCTAGCATCACATAACATCCAAGTGGGAACGATTTTTCCACCAAAAATGAGGAAGATAAGAAACAATACAGTATTTCTAACAAAAGAAACTCCACCGGGAGTAATGTACCAGAATACAAATAATCATAAAAGCCTAATGTACTGAAACCTAAGTACTAAAAAAGGTAAACAACCCCAAGGTTCCTAAGGAAAGAACTCACCATGACCCAAACTCAACAGCTGGATCCACCTCCAAGAGACCCCTTACCTATTGTCGATTCTGGAAGAATAAATTCCACAATCACCCAAAGGAATAAGTAGGGTGTGAGCCTAATCCCAGTAGGAAACCACCAAAGATTTCGTAACATATGCCAAAAATATGTTATCCAAATAAAATATTTAAATTTTCAAATAAATAGGTTTGGAAATTCAACATAATATTTAAACAAACATGCTATACATTTTCAAATGATGGAAATAAATATTTTAAGTAATGGTTTTACAAATGATGGAATATTTCTAAAATAATGTCTCAAATAGAACAATTATATGAAACAATTTATATAAATTCAGCAGGCATGTAAATAAGTTCAAAAGTATTGGCATACATTTATATCTCAAATATAAATAACAAGCGAGAAGCATGGTCATCTGCCAAAATGTACAATAGTATTAACAAGTTATAGGATTCCACACTCTCTAAGTGAACTTAGTAAAATGTGTATACACATGTCCCTATGACATTGGCCAAAGGGGACTCATCACCAACCCATCAAGGATCTGACCCACAGCTAGTATGTTTTCGAACATTGTCGTACCATAGAGTGTATCAAAACAACTCACTAACTACCTATGGCTTGCATGTTCTCTTACATGATGGGAGAAATATTTTGATAATGCATAAAAAATACGATCAATCCCATTCATCCATTTCAAATGTTCCAATTTTATTTCATTTAAAACCATAAAAATGTTTTATTCAAAAACATACCATTTTCACAGGATAAAACCAATGTGTTTCTATAAAATAATTTTAATCCATTTTCAGCAGTCTGAAATCCAATTAAAACTAATTCCATCATCACACAATTTATTTTTACAATTACATTCAACAATTTAATTGAAATCATTTCCATCAGATACACAATTTAAATAAAACAATTAAATAATCAAATTTAAATAAACACACCCAATTCAATGGAATTGGGGGTTTTCTAAAATTTCATTCAAAAACCATTTCAAAAACCTCGATTCACTAGAATAAAATTATTAACAATTTAATTGAAAGAAAATATGAGCTTGTGAATTTAAATCCATAATTGAAATAAATCTAGAAATACATGGTTCATCAATTAGGAATTTTGGGACGAAACCACCTACCGCTATTTATTGATGGGAGTTATCCCAATGAGAAACCCAAAAAAACCAAGCGCCAGATCGTCTTCGATCAAGTTATGGATCTAAATCCTTAAAAAAAACAAGATAAATGGCATCAAGATCATGTTAAAGTAGATCTAGATCCACAATATTAGATCTATATCTCAACTCATAGGTTTAAATCTACAGAAAAAATGTGGAAATCATCCATGAAAATATCAAGGATAGATAGAGGAACGAACATAAAAAGTAACACGTTGAAATCCACTTAGCAGGAGGAGAGCAGATCCGTGATCCGAGCATTCATTCTTGAAGGAATAAGTTCAGATCACCTTAGAATAACTTCATGAATCTTTGGAAACACCTAGAATGTTTCAAGACCAATCTAAGGTCGGAAATATGGATGTCCTGGGGGTGTAGGTGGTTTTAAGAAGGATTCTCAGAATTAAAAAAAAATTGTACCAACCATTACCTGGACAGAGGCGCACGTTTAGGAAAACCGTGCAACAATCGTGTAGAACCCACTATCCAATTTTTCAAGGTTAGAAGGGTTTGGCCTCACGGACTATCAAACCATGCACAAACCGTGCAAACCTCTCTATCCAGTTTTTCATGGTTGGCACAGTTCGGTCGCACGATTTTTCAAACCATGTGCATACCGTGCACAACTCATTATCCTTTAGTTTTCCTTAAAAGTTCACCCAAACGCACCCCATGTCACTACTCCAATATAGAGGTACATAAAAACATCAAATGTACCTGAAAACATAACATGATGTTTCAATCACCCTATTAAAGATATTTACATGAACCATAACTTCTTCCAAGGAACATGAAAACCATAAAAAGTAATGAAAAAAAAATACAATAATTTTTTCAACATAGTATAATAAATGAAATTTAAATTGGGAAATTTTATAAGATGGTTGAATGTAACATCCCATATTTCCAATGTAAAATTAATTTTTGAAATTTTGTTCTTAAATAATATATATTAAATAAATTTTATTTTCTTTAAATTTATATTTATATTTTAATGAATTTTTTTATTTAAATTTATAATCACTTTTATTTGTATCATAATTAGAAATAAAAATTCTTTTGTAAATATGAATTATTTGTATTAAAAATTTATTATCACAAATTTTTCTACTATATCTTTTTAATATAGATTTTCAAAATTTAAAATTTGAATTGATATAATATTTTAATTATGAATGAAAAATATTGTTACTCTAAATCCCATTTGGTATATAACATATTTCAAAACAAAATTCCACAGTAAGAGAAGAATTATGTCAAAAAATTTATAAAATCAATTGATAATATATATAAAATATTCCATATTAACATTGATAAACACCTATCTCATAGTCAAATTATATTTACTAAATGTGGATTTTTTCAATTTTTTGAACTAAATTATTGATTTTGAAATATATTTTTTTTTTAAAAAAAAATATATATTTAGATTTATTTTAAATAAAATGACCTTATTTTTTAACTCAACATATAAAAATTATCTTAGGGTGAATTTTTTTGAATTTTTTCACCAAGATGAATCTTTGGTTAAAAGTTAAAATTACAGTTTCACAAGTACCGTGATTTTGATGTTATCAATATGATGTAAAAATTACATAATAATATTGTAGTATTTTTTCCAAAAAAATAATTAAGGATAATAATAATTACTTTTTAAAATATTATTTTATTTTTTAAATTGATACCTGAAATTTTTGAACCATGATTATATATTTCTAAAATAAATATTTTTTTTGTAAATTATGCATTTAATAAGTTGGTTGGAATCTCCATTTTTACTTTCTCCTATTAAAATGTTTATATAATCTCTATATGATCAATAATTTTCCATAATATTATTTATAATTGATTTCACTAACATGTAGTTGGATTAAATAACAAAATAACCTATATATTAACTATTAAATTCCTCCTTCCTCAATTATAAAAACCCAACAATTATCCCATCAATCTCAATGAAAATTGAATTAATCTTTAATACCCCTTCATTCCTCCCCATGAGATTCTCTCTATTGGGGTTTTATGGTTCTATGTTTCACCTACCCGACATTAAGAAGATCACTATTAAGGTAAGTGTTCTCCCCCTCCTCTTTTAAATTCGATCAATTCTATTGTTATAATAAATTTCTTCCAAATGATTATCCTTCCATATGTTCATAGTTATCGATTACATAAAAATGATGTCCAAATAATTATATACTATCCAACTTTCTCAATAATCCCATCTATTATTATTTATATTCAACCATTATTCTTCTGAAATTATTCCATTATTTTTTATACCATAACCTTATCTTGTGAATAACCAACCTTATTTTGATTCAATGGTTTTTAACTATATATATTTCAATTGTTAATTTTCCAATGTCAATTTTATTATTATTATAAAAAATTCACTTTTATTGTAGATGTGAAAACCCCATCAAGAAAACAAAGTTATTAAAAGAGAGCCTAAGACTATTGTAAGGTTTATACTTAAAGAGATTCAAGGAGATAGAGGTTACCAATTTTTTTAGATCATCTAGTATACGGTCTTAAAATCATTATTCCAGTATATCCCAGGCTTTAATGAAATAATATTGGATGATTTTCCCCACATTAAATCCTCTAGAAAATATTATGTTATTCTTGTCAATCCAATCATGTTGTTATTTATTTTTTCCCACCTGAATGGTCTTTAATATCATCTTGTTTCCATATTATTTTAAATCAGCAATCAAAATGAATTCATCATCCATTAAATCTCCATAATTTAGAAGAAGCTAAAATGGTTATATAACTGACATGAATGTCTCTTACAGGATATTCCTCTAGAAATATGCCACGGATACAACATCCTCTACACAGACAACATTTCCCATAACGTTGGGAGTACCATATATCACATGGCCCTACATCTTCATGGAATATCATGACTTTATTGGTTATGGAAGATAAGAATATTCATTTGGGCCATTCATGCCACCTAGTCATCACTTCATCCTCCTCGAACTGAAGACATCACTAACTTGGAATTCATGAGCACTAACTCCTATTAAATTAATAGACAAATTATCCCCATACTCCCCCATGGAATACCATGTTTCTTATTAAATATTTATACCTGATCTACCTACTGATCGTACCCTTCATAGTCCAGACTCTAAAAACGGTTAAATAGTTTAGTATTTTACACCTCTCTTCTCGGTCATGAAATATTCAATTAAATTTTCCCAACCTAGGGGCCCTCTCATATGGTTTGATGAATAAATGAACATAAAACCTAAAAATAAGAAGAATTATTATAGAATACACCTTCAAAATATGGGGTTTGAGTAACCATTCCATAGTTATTATCGTGGGATTAAAGAGCAGAAGCATCCTTTTCCTTTACTGGTTCATCATGTCCCGACTGACCTTGCACACTAGGTGAGAGAATACCCAAAACATTCATCAAGATATTGAAGACATAATACACCAAGATATTACTCAATGGTTGATCACGTTTAACATCATTTACCAAGGGTGAGAAAGATCTTACATTCAAAACATTCTGAACTATAATAACATGAGAAACAACATCAAGCTTCCCAGCAATAACAATATAGGAGAAATCCCCCCCCTCTATCAAGAATGGATTCACTTATGATCCAAGAAGAAATGGATTCTCTTATAACTGAATTATTAAAAAAACTACATAATTGGTTACCATTAGAAACACATGACTAATCTGAGATATCCAAAAAATGAAAATAAACTTGAAGGAGTCAGAGATGAAAACAGAAACTAGAGAAATCAAACCAATTTTTAACAAAAACTGATTTTTTGTGACATAGATATTCACCAAGATGAATAAAAAAATGTTCCACCAAAGGATTTGAAATATCCACTTCCACATAGATTCCTGGAGAAATCAGGTGACATGGGGAGCGAGATAACTCATCAAAGGCTACAAACTTCCCGATAAGCTGAACCATCATCTGAATAATAGAAGGAATTTGAAATATAAGAGAGAGGTACATGAAGCTTACCCAAATAGTTGTGAGTGGGTGTCACATTTCTATTAGAACACATAACTCTATATGAGCTAGAAGAATCAAGATCCACCCTCTGAGAACATACCTTTGGGCCACACAGAAGCCAGGTCATCCACGAATTCAAAGAAATGAAGCGAGTGGAGAGAATCTAGGATCCTAACCATGATGGGGTTCATCAAGGTCCAGGTATTGTTGAAGAACCTATCAAAGCAGTTAAGGGATGGTTGTCTAAGACCAAAGGGAGTGATGAGGGAAAACCCATTGCGAGAAGAATCCTTAGGGAACTCCTGAATGGTGATCCATGATTGAACTCTAATATATTCAGTAATGTTTGCCTTTTATGAGATACCTTGAATTGTGCATGGGTGGTACACCTAATCACACTATGTTATAAGGTATATGTGGTTAACCATGACTTATTCTTATGATTTCATGGTGTTTAACCCCATATTCTACTTCTGATATCATGTTCATCATTGTTTCCACATATATATGATACTACAATTTCATGATGTTGTTTTCTCAATTCATTCTTCCATGTGAGTATGTATGATTATAATCTATTTATGATTTTATGATAATCCTTATGATATACATGTATTAGTAATCATCATGTTATAATTTGATTATTCCTTTAAAAGTGTTTATAAAACAACTCTTCCTTTTTATTCCCTTTGATTATCTTGTCGAGTTTTAAGAGTTCAATGAAAAATGGGAAAACATTACATAGTTTTATGTAATGATGTTTTATTTTATTTCAAGCTAATGGTTTATGTAATAATATTACAAAAGACACTAGGCTTCTCGATTTCATGGGATTTTATTATATGGACTATTATGGTAAGATTCTAGAAACACATTATATCAAAAATGTGGTTTGTTATAATGTTTTTTTAATGTAAGGATTTTTTGAAATTTTAATGCCAAAGGGATTTATTTCATGATCTATATATGTTATGGTATAGTGATGTATATGAATTTTTTTCATTTTTATATTTTATTTGGGATGAGAGTTTCCATGCCATGATTTATTGGCCACATCATGGAGTACCCCCCATGGATTATGAGTGAAAATTTTATCATCGCTTCTTGGATATGTGACATTTCATGAAAAAAGAGGTTAAATTATGGGCAATTATTCCTATATTATTTAAAATTATAATTAATTAATTAAATAATGGATGGTGTGGGACATAATATTAATTTTCTAGCCATTTAATGGGGGAAACATTACAATATATATTGGCTATGGAAAACACCCATCTCACCTCACTTCCCATTCATTCTAATTTTTTTTTGTTTATCAATAATTTCTATGGGACTATAATGAAAGTTACATCTCCTCTCTTCATTGGTCTTATTCTCTTACTCAACAAAGGTTTTTATTCTCCAATGACATGATTGTATTGTGTATGTATTATCCAAATTCAAATTGGTGTGTTTGGATGTTTAGTGATCTTTCTCTTCTTATTCTAATCTGAATTATCTCTAGTGGATGGAAATTCCATCGATTTTGGTATGTGGTTTTGTTAGATTAATTTATTTCTTTATCAATTTTCCAATGATTCTTAAATTATTATAAGGATTTTTTTCTACACACAAAGACTAATATATGTGATATAATTATTTTAACTTATTTTTTCTATTTGGGTATGAATGTGTATCTCAAATGTGTGATTATATGTTATATTATTTATTTACAAAAAATGTGTTTAAGTAAATGATCTTTTAATAAAATTAATTATTATAATAGTTTTGAAAATGAAATTAAATTTCATTGTAAGTATTATTCATTATAGGATCCCAAGATAATTAGGTAGGTATCCTTGGAAGTTACCATCTAAGAATTTAGGATCCTTTTCTAATCCATGGATGAATCTACTATAAATTGATATAACTCTAGTCAGTGGTTTGTTGGTCACATTACATTTAGGAATAAACCTATCTCTCCTTAGTGACTTCCAATCAAGGATATGTTATTATATTTGAACATGTGATATACGAGGATCTTAAGGATCCTTGACCGTATCTACCTTAGTGAGTATCCCATGAATTCTACTTGGGATATTTCTTAAGATGGATTTTATTTTAATGATAACACTATTAAAAATAACGTTACATGTCAATTGATATTAAAATTTTAAATGTATATTTAATTATGTTTTATATTCAAACTATAGTTCATGGATTTATATAACAATGGTTTCCCATTGAATGATTTTTGGAATCCAATAGGTATAGTTATTCTCACTCCATACATATACACCTAATGGTTTTATGAATACCTTGTTTTAACTAATATAGGTAATGAAATGACACATCTTGAAGGTGGTGGATTCTCTTGATAGATGTGTTTGTCTTTGTGGTGATAACATGATTGGGTGTTTTCCATCATGGTGAATAGGGATATATAATAGTCATTTTGGTTACTTTTTTGTAGTTTGGAAGTTTAATTTTTCATCACAACATTCTCTTCCTTTCTCATTCCCTTTTGGACATGAAATCTATGGCCCTTTTTGTTGTGTAATGCATGATGCCTTATTTTATTTATTTTTTTGTAATGATTTCCTATTTATTTTAATCATACTAATGAATTTTCTGAGTTATTATAACAATTATGTCAAATTAATTGGGATTTGGAATTCCATTTTTTTTATCAAAGTTCAGATACAACATAAGGGGTTGTGTAGGATGTTTCATGGAAATGTTATTAAAGAACCTAATCCTTAAGAAATTATATTTGGTAATGTCATGATAGAATAAATATGGTCTCATCATGAGATTAGGGGTAGGTTATGAGTGGGTTTCTAAAAACAATTATTTTAATATGCCAAAATTAACTTTAAGATTTTAAAAAATGTGTAATTTGATATTTACTTTTAGTTTGAATTTTTGTTTTCAAGAATTTTGGATTCAATAATGGATGATTATAGTATATTTATTGACTATATGGTTATGGAACTCGATATGTGATAGTATGGAAAATTGTGAAACCATTTAATAGGTAAACCTAATGTGTGCCTCATACACATTCAAAATAGGTTACTAGACTATGTGTAAAAATCATGAATCTAATCCCTACCATTAAATGTTTCTCATATGTTTGACACATGGTATTCTAAATCATCCATCCAAACCACAAGCAATGTGACTTATAGATATTTATCTATTATCTATTTTTTTGTTTGATTATTAATTATCTAGACAATTTATTAATGTTGATGGTTCTATTCGAATCTATTTATATATTTTAGTGGTTTTCTTATTCATATATTCTTCTTGGTAGTATCATTTCATTTTAATACCACAGGTGATCCCTCCATAGGGTGATGCAGATAACATATAGTGGCTAAATCCCAAAGATGATTAAAACTAAATTATGGTGTTTTAAGGAACCATATGAACTATGGACCAGGGATTATTCCCTGGTATAGATCAGGATTTTTAGGTTGGTTTTGATTATATTCAATATAATTAATATGTTAAGAAATTCTTCACTAACTACCATCCTATTTTTCAAGTATCTGACAAATATCAAGAGGCAATGGATTTTATATTGAATATTGGGTGGTTTTTTATATTCCCCAAGAACCTATATTCTATTATAGTTATGTATGCAGATTTTATTATTTGAGGTTCAACAAATAAGTGGTGGGAGTTTATTTTTCAAGAAAAACAACCTGAGAAATTGAAATTGTGTGATGTTAAAGTGATGTTTATCCAACATTTCTACAATGAGACCATAAGGATACTAAAATCTACAGATTATTTACACTTCCAACAAGGAAACCATATGTTTATTGAATATAAAGACAATTTTCCCAATATTGTAAACTTTTATACTGATATTTTCTAAAATTAATGTCAGATAGATTTGAAGATTGAGAAGGAAATTTATCCTAATATTCAGACTCTGGTCTCCTTTAGAAACTCCAATTTTAAACATAATACATTGAATAATATTGATAGTGAAGATAAATAAGGCCATTATTTTTAGGTTAATTGGTGATTATTTATATCCTAATGAATGTGATGGTGGCTTCTATGAAAACGAGATGGATTTATATGAGCCTAAAAGGGGAAGTGGCAGTGACACTATGAAATTGACTAAATATGTGTCCCTAATGATTATGGTATGTGGGTATCTTATATTCCATAAATATAAAAAATTTGTTCATATGATTCCTTAATTTCAGTTATCCTATAAGTCATTTCATGAAATTTAGTGAAAGATATGTGACAAAAGATTTTGTAGTGTTAACCCCTATCCTTATAATATTGAAGGGTTATCCGCTCTTAGTGGTCTATGATTCAATATGATACCACTAACATGGAAATTATTATATATCATGTGTTTGGATATTGATTTGGTTCATATTTTTTGAATAATAAGTTGATAATGATCTTCCTGTTGGCTGTGGGCGTCAAGCTGATTCTAAAGCAAGGTAGTTGTATACAGTAAAGTATGCTTGAATAGAATCAGACATAGGACCAGTAAATCTAATAGTTAACATTATTATTTCTTAATATATAAAGAAATTTTTATTTTATATTGGTATATATAATTCATTTATATATTCTCATGATCTATATTTGTTAAATAATCTATCTGAATCTATTCCTTATGTCATATTGATATATAATCCTCTTTATAAGAAGGATTGAAATTTATAACGAACTTTATGTATGGTATCCATATTGTTTGTGTATTTATCATGTGACATTGTTATTTATGATATAATATTCTATGACATTATTCTTACGATTGATTGGATGACCACTTTATATCCCACATTAATAGTTATCATCGGAGTGTATCCCTTACTACCCCGAATAGAAGTACCATATATTTCAAGGTGAATGTGATCAAAAGTATTGTAGATAAGAACCTCATATTAAAAATGTTAGTAGGATGATATATTATATCTCACCTTTTTTGGTTGAGTAAAATGAATGAATCTTCTTCAATGATTTTCCTACCTTGGTTAAGAAGTTTGATGAAGTTTTCTTAAAGGACCTAATAGAGTTACCTATAAGAGAATAGTTGAGTTGCCCATTGATATGATTCATATATGTATTAAAAATAATTTCCATTAAATAAAATTGAACCAACTAGACTGAATTAATTGAAAATTTATTTTTAATAAATGGAATTCAAGGGATTTATTCAACCTAGTTTATATCCTTTACATTCACCTATTTTCTTTGATACAAAAGATGATGTAACTCTTTATTTTTTTATTGACTACAAGTTGTTGAACTAGGTGACTATTAAGAATAAATAATATTTTACTCAAATTGAAGAACAAATTGACCAAATTATTATGTTAAGGAGTTTCTCAAATTATTATCTTCAACTAGGTTGTCAGTTGATTTGTGATAATTAGGCCGATATTACAAATTTTTCTTTTAGAATAATGTATGATCATTATGAATTTATATATATATATATATTAATTTAAATTTAATTAATGATCAAGTATTATTAAAGTAACATATATAACAATATATTTTATCTATATTTACACTCATTTATTTTAATATTCATGTATACCCTCTTAGATTATTTTAAAGTATAGAATGATCATGAACATATCTTGGATGTTTTTAGTAACACACTTTTTTCATTATATTAATTAAAAACTATAAAATTGCAGCTTATGGATCTGGGAAATAAATTTCATGAAACATGTAGTTCTAAGACATTGAATTCTAATCAATTGAAAAAAGGTGATGTGTTAGGAAGTGCCTGTGAAATTATTTAAGGTATTTAAACTATTTATTTTAGAGGGTTTCTTCAAAAAAATTAATAAATGAATCTCTATGTTTTTATCTCCTATGGTAAATCTCTATTTGTAGGGGTTTGTCATTTTATGGAACCCTACGTGTTATGTTTATTGTGTTTAATTATTGTTGCAATTGACATATGCCCCTATTTTGGTTATACTTGAGGATGGACTAGGTTATGGAGTCTCTTATGATGCAATAATTTTGAGAATGTGTTGGGTGACCAATTTGGGTGAACAATTTATAGTGTATGGTTCTCTTCAACATCTCACACCTAAGAATTATTTCCACAACATTTTTTATTAATCTCTCCATTGTTAGAAATTCTCTCAAATATTGGTTGAACTGCCTTTTCTAGTGAGAAATTCATAGCGTTTTCTTACTATAATGGTGTGAGTTATATTTTACCTTAAATTCATTTGAATAATAGGAAAACTTAATGGGTATAATCCTATCATGATTTTTATATAAACCCCCTATATACATTGAAGAATAAAAATATTGTTTTATGTTATATTTGTATGTTGTTTCTAGTGTGGGTATTAAATTTTCCAAATATTAGTAGAACCTGATGAGACTCTTTTCATTGATGCATTTGTAATTTAAAGAATAAATCAAGATTAAGATTATTCCATGAATTCATTTCACACATTATTTTTTAGATCTTACAAATTATGATAAATATGGGGATAAAGAGTGTCAATGTATTAGTAGAACTACATTTAGTAGGGTGACCACTAATGAGTAGTCTTGATCTCATTGGTTTTTTCCTTTATTAAAATCTATTGGTAATACATTAATTCTTAAAGATGGTTGCGAGGAATTATTTTCATCATTATCAGTGGTTATTCATTCAAGGGGACAATACGATGTATTATGATATGAGAAATATTTTTTGTAGATGGGGATGAAACAATACATATCATATTTTGAAACCAGATGTTATTCCTATTAACAAGTAAATTTGAGTATCAAAATCCTTATAGTTTACTTCAAACCCATCCTTCACCCTCTTATAAATGGGAAAAAATATCTATGGACTCCATTTTTGGGGATTACATAAACACCTAAGGGAATAATGAAATATAGATTTTAAATTATATGTTAATGAAATCAATTATCTATATCTTGATAAATGATTATATGAAGTTAGAGGATCATTTGAATTAATATGTTTAGAAGATATTGATATTACATAGGGTTACTTTTTCAATCATTTCTGATATTAGTGATTGATTCTCCCCCCTAATATTGGAATTTACATAAATAGATGATGGGATCCAACCTAGGGTTTAGAAAGACCCACTATCCATAATAAGATGGACATAAAAATTATGTGATAGATATTTTATATAACATGATTTGTGATTGTGTGTTTGATTTTAGAGACTCCTGATATTTATATTTGGAACTAGTCAATTTCATTTAAAATAATATATATGAGTATTTTAAAATATGGATAACATTTATTCTCTTTATTATTTTCCATATAAATCTACACTTTTATGTATTAATGTTTGAATGAATTCTCTAGTAGTGTTGATTATTATTTAGTAGATGATGGTAAAGGTTCTTATTATCTACTAGTGATTGATTTTTTATAATCTAAAAACAAATATGTTACAAAATTATCATTGTCATCCATTGAATTTTTTTTGGTTACTAGGTATTTCTAAATGCATCACCTCATTTGGGCCCTTGAAGATCTAGTAAAGAATGGAAACTCACATCACGATATGTGGTTCCCTTTGGTTTTATTGAATGAATCATTAGTGTTTCATATCATATAGAACTACATCCCCAAATGAAAAAGATCCATTATATATTCCATGACTCTTAGATAATGAAATGTCATCATGATCCCTCTCATGTATTTAATTAGGAAGAGATCTGACTGGATCCAAAATAATCAGTGACTGACTAATTGATTAGTGGTATGGACTCCCATACTAATGTTTATTTTTTAAAACTTTATTCCATTTATTAATGTGTTATGGATTAGTGGAGTTGGTTTTTACAAGACAAGTGAGATGGAATAATTTTTGAGGAAGTTTTGGCCTCTCATATTATTTGATTATGCTTTATTGGGATGAATTATAATGTGTACAAAGTTATATGGTTTGGATAAGTGTCACACTCATACAATTATTTTCAAGTAAACTTTTTCCTGTTTACAACTTTTATGAAAATTTATCTATTTATTTATTTTACTAGTTTATGATTTTTTTTTTGTTTTCTACATTTTTGGACTAAAGAACATTCATGTTGTCGTAAAGGTTAATAATGATATGATGGTTGGTGTATGTTTTGGGGTTGAAGGATCAATGAAATTAACATGGGGATATCACCACATGTGTCCTTGAATGTGGATTCTAGGTTAGGTTGATTGTGCACCATGTACTATTCATGATGCATCATAGTGTCTTGTATATTATGTGGTATAAAATTTTTTACATTCATGGTGTGGAAACATTTTCTTATATATGGGGTATTAACATATATAATAATCTATAGATAGTAAAAATTATATTATTATAGAGGGGATTCATATCATGACGAGGAAGTGTCATTTCATCTCCATATATATGTTTTGGTTGATATAAAAGGATTTGAGAAAGCCATTCCATGATCCATATATGTTACACTATGATAATGAATAACAATATTATCTTTTTGATATTTGAGTTGGGTGGGGAGTGACCATGATGTGAACAAGGGGTCCATTTAATTAGTCATATTACTAAGGTATAGAAGTAATAATATCTTCATTGATTTAGGTATATGACTCACACTATGATAGGGTATGTCATTCAATGACTTATAGTACCAAGGTTATTTGAAATATTAATTAATTGATTAAATAAATAGTGAAAACATATATTTGTTATATTTTTTCCATAATCTAATGGTTGAACCATTTCAAACATTTCAGGTTTCCGACATTACCCTTGGAGCCTCTCTTCCCCTTAAATATAATTTAAGTGGATTATTTGTCATGAATAACCAAGGTATAAACATGTATGTGACACCTCCTTTATTACTTGGTTCTATTCTTTATCTAGTTCATTATTTTTCTTCTCCCCTATATTCATAGAGGCCTATCAATTTTGTTGCATGAATTAAATATAATAGTTTTGGTTGTTTATAGATTTCATTGTTCTTATTTATAGGATAATTTCTAACCACTAGTTATTTCATCGATTATGGTAGGTGGATTCATGGGATTACATTACTTTAGGACCTAAAAATTCTTGATCTAAATAAAATGATGTTTAATGTATTGAAGAAAATTTTTAACACACATTTTTGTACTAGTATATGTTATATATTTTTTTGAACTTTATTTTATTATCCAGGTGTAAAAGTGGATTTCAAATTCATTTTTACATATTAATGTCTTTTTAAAATCTTGTTTGGGTATATTGTGTTTTTTAAAAAACATAATTCTAAAATTGTTTGGAAATTGAAATTGAATTTGTTTTAAAATGATTTTTCCTCCTGTGAAATAGAGGTTCTTGGTTATGGATATTGGGATTAGTATATCCTATGATTTTATAATTCTCTACCAATCATTAGATGGTCTATTAGGCATTGATATAACTCTCCCTAATGGTTTACAAGTCAATTTATCAATTTGAATCAGTATAGATATCAATAATAAGCTAAAGAAAATGGGATATTGTTGGTTTTGAACATGTGATAATATGAGTATCTTAGCGAAACATGAACATAAAAACTATAGGGAGTATACCATTATATTTTATTTAATGAATTTTATTTTTATGATAAAACTATTTAAAATCTTGGGACATTTTAGTCAATATTAAAATATTAAAATCATATTTTTTATGGTTTAAATATAAACTATTGTGAATGGATTTCTCTAACAATGGTGTTTCATAGAAAACATAGTGGGGTCCTAGAGGGATAATCATGGTTACACCCTAAAAACATCAAATGGGTGTATATAGACCTTGTTTTCACTAATATAAGTATTAGTTAGGAACACATTGTTTTGGTGGATACACATGCAAGTATAGTTTATGTTGTTGGTGATGACATGTAGGGAGTTATCCCTTCTGACACATAGATGTGGGAAAAATGATATTTTGTTTCATTATTTTTATGGTTTTGATTATTAATTTGTATATATACTTTAAATTTAAATCTCAATAACCTTTTTATACGAATGACTAAATGATTTTGGTGATGTTATGTATGATTCCATAATTTTCAATAACTGATTTTAATTGTTTTCATTTTAATTTTTATATAATATTATCGACTATTTATTATAGTTTTATTATTTTATGTATATGATTTTCCATGTTATGATATGGTCATATCAGGTTATAATCTAGAACCCATTTGATGGGTATTTTTTGTTTTTGGTGAAACATTCAATTGGGTGATTAAATTATTATGATGCACTAAATCCAACATGTGGGATTTGGAACGCCAATCAGTCATTTTCCTAGATGAATTGAGAAGACGTTCATGGGTATCCAGATTTATTTTTTGATATTATACATCTAGAAAAGAAAAAATTTATTGTGTATGTCATTATGAAATAAATAATACCTTTATTCTAAGAAAGAAATTTTTGGATCAAACCTGACAAGGTAGTTCATCATCATTTTCATGACTATTTTTTATCTTAAAATATATCTCTAATACCATTTATTTTTCTTAAACTCACATTTAATGTCATAAATAATTCATCAATAGTTTCATACTCATCCATACTAACATCATCAATATTTACTCTCCAAATCTACATCATTTATTTCTTAAATTTTACATTCCGTTAAAAAAATGTTTTATTGTTTCCACTAAAACTACTTAGTAGTATATAATTCCTAAATCCGTTAATACAAATTGTATAATATAGAAATAATAATTCCATTCTTTGACATATTATCAATATATTAGTTTCCCTAATGAAATAAAATATTTCTACCATCTTTCGTGTAACACTCCAAGATTTCATAGTACATTATTTTTCAATGTAATTCAATAACTTGTACTACATGCAACACCGAGTTCAAGAGGACCACGACTTACAAAACAAGCCGTTTAAAAGCGGTAATGAATATTATTAACTGAATTTTTAACTTTATAAAATCCTTATAATTTTATAATCCATATTATGAGTTTCTTATACATAATGTAAGAACAAATTCATTATTGTAAATAAAAGAATTATTTTTCAAAAAATGCAATTTTACCTCCTTTTAATAGTGAACCCTATTTAAATAAAATATTTGAAACTTTTATATATTCAATTTGACTAAATAAACTTATTCTTTAGAATCGGGACATAATAATTTAGATTCAATAAATTTTTGGTGTTTTTCTGATAACTTTCATATTTTGGTGAATAGGGAAAAATAATATATTTTAACTAAAAACAACTTCTTTAATGAAAATAATTTATAGTGTTAAATTATAAATTTTAATGGTTTTGAAGTATAAATAGATTATATTTTTACCATTTAATCCAATTATGGTCATTTTAAGTAATTTAACTTTGATATTGGACATCAACTATTGTCAATCTTTTGATAGATATTGTTTCTTAAAAATACGCCTTTTCGCTTTGACAACAGTAATTAATTTTAAACTAATTAATGTGACTTATATGTTTCAAATTTGAAAAAATAGACTTCATTTTTGAATTTGGAATATCACAATTAGGTTAGGGTGAATTTTTTATATTTTTCTGAAAACTTTTAATTTTTGATGAATACTGAAAAACACTGAGTTATTGTATAAAACCGACTTTTTATTTAAATAATTAATTATTTTATTTAAATTTATTTTCGGTCATAATATTTAAATAATACCTATATATGTTCAATGTAATTAATTTGAGTCATTTTTAAATAATATTATATATATAAAATTTTATTGAACTATTCGTTGTCTTTTACCCACCTCCTAGGAGAATATGCAATTTCACATAAAACTTAATTTTACCACTTCTGTGAGTTTTATTTTGAAAATATAAGAGACACAGTTAATATCATGGAGTAAAATGTGGTTCAATAAAATAAAAATAATTTTTTTTGTGAATAGTAACTTTTTACTTTTATTTACCGCGGTTAAAGATAAATAGGGTAATTCAAGATAAGAAGAATATTGTAATAATTAAAAATTACCGTAGCAAATGTACTAAACTAAATGGATGAGTAATTGATGACCATGGTCATCATTGGGTCTATTTGGGGATCCCATGGAGCCACTTATTAATGATAATTACACTTTAGATTAATTAATTTAATGTAAAGGCAAATTTGACAAAAATAAAAACCTTTTAGTAATTAATTTTTATATTGTGTTATACAAGTAATATTTTTGAATATAAAAATTCATTCAAAATATAGAATGATTTCCTACATGTTGGTATTTGTTTTATAAATTTTAGACATCGAATAAATTAAATTATTTATGAAAAAATAATGATGCAGTATTTACCTCATTAAGTAATGATTTAAATAAATTAGATTATAGATATTAAAATAATATACAAAACATGTCCAATAATTTTTGGATTATTTTATTTCAACCACGAGTCATCTTATCTTTGACTATAATGATTTTTTGACCTTTAAAACCAAATATCTTTATATAATAAAATAATATTTTCACACTTTCCTAAAGAGCCCCTCCTCCCCCTTATAAAAAGATACCACTTATAACCAATTACTCACACCTCTCAAGCATTTAATATCGTACAAACTCTACCAAATTAAGCTCCCTAAATAACTCTACTCCTCCTAGAAGCCTTACCTTAGGCAGAAGGCACTTCAAGAATTCATTTTGGTTCAAACCAAAGGAAGTTACCCAAATTAAAGGTAACAATTTATCTTAACTTATTTTATTTTATATTACTTATCAAACCCCTAAACTCCTTTTATTACTTTATTTTATTACAAAATAAGTATCCTAAATTTACTAGGATTTTTTTATGAGAAGTATTCAAATTACACTTACACACACCTCCATCTAATGGGTGAAATACATAATGTTTCTGTGGATGGAAAACAAACACCTCATGAAACAATGATTGTTCAATTACCTCCTACCGCCTTTCATGGTGTACATTATGATGGATTTTTATTTAGATATGATATATATTATGTTTATTTTTTCTTCATGATTCTTTATTTTTCTTTTATAGAATACCTTAATGGTTTCCAATATGGGTAAAAACGATAATTTCATTTGAGGAAGTGCGGACTACCACCCCCTCAAAGTGATATGACTCATTAATACCATATTTGGGACATATAAAGGATGGAGTTAATGATATTTTTTATGATATTATACTGTAATTAGAATAAAACTTTGTATAATTATGTTTTAATTCCATTAATATAATAAATATAAATGAAAGTAGCATTCATGCGGATGTACGACTTACCGTCACCATGAATGATGCATTTAATTTCTTACCCCAAAATGATATGTACTGTTATAAATATGTGTATGTAATGGATATATATATGATATAATTGATATCTAAATCATTAATATAATTCTGGATATAATTATATTTTGACCATGTGAACAACTTTTAACTATAAGGTGTTCATTTTTGACTCAAGTGCCAAATATCGACAAAACAGACATTATTAACTTAAATGATTAAATAAAGTTTATAACATGGTAATAAGTGATATAAAAGGAATAATAAACTTGAAAAAGGTTCTTAATAAATTATAAATTAACATTAGTTTATTATTTAGGATATTAATGAATGAACGATTCAAGTTGGACATGAGGTAAGGGGTTTCTTATATCACTTTTAATTCCGTGAGGTTTACATTGTTCGCCACTTATTTATTGTAGGTGGTGTATTGTGTACAACCATTTGATATACATTATCATGATTATTTTTATATTCATGATATTCTGTTATTTATTTGGTTGTTATTTACTATTTTTCATATGACTCGATTCATTACATCAAGGTAGGGTTAATCCTACAATCTCTTCATTATCCGAGGTTGTTTATACGTAATTGTCTACCGGGACCTTTTTACTATCCATAGCCATGATTCATAAAAATGTATTTCAAAATATTTCTTTACTATTTACTAGATAATGGGTTAAAGTCATTTAACCCTTATGTGTTTTGAATGGGATCTTTTCATCGTTTTCCAAACAAGGTACTTTTTGACCTTTTTGACAAATTTAAGGTAAGAATGTTTTTTAAATTATACGGCAGGTGCAGCTAATTTTTTCCATTATAAAAGCATCTAATCTTACCTTACAAGCTTATAAGAATATTTTCAAAATAATTGTTTTCTTTATAATTATGTGACTCTTAAATGATTTCACAATAAAAAGTGATATTCCTCTCAAAAGGGTTTTGATTTCATCTATGTCAACAACCTTTGGTGGATTTTAAGATTATTTTATGTCGATTTATTATGATACAAAACTACCATATTGTATTTATGGTTTTGTGATATGTTTGACTGTGGATGAGCTATTTTTATACGATTCATGGCTTATGGTTAATGTGTTGACATTTCGTATGCTAGTTTTAATACGAATGTTTGTGATATGGTTAAAACTTTTCATATTAGAAATGTATTGGACTTAGTAAGTGACTGATGGAGCCCTCTATAGCTCCTCGATGCATCTGTAGGTTTCATTAGACAATTAGATTTGGAATTGGACAAGGCCATTCCCCAATTAGATATATGGTTTTGGCTGAAGCCTTAATCATTTTTAGATGACTTGGCTGAGCCTTGAAAAAATATTTCAGAATGTCAGGCATTATACAATTCCTCATTATGAAAATAATATTGATGGTTCATGTGGTCATTAGACTATTAGAATACCCATGATTATTATAAGGCCCTGTCCTTAAACCTTACTTAATATTGAATTAAATGAATAATTCACATTGAGGATCTTTTCAGGTTTAGAGTTTTATAGAATTAGGACATAACTATTACATCTCAAAAGATTACAAAGTAGACACTTCTACTAAGTTTCCATAAAATAAAAACTCTTAAAAATAAACATGTATAGTTCCATGTTTTAGATAGCATGAATTTTCCTTGATCCCATCCTTGACCCTATTCCACATTAAGTGATGTGAAAAACATTTCAAAAACATGGGATGAGCATAAAAAGCTCAGTAAGGGATATAAAAGTACGAAATGAAAACATTAGTCCATGTATGAAATCATACATTACTCATTAAAGATAAGCATTTTAACATACCTCATCAAATCATGAATAAATCCTATAAATCATAAGACATAAAGGTAACTTGAGGCATTCATAATATTCTTACGTAGGGAGTAACCCTCATGGTTATGTTTGGAATACCCATCATAATATATTCCTTAAATCTCTTCACAGAAACCTTAAAATTTAACTCTTCATGTTACCCATTGAATTGGAGAGCTATATCGAGCTCACCTGCCCTTAGTTTATCACGGAACCACCAGTCTTCATAACAATGCCCAAGAATCATAACATAATCGTATCACGTAAAACATGCATAAAGGAAACATAACATTTCAACATTTCAATCACAATATATCAATACAACACATTGATATAATAAAAAAATTATGAATACCATTTTCAATACCAAAATAAAAGAAAATTAATACATGGTATTTATTTTTCATTTAAAAAAATGTTAGGTTATGGATTGTAGAGGAAGTTGAAACTCAAATAATGGTCACAACGGCGGAGAAGTCGTTGTCACTACATACGTACGACAAAAAAAAAATTCCTTTTGTCATTTAGTAAAACGCTTTGTATAAAAAAAGATTCCTTTTTAATAAGCGTAAAATTCAAAGGGTTTTATACAACGTATAAAAGAAAGTTTTGTATAAAACATAATATGCCTCAATAAATGGAGATTGAGACGAAGTCCCTTACATCGTGTTCGATGTGACTCGATTTCTCTTTAATCTCATGAATAATAAACATGAGTTAATTAATACTTACTTAAGAACATTTTTCAAGTTCATTATTCCTTTTATATCACTTATTACCATGTCATGAACACTATGTAATTATTTAAGTTAATAACCGTCAGTTTAACGATCATTGGTACTTGAGTCAAAAATAAAATCTTTATAATTACAAGTTGTTCATGTATCCATTATATCCAGATTTATATTCATTATTTATATATCAAATATATCATATATATACAATATATGCATGCATTTATAATATTACATAACATTTAGAGGTAAGAAATGCTATGCACCGTTCATGGAGATGGTAAGCCGTACGTACGCATAAACGCTACATTCATTTCTATTTCGTATATTATGGAATGGAATCATAATGAAATAAATGTATATTATAATTCCAGTATAATTTCATATATAATATCATTAACTCCATCCTTTATACGTCCCACATATGGAATTAACAAATCAAGTCACTTTGAGGGGGCGGTAGTCTGCACTTCCTAAAATGAAGATATCGCGTATACCCATAATGGAAGTCATAAAGGTATGCCATAAATGGGAAATAAATAATATTAAGGAAAATATAAACATATTATATATCAAATATAAATATATTGTCATATTAATGGCCACGTTTGAAGGTGTTAGAAGAATATTGAACAATCATCATTTTGTGAGGCAAAAATTCACCATCCATGGAAACAGTATGCTCTTTAACCATAAGTGAAGGTGTGTGTAAGTGTAGCTATAATACCTCTAATAACAACATCCTAGTATATTTAAGATACTGGTGTTGTTACAAAATAAATGAATAAAAAGATTTTAGGGGGTTGGAGAAGGAAAATAAAACATAATAACACAAGAGATGACACTACCTTTAAAACGGGTAACTCTTTTTGATTTGAGCTCAAAGGCTTCCTTGGAAAGACTTATGCCAAATGTGAGGCTTCTAAGAGTAAGATAGGGAAGTGGAGAGACAAAATGGGCAGGGGTTGGCCCAGCCAAAGGCTTGAGAGGTGTGGGTACGATGGTAGAGGTGGGGGCCTTTTATAAGAGGAGAGGAGGGGCACTCTTGGAAAGTTATAAAATGTTAATTTATTATAAAATGATTTTCGGATTTTAAAGGTCCCAAAATTATATATTTCTAGGATAAGTTGATACTAGTTCATAATCAACCCATATAATTGGTTTTTGAAAAGTGTAGGTATTATATTTTACATTATCTTTTCATTTTATTTAAACCATTAAATAATGAGGTAATTGCTGCATCATCATGGAGTCATAAATAATTTAATTTATATAATGTCTAAAAATTATAAAAAACATATCATGATGTAGGAAATATTTTTATCTTTCTAATGAATATTTATAGTCAAAATTATGTCTTGTATAACCCCATTTAAAAATTGTTTTAATAAAACAACACATGTTTGTGGCATTTTAATTTTAACATTAAATAAAAAGTTATTAATGTCATATTCCTACCAAAGTGGCTACATGGGGTCTCCAAGTTGACCTATTTATTGTCTTGGTCGTCCATGACACATCCAATACGGTCAGTACAAGTGTCAAGGTCATTTAATATTATTAAAACATTATTTTTACCTTAAATTACACAAATTACCTCTAATCGCGATTAAAAACTTAAAAGTTACTATTCACTGAAAACTATTTTAATCCCATTGAACCATATTTTACTTCCTAATGACATCCATGAAAGTTGGATTTTTTAAATTAAAAACACAAAGTTGGTAAAATTTCATTTAAATGAAAAATTAGTTTTTTTAAGTACCACTTAGTGGTTTCACTATTCATCAAAAATTGATGTTTTTCAGAAAAATACCATAACATCACCCCAAGATATATTTGATATTCCGAATTCCAAAATGATGTCTATTTTACCAAATTAAAAACATATAAGTTACATTAATTAATCTAATAATTAATTCCCGCTGTCAGAACAAATAACACGATTTTATGAAACAATATATATCAAAAGATTGACACTAGTTTAAGTCCAATTTCAAAGTGAAATTAATCCCAACAACCACTATTGGATTAAATCATAAGAATATATTCTAATTTAAATTTAAAACCAATTCAAAAGATAATCTAATTATATAAATAAATTAGATTAAAAAGAATTTTTGAATTAAAATACAACATTTTTCACTATTCATTAAAAACAATAAACATTATCGGAAAAATACCCAAAATTTACACAAAGTAAATTTTGATGTCCTGATTCTAAAGAATAATTTTTTTGGGTCCAAAAGAATTTATAAGAGTGACCAAAACTATATTTAATGAGGGTTCTCCATCAAAAGGTGAAAGTGGACCTTTAGTGAAAATTGGATTATATATGCCTAGAATTAAATTCTTTTCGTATTTTAATCCTTTATCCTTTATTGGATAAATGTAAAAACATTTAACAAACATATATATTCATATTTTAGTTATTTATAATCATTCCCACCAATACAACGACTACGTGTTAACTACCATTAAAAAAAATATTATTTTATTACTAGTGTGCAACATAAGATTTCAAAGAATCTCTTTGTTGCATATCAGGTACGCTATCGAACATAGAAACCCATTTAAAGTAAAATTAATATTTAATTAGTAAATATTAATACGTATGAAAATGTATTATTCTTTATTAACCTGGGATTTTACATCCTTCCCCCCTTTTGGGAGTTGCGTCCTCGCAATTTTAGTTACATATCAAAATAAGTGGGGGTATTTATCCCTCATAGCATTTTCAGATTCCCACGTTGCCTCTTCAACCATATGGTTTTTACACAAAGCCTTTACCTGGTAAATTAACTTATTCCGCAACACTTTCTCTCTATGGTCAAGAATCTGGATTGGTTTTTCTTCATAAGAGATATTCTCTTCCAAATAAACAACCTCTCGGCTCAAAACATGAGATGGATCTACCATATACTTTCTCAACATCAAAACATGAAAAACATTGTGTACCTGAGATAAAATCGGAGGTAATGCCACTTGGTAAGCAACTGATCCAAATTTTTCCAGAATTTCATATGGTCCAATGAACCTTGGACTCAGCTTTCCTTTCTTACCAAATCGCATAACACTTTTCCACGGTGAAACTTTGAGAAAAACATGATCACCTACCTCGAAAGATAGATCCTTCCTCCGGTTATCCACATAACTTTTCTGCCTGCTATGAACTGTTCTCATGTGTTTCTGAATCAACAGAACTTTATCTACCATCTCTTCTACCAATTCTGGTCCAATCAGCTTCCTTTCACCCACTTCATCGCAAAAATCTAGAGTTCGACATTGCTTCCCATATAAGGCCTCAAACAGTGCCATCTATAACATTTTAATTTGACCATTGAAAAATATTTTTGGATAATCATTTAATAGAATTATAACTCTTAATTTTATCTAAACCGACCTCTGATACAAACTATAAGGCCCCGACCTTAAACCTCACTTAATATTGAATTAAATGAATAATTTACATTGAGGATTCTTTCAGGTTTAGAGTTTTAGAGAATTAGGACATAACTATTACATCTCAAAAGATTACAATGTAGAAACTTCTACTAAGTTTCCATAAAATAAAAACTCTTAAAAAGAAACATGTCTAGTTCCGTGTTTCAGATAGCATGACTATTACTTGATCCCATCCTTGACCCTATTCCACATTAAGTCCTGTGAAAATCATTTCAAAAACATAGGATGAGCATAAAAAGCTCATAATGGATATAAAAGTATGAAATGAAAACATTAATCCATGTATAAAATCATACTTTACTCATAAAACATAAGAATTTTAACATACCTCATCAAATCATGAATAAATAATTGAAATTATAAGACATAAAGGTAACTTGAGGCATTAATATCATTCTTACGTAGGGAGTAACCCTCATGGTTATGTTTGGAATACCCATCATAGTATATTCTCTAAAAATCATCGGAGAAACCTTAACGATTAACTCCTTCACATTACCCAATGCATTGGAGAGCTATATCAGGCTCACCTTCCCTTAGTTTATCATTGAACCACCCATCTTCATAACAATACCCAAGAACCATAACATAATCGTATCACGTAAAACATGCATAAAGGAAATATAAAATTTCCACATTTCAATCACAAGATATCAATACAACACATTGATATAATAAAAATATTATGAATACCATTTTCAATACCAAAATAAAATAAAATTAATACATGTTATTTATTTTTCATTAAAAAAAAATATATGTTATGGCTTGTAGAGGAAACCAGAACTCAAATAATGTTCACAACGGCGGAGAAGTCGTTGTCGTAGCATATGTATGACAAAAAAACATTCCTTTTTTCTTTTAGTAAAACGCTTCGTATAATGAATAGATTCATTTTGAATGAGAATAAAAGTCAAAGGGGTTTATACACCATATAAAAGAAAGTTGTCTATAAAACAAAATATGCCTCAATTAATGGAGATTGAGACGAAGTCCCTTACCTCGCGTCCAACGTGAATCGATTGCTCTTTAATCTCCTGAATAATATACTTGATTTAATTTATACTTTCTTAAGAACCATTCTCAAGTTCATTATTTCTTTTATATCACTTATTACGATGTCATGAACACTATGTAATTATTTACGTTAGTAACAGTTGTTTTAACGATCATTGGTACTTGAGTCAAAAATATATTCTTTTTAATTAAAATTTGTTCATGTATACATTATATCCAAAGTTATATTAATTATGTAGATATCATATATATCATATATATCTAGTATATACATGCATTTATAATATTACATAACATTTAGAGGTAAAAATGAAATGGACCGTTCATGGAGACGGTAAGCCGTACGTATGCATGAATGCTACTTTAATTTCTATTTCGTATTTTATGGAATGGAATAATAATGACATAAAGGTATATTATAATTCCAGTATAATGTCATATATAATATCATTAACTTCATCCTTTATACGCCCCTTATATGGCATTAACGAATCAAATCACTTTGAGAGGGCGGTAGTCCGCACTTCCTAAAATGAAGATATCGCGTATACCAATAATGGAAGCCATAAAGGTATGCCATAAATGAAAAATACATAAGCTTAAGGAAAACATAAATATATTATATATCATATATAAATATAGTGTAATCTTAATGGTCACCTTTGAAGGTGTTATAAGAATATTGAATAATCATCCTTTTGTGATGCAGAAATTTGCCATCCATGGAAACAGTATGCTCTTTAACTATTAGATGAAGGTGTGTGTAAGTGTAGCTCTAATAATTCTCATAAAAACATCCTAGTATATTGAATATACTGGTTTTGTTACAAAATAAATGAATAAAAATAGTTTAAGTGGGTTGGAGAAGAAAAATAAAACATTAGAACACAAGAGAAGACACTACTTTTAAAACGGGTAAATCATTTTGATTTGAGCTCAAAAGAATCCTTGGAAAAACTTCTGACCAAAGTGAGGCCTCTAAGAGTAATAAAGAGATGTTTAGAGATAAAATGGGCAGGGTTTGGCCGAGACAAAGGCTTGAGAGGCATGGATAAGGTGGTAGAGGTGTGGGCCTTTTATATGAGGAGAGGAGGGGCACTCTCGGAAAGTTATAAAAGGTTACTTTATTATAAAATGATTTTCGGATTTTAAAGGTCCCAAAATAATATATTTCAAGGATAAGGTGATAAGAGTTATAAATCCACCAATCCAATAGGTTTTTGACCAGTTTAGGTCTTAGAATTTACATTATCGTTTCATTTTATTTAAATCGTTAAATAAGTAGGTAATCACTGCATCATCATGGTTTCATAAATAATTTAATTTATATAATGTCTAAAAATTATAAAAAAAATATCATGATGTATGAAATCTTTTTATCTTTAAAATTAATATTTATAGTCAAAATTATGACTTGTATAACCCCATTTAAAAATTGTTTTAGTAAAACAACACATGTTTCTGACATTTTAATTTTAACATTAAATAAAATGTTATTAATATCATTTTCCTACCAATGTGGCTCTATGGGGTCCCCAAGTTGACACATGGATTGTATGTTTCGGCCATGACACATCCAATAATGGTAGTACATGTTTCAAGGTCATTTCATATTATTAAAACATTATTTTTACCATAAATTACAATAATTACATCTAATCACGATTAAAAACTTAAAAGTTACTATTCACCACTAATTATTTTAATTCCCATTGAACCAAATTTTACTTCTTAATAAAAACCATGATTGTCATATTTTTGAAAGTCAAAACACAGAGGTGGTAAAATTTCATTTAAACGAAAAATCAGTTTTTTTGAAGTACCACTTAGTGGTTTCACAATTCATCAAAAATTGAAGTTTTTTAGAAAAATACCAAAACATCACCCTAAGATATATTTGATACTCCGAATTCAAAAATGATGTCTATTTTAAAAAATTCAAAACATATAAGTTAAATTAATTAATTTAAAAATTAATTCCCGCTGTCAGAACAAATAGCGTGTTTTTATGAAACAATATATATCAAAAGATTGACACTAGTTTAAGTCCAATTTCTAAGTGAAATTAATTCCAACGACCACTATTGTATTAAATGGTAAAAATATATTATAATTTCACTTTAAAACCAATTAAAAATATAATATAATTATATAAATAAATTAGATTAAAAATATCTTTTGAATTAAAATACAACATTTTTCACTATTCATTAAATAAAAATAAACTTTATCAGAAAAATACCAAAAATTTACACAAAGTAAATTTTGATGTCAAGATTCTAAAGAAGAATTTTATTTGGTCCAAAATAATGTATAAGAGTTACTAAAACTATATATAAATAGGGTTCTCCATCAAAAGGTGATAAGTGGACCTTTAGTGAAAATTAGAGTATATATGCCTAGAATTGAATTCTTTTCGTATTTTAAGCCTTTATCCTTTATTTGATAAATGTAAAAACATTTAACAAACATATATAATAATATTTTAGTTATTTCTATTCATTCACACCAATACAATGGCTACATGTTAACTACCATTTAAAATAATATTATTTTATTACTAGTGTGCAACGTAAGATTTCAAAGAATCTCTTTGTTGCGTATCGGGTACCCTGTCGAACATAGAAACCCATTTAAAGTAAAATTAATATTTAATTCATAAATATTAATAAGTATGAAAATGTATTATTCTTTTTTTACCTAGGATGTTACAATTATATTTTACTATGTCATTATTAATCAGCTCATATTCCGGCCATAAAAGTATTCATGTTTATTATTGGTAAAGGACTGTGGTTTTAGTTATTCACCATGCTTAAAATTAATGTTATCTTCTACCGTATTTCATACCCTTACTGAGCGTTTGAGCTCACCCCTTTCCATGTTTTATTTTTCAAAATATTCCAAGAAGTTTATTATGATTGATATGCAGGGTTAAGATAAGGGAATAGTGGCATTCATAAAGGATTATTTATGTTATTTTTTAAGTTATAAAGTTTAATGTAACATTCATGTATGTAATCTATATTCCAAGACTACTAAATTGATCAGTCCTTCGGGACATGATTCCTTTTAATCATTCCAATGTTATGTAATAATGCACCAACCCTCTGGGTAACTGGGGTCGGGGCGTTACAGTTGGTAGGAGAGGAATTTTAACAATAACCATGGAAACTAGATTTAGAAAAACTCTAATTAGAACACATAGCCCTAAGATATACTTTGAGGGTTTGTATCAAGTAACTTCATAAAATTTTGGTAATGTAGAGATTTTGTGAGTTTTCCAAGAAAATACATCCCTTTTTGGATACGAGCATGTAGAGGCGGCTCTGACACAGATGTACCTAGGGGTAAAACCCAAAAACACCGCTTTGATCTAGACATGATTGGGAACTGTTGCACGACAATGGGCCGTGCAACACTCTTGGTTACGACACTCTTGGGGATATGCTTAGGATAATTCTCATTTTCTTTAAAAATAATTATGAAGGGTTTATGAATATATACTTCCTCAAAGAAAACATTTTAATGATTATAGATTATATCTAGAAATTGTTCAATTTATTTGAAGTGTTTTACAAGTTTGGAATTATGTATTTCGATTAATAAACTAAACTAATTTATGCCATTGTATAGAAATGGCACCCAGTAGAAAAAATATGAACTCCAGGAATATGTATGATCCAAAGAGTAAGAAGGATCATATCTTTCATGGTATTAAGCCATCATT
This sequence comes from Viscum album, assembly GCA_963277665.1. Lineage (NCBI taxonomy): Eukaryota > Viridiplantae > Streptophyta > Magnoliopsida > Santalales > Viscaceae > Viscum > Viscum album. The sequence continues at coordinate 1,872,786,555 of OY728142.1, read as the reverse complement.
TAGAAGGGAAATAGTCTACCATGTATTCTCAACATATGAAGAAATAAAAACATGTGTTAATAAGATATGTAAAGAATTCTATGAGTCCTATGGCTTTCAAGGGAAGAAAGATAAGAAAAGGACGGAAGAGAGAAAGCTGGATAAAGGGAAGAGGAAAAAGAAGGATTTTCCCACATGTGATAAATTTAGAAATAGTCTTCTTTTTAAATGATTGAAGAAAATGATGGTTTTTTATAAGTGTGGAGAAAATGGACACCAAGTACATGATTGCAAGGGTAAGAAAAAGTTTTCAAATGTAAAATGCTTCATCTGCAAGGTGTTGAGACACTACGCGATTCAATGACCCAGTCATAAGAGTGTACCACAAATGATGTTATTGGATAATAATCATGTTATGATACTACTTCAGATAAAGATGAATGACTGTTGTTCTTATGTTGTAATTATAAAATTATTTCATTTGCGTGTTGTATATACAATATACTGGTTATATGAATTATGAAGATAAATAAGGATTGTACTACAGTACTATTTTATTGAGGATTTGAGATTATATGGTTCTAAGAAAAGTAAATTAATAGTAAACTACACTTTTTTGAAAAATACATGGTTGACGGAAATGTAATCCTTAATATGGTCCTAATAATGTGGTAGTGATTTTGGAATAAGAGATGGTTGATTTGGATAAATTATATTGGATATTCTTGACTACCATGAAACTAATTAATGATTTGTATATTCCATCATTTTTGTAGTTTACAACATTTTTGGAAAGAAGTAGTATATCTAGTATTCTATAAATAATAAGGGAGCATGAATTTAATCAATAAGGTTTTATGGTAATTCAAGATGTTGTAGTGTTTTAAAAGAATACATGGTGAAGGTGTCCACATGTTATTATGTGAAAAAAGAATCTTTATTTTGTTTAACTTCTATGTAAATTTTGAACTATTTTTTTGGATAGAAGTAATTTGGATAAGTCAAAAGGTTGGAATGGATTACATTTGAAATTGGATACTATTGTTAATGTTATTTTTGGATTATTATAAAAAGGACAACACACAGACCATGTGACAACCCGTTGCATCAGAAAAAGCTGCGGGAATCGAACCCAAAACCATAGTGTGATTGGGATTTATCACCTTCTAATGGACTACGTGAAGTCCTTGGATTGTATCATGTAGTTTTCTTTTTTAATGGGTCTTATAAGTTAATTATAATTTCATTTTCATTGAATCCTATAAATATATGATAAAAATAATATTTTTTTAACTTTTATTATCTTTTTGAGTGGAAGATTAGATTGTGTTATAAATTAGTTAAATGATGGAAATCTACTTGTCAAGTATGTATTTTTTTATTCTCTTATTCTATGAAGAAATTAATTTTTAAACATTAGGTAAGGGATCTTAAAACAAAAAATCTGTTATACTAATACCTTATGTTTTGTTGAACCGATGATATTTTAAATCATCATAGATTGATCGCTTTGAGGCCCTCAATTATAAAATTGTTTGTAATTAATGAACTCAATCCCTCATTATAAATATTTAAGTGTTTCCACCAATTATGTGTCTCTAATTTCCACTAATGTTCTCATAATCAAGATCATAATTTTGTGCTGACTTTTTCATTCCCCTTTTCCTCTTATTTTGACTAAATTTTATTAACCCAATTTCTGATGTGGGTTTTCCCACAAAGGTATTTTCTATTTTCAACAATTTTATTTTAGAAGAACAATTTTATATTTCGAGGAAGTAATTTATTGAAGGATGGAAGAATGTAACACCCCAAGATTTAATAGTACGTTATTTTATTCAAAGTAATTCAATAACTTGCAGTACATGCAACCCCGAGTTCAAGCACACCGCGACTTACCAAACTAGCTGTTTAAAAAAATTAATGAATAGTATTAACTGAAATTTAAACTTTATATTATCCTTATAATTTTAGAATCCATATTATCAGTTTCTTAGACATAATGTAATAAAAAATATATTTTTCAGATAGAAGAAGTATTTTTCAAAAAATGCAAATTTTCCACCTTTTAATGGAGAACCCTATTTAAATCCAATATTGAAACTATTATACATTCAATTTGATGAAATAAACTTATTCTTTAGAATCAGGACATAATAATTTAGACTCAATAAATTTTTGGTGTTTTTCTGATAACTTTAATATTTGGGTGAATAGTGAAAAATACATATTTTAACTAAAAACAACTTTTTTAATAAAATAATTTATAGTGTTAAATTATAAATTCTAATGGTTTGGAAGTATAAATAGATTATATTTTTACCATTTAATCAAATTCTGGTCATTGTAAGTAATTTCACATTGATATTGGACATAAACAAGTATCAATATTTTGATAGATATTGTTTCTTAAAAATATGTCTTTTGGTTTTAACAATGGGAATTAATTTTAAATTAAGAAATTCAAATTATATGTTTTTAATATAGAAAAATCGACTTCATTTTTGAATTTGGAATATAAAAATTAGATTATGGTGAATTTTTGATATTTTTGAACACATTTAATTTTTGATGAATAGTGAAAAACAATGAGTTATTGTTTAAAACTAACTTTTTATTTAAATAATTATTTATATTATTTAGATTTATTTTATGCCATAATAGATACATAATACCTATATATGTTCAATGTAATTCAATGGAGTAATTTTGTTATAATATTAGATATAGTAAATTTTATTGAACTATTGACTATATTTTACCCACCTCTTAGGAGAATTTGAAAATTCACATAAAACATAATTTTTCGGCTTCTGTGAGTTTAATTTCAAAAATCCAAAAGACACAGTTTATATCAAGGATTAAAATGCGGTTCAATAAGATAAAAATAAATTTTTTGAATAGTAACTTTTTACTTTTATTTACAGCGGTTAAAGGTAAATAGGGTAATTCAAGGTAAAAATGATATTTTAATAATTCCAAATTACCTTAACACATGTCCTAACCTTATTTGATAAGTAATGGCCGACCATGAAAATCTTTGGGTCGATTTTGGGACCCCATGGAGACAATTATTAATGATAATGACACTTTAGATTAATTAATTTAATGTAAAGGCAAAATTGACAAAAACAAAAACCTTTTAGTAATTAATTTTTATATATTATAATATAAGAAATATTTTTGACTTTAAATATTAATTGGAAAGATAATGAATATTTCCTACATCATGGTATTTTTTTATAATTTTTAGACATCGAATATATTAAATTATTTTTGAAAAAATAATGATGCAGTATTTACCTCATTAATAAATGAATTAAAAAAATTAGATTATAAATAATAAAATAATATTAAAAACATGTTAAATTCTTATTTTATGATTTTATTTCTACCATGATTCATCTTATCTTCGACTCTAATAATTTTTGGACCATTAGAAACCGAATATCATTATATAATAAAATAATATTTTCACACATTCCTAAAAACCCCCTCCCCCCCTTATAAAAGGAGACCAATTCTAACCAATTTTTCACACATCTAAAGCCTTTCGGCTCATCCAAACTCTACCAAATTAATCTCCCTACATCCCTCTCATCCTCCTAGAAGCCTTACCTTAGGCAGAAGGCACTTCACGATGTACTTTTGGTTCAAACTAAAAGAAGTTACCTAAATTAAAGGTAATAATTTCTCTTAACTTCTTTTCATTTATTTTACTTCTCCAACCCATAAACTCTTTTTATTCCTTTATTTTATAATAAAACAGTATCCTAAATATACTAGGATTATTTTATGAGAAGGATTCAAATTACCCTTACAGACACCTCCATCTAATGGGTGAAGAACATAATGTTTCTGTGGACGGAAAACTAACGCCTCACGAAATGATGATTGTTCAATTACCTCATACCACCTCTCATGGTGGCCATTATGATGGAACTATATTTATATATGATATTTATTATGTTTATGTTTTCTTAATTATTATTTATTATTCTTTTATAGCATACCATAATGGTTTCCATTATAGGTAAACGCGATAATTTCATTTGAGGAAGTGCGGACTACCGCCCCCTCAAAGTGATATGACTCGTTAATACCTTATATGGGATGCATAAAGGATGGAGTTAATGATATTTTATATGATATTATATTTTAATTATAATATAACTAGGTATCATTATGTTTTAATTTCATTAAAATAATAAATTGAAATGAAAGTAGTGTTCATGCGTACGTATGGCTTACCGTCTCCATGAACGGTGCATTTCATTTTTTACTCAAAAATGATATGTACTGTTATAAATACCTATATAAAATGTATATTTATGATATATATGATATCTAAATCTTGAATGTGATTCTGGATTTAATTCAATTTTGACCATGTGAACAAATTGTAACTATAAGGTGTTCATTTTTGACTCAAGTGCCAAATATCGACAAAACGAACATTATTAACTTAAATGATTAAATAATGTTTATAACAGGGTAATAAGTTATATAAAATGGATAATAAACTTGGAAAATATTTTTAATAAAGTAGAAATTATCTTTTGTTTATTATTCAGTATATTAAAGAATTTAAGGGTCATGTCGGACACGTGATAAGCAGTTTCTTATCTCACTTTTAATTCCATGAGATTTACATTGTTCACCACTTATTTATTGCATGTGGTGTATTGTGTACTGTCATTTGATATATATTATCATGATTCTTTTTATATACATGATATTATGTGATTCATTTGGTTGTTATTTACTATTTTTCATATGACTCGATTGATTACAACAAGGTAAGGGATAATTCTACAATGTCTTCATTATCCGAGATTGTTTATATGTAATTATCTATTGGGACCTCTTTATCATCCTCATCCATGTTTCTTAAAAGTGTATTTCAAATTTTTTTTACTATTTACTAGACAATGGTTTAATGTAATTTTTACACTTATGTGGTTTGAATGTAATCTTTTCGTCATTTTCCAAACAAGGCACTTTTTGACCATTTCGACAAATTTCATGTAAGAATGTTTTTTTACTTATACGGTGGGTGTGGCTATTTTCTACCATTAAATCATCAACAAAGCTTCCCTTACAAGATTATAATAATATTTTCAAAATAAATGTTTTCTTTATAAATATGTGACTCCTAAATAATTTGAAAATAAAAAGAGATATTTCTCTAAAAATGGTTTTGATTTTATCAATGTCAACATCCTTTGATGGATTTTAAGTTTATTTGAAGTTTATTTATTATGATACAAAACATCCATATTGTATTGAAGGGTGTGTGATATGTTTTACTGTGGATGTGATATTTTTATACCATTCATGGTTTGTGGTTAAATTATTGACATTTCATATGATAGTTTTAATACGAATGGTTATGATATGTTTAAAACTTTTCATATGAAGAATGTACTGGACTTAGTAAGTGATGGGTGGAGCCTGATAGAACTCCTCGATGCATCGGTAGGTCTCATCAGACTACTAGACATGGAATTGGCCAAGGGACTTTCCCAATTTGAGATATGGTTTTTGTCGAGGCATTAATAAATTTTAGACGTCTTAGTCGAGGCCTTGACAAAATGTTTCAGAATGTCCGGTGTTATACATTTCATCATTATGAAAATAATATTGATGGTTCATGTGGTCATTCGACTATTAGAATACCCATTATTATGTTTTATTATTGAATAATTTACTCATCTCATATTACTACCATAAAATTATTCATGTTTATTATTGGTAAAGACATGTGGTTTTAATTATTCACCATGCTTAATATTTATGTTATCTTCCATCGTATTGCTCACCCTTAATGAGAGTTTGAGCTCACCCCTTTCTATGATTTATTTTTCCCAGGATTCTAGGAAGTGTATTTTAATTGATATGAAGGGTTAAGACAAATGAATAATGGAATTCATAAAGGATTATTTATGTTGGGTTGTATGTTATAATGTATAATGTAACATTCATGTTTGTAATATATTTTCCAAGACTGCTAAACCGATCGGTCCTTCGGGACGTGATTCCTTGTAATCATGCCAATGTTATGTAATAATGCACTGACTCTGGGTAACTGGGTTCGAGGCGTTACATTTCTCAAAAATTTTATATTCCATAGTTACAACATTAAAAACATCAATGCCATGTAATTAAATATAAAAAAATTTATATTCTTCATTACCTGATAAAACATATATCAAGTTAGGGAATAACATTACTATAAATAATATCTAAAATCATATAATTTAATAGGTTAATAATATTTTATATTAAAAATTTATTTTTATGATTCCCCTTGAAGTGACGATGATTAAAATGTACCCCTTATAAGGGTGTTTGAATGACTAGTAAAATTTTATTGATTATTTTTCTAAAATAAAAAATATAACCTTTTAGAGTCTCCATTATAAAAAAAATTATATCTTACCCTAAACCATATACAATTGAAATATAAATCATCATATGTTACAAATGATTTTGATAATGTTCTCCCAATGTAATGGTAACTATGACCATTCTGTGTTCAGGTAAAATATCAGACATATATGTAAAACTAATATGAATAAATATTATATTTTTTGGGAAGGTATAATACATTACATTATTTTAGTTTAAAATACATATTACTCTTAATAAATAATTATATTGGTTCCCAAAAATTTATAATGTTACCATAATATAGAATGTGAAATAACATCCATTTATTATGGTTTCCTCATAAAACATGATGAACTTTCTCCTTACCTATATAATTAATTAAATTATAACCTCTTAAAAATGAACTTATAATACATTAATATCTAGAACTTCAATGTATAAATCCTCGATATTTGAAACCCCACATCTACAATCCTCCAAAATATTTTATCTTCATCCAAGAATCAATTATTTTCCTGAATCACAACTCTTATTCTCCATACCAATGCATTTTTTAATGTTTAGGTCAAAATTTATTAATTGATATTCTCAAATTTAAATTAGTACACTTATAAAAAGTTATATTTTATTTTAGGTGGTTATATTAATTTAATTATCCAAAAAATCATCAATATGAGATCCAAATTTTTAATCTCTCATCGTTCTCAATCTAATGAAAACCACCTTTAATGTGTGAAAAATTATCGAAGTCTGAATTACTCAATAATTCCTAATAAATTGGAACCCACTATCATAAATGGTCACATAGAACATGATTTAATCATATAATTATATTTTTAATTTTTAATAGAGTCAATATACACATTAGAATCGTCATAATAGAACATAAAAACCAATCAATAGTTCACTCTATACAAACTGTTTTCCTTTCATTAAATTATATTCTAAATAAATTTTCATATCTCTAACTCTATTATCTTAAATACCACTTCTATGAATAAATTATTCTTCCATCACTATGACACCTTCACAATTACATCGACTGATGTAATCATAATCAAAGACTTATTTGGATTCTATAATCAAGACCTACAATTCTCATGAAATCTAGGAATAGACAATCCCCATTATTTCATTAGATTCATGATTCTTTATATGCCTTCATATCACACAATCATATATCTCATGTATATTCTTCTTCATATTTATGTTATGGATATTCATAATTCCCCATATTTTTTTATGGAATGCTTTAAATCAACTACAATCCATTGTGGGTTTAGTTTTTAGATACTCTATCAAAACTTCTTCCTTTATTAGGTGTACCATCATTATAAATCATCCCCTAGATTAATTTTCCACATTGTTTTTTTTTCATTCAACTGATTAGATCCAAATGCTTCTCATTAAAATATTTTCCATGATAGTTTCTTTATCAATGCCTCTATTTTTAACTTAATTTCATCATTTCAACATTCCCTTAGAGATATATTGATTTTTATAAGATCATCAATTAAGTCATACATGTCTCTCATACTTATTCATATTTATCTAGGATTCCTTAAAATTTTCATTCCATTGACAAGTTTTGTATGATTCCATAAATAGTTACCTCAATATCATTATTTCATTATATCATTCCTTCTACTGGCCACAAAATGAATCATGACTTACTTTGAAAACTATTATAATTATTAATTGAATATCAGTAAATCATCATATTATTGGATCTTCCAGATTCGCCATCATAAACATATTCATATTATCTTGTAGATTTACTTTTGGTATGTGTTGTGTCAAAATTATATATCCATTGTGACCTCTATGCTAATTTAATGTGACATGGAACTTGAAATATAACTATAATGAAACTATGAGACTTCTAGATTCAATATCATATACTTAATTTTAACATTATTAATGAGTTTTAACTCAATTATTCATAAGATACAATAGTATATTGGTTTATATAATCATTTTCATTGTAAAATATCTCTATATCTTTTGAATTCTTTATTACAAACCCTCTTTATTATTCTAATGATCTGTTGTATTGCTAAAAAACCAATAAAAAAATATTTCTTTATCAAAAAAATATTTACCAATGGTCCATAAACATTCAAAAATGTTACTTTCGGACTTAGAACATGGGAAACATCTAGATACAAAATAGAGTCACATGATCAACACTTCTTAATTATTTTCAGATCAAGAAAATTTTTTCACCTAAAAACAAATAATCCAAATTTATAATTATAGAATCAAAAAATTTGTCTTAAAAAATTTCACCAAATCATTTTTAGGAAAAAATTACCTTATTTTCTATTGAAAAACGAAATAAAACACTTAAAAATTCTAATGATCTCTATATGGTTTAGTTTATCACTATTTATAAGATAAACTCTACAAAATAGTTTGAACATAATTTAAAAAAGCATTATTTTAATATAAATGAGTTTTTTAAAAATGAACTGAAGTTATTTTGAATAAAAATAAATTCATGTGAATGTATTTAAAACCATAAACACGCATACATTCTTAAAAAATGATAGAAAATAAGGGAATAAAATCTCATCGTGGAATACATATCGTCAATTTTTTGGGTAATATAAAATTATTACTCTATAAAAATATCCCAATAGAATTTTATGTGAACCTATTAGAATACACATAACTATCCATCAATCAGCATTTTAATAATATGTGTTTACATAGGATAATGAATTCATGGATTTGGGTTTGTAAACAATTTATTTTTTTTAAAAAATATTTAATATCCATTCAAATAAAATGTGTTCTTTATGTGGTTTAGTAGAATAACCCTGTATTTGATTTGGGTAATATTTGGTCTTATTAAAATTAAAAAATTCTATAATATCACCGTTAAATTTTTTTGGGCTGAGAAATAGATTTTTGTTTCATTGAAACCGGATTGTGGTGTTAATTTTTTTTATTGTGAGGTTTTTTAATAATATTTGAAATTTTATAAGAAATGATGTAAATTCATTGATAAATGTTATCATATGTTAAAATATTTTGTAACTAAAAAAGTAAATATATTGTTAATTTAATGATTTTTTTTCACAAAACTAAGTGTTGGAGGATTCTATTAATATGGAGGACATAAAAAGAGTTAAATGATTATCTTCGCACTGAATAATTGATAATAAATTAATACTGATGTTTTATCAAATGATTTTCTATTGATTATTTCAAGTAAATTTTTTCAAAATTATAATGTAATTTTCTAATGATAAATTTTTTGCATAAATTTATTCCAAGAAAAATATTAAATAATGGAGAATATAATAAAATGTAAAGAGAAGTAATCTATATTTTGGATTAAGGTCATTATTAGATATAATTATTATTATCAAAACCTTTTCTTTTATATTTGAAGGTTTCAACCAAAATTTTATAATCAAATGTACTATTAGATTGTTTTAAAAGGATCTAATTACATTATTCTTATTATATTTGAACTTAATGTTTTATATTATTGTATAAATATGATTTTTAGAATTTGTAATTTTTATTTAGATTTAAATAAATATGTGTTGAATAATTATAATTGTGACATATTATTTGATATATATTGTTAATATCAATTGAATGGGGCCAAAAACAAGATTATTCTATGTATAGATTGAATATAATAGAATAAAGGAATTTATATCATTTTCAGCTTCTGTATAAATTTTTGTAACTTATCAATTTCATTGACATTTCCAAATATATGTATCCTTTATCCTGAAAGTGATATAATGATATTTTGGAATATTATTTTGAAATCTATAATATCACTTTATATAATTCCACTATTCATAGCAGTGAATGATAATTTATAGCATTGGAGCAGGGAATCTATGACATAGTTATGTGGGTTTTTTACATTAATCATATTATGGTTATGTTTCCATATGATCTACATAAGGGATCATTCTTGTGTCCAATAATAATGATCAAATAAATTACGTTTTTTCACATCCTCATGCTATGAATGTTCCATCATTTCCTAATTAACTCAATGAGAACCATCATATTTATAATTAGATAAAAATAATTACACCAATTTTAGAGACAAAGAATGTTAAAGAAGATTCGAGGAAGGGTTGAGTAACACATTTTATTTTTTTAAATTAAATAATTAATTTATTATCTTAAAATTATACTTATGTACTAATTTAATTGATTATATAAGTATAATAATTAAATAAAATTATTTTAAAATTATAAAAAAAAAATAATAAATCAAAACAACACTACAATATTATAGAACCTTTTATTTCATCATAATAAAATATTGTAAACAAGATATATATATTCCCAGTAATGGCTATACCTAGATCTATATAATAAAAAATATATAGAAACCCAATAATCATGAATTTTGGGATATTATATTCTAAAATGAATAACAAAAATATAAGATACATGTAATTTATTGAGAAAAAAATTAGGAAATATAAAATAAAATAAATAGATTCTATGAGAATGATATGAATAATTTTAGAATATAGGTGTGTTTAAAATTGAAAATATGACCCTTGGAGGGGTAAGGTGGATGTTGGAATTTTTACATACTATAATTATCATACCATTTAAAATGAGATAATTATATACACACGTATCCATTAAATTATATAATATCTTATGTAATAGTATAATATATCAATTTAATTAATTTTTACAATTATTTAATTTTAATTAAATAATATCATGGGGGTGTACATGTATTAGAATATGTATTTCTTAAAATAGAGTTTTTCTTTTTATATTAAATGTAGAATTAAAATTCAAAAAAAACTATTTCATAATTGAATATTCATAGTATTGAAAATTATTTTCATAAAAATGAATCTTATGGTAGAATCAGCTTGTCAAAATTAATGTATGGTGAGTTTTTCATAATTCTATATGATAGTTGAATGTTTTTATAAATATTAAATTATTGTAAGCATATATGATATGTAATATCACATGATATTAAAAACTATACTAAATAATACTAATGATTTTGTGACATAAAATATTTTTATTTATTAAAATAATATATTTTAAATGACTAAAATAAATTTCAAAACCCAAAATTAATATTTAAAATGTCTTAAATGTATTTTATTGTTTTCAAAATAATTTATTATAAAAAATAATTTTTTAAAAAAACAAATAATAAAATATTAGTGTTTTATATTCCCCATTGTATTGTATTTTTCGTATTCAGACAGGTTTCATATCATAGCCAAAAATATATTTGGCCCCAAATTTATTTATTGGCAGTGGATTGAAGGGGTGGTGTCAAATGATTCCAAATTGATTAAAGAGCTATGAATTAGGTGTGGCTGGTTGTGCAAGATGATCTTCTCATGATATTATAGGTGGTTCCGATTAGTTCGACATCACTAGATGCTGAAAATGAAGAGAGGTTGTGCAAGAAGACCCCTTAATGATGGTTGTGTTATTGGTAGTTAATAGTGTATAGAGGGAAGTATCAATAAAGTGTTGTGTCACCATGATGGAATAGTGATCTAATGGTGATGGTTCAGACATTGGTTTTCAGGGTGGAAGACATCAACATAGTTTAATGTGAGAGCAGAAAAAGATGGGTGGTTATCTAATGATGAGGAATGTTAGAGAGAGAAGTGTCATAAGGCAAATGTATGGATTGTGGTGCATGTGTCAGTGTTTCAATTATGTTAAGGGATATTGAGCTAAAAAATATTTTAATTACAGGACATTTCTAATGGGAGGAAATAGGCTAATAGATTTGAGACATTGATCCATTCTCTTAGGTGTCCTATGTGCTTTCATATATTGAATTTTTAAAATATTTAATATACTAAGGCATATCTTGTTGGGGAAGGGGGATATGGGTTGGGTAATACCCTTTTTTGATTGTTGGAGTGTTTGTTTGGTTTTTATTATTCCCCCAATATCTAATATATATATATATATGTATGTATATATGTATAAATGAACAATACCATGATTTATTTCAATGGGTATGCGAGTTGTATTAAATATTCCACATTTAAAATTTCTAAAGGTACTGATAGATGGGGAGATTTTGGGAGCATCGTTAGAGGGATGAAAATGGTGAGTATGGTTTATCATCACCAAAGCTATCAATGGTTCCCTAATGGAGGAATACTTTCTCTTTCATCGAACATTCAACTCTCTCAAATCCGTGGTTGAATGAGAATAGACCTTGAACACCTCTCTTAATCGTTCGAGTAGAACAAAAAAGGGTAAGATTGAGCGACTGTCTAAATCATTTACCACCAAAGGTGATGGAATTTCTGATAAAATCATCGTACGAGGTAACTGTGAAAACTGGGCCTCGGTGATAGCATAGCCACCCCGCATTAATAGGGTAGTCGGGTCCTGGCCCACCAGGTACCACCAGTTGCCCCGCAGACATGTGGGTCCCATTCTATGGTCCACCCACATGCCTGAACAGTTCATTTGACTAATGATAGTCCCCACAATCCAACACATGTCTTTTATAGTGTGGTTTTTCCTTAACATTGGATCACTACCCCAGTTTTGTTTCAGGGAGATCTTACCTCATTTCTATTGCAGAAGCCATAGAAAATATATGAGGTAATCGGTATGATTCCTGATGCATGTAGATTCCATTATAAGAAATGTATCCATGATGGTCATGGACTCTTTCATATCTTATTCCACTCAGAATAGATGAAGAAAAAATCATGGTGGATCAGACCAATTTATCTAAAATGGGTATGATCTCCTTGAAAAACTAGCATCTAAGATTCAATACTTTTTCATATCATTTGTTCAAAGGCCTAAATAGTGGTTTGGGTATATGGTTTTAGATGGATCTGGTGGCATCCCCAAATCCTTTATAATGTTTATTCTGCAATCGGCACACCAATTATGTTGGACAGGGAAATATAATAAGCTCACTTTGGCTCCATTGCAATATTTATATTTGAAATGGACCTTAATTCAACCCTTGTGGAGAATGTGTCCCTATCCATGATGAACTACAACATTGAGCAACACATCCAATATGAGAACCTACATCTATTTTGTAGTAGTTGAAAAATTATTCTTCACAATAGGGATAATTTTAAATTTGATAAATGCCATGCATCTACAGACAAAAAACGTAAGGTGGGATAGAAGGTTGGGATCTCTCTGCAAATTCAAAGGGACTTCCCAAATTATACTATTAATAAGATCTCTAATGAAAACAAGACCCATAATGAAATTGTAAATGATGATGTACATGGAATATAAAAACATGGATAGATCTTGTTGAATAGGATACTATCCAAGATGATGATGGAAATCAACTGCCTAAAAGTAATGGCATTGATTAAAGGGGTGTACGCTATAACAAGGATATGGTATTAGTAGCGCTTATGTCTTCAATGGAAGTGGTGGACTCTAGAATCATAGATGATGTACTCCATAATATTTTACCATCAATTAATCATGCAAGTATTGATGATCATGCTGACTATAAATCATTGGTGAAAGATGAAATTAAAAGATCAGTTGACCAAATGATAATGCTTGAACAGAGAGTGGATGATATACAGCATAATGTCAGGAATAATATTCACTACAAATCCCCCAAAAAGATTTTTAATGCTCAGGTTCACGTTCCATTGATGGAAGATGTGGGTCATAAAGCCAGTACATTAGATTTTTATGAGCCTAAAGATGTAGGAACAAAGGATGGCATGGATGATTCAAAGCAAGATTCCATGGGTGCTGATAATGAGGTGTTCCAAACTGTGCACTACAAAAACCCCAATATCATGTTGGGGATATTAATTATATCGATGAACCATACCATTCAAATAATAATTTTTTTTTCTAATCCATTGGTAACACTTGAGGTGCCCATTAAAGAGACTATAGAGCATTATTAAGACATGTCCCAAACAATAATAGGAAATCAATAGATGAAAATTGGAAGAGATATGACCCCAATGGGGACATTCAATAAAGATAGAGATAAGTCAGAGAGATATTGGAATCAAACCAAATCATGGAAATGGGCATGTCACCATAGATTTCATGGATGGGGATGGGGAGAGATGACTGGAATGCTATGATTGATGACACTCATTTTGAAGATTTTGGTTCTGATAAATATGACATGGACAATTTACGACAACAACTGAAAAAACTGAGTGAGTGTTATCCTAAGGGTCATCGGTGGAGTTGGCGATGATAATAATGGATTGATTTTTAGGAAGAACAATTAAAAATTGATTATAAGATCAAGAATAAGCTTCGGACACCTCGATGATGTCTTTTAAGTAATTTTCATCTGTCTCTTTGTACTCTATATTTTTATTCAATAAAATGATCCTCAACTTTATCTTTATAAAACAAATTATAAATAATATTTTCAACATTCATTTTCTATTTTCTATCATTTTTTATAAATATCCACTTTTCCACCAATTCCTCATCTCTCCATACCCATATATCACATTTATACTCTCCAGCTCCTCCTCAAGGGTCATTCTATGAAGCTCATAATATTTTCATGTGTTCTTCCTCATACATTAGAAATATACATATAAAAGAAATGTGTTTTAGTTGATCCTTTTAATTTTATATTTGGGATTTTTCCTATTTATTATCACTTAAACTTCTATTTTATATATTTTCTTAATTAAAATTTAGTGGTGTTATCATCCATTTAATATAATATAAGTGGTTGATTTCGAATCCCCCCTATTTATTTAATTTTTTAATTCCATTAGTATTTGGAAGTGTTTTTATCCATATTAATCATTTACATTTGGTAATGATATTTAATTTCATTAAATTTTTATATAATATTTTATTAGGATTCATTATTCTTTATACCATATTATAATATGAATAATAAATTATCATTTCTTATCATTATACCAAATCTAGTCAGTTGAATAGTATGGCTATAATGAGGTGGGATTTGTCTAAGGGGAAATTATGGGGTAATATTTGATTAATCCTATATTATGTATTTGTTGAAATAAACCATATTTTATATAATTGAACAATTTTCATCAAAACAACTCGACCTACATATTTATCTTGAAATAAATTTTGTATCCATAATGCATATTGAATATGACTATCAAATATTAAAAAAATTTATAGGATATTATAGTTGAATTTCTAGGGACATATTCTTTTATAAAAACATGAATAATTATTATTAATAAACTTATATTATTAATGTGTCTTAACTAATTTCAACTACATTCTCTCTTCGGTAAGAATATTTTCCATTCCATTGTGAATATCCTTTTATTTTTAAATTTTATTGATTGATATTAACCTAGATAGTCACACAATTTATCTAATCATGGAATTAAATTTCAATAACAATAAGATATTTTATTCTACATGGCTTGAATAGTATTTACATAATTATTCTTATAGAACGGTAATCCGTTTGATATTCATAGAATTCAATTGACTTGAGGAACACTTGAAAGTCACTATTTACCCTTTTATTATATAGATGATGAATACATTATAATTAATTATTAATATATATGAGTATTCATTTTGTTAGTAATATTATTCTATTGACTAGAGAAATATACATTCATGACTGTATAAGTTTTTAATATATATGTTATGAATACATTAATCTTTTTTATTCAAATTTAAGGGTATTTCAATGAACATCAATTTTTTTGTTAAAAATTAGAGGCCCATTATGGATGTTAATTAATAATTTATGAATATATTAATATGATTATGTTGAACTATATTGGTGATTATTCTATATTTTTTCAATACTTGATTAGTGATTTCTTTAGAGGGATTCTTGACCCTGAATAATGATAATGATAAAAAAAAATCATGAAAAAATTTCTATGAATACATTAAAAGATTGAGAATTGTTGGATGCGACTTTTAGATTCATATAATGAATATGGAAGTTATATACTGACATATATCAAATATATATAATAATTTTTTTGTTTGTATGGTTTGTAATGCTCTTTTTAATTTCAAAAAAATATATTTATATGGTTTTGAGAATGTATTCATTATGTTAATACACTTACTATGTAATGTTGAGACAACAATAATCATTTTCATAAGAAAATGGTGCCATAAGGATGGTATATGTGTTTCATGCCATTTTAAGGATTATTCATATATACAGAGTGATAATTTCTTACTCTATAATAATTTTTTTGTCTTTATATAGATTATTTCTACCTATGTAAAGAAAATTAGATATTTTGTAAGAATAATATTTATAAAAATCAATATATTTAAGTGTGATCATGTTTGTTTTGTATATCATTGAATTTAGATCCATGTAATTATTTTTTAATCATCCAAGAGAATATTCCATAGTGATTTATTTGGAATTCTCTGTTAACAAAATTCAGGATTCTATATTTTTTTATTATAATGAAATATAGATTAAAACTAACATTATATGGTAATTTTATAATTTTAATCACATCATATCATGATTTTTTTATTCATATTTCATGAAATAATATTACAAGAGGCTATGAAGAAATTTTACAAAAAACTCAAGAATACAAGTTCATATCAAGAGCATAATACGTCCTCATACTATTTTCCATGTAGTATTTATAGAAAATAAATAAACGGGATTTATAACTAATGATAATTTTGATGATAAAATTTTGATGTAATGAGGCTCATTATCCAAGAGAATTGATGTTTCATGATATATGGATATTATATTAACATTTTTTAGTGAATATGTTAGAAAGAAAAATATCAAAAAATATGAAGTTAGAGAATTTATTCATTCTAGAGAGAGAATATTTCTATGTATTTAGAATAATCATGTATGTTTATTATTCAGAGGATGTAAAGATATTATTCTATCCAATATAAATGATCATCTGATTATTTTCAGAAATCTATTATTCAAATATTTTATTTCATTCCATTAAACAATTTTTACTTCATTTTTTTATGCTTTCATATTATAGAATGTAAAAATTCAAACCATTAATTATTGTAATCATTGATTAAAAAACATAATTTGTGCTTTAGTTGGATAAAAACACTATACACCAGTGATGTAGTCATATTTATGCAGGTGAACCAGATTAGTAAATATTTTTGGATCCATATATATTTCATCATTATACATTTGATTACATCGCTATTGAATAATAAATAAGTAATACATGTTTTCGAAAGGCAATATAATAATTAATTCTCCTACCCCCAATCCTAGTTATTTCCTTACTTGATTTATCCCATTTTATTGGTATCAACGTGATCATCACCCTTGAATATCACATGCCGTTATTCTATGGTATACTAAAACTGGATTAATTAGAAAGGATTTACCAAATTTTATGGACATTCCTTCACATATATAAGAAGATTATGATGTCTTAAATTTTATTCCTATAATGTGATATTATTTCTTCGACATTTAATGGATTGAAAATTCCATCAAAAATATTATATATTCTCAAAGAGGAAAACCAATGTTGAAAATGAGGGGAAAATAATGAATTATCTACTCTCTTCATTATCTGGGAAAGTGTTAATAAAGGTTATATGATGAAAAAACAAATGACATTTTGGATAAAATTTATAGTATTTATGAACAAAAAAAAAATAAAAAGGAAGAAAAGAATCAACATTGTAGACATCTTTTTATAGATACAAGAATAATGAAGGATGAATATTATCATGTGTTTTTTATGACATTCAATACTAATTTATGATCAAATATAAGATTTAGTGAAAAAATTGATGATTCCATTTTTCTCTATATTCTCATGAGAAAACATCCTAAAAATATGATTCTAAAATACATAGTTTATATGTTAAATCTATTAATGAATTCACAACTGTTTAATTTCATAACACTCTCACTAATTAAACAAATTAGAATATTAGTTTTAACTAAAAATATATGAATGAAAACTATAGATATAACATTTAATGCTCTAAAAGTGTTCAAAATATAAATGAAAAACTATGTTATGATAGAGAAGAAATTTTTGTCGATTATACAGGGAATCTTTATCTTAATTAATCAAAATTAATTTGAGGAAGTGTTATTGAGTAATAAAATGTAAATTTCTTTATAAATGCTTAAACTTGTGAGTAGATGGACACCCCCCCAAAACAGTACCATGAAAATAAACAATGAATATTGAGATGAGAAAATAAAGAGTGTTTCATCAGAGAAAGGAAGATCATAGAAACAATTTCATCCATTGTTGAAGGGGAATAAGAAAATCACACTAATTATTTTTAGAAGAATATTTTTATCTGTTGTAGAAGGGGATTTTGATATTTGTGATTATAATAAGGATGATGATTCATATATGTAATATTATTTTAAATTCTATATTTACCATGAAATGCATGAAATTTATTTATTAGTTAAAGACACATATATTGAAAAATAATATGTTATTGAATAAGAAGAATCAGAACAACTATACCCCATGAAGATTAAGAATAGTATCTTCTAGAAAGAAAATAGAAGACTAAGAACTAATAATTCACACCTCAATAAAAATTACTATGAAATAAAATAGGTTCATAAAAATAGAGACAATATTATTTAAGTAATGAAAATGTAGAAACATAATAATGAATATAAAGATGGGGTTATTGATAGTATAGAAACTATTATCATCCTTGGGGATAAAGTTATAGACAGAATCAATCAAAAAATTATTCATATTATAAAATATAAATAGAAAGACATATACAAATGAAAATTGGATATTGATGTTTGGGGTGAAATATACAACTACTATAAATATATAAACCTTTATATTCAATTTTATGAAAATGAAATAAAAATTACTATTAGAAATATATTACATAAGAAGTCTTAATTATAGAATACATCTGGGGAATCAACAATTTGACACTTCTAGAAAGTTAGAACAGAATTTGATATTGACCCATATCTAGAAATTGAGTAATATTGATAAAATGTTTATAATAGAATCAGATATTCAGAGATGAAGTGTAAAAGAAGGTTTAGTGAAGACATATCAATATAGAAATGAAAATGGAAAAAGATATAATTTTATACTGACATATAATTTTTAGAAAATAAGACCGTTTTAGGGATATTGATGGTTTTTTATGGTGCATGGTCATAAATAATATAAATATTGGTATAATAGGTATCCTCTTGGTCTAAATATGTAGATAATATCAAGTGGGATACATCTAAAACATTATAAAAAGAATAGTTTCATGCAACATATAGCTAGGAATGATCATTAAATGGAAATATCATGAATTTTTTTAATATTCTTATAGAAGATGTTGTGATGGTGTATATTTATCAATTTATAGTCTTTCATTTACACCAGAAAAAATGATCAGCGTAAAAAATAATGGAAGATTCAGATTCTATATTAGACAGATAATATTTTAGATAGTACTTTTAAACCTTCAATAACTAAGAAACCATGTAATATGGATATTTTTTGTTCATCTCATGTTATGAATGATCTTGAAAACTAGATGAATGTGGAGAAAAAACAAGGGATTCTATTTTAATTTTGGTAATTACAACAATATTAAAAATATCATTATTAGAATTTGTAATCATGGGAAGAAATATATTATCCCTAATAATTTTTTATCTTATGGGGGGTAAATGATTGATTTTTGAGTGTGTCACAACCATGTGATATTGGAAATGAAGTGGTTCTAAAGAGACATCATTTTTTATAAGGATATTGAATGATTTAGTTAAAATTTACATGGTTGTTTGAACTGAAATTATATTTTTTCAAATAGGGGTGTAAAATATCAACTATTATATGAGTTTTCATGATAAAAACAGTTTGTGTCATAGAATGTTGAATATCATGGAACTAAAATGATAATTTTATCAAAATATTATTAGTAATTAATATTGATATCCTAAAGTAATCCACTACTATAGTTTTTAAAACTTGAAATAAAGTTAAATGAATGACCATTATTCTTTGAGATGTTAATATTCATGTAGATAAACTATTAGATATTATATATTTTTATGTGCATTGTTTAATGTTAGAGAAATCACCATGTAGAGATATGTATTTCATTACACTCATTGTAGAATTTACCATAATGAAATATATTATGTATAAGTAAAAGTATCATAATCCTTGTATATATTTTTAATAGTTATAACATTGGTAAATAATAAAATAGTATTTCCTTTTAAACTATGAAATCATTAATGTTATAAAGACACACCAACAAATCATTCTTAGATTACATAGACAAACATGGAATTAAACATGAGTTTTTCCCCTTAAATAACTCAAAAAAATAGGGTAGATAGAAAGATGAATATTTTCCTTATTGATATGTCAAAATCTATTCATACTAAAAACATCACATTATAAATTTCTAGTTATAATGTATTAAAACTATTGGAATGATTCAAAGAATTTTATTCTTGAAACCAAATTTTTATATGTATTCTTATGAAATTATTGTCAAGATGAATCCATATGTTAAAAAATCAAATTATTTGGGGAGTTCATGCATGATCAAAAATAAGTAAATAACTAGAATCATGTTTAATGAGAGAAGAGATGAAGTAATATTCATTAGTAACACAATAAATGTCATGAACAAGGCCGGGTCACCATCCGACCCGGCGCCCGACCCGGTCCGCGGCAAGGCCCGAAGGGCATTCCCGATCCCCACGGGCTGGCACAATTGCCTGGGTATCATGTTTAACAAGTGGGAACGGTTTTACCCTAAATACAAGACAGAAAAACCAACTAACAAGATAGATAAACTGAAATTAGAAATAGACAAAGAAACGTGCCTTTAAACTATGAACAAGTTTAAGGTCTACAACTCGAAACAATAACTAAAAAGAAAATACGACAGCGGAAACTAAAACTCATACTCAACCTCCCGGCAGAAGTGAGACCACATCAACACCATTCAGCATGAGAAGACCAACTGCAACCTGAACCACCATCACTGAGCACGAAGTCGCAACCTGGAATACAGAAGAAACAGAAACTACATACACCCAAGGGTGTATGCAGGGTGTGAGCTAAAAGCCCAGTAGGATGCCACCGAGAAATGGTTCCATGCCACAACATCAAAAGACAATTTAAAGTGCTTATTCAAAATTATACTTTAAAAAATTCTTTTAAAGAAAACATTTACAAGCTAAATTATAAAGAAAAACACTAAAAATAACTCATTTCACAGACACAATTTTTAAGAGGATAAGAAAAGTTCATTATGGGCACACACACACACTCTCACACACGCACACACACACATACTCACACACACACACACATACTCATAGACACACACCCACACACACACACACGCTAACACCCAAGTGGTCCTCCATATACTGACGGAAGGCACCACGACATTGATGGTAGAGCACTGTGGGTAAATCCCCTAAGGTTTATCTAGATCGAGTGGGACCCTAGAACCTCGTGTCTCGATGAAACGTGGCTTAGAAGGCCACGACCCTCAGAAAACGTGGCTTAGAAGGCCACGAACCTCAGAACACGTGTCTTAGAAGGCCACGAAACTCAGATATCATGTTTTGTTAGTGTTGCAATCGTCAATCCAGCTAAGTGAAACAGGGATGACACCCATCCGGTTCACTAGCGCACTAGTTCTAGTCTGCCCACCTAGATACCCAGGGTTTTCCCTTGTGCTCAAACAAGTTTCACATTCACATAATATATTTATTTCTCATTTCGCAGACCAAACAAGATATTGCACACAAATGTCACCATTTGCATACCAAAGCACTATTTCAAAGATGCACGCACACGACATGTCTCTTTTTATAAAAATACACCACTTTAAAAGTGAAAGCATATTCAACTTCAAAGGTACACAACAAGGAAAACACACCAAAAGTGATTCATATACTTTGAAAATATCTATTTAAATATACAAACACCTAAAGTGACTTGAAAACACCTTTCAAAAGAAACCATTACGAAATCAATTTCACAAACCAACCCTTTCAAAACCTCTTTGGCACTCTATAAACAATTATTAAACACTTCTAAAATTTACCACGACCGAATCTAAAGGAAAAAAATGAAAATTTCTAAAGACAAGTGCAATTTTCATCACGCACGCATGTTACACCATTTTTAAAATGCATTTCGCAAAACCTCTACAACTCTACCAAAACATTATAAACATAATTGGCATCTTGCAACTAAAACATAGAAAATATTAAGTTAAACTAAACAAAAAAATTAAATTATCTAAATGATGTAAAGACATGGAACCACCTACCTCAGGTGTTGGAGACTCCACAATGTTTAGGACGCGTCTCCAATTGCTCATCCAACGCACCACAACAAATGCAAAAGAACCTTAGAAACAAGAATCGACAAAAGCATCAAAATTAACCCAACTTCACCCTAAAAATATAACCCGACAACCCTAAAAATTAAGAAACAAACTCGGAGGTGTTTCACAAGACTCGAAAACACTAAAAATGCAGTCAAACATTCCTTTGTGACTCAACGCAAACTGACTCTAAACCAGAGCACAATTTGTATAATTTATAAACTAAAAATAACCAGTTTAACATCAATTTTTCACATAAAACACACTTATATCGCATGCACATAAAAACTGCAACTACAATCATTATTCGTATCAAATAAACTAATTAAATAATATGCTAAACTTATTTAAGAAGAAAATTTATTCATCAAAACATGGTTAAATGCAAAATCACCTTCCTTTGACGCAGAGATATCCAAGATTGGGTGCGAAACACCAATTACAACCAATTCCCATCACAACCAACTCAAATTTATACCCTAAAACAATAATTAAAACCAAAATTAATTAAAATGGAACCCTAAAATATCCGACCTACTGAAACAGCCAATACTCAAGATGAAATAAATGAAACTCGACCTGAGGGGGGGGGGGGGGTAGCGGTCACCGGACCGAGAGTTCACCGTAAAAGAAAACAAAAACTACCGACAATGGGGTTAGCGGCTGGGCGACGACCATCCGGGAGGGGGAGACAGTGGTTGGCCAAGGGGGGTCCGTGGGGCGAGCTGAGAAATCCGGTCAGGAGTGGAAGGGGTGCGGGGCGCCAAAAGTGAGCAGTGCCGGAGGAGTGCGGGGGGGGGGGGGGGGGGGGGCGAAGGGCTGAGGAGAAGTCGACGAAGGGGGTGAGGAGCATGGAGAGGTTCTGCCGGAAAGGAGAAGGAGGGGAGCGGCTCATCGGGAGGGTTTGCTGGGCGGTCTGGCAAAGAGGGAGGTGTCCGACAACTGTGGATGGGAAAGAGAGAGCGGTAGGGATGGGGGACTTAGGGTGACGACGTGATGGATTTGCACCGGCGGGATTTGTGTAGCCGCGCAAGGGGTGGAAGCGGGATTTAGGTGCGGCTGCTAGGGTTTCAGGGGGGAGGGGAGCACGACACGGGCGGGGAAAGGGGAGGGGACCCGATGGAAATGAGGGGAAAAAAAGAGAGAAGAAAAAAAAATAAAAAAAATAAGGGGAACAAAATAAATAAGTAAAAAGAAACCTAAAAAAAATCTAAAAACAAAACAAATTAATAATAATAATAATGATAACAAAATAATAAAATAAAAGTAAAACTAAAAATAAAATAAGACTAACGATAATAATAATAAAAGTAAATGGAAAATAATAATAACAAGTTACAACAATGGAAATAATAATAAAAACAATACTCTCTATTTAATTATCATCCAATATAATAATAGTAGTAATGATTTCATTAATTAAAAATCGGCAAGACATGCGGTGAACCGGGCGGGGTCACAGGGCAGCCCAGGCGAGGCCGCGCAGCTTCGACCGCGTTGCGCCAGATGCAATCAAGACCATACAACAAGAACTCAAAATCTTATGTCGGGTTTCAACCCAAACTACCCAACACAAAGTAAATTAATAAAATAAATAAATTTTGAAATAGAGGGTGTGACAATAAATGAATATTCTTACATATTTTTCCAAAGAAATAGAGAAAGTTGTTGATTTAAATAATTTTTTGGTGATTTCAAATGAAGAATTACTAATGATTTATATTATGGTAAATTTTGAGGATGAAGTTGTTGATACAAAACCAGTACAAGTAAATTAATATACTACAAAACATTAGGAATAACATATTGAATTGATATATAATATTAAAGAAAAAGGAAAATAGAATCTAATATGTTCATGTTCCTAGAATAGGAATCATTTTAATATTAAAAATATAATTGGTGACCAAATTACAGGGGTTGATAACAAAAAAATAGATTTTAGAACCATTCCGACAAGACAAATTTCTAAGGTAGAATAAGAATTTTTCGAAGAATCCATTTGAAAAAAATACTAAATATATGATTTGAATGAAGATCCGGATCAAATAATGATGAATGAAACATGGTTAATTTTCCATATTATTGTGGAGAGAAATATTTTTACAACCAAATTGGTTTTAAGTAATTAACATAAATAGGATGCATGTATTATAATTAAAAAATCCATATATGTTTTTAAGGTATAATCAAAAGTATATGGGACTGAAATTGGTGGGAAATTTTCTCCTATTTTCTAGTATGAAACTATCAAAACATTTCATCCAATTTCTACTAAAATATGTTTTAATTATTTCTAAAATTAATACAATGACATCATTTATATTAGTGAACTCAATGAGAACGAATATGTAAAAGAAAATCAGATATTTTTTTATTGATAATGATTCCATTATGGTTTATAAAGTAAAATATCAATTTGTGGATTAATGAAAGATCATATATTATAGTATCTCATTTTCATTTATTAGTTATGAGGAAGAGTGTTTCAGGAGGGAAACAACGAAATAAAATTTTAGATAAAGATGATAAACACCAAATAAATTATTGTTATTTTAAATGTTTATGATATTAGTTTTTTCATTTATTAAGAAAAGGATTGAGAATAATTTTATATACTAATAAAAAATTAATTCATATTTTACTTCCTAGTGAAATGAAGTTATTCTTGGTATTAAAATTAACTTATGTTCTTGGTCATATTTTTATCTCAGAAGAAAATTGGGCAAAGGATATACTGAAATGCTTTCTAGTGGTGGATAAAAGTAGAGTATCTACTCTTATTTAGTTTGGAATTTTTTTATTAATTGTAATGAATTAAAATAAGTGAAGGAGAAAAAATTTATAAATCTGATTGGAAGTATGTTTTATTTGACTGCAGATAGACCAAACAGTGTGTTATATTTTAATCATTTTGATGATATTTTTTCTAATCCAAATGAATCTAATCTAATTTAATCCAAGTGAATTGCTAGACATATTTAAAATACTTCATGTTATGGTTTTTTTTAAAATAAATAAGGATATATTATTAGAAATGGGGTTTTAGATACGTAATGTACAGAATATTTGGATAATAAAAATAAAAACCCATGTAGAGTATTATTTATTGGGGAAAATATGTTCCATGGATATCAAAGAATCAAACACTAGTCACTATGAGTACAACTGATATGTTACACAATTGATATGAAAAATAGACTTCTCTTATGCATAAGGATATCCAAACATGAAACCCATTAATTATCAATTGTGATAATAAATGTCCCATGAATTTTTATAGTAATTCAACGCATCATTTTGGGTTATAAAAACATTGACATTATGTATCATTATTTAATGGATAATGTAGATGATGGTACATTTAAGTTGTAATTTTTTCTATCCATGGAAAATTTCACAGATATATACACAATTTCTCTAATAATAATGTTATTTGACATGTGTATCTAATAAATTGGACTGCATCCCAATATCAAACATAGATTTATGATTATTATTTTTACTTTCCTCTATAATAATTCTAAATTATTGATGAGATGTTTTTTAAAAGTGTATAAATTTATTATCACTAAATGTGAGATTTTTTACTGTTCATATTAAGTAGGTTAGAAATATAATGTATCAAAAATATTTTATGTTTTGAATGAGGATATTTATCCAAAGGTTTTGGTTGGAGGTGTTTTTATGGACAAATTTTAAGACTCATTTAATCACTATTGTTTTCTATAATGAGATATATTATTTACCTTCATAAATTGATGTCTCATTATTATTTTTATTGATAAATTTAATTTTCCACTCATTATATGGTTACCTTTGATTTTTTAATAAGGGGGTGATAAATGATTTTTTATTTTAATAAAATAATGGGGGATATTGTTAAACTCTCTTTGATATGATTTTTTATTTGTTTTAAATAATTTATTTGTGATTTTTATTGATGGATACCTAAGCACATATGGTGATGATGATCATCAGTTTCATGAAATTATTTATATGATTGTTTTGTGTGGGAGAGAAATTGTGGATATGATCATTAGTCTCATGCCAAGAATTTTAAATTGATGTGATGAAATTTGTCCATGATTTAAAATTGATTTGGAGTTTAAAATGTCGGTATAGAATTCTTTAGATTTGACAGACATTATATATAAGGACGATACAGTGTATTCATAAATATTATACACTATCTTTATAAAGATTAGGTAATAATATTTATTAGTTTGTTATAGAGGTGTTCTATGGTTGGGATTAGGGTATCATGTTTTTTTAAGAATCTTTTTCACCGATGTATGGATAATTCATTACTACATGAGAATGATTCCAGTTTTTTAGGATGATTTCCACCTATATGAACATTACTTGAGGTTGTATATGCATCATTACTGAATGAATAAATCTATATAAATATGATCAATAGCGTTTTTTGTAAGAATGAATTGGGAACTGAATATGTATTTTTCAATCTGTATTGATATCATTCAATTTTAAAATTTTGAGAAAGCAGAAACATGAAATTTAATTTTTCATGAATTTATATTCTAATCAAATATATATAAATTATAATTATTATAGGTATGTTTATCAATAAATGGTATAAATATAAAATAGGTTTCAAAAAATATGGAAGAAATATTGGAGGATGTGGTGGAGAAAACTAGGCAAAAAAAAAAAGAGGCTACATGACCACAGTTGTTGTGGAATACATCCACATATGGTTTTACATGTTATTTTTGTGAAAAATTAGTAAATTACAAGTAAAATACCAAAATATGTTTTTATATTATGTGGAATTAATAAGTTAAATCTTATATAATAATTGATTTATTGATATATATAGAGATTATATCCACACAACTTATTGAATATATAAGAATGAAAAAGAAGATAGATACTATAATTTGAGATGTTCTCGACTTGGGAGTGAGAACAATTTTAATTATTGAGAACCTAATTGAAAGGCTATTATGTGGAGGAGAATATGATCTTATATTTTTGTGTCTATATAAGCTCATGATTCTTCCTAAATATCTACAATTATACATTTACATGTGTTTATATCTAATTATTAATAATTCACTAGTTAGTAATATCATCTTGTTGAAGGGATGAGGTCAAACCATTTTTGATAACGATCCTTCCTAAAGAATAATTGATGTGTGTGACGAGATAAAACCAACCATATACAAGGGACATAGTCATATATATGTATCTGAAACCGAAAAATAATTGTGTTATACATAATATAAACTTTTGTATTATTCATTTATCTAATATCAATATTGAATAAGTATTATGGTTCAAATGTTTTATGAAATAAATATATGCACTGATTCAACCACCCTTAGGGCCTTCCATACTTATTAAACAATTTTCATATGAAATAGGTGATATTAAGGAATAACCATAGGTTGAATCTTAGATTAATTTAATTTTAAAATATCTTATATCCTATTATTATTCATTACAAATCTCTTAAAAACAAAAAATAATATGAAGTATAAATTTGATGAACATTGCATTTATTAATGAGATTCACCTCCATAATGATTTCTTAGACCTATTTGTACTATGATTTTTATCCAACTCACACATAAAAATAATTTATTATTCAAGATTGATAAAAATAAGGGAATGACATTGTACCCCCTTCAAAATCATATAACCATCCAATGAATAAAAAACACATGCTTGTTGAAAAGAAGGAATACTATATTTCGATATAATTATTTTTCTAAAGATAATTAGATTTAATGGACTTGACATCACATGATATTCTTACTCATATTATCAAAATATCATTCTACAACTATCCTAAACACTCATAATATCTTTTCCACAAGATATAGAAAAAATATCGAGCACCCACATCTTCTTCAAACTCTCTATATTTTCATATATTCAAACAACTACATGAATATAATATTCTCAATTCGTGGAGCATGAATTCTATAAGAAACTCAGCCACATTATATCCACATGATATGTATAAAATTATTATATGATTTTAATTCTCAATTTGTTTATTTTCAGTAAATTACACTTTGAAAACAATTTGAGGATATGTTTTTCACTTTCTGTGATCAAAGAGTCTCATGTTGAGGCCCAAAGTTCTCCACAACAGAATATAATATAGTTTCATGAATCATAAGTAGATAAATTATTATAATTTGGGAATTTCCTGATCAAATTTTTTAGAATCAAGAGATTTGATATGTTTTCCCTAAAAAATAAATTATTAAATCACTGAATTTCTTGTATCAACATTCACAAAATACAAAATTTAAAGGATATGTATATAGATCCCATTTAATAATTTTGAAAAATTAAATGGATCATTATTACATATATTTTAGGGACCCAATCATGACATACATGTACATTAAATTACCTTTGTGGAATACCTAATACATAACAAAAATAGACACCAAAGAACTATAATAGTTTAGTGTCTTTGGAAACTCAGAATATAATCTTCTAATAATGGTGAAAGATCTTCAACATTTCCCATAAAGATCTTCCAAATTTCTTACCTAAAACCTTTCTATATATCCTGGGGAAAAGAAAACATAAAAAGGGTGAGCTAAAATGCTCAGAAAGGGTAAACATAGAGAACATAAAACAATTCATAAACATTTGAATGCAAAATCATGAACATAAAATCTAAACATCAAAATCTTGGGCAAAGACATAAATCTTGGATGTACGTAAGGAATATATAATAAAAGAATATCAATCATGATAAAATATAATTGGAATAAAACATGTAATTGTGGAAGACCATTAATCACATTATATGATTTCCATAGAAGCCAAGGCATTGCATCCAAGACCATCTTAGTGGACAACGTCCCTTTCTGAATCGAGTTCACTCCTCATTCCAGTCATGTAACACTGAACCGAAATAACTTACCATTCCATCCATGTCTATCTCATGAGATAATAATCTTTACCCAATGAATTTGAGGGAGATATAGGTCCCACCCATCTCATATTAAAATCATTATTTCGTGTACCACAACATAAACATAAATCATTCATCATAACCCAAAGAATAAAATGGGTTTCATAAACATCATCCCATCATAACATAATCCTTATAAAACAAATGGATATCATTTCATCATAAGAAATTGAAACCATTTAAATCATATATACATTATACTTGAAACATACACATATTAAATAATATCATCTTAGATGGAAAATGGTTTTGAAAAAACATTTGAAATGAATTCTTGTGGGAAATATCATTTCTTCTTCAAAATTATTTTCTTTTCACAAAATGACATGCAATTTTAAAAGAAAAGTTTTTTTTTGAAAATATTCATGAACTATTGTAGAGTAATATTCATGAAAATATGTTGTTATGAAACTGTAAAAATCCATTCATGCCGTATAAGTTTAAAAAACATTCATCTCGTACTTTTGCTGGAAAAGTCAAAAAATTACCTCATAACATAATCAAATGAAAGATTCCTTACATACCATGTAGTAAAAGTAAAAAATGGATAATAAGGAATTTAAACATACATGAAACCATTTTTAGAAAAATGGGACATGGATTATAAATATAACCGTATAAAAAATCTCAGATAAAAACGAGATTGGAAAAGTTACCCCTTACCTTAGGTCCGATATGCTTCGTATGTAACTGAAACTCCTGTATAATTATTTATATAATGTCATTGACTTATTAAAGAATCATATTCATTGTTATGATATCACATATTGTTAACTTATGACTTTATATTACTCGTTCTTTTGTACATTCTATCATAAAGCAGTGTTTTGGGTAAAATCGTTTTATTTATCGAACGTGATTGGACTTGATTTTATTGATATTATTATTACAGATATAATAAATTAATTACTTTATGAATTTAAATAATGATTTATATATCATATATATTCAGTATATATATATATAATAGATAGATAATAGAATGAAGTATGCCGTTCATGGAGATGGTAGGCCATACGTACGCATGAACACTGTTTTCCTTTCCTTATTGACTTGAATTTGAGTAGATGAGATATATATATATATATAAATCCAGTAGCTTTATCATGTCATATATTTCATTATTATTCACTATATATATACTTTATAATCATTCTTTAATGGTTAACAATGATAATGAATCTCATCGCGTCGTGGAGATGGTAATCTGTACGTACGCACGAGAGATGATATCATTCCCATAATTATTGAATTGAATTGGAGTGGATGATATAATATCTCATAATCAATATGATTTTATAATAACTATATATGGTTATTCTTTACACCATTATACTCATTCATGTAAGGTGGTGGTGGAAAAACAGATTACACAACGGCGTGGAGACGGTATTCCGTACGTACGCATGAGTGGTGATTTTGTTTACCATAGGATGGATAGAAGGTGAAATGGAGTTGTTTAATATTTAAAATAACATATCAGTATATTAGTGATAATTATGTTATCACTTTATAATGAAAAAACTAAAGAAAAATAAGTTGAAGAAGAAAGAAACTTGAAAGAATCGGTAGAAGAGATTACCTCTTCTTCGACGCACCTCTTTTATGTTTCCTTTTAAGGCACTAGAGTTGGACTTTTGAGGATACCAGAACCTCTATAATGTTTCTAGGGAAGTTAATAACGGAAATTTTCAGGGTTTTTCCTAGCATGAAAGCTCCAAATTGTGTAAATAGAAGAGGGAGGAGGTGCCCTTTCATAAGGAAGGAGAGGGGAACCTTAGAAAAAACTCAAAATATTATTTTATAATAAAGTCATATTCGGTTTATAATAGCTCCAGATTGATTTATTTAGAAGCTAAAGTTGGGATGGGTCGAACTACTCTAAACCAATAGGTTTTATACAAGTTTATGTTACTATTTTAACCTTATCATTTAGATTTAACTCTAAGTTAAATAATTTAACTTTTGCCATGTCTTCTTATTTTCATACACTATAAGGTTAACAAAATTACTATAACAAGACAAAAGAACCCCAACTGGTTAATTATTAATATATATAACATTATATATGTCATTTGGAGGAGCCTTATATTTTTAAAAATAAAAGATCAATTAATAATATAATATTTATTTTAAAAACTATTTTATGTCAACTTGGACACTATTTGGTAATTGATGTTTGTGAAAGTCATAACAACATGGTTACTTTGAAAAAATTTAATTGATTCAATACTAACATGTCATATTAACCTAGAAAATTAGTTTAATTCATTAAAATTATTAAATTACATTTATTTGGGTTTTTTAATATCAATTATGTTAATATTTCATTAATAAGGTAATTACTGTATAACCATTGTTTCATATATAAATTAAATTATTTAATGTCTAAAAATTATAAATAAAATACCATTATTTAGAAAATATTTTTAGATTTCTAATGAATATTTTTAGTCTAATTTACGTTATGTATCACCCTATATTAAAAATGTTTAGTTATTAAACACTGATTTTAACTCTTTTACCTCTTCTTTGAATTAAATAGTAATAAATGTCCTAATCTAATCCAGGTGGACCTAAATGATAATATTATACTTCTTAGGTTGTTTTTGGTAGAATTATACTTATCTAATATAATT
The DNA here is from genome assembly GCA_963277665.1 of Viscum album. Taxonomy (NCBI): domain Eukaryota; kingdom Viridiplantae; phylum Streptophyta; class Magnoliopsida; order Santalales; family Viscaceae; genus Viscum; species Viscum album. Next base: position 1,872,754,245 of record OY728142.1, on the reverse strand, counting down.
AGGACAAGTGTTAGGATAACAATAATATCATTTATACCCTTAATTACCATATTTACTTTTAACCGTGTTAAATAAAAGTAAAATGTCACTATTCACCAAAAATTATTTTTATCTTATTAAACAACATTTTACTCCTTGATATTAACCGTGTCTCTTGGATTTTTAAATTTCCCCTCATAGAAGCTATAAAATTATGTTTTTTGTAAATTTTCAAATGCACCTAGGAGGTGTGTAAAAGACGGTAAAAATTTAATAAAATTTCATATATATCTAAAACTATTATAAAATGATTCCAATGATTTACATTGAACTTATATAGTTATTATGTATATATTTTTACCTAAAATAAATTTAAATAAAATAAATTATTATTTAAATAAAAAGTCAGTTTTTACCAATAACTTAGTGTTTTTTACTATTCATCCAAAATTGCAAATTTTCAGAAAAATGCCAAAAATTCACCCTAGGCTATTTTCAATATTCTGAAAAAATGAATTCCATTTTGAAAGTTAAAATTTATAAAATTTCAAAAAGTGGGTATTACTATTCATAACGGCTATTTAATAATAATATTATAATAATATATCGTTTAATGAAACTTGGTATTGTGTACTACACACACCATCGAAGAAGGTCTTGATTGCGTGTAATGCTAGCCAAGTCAGGGCTGCATGTAGTGAAATCCCCATTTGGTGTTGCGGATAACATAATCAAAACTTATTTCATTTATACATTAAAAAAATATATACTTAATGTTGCGTAGAATAATTTCCACAAAACAAACTTGAAATTGTGTGTAACACGAGCTAAGAATAGTGATGTGTATACTACAAACTAATATGTTTTTGTGTATAGTAAAAGCTAATCTTGGTGTAGAATACAACACAATACATCAAATAAAATAAAAATAATACTTCTCATAAAATCTTGTGGTGTTACATTTTACCCCCCTTAAAATGAATTTCTCCCTCGAAATTCATCAGGGTTATAAATCAGTTACTACTTGAAATTTCTTTTCATAGAAACCCACATCGTAAAAAGTAATACTAAAACTTAATTTTAAAAACTAATTTATGAAATATAACAGTTACCCAAATTAACTTATCACTCGGTTTCCAAATATGGATATGGAAGTGAAATATAACCCTCAACTTCTGATGATGAGTGGTAGAGGACATGGCTATGAAAAATCCAATAATCACAAAGCCTTAAATTTTTGATGATTTATTGTACCATATAATTCATCGAGTATGAGGTTACTAGGACAAAGTTTTTAGTTCTCAGGATCATTTCCCTAATGTTGAAGAATTGTTGAATTAAATGAAATATTTAATTGATTTTGGTAAAATCTCACTATTGTTCATTCCTTGAACAATTTCCACTTCATCTCATAAAGGAATGAAGATGAATTTGTCATTCATGATGTGTTAGCAGAACATGCGATAGAATGATAGGTCATTCCATCTGTTTCTATCGCACAAAGTTTAACACAATTTATCAAATATACATAAGTCCATCTATGATGAGATTAATCGTATATGGTTGCTAAAATGGACTTATACTTCATCTATAATAGTTATTAATAAAATAAAACTAGTTTCTACTAACCATGAACTTTTTGTAGGCCAGAGGTAGGCACTAAAGGCATGTTGCACTTCGGTGGTGGGTTCGATTCCCACATCCTTGTCCAACGTGATGGGTTATAACTCGTCCTGCTGGTTGCCCATTTTTCTAAAACTAAATTACAATAACATTCATGCATTAATATTGAAAAAATTTCTATCTATAAACAATACAATCATATGTCTAACTTAATTCATTAAAATCATTAGGCTAATCCAAAATACATCGGTCCAAGCTCATAGTATAAAGAAAACGATTACTAGAAAGGTCATCTACCAAGAATTGAATACAATCATTTATCTCACGTTTATCATAATATATATATATATATAGTTGGTCACATTCCAAACATGTAAATTCCTTAATCATGTATTCTCTTGAAAAATGAATACCCATTGAACCTTAGCAAAAACATGCATGCTGTCAAATGTTAACTCTTTACACATACCAAAATCCCAAAATTTCTTTATACTCAAACCATGATATAACTTTTTCCTTCTATCATCCATGAGCTCATGAATCCTATCAAACATTTCATTTTCTCCTTATCCCTTCATTATGAGCATATCATCCGCTTTCCAAAAATATTTCAATCACTTTTCAAGGTTACCGGTACCAAATAATTATTAAAACCACAATGGACCAATACATAGATATTCCAATATACCATAAAAGTACCTCAACGACTTTATTATTGAATTCCAATACATAAACACTTCAATCCATTATCTTCAATGATTTTCATGTAATACCTCCTTACTTTATTTAGAAGTAACCTCTTAGGTCAGGGCATTGAGTTGAGTAATTCCTATGTTCTCCATAGATAAGACATTGAACTCCATAACATTCTGCCACTCTATGACCCTTCTCTCCACATAGATAACATCTTCCCCTCCATTTTATGTATTCATCAAGGTTATTCTTCCCTTCTTTAGAAATCTCAATCTTCCTTTTTCTATGAACCTCACCATGTGAATATGCATAAAAGTACATCTTCCTCTAATTTGATGAATTAAAAAAACCACTAAAGTTCACCTTGTTAATCATATATTATGATGACTTATTCAGCATAGTCACAAAATCATTATTTCTAGGAATTACGAAATTTCTTTGCTCAAATTAACCAATTCGTCCACTGGATTCAATGTTGATCCAATTCCTTATGGTTCCCTCCATTGACTAAAACCAAAAACCATGGGGTAAGAAATAGTTAAAATAACGAGGAACCACATAATCATAAAAAGTATACTTATCACATATTCATTAATACATGACACATTAGGTTGATCCTAGGTTATTCATGATTGTCAACATAATTCTAGGGTTGTAACCTATAGATATACTAAATGTTAGGGACATCCCTAGACATACCATAGAAATATCTCCAGGGATTTCACTAAAATTTTCACATCCTAGTTTCCAAAGGTTAACTAAACATTTCATATGATACCAACTATAGAGACCCAATATTGACATACATGGACATCATATTATTTTTTCGGAATACCTAATACATAACAAAAACATACACCAAAAGACTTTAATAGTTTAGTGTCTTTGAAAACTCAGAATATAATCTTCTAATATTGGTGAAAGATCTTAAACATTTCCCATAAATATCTTTCCCCTTTCATACCTAAAACCATTCTTTATATCCTGGGGAAAATAAAACAAAAAAAGGGTGAGCTCAAATGCTCAGTAAGGGCAAACATATAGAAAATAAAACAATCCATAAACATTTGAATGCAAAAACTGGAACATAAAACCTAAATATCAAAATCTTGAGAAAAGACATAAATCTTGGAAGTACGCAAGGCATATATCATAAAGGAACATCAATCATGATAAAATAGCATTGGAATAAAACATGTAATTTTGGAAAACCATTAATCACATTATATTATTTCCATAGTAGCCAAAGAATTGCTGCCAATACCATCTTAGTGGACAAAGTCCCTTTCTGAATCGATTTCACTCTTCATTCCAGTCTTGTAACATGGAACTAGATTAACATACCATTCCAGCCATGTCTATCTCATGAGATATAAATCTTTACCCAATGCATTTAAAGGATATATAGGTCCCACCCATCTCATATTGAAATCATTCTTATGTGTGCCACAACATAAACATAAATCTTTCATCATAACCCAATGAATAAAATGGGTTTCATATACATGATCCCATCATAACATAATACTTATAAAGAAAATGGATATAATTTCATCTTAAGAAAAGTGAAAAAATTTATATCATAGAGACATTATACTTGAAACATACACATATTAAATAATGTCATCTTAGATGGAAAATGGTTTTGATAAAACACTTGAAATGATTTTTTAAGGGAAATATCCTTTCTTCTTCAAAATGATTTTCTTTTCACAAAATGCCATGAAATTTAAAAAGAATAGGATATTTTTGAAAATATTCATGAAATATTGATGAGTAATATTCATGAAAATAAGTTTTTATGAAACCATAAAAATCTGTTCATGCTGTATATGTAAAAAAACATTCTTCTCGTACTTTTTCCGAAAAAGTCAAAAGATTACCTCATAACGTAAACAAAAGAAAGATTCCTTACATACCATGTAGTAAAAGTAAAAAAATGGGTAAAAAGAATTTATACATACATGAAACCATTTTTAGAAAACAGGTACATGGATGATAAATATAACCCTGGTAAATACTTACGAATAAACAATCTCGGATAAAAAAAGATTGGAAAAGATATCATTTACCTTAGGTCCGATATACTTCGTACGTATCTAAAAATCCAATATAATGATTTTAATAATTCCATTTACTTATTACAGAATCATATTCATTGTTATGATATCATATATGGTTTACATATGACTTTATATTACCTTTTCTTTTGTAAATTCTATCTTAAAGAAGCATTTTGTGTAAATCGTTTTATTTATTGAACATGTTTGGACTTGTTGTTCTTGATATTATTATTACTTATATCATGATTTAATTACTCTCATAATTTGAATAATTATTTATATATCATATATATTTTGTATATATATATAATATATAGATAAATGAATTGAAATACACAGTTCATGGAGACGGTAGGTTGTACGTATGCATGAACGCTTTTTTCCTTTCCTTATTGACTTGAATTGATGTAAGTAGATGAAATATATATATACATAAATATAGTAGCATTATAATTTCATATAGTTTATTATTATTCATTATATATATACTTTATAAACATTCTTGAATGGTTAACAAAGAGAATGAATCTCATCGTGTCATGTAGATGGTAATCCGTACGTACGCACGAGCGATGATATCGTTCCCATAACTATTGAATTGAATTGGAGTGGATGATATAATATCTCAGAATCAGTATGACGTTATGATAACTATATATGGTTATTATTTACACCATTATACTCATCCAAGTATGGTGGTGGTGGAGAAACAGATTACACCACGGCGTGGAGACGGTATTCCGTATATACGCTCCCGCAGTGATTTCGTTTTACCGTAGGATGGATAGAAGGTGAAATGGAGTTGTTTCATATTTATAATAACATATCAGTATATTATTGATACTGATTTAATCTATTTATAATGAAACAACTAAATAATATGAATTTGAAGAAGAAAGAAACTTGAAAGCTCAAAATTGTTTAAAGAGAAGTGGGAGGAGGTTCCCTTTTATAAGGGAGGAGTGGGGACCTTAGGAAAAAACTCAAAATATTATTTTATAATAAAGTCATATTCGATTTCTAATTTCACTAAATTGATTTATTTCGAAGATAAAGTGGGTATGGTTCAAAATCCTCTCAACGAATAGGTTTTATACAAGTTTAGGTTACTATGTTAACCTTATCATTTAGATTTAACTCTATGTTAAATAATTTAACTTTTACCATGTTGTCTTGTTTTCTTACACAATATGGTTAATAAACATACTATAACAAGCCAAAAGAACCCCAAGTGGTTCATTATTAATTTATATAACCTTATCTAAGTCATTTGGAAGAACCTTATATTTCTATGAATAGAATATCAATTAATAATATAATATTTGTTTTAAAAACTATTTTATGTCAATTTTGAAACTTTTTGGTAATTGATGTTTGTGAAAATCATAACATCATGATTAGTTCTAAAAATGTTAATTGAATCAATAATAAAATGTCATATTAACCAAAAAAATTAGTTTAATTCATAAAAAATATCAAATTACATTTATTTGGGTATTTATAATATCAATTACGTTAATTTGTTTATTAATAAGGTAATTACTACATCATCATTGTGTCATAAATTAATTAAATTATTTAATTTCTAAAAATTATAAATAAAATACAATTATATAGGAATGATTTTTATATTTACAATGAATATTTATAGTCAAATTTTTCATATGTATAACCCTATATTAAAAATGTTTTAGTTATTAAACATTGATTTTAATTCTTTCACCTCTTCTTTGAATTAAATAATAATGAATGTCCTAATGTAATCCAAGTGGAACTAAATGATAATATTATACTCCTAAGGTTGTTTTTGGTTGAATTATATTCATCCAATAGAATTAGGACATGTGTTAGGGTAATAATAATATCATTGTTAACCTTAATTACCCTATTTACTTTTAACTATGGTAAATAAAAGTAAAAAGTTACTATTCACCAAAAATTATTTTTATCTTATTGAACCACATTTTACTCCTTGATATTAACCGTGTCTCTCAGATTTTCAAAATTCTACTCATAGAAGCGGTAAAATTAATATTTGTGTAAATTTTCCAATGCTCCTAGGAGGTGGGTAAAAGAAGGTAAAAATTCAATAATTTTTTTTATATATCTAAAAATATTATAAAATGACGCAAATGAATTAAATTGAACTTATATAGTTATTATGTATCTATTTTGACCTAAAATAAATTTAAATAAAATAACTTATTATTTAAATAAAAATTCAGTTTTAACTAATAACTCAGTGTTTTTCACTATTCATCAAAAATTGAATGTTTTTAGAGAAATACCAAAAATTCACCCTAGTATAATTTCAATATTCTGAAAAAATGAATTTCATTTTGAAAGATAAAATTTATAAAATTTCAAAAAGTGGGTATTACTATTCATAACAGCTAGTTCATAATAATATTATAATAATATCTCATTTAGTGAAACTCGGTATTGCATACTACACACGCTATCGAAGAAGATCTTGATTGCATGTAATGCAAGCCAAGTTAGGGATGAATGTAGTGAAATACCCGTTTGGTGTTGCGTATAACATAATCAAAACTTATTTTATTTATACATTAAACAAAATCTTTAATTAATGTTTCATAGAATAATTTTCGCAAAATGAACTTGAAATTGTGGGTAACATGACCCAAGAATAGTGTTGCGTATACTGCAAGCTAATACGGTATTGCGTATAGTACAAGGTAATCTTGGTCTAGCATACAAAACAAGACATAAAATAAAACAAAAAGAATATTTATCATAAAATCTCGTGGTGTTACATATATTAATACCAATAGATATGATTCTTACAAAACATTAAATAATGTTTATGTAGGTTGAATTCAGATTCTCATAGACTATAATCAAGCAATGTTAGCTATTTGGAGCATTTAAGAGTGGGGTAATGGGGCACCCAAACTAAAAAATATTACATTATTTGAGAAGGTATCAAGTAAAATATCACAAGGTAATTAGTATAGTGGGAAAATTATCTTTTGTTTCTTAATCCATAGTATTTTGTTATTAGGGGTGTGTTGGGAGGCTGGTGGATAATCTGGTACCTAGTGTAGGTTAACTGAGAACATAGTGACCAACATTTGTTTAGGGGAATATTAATAATTTCCCTCTAAACACCATTTTATATATACATCCCTTCATCTCTAAACCCAACTATTCAATACCACTATTTTCAATGTCTCTTTGGATATAAAGGATCCTTCCTCCATATTACATTCCCATATATTTTTCTTTCAGTTTTCTTTTTTGGATTGGTTCATTCAAATGTTAGGAATTCTTATATTATAGTTTTCTATCATTTTTCTTCATTTCCCATAAAAATTCATATCTTTATGGATGTTTTACCCTTTTTAGAGATTTATTAGTCTATAATTTATTCTATTTGTAAGGGTTGGTTTTTTTCTCTATTATAATTGAAGTGAGACATTATTACCATTTAATTATGTCTGTATGGTATTTCATGTGCTATCATGCATGTGGGTATGTTATTTTACCTATTATTCTTCTACCATGGGTTATTATGAAAAAATTGGTATGATCATGCTTAATCTAAAAACAAGTTACTGTGAGGAATGGAAAATGGGTATGAGTTATGTGGTCCTCTAATTTCTGATATGTTGATGTGTGGAATTGATATTAAAATGGTTGGTTTCTTATTGGGTTAATTGTTGGACATTGGGGAAAACCTACAGTGTATATGTATTTTGGATGGATTGTTAAAGCTTTTGTAATACCCTAGGTGATAAGGTATAAACTTGGTTCCCTATTTCTAATTGTTTTTCATGTTGTGATTGTTAATGTTGCCAACTACACCGTGAAGGGTATGGTGGTGGTTCATGGGGTGTCTTTTAACCCCTCCCTTTGTGATAGAAAAGGGTAAAATATGTGGGTAAAATGCCTCAAACTATGCGATTGGGGATTGAAACAAAATCCGATTGTGAGACCCCACCCAATGTGATATAGTGTTGGTATGTGATTTGGATATGTAACCTCACCCAACATAAAAGGTTGATTACTTGAGAAATGATGATATGATATACCCTAGGTGATTTGGAATTTACAAAAATCTTGGATTTATTTGTTCTATTTTATTATTTCATTCTTGGAAGGGGTTAGTGTTAGAATAGGGATGGTTTCATCAACTATGTTAGTAATCAATGACCTGACATGTTTAAATTATCTCTTTCTAAAATATACATTCTATCAATGTATACACTCACACACATATATATAAATTATCAACCTTCTTATAAGTTTTTATTGTTAGTGTCCAACTGTTTTTTATTTCTAAAACTTTTTATATTTATTTTGGTGCAATTGTATAAATTTTTTTAGGGATCCATCAATGGGATAACTCTATAAGAAATGAAACTCTGATGATGGTCCAATTCATTTTTGAAGGTGGTATTAGGAAAGACATAGGATTTATTTTATTATCAGTGACCCCATATTATCTTATCCTTCTATTATATATATATATATAAATTTAGTATAGGGATCATTATTTGAATATATTTAAGATTGTAATGAATTAATTTTCTTATACCATGGGATTTTTTATAAGGTTAGTCTACCTTAATGATTGTATAAGATATTTTATTTATAATTAATCATTTTACACATTATATTTTTTTAAGGTTTTCTAAAAATAAGTTCCTAGTATATTGAATTTATAGTATAGGACCTTAAATATAGGTGAAAGGTTCATCCATGCAGGGATTAATGTACGAGGCCTTGTGTCACTCTATCATAGACATAGTGAATTGAGTTTTTTTGTTATATAATTTGTTCATATACAAGATTATATTGTTACATATATATAACATAATAAATAAGTAATCATGAATAAAATCATACATGGTTACTCTCAATAAATAATTCTGTCGCAAACCTTTATAGTTCATTATTAAGGGTTGTAATAGGGAAATATAAGGGTAGGTAAAGTACTTAAGATAGTGGAATGATCAAATATTGGTGACATTATTCGATAAAATTCCACCCACTATTAATTTAAATAATCACCACCTTTTCTAATTCTTTCCTCCCCAAATTTTATGTTCTCCCTTGTTATATCTCTCAATGAGCCTCTCTTATAGACATATCTTCAATCATGAAGAGTACAGTTGGTTCTATAGATTTGATATATTCTATAACTTTCAAGAGATGTGAGGGTCTGTTTTATCAATTTTTCAATTCATATTTATATTTCCATTATTGATTCCTTTTCAATTTCTGAATTATTTATCCTATAATTTGATTATATAAATGTATTTATTTTCCTTAATATATTTTACCCATGTGAGATCCCATTTCACTCATATTATACTCCATTAATATTCAATTACTATGATTAAACATTATTATAGACTTAAACTCCATTATCCAAAACCCTACATATGCTATGTATTTATACTATCATGGATGTATTATTTTTGAGATGTTTTATTTTATAAGGGAGGATGATGGTGATGTAGTTTTTAAAGCCTGAATCAGATCCTAAGTAGAATATACTTGATTTCTGTATATGTTAACATTTACCATCAATTCAAATCATCTTGGAAGCCTTTTATAAAAGGTATATTTTATCCCAAATATCTATCAAATTTATAGGATACCATACAACAATTTTTATATTATATTTATCTAAAATTTATTTCATCTCTTATATTTGAAAAAATGTATTCAACTTTCCAATCTCATTGATTTTCTTTATCTTAAAAATCTTATGATAACTAAAATTCCAATCCATTCACATCATAACGGTAATTATTTGAAAATTGGGAATCAATAGTTATTTGTAATATGAATCATTGAAATTAACCTATATATCTATAAATATTCATTAAATGAGAATTTTTTAAAATCTATTTACAATCATTGGTTGTATCTGGGAAATTTTTTATTGAGTTATTATACTAAGTATTTTTTTGTTATACCATTTTACATGTATTACCAATGAATTTTTAGAACATGATCGAATGAATTGGTATATTATTTAATGTGTTAGACCCATTATTATATAGTCCCTTAGTTTACTAGTAGATCTCTTGAAAAAACTATGATATAGCAATGGGAGTATTGTTTCCCTTTATATATTTTTTCTTATCATGAGGTGTCGAAAGTATATAAATAATTTATGACATTATGCATTCCAATTATTTATATTATTGATAGATAATGTTTTTTATCCATGTCATAATTTAGGTTCATTTTTATCCACATATTGTGTTATGATTTTTAATCCATTTACCTAGAATTCTTTTATCTATTCCCACTATAATTATTATTCCATTATTTATTCATATTATCTTATGTTGTATATTTTCCCTTACTGATTATATGAGCTCAAACATTCCTTATAATTTAAATAATTATGTTTTTAATTTTCAAAAAATACTCATTAGATGGATTGTGAAATATACAAGAGCATAAATATGTTTATGTAACATTCCCAATTAAAATAGAAAAAGTACCTAGATGTACTATATACCAATATATACAAGTATAAGTGCGGTATTTTCGATGTAGGTTGATCCCCCAAAAAATACCATAACAAACATAAGTCCCATAAACAAAGGGAAAATCAACCTTAGAACCTAATATTAAAGTGTTTATATCTTTGTTAATTAGTTTATCTAATTTTTGGGTCTATATTCACTATTCTATGTGAGGATATTGGTAATGAAGTCCATGAGTATTAAGTAGTTTTCATAAGAGAAATTTCATCCAAGTAATGATAAATAACACAATTTTTTATCAGATTTGTGTATAGCATTAAGGAATGATTATTTTTACTCAAATGATTTAATATTTCATGATTTAATGTAATGATTACATAACTAGTATCTTATGTACAACTCAAAATTTCTCTAGATATTGTAATCTAATGTAATAAATATTCCCTCTAATAAATAAACATCATATCTTATTGACAAGGGTTTGTAGAGTTAAGAGTAAAATAAATATTTTATTAAAAATATATAATTATAAAAAAAATTCATTACACCTAATGATCTAGGACATAAGATAATAAAAACCCACCTTGACAAACCATTTACCTTATGTTGACATAAAATTTCAAAATGAATCATTTTATTTTATATTTTATATCAAAATACTATTTTAAAATTAATATTATTTAAAATATCATTTCAAAGGTCAAACATTTAATTTCATAAAAGTAATTCAAGCATCAGAACACACCACTAATACAACCCATATGATGTTCCACTCCTAGCTATTCAACTAAGGTTTCATTGAATAAACTGTTTATCTTATATCTATGACCATTTTTTGAACATTGATATTTCACAGTGTCTATTTGTTTTGTTGTGTAAGATAATGTTATACAATTATATTGGAAATAATAATAAATAAATTAAAAAACAATATAACATAAAATTAAGACAACATAAGACATGAAATTGAAGTACTCAATATGAAAAGGAAACCTACATTATGTGAATTATATTTAATAATACACACTCATACTTGACATAATCAATGTTAATGATTACCTATATCATCAAAATGCCAATATTATAAACCAATAAACATTGTATAATAAAATAAATAATTTTCTTAGAGAATTGTAATAAAATTACAGACTCATGAAAATAGAACCCTATAAAACCAACTGATTAAGTCTCATAGTAGATTATTTGTCACCATATGAGATAAATTATACATTTTAAAAACATAATTAACCATAATTATTTTATATTATTTTGAAAATAAATAAATAACAACCCAAAGAAGATACCATTAATCAATTAGAGATAAAAATGTATAATAATCCATATAAACCTCCTCTACCTCCTATAATCAAAAGCATCACCAATTAAAAAATTCATTCACCATGATTTAGTAAAATTTGAAATAAAATAACTAATTGCACAAACATTAATTAATAATAAGGGAAACTTATATGAATGGAATATGTGTGGGAATTTACTGATTTATTTCAATATAAATATAAAGTCTTGATTTTTATTATAAAAAAGGAAAACATGAGGTAATAAAGGGGGTGGATAGATGGGGTTTCTAAAAAAATGGAATCTCTTGATTGCCTTTCGATGTACAAGAATAGGGGGCTCTGACCAAAACATATGGTCTTTTTCAAACTGAAAAACAAGAATTGGAACCATTATGTATCAAGTGCTGTTATTACATATCTTTCTTTTAAAATTTCATGAAATGGGATTTATTAACACTAAAAAACATGATCATAATATAATCACCATTCAAATATGTCCTTTATCAGTGTTAAAAATCATTGATAAAGACACTATTTTCTAGTGATTTTTAGTGCTGATAAATTCCCCATTTATCAGCACTAAAAAATAATTGTCAAAGGAATTCATTATCAATATAATAAAATCATTGCTAAAGGGTTTCATTATTGTCTTTAGGAAGAGCTGACAAAGGGTCCCTTAATAAATGTTTTTATAAATGCGGTAAAATTTAAAAAAAAATTATTTTTCACACTCTAATTCCCTAGAACCTTTTCCAGTTCATGAAATCCTCACATCTGCTATGAGGGGCCTCCACTCTTATGGACCCCCCATCAACTCTTTCACATCCCCTATTTTTGTTCTTTTCTACAACTAAACTTCATGTTCACCTATCTGTGTGCATGTACTCAATTTTATGACCTCCCATCTCAATCAGTTCTCATCACCACTGCAACAAGCTTACATTGTTTAATATTTAATGATGTTTCAATTAATTTATATATATTTACATAATTTTTTATTATTATTATAATTATATATATTCATATAATATTTTTTAAAAATATTATAAAATATATGTTTCAGTTTGTGATATATAGCGATATTTAATTAAATATTATATATATTAATATTCATTTACATTTATTAAAATATAAATATAAATATAAATATATATCCATTTATTAATAAAATCATATTTTTCAATATAAAAATTTAATATACATTTTTTTAAGTATATATATTTATATAATTTTATAATATAAAAAAATGGTTAGATATTATTTTAAATAAAATGGATAATAATTATTTCTATATGATTTATATTATCATTTGTGTAAAAGTTTTTAAGACATTTCTATATATTATTTATTTATATATAAATTTTTAATGTTACTTATATATTTAAATGTTTATAAATTTACATATATATATTTATACATATTCACATATAAATGTGAATTTATTTATAAAATTATTAATATTTATTATAAATACTTTTATGTACTATATTTAGTGATAATGATACATTTATAAAAATACACTTATATATGATGTATTTTCCCAATATTGACACAGACACATACTAAGACACACACACACATTTATTCTTCTCACATAGATATATATGTAATTACATATATGTTTTTATTAACATATATTATAATATAGACATAAAAATATATTTTTTGTTGACACACACACATTTATATATAACCATTTATTGTATAGGTGTATATATATATATATATTAGTTAATTTTTTTTAAAGTAAATAAAATGTCTATTTTGTAATTTTATATAAAATGAATACTAATTTTTTCTTTTTTGTTTTGTATTTTTGAAAAATTATTTTTAGATAAATAATTTATAATATTTATTTGTAGAATTGATTTATTAAATGTAACTATAAAAAGAAGGAAAAAAATTAATTATAAATAATAATAAAATTTTATAACTGATAAAATTACAAAACTATATTATCTATATGAATGTATTAAATTTAGAATAAATTCATTCACCAGTAGTAAATTACAAGAAAAACCACTTAACTGAAGCAGAAATCCCACAGAATATTAAAACCATAGGGTATACAAAATAAAGACTCATATTGGGGGATTTCTGGGACTTCTATGACATCGAAAGAATAGTATTTTGGTTAAACCTAATCAATGCAGTGTAGATATCTTTTCATATTTATATTTTATATGTGGTAGAACTCAAACAAACACCTAGATCAAATGGTATTGTCTTTTGATGTTCAAGTCACATTTTCAACCTATCATATATCTCTAATTCAATTATTCAATTTTTATTCCACGTCATTTGTATTAAATTACTATTATATGTTAATAATTGTATATTTACTAATTAATATTATTTTTTAATTTATTTATAATCTATTTTCACTAAATATATTATATATTAACTATAAATTCATAGTTATTCTTTTGAAATAAAAGCACTAATAAAGGGTAACTCTTATCAGTATTTTTTAGAACTGATAAAAGGTCCTCTTAATTAGTGGTTTTTTGATATAGATGAAAAGTGAATACTTTATAATAAAATTTTAATTAATGATAAAGTGTTTTTTATTTTTTTTTACAATAACAAAATGTACCATTTATCAGTGTTCTTTCCTATCACTTATACTAATCCCCTTCATCATCACTATATGAGAGATGTTAAATGGTAATTTTATTGGTGATAGAAATAATTATTGATAAAGACTACCTTTATTTAATAATGAATATGTTCTAAAGAATGTTTTCTTTTATTTTCTATTTTCTAGCACATATAAAATTTAAACTTTATCATCGGTTTTTATAGAATTGATAAATGATACCTTTATTAGTGTATTCGTCTAGCTCTAATTAATACTAGAACTATATAATACAAAAAAATATAGTAGTGTTCCTTCAAAAATAAACTAAATATCATTAAAAACATCTTAGTGTCTCATTCAGTAGTGAAAAATATCTGGATCACCATATTTGTACCTGATGGTGGCCTACCATATAAATACTGGAAAACTGTAGCCACCACCCCTTTTATTCCTTGTTCAAACCCCAGAAATTATATATTTCATGATTTTTACCTATTTAATGTCCTCTAAAAACTCACTTTTGAAATCAAAAAAATAATACCAATGATATTATTCTATGTGTGAATAGATAAATTCAAAGATTCCTTTATTTTAATAAACAATATAACTTGTTTCTAATTTTATTAGCATTTCATTACATGGGGTATTACAAACATCATCTATAAATTTAAATTTTCATTTAAATAAAGAAAATATATATAATCATCAAAATTGAGATATATGTGGGGAATATATTATTATCCTAAATTAGAAATCATGAAGCATATTTTATTTCAGATATCATGTAATCATAAACCATAAATCTAGATTAAAAATATAGAACACCTCTAAAACGAAAACCATACATTAATTAAATAAAATTTACACCTATTAATGATCAATGAACATATATTTTACATCATGGGTTATACTGAAATTCAAAATATAAATATCAATATTCAATAAATTCATAGATACATACACATACTTGTACTAGAAATAAACTGATTGTCACCATGTAATAGCCCTTTATTACCTAAATAGATAATCAAGGAAATAACATAGTGAATCATTTATACTAGTAGATTTTGTTATCGTACCTACACTTACAAATACTAATTTCTCAATGAATTCTATGGAATCCAATTTAGCTAAAGATTTATCATAACTATATATACTAGTTAGAGAATTATTATAACTAAAATATTTTTACAAACCCATCCCTTTATAAATGAAATTATATTTTTTGAATGAATAAATGTATTATTAACAAAGTTAGTTATATAAAAAACCTAAACTAAATTTGTAATTTTGGACTACTTTTGGAGTATGGATGAAAATCCGTATTATAAAATACCCCAACCACATAAAAAGGTAAAATTTATAGAGAATGAAAATACAATCACTTGAAACCCTTGAGGTGAACCCAAATAAGACTACCCCAAATCACTTGAATAACTAGCTACCTCATTTAGGTTCCACATGTTAACCAATCTGTTAAATTATCTTTTGTAAATATCCTACTTCCCAAAAGGTTCCAATATTTCCTCTAAATAACAATCTTGTACCCTCATTTTCACACCTTGGAAAACATGTAATCAATGAAATCTACTCTCACATAACACTATCACCCAAGTCTCTATAATCATCAGGTAGTTTACAAATGTTTAATATAATTGATAATTAAAAGAAAGTATGGGTACTTGACTTCTCAAAGGAAAAAACACCAGGATCTTTTGAAAGGAACCAATTATTCATTTGTCGAGTTTTATTATGGTGAATTAACCACACCCACTAGAAAAATTTTCTACTAATATTCAGCATGAATCCAAGGGGACCCCATATCATTAGAGAAAATCCTCTCTCAAGTGTCGTTGTGTGGATCCATAGCTCGCCCAGGTGTCACAATGGTAAATTATTCCTTATCTCACCATTGTACTACTAGGGTAAAATACTATTGTTTCTCATATATATCACTTTGGATAAATACACTTGGAATTACCTTGTATAACTTGGGTGAAAGAACCACATCTTTGAAAATGTATCACTTAGGTGAAGTGACCACTAGCTTTCCCAAGTATTTCCTGGGAGAATCCTCCTTCATGATTTAAGTCACTATACACTCATAAATAGTGGTTCACTCTACAATGGTCTCATATCTATGGGTAACTATATCAACAAAATCCTCCCAGTCCTCTATGAATGTATGATCAATTCATTGGACACACCAGCATGAAACTATTTTGATAAAGAATTCCAATAGTAAACAAAATCCCTCACATAACCTCCATAATAGGTAGGTGCCTCAGTGGGTTTTTAATTTTTCAACCCTTAGTATAAAATCATCAATCCTAGGGGATGTGATGTGAATATTATTATTTTAGGTTGTTACACTAACCACCTGCATACTGTATAAAATGTAAAGCGCATAATGTAGTATCTATTCATTTTATTCATCCTATGATTGGGGTTTTAAGCCCTAGTTTGGGTTTTAGATATAGACAAGATGATGATAATATGTAATCCTTATCTTTCTTGTTGACTACTCGGTTGTATCCATTCCCTCGTAACCTAGTGGATGAGGAGAAAATATCCATCATGGGGTTCCCTCTAGGTGTAATATCTTAGTATTTTGTGAAAAATATCATCAGTCTTATATATTTAATATCACCACACTTATCTACTAATAGACAAGGATAAAATATCTCCCATGGAAATAATTCTTGGTCTAATCCCCAAAAATTTATTATAGAATATCATACCTCTCACTATTTAGAATTGCATTCCCTCATCCACCAGTAGATGAGGAAGATAATTTATAAACACGTCTTCCAATTCTGGAGTGTGTCCCTTTGAAACATGATTTTTTGAAGGGCATATATTCAATTTTCTATTATTTCTCATAATATGTATGAATCATATAGTTGTTGAGATACATAGTGATCTTGCCATTAGCATGATCAAAATACATACTGGGCATCCAATTTAGGTATAAGTTATCCCCAATCTGAACTACATGGGATTTTATTCCCATCCTAATGGGATATGTTAGAAGCCTCTTATTAGTTTAAAACCATGTTATTAAATAAAAAACAATCTTTATTGAGACATTTTCCAGGTATTATCATACCCCCACTTAGAGGTTCATATATTATATGATTACTATCATCTCATATTTATTATAAAATATTCTTGGTGAGAATTATCTACACAAGGCCATATTATATGTATGTTGAAACCAATATGGTCCACCCATTTTCCCTATCTGATCAAAAATAAATGTCTTCTCCTACAGATTCCCCATTATCACCCTTTTCCTGGTGGTTTTCACTAGGATGTCCTTATGCACTATGTTAATGTACATTGATTTTTCTTCCTCACATGACCCTAAATTGTAAGATGTGTCCCATTAATTGGAACAGAACAACATGGGTTTCAATTCCTTTAAAGATTTGTAGGATTCCCATCTTATAGGCTCAATCCCATTGTAGAAAAAATATATGTCTCAATGGAAGATAGAAAATTTCATAGCACAATAATACCTAGCATAAAGCCATCATCACAAAATAATAATAATAATGGAGAAACCTAAATATATATAGGTGGTACCATTAGCGGATAACCTCAGAATCATATAGATTATTTTACTTCAATACTTATGAATTATTTATTGTTAATATAATGGAGACTACTCCCACACATGGGATTAAAGAATGATTCATTATTATTTCTTATATATAAAAGAGAGTCCCAATGTAGGAAATAATTCTATATAATGTATTGTGATGAGGTCGACTCCCCTTCCTCTTTAAAAATGTGAGTTCTTATGTATCATTGGAAAAAACATCCAATGGTCAGATTCTATTGAGAAGTAGGTCCATGAACCATCACAGATGTGGGAAGACTTGGTTGTTATCAATTCTTGGAAAAATACTTCATTATATACCACCATATAGGGAGATAAATATGAAGGGTTTACCCGAAATAAAGCCTTAAATAATGAAAATAATAGCATCGACCACACATCATCCATTTCATTTTACACAGATTTAAAAAGAAAAAATGGGGATACATTAGGTCCATTAATAAAATTAATCATCTATTTGTTGGTTTTTTATGATATTGCATTAATGTATTTTCATGTTTTTGGTTTTATATATACTTTGGAACATACTCCATAAATGACTTCAATCCAAAATGGAATCTTACCATTAATAAAATTTCTTCATTTCCTATCCTATGAGCATCGTTCTCATCAAACCTCAAGATATTATCTCCCACCGATCATCTTTAAATAAAATTGTAAAATTTAATAACACATGACTACTGTCTAAATGGTAATAACCCAAACCTAGATTCCATAAATTAATCTATCTAGTACATGAAACATAGACATTCATCCACTAAGTAACAAGAAGCTATGAATAACCATGTGATACCAATTTTAGTTTAGAATAGTTTGAAGAGCCTCTCCCCAAAAACTAATATCATGATCCTCACTTATATTTGTATGGTGGATAAAGAGTCTGATGGGGGAATCATATCAACAAAACAAGAGTCACTAAGAATGTATCCAACTTGCAGCCATCACCACTAACGACTCACATTGTCAAACCCTCATCCTAATGAGGATGTCACCCTATGGGAACTAAATAAGGTCACCGAGACCTGAGTACCTAGGACATCCCCACCAGGATATAATTCATCTTTTAATTTGGATTTTGATTATACCCCTAATTATACTAAATAATCTAGAGAAAAAACTAAAATAGAAAACTATAATCATGCTTATATTCCCACTCATTCCCATCAAGTCTTCCATCGCATTTTTGAAATACCAAAATAAATTTCTTCATTATCTTCATAAAAGGGGGAATTGAAATATATACATCCCATACATGATGATTTTTAGTATATACTAGTATTAATTAGAGGACCATATCATTCATGCATCCTATTTTGACTATGCAATGTGCATATATTTACATTCCCATGGAATAATTTATCTAGAATATCCTATTGGACATGGATGGGAATGCCTTTATTCCTACCCATATTATAGATTCCATCTTATCCTAGTAGAAGTAGAATCCTTTACAAATTTTTATAACAACCCCATACCCATCATTTTTGTAGGTAAATATCATCATGTGATGGTTACTCAGGAGCCAACAAATATTCTTGTCCATGTTTAAGATATTAATATGGAAATTAATGTGTTAAATGGATGATAGGAAAATATAGAAATTTTAATTCCAACTATATATTATCATCCCATTTAGATGGACACTCTTGGGCAGGCACATACACTATCCAATACTCGAGAAACATATCATCATTTCCCAACAACAACATGAGAATTTATCTCACAAATTATTGTCACTATCAACAACATGATAATTTAACCAATTAATAGAGAACACCTAAAAATAGATATCACCATGGTTGGTATAAATTATATAACCAAAACAATGATTGTTCTTTTCTTAATTGTGGTGCTCTTGATGCCAACAAACACTCATCTATGAAGTCCCAAGATCATGTTGATTCATTATAAAATCAAGGAAATATTTTTTCACCTGAAAATGTCCATCCGAAAACATTACGTCCAGAATATCTGTATGTCCTCCACAAAGGAATCACCCAAAATGAATTATTTATGGACTACCAATAATCAATCACTAGATCTTTTCTGGTGATGTGGAAAATGGAAACCACCATCATTATTAGAAAATCAAATAGAGAAATGTTCCTCCCCATTCTTTTGTCTACCCTAAAGGTCCTACCCATGGTATTCAATATAGGATTTCATCCTATGGTTTAATAAAAATACAAGATTGTAGTCTTCCCCATTATAGTGTTCGTTTATAATTTCCACCCTATAATGATATCTCACTTCAATAAGAATTTCATCACATAGTTAAATCAATTCTGAGTAAGCCCTTATATAATGATGTGCATCAGATGATGATACTAGTCATTCGTTTTTCCTTATTAATGAAAATTCACACACTTTCTCAACTTGAAGATAGCTCATGTAATAAAAAAACTTCTAAATAGCACTTTTATCTTTATACAGCTATTACAAAATAGTATATTCCCACCAATGTCACATCATACGGTAAGGAAGTTGCGAAACATTAACATTGGTCGGATTAGGTACCGGAATAAATCATAGAGTATGAGGAGAATATATTGATCATGTGAAGAGAATAGGCTAGAGGAAATATACCAATCATGTTTTGGCCTCTATCCACTCCCCAAAATAATGTTTTGAAGAGTATAACAAAATAAAATATTCATCACATTCTTATGAATGTTAGATGAATCTTCTACACCAGAAATTGATAATGATACATTATGACTATTATGGGAGTCACCTCAGTACCATTGAAGAACGTTACAATAAGATTTAATTGGGCACCATTTTTTCCAATTGACTTCCAAAATTGAGAATCTAGTGCAAGGGACACTAATTGGAATGTATTACTATCATATGTAATCTATCTTAGTAGATCATTGATGGAAGACCTGGATTTTATATCATTTTATGTAGAAAAAATAATGATTAAAATTTCACCCCAACAATATTTATTAATGAAATCCAAATGTTATTTCATGATATTTTATATAGATAGAACTAGAATAAGGGGGATCTTCAAAAAAATATGGGGTTTTCAATGGTAATCATCCCTGACCAAATCTATGACTCATTCTTGCAATGATAGTGATTCATCAAATTAATAATATATAATGTTTATGAAAATATTGATCAATATTTTCACATAAGTAAAGTTATTCATTCAATAACATCAATGCATTTGAAATTTATTTTTTCACAAGTAGACCAAAAATTGCACTGATGCCATGACTAAAAATAAATATTTAAGAGAAATAGTGTGTTAGGGATAGCTATAGGTAAAACAATATAGGATCCAAATGAAACCATTATATATGGGGGGAATTTTAACATATTCCACTAATTATGGGATGAAAAATATATAATTAATCATTTTAGTGATCAGATGGGGACATCCCCAACCAATATGGTTGGGGGAATTTTTTTTATCAACCATATACCCCCTATAAGTCCTTTTCACAATTTGGAGGCATTCCAAAAACAATTCCTCCATATATTTCCTCATTGTGAAACTATTTTCCTTTTTTTAATTCATAAAATATATTTCTCTAGTAAATCTCTATATATTATCCATCAAAATGTTTACAGATGAGAAAAAATGGAGGAAAAGATGATGCTGTGTAAATATGTCAACTTGAATCAACCTATCAAAATGACTACTTAATATGAAAATAAAATCCCTTATAGTTTATTATTTAAAGAAACCATCCTTATTACTATATTAATGATGATAGGATTCCAAAATTTCAATATTTGATAATAAATTTCATCATTATTAGACATTATCAATATAAATAAATTTATGTTATTATAGGTGAACAAGAGGATAATGCTTCTATCTAAAACATAGTACACCCAATAATAACAAAAGAAGGTGTCCATACATGAAATAAATGTATTACTAGATATATAGTCACTCCCATAATTGTTTATCATTCACCTCCTCGGTGGGATTCAATAAAAGTAAATGTTAATGGTGTGGATATATCACACCCACTACATGAGGAGGTTAAACCACTCATGAGTGAGGAAATATATTCTTAGTATGAAGTGAGGAAGAAGGAGATGACAAAGATAAATGAAGAACTACTTAAATTAAATATCAGTTATAGATATATTCTTCAAAAATATATTCATCTGACCATCCTAGAAGGTCTCTCTCAATAGTTAAAACCCAACATTCCAAAAAATGTATAGGTAGGGAACCTTATTAATCAAATATCTAGGAATAAAATATATCTACATTTAGTGGAATAAGGGAATCATGATTTCCCTCCATTAGGATAGAAGTTAGATATTTGTTATATGAATTATCTAAACCTAGAATATATAGTTTATCACCCAAAATGATGGTAGGGATGCCATATATTGCTCTTACTGTTGTGTCACCAACTCAAATACATAATCATATTGTCATAACTTCATAGATCATCAGCATTATTGAATTATTAATATTTTTATTGTAATATATTTCATGATGTTGTGAACTTTTATAGATGGGGATTATTCCTTACCCAGAATGGGTGGATGCTATTCTCTCTCCACCTATCATTGGGAATCTTGAATTTACAAAATTCAAGTAATCATGGGATGCATAAATGTTTTTAAAAATATTCATTTCTCATTATATGCCCATGATGTAATCCCCTAAGGTGAAAGAATCATCCAAACACACATGTTTCTTTTGGACTATAGAAGGACTGACCTAATTCTGTTATACCATTTTACGGTCCAGGATGATAATGGGATGAGAACATCTTAACATAATTTTTTTAAATATTTATCTCTGCAATATGAATGAAAAATATAATTAATTATAAAATTTAAACCAATTAGGTAATGATATATTTTGGTATAGTTTTTAGGTGGAATTGTTCAAAATAATCCCGAAACCAACATATTACCAAAGAAGACTTATTGGGTCACTATATAGAGAGCTTTTGTGACGAGTTTCAAACAATTATCATTCGGGTAAACTATCTATCTGGGGTCTGGATACATGATATAGTTCAACAAAGGATAGAAGATTCCATTTTTGGAAATAAATAAATTTATCAACAGATTCTAATAGCACTTGGAAGGAGAACATGAATGTTTTAAATTGCAACCATAAACCTTATGCATGTTCATTCACCATATTGATCCTAGAATATCATTTCTTATCCCATGGAACCAACTTATAAATTAAAAACAAACATTTTCCCCACCACTATGTGAAAATGGAGAGAAAAAACGTCAATTAATATACTTAAAGAACACATTTTACTCATTTTCAGATTACAAAGTTCACTATTACTTCAAAAAATCAATGGATAAAATTTAATAAGGAAGTGAAATCCAAAACGACCTAATTAGGGTGGTCTCAATTACCACCCATATTTTTCCCATTTCAATGAACATTGGGGAGCACAATCTAGTATTTATTTGTTTTTAAATATGTTCTATTTAACATAGTTGATTCTGGATAGGTAAGGATAGGTAAACCACCCGAACAAGTGTCATATGATTATATAGTATCCCTAGATGAGGAATGTGAAGTGAAATATGTTAGAAGTATGGTTTCATTGAATTATAATGATTAAATTACTAAAAAAATTACCAATTAGACTCATGATATCCATAGGGAACATTTAATCCAACCAATTTTTCTGCCTGTCTCTTCTATCATGATATAACTGTATTCATTGGAACCAAATTTATCTATGATCCAAAAATAGAATAAATTAAACAACAATATATATATATATATAGTAAGATAAGTTTATAAATATTCTATATCTAGTCCTGACCCTCACATACTTCATGCCTTTAGTCCTAAGGGGATGGGAACCGTCTGACCAAAAGGTGTGATGTGTGTCACCTCTCCAAACAGACCCCTTATCAAAAGAAAATAAATATTTTCTCTTCAGTTTTTATTTATTTCATTAAATTAATATACACCTTAACAAATGATGAGTTTGAAAATTATCCTTAGTTCCAGTTACTTGATTGGGGATTTTGAGGTTATGGTCATAGGAGAAGAGGATGTAATTGAACACATTGTCATTTCCAATATCTTCTCATAGGCAACATATCCACCAAAGCTATATACATGAAAGAAATCCGTAGAAATGTACTTCAACAAGGTCTAAATAATTAGGGAGGCATCTTAAGACTAATTAAGAGTAATCAAAATTCCATTTTTTGTAATGAAAAATTGATTAATATATAAAAATTTTATCATCCTAGGAAAGTGGGTAGACCATGTCGTCCAACTTAACAATATACAAGAGTGCCTTAATCATCTGTTAAAATATTTGTCCCATCTACTTAAACTATTACATCCCCTAAATATGTTTATATTAAGTATAATGGAATGGAATAACATCTAGTGGAATATAATTGATACCTATCAAGGCACTCCCTGGGCGGCTACACCCCCTGGGTGGGACACACCACTATCCCCAGTGGCAGCCATTTCCTCATGAAGCCCTTGGGGGGAGAGACATGCTTTATCCAAAGCTCACATGTGAGAGTAACCAAGGATCAGATTCATTCCAACCTCTTTTTCCTCTGATTCCAACTATAGAGACCCAATCATGACATACATGGACATTACATTTCATTTTCAGAATACCTAATACATAACAAAAACAGACACCAAAGGACCGTAATAGTTTAGTGTCTTTGGAAACTCAGAATATAATCTTCTAATCTTGGTGAAATAACTTCAACATTTCCAATAAAGATATTCCCCCTTTCCTAACAAAAACCACTCTTTATATCATGGGGAAAAGAAAATAATAAAAAGGGTGAGAATAAATGATCAGTAAAGTTAGACATAGATAATATTAAACAATCCATAAACATTTGAATGCCAAAAATTGAATATAAAATCTAAACAACAAAATCTTGAGCAAAGACATAAATCTTGGAAGTACGTAAGGAATATATCATAAAGGAACATCAATAATGATAAAATATCATTGGAATAAAACATGTAATTGTGGAAAAACATTAAGCACAGTATATGATTTCAATAGTAGCAAAGACATTGCTACCAAGACCATCTTCGTGGACAAAGTCCCTTTCTGAATCGAGTTCACTCCTCATTCTAGTCCTATAACACTGAACCAGATTAACTTATTGTTCCAGCCATGTCTATCTCAGGAGATATAAGTCTTTACCCAATGCAATGGAGGGAGATATAGGGCCCACCCATATCATATTGAAATCATTCATCATAACCAAAAGAATAAAATGGGTTTCATAAACATCATCCCATATGAACATAATCCTTATAAAACAAATGGATATCATTTCATATTAAAAAAAGTGAAACCATGTAAATCATAGATAAATTATACATGAAACATAAACATTTTAAAAAATGTCATCTTATATGGAAATGGTTTTGATAAAACACTTGAAATGAATTCTTGAGGGAAATATAATTTCTTCTTCAAAATTGTATTCTTTTCACAAAATACAATGCAATTTTAAAATAAAGGGATTTTGTTGAAAATAGTCATGAAGTCTTGTACTGTATGTTTGATGAAAATAAGTTGTTATGAAACATTAAAAATAATTTCATGCTATATAAGTTAAAAAAACATTCTTCTCGTACTTTTGTCGGAAAAGTCAAAAAAGTACCTCGTAATGTAAACAAAAGAATGATTCCTTAAATACCATGTAGTAAAAGTAAAAAAAAATGGGTAAAAAGGACTTTAAACATACATGAAACTAGTTTTAGATAATAGGTACATCGATGATAAATATAACCCCAGTAAATACTTACAAATAAACAATCTTGGATAAACAATGAGATTGTAAAAGTTATCCCTTACCTTAGGTCTGATATGCTTCATACGTATCCAAAACTCCGGTATAATGATTCAAATAATGTTATTGAATTATTACAGAATCATATTCATTGTTATGATATCATATATGGTTCACTTAGGACATTATATTACCCATTTTTTTGTAAATTCTATCTTAAAGCAGCATTTTGGGTAAAATCATTTTATTTATCGAACATATTTGGACTTGTTGTTCTTGATATTATTATTACTTATATAATGATTTAATTACTCTCATATTTTGAATAATTATTTATATATCATATATATTTAGTATATATATATAATAGATAGATAAATTAAATGAAATACAACGTTCATAGAGACGGTAGGCCGTACGTACGCATGAATGATGTTTTCCTTTCCTTGTTGACTTGAATTGAAGTAAGTAGATGAAATATATATATATATATAAATCCTATAGCTTTATAATGTAATATATTTCATTATTATTAATTATATATACTTTATAATAATTCTTGAATGGTTAACAAAGAGAATGAATCTCATCGCGTCGTGGAGACGGTAATCCGTACATACACATGAGTGATGATATTGTTTCCATAATTATTGAATTGAATTGGAGTGGATGATATAATATCTCAAAATCATTATGATGTTATAATAACTATATATTTTTATTCTTTACACCATTATACCCATCCAATAAAGGTGGTTGTAGAAAAACATATTACACCACAACATGGAGACGTTATTCCGTACGTACGCATGCATAGTGATTTCATTTTCCGTATGATGGATAGAAGGTTAAATGGAGTTGTTTCATATTTATAATTACATATCAGTATATTAGTGATAGTGATGTTATCACTTTATTATGAAAAAACTAAATAAGAAGAATTTGAAGAAGAAATAAACTTGAAAGAATCAGTAGAAGAGATTACCTCTTCTTCGACGCACCTCTTTTAAGCTTCCACTTAAGGCACTAGAGTTGGTCTTTTGAGGAAACCAGAACCTCTATAATGTTTCTACAAGAGTTAATAAGGGAAATGGGTAGGGTTCGTCTGATCTTAAAAGATCAAAATTGTGTAAAGAGAAGAGGTAGGAGGTGTCCTTTTATAAGGGAGGAGAGGGGCACCTTAGAAAAAACTAAAAATATTATTTTATAATAAAGTCATATTTGGTTTTTCATAGCTCCAAATTAAGTTATTTTGAAGCTAAAGTGTGTATGGGTCTAAATAATCTCAACCAATCTCTATTATACAAGTCTATGTTACTATTTTAACCTTATCATCTAGATTTAATTCTAAGTTAAATAATTTAACTTTTATCGTGTCTTCTTGTTTTCTTACACTATATGGTTAACCAACATACTATAACAAGCCAAAAGAACACCAAGTGGTTCATTATTAATAAATATAACCTTATCTAAGTCATTTGTTCGTTCCTTAGATTTTTAGGAATATAATATCAATTAATAATATAATATTTTTAAAAAAAACCATTTTATGTTAATTTTGAAACTATTTGGTAATTGATGTCTGTGAAAATCATAACAGCATGATTATTTCGAAAAATGTTAATTGAATCAATAATAACATGTCATATTAACCTAAAAATTATTTTAATTCATAAAAATTCTCAAATTATATTTATTTGGGTATTTATAATATCAATTATGTAAATATTTCATTAATAAGGTAATTACTGCATCATCATTGTGTCATAAATAAATAAAATTATTTAATGTCTAAAAATATAAGTAAAATACCATTATGTAGGAAATATTTTTATCTTTATAATTAATATTTATAGTCGAATTTAACTTATGTATAAACCAATATTAAAATTGTTTTAGTTATTAAACTTTAATTTTAACTCTTTTACCTCTTCTTTGTATTAAATAATAATAAATGTCCTAATATAATCCCAGTGGACCCAAATGATAATATTATAATCCTAAGGATGTTTTTGGTCGAATTATACTTATCCAATAGAATTAGGACATGTGTTAGGGTAATAATAATACAATTTTTACCCTTTATTACCCTATTTACTTTTAACCGTGGTAAATAAAAGTGAAAAGTTACTATTCACCAAAAATTATTTTTATCTTATTGAACCAAATTTTACTCCTTGATATTAATCGTGTCTCTCGTATTTTCAAAATTCCACTCACAGAAGCAGTAAATTTATGATTTATGGAAATTTTCAACTGCTCCTAGGAGGTCGGTAAAAGACGGTAAAAATTCAATAAAATTTTTTATATATCTAAAATTATTATAAAATGAATCCAATGAATTAAATTGAACTTATATAGTTATATGTATCTATTTTGACCTAAAATAAATTTAAATAAAATAAATTTTTATTTAAAAAAAATTCAGTTTTAACTAATAACTCAAAGTTTTTCACAATTCATTAAAAATTGAATGTTTTCAAAAAAATACCAAAAATTCACCCTTGGATAATTTTGATATTCTGAAAAAATGAAGTCCATTTTGAAAGATAATATTTATAAAATTTTGAAAAGTGGGTATTACTATTCATAACTGCTAGTTCATAATAATATTGTAATAATATCTGATTTAGTGAAACTCGATATTGCGTACTACACACGCTATCGAAGAAGGTATTGATTGCGTGTAATGCAAGCCAAGTCAGGGTTTCATGTATTGAAATCCCCGTTTAGTGTTGTGTATAACTTAATCAAAACTTATTTCATTTATAAATTTTCCAAAATCTACACTTAATGTTGTGTAGAATAATTTCCACAAAATGAACTTGAAGTAGTGTTTAACAGGAGCCAAGAATACTGTTGCGTATACTGCAAGATAATACGGTGTTGCGTATAGCGCAAGATAATTTTGTTGCACCATACAACATAAGACATCAAATAAAATAAAAATAATACTTCTCATAAAATCTCGGGGTGTTACATTCTACCCCCCTTAAAATGAATTTTGCCCTCAAAATTCATCGGGGTTATAAATCGTTTACTACTTGAAAGTTTCTTTTATAGAATACCATATCGTAAAAATAAATACTAAAACTTAATTTTGAAAACTATTGTATGAAACGTAGTGGTTACCCACATTAACTCATCACTGGGTTTCCATATATAGATATGGAAGTGAAATATAATAATCAACTTTTGATGAAGAGTGGTAGAGGATATGGCTATGAAAAGGCCAATAATCACAAAGCCTTAAATTTGTGATGATTTATTGTACCATTTAATTCATCGGGTATGAGAGTACTAGGACAACATTTTTAGTTCTCAAGATCATTTCCCTAATGTTGAAGAATTGTTGAATTAAAAGAAATACTTACTTGATTTTGGTACAATCTAACTATTGTTCATTCCTTGAACAATTTCCACTTCATATTTTAAAGGAATGAAGTTGAATTTGTCATTTGTGATGTGTTAGCAGATTATGCGATAAAATGATAGTTCATTCCATCTATTTCTATTTCAAAAAGAATAGAACAATTTATTAAATATACATAAGTCCATCTGTGATGAGATTAATCGTATATGGTTACTAAAATGGACTTATACCTCATCTATCATAGCTCTTAATAAAATAAAACTAGTTTCTACTAAATAGGGACTTCTTGTAGTCCAGAGGTATGTGCTAAGGGCCTGTTGCACTTCAGCTGTGGGTTCGATTCCTACATCCTTGTCTGACGCAATCAGTTGTCACCTGTCCTGCAGTTTGTCCCTTTTTCTAAAACTACATTATTATAAAACTTCTACATTAATATCGAATAAAGTTCTAGCCTTAAACAATAATATCATATGTATAACTTAATTCATTCTAATATTTAGGATAATCCAAAATACTTCGGTCTAAGCTCATAGTATAAAGAAAATGATTACTAGAAAGGTCACCTATCAAGAATTGAATACAATCATTTATCATCCATATATCATAATATATATATATATATATACTGTTGGTCCAATTCCAAACAATTGAAATCCTTAATCATGTATTCTCTTGAAAAATGAATTCCCATTGAACCTTAGTGAAATCATGCATGCTGTCAAAAGTTAACTCTTTCCAGCTAGCAAAATCCCAAAATGTCTATATACTCAAACCATGATATTACTTTTTCCTTATATCAGTAATGAGCTCATGAATACTATCAAACATTTCATTTTATCCTTATCCCTTCATTATGCACATATCATCTGATTACCAAAAATATTTCAATCACCTTTCATGGTTACTGGTACCATATAATTATTAAAAACACAATGGACCAATACATAGATATTCCAATATACCATAAAAGTACCTCAACAACATTAATCTTGAATACCAATACATAAACACTTCAATCCATTCTATTCAATGATTTTCATGGAATACATCATTCCTTGATTTAGAAGTAACCTCTTATGTCAGGGCATTGAGTTGGGTAATGCCCATGTTTTCCACAGATAAGACATTGAATTCCAAAACTGTTTTTCACTCTATGACTCTTCTCTCCACACAGATAACATCTTCCCATCCATTTGATGTATTCATCATGGTTAGTATTCCCTTATTTAAAAATATCAATCTTCCTTTGTCTATGATCCTTACCATGTGAATATGCATAAAATCTAATCTTCCTCTTATTTGATGAATTAGGAATACCACTAAAGTTCACCTTGTTAATCATATATCACGATGACCGATTCAGCATAATCACAAAATATTTCTTTCTAGGAATTACACAATTTCAATGCTCATAGTCACAAATTTTTCCATTGAATTCAATGATGACCCAATTTCTTCTGGTTCCCTCCATTGACTAAAACCAAAAACCATGATGTAAGAAACGGTTAAAATAACGAGGAACCACATAATCATACAAAGTCTAACTTATCACACATTCTTTAATCCATGACACCTTAGGTATATACTAGGTTATTCATTATCATCAAAATAATTCTAGGACTATAACCTATATTTATACTAAACATTAGGGACATCCCTAGACATACCTTAGAAGTATCTCTATGGATTTCACTAAAGTTTTCACATCCTAGTTTACAAAGGTTAACAAAACCATTCCTCTGATACCAACTATAGTGGTCTAGAATAACAAATAGTGGTCTATAATTTATACCTATCAGAGCACTCCATGGGTGGCTACACCCCCTTGGCGGGACACACCACTATCCCCAGTGGAATCCATTTCTTCATGAAGCCCGTGGGCGGAGACCCTTGCTTCGTCCAACGCTCACATGTGAGAGTTCCCAAGGATCAGATTCATTCCTACCTCCTTTTCCTCTTATACCAACTATAGAGACCCAATCTTGACATGCATGGACATTAAATTACTTGTTTGGAATACCTAATACATAACTAAAACAGACACCAATGGACCGTAATAGTTTTGTGTCTTTGAAAACTCAGAATATAATCTTCTAATCCTGGTGAAAGATCTTCAACATTTCCCATAATGATCTTCCCCCTTTCTTACCTAAAACCTTTATTTATATCCTGGGGAAAAGAAAACATAAAAAGGGTGAGCTCAAATGCTCAGGAAGGGTAAACATATAGAACATGAAAATATCCATAAACATCTCAATGCAAAAAATTTGAACATAAAATCTAAACATCAAAATCTTGAGAAAAGACATAAATCTTGGAAGTACGCAAGGCATATATCATAGAGGAACATCAATCATGATAAAATAGCATTAAAATAAATCATGTAATTGTGGAAAACCATTAACCACATGATATGCTTTCCATATTATCCATGGCATTGCTTCCAGGACCATCTTTGTGGAGAAAGTCACTTTCTGAATCGAGCTCACTCCTCGTTCCAGTCCTGTAACACTGAACCAGATTAACTTACCGTTCCAGCCATGTCTATCTCATGAGATATAAATCATTACCCAACTAATTTTAGGGAGATATAATTCCCACCCATCTCATATTGAAATCATTTTTACATATGCCAAAACATAAACATAAATCATTTATCATATCCCAATGAATAAAATGTGTTTCATAAACATCATCCCATCATAACATAATCCTTATAAAACAAATGGATATCATTTCATCTTAAGAAAAGTGAAAAAATGTAAATCATAAAGACATTATACATGAAACATACAAATATTAAATAATTTCATCTTATATGGAAAATGGTTTTGATAAAAACACTTGAAATTAATTCTTCAGAGAAATATTCTTTATTTTTCAAAATCATTTTCTTTTCACAAAATAACATGCAATTTTAAAAGAAAATAATTTTGTTGAAAATATTCATGAAATCTTGTCGAGTAATGTTCATGAAAATAAGGTGTTATGAAACCGTAAAAATCAATTAATTCTGTATAAGTTAAAAAAACATTCTTCTCATACTTTTGCCGAAAAAGTCAAAAAAGTAACTCGTAACGTAAACAAAAGAAACATTTCATACATACCATGTTGCAAAATTAAAAAAATGCGTAAAAAGGAATATAAGAATACATGAATTAATTTTTAGAAAATACGGACATTGATGAAAAATATAACCCTATTAAATACTTACGAATAAACAATCTCAGATAAAAACGAGATTGGAAAAGTTCTCCCTTAACTTAGGTCTGATATGCTTCATACATATTCAAAACTCCTGTATAATGATTTAAATAACGTCATTGACTTATTAAAGAATCATATTCATTGTTATGATATCATATATGGTTCACTTATGTCTTTATATTACCCGTTCTTTTGTAAATTCTCTCTTAAAACAACGTTTTGGGTAAAATCGTTTTATTTTTCGAACATGTTTGGACTTGTTGTTCTTGATATTATTATTACTTATATCATGATTTACTTACTTTAAGAATTTAAATCATGATTTATATATCATATATATTCAGTATAAATGTATATAATATAAAGATAAATGAAATGAAATACACCATTCATGGAGACGGTAGGCCGTACGTACGCATGAACGTTGTTTTCCTTTCCTTATTGACTAGAATTGAAGTAATTAGATGAAATATATATATACATAAATAAATTATCTTTATAATGTCATATATTTCATTATTATTAATTATATATTCTTTATAATCATTTTTGAATGGTTAACAATGAGAATGAATCTCATCGCGTCGTGGAGATGGTAATCCGTACGTACGCACTAGTGATGATATCGTTCCCATAATTGTTGAATTGAATTGGATTGGATGATATAATATCTCAGAATCATTATGATGTTATATTAAATATATATAGTTATTATTTACACCATTATACCCATCCAAGTAAGGTGGTGGTGGGAAAATAGATTACACCACGGCATGGAGACGGTATTCCGTACGTACGCACGCGCGGTGATATCGTCTTCCGTAGGATGGATAGAAGGTGAAATGGAGTTATTTAATATTTATAATAAAATATAATTATATTATTTATACTATTGTTATAAATTTATAATGAAACCAATAAAGAAGAATAAGTTGAAGAAGAAAGAAACTTGAAAGAATCAGTAGAAGAGATCACCTCTTCTTCGACGCACCTATTTTAAGCATCCTATTAAGGCACTAGAGTTGATATTTTGAGGAGAACAGAACCTCTATAATGGTTATCGGTAGGTTCAGAAGGGTAATTGTTAGGGTTTGGAGGATAATGAAAGCTCAAAATTGTGTAAAGGGAAGAGGGAGTAGGTTCCCTTTTATAAGGGTGGAGAGGGGCACCTTAGGAAAAACTCAAAATATTATTTTATAATAAATTAATATTCGGTTTATAATAGATTAAAATTGATTTATTTCGAAGCTATAGTGGGTATGGGTCAAACTACACTCTGAAAATTGGTTTTATACAAGTTTAGGTTACTATTTTAACCTTATCATTTAAATTTAACTCTAAGTTAAATAATTTAACTTTTACCGTGTCTTCTTGTTTTCTTACACTATATGTTTAACAATAGTACTATATCAAACCAAAAGAACCCCAAGTGGTTCATTATTAATATATATTACCTTATCTAAGTCATTTTTATGAGCTTTAGATTTTTAGGAATAGAATATCAATTAATAATATAATATTTTTAAAAAAACTATTTTATGTCAATTTTGACACTATTTGGTAATTGATGTTTGTGAAAATCATAACAGCATGATTAGTTCGAAAAATGTTAATTGAATCAATACTAACATCTCATATTAACCTATAAAATTTGTTTAACTCATAAAAAGTCTCAAATTACATTTATTTGGGTATTATAATATCAATTATGTTAATATTTCATTAATAAGGTAATTACTGCATCATCATTGTATCAAAAATAAATTAAATTATTTAATGTCTAAAAATTATAAATAAAATTCCATTATGTAGGAAATCATATTATATTTCTATGTAATATTTATAGTCGAATTTACCTTATGTATAACCCTATATTAAAAATGTTTTAGTTATTAAACATTGATATTAACTCTTTTACCTCTTCTTTGAATTAAATAATAATAAATGTCCTAATCTAATCAAAGTGTACTTAAATGAAAATATTATACTCCTAAAGTTTTATTTTGTCAAATTATTCTTATTTAGTAGAATTAGAACTTGTGTTAGGGTAATAATAATATAATATTTACCCTTAATTACATTATTTACTTTTAACCATGGAAAATAAATGTAAAAAGTTAGTGTTCACCAAAAATTATTTTTATCATATTGAACAACATTTTACTCGGTGATATTAACCGTGTCTCTCGGATTTTCAAAATTCCACTGACACAAGCAATAAAATTAAGATTTATGTAAATTTTTAAATGCTCCTTGAAGGTGGGTAAAAGACGGTAAAAATTCAATAAATTTTTTTATATATCTAAATCTATTATAAAATGACCCCAATGAATTACATTGAACATATATAGTTATTATGTATATATTTTGACCTAAAATAAATTTAAATGAAATAATTTATTATTTAAATAAAAATTCAGTTTTAACCAATAACTCAGTGGTTTTAACTATTCATCAAAAATTGAATGTTTTCAGAAAAATACCAAAAATTCCCCCTAGGACAGTTTCGATATTATAAATCCAAAAATGAAGTCCATTTTTAATGATAAAATTTATAAAATTTCAAAAAGTTGGTATTACTATTCATAACGGCTAGATGAAAATAATATTATAATAATAACTCGTTTAGTGAAACTCGGTATTGCGTACTACACACGCTATCGAAGAAGGTATTGATTGTGTGTAAGGCAACCCAAGTCTGGGATGCATGTAGTAAAAGCCCTGTTTGGTGTTGTATATAACATAATCAAAACTTATTTCATTTATATATTAAACAAAATCAATATTTAATGTTGCGTAGAATAATTTCCCCAAAATGAAATTCAAATTGTGTGTAACACGAGCCAAGAATAGAGTTGTGTATACTACAAGCTAATACGGTGTTGTGTATAGTGAAATATAATGTTGGTGTACCATACAACACAAGACATCAAATAAAATAAAAATAATACTTCTTATAAAATCTCGGGGTGTTACATTAAGAATCCCTACATCTGGGAAATTAGACATTCAGGTCAAAAATTTAATATCTAGAAACAAATGGCCTTGGTCCCAAAAAACGTTTCAATTTTGGATGCTATTAATTTAACATAGTTTCATTGGGAATTTCATATAGAATTCTTTCTATGGACTCAAGATTTTTAAGATGAGGTTTCTAATAATAATTTATTCCATTCATAGATTGATCCTATGATGTTTTTAGTGGTTAATTCATTCATATAAAATGACATCTATACTTTTTATAGTGGAATATCATACCCTTTTCTATATTTATTATTCGAGATTATGTTTGTATTTGATGGTACTTTATTGATAATGGTTCAACAATTAATATTATTCCATTATAAATTCTATTTTTATTGGGTTATAGAAATGAAAACATGTCCCCTTATTCTTTGTAACATCACTATTATTAAATGAGATAGAAAAAATACCAACTACTAAATCATGCTTAGAGTTTAGTTTGGGTACCTTATATGTCATTATGAATTACAAGTCATTCATCAAGAAACATATTTAAATTTATTTCTATGGAGGCCTTGGTTTCATCAACATGTGATTGTCCCTTCATCATACAATAAATGTATCAGATACTCTATTAACGAATATATTAACACACTGAATGGTGATAAAGATTCTTTTTAATCTTATGAATCTGAATACATCGGTGTAAGACAATACCGCAGGGAAGGGAAAAAACCCCTGACTCTTAGTGTCGCATGGGTTACCATCCCAAAGGGTCTCGAAATCACCATGAACAAACTACTTTAAATGTTTATTGATTAATATATGATTTCCATCAACCATATCAAAAATATAAGTTCAGAGTTGAGTGTATATTATTCAACCCTCATGGAATATATTATGTTAACTAGACTCAGAAGTGTTAAATTTGTCTCTAACCTTCACAACACAAGGGACATCCTAGGATAAAAATTCATCACATTATCACCAATTATTTAGAAGGCCCATATATTATAACCTAAATTAGAAGGAACTCTCAGATCATCAATTGAGAGTGGGTATACCTCTACATAATCTTATAGATTTCAAAATATTGAATTTTATTATATCATTTAAGACCACCCTTATCAAACATCCCTTTTGTTGATGGTATGGACCATGAATAATATGATTAATAGGTACTCATAGATGACCCTGAAATATTGGATGAGGGTGTCTCTACCACTATCGATGAGCCCCAAAAGATAATCGAAGGAAATATGGAGGATCCCGAACTTGCACTACTTTATATGGTGTGGTGAACAAGATGTATATATCACTTTTATAAGGAATCATTGATATGTGTCCTCCTAAAATTATATATAAATAGTATTTTTTGATCTCTATGCATCCACTCATCACATGGGTAAGCATTTGGATCATCGTAATTACAAGTTGGCAGCTAATTAAATTCATCATACTCATGAATCCGGGGTCTAATCAGTAGGTAATTATATCATTAAATATAACTTTATTCAGTTGCCCCAATACATAAAGTGGCCTTCTAATATTGTCCTGGTAAGGAATATGAATCGGAAAATAAGGGTTTACATTTACTTTTAGGATCCCAATCAACATTATCCAAATTGTAATATACATATTCAGATTATAGAACTCGTGATTGATGAAATATCTAAATATCAAGCCCACTCTTTTATTTATGTTAAATCAGGATACAATGAAATATATATGTACCCCAAAGATTAATAGGAAGGTACTTTGAAGGAACACCAAGGTGTAAACATATCTCATGTGATTCCCTTCGGTTTCAAGAATGGTAACTCCACAAAAAACCATGTATCGAATTTTGAAAACCTTTTTTAGAAACTCAATTGAATGTTAGATGGAATATATTATTGTAAAATCCTAATTGAACTCTAAATCTCTTTTCATTTTTAAGATAATTTTCAACAAGCTATGAAAACATAACATGAAAATGAATCCATTGAAATTTTCATCGAGTGTTACCTTTAGAAAGTTTATTGGTATCGAAGTATTCCATCGTGGAATTGATCTCAGTCCAGAGAATACTAAGGTTATCTTTGAAATGATACCTCATTAAAACATGAAATACTTTAGAGTACTATAATGATGCATAATATAAAGTCAGACCCTTATAGTGAATCTTATATGATACCGTGTACCCTTCACCAAGATATTGAAAATGAGAGTCACTTATCAATTGACAACTGATTTCACGGAGTCCTTCAATAGTCTGAGGAAATATATTTTGAGTAAAAAATTAATATTTCCTCTTGTCTTTGTATAGAAAAAATTATATATATGGATTCCCTAGAGTGTTCACTATGAACCTTCCTTGAACTGAATAATGATTATCTAAATGATAATAGTGTCTACTATCACAACTGAACCATTCTCAATACTGAGACTCGGTATTCAATTATCTTGAATAGTTTACATGGATTAATCATTCTAGTTTCGAAAATAAGGCAATACCTATAACACTATGAATTCAGGTTTTTCCTTCATAATGATCCACTCAAATGTATCATCATCATTAATATATTTAAAGGAATGTCTACATGATTTGTGGTTATTCTGTAGAAGTTTTACATTTGGTTCATACCAAATAGTCAATAAAAGGGAATTCTCTATAAGAATTCCATGAAAAATAAATCTCAATATAAATTATTCCATTAAATACTGAATTTAATGATGATGGAAATTTTAATGTTAAATTTTTTCACAAGGCAAGGGATATTTATTTTTTTATGTGTGTTAAAAAGATAAATAGGAAAGATAACGATGGACCCCAAATTGAACAGAGATGGATTAGGGGACATTCTTATCTCTAAAAAGTCAGTTCAATGATATTTCTTTTTGTTGTCATAAGGATTCACCAACAATATGGTTGAATACTAAGCCCCCATAAAAGGATTTAAAATGGTGCTAAAAATACCGATATAACACCTGATGCTCAAAGGATATCGAGATTCTATAATAAAACAAAAAATGGTTATTAAAAAATAAAAAATAAAAAGATAACCCCCTATATAACTATGTGTTAGTTTTGATGAAAAAATTCAACTTAGATCCAGTGTTAAATCACATCCCATGACCACATAATATCATGTAAATTGCATTAGAAATGTTTTCTATAACCTTGGAATATCTGTACCAGGAAAAAATATTTATCATCACTATGAACTATAAAA
The DNA here is from genome assembly GCA_963277665.1 of Viscum album. Lineage (NCBI taxonomy): Eukaryota > Viridiplantae > Streptophyta > Magnoliopsida > Santalales > Viscaceae > Viscum > Viscum album. Next base: position 1,872,715,396 of record OY728142.1, on the reverse strand, counting down.
TTTTGTCAAAATTTGTTCGTAACAGTTTGTAAGTGATCAATGAGGTCAATTCCATCCATAAAATAGATATTATTAAAAATAGTTGGATTATGGACATATTGGATAACCTAAAAATGGTGTTATTCCATTTAATCCAGTAAGAAAAGAGAGAATTTGATGGAGGGTAGTCAACATTTCTCTTTGTAAGAGAATGAATCCCTATGAGGTCCTCTACAAGAAAAATACTTAATGGATTTCTCCATAGATTCCATGATGGTGTTGATATTATTTTCATTATGAAATAATTCCATAGTAGTTATTGTTTTTTCTATTATTCAGGAATTAGGATTTTTCATTAAATAAAAATACATTATTATTTATAGACATCAATAATATAGTATTTCATATAATTCCCCAAAAGGATTCATTATTCTAAAAACATTCTAACATTGACCATAAACCCCAAAATATGATTCACACTTCCATATACTCCTAAACAATTTCCATAGGGGGAATGTATTTCTTAAGGTTATATCCTCTTTCTAGAGCTAATCAGATTAAGTATGCCCTTACTTCAACCAACTTATTCTCCAATTGGGATGTGCTGATATCCCTCAAAGAGTTCAGGATTAATAAAAACATTAATGTCATGAATTCCAATATTATCAGCGTATTTTATGTCCCTCGCATAATATTAATAGAAATCAGTACCAATTAACCTTCTATAATATTGATATTTTTATACTATTAGTATAATATTGAGTCCAAAAATTCACCCCACTATTATTAACTAGTGAAAAAATGGAGGAATTCAATAATACTCTATCAATAATACTCTAAAAAATAGTAGACAAAGAAATTAAATATTTTTCTGAAAAGCTTATTCATGAATTGTGGGCCTACCATACTACTACATTCACTTCCACATAGGTTTCCCTATATTCCCTATTATGTGGGACACAAGTATTTAATTCCATATAGGTCTAACTACCTTCACTCGACCTTTACATTTGCAACTAGCTTTCTATATATGATAAATCTCAGAGGGACTTAAGTGAATCAGAATGCCTTAAAAAGAAAGTTCTATATACATTGTATCTTTTATAGGTTCACTATAATTTAATTTCATGAACTTTTAAGAAGAAATATCACATAACTTCATTTCTCCAATGATATCTCATTTTTCTCTCACAACATCAATGATACATAATAAGAATCCTCCATATCATAAACCAAAACAAAAATTACCATTTTCCATCAATAATTATTACTATAATGGTTTATATTCAATGATTACCCTAGAAGGAAAGGTTATCAATCTTTTTACAATTAAAGGATTCTAAAGAAATATTTTGTGTATTAAATGAATCTAGTTCTGGTTGAATTTTCTTTAAAATGAATGATTGTTGGTTCTGGATTCCATACATTAAATTAAACACCATAATCAAAAGTTATGTGACTATAAACTACACAAAACCATAATTTCTCACTAAACATAATTTAAATATGTGTCAATCACCCTTACCATAAGATGGTAAATTTCATGGTAAACTATTTATATATTTTTAATAATGATTAAACTATAGGACAACATCCCCATTATATGATAAAATGTAGTGTGGTTCTTTTTTAGAAACAATAATTTTTATATGAGCCTTTATACAATCAGGATAACCCTCTAATTTTCTCTTATTTCCCACGTCATGCATGAATCATGCCATATTAGGGATTTTCAATGATTATTTATATTTTCATAATCAATCCACACTATGACAAGAGTCATGGATTTTTTGGTACACACCATGGGACCTTAAATTCAATAGAGTGACCTTACTTGAGCGGATTTCCTTTTCTTCACACGATAAAATTGACTTTGTTCTATAATTTCACTAATATAACTAAATGTGTTTTGATTCCCATTTTATGGGATAAAAAGTAACACATCGTTCAATTATTTTAGTCCCAACATATATTAAAAATTTCCCCTTTCTCTAAATAAAAATATGATATATAAAACAACTATTAATTTTACTAGAACTTCATGTTGATTCATTCTCATTATAATATTTTATTTATCCATTCCTAGTTCCCTTATTATAGGCCAAACCAAAAAATAAAAATAAATTGTCCGTTTATCTACATGTGAATAAGATCTGTGTATAGAATCCTTATTTTCCTATAACTACATATTGATTTATTAAATTTTCAATCGAAGATATAGTGACGCCAAGATAACTCACTCTAGGCCCAACCTATATTAAAAAATACCCACTTTTTACATATGAGTCTTTTTTGTATAGGGAATATTTCCTTTCTTAGAACTATGTGTGGCCAGAACCTTATTTAGATGAGATTTGTAGAGACACAGTTATCTTTCATTCTAGTCCTAGTCATGAAAAAATTACCCCTTCCCCTACACATGACTAAAATATTTTCATGGACACTTTATTTTCCTAGAACTACATGCTACTTGATTCTTATTCTAACTAGATACGCATTGAATCCTAGATTCAATATAATAGGCCCATCCTATATAAAAAAAATTCCCCTCCACCATAATATTATTTATATATATATATAGAATCCTTATTTTCCTAGAACAATATGTGTATTTATTGTTATTATGTTGAGATATGTAGTGAAACATGGATCCTCAATTTTATACCTAAAAGAAAAAATGTTAATATCTCAATGTTTTGGTTATATCTCTTCAAGGGATATTTGATTTCAAAGAACTATCTAAATATATATTTTCATTCCAATGAGAAATATATTGACCCTTTAATCCCTCACTCTAGTCCCATCTTTGACAAAATTCCCTCTTCCTGTAATAAAACCCCATATATATAGGATATTCAAATATGTGTTCCATAATATAAAAACTCATGATTGGAAAAAAATCCACATCCACCACATATGAATTAGATATATATTAGGAGATTATTCTTAGATCCATGTGAAGTTTATTCATGATATCACAATGATTTCATTCTAATATAATAATGGAGATATCATGACAAGATCATTCCAATTTACATTATAGACATCTTATATTCCGTAATCACACTCCATGTCATCCGAAACGCGAATCCTCATAGACATTCATTGTTTATCCCTCACAATAGAATCTAAATATGAAGAACACCGCTATTTTCATTTTTAATACAAATCCTAAAACATGGATATATATATATATATATATATCTCAGTGTGTGTGTGAGACCCATATATGAACTATCAATAAGAGGAATATTCATCTTCTGAAGATTTATTTTTTCCTATACACATATACAATAACATAATAAAAACAAATTTTTGAATATTGACCATAGATCAGCCTTGCGTACTTTTCCCATGTCATCACCTCAAATCTTAGAGCCCTAATATTATTACTAAAAAATTCTCTTCTCATTTCCAAAATATATTAGATCAATTTTGGCATGTATACCCTATTTGGTTCATTGTCCCCATAAACCATGGAAAAATGTGTTTTACCTAAAACATCATTGGATACTTTATTATCTCCCTAATATTTTATGAAATATTTTTCTCTCTTTGCAATAAATTAAATTTCTTTAATTTCATTCATTTCATAAAACACTCAGTCTTAACTATCCACACTAAATTATTAAAAATAACATTATTAAAAAAATGATTGTTATAGCCTAAAAATTTAATTTGTTGGTATGAATATTTTAAATACATGAGATAATGAAAATATATTTTTAAATATTTACATATTTATTTGTGATGCCTTTATATTCTTCGAAAATACATTTTCACAAAAAAAGGATTTTTAATAATTTTTTTAGAAGATAATTAAAATTAATTTCATTACACTTTAAAAATATTTATTTTAAAAAAAATATCTTCATTTTTTAAATAACGAATTCCATGTTAACATGAAATAAATTCATGATAACTTTCTGAAAAGAATAATTTTTCATTTAATATTAAAAAATAGCGACATTTAATAAAAACACATTTCTAATTAAATAAATTATAAAATAATATTTATTTATGGATGGTTTTGTAAATAAAATTTGTTATATTATATTATTATTAATCCAATTTAGGTCATTAGAATCAGTTTTATGCTCAAATGTTGATATAAATAGTTTTTATACTTTTAAAACATTTTTCTTTTGGAAATTTTTTTTCATCACGTATGTGAGGTTAATTTTAAATTAAAACAAGCTATTTCTAGGAATTTTTTTAGAAAAATATATCAAATATTTTAAAAAATAATTAGTATTATTATATAATAATTTCAAATTAATTTTGGTTCATCATGAATAGTAAAACAATAAAAATTTATTATCGTGGTTATGGTTAAAATGGGTTTTCTAGGGAGATAATTAAAACGAAAATATTTAAAATGATAAAGTACATTAAAATTCATATTTTCAAGAAATATTTCAACTTTATCTTATATTAGGCTAGTTAATATTCTATTTTGGATCATTTTTTAATTTTTAAAACATGCGAATAAGTTTTTCTTTTCAAAAGCTACAGCTATGTCATTTCCCCCACTTATAAAAGAGATATCCCAATCTTCTCACTTTCATAAAATCAAATACTTTTTTAGAAATGAACTACTAAGAATCATTCATTAATTAACAAGACAAGTTAAAAATTCCTTATTTTTTTGGAAACGCTCGTATGATGGATTTTTGTGCTAAGATAATGAGCTTTTCCAAAGAAGATGTATCATTCTTAACCAAGTATTTTTATTTAATTTCATCATCCATCCCCTTAAATATTATTAGACTATAAAGATATAATAATATATGTCTCTATAATATACTAGTGTTTTTATTATGTAAGTGAAATAACCAACATCCATCACTTCTTAAATCGAATAGGAAACAAAAACATCAATCATGTGTATGCTAGACTACCGGCCCAAAAATTGATGTTATTAGTTTTCCATAAAATCCTCTCAAAGATGGTTTTAATTGTGGTTTAATGGAATATATATGATATATATATATATTAAATATTTTTTTAATTTAATTTTTCTATCACATATAAATTTTTACCTTTCAATCTGTTGGAAAATTATAACGTCGCTCGGAAGTACATGGTGACTACCGCCTCCACGAAGTGATGTGATGTGTTTTTAATTATATTCTATCACATATGGTCATAAGGATATATTTAATACGTATATAGGCTATTTATGATATTAAAATTATTATGTAAATGTTAATTAATATTTATCTTTCTTTATTTAGATTCATTTTAAAAATAGATACAACGTTATTGCTTACATACAACTTCTTGTCTCCATTAAAAGTTTAATTGATTTACTATGTATAAATTTTATGGAGAATGTTAGATAAAGATATAATGAATATATATTATTTTTATATCTAGATTAATATACTAGATAGGAACGAACTATTATGAATTCACAAGGGAAAAACTATTGAACCAAAACATACAAGAATGACCAAGCAGTTATCACATGAAACATTGATTTTTATAATGAATTATTAGTGAATGTATAATAATGGGTCTTAAATAAATAATATTTCATCATAATGAATATTCATCAATTAAGAATAAATATTCATGTATTAAAGGATTGTGTCACTATAATTGATATTGTATAAGGGTTTAGATAACCTTTTGAATCATGGATGATAAAATATTAGTGATACATATAGGGATAATTATAAGGATAAGTCAATGTATCAGAAAATGTCATGAAATTTTGGTGAAGGGAAGTTTGAGTGGTTTCCATGAAATTACATCCATTTATAAATACTACACAAACATGTGTATATTATATAGTTCAACATAGTTTTAATAATTCTGAATATGGTACACTGGTATTTAACTCGATCAATACATAGTGAAAAACAACTGTCCTTAATACAAAATGGGTTTTACAATTCCCTAGGGATTTTTTTTGAAAACTTATAAAATCATTATGAACCATTATGAATGATTTTAATAGTTATGACCATGAATGTCCTAAAATAAACATAATGATTAACATATTGAAAAGTGGTTTTCATGATTTAGACATCCTATAAATGAATTTCCACTATCATATGATTTCCCAACTATGTTTATTAATGCTTATACTATGCTTTTTGGTTTTAGTCAAAGGATGGAATTGAGAGGAATCATGTTTACACCTAGTGTGATGGAAAAATTTGGGATTTCTAGAAACCAAATTGAATGATAAATAGAGGGAATGATATAATAATTACTCCTAATCATATATCATGATATATGATTAACAATGTGATAATTTATAATATTCACAACACATTGAATAAGTAGAAAATATAATTTTATGAATGTTTGTGTAATGATGATTATAGAGGTGAGAATATTTGACTTCCAACATGTCAAGAAGGTTGGAATAAGAACCTAGTAAAATGTATAGAATGGATGGGAAGTTATATTCTATGTGTAAAATAAGGTCATAATGTATTCAATTGAAATGGAATTCGATATAATATAAATGGGGAACATAGGTATTGTCTCAGTAAATTCCCTAAACTAGTGGTTAATCCCTACTCCAAGGAAGGACCTATATTATGAAAATAATATATGAAAAAGGGTTAATTTTTTTTTTGTTGTAATTCATGAATTATATTATAGAATTATTTATACGAGTTTAATTTTAGTTATAAAAGTCATGAAACATCTAAGGATGGTGTTGATTTTGGAAGAATATATGTCTTAATGTATGATTAAATTATGATTTATGGATAACATCATGGGTTTATGTGCTTAAGGTTGATCATTATTTCAATATCATAAAAAATATTATGTTCTAAGTAATTTTATATAAATTTTTACAATGTGATTTTTGGAGACTTTTTATTGGGCTTATTTATAGGTAACTCTTTAGTTCAACATTAATTATTATTTGAGGAAGAATTTTCATTTCAGAAGTATAAAGGTATTGATAACCTTAAGGATTTATATTTACTTTTAATATTGAGGATGATCAGTTTTTGTTTGGGGATTTTAATATAAATTTATTAATATGGTTTTTATAAAAAGGATACCATATCAGATTTGGAAGGGTTTAATGGTTTGATTGCATAATAAAAGGGTGATGAGAGTAAACTTCCTACCACATGCCTATATGTTCACATTGTTAGTATAAAATTTTATTTAAAATTTTATAATAGATAAATATGCAGTTCATTATCAGGACATTTTTTTATCATTGAGGTAAACGATAGATTTAAAAATGATATTGTGATTTTTTATGCCTCATGAAAATTGAATGATTATAAGAAAAATTTCCCATATCATGATTTGTAGTAAACTATGTTATCCTTTTCATTAAAGATATTGAGGAATTATCTTTACAGATAAAGGTATTATATATATACTTAGCACAACAGTTTAAAGTATACATTCACATAGAATGACTTGAACATTATATAGAGAAAATGGTTCTAACTGAATATTGATTACGACTGATCAATACATTATCACCATGGGAATGGGAACAAGGTGGATAATGATTTGATTCAAAAGGATCATGGTATCTTATATAAGATAACTTTAAAAATTGATCCAATATTTATATATTTTAAAAGGATTGATATTGAAAATCATGAATGGGGGAATTTTTATTTTCTAAAATAAGTGTTCAACCATATATAATTAAAGATTAAACATGAATTAATGGAATATGTAGAGCTATATAATAAGGTGAGAAGACAGTATGAGTTTAACCTTGATTGTAATGGAATGTTATGTTTTATGAACAATATATGTTTTCAATCTCTACCATGTTTGAATAATGAGATTTTAGAGAAGTGTGATTTTTGTTTATTCACTAATAATCCTAGAGGTAATGAAGATGTAGATTGATATGGAAGAGTATTTATAGTGGGATAACATGAAGATAGATATTACCGAATTTGTATTTTTCTTTATGGTATGGTAGGATTTTATAAATAATTGACAAAAGTATTAGGGTATTTTATAATCATTTTCAATACAATAATGGAAAAAGGGAAAACATCAACATGGATTTTATCATCAGAATCTCCCAAACATCTAAAGGGAATAATCTATATGGGTTTTAGTCGATTTCCTTTAAAATTTGGGACACTTAATTATTTTTAGAGAATATTTATACTGGGATCATCTTTTCATGATATACATTTCAGAATTAATAAGGGTTTATGGTTTTCCAGATTTTGTTTATCTAATTTGGTTTATATATTTACCTTGATGTTCTAGTGATGTCTTTAACAATATCTAGATACAGAGTTGATTTTTTGTATTGTGCATCATGCACAAGAAGATGGTTATTTTGATATATCCATTACAATTCTAGACGATAATTGATTTTTTTTTCTATGGATTGAAATGATATTAGATATTATCACATTCCCCTATTTGAGTTTTCTTACAATAAAAGATTTCATTTGATAATTCAAATGTCTCTTTATGATTCCCTCTGTGGAAAGAATTATTGAACTCCAACATGATGGGATGAAGTTGGAAAATAAAATGTATTGAGACATGGAATAATTGGGGAAATTGAATAGAATTTTCAAAACATTTTGAAACAAAAAAAGATAGAAAAAATATTACATAAATGTAATGTTGAATCCCATCATATAGATCTGGAGACTGAGATTCATGTGATGGGTTTTCTATGAATTTATTTATTGGGTAATGATATGTGATTTGGGATAAAAGGTAACACGACCTCTGGGGATATTGGACCCTTAAATATTATTTACAGAGTACTGATATTTGTTTTGTCCCACGGAACATTCACCAAAATTATATCAAGTAAAAAAGGTTTTCCTTGAATCAATCATGATAAGTGTATACCTGGCCCTTACATGTATTGATATCAAAGGTAATACTACTTGATTGAGATAATTATTATGTGTAATAATAGATGGAGATTCTAGATCAGACAGGGAAGGTTCTATGGAACAACACCAAGGACCGGGTCAATGTTTTTTGGGGAAACCACCAATTTGAACATGCTACATTGAAGCCTATAGATATAATGAGTCCAAATTATACTCATTTTTCTTATATCATAGTGAATAATTCAAAGGAATAAATTTATTTTAGGGGGTATAATTTAAAAAAACTGATATTTAAGGAAATATTATTTTCATTCTAATACATTTTATTTCATTGATAGCTTTTGTTACACAAAACACCGAGTATTAATAAAACCCATAAAATACTACAAATAAACTATTATTTAAACATGATAGGTATACCATTTCCATTAAATATTAAAGTTAAAATAGTATAATAATATTTTTAAAATTAATTATGTAGTATTTAGATTAAAGAATATATATTTGTATAAAAGTACTTATTTTTTAAGTAAATTCATTATATTGTTGCAAAATACATTTATTCAAAAAATATTTTAAATGTATTTTTGTTAAAAAATGATAAACATAAGTTTTACTACTCTTTGAATGTGATATTAAAAAATAAACATCATTTTTTAATCAACATGTGAATTTTATATTAAAGTTAATTTTTTAGAATTTTTGGAAAACATTAATTTTTCATTTAATAGTAAAAAATAAAAATTTTTATTAGAAAGTAACTTATTATATAAATAATGCAAAACATAATTTTTTTAATATGGTTTTAAAGGTAAATAGTAATAATTTATATTATTATTAATCCAATTCAGGTAAATTGAATCAAATTTATGGTAAATTCTTATACAAAAAACGTTTTACAAATTTTATGCCGTCTTCTTTGGAAAACAGTTTTTACATTGCTCATGTGGGATAAATTTTAAATTATATTTTACCATATATTTGAATTTATTTAAAAATAATTATTAAATATTTATACTAATTATAATTATAATTATATAATATGTTCAATTTAATTTTTTATCATAATGAATTGTAAAAAATTAAAACTCAATTACCACAATTAAGGATAAAATGGTTTTATCTAGGGTGAAAATAAAAATGATAAGGTTTAAAATAAACATAAAACTTATAAAATTGAAATTTTATATCCATTGCAAGTTTTTATTATATAAGGTTCCATAATGATCCATTTTAGAGTCTTTTGGAATGTGTGAAATGCGGGATTAACTTGTATTTTAGAAAATTCCATGTGTGTCCTCTCCCCCACTTATTAAGGGGCAGAGCCTCTCCTCTCCCCATTATAATTCCAATGAATTTTTTTTTACCCAATACCTGACCAAATAAATTCCTTATTCCCTCCCAATTTATTATATTCTATATTTTTATTAGGAATACCCCTAATAATGATTTTGGAGAGAGTCAAATGGGCTTCTTTAATGAAGAGGCATCATTCTTACCTGTGTGTTTTTATTTTATTTATTTTTTTGTCATGATAAAAATTTTATTCAAATATGATGATATAATAAAATTATTTTCTCCCAAAAATAATATTCTATTATGTTATTTTCATAACTTATATCTATATCCACTTCCATAAAATTGGAAAGATAACTGTTCATCATGTGTATGACGGACTACGACCTCGCGATCAAATGTAATTTTTTTTCCTTCACTACATCTCATGGATGGATATAATGATTAATTTGAAGAATATAAATTATATTTATGATATAATAAAACTTAGGGAATTTTAATATAATATATACCTTTTTCCTTCAAATCAATTAAAAAATGATTGTGTAAATCATTTGTATATGTGGAATACCATCTCCACAAAGTAATGTGAAATGTTTTCCATTTTATTATTACATGGATAGTAATAAGGATAGATTAAATTAATACATATGATACAATTTACAAAAAAAATTATGAAAATTTTAGTTAAAATTTACCATTCTTTCTGTCCATTCATCAATAATATAGAAACAATGTTTACGTGTATGTTTGGCATATGATCTCAATGATTGGTGTAATTAATTTTCTATCAATAAATTTTATGAATTATTATAAATATATATAATGAATATATATTATATTTGAGTAATTTTTAAAATATCTGAGTATAAAGAACTATGATAAAAGAATAAGGACCAAAAATACCGAACAAAAACAAACATAAAAATGAAGTGGTTATCACACTAAACATTGATTTTAACAAATCATAGTAATTTAACTATTAATAAAAGGAAATAAGTAAATAATATAAGGTATGATATATGTGGGTATTGTTATATAATATAATAATAATAGAACTATATTTAATTTATGTTTGGTGAAAATGTGTAGAAATAACCTCGATACTTGAGTTAAGGGATTCTCATATTACTTTTACTTCTGTGGGACACATGACATTTTAAACTCATGTTTCTTTTTTATTATGTATATTAATTCCATTATAAGTTTTATAGAATGAAATTATTTATTTTTTAAATATTTTAGGTTTTATTAAAATATATTATTTCTTGGGGAATACGGTTCAAAAATTACCAAAGTGGTATGTTATTGTTTCTCACATTCATTTCAATGAAATTCAATCCATATTCAACGCTTGATTCTTTTGTTTTGTGTATATAATTCCCATGAGTTTATTTTATTATTATTATAATAAAAACTATGCTCTATATATATCTATATTATTTTATTTCTTTGATGGATTAAATGATTCATTAGCTTCAAAAGTAGTAACGATTTTATGTTGTAATATCACTATTTATGTGGATTATTTGGGATTATGTTTTTGATGATGAATTATTTTGATATATCTCTTAATAAACTCATTAATTTTAATCCAATATAGTTATTTTTTGAGAATAAGTGGTTTCCTTTATCTTGATAATCTTTAATAACTAATGAGACAGAAAGAATGTTTTTAAGGAAAAATGTCATTGTTTTTTTCTTTAGTCAATCCAAATTCTTCTTCCATATCTATGATGTCAAAAAAAAAATTTAACAGAGTTTTACTATTAATATATGAATTCTTAAATTAATTTTGAACATGTTTTTTTCTTTAATTAAATTTTTTAAAAGGAATATTATTTTCTTTTTTTGAATAAGGTACTTTATAATTTTTATAGAAAATGTGATTATATTATTTTATTATTGTGTATGACATATAATATATTTCCCACTATCAAGGTTGATCAATTATTTAAATATTACTTTATATATTTCCATGTCTATTCCACGTGATATTTTTTTATTTAATATTTTGTAAATTTTAATATTTTAAATAATTGTATTCATGTGGTAAGGAATTTTCTTCATGAAAATATCCAAGCATTATTTCAAAAAACGTTACTTCTAGGATTGAATACATTAATATTACATCTGATTTATAGGGGATATGATTTAATTACACCATCTTTAATATTTATCTGGATGTTTTATTTTTATGAGGAAAATATGTTTATGAAACCTTTTTTCATATATTATTTTATAATTAAAATATGAAATATTTATGAAACCCATTTCATTTACATATTTCAAGATAAAATGAAATTTGTATAAAACACATTTTTTAGGGTTTTGATAAGATGAATATTTTATTTCCTTTAGTAAAACATATGTATGATATTCATTATCTGACTAGTTGTCTTCAAATCTTATTGTCCAACAATGCATTGGGCAATGATTAATGTTTTCTTAGCTCAATGGCTACAGAGAGTTTATCATAGTCTCAAAATAGGGTGCACATGAGGTTATCCCAAATGGAAAATAGGGTACATAAGAGGTTATCCCAAGACCAATGAATGTATTTTGGTGTTTATCCCAAGTTGAACATGTTATGAATGTCATAGTGTGTTGTATTGAAGTAATATTTTTTATGTTTATGTGTATGCCCAAAATCTATGTCTTATTCCAATTTTGTTATCTAATGCGTCTTGACGCATCCCAGTGGGGCCCAAGCCGCAACTCCCAAAGACCGCCTTCAATAGGCCATGGGCTGGTGACTAGCACCGAGTAGGCATGCTATTAACATGGGAGGAATTTCCTATAAACCTGTACACATGCACACACATCTCCATGTCCACAAAGCTGAAAAGTAAAAACTACTAAAAATCGAAATGTATGCTGACACTAAAAATCTCAACCAACAAAGTACGACAATAATGTAATGTACAGAAAGTGTAAAACCCTAGGCCAAAAGTACAAGCCCACCAAATGAATGTATGTAAAAAAGTTCAACCTGTAAGGAAAGGTACAGGGACTGCAATCTATAGCCGTAGAAACACACCTCAGTCCTCCTGATCTCACTGAGCACTGTCCGGTCTTGGTCCACCTAGAATCATGTCAAAGGCTCGCTCATCTGCACAAGACACGACACGTGCGGGCAAAACCCGTGCAAGGGTGAGTATAACAATACCCAGTAGGACACCCCAAGACCTCAAAGGAAAATAAAACCTGGGAAAATACCACAAAGGAAGATACAGTCAGCTCTACACGGTATATGTCTACTGAACATATAATAAGAACACCCAGATATTCTCATACACAAACGACCATCGTGATACTGCCTCTAGGATCTAGCTTAAAGATTTCCACTAAGCATGAAACCAGTAGAACACACTCCTAGTTCTGAAGAAAAAGATACGAAGTACTCGTTCTAGGAGAACACACTCCACAAGTACCATGAGAACATGATGCTCAGATGAGGATCACAACCAAGTCATGAGGTGATTCCGACAACTTAGTCTGAGCTAATCCACTAAGAAGCGGATCAGCACCCAGGAATGATGGTCACGTCGAAACAAAGAACTCAACCTAGGGTTCCAAGAATGAATAGATGATTTGACTCTAAGTCTCACAGTGGGGACTCCAACAACTATATTCAGGAATTTCGGCTGAAGGGATCATACTCCTATGTAAAGAAATGATACCAGAACCTTTAGGGAAAGGACCAAGGGTAAGAACCCTTAGAAAACTAGTCCAAGTCACAGAAAAAAAGTAGATCATGTCATTTAAGACCGGTTACATGGCGTGTAGTATGGTTACACGCCGTCTTCCTTGACCCTGGGTACTATCCTTGTAAAAAGCTTGTGTCATTCATTCAAGCCTAGTAAAACCAAACTGCACGGTGTGTAGAAAAAGTACACGCCATGTTCCTTGACCCTGTGTAATTCCCGTGTAACCGGCCCGTGTCATCCGACTTTTTGGATAGAAAGCAACTACATTTCGTTTAAAAGAATCACACGCCGTGTCCGAGCATTTGGGGGTCACTCCGTGTACGCTGGCCATGTGCCCATACACGGTCTCCACCCATGTCCGTGTCGCCTTTCCGTGTACCAGTACAAGGGATTTCCCATGTATCTAGCCAGGTCTGGCCGGGGAGGGGTATACACGGCGTGTCCTTATCCGTGTACCCTGCCCGTGTTCTTGTACTCCCAACATACATGCCTGTTAAATCTACTGATGAACACAGACCGTGTAGCCCATACTACACAGCTTGTAGTCGGGAAATTTTCAGAAGTGTCGTCTTCCTCCGCGCGCCTCGGCTGATCCTCTGGATCTTGATCCAACCGTCCGATCATCATGAAACTCTGGATTAGGGGTCGTCCTACCCCTAAGAAACCGATTCTGTCTGTTTTGGGCTTTCTCTCGGCCTTGATAGCGCGTCCTGATCTGCCCGCACGAAAACGCTTGAAGAACAGAAGTTTTCAAACTACACTAATTTGTCATCCGCCGTCGCCATCACACCTCCACTAGGCCGTATCAGTGTTAGATCCTTGATCTCAAATCATTGCACCAAAAAATGTGCAACGATCGATTTTTCCAAATAACATCTAGAACTCACACGAAAAACGCATAGGAATTAGGAGAGAAAAACACAATAATCGAGAGGGAAGAACCTCGATCGATGTTTGTGTCGATCTTGGTTCATCACCATTAGAAGGATGCATGAAATACAAAATTTATTTCAAGAGTCAAATCCCCATGATTCTGGAAAAATCCAATCCCACAAGAACGATCGATCTATGGGCTAATATGTTCGTGGATTAGTCTGCGTTCATCGTGGAAATAAAAAACTGGGAAGAAATCACAATTTAAGCATCCTACCTGGATTCTGTGGCGTTCGGCAGTGAGGATCTGGTTGCTGCATCATCATCACCGCGTTGGGAGGTTTTCTCCAGATCCTCCAAAGATGCCAAGGGTTTCAGGGGTATGAGGTTTGTAACCTTGGACGCTTGCACCAAAATTTAATTAAAAAGGTAAGGGATATCTATTTCTGCAGATTTAAAAGATTTCTCTACATAATAAAATATTTTTATTTAAATATTTTATTACTCTTACGTCCGAAAAATAGGATTCCACCATCGACCTGTGCCAGCCTATGTTAGGCCTCACCTAAGGTAAAATCGCTACTCCGAACGCAATGGTTCCCTATGATTTCTGATCCGATCACCCATTCGGGAGTTATTCCAATGTTTCAGGAAAATGGCATTCATGCGTTATTTAATTATTAAATTAAATTCAAACATTTGTTCTGGACTCACCGGGCCTCGGAACTGCACACCGTCTCAAATCATGGTCTCTAATAAATTCCCATATAATATTAAAATAATATATGGAAAAAATCTGGGATATTACATCACACCCACCTTAGGGATTTTACGTCCCTGAAAAGCCAAAACAAGGGCTACTCAAAAAGATGTGGGTACTGCACACGAATATGAGCCTCCCGCTCCCACGTGCTCTTATAGAGATTCCAATGCTGCCACCGGACATGCAGCAAGGGAATCATTCATCCACAAAGGATCTTCTCCTGTCGATCCTCAATATCTACTAGGTACTATACAAAGGTCACCCCATAATCGATGTCTAGCTCACCCCAGTAGATAATGTGCGATGGTTCATGCACGTACCTTCGTAGCTGCAACACTTGGAAGACGTTGTGTACCTGATCCATCTGAGGAGGCAGAGTCAAGTGATACGCCACCTCACCAACTCCACTCAGAATTTGAAAATGGCCAACGAACCTTGAAGATAGCTCGCCACCTCGGCTAAATCTCCGCAATCCCCATCGAGGTGAGACCTGAAGGAACACATGGTCTCCCTCCTCGAACTCCAAGGGCCTCCGCCTCCTATCAACATATGATTTCTTCCAACTTTGTGCAGTCTTCATCCACTTCTGGATGACCTGCACCATCTTTGTAGTAGCTCTCACCATCTCTGGGACCATGAGTGATGGCTTTCCTAGGTCAGTCTAGCAATGTGGCGATCTCCAAGGTCGCCCGTACAGAGCCTCGAATGGTGACATACCAATAGTGTAATGATAACTGTTGTTATATGAAAATTACACCAGTGGTAGGTGATCCTCCCAGATATGACCGAAGTCAAGAATACAAGCTCGAAGCATATCCTCTAGGACCTGGTTGGTCCACTTTTTCTGACCATCAGTATAGGGATAAAACACTATGCTCAATCATAACTGAGTCCCAAAAGCTTCCTGTAATCCCTTCCACACCCGGGATGTGAAACGAGCATCATGATATAAAACGATCGTGGATGGAACTCCATGAAGTCGAACTATCTCATGCACGTAGAGTTATCCCAAGCTCTCTACTGAACTCTGATGTTGTATCACTAGGAAGTGGGACGACTTGGTGAGTCAATCAATGATCACCCAGTTGGCATCGCATCCCCTGAACGTATGTGGTAAACCAATCATGAAGTACATGGATATTCCATCCCACTTCCACTCTGGAACCTCAAGGGGCTGAGTCAAACCTTCTGGCACCTGTTGCTCAGCCATTACTTGCTAACAGGTAAGGCACTGAGAAAAAAACTCTGCTACACTTTTCTTCATTCCTAGCCACCAAAACTTACGTCGAAGTTCCTGATACATCTTTGTCATGCCTGGATGGACCGCCAAAGAAGATGTATGGAACTCCAGTAAAACCTCCTCTAGTAACGCCACTGGTACTACTGTAAGCTCTCTGAAAAGAACAACGTACCCCCCACCTTCTAAATATCCATCAGCAGCAACACCTGTGGATACCTGACCACGTAGAGTCTCACAGCTAGCATCCTTGAGCTGTGCTTCCCTGACTCACTGAAATAGTAGAGGGGTAACAACCATTGACTAAAGGTAATCTCTCTTATCCTCATCCACAAAGAATAACTGTAAAGAGGCCAAATTCCCCATCGCCTCATCCGGCAACTGCGCACTAGATTTTCTAGAAAGAGCATCTGCCACAACGTTCCCCTTCCCAGGTGTGTAAATGATCTCAATGTTGTAATCCTAGAGGATCTCAAGCCATCACACTTGTCTCAAATTCAGATCCTTCTGAGAAAATATATATCTGAGACTCTTGTGATCAGAGTAGATGGTAAACTGCTCTCCCATCAGGTAGTTCCACCTAATCTTCAATTTGAAGACTATAACTACCAACTCAAGATCATGGGTTGCGTAGTTATGCTCATGTGGCCTCAACTGATGTGAGCCATAGTCAATCACTACTTGCCTCTACATCCGGACACAACCAAGCCCAGTTTCTGATGTGTCGTAGAACACTATGTACTCGACACCCTCCTCTGGTAATCTCATGATCGGGGCGCTCGTCAAACTCTGTCTCAACTATTGGAATGCCTACTAAAATCTCTCAGTCCACACGAAAGGCTGCCCCTTTCAGGTCAAAGCTGTCATGGGTGATAAAATCCAGGATAAATCATGGATGAATCTCCGATAGTAGCCTACCAACTTAAGGAAACTCCACACCTCTGTCACGCTCCGAGGTGGCTCCCATGAAATCAATGACTCTACCTTGGCTAGGTATAATACTTCACCATCTTCCGAGAAAATGTGTCCCAGAAAGTGGGCCTCATGTAACCATAACTGACACATTGAGAGTTTCCCATAAAACTGGTTCTCTTGGAGTGTGTCCAGAACCATCCTTAGGTGTGTCACATGCTCCTCCTCAGACATAGAGTACACAAGGATATCATCAATGAAAACCACTAAAAACTAGTCTATATAGAGGTGAAAGATCCGGTTCATGAGTCCCATGAACACTACCAGGGAATTCGTCACGCCGAATTGCATCACCAAGTACTCATAGTCACCATAGCGACATTAGAAAGATGTCTTTGTATATCCTCATCCTGTACTCACAACCGGTGATAGTCTGATCATAGATCAACCTTCGAGAACCATCGTGCCCCTCTCAACTGGTCGAACAGGTCATCAATCCTCGGTAGTGGATACCGGTTCTTCATAGTCACCTGATTCAAGCTCTGGTAATCCACACATAGCCTCAAGCTCCCGTCTTCCTTCTTGGAAAATAGCACTGGGGCCGCCCAGGGTGAAACGCTGGGTCTCATAAGGCCCTTATTCTACAAGTCATCCAGCTGCACCCTCAGCTCACGAAGCTCTGCAGGAGCCATACGATATTCTGATGCTGATATCGGTGTTGTCCTGGGTTGCATCTCAATGCAGAAATCTATCTCCCTACGGGGAGGTAGCCCGGGGACATCATCCGAAAAACGTCCTCATAATCAGCCAATACTGCTGGAAACTGGAAACTCGTAACATCTATTACACCAATGGCTAGGCTAGCCAACTGATGTAAAATTGGATGTCCCCTTCTATCCACGAGTCCATCCTGCACTACATGGGTCTCTCTTTCATCGACAAAAGAGAACCTCGTTCTATCATTGTGGATACACCACACCCTTCTCCTAAAATAGTCATTATAGGCATGAATTGTGGATAGACTATATATAACAATAATGACATTGTAAGGCCCCGATGCTACCACCAAGTGGTTCCAACCAAAACTCTCACCACCAATGGTCAGGTCACACTATCTACAGAGGTGTGTGATCTCTAAATTCTCTCCAGCCGGTGTTTCTAAGCGTAAGGGTCGAGTCAATGGCTCAACTGGAATCTCAAGGTCTTGAACATGATAAGCATCCAAAAAAGAATGACTGGCACCTATGTCTATCAATACGAAAACCAAATTAGAAAAGACATAGATAGTACCTCTATTCATTTTGGGAGTACCTGGGTCATAAGCCTCTGCCGCCTACAGTTGTCTCCGCCTCTATCCACAAGCTCCCTGAGCATGGGTTGGACCACCTGGGGGTGGTGGTGGAAAATGTTCAAAATGCCGACCACCTCCAATTGCTCTCCCAGATCCCATACCAATTCTTCCGTCTTGCGGATCTATCTTCTCCACACATTGCCTCTGCCTCGGTGGTCCATACACTACTCACGTGTCAGTAGTACGATGGGTTGGACAATCCTAAGCGAGATGTCCCATGCCATCATATGAGTAGCATCGCCTCTCTCGAGGCTGGCTAGATGCACCCTGTGAACCCTGTACAGCAGATCCCCTGTCCTGGGATCTCCTCTGAAAATGTCTCCCACGCCTGTGTCCCTGACGTTGGCTTCATGCTACCGAGGTCTCTGCTCCATCTCGCCCACTACTGACATCTGTTGGCTATCTCTGCTCTACAAAGAATCTCTCGACCACCAGAGACCGCTCGATCACCCCATCATAAGTAAGAATGCTCATAGGTATGATGCTATCTTGGATATATCTTCACAAGCCCAGCTCAAAAGTCTGAGCTCTGATGTACCAATCTCTGACCATATCCATCGAGTACTGCGAGAGGTCAGTAAACCTTGACAAATGGTCAGCCACCATCATAGTTTCCTACTGGAGATAAAGAATCTCTTGTATGCACACTACTCTTAGGGTAAACAGTGAAAACTCTTCTCTGAAGAGATGCTAAAACTCCCACCATGCATGGGCCGCCTCTTCATGAGTCTGGATAACCACACTCCACCATCATCCTGCCAAGCCCTGCAGAAGGCTCACTTCCAGGATCACCATATGGTCTGCTGGTGTCCTGACCAAATGGAGGACTCTGGACACTGCCTTAAGCCTATCTACTACTACCGTAGGGTCAGGCACGCCTCGAAACCTAAGGGTTCTCTGTCTCTAAAACTTGTGGAGTGTGCTCAGCCTGCGCTCCTCCTCCACTGGTATAGCAGGAACTAAACATAGCTCCACAAGTGGCGGGATAATTGGCACACCACCTGGTTGTAAAATTGGGGGATCTGGTCCCTGTATCGTGGCTTCATCACTGAGGGGGTCATCCTCATGATCGAGCTCCTGGATCCTATCGGGTGCATGTCGTGGATGCATCCCATTAAAGAGACAAGATGTATCTCAGTCAGTGAGTATATCTGGAGAGCTGACTCAAAAAGCACATGGAAACCAAAACCCATTCTTATATGATGCATGTTCCATTATTTCTTTTCCGGCAACTAGTTTTCTCATGTTCCAAGTCGAAAAGAAAGTTATCAGTATCCTGGTGTATGGATATGTCGGCCACCCGCACCATCACTGGGGTTCATGGCCTGAAATTCGAACTCGAAACACTCAACACTATTGCCCCAAACCAACTCACAGAATCTCGGTCCTAAGGTAGAACCGACCACCTCTATTACCACTCTATCACGACCCATCCCAGTGGGGCCTGAGCTGCAACTCCCCAATCCCACCTTAAATAGGCCAGGGGCTGGTGACTAGCACCGAGTAGGCTTGATACTAACATGGAAGGAATTTCCTATAAACCTGTACACACGCACACACATCTCCAAGCCCACAAAGCTGAAAAGTAAAAACTACTAAAAATGGAAATGCATGCATACACTAAAAATCTCAACCAACAGAGTATGGCAGGAAAGTAAAGTACAACAAGTGTAAAACCCCGGGCCAAAAGTACAATCCCACAAAGAGTAAGTCTATTACAATGTCCAACCTATATGGAAAGGTACTGGGACTGCAATATGTAGCCGTATGAACACACCTCAGCCTGCTTGATCTCACTGAGCACCGTCCAGTCCTGGTCCACCTAGAATCCTATCAAAGGCTTGTTCATCTAGACAAGACACGACACGTGCGGGCAAAGCCCATGTAGGGGTGTGTATAACAATACCCAGTAGGACACCCAGAAACCACAAAGGAAAATACAACAAGGGAAAATACCACAAAGGAAGATACAGTCATCTATACATAGTATATGTATTCTTAACATATAATATGAACACCCAGATATACTCATACACCAATCACCATCGCGATACTGCCACTAGGATCCAGCTCAAAGATTTCCACTAAGCATGCAACCGGGAGAACAGACTCCACAATTTGAAGATAGAGATATGAAGTACTTGTTCCGGGAGAACACACCCCAAAAGTACCTTGAGAACATGATGCTTAGATGAGTATTACAACCAAGTCATGAGGTGATTTCGACAACTCGGTCTGAGCTAATCCGCTAAGTAGAGGATCTGCGCCTAGGTAAAGTTGGTCACGTCGATACCAAGAACTATACATAGGGTTCCAAGAATGAATAGAGGATCTGGATATAGGTCTCATAGAGGGGATTCTAAAAGCTCTATTCAAGAAGTTCTGCTGAAGGGATCATACTCTTGTGTAATGGAAATAATACCAGATCCTTCAGGGAAAGGACCATGGGTACGAACCCTAAGAAAACTAGTCCAAGTCACAGAAGAAAAGTAGCTAAAGTCAGTTAAGATAGTTTACACGGCGTGTAGTATAGTTACACGCCCTGTTCCTTGACCCCAGGTACTGTCTGTGTAAACAACCTGTGTTATTTGTTCAATATGAGTAAAACCAAACTACATGGCATGTAGAAAATGTACACGCCTTGTTCCTTGACCCCGGGTACTACCCGTGTAACTGGCCCATGTCATCCAGATTGTCAGATAAAAAGAAACTAAATGGCATGTAGAAGAATCACATGCCATATCCGAGCATCTGGGGCTCGCTCCGTGTACGCTGGCCATGTGCCCATACATGGTCTTTTCCCATGTCTGTGTCGCCTTCCCGTGTACCCGTACAAGGGGTATCTTGTGTATCTAGCTGGGTCTTTCCGGGGAGGGTTATACACAGCGTGTCCTTGGCCGTGCACCCTTCTCGTGTACGTGTACTCCCAAATTACATGCCAGGTAAATCCACCGATGAACACACGCCGTGTAGCCCATACTACATGGCGTGTAGTCAGGAAATTCCCAGAAGCGTCGTCTTCCTCTGCGCGCCTCAGTTGATCACCCCAGATCTTGATCCAGCCGTCCGATCATCACGAAACTCCGTATTTGCGGTTGTCCCGCCCCTACAAAACCGATTCTGTCAGTTTAAGGCTTCTGATCAGCCTTGATAGCGCATCCCAATCCGCCCACATGAAATCGCTCGAAGAACGGATCATTTAGAACTACACCGATTTGTCCACCTTCATCGTCGTCACACCTCCGCTATGTCATCTTGGTGTTGGATAATCGATATCAGATCGTTGCGCCAACAAACGAATGAAAAATTATAGATTTCCTCCACAAACGAGTAGAACACACACGTAGAACGAGTTGGAATTGGGAGAGAAAAACACAACAACAGAGAGGGACGAACCTAGATCGATGTTCATGTTGATCTTGGTTCATCACCATTAGAAGGATGAATGAAAACCAAAATTTATTTCAAGATTAAAATCCCCACGATTCCTGTAAAATCCCATCCCGCAAGAACGATCGATCCATGGGCTAATATGTTCATATATTAGTCCGTGTTCATCGTGGAAATCAAAAACGGGGAAGAAATCACAATTTAAACATCCTACCTGGATTCTGCAGCGTTCGTCGGTGATGATCTGGTCACTGCGTCGTCATCGCCACATTGGGAGGTTTTCTCCATAGCATCCAGAGCCACCAAGGGTTTCAGGGTTATGAGGTTTGTAACCCTGGACCCTTGCACCAACCTTTAATTAAAAAGGTAAGGGATATCTGTTGTAGAATATTTAAAACATTTTGCTGCAGAATAAAAAAAATTTATTTAAATATTTAATTACTCTTACATCCCAAAAACTGGATTCCACCGCCGACCTACAATGGCTGATGTTAGGCCTCACCTTAGGTAAAATCGCTGCTCTGAACGTCATGACTCCATTGGATTTTTGATCTGAGCACCTGTTCGGGAGTTATTCCACTTTTTTAGGAAAATCACACGTGCACGTTATTTAATTATTAAATTGAATTCAAACATTTATTCTGGGCTCATCATGACTCAGAATTGCACGCCGTCTCAGAGCCTGGTATCAAATAAATTTAAATATAATATTAAAATAATTCAAGGAAAAAATCCGGGACATTACATAATGGCTTATGTTTTCTTATTCCTTAGTGATTCATGTCTTATGACCTTCACAATTTATTTAATCAATAAATTTCATGATATATGATTATAAGGTTATGGTTTTCAAATTTTATGATCATGTTATTATACTTGTATTATCAAGTTGTGTTTTTATCACTCTTTTTAACCTTTTTGAGCACCTAAGACGACCCTTTCTTTTGATCCCTTTTTGAAGGTCAAGAAAAAATGTATTATGAATTATATGTCTTTGAAGGGTGATATTCAAGATGTACAAATTAGGATATGTTTTAGTTCACATATCAATCAATTTTCTACGAGTCAATGATTCAAAACAAAGTAAAATATATGATTCTAGCTAGAATTGGTAGGTTATGTAACAAATTTTAAGCAATTAAGGTATAATATCTATATATGAAATGAATGGGGGTTACACTTTTGGTCTATTTAGTATGATTATAAAAATTTTAGTGTGGCATTCCTCGTATGTATTTTCCCCCATGCATACCAGTCATACATATATAGAGAAATTTCCAACTACTAATTTGTAATTTATGAGAAAATTTATTAATCCTACGTAATAGAGACCTTACATTCAAAAAAAAAAATACTTTGTGTAATGGGACCCATGGGCCCCCATAAACCTTCGTTTGATATTACTTACAAAGATATATGACTCCAACAGAAGCCTTTATTTTTGTTATTTATACCAAAACATTGATAGAATATTTCATGTGTTTCCCTCGATATGGAATGTCAACTAGATAAATATCCATCCTTATGAGAATGTCTTTTGTCTATGTACACCTTGAAAAAATCAAAACTGAAACTGGTTATTGAATATATTGTGCATTAATTCCTAATGTATATGTCTCATCTCATAACCCTTTATCTAAGAGGCCCAATATTTTTAATTTCAATTACCTCTCACATTTTAAATATATATATATAAATAGTAATTCATTTTAAGTAGACCCTATTATTATTGTTTTAATAATCTAATTTTTCTATGAATCATTACAATAATCCAAACTACTCTCATTTTCTTCGAATTGTCTATATTATCATTGAGGATCCTGATTTATGCCATGTATTCCCTTTTTAATTTTTTAATGTGATTCCCCATTTCATTTAAAAAATTATGAATATAATGAGAAATGATAAATTTTATGCCAAAAAACCCAAAAATATAACCTTATCAAAATACATTACTTTCCAACAAAACCGTCCTTTTATTGGGATTCAATATATGTTAAGGATGAAAAAGAAATATAATTCATATAGTGTCCATCATAAGGCTCTATCGAGATTCATGTAATGAATTCTATTTCTTTTACCTAAGAAAAACATAGATATTTTCCACATTCCTGTCATTATTATTTGTATAAAAAAACATTAATGGTGTGAGATGAAATCAGATTATTCAAATAATTTAAGCTAGTGTTACTGTGACGATATTTAAACCTATATGAATGTTAAGATAAACATGAAAAAAAAACCTCAGACATAAATGTTTAGGAATACTTGTTATGATTTCAAGGAAAGTAGAAATGGGGAAATAGACAATCAAGAACAATATTCATCCCATTAATACACAAAAGAATGACGGGATAATACAAAAAATGAAGTCTCTCTCACATGAATTACAATATTTCATGAACATATATTTAAACCACTAGATTGAAGTATGATCCACATAAATATTCCATCAAATAATGACAAACTCAATAGGCTCAATTATTTTTGTGAGATGATGGTCCTCCATCACTATAACAACAAAATATTCTCCCAAAACCTGGACCACCATTATCATTGATGAAGAAATAGAATCTCTCACTAGGTACTATAATATCTTTTTAGAGACATATCTTGTGACATGATTTCACATCAATATTGTTCTAGAATTCCTCCACCTCTTTAGACTGATCATGTTCTCCCCATGATAGTGTACTCTACAGGTCATCAGATGTAATAAGCAATCTCACAGTGATTAAAAAATGTTATGACATTTTCTACTAATCATATCGTAGAATGAAATCATTTATGTTATATATAATTTAGAGGAAATTGAATTTTCCATATTCTAATATCATAAACATCCTCTTGATTAGGTAGAGTTGTGATCGAAGGTCCTCTAGAGGCATCCCCAAAACAATATCAATATAACATTCCAATTAAATCAGCAGAACATTGAAATAATTATGGGGATCAATACTCTCTTAAAAAACAATCTTATGTGGGATAACCACTGTGGAATTTATTTTCTTAGATAAATATCTATTGTAGTATGCATTTGAGTGATGTAGGATTCATCTGGTTCCATTAGCCAAACTAGAGTGCAAACGTCCTCTTCTGGACCGGCCACTATACCAGGATCCACTAAAAGTAATATCAGATATTTAAAAAAATTCATCATTTTAAAATAAAATATGGATAATGAAAAAGGAATCATAATACCTTCATTTACTCCCTTGTGGATTGATCATCTAGTGGGATCAAGTCTTCTATGGAACCCCCGAGATCATTAACATGTAGAGTGGACACCCTTTGAGTGAGAATTTCATATTGAATATTCTTGTGGACTATGTTAAATAACCCTTGAGAATCTTTAATTATATTATTTTATGTTAGTTATTACTCTGCTATAAGAATAACATGAGTCTCGACTCCCTTTTGGTGGAGTGCTTTAGTAATTTTCTCCAAAAACAAAGATACCTGAGTTAATGATCATGATTAGACAATGCGAGGTAATATGAGAATAAAGAAGACTTATATATATATATATCCTAGATGAAATCCCTAAACTCATGTAGATATCGATGGATATCACTGTGTGAAATAATTTCCTCCATATCCGTTATATCATTAAATAAAGCACTATGTAATGTTCAGTATTCTCCACTATAGCCACCCAGGGAATGCACTTTAGGACCAAAATAAATTGTTTCACCAATTTACTCTCCATAGTTTTATAATGTACCCATTCAGAAGGAAATACATCCATGAGAGCCTTATGGGATGATGTATCTGGGTTTGTAGATGGATCAATATCTAGTATGTGTTATTTCTTCAACTATTTGAAATGATTAATTGTCTATCCATTGGAAAAGATGATTTTATGTGGAGATTTACACTACGGATTAATTATTTTGGACACTAAGGTGGTCATAGAGTCTGTTTCACCATTTCAAGTTGCATAAGATGACCCAACATCATGACTGAAATCCTCATGAAAGGGTACTACATTCAATAATTTATGTCATGTGGTCTTCCAATGTATGTGATGAATCTGGAAATATCATAGAGAAGAAAGAAGATAAAATCGATATAAAATTATATTACATGCAATCATAATTCTTATGATTTTATTCCTCCCCTATGGTGTCTGGAGTAGGAAGGGCCATATACCTTGATTGTTCTTTAACTGAAATAATTGACTCCCCATCAATATTTTTTACACCAATGATAACATCCTCCTCAATTCCCAATGGATCAGTGATAGATCTGTCAAGGGAGAACAGAGTAAAAGATTATATGTTATATAAGTATTGTTAGATTTATATGTTCAACATATAAGGTATGAGTGGTTCCATGAAAAAAACAAAAACTAATGACATGTTTTCCTTATAATCTTTTAATCCATTGATGTTTTACTATGAATGCTGGAAGAATAGTTCTTTTATTCTCTAATACTGGTATTAAGGGAGTCATACGAGAATGTTCTCCAATAATTTCTTCCACTATGAGAATTATTCTAAAATTTAATTCCCCATTCAATACATGAGTTTATTCTTTATCCCCTAAAGGGTTACCATATGTAGTTTATTTTGGCGATTCAAGCACCGATGCTGTATCATCTGCACTCTATAAATAAAATTGGTGTTTTTTCTAATTAAGAATTCTTTATTATAACAAAATAAACCTGATTCTGTTAGGTGATTTACATTTTATATATTTAAAAATTCATCCCATTCATCAGTTTTTGTATAAAAAACCCCTCTAGGAACACCCCTCTCCATCATGACAATAACTCATCAAGTGGTGGGAGTTCAAATGTTGGTGGTTTCAATAACCATATCCAACTCTTGAATATACATTTCCACTTCCATTGTACCATAATAACTATTCGAGGGTGATATTATGTCTCTATTTTGTGGAATATGTATGTTGGCATATAGAGCCACACATTTTATCCTAAAATTAAAAGGCATATCCTACAAAAAATGGGCAACCATAGGCAATACACAGTCCACATTTTCATCCAAATTGATAATAAGACCAAACTACCATTGAATTCATGGTTATTCTAGGTCATTCCACCACATAAGTATTGAAAACTAGTTCCAAGGTCTCCTCCAAATAATTTTGACTAGATTACCTTAGAACATTTCAACCCAGTATAATATGTTAAATTAATTCTACAGAAAATATCATCCGTGATCACATTCCCATTGTAAGGGAATATGTTGTTGTTTTTCCTAATTACTTTTCTCATCTCCCTCTATGTTGTTATTCTGAGTTCTCAACCAATCTTATAACCAAATATTATTCAATATCCATGATTCTATATATAATGGACATCATTGTACATAATGTTATTAATAAGAAACTATAGGATAATCTGAATGAAGATTTTATAGGACCAAGTGAATCACCACTGAGTGCACCTATCCTTTCAATCAAGAAAAAAGATCCTTAAATAATCCTATGGATTGATTATTGTGAGCTCAATAATTTCATGATAAAGAAAAAGTTTCCTCTATAATTGATTGATGACTTTCTCAATTAATTATATTGAGAATGGTACATTTCTATGGTGGATATTTAGTTGAGATATTTTCATGTAAAGTTTAATAATTAAGATTTATTGAAGACTGATTTTCATACATGGTACATGCACTATGAGTTTGGTGTGATTCCATTTCGATACAATAATGATATGGATATCTTCATGGACATAATGAATAGTGCCTTTATGGATTACCTTGAAATTGTTTTGGTAGTATTTTAATATGGTAGTAATATATTGTCCACAATGATCATAAAATAAAAGAACTATTTGAATATCTTATTTAATTCCTTTTGAATGGAAATATAATATGAAAAGTATATAAAATGTCAGGTTTTTATGGAGAAGTATATTTCATAGGAAATCATATCACAGAAAGAAGAATATATGTGGATCCTTTTAATTTGGAGGTAATTTATATATGGTTGAGAATAAAATATATGACAATGTTTCAAAGATTCTTTGGATTCAATCCTTTATTTTTACCAAAATTCTCATTATTTTTATTCCCACAAACCATACTACCCCAGAAGCAATTAATGTTTTCCCGTAACAATGAATGCAATGAGAAATTTAAAGTGTTAATAAATAAGATAGTCACTACACATGTGCTCAAATTCCTTGCATTTGAGGAATTATTTTTGATCTACAACGATATATCTAAAAATATCTTTAGTTGTGTAATCATGATATATGGAAAGTAATATCTTATATATACCTCCAATTAAAGATCAAAGTGTCAAACTATGTAACCCAGGATCTAGAATTGGAAATAATGATCATCACATGTAATATTTGGTGGTATTATATTTATTGTGGGATGTGTGATATATATATGGATCAAACAATCCTCAAGTATATATTTACAAAAATGGAGCTCAAAATGCACCAATGAATGTGGCTAGAGCTAATCATGTATTATGATCATTCAATCAGTTACAATCCTTGAAGGGAAAACAAAGTGCCTATGATCTGAGTAAAAAGGATATCGTAACCTTGTCCAAGATGATAATTGAAATATATCTCGTATTATAGTATGTATAGTTTATGTAAATGGGAATAATTAAAATATCATAATCCAAATTTTATAAAATAAATTCTACACCATCCACTATTAAGAGGATCAGAAAGGTCTAAAAGGTTTATATAAAGTTCTAGATATAGGTAGTGAATATTCTAATATTCCAATAATCTAATGAATGAGATATAAATTAAGGAAATGGGTATTTTTTCATTCAAAAAATTTCTTGAAGGGGAACTTATGGATAATCACATAGATCATACATCACTATTAATCTAGGAGAAAATAATACGTATAGAGAGTTGAAAAAGAACTTATGGATGGATAACATGAAGAGAAGGAATGAAGAATCTTGTATATCAATCTTTTATATGTTTATACGTTAGGGTGAATAATAGAAATATAGTGGAATTATTAAACCATTCCCAATTACGTCATAGAAATTGGAAATCATAACCATTTATTTTATTATCAGAATCTTCTGGACATTTAAAGGTAATAATTCCATCTAGTTGGTTTTTGATTGTCATACAATGTCATCACATTTCATTGCTATCATGAAATATTTATTTCCTAATCATATCACTATGATCTAGAAAATGGATGTGGTAATAATTCATGGATTACCACACTTGATTTCATTTTATCAAGATACACTACTAGAAAAATGTCCTATACCCACAGTTCAAAACTGTGGGTATAGCCCCCAAACCTGTGGGTATAGGAAATACCCATGGTTTTGGGAACCATGGGCTGGAACAACATCGATATAGGTCCCCAGCCTATACCCACGGTTTTCAAAAACCATGTGTATAAGTGTTCTGCCACCGTGTCAATGAAACATACCCAATTGCCACAGTGTTAAAGGCTTTTACCCACAGTTTCAAAACTGTGCGTATAAGTCCTAAAATAATGAAGGTGGTGGGTTTCGATCCCGCAACCTCTTCACTACAAACACCACTTTTAACTACCACCATAACATCACCTGTGTGTATATATATTTATATTTAGTTAAATATATTTATATAAACTGTGGGTATAGAGGGAAGACCTATGGGTATAGGACTTTCGCCAAAAAAAATTCCTTCCCACGGTAGAGAAAAATTTCCCACGCAAACACAGGAAACCTATACCCACGGTTTTTCATAACCGTGGGTATATGTATTTTAGCCCAAACATATCCCCATGGTATTGGGGGAAACTGTGGGGATAGACCCCCCCTATACCCACAGTTTTGGAAAACCGTCGGTATAGGTAATGAAAATTTACCAATGCCCATGGTTTTCGAAAACCGTGGGTATAGGAGTACCTATCCCCACGGTTTTGGGAAAACCATGGGGAAAGGTCCATTTTCCTATAGTGATATTATTTTTACCTTGTGGTTCTACAGAATACATTGGGAAGCGATGGATAAAAAGATTAGTTTTAGTGAGGATTTTAACCCTCGTACAAATGGTCAGTCTGATGGAACAATTCCAACATTAGAGGATATATTAATATCATTCTTATTGTAAAACTATGAATGTTGATTTAGTCACCCTCTCCTTGTGGAGTTTTCATATAGTAATAATTTTCATTCTAGAATTCAAAAATAACCTTTTGTGTCTTTTTATGGGAATATGTTACAATATCATACATTATGGGATAGATTTTGGGAGTGGAAGCTTATTGGAAATAATATTATCCATTATATAATAGAGAAGATTAAAAAAATCAACATCAAATGAAGTTAGTGAAAAATAAATAGAAATGTTATTCATACAATTATTGATAATTCATGGAGTTTTAGGGTATAAATTACATGTTACTACATATATCACCATGCCTGAATGTTATATGGTTTTCGAAGAAGGGAATGCTTATTCCTTGATAAATAAAACCCTTTTATAACCATTATTGCATCAGAGATTGTAGTCCATCGACTATCAATCGCACCTAACATGTCCCATGTACATAATGTGTAATAACCCGAGATTTTATGAGAAGTATTATTTTTAATTTATTTGATCTCTTGTGTTGTATGCTACATAAATATTATTCGTCACTATACACAACATCGTATTAGCTTGCATAATACGCAACACTATTCTTGTATCGTGTTTCACAAAATTTCAAGTTCGTTTGATAGAAGTTATTCTACACAACATTGAGTGTGTATATATATATATTCAATGTATAAATGAAATATGGTTGGATTCTATTATATAAAACAACAATGAAATCTTGCTATACATGTAAACCTGACTTGGCTTGCTTTACACACAATCGCGACCTTCCACTATAGCGTGTGTTGTACACAATACACAGTTTCACTAAGCAACAATTTGTTTCTAAAATATTATATAAACTAGCCATTATGAATAGTAATAACCGCTTTTTGAAATTTTATAAATTTTATCTTTCAAAATGGACTTCATTTTTTGGATTCAGAATATCGAAATTAGCCTAGGGTGAAGTTTTGGTATTTTTCTGAAAACATTCAATTTTTGATGAATTGTGAAAACACTGGGTTACTATTTAAAAACAGACTTTTAATTTAAATAAATATTTATTTTATTTAATTTAATTTTAGGTCAAAATTGATACATAATACCTATATAAGTTCAATTTAATTCATTGGAGTCATTTTATAATAATTTTAGATATATAAAAATTTTGTTGAACTTTTCACCGTCTTTTACCCACCTCCTAGGAAAATTTGAAAAATTACATGAAACATAATTTTAACGCTTCAGTGAGTGAAATTTAGAAAATCCGAGAGACACGGATAATATCAATTAGTAAAATGTGGTTCAATAAGATAAAAATAAGTTTTTGTGAATATCAACTTTTTACTTTTATTTAACACGGTTAAAAGTAAATAAGGTAATTATGGGTAAAAATGACACTATTATTACCCTAAAACATGTACTAATTCTATTGGTTAAGTGTAATTAGACCAAAAACAACCTTAATACTAAAATATTACCCTTTATGTCCATTTGGATTTGATTAGGACACTTATTATTATTTTATTTAAAGAATAGTTAAAAGAGTTAAAATTAATCTTTAATAACTAAAACATTTTTAATATATGGATATACATGAGATAAGTTACACTATAAATATTAATTATAAATGTAAAATGTGTTCCTAAATAATGGTATTTTATTTATAATTTTTATACCTTAAATTAGTAAATTTATTTATGACACAATGATGATTCAAAAATTACCTTATTAATGAAATATTAACATAATTGATGTTATAAATAACCAAATAAATTTAATTTAATACTTTTTATGAATTACACTAATTTTATAGTTTAATATGAAATGTTATTATTGATTCAATTAATTTTTTTCGAACTAATCATGTTGTTAGAATTTTCACAAAAATCAATTACCAAATATTTTCAAAATTGACATAAAATAGTTTAAAAAAAAATATTATATTATTAATTGTTATTATATTACTAAAAATATAAGGATCATCCAAATAAAATATATAAGGTTATATATATAAATAATTAACCACATGGTGTTGTTTTTTCTTGTTATAGTATTTTTATTAACCATATAGTTTACGAAAACAAGAAGACATGGTAAAAGTTAAATTATATAACCCAGAGTTAAATATTAATGATAAGGTTAAAATAGTAACCTAAACATGTCTAAAACCTATTGGTTGAGATGATTTCGACCAATAACCACTTTTTATTATAAATAAATTAATTTGGATCTATTATAAAGATAATATGACTTTATTCTAAAATAATATTTTATGTTTTTCCTAAGGTGCCCCTCTCCTCCCTTATAAAAGGAAACCTCTTCCCTCTTCTCTTTAAACAATTTTGAGCTTTCAATGTCATCCAACCCATGGAAATTTCCATTTTAAACTATACTAGATACATTATAGAGGTTCTGGTATCCTAAAAAGACGAACTCTAATTCCTTAAGAGGAAGCTTGAAAGAGGTGCGTCGAAGAAGAGGTAATCTCTTCTACAGATTCTTTCAAGTTTCTTTCTTCATGAACTTCTTATTATTTACTTGTTTCATTATAATGTAATAACATCAGTATCACTAATATAATTATATGTTATTAAAAATATGAAACAACCCCATTTCACCTTCTATCCATCCTACGGAGAATGAAATCACCGTGTGTGCGTACGTACGGAATACCGTCTCCACACTGTGGTGTAATCTATTTTTCCACCACCACCTTTCTTGGATGGTTATAATGGTGTAAAGAATAACTATATATAGTTATTATAACATCATACTGATTCTGAGATATTATATCACTCACTCCAATTCAATTCAATAATTATGGGAACGATATCATCGCTCGTGTGTACGTACGGATTACCGTCTCCACGACGTGATGAGATTAATTCTCTATGTTTACCATTCATGAAATATTATAAAGTATATATAATCAATAATAATGAAATATATGACATAATGAATCTACTGTATTTATGTATATATATATACATGTCATCTACTTACTTCCATTCAAGTCAATAAGGAAAGGAAAACATCGTTCATGCGTACGTATGACCAACTGTCTCCATAAACAGTGTACTTCATTTCATTCATCTATCTATTATATATATATAATGAATATATATGATTTATATAAATCATGATTTAAATTCTTTAAGTAAGTAAATCATGATATATATAATAATTATATAAAGAACAACAAGTCAAAACACGTACGATAAATAAAATTATTTTACCCAAAATAGTGCTTTAACATGAAATTTACAAAAGAACAGGTAATATAAAGTTATAAGTGAACCATATATGATAACATAACAATGAATATAATTTTATAATAAGTAAATTACATTATTTAAATCATTTTACAGGAGTTTCGGATAGGTACGAAGCATATCAGACCTAAGGTAAGGGATACTTATTCCAATCTCATTCTTATCCGAGATTGTTTATTCATAAGTATTTATTGGGGTTATGTTTATCATCCATGTACATATGTTCTCAAAATATTTTCATAAATTGTTTAAATTTCTTCCATGTATGTTTAATGTCAATTTTACCCTTTTTTTACATTTACCACATCGTATGGAAGGAATCTTTTTTTTTGTTTACCATACGAGGAACTTTTTGACTTTACCAGAAAAAGTACGAGGAGAATGTTTTTTTAACTTATACGACATTATCAAATTTTTACAGTTTCATAATGCCTTATTTTCAGGAAGTTTACTCTTAAAGATTTCATGGTTATTTTTAATAGAATCATTTACTTTTAAAAATGTGGGGCATTTTGTGAATATAAAATGATTTTTAAGATGAATGGATATTTTCCTCAAGAATTTATTCCAAGTGTTTTATCAAAACTATTTTCCATATAAGATGACATTATTTATTATGGTTATGTTTAAAGTATAATGTCCCTATTATTTAAATGTTTTAATTTTGTTTATGATGATATGGAATCTATTTATTTTATATGGATTATGTCATGATGGGACAATGTTTATGAAACCCATATTATTCTTTGGGTTATGATGAATGATTTATGTTTATTTTGTGGCACACGAAAGAATGATTTCAATATGAGATGGGTGGGACCAATATCTCCTTCCAATGAATTAGGTAAAGATTTATATCTCATGAGATAGACATAGTTGGAATGAAAAGTTAATCCGGTTCAGTGATACAGGACTAGAATGAGGAGTGAACTCGATTCAGTAATGGAATTTTTCCACAAAGATGGTCTTGGCAGTAATGCCTTGGCTACAATAGAAATAATATAATCTGCATAATGGTTTTCCACAATTAAATGTTTCATTACCATGATTTTTATCAGGATTTATGTTCCTTTATGATCTTTGACTTATGTACTACCAAGATTTATTTCAACACTCAGGATTCTGATGATTAAACTTTATGTTCATGTTTTGTAGTTGAAATGTATATGGTTTGTTTTATTATCTCCATGATTACCCTTAATGATCATTTGAGGTCACCCTTTATATGATTTATTTTCCCAAGGATATAATGAAAGGTTTTAGGTAAATAAAATGGAAGATCATTATAGGAGATGTTGAAGATTATTCACCATGATTATAAGATTATGTTCTGAGTTTCCAAAGACACTAAACAATTACGGTCCTTGTGTGTTGGTTTTTGTTATGTATTAAGTATTCCGAAAAAGCAATTTAATTTCCATGTAGTTCAAGCGTGGTTCTATACAGTTGGTAACAGAGGAAAGGTTTAGTTAACCTTTGGAAACTAAGATGTGAAATCTTCAGTGAAATCCCTAGAGATATTTCTAAGGTTTGTCTAGGGATGTCCCTAAGGTTTAGTATAACTATAGGTTACAGTCCTATAGTTATGTTGAAGATCATGAATAACCTAGGGTGAACCTAAGGTATCATGGATTAAAGAATGTGTGATCAGTTAGATATACCATAAGTTACTTTTAATGAATATATGTTTCCTCTTTATTTTAAATGTTTCTTACACTATGGTTTCTGGTTTTAGTCAATGGAAGAAACGAGATAAAATTTAGTTAACGTTGATTCTGATGGAGAAATTGGAGAATGTGATAAAAAAAATCATGTAATTCCTAGTGAAAAAGATATTGTGATTATGCCGAATCAGTCATCATGATATATGATAAACTAGGTGAACATTGGTGGTATTATTAAGTAATAAAATAAGAGGAAGATGAACTTTTATTCATGTTCTCATGGAGAGGATCATAGAGGAAGGAACATGAAGCTTTCTACATATCAAGAAAATGGGAATAAGAACCTTGAGGAATACCTCATATGGAGGGGAAGATGTTATCTATGTGGAGAAAAGGGTCATAGAGTGACAGACTGTTATTGAGTTCAATGTATTTTTTGTGGATAACATGGGCATTACCCAACTCAATTCCCTGGCCTAATAGGTTACTTCTAAATTAAGGAAAAACTTATTCCATGACAATTATTAAATAAAATGGATTGAAGTGTTTATGTATTGGTATTCAAGAATAATGTTGTTGAGGTACTTTTATGGTATATTGGAATATATATGAATTAGTCTATTGTGGTTTTAAAAAAATATGGTACCGGTAACCCTGAAAAGTTTTTGAAATATTTTTGGAAAGTAGATGATATGCGCATAATGAAGGGATAAGGAGAAAATAATAGTTTTGATAGTATTCATGAGCTCATGACTGATATAAGGACAAAGTGATATCACGGTCTGAGTATATTGAAATTTTGGGATTTTGGTATGTGGAAAGAGTTATCTTTAGACAACATTCATGTTTTCACTAAGGTTCAATGGGTATTATTTTTTCAACAGAATACATGATTAAGGTATTCACATGATTGGAATGTGACCAACAAGATATATCCTATGATATATGGGTGATAAATGATGGTATTCACAAGCTCGGTAGATCACATTTGTAGTAATTGTTTTCCTTATACTATGAGCATGGATATAAGTATTTTAGATAAGATGAATGATTTGAATTGATTATGTTGGACATAAGTTTTTATTGATTAAGGATAGAAATTTTTTCTATATTATTTATGGGATGTTATGATAATGTATTTTTAGAAAAAGGATAACCTGCAAGACGGGCGACAACCCGTATCGTCGGACAAAGTTGCGGGAATCAGACCCAAAAACGAAGTGTGACATGCCTTTATATCCTACCACTAGCCTACAGGAAGTCCCTGGTTAGTAGAAACTAGTTTTATTTTATTAATCTCTATGATAGATGAAGTATAAGTCCATTTTAGAAACCATATACAATTAATCTCAGCATTGATGGACTTATGTATATTTAATAAAATCATCTAAAATTTTTGTGATAGAAATAGAGGGAATGACCTATCATTCTATCACATGATCTTCTAACACTTCATGAATGACAAATTCAACTTCATTTATTTAATAGATAAAGTGTAAATTGTTCAAGGCACGAACAGCGGTGAGATTATACCAAAATAAAGTAAGTATTTCTTTTAATTCCACAATTTTTCAACATCATGGAAACGATCTAGTGAACTAAAAATGTTGTCCTAGCACCCTCATACCCGATGAATTAGATGGTACCTTAAATCATCACAAATTTATGGCTTTCTGATTGATGTATTTTTCAAATTTATTTTCTCTACCACTCTCTATCAGAACATGATGGTTAGATTTCTCTTCCGTATCCATATTTTCACCTATGTTGTCCTAAGTGGAATCCCAGTACTGAGTTACTTTGGGTGACTGTTAGGATTCTAACATTTCTTTTTAAAATGATGTTTTACTATTCCTTTTTAGGACGTGGGATTCTATGATAGACACATTCAAGTAGTTAACCCTTTATAACCCTGACGAATTTCGAGGGAGAAATTATTTTTAAGGGGGGTAAAATGTAACAACCCAAGATTTTATGAGAAGTATTCTTTTTAATTTATTTGATGTCTTGTGTTGTATGCTACAGCAAGATTATCTTGCACTATACTTAACACCATATTATCTTGCATTATACGCAACACTATTCTTGGATCATATTACACAAAATTTTAGCATTGTTTGATTGAAGTTATTCTACGCAACATTGAGTGTGTGTATATATATATATATTCAATGTATAAATGAAATATGGTTTGATTCTATTATACACAACAATAAATAAATCTTTCACTACACACAACCCTGACTTGGCCTACTTTACACACAATCGCGACCTTCCACGATAGTGTGTGTTGTACACAATACCCAGTTTCACTAATCAATGATTTGTTATTAAAATATTATAAAAACTATCCATTATGAATAGTAATACCCACTTTTTAAAATTTTATAAATTTTATAATTCAAAATGGACATCATTTTTGGATTCGAAATATCGAAATTTTCCTAGGGTGAATTTTTGTTATTTTTCTGAAAACATTCAATTTTTGATGAATACTGAAAACACTAGGTTACTATTTAAAAACTGACTTTTTATTTAAATAATTATTTATTTTATTTAAATTTATTTTAGGTCAAAATTTATACATAATACCTATATATGTTCAGTGTAATTCATTGATGTTATTTTATAATAATTTTAGATATATACAAAATTTATTGAACTTTTCACCGTCTTTTACGGACCTCCTATGAGAATTTGAAAATTTACATAAAACATAATTTTACAACTTCTGTGAGTGGAATTTTGAAAATCCGAGAGACACAGTTAATATCAAGGAGTAAAATTTGGTTCAATAAGATAAAAATAATTTTTGGTGAATAGTAACTTTTTACTTTTATTTACCACTGTTAAAAGTAAATTGGGTAATTAAGGGTAAAAATGATATTATTATTACCCTAAAACACGTCATAATTCTATTGGATAATTTTAATTCGACCAAAAACAACCTTAATAATAAATTATTACCCTTTAGGTCCATTTGGATTAGATTAGGACACTTATTATTATTTTATTTAAAGAAGTGTTAAAAGAGTTAAAATTAATCATCAATAAATAAAAAAATTTAATATAGGGTTATAAAAAAGATAAATTAGACTATAAATATTAATTAGAAAGATAAAAGGATTTCTTACATAATGGTATTTTATTTATAAATTTTTTACATTATATGATTCAATTTATTTATGACACAATGATGATATAGTAATTACCTTATTAATAAAATATTAACATAATTGTAGTTATAAATACACAAATAAATGTAATTTGATACTTTCTATAAATTACACTAATTTTATAGGTTAATATGAAATGTTATTATTGATTTAATTAATTTTTTTCGAACTAATCATGCTGTTAGGATTTTCACAAAATTCAATTACCAAATAGTGTCAAAATTGGCATAAAATAGTTTTTAAAAAAAATATTATATTATTAATTGTTAATATATTCCTAAAAATATAAGGTTCTGCCACATGACTTAAATAAGGTTATATATATTAATAATTAACCACTTGGGGTTCGTTTGGCTTGTTATAGTGTGTTCATTTTCCATATACTGTAAGAAAACTAGAAGACACGCTAAAAGTCAAATTATTTAACATCGAGTTAAATCTTAATGATAAGGTTAAAATAGTAACCTAAACTTGTCTAAAACCTTTTGGTTGAGATTATTTAGACCCATACCCACTTTATATTAGAAATAAATTAATTTTTAGCTATTATAAATAGAATATGACTTTATTCTAAAATAATATTTTATGTTTTTCCTAAGGTGTCCCTCTCCTCCCTTATAAAAGAGCACCTCTTCCCTCTTCACATTAAACAATTTTGAGATTTCAATCTCTGAAAACCCCTGGAAATTTCCATTCTATACTTTCCTAGATAAATTATGGAGGTTATTTTCTCTTTATAATACCAACTCTAATTCCTTAAGAGGAAGCTTAAAAGAGGTGCGTCGAAGAAGAGGTAATCTCTTCTACAGATTCTTTCAAGTTTCATTTATCTTCAACTTTTTCTTATTTATTTGTTTCACTATAATGTAATAACATCAGTATCACTAATATACTGATATGTTATTATAAATATAAAACATCCCATTTCACCTTCTATCCATCCTACGGAAAATGAAATCATCGCACGTGTGTACTTACAGAATATCGTCTCCACGCTGTGGTGTAATCTGTTTTTCCACCACCACCTTTCGTGGATGGTTATAATGGTGTAAATAAAAACTATATATAGTTATTATAACATCATACTAATTCTTAGATATTATATCACCCACTCCAATTCAATTCAATAATTATGGGAACGATATCATCGCTTGTGCGTACGTACGGGTTACCGTCTCCACGACGCGATGAAATTCATTCTCCATGTTAACCATTCAAGAATTATTATAAAGTATATATAATCAAAAATAATGAAATATATGACATAATGATTCTACTTTATTTATGTATATATATATATATTTCATATAATTACATCCATTCATGTCAATAAGGAAAGGAAAACAGTGTCCATGCGTACATACGACCTACCGTCTCCATGAACGGTGTACTTCATTTCATTCATCTATATATTATATAAATATATACTGAATATATATGATATATTTAAATCATGATTTAAATTCATTAAGTAATTAAATCATGATATATTTAATAATAATATCATGAACAACAAGTCAAAACATGTACGATAAATAAAACGATTTTACCCAAAACGATGCTTTAACATGAAATTTACAAAATAACGGGTAATATCAAGTCATAAGAGACCCATATATGATATCATAACAATGAATATGATTATATAATAAGTAAATTACATTATTTAAATCATTATACAAGAGGTTCGGTTAGGTACGAAGCATATCAGACATTAAGGTAATGGATGATTATTCAAATCTCATTCTTATCTGAGATTGT
Organism: Viscum album; assembly: GCA_963277665.1. Lineage (NCBI taxonomy): Eukaryota > Viridiplantae > Streptophyta > Magnoliopsida > Santalales > Viscaceae > Viscum > Viscum album. Next base: position 1,872,675,149 of record OY728142.1, on the reverse strand, counting down.
TTATTCGTAAGTATTTACTGGGGTTATGTTTATCTTCTATGTCCATATGTTCTCAAAAAATTTTCATAAAATGTTTAAATTTCATCCATGTATGTTTAAATTCATGTTTACCATTTTTTTCCTTTTACCAGATCGTATGGAAGGAATCTTTCTTTTGTTTACCATAAGAGGAACTTTTTGACTTTTCCGACAAAAGTATGAGGATAATGTTTTTTTAACTTATACGGGATGAACGAATTTTTACAGTTTCATAACGCCTTATTTTTAGGAAGTTTACTATACAAGATTTCATGGTTATTTTCAATAAAATTATTTTCTTTTAAAATTGTGTGGAATTTTGTGAAAATAAAATGATTTTTAAGATGAAAGGATATTTTCATCTAGAATTAATTCCAAGTGTTTTATCGAAACTATTTTCCATCTAAGAAGACATTATTTATTATGGTTATGTGTTATGTATAATGTCCCGATTATTTACGTTATTTAATTTTGTTTATTATTAAATAAAATATATTTATTTTATATGGATTATTTCATAATGGGACAATGTTTATGAAACCCATATTATTCTTTTGGTTATGATGAATTATTTATGTTTATTTTGGGGCACACAAAAGAATTATTTCATTTTGAGATGGGAGGGACCTATATCTCCCTCCAATTCATTAGGTAAATATTTATATATCATGATATATACATGGCTGAAATAAATATTTAATATGGTTCAGTGATACATGACTAGAATGAGGAGTGAACTCAATTCAATAAAGGACTTTGTCCACTATGATGGTCTTGTAAGAAATGCCTTGGATACTATAGAAATCATATCATATGCTTAATGGTTTTCCACAATTAAATGTTTTATTACCATGATTTTTTATCATGATTGATGTTCCTTTATGATCTTTGCCTTACGTACTGCCAAGATTTATTTCACAGCTCAAGATTTTGATGTTTAAACTTTATGTTCATGTTTTGAAGTTCAAATATATATGGTTTGTTTTATTATCTCCATTATTACCCTTAATGGGAATTTTAGCTCACCCATTATATGTTTTATTTTCCCCAGGATATAAAGAAAGGTTTTAGGTAAAAAAGGGATGATCTTTATGGGAGATGTTGAAGATTTTTCATCATGATTATAAGATTATGTTCCCAGTTTCCAAAGATACTAAACAATTACGGTTCTTGTGTATTGGTTTTTGTTATGTATTAAGTATTACGAAAAAGTAATGTAATGTCCATGTAGGTCAATCTTGGTTCTCTATAGTTGGTATCAGAGGAAATGTTTAGTTAGCCTTTGGAAACTAAGATGCAAAAACTTTAGTGAAATATCTATAGATATTTCTATGTTTTTTCTAGGGATGTCCCTAAGGTTTAGTATAAATATAGGTTATAGTACTAGAGTTATTTTGATGATCATGAATAACTTAGGGTGAACCTAATGTATCATGGATTAAAGAATGAGTGATATGTTAGACATCCCATAAGTGACTTTTAATGATTATGTGTTTCCTCATTAATTTAATTATTTCTTACACTATGGTTTCTGGATTTAGTCAATGGAGGAAACGAGATGGAATTCAGTTAACATTGATTCCGATGGACAAATTTGTGACTGTGGTCAAAAAAATCATGTAATTCCAAGAGATAAAGATATTGTGATTATGCCGAATCAGTCATCACAATATATTATTAACAAGGTAAACTATGGTGGTATTCCTAAGTCACCAAATAAGAGGAAGATGAACTTTTATACATGTTCTCATTGAGAGGAACATAGAGGAAGTATGATGAAGCTTTCAAAATATCAATAAAAAGGGAATAAGAACCTTGAAGAATACCTCCAATGGAGGGGAAGATGTTATCTGTGTGTAGAAAAGGGTTATAGATTGATAGACTGTTATTGAGTTCAATGTCATATTTGTGGAGAACATGGGCATTACCAACTCAATTACCTGACCTTAGTGGATACTTCTAAATCAAGGAAAAACTTATTCCATGAAAATTATTAAAGAGAATTGATTGATGTGTTTATGTATTGGTATTCAAGAATAATGTTGTTGAGGTAATTTTATGGTATATTAGAATATCTATGTATTGGTATATTGTGGTTTTAAATAAATATATGGTACCGGTAATGATGAATAGTTATTGAAATATTTTTTGAAAGCATATGATATGCGCATAATGAACGGATAAGGAGAGAATAATGTTTTTGATAGTATTCATGTTCTCATGACTGATATAGGGACAAAGTGATGTCATGGTTTGATTATATCGAAATTTTGGGATTTTGGTATGTGGAAAGAGTTAACTTTTGACAACATTCATGTTTTCACTAAGGTTTAATGGTTATTTATTTTTCAAGAGAATACATGATTAATGTATTCACATGATTGGAATGTGACCAACAAAATATATCGTATGATATATGAGTGATAACTGACAGTATTCACATGCTCGGTAGATGACATTTCTAGATATTGTTTTCTTTATACTATGAGATTAGATATAAATATTTTAGATAACAATAAAGATTGGAATGGATTATGTTGGAAAAAAGTTAGTATTCTTTAAGGATATAAATTTTTTCGATATTATTGATGGGATGTTATGATAATGTATTTTTAGAAAAAGGACAACCTGCAGGACGGGCGACAACCCGTCGCGTCGGACAAAGTTGCGGGAATTGAACCCACAAACGAAGTGCGACATGCCTTTATCACCTAACACTTGCCTACAGGAAGTCCCTAGTTAGTGAAAACTAGTTTTATTTTATTAATCGCAATGATAGATGAAGTATAATTCCATTTTAGAAACCATATACAATTAATCTCATCATAGATGGACTTATTTATATTTAATAAATTGTGCTAAATTTTTTGCTATAGAAACAGATGTAATGACCTATCATTCTATCGCATGATCTTATAACACTTCACGAATGACAAATTCAACTTCATTTAATTAAGAGATGAAGTTGACATTGTTAAATGTATGAACAACGGTGAGATTGTACCAAAATAACGTAAGTATTTTTTTAATTCCACAATTTTTTAACATTAGGGAAATGATCTTGAGAACTAAAAATGTTGTACTAGTACCCTCATAACCGATGAATTAGATGGTACCTTAAATCATAAAAAATTTATGGCTTTTTTATTGATGAATTTTTCATAGTTATGTTCTCTACCACTCTCCATCAGAATATGATGGTTAGATTTCTCTTCCATATCCATATTTTCACCTATGTTGTCCTATGTGGAAACCTAGTACTCAGTTACATTGGGTGACCGTTAGAATTCTAACTTTCCTTTTTAAAATGATGTTTTAGTATTACTTTTTATGATTTGGGTTTTTATGATAGAAACATTCAAGTAGTAAACCATTTATAACCCTGACTAATTTCGAGGGAGAAATTCATTTTAAGGTGGGTAGAATGTTACAACCTGAGATTTTATGGGAAGTACTCTTTTTTATTTATTTGATGTCTTGTTTTGTATGATACACCAAGATTATCTTACATTATACGCAACACTATATTATCTTCCAGTATACGCAACACTATTCTTGGATCGTATTACACAAAATTTTAGCATCGTTTGATAAAAGTTATTCTACGCAACATTGAGTGTATATATATATATATATATTCAATGAATAAATGAAATATGGTTGGATTCTATTATACAAAAAAAAAATATTGCACTACACGCAACCCTGACTTGGCCTGCTTTACACACAATCACGATGTTCCACGATAACGTGTGTTGTACGCAATACCCAGTTTCACTAAGCAACGATTTGTTATTAAAATATTATATAAACTAGCCATTATGAATAGTAATACCCACTTTTTGAAATTTTATAAATTTCATCAGTCAATATGGACTTCATTTTTGGATTCGGAATATGGAAATTATCCTAGGGTGAATTTTTGTTATTTTTCTGAAAACTTTCAATTTTTGATGAATAGTGAAAACACTAGGTTACTATGTAAAAACCGACTTTTTATTTAAATAATTATTTATTTTATTTAATTTTATTTTAGGTCAAAATTTATACATAATACCTATATAAGTTCAATGTAATTCATTAGAGTCATTTTATAATAATTTTAGATATATAAAAAATTTATTGAACTTTTCACCGTCTTTTACCCACCTCCTAGGAGAATTTGAAAATTTACATAAAACATAATTTTACAACTTCTGTGAGTGAAATTTCGAAAATCCGAGAGACACAGTTAATATCAAGGAGTAAAATGTGGTTCAATAAGATAAAAATAATTTTTTTTGAATAGTAACTTTTTACTTTTATTTACAATGGTTAAAAGTAAATAGGGTAATTAAGGGTAAAAATGATACTATTATTACCCTAACACATGTACTAATTCTACTGGATAAGTAAAATTCGACCAAAAACATCCTTAAGAATAAAATATTACCCTTTAGGTCCATTTGGATTAGATGAGGACACTTATTATTATTTTATTTAAAGAAGAGTTAAAAGAGTTAAAATTAATATTTAATAAATAAAACATTTTTAATATACAGTAATACATAAGATAAATTAGTCTATAAATATTCATTACAAATATAAAAGTATTTCCTATATAATGGTATTTTATATATAATTTTTATACATTAAATGATTTAATTTATTTATGACACAATGATGATGCAGTAATTACCTTATTAATGAAATTTGAACATAATTTATGTTATAAATACCCAAATAAATGTTATTTGATACTTTTCATGAATTACACTAATTTTATAGGTTAATATTAAATGTTTTTATTGATTTAATTAATTTTTTTCGAATTAATCATGCTGTTAGGATTATCACAAAAATCAATTACCAAATAGTGTCAAAATTGACATAAAATAGTTTTTAAAACAAATATTATATTATTAATTGTAATTATATTCCAAAAAATATAAGGTTTAGAAAAATGACTTAGATAATGTTATATATATTAATATTGAACCACTTGGGGTTCCTTTGACTTGTTATAGTATGTTTATTAACCATATAGTGTAAGAAAACAAGAAGAAACAGTAAAAGTTAAATTATTTAACTAAGAGATAAATCTTAATGATATGGTTAAAATAGTAACCTAAACTTGTCTAAAACCTATTGGATGAGAATATTGAGACCCATACCCACTTTAGCATCGATATAAATTAATTTGGATCTATTATTAACAGAATATGGCTTTATTCTAATATAATATTTTATGTTTTTCCTAAGGTCCCCCTCTCCTCCCTTATAAAAGGGCACATATTCCCTCTTCTCTTTAAAAAATTATGAGCTTTCAATCTCATCCAACCCCTGGTCATTACCCTTATTGACTTTCCTAGATACATTATAGAGGATCTGGTCTCCTAAAAAGACCAACTCTAATTCCTTAAGAGGAAGCTTAAATGAGGTGTGTCGAAGAAGAGGCAATCTCTTCGTCAGATTTTTTGAAGTTTCTTTCTTCTTCAACTTGTTCTTATTTAGTTGTTTCATTATAAAGTAATAAAATAAGTATCAATAATATAATTATATGTTATTATAAATATGAAACAACCCAATTTAACCTTCTATCCATTCTATGGAAAATGAAATCACCGCGCGTGTGTACATATGGAATGCCGCCTCTACGCTGTGGTGTAATCTATTTTTTCACTACAACCTTTCTTGGATGGTTATAATGGTGTAAAGAATAACTATATATAGTTATTATAACATTATACTAATTCTGAGATATTATATCACCCACTCCAATTCAATTCAATAATTATGGGAACTATATCATCGCTTGTGCGTACATACAGATTACCGTCTCCACGACGCGATGAGATTCATTCTCCATGTTAACCATTCAAGAATGATTATAATGTATATATAATAATTAATAATGAAAAATATGACATAATGAAGATACTTGATATATATATATATATTTCATCTACTTACTTCCATTCAAGTCAATATGGAAAGGAAAACGGTGTTCATGCGTAAGTACGACCTACTGTCTCCATGAACGGTGTATTTCATTTCATTCATATATCTATTATATATATATATATACTGAATATAAATGATATATATAAATAATGACTTAAATTCTGTAAGTAAGTAAATCATGATATATGTAATAATTATATCAAGAACAACAAGTCAAAATACGTACGATAAATAAAATGATTTTACCCAAAACGCTGCTTTAACATGAAATGTACAAAATAACGGGTAATATAAAGTCATAAGTGAACCATATATGATATCATAAAATGAATATAATTCTATAATAAGAAAATTACATTATTATATAATTATATAAGAGGTTCAGATAGGTACGAAGCATATCAGACCTAAGGTAAGGGATAATTATTCCAATCTCATTCTTATCTGAGATTGTTTATTCGTAAGTATTTACTGGTGTTATGTTTATCATCCATGTCCATATGTTCTCAAAATTTTTTTATAAAGGGTTTAAATTCCTTCCATGTTTGTTTAACGTCATTTTCGCCCTTTTTTGACTTTTACCACATCATATGGATAGAATCTTTCTTTTGTTTACCATACAAGGAACTTTTTGACTTTTCCGGGAGAAGTACGAGGAGAATGTTTTTTTAACTTATATGGCATGAACGAATTTTTATGGTTTCATAATGCCTTATTTTATGAAAGTTTACTCTACAATATTTCATGGTTATTTTTAATAAGTTAATTTTCTTTTAAAATTGAATGGTATTTTGTGAAAATAAAATGATTTTTAAGATGAAAGGATATTTTCTTCAAGAATTCATTCCAAGTGTTTTCTTAAAACTATTTTACATATTTGATGACATTATTTATTATGGTTATGATTCAAGTATAATGTCCCTATTATTTATGTGTTTTAATTTTTTTATGACAAAATGAAATCTATTTATTTTATATAGATTATGTAATGATGGGATAATGTTTATGAAACCCATATTATTATTTGGGTTATGATGAATGATTAATGTTTATTTTGTGGCACACAGAAGAATGATTTTATTATGAGATGAGTGGGACCTATAATTATCTCCAATTAATTGGGTAAAGATTTATATCTCATTAGATAGTCATGGCTGTAATGAAAAGTTAATCTGGTTCACTGATACAGGACTAGAACGAGGAGTGAAGTCAATTCAGTAAGGTACTTTGTCCACTATGATGGTCTTGGTAGCAATTACTTGGAAACTATAGAAATAATATCATGTGCTTAATGGTTTTCCACAATTAAATGTTTTATTAACATGATATTTTATCAAGATTGATGTTCTTTTATCATCTATGCCTTACGTACTCCCAATATTTATTTCACAACTCAAGATTTTGATGTTTAAACTTTATGTTCATGTTTTTAAGTTCAAATGTATATGGTTTGATTTATTATCTCCATGATTACCATTAATGAGAATTTGAGCTCACCCTTTATATGTTTTCTTTTCCCCAGGATAAAAAGAAAGGTTTTAGTTAAAAAAGGTAATATCTTTATGGGAGATGTTGAAGATTTCTTACCATGATTATAAGATTATGTTCCGAGTTTCCAAATATACTATACAATTACAGTCCTTCTGTGTTGGTTTTTGTTATGTATTAAGTATTCCTCAAAATTAATGTAATGTTTATGTAGGTCAATCTTGGCTCTCTATAGTTGGTAACAAATGAAATTATTAGTTAACCTTTGGAAACTAGGATTGGAAAACTTTAGTTAAATACCTAGAGATATTTCTATGGTTTGTCTAGGGAAGTCCCTAAGGTTTAGTATTACTATAGGTTACAGTCCTAAAGTTATGCTGACGATCATGAATAACCTAGGGTGAACCTATGGTATCATGGATTAAAGAATGTGTGATAAGTTAGACATTAATTAAGCGACTTTTAATTATTATGTGTTTCCTCATTATTTTAAATGTTTTTTACACTATGGTTTCTGGTTTTATTCAATAGAGGAAACAAGATGAAATTCAGTTAATGTTGATTCCGACGGAAAAATTGGTGACTGTGATCAACAAAATCATGTAATGCCTAGAGATAAATGTATTGTGATTATGCCGAATTAGTCATCACGATATATGATTATCAAGGTGAAAATTGGTGGTATTCCTAAGTCATCAAATAAGAGGAAGAAGAACTTTTATACATGTTCTCATGGAGAGGAACATAGAGGAAGGAAGATGAAGCATTTTACATATCTAGAAAATGGAATAATAACCTTGAAGAATACCTAAAATGGAGGGGAAGATGTTATCTGTGTGGAGAAAAGGGTCATAGAGTGACAGACTGTTATGGAGTTCAATGTCTTATTTGTGGAAAACATGGGCATTACCCAACTCAATTCCCTGACCTAAAAGTTTACTTCTAAATCAAGGAAAAACTTATTCGATGACAATTATTAAAGCGAATGGATTGAAGTGTTTATGTATTGGTATTCAAGTATAATGTTGTTGATGTACTTTTATGGTATATTGGAATATCTATGTATTGGTCTATTGTTTTTTTTTAAAATATATTGTACCAGTAACCATGAAAAGTTATTGAAATATTATTGAAAAGTAGATGATATGCACATATTTAATGGATAAGGAGAAAAAAATATTTTTTATAGTATTCATGAGCTCATAACTGATATAAGAACAAAGTGATATCATGGTTTGAGTATATCGAAATTTTGGGATTTTGGTATGTGGAATGAGTTAACTTTTGACAGCATTCATGTTTTCACTAAGGTTAAATGGGTATTCATTTTTCATGAAAATACATGATTAAGGTATTCACATGTTTTGAATGTGACCAACAAGATATATCGTAAGATATATGGGTGATAAATGATGGTATTCACATTCTTGGTAGATGAAATTTCTAGCAATTGTTTTTTTTATACTATGAGTTTGGATATAAGTATATTACATTAGACTAAATATTGGAATGGATTATGTTGGAAATAATTTATTATTGTTTAAGGATAGAAATTTTTTCGATATTATTGATGAGATGTTATGATACTGTATTTTTTGAAAAAGGACAACCTGCATGACAGGTGACAACCCGTCGCGTCGGACATGGTTTCACGAATCAAACCCACAAATGATGTGCGACAGGCCTTTATAGCTACCACTGGCCTACATGAAGTCCCTGGTTAGAAGAAACTAGTTTTATTTTATTAAGCGCTATTATAGATGAAGTATAAGTCCATTTTAGAAACCATATATGATTAATCTCAGCATTGATGGACTTATTTATATTTAATAAATTGTGCTAAATTTTTTGCGATAGAAACTGATGGAATGACTTATCATTCTATCTCATGATGTTCTAACACTTCACGAATGAAAAATTCAACTCTATTTATTTAAGTGTTGAAGTGGAAATTGATAAAGGAACGAACAACGGTGATATTGTACCAAAATAATGTAAGTATTTTTTTTAATTCCACAATTATCAACATTAGGGAAATGATCTTGAGAACTAAAAATGTTGTCTTATTACCCTCATACCCGATTAATTAGATGGTACCTTAAATCATCACATATTTATGGCTTTGTCATTGAGAGATTTTTCATAGTTAAGTTCTCTACCACTCTCCATCAGAACAAGATGGTTAGATTTCTCTTCCATATCCATATTTTCACCTATATTGTACTTTGTGGAAACCCAATACTGAGTTACCTTGGGTGATGGTTAGGATTCTAACTTTCCTTTTTAAAATGATGTTTTAGTATTCCTTTTTACAATTTGGGTTTCTATGACAGAAACATTCATGTAGTAAACCATTTATAACCCTGGAAAATTTCGAGGGAGAAATTTATTTGAAGGGGGGTAGAATGTGACAACCCAAGATTTTATGAGAAGTATTCTTTTTAATTTATTCGGTGTCTTGTGTTGTATGATACACCATGATTATATTGCTATACGATACACCGTATTAGCTTGCAATATAAGCAACACTATTCTTGGATCGTATTACATAAAATTTTAGCAACATTTAGTAGAAGTTATTATACGTAACATTGAGTGTGTGTATATATATATATTCAATGTATAAATGAAATATGGTTGGATTATATTATACACTACAAAAATGAAATCTTACACTACATGCAACCCTGATATGGCTTGCTTTACACACAATCGCGACCTTCCACGATAGTGTGTGTTGTACGCAATACCCAGTTTCACTAAGCAACGATTTGTTATTAAAATATTATATAAACTAGCCATTATGAATAGTAATACCCACTTTTCAAAATTTTATAAATTTTACCTTTTAAAATGGACTTCATTTTTGGATTCATAATATCAAAATTAGATTGGGTTGAATTTTTGTTATTTTTTTGAAAACATTCATTTTTTGATGAATAGTGAAAACACTAGCTTACCATTTAAAAACCGACTTTTTATTTAAATAATTATTTATTTTATTGAAATTTATTTTTGGTAAGAATTGATACATAATACTTATATATGTTCAATGTAATTCATTGTAGTCATTTTTTAATAATTTTAGATATATAAAAAATTTATTCAACTTTTCACCGTCTTTTACCCACCTCCTAAGAGAATTTGAAATTATATAGAAAACATAATTTTTCCACTTCTGTGAGTGGAATTTTGAAAATCTGGGAGACACGGTGATTATAAAGGAGTAAAATGTGGTTCAATAAGATAAAAATAAATTTTGGAGAATAGTATCTTTTTACTTTTATTTACCACGGTTACAAGTAAATAGGGTAATTAAGGGTAAAAATGATATTATTATTACCGTAACTAATTTCCTAATTCTATTGGATAAGTGTAATTTGAGCAAAAACAAACTTAAGAATAAAATATTACCCTTTAGGGCCATTTGGATTAGATTAGGTCACATATTATTATTTTATTTAAAGATGAGTTAAAAGAGTTAAAATTAAAGTTTAATAAATAAAACATTTTTAAAATAGGGTTATACATAAGATAAATTAGACTATAAAAATTCATTAGAAATATAAAAGGATATCCTACATAATGGTATTTTATTTATAATTTTTATACATTAAATTATTTGATTTATGTTAGACACAATGGTGATGCAGTAATTACCTTATTAATGAAATTTTAACATAATTGATGTTATAAATACCCAAATAAATGTAATTTGATACTTTATATGACTTACACTAATTTTATATGTTAATATGACATGTTAGTATTGATTTAATTAATTTTTTCGAACTAATCATGCTGTTATGATTTTTAAAAAAATTAATTACCAAATAGTGTCAAAATTGACATAAAATAGTTTTTAAAACAAATATTATATTATCAATTGTTATTTTATTCCCAAAAATATAAGGATCAGACAAATAACATATATAAGTTTATATATATTACTAATTAACCACTTGGAGTTCGTTAGTCTTGTTATAGTACGTTTATTAACCATATAGTGTAAGAAAACTAGAAGACATGGTTAAAGATAAATTATTTAACGTAGAGTTAAATCTAAATGATAAGGTTAAAATAGTAACCTAAACTTACTTAAAACCTATTGGTTGAGAGGATATAGACCCATACCTAATTTATATTCGAAATAATTCAATTTGGTGATATTATAAACTGAATATGACTTTATTATAAGATAATATTTTATGTTTTTCCTAAGGTTCCCCTCTCCTCCCTTATAAAAGGGAACATCTTCCCTCTTCTCTTTACACAATTTTGAACTTTCCAGATCGGCCAACCCCTGGCCATTTCCCTTATAAACATTCCTATAAACATTATATAGGTTCTGGTTTCCTCAAAAGTCCAACTCTAGTTCCTTAAGAGGAATCTTAAAAGAGGTGCGTCGAAGAATAGGTAATCTCTTCTACGGATTCTTTCAAATTTCATTCTTTTTAAACTTCTTATTATTTATTTTTCTCGTTATAAAGTAATAAAATCAGTATCACTAATATACTGATATGTTATTATTAATATGAAATGACCCCATTTCACCTTCTATACATCCTACGAAAAATGTAATCACCGCTCGTGCGTACGTACGGAATACTGTCTCAATACTGTGGTGTAATATGCTTTTCCACGACCACCTTACATGGATGATTATAAAAATAACTATATATAGTTATTATATCATCATAATAATTCTGATATTTTATATCACCCACTTTAATTCAATTTAATAATTATGGGAATGATATCATCGCTCGTGCGTACGTACAGATTACCATCTCCACGACGCGATGAGATTAATTCTCCATGATAACCATTCAAGAATGATTATAAAGTATATATAATTAATAATAATGAAATATATGACATAATTAAGCTACTGGATTTATGTATATATATATATATATATCATCTACTTACTACCATTCAAGTCAATAAGGAAAGGAAAACAACGTTCATGTGTATGTACGGCCTACCGTCTCCATGAAAAGTGTATTTCATTTCATTCATCTATCTATTATATATATATATACTAAATATATATGATATATATAAATCATTATATACATTCTGGAAGTAATTAAATCATGATATATGTAATAATATTAACAAGAACAACAATTCAAAACACGTACGATAAATAGAAAGATTTTACCCAAAACACTGCTTTAACAAAGAATTAAAAAAGAACAGGTAATATAAGGTCATAAGTGAACCATATATGATATTATAACAATGAATATGATTCTATAATAAGTAAATGACATTATTTAAATAATTATACATGATGTTATGATAGGTACAAAGCATATCTGACCTAAGGATAGGGATAACTATTCCAATCTCATTCTTATCTGAGATTGTTTATTCATAAGTATTTACTGGGGTTATGTTTATCATCCATGTCCATATGTTCTTAAAATGTCTTCATAAAATGTTTCCATTTCTTAAATGTATGTCTAAAGTCATTTTTACCTTTTTTTGACTTTTACCACATCGTATGGAAGAAATATTTTTTTGTTTACCATAAGAGGATATTTTTGAATTGTCCTGCAAAAGTACGAGGAGAATGTTTTTTTTAACTTATGTGGAATGAAAGAATTTTTACATTTTCATATTTCCATATTTTCATTATGTTTACTCTACAATATTTCATGGTTATTTTCAATAAAAAAAATTTATTTTAAAATTGCGTGGAATTTTCTGAAAATAATTTTTTTTTAAGATGAATAGATATTTTCCACAAAAATTCATTTCAAGTGTTTTATCAAAACTATTTTCCATATAAGAGGAAATTATTTTTTATGGTTATTTTTCAAGTATAATGTCCCTATTATTTACAATTTTTAATTTTTTTATGATTAAATGATATCTATTTATTTTATATGGATTATGACATGATGGGACAATGTTTATGAAACCCATATTATTCTTTGGGTTAACATAAATGATTTATGTTTATTTTAGGGAAAACGAAAGAATTATTTCATTATGAGATGGTTGGTACATATATCTACCTCTAATGCATTGGGTAATGATATATATCTCATGAGGTAGACATGGTTGGAATGGAATGTTAATCTGGTTCAGTGATACAGGACTGGAACGAGGAGTGAACTCGATTCTGTAAGGGACTTTGTCCACTTAGATGGTCTTGGCAGCAATGCCTTGGCTACTATGGAAATCATATCATGTGATTAATGGTTTTCCACAATTAAATGTTTTATTACAATTATATTTTATCACGATTGATGTTTCTTTATGATCTATGCCTTAAGTACTGCCAAGATTTATTTCACAACTCATGATATTTAAGTTTAAACTTTATGTTCATGTTTTGAAGTTCAAATGTATATGGTTTGTTTTATTTTCACCATGATTACCCTTATTGAGAATTTTATCTCACCATTTATATGTTTTCTTTTCCCCAGGATATAAAAAAAAGATTTTAGGTAATAAAAGGGATGATCTTTATGGGAGATGTTGAAGATTTTTCCCCAGGATTAGAAGATTATGTTCTGAGTTTCCAAATACACTAAAATATTACAGTCCTTGTGTGTTGGTTTTTGTTGTGTATTAAGTATTCTGAAAAAGTAATGTAATGTATATGTAGGTAAATCTTGGGTCTTTACATAATGTGTTCTCTATATCCCAATTATGATGTACGTACCAGAACCCTCACGTGTACTGAATCCATAGGTGTTACCCATGGAGAAAGATCTTTTGTTTCAGGAGAATCTAGTATATATATAACCCTATAGGAAAATGTACTAAAAATAAATACATCTCACTTGGTCAAAGGTTAATCGAAGAACCAAAAGTTTGATAAAGTATCATCAGAACTAGAAGAAGTAGTGAATCTAAACTACCATCATATTTTTTTTTATTAAATGAAATTATTGGGGTAAATTTTTTTTAGTGGTAATAATGTAATGAGACAAAATATTCTAAATAAAATTCTATTTTTGAATGAATAAATTTTTTATTATGTAATATAGTTATATAAACCACATGTTATACTGTGGTTATTTTATATTATTATAAAATGCAGGTGGTTTGATTTAAAAGATGATTTTGGATCATACAAATTGGTAGTATATTCATTTTTAATTAACTATTAATATTATTATATATTAATGGTTATGATAAATTCATATTGATATATGTGGAAGAAATGATGGCGTTGACCAATAGGATTTTACCCTATAAATCTCAATTATAATAGTTTTGGAGTGAGATTGAATCACTACTGTTTTCCTTTGACCAACAACAAGATAAAATAAAAAAATTGAAATATGAAAAAAAATCCATTTATGAGGTAAGTTCAATATTATTGAGATCATCGACCAATACATGTGCACCGAAATACCCTCAGTATGTACCAATATTACACACCTTATGCATTAGGCATATGCTGCTGTAATAACGGTTTATCTATGTACACCGAATTAGAATTTATTAAAATTTTATATTTATTAAAAAAATATTGATTTTTTATATCACCTTAAATTATTATATTGTACATTAAATTATGAATTATTTCATAGAAATTATATTTTGATATGAAGAAACCAAAAATTTAATTTCTGAAAAAATAATTATATTTTTGTAACACACTTTTAAGAAAATTAATGATATTTGAAGTAAATATAAAAAACATATAAAAACGTTATTAAAGTTTTTTGGTTTATATACAATTTGTAATATAATTTTAGGAATCCCAGTGTAATCATAATATAGTTTGGAATATTATTATTATAATAAAATGTATTTTCAACTGAATAATGGTTTTTATTTGAATTTGTAAATTGTAATAATTTGATAATTATTATGATATAAAAATGTTTATTTTTAAATCAATGCATACAAATTATCTAATATTTAATTTGTTTTAATTTTTTAACTGAGTTTAATTTTTGGGTAAAATATAATTATGATATAAATATACGGTCTATGTTATGAAATCATAATGGCCTAAAAAATGTAATAAATAAAACAAATTTCACCCATGAGAAAATATCTATTTCAAATTTTAAATAATATTTTATATCTTCTTTAATTTATTTTATAAACCATTTATGAATCCTCCAAAGCCTATATTATATATTATAGATTTAAAAATAATTCTTTAGAAACATGATTCACTTCCACATCAGCTATGGTATTATATTAACATGTGAATTTCTTATTCTAATAAAATAATAAAAAATATTACTACTTATTATAAACCATTCAAAAAAACAATGAAAATGGTTTTGTCTTTGATTAATATATAATCTGGAGTCTCAAAACTATGTTTTGGAATTAATATAACATTATCATGTCTTTACTATAATACCCAATCAACATTCAATTACTTTTCACTCAAAGCCAATTTTTAATAAAAATTTACTCCCTGTCCCTATATAAATCACTCCCAAGGTGTAATTACTCTCTTTTTAAGCTCCTAAAAATCTTTTAGAATTATCCTCTCAATGTAAGGGGATTCTTTTGACATATTTATTCAATAAAATCATTTTTATTATACCATTTTATTTAAAATTGTTAATATCAGAATAAATTTTCACAATAATTCTTACTATAATTATAATTTATTAGTAATTATATAAAAAATTTCACTTTCATTAAACCCATCCATTGATCAATACGTAAATCTATTTTTCTGCCAAAATTATCCAATGTTTTTCTATTCCAAACTATTGTGTTGTGAATATCCATCTCTATTTCAAATCAAGGATATTTAGTATAACATCTTGTACCCTCTTTTTAGGATTTCTTTCACATTTTTTATCAAACATTTTTTGGGTCTTGTTTGTGATGGATTATGTGTTAATTCTTTGTTTGTTTTTGGTGTTTTTAATGTTTCATGAATGGATAGGGAAAACCATATGGTTTGGCCTAACAATGGGTGTATCCAAATTTGAGACATGGAAGCGTATCAATGTTTCTCTAAACCATGAAACCTATACATGATTTTATGAACCCATATATATATAGGTTCACTATGGTTGGTGCATGGATAGTTTAAAAATGTGGAAACAATGTTCACTCATTCAAGAATTTAAGTTGGGGTGCACAGTTAGGGAACATGATTACTAATAACTATATGCCCTGTAGTGTAAACCACATATGTGGGTTTTAATTACCATGAAATGTTTCATAAAAATTTTATACCCAATTTTTAACACATATGTACCCCATTCATCTCTAATATGATTCCATAGTCATTGGAGGCTCTCAAGAGTTTATTTGGACTCATCCTACCACTTCTCTTTGTGTGTTGAAGATTCAATGATTTAACTTCGATTTCCTTCTAGTAAGTGGACCTCATCCTTTTTGGGTGATCACAATATGCACTTATATCCTTAATTGAAGTGATATATCATCATTTTGTTGATGGATTTGGTATCGATTTTTTAATCTGGAATCTAGTTATGATTTCTTTTTCTCCTTTTCATCTATTCTCATTGGTATTCCAACTATGGGTGTTGATTTTATCATGTGATTAAATGATGGAAGTTCCATAACGATTTAAACTACAATTTGAAGCCTATGTTTCTTGTATTTATTCTAAATGAGTCTTTAAAATATTTAATGACCCAAATATGACATGACATGAAGTTTTATCTCAAAAGCTAATGAATTTTTAAAAATAAAATTTTAATTGGATTGAATCTATTCGGTAAATTTTTAGGAAAATGTTTACAAAAATTGGAATTGGGTTTCATGAAATTATTTCAAATTGATTCTTTATATAACATTTTTTAAAATGAAATATTATTTGAAAAAACATGGATTTTATGGAAACTTATGATTTGTATTTGAAATATAGAAAGAATACTAAACATGAAATTGGGAAATTGAATTGTGAGTAATTATTTTAAATAAATGGTTTTCATAAAAATTAATGAATTATTTATTGATTGATTCATTTATAAACATGTGGCCCTATGTATTTAGTTGGTGATTATGAAAATAATTCTATGAATCTAACTCCATAGACATAGATTGGCAATGAAAAAACTGATTAAATCATGTTGGGAATGATTTCCCATGATGGTTCCCCTAATGGGTTATTGATTTAGTCCAAATATTAGGTCCCATATTGAAGAGTTGATTTAGATTTTCCAAACATATCATTATCCATGATAACAATTATGTTGTGTGAGGATATTATTTCTTGAATTTAATGCAACTATATTCATAGATCACAGTGCTTGGTTTTGTTTAAGCTAATTATAAATTGCATTGTTTATAGAACTATTTTATTCATGAGAGTTGTTTTAAATTAAAAAAAATTAAAATGGGTGAATTTTTTTTATGATTAATCCACCATATTTTATATGATATCATGATTTTTTTAAAATATGTAAAATCATTTTCATGCATAATTTTATTCAAATTGAAAGAATAAATGGTTTATTGTTATGGAATTTCTTGTTGATTATTTAGTGTTATCCTAATGGGATATTTTTCATACACAATGAATTTTCCATTAGGTGTTCACGAATATATTATTGAATGTTTAAGAAAAGTAAAATAACCACATAATGGTGCTGGGTATACCTGATTCAAAGGAACTCTTGTGATGAAGGTGAATGATTGAGATGTGATCCATCTATTACATGTGTTTGCTAAGCCTTAATTAGATAGAGGATGTGTCTTTTGATGATGCACAATTGGGTTATTTTTTACCTATTTTATAATAATACTATCTCAATGGGGAGTTTTTTATATATTAACTTGTATAATTTATCTTCTATTTTTTCTTGAAAAATCGTTCAATTTTAATTTTTGTTAGGTGTCAGGTGATAGTTTCTAACCTATGGGGATTGGGAACACACATTGTTATTTTTTATTGTGTATTGTTGTACCAGGGTATCTAGGAAGGTTCGTGACATTGTGGAATCAAATTCCTAGGTTGACCATCCTCTGTTGATGTTGCCATACAATTTTGGTTTCCTTATAGATATGAGGTAGTATTTTTTGGGACTTATCTGATAGTTGTTAGCAAGTTGTAATAAATAATTCATTATAAAAAGACTTAAGTAACCTTGGATGTTTTGGAAACTCATCATTTAAGAATAAATTATCTCATTATAGTGGATTCCTAGCTTTATCTGAGCAGGTTTAAATCACAAAAACACGATTCTCTTGATTGAGTCGAAAATATAAGTATCTGTGTTGATGTCTCAATGTTTGTTATTGATGTTTTTTAGATTTGTCTATATAAATATATTATTTAATATGCCACAAAAGGATTCTTCTAGTGAACAATTGAATTTACTCATGTGGATTAGAATATCTTCAAGATAGTATAGTGAACCCCGTAATCTATGGGACATGTAGCCTAACACATTCATGTTCAGTCTCTTATAGTTTTACGTCTAAGGTATGAATCTAGAGAGCATTTTCAAGAACTCAATAGGAATAATCCACTAGGTATATAAGGCTCAAATTATCCTCACATGTCATAGTATTAGTTGAAAAATATATATATTTTATTTGAGTTCTTGTAAATCCATGATTCTATTAAGGTGAAGTGCACTAACTTTAAGCTACAAACGCCTATTAAAGGACAGTGGGATTTAATGGTGACAGAGAAAGACATGAGGTATTGGAGTGTAAATTAATTATAGTTATTTTAAAATATTTGTTTTAACTCTAATCTATGGTATTGATGAAATACATAGAGTTTCATATCCTCTAGCTCGGTGATCCGACCACAAAATGATATATAAACAACATTCTAAACCTTTTTAGTTTTCTACTGATGTAGTTTTGAATGAGAAACTAAATTAATAAATATTTTATATGGGTATTCGTTCCAATATTCAATCTGAAGTCTTTGATAATATGCTAATTTGATATAATGACATACTGGAAAGAGATTTTATGGTTGAACTTGTCCATCCAGTATATGTTAGATGATGAAATCACCTTTTTCCCATTATAGTCATTTTTTGGTTATATTATTGTAAAAAACAAATTTATGAGTCTCATGGGTTTTCTTGAAATTAGGAATTATGTAAACCTCATATAGTTATTAGAAGACGCCTTATAACCTATTATTAGTGTGGAAATGTTGGGCATTCGAAGGTGGTTTTCACTGAGTACCCCTGATATACTATCCCTATGGATTCTTAGGTCACTTATATAATTTCTGTCACATATTTTCTATAGTATTGGTGAAATACATAGAGTTTCATATCCTATAGCTAGGTGAGCAGACCACAACATGGTATATAAACAACGTTCTAAACCTTTTCAGTTTTCTAATGAGGTAGTGATGAATGAAGAAACTGAATTAATGAATATTTTATATTGGTCTTCATTCCAATATTCGATATTAAGTCTTTTTTAATATGGTGATTTGATATGATGACATGATTGAAAGAGAATTTATGGATGAAATTTTCTTGCTAGTATGTTTTGGATGATGGAATTAGTATTTTCTCCTTGTAAACATTTTTTTGGTTCTATTATTGTAAACATAATTCATGATGAGCCTCATTGTGTTTCTTGAAAGTAGGAATTATCAAAACCTTATGTAGTTCCTAGAATAGGCACTATAACCTATTATTAGTGTGGAAATGTTGCGAATTCGAAGGGGGTTTTCACAGAGAACCCCTGATCTAATATCCCTACGGATGCTCGGGTCACTTATAGAAGTTCTATCATATATTTTATATATTAGACAATGGAACCGGAACACCCAAAAAAATTAAAGTGGTGAAATTTTATGCTTCAATAACTATTTTTTGCAGCCACATTCTTATTAGGAAAAACATCCTCACATAATGGAAGATTCTCTTGGGGAAGATGATGTTGGTCCAGTAGTAGTGAGAGGTACCATCACTATAACCTCACATTTGCTGAAAAATTTATTTGATATTGGTGAATATCATTCATTTATATCGACTCTAACTATAAGCCTTCTAAATATTACTATATAAATTTTTTCTTATATTATGGATATTATTATGTCCCCTAAACAAAGAGGGAGTATGGTAATTGATGCCTCTCTTTCATTTTCAATATATCAAAGGTTGAGATTACATTAAATTCCCTAGTTGTCAATATGAAATATGTTTATTTAATTTTTGCGATGGATTGGAAAATTACACATAAGGATTATAATTTGTATTATCTTTAGTAGCCCTCCATTACTACAACTGATGGGGTGTGCTATGTTTTTATGGAAGAAAGGTACTTGAGGTTATGTAGGGATAGACCTCTTTTTCAAGAGTAGGGAAGAGTAATATTAGTGTTTGTTTTATGATTTATTGTAATAACTAATAATTTATTATCTCCCTCTAGTTATAATAGTTTGTCCTAACATGTTTCCATTTGATTTATATGGATTTCCACTGATTAGAGTGGTGGATCCGTCGAATGATTTTTTACATGGAAGATATACATTGTGTTTTCCTTCATTTCTTATGTCACTAACTCAATTTAATGAGTTTAGAACTTATTTGTATGATCTATTAAATAAAAGATTTATATTCTTGAGTGGGTCACCTTTGGTGGACCATATTCTCTTGGGGATGAAATTAGATTAAAATATCTCATTGGTTTTGATTAGAAAAAAAAATTAATTGATTTATAGTAATGAACATGTATCACTTTCCATTGATTGATGTTCTATTTCATTTTCAAAAAGGGGATAATTTTTCCCAATGATTTATCTTCATCTTGGTTATCACCATTTTGGAATCAAATAATCCTAGATCCCAAATACTACCTATTAGAGTATGTAAATCCATTATGAGAATCTCATTATGACTTTTGTTCTAACCAATGGATCTATTGTTTTTATGTTTTTGATGAATAGGACATTCCATGATTACCTTGAAATTATCATAGTGGATATTATTTATTTTTTTCATTTAATTTTAAATTGAGGATGATCATGTATGTCATTTGATTGAATTTTTAGAAATTCCTAGGAATTAGTGACTTTACATGAAGCATTCAAAAGGAAAAATTTTCATTCAGGATGTGAAATTCATTGAACCCATATTCTCAAAACATGATATTCCAATATATCATTAGAAGGGGAACATTATTATGACATGGGATAAACCAAACAATTTTTTTTAGATACAATGCTTCTTGGGATTTCAAGGATATTACCATAGGTTTGAGAAATATTTTATGAAGCTAGTTTCTCTGAATAGCACTCCCACATAGAAGGGTGAGAATTTAATATGGGATGTTAAATATAAAACTCATTTTTGTGAGATGAAACACCATTATATTTATACATTAATGTTGATTATTTGAGTGGTTGTTAAGGAATATGTGGTCTTTTATAATGCATAAATTTTATTTTTTGGTTGTATCCTTATGATTGAAGATCATGTGGTAGCCTATGGTTAATGATATTTTAGGCCACATAAGAGGAACTATTCATCCCATGATCTTAATCTACATAATGTGATGTATTATATCTTTCAAAATAGAATTAGTATATTCCCAAAAAATGAAATCATCATTTAATGAATAAAATAAGTTTTTAAAAAGTGAAAAGAAATATTTTTGGAAAAAATTCAATTTGGAAAAATTAGATAGATCATCAGGAACTTAATTTATCCATTATAACAATTGAGCATCAATCCCATTATTTTCAAGCAAATTACCTATATAATTTTCTTTATCATAAGTATGTGTGATGAAAAAATTCATGGACATAAGAGATTCCATGAATTTAATACATTTACCATTTAGCTTATATAAAAGATGAATGATTCAATTCCTGATTTCTTAAACCATAGTGGTAGAATATATTTTAATCCACATGTGTATCCATCCTCCTTGTTTTTCCATTTCAACAAAAATATTATTAAAAACAATTTCAATTTCATCAAATTTAATAATTTCACATGGACCCTAGAGGTAACACATAGAAACACCATTATGATTTTTGAAAATTTCACCATATCCAGAAGGTCCTAAATTCCTTCTCAAAGTTCAATCCATAATACATTTTATGGAGCCCTATAGTAGGGGGATCTACATGAAATCTAAGGTTCCTGTAGAAATAAGATAATTACATACAATTACATGTTTTTTATGAAAATTAATATCATGAATAGATTTATCATTATAACTATTTTGATGGATGATACCATATTTCATAGAAATGACAGTTTAAGAGAGGGATGACTGCAAATGGAAAAGATTACGATCTATTCTGACCAAAAAATCTTCAGTAATTTATTATTTGAAAAGGATTTAAACCATTTGTTGTGTTACTGGGTTTAGTAGATACTTTTATTGATTTTAACATCACCTAACATCAAGGTATGTCGAATGTAATCATTGATTCGTTGAGTATGAAACCTCTAACCTAGTGTATAAAAAATCATCAGAATATAGGAAATTGATGCCTCAATTTTCTCAGTTTCATTTAAAATTTTATGTTAATGAGACCATAGTTGTTTTGTAAATTGTTCATCTGGAATCCTCTCTTATCAAGTTGAACATTTAGGGGAATCATATTGAGGTTTAATTTTGAGGCATTAAGATCTCTTTTTATTGTGTGTATTTCATTGTTGTGTGGTCATTCTCCACTAAGGGTATCAATTGTTTCAAATATAGGTATTTTGTTCTTTTACCTGTTAGGATTTCCATGATCGAGGAATTATATAATTCCCCTTAGGTAGTGCATCAGAAATCCCTTAAAATATTAACTGATATAAGGTAATTATTTGGGTGGGAATTAATGAAGTTAAAAGTTACTAACTTTGTTCCTCATTGTCATACAAATTATCAAGTTAAATTTTAGCACTATAAACATTCATGTTTTCTTTAGACCATCCTATGATGATCTGGAAGTTAGATGTTGACCATATAGACTTCATAGTTGGGTTAACATATACAACATGAGGGAGGAATGTGATATGAGTAGTGGTTTATCAGAAAAACAAATCTCACTTTATACCATAATAGGATTGACCGCAAATTGAGGATCTAGGAGGCCACTATGTGAAAGATATTTTTAGATTTTATGGAGTTCAACATTTAATAGATTTTGATAAGGATATCATATTCTCTTCTTTTTTTTGGAAAGGAAAAACTGTTGTATTATGAACCCATGATAGATTTATCATGGAATATCATCCCTAGATAGATGGATAGAACAAGAGAGGTAAATAGGTATTAGAAGACATTCTATGTTCCTGCATTATCAGCTATGGTAGATCTTGGGATGTCCCATTGGGACTAGTTGTGTTTTCTTATAACAATTTTTTCCAGTATATTATCATTATGGATATTTTTGAGGATCAATATAGAATTAGTTCTAGATATCTACTTTATTTGTCTTATATTAGTGAGGCTTTCATGGTTGGACTGAGGTTTGTCCATGAGAAGAGATTAAATATATTATCTAAATTTTTAGTTCATCCTAATGGATCAAAATTGGTATGATCGTAAAATTATTACCAAGTATTAGAGTTAGAGTTTTCTATTGGTGATCGTGTGTTCTTTATATTTTCATATTTTTTGTGTCTCTAGTGAATAGGTAAAGAGAGGAAACGTACACCGAGGTTTTTTTGGCCCTTTTGATATTATTTAAAAGGTAGAGGATGTGTATTACTATATGGAACTTCTAGAATAGTTGATGTTGGTCTAGTTTTTTTTATCTCATCTCAAAAGTTATATTTTTAAACATCACATGTCCTGATAAGGGAAGATATTGATGTTGAGACGTATTTATTCATGATTGAGAATCTTGATTGCATTATTGATTCTAGGAAAAAGGTTCTTCATTGAAATATGATACCCTTCGTCTATGTTATATTGAATCATGGTTCTGATACACATTATAATTATGATTTTGAGGCACTGTTGAGAGACAAGTTTCCTCCTAATTGTTATAAATTCTTCTTGATATGGTATTTGGTGATAAAACGTGTTTGTTGTGGGTAGATTGAAACACACTATTACTTTTTTGGAAGTTCTAATTCACACTTATTTTGAACATAATTTTATTAGGATTATATAATGTTTTTTTTGTGGAAATGTTAAATTTTTTGGTGGTTTTTAGGGTTTCTCATAGTTGGTGCATGGTTAGGGAAAATCGTGTGATTTGGTATATCAAAAAAATCCCCCTATGTCGATGCACTGGAAGTGGGCACATGGTTTTTCAAACCATGTAGAATCTCATCCAAAATTTTATCCCTATTAAATAAAGGGATTATAGAGTCTATACATGGTTAGATTAGTGATGTGGTTAAATCGTAAACACTTCCAAGAATTCCAGTTGGGGTGCACATTTCGAGAGCATGTTAATACTAACTGTGTGGCCCATAGGGTAAACTGTTGGTTCAATTTTTAATTACACAAATTTTTTATTAAAAATCCCTAGATTATTATTATAACCCCTAAACACCCACATTATAAACTATTACAATTAATTTTACTTTGGAGGCTATTAATATTATATTTTTAATCCAACAACTTTTTCTCTTTACAGATTGAAGAAATAGTATTTGATTTCGGTAACCTTCCAATAATTAGATCTCCTCATTTTTCATTCCCTCTTTCTCCACATATCTTTTTCTTATAGAGTGATATATAATCATCTTATTTATGGAATTAATATTTATTTTTATGGATCTAGATTCATATTTTGATTTCATGATCCCCTTTTTCTCAATTCTCATTTGTGTTCTGATTATGGGTGATGCATTGATCGCGGTATTAAGGGCATCTGGGCCAATAAGTCCTTACCCATAATTGAAGCCCTATAATTCATCATATATTTTTAATGATATTTAAAATGATTACAAATTCCCTTTGAAATGATTTGATGTTATATTTATGAAGCTAATGTAATTATAAAACTCACACAATTTTAATAAAATAAACAAATTTAGGAGGTATTTGAGAAAAAATTATTGGTTGAATTGAATGTTGACTTTTTAAAATTATTAGAAATTGATTCATGAGATAATTGGATCAAAATAAATTATAATTTGAAAAATAATTTATTTTAATGAAACATATAATTTCAATTTGAAATTGAAAAGGCACGTTGATCTTTAAATTGGGAAATTGAATTTTGAGTACTAGTTTGAAATGAATGATTTTTTCTGGAATGATTGATTGATTGGTTAATTATGATATGTTAGTGGGTTATTGGGAAAATAACAATAGGACTAAAAATCCATATAAATGGATTTATATTGAAAACCTAGACGAGACCATGTTCAAAATGACATCCTGTGATTGGTCCCATAAGGAGGTGTTTATTGACTTCACATAATGGGTTCTCAATTGAGGTGTTTATTTGAATTTTCACACATATCTTGAGTCATGATGATCAATGAAATTTTTGAGAAATTTTTTATAAACTAATGTATCATAGAGATTATGATAATGGTGCATTTTCTTTAATTTATTATACATGCCATTATTCAAATTATTGTTTTATTAATTCCAACTCTTTTATGAAAATGTTTTATATGACATTATATTTTAATACTGTTTTAATATATCTTACATCCATGCAGTTAAAATAATATATTTTTTAAAATATTTATATTCATTTACATTCCTTTTTTTCATTATAGTGAAAGAAATTTTTTTGATTATTATTATGAACTTTCGTACGGAATATTTTCTATGTTCCTACTAGGCAGTTTTTCTCACTTACTACCTTTTATTTTGGGTCTATGTTTATTATATTATATCAGTTCCTTGAAAATAGAACCACTTATAGGTGGAGGGTGTACATGATTCATGGGTATTGAATTTATGGAGCTGATTATTAGAGATATTATGAACTGGTAACTTTGTTTATCTAGACATTGATTTGACAGATGTTGTGTCTTTTGATGATTTAAAATTGGGGTATTTTTTTAACTATTTGATTTTGGTACATTCTATGTTGTTTTTTTGGATTACCAACATTTATTATTTATATTCTTATATTTTGGGGAAAAATAATTCCCTTTTGATTCTTGTTTGACTCAATGAGCTATTCTCCGACTTATGGGGATCCAGAACTCCCTTTGGGACATGTCATGATTGGAACGAGTATCATTGTACTAGGGAATCTATTTTGGTTCTTAACATTAACATAGATATAAATATAAATCATTTATTAGTGGAATACATGTATAAGACCCACATACAAAAATCATTGGATAAAATGATAGGAAATATTATATTATGTAGTATTATCTATGTGGAACACAAATGCATGTACTTAAATTGATTTTTATGGGTGGTTGAAAAAAATATAACGCTATAATTCTTTAGTTAATGTTTTTTTTTTCTAGTGAGATTCCATTTATAATTAAATAGAGGTTATCCTAAGAAAGCTATGATATGATATATTAGGGTTATCCTTGACTTATGATTTTGATGTCCTTTTTTTGTTTCCTCCCTCTTTTTGATGCTATATTGATTCTATCATATTATATCATGCTTTGATGTTTATCATTATCATTATCACCCCTTTTCTTTCACCTTCATATGCCTATATAATAACACATATTACATTTATCTTTTTATTATTTGGTTACTCATTTACTAACATTTACACCTCATCCATTCATTATATACATCATAAGATTATCCGATGCCATATTAGAATATCGAAATAATATAAGGGAATCTTTTAGAGTTTCTAAAGATTATTTTGTACCCATATTTGAAGTTATTATTCTATTTATATAAATACACAATGACAATTGGACTCACAATATTTTGGTTTTTTATTAATTTTATCTTTAAGTCCTAAATCATAAAGTATTGCACATTAATAATATGAGATGAAAAATATCACACATCACTCGAGTAACCAATGGGACACCATAGGATTTCTATTAAGTCTCATGCCAAGGATAAATAATTTTTTTAAATAGATCTTGAAACCCCAACTAAAAATTCTATTTCACAGAAATAGTTCCTAATCAACTAATCGAAATCCAATGCAGATGTCGAATAATTATAAACATCGCATCCACATACAAAATTATCCATGTAAGGTCACATGATAATATGAGATTAATCATCATATATATCATAAAACCAATAGATTCTTTTTATAAAACCATTTATAAAATATTTAAAAATATTTTAAATTATCTAAACCATGTAATTAAAACTCATACCAAATATCAAGGTAATAAAATCATATAGTGGATTGATCCAAAAAAACTTATAAAAATATACATGTTTATTTTTCATAAAGAAAGAAATATTTTAATTTACATACCATAATAAAATATAAATATATTATGTAAAATATTTATATCAACATAAATTCCATAAAAATATTTTAAAAATTAAAAGTGAAATAAATATTATGAGAAAAACATAAAATCCAAGCATAGAAAATTATGATCACTAAAATCAGCATTTAAATATTATTACAAACAATAATTGTTTTGTATAGAATTAATCAAAATGAATAAAAATCACTATATCAATTTCTCATTTCAAGTAAGCTATAAAAATCAATTTTATAATTTCTTCTATAAAATAGTTATTCTATCAAGATCTAAGTGCCAAATACTCATAGGAAAATGATGCAGAGATGCTAAATCCAGAAATTAGATATGTGGATTAAGCCTTAGGTTCCTCTTCCATTCCTCAAAAAATCACTATTCCAATTTATTTGATTCTCAAATATATTAAATAATAAATAAAATGGAATCTATGATCATGAAAAAATTATACATGAGTGAAGTAAGAGGGATTGACGAATAAAAGGGGAGGAAGATGGTGTAGAAAAAAAGTTGAAATGTGGTGTTATTATGTTCAAACATGATCACTCATGGAGAAAGAGGAAGAGATAAAGGAAGAAAACAAATTGAAACACAACACTTTCACCCCTTCATGCCGTGTGATTTACCCAAAGAGGATTTAAGTGGATTTCACCTATGATATCCTCTTATCCATCAAATAACATTAATACAAAATTATCATCATTTTCATAATGATTATTATAATTATAGGTTGAATAATTATTTACCTTTCATTACAAATAATATAAATTTGGATGTATTTTTAATATCTATAACAATAAAAAGAAAAAAATGTAAAAAAATATGTAATAATTTTATTAAAAATAAAAAATAAAATAATATTAATAAAAATGGAGATATATATTTTAGATAAAAAAATCATTTCCATTTTAGTTTAAATTATCATAATAACATTAAAATAATTTTCTAACTCTAATATATACATAAAAATTTATATAATAATAATAATTCAAAACCAAAATGTTTGACACCAAAATTAGTATTCGAAGAGGTCTTTTAAATAGACCATGTTTGTTATTTATCACTCGTGAACCATGATGTCAATCATACATAAGCTACATGATTGAGATATCAACAATATTTACCTCTTATTAGTGAATCTTATATTTTCTAGAAAAAAAAAATTATAGTTTCACACACATTCAATAAAATAAAAATAAAAGTAATTCAATAAAATATTTATAAAAATTAATGTTAAAATTATCTCCACCATAAAAATGTTTCACCCATAAAGAATTCAATGAAGACATTGAGAAAAAAATAAATTAAAATAACATCACATTATAAAAAAAATATCAATATATTTGATTATATTTTAAAATTAAACAACCTCAGTATTAAAAAAAGCATTTTAAAAACCAAATTGTAAACACAAACTCACATCCATATAAGTAATTTTAAAGATAAACATTTTCTGATGAAGAATATTTTATCAAGTCCAACCCAAATATTTCATATAATGATGGTATTCATGGTTATGTGGATCATGTTATGATTAAAAATAGAATTATTTCTAAAAACCCATCGAAAATACATAATCAACCTTAATTCACTAAATATATTGAATTGTGATTCACCAAGATCATTTCTCAATTCGTGCAAAATAATTACCCTACATTAAAAAACATGAAACTATTAAACATCATAAGATTCTCAAGGTAGTGTTTCAAAAATATTAATCTCACCTCAATTATGAGATCACAAACCTAATTGGAATGTCCCTGGTAATCCAAAAAAATAAAAAACATGATTAATATCTATTTAAGTACTTATTTTTTATTCTAATTTTTGGCTAAGTAAGATGTAAAGACCCGGAAATTCCTTGTATTTTTTTAATAATATGGGAATTTTATGACTCCAAAAAAATTGATGGTGTGTGGTTCTGAGGCCCCATTTTCCTGGAATAAATTTCTAAACTTTTTTTTCGGGTACATTCAGTAAACCTACGAGTGGGTTTTTGTAACTTTTGAAACGGTGCTCGAAATTGAAATCTGAGGGCACTGTTGAATTCACAATTCTGGCATTCGCTTGAGGGGACCTTCACCTCGACCAAAGTAGGTCAAGGGTGAAATATATAATTTGGGATTTTTCATGAAAGAATAAAATAAAATAAATTTATGTAACATTTTATTTTATTTGGAACCCCCGTGTGAATGTTGAGAGGTGGGGACCATTAGAACTAAACCTCCCATGTGATGTTATTGAGGTGGGGATCAACAGAACTAACCTCCCATGTGGGTTATGGTTGTGGGGACCACCCGAGACAAAGACCCCTGTGAACTCTCCTCTTAATGGAGATTAAAATCTTGATCTCCCCCACTTTAATTATACCAACACCTATCATAATATTTGCACAATTAATTGAGCCAATTAATTATGCCAACATGCGAACATAATTAATCTATATAATTTAATTATATTACAACTATTTGTTTTGGGGGATTTTTGGTTAGAAATGAAGATCCTTGGTGGGAAGAAGTTCACCAATGAAGAACACCATGGAAGAACGTTTTTCACAAATCAAGGAAGAGGACGACGTACGATCCTGACATCAAAGCTTGGTTTTGGAAGCAATGACTTTTGGAACCCTCTTTGCCTTCTTTGTCTTATTATTCTCTTCACCAACATCAACAGGCAATAGAGGAGGTGATTTTTTGTGTATGATTTTATATTCCCATGTTCTTCCATTCTAAAAAAAAGAACACATATCAATTCTCATTAACTAGTTGATCCGCCGATGTTTATTTTGCAGGTTTGGGAATAGTGATGGCAGCAAGTTTAGGGGTTTAATGTTTTAAATATCATCCATTAATGTTCTTGAATCAAAATTTGTGAACGACTTGCTACAACTCTAACGCGGAGGGTATGGTACAAACAAACATGGCTTGACCCCTCCACCATTCTTCTTGAATGGGTTGTTTATCACGATGGAGGAGGTCTGTAACCAACCTCGGTAGAGCACGAGAACATCGGCCGACACCCCCGCTGGTTGCAGCGCCATCACTGGTGCCTCGGCACCACCCCATGGCAGCCGCACTACTTGCGGCCTCCACCGCCTGAGGCCTCGCTGTCCTATGACCTTTCCATCCCACGGTCTTGCCATCCCGAGGACTCACGGCTCCCTAGTCCTTGTCACCCCTCCACTCTGCTGTCCTGCGACCTCCTCCTCCCTATGGCCCTCGTGTTTTTTTGTGGTTCCCTCATGGCCTCCACGCCGCCCTGTACTGCCCAGGCCGGGCCACCTAGCGCAGGCTGGACCCACCCAGCGCGGGTCGAGCCTCCTAGCGTGGGCCGCGCCGCCCATCACGGGTCGGGCCAGACCCAGCAGTTTGGACCGGGTCGAACCAAACAGGGTCGGGCTTGGTCGACCTAAAACAGGTCGGGTCAGGCCGGGTGGGTCCTACCGGGTTGGACCGGACCCAGACCCACTTCAACCCATTAACGCTCTTTTACCCATAACTTTGGCATCGGGCATCCGATAGAAGAACCTCAAATAGTGCTCAAAACCATGGTGTAAAGGGTCCCTTTGAGTATACCCTACTAGAGATCTGGATAAAGTTAGAACATGGTTGGGTTGGATTGATAATGAATCCAACTGGGCCCTCGAGACTAAAAGTCTAATAACTCACAGACCAAGAGTCCAATTGATGCACTGTCTATTGCATTGAGACCCCTATAACGTGGCGGTCCTATGAGATACTTCATTGTGGGACTTTTGGTAGTTGGAGTATCGACCACTAGCTTGAGGATCAGACCCTCTAGGATATGATCAAGCCTGTGTGGGAACCCAGTAGCTGGTTGTGACGTGATGAAAGTAGAGAGATCCTGTATAGGTCAGCACCTAGCGATCCTGTGTGGGCCAGCACTGAGAGATCCTGTGTGGGTCAGCATATAACGATCCTTTGAGGGTCAGCACCGAGAATTCCTATGTGGGTTAGCACCTAGCAATCCTATGTGGGTCAGCACCGAGCGATCCTATGTGGGTCAGCACCTAGAGATCCTTTGTGGGTCTACACCGAGCAATCTTGTGTGGGTCAGCACCGAGAGATCCTGTGTGGGTCAAGACCGAGCGATCCTGGGTGGGTCAGCAGCATAACCTATTAACATAGTAAAATAATTAGTAGTTTCATCTATTCATCTCTACTACTGTACCTAAGAAATACCCGGTGTAATCTAAGTCTGTACCTATGTGGTACTTTCCTTTGTGGTAATAACTTTGAGGAATTCTTCTATTTGGCATACCTGTGTGGTACATACCTTCATGGTATTCTTTCCTTTCTGGGACAGTTTTGCTTTGGGATTTTTGGTTGGACCATGTGTTTCCTCTTGATTGAGAAGGGTTTACTTGAAAACTTAGTTATATGTATGGGCATATACCTAAGTAGGGTCGTCAGTTGATTTCATGCTTTGTGGTTTATCCTTTGTGGATTTTTGAGACCTTGAGGGTATTGGGTTCCCAATTGAGTATCGTTATACTCACCCATGCATGGGCTATGCCAGCACTTCGTTGAGTTTGGTGCAGACAATGAACAACGCTGAATGAGGATAAGAGTACCAGGACTAGAGGTAGCTTGGGAGTGGACATTAGATGAGGCGTACTACAGAGATGATCGATCGAGAGATGTACCTACCCATTAGGTAGTATCCCAAGAAGGTTTTCATATGAGCTATTCCAGTTTACTTGTACTTTCAGTTTCTTGTACTTTCCAGTTGGGCTTGTATTCTGGCCACTTTTACTTACAACACTCACTCTGTTTACTATTCAGTTTACTTGGGTTCGCATCTTGATGTGTTCTCGGTTGCATGTGTTTATAGGTTATAAAGAAAATTAATTCATAGTTTTAGGGAATACACCTTCATTTCTAGTCACTGGCCCCTAGCCTATGGAAGGGGGGCTTGGGGTAGTCATGACACTGGCCCCGAGGGACAGGTCAGGACAATTTGGAATCAATGGTGTTGGTTCTACCGTAGGACATAGGACTTTGATATTTCTTTTTAAGGGAAATAGAATTAAGTGTAGTGAGTGTGGTTATTTGTTTAGGGAATCCATTGTTGTTGTGGCAGCAGACGTATCCATACACCATGACCAAGATTTCTGATTTCTGACTCTGTTCATGAAAACACTAATTGCGTGTATGTTTTGAAGGGTTTTATTTATGATATATTTGAGTCAGCTCACTAGGTATAACTTATTGACTGTGGTGTACCTTTTTTCTGGATGCCTCCATGCAGACAACTAGTTAGGGTTCTGAGAGTTCTACGCACTGATAGAGCACCGAGCAAGAAGGCCTTGGTGCAGGTTTCTCTTCCATTAGAGGCACCAGCGGAGCCACCGACGGAGGCACCAGCGGTACCATTACCCATTGGGACACCAATGCCACCAGCCCTAGAAGCAGACAGTGCATGCCTCTTGGTCATGTTGCACAAGTTCCAGAGCCATAGGCCACCCAGGTTCAGGGGAGAGACGGACCTGGAGACATTTCAGGATTGGCTAGAGGCCATAGTGAGAGTCTTACGACTGGTAGGAACACCAACTAATCTCATGTTGATCCTTGTTTCCAGCCTTCTACAGACAGTAGATGGAAGATGGATGATATTGATGCTCCTGGTTCACGATGAGGTGATGCTTCTCTGGGCATACTTTGAGATCCTATTTCAGGCAGAGCTTGTCCCAGCGACTCTTCGCGCAGTGCACATACAGTAGCTTCTTCATATGCAGCAGGGCAGCATGACTGTAGCTTAGTACATAGAGAGGATCACTGACCTCTCACAATACTCCACAGATATGGTAAGTGACCCATTATTCTAGGCCCGGACCTTCTATTAGAGCCTCAGGAGAGAGATTAGGGCTTCCATGATCTCACTTAGCATCCCGATGTAGGCAGGGGTGTTGGATGGAGCCCTATTAGTGGAGAGTTTCCGTGCTGATAAGCCGCCAGTAGCGAGACCCACCTCCAGTCATCACATAGCAGAGTCTTCTATAGTTGGAATTAGACAGATGACACAAAGGTCCAAGAGGAGAAGACCTACAGGTGGACGACCGCATGAATCAGGATCGGTTGTGTAGGGCACCAGAGATAGAGTCAGTCATGGGAGGAGCATGCAGTGTTTCACATGCAGCAGGCAAGGTCACATGGCTTGTGACTGTCCGACCCACCGTACATATGATCAGTAGACTGTCGAAATACCTCCCATGAAAAGATTAAAATTTGACTAATGAGGATCGTAGGGAGCAGGAAGACGTGGCAGAGGAGCTGTCTGTGAAGCTGGTGGTGGGTGACGATTCGAGATGTTACCGCCACCACCACCAAGTGGTCCAACTAGACCACATGGATCAGTATGACAAGGGTGAGATCAGCTCTTGGTAGTTGAGGCCTATGATCATGATGCTATGGATATGATATGAGGTATAATCTATGTCTTCTCCACCTTAGCTACAATACTTATAAATAGAGTTTTCAATCCTTCTTTTATTTCCACTACACTCATTCTGAGCTCGGAGATTCAGATGGAGTCATTGGCTCGATCACTACTGGAAACCAATGCTATACCAACACAATGTTCCCAACGGTTTAAGAAAAACGTTGGGAATAGTCTAATATACCAACGTTTTTAATAAACCGTTGGTATAAGTTGTAAATTTTTATTTTTCCCAACGGTTTAATAAACCGTTGAGATATTGTTTTAAAAAATCCCCAAAAAAACATCGGGGCTGACCTTCACCACCCATTTCGACCCTCCAACCCTCTATAAACCGTCTCGAGAAGTTTTCCCTAAATGAGAGCTCGACACACAGGCCTCTAGAACCCATCTTCGAGCCTCCAGAATCCATCGGATTTTTCCATAAACAACATCTCGACGCCCCATCTCGAAGATTTCTGCCGAAAGCTCGACGCGAACCCTACTTCCCAACCGGATCTCAACACGAACCCTACTTCCCAGTACAACAGGTTTGGTTTCCGATCGATTTTATCGTCCACTATAAATCAGTATGGTTTTCTCCATTTAATTTAGATTTTTTCTTTCTATTTCGCTGCAATTTAGTTTTTATTATGATACCCCAAAAGGAATATATCATTTTAGGATATGGTTCGAACCCTACTTCCCAACCTGTTGTTGAAGGTGCTAACTCTACATTAAAACTACCCATCTATCTTTGATTCAAGTAATTTTTGTTCTACCACATTAAATTGTTTCTTATGCCTTCATTTATTTTTGATTTTTTGGTTCTATTTCATTGCAATGTACTTTGTATTAAGATACCATTTTTGGTGATATTTCAAGAACCAATTTGGTATTAAAATGTTGAAATATTTGAGGAATTACAGTGATTAGAGGTGTTTATATATTATAGGGAATATTAAATTAAGGCCATGTGTTTAAGAGGCATGAAATATGATTTAAAGATAAAAGAATATGATATAACATAAACACCATACATATGTTTTGTAATCAAACATAGGTTTAAAAAATACAATAAAGTCTTCAATGAATCAGTACATGTTAATGGAGATTCTTCTCGATTTATTTCAATGAACGGTTTATACTATTATGTAAAATCTAAGCTGAAAACATATACTTCATCATGTATAAGAAGTCCTATAATCATTATTCCATCCATTCAAATTTATCTACCTTATATATGTGAATAGTACTGGATACTTCTTGGCAAGAAAGTCCTGAATGGACCCCATGTATTAGTCATAAATCCCAAGGAAACATTTTGTTTCAGACACATTCCCTAATCCGTACAAATACATAACTGTATCTTCCTTAGATGTACTGAGATTATAGGTTGGAAATCCATGTTCCCATGAAATCAGACCTCATGCATCTAAAAGAGTCACTTTAAACACTTTGAGAAAAGGTGATTTTCTCAATTTAAATTGAATATGTTATAAATTTTTCTAGATTATCATTCCAACATCATAGAATATATAAATATTTCATAAAAAATAGAACAATTAGTGATTCCATGTAGGAGTGGAAGATTAAGTGTTTAATGGATCATGGATAACCACTGAGTGTGATGGATACATTTTACATCATCCGACTAATTCTCTATATCATGATAGTAAAAACATGATTTTTGAAACAGAACACATGGTGGAATATCTCATATTGGCTATGGACATTCATACATTTGTAGATGAATTTCAGTAACTTAGCAAGAAGCCTGAAGACTGTAATTCATCATCGCTTATACTTGTCGGATCATCTCTCCACATGACATGACAACTTTGTCCTTATAGCTCATAAGACTCTATCTACAGAAAATATAGCTAGGATGATTCTTTGATGATAGATTATAAATATCTCACATCTTTTCATAGAGAAATTGATAACCCAATAACTGGACAAGGTGGACCCTTCCAACCCACCCAAAGTGGTCCACAATCATTTCCATAAAGGACAACCTTGCTTGAACACACATGCTCAAAAAATTGAATAGGTGGTTTTCATGGAAGGGGGTTAGGATCCAATGACCAATCAAGTTTAAATAAGATGTGATGAAATCCTAGAAATGATAGATGACGTGAAAATGAGAATATTTAAGGTACCTACCATGAATAGTGAGTAACCACCTACTGGAGAATAAATCTAGGGTGCTCTATCGGCATATGATTACACAACTGAAGAAAAAAGCTATCCAACATATGTAGGGGTACTTATAATACCTCTACATTACTTCGGTATTCATTGGATGATGTATGATTTTTTTGTTCCACTTTTTTCATTAGTATCTCAAAAAGAGGAACATGCTAAGAGGGACACCATACTAGTATATCAATCGCCAAAGAATTTTGAAGCTGAGATTGTTCTACAACCCAAAATATCAAAGAGTGGTGTAAGGATGACCCCTACTATAGTGTGTTTTCTATGTTTGTAGTGCATTTTTATTTTATTGCAGGTTGCAGTGTCCTCGAAACACACAGAATGAGTGTGTTTTTGTGAGATTGTATGTTGCAGGGTTTGGTAAACAAACAAAACGAGTGTGTTTTTATGTGTTTGTAGTGTGTCTGTAGTGTGTTTTGGTGTGATTGCAGGTTGCAGTGTCCCGATAACACACAAAATGAGTGTCTTTTGTGATTGCATGGTGGTTTTGTGTTTTTTTTGTAATTGTAGTTTGTTTTATGTTCGTGAAAAACATAGGATAAAGTCGGTAGTTTTTCTGTGATTGCATTGTGTTTTCTGTCCATGAAAAATACAGGTTGTAGTATGCATTTTTTGTGATTGCAGTCTACATTTTTTGCGATTGCAGTATGAATTTTTGATTACAGCCTCTGTTTTACTTTAGTTTGTTTTCTATCCATGAAAAACAGAGGATAAAGTCTGTAGTTTTTTTTGTTATTGTATTGTGTTTTCTGTTCGTGAAAAATACATGTTGCAGTCTGCATTTTTGTGATTCCATTCTAATTTTTTTTCAATTACAGTATGCATTTTTTACTGCAGGTTGCAGTTTTTTTTGTGATGGAGGGTATATGCCAACGGTTTTAAACCGTTGGTATAACCCTATTTATTATTTCTGGCCTACTTTATACCAACGGTTCATCTGAACCGTTGGTAAAACATAATTCCCATTTATGCCTACGGTTCGCACATTGAAATATGAGGAGGATTTTCCCAACGGTTCATAGTGAACCGTTGGTATAAAGCTTTCCCTACGCCCCGCATACCAACGGTTCTTGAAACCGTTGGGATAAAATTTCCCAACGGTTGTACGCCTTTTCCCAACGGTTGTAAACCGTTGGGAAAACATGCATTTCCAGTAGTGGATCCTTATGGCTATAGACTTCAACGGGAGCGGATTCATCGATTACACACTGGTTCCAACAGTGTGAGCTTACTTTAGGAGGTGAGAGCTTGGACATGGATCTTCTTGTAGCAGCACTGAGGTCATACAATGTCAACTTGAGTATGTACAGTTTATCTATTGTCCATGCTTAGATTGACTGTATTAGGCACATTGTGCGGTGCGTCCGCACAGATGGGACCAGGTTTACCATCACCAACGATAAGGGAGCCTTTGAAGCATATTATGGACTTACCTGGTGGAGAGTGCAACCGATCACTCATCAGTTGGCTAGCCTTACCTTTAGAGAGGTTGATGTGGAGAGTCTGAGTTATCCTGTAGTGGTGGACCAGTACGTGGAAGTTTTCCATGATGATGTCTCGGGTATACATACTCACATGGAGATGTACTTTTACATTGACTTGAACCTTGGAACGACACCGATATCTACAACAGCGTATCAGATGTCTCCCACAATGATTCGTGAGCTGCTAGTATAGCTGGAGGACTTACGGAGGAAAGGGTTCATTAGGCCCAGTGTTTCTCTTTGGGCAACCCTGATTCTATTTTCCAAGAAGGCGGTTGGGTGCTTCAGACATTCTGTTGACTATTGGCACCTGAACAAGGTGAACTTGAAGAAAAAGTACCCACTTCTGAGGATTTAGAACCTCATTGACCAACAAAAGGGAGCACGGTGGTTCTCAATGATAGACCTCAGATCAGGTTATCACCAGCTCAGTGTACGATATAGGGATGTGCAGAAGATGTCTTTCAGATATCCGTATGGCCATTATGAGTTCTTGGTTATGCCATTTGGCATGAACAATACTCCAGAGTGTTCATGGGATTCATGAACATGATATATCTACAATACCTTGATCGCTTTGTAATAGTCTTCATCGACAACATTAAAATATGCTCGACTACTGAGAAGGAGCATGCCTACATTTTCAGGTATTACTGGAAACATTCTGAGAGCACCTGATTTATGGAAAACTCTCTATGTGATAGTTCTTGATCTGAGAGGTTCACATTCTAGGACATGTAATATCGAAGGTTGGAGTTGGAGGGGATCCAGCGAAGATTGAGGTGGTACTTGCTAGGAAACCACCCAAGAGTGTGACGGAGGTACGAAGTTTCCTGGGTTTGGATGGATACTACTGGATATTTGTACCAGATTTCTCCAGAGTTTTAGCACCTTAATCAGTAATAACAAAGAAGGGTAAACCCTTCGTGTGGTCGAAGAGATTCCAGTAGAGTTTTCAAGGGTTGAGGTAGAGGGTGACTAGTGCATCCATCTTGAGGATTCCGGAGGAGAGCGTAGGGTACTTAGTCAACTCTAATGAATTAGGGACAAGACTCGGATGTGTCTTGATGCAGGAGAAAGCACTTATTGCTTATATTTCTCAACATCTATTATAGTATGAATATAAATACACTACCCATGTTCTAGAGTTATCAATAGTGGTCCTCAGCTTGACTATGTAGAGACAGTACTTGATAGCCGAGCATTTTACAGTGTACTCTGATCACAAGAGTCTGAGGTATATATTCTCTCCGAAGGACCTGAACATTAGAGAGTGGTGTTGGTTTGAGTTTTTCTAGGACTATGACTTAGAGATATTCTATACTCCTGGGAAGGGGAACACTATAGAATATGCACTCAATAGGATATATGGTATGCAGCTGCTAGGTGAGGAGACAGAGCAGCTGGCCACATTGAAGATATATATCATGGATCGGGATGGAGAAGCTTTTCTTCAGTCTCTTACAGTCACTCCCCCACTTCTTCAGTTTGTTTGGGAGGCGCAGCATGGGGACACTAACTGTGAGACACGACTTGCTCAGATATCCACAGGATAGGCAACTGTTTTATTTTCTGATAGTGGGGAGCATGTCATTCTCTTCAGAGGACATAACATGGTACCAGTGTCACTTAAGGATAATTTTATGATGAGGTTACACATTTACCCTCTAGAGTTACATCCAGGAGTGGCGAAGATGTATCAGGATCTCTGACGACAACAATGGTGGCTGAGATTTAAGAAAGAAGATGGGGAGTTTTTCTCTCGGTGCTTCAATTCTCAGTAAGTGAAGTTAGAGCATCAGGTACCAGCAGGCTTGGTTCAGCCTTTGGAGGTCCCAGAGTGTAACTAGGATGTGAAATATATGGAATTTGTGATAGGACATCCATGTACATCTAAGGGACTGGACTTGATTTGGGTGATCGTTGAACGACTCACCACATCGGTGCACTTCCTACAGATCAGAGATAAGGGTTCAATAGAGAGCCTGTGATGCCTCTATTTGCATGAGATTTTGTGGATACATGGAGTGCCCTAGATTATTGTCTCTGATCGTGATGCACGTTTTACTTCCAGGTTATGAAAGGGGTTACAAGAGGTTTTCGAGATGCAACTTTATTTGAGAATTACCTTCCATCCTCAGATGGAGGTCCACGCTGAGCAAACCATTCAGACCATTGAGAACATGTTGTGTGCTTGTGTCCTCGACTTAATTCTCAGCTGGGAGGATCACTTTCCTTTAGTGGAGTTTTCATTCAACAACAGGTATCACTCCACCATTGGGATGACCCCTTTTGAGGCATTATATGAGCGACCTTGCAGATCACCTTTGTGCTTGAATGACCCAGGGGAGTTAACACTCGTGGGACATAAGATGGTTCGAGTTACCATATAGAAGGTGAACATCATCAAGGAGTGGATGAAGACTAGACATAGTAGGTAGAAGTCGTATGCCGACATGGGATGGTGACCTCTGAAGTTCGATGATGGCGACCATGTCTTTCTACGAGTCTCACCTCGATGAGATTTGTGGAGATTTGGTTAAGGCAGCAAGTTATCTCTGAGATTCATTGGATCCTTTTAGGTCCTCAGTAGAGTTGGCGAGATGGTATACCACTTATCACTTCCACATCAGTTGCACCAGGTTCACGACGTCTTCCATGTATCCTAGCTGACGAGATACGTGCACAACCCTTCTAACATCATCGACCATGGCGAGTTGTACGTCGACAATGGAAGACTTTTACTGAGGTTACAGTAGATATTAAGGATCAACAGGAGTGGGTCCTTCGTGGGAAGTAGATACCTCTAGTGTTCGTTTGTTGTCAGCATGAGAGCCTCTAGGAGAGAACATTAGAGCGGGAGGCTCCGATACGCGCTCAGTAACCCCACTTGTTTTCATAGTTTTGATGTGGCTTACAGGGACGTAAATCCCTGAGCTGGGGAGAATGTAAAGATCCGTATATTCCATATAAATGTATTTTTAATTATATAGGAATTTTACGAGTCCGTAAAAATTGATGGCGTGTGATTCCATGGCCCGTTGTGCCCAGAATGAATTTCTGAACATTTTTCGGGTATGTTCAGTAAATGTACGAGCGAGTTTTTATAACTTTTGAATCGGTGA
This sequence comes from Viscum album, assembly GCA_963277665.1. Taxonomy (NCBI): domain Eukaryota; kingdom Viridiplantae; phylum Streptophyta; class Magnoliopsida; order Santalales; family Viscaceae; genus Viscum; species Viscum album. The sequence continues at coordinate 1,872,634,175 of OY728142.1, read as the reverse complement.
TCTGAATTGAAATCCTATGTGTAGAGACCTGAAGCGTGATGTACATGGACATTACATTACTTTTGCGGAATACTTAATACATAAGAAAAATAGACACACAAGGACCGTAATAGTTTAGTGTCTTTGGAAACTCAGAATAAAATCTTCTAATCGTGGTGAAAGATCTTCAACATCTCCTATAAAGATCTTCCCCCTTTTTTTACCTAAAATATTTCTTTATATCCTGGGGAAAAGAAAACATAAAAAGGGTGAGCTCAAATGCTCAGTAAGGGTAAGCATGGATCAAATAAAACATACCATATACATTTTAACTTAAAAACATGAACATAATGTTTAAACATCAAAAGACCGAGCAATGACATAAAACATGGAAGTACGTAAGGCATAGATCATAAAGAAACATTAAGAATGATAAAATAGCATGGGAATAAAACATGTAATTGTGGCAACCATTAAACACATGTTATGATTTCCATAGTAGCCAAGGAATTGCTGCCAAGACCATCTTAGTGGACAAAGTCCCTTTCTGAATCGAGCTCACTCCTCGTTCCAGTCCTGTATTACTGAACCGTTTTAACTTGCCATTCCAGCCATGTCTATCTCATGAGATATAAATCTTTACCCAATGCATTGTAGGGAGATATAGGTCCCACCCATCTCATAATGATATCATTCTTACTTGTGCCACAACATAAACTTAAAACATTCATCATAACCCAAAGAATAAAATGGGTTTCATAAACATCATATCATCATCACATAATCCATATAAAATAAATGGATATTTCCTCATAAGAAAATTTAAAGCATGTAAATCATAGAGAAATTATACTAGAAACATACACAGTTGAAATAATTTCATCTTAGATGGAAAATGGTTTCGATAAAACACTTGAAATGAATTCTTGAGGAAAATATCATTTCTTCTTCAAAATCAATTTCTTTTCAAAAAATGAAATGTACATTTAAAAGAAAATGGTTTTTTGAAAATAATCCTGAAAACATGTAGAGTAATCTTTATGAAAATGAGGCGTTATGAAACCGTAAAAATCCATTCACACCGTATAAGTTAAAAATAACATTTTTCTCGTACTTTTGCAGGAAAGGTCAAAAAGTACCTCGTAAAGTAAAAAAAATAAATATTCCTTACATACCATGTATTAAAAGTCATAAATGGGTAAAATGAAATTAAACATACGTGAAACCATTTTTAGAAAACATGGGCTTGGATGATAAAGATAACCCCAGTAAATACTTACAAATAAACAATCTCGGATAAAAATGAGATTGATAAATTATCCCGTACCTTAGGTCCGATATGCTTCATACGTATCCAAACCTCCTGTATAATGATTTAAATAATTTCATTGACTTATTAAAGAATCATATTCATATATATGGTTCACTTATGACTTTATATTACCCGTTCTTTTGTACATTCATGTTAAAGTAGCGTTTTGGGTAAAATCGTCTCATTTGTCATTCGTGTTTTAACTTGTAATTATTCATATGATTACATAGATCATGATTTATTAAATCCAAAATGTAAAACATTATTTATATATAATATATTTTCAGAATATACATATATATATAATGGATCGATAAATGGAAAGAAATACACCGTTCATAGAGACGGTAGGCCGTACGTACGCATTAACGTTGTTTTCGTTTCCTTAATGAATTGAATGGAATTAAGTAGATGACATTAATCTATTATCATTATTATGTCATATATTTCATGATTACTTATTTTATATACATTATAATCATTCTTGAATGGTTATCATGGAGAGTGAATCTCATCGCTTCGTGGAGATGGTTTTCCGTACGTACGCACGAGCGATGATATCATTCCCGTGATCGTGGAATTGTATTAAAGTGTATGTATAATATTAAATAATCAATATAACTTTACAATAATCATATATATTCATTAATATCACCATTATACCCATACATGTAAGGTGGTGGTGGAAAATAGATTACACCACGGCGTGGAGACGGTATTCTGTACGTATGCACGCGCGGTGATTTCATTTTCCATAGGATGGATAGATGGTGAAATAGGGTTGTTTCATACTTATAATAAAATATCAGTATATGAGTGATAATGATGTTATTACTTCGTAATTAAACAACCTAAGAAGAAGAAGTGGAAGAAGAAATAAAGTTGAAAAAATCGGTAACAGACATTTCCTCTTCTTTGAAGCGCCTCTTTGTGTCCTCCTCTTAGGGCACTAAAATTGGTCTTTGAATACGACTAGGACCTCTAGGATGTTTCTAGGGAAGTGGAGAAGATAATTTTTCATGGTTTTTCTGAGATTTAAGGCTCCAATTAGTGTGAGGAAGGGAGGGAGGAGGTTCCCTTTTATAAGGGAGGAGAGGGGCACCTTTGGAAATCTTAAAAATATTAATTTATAATAAATCTAACCCCACTTAAAAACCACAAAAAATGACTCATATTCGAATATTAGATATGATAAGGTTGTAATCTCATCAAACAATATAATTTAGACATGTTAGGAATTTATTTCAAACATTATCAACTTGATTTATCCTTATTTAATCAATTTAATTTTATTTGTGGTAATAACATTCTAAATTTTAAAATATAACAAATAATTACTTATTTGTTGTTAATTGTCCATAATTAGATACTTAATAACATTTTATACCATATAAATTTAAATTTATAATTTTTAAATATTTTTGTAATTTTTAAACAATTTTATAATATGTTATTTTTATAAAATAACAATAGTATCAATTTTGACACTATTCAGTTATTTGAATTTAAATAAAATAAATACAGAATAAATGTTCGAAATAAAAGCTTTAATAGATTCATAAAATGTCATATGTATCTAGAAAATTAGTGGAGCACATTAAATAGTTCATATAATATTTATTTTATTATTTTTAAAACCATTTATTTGGTTTATCTCTTAATAAAATAAATACTACAACATTTTTGTATAATTATTTAATATACTTATTTCTTGCATAAAAATTAAAAATAAAATCCAATGATGAAGATAAATCTATTACCTTTCACAATAATACTTTTTATAGAATTTATCATCTTAAAATCACAATATGTATATAGTTATACTTATTAAATTATGAAGGAGACAACTTTGGCATCATTTAAAATAAAATAATATAAGTGTCATAATCACATTTATAAGGCTCAAAATGGTCAAATATTCGACCATTGGATGATTATGGTTTACCTTTACCTGAAAAATAAGTTTTTGTCAGGGGTTTGTGCATTTTATGGTCACTATTAGTTCAATGAAAACTATATTCTTGATGTTTCACTAGATAAAACATTTCTGCATCATTATTGTGTCATAATTAATGATAATTATTTAGTCCCTAAAAATTATAAATAAATACATATGATGTAGATAACTTCATTAGCTTTGTAGTTACTATTCATTTTTGAAATTTCATGAAGTTTATCACTAAATTAAAATTAATATACTTATAATATTAAAGAGAGTGACATGTTGTCACTTTCTTTGGTTTTAATAATAATTAAGTTATTTTCATGGAAGAAAGTCCATTAAATGATTCTAATCTGACCCTTAGGTTATATGGGTCGACTTTTAGTCATCCAATAGGATTTTGGTAGGTGTTAGGGTAATTTTATAATCTTATATTTACCCATAATTACCTGATTTACCTTTAACTATGGTAAATAAAATTTACCGTAGTTACTATTCATAATGCCCAAAAATAAAAAGTAGAATATTAATATAATTTGGACCCACTGATTCCAAATAGGGAATCCATTTTTCCAAATTCAGTACACAGAAGTTGCAGAAATTAAATTAAAATTAATCCTGTTGTCGAAAGAAAACAGGTTTTTGTTTAAAACTTTGCAAAAGATTGAATTTATTTAACCTACGAATTCAATGTAAAATCAAGGCTAATGACATAAATTATATTAAATGGTAAAAATATATTATATTTATAATTTAAAACCATTCAATATTATAATTTAACCATATAAATTATTGTGATGAGAAAAGTTGTTTTTAATTAAAATATAGCGTGTTTTACTATTCATCAAAATATGAAAGTTACCAGAATAATATGAAAAATTTATCCAAAGTAAATTTTTCTTTCTTGATTCCAAAGAAGAATTTTATTTTGTTAAATTGAACTTATAAACATGTCAAAAACTAGATTTAAAGTGGGTGCGCCATCAAAAGGTGACAAAACTTCATTTTTTTTAAAAATACTTATTTTACCCGAAACATTTATTTTGTTCTTATACCATGTTCTAGAAAATGTGTAAGATGAATAATAATGTTATAAAATTAAAAATTTAGTTAATAATATTCATAAAGGCTAATTCATAATAATATTATAATAATATATCATTGTTTAGTAAAACCCGGTATTGCGTACAACACACGCTATCGAGGAAGGTCGCGATTGCGTGTAACGCAAGCCAAGTCAGGGTTGCGTGTTGTGCAAGAATCCTTCATTGTTTTGTATAACAGAATCCAACCATATTTCATTTATACATTGAATATATATATATATATATTCTCAATGTTGCGTAGAATAACTATTATCCAAATTATGTGTAACATGATCCAAGAATAGTGTTGCGTATACTTCATGGTAATACGGTGTTGCGTATGGCGCAAGGTAATATTGGTGTAGCATAAAACACAAGAAATTAATGAAATTAAAAGAATATTTTTCATAAAATATCGGGGTGTTACATTCTACCCCCCTTAAAATGAATTTCTCCCTCGAAATTCGTCAGTGTTATAAATTGTTTATTACTCGAAAGTTTCTTTAATAGAAACTCACATCGTAAAAAGGAATACCAAAACTTGGCTTTAAAAACTAAAGTATGAAATGTAACGTTCACCCAAATTAACTAATCATTGGGTTTCCACATATGAGAACATAGGTGATAATATGGATATGGAAGAGAAATCTAACCATCATGTTCTGATGGATAGTGGTAGAGAACATGGTTATGAAAAGGCCAACAATCACAAAGCCATAAATTTGTGATGATCTAGGGTACCATCTGATTCATCAGATATAAGGGCACTAGGAAAACATTTTTGGTTTTCAAGATCATTTCCCTAAAGTTGAAAATTTTGAATTAGAATAAATACTTACTTGATTTTGGTACAATCTCACTGTTGTTTGTGCTTTGAACAATTTCCACTTCATCTCTTCAATAAATGAAGTTGAATTTGTTATTCGTGAAGTGTTAACAGATCATGTGATAGAATGATGTGTCATTCCATCTGTTTTAAAAAAAAGGTAAGAAAAGTTATCAAAAAATACATAAGACCATCTATAGTGAGATTAATCATATATGGTTCCTAAAACGGACTTATACTTCATCTATCATACCGCTTAATAAAATAAAACTAGTTTCTACTAAACAGGTACTTCCTGTAGGCTAGTGGTAGGCGATAAAGGCCAGTCGCACTTCGGTTGTGGGTTCGATTCCCATAGCCTTGTCCGACGCGATGGGCTGTCGCCCGTCCTGCAGGTTTTACTCTTTCTAAAACTACATTACTAAAACATCCCATCAATAATATCAAAAAAGTTCTATCCTTAAACAAAACTAACTTATGTCCAACATAATCCATTCCAATCTTTAGGCTTATCTAAAATACTTCGGTCCAAGCTCACAGTATAAAGAAAACGATTACTTTAAATGTCATCAACCAAGAATGTGAATACCATCATTAATCCCCCATATATCTTGTTGGTCACATTCCAATCATTTGAATACCTTAATCATGTATTCTCTTGAAAAATGAATACCCATTAAACCTTAGTGAAAACATGAATGCTGTCAAAAGTTAACTCTTTCCTCATACCAAAATCCTAAAATTATATATACTCAAACCATGATATAAGCTTCTCCTTATATCAATCATGAGCTCATGAATACTATCAAACATTTAATTTTCTCCTTATCCCTTCATTATGCACATATCATCTACTTTCCAAAAGTATCTGAATAACCTTTCATGGTTACCGGTACCATTCATCATATACATTCAAAACATAATGAAAGACAACAGTGTAATAATACTTAGATGTCTCTTTATTCCATAGTACCATGAGACTACTTATATAACATTACACTTGATAAACATGTAATCATTCCACTACATTCTTAAACCATTGACCGAGCTTCAATAATTATTGCATCTCATATATAATTTATAGTCTCTTCATCATCATCAACATAAATACTACCCATACGACTATACTGATTCTCTTTATGAGACTTTCCCTTAGGGCATTGGTTTACATAATTCCCGTACATTCCACATTTAAAACATTTAACCATTGTTGATGTTGTAGCAATATCATTATCCTCATCCATGGTGTTAACAAAATCTTTTCCTTTGCACTTACTGGCTTTTTGTCCTTCTTTTCCACACCCAAAGCATCTACCAGTTCCTTTGAAACAATCTCCCTAATGCCTCTTCCCACATGATTTACATGAGGGAAATTGAACTTTCTTTCCTCTATGATCATCATGAAACTCCAACTTTCTCTTATTATCTAAGTTGGGAAACTTACCAATGTTGAGATTATTGATCATATTATGAGATTTCTGATTAGGCATAATAACGATGTTTGGACTTCCAAATCCCGTTTCATTTGGTTTCTCATGAAGAAAATCATTCCATTGTCTGTCATATCCTCCATTATCATGAATCTTCCTGTTTCCAGCCATTTTCTAAAACCCAAAACTAATAGTGTGAGACGAAAAAAATCATGCTAGGGAAAACAAAATAGTAAAGGGGGATCACCCTCAATATCTAACATCTTAGGTTAAATTCTAAGATCATTACCGTAATTCTAGGACTATATCCTATACGTATACTTATCCTTAGGGACATCCCTAGACATACCTTAGAAATATCTCTAGGGATCTCACTAACATTTTCGCATCTTAGTTTCCAATGGTTGACTAAAACTCCCTCTAATACCAACTATAGAGACCCGAAGCTTGACGTACATGGAAATTACATTACTTTTGCAGAATACTTAATATATAAGAAAAACAGACACACAAGGACCGTAATAGTTTAGTGTCTTTGGAAAATTGGAATAAAATCTTCTAATCGTGGTGAAAGATCTTCAACATCTCCCATAAAGATCTTCCCCCTTTTTTTACCTAAAACCTTTCTTTATATCTTGGGGAAAAGAAAACATAAAAAGGGTGATCTCAAATGCTCAGTAAGGGTAATCATGGATCAAATAAAACATACCATATACATTTGAACTTAAAAACATGAACATAATGTTTAAACATCAAAAGCCTGAGCAATGACATAAAACATGGAAGTACGTAAGGCATAGATCATAAAGAAACATTAAGAATGATAAAATATAATGGGAATAAAACATGTAATTGTGGCAACCATTAAGCACATGTTATGATTTCCATAGTATCCAAGGCATTGCTACCAAGACCATCTTAGTGGACAAAGTCCCTTTCTGAATAGAGTTCACTCCTCATTCCAGTCCTGTATTACTGAACCAGTTTAACTTTCCGTTCCAGCCATGTCTATCTCATGAGATATAAATCTTTACCCAATTCATTGGAGGGAGATATAGGTCCCACCCATCTCATAATTAAATCATTCTTACTTGTTCCACAACATAAACTTAAAACATTCATCATAACCCAAAGAATAAAATGGGTTTCATAAACATCATATCATCATCACATAATCCATATAAAATAAATGGATATTTCCTCATAAGAAAATTTAAAGCATGTAAATCATATAGACATTATACTTGAAACATACACATTTGAAATAATTTCATCTTAGATGGAAAATGGTTTTGATAAAACACTTGAAATGAATTCTTGAGGAAAATATCCTTTCTTCTTCAAAATCACTTTCTTTTAAAAAAAAGGCATGTAATTTTAAAAGAAAATGGTTTGTTGAAAATAATCCTAAAAACATGTAGAGGAATCTTTATGAAAATGAGGCGTTATGAAACTGTAAAAATCCATTCACACCGTATAAGTTAAAAATAACATTTTTCTCGTACTTTTGTCAAAAAGGACAAAAAGTACCTCATAACGTAAAAAAAAAGAAATATTCCTTACATACCATGTAGTAAAGGTCAAAAATGGGTAAAAAGGACATTAAACATACATGAATCCATTTTTAGAAAACATGGGCTTGGATGATAAAGATAACCCCAGTAAATACTTACAAATAAACAATCTCGAATAAAAATGAGATTGATAAATTATCCCTTACCTTAGGTCCGATATGCTTCGTACGTATCCAAACTTCATGTATAACGATTTAAATAATTTCATTGACTTATTACAGAATCATATTCGTATATATGGTTCACTTATGACTTTATATTACCCGTTCTTTTGTAAATTAATGTTAAAGTAGCGTTTTGGGTAAAATCGTCTCATTTGTCATTCGTGTTTTAACTTGTAATTATTCATATGATTACTTAGATCATGTTTTCTTAAATCCAGAATGAAAAACATGATTTATATATAATATATTTTCAGAATATACATATATATAATATATCGATAAATTGAAAGAAATACACCGTTCATGGAGACGGTAGGCCGTACGTACGCATGAACGTTGTTTTCGTTTCCTTAATGAATTGAATGGAATTAAGTAGATGAAATAAATCTAGTATCATTATTATGTCATATATTTCATGATTACTTATTATATATACATTATAATCATTCTTGAATGGTTATCATGGAGAGTGAATCTCATCGCGTCGTGGAGACGGTATTCCGTACGTACGCATGAGCGATGATATCATTCCCATGATCGTGGAATTGTATTAAAGTGTATGTATAATATTAAAGAATAAATATAAATTTACAATAATCATATATATTCATTACTTTCACCATTATACCCATACAAGTAAGGTGGTGGTGGAAAATAGATTACACCACGGCGTGGAGACGGTATTCTATACGTACGCACGCGCGGTGATTTCTTTTTCCATAGGATGGATACATGGTGAAATAGAGTTGTTTCATACTTATAATAATATATAATTATATGAGTTATACTGATGTTATTACTTCATAATTAAACAACCTAAGAAGAAGAAGTGGAAGAAGAAATAAAGTTGAAAGAATTGGTAACAGACCTTACCTCTTCTTTGAAGCGACTCTTTGTGTCCTTCTCTTAGGGCACTAAAATTGGTCTTTGAAGAAGACCAGGACCTCTAGGATGTTTCTAGGGAAGTGTAGAAGATAATTTGTCAGGGGTTGGCCGAGCTTTAAGGCTCAAAGTAGTGTGAGGAAGGGAGGGAGGAGGTTCCCTTTTATAAGGGAGGAGAGGGGAACCTTTGGAAATCTTAAAAATATTAATTTATAATAAATCTAAACCCACTTGAAAACCCTAAAAAATGACTCATATTCGAATATTAGATAAGATAAGGTTGTAATCTCATCATCCAATATAATTTAGACATGTTAGGAATTTATTTTAAACATTATCAACTTGATTTATCCTTATTTAATCAATTTAATTTTATTTCTGGTAATAACATTCTAAATTTTAAATTATAGAAAATAATTACTTATTTATTGTGAATTGTACATAATTTGATACTTAATAAAATTTTAGAACATATAAATTTAAATTTATAATTTGTAAATATTTTTGTGATTTTTAAACAATTTTATAATATGTTATTTTTATAAAATAACAATAGTGTCAATTTTGACACTATTCATTTATTTGAATTTAAATAAAATAAATACAGAAGAGAGGTTCCAAATAAAAGCTTTAATAGATTCATAAAATGTCATATGTATCTATAAAATTAGTGGAGAACATTAAATAGTTCATATAATATTTCTTTTATTATTTTTAAAACCATTTATTTGGTTTATCTCTTAATAAAATAAATACTACAACATTTTTGTATAATTATTTAATATACGAATTTCTTGCATAAAAATTAAAAATAAAATCCTATGATGAAGATATATATATTACCTTTCACAATAATACTTTTAATAGAATTTATAATCTTAAAATCACAATATTTAAATTGTTATACTTATACAATTATCAATGAGACAACTTTGGCATCATTTAAAATAAAATAATATAAGTGTCATAATCGCTTTTATAAGGTTCCAAATGGTCAAATATTCGACCATTGGATGATTATGGTTTACATTTACATGAAAAATAAGTTTTGGGCAGGGGTTTTTGCATTTTATGGTCACTATTAGTTCAATAAAAACGATATTCTTGATGTTTCACTAGATAAACTATTTCTGCATCATTATTGTGTCATAATTAATGATAATTATTTAGTTCCTAAAATTTAAAAATAAATTCATATGATGTATATAATTTCATTATATTTCTGGATACTATTCATGTTCGAAGTTTCATGAAGTTTATCACTAAATTAAAATTAATATACTTATAAGGTTTAAGAGAGTGACATGTTGTCACTTTCTTTGGTTTTAATAATAATTAAGTTATTTTCATGAAACAAAGTCCATTAAATGATTATAATCCGACACTTAGGTGATATGGGTCTACTTTTAGTCATCCAATAGGATTTTGGTAGGTGTTAGGGTAATTTTATAATCTTATATTTACCCTTAATTACCCGATTTACCTTTAACTATGGTAAATAAAATTTACCGTAGTTACTATTCATAATGCCCAAAAATAAAAAATGTCTATTAATATAATTTGGAACCACCGATTCCAAATATGGAATCCATATTTCCAAATTCAGTACACAGAAGTTGCAGAAATTAAATTAAAATTAATCCCGTTGTCGAAAGAAAACGAGTTTTTGGTTAAAACATTGCAAAAGATTGAATTTATTTACCCTACAAATTCAATGTAAAATCAAGGCTAATGACATAAATTATATTAAATGGTAAAAATATATTCTATTTATACTTTAAAACCATTAAATATTATAATTTAACCATATAAATTATTGCGATGAAAAAAGATGTTTTTAATTAAAATATAGCGTGTTTTTACTATTCATCAAAATATGAAAGTTACCAGAATAATATGAAAAATTTATCCGAAGTAAATTTTTATTTCTTGATTCGAAAGAAGAATTTTATTTTGTTAAATTGAACTTATAAACATGTCAAAAACTATATTTAATGTGGGTGCTCCATCAAAAGGCGACAAAACTGCATTTTAAAAAAAAAATACTTAATTTACCCAAAGAATTTATTTTGTTCTTATACCATTTTCTAGAAAATGTGTAAGATGAATAATAATGTTATAAAATTCAAAATTTAGTTAATACTATTCATAATGGCTAGTTCATAATAATATTATAATAATATATCATTATTTAGTAATACCCGGTATTGCGTACAACACACGCTATCGAGGAAGGTCGCGATTGCGTGTAACGCAATCCAAGTCAGGGTTGCGTGTTGTGCAAGAATCCTTCATTGTTTTGTATAACAGAATACAACCATATTTCATTTATACATTGAATATATATATATATATATATACTCAATGTTGCGTAGAAAAACTATTATCAAAATTGTGCGTAACATGATCCAAGAATAGTGTTGCGTATACTTCATGCCAATACGGTGTTGCGTATGGTGAAAGGTAATCTTGATGTAGCATACAACACAAGACATTAACGAAATTAAAAGAATATTTTTCATAAAATCTCTGGGTGTTACACTAGGGCACCATTGACCTCGCAATGCTTGTATTGACTTAAGGGGACCATCACCTTGACCGCAGTAGGTTGAGGGTGAATGATATAATTTTGGTTTTTTTTTGTGAAAGAATAAAATAAAATAAAATTGTGTAACATTTTATTATCTTTGGAACTCCCATTTGGATGTTGTGAGGTATGGACCACTAGAACTAAACCTCTCATGTGAGGTTATGGAGGTGGGGACCACTAGAACTAACATCCCATGTGTGTTATGGTGGCGAGGACCACTCGACACAAAAAGCCCCTTGAACTTACCTCTTAATGGGGAGAAAACTCTTGATCTTCCCCAACTTTAATTATGCCAACACCTTTCATTAAATTGGGTCATTTAATTGAGCCTATTAATTACACCAATGTGCCAACATAACTAATCTACTTAATTTAGTTATGTCGGCACCTTTTGTTTGGGATCAATTTTGGTTGGAAAAGAAGGTCCTTTGTGGTGGAAGTTCTCTAATGAAGACCTCCATCAAAGAACATTCTTCAGAAATCAAGGAAGAGGATGAAGTATGAGCCCAACATCGATGCATGGTTTCAGAAGCGATGATCATTTGCACCCTCTTCACCTTCTTTGTCTTCTTTCTCTTCTCCCCAACGTCAACAAGAAATAGAGGTAGGGGTTTAGTTGTGTATGATCTTATATTCCCTTGTTCTTCCTTTCTAAAACAAAGAAAGAAAATCAACTCTCATAAACATGTTGATCCGTGTATGTTTTATTTTTGGTTTTGTTAATAGTTATTGGAGAATGTTATGGGGTTTTATGTTTTAAATATCTTCCATACACATTATTGATTCAAAATTTGTGAGCCACTTTCTATCTCTCTTATGCGGAGGGTGCAGGCCAAACAAACATGGCCCAAACCCTCCACCATTCTACTTGAATGGTTTGCTTATCACGATAGAAGAGGTCGGAAACCAACCTCGATGGAGCACGAGAACGATGGCTGGCACCACTACCGGTTGTGATAATGGCGACTGCCCATTGATACCGCCCGGTGGCCCCTGCGCTGCCCGCGACCTTTGCCGCCCTCGGCCCCCGCCGCACCTCAGGCTCTGTCACCCGCAGCCACCATCACCCCGTGACCACATGCCACTGGCGGCCTTTCCATCATGTGTCCTCGCGCTTCCAGCGGCCTCACCGTCTCACGATCTCGCACCACCCGCGACCTCGCCGCCCTACCGCTCCGCAGCCCCGCGGCATCTGCTACCCTGTGACCCTTATGGCCTCCGCAGTCCCCTCATAGCCTCCGCACCACCCTGCGCCACCCAGGATGGGCCGCCAGGACGTACCACCTAGCGCCGGCCAGGATGGACCCAACAGGTCGGGCAAGGTCGACCCAAACATGGTCGGTCGAGGCCGGGTCGAACCGGACCCGGACCCACTTCGACCCATTTATGATCTCTTAGCCATAATATTGGCATCATGAATCCTATTGAAAAACCCCAAATAGCATTGGAAACCTTGGAGAGAGACGGTTCTATTGAGTATACCCCACTAGAGATTTGGATAATGTTGGAATACGATTGGGATTGATCGAGCATGAATCCAACTGGGACCTCATGACTAAAAAGATAATAGCTCACAGACCAGGTGTCCAATTGACGCACCATCTGTTGCGTTGAGACCCCTATGATGTGGTGGTCCTTTGAGATACTTATTTTTTGGACCTCATGGCAGTTGGAGTATCGACCATTAGCTTGAGGTGTAAACCCTCATAGAGATGAGAAAGCCTGTGCGGGAACCAAGTCACTGGATGTGACGTGAAGAATGAAGAATGATCCTGTGTGGGTCACCACCAAGTGATCCTGTGTGGGTCAGCACTGAGTGATCCTATGTGGGTCAGCACCAAGCGATCCTATGTGGGTCAGTACCGAGCGATCCTGTGTGGGTTAGCACCTAGCGATCCTGTGTGGGTCAGCACCGAGCGATCCTCTGTGGGTCAACACCGAGCGATCCTGTGTGGGTCAGCACCGAGCGATCTTGTGTGGGTCATCACCAAACGATCATGTGTGGTTCATCACCAAGAAATCATGTGTGGGTCAGTATTAGAGCCTCTTAATAGAGTATAATGATTCATTAGTTACATCTAATCATCTTTGATACTATACCAATGAAATACCTGGTGTGAGTTGAGTCTGTACCTATGTGGTACATTTCTTCATGGTAATACGTTTTTGGAATTCTTATGTGTGGAATACATTTGTTGTACTTACTTTCATAGTATTCCTTCATTTGTGGGACAATTGAGATTTTGGATTTTGGGTTAGACCCTATGTTTCCTATTTATTGGGATGGGTTTACTCAATAACGTAGGTATATGTATGGGTATATACCTAAGTAGGGTTGTGAGTTGTTTTCATTATTTTTGGTTTATCCTTTTTGGATTTAGTGAGACCTTGAGGGTCTCGGGGTCTCTATTAAGTATCGTTATACTCATCCCTGTATAGGCTATGCCCACAATTTTTTGTGTTTTGTGCAGATGACGAACAACGCTGACTGAGGACGAGAGTACCAGGATTGGAAGTAGCTTAGATTTGGACCTTAGATGAGGTGTACCAAATAGAAGAATGATTGAGAGTTGTACCTACCCTTCAGGTAGGATCCCTGGAAGGGGTTCACAGGACATGTTCCAGTTTACTTTTACTTTCAGTTATTTGTACTTTCTAGTTAGGATTTTATTCTGACCCCTTTTTCTTACTGCACTCACTCGGTTTACTATTCAGTTTACTTGGGTTCATATCTTGTTATGTTCTTTGTTGCGTATAATTATAGGTTATAGAGGAAATGTCATCCCAATTTTAGGGAATATGCATTCGGTTCTAGTTTCCATCCTCTATCCTATGGAAGGAGGGCTTGGTGTAGTCACAGCACGAGCCCTGGTGGGAGGGTCATTGCATATGCTTTAACTACATTTTAGGCATTCAATACAACATCTGAATTTTAAAAATAGATGATAAAATTTTTACCAACAATTATTTTCATAAATAATTCTCCAAAATTTTATTTTAATTCATAAGAATCCTAATTAGATAATCAAATGAAAATATATTTTAATGGTATGTTGAAATTTCATTTTCAATATCTCTTGGTTTATTTAGTATGACCAATGACAATTATAAAGCTTTAGGAGTGTTTCTATGATCATAAAGGGGTATTTTTAACAATTAATTGTCAGTGAAATGGTTAATAGACCGTGATACTACTTGTTTAGAGGTCATTACAATAAAAATGAGATGAAAGGCTGGGATACAATTTTTAGGTTTTTTTCACCCACTTATGTTTATCCTGCTACCTCACCATGCACTCTGCATGGGGAAATGCTTTATTTCATGAATATTTTACTACAACGTGGGTTATTACCAATTTTCCTTTGTTTCTTATTTTTTCTAATTTATCCACCAAACTCAATTTTTATGTTTCTATCATAAAAATATTCCAATGTATGAAATGTTCAAAACATAAAACCTAAATATGAATTGATCTTTAGGGATCTACCCATCTAAAAAATTATTTATTTTAAATTTTGAATTTCCTAAAAAAATCATTTCCCAAATTCATAATTCCCAAAAAATTCTTTTTGATGTAAAAATAAACCATTACCTCTTGGAAAATTAAACATTATGTAACTTTTTTTACAAGTTTAATCAAAATGACTATCATACAAAATCCGCAAACTTTTTCTACTTACACACAACCTTCTACCCAAGTGTTCAAAGTCATAATTAAATATTTAAACTGAAAAATATACAAAATTTCATCTAAATCATTTATAATTAATGATTTTATCATAATTAATTTATTTCGAATTTTGTTATAAGCTATCCAATAAAAAAAATTCTATTTCACAAAAATGAAAAAATTCATGAATTAAAATTTTTAAAATATACAAATCTATCTACATTTCAAATCAAGAATAATAGTTAGGCTCTAAAAAATTATAATTATCATTCTAATTAATTATCAATAAATTATACATATTAACAATGATTCATCTTTCAAAATATTTTTTCATTTAAAATAAAAATTAATATATCAAAAAATAAATATCCACAACACTAAATATATTATAATCAACAAGATGTACTAGGATTAAAATATTTCAAATAATTTTAAAAATAAAACCTATCTTAAACTAAATATGAAGATAAAATAATTCATTTTAAAACATTTTTATTTATATATTTATTATTTTTTAAAACAAAAAATAGATTCAAAATGAAAAATTATTCATATACATTATTTTTAATTCAAATAATTCCAATAAAAATCAATTTAAAATACCATATTTTCAACCAAATAGGTAAAAACTAATAAATTAAATTATATTTATTCAAATTTGATAAAAATATCATACTAAAAAAAACCATAAATAATGATTACAATTGATTCTTGATAGATACACTTTTACAAAATGAAATAACCCCAAAAAGTTATAATCAGTACTAAAATGATATAATATTTTTATTGAAAATAAACCAACAATATATATATAATAATACACATCATCTCATAAAAACTATTCATAATCCATTAAGTGAAATTGATTCAAAATTTATGTCATTAATAACACATATTAATATGTTTGTTTTTATCATAAGTTCAAAATTTCCATGATTAATATTTTTAAAATAAATTTTTATAAACCTCTACCAAAATTAAATGTACAATTAAATACTAACAAAAAATGAATAAAAATATATTATTATTTATTTTAGTATACCCTAAAAACCCATTTTCAATATATATTTATAATAACCATCATCATGTTCCTTTGAATAAAATAAACTTTTTTAATTAATATTATAGAGGCAAGGTTTATTTCTATTTTTCATAAAAAACATTCACATTCAATTTATAATTCAAAAATTCATTATTAACATTAATGGGAAATAAAAAAAATTAGAGAATTGGGTCATACAAAATTGGATATTATATAAACATTCTAGGAAAAGAAGAAAAAAACTAAATGTTTGTAAAACACCAAAATTACTAATAAGAATTAGAAGACCAGTATTAACTATAAAATTTATAATTATATATTTTTTATAATATTGTCAAGAGGTATTAGGGAATTGATGTGATTTAGTTAGTGTAAAAGAATCATTCATTCTAATAAATAAAATGAGAATCCATTATGTGCCTAGTGATGTACCCATGGTCCAATTTTCCGGGATACCCACCAGCTAACTGGTAGGGGTGATTTTGGAGGTCGGTGGAGAAGAAGGTAATTGGTATAAGAAAAACGTGTACCGAGTGGTATTCATTGGTGTTTTTTATGAGCATTCTCATAATTTCCCTCTGAATCCCCTTTAAACACATTATACTTCCTTACCCAACCCTATCATAACAGAACTGTTTATATCCATATTAGATTCCTCGTCTCTCTAAGCACCATTCCAACAACCTTAAAAGTTCAATTATTTTAAAATGGTTCTCATCAACTATGTATAATGACATATCAGAATTATTTTACACTACAAAATGTACTAACAATATTTTTTTAGTTTAGAGATTGTTTAAACTACTTCAAAATGGTTAAATGGTGTACCTTTAAAATGGTCCTTATGGTTATAATTATCATCCAAATAGTTTTCTTATCACCAATTTAGCTGATGTTTTTAGGAATTGTAAAAAACAACATTTAGTGTTAATAATTTCATTTTTAGATGCAATTTTTTCTCTCATAAATGGAGATTGTTTTATGGTGGATTAAACTACAACTATATATTTATTTTTGAAAATCAAATCTATAAAAACTACTTCCCCTCAATAATATCAAAAATCCATAAAAAGAAAAATTGTTCATATAATAATATTTAGAAAAACTATAATTAAAACTTATTACATCATCCATAAAAAATCACAAAGGCATTTTCTAATACATGAAAACAAAATACTATCATACTGATATTATAAAAATGATAAGAGACTAGATTTAAATTGAAATTATTTTTAAAAATAATGAAATCATCAGAAAAATAATTCCAGATTCATATATATAAATTTATAGAACTAATAATGTCTTATTTAATATAAATAATTATAATAGTAAGTAAAAATAATCAATTAAAACATGAATAGTATAAATATAGGAATAACCTAGTTTTTGAAAATAAAAAAAACCTAGGTTTACAATGAATGAAAGCCAAATCAAATAAATATATATCAAAACAAAAGCAACACTCTAAAATTGCAAGGAAAATAAAATATCTCAAATAAATGAATTAAAAATATCATAATGTATGATCTAATAACAATGAAAAAATTCCTTATAAAAATGCCAAAATCAACCAATACAGTCAATAAAAAATATTCCATTCTATTATGAAAACACAAAAACCTCATCCCATTTCCACTTCATTATTTCATAGATATAATAAATTTCCAAAATATTACTACATCATTTAATACCATAACATTATCACATAACCCCACAATATATTTGGAACCCCTGATGTGGTTTCAGAATATTAAAACATCTTTGTATTCATTGCACAACCCTTTCACATTTCCATCATAAATCCAAATAAATAATTACCATATCAACACTAAATAACATCCAATAGATAAAAAATGAATAAAAACATAAAATAAATTACTATAAAATTTTCCCCATAAAGAGGATTCCACATAACAAGAAATAAAATTAATTACACCAACATAATCTCATCGACCTTTCATCCATCGATACCTAAGAGTTTACACACATCACATATGTAATAATTATATCCCCCTCATTATATGGTTCAGAAAAACTCTCCATCCTATAATGATTCTACTCAAATCCATGCTTTCATAACCATTATCATACACTACCCATCCCAACACTAATACAACATTTATGAAAATTATTCAAATATTACACCTTCTCAAAATCTCCCGTCACAAAACAATTCCCTAGACTGTAACAACATCATTATTTAAGGATACTAACCACCCCATATTTCACTATTTTACCACACTATTCTACAATATATTGGTAAAAAGACATCACTAACATGTATTATTGGTAATAGAATAAAGGAAATAAAACAACATCCCAAAAAAATCCCTAATAATAGGTACACACTATCCATTTAAAAATTCCACACCTACTCTTGACTTCTAAATATAATTCCCATTCATTTAGTCCTCCAAAAGAAGATGGAAAAAGTAATAAAACAATAAGGGTATTATTTTTATGGATTTATTTAAAAAATAACCATAAAAAACCTAATAATGAAGATTAAAAGGAAACAATTGGATGGAAACAAATAAAATAAACTAAATATATATTTCATTCTATGTAATTGAAATAAAAATATCTCTTACATAAAAACAATATATGATTTCTTAGTCAATATATCATTGTGTTTGTATGTCGTGAGTATTGGTAGAAAAAACCACCACCAAATCCAAATTCAAGACTCATCAATACATGATGACCAATAATGAAACTACCTTTTTCTACATATCCAATCCTTACTACCAGAACCATCGTGTAATGTTTTTGGAGAAATAAAAAAGTGTTCATATTTAAATATCAAACTAAATAAATAAGCATTATTTTGTACTAAATGATTAAGAAATTGTTTGATTTACCAGATCACTCAAACCATCCATCAATTTAATATCACCAAAGACATATCCATTTTTCATATGATATAATTCAAAAATTATTCCAAAAATAAATTGACATTCACATCCTGTATATTTATTTGAACTAGATGTTTCAGTATTTTACTCCCTTATTTCTAAATTTGGTAAAGAATTATAATAAATTTTATTTGAGAATATCAGGGTTGGGATTAACTAAAACCATGATTAGATGATACTACAACCCCTGGTTTCCTTCTAAATACCTTAAAAGGTAATGGTTCCAAACACATACTTTACATGTGACCTGAATTCTATTTCCATGGACCTATCCAACTAGATCAACCTATGAGACAAATATGGAGTACATGAGATTGGAATACCATATTTCATTTATTTTAACTTATAATGTATGTATCATGATGTTTTTAAATGTTTCATGTTAACAAAGTAAAAAATGAATATAAAATATTACAGTGAAAAAGGAATTCATACCACAACTTCCATTTCATGATAATTTACATAATTCTCATTAGACATTATATTACCATCAAAACAAAGATATATTTACGAGTCTTGGTTCCCTAAATTATAAATTTAATTAAATAAATATAAATAATAAGTTTAATATAAGAATTATATAATTTTATCAGATAACTATGTAATCTTTTGATAATTTTACAATGGTAGATCTATTTCATAAAAATCTCTTTAAATAAAAATTTTTGACTGTTATTTTTTTCACTCGACCGGATACATTTTTTCTTCAAATATCCTCAAATAAAAAAAATAATGTAATATAAATATATGAAATTCCATCTCCTTATTATATGCATTTATATATGTATAATGAGATTAATACTGTATGATATTTTTCAATACCTTGATCTTATCATGATGATGGAAATCAACCAACACCTTCCTCTTCTCTCAAGGTAACTATTAAAGTACATTTTCATATAGTTTATCTAGAGTTAATGATGTATCATTGAACTCATTAAATAATATTCATATAAAATCTATTTCATTTTAACCCAAATTATTGAAATTATCACTTTCATTGAATAAGATCAAAAATTGTAAAGTGGAATAACATCGAATCAAAAATATTCATTTTTAAAGTATTAGAATTTAATTAATTGATGGAATCAAATAGAGCCATAATATATTAAAATTACATTTATATAGTAATAAAATATGGTATTCTTATAATTACTAGGTATATTCCTATAATAAGAAAATATAATTAGAAGGACAACTATATCGACCCCCAAATAACTTAAAATATGGCGAAATAATCATACAGCCTCATCTGTGGGTACCCCATAATAGTCATAGGTGATGTAGACGCTATTTGGGGAAAGATAGTGTGTATCCAATATTCTATAGGGATAGATCTTGATGGATCAGAAGGTAAAATTGATGATGTCTATATGGTTGGGGTAATGTAAAATAAGAGTCGATTTAGATTAATTAATTTATTCTTACATGTAGGTATTATCATTTAAATAGGTAAAAAAACAACAATATTTTTTTGAAATATTCATGCAGAAAAAAAAAATTTATAAACGACCATAGTTGCACAATATTGAAAAACATAACATAAATGGATATGATAATGAATGAATACAAATTCAAATAAATAAAACAATTTCTTTTCTAAAATTAAACAAATCATGTATAAAAATAAATTAAAATATGATAACATATCAAAAGTATTGTTAATTAATTACATATAACATATCCAGTTGATATGTTATTGGATGACTACACATACCATCATGTTTTCCATCAATAATTATTGTTATAATTCTATATCGGTAATTCATCTACATTATCTATCCTTATATGACTAACAATATCAATATCATGGTGAAATTATAAGTCAATTTTATATTGTTGATGGGATTCAATTCCAGATTTCAAATCTTACACTACACAACTCATGTCATAAAAGTCTCTTATTTTTAAGTGAATAGCTATACTCCATGATTCATCCCTTACATTGTCAACATAATATATCATTTTCACTTTGTTTTGATAAAATATGTAGAAAATATAATTCATTGTAATTGACATCCATTATTTGATAGAGGTTCATATTTGTAAATTATATGGAATCCCTTTTTGTTCCCTTTGAAATATCAACCCACTATAATTTGAATAAAATAATAGAAAATTGACGATGGTAGTATAATTTTTTATATCAATCAAAATTTCCTAGTATCCCAATTCAATAATAACAAAAATGCCACTATTCTATGTTTTTAAACCCTCTTCTGAGGTGATGTTATGAAATTTGAATCCATTCACATTGTTAGCATCTAACATTATTCGTTGTTTTAGAGGAACTCAATAATTTGATCGGTCCTTTCATTTTCTATGATCAATAAGTAATTGTTTGATCAAATTTTAAAAACCATTCATTTAAATATGAAAAAAATAAAGATTACGACACAACAAACTGAATTCCTATTACTATGGTTTAAAGAGTATTCTATTTTACTAACACTGTTATATTATTATTCTAAATGAGGATACACTTAGAATAGATTTCAAAAGATCATAACAATGATGCACCTCCCAAATAATGTTTCAGTATTTACTAGTTGTTCCATAATTTCAGATTCAATAAAAAACCTTACAGTTTTTCTATGATTTGTAGACTAATTGAATTTTTACTTGTTCAGATGAAATCTATGTGATGTATCAGGATATCTATGATGACATATGAAGCACCATTTTTACTATATGGTAGTCATTAAGGATCAAAATAAAAGTTAAAAATACGAAAATCCAAAAAAAATTATGTGTTCCAAATGGATATGTTCCAATGTACATGGAATTCACTAATTCTCTAACAAAGACCAATGTTCGTATTTATCATTATTCTAAAAAATACATAAAATTTCTCAACACATTTTTTTCATAACTCCTAAAATTATTCATTTAGAGGATCTAAGTATACACCAATATCATTTACAGGTTGTTTTTATTGATGAATAAAAATCAAATTGATAAAAAAAATTCATCACACATTTATGTAGGTAGATTGTAAAGGATCAAAAAAATTGGAAAAATTTAATTACTAGAACCAAAATTCCAAAATAGGTTTAATCCATCATCAAACCATCCCAATCGCATATCCATGGGAGTGTATGAAAAATATAGATGTATTAAATAAAATGACTTCCATGATTTTTAATCACTTGGATATCTGTTTACACATCATTATTATTATCTAAATAATTCCAAATTATGTAAATGGATGTTTTCGATGACATTAATAATCCATTCATTCAAGGATTTAAATGAAATTAATGAAAAACAATTGGTGTTGTGTTGTTTTTAATCTTATGTATAGCAGTTTCTTGAATTATACTCCACAATCACCCATTGACTTCCATCTAATAGCGGAATAATTGTTTCAATCCAATATACTTGAATCCTCTCCCTAATAAAGCATAGAATCATTAGAACAAGCATTTAATTTTTTATAATTCAATACAATTTTGTGGAAAACAATTTTTATTTCATATAAATAATTTGAGATATTTGCCTCCAGAAATGCATCACACAATAATTCCAATATCAAGTACATGTCCAAATTTTTAATCATGCACATGCATTTTATATGGTATAACATCAGTAGAAAAAAATGTTTTAATATTTCATACATCCACCATAAAAATCATAACATTTATCATCAACAATATCATGAAACTAATATTTATACTTAGTGATGTTATATCCTATGTTTGTGTATGCATCATCAAGAGGTGGGATCAGTTATATGTGAACATCTTGATCTCATTTTTCTATAGTCCCTAAAACATAATTTTTCATGTTACTATTTGAATCTCCCTCAAATGGGGTTTTTGATATGTTTTGATGCTGAATTTGTTGCATTATAATGAAAAATTAATCATTTATATTGGTTTTCCTTCCATTTTTTGCATTATTGGAAATATTGGGAGCACATTTTCCTGACGGAAAATAGAGTTTAAACTTTTTGTAATGTTTGATTCTCTATGAAAAATCCAACAAAAAATATGACTAGGGAATTGATTTAAAATAATTTCCTCATAAGCTTCCTATATCTCCAATAATATTATAAATATACATTTAGGGCATAGAAATATTATTGTCCCATCAACAGATCGATTTGAAATTGAGAAATAAAAAAACTCCTCCAAAACACTAAACATACTGAGGTGTTTTCCATATTAATGTGTTACATTTTTATCAATATGCCATATAATTAATACATTTATGTCCATAAAATTTAAATACTTAATAAATAATATGTAATTTTAATTATAATTTCTAATTTATTAAAACTCAACAATGTAAAAAAACATTTATGTGTATTAATTTGATAATGTTATTGAATTAGAACATTTTTCTCATATTTCAATTCGAATATATATAATCCATCAAAAAATTATTTCTTTTCAATATTTATATTTAATTAAATGAAAATGTAAAATGGATGTGATATTGTGACATTAAAGTTTTATAATATAATTCAATAATATTACGATCCACAATCAATTATAATTATAAAATCAAGTGAGTTTTGGATAAAAACAAACTTCAATTTTTATACATATTCCATAATGTAAAAAATGTTCAGAATATCCCTTCATTATATTATTTAAGAATGAATTAAAATTTTAGTACAAATATTGAAAAAACAATAAATATAAACGTTAATAAACTAAAATTGGTAAATTATGAAGATCGACCTTTAATGATGAGAAAGGGGGCTAATGAATTAGTGTGACAATAAAGGTTAAAGGTTATAAATGGGGAAAGGGTAGCAAGGGAGCCAATGATTATGAGGATGAGGTATTGGGATTGGATGTGAGGACATGGGGGCTCGAGACCAAAGTCCTGGAAATGAGGGATTTTAGAAAATGATGACTTGATATTAGGGGACAATATCTTTGAGGGGAAAGGGGAACAATTGAGATTGTGAGGTCGATGGGGAGGGTGACAGTGGTGATTAGGAGGGTTCAGTGGAACAATATAATTTTTGGAATGTGGAAAGGGGATAGGTGGTGAGGTCTCATGGTGGGGAAGAGGGGGCTTAGTAAGGGCACTGTGAGGGCTCGATGAGTGGATGCTGCTCAAGAAAAAAGACTCAATGAGGTGTTGTGAGGGATTAGGGAGGGCTTAGGTATTATATTCAAGGTGTTTTTGACTAAAGTGGTTATTTTTTAGTCAGGAAGCAGCTGCAAGGGGAAACATGATTCATAGTGAGGTACCAATAAAGGAGTAGTGGAAAGGGGGGAATGTGGAGTGGTAGTGATGTTTTGGGGATAAGGAGGGATTGAAGAAAATGGAATAAGGGGGGATTTAGTATTGTTATTGTCTTGAAAACATTTACTTGTATGTTTTTAAAAAAACTGCAAAAATATTTTATTTCTAGCATAATTTTCATAAATTGATTTTAAAACAATTTTTTGGTGTTGTGTGTGGTTAAAATCAATTGTTTTTCCTTCTTGATCTCAAATCCCAAATTCCATGGATTTTTTTCTGAATAATAGGATGTGATTGATTATACATGAATTATAATGTTTTATAGGTGATTTATCACTCCAAATATTTTGGTGTGAAATCCTTACTATATTACAACATTCATATGGGCTATCATTCATTCCAGTTCATAATTTTTTTCTAATTTTCTATGTAATTTATAAAAGTTATTGAGTTTGTTTGCATTGATGTAATTGAACTTGTAGAGGTTATATCTAAGTATTACAACATGGGTATGAAAAAACAATTGAAATCATAGTGTTTTATTTTATGGTTTTTTTCATCACCTTGTTGTGATGAAGGTGAATTACCTTGAATTTTTAGTGGTATTAAAAGAAATAGGTATTGACATGTGGTTATGGTTTACAATAACCATCAATTGAGAATGGGATGAGGTTAAAATATGGATAATATTAGGTTTTGAGATGGGTTCATCATTTTTATCATCCAATGGTCAAACACTTTGCATTATTATTATTAAATTGATATATTAGGGAGGGTAGATTCATGAAGGTGGGTTTGGGGGATAGATATGGCTACTCTTATACCAATAATTTGTTTCATTATAATAGAGATTTTATGTGGGACTATTCCTTCAACGAAAATAAGTTTTTTGGAATGGGAGAGAGGTTATCTATGTTATTCCCACTTTTATTTAACTTCCTATATTTATGGTTTCCAAGTTATCTGTGGATCCTTATTTGGATGTGGGTTTTAGTTAAAGTTGTATAGATAGTTACCCATATTATTCCCTCATTAAACTAATTCCTCTATTTTTAGTGTAAACAATACATAACCAAATTAACATACCCTACTACAAGGGATGGTTTAGCTGATGTATGATGTCAGAAACCTTAATCATCCATTATACAACATATTTTTATAACTATGATGGGTTGCTAGTGTGGAACAAATCACTTATTATTACATTGAACACATAAATAATGGTCTCAAGTCAGAGTGAAATTTTTATCTCTTAATAACCTATCAGGGGTGTTGGGTTGATTTCATATTTATTTACTATCAGTGCATGATATCAAATATGTATTTTTTAAATAATTTCAATGAACCATTTTTATTATGTTGGTGATTTTTTATACCGACATCCTATAAATGAGCTTTGATTCATGTGATTTTGTTATATGTAAAAATGTATAGGAAATGTTCTTATATATTGAGATTGAGTGGGTAGATAAGGTTACAGGTGAAAGAGATATCAGAAAATACACATGGATTAATTTGATATCATGATCTATATATTTTTTATTCTTTTATATAATTCATTTATTGGTTTTCTTTCTGTATGACCATTTCCATTGACTATCTATGTGGGATAGACAATGTTTCATTTTTTTAATACATGTGGCATATTTTATATGGTTATTATTTAATTTTGATTCAATTTTATTTTTTCCATTTTTATTAATGATTCCATTATTATTTTTATGTTTATGACTTGATATTTACACTATACTCACCCTAATTGATGTCTTAGAACATTGAAAGAATTCATTTCCCTCTTCTATACTGGTAGGCATGCATTGGTCCATGTTGAATTCTGAGTAAAGCCCAGTGAACCACGTTGAGAAGTTACTAAATGGTATATGATATATATTTTATAGATTTAATATTTAGTCCATGGTAGATTAATGATAGAATGGTTAGGACATAGGTTGGAAGCTACAATATTTACTAAAAAGCACTTGTATAGTGGACACATAAGTTTCTTTGACAATAGGATTGGGGTTATTTCACTTAATGTCTAGGGTTTATTTTTTTTCTTCATGGTATATTATAGAGGTTGTGATTTTTGAAGTTTTATATAATCAAGTGTTGTGAAATGGTGCATTTTCAATCATCTTATTGGAACATAGGTTTACATGTCATATTCCTACATGAATGTGATTGTTGAAGGATTTCAAAAAAGGAAATAAAGTCCTTTATTAGTTAAATATTAAAATAATATATTTTTTTTGTTTTCCCAAATATATTATTTGTGGAATCTAATTAACAGAAATAATTATATTTTTTGTTTCTATAACATTTATATGATCATGAATAATGTAAAAGTGAAAACTCTATGAGATCAATCCTTGAGTAACTTACTTTTAGTGTTCTACTATCTCATTTAATATACCCATAGGGTTTGTCTCATAATTCATATAATAAATCCTGGTTATGGAGGTTATGGTCTGTACACCAGTATATGATTATTTTTTTTTATATTTAATTTTATATGAGATGTGTCTAAATATGTATTTTCACATTTCAAAAAATTATACCTCTAAAACATCCAATGATGTCACCTAAAGATGGAGATGATATTTGTTTAAGGATCAAAACAAATGTACTATAACTACAACTGATTAGGATCGTGAATATGAGCATTCTCTTTATTTTTTTCCCATGGATTGAGTTGGGGATCCTAACCATGAAAGTGTGTTTTGTATCATGTTGTTCATATGAATACATGCACATCTAGGTGGAGATACTCTAGTAAAATTCACATCAGACATCTAGATATATCATCCTCTAGATATATAAATCATTAGAGATCCCTATGATATTGTTGATATAGTTACATCATTGAGAGAATATTTGAGATGGTTGTGACATCCTATGAGCGGTGAGTAATGATATTAGCTTCCATGATTTAGGGAACATCTAAAAGATGGTGGGATGTGATGGTATAGGCTATGAGGTATATGGTACTATCATGGGAGGCCCTTAAGTATTAAATTTCAATAAGAACTTCTGAATATCTGTAATGTTAGATAAGTTTATGTACTTTATAGAGCTACATTAGGGTTTTGTATCTGGTAAAAATTATATTACTTTTTTCTCGATGTTGTTCTGTTTTCCCCTTCAGTGGATGGAAAATTGGAATAAAAAGAACATTATCTTGAGAATAGTCTTCAGTTAGTTTTTACATTATATGTTATAATGTTAAACATGATTTCTTACTTTTATGTATTCTATAAGGATCTTACTTCTAAGAAGTTATTATTGGTGGATAGTGTGTTTGTAATTCCTTTCCTGAAAGAGATAACGATTCCACTCACATGTGTCCTCGATGTGGTATATAACCACACCTTAGGCATGCCTCCTCATTTACCAGAGTCATAAAACGTGAATTTAGTGTATAAGGTATTACTGTGGGGAGACTTTACCGAGACATCAAAGTAAACAATAGTAGAAATAATATTAAATAGTGAAACTTAACCCATAAAATATCATTACTATGCATAATTGATACACAGTAATATTATTATGAAAAATATTACAACATATATTCATAAAAACCAATAATCGTACCCATGTCTAATCAAATAAAAAAATATAAATATAATAATGTACATTATGCCCTTATATTATCCCCATGCCTTGTCACATTTATTTTTCAAGAAAAAATTTAAGATGTCCCACATGATCATGAAAAAATGGGAATCGACAATACATAAACGTCAAAAAAATAACATTTTCTAAGGTTCCCAAGTCTCATGGACACCTAAGAAGGGTGAGGGTATAACAAATTTGGATAACAACAATGGTATCCCTAAAATAACAAGTAATGTTGTTCATGAACATTTTCTCTTCTCAACATGTTAAAATAAATTGTCCAGAATAATGATACAATCCCCTTTAATCTTTTGGTTCTAAGTTAACACTTATGAATTCGGAAAATTCTTTGTACAATGTTGGATGTGTCTGAGGTTGTCACTCCAACCATCATAGGATAAGAAAAAATATCCAAAAAAACTCTTATAAACATCACCTTAGATGACATCATCTTTCCCCAAAACTGATACACAAACATCAAGACAGATTCATCCATTCCTGTATATCATTGAGAGTAAAACATACCACCTTATTGGAACTAAATCCTTCCCTAAAACCATATATAATTCCATAAACCTAGGTTTCACCTAGATCAACAGAAAATTATATATGTAACATAAAATCGTGTGTCACACCCCACCTTGGAACATGTGTATCCCACCACTACTCATGGGTTATATCCCACGCCCAATGCTAGAAACCCCATTCACATATCACAGACACATGGGGGAAACTAATATAATTATAGTATCATATGAAAAAAATACACCCATGAGAAACTATTCTCACCATAGAACTATTTAATATCCATACATATAAAGTAAAATCTGATCACCCTAGAAACACATTACGTAAACCTCGGGGCCCCACCCCCTAGAATGGTACCTCAATTCTATTACATGGGGAACATATCTTCTGTAGTTCCTAAAACCTAATTTAAAATTCATATAGACCTAGGAAAAAAAACATATAACCTAATAATCATAAATTAAAACACACACCTTGTGAAAAATAAGCTCACCCCAAAATCATATCACATGTATTCAAGGGGTCACCCCATAAAAAATAGAGATACCAAACCTCGATTAACTAAGGAATATATCTTTCCCAGCTCCCAAACCCTCATTAAAATTTCACACACAAAAAATTAAATAAATCACATATATGTTAGGGTATATCCTCTTTAAATTTAAATATCCTTCTATATAGTTGGGAAACATTCCATAACCGATCAACTACCTCTTATTCCAACATTTCAAGCACTCGACCCATCCAAGAAACTAAATTCATTCTGGGAAAACATGAACAATTATAGTGTTTTATGAAAAAAACTATTATCATAATTACCAACCCCCTTAATAACCCTCTCTTGGGACAAGATAACACTCTCACAAACTCTAGTAACCCTATATCAATACATAGATTGTACACACTACATAGGCTCCTCAATGACACTCTCATATCTCAAGACATTAAACTACTTAGAGGGAATAAACTACCTCATCATCACCATTAACATATCATCAAATCACTAAACTTATAAGAAATTCCATATAAAATTTACCTTAGTGAGATGGAACAAATAATATATACCTTTATTAGTCATCCTATATTTTTCCTCAGGTACCCAAAAAATCCATAGTTCTGACAAAAGGCATACCAACCTAGGGAACTCCCATACTAGTGGGTGAAGGAATTATCATCCCAGTCTAATTTCAACTAGCCTGAAGGATATAAGGAATTTCATGGGTCCAATATTACACTTAACCTAGATATCAACTCCTATTATAACACTCACCCCACATTAGTGGAACTATGGGATCCTATCCTACGTTCACTAATTTTACTTCATGTAACTACACATCTAACCATCCATGATTCACATATGTCATTCCCCATATCCAAAATCAATACCTCGATTATTAATGGTTAATGAATTAACATAGATATATAGGGTCCATCATGTCAAATAATAGTACATTCCTATCATGTAATTTTATTAAACAACTCATTTTAATATTTTGGTTTCCTAAGTGGATCATGAAGTCACACAGAGTGGGGGGTAAATCAGTGGATACCAAATTTAACAAATTATATTAAACCAAAAATAATTGTAACATTATGTTGATATAATCATTGTAATCAATTATGGTGTATGGATATTTTGAAAGTATTCCTAACTTAGTTACCCATTTTCTGTATAGTGGATATACGGGAATAACACACATGTATTTTTACAAGTTTCAACCTTAGTGTGAGAATATACATCCTTTTCCTGGAGACTATAACCATTCCACAGATTCGTAAAATAATAATATTTTAATCATTTAAAGGTGAGGTTTATTTATAGTACATCGCATAATTGAGCTATCCACTGATAAATGTAAATCTATATCCCAATAGAATATTATACTAACTCTCATCAATTTATTTATCTATTTAAAATATTCACCTATCTCTTGATGTGATTTTATACTCACTGAAATTAGTTAAAAATTGTTTTCTTTAAATCCAATATAGGAAATAAATTGTAAGAATATCAGGAGAAATATTCTTCCACACACATCATAGAATGTATTTAACCTCACCATTATAGAAAATTATTCAAACATCCATAACCTCATCATTAAGGATACACATCAATCATCATTAAATTATCCAGATAACATACTTTTAATGACCATATCTTCATTATTATTTTTTTACATTAAAACATCTTATAATTCTAATCAATACTCCTTTGAAAATATATAATTCTAAAGAATTTATTAAGAACTCAATTATCTGGTGATTGTTTCTCCATCACCTGCATTGCATTTTTCACTAGCTGGTAAATCAAATCATCCATAAACTACTTCAATCTATTAACACCGTTCGATGATTGTAAAACATATTCAATTAATTATCTTAATATGATTCCTCTCACCAATAAACTCAAATTTGGCTATTTTTATTTTTTCTCCCTGATAACTCAGGATCTCTCCATCCTATCACCCTACCTCATCACAAACATTATACACTAATTAGATTTCAAATCATCGAATATGATACTTTGTAACATCTTGATTCATTTTCTAGAACTCATATGATGGATTTATCTTATAATTATGATCCTGACATTAAAAAACACATCACAATGTCTCCTTTGATAAATCACATTCTTCGTCTGATGAATATTATAATACACTGATCAGTAGGTATTTATTATTTTTCAATCCAAGAGAGATAAAGCATCATCTCAGTCTTCATACATATTTCTATTCTAGGTGAACCATCATATTTTTTAGATGATGAAACAGTGAATCCTCATCAGATGTAACTCCATGAAATTATTTCTAGTGGAAAATTATGGAACACATGGCCTTTAACAATTTAATTTACATCACCTCATGACACATTAAATATTTCCATCCATTAAAACATTGTAAATCTCAGTATAAATTTTCCATCTAATGGAGGGAAAATCCAAATTATAAAAAACTTGGTTTGGTGGATCATTATATAATGGAATCTATGGTATCCTCTAAAAATTAGAAAAATTATTAAATTCATAACATCCAATTTTATATTGTTTTTTACAAAATATGGAAATATTTACATTGATAAAAACTATATGTATGGTATGATAGAGCCATTAACCATAAATTATTTATGTCTGATCACTTGCATCAACTTATCAGTATTGTAGATTGTGTTCTCTTACAATATGAATTCAAATTTTTGGCTAGAACTTTGGTTTTATTATGAAAATTCAGATTATTTTTTTCGAACAACCTAATTTTTATGTGACAAATGAACTTGATCCTTTTCCATGTGATAATATTATTTAAACATCTATATAATTTTATCACAAAATACAATCCCTATTTTTATGGTAATAACATCATTGTTCATCTAATGAAATTGATCATTTTCATTCTAGTGAAAATATTATACATCTCTCCCATTATATATAAGTGTATAGAATTATTTTGGAACATAAGAATCCTCATGTGGCCAGGAACATGAAGATAATAACAACATCTTATAACACTATAATAATGTTTACTCACATAGTTAAATGAATATTTCTTATTCTAATTTGTCACTTCATATTAAAACATTATTTACATCTATAAGGAATATTTCTTATCCATATGCAACAAATCCATGTCCCCTTTTTACATATAATTGTTTTAAATTCGGGCTGAGATCATTCAACATACCTCATAAATATTCATATCTATTTGTTCTTACTACTGTAACTTCACATAATATAATGTTCTTCTACATGTTGAATCTTTATCTTATATTTATTATTATCACTATCGAACAAAATTTAATTCGGAAATATTACCTATGAAACTCTAACCTTAAACATTATCTTTGAAATTATTTGAATGTGTTGAAAAAATATATAATATATCAACATCATAATATGATAAGAACATAAATCTCATACTTTGGATTTGTTATCAATGTATATTTTCTTTAAATTAAATTGATTCTTTACCTACCTAATGGGAAATAAATTCAATGGCTCGTTATTCTGAGAAATTATGTAAGGGGGAATTTTTCCCTCTCTCTCTTAATGATCTGAATTTTCAATCACCCTTGTTAGTATTTATTTAAAGAGGGGTAGAATACTTCAAACCTTTTTTCCATCCCATATATTTTTCTATAGATACATTTATAAAAATTTAAATTCTCTAGGAAAGTAAATAATCACTTTTATTAAAGTAATAATCCTAAAATCAAACATCTCTATTTCTCTGTGAGCCATTATGTGTGTCGAAAACAAGAGTTACTAACTCAAACCAATAATGTAACCATGAATATTTTCAAAGTGTTTCAAAATTTTAGAAATATGTCTTTCATGGAATAAAAATCATCATATTATAAATACATTTACATTCATACATTAATCTTAATAAAAATATAAAAACCATTGAATAAAACCCATGTGTATGTTTTCTCCCCCTTTTCATGATAACATATTCTTTTCCATGAATTTAATATTTCTCCCCATTTTACATTTTTACCATATTTTATGTTATTATAGTTGGAGTATCAAAAATATACCTCAATTATGAAAGTATCGTTCAATATTCATGATTTTTTATATTTTTTGTTGGAAAACTTTTGGTGACTGTAAATATTTTTATAAAACATTATAAATATTTTGGAAAACCCGTTTTAGTTTTTTAATTTAGGAATCCCCTTGAAGTTAAATAAATATAATCCCCATTATAACTATAAACTCATTGAACAAATATTTACTATTCTGGATATTTATTAGCTTCATAAAATAGAGAGATAGATATAGAGAGAGTTGAAATAATATTCCCATCATATAAATTCTCTTTTCTATATTTTTCATCACTCATTCATCCATGGGTTTCCATATACTAAACATCATGAGATACATGTGTTTATTATCCTCATCTTTTCATTAAAAATTCATTATTCTAGTCGATTTAATTTCAGCTATCGTGGAATTTTTTTTTACTATAAAATTCTTTGATAACTGTCAAAATTATTTTCATAAACCCATTAAACCATTAGAATGTTTGAAACATTCCTCCCATAATCAAATTTATTTACAAAAAAAATATTAATTTTGATGATATTCCATTCTAATATAAAATCATATCATATATTTTTAATGTTTTCATGTAATTTTTTAGATATTGACTATGTGAATTACATTTTCCATATACCTTTTTATCATCATGTAGTTTACTCTTATGTAGTTTCTTTTTATGTTCTCCAAATTATCTGTCATATATTTTTTACACCATTATAATCTATATATGTATTTATCATATTAATTAAAATTATTTCTTAATATTACTATTGTTATTTAATGAATTTATTCATGTTATTAAACTATCCTTGAAGTGGAATTTTATTCTTTTGAGGTAACATTTTTTCATAGTTATGAAATCATCTAAAAGAATCTCTTTATTTGTAATATAATTATTTTCTAACTTTTTATATCTCGACAAGGTAGACCTACAATATATCTTATTTGTATTTTCTATATTATTTTGTTAAATATATCTATTATTTGTAAATATGTTGTTCTTAGGAAAAATAAACTAAAAAATTCCTCTATCATTTCCATTTTTATCATCACTCTCATAGAAATCATTATTATATCCAAATATATTCGATGTGAGTAAATATTTCTTATATGGAAAATGTTGGGTAAACGTTCTTGAGGTTCCATTACAATTCAAATTGATCCCCATAAACTTTGGACATATTTGTTAATATCATTGAATTTTATTGCATCAATTGAAATCTGTGTGTCATAACATTACACAGCTCCAATAAGAACTGATGAACTAAGGATTATTTTTAACATTATATTTTCACTTGTAAAAACTTTGTTCTTCTATACATCTCAGTGGGAACTCTTCCCCTTTTCTTTTATACCTTCCAAATTTTTAGAAGGGATGTATTCCAAAACAATTTTCACCACTTATATACTGACTTATTACCTATAATATTTAAATATCTTTTCATTCCAATGGATTCATCAAAAAAATGGTTTTCATTTTTCATCAAATTATTAGATGATATAGTTCTATAGTATTCACATTCTTTATTCTATTATATTGGATATTTCCTAGAGTAATTCAATACATAGAAACATTGTAATATATTATTATATTAGTATATACAAAGAATCTTATTTACTATCTTTTATGTTTTTAAATATCACCCCTTTCTCAAGAAACTGTATGTTTAATGTTTTCTTATGATTTTATAAAATATTTACATTATCTACAGAAAAAACAATCTAATAGTTTTAGCTTTTCCTCATTAAATAAACTCATCTCTTTCATGGAAATATTATTTTTTTACATGATTTTACATAATCTCCAGTTTAGAATTATTTACTTCAACAATTTCTTTGTGAGTATCTTCTAGCCCATGAAGCTTTTATATGACAACTTTAAAAATCACATATTATTTACAAAAACACCCCAATGACGCTTCATCCTTCAAAGTGTTGTTTTATTCATGGAAATATACATATTTTTCAAAAATATTTTTTCGTATTTTGAATGTTCTATATATGTTGTTATTTATAAATTTTTCATCATGAATATTAATATCAAACTATATTATTTATTGAATAACATAAATTTTTATATATTTATCAAAAAACTCAAATTTCATTAATTGAATAGTATATCCCAATGCTTGGTGTCATTTATTAAAAAAAATCCTTAGAAACAACATTCTAATAAATACATTTATCCAAAATTTATACTAAATTGATAAAATTTTCATAAAGACATGAAACATTTTCATCCTTTACATCATCATATTTTGTTATATAATTAAATTCTAAGATCTTATTTTACTAGTATTTTTTCTATCATATAGTTCCAATTTTATCTATGATATTTCATCCTATTTTTCCCCAATATGTGAAAGTATATATGTATTAACCTCAAAATGTTTAATATTACAATAAGATTTGATTTTAAAATATAAATATTCAACAGTTACATTATAATTGTATTATAAACATCTTGATAAATGTTATTTTAGAGGATAAATATTTTTTTATTCACATGTTTTCTTAACAAATAATAGAATATCATGTAGTTATTGATCCTGAAACTTTTTATTTTGAGAGACTGACTTACACTACCTATGAAATCCTATTATCATTCAGTTTCTTAATGGTTTGTCTGATATAACTATGTTTATAGATCCACAAATAAATATTTTATTCATTATCTCATCTTGAATGTTCTTAACTTTCATATAAAAACATTATTCAACTTTCTAAAAGACTCACTTCATAAGAAACTGTTAAACACTACTATAAAAAATTACATCCATCAAAATTAAATATTATATATAATATCAATTTTTATTATCATGATGATTATATAGTTTCCCTGAGTGGGGCTAGGGGTTATTTTCTAATGATCAGGTTTTATTTATTATTTTCAAGTGAAAAAACATTATTAATTTAATTTGATCAAAAATGTGTTATCAATCATGATATATGGATATTTAAATTGATTTACACATTAATTTACACTTATGTTATAAATATTATGTACAAATAAAACCACATGTGTATTTTTATAGGTTTCAGCCTCAATGAGAGAACATATAACTTTTTCATTGTCACTCTCTTCAGTCCGGGGATTCTTCCACATATAATATTTTCATCAATTAGAGGTTAGATGTGTTTATAATTCATCATAAATTTGATCCATATCCTGAAAAGATCCACCTATCTCATGATAAGATATTAAACAACCCCCATCAGATAAAATTTATTCAATTCTGTGGAACCAACATAATATAAAATAAGTATGGATCTCCTGAAAACATTGTCTAAAAATTCACCATCGATTAACTCTATCTGGTGTTTTCATTTAGTGTTCATATTCCATTATCCAATATGAATATAACAGATGAAAATAACTCTATGATTTTTATGCCTCTCTTTGGTGAAATTATAATCCCCAGGCCTCAATACTGTAGTCCTCAACCATTGTCTGGTGTGAATCAAATGAAACTATCTATTATTATAAGATCTATCTGAAAAAAATTATTTACACTACCTATGACTATAATACATGTTTTTGATGCCTCCAATCAAAACATATGGCTAATAAACCATAGTTTTGTTCCTTTTTTGGTCCCCCTTATTTATCTAACAATTTCCATATTTTGAGACATTAAACTAATCTAAAATCTCTATTAATTCACTTCACCCATGCATATGAAAAATTTAAGTATGTTATCTAGGTACCCTTTTTATATAGTAATTCCAAAAATAAAAATATTATCAACTCAATAAAAATTGACACATGAATCAAATTAAAAAATCAAATATTTCACGCATTTTGATATCACTGGACACTTCTCTACTATTCTAGAATAATCTTAGAGCCTCATGAAAATTCTCGCATTTACATCCATTTTAAAACATCTTAAACCTTATCATTAATTAACTTTTTTAAAATTCCATAACATAATTTTAAAGTACTTCTTCAAAAACCCATATGTTATCCTGATAATATAATTTGGAAGATCGGATCAAAGTTTTAATGTTTGGGACATTAAAATATTATATAGACCTCCAAATTTCTCTGTCCAGCATATGTTTGTTTGATAAAATTATTATGAACTCCTGCAACTAATGAATGTTTACCTATACAATATAGTTTTTGTTTCTCTATATGGTAAATCGCCTCTTCCACAAACATTTATCAATAACTGACTTATTCTAAATATCAAACCAATTATTTTACTAATATTATTTATTGGAATCTTCTTTTGGATGTACTCACAATTTTTCATATGACTTTTTTCTATCTGACGAGGCATAGTCTAATTATATGGTAACCCTACCTTAGCTCAAACTTCTTATAGTTAATGGTTTGAAAAAAAATTAATTTTCATTAAGAAAAAATATTGATCATTTTTTTCATGCTCATCCCTCTAACGGTTCAATGACCTGTCATTATGAAATTAAAACCTCATCATGGTACCTCCTTTTATAATCATCTTTCATTGATAAATTCTTATTCTACTCCAAAGATCAATAGGATTTTATTAATTATGTTTCTAGTAGAACTAAAGCTTTTCTCATTATTTATATAACATTTTAATCTATGATGACTTTCATATTTCATTAGCTGATGATATCATAAATCATCATTAGATATAACTCCATGATTGTTTATCTAATGAGACCTCAATGACCACTAATTACTTTTTTGTTAAATGTACTTCATCTAGTGTAACATTGATGCTTTTAATATATTGATAATAATAATTATCTATAGAATCATACCTTCTATTGACTGAAAAAATCTATATTATATAAAACATGGCCCATAGAACACCATATGATGGGCATGATTCAGTAGCATGAAAACATGGGTGTAACCCTTGATTTATTGAAATCAAAAAATATATAGCTTGTAACATAATATTTTTTACTATAACTACTTATAAACTACATGTCTTGTATAATAATTCTATTAGATTTCAATTATTAATATCTGATAACTAGGAACATTATTCCTATATATTTGGGTGAATTTTGGTGGCCAATGGATTCAAATTTGTATAAAAAATGTTGGTTTCACCCTAAAGATTCATTTTTTTAATGTTTTATTTTTTCAAATAACCTATGCTACCTATTTATGATGAAATAAAGTCATTTTCTATCTGATAAAATTTTTGATACTTCTAATGAAATATCGAAAAAATATACTTTCCCAATTTTTCTGGTAAAAAAATCCATATTCATTGGGTGGAATTGAGATTTTTATATCTACATTAATTTTTTTTCTTCTCTCCCCTTGTATTAATATTTCCAACATCTACTAGGATCATGAGACTTTTCAGGATGTTTGGAATCTGAATATCATCACAACATCTTCTGACTTATTAAGATTGTTTATTAACATAGATAAGGAAATAATCTTATCCTAATTCTAAACATCATATGGATAGTATCTTAATATGCATACATGAAATTCTATACACTTATCCAACAACTACACCTCCACTTCTGTACTTATGAAGGTTTTTTCAATAAGAAAACATCCTTAGAAAACAACTTAAATCTTTTTATATGATGTTACTTACATCATAAACATATAATTATGTGGATAATGATGTTTGAATCCAATAATTTTATACTATATTTATTCTAAGTACTATCCAACAAAATTTCAATTGAAATGTTTACCTAGGGAACCAATACCTTAATTTCCCTCATTGAATCTACAACAATTTGTAAATAATATATACAATATATCAACATGGTCATCTGATAGGAACTTCAAAATTTACCAACCACACAATAGTGGATTTACTATATATCACATTTACATAAACGAAATTTATTGACCAAAATGTAGATTCATAGTGACCCCCTACCTTTTATGGATTTATTTACTCTTAAGAAATCCCAAGAACTCTCACCCTAGTACATCCAGGACTTTTATCTTTTCATGATATCCTATATCAAACAATAACTCAAAATAAATTTATTATACAACTAATAATTATTTATTATAATTTAAATGGTAATAATTTTCTAGAAACACATCAACTCATCTATCAATACCCTGTACATTTTCAACCACACCTAAATGATCCATGGTATAACCTTAACGCTCACATGATAAAAAATCATATCATTAAACACATAATCAATTGAAAATATCCTTCAATTTAATCCGATACTAAATAAATATAGACAGGATGACATAAATTTATCCAAACAATGAGAAAAATCATGTGATCATACATTTGGGATGTTCTCTATCAACGATAAAAAAGAGCCTTAGGATTTTTAAAAGATTCAACCATGTTTCAATGGAATTTTTAATCAATTACTACCCTAGATAAATCCAAATATTTTTTATACATAAATATCTATATGGTAAGGTTCTGGATGATACTCACCATAAATCTCCCTGGAAATCAATTATTAACACTCATCCACAAGGGAGAATCATGGTGGAATAATGGGGAATTTATGACCATTAATCCTCCCTAGTTTGGTTATTTGAGAGAAGAAGAAATGGAGGATAGGTGTTTAAAATTGATAAGGTTTTAAATGAAAAATTAATTTTTTAATGAAACTAGGTGGTCTCATTGTTTAGCAACATGGTTTCAAAATTGTGTAGCTTGTATTTTCTCAATCCACACCCCTCATGAAGTTTGGCTACACAATGTACCAAAATATATTTCAAATCTATATAACTCTATGATAAAGTCAAAACCACACATGGTGTCCCTGCATGATTATCTAAAATTATGTCCCCCAAAAATAAGATTAATAACTACCTCAGATGGTTTTATTTATTCTCCATCACTATTTTCCCAAACCGTGTGGTGACTAATCAAAGGGGTAAAATCCTTAAAAAATCCAAACCGTAACCTGATGATCCCAAAATTTACTTGACAACCAATGAACACTATTAGGCATAAATCTATATCTAAAAAAATTATCAAATTCCAGGACACTGAAAATTTTTATATGAATTGTGTTTCTTAAAAAATACTACTGAGGGAGGATGAATTTAAAATCCTCCTAAATTTAGCAACCTATAAAAAATAGATTTTATAACCTTGCATCCATAACACTACTTTTACTTTATTTTGTTTGGTCCTACAATAATAAATTGTATCTCATCATGATCATTAATTCATTGATAACTCATGAGGTTCTATACTTGGACACTAACAAAGATATTCCATTATATAACTCCAATCCCCAAGAATCACTACTCTCCAAAACCATGCTACCCATTCATTATCATCGCTTATATAGATATGGTCTTCAACTTCACCAAACTATATAGAGGCATCAAATAATCACCTATCGATTAAATAAAAATCCCATGGTGCTCCACACCACAATATAATGATAATAAGGTTGATCATGATCTATGGTGATCCACACCATAGGGATTCACTACATAAATGACTTTAAAAAATTCCATCAACACAATCGATATTTTTATAATCTCACCAAATTTAATTTCTTGGGAATTCACCAGTTAGTCCTCCTATAGTAAACCATTTCCAAAAATTTCTCGACCTTACCAATTGACATGATATACTACCACCAGATCACGATTATTGAATTTATAAATGGATCATAGAATTACCCATCTGACCACATCTATGTCCAAACCTAACACATGGATTAATTTCAAGGTTGGATACTCAACTATCCCAATGACTCTTTGTTCTCTTACCTTGATCACCATTGATCCTCTAATATGAGCATCCCTCAAATCAAATCCAAAACCATCCCAAGACCATTGTCTATGCATATACACCATCAAATACCATATTCGAAACCTGCATCTAAAATTTACCAAGGGACTAGAAAAAGTAAAATTGATATAAACAATAATATCTTATTGAAATCTAGACTATTCAACCAATGGTGTCATCACACCATCAATCCAACCCACATAATGGTAGTTCCATTGAAAATAGAAAATCACTCTCTACCACAAGTGTATCCTTCTAATTACCTTGATAAAATTGGACAATAAACTCCATGGTCTATGCTTCAATAATTATCATATGTAATCAGTGGATATCTTCATCCTGTTAACACCTAAACACCAACTAGAAACACCAATTTCTATATGTTCCCAACTCACTAATAACATCATCCTCAAAATCTACTAGAAATTTCATAAATAACAGCGGTTATAGCTTTTTCTACATAATGTTTTTCTCTATGATATATTTATTTCTTATTACCTATCCTTAATAGAAGTATGGGATTGATCCAATATTAGCTACAAATTAATCCTACTAAGAATTATTAAACAATATTTTGAACTCTAGCCACATTCCATCCACAATTTCACTATAAATTATTTAATAAATACCTCCCATTATCATATAGCCCTCTGGACTTCCATTCCCACAATAATTTTATCAACCCTATTACTTCTCATATCCCAACTAGATGAAGTATCATACCTCATCCCTAGCGGCACGCCATATAAAATTTCATACCAAACCCTACTAAGAACATGTGATTCCCCTATGATCAGTCTAAAATTAAGGGAATTCACAAACATCCCTAATCATTTTGGGTTCTTATAACCCACAAAAGATCTACATTGACCCATATATACTTCACTCTACAATCAAAAAAAGGAAACCGTCCATAAATGATTTCAAAATTACCATACACAATGAGTATATTCTTGAAAATTCATTCCAACACCCACTATCTTATCCCAAGGTAGAGAGATCTTATAAGAATGAATTATATGTTTTTATCCACAAATTATCTCAATATCATATATGCCTAACTAGTGAATGTTGTTACCTCCTTATCATAAAACATGAATCATGATCCCATGGGTCGTATTCCATCAAGCCATGGATCTCACAAATAAAAAACAAACCATTCCATAGTTCAGGTGAAAATAATTAAGTCCAATTCACCTTAGGGAATAATTCCCAACAATACTAACATGTCATCCATCACATAGCCCACCACATAGTCACCTACCACCAAGTATCTTATTTAAACCAATGTGTTTACCCATGATCTACCCATCCTAGGGCTAACCATAATAGATAATTATTTATATCCCCATCATGAACCACAACTGAAACCTATAGATCCAATTATTCTACTGATACGTCTCTAAAAAATTCAACATTAATAAAAAAATCACTCCAAGAAATTTATGTCACAAAATTACAAGTCATATCTATATCAATACCACATACCTCTTATCACCACCAACATCCCAATATCATAACTAGGAGAATCTAGTCATACTTACAATATTTAATATCAATCACATGTGCATGCTAACCCCTATCTTGGGTTAATCTTGTGTATCATAAATCAATCCATTAATTTAAGGAAAGCATCATGTTCTTTAGACATAACACTCAAATCACCAATATCCTAAACAACATCACAAAAGAACTAGGTTCTGACACATCTTCCATAATACATATCTCAAATATGACACACCACAGGGGAAACAACTCGACTACTATATCAAATATCTCATGGAAACTCATATTCCATAAAACCTACTCTTGTGATACCACATATTCATATCAAGAATCACATGAAAACTCCCCACCCCTCCTAAGTAACTCATCCTCTCCTAGAATCCTTTTACCAGACTACCCCAAGTGTAACACACTGTGATTATGGGAAATATTTTTTCACAAAACAATATAGACTTATTGTTAATTTTCATTACACAAAACAATGATTTTATCTTTTGTTACATTATACACTAAGTTTATCTTGCTTTTCATGAGACATCGAGTATTAATGAATATGATATCCATTTAAAATATTTTTATATTTTATGATAGTTATCACCATGATATTTGAATTGAAGGTATGAACAAGATTAAATGAATAATTAATGTATATGGTTTATAGACAAACACACATATTTATATATATAATGAATTCACTATTTACCAGTAAATTATAACTGAAAAAATATAAAAATAAAGGAATAATTTTACTGAAAAAAATAATTTTATGCATTTAGACATGTTTTACCTCCATTGATTTATAAAATCACTTTTTTTTAAAAAAAATTAAATGAAATTTATATATATTATATATTTGTTTAGGTGTTTAATATTCATCTTATTAATTTATAGAGGAAATATAATAATAAATATAATTTTATACTTAAAAAATCTATTTTTCTAATAAATTGTTTCATCACCATTTGTGCACATAATTTAAAATTAATTTTAAAAACATTTTTAAAATATATTTTCAAAAAGAAATTAATTTTTTGAAATAATAATTTAAAATTTATCTTAGTGTTAATTTTTTATAATTTAATGAGAATGTAAATTTTTTGATGAATTGATAAAATTTCATATTATTAATAAGATTTTTCATTTACATTGAAGAATTTAAAAACAAAAAAATTATTTTAATTTAGTTTTAATGGTAAAATTAGTTCAATTGTATAACTATTAATTCAATTTGGTTCATTGGAAAAAATTTCATATTGATATTTGTTATAAAAAAAATTTATCTGTTAGAACATTTTCACTTTATATACCAGCTTTCTCAACACGTCTGTATGACTAATTTTAATTTAATATTTTCCAATATTTTTTTGAAAATTTTAAAAATATATTTCATATTTTTAATATTAATAATATATATTATCTGATGAATTCCACATAATTTTTTAAGGTAATGTATAGTAAAAACAATAAATTTTTTTTACTGTGGTTATTGTGAAAATTAGTTTACCAGGGTTACACTAAAAGGAAAATAAATAAATTGAGATATAAAATTGTCCAAAACAAATTATATAGAATTATTTTGATAATATAACCATTATGGTTTACTAATAGCCTATTTTGGAGTATTGTGGAAAGTGAAAGAAATTGGCACACCATTATGGTTCGCTTCTCTACTCTTCACACTAACAAAAAAAATATTATTTTTAAAAAATTCCTACAAAAATGACTAACAGAATTACATAATAACATATTAGAAGCCTCATTTTGGACATAAATACAACGTAAAAATCCATTTAGTGAAACCAAATGCGGTTTCCTCAAAAAGTGGCAACATCCTTAACAAAACATTTTCTTTTATTTCTTACTCAACCCTATTATAATCATTATTACAACATAATTATATGAAACTATATTATATTCAATATAATAAAATTTTATTACGTTAATTTTATAACCAATATTATTCTTCTCTTCCATCATATGTCTTAGAAATCATCATTTGTGTTTATGGTGGACTACCACCTCGCGAACTGATGTAATTAACTTTTCTATATCCATGTCTCATGGATAGATAATATGGTTGATTAAATCTAAAAATATGATATTTTGACGTTATTATACATTTTTAATTATTATATCACATATAACTTCTTACTCTACATTATTTGCGA
Organism: Viscum album; assembly: GCA_963277665.1. Classification (NCBI taxonomy): domain Eukaryota; kingdom Viridiplantae; phylum Streptophyta; class Magnoliopsida; order Santalales; family Viscaceae; genus Viscum; species Viscum album. Next base: position 1,872,589,499 of record OY728142.1, on the reverse strand, counting down.
ATATGCTAAGGTCGCTCGTCGGTACATCGGACTATCTTCTCACAAAAAGATGTGATTTGTCCATGATTTTAATGTATGTTAATAAGGATTGTTTTAATTAAAATATAATGGAATAATAATATAGAATTTAAATTTTTGTCTTGCAATCCTTCAAGAGAATGGAAACAACGTCAAGTCATACATACGACCTACTGTATTTAGGAAAATTTTATTTTATTTTCTATTTATTACATATATGGATTACACAAACAATATATACACTAACCATATATACCCTAAAGGTATATAATATTTATATCATGTTTAAAATTCTAGATATTATGGAACAATGATCAGAATAAGAGTACGAATAATAATAATTCAAATATTATATAAAAAATAAAGTAGTTGTTTCTCAAAACATACCTTTAACCTGGAATTATTAATAAATAGGTAATAAAAGGTACAAAGTAAATCATATATGGTATGATATATATATTAATTTTTTTAATTTTAGTTATAATAAACTTTTATTTATTGTACATGTGTTTTGAATATGTTAAAATCAAAAAGAGACTTAAGGTAAGGGATTTCAGTCTCAATTTTTTCTTCTACAAGACACATTCCATATTAACCACCTATTTCCTTTCTGTGGTGTTTTTAAGGCCCATTAATTTACATTATTATTAATTTCATAACAATTATGATGATTTATATATCCATTTTAAGATATCTATTTCATCAGTTTTATGGTTCAAAAGATGACAATGATGTAAATGATTCTTTTCCCATTTTCCCTTTATAAGAACATATTTTATGTTATGAATTCACTTCTTATATGAGGTGAATATACTACCACTTTTATAATTAATATCATTAATGTTCTCATTTTAATTATATTAAAAGATGATTCAAATTTGATTCTTTAATGGGGCACATGATTCAAAAGATTCCAAAGTGGTAAAGGTTTGATGTTACAATCTCACTATTTACCAGTGTTGTTTTCTTTTATTATTTTTATGATAAAATATTATGAGTAATTTCTCAAGAAAATTAGTAAATTTATTCTATTAACATTATTTCATACAATACATTGTTTCAATTAATTTTATTATTTTTCTTTACAAAAGAGTTTAAAAGTAGTTTTTCAATAAAAATTATTATTATTTATCCCTTTAGTGTAAAATACTTTCTTCCCAAAATCTTATATTATAAAAATATCTAAAAACGTTATTAAAATTATAAATAGAATTTATTAAATAAATTTTTAAAATTTTATATTTATAGAAAAAAATTCAATCGAATCTTCAAGTCATTTTGAAAAATAAATCTCATTTATATTTTACCGAAAATGTCAAAGAAATATTCGGTTTATACTATTTTAAATGAATTGTATTTTCTTATACCATTACCAATAAATGTTTTAAAGAAAACATAATAATATTAAAAGTTAATGTACCTATAAAACAAATTTTAAAATGTTTAATGTTTTAAAAAATTTGAACAGGTGATAAAATTTTACTAATGAAATGTTTTCAATTATATTTAAAAATTATTTACTAGTTTTAAATGTAATTTTAAATGATAAGGTTTTTTGTAATATTTTATGAATATATAGTTTTTATTTGGTGATTTCAAAATAAATATAATTATCCTCAAGTAATACAACAAGTAATGTTTTAATAAAAATCTCATTCTATTGTTGATGAAATATTTGGATGTTACGTAATCTGTACTGGGGGTATGATCTAATGATACTATCTTTATCATTCTATAGACATTTTATGATCACGATGACAATATTTCTATGAAAAAAATTCATTTTATGAGTTATTGTATAATGAAATGTTTATGAAACAAGTCATCTTTTCAGGGGTTATGAGATGATGACTATTTAGGACCTTGAATAAAAGGATTTATGGATTATGTGATGGGGGGACCTATATCTCCCTCTAATTAAATGGTTAAATATGGATAACTCCTAATTAAATATGTTATGCTTGAACTTGATTAATGATTCACAAAATTATATGTGAACCCTATTACATGTTCAAATTTGTTTCCATGAACCAAATTACATGTTCACAATGTTATGTGTCAAATTGATTAAATATACAAAATATTATACATGGATCTACCATCAAGGTCCAAAAGTTTTGGCATAATCTAGGATAAATTTCTATAAGTTTATGTGGGGTCTTGATTCAGGTCCTTACCTTAACGAGTGATCCTGAATATATCTATACATGTTCAAAATTTATAATCTTATATGTATGACACAAACCTATGTCTTATACCAATAAAGTATGGTCTAATCTTAAAACAGGAGTATAGAACATATAGATAGAATATATTAGAATTGAATAAAAAGAAAAAGAATTAATTTAGGGTAAATAGATAGAAATTGTAACCCGAAGGAAAATAGTTGTTTGGAAAGAATCCATTACCTTAGGTCTGAATCTATTATGTACTTTATCGTACTTTACTCTTGAATTCATTATCATTGAGAAACTCTATGAGGTACTTTATTTTTGTATTTAATTTAGAAAAATGGATCCTAGTCATGGGGGAAAGACATGAGAAGATGATTGGATATAATTTTGAATGTATTCAAGGCTTATGAGGTGAGAGGGGAAGAGGTGGTGAGTGGTGGAATTTATAGTGATGGATAGGGGTGTTTTTTGACATTTTATTTAATTTTTATTATTTTTTAACAAGATAATGAATAATTTTGATTATTTTTACTATATATGGAAACTAGTACATGTGGTTTTGATCCAATGCTTCTTACATCAACTATACATCATATATAACTCAATAATTCATATATTTAACTTATACCAAAAAATAATGTATTTCATTATTTAATAAAAAATAAATTACCCTAAAACAATTTGAAAAAATTAACCTAAAAAAATTTCAACAAGTATATTTTACAAATGTACTCTATTTTATTAAAATAACAAATTAAATATGAGAAATTTAATTTTTAATTAAAATAATAATTTACTCGAAACAAATACTGATTTTAAAATTATAATTGGTATTATAAAACATTGAATAATTAATTAAGGCTTCATAAAATTATCGTATATTAATAAGATTAAAAATATTAATTTATTAATCTATATTATGAAAAAAAAATTCTTTTATATCATTATATTAATTTTAAATTTTTAGATAAATATAAACATTTAACAGAATATTAATATTTAATTTACCATTTTTAAAATAATTATTTTCCTATTCCATGATGTAAATATTTCTTATTTTTATTAATAATATGGCTAAATATTATTTATACTTTTATAGGTGATGTTACTTTTCAATTGGCCATGTTACTATTCTTAATGGTCACATTATTATTCCATAGGTTAAGTTACTATTCCATTGGATTAGGTTCCTTAAATTGTATAAATTTTTCTTATTTCATTCATTATTCATTTAAAATATTTTTATTGTCTTATCTGTGTGATTTTATGTGATTTTAACTATATGAAAATATTAAAATATTTTAAAATTCATTGAAATAATTCTAGGTCATTACCTTCTTCCCCCTTTATGAAATTTTACCCTCACAATTATATTTTAAAAACATAGTGAAAACCCACTAAGGGTAATTATACATAATTTTTTTCTCTAGTTCCCATGTTTCCTATTCATACATATTGCTCTTCCATAGTATGTTTACCAGGTGCGTGTCCTTAATGCATATAATTTTATCTCTTCAGTCCAAGATCTACACTAGGTTCTCCTCATAAGAGAGGTCATTTTCCAACTATACGACTTCAATTTTTTTTAAATGTGATGGATCTGATTTTTAATTCCTCAAGAGGAACATGTATAATACATCGTTTATTTGAGACATGGTTGGTGGAAGTGTTAGTTGATCGGCCAAAACTGTGACACAATCAAGAATCTCGAAGGGTCCAATGTTCCAGGGATGTATATTTCTATTATTCCCAAATAAAATGATCCTGTTACTTATATATATACAAAGAAATACCATGTCTTCAACATTAAACTTCAGTTCCCATCGAATATTTTCTTCATAGCTATTCGATCTACTTTGGTTATCCCGAATATTATGATGGATGTTTGTAACCTTTTCTATATTTTCATTGACCATTTCTAGTCCTAGTAGCATCTATTCAACAATTGTTTCATTAAATGTTGGTGTTATGCATATTTTTCAATAAATTGATTTATATAGATCTATTTAGATACTTGAGTGGAAAATGTTATTGTAAGAGTACTCAACCGAGAATGATTTTAGACTGATCTTCTTATGATGTCTATAGAACATGATCTAAAAAATTATTCCATTATATGAATATTCCACTAATATTGGTCATTAGATAGAGTATAATAGGATGTTCTGAACTTAAACTTACTTCTTAGTAGATGTTGGAGGTTTTTCCAAAACATGGAGGTAAATCTCAGATCCCAATCAGATACAATCGATAGTTTTTCTCCATCCAAACTCACCAGTTATTTGATGTATGTTTTTTCATCTTGGTCGATTGAGATGTCCATTCAAATTGTGATAATGTGTTCTATCATTATATGTTGATCCACAACAACCTATATAGCATAGTTTCCTCAAGATGTAATTGGAAGTCTAGTGACAGTGTCTATGGTGATGTTTTCCCATTTCCATGTTGGTATGGTTCATGAGTTCATCATCCCCATATAATTTTTTCTTTTGGCTTCCACCTGATTAAATACCAAAAACATTGATGTATATTTGGAGATCTCTTTATTCGTATTATCCCAACAATATTGCTCTTATATATCATGATACATATTTTTTCTCCCTTGGTGAATAGAGAATTTTAAGATATTTTTATCATTATGAAGCTCTTTCTTTATCAATGATTGGATGGTACACTGAGTAATTCCATAGATATTGAATATCCTTCCTCATCAATTTTTAACTATAAGGATTTTTCATTTTCATAGATTTCATTTTCTAGATTTCTTGGTCATTTCAATGTTCATCCTTTATTTTATCTATATTGGATGGTGGAGAAATCCTCCAAAAGAGATTAATTATGCAAAGATTACCATGTGCATCCTCTGTATGTCTAAGAAGATCAGATCCTTCTCAATTTTTTTCATTGATAAATATATAGGATCCTTTCTACTTAGGGTATCTACCCCCATATTTTCTTTACTAGGATGGAATTTGATTGAGTGATATTAATCCTTGTTGAGACCTATCCTTCCTCACTGGAACAGATTATGCATTTCTATTTGAATATATATTTGATGCTATTAGGATCATTATATATCTCACACTTCTACCCCATAGATATAATACCATAGGACCCACAATACAAAAACCAAAACTGCCAACTCCATATCATTTGTGTGATACTTGTCCTCATGAAGTTTCAACATCCATGAGTTGTAGGATATAAAATTATCATTATTCATCAGTACACATACTATTCCCTTCTTTGAAGCATCACATTACACCATAAATAGTTCCCCACATGTTTTTTTTGTGAGCACTAGTGTAGTGATAAGACTCATATTTGAAATAGTCTTCACATTATCTTGTCCAGATTATCCTATAGATTTTTCTTCAATTCTTCCAACTCAATGGTTTACATTCTATATCGTGTCATTGTTAGAGTATATGATTCGGGTGTACGTTCAATTGAGAAATAAACCATTCATTCACGAGAAAGACCATACAATTCTTAAGGGAACACACCAGTGTAGTCCCTCATAATTGGCATTCCATTGGACATGATCCTCTACTTGGTCAGAATAATTTGAGCTGGATATGGTTTCTCATAGAGAAAAAACATCCACAACTGAGACAATAATTTTTAATGAGATTCATCATTATCCATAAACATTTATATAATTTTGACAAAGATTCAAGATGTTAAGAGTGATCTCCCTTTCCCGATAGTGGATGTTGTAATTTTATAAAGATATCCAATCCATGCCTAAAATATCATCAAAATCCAGCAATCGGAGTAAAATAATATTTTCAAGAACGTTACTTCAATAAAAATTAATTGGTAGGAGTTATAAAAATAGGATTAAATAATTTCCTTATTTTTTTAATATATAATTAACACTTTACATTTTTAGGTGGAGTTTGAATAGTTCTAAAAATATATAAAAATATGAATAAATTCATATAATCATAATCAAATAACACTTTTTCAATTATTGAATGAATAAATAATGTACCTATCACAACATGAATTTCCAGATCAACCCCAATATTATAGAGATCCTATATCCTTTCCTGTTACCATGGAGGTTGTTTCTATCAATTTCCTCCAATAACCCTTAGCTTAACGAAATGGATGGCATAATTACCATGTAAATTGTAGTAGAATCACTCCACTAAAGGAAGAGTGTTTATCTAAACCTTCGTTATTTTTCCACATTAGTGGAATTATTTTATCACTTTATTAATAATTAGTTATTTCCCCCATTCTTTCACATTTTATAAATCTCCTGGTTCCATTTAGACAGTTCCCAATATGCGTATTCACACAAGTTTATCATGTGGGATGTGTTTTTTATTACCATCATGGAATTTAACTGTGGATCCTCCCATATAAAATTACATTTATTTTATTCTTTACAATTTATATGTGATCAAGTAGAGTCTTAGATTCCCATTTCTTCCTTAACAGTACAACATACAATGTTTTCAATGTTATCAAAATATTTAATCACCATTGCTTTTCGTACAATCAGTTGTAGCCCCCTAAAGAATTGATCCACATTGCTTTTTATGATCTTGACAAATGAAGACACGTATCTTGAATGCATTTTAAGGATTCCCTCATTCAACTTAATATACCCTACATACTTTTTCATTAGTTTGAGGAATTCCATTTCCATCATAAGATAGAGGTTTCAAGGGAATTCTTTTTTAAAAAATAATTTCATAAAATCATCCGATTACATAGAATTCATTTTTTCCTTCGACATTGTTTTCTTGATTTGATTCCAAAACATATAATCATCACCGAAAAAACTAAATAAATACAACCCAACTTTATATTATTCAATGCACTGGAGGATATATAACATCTTCTTAATAGATATAATCCATTATTTTGTGATGAGGGGATCTGAAGTTCCTCTAAAGATGAGAGGGCATTGTCACATGAAGGATTTGACCACAACATTCTCTTTCATAGGAGGAGATAATTTTATATGATTATAGTTATTATTAATAACTTGATAAATTTAATAAATTAGTGTCCTAGAGTTTTGATTTCCCTTTCTTATCATATTTTTCATTTCATTAAAGAAATAATCCCATTGCCTATTAGATTGAAATATGAAATGAGTTCTTCTTCATCCAAATGTTATCTAGGAAAATAAATTAAAATTTGGGGGGCTTGAATACATAGCTAAATATAATATTTAAAGGAAAAAATTTAACATAGATGTATAAAGATTCAAATGAAAAGTATATCCTATTTTGTGATTCCCTGTGTTTCAATATAATTTATCCATGGTGATAGGTTATCCATATAGTTCTCACTAAAGTTCTCAAGTCCTGATCTTTGAAAAAAACTTTTCTATAATTTGAAACCAATTATAATCACCCTATATTTTTATATATATTATTACATGCTTTTATTCAAAACTGACCATAAAAAACTAAGGATCATAAATTCTAGTGTCACTGGAAAATTATGTACCTAATTAGAAAACATGAAACTAAAATAAAAACATATTTTATTTATTCACTTTAATGAGCTCTTAATTCCGTTTATGGTCTTACATCTTTATATGGTATCTTTTGAAACACATGAAAAAAGGAATGGGATAAAAATCCCATTAAAGGTATAAACATAGAAATAAATCATAGCTTGTGGGTTAGAAGGCATAACATTATGACATAAAAAGGCACTTCAGAAATCATAACATGTATAACATGGGTTCATGTAATAATGGAATCATAGGATTGTTGAAACAACATATATCATGAAATATGCATGGTTAAATTCTATCTGCCAATTTCGTTCACATGGAGGGGCATGAGTCATGTAAAACTTCAAAGACCATTGCACGTGTTAGACGAAGTCCCACAAAAGATCCAGGTTCACTCCATTTTTTAATCTAATGTCTCATGAGATGAAACATTAAGCAATTCATTAGAGAAAAATATGGGCACACCCATTATAATTGTTTCATGAATATTTTTTCCACATGAATAATCAAAGATAAGGTTTATGTGTAAGAGTTAAACATGGAAATAAATTGGTATTGAAATTGTGTCACAAGGCATAACAAATGGGAATATAAAAAAAGTTTCCAAGAATGAATGGATTCAAATCATACATAGACATTCATAAGGTAAAATAGGGATAAAATTTATAGGCCATGTAAAACTGAAGGGAAAAAATGTAAAAAGAGTGTTAATGGATCTTTAGAAATGAGAAACATTAGTTCAGTTTAAGGGAATATTATAATGATTCCTTAAAGCGGAAAATGGATAATATTGTTTATAAAACTATATATTAACCAAGAATGTTTTTCATGATAATGTTTGTGATTTTTAAAGAAGATATTGGATTATAATAGAATATAGAGTTCCTTGTAAATGGATAATTAATTAAAAAGATCCCTTTAATAGGTCTTGCTTATCAGGAACAATTGAGAAAAGAATATTTTTGAAACATGTAATTCCACATTAAAGATGTATGATATGATCATAATTATTTATTTTGGAACATATATGATGAATTTAGAATAATTACATAAAAATAAAAAACAATTACATTGGGTTATAGAGGGAGAAATCAAAACCCTTATGAAGAAATGGAGGTTCCGAAAGAATCCTTTACATTATGATGGAGACTGTTCCACACTTGATCTTAATGTCCTCTTGAATTCCTTCTCATTTATAACCTCCTTGAGTAACTTGATTTTGAACTTTTTTTTTGATACCAATGGATCATCGATGTGGGGGATATTTGGGAAGAGTATTTGGTAGAACGTGGATAGCCTTTATGGGTTTTGAGGTGTGAGGGGAAGAGGTGGTGAGGGGTGGTATTTATATTAGAGGAGAGAGGTGTTTTTTGATTATTTTATTCAGTTTATTATTATTTTTCACACAACACTAGGAATCTTATTCATTATTGTAACTAAATATAGTAACTAGTGCATGTGAGTTCAAACCATTGGTGCTTTTATCATCCATACATCAACCATTACTCAATAACTCAGGTATTTAGATTATACTATAAATTATCATATTTTACTATTCACCAACAATTTAACTATTTTAGAAAACTCTAAAAAATTTACCTTGTAAACTTTTTAACATGTATAATTTATAAATTAACCCTTTTTATGAAAAGATTTTTCTAAATATGTGATATTTAATTTTTAATTAAAATCATCATTTTTCGAAAATTCATCTTCTTTAAAATTCTAACTTATTTTATAACACTTTGAGAAATTAATTATGGTCTTATAAAACTATCTTATAAAAAGGAAAAAATATATTACATTATGAATATATTTTATGAAAATTAATTTCTTTTTTAATTATTATATTAATTATAAAATTTTAAATAATTTTTAATTTTTCAAAAAAATCAATAATCAATTTTATATTTTAAAAAAATTATTTACTTATTAGTTGTTATAAATATATCATATTTAATTTCTAATATACCTATGTATTTTTTATAATATCATAGGTAAGGTTATTACTCTATCAGACATTTTACTATTCTTAATTGTAATTTTACTTTTCCAAATTACATGATACTGTTACATTTGTTTAGGTTCTTTAAATTATATGTATACATATTTTTCCATTATTTATTTATTTGTAATGTTTGAATTGTTTTCTCAAGTTTAATTCCAGTAATTTATAATATATGACATAATTATAAGAAGGTAAATTTAATTTATATAATTATAGATCATTACATCTAGTGGGTATCATATATCCTCAAATCAATGTAGAAAACAACATTACTAACATTCAGCAGTCAATAAAATCCCTAATAACAATTAGAGTATGCCTAATTAGTAAAAAATCGCACAATAAAAAATTGTAATACAACATATGGTCATACATCCCATTGATTTTTAATCAGGATAATCAAATAGAAAAAATATATCATGAGTAAAACATGGGAGGTTCTACTACCAACCTTGAGCCTCATAAGATCACAATATATGAACTCTATCTATGTTATCCAACTCAATCATTGAACATAAAAAATCATTTAAAACTAAACCTATGAACAATAAGATCTTCTTGGGTACTCGAGTTTCATAGTCACCCAAGTATGGTGTGATTAGAAATCGGTAGGACACAAAAAACACTATCATCATTAGAGTAGTAAATGTAGTGTATGCACATGTGATATAATTAGAATATTTATATAAATTAATGAAGCCAAATAAAATATTCATCATTTATACTTTGGAATTATGGAGACACTCAATATCATCTACACCTACTTTTTATGTTGTTATATGTCTCTACGAAAGTTATTTCAACCACGTAATGGGAATCACATTGTAACAAAAATGTATTTAGAGATTCACCTAGGAGGACAAAGCCTTTCCCAAGAACCAGTTCTAGAATATCATACATTCCTTGACTACTAAAAAATTTATCTAAGCATAAAATGTACCCATGGGGAACCATGTCCTACCCAAGAGCCATATAGAATTCTACAAACTCGAGGGAGAGCCATCTCATCCCATAAAAATATGTGTATCATACAGTTATGGGACGTAGCCCCCCCCACCATGAATAGGTACTTAGTCCCCATTAACTATAGGATGTATCCTTACAAGTAACCATGATCCCTATTTCACATAACACATATACCCATTGGAAACATATATCACTTTAGAGTAATATAAGAAAAAAAATATGTTTGGAACCTCTTCTCACCTTGGTACCATATCACATACACACCTAGGGCCCCACACCACGCTAGAGTCATACTAGGCCTCCATTACTTGTGAATAAATATATCAATATTCCTAAAACCTCATCCACATTTCACATTCAATTAGGATAAACTAAATTCCTTACATAATCATATCAGAAAACAAACACTGTAGGGAAAATCATATCACTCCATAATCGTATCTCACACACCAAAGAGGTCTCACCCGTAAGTGAAACTAGGCCTTCATTACTTGGGGAACATATTTTCTGAGACATATGAACCCTCATTAATATTTCAAAAATAAAAAACAACTCTCATATACATTGGGTAATATCCTCCATAGAGTCTCATATCACACAAAACCTGTTCTCCAGTCTCCTAAACTAATAAGAAACCACACATGTCGACCTCTAAACTGAAAAAGTAATCATTGTTAGTAAACACATTATATATTATCATCAATAATACTTGGGTTATAATGTGGAAAATGGTTTAATATAACATGTTACTTCACACTAACTCTCTCTAGTGTCAACGTAAAGACTCGTGTACACATGAAGTCCCTCTAGGACAGCCACACTGAGTCTCCATTCATGCACTCCTACATCTCTTTCTCGTCTCTTAGGGCTTGATGTTACTTGGAGGTTTCATAACCAATATCATATCATGGGTTCAAAAAACTCTTAGTAAATTCCATAAAAACATCACCCTAGTGAGATTGTATAAAAATCATCTATTTTTCTAAGACATTCTAGGTTATTCCTAATGCACCCAACCAATCCATTGTTCATACCTAGAGTATAACCATTCGAGGTACACATATACCTATGGGGGATGTTACTATCACCCCAACCCTCTTGTTAAATATCCAAAAATTCTATATATCATAAAAACATCATATATGACCTATCCCGAAGTCATCCATTACTGATTCAATTCTTTTCCACACTCATAGAAAATATGGGAACATATATTAGGTTCATCTTCTTTCTTTAATTTTACTACACTTATACACTTCTAGGGTGCATGCATCCCATAACCTATATCTCTAATTGATACCTTAGTCGCCGGTAGTCGATACATCAAGAATTCTCTCAAGGGACAAATGTGTCCCTTGACACATCATTCATATCCTTGAAATTCATTAAAAATTATTTCAATTTTCATATAAATCACTTATTAGTGGTGAGACAATATATCACATGAACTTAAATACAATGTATATTCAAAAAGGTAGATGTTTGGGGAACACATAGCTGATATGAAGTTATTTGTTTTTAAAAATAAATGATCACTTCCCCCAAACTCATACAAGACTCGATTCATCTCGACAAATCCTATCACAAACCATGACTCCTAATTAATTAATTATAAAAATTTACAAATTAATTATCTAATGTTAATTTAATTAAAAAATTGTTTAATAAAAACTCACCAAGTCATTTCACAGTATCAAAACTATGAGAAATCATATTAATAAATAATAATGAACATCCTTGACACCATAATGAGAAAATTACCAAACATTCAACATCCGATCAATATATAATTTCATTAAATTTTTTCAAAAATTGAATGGAATATATAATCTAACATACCTACAACCAAATTGTGTGAATTGACATTCTATAATCTGAGTAGTATGGACTCTATATTTGGTAGAATAATACTTATAATTAGGTAATTATTACACCATGATCTGTTGGAAATGTAAATGATAGCATAACCAAGATACATCTAAATAAAAAATCATAGATGGAAATAAATATAGATTATGTAGAAGGACGATACTCACATGAAATTTTGATGTAAACTCCTCAAGAATAAAACAATCAAAGGGAAAATCATAGAGGAAGAAAAGGGAAGGTATCTCCTTCAAACCTTCCGACATTGGATTCTTGAGATAGGATGAAATGAGATACAGTAGTTTAAAATCATGTGAGGGAAAATGGAAAAATATAATTTTTAAATGAAATTATATAGCCTCATAGTTTGTAAGAATTTTATTCAAGTATTGATACAAACATGTGTGTCCAACTTTTTTGAGCCACATCACCCTTACATGATTTTCATGGTTTAGAGGCACAATTAACAAAACCATTCCACTCTCACTATCTCGATGTATAATCCCACACATAGTTTGTCCATATGGTTTACCAAACCATGAGATAATCATGAATCACCCTATATGAATTTTAGAATGTTGTATTATTTTCTCACTTGGTTCTATGTATCCATTAAAAATAAGTACGTCTCAATCCTAAAAGAAAAACCACCTGGTGCAGTTTTCTTTGGTCACATACATGATTTTCCCTAACCATGTATTCAACATGAATATGTTCAAAACCCCTTTAAAAATACTAAATCCAAATGAATGATCCCAGCATTCATCTAGGAACCCAAGACCCCTATAGAGACTCATTCCATATTCAAGCACATCTACTAATTATTCTATAACACTCGTAATTCCTAACAGAATCTATATTCAATAAACTATTCCAAATCTAGAGAGAATATTAAAAATAACTTATAAATATCATAACATGTCAAAACATCAATTTTTATAGATTTTATTGGTTCTAAAGGTGGAAAATCTTATAGGGGTAGGATTTTCATTTCTAGTGATGTATTATAGGATTTAACTATGTAGTTGGCCCTCGGTATATGTGTATTATTTTGTATATTAGGAGTAGATATTATTATTTTTTATTAGTGTGAGATATTGAATAATTCCTACAGTTCACGTTCAAACCTGCTGATGATGTATCATTATTATGGAATGATGGGTATCCTATGTCTTTTTTAAATAATGACGCATCAGAAAAAATAAATTACAATATTATGAATAATATAGGATTCTCAGTAATTATCCAAGATTCTAGTAGATAGATACTCAGGAATCATAAATGAGAATAGGGGTGGAGCTTATTGAGGATCTAAGTTGTATATGTAGTATATTCCTCAAGGTATAGATCCTCTTGAAATACTAGTATTAGATGGATAGGTCCACAAATAAATTTTTATTAGAGTTATTTACTATTTTTGATTTCATGTGAAGGGGTAAAGGGTCCTTTTAAAATTAGTAGTGTAGTTCTATTTGCTTCTATGATTTATTGTGTTTTTTATAACATTAGATATTCTTATAAATTTTTTTAGATGTATTTTTTTCAGGATTGGACCTTATTATACAATTTTATTTTGATTTTTGATCTTCACATATGCCTCCTGGTATGGGGTTAAACCACGTGATGATGGATATAAAACATTATATAGAGCCTATGGTCACTTCAGTGAATTTGATTCCCATGTTATTACTGGTTTTGATGCTGTTATTGGTAGGTAATGAATGAAATGATTTTCATCCCACATTGATATCAATGAAAGTAACAAATCATTCATTTCCATTAATTTATTATATTATTCCATCTTATATGAATTGAATTTTGAGGCAGGTAGAGCTGAACATGACTGTAGTTATTTTGGAGTGATTACAACAAACATGGATGGGTTGGTGTTTAGAGTCGACTAGAAGAAGTTTCTATATAATTTTCCTATTGTAATGAATCATTTTTATGATTTTTTTCTAAGATTATATATAATTCTGTATTCATGATAGTATGGTACCATTTATTATATATCGTTTTTTGGTTGTGGAGTCCTTATTGATAACTCATTGCCATATGGAACTTGGTGAGTTGACATAAATTGAGTTATAGATCAAGAAACATGAGGAAAATAAATTTATCCACACAATTACCACACCATTATGTGATATTGTTTTCTTCACCAATAAGGGGTATTAAAGGATGATATTATGTATAAATTATTAGAATATGAACTAGGTCAGAGTGAATAACGGGTTTCCAATATCATAGATAGACAATATATTCAATCAATTAAGGGTGTATTTATTGTCTCCATGATTGATCTATAATAAGGATATCATCGTTCGTAAGTGAATATATAGGATATACCAAAGATGTTGTTATGTATAATGTGTGTAATTAAATATATCTTGTCGATGACATTTGATTTTAAGAATGTGTCGGAGGTGTTGATAATCCTTATGATTATGATTTTCCACCCCTACCTAGAATCTTTCATCATGGTTTTTGATGTCTATATTTTGACAGATATTATCAATAATATAATATACATACAATTCAAAATGATATAATTTTGAGTATAGATTGAAAACATCTTATGTATCTCATGTTCTCAGAGTGTCACTTATATATTTAGGACAAGTTATTTCTCATGAATGTTGTATCTGAGGTGAGAATTTTTGTTTACCTAAAGAAAGTAGGTGTTGTGAAATTTTTATAAACACTCATGTATGTTATTGAGATCAAAATTGTCCAAGTATTGGATAGGTATTATGAAGGATTCATTTAGGATATATATTTTATGGAAGTAACTATGATGGCCCTTCCAAGTAAGGGAGTTAAATTCAAATATACTGGTAAGTGTCATGTTTCCTTTAAAGAGTTAAAATTTAGTTTATATTATTCTAAATTCACATTATATTGGGCCTAGTAAAGGTTTATACTATGTATTGTGATTCTTTTAGGGTTTTTCTAGGATTTATATTGATTTAAGAGGAGTAGGTGGTAACTTATAGGTCTTGTCAGCTTTGTACCATGATTAGAAATACCCTACCAATTGTTATCTTGAAAGATGAGAAATGTTGTATCAATAAGAAGGTTCCAATTTTATATAAAATGAGACTAATAATGTTTCACCCACTCAAGTATTCAGTTTATCAATAATTAATAGTTCTGATCAAATTTGAGTCTTCGTGTAAACATGCACCAGAATATAAACTTTTATAAGTTAAACATATTACTAAAATAAAATATGAAATTTACTTACCAAATAAACACAAAAAAATAATAAAAATTCATATACTATTAGATAACAATATTAATCCCTCATAATTAATATCAATATAATTATACTATAGGAAAATATTCAATACTAAAACAAATTAGAATGTGGATTAGTAGAATTGGTCCAGATATCCATGTTATAATTATTGAAACTTCACCATTAAATCCATAATAATAAAATTTAATTCCACATTAGGAATCCCATAAAAAATAGTTTCTTATTTTTATATGTATCCCTAAACATCTCTTCAATAACACAGATCATAAGAACGTACAGACACCACATGCTCCATCATAAATCACATTCCAGAAGTAGTAGATTATAACAATCACAATATCATTATCCTCAATGTTTGCATGTATTAGATTAAACACTGAAATCTTATCAATATCAAAAATCCAAAAATGAACAATTAAAAAGGTAAAAAATGTGCATTACTATGACAATAAATTTCATAATAAACATTATTTCAAGATTTATTACATAAAGGTACACATTATAACATCTTTGAAGATCATGAAGCCTACTATATTTGATAAATTAAGTACTTGGATCATCAACCATAAATATTTACAAAACACATTATTGAAAATTTCCTTTAAAATTATCCTAAAATTTTATTTCACTTTTAAAACTACACATGATATCCGAGGGATATACATTAAAAAGTTTTGACCTATAAATCCTTGTAATGGAATAAAAAAATAGAATAAGGTAAAGTATTAAATTTGATCTAAGATCTATATCAAGGTAACAAAATAGGGTTGATAATTATATTCTTGAACAATAATTCATAATATAACAAGATATAAAAAAGGAAACATGGGAATGTAGAGACAATATTAAACATGAAATTGGAAAATATTGGTCAATGATAAACACCAAGGAAATAGAAAAGTGTAAAAGGTCTTATAATAGACTAGGTTTACTCCCTAATATAAAACATGATGTATGATAAAACTAAAACATTACCTGATGCATTAAATTTCTATCATGGTGCACTTGTCATTTTCTTATCATGTACATGCATAAGTGTACCACGTGATTCATAATACATAAAGACGCCTTTAATAAATTTTAATTACACAATAATTAATTTTAGGTTATATAAATGGAATTATGCAATTAATTTGTGATAGGTACATCTTGGTGAATACTCTTGAGTGGAAAATATAAATGGGTATTCACAATAAAATGTTTGGCATGGAATAATCACAAGATAATTCTTACATCATAATAAGGGTACATAATGTTTCAAGGGAGGGAATAATGAGAGTTAAATGGATTAATAAAAAATTGGAATAATAAGGGTAGTACAGTGGATGTGAAAAACATATACCAACGTGAAATAGTGGAATACAAAGTAATAATATAAAAGAGGTTCTTGAATAAAGTTGAAAGGGAGAGGATCCCTTAAATTGAGGGGGAGTTTCTAAAAGTGTGGGATGAGCTACTTTAGGCAATGTTTTCTTAGTTGGAGGGATATATAAAGGTATTTATAGAAAAATTACATTCTCTAATGGTTTTTAGTATAGAAAAATTGGAGGTATGATTGTTTTATATTGACATATTGAGGAGAGTTGTTTATTGATTTCCAAACATAGGTTTTATACACTATATGATAATGTAATAAAAACCAAAAACTATTACATGGGGTTTCCAATTTTTCTACCAAAGTAGAGTGATATTCATTATTTTAAATGTTTTTGAACAAACATAATTAAAATAATACCCTTTTCTATGTGGAAGTTAGTCATGTTTACAATGAATTGAGTTTAAAACCATGAAATAAAATATAGGTTATTGAGTATTCATTAAATGTCCCTAAAATTTATAAAAAAACTCAATAACACATAATTTAATTTTTAAATATATATTTTTTAATTTCATTCCTTTTGGGAAATATATTACATCACTTTTGGGTTATTATGATGTCATAATACACAAAAAATATTTATATGGTATTTAATATTGACTCATAAATTAAATTATCACAATAAATTACGAAAAAATAACCATTGAATAATTTAAAAATAATGATTATAATGTCAATATTTATTTTTTCCCAAAGAAAATCTATGAATGAGAATTTACACTTTTAAATCAATTATCCATATTTATTGAAAAATACTTGGTTTTTTACAATAGCAGTTTTTGTCCCTTATAAAAATATTCTTTTACATTGAAAAATTATATTTTAATTTATATTTAGTAAAAATAATTATAATATTAATATTTTATTATGAAATCATCTATTTAAAAAATTAATGAATTCATTAAAATACATTGAATTGGTTAAAACTATCTATTTCCAAAAATACAAATTTTTTTTTCATTGTATCAGGTTCTAATTTTTATCAAAGACATTATTTAGTCATATACAATATAATATTTATAATGGATAAATATAATAATTGTTTCATTTAATGAAAAAATTTAATACATACTATTAGAGTCTATACACATTACTCATTATAATAGTATCTAATGCCATATGGGTAAGGTTTGTGATGGCGGTATTTTCATGGGGTAGATCAACATACAAGCTCTTCGATGTGATATCAATGATATTTATATTCTCCCATAAATGGTTATGTTCATGATTTAGTTGTTGAATCATTTCTTAGTCATGATCAATGTAAATCACAAGTAATGATATCTTGCAAGGAAGCTCTAAAAACATGTCTTTATTGGGTGCAATCCTACTAGCCAAGGACATCTATTATTTAATCAATATCAATTCATCTTTATCATCACCATTATTATACAAATCTTAAAGGTCATTTTAAAATGGTTATATTACAAAATTTATGACTCAAAAACTATTTTTTAAAATTCGATATACAATATAACTATTCAATATTTCAAAAGTAGTTATTGTATTTTTGATAACATTATAACATAAAAATGAATTTATTTTTTTCAAAATGAGGTAATTTAATTTATAAATGATTAGGTAATTACAATTAAAATTAAACTAAAATAAATTATATCACATAGAAAATAAAAATATAATGAAAATAAAAATAACTCTAGTATATTATATGGTGTAAACATCAACTCAATTGATATTTCTCTAGTTCAATACTTATATATTCTCATTCTTGAAACATTCAATTAAATTTATAAAATCTTTAATAAAAAAATTCAATAATAATATCCATAGGCCTTAATGTTTTTTTGTGACACTATTATAATAATTTCCAAATACTAAAAAATGTATCTCTACATTCCAATGAAAGTAATCAATGCACTATCATAGTGTTTTAGTATGTTCATTAAATTGTATGGATATCCTTAGTTAAATTGAATATAAAATCATAAAAACAAGAAAAACAAATAGATAATTAAAATAAATAAACCTCTAATTAATTTTGTTAAACATGTTTGTTTTCAGATTTTATGAAAAAGAATAAAAAATTAACTGAATGATACAACAATCTCCCAAACTCCCATAATCTAGATCTAGTCACCTTTGTCCATGCCTTACTGTTCTGGAAATATTATCTCTTTCTTGTGAGGTTTTTCTTATTCATATACCTCATGATCATGTGATAAGTATTATAATTCTTGTACATTATCCTATAGAATATGTGTTGGGTTTTATATTTAAAGGTGTTTGACTTTGAGATAGACTTTTCATTGGAAAATGGGAACATCATAACATTTCCTCTGAGTAGGAAGAATCTAAATTTAGGAGTCCAATAATCTATTGGGAAGTAGAATTTAATATTTATTTTTATTTAAGAGTCAAGGGATGTGATAGAGGGTAGGAATGATATATAATTTTATCCATTAACCATTAAATCATCATTCATGAATCAAGTTAAATAAAACCATGAGTCTAATTCAGATTATTTTGGAATGGAGGATAGAAAAGAAGAGCTTATTGTAAGATGGTAAAAAGATGATGAGGTAGTAAATTACATCAATTAAATGGTGGTAATTCATACCAATATTATGTAAGAGTATATTAGGTACTGAAAGACCTGTTTATGTGTCATATATATAGGATTTAAAAAGATATACCATGATATCATGCCCAAGGTATGTAGGTTTTATTTGAGAAGGGAAATCAAAAGTTATGTGGCTTATTTTTCCCCTTCTAGTGGGTCAATGTAAATAAACAATAACATTCAGTATTAAATAAATCACTTCATGCACCTAAGTGGAGTTTGGGTAAGGTAACTATAGATACAATAATTTATCTTTTGAGGATTACAAGATGTTTTTGCAATTTATGGTTCATAGTGGAATGATTTATCATGGTTGTTCGCATTCTGCCATTTATCTAGACCAATTTATTGGATGAGTTTGGGAATATGTATATATAAAATATTATGGAACTTTATAGAACAACTACAAGTATATAATCTAATTGAGAATTCTATTTTACATATATATTTTGGTAGGGGTTATATAAATATATGGTAACTTAGATGAAACTAAGTACAACATATCACCCTTTTATTGAAGACTAGTATGAGAGAATAATTCATATACATGAAGAAATGCTCATGGATTTTGTGATATACATTAGTTGATATTTTGTATAACCAAATAAAAATTTCCATATTTTCATTCAATAAATTCTAGAATGATTTAATTAACATGGATCCCTATAAAATAATGTGTGATTTTTCATGTCACTCAGTCATATATTGGTTAGAGTAAGGTGAGATTGATATCATCAAGTTGAGAATGGTATATGAGACCATAATTTGTTTGATGTTGACTAGGAATCAGTATGTTACTGCTTAGAGTAGACACCGATTGTTTACCATCTGAAGGTGAACTCCCATAGAGTTTTCCATGGGTGATTTTTTATTCATTTGGATACTTCCTGAGATAATGGTATAATCAATGGGGTGAACAAGGGATGTTCTTAAAGTGGTTTATTGGTCATTTCATTTTTTGGGGTGGATTATCAACATTACTATCTGATTGACTATTCCTCTAAAAAATTAGTTAATACATGATGTGGTCATTATGTTGTATCTTTGTAAGTACAATCTAGTATTGATAAACATGATAGATAGTGGGGATGAAAAGCTATATGTGTATACCTATTAAAATGTGAGACTATTTTGTATCATTATGAAAAGTGAGAAGGTGATGTGGTGGGTGAAAGTACCTCTTTTATGCATATTATTTTTCTACATGTTAATCCATGATGTGATCTGGGAGTAATATTCTAATACAATAGCACAATGACAAGGGATATTTTGATAAGATAATTATTTACACTTCTCAATGATGATAATCACTTAATGGGGGAGTTTTTAATTACCACTGAATTATAAGGAATAGTTTATAGCTCATTATTTTCCTTATGATATTTATTTATTTTCTTTTTTTGGGATATTCATGAGGTGTTAATAATTTTATAAGATTCAGGGGGTATAACTAGATCCCACCTTATAAAAAAATATTAAGAAGGAACTGAGTACCTAGTGTAGATGAAACAATAATCTAAAGATGCCTCTAAAGACCATGCCACCCTAGTGCTACACCAGTAAACTAGTGGGGTTGATATGGTTGAATAGTTTAGAACCATGTACCTGGACCAACCTGGTCAAGTACATTATGGTCTTTTGGCCGTTTTAGAAGATTTCTCACAATTTCACCATGAAATAAATTTAAGGCATTTCTCCTTCCTTCCACAAGACCAACATTACTAGATACTTATTTTTTTTTTGAAATGTACTATAATTTTAAGCTCTAAAATCTTGATTCTACCCCTATTTTAGGTTTTGTTAGTAATTTTAGTCATATTCTAGTAATTATAACCCCATTTATTATTTATTTTTGGGGATCACCCATTATTTATTCCTTCTTTTTTTTAAACCATGAATTCATGGATCTTTTTAGGATTCATGGTTTTCGGTCATTGGGATTAAATTTGGTGTACTATATTATTATTTTATCTATCCACTGAATATGGTATGAATCCTTTTTTAGGTGACTATGTTTTAATGGGATGGAATTGGAAGTTGTGTGTGTAATGCATGTTTGTGAATTAATTTTTTCTAGTATTATACATATGATATCAATTTGATTGTCTAGATTTAGAATAATTTAATTGATATTAATGAATTTTTTGTGGTTGATTTAAATTAGATAAGAGAAAAACATTGTGAGAATTTTATTTGAGTGTAGTGATGTATAAATCAATTACTATACCACATGGTGAATTAAAAATTATTTAAACTGTAATTTATGGACATGTAAATTTACTTATTTGGTCATATGGATTCTAAATTACAGTTTTGAGAGATTGTTTTGTTGAATCATCATTTAGTTATATATTGAAACATCCCAACCCACCAGGGCCCGCCACATTGGTTTATGGTTTGACTTCCCCTACCCTAATCCATCCAGTAAATGTCTTAGGGCTGATGAATAGAACCTAAAATGAATAATATATATGGGTGTAGTTTTCTTAGTATAAATATATGAACATGCACAAATATCAACATGAAATATTATAGAGTATTAATAAAAAGTCTGAAACATCTAGAGTAAAAACATGAATGAAATAACCTCTATAGAATAATCATACTATGACTAAATAAAACCAAACTATACACTATAAAATTACCCATAAATGATGACCCATTAGAACAATAACTGTAATAAAGGAATGATTAGGAATCCTAGATCTTGTTCTCATTGCTAGTCCACCGTACATGGTTTATTCTCCTAGATATCTCTAGGCCTCACTAAATTTACATCTTATCTATCTGTCTTATGAATAAAACATGACACATGCAGAAAAATTAAATACATAGTTGAGTATATACTTACCCTGTAGGACTCCCCCAACACCCAAAACGGAGAAATAGAATATATGATTGAAATGTTATTATCAACCAAAAGAAAGAGGTAAATGAAATACAATAATACATATATTCTCATAAAGAAACCCATAATATTGGGAAATAAGATCTCCATCTCACATTCCAGCCATGGAGGATGACTCTACCTATAGCTCTAATTGTCCATCATTGATACCCATCATCTCACATGTCTATCCAAAGAAGTATTAAGGATGAGCCATACCTATCCATTTTTTGAAAATCTGAAGGAGTGTTATATCCAATAAAAGAGAACCATCACCATAGTAGATTTGGATGATTGGACTTAGTCAGTAGGTAGAGGAGCCACTCCTAGATGTGATATAGGGATGACCATCATTAGATAGGTATATCACCCAAGCCTTGATGTGATATGGTGATGCCATTAGGTAGATAGGTAGAGGACCCATTACCTAGTTTTTTAGAGGGGCTCAACTAAAAGTATAAATGAAACTTTTCCTAATTCATCAAGGCAGTTCCACTCGGTAGGTAGAGGACCAATGCCCTAATTCAATAATGTTAGTGAACCTAGTCTTCCCTCATGTTTTGATACTTTATATATTTTGTCTCATTATTAATCATAGTCATACTATTGATTCTTAGTGAAGTTATAAATCTAAGGAGGATTTCTTGGGGTTGTTTAGAGATTGGAACCTTGGTCGGAGGAGAAAAACTCTTGGCGGCATGGTTAATAGACACCAGGAGACCCAAACCGCCTGATATCTATAAATTGTACCGGGCGAGACACAGGGGTGACATGAGGCACATGGTTTTCCCTTACTTTATCATAGAGGAAAAACAATAGTGAATAAATTTTAATCATTTTAGAAGAGGTTTTATCATAGTTGGTGCATGATTTCTCTAACTGTGTGGCCTAACTATGTGAGGTACCAATACTTATAGTATTTGGAACATGGTTGGAGCTTGGCTTGTCCAACCGTGAGACCCAACCATGCGACCTAGAAAATTTGTGTAAATTTACCATTTCACCCTTAATGAAATATTTAAATATTATTTCTTTTCAATTTTTATACGGTTGATATAAAATGATCATTTATTCATATATGTTCTCATTTTGAACCTATTTCATATAATTTGATCTCTTCCTTCTATTCAGAGTCCGATCAAAGCATATTTTTCCTTATTGGATTCCTCTTAGTAAGATATCGATAAATTTTTTAACCATATTTTGTTTCTCTTCTCCTCTATTAATTTATTAAGGTGTAGCCTCATACACCCTATTTTCTAGGCATTGATCCATTCATTATTTCTCTTATTATTAAGTCAAAACTAAAATATGATAATGGATGAGAAGAGTCATATAAACCTAAGGTATGCAGTTTATAACGCATCCCTTTACATTTTTCGTTTTATAAATTTTTGTTTGTGAATGCATATTTTATCCGGCTTGGACTATTAAATTCATGTTCATTGAATATAGTTGTTATAACCATGTTATAAGACCTTAATTAAATATTTTATCCACCATTGGAGGTTATGTACTCAATGATGACCACCCCATGTAGTTTTTTTCAAAATTATGTTTTTAGTAGATTGTTATTCCTATCGGAGAAACCGTTTGGGTGTTTTATGAAATGATCTTGATAAAGTTATGTGTTTCAATTAAATAATTTAAATACAAATTGTTGTTGCATGCATATATAACATGAACCTTATAAGGAAATTGTTTCAAAATAATTATTGAATCTTAATTATTAACGGAATATCTAATAATTATATGACTTATCCTTATTAGATATAAATAATTTTTTTGGTTGAGTATATGTACTACCACTTCACTGGGTTGGTGGAAGGTAGTAGAGTAAAACCAATATATTGATTATGACATAAAAGAACTAATAAATCGTTTAATGTCTTATTAGCCACGTCACTTGTATGAAATGCATTGAATTAACATTCTGTCTTATTAAATGGAATGACTATTTCATGGAAAAATTATTTAAATGAATTATTTATAAGGTTTATAGTGAGTATGGGCCATGAAATTGTTATAGGAGTGGTAAAACTTGATCTAGCATTATATTCATGAGGGAATTCCTCGAGCAGTTTGATATTCAATTCTGATTTAGGGACTCTAGTTACCAAGGGTTATACCAATATTGGATCCCGATCATTGTATACTTGTCTATTCTATGCATAATATCGTATTATCTATATATTTTCATTACAAGTTTCCTTGGATACACTTGATTGATTCTTCATGACATCTATGGATAAGTGGAACCATGGATACACGCTCGAGCCTAGTCATGTCATAACCTAGAATATCTAGGATGAAATACTCAAATGATATTAGAATCATTAATGTAGGATGTCTTGGGTGATACCCCTTATATTACACTCTTACCCCATTAATCCAGGCTATATTTTATTACCTATGTTGGATTGTCCACTATGTTCATGGATACCATGGTCATTATCATGGATCCTCTACATTATTAATCATCATTATGGAGGCCTTGTTATATCATCGATCCTTTATTATAATTAGTATCATTTTAGGATTTCAATCTTGATTATAAATCATGTGACATATATATATATATAAACAATAACATAATTAAATAATCAAATTTTAGTCTCTTCGTACATAAGCTAATGCTGAAGAAGGTACTTTGTCATTCATGTTAATATACTACATTACTAATATATATTCTTTCAAGAAAATTGTTTCAGATTCTATTTCACTGACCGGATGTTATAGATTCCATTTTCTGTGGCCTACTAATATGTATCTTAAACCCTATATGTACCACCATTTGAACATAAGAAGATTGTATGTATAATGGTGTTGATGGAGGGATGCATCATGCTATATACACATGATTACTTGCTAGAATTAGGATGGATTTGGGTAGAAAAAGACTGTGCTGGAGCATGGGATGCTTGGATTGTCCTTGGATTCCTTTTTTACATTTTTATGAAGCTTGTGTATGCTTATATTATTTTTCAAATATATCATCATCTTTTTTTATGTGATTATCAGTTGCATAAGTTATTTCTTGTTCATGTAAGCTTCATTTTTTCCATTTGTTTATCATATTCATTTCTCTATTTAACTATTATTATATGTATCCATTATGATACACTTCGATAATGAGGGTATATTCTTCCAAGGGGTATACCCTATTCCCTTAATATAAGTTGGAAGCCTCTACTACTTGGGGACATTTTTTTAGGTCATGTGTCCAACCAAGCTTGAGGAACATTTTTGTAGAACATGAGTTTGGGAAATAAAAAAGTAATATCAAAGGGGTATCTTTCTTTATTTACATTTTAGAGACAATATACATGATATTAGTAATGCATGTATCATTGTTATAACTATTTCATTGGTGTAACCAACCCATGTTAGGGGTAAGTGTCGAGTTTCCTGAATAATAATTGTTTTCAGATTATACCTATTACGATTTATATCTTTTCAGCGTTGGGTGACACACATGTTATGTAATTAATATTATTATTATTGCGATTAAGGTTTGAATTTTCTCCTTAGAATGATGGAATGAGGGAAAATATAATTAATCTTTCATGTATTCATGGACCTATAATTAACATTTCTTTTATAGTTCATTCTATATAGGTTCATTTTTTAGGCTTGAATTTTATTTCATTTCATGTGATTTTTTATTGATCTTTATATATATGCGATTGAATTGATATTTTGCTATGATTGACTGATTTCCTATTTCAAGACATGATTTATATGGTCCCTCATTATTTGAAATGGTTATTTTACCAGGTCAAGGCATCATATTTTACATGTTACATATCGATACCAAATGTAGACAGAGTAAAATTGAAATTAATTAGTTTTCAATTTCAGTGATAAGGTTTATGGGCCCGGGTTCACGGTGATTGAAAATACATTTTAATAATATTGTGATATATTTTTATATATAAATTTAAACATAATATGTAAAAAATAACATAAAATAGATGGGTTCTAGTAAATTAATAAGAATGGTGTAGTTGAACTTCTATTAAAAGGCTTCAAATTTAAACATGAACTCTTACCAATACCTTCCCTTATAAGTGGTTTGTTTGGGTAGTATACCTTATCTAGTGAGCCCTTATTTCTACATCCTTATACATATAATATATATATTTCCTTATATATTGTTTTATGATTTTTTATTAACATTTATTGACCAATTCCATCATGAAGTTATCATTTCATGTTCCAGGAGGGTGGAGATGACCATTCTCCAAACATAGTGAGACATGGGAGGCTATTCATACCACCAGGAGTTACACATAAGGCACTACCTTTTATTCCTCATCTATGAAATTATGTTCATCTTCATTATAGTCTCATATTTCTAACTTAGTCCACGAATTTTCCACCATGACCTTTACCTATGATGTCTGATATATCACAAGAGTTCTAGAAATATCATCCTCCCACCTTTTCTAAGGATGTTGGTGCACATGCTGTTAAGTCTTTGCTGGAGTCCCACCAATTAGTATTTTATAATCTTTATATTCCCTTATAGTGTAGGATCAATCATTCCACATATATGTTGTGTGATTCAATCAAGCACTAGTGGGATGTGATTACCCATGTTGGTCATCATCAAGGCATGATCATTGCTAATTTTTTTCCTGCTTCCTATGATCACTTCCTTGAGGATGGGATTCGGTATTCCATATATACTCAGGTTGAAATATTTCACCTACCTACATTCTGTAAGATTCCCAATTAAGCTTTTATCATTTATTATAACATGAGGGAAGGATATAGTATCGGGTAGAGAGGATCAGTTCTATGGTGGTCCAGTTGTTCTTCCAGTAGCATGAAATGTTCCTTCAATGCTTAATGTCAGAGAATTGGTTGTCAGATTAACTTCACTGAATGATCTATTTTATACCATCATGGTGGAATGAAGGGGAATTTGAAGCCTAAGTATGATAGATACCTAACAGAGTGTCATGTTTACTGCCTTATCGGACATCTTAAAATATTTTGTCATACAATTCCATCTGCTTCTAGTGGAAGTGGCTATGTACTATATCCACCTTTAAGGGAAGGTTATTTTACAGAGTTTCAAGTAGGGAGTTGTATAAGAACTAAAATAAGTGGATTACCGGGAGGTTTGGTTCATGGTATCCAAATTTCAGATCATTAGTTTCAATAGAGCGGTAATACCTAGGGTAGTACAACTATAGAACATGGTCATGGATCAAGCCAACTGCATGCCTTATAACTATTACGTGAGGATCAAAGTACAAGAATATCTATAGTACAAGGTACTATTTTAGTGGCACCCACTATTTTATCTTATTTCATTGATTTAGGTTATTTACTCTCCTTCATAATATTATAAATCATGGAAATTATCAGGATGGAATTTCCATATTACAGTGGTGTAATGACACTAGACACACTATTAGAAGTATGGTCAGAGAGAATATGATAATGTAGGGATTATCCTTTTTATGTCATAAATTACCCATTTTTAAGGACCTATTTTTTCATAATGATAGGGTTAATTTTCATTCATGGGACGGATTGTTTGGTCCCATATCATGACATTGTAGACAGTTATCAATGTAGGATATTATTTACAACACAAGAGGGCAGTTGATATCTAAATAAAGATTAATGGGATTTCCAATATTGTAGGGATGGACCAAATAATCATGGGACATGTGGATTGACCTCCCATGTTTATAATCTCATCATAGAGGATCAGGTTTTACATCAGGATGAATTCCCTCCATGAGTATATCATTTTAGGTGCATCCTTCCCTATGTTTTTTCTAGCTGACCTTCAGAGAGAGAGGTAGAGTATAAAATTGTAATTTTCATTAGAGCATATTGAGTTTCCATTCCATTATAAAGGACTAAAAATAGTGAACTAGAGCAGATCAAG
Source organism: Viscum album (assembly GCA_963277665.1). NCBI lineage: Eukaryota > Viridiplantae > Streptophyta > Magnoliopsida > Santalales > Viscaceae > Viscum > Viscum album. The sequence continues at coordinate 1,872,560,957 of OY728142.1, read as the reverse complement.
ATGAACTTTGAGGATTTATAGGTCATCGGTTTTATACAACATAGTACTTCCTCTTTGGTTTTACCGGTCCTTTTCACTAAGAAAACAGATGGAACCCTTTGTCTATGCATGTATTATAGACAATTGAACAATATTATTGTCAAAAACTAATATCCACTACCCTGGATAGAGGATCTTTCTGACCATTAACGAGGAGATAGGGTAATTTCAATGATTGGACTAAGATTTGTGTATCATCAGGTGATAGTTAGTCTATCATACATACCTCAAACAAAACTCTTTAGAATGTATGGTCTATTTGAGTATCTCATTATTATATCTGGTATTACAAATGTTTCATCTATTTTCATGGAATTTATGAATATTGTGTTTCACTACAATATTGATTTTGTTATCATGGCCTTAGTGGATGATATCATCGTGTATTCTCACAATTGTAGAAACCATGATAAACACATTGATATTAGTTTGAATACATTGAGATAGAATAATATTTTTTATTATCATGACAAAATCCACTTATGTATTGAAATAGTTCCTTTCATGGGTCACATTACTACGTAATTTGTATTCTCTATTTTCCAATAGAAGGAAACTATTACGGTTTGCTAGGAGAATCCCAAGAAAGTGTTTGATATACAATGTTTCTTGTGGATGGATAGATATTATAGGAATATAAAATTTTATTTACCATTCCTTGTATCCTAAAATACATTTCATACAAATAAGGGATTATTTTTCTTGTTGTCAAAAGAGTGTGATAAATCCTTTTAGAAGCTGAAACGAGGGATTTTATTGGCACATATTATGGTTCTATCAGATCCTATAATTGGTTATTCCATGTTCTATAATACATCATGAATAGGCATGGGAGTAGTGTTGATATAAGAAGAATGTTTCATTGAATATAGTTCTCAGATGTTGAGGCCTCATGGGAGAAAATACCCGACACATCACCTTGAGCTAGAAGAAGTTGTTCATGTTATACAATTTTTGGCGGCACTATATGTTGGGTGAGAACTTTTTGGTGTATTCAGACCATAAGATCCTCTAATATATCTTTAAACAGAATGACATGAATATCATATAGAAAATATGGGTATAATATCACTAGCCCTTTGATTTTGAGCTTACATATTTGACTAGAAAGGTAAATGAAGTAATTAATGGAATCAATTTGAAAAAATGCACATTCCACATGGGAGGCTAGTAATTAATTGAAATGTATGGTCCCTTTTTCTACGAATAATTTGATGTTTTGTGACAGTCTGCAGTAGTCTTGTCTCTCAACCTGGATATTTACCTCTTCACTTCTGGAGAATGTGGATAGTAGGCAATTTTTAGATCCAAAAGGCTTGTTTATCAAGGATAGTATTGTTGTTGGGATCCCACCTATAGATTTTTCTGTAGTGAAATATAACATCTTCATTATTCATGGATATGTCTGGGATCCTATTGATATGATATAGGTATTTATTTTTCAGTCTAATGATTCTCTATGAGTAGTTTATAAAAAAATCTCCAAGATGTATTGAGATATTTGATGCTAGTATTGGGGACCTGGGATAAAACATTATATAACATGATTTATCACTAGGTGTTATACCTGTCAGTAGGTGAAGGATGATAAAATGAGTCTTTCTCACTTGTTACAACCTCTATTATCTTGGAAATTGAAATGGTAATATTGTTTCATGGACTTTGTATTTGTCTTACTGAGGTTACCTTGAGTTAGCGATGCAGTTTGGGTTGTCATTAACATACTAATAAAAATTTCCCACTTCATTCAAATTAAGGAAATTTTCTTTGTTGATGCAATGAAAAGAGTATATAGTCAAGTTATTTTACAACTACATGGTGTCCCTCTCACTATCATTTTAGATAGGGTATATCATTTTAGATCGAGTTTCTGGTAGGGGATATAGAAATTTGTGCTTACATTAGTGCTTTTGCAAATAGATTTTCACACTCTAACTGATGGCTATTCATAATGATTAATATAAGTGTTAGAGGAAACACATTGATAATGTGTCATTAATTACAATGGTTCATGATAGAATCATATCCCTCTCTAACATATCACCATTAATAATCTATTTCATGTAACAATTAAGATAAATCGTTTTGAAGCCTTTTAGGGTTGGCCACACTTTTAACACATGTTTTGTCTAGAGGTTAGAGACTAAAACCTGTTACATTCACATCTTATGAAGGAAACATCAATGTAGGTTTATAAGTTCAAGATGTATATGTCAACTAATCATTCTAGAAAATTCATATGTTGCTTGCCATCGACGACCTCTGGAGTTCGTGGTCAGGGATCATGTTTTTTCAAATGGTATCATCTAGTTTGGGAATAGCTATAATTTGAAGAAATGGAATATATATATTCATTTTATAAGTCCATTTCGTATTTTAGAGATATTCATGCTTTTATAATACTATTATCTACTAACTGATAGGTATCATTCCTAAAATGAAGGCTTCCACGTTTCATAGCATCACTATTAGTGTGGAGACCAATATCATACTTTTGTTCCTGGGGAAGTTGATCTAGATGAAGATTCTTCATTTTAGAAGATTCATATGTTCATCCTTTATCAGATCATAAAAGATCTTTGATGCAAATCAATCCATTTAGTGCCAGTGATATTGAAGTACGGTCGTTTATAAGATGAGACTTCGGAGAGGGAGGTCGGCATACATGCACAGTGGATAGATGTTTTCTTAGATGATATCTTTCCTCCCTTGAAATGTGAACTCGAAGATGATTTCCTTTAAGGGGGAGGACTATACAAACTCTAATTTGCACCCTGCAATGATAATATTTTAAATTTATTATAATTAATGTTTTTGGACTTAATACAGATTCCTAGTGAGATAGTAATGGTTCTGAGAGGTGTATGGGATTTTTTTAGAGATGTGAATGTTGAATGGTTGAGAAAAACACTCTACCAAATAGTTAGTAGAAAGAATGTTACCACCATTAACAGTCTCTCCTAACTATGTGGGGCCAGACATTGGTGTGAATAAGGGCGCACAGTTTTCCCTAATTATGAATAAAGGGACACACACCCAAGAAAAAAAAACTGCAGGCAATTTTCTAGAGGTCTTTTAAATGGTTTGTGCAAGGTATTTCTAACTATGTATCCTATCTATGTGAGATTCACCTATTTACAGTAGATGAAACACAGTAGGCACATGGGTTGGGAAATAATTTGGCCAAACCATTCGACCTGGGAATTTAGTTGAAATGACCATTTTTCCATTAATGAAATGTTTTAACATCATTTCCTCTCACATTTTATATAGTAGATAGTAAATTCTTCTTTCTTTCTCTTTTAGCTCCTTTGAATATATATCATTGATTTTAATATCGTTCATCCATTTGTAATTTTTACAAAGCACCAATCATGTCATTGGATTCCTCTCTAAAAGATATTTATTCCTTTTTAGTCATGACTTATTTATCTTCTTCTCTATAATGTTATTAATGTGTGTGATTATATGTTGTGTTCTCATGGTATTGATCAATTATTCAGATATATTATGAGCCAGATCAAACTAAAGGCTGATATCGGATGAATATAACTATAGGAGCCTTAGGTAGGGGGTCTATTATTCATCTCTTATGTTTTACCATATTCTAAATTAAATTATTTGCACATCGATTTCATTGAGTGTGGGATATAAAATCCTTGTTCCTTGATTATAGTCATTAGAACCATGTTCTATGACCCTTGATAAATATGGTATCAACTATTGAAGGTTAGTTTCTAAATATAGACATCCCCAAGTAGGGTTTTTTCATTAAGTATACAATTATTATCTTGTTAAGCCTATTGGTGCCCCTTTTTGGGTGTTTTTTTGACTTGAACATGATAAAGGTAAGTGTTTCAATTAAATTATTTAATTAAAAATCGTGTTTACATGTGTATACCACTTTACCATTCTACAGTAAGTGTTTCAATATAATTAATGAATCTTAATTATTAATGGAAAGTATATTATATATATATATTTTTCATTATTAAATATAAATGAATTATTTGGTTTCACATCCATAGTACCCTTTTCTATGCCTGATAAAACGTAGAGAAGTGAACCAAATAAAATTAGTATAAATTAAAAAAAGCATATAAACTGTTTCATGTCCTATTATTCTTATCACTTGTATGAAAGGAAATAAAATAACCCTTTGGATTATTAAATTTTTTCATGGCCTAATTAGTATATAGACCTTGAAATTGGTATATTAGTGGTTAGACTCTAGCTATCCATTGATTCTCATGGATATTCCTTGAGAACTCATGGATGCCATTCCAATTTAGGGATGCGGGTTGGCAAGATTAATATGCACAATGGATCCTGATATTTTTCTACTTGTGGATTCCAGATATGACACCATAGGATCCCTACATTATCCACACATGATTCCTTGGATGTAGTCCTTGGAAATATCATGACATATACGGATATGAGGTGCCTTGGATGAACCATTAGGCCTACCCATTACTTGTCTTGTTTTACATTAGATGAATTCCTCAGACTTGGTTAGAATCATTATTGTGGAATTCCTTAGGTGATTACCCTTAGATTACTCTCTTAACCATTATATCCATTCTACTGTTTATTACTTATGTTGGCTCAACCCCTGAGGTCAAGGATGCATTAGTGATTACCTTATAACCTCTATATTATTCATCATCACCATTGATGCCTTGTCATATCATGGATCCATCAATACTCTGATGTCATGATTTAATTGTTGGTTATAACTTGTGTTAGGTACATATAAAAAATTTAACCTAATTAACTGATTAAATATGTATTGGTTTATTCAATATATAGGGCTAAAGAAAATACTTGGGTATTTATGTTATTGTATTTCTATAATTTTATCTATGCATTCCGGCATACTAATTCAATTTATAATACACAGACTGTATCTTATTGGAATTGTTGTTGGTGGCTTAATGATGTTTATCTCACACCCTATATGGGCTTCTATCAGTACCTAGGAAGATTACTTTTATACAAGCGTTTACAATAGAAAGTGTCCCATATTGGAAACTTGGTGTCTTGCTTCAATTAAGATGGGTCTAGGTAGTAGATGAATGAGATGGGGCTCAGGATTCTTCAATTGTTATTGAATTCATTTTTTCCTATTTTTTATAGAATGTATATTCTAATTCCATGTATCAATGTTTCCCAATTTTATTGTGAAAACACAAATATCATAATATTTTTATATATTATCATCAGTTTCCTATTTTATTTATTATTCTTTTCTTATTATTTTGTTCCATCTATTTATCATATAAATTCCACTATTTTCCTATTATTATAATTGGCAATTGTGATACTCTCTAGTAACAATACCACAAAACTGGGAAATGGAAGTGATTACCTTTATGAGCACTAAGCATAAATCACTGATAAAGGGGTGGTAATTTATCAGAACTAGCTAAAAGTGATGATTATTGTACACTTTATCAGTGATAAAGCAAGCACATATAAATTTATACCGTTTATCAGCACTTTTTTTTAGCACTGATAAAGTGTACATTTATTAGAGATATTATTAGTGTTGATAAATATTTTTATTATTAATTTATATAAATATATAATAATATAAATAAATTATTAAAATTATAACTTTATCAGCTCTTTTTCAGCATTGATAAAGGAATATATTTATCATACCTAAAATCACGGATAAAATAAGTATTTATCAGTGCTAAAATTTTAGCACTGATAAATAGTTCCTTTATCTTCAATTTTTTAGAACCGATAAATGAATATCTTTATCATCACACCAAAAGAACTGATAAAGGTCTATTTGATCAGGAATTTTATTTTATTGCTGATAAAACTTACCCATATCAGTGATTTTAACTAGGGCTGATAAAGGTTCCAGCGGTTTTTATAAAATAACCCTAACATGACCCTCATCTGCAGCACCCATTCAAGTATTCATGGAAGCTAAACCTTGCACTGTGTCCCCTCATCCACTGCAACCCCTCCTCCTCATACTCCTCCTCCTCCTCTGATTATGCATTTTCCTCCTCCTCCATCGCTGTCGTCCTCCTCTGCCATCAATGCCTTAACCTCTTCCTCTTCCAAGATCACTCCTCTGCTACGACCCTTCTTCTCAGCCTCCTCTACGGGGGCTGCCTTCTCTTCATCCGCCTCCCCCTACCACCGAATTATCCTCCTTCATCACGACCACCTCATCATGTTTTTAAAAATTTGATGATAGATCTTGATTGGGCCTGGATGCTCTTAGGATATGTTGTCTAAGAATTATTAAAGGGTCAACTCTACATTGAGGCTGGTGGTTTCCAACCATTTCCATTGTTTTATGTGTTTTTTCCTGTATTATGTGATATGTAGTCTTTTTCACCATTGTGTCGTTGGTATTAAATCATCTCTATTTGTTTTCCTTGCCAATATATATTGGGAAATCTTATAGGGATGTTATGGACCCTAGATGTAGTATGCCTTAATTCCACGACCGTCAGGGGTTGAAATAAATTGATATATATTGAACATTACATTCAAGAGCTCTTGGTGGATTACCATGTGTTATACTATGATTCCTAGGAACTTGGTTAAGATTTGTTTTTTCACCCTAGATATGGGATAATTGTATAATTTTGAGATTTCATTTTGGGTTTTTAACTTGGATGTTTTTAATTCACCACCTATGACTAGGTAAATTAATTTTGGGATTTTTTATATCCTTATATGTGGTGTAGAGTGATTAAATGGACTATATGTTCCATGTTTGAAAATTAAATTAATGGTAATTATGTTCTATATAACCAATAGGTATTCCTCCTTGGTAAAAAAATAATATAGAGGGAACAAAATAGGTTCCCTTAGCCTCCCTTGAATAAGAGATGTATGGATTTTGTGAGGTTAGTGTGAGACTTGAACAAAATGGACCATAGTGTTTACTCATAGAATTGGTGACTTATTTGACTAAATTTTGGGATGATTGTTCCTCCCCCTTCTAACCTATAATATCTGAGTGGGTTATAGACTAGTTTTGGATTGGGATATGGTTTCTGCTTTTTTTTATCAACTAATCTTTAACTTTGAGTGAGTAATATGTTAGGAAAACCTTGTTATGGTTTATTTATTATTTTATAAGATGTTTATTATTCCATTTTATGTATTTTATATACTATAAGATACTATTACAATTAGTAATTTTATTTTTAGGTTATGGAAGTGCTACCCCTTGATTAATATCATTCTTTTGGGTGCGAGATGACCTACCTAATCACTCCGATATGGCCTATGGACTAGGATGATTTAAAAATTTATGTTGAATATGCCTAAATAATGGGATTATATACTTGATATGATATTATTATGTGTTATATGAGTTTCTTTTTCCCACTTACCATATAATAATGTGATCTGTGATGCTATACCAATTATGAAATATACAAAGGATTCGTGATGAACTGCCCAATAATATTGATATCTTAATGGAATTCATTTTAGGGATGATATACCCATTAAATGGTGATCCCATGACTAGGGAAATTATTGATTAGTGTTGGTAAATTATGCCCACCCCATCTCCTCCATCAATGCTGCCTTTTACTCCACCTCTGTCGTGACCGTCCTCCTCCGTCACCGCCATTGGTTCCTTCTCCTCCTCCTCCACCACGACCCTGCTTCTCTTCTTCATCTGGCGCCGCTACCTTCTCCTTATCTAGACACTAACTAATCCTTCTCCATTGTAGCTACCTTATCCTCCTCCTCCTCCATCGCCTCCTTCTCCTCCTATTCCTTTCGTGGTCCACTTTCCCACAAATGGGGTGGGTTAGGTTGGTAACTAAATATGAATAAAGATATTTATTGTTGATAAATTTTTACCTATAAGTTTGGGACCATCATGATAAATTTTTTTCTATAGAATATTCTAATGATGGATATGTTTAGTGAGGATTCTTATTATGGTTCATGTATAAGATTCTTATGTAATAGCCTCTTTATCGATGCTAGGTATTAATCATTGTCTAGCTAAGATCTAGGATGAGGCTTATTTTCTATGTTTGTTCAATATATCTTAATTATTAATATATATATATATATGATGATTAAGAGGCCTAGAGACCATGAAATTGCAATGTAGAGATACTCTACCAACGTGAAAATTCTTTCAAAAAAATTAATGTTTATTTTTGGGTATACAACATGGGGTATTTGCAAATTTCAACAAGACATAAATTAATTTAGTGGATCGGATTGTGTAGAAGGTTAGATATGTTGTAACCTCCCTAGGATCACTTTGTGTATGTTCATTTAGCCAATGGATCTGTCTTACATTGTTAGTCCTTCTTAGGAAGTAAGTTGGCTCTTTATGACCTTCTCACGATCCAATTATAGTATGTATTATTAGGAACACAGAATACCTTGTATTAGCGATTTAAAATTGTGTTAGATGTTAGATTGGTTATTCCACATTAAGTCCTCTATTATGTATGTGAGATTATCCTAGGACCCTCTTTATGTTAATGGTGTGGATCATGATAGAGGATGGCTATGTTATTCCCTCCATACTATTTTTGGGTGTGAATGTTATTCCATGAGGCATATAGTCACATAAAAATTCATGATCAAGGTTTAATAGTTATTCCTATTTGATGAGTGTTGAAGAGTATATCTTTTGGTAATTCTATAATGTGACATTATAGGGTGATCTATGTAATAGAACCTTAGTTTTCACCATTATGTACCATATTCTTGAACTAAAAATATATTTTTTAATCTTTTTAATGAGTTTCCACAATTCCTTATTAGTCACATGACCCCATCACCCAAACCCCTCTTCCCAATAATTTTACCCTCTTATAATTCAATCTTTAGGATCCCTAATGGTCATTTCATATTGGACATCCCACCCCACCCCCACACCACTACAGCCCCACGGGACAGCCCACCCCTTTCTCTGGAGAGCCCACCCCCTCCCCCACACACCTGCATCCCCCACCACCCATTTTAAACCATTTATGTTTTACTATATTTTTTCAATTTTCTCTTCTATAACCCCTCCATGCTACGCTAACCTTCCCCTACTCTCCTCTTGGGTGGTTCTCCGTCACCCAGTGTATGTTTCATCTTTCATTACATGTATTCAAGAGCCTATGATATTTTTTACCACTCTTATTCCTTATATATATTTTATGTGAACCCGCCCCCCCAATCCTATATTTAAATGGACATTGGTCAACTATAATTGTAAATGTAATGAAACGACCTAGACTGTTATTATAACCAACAATTAAACTAATTTTCCTCTAACCAAAAAAGATTTTATGATCCCCATGGGATAGCAATGATCACCTGGGAAAAAATACAGTTAATGTGGAATATTTTACCCCAGAATAAGAGTAAATGAAAAAATGCCTTTCTACTAGAAGGAATACATGTCCCATTATTTACTAATAAAGTTATTTAAAATGTGAGTTCTCATTTTTTGTTTTATTTTCTGTTGTAATTCTCCTTTGTCGTGCGCCTCTCCTCTGCCGCTAATGCACCCTTCCATGGGATGAACGACACCTTCACGGTGAGTTTTCTCATATTACTCATTGGATTCTTCTTGTTTTCATGTTATTTATGTTTGATATTGATGGTTATTTTGTGAAATTTATGGGATGAATGCCCCATAAAAAACCATGGCCAATGGTGGTCCTTTTTTGTGTACTAAATGAATTGCATGTTGGTTGGTTCTTATTGACAATTTGAATATAAAAATTGGTAATTTACGTATACTTACTAATGAATGAATTCCCCAGGATGATAAAACACCTCTTATAACCTCTGAATTAACAGAAATAATTTAATAAGGATGATTTCTAAAATCCAAAATTTTGATTGTTTGGTTTGTATGTTGTTAGGATTGTGAGAACGATTGTCTGTTTATATGGTGTTATGGTTGTTTTCATGATTGGTATATCATTTTTTCCATGTTTTATTGCTTCCACCATTTAATATCAATCAAAAAATTACCTATTTCAATGGCCCCAAAACCTATTTACTAGTAAAATGTCACTAAATCCTAGAAAACCACATCACTAGTATGAGACACTTTATGGACACCCTAGTCTAATAACCCTAATAACACATGTAAATAATCCTTGAACACATAATCACTCAATTGAAAATAATTCCATCTCTTAGTTTAGTACCATAGTTCTTGATTATATACATTATGTTTCTAGAGAAACACTAAATAACCGGTTTACAACATTTCATATAGGTCACATGTGGGATACTAAAACATTCTACTACACGGACTTCTCATAGTTAGATCCATTGATCAGGTGGTTGGGAATATGCCGGTGATCTACTGTGGTCCGGAGTAATGCATGGAGAGGTAAGGGGATTGTTTAAAATAGCTTGTTCCATTTATTACAGTTGAATTATGAACATAGTTGAACATATTTTTTTAATTATTTTTTTAAATATAAATATTAGTATATCAAATAGCTTAAATATTAATAAATAATGGATGAATGGAAATCAGTTCAAAAAATATTATGATCATTGTGTGAAAGAGTTTCTCAAGTTTTTAAAAGATCAGGCATTTGACCCTTATCAAATCCTTTTTCTGTTCTTACATAGTTGTTATTCAATACAAATTAGTCTAGATGAGATGGACGAACAAATGATTTGTCATGTAATTGATCAAAGTTATACATATTGAAATAAACATGGGAAAAAAGAATATAGGTTGTGGATGGGATAACACTTTGTTTTATGGACCATCTGATATGATTAGAAGCATGAAAAATGAAGAAAATCGTATAGAGGATGTTATTAAAGATGTTAATGATGAAGAATATCGTATTCATAAAATGACAAGGATAGTTGAGGATTAACATCAAACATCCCAAAAAAAATTTGAGATGTTAAAGCGTTTTGAAAATATATCATTGTATGCTTGTTGAAAAAAATATACTATATTGTCAGTCGTACTGAATTTGTATAATTTGAAAACAGGAAAATGGTAGAGTGACACCATTTTTATGGATCTACTTGATCCCATGAATGAAATTATCCTCGAAGATAATGCTCTTTCGAGCCGATCATATAATTCCAGATGAATTGAATGCTCGATGGGTATGATCTCTAAAAGAATGTATGCCTATCCAAATGACTTTATATTGTTTTTAAAGGTCCAAAAATCAATTAAATAATACCCAAAGTGTGGTGCTTATCATTACAAGAACGTTTAGTGAAGTACAAAGAAAGTGGTATGGTACTTTCCAATAATTCCAAGGTTTAGGCGCTTATATGAAAGTGATGAGACTACAAGACAATTGACATGGAATGTAGATACAAGAATTAAATATGGGAAACTACGTCATCATAAAGACTCTCCTCAGTGGAAGAGAATTGATCATGAGTATCCCAAATTTGGAAACGAGCCAAGAAACCTTCGTCTTTCATTATCTAAAAATGGAGTAGATCCTTTTGGTTTTCAAAGTATCAATCACAATACATGGCCAATTATGTTGGTAAATTAAAACATACCACTGTGGTTATGCATGAAACAAAAATACATCATTTTTTCTATGCTTATATCAGGACCAAAACAATATGGTAATGATATTGGTGTTTATTTGGATCCAATGATAGAGGATTTGAAATTATTATGGGATTCATGTATTATGTTTTATGATGCTTACAGAAATGAATATTTCACTTTGAGAGTAATGTTTTAATGGGTGATAAATGAATTTCCTACTTATATAAATTTGTCAGGATATAGAGTTAAATGAACTTAGTGGTGTCCCATTTGTGAACATGGTACACAGTAAATTAGGTTGAAATATTCATTGAAAACCATTTTTCTAGGACATCGTAGATTTCTACCGTGATGGAATAAGTACTGATGATGGATGAAATCATTCTATTGAAGTTCAGAATAATGTACAACATCGTCTCATCTAACAATTGATCAAATTTTTGAGAATGTAAAATATGTGGACACTACTTTTGGAAAACCATTTTCAAAAAAACCATAAGAAAACCGGTAGGAAAAAGAGATCAGTTTTTTTGGAATTACCATACTAGAATTATATGTATGTCAGACATTTTCTTGATGTTATGTTAGTTTAAAAACATGTATGTGATACTTTCATCGGCACATTACTATATCCACCCGAAAAAACAATTGATGTAATTAAGGCTAGATTGGACAAGGTTGATATGGGAATACAAGAAGAGTTTGCACTAGTGAAGTGTGAAAAACAAATATCTCTTCCTACTGATGCTTACACTCTTTCCAGAAAGGAGAGATATCCATTTTTCAACTTCTTAAATGATGTAAAGGTCCTATAGGGGTATTAATCAAATCTCAATAACATTGTGTCAGAGAGTGATTTAAAGTTAAAGGGTCTGATATCACCTGACTTCCATGTTTTGATGCAAGATCTAATTCCTAAATTTTTATGTTGCATTTATTCCAAGAATGTCTTCCAAACATTAATGAAGCTCAGTTTCTTCTTTAATGTTATATGAAACAAATTTATAGACCCGAAAAAATTGCCAACTATAGAAAGGTAAATTTTTGTCATATAATGTGAATTGTAAATATTCTTCTCACTCACATTCTAGGATATGATGGTTCATTTTGTGAGAGTGATTTGACTATGTAGTCCTATACATTATAGTTAGATATATCCCATTGAACAGTATATGAATATTTTGAATGGGTATGTCAAGAATTGAAGTCTTCTAATGGGTTGAATAGTTTATAAATATATTTTTGAGGATGTTGTTGAATTATATACTGAATACCTCTTTGGTGCAGAAATCATTAGTCTACCTAAATCTCATCACACTGGGTATCTTGATGGTGAAGGAATTTTTGGAAGGGTGGTTTTCACAATCAATATTACAGATCAGGAGCAGGCCCGCCTCTACGATTTTCATAATAGTTTCAATGTTATCCCATATTTTCAAACCCAAAGAGAAATTATTAGGCATTTGAATCCATCTCAGGATAAAAAATGGATATCAGATACCCATAATTGATAGTTTATAATATCTTCTTGAGACCTTATTTTTAAGAAGTTAGACAAAAATATGGACTCAATTTCCGAACGACTTCGATGGCTAGCCGGAGGAGTAAGAGTGTATGTATTATCTTACAATTCTTATATAGTTAATGGTTATTCATTCTATAATAATGAACATGATGAAGACAGTACTGTGTAGAATAGTGGTCTTACACATGTGGCTGAAAAGATTCATGTCTCTGATTCTAAGGATAGAAATCCAATTTGTGCGAATATGTGATACATTTTCATCATCAAACAAATATGGTAGTTGTAATATTAAAAATTCAATGTGCCTATTTTTCAATTCAAGTGTGTTGATAATAGTGGTGCTATTAAAATAGAAGAATTGGGATTCATGAATGTTAATCTTATTAAGGAAAGGGGAAAGAAGAACCATTTATAATGGAATCATAGGAAGTACAAGTATTTTGTGTTCAAGATCCCAAAAACTAAAACTGGTCAATTTTTCTGTTATCGACCAAAACAACTAAAGAGTCATATGAAAGTTCAATGAAGGATAACCCTTTAATTAGGAATTCATAATCATTTCTCATTATTCCCTATGTAGATGTCAGTTTTTTGTCAAAGGAGACCACAATGAAGGTATTTACATAGTCGAATAGGGGTTAAGTCTCTTCATCCATTAAAAAATACTTCAATAATAAGGTTATTTGTTTATTTTAATATTCATTGTCTTACGTAATGTTATTATCTATTTGCTTATAATTTTATGTAATATAAATTTAATGTTAAACCAATTCTATAGATAATTACTTCTACACCCGTTGATGCACCCAATCCCAAGGCATAACAATTCTATCAACTTGCTGCTACTGGTCCTAGTGCAGAGCAACAACAGGTATCTCAAACTATTGTTGTTGGTCCCAGTGCTAAGGTACAATATGTTTCCCAACCTATTGCTACTGGTCCCAGCGTCTATGCAAGCACTCTAGAGGAACATAATAATGATTCTTTTGAAGAAATGGTATGAAATTAAACCCTTACATCACAAAATAAATAGTTTCATATTTGAAATTTTTATCCAAAATCCAAAAAGAAAAATAAAAGAGAATCAAATTTGCGGTGGGATGGAATAAGAGAGGCCAACATGTTAACCCCAAAAAACCCATCTTAAGTAGCTACATTGGAATCATCACTCAGCAACATGTGCCGATGGACATACAGTCGTGGTACCATGTTGACACCAGACATAAGACACTATTGTGGTAAGATATTATGGTAACATTATGATATCATTTCTTTAATTTATTAAAATAAAATATAACACTAAAACATTGACTTAATCTTCATCATCCATTGAAAAATGAATTTATAGTAGATGCATTTCACAAGGAATAGGTATTAGGAGTTTCAGGAATGATTCATATAGGCTTCTTCGCAATTTTAATTAAATATCATTTTAAATATGCTGAAGGGAAAATCATGATGCACCCACCTTCTCTTTATGCACACTTAATATCCAAACGAGTATGGGATGTGTTTAGAAACCGTCATGGGGAGATGAAGTTTCAAGTACATTGTGTCTCGTAATTAGTTGTTTGATGTTTCTTGTATTCATCACTTTAATTAATAGTTTTTTTATTTATTAAACAATAATAGTGTTCTAATAATAAAGAAAGGGAAACATAACTAACATCCCCCTATCGTAAAGAAATGATGGTGTACGCTTCACTTGAAAAAAATTGGTACGTTATTTAAATCTACTGTAATACTTTTATGTGGTATAAAATAACATTATAACCATGTTCCTCTATTTATATACAGATTGATGAATTGAAATTGAAATCCACTTCCATCCCACTTCATGTACTATGGAAGGAGTCTCGTGTAAATAATGAGGGTATAGTGATAGATGAAAAACCCCAAAATGTGTGGGAAACATATGTAAGTATGATATAATATAAATTTTATTTCCATTATATTTTTATAAAATAACAATGAGTACTTATTTTCCTATAATTTCGATCTAATTAAGTGAGAAGAATAAAAAAACAGGCATTAGATGCAGACATACATTCAACGACCTTTTAGCAGCCATAACAGTTTGGTTGTGTTAGAGTTGTCGGATTATAGGTGACACCCTGAACGTATTTTCAGATAGAAAAACAATCTAAGGATCAAAGTAAAGAAATTAAAAATATTGGAGAAAAAATATCAATGTTTTAATAAGAATTAAAATACCAGATATAGATGATAGAAATTTTTTGGGGAGGAAAAGATAGGAAACAACTTTACAACAACCCATGCGTGATGATCCCGCCCCACCCCCAACAGCTTTGAGGTTATCCATTCCCCTAAAAAACATGACTTAGATAAGGTAATGAATTTTATAAAAAAATTATATGAAATGTGAATCACATAGAAACTGATACATTTCCTGTAAAAATATTATATAGGGTGAAAATGACTGTGATTTATATCTATCAAATCCCACCTATCTCCTTGTAGTGAGGGACAAAATGTTCAATATGTAGAACAACATGCTACACAACAGAAAACTTCCAACAAATCATCTTAGTGTGTTGATTAGCATAGCTAATGAGCCATGTGCCAAGCTACCTATTCCAAATAATGATGAAGACATTCATAAATTCGAACAGTCTGTTGGAACATTCATCACATGGCTACTAATTCTTGTAAAAACATGTCAACAAGGATGTATCCATTTCACAATTATTTTTAAATCTGAACCTTTAACAATTAATGAAATAATGTATGAACCGATCAATTTTATTACATAACAACAAAGAGAAGGGGGTGAAATGAAATATCAACTCCAAACTATCTTAAGGATCAGCAAACCGATTGAAATGATCAATTGAGAGAACATTCACCACGCCCATTAAATATCCTCATTTAATATCATTGTAGGATCACTTGGATACAAATATTATAGAAAAAATTATCACATTGTTGAATTTGAAAACAAATGTTCATAGAGGAATAATCATATTTCATTAGTGCTGAAAATTTAAATTAAATCCTCAAGTATGAATTGATAGGCACCTCAGTGGTAATTGTATACATGTGGTATGATTTCATGATTTGATTTTATAGAAGATTTTATTCTATGATAATTGTGACTAAATACATTTCATATTTTTTGCAAGAATATGTATGAAAAATAATTTAATGGATTTCCCCATTAAAAGAAATTTGAAGTCATTTGTCCTCACATCACCTCATTAGAAGAAGAAATAAATGATGGAATAGAGGTTGAAATAATGTCATCCCTGCTGATATAGTTTGAAAACAAAAATTTCGCATGAAAAAAACTTTTTCATACCAATGATGTAAGGGTAAAACCCTACAATTTAATCATATCATCTATATTTTCATTTAATTCATTACTTATTCCTTTTTTTATTTTTAGGTAGCATTGGATGCTGATTATAGTCAATTTGGATACTCCGAAGATTTATTTTCTGGATTCAATGCATGGATATGAAACAAACTGACCACACATGATGGAGTTTGTCAATTTTTAATACACTGGATCGAACATTTTAGAACTTAACATTTAGTTATATAGTTTATATTATCTTTTAATAAGGTTTATGTTATGACAGGGATGTCCATCAATATTGTCTACATTATGGAATGAATCTAATGAATAAGGAAAAAAACACCTTCAAGATCTACAAGGGAAAAGTATCTTGGTATATATAATAAGATTTCACTATCCAAACACGTATCACAATAAATTACATACTTTTATTGATGTTTCTTCATTGTCAAAAACAAACAAATAGAAAGGGTTGTTGTTATTACATTAATACATTTATGAAAGAGATCATATTTCATCAACAAACTAGAATCCCTAAAGAGGTATTTTTGAAAATAATTATGAGTTAATTTAAAATATTTATTAATAATTTTTTTATTTATATTTTTCAGTACTACCATGACTGCCGCAAAAAATCATATTCATAAGATGATATAGATGTGTTTAGAAATGAATGGGCAGCATACCTGATGAAATATTGTACAAAAATAGGATGAAGGTGAATTCCTACTACTAATGTTATTCTTATATGATCATTGATATATCCATTTTTTAAACATATTGATCACATATGACCACCCTTTATTATGTTTTATATCTTTAGGTTATGAAGAATGGTTTTAGAAATTATTTTTCTTTCTAGTAAATTATAAGTTAATGAGAGTCTCTTATGAACTAGTTATTTATTATTCCATGATTCCAAAAGCACTATGGATTAACTATTATGGCATGGAGATTTTATATTCTATATATTTATCATTTATGCAGTTGTTTTAACTTATGTAGTGTGTTGGAATAATATTAGTTTTCCACCAATCACAAATTTTATAACAAAACTAAAAATTCTTCACTACAGTTGGTTAACTACAACTTATCATATCATCTTATCTGAACATTAAATTTTTCATCCCCTAGATTCTCTCAACTGACACCATCTCTACGATATCATAATTCATCCTTCACTTTTTCATTCTCTTCCTGCACCCATTTACAAGGTAAATGGGTGTAGGAAGAGAAGGAAAACTTAACGATGAATGATGATAAATTAGAGATGGTGTCTGATGAGAGCATCATAGGGGGGAAACCAATCAGAAGTTTGGATCATATGCAATTCTAAGAGGTAGTTATACAACAATATTAAAGTGCACAAAGAATCATTAGTTTTTTTAATCAATTATATTTTCTCCAAAGAAACCATTTGGAATGAAGTAAATGTAGTGTTATGATATAATATGTCTATTTTAACGAAAAATTATATAATGAAATGTTGATTTCATTTTGATTATTCCATATAGGTTTTGTTTGTTTTAGAATATTTCTTTCCATGAGACATGCCTTTGTAGGAAGAGCAACGACACTGTGTCTTCTCAATTATAGAGGTAATATTGATATTTTCACAGTAAAATCATTTTGTATATATCTTTTATATCAAAAATTTCTCAAATAAACCAGAATCATATATAAATATACATGCACATCAAAAATTGGGTGCCTACACACCTTATATAGAACCAGAATCACATTATTTCCCAGCACACAAACTTCACATACAAATTTCAGAAGAAGAAAAAAGTACTTTGTTATAAGGAAGTGAATACCGGACTGATTCCATTGGGATTTTATTTTTCTTTTAGCATTCTACGATAATATTGGTATTCTGTAAAATTTCCTATAGTTTGGAGAGTAAGGGGAAATCTA
Source organism: Viscum album (assembly GCA_963277665.1). Taxonomy (NCBI): domain Eukaryota; kingdom Viridiplantae; phylum Streptophyta; class Magnoliopsida; order Santalales; family Viscaceae; genus Viscum; species Viscum album. The sequence goes on along the minus strand of OY728142.1, from coordinate 1,872,542,642 downwards.
TTTCACTAATTACTTAATATTTTATAGCTCTACAAGAACTCTAAGGTTTTTTCACTACTTCACATAATCCTCTTCATTTGATCATGTCACATAATCTCTATTGTATGAATGCTTTATGTGAACTGATGATGTTATCTCATCACATGATCAAATAACATAAACAAATCACATAATCAAAGTAATTCACATGAACCAAGATCCATGTATTATTTTCCTATTTACATGATAACATAAAGATTCAACGGTCATGTAATCAAATAAATCACACACGTTTATTTGATCATATGATCTTATAATGGTTATGGGATCACATTAATTTGAACAAGTCATGAACATAATATGATATTTATAATTATTCATGTGCCCCTTTGTACCAAAGTCCATTTTTAACCCAAAATACTAAATTTTCATAATTAATCTATAATTTATATTTCTTATGATACATTTGAATTCAATAATTAATGTTGAGGAAGATATAGTTCATTGGACTACAATGGTCGATAGTGTGGAAGTCGACCAGTGCATAGTCATTCAGTCTACTCACGAGCATCGTAAAGGCTTGATGGGAACCAATATATTGGTTTTTCAATTTTCTAATTAGTTTCTCTTATATGGGTTTATTATTTTAATTGATACTATTATCTATCCACCTTATTAAGGGATCATTCCTTCCTCGTACATCCAAAATACTAATAATATATTCAGAGAGAACATCTCATATGTGGGTAATTTCATCTCCAAATAATACATCTCTAATGGTTAATTTTAAAGCCTATGTGGATTGATTTTAAAGGGTTATAACATTATTGGAGCTTAAAACCCATATTTACATATATAAAATCTATAATTATATATCAAATTAGAAATTTGGGTGGATATTTGGCTGGGTTATTCAATCAGGTGAAATATTTGGGATAAACTAGGGTTGTCCCCTCTTGGTTCAGTGTACTACTACATAGTCAGTGGTTGAACTGAAAAATATAGGATTTTATGAATCTCTTTAGGCTTACCAAACCCTTAATTATTGCAACAAAATTATGATGGAATAATTGTTATGTTTATAGATTCAATACATGAACATGTTTTATTTTATGTTTGTGACTTTGACATTTGTTTATGGGACATTAAGATGATCTATGGTATGATGATGTTAGGAGATAAGTATGATAAGTAAATTCATCCCCTATATACTCAGGATGACATGGAATATATTCCACCAATTATGAAGGATATCATCAGTCTGGCTAGAACATCCCTTAGGAAGGACCCATATCCAGGTGTTGACATCCCCTTCAAAAAGTGGGATGACTTGTTCATCAAGAAGACTCGACATGAGTTTCTGAATAAGAATCCCACGGCTTGGCCATCATGAGAATCATTTGAGGAAGAGGTTTATCATATTAAAATAGATTATGAGTGTCAATTCAATGAATATGGATGTTTAGTCACATCCCAATACCATCACCTTCTTCATTTAGTAAGATTATTAGCAATGTAACTAAGTGGGTACTTATTCACAATACAGAAAAAAGGTGGATTATGATCTCCACCTTAATGATGGTAGAGGTGATTGTAGATGGTATGATTATCATCTTGTTTGTTCCCATGTTGGTGATGTTATATTTCCAAGTTTACCACATCTATAGGGGAATGCCCCATTCAAAAAATTCATCCCCTTCCAATTGCAGTGGGGTTGGATGGGGGGACACATTGGTGGATATGAGTTAATTAATACTCACAACATTCCAAGTTACCAGTTCAGGAAATTTCTATAAATTATCAGTGGGGTCTAGCTAATAACACTAAAGAACTAGGAGATCAAGAGAAAAGTGAACCAATTTGATCAGTTTTTTATTCTATACGGTGCACCAACCTGTGAAATTACCAATAATATAAAGGGTGCTCATGTAGACTAAGAATATATTTTATCCATATGGGAGGGTGTTTTATCCACTTGGATTAACTAAAACATATTCTACAAGTGGTATGCATTATACCACTTTGGAGAGAGTTCATTGCATTCAGATGAAATTCCCCACACCTCCCCATATCCATTCAAAAATTCATCCCATGGTAGCTCACAAATTGTAGATAATGTTCACCTGATAGAAAACATAGGTTCAGGTGTCCTTCCCTATGGGTAGAGTGGGGTTTTTCTTCTCTAAGTTTTATTTTGACACCTTGGTCCGATCATACCCAAATGGTCAGTTGGCTCCATTAGTAATAAAACACATACATATTCTAACAGTGGATGAGGAGGAGGAAACAGGGGCTCTAAGATCATCAAAAAAGTTAGATTCTAGACAAAAAACATATTTCAGAAGAAAAAAGCTCTCTATATTTATTATAATCAAATGAGGCACTTAGATCCAACACCATAAACAATGGGGTTGCTAACGAATTTGGTAACAATGTTTGGGGTTCCTATGAATGAAGTTCTAATCACTGGGCGATCTGCTGTAATTATGGTGGTGTTTCCCTTCTCATTCCAATACTGGGACAGCTAGAGGAGGAATACATTGACCATAGGGTCTGTAGAGTGTTGTTTCAAGTGGAAATAGAGATAGATGGAGTTAAGAGTGTGATCAATCACAAACTAGTCTTCTATTAACAATATACCATTGAGTAAAATAACTACCCTAAGAATATAGTGTTGTGATTCATTATTTCAATGGATAATTCCATTACACACCATTAGCTTAGATAATGAAAATTCCTAGAAAAATTGTAACTAGTGAAGATAATAGAGACAATGATGGTTCTAGTGAAGATGTATGATAAGTTTTATCATCAGTTTCATATATTATTTGATATTTTTAGGACTACGGTAATAATTATTTTCTCTTGTATATTTCATGAGGCTGGTAAAATTTGGTCACCTACCATATCTCTAATTTACATTCAAAGGGACACGGTGGCTAAAGATGGTTCAAAAAGTGACTTAGAGGCTGATGATCAAGGATTTTCAATCCAAATAAGGCACATGTATGTGGGTTTTTATAACCCAACAGAAACACCATTTGTGCCTCCATCAGTAACACCTTTGGAACATTAAGTTATCTTTTGAAGTTCCTTCCTCTAATAGGACTAAGAAGGGAAAGTGGCCAAGTCCATACACTATGAAACCTCTTAAAATCAATAATTTTTGTACTTTGTGTAATTTTTTCCTTTTCATTATTCTATTAGCTTATTATGGCTACTTACCTACCCATACCAAGGATATGTATCAAGTATCATCTAGTATTATATCCCCCTACAGACCCAAATGTGTCCTTTTTATTAAAAATTTACATTTTATTCACGTATTATTTCATATTAATGGTTAATTTATTTCATTATTATACGAATAACATATTATCATTTTTTTTTGTATATACGTGGAATTGTTTTCTTGATTTCGGATGCTTTGTTCAACAACTAATACAATGTAAAATTTTTTTTTAGAGGGGATCACAGATGCAAAAAAGGTTCAAAGAGTAATGATTTCAACAATTTTTTTGATAATTGTAATTATATCCATATAGAAAATTGTTTGAAATGTATATAATAGTGTGTTTTTTGTAATCATTATTTCTGGTAAAATGTATATAGCATTATTTTCGAAATTATTGTGTGTGCTGCTTTGTTCTTCTATGATTTGTTTGTGTGTAGGTGTTGTTTTGAGCTATTTTTGCAGGTTCTATTTTAGGTGTGCAGGTTTTTTGTAGTTGCTACCTTTTCATATGAAACATGACCTTTATCAGTGATAATTAAGCACTGATAAATTTGGAATTTATCAATACTATAAATAGAACTGATAAAGGAGGAATTTATCAGTGCTAAGGATATATCTGATAAATTTGGACCATTATCAATGCTCAAAAAGTGCTGATAAAGGTGGCCATTATGAGCACTTTTTTTAGCATGGATAAAGGTCACCCTTTATCAGCACTTTTTTAGCTGATGATAAAGGGGCCCCCTATCTTCACCTCAATTAACAGCTCTTTTCTAGCACTTTTAAAGGAGGTTTTTAGTTATTTCAATAGCTTTATTTTTACTACAATAGTGAGGTAATAATCTCCCCACAGACAAACCCTATACCCTCACTACAAGTAAGGATCCTCTGTGATTCTAGGAGATGTACTTGAAGCCATGTTCCCAACTAGGCTTGGGGAAAATTGAGGTTTCACCTAGGTTTATGAGGTCACATAGGGGGTACCAATCATATCAGTTCAAGGAGTATGTGGGACCATCATCCAAGTGAATTATGGAGGGATTTCCAACCTCATCATATCTCTAATGATCTTTCCAGATCATATACATATTCATGCATAAACTAAAGAGGTTTCACACATAGAACATTCCACATTGTATCTTGAAACTGAATTTAAAATATTTAATCATGCTCTACATAGAATTTTTTTCGGATAGGCTAATCATGATCGAAAATCCAATTCTAGAAAAAAGAGATATGCAGTTTTTATGCTTCTATTAGGGGAACATGGAATGTGTGGGATTTAAATAGCATTTTGTACTACTATAATACATATTCTATTTACCTATAGACAAGGATCGAAGATCATATATCCATATATGTCATATAAGGGGCCCACATGGTGTGTCACACTCACTTGGGTCCTACTTGTGTGCTCATGTATATGATTTTGTTTGTATGTGTAGGTATGTTTACCTTGTTTTTTTTTCTAGACATGCATGGGAACCATCCCATTACACTATAATCCTAAAGCACATGGTGAGTCCACCTGCACTGGTTTAAGGCTATGTGCAACTGGTACATGGATTAACCACCCATAGAGGGTCATATGGTGTGTGTCCTTATGACATTTCATATGAACCTTAAAACAAGTGAAACCTCGTTCCACCATGGAAAAGGAGGTATGTGGTATATGTTCCTCTAAACTACATGGATTGTATTATAATTTTTCACAGAATCTCTATCTTCTTCGTGTTCTCCCCATATCCGGACTCTTTACCATAAATGATTCCAATTTTACTCTATTAATCAGAGAAAACTACCTTAAATCATTGGTTTTCGACCTAAAATGGCTAAAAATTGGTTTTCAATGATCTTCATGAAGTCTGCATTTCCACCTGTCAGACCTTCAATCACATATCACCTGAGTCCATCTCCCCTATAGATCCCAAAAGCATAGAGTATTGCCTCAATCCCACATCATTCCTTGATCCTTCTAACATCCACTAGTGGAGAAAACGTTTTTTTACGGCGGTTATTTTTAATTTTTTACGTCGATTTCTAGACGACATTAATACGTGCGACGTTATAAATAAGGTTTTTTACGTCGGTTATTTAAAAACCGACGTAAAAAACATAAAATCGCGATGTTTATCATGTCGGTTATTTTAGAACCGACGTGATAAAGGTCTTGGAGAATGGTTTATCACGTCGATTATTTTAGAACTGACGTGATAAAGGGCCTGGAGAATGGTTTATCACGTCAGTTATTGAAGAACCGACGTGATAAACGGCCTGGACAATGGTTTATCACGTCTGTTCTTAAACAACCGACGTGATAAACAGGGGCGAGGGGGTTTATCACGTCGGTTCATATAGAACTGACGTGATAAACTGGGGTGAGGGCGGTTTATCACATCCGTTCTATAAGAGCCGACGTGATAAACCGGGCTGAGCGTGGTTTATCACGTCGGTTCATATAAAACTGACATGAAAAACCGGGGGAGGGGGGTTTATCACGTCGGTTATTGTATAAATGCCGTGATAAAACGGAGGGAGGCGGTTTATCACGTCGGTTATTCAATAACCGACGTGATAAACCATTGTCCAGGCCGTTTAGCACGTCGGTTATTCAATAACTGACGTGCTAAACCATTCTCCCGACACTTTATGACATCAGTTATTAAATAACGGACATGATAAACCATTCTCCAGGCCTTTTATCATTTCGGTTATTAAATAAACGACGTGATAAACCATTCTACAGACCTTTTATCACGTCGGTTATTAAAAAACTGACGTGATAAACTATTTTCTAGGCATTTTATCACGTCGGTTATTAAATAACCGACGTGATAAACCCAATTTTTTTTAAACAGAATGCAGTGATCTTCTCTCCACCAGAATCAACCAGAAAACAAATCAAGAAATCGTACCACAAAAACAGAAGTACATCAAAATTAAGCATGTACATAGATAACATATAAAACTTACCCACTAGACAGCATCCTCCCTCATTTATACCCCATGTACAGCCCTCCCCCACCCTGTTGGAGCCCTCACCCTCATGTTTACCCCCTGGACAGCCCTCCCCCACCCCATTGGAGCTCCCACCCTCATGTATACCCCTTGGACAACCCTCCCCCACCCCATTGGAGCCCCCAGCACACTCCTGGACTGCCCCCCGACCCCCAGACACCCCCAGACACCCCTCGACAACCCCCCACCCGCCTGAACAATACCTCCTCAACCCCTCACCCCACTTGACAGCCCCCACCACACCCCTGGACAACGCCCCACTGCTGGACAGCACTCCCACACCCCTGGACCGGCTTCCCACACCCCTGGACATCCCTGCCACCCCCAGGACTGTCCCCCCACCCCACCGGATAGCCCTCCCAGACCGCTGGACACCCCCAACCCCACTGAACACACCCCCACACCCTTGGAACCCCTCCCCCACAGACCCAAATCCATACCAGAAGAACCATCAAAAGTAGACCAAAGCAAGATGTAGAGCAAAATTAAACATTCACTTATATAACATTCAAAACATACATTGTCAACTTCAAAAAAATCTAAATCAAACCTAAACAACTACCAAATACACAATTAAAATGACAATATTCAAAATTACATTTTACATTACAAACAACTAAAATTCAATCAAACCTGTAAAATAATTTGACCACTCCACTTGTACGTGTTTGATGTCTTCAGAAGTATAGGTTTGAGGGTCATCAAAAAGCTACAAACGAAGAAGAAGATAGTTAACATGTATAATGAATAAATCAAATTGAAATATTATGGAAAAGTTTAAGAGGAAATCGTACCAGGTCAAAATTCACAACTGTCCCAGTTGTTATTATTTCATACATAAATCTTAACATATAATATCCGCATTCGATGAGGCCTTGTTGCTCATGACAATTCTGTTTTGAATGAGTGTAAATTCAATATATTATTTTTATGTAATAAATCAAAAAGTACAAATTATAAATGGAAATTTACCTTCGCATTTACATATTTGATCTTTACATTTCTTTTCTTTGTGTTTTTTTAAAAGTAGACCCATGCACTGTTAGAAAATAATACGAATGGGGTAAATTTAATATTCATTATAATATATAAAACTATTGAGAAATTGAAACTTACTTTTCCAATATATTCTTAAAACATGCCTGCACATAACCATGAACAGAGCATATCCAATAAAGATCTTTCTCCCTTGGGCAAAAAATCCCTAACATCCAATGATTACTGATAAAATGAAATTTAATGTTAGTGGTTTTTTATGTTAAAAGATACTTAACTCTTTGAGAGAAATGTGTTTCATACCTCTCACAAAAAGGCATCATCCAACATTGTTGGATTATATTCTTTTCAAATCTTTCAGCAATATAAACCACTCTTTGTTCCTCAGTCAATGCACATGCTTCAGGGGAAATCAATTACGGGTCCATGAATCCATATACTTCTGTCAATTCATTCCTCTCACAAATTTTATAAAGATAGCTAATACAAAACATATATAAGTATACATTTTTAATAAATATAACGTAGGGAAAAGGTGTTAAGACTTACATGGAAAAATTTTTCACCACGTTGATGCCCAACTTATCTCCAGTAACAAGCTCCATGATATCAGATTTTGTAATCCCCACACTTATTTCACGTCCACAAACATGAGATTCCATTGGAAACTCATAAAAATCCAACAACAAATGTGAATATCTTGACAATCTGCCAAGACCACTGGAATCTGTATCTGATGGCATAGCCTGTTGTCTTTGTTGTTTTCTATACAGTATTTCTTTACCTTTGAAGTATTCCTGTGAAAAAAAATTGAGAATTATAGTAGTTTTCAAATGATAAAACAACTTTAATAAAAAAATAAAATAAAAGATATAAGATTCATACCTCTATGGTAATGAGTCGAAGAAGTCTGGATGGCCAAACTAAAAAATGGCCGATACTCTGTCCAACTATCGCCACCTCATCTATAGGTATTGGTACCCTAGCTGATCTATCTATAATATCCCTTACAGTGACCCTATGATTCTCTACCTCTAATTGTTGATGATGAACTGTATCTCCTATACAATATACCAACCCATATGATACTATATGATGTTGAGAATCATCAACATACAACTCGAAATATGTAGGAAGCTGCGGCGGAGGAGTAGGATAAAGAATGGGGTCCGTAGGCTGAGGTGGGGGAGTGGGAGCTACTGGCGGAGGTGGTGGATAAATAATGGGGTCTGCAGGGGGAGGTGGAGGAGTGGGAGCTGCAGTCTGAAATTGTCTTTGCATTTCTGCAAACATAGACTACACCGACTCTCTAATCTTGTCTTCCATCGTCGCATTAATATTTTTAACTTCAGCATCCAAGGATTATTTTTTTATAAACCCCCTCAATGTTAGAAGTTGAAGAACGTGGAAACACTTTTCTTACCGATACACCTGCCAGATATCCTCTTACACGACCAGGATGTTCGGGCCTTCCCAATGCTGCAAATAAAATATCTTCCCTCCCAGTAGCTGTAAATGTCCCCTCTGAACTCTGCTCCTCAAGAGAGTCCGATATTAATTAATTGAACATTTCTGTAATGATTGAAACTTATATAAAGAAAAAAGATAACTTAAATAAATTAAATAGATATCTTACAATCCTCTCAGCTACGATTCTCGATTCTTCCGAAAGATATTTCCCCTTTTTTCCCTTCCAAGCTCTCTTCCATTTTTCATGTCTAGATGGAGGGGATGGAGGGGCCACCTCTCCAGAGCTTGAAGACTCAGCTCTTAGTTGTTGAAATTTTTCCGCTATCATTTTTTCTTCCAATAATGTATACCCTCCCCGAGATAAACTATGAGGGTATACATTTTTAGATTGGATCTCCTGATGAGATTTCCTTGTTTGCTGTAATTTAAGAATAAGAAATCATTAAAAAAACATTAATAAAATCATTTATATAAGAATGTTTATAAAAGTTTACATTGCCCTTACCAGAAATGACTCTTTTTTTCTACTTTCAAAAAACTGTCTCCATGTGTCTTCATCTATAAAAGGATATATATGACATGGATTGTCATGACTCCTATGACCATAAATGAAATCAGATGAGAGGGTGGATTTGAAATCCCTCCATCTCCTGGCAGCCAATGATAAGCATTTCTTCCTGACTCCTCCAGTGTCAGGAATATCAAATGTCATCTGATAAAGAAGAGGTTAAACATATTATATATACTAGAAACATTAAAAGAATGGTCAAACAATGACAAAAGATCTTACCAAAATCGTCTCCCACAACTGAGAGATAATCGCTTTATCCACACCTCTCCAATCATCATACAGAATGCTTACTTTGGTCTTAGCCTGAGTTGCAACAAAACTCTTAAAATCTTTGGCATTCAGACCTCTAGGAATATCATCATCATCATACTCAACTACTATCCTCTAATCCTGCGTACGGGCAAGTGATAATATTGGTAAACGTGTGTACCCACGTTTACCAACCTTTGAACTCTTTGTCGTAATAGGAGCATGTGAATGTTCAACCCCAGAGGTATGACCAGAAATATGATCCTCTCCAGAATCATGTGGTTGATCATCTAAATGATCTGTCATTATCCTTCAAATCAAAAAAACAAACGCCAGTTCACAAATATACAAATTCAAATATTTTAACACTACTGTAATCAGAAAATAGAAAAGTGTACTAGGTTACATAATAGTAAACATTGGTAATATGGTAAGCATGTTAAACAATGGTAAGGATGGAAAAGATGGTCAAGATGGTCAAGATGGTCAAGATGGTAAAAAATGGAAAAAAATGGTAAACCTGGTAAACATTGTAAACATGGTAAAGTAATTGTCAGTGAACAAATATACAAATTCAAATATTTTAATACTACTGTAATCAGAAAATAGAAAAGTGTACTAAGTTACATAATAGTAAACATTGGTAATATGGTAAGCATGTTAAACAATGGTAAAGATGGAAAAGATGGTCAAGATGGTCAAGATGGTAAAAATGGTAAAAATGGTAAACCTGGTAAACATTGTAAACATGGTAAAGTAATTTTCAGTGAACAAAAATAATCATTTTCAAATTCATGTAATGGTTATAAAAATGATAAAGTAAACTAAACAAACTTAAAACAAACAAAAACATCTACTTATTTTATTTTAAAACATGTTTTAATAAATAAAATACATACAATATCTAACATTTATGGAAAAAATAAATGTAAACAAGAAATAAACATATGTTACCTGTAATTTTAGGAATGTAAAGATGGATTGTTTTCCCAAATTCCTTCGTCGTGATCGTTCCTTATGGAACAAACTATGTCTTCAACATGATCGTCATTATGTTCTGTTAATATTTCCATGGAAGTAGGGATCTCACATAAATCAGCATATTCATCAAGTTCATCATCACCAACATATTGTTTTTTCCCTTGTAAAACAACCGCCCACTGCATATCTGATTGATCTACCACATAAAAAATTTGTTTTGCATGTGTTGCCATTATAAAAGAATTAGTTGTGTCTTCCAATCTATTCAGATTAACAAGTGTCATTCCGAATTCATCGTGTCTGACACTGTTGTTACCGTTAAACCATTTACAGTTAAAAATGGGAACTTTAATTTTAAAGTAATCAACCTCTCATATGTCTTCAATTAATCCATAATATGCATTTGATGCATAAATTGGATTTTTGTCCTTACCACTCAAAAAATGCATTGCTTCTGCAAACACCAATACACCACTATTCTGAACTGCACTTCTGTTGTCATGAGCTTTTTTATGAAATGTATAACCATTAATTTCATAACCAGACCATGTTATCACATTTAAACATGGACCACCCACTATCCATTTTAATGTCTCTGATACATATGATCTACCAAGCAAAGTCTTTTTAATCCATGTCAAAAAAGTTTTGTTGTGCTCATTCAAAATCCACATTTCTTTCTTCATTGGATGACATTGTTTCAACTCATTAATATGCAATGTGATATATGGTTGAGCATCAGCTATATTATTCAAGATGTATGATTCTAACTTCTTCATCTGTTCAGCTGACAATGATTTGACTTTCAAGCCGCGAATCCCCTTTCCCTCATTTTTAACTCGTTCATGGCGAGATGGAGGCAAACCTATGTGTTGCGCCGCAACCAAGTAGCTCATACAAAACTCTGCTACCTCCTCAGAAATAAACTTTTCAATAATGGAGGCTTCATGTTGATATATATTTTTAACATACCCCTTTAATATTTTCATATACCTTTCAAAAGGATACATCCAACGAAGATATACAGGTCCACAAACCTTTATTTCTCAAACTATATGAATCATTAAATGCACCATTATATCAAAAAAAGTTGGAGGAAAATACATTTCCAATTGACAAAGTATAAAAATTGCATCCTTTTCCAAAATGTTCAAAGCATTCACATCAATCGCCTTGTTACAAATTGAATTGAAAAAATAACACAACTTCATTATAGTCTTTCTGACATGAATGGGAAATATTCCACACAATGCCACTGGTAGAATTTGTTGCATCATGACGTGACAATCATGTGATTTCATACCTATCAACTTCAAGTCCTTCAGTGAGAAAATTTTTTTTTCATTAGAAGAATAACCTTGAGGCACTTTGGTATCATGAAGACACTGAGAGAAGCTATTTGTCTCCCTCTTCGATAATGTATGACAAGCCGGGGGAAGAAATGTTCGTCTTCCTTTAGGAGTGGGAGCTAACTCCAACCGTATTCCCATTGATAGTAAGTCTAATATTCCATTCAACCCATCTTTATTCTTTCATTTAATATCTAACAATGTTCCAATCAATGAATCACAAATATTCTTCTCCAAGTGCATGACATCAATATTATGTTTAACTTCATGATACCTCCAATATGGTAGCTCAAAAAAATTGACCTTTTCTTCCAAATATGTCTATCATTACCAGATTTCTGTGTCTTTCCCAATGTCACGTCATGGTTTTTCACCCTCTCAAAATACAGATTAGGGGATAAAGGTTTTGGAGATGTATCAAATTCTTGTGATCCATTAAATGCCTTTTTTAGTCTTCTATAAGGGTGTTCCATAGGCAAAAACTTTCGATGACCCATGTACACTGTTTTCCTCCCATGATGCAATTGACAATAGGACATCTGTTGTTCGCAAATTGGACATGCTTTATTCCCTTTAACACTGTATCCAGACAAATTTCCATACGCTGGGAAGTCATTTATAGTGAACAGAAGCACTACATGCAGTTGAAAATATTCCATTTTATAAGAATCATACATCCTAATACCATCAGCCCATAACAGTTTCAAATCATCAATCAACGGTGACAAGTAAACATCAATATCATTACCGGGTTGCTTTGGACCAGAGATAATTGTACTCAACATGACATATTTGCGCTTCATACAAACTTCCGGAGAGAGGTTGTAAATTACCAATAAAACAGTCCATGAACTATGTGTGCTACTGAGTGTTCGGTATGGATTCATTCCATCTGTGCACAACCCTAGTCTGAGATTTCTTATTTCATTTCCAAATGTAGAATACTGCGCATCAATTTTCTTCCATTGTGGACAATCAGCTGGATGACGTATTTTTTCATCACATACCCTCTCTTCAGCATGCCATCTTAACCTTTTTGCATCATGTGAATTAGCAAATAAACTTTTGAAACGATTAATTATAGGAATATACCAAAATACATTTGAAGGGAGCTTTGTAATCTTTACATCACCCTATGATTTTTCTTTCACCTTATACCGTGATGTCCCACATTTTGGACACTCTAACAGAAATTCATATTCCTTCCTATATATAATGCAGTCATTCGGACAGGCATGTATTTTCTTGTATCCCAATCCCATCAGGCATAATATTTTCATGGCTTTGTAATGTGAATCTGGAAGATCGTTATCTTTTGGAAGAATGTCTTTCATCAATTGTAGCAGCTCTATAAAACTTCTGTCACTCCATCCATGATTCACCTTCAGGTTAATCAATCTTAACACCACCGACAAAACTGTAAAATCTGTACAACCGAGATATAATGGTTTTTCAGCATCACCATATATACGTGCAACTGTCGATTCTATCTCAATTTGTTCTGCTAAAATATCGCGAATCATTTCTTCAATTCCATCGGAGTTACCATCTTTCGAATCATCATCATCAGTGACATTCCGTCCAGTTTCACCATGCCAAATCCAAGGGCTGTAACTCGGATTAAAACCATGACATATCAGATGATCTTTTATCTCTCTACTTTTCAACTTCTTCATATTCAAACATTTCAGGCATGGAAAGAAAAAAATGTCACTACTTGGAACATTTCGTTTTGCGAATTCCAAAAAGGCATCAACACCTTCCTCAAATTCATTTCTCATTCGATGTGCCGTAATCCAACTTTGACTCATTATTACCTATAACAAATATCAACAAAAAATATATATTTTTAAGATAAGACAAATACATGTTTATATGAAAAAAATCATAATTTGAATGTAAAACAATTTAAAATATAAAACAAATCTATAGGAATTTAAAAAAAATGCTTGAATATTATTTTAAAAAAATATATATAGTTAGATATAACAGTTTTAAATTTCATTGAATCAAAGAAAACCATGATGCCTAATGATTCTCCAAATAAAATATACATCAATATAACATAAACAAAAAGATTATTATCTGGAATAAGTGAATATGATCAGATGATACACATTTATAATAATCTCATGCCAATATACTAATAAACATGTTAAAATATAGGAATACCTAATGGAGAATATAACATGTGTTATTCATGCTTGTTGTTCAATCATTATGATCTAAAGTACTCAACACTTTCAAGTTCCAAAATCTTAAAAGTAGTAGTAGTTTTCATAAGTACCCAACACCAAATAGCTATACATCGTAAGAGTCATGTTAGAAATATGAATATAGACCATTTGTTTTATGTTTAATAATATTGTCATATTATCTGATCATTCTGATTATATATTAGAATTACTATATCCTTTTGATCCGATATATAATCTAAGGACATTAATATTTCTTTAGAAAAAGTAATGTTAATATCATGGTAATGTAAAAAAAAGTATATGTCGAACTATATATATGTAATACCAATAAAAAAATACATATGTGTTTGGCCTGGGTTTCACACATAAAACAACTCATCTCACAGATTAAATTTTTGAATCATCCTACATAATACTTATTTTTATAACTTAGGGAATGAAAATAATAAAGGTTATGATTTACGATACTCATTATGGGTAAACATGATATATATAAATATAATATCTAATCTCATAAAAAGATATCCATGGGGGTATAAGAGCATACACAAAGCACATGATCAAAAAGATAAGTGAAACTGTTCTATATAATCATAGATCATAAAACCCGAGCCCAAATATAACAAAATTAGCATAACATAAGACATGATTTATATGATAGTGGGAACATGATTTAAAAAACCTTATTCACAAGATCACAACATTGGTATGTGGAATAACATAAGAGTGTGGCACAAACAGAATCATATAAGTCATAACATATGTCAAGGGAAAACATAGTTTCATTCACCTCATATTGGGATATGTTAATCACCTTTCCTATAATTTATTATAATATTTCTTACGAGACACATCACATAACACATTGGACATGGTATAACCATCTGTATCCCATATTGATCTATGATATATAATGCATTGTCGAATGCATTAGAAGGATATTATGGAACCAAATGTCACATAATGACTAACCATATATATGGGTGAATCGTGATCATCAAATCATTTATAACACTTTCGTAGATCAATTAACTAACAAAAATGAAATGGGGGTCATAATTGTTTTTACAAAACATAATAATTATTAATACATAAAAATGTGTTTGGATGGTATGATAAGATAATATACCTATTTCAATCTAATTATCGTTAAATTATTTCTACCTAGATTGAAAAGACCTGTATAAAAGATATAATTTAACTTGAGAATGAAAATAAAGTACCCTTTACCTTTTTTATAATGAAAAATTCTGAAAAGGATGGTAATAATATTTAGGTATTATAATTTTTTTATGAATTATTAATAATAAAAGAAATCACCTCACTTGGTTTTGTTGAAAATCGGACATACCATCGTATTCAAGAAATCAGATACACTTTGCATGAAAAGGTCCATCATTTTTAGGAGATGACTGAAAGAAGAAATGTATTATCAGACTCACCATGAGTCCATAATGAAATATTTTATTGTAATAGGTATGAATTGATATTTTTATGAATGCAGATGAAAACAAATGATGGTTTTCAAAGCTGGCGGTTAATTATAGGGCTGTCGCCGGAAGGGGCGGAGGTGGGGTGGGTCAAGTCATGAGGTTTGACTTGGTGTTGTGGAGGGCCCCACAATGTTTCTAGAAGGACCCAACTATAAGGACATCCCATCCACACTTAGCCTCTTCCTATATTTCAAAAAATAAGATTTTTTTCATCAATTCATAAAAAAGGAGTATATATGATGTCTTTTTTTAATAACAGTCATATATTTTACATGATTGTTTGAAAAAGAAACCTTCATATATGAGACATGTATTGCAGATATATAAATAATTGTCGTACATGTAGAGTTTTTTAACCCATAAAGATAATGCATGTTTCTCCTAGCTTCAATGGGGAAAAAATGAAAAACCACTGCACCTCTTCACTCAAAAATTCATTCAAATGCTAAGAAGACTTATAAGATAAAAACACTTAAATTCCAAGGCAAAACAGCCCAAATAAATTGAATTAAAATACCTTTTCTTTACACAATGGAGAAATAATTTATACAAATTTTATGATGAGTGATAAGTGTTATAAGAATATTTTAGCAAACGATGTCGATGAAACAATGAATTTTACCACTACACCATTTGAATGTTGTGAGTTGAATGTTGCGAGTTGAATGTTGCGAGTTGAATGTTGCGAGTTAAATGGACATAATAACCATTTGCAATAACAAAAAATTCCACGAGATTCAAAAACGAATGAAAAGAACATCAAGAATCGAAACAAAAACGAATGAAATAAATTCGTGGAAGGCTTACTTGAATGTTGCGAGTTGAGATGATAGATCTGAGAGGAGTGAAGAAGATAAACAATGAAGCCAAAATGAGTTTAACGTAGGTTGATTGATGAGGCGATTAGGGTTTACCGCGCGAGAGAGAGACGAGCCGGTGGACTGTCAATCGAAAAATTGTAAATGACAGTCCACGGTCTTTAATTTTTTTAAATGTTTTATAACGTCGGTTATTGTATAACCGACGTTATAAACTATTTTTTAACTTTATAACATCGGTTATCTTAAAACCGATGGAAAAAAGCTCCCACGCTTTGGTTTTTTACGTCGGTTATTTTATAACCA
Organism: Viscum album; assembly: GCA_963277665.1. Taxonomy (NCBI): domain Eukaryota; kingdom Viridiplantae; phylum Streptophyta; class Magnoliopsida; order Santalales; family Viscaceae; genus Viscum; species Viscum album. The sequence continues at coordinate 1,872,525,979 of OY728142.1, read as the reverse complement.
ACGTAAAAAATGAGATATCTACGAGTTTTTTACATCGGTTATAAGATAACCGACGTAAAAAACCAATGCGAGGGGGGTTTTTTTACGTCGGTTTCCAAATAACCGACGTAAAAAACACGATATCTACGCATTTTTTACTTCGATTATTTTATAACCGACGTAAAAAACCAAAGCCCGGGTGGGTTTTTTACGTCAGTTACCAAATAACCGACGTAAAAAACCCCCCGCGCATTGGTTTTTTACGTCCCTTATAAGATAACCGACATAAAAACCCAACAGGCCCGATTTGTAATGTCGGTTATTAAAATAACCGACGTGAAAAATCTACTCGCCACATTGTTACGTCGGTTATATATAACCGACGTAAAAAATGTTGACGTAAAAAACGATTTCTGCACTAGTGATCTATTGATCCATTTTTCATTTGTGACACCATAATTAATTTGTGGGTTCAATGTTTAATTATCTCACCTTGTAAATGTAAAACCATTACCCCATAGGCCATCATTGAATATTATAATGAATATAGAGGTAGAGAACACAAGAACAATTTAAATACTTCATTGGAAGATAATTATTGTCGAACTATTATATAATGGGGATTTAGGGGGGGATAACCTGTCATAAAAAATATTAATTTATTACACAATTAAATTACTCTATAAGTCTCATGTGTAGGTTTTAAAAACACATATCTATGATAAAGATTATAAATAACCCATGTTAAAAAATTTAATCAATTTTGGAAACTACATTTGATGAGACCAACCTCTATTATGGATGGATCATTGATGATGGAAATCCTTTCAAGTGATGGGTAAGACCTTCTATGTTCACTGCATCTCAATCCACCTCGATCTGATTGATGTTCGTTATATGATGTTGATTCTCAAATGAATACACACTCATTCTCCACAAAAATAAATCAATTCATTTGTGAATAAAACTTTTTAAATATCCATAATTATGTATATATAGATTGAGGGTTAGATTAGTTTTATCAAATAAGTATATTAATTAATTAATTTACTAAACAATCATCATAACAGCATCCTTATCTAATCATTTTGTTCTCTCTAACCTTAGGTTTCTCCTAGGGTAAACCCCATCTTGTAGAATCAATAGTTTTATCATAATTATAATTTATGTATAATTTTTTAATAGATTATATTTTTTATAAAATTGATGTTCATGTGATGTTAATATATTTAATATTTTTACTATATAAATTTGAAGTATTACAAGCCTTGGAATCTTGATTCTTTTCAGCACCTGTCTCCAAAAATATTTCATAATATATTTCATTGTATATAAAGAAAAAACATGTCACTACATCATTCACCTAATTAAGGATTTTATTCCAAGAAAATCACAATATAAACTAAAAAGAGAGGATATTGAGCCTTCATTTAGCTCTCACTCTCCCAGGATCTCTCTTTCATGCTCTTGTGCTACCATAGAACACATGTAAACAAAATGGTTTCTCCATACACAATACTCAAATATCGATCTGATATAAACACCAGGTGCTCTTTAAAGGATTTTCTATCCTTTATGCTTAGATCTCTCTGATGAATGATATGTGTATGGTCATGCACATATCTCCATAAATACAAAGCATAGAATAATTTATGCACCCAATCCATCTAATGGGGAATGTAAATACTATAAGAAACATCTACAACCCTTATGAAGATCTTGAAGTTCCCAATGAACCTCTTGGATAACATGCCTCTTTGGATAAACCCATGTATTGATCATCATGGGGAGAATCAGGGGATAAAATATTCTCCATTCTCAAACTTCAAGGACCTATGATGTCGAGGTGTATAATATTTATATAATCTCAAGGATTTTCTCATCCTCTTGTAGATCATATGAAACATCTCTATCACTATATGTACTATCTCTGACCCAACAAATGATGTATCTTCAATATCAGTTTAGAATTAATTCACCTTCTAAGGTCTATCATATAGGTCCATGAAAGGTTTCATGTCTATAATACAATGATATTTGTTATTATAAATACGCTCTACCAATTTAATGTGATACTCCTAGAACTCCAAAATGTCTAAAACATAATCTCTCAACATATCCTTCAACACATAGATGGTTTGATAATTCATCCAATCTAACATGGGCTGTAGTGTCGTACTAATCTTCTACTAGTTCTTGACTTACTCATGTATTCATCTATACAACCGTGACATGAACAATGAATAATGGTTAGAGGTGATCATTAAGGGAAGCCCATGGATTTAGTGGACCCCCCCCCCACAGATAACTATCCAAAACTCTCTATCAACCTATACTCCCAAATGGAAAAGATTTTTGCTGACTTCATGTGTCATTAAACAATCAACCATAAATCTTAACTCACTATTTCTATCCGTGGATGTCCTATCACCATTTAAATGGATATTACTTGTGATTTTAACTCTACAATTTCTAGGGGATATGTTAAAGAAATAGGAAAATGGTACCCAACATTCACCTTTTGACATGTGAGATACAAAGAGACAAACTCAACAAGGCTCCACCTCATGTTAAACCATCAAAATATCCTCAAAATAAACCTATAGATATTTGAAACTCGATGATGTACATCCAAATGGTAATTTTAAAACTCTATCATCACCTCCTCTAGCATCATGATGGGAACCACCATTCATCATTGAAAGAGAACAATTTGTTCCCTATTCAAAAAATCAATCTGCCGAATCTCAAAAAGACATCTGATCATAAATTAACTAACAATATATCTATCCCAACAAATCCTCTATCTCATTATAGATAATATAAATATTTAACTCCATTGACTGAAGATAGGATTCACCCCTCTCCTCCACTATGTCATCTTCAACTAAGCCAATTACTGAGGAACCTACTCCACCAAACGATAACATTACTTCCTACTAAAGTAATTTTTCACCAAATTTCCTTTCTAAAAAGTATATATTATCTTGAAGACATAGTCTTGAATGATCCCCAACTAAAACCTATGTCATAGTATTATATATCTTTATGTGACGATATACCTTAGAATATAATGTTATGTGAACCCAAAAATATTCTCTCCCATAAGATAGTGCCTCCACATCTTCAATGAAAAGATTTATGCTGCAAAATCCATATCTTGAGTTGTATAGTTATTCTTGCGGGGCATCAACATCCTCATACTATAAGTTATCATTGGCTACCTATACATCAAAACCAAACTGAGACCATATTTAGAGGTATTTAAATACACTATGTACTGCACACCATCATCTACTAGTCTCAACATAGGATTACTTGTCACCATAAACCTCAACATCATGAAGTGTCTATAAAACTACTCATTGTAGGTAAAAATCTGCCCATTCTGTGTAATTGAAATCAAAGTGGAATCAATCATTGAAATTTTCAACAAAACCACTTGTATTATCCCAAAAATATAAGACAAATCATCAACATTAACACATTATTGGGTGGATTACATTTAATAACTACATCAATCTTTACTAGATCAATTGCTAATCCATGGTTAGAAATTGAATTCCCAAAAATTAAATCCTTTAGATTGAGAACTCGTACTTCAAGGGAATACTATAATGATTTTCCTCCAACTCTAAGTCTTGGACTATCCTCAGATGCTCTCCATGATCCTCCTCTAACACAGAGTAAATGAATGTGTAATCAAAGAAGTAAAACACAAATCATTCCATGTAGGGATAATAGATCATGTTCATCAAATCCGTAGACACATCAGGGTAATTTATCTGACCAATTTTCATCACCAGGTACTCATAGTCTTGATAGAAATATTGTACCACTATCTTTATAATATTATCCTCATGAACCCTCATCTGGTGGTAGTTTGTCCTAATATCAATCATAGTGATCAAACTCACACCTCAAAAAAATAGAAGTGTTTATCAATCCTAATAAATTGGCTACTTGTTCTTTGTTGTTAAGTAATTTCAGATATGTTAATCAAGAGAAAGAAACAATCTACCATCTTCCTTTTTCATGAACCAATCTAGAGATTACCAGGGGGACACATTGGGTCTGATAACCCATTCAATAAAAGTCTCTCTAAGTACACCTTCATATCATAAATATTTTTATTGTCTATATAACATGTTGTAGAAGATATTGGTATGATATAGGGTTCTAGACTATGTGTATGTCTATCTCCTGCCATGGAGGTAGTCCTAGTAAATTTTCAGGGGGGGGGGGATTTCATTTAACTTATCTAATTCTTATGGAATCCTGATGCATGAAGAGACTTCTACTCCAACGTATAATCTTTAAATATTAACGGTATTGGATGTAGCATCCTACTCTCTTGGAACACTCCCTCATCCTTGAGATATCTATCACCTAAAAAGGATAATCTCATCCCATATTTATAAATTCATCTTACCCACCAGTGATGATAGGTGATCTAGGATCCATCCATGGAAAACTAGTTTATACACAATATGAAATCCTAACATTTCATTATTATGAAAAATAGGATCCATGTGAAACTATATCCACTAAGAGAGAGCTCAAACTTATATAAAATAAGTGATATCGATGAATCTCTCCTAGTTAGAACTTCTACAAAAAAATTTGATAATGTATCAATAGTGATGTCTAGATTTCGCATATGTGATAAAAAATGATGGAGTTACACATACCTTTATTTAAACTACTAGAGAATGTAAAAAATAGACATATAATATTCCTAGTATCATCTAGTGATCTATCAGGTCAATATCCTCCATGAACTATAGTTTCCCATAGCCCCATCTATCAGCTCCCTTATCCTAGTTTAGGCTACTAGGTGGCAGTTGTGTAAGTAGCTTATATCATCTACCTCCACCAGAATCTCCTCCTCATGGATCCCCTCCTACTCCTCTTCAAACTCTTACTAAGTGGGGTCACCCTACCAACAATTAGGACAAACCTAATCACGGTGATGGCTCTATCATAGTGGTATATCCCCTAAATTTTCCCCACCTCAATAAATCAGGTTAGGATTTCACATTCCATGTGGCCATTCCTAACAAATTCAGAGCATCCCTACTCTCTAGGATAACATGGTTTCCCTTTTAAACCCTGCGTTTCATGTCCATGTGACTGAGACTATCCATGTGGAGGCCACCTATTCCATGTTAATTATGACGGATGTGTGATAGCTACAAAAGATGAATCATTCCCATAACACACACCACCAGCTCCAGATTCTTGCAATCCCATAGATAAGAAGCTCTCCATCACCATCACCAATTCTATCACTCCACCATTGGTGGGAATTCTAAGGGGAACCACATTGGGATGGAAATCTCTATAGATAACTTTATTAAATGTACTCATTAGAATGTAAATATAATGAAACATGCCTCGTTAGTACCACATACTATTAATTAACACCATGAAATACATAGCACGTATCATACTACCCCTTTGTAGCTCCAAAGTCTATAGAACATGAACTATGTGCAAGCACAATGGGTAATAATCTTCCTGAAATAAGTATTGGAATTTTCCCATGATAGTGTAGTATCATCATGAGTCTATGTGACTATATTCCATCAATACAGAGTTACACCATGGAAAATACTATATTCTATTGAAACCATTTAATCAGTGGGGCTCCACATGATTCGGTAGACTCAGATCATCAACACAAGTCTATCTCTAACTACCTAAGGAACTGTTTCATCATGGAATCTAGGTGGCCACTAGCCCTAGAAATCATGGAGTGCACAAATTTTTCATGCATCCTTAGCCAACCCTATTAGTATTATCTACTACTCTTCAGGAGGTTCTGTTATTACTTGCCTTCTTAAAAGGAACAACTTATGGTATGGCGCCTAAACCGAGGCCATATCATACATATAATCATCTTCATGATCCTAAATTGGTACCCTAGATAGTTGTCTTTGTAAAGGAATCATGAAATTGATCAACACATACCATGGATGAATGAGATATATATATATATATATATGGATATACCTCAATAAGGAATTTCAAATAACTAAATATTATGTGATCAATTTACCATGGTTCCATATAACCAATTTCATGGTATACTATGTCGATAAACCTATAGTCAGAGCCCTATTGAATGGATATGTTGGCTTCCACAGAAACACTAGATTCTTGAGCCTAAAATCCACACCATAGACACTTTGAAACTATTTCCCTATGCCTAAAAATAATCACCATGAGTCAAACTCTAACTCTAACTTCAAGATGAAACACTACAGATACCACTCTACAATGACCTGTCCCACTGAATCATGCATAGTCAGTGAAGGGTCCGAATGCTATAACCCTAATCCAATCTCCAATAGGCCAAAGAAATGAGACATGTGCCAATAAGGAATGATAAAAATGGGAGTAATATTTCTATTTTATCTATATTCTTTCACCTAACTATCTCCATATAGTAGTGTAGAGGAATAATAAAATGTGTTTCAAAATCTAGAGTAAAACCATTCAAGAAATAACATATATGAAATAAAAGGGAAAAATTACATTATCAACCAGAAAGAAGCCCCAAAATCACATCAACTAGAATAAAGGAAAGTTAAAAGATCCCAACTTCTGATCTTCAAGACTGACCACTATATGTGTTCTACACTCCTGTGTATTCCAGTGATCTATGAAAACCACATCCAATTTTTCTATCATATGAAAAAAACATGATAATTTTGGGTAAATCTCATGCAGGGGAGAGTACATACATACCTTGTAGGATGCCCCGAGAAATGAGAAATAGAATAGTTGATATAATTAATCAGATTAACACAATGAAAAAGGAAAATAAATCCCAACAGTATATATATGATCATAAAGAAACCCAGATGAGATAGATAGTGGATCCTCATCTCAGATTCTATCCCAAGATGATATGTTTGAATGCAACTCCAAGGGTCCATATTAGATGTCTATAATCTCACATGTATTTCCATAGAATTATTAAAAAAATATTAAAGGAAACTATTCAAAATCATGTTCTGTTCAATATTCAATAAAAATAAGACTTGATCCCTAGTATGTAATGGGGATCCCAAATAGTAGATATCTAAATGAATCACACCCCAATGAGGCTGAAGAATGCCATATAATGGATATGAATTTGACACACCCCCTGATATGACTGGGAAATTCTACCTAGTAAATAGGTTGAGGACCCATGCCCTATTGAGATATAAAGATTCCACTTAGTATATAGTTTAAGGACCACAACCGAGTGCATGAGAGGGACGCCTCTCAATGTATGGAATACCCACACCCAAGTGGATTTGGGGTTTCACACAGTGTGTAGAGGACCCACAACTTGATTATAGAGGGGGTCCACTAAAAATAATGGAAGGATTATGGGGGATATGCATCCTAGTGTAGAAGGTAATTATAACCCCAAACTCTCTCTGATTAGAATACTTGATCATTGCCATCGTCAAGCGTCACCTAAATAAGTTTCATGTTCAGAACATTCCATGTCATACCTTGAAATACAATATAAATTATTATATCATGTTATATGTAGATAAATACTCCGGACAATCTAATCATGATCAAAAATATTTATCCATATGAAGGAGATATGCATGGTGGATGTCTCACATTGGGGTACACAGTGTGTATGGGGTCCACATGGTGTGTGTTCCTTCACTATTGACTAGTTTTGTTCTCCTCTACATGCATCATGGATCCAATTTCACCATACACAACATGTTATTGGGGGGACTACACATCATGTCTCAGCCACATAGGGAATTCCCATGTGAAAATAGTCATGCACATGTTCATCGGGGCATGCTCATGTACCAAGAGGTATACTTGGATATTGCAAGGTGCCATCCAATTTATGTATACACCTAGAGTTACAATGTGTGCTTCAACATTGGGTCCTCATCATGTACATACTTCATAGGTCTTATCCACCCTAGGAGGTCCACATGGATGTGGTCCTAGCCACATGTAATGTGATCCTTAACTCTTTTTAAAAACCTATAAATGATATAAAATATGGTTCACAACATGTGTTCATTGAACTAAATATATTCGAAAGTATCTTTTTGAATTAGATCTATATTCATCATGAATTCACCATATTTATCCCCTTGACCACAAATCGTGCATATTGACCGCAATAAATCCGATGAACCCACCTCTAACTATTGATTCCCAATCTCTAATAGCCAAAAATCAATTTCCAGTTATCCTCTAAAATCCAACAACACTATGAATTATACCTCCAATTTCCTGCCACATGATCCTATCACCCATCCAAATACATGATACAAAAAGTGTCACATACAACCCTTATTGTTACTCAATTGATCTGTAAACTACTAATATGTGTGTCATTTATGCTACTACAATGAATCTAAGGATTTGATCACACTAAAACCAGCCATACAATGTCGAACCATGACGAGGTAAATCAATAATAAATATTGCAATGAACAAAGTGGGGAAAAGAAAAGGAACATAGTAAATCCTTCATTTTCAAAGATTTCTTGGCCAGAAATTATGTAACGTCGATGCTCAAAACATATTGCATGGAATAAAAAATATAAATTGATTATAAAAATCAATTACCTTGGTACGATCATTTGAGGGGTTTGGAAATGAATTCCAATGATAAATAAGATGAATAATCCATGTTGATACATTTAATTAAGTAAGGTAACCAAAATTAATGATCCCTACCTAAAATATGCATTGATTATTGTTGAATCACGAATTCTACAATGACATAGAAGACCCATTGTGTTCACTACCTCTCTATCCACCTAAATTTAGTTTCCATTTTTCATCCAATGATGACCTTCTAATGAATAATTATCTCCTCCTCCTCTTTGATCTAGAAAGTGTTATGTGGAAAACCAATTAAAAAAATCATAATGTTATATATATAGAGTGAGGGTTAGGTTATTTCTATTAAAAAAATTAATTATTTTACTTAGTACACCCATTAATGTATTCCCCATCTAAAAGTTTGGTGTAGACAAACATTGGGTCGCACCAAAGGAAAACCCAACATTCTAAAATCAATCAGGATCTCATATTTCATATCCAAGACTCTATTTGAGGGGTAATACATTTTTATAAAATCTTATGTTTCTATGATATTAATATGTTTATTATTTTTATAATATCAATTCATGGGTGCCCGGACTCATAATATCATTGGTTTAGCTCATACTGGATCTTGGCTATGTTATATCCTCCTCAATTCTGATTCTTCTTTGTACGGTGTTTGAGTTAGACATGGAACATTACATTGATTAGGGTGTTGTTTCCACTTTTGGGAGAGGATTTATATGTTATCCCATCATTATAAATATTTATATTAAAACTATTGTGTAAGAATCATATACATATGATCTTACCAAGATCCATTTGGATGGTTATCTTTTTGAAAAATGATAACTATGTTCCCCACTACATATAAATATGATATTTATGACAATTATTGGCTCTTAGTTCTGAAAAAATCCTTTATTATAGCATTTATGATGATTTTTCTAGAGTCCTGGTATCTTGGTTATTAAACTATGTCCCAACACTATTTCATTAATGATGTCTTAGTTATTTTTTTGTCATTAAAAATGCATATATTTTATTTTAAACACATATATTTAGGTCAAATATGTGGTATTATGATGAATTTTTATACACACATTATTCTTAGGAACATGAGTACTTCTAGAAACCTTGTTCTCATGGATCAAGGTAATGGGAATGCCCTAATATTAGGGTCATGAGTTAGTGGAGCTATTAATGGATGAAGGTTATACCATGGAATATACAAGAATTTTTTTATAGCATGACCATGGTTTTCTTTTTTTCTTTAATATATCTAATCTATTTTTCTAATTTATGTGGAGACAATTGTTTTGAATAGTGATTCTTGAAATGCGTGGGATGATTTTGTTAATACTATGGGAATATTTTAAATGGTTATCATCCATCTATGATTCAATTACTTTATTTTATTTCTTATTACTATTTACACTATCATGTATGTTTGGATGGATCAATATCATGGGTATAGTCTTCCTTATGTTTGGTTTGGGGCCTCACTGTTATTCAATAACATCTTGTATATGAAGAGGCATAAAGGAGGCCATATGGTTCTCAAACACATACACATATATATATAGGAAAGTTTTGTAAAATAAATCATGATAAATCACTTTATTCCAAAAATTTGAACAAAATTGATGTTTTTAAATTATTACCCTTTCATAAAATATTATTTTGAAAATCTTGTATATAAAATCTACATTTAATCTAAATAATAAAATACAAATAAAAAATTTCCAAATTAAGCATCAAAATAAAAAATGTAAAATTATTTTACTCAATTGGCAGGAATGAAATTTCTAACCATGTTTGAAATAATAATTTTTCTAAAAAAATTAAAACTCCATGATAATTTAATTAAAACATGGAAATACTCGAAAATAATTTTTTAAAAAACTATTATCCAAAATAATACATTTTTTAAAGATACGTACAATTTATAATAAACCCAAAATAACTTATGAAAATTATAAGAAATATAAAAAATCCATTCAAAAAACAATTACATCAAAAAAATGAAAATACTTTGATTTCAAAAAATCCTTCAAATTTTTTTATGATCATCATAAAGACTATAACACATGAACTAAATTAAAAATGCATAAATTTTAATATTAAAAAAATCATACAAAATAGACATTAAATATATTTTTGAAACAAACCAAAATGGATTGAAATATTGTTAATAAAACAACATAAGGTAAACACATCATATAATTCACTCTACTCATAAAGTTAACTGATAACCCATAGTCAATTTGGTCAACACAATATCAAATTTTTTAGCCTAAGTTATACTAGTGTTCAATGAATTTTAAATATTATATTTTCTCATACTTTTTTTAGTCCAAATAGAATAAAATACATAATTTAATATCAACTCTAACGATGTACATAAATTTTAACTGGCATGTGAAAACATTATTATTTTACACAATTATATGGTAAGGTATCAACATTTAAATATTCAAATAATAACTAATAATACCATGAAATCATAAGAATTTATACATATATAAGATGACCATTAAATTACAAAATGAATTAATGATATATGAGACACTTAATTCACATATTTTCCCACAAAAGTTCAAAACACCATAGAGTGGAAAAAATAAAAGTATAATAGAAATTGGAGACCACGAAAATGTCACTCAATGTTTCACTCAGTAGGTTATTTACCTGTACATTTTTTCCCATTACTAAATATGTTGTAAATAAATTATTAATAATATATCTCTCATGTTCCAATGCTTTTACATGTTTACAAATATTACTGTATAATAAAAAACCCCTCTCTAGTACCCTTTGTAATGAACCAACCTTAATTACACTGAATCTGAGTCTGTAAGACACTACCTCAATTCTGTTCCCCCTAGTCATTGATGGATAATGTAAATAGACGATGATTAATGATACAAAATAATGGAATCAATTTCCTCCAACTCTATTTTATAAATTTTACACTTATCATCAACTATAAAAATAAAATAAAACCATGTTTGCATATATATGATAATTATAACCTAATTACAATAATAACCATGACATTTTATACTATAAAATATAAAAAAAAATCATAAAACAAAATATGAAACAATGCCTATGTGTTTAAAAACATCTCCAAGACCTAAGTGGGAATGCCCCCACCCCAAGCAACTAAATGGGTGATACCATCACGACTCCTAAAAACATAAAAAAAGAAATAATTATTGTATACAAATCAAAGTGAAACTTTTTAAAAGTTTATTTAAACAGACCAAAGATAAAATGTATAAAAATATCTATTTTAAAAACGTGGAAATGTTAACTATTATGAAACATTAAAAAAGAATGAACTAATTGGAAATGAAAAAAATCATATTCTTTAAATAAAATAAATCTTTTTAGTTAAGCCTAATGTTTCAATTTTCCAATAACATATTAATATTTGTTTGGTATACTGATTAAGATAAGTGTGGATTCTTGGATATTTATTATGGATTCATGGAATTGGATTCCATGCTAAATAAATTCCATGGGTAATGATTACTTGTGTTTATCAGAATTTTTTAGTAATTCAATGAAACTATGGAACATTGTTTACTAAAATGTATATATGATTAAATAAGACTATGAAATATAAATTTAAAATTTAATTATGTGAATAAGAATTGATAAAATTGATGGTCATGAAATATGAATTGAATATTCAAGAAATATGGGACAAAATTATATTGATAAGTTTGCTCGGAATTATTTTTGAAAAAGGATTGGATTCTATTATATACCTCGTTTTGAGTATGTATTTTTATGGGATTATGTTAAATGTTTTTCCAGCCCAATGTTAGCCAAGGCCGCCCCCAACCGATGGCACTTATGAGACCCATGGGGTCAACTGTGCCTAGGGGAAGTGATCCTAATAATGCTAAAAAAAGGTATGTCAATGAGTAATCCAATAAAAGGCCTGTGTATAGGGACCAAAATGAGTATTACTGATGGAATTCATGGATTGGTCCAATGTATAATAATATAAGAGGAGGCATCATACGGGGCATAATGATTGTCGGGGGAGGGGTATTTATATCCCCTTTAGGAGGTGGTTTATTTTATTTACCATGGACTAAAGAAAGAAGTTTTAAATTTGGGAAAATTTGAAATAGGTTTATTGTGGACCCACATAAAAAATATATACATTTCCTAGGACATCAGATTGAGTACATATATATTGTCTGATAAAATGAAGAATGATATTATTCCTTGTAAGACCATAATAAACAACTATATTCTATAATAAAGTCCATTACATCTATGATAAAGTCCATGGATATTTTATATCCTCTCCAAAAAAATGAGTATTGTAATATCATATTGATATCATGCATATAATTACATTTTTCATGAATACAATAAAATGTTGAAAATGAGCAATGGCCAAAATAAAAATGATAGTTGTAGAAGGATTTTTAAATATGAGTTTGTTAGAAGCTTAGGATAAATTAGGATCATGTGATACTCATCTCATGCATGTGATCACCATGAAGAACATTTGGAACTGACAAAGATTATAACAATATTTTATTTATTTATTTATGATATCCTCGAATCACTAGGATGTGATAAATATGCCCTGACATGAAATATAATTAAAGATATCTATGTATCATAAATTATGGATATGAGCTGATAAAATCAAATTATAAATAAGGGTCTATCAATACTATTAGATCTTTATAAGAATCGGTGAGATTCTTTCATTACTAAAGAAAGTGAGCACTCAGAACTCCTCTATCTCAAGATGTAGAAACCCTCCATGTGATTAGATTTATGTGAGTGAGAAGTGGATCTCACGATTATTTGAAAAGTAAAAATAAATCTTTAATTATAATGAGATGAATAAATTCTCATATAGAAATTTGGATAGCACACTTATGGTCTCCCAGGAATTCATAAAGGTTTGAAATCATCGAAGCCTTTCTTGTTTTCATGAACTAGTAGAGAAACCTATAGGACAGTGTATAAACATAATCTATTAGGAAGAATCAGATTCACACGTAATTTTTTCACCCATTATATTATGTGTTAAAAAATAATAGTAATAATTTATTTGTTGTTCTTGAAGGAGTCCTTGAATGATATAGGAAATCTATGAATTAATAATATAAGTGGGCAGTGTGTTTGTATTTCCTAATACTTGCTTGAAACATGTATTCACATGAATGTGATGTCATGAATGCATGAGATGTGTACTGTGTGATTATTTAAGTGATACAGTGAATGTGGTGTATTGATTCTCACATGAACAAGTGATTTTATTTGAGATTAACTGAAAAAATCATTAAATAAATCACATAAAATAACTAGAACAACATCTAATATACATATGGTAAATGAGATACCCAAAAAAAAATGATTGGATATAATGGAATCCACTAAGGATGTATATTGGATTTTCTTTGATAATTAGATAACAATAAATTGACATTTTGAAAGTAAAATCATGTATAAAACATTGATGAACACTTTTTTCACATCTTCCACACATCCTTGTGAGGTTGGGACTTTATTATAAGAATAATTCAACCTGAGCGTAGTTTTACTAAGGTAAATTTTCATTACAGGTAATTATAATTACTTGGAAACTATAATTGACGTAACCAATGGTTATTCAATATATTTTAATAGGTTCAAGAGAAATTCAAATACTACAACCACAATAAGGGAGATCACAGAATCATCATAATGTGGATCATTCCACTAAATAACGGTTAATAATTCCATTTGATTCTAGGATCAAGTGAAGTCCTTTGGTTGGAACCAAGATAAAAAATATCCTCTTGGTTAGATCCAAATCTAAATTCATTTAGTTGGGGAAAGAATAACACAGTCTATTGGTTGAGATAGAGGAGAATTATTTCACTTGGATATAAAATCCCATTTAATCATTTATTTGATAGTGATGTATAATGAAGAATCCATATTTTGAGAATAAAATACATTGTAAAGACCCATAAATTTCAAGGAAATTTTTTTCTTAATTTTCATTGGAATTTTACAAGAACGCAGTTTCTGACGGCACCTAATTACGAGGCCCGGTGTGCCCGGAATCATTTTCCAAAGTTTGGCTCGGGTACGTTCAGTGAACGGACGAGCGGGTTTTTCTAACTTTTGAACCGGTGCCTGGAATCGAATTCTGAGGGCACCGATGAAATCGCAGCCTCGATATTTTCTTTGAAATGCCTCTTCCGGAGTTGCGTTTTCTTGGTGGTGGTTTTTAATTTTCGGGTTTAAAGTTAAGAAATAAAATAATTGTACGACAAACTTTATTTTATTTCACTTAAGCCACTTGGAAGCCACATGAAGCCACTTAAAAGCTGCTTAGCTGAGTTCATCCGGATAGGATGCTATCCAAAAATATCCTACCCTCTTGGTAGGATATTTGTGAGGTGGGGCCCGCACGAGCCCGCCGTTTCTTTTCCGCTAAGTAATGCAACCGCAAAAACCCATCATTACGAAAGTCAACTGACGCGTTTTCTTAAATTCTTAACGCACCATTTAATTGGGTGGTTTATTTTGTGAATTAAATGGGCAGTTTCTTTCGTTGAATTAATTCTACGGATTAATGGGTCGTTACTTACCTCTTTTTCATTTGTTGGCGTAATAATAAAGTAAGACCAACACGACATTTGGAGGATTGCACGTTGAGAGGCTCTGACATAATTCTTCTGCCTTCATCCTCCTTCGCGAAGAACGCGAAGAACGCCTTCACCCTCGGAGTTTGACAGCGCTTCATCCGAGACGTTCTTCCCCGCCCTGATCTCCAATCTCCAACTTATTGAGGTAAGAGATCACGAGTTTATTTTTTTAAATCTCTTTTGTGGTTTTTAACAAAACACAGATTTAATTATTTATAATTAAATCTGTTGTTTCTTGGTCCGTTGAGTTCGTCGACGCAACGCCGGATTCCGCGACGATGCGACGCCCTTACGCGACAACGCGACGATCCCCTCCTTCATCGACGAACAATTATGCGAAGAACGCGTGAGACAACTTGACGAGGTAGGAATTTATTTTCGAAATTCCCCTTTTGTATTTTATATTCCCGTGAACGTTCTTTAAAATTAAAGAACAGGATTCATATGAACAATTTTAATTTATTAAAATTGTTGTTTCATGTGTTGTATAATTTCTCCTGTTGTTTTTATCTAACGCGGAGGCTGCTGGCCAAACGAACACGGCCCGACAACCCTCCGTCGTTCTTCATTGATGTGCGGATTTGACGGGCGACGACGGAACGTGCCACAATGGAAATGTGATGGTTCCGCAGTGAAGAACGAGTCCCGGGAGGAGCAGCGGTGCAGACGGGAACAGAATCGGACCACCGGAGCGACTCCAGTGGTCCGCGGAAGCCGCCGCCGGCGCCTGCAGACCCGCAGCCGCGCGGGTCCGGCGCACTCGGACGTGGCAAAGCCGCGTCCTTTGATCCAGCGCGACCCCTCGCGGGGGGCCGCGGCACTTCCGAGCCGCGGGGGCAGCGCCCCGCGGCAGCCGCTCGGTCGCTCGGCTGAGCCGAGCCGGACCGGCCGGCTGAGCCAAGCCACGCCCTAGTCGGACCGGACCGGGTCCGTCCGGGTTGGAATGGGTCGGGCGACCCGGTTCGGCCGACCCCAGGGGGGGGGGGGGGTCGAGCCGGGTCGGCCCGGGCCCGGACCCCCCGTCTTCGGACCATTTTCGGTCTTTTGCCCGTAACTTGAGCTACGTGCCTCCGAACGACGCGCCGTCAGCGGAAACGCGATCCTTGGATCGAGACGGTCGTTTCGGTATATCACACTCAAGGTTTCATAATACTTTGGGTTCGTCCGGGTTGGTTCGTACACGAAACCAACCGGGCCCTCGGAGCAGAAACACTCATATCTCGAGCTACGGACGTCCGATTGACGTGCCGTCATCTTTGGTGGATTTCTCTAAGTGAGAAGGATCTTTTGGCTCACTCTGCCCGAGGTTTGGATGCAGGTGGAGTACAGTCGGGTTGGTTTTGCCTTAAAAACCAACCGGGCCCCTGGGACGAAAAAGCCAATAACTCTCAGACCAGGCGTCCGATTGACGCGCCGTCTGCGACGTTGAGTTCCTGTTGATGATACAAAACTTTTGGATACATCAACTTCGGACTTTGTGTCAGTTGATGTATCAGCCTCTCGGCTCGTGGAACAGACCCTCCCGAACGAGCTTGCTGTGTGCGGGAACCCTAGAGCTGGCTGCGACTGCTACTGCGACTGCGACAACGATTGTGCATAGATCCTTAGTGGAATCTGATGACGACCGTGTAGAGATCCTCAGTGGACTACGGCGACGACTGTGCAGAGATCCTCAGTGGACTGCGACGACTACAGCACTCAGCGATCCCTTGTGGATCAGTGCTACAGGTCCTGTGTGGGCCCGATCCTATGTGGGTCTGATCCTGTGTGGGTCAGCGCTCAGTGGTTCTGTGTGAGCCAGCGCCTACAGGTCCTGTGTGGGCCCGATCCTGTGTGGGTCTTTGCGGGGGTTAGTACCTATCGATCCTTTGTGGGTCCGAAGACTTAGATGGATCAGTGATCATCTTTATCGTCATCCTGAAGAAGTATACCTGTGTGAGCTGAATCTTGTGCTACTCTCCTTTGTGGATTTTGTTGAACTATCCTATGTGGATTTACAGTTTACTCTTCTTTGTGGATTGTGTTGTGCTATCCTGTGTGGGTTTACGTTTCTTTCCTGTGTGGACTGGGTTGTGCTTGGGCTCGGACATTGGAGTTGAACGGGAATTGGTGACTTAGGTATATGTATGGGAATATACCTAATCAATGTCGGTTGTTAGTTCATGATTGTATCTTTTGATGGGACCAAGTTGAATGAAGATGAAAGTTTGAAGAGTTAGCTTTTGCAGAGTGTTGTATTTTGTTGTCAAAGGCGATAAATCAATTCACTTTGTAGAAGGATCATAAATCAGACGATGCTTTGCTGGTATGTATTTCACACAAATCATGAGTTAGGAGAACTTGTGATGCAATCCTTATGAAGGAAAGGGGGAGAAATGATGATGCCAGTCATATAATGTTTTGATTGGAAGGAATGATGTTGCTGGAAGATAGGAAAGATTCAGTTCCCATTGCAACTCTGACGATGCTTAAGCTGATCTATCAAAGGATAAATATCACGATAGTGGGATTCGTGATAAGAGCAGAAGAATGGTTATGGGAAGCAGTAAAGAGATAAAATGGCAAAGCAATAGACAATCTGGGGATGGCAGAAAAGCACAGTTTAAGGTGGCACCGTTTTCCAGTGTTTGCCAAATTTTAGGGCCTGAAAATCTGGAGATGAAGAAATGTGCTTGGCAATGGATGTTGCGCATAAGATTGAAGATGGTTTATACGTGAAAAAGAGTTATTCAAGGTCAAAATGATTAAAAATGAAAAAGGAATGGATTGCGCGGAAATTTAGGCACGTTTCGCGCAAAAATAAAGTGGTGCGTGCAATATCTGCGGGATGCGCGAAATAGTAGCGGGTTGCGCGAAAAATCTGCGGGATGCGCGAAATATTGGAATGGTTCGTGAAATTGAGGAATGAAGTTTTCATGAAAATGATGGTTAGAGATCAGAAGATCAAAAATTGGAAAAGGCATAAAATGCGCGAAATATTGGAGCAGTGCGCGAAATCTGATGTTGCAGGAAAGATTGGGATTGCGCACAATATGGAAAGCGGTGTGGAATTTTGCGCGCAATTGGTGCTTCATGCTTAGAAGGATGAAAAATGTCAAAGGCATGAGGTGCGCGAAAACTTGAAGCATGGTGCGAAATATGAAGTTGCATAAAAGAGTTTTTACGCGAATGGAGGAGGTTTTACGCGCGGATTAGTTTTTTTCGCGCGGGTTCAAAAATGCCTATAAATATGAGGCTAACCCTTGTTAGTTGTTAATGCTCGACACTTAGAAGAAATATCGAGCTCTGGTGCGCATAAATTATACGCTAAGTGAGTTGCGTGAAAAGAAAGAAGTTTGCATGAAAAGAGGATAGCTGCGCAAAAACTTGAGAAGTTGCGCGAAAAGAGAAAAAGCTGTGCGCAAAAGGAAAGGTGCGCGAAAATGTTTTTCGCGCCAAAAGGGATTTTTACGCGCAAGTTATTTGAATTGCGCGCAAGTCACCCTAAAGGCTGTGCGAAACATTTGGGGTCTTCGCACGTATTCAGTTTTGCGTAAGAGGGTTCTTACCGGCTTCTGGGTAAGAAAGTGAAGATTTGTACTTCAGAGAATACATCTTTTCAATTGTAAAGAAGCACTGAAACATTGTGTTACCCTATTTGTGCTAAGAGGGAGCACATGCACTATTAGATTGTTTTTAAAGTGCTGCACGAGTGTAAGGGTATATCCTACTCGTTGTATTCCACATCAAAGGATTGTTTTCTAGTGGATTGTGTGGTACTGGATTGTTTCCGTACCATACCAAGGACGTAGCTACTCTTGTTGAGTAGTGAACCTTGTAAATCTTGTGTTCCTGTGGTTGTGTGTGTTTAGCAGGGAAGAAACTCTTTAACAGGAGGCGAAGGTTGTTTCAAAAAAAAAAGGAAACTTAAAAAGAAAAAGATATCACTGATTCACCCCCTCCCCCTCTCAGTGATACTTAGATCCTGATTGGGAACTTCATCTTTCCGTTGTGGTTTATCCTTTGTGGATTTCCGGAGACCTTCGGGGGTCTCGGGGTCCCTACTAAGTAGCTTATACTCACCCCTGCATGGGCTTTGCCCGCACTACGTTGTGTTGGTTGCAGACGACGGACAATGCTGATCGTGGTGGAGGCGTGTGGAGCAGGATGATACCTGGAGGTGGACCACTGGGCGGGACGTATTCGGAGCGGTCAGGTGGACCCGAGGAGCAGTGGAGGCTATCTGTACCCACCCTTCAGGTGGGACTTCCAGAGGACGGCTCGACGCTGCGGCTTTTCCTTTTAGTTGTTGTTTTTCTCTTTCAGTTGTACTTTACAGTTGGGCTTGTATTTCTGGCCCCCTTTACTTTCAGCACAGCTTGTTACAGTTTTTAATTAGGGTTTACTTTTCTGCCTGCTTACTCTGTGGTGCTTGTTTACTTTTCAAAGGCAATGCCTGCCCTTTTTCCGAGATTTACGCCTTGGTGCTAGTCGCTAGCCCCTGGCCTATGGAAGGCGGGTTTGGGATAGCCACGACACGGGCCCCGAGGACGGGTCGTGACAAATTGGTATCAGAGGTGGTCGGTTCTACCGCAGACTCTGATCTTTCTTCTATGAGAAGAAGTAGTGTTTAGCGTATTGAGTGTGGTTATCAGTCCAGGGAGTCCAGTGTTGGTGCGGCGGCCGACGTATCCGTACACCAGGACCCTGACTTCTGATTTCCGACTTAATGCATAAAAACATTGATTTCATGTGTGTTTCATGTTTTCCTTGTGATTACTTGTGTCAGCTCACCAGGTATACTTTTCTGACCGTGTCACACTTGTTTCCTTTTCAAGAGAGCCCGACGACAGCAGCCATCTAGGGTATTGAGAGTAGAGCACGACGACAGCCCGCCGAGTGACGAGGCCTCGGTACAGGGCCCGTTGACAGCAGAGGCACCAGTGGTACCTTTACCCGCCAAGCCCCCGATGCTTCCAGCACCGACCGCTGACGATGCACGTCGCCTCGGAGCTCTGCATGAGTTCCAGCACCAGAGAACACCCAGGTTTCATGGGGAGATGGACCATCAGGCAGCCAAGGACTGGCTGGAGGCGGTCGTTCGAGTTTTCAGGCTAGTGAGGACACCAGTAGACCTCATGGTGATCCTCGTGGCGAGCCTACTGCACGCAGCAGCAGGACGATGGTGGAGCTTGATGCTCCAGGTGCACGATGAGGTCTCTCTCATCTGGACAGACTTTGTGGGCCTCTTCCGCTCAGAGTTCATCCTGGCCACCCTCTGTGCGGTGCGCATTCAGGAGCTTCTTCAGCTGCGGTAGGGCAGCTTGACGGTCGCCCAGTACGCGGCGAGGTTCACCAATATTTCTCGCTACTCGACCGACATGGTACGAGACCCCTTCTTCCGGGCCCGAACCTTAAAGTAGGGATTGAGACACGAGATCAGGGCATCACTGATCTCCCTCAGCATCCCGACCCAGGAAGGAGTGCTGGAGCGAGACCTTC
Organism: Viscum album; assembly: GCA_963277665.1. Taxonomy (NCBI): domain Eukaryota; kingdom Viridiplantae; phylum Streptophyta; class Magnoliopsida; order Santalales; family Viscaceae; genus Viscum; species Viscum album. The sequence goes on along the minus strand of OY728142.1, from coordinate 1,872,505,241 downwards.
TGATCGAGAGCTCTCTGGCTGAGTCTACAGCGAGACCTATCGCAGGGCGGTAGGTGGCGGAGTCTTCGGCAGCAGGTAGCCGACAGATGACTCAGGGTTCTAGGCAGACTAGACCCTCTCGTAGACGACCTCAGGACACTGGCTCAGCAGTGCGGGGCACACAGCGCAGAGCCAGTCTTCCGAGAGGCAGGCAGTGCTATGCGTGCGGCGGGCAAGGACACATGGCTCGTGACTTCTCGACCCGCCATACTGAGGAGCAGCAGACGGTGGAGGGGCCACCCAGGTAGAGGCAGAGGGTCGACTGTGGCGGTCTGCAGGGAGGAGGCGGACGAGGCAGAGGAGCTGGCTGAGCAGCAGGTGGTGGGCGACGCTTTGATGCTCTGCCACCACCACCACCAGGAGGTCCGCCCCGACCACAGTGAGCTGGCGGGCAGAGACAGGCACAGCTCCAGGCAGCGGAGGCCTTTGACCACGGCACGCCAGAGATGATTCGAGGTATGATCTGTGTCTATTCCACCCTTGCTGCAGTTCTTATAGACACAGGAGCAAGTCACTCTTTCATAGCCGCTGCCCTTGTTCAGAGCTCGGAGATCCTGACAGAGCCGTTGGCTCGATCCTTATGGCTAGATACTCCTACAGGAGTAGACTCGACGATTACGCACTGGTGCTGGCAGTGTGAGCTTACTCTAGGAGGCGATAGCTTCGGCTGTGATCTTCTTGTAGCGGCGTCGAGGCCTTACGACGTCATCTTGGGTAGGGATTGGCTATCTACAGTCCATGTTCAGATTGACTGTTTTAGGCGCATGGTACGATGTGTGCGCACTGAAAGGAGAAGGTTCACCTTCACCGGCGAGAATGGAGCCTTTGCAGCACATGAGGGACTCTCGCAGAGGAGGGGACATCCCATCACTCACCAGTTGGATGGCCTCATCCTTGGAGCAGTTGACGTGCGGAGTCCTGGTTTTCCTGTAGTGGTGGATCAGTACGCGGACGTCTTTCCCGTAGACGTTCCAGGGCTACCTCCTCGCAGAGAGGTAGACTTTTATATTGACCTGTACCCCGGGACAACCCCTATATCCACTCCAGCATATCGGATGACCCCCTTTGGGCTTCGAGAGCTGTGGGTACAGTTGGAGGACTTCCAGGGCAAGGGGTTCATCCGACCCAGTGTTTCACCCTGGGCTTCCCCAATATTGTTTGCCAAGAAGGCGGACAAGAGCTTTCGACTGTGTGTTGACTATCGTCGCCTGAACAAAGTGACAGTGAGGAACAAGTATTCGCTACCGAGGATTGATAACCTCTTCGATCAGCTCAAGGGAGAACGGTGGTTCTTGAAGATAGACCTCAGGTCAGGCTATCATCAGCTCAGAGTTCGAGATGAGGATGTGTAGAAGACGGCCTTTAGGTGTCGGTATTGCCACTATGAGTTCTTGGTTATGCCATTCGGCATAACCAATGCTCCAGCAGTGTTCATGAGCCTCATGAACAGGATCTTCCAGCCATACATCGATCGATTTGTCGTGGTCTTCATCGACAACATTTTGGTGTACTCGACCACCGAGGAGGAGCACGCCTACCACTTGCGGGTTGTGCTAGACACACTCCGAGAGCACCAGCTTTATGGAAATCTCTCGAAGTGCCAGTTTTGGTTACATGAGGTCCACTTCTTGGGGCACGTCAATTCTGAGGCGGGAGTTGATGTGGATCCTGCGAAGATCGAGGCAGTGCTAGCTTGGGAGCCACCCAGGAGCGTGACGGAGGTGCGAAGTTTTTTGGGTCTAGCTGGATACTATCGAAGATTTGTGCTGGACTTCTCTAGAGTTTCGGCGCCACTCTCAGCTTTGACAAAGAAGTGGAAACCCTTTGTGTGGTCAGACGGATGTCAGTAGAGCATTCAAGAGCTGAGGCAGAGATTGACCAGCGCACCTATCTTCTGGTTCCCTGAGGAGGGAGTTGGATACATATTCCACTGCGATGCATCAGGGAATGGACTCGGATGTGTCCTGATGCAGGAGTGGGCCATGATTGCCTATGGATCACGTCATTTGAGGCCGCATGAGCAGAACTACGCTACCCATGACCTGGAGTTAGCAGCAGTGGTCTTCGCTCTAAAGACATGGCAGAACTATCTGATGGGCGAGCAATTTACAGTCTTTTCTGACCACCAGAGTCTCAGGTACATCTTCTCTCAGAAGGACCTGAACCTGAGACAGCGGCGATGGCTCGAGTTCTTCCAGGACTATGACTTTGAGATAGTCTATACTCCTGGGAATGGGTACTTAGTAGCCGATGCCCTCAGCAGGAGGACGGGCATTCAGATACTTGAGGAGGCGACAGAGCAGCTATCCGCTTTTCAGATATCCTTCGTGGATAGAGATGGAGCAGCCTTCCTTCAGTCTCTCACAGTCACCCCTCCACTACTGCAGCGGGTCAGAGAGGCACAGCGTGGGGACGCTGACTTTGAGACACGGTGTGCACAGATATCCTCAGGACAGGCACCTGATGGTTTCTCCCTTGGAGCAGAGCATGACTTCCTTTTCAGAGGACGTACCTTGGTATCCGTCGATTTACAAGAGGAGGTGCTGAGAGAGTTTCACACTTCTCCTTTGGAGGTACATCCTGGAGTGGCGAAGATGTACCAGGACCTCAGACGACAGCACTAGTGGCCGGGCATGAAGAAGGCTATAGCAGAGTTCGTTTTTTCGGTGCCTCACCTACCAGCAGGTGAAGGCAGAGCATCGATACCAGCAAGCTTGGTACAGCCCTTGGAGGTCCCGGAGTGGAAGTGGGATGGGATATCTATGGACTTTGTGACTGGACATCCACGCACTTCTAGAGGCCATGACACCATTTCGGTGATTGTTGACCGACTCACCAAGTCGGCACACTTCTTACCCATCAGAGAGTAGGGCTCAGTGGAGAGCTTGGGGTGTCTCTACGTTCAGGAGATTGTACGGCTTCACGGTGTGCCATCGTCTATCGTCTCTGATCGGGATGCTCGTTTTACTTCCCGGCTTTGGAAGGGGTTGCAAGTGGCGTCCGGGACGCGGCTACGCCTGAGCACCGCCTTTCACCCTCAGACGGATGGTCAGACGGAGAGGGACATTCAGACTCTTGAGGACATGCTCCGCGCATGTGTCCTCGACATTGGTCGTAATTGGGAGGACCACCTACCCTTGGTGGAGTTCGCGTACAACAACAGCTACCACTCCACCATCAGGATGGCACCATACGAGGCGTTGTACGACAGAACTTGCAGATCTCCTTTGTGCTGGACAGACCCTTGTGAGTCAGCACTTGTGGGACTAGAGATAGTCCGGGCCATGACAGAGAAGGTCCAGGTCATCCAGGAGCAGATGAGGATAGCTCAGAGCCGGCAGAAGTCATATGCTGACAGGAGGCGGAGGCCACTAGAGTTCTAGGATGGCGACCACGTCTTCATGCGTGTGTCACCTCGACCTGGTTTGCAGAGATTTGGCCGAGGTGGCAAGTTGTCTCCATGCTTCATTGGACCATTCCATGTCCTCAGCAGGATTGGCGAGGTGGCTTATCGCCTGGCTCTACCACCTCAGTTGCACCGGGTGCACGACGTCTTCCACGTATCTCAGCTGAGGAGATACGTGCACGACCCGACACACATCATTGACTATGGGGAGCTAGACGTGGATGATAGGGAGACTTTTGCGGAGGTCCTAGTAGAGATTGAGGATTGACATGAGAAGGTCCTACGTGGATTATCGATTCCTCTAGTGCGCATCAGATGGCAGCACGGGCACCTTCAAGAGAGCACTTGGGAGCGGGAGGCTCAGATGCATGATCAGTACCCACATTTGTTTCCCTAGTTTATGATGTATCTTTACGGGGATGTAAAGCCCTGAGGTGAGAGTAATGTAAAGACCCATAAATTTCAAGGAATTTTTTTTTATTTTCTTTGGAATTTTACAAGAACTCAGTTTCTGACATCACCTGATTCTGAGGCCCGGTGTGCCCATAATCATTTTCCGAAGTTTGGCTCGGGTACGTTCAGTGAACGGACGAGCGAGTTTTTCTAACATTTGAACCGGTGCCCGAAATCGAATTCTGAGGGCACCGATGAAATCGCAGCCCCGGTATTTTCTTAGAAACGCCTCTTCCGGAGTTGCGTTTGCTCGGTGGTGGTTTTTAATTTTTGGGCTTAAAGTTAAGAAATAAAATAATTGTACGACAAACTTTATTTTATTTTACTTAAGCCACTTGAAGCCACTTAAAAGCGGCTTAAGCTGAGTTCATCGGGATAGGATGCTATCCAAAAATATCCTACCCTCTTTGTAGGATATTTGTGAGGTGGGGCCCACTCGAGCCCTCCGTTTATTTTCCGCTAAGTAACGCACCCGCGAAAACCCGTCATTATGAAAGTCAACTGACACGTTTTCTTAAATTCTTAATGCACCATTTAATTGGCGGTTTATTTCGTGAATTAAATGGGCAGTTTCTTTCGTTGAATTAATTCTACGAATTAATGGGTCGTTACTTACCTCTTTTTCGTTTGTTGGCGTGATAATAAAATAAGACCAACACGACATTTGGAGGATTGCACGTTGAGAGGCTCTGATAGAATTCTTGTGCCTTCATCCTCCTTCGCGAAGAACGCGAAGAATGCGAAGAACGCGAAGAATGTCGTCACCCTCGGAGTTTGACGACGCTTCATCCGAGATGTTCTTCCCCGCCCTGATATCCGATCTCCATCTGCTTGAGGTAAGAGATCTCGGGTTTCTTTTTTTAAATCTCCTTTGTGGTTTTTAACAAAACATAGATTTTATTATTTATAATTAAATCTACTGTTTCTTGGTCCATTGAGTTCGTCGACGCAATGCTGGATTCCACGACGATGCGACGCCCTTCCGTGACAATGCGACAAGGCGACGATCCCCTCCTTCCACGACGAACAATTCCGCGAAGAACGCGTGCGACGACTTGACGAGGTAGGGATTTATTTTGGAAATACCCCTTTTGTATTTTATATTCCCGTGAAAGTTCTTTAAAATTAAAGAACATGATGTATATGAACAATTTTAATTTATTAAAATTGTTGTTTCATGTGTTGTATAATTTCTCCCATTGTTTTTATCTAACGCGGAGGGTGCGGGCCAAACGAACACGGCCCGACAACCCTCCGCTGTTCTTCGTTGATGTGCAGATTTGACGGGCGACGACGGAACATGCCGCAACGGAAATTTGATGGTTCCGCAGTGAAGAACGAGTCCCGGGAGGAGCAGCGGCGCAGAAGGGAACAAAATCGGACCACCGGAGCGACTCCGGTGGCCCGCGGAAGCCGCAGGCAGCCGGGGGCGGTGGCGCCTGCGGTCCCGCGGCCGCGCGGGTCCGGTGCACTCGGACGCATAAATTCCGCGTCCTTTGATCCAGTGCGGCCCCACGTGGGGGGTCGCGGCACTTCCGACCCGCGGGGGCAGCACCCGGCGGCAGCCGCTCGGCCGAGCCGAGCTGGACCGGCCGGCCGAGCCAAGCCGCGCCCTAGCCGGATCGGACAGGGTCCGGCCGGGCTGGACCGAGTCGGGTCGACCCGGTTCGTCCGACCCAGGGGGGGGGGGGGGGTCGGGCCGGGCCCGGACCCCCCGTCTTCAGACCGTTTTCAGTATTTTGTCCATAACATGAGCTACGGGCCTCCGAACGATGCGACGTTAGTGGAAACACGATCCTTGGATCAAGTCGGTCGTTTCGGTATATTGCACTCAAGGTTTCGGAATACTTTGGGTTCCACCGGGTTGGTTCGTACACAAAACCAACCGGGCCCTCGGAGCGGAAACGCTCATATCTCGAGCTACGGACGGCCGATTGACGTGCCGTCAGCTTTGGTGGATTTCTCTAAGTGAGACGGATCTTTTGGCTCACTCCGCCCGAGGTTTGGACACAGGTGGAGTACGGTCGGGTTGGTTTTGCCTTAAAAACCAACCGGGCCCCTGGGACGAAAAAGCCAATAACTCTCAGACTGGGCGTCTGATTGACGCGCCGTCTGCGACGTTGAGTTCCTGTTGATGATACGGAACTTTTGGATACATAAACTTCGGAATTTGTGTCAGTTGATGTATCAGCCTCTCGGCTTGTGGAGTGGACCCTCCCGAACGAGCTTGCTGTGTGCGGGAACCCTAGAGCTGGCTGCGACTGCTACTACGACTGCGACGACGACTGTGCATAGATCCTCAGTGGACTCCGATGACGACCGTGCAGAGATCCTCAGTGGACTGCGACGACGACTGTGCAGAGATCCTCAATGGACTGCGACGACTACAACACTCAGCGATCCCTTGTGGATCAGTGCAACAGGTCTTGTGTGGGCCCGATCCTGTGTGGGTCCGATCCTGTGTGGGTCAGTGCTCAGCGGTTCTGTGTGAGCCAGCGCCTACAGGTCCTGTGTTGGCCCGATCCTGTGTGGGTCTTTGCGGGGGTTAGTACCTATCGATCCTTTGTAGGTCCGATGACTTAGATGGATCAGTGATCCTCTTTATCGTCATCCGAAGAAGTATACCTGTGTGAGCTGAATCTTGTGCTACTCTCCTTTGTGGATTGTGTTGAACTATCCTGTTTGGATTTACGGTTTACTCTCCTTTGTGGATTGTGTTGTGCTATCCTGTGTGGGTTTACATTGCTTTCCTATGTGGACTGGGTTGTGCTTGGGCTCGGATGTTGGAGCCAAACGAGAATTGGTGACTTAGGTATATGTATGGGCATATACATAAGCATTGTCGGTTGTTACTTCGTGATTGTATCTTTCCGTTGTGGTTTATCATTTGTGGATTTCGGGAGACCTTCGGGGGTCTCGGGGTTCCTACTGAGTAGCTTATACTCACCCATGCACGGGCTTTGCCCGCACTACGTTGTGTTGGTTACAGACGACGGACAGTGCTGATCGTGGTGGAGGCGTGCGGAGCAGGACGGTACCTGGAGGTGGACCACTCGGCGGGACGTACTCGGAGCGGTCAGGTGGACCCGAGGAGCAGTGGAGGCTATCTGTACCCACCCTTCAGGTGGGACTTCTAGAGGAAGGATCGACGCTGTGGCTTTTCCTTTCAGTTGCTGTTTTTCCCATTCAGTTGTACTTATAGTTGGGCTTGTATTTCTGGCCCCCTTTACTTTCAGCACAACTGGTTACAGTTTTTACTTAGTGTTTACTTTTCCTCTTTCATGCTCTATGGTGCCTGTTTACTTTTCAAAGGCAATGCCTTCAATTTTTCTGGGATTTATGCCTTGGTGCTAGTCGCCAGCCCCTGGCCTATGGAAGGCGGGCTTGGGGTAGTCATGGCACGAGCCCCGAGGACGAGTCGTGACATACATTGAATTGAGAAGGACTTTATTATGAACATTGTAAATACCATGTGTTGTTATTTATATTTTTTATTTCTATAAAAAAGTTATGTTTGATAGATAATACTGATTTGATTGAGAACCTTATCAATAATAATAGGTTTAATTGAAAATAAATGGAATTCCAAAAATGAAACCACTAATGCACGCATCCCCTATCAGTAGTAAATATGGCCTGGGGCCCTATATGTGGTATCAGAGAATTGGTTCCCTCTACAGATCAAATATAGTCTTTTGATGTGATGATTTCAAGAAATGCGTTAGATACCACATATGAAGATATCTTCTAAGACTTAGAAGAAAATGAAGAAGCAACAAGTTAGAAATCTGAAGAAGATCTCATTCCAACCGGAGAGAAACCTAAAATTAATGGTAATACTAATGATATGAAACACATTAATTCATTCAAATATGATTCTTATGATGAAATATATTGAATATTCTCTATTAAAATATTAATAAGTGATCTTAAGTCTATAATCATATAAAATTTGAATAATATAAATAGAAAAGTGGTAAATCATATTATATTATGTATCAAGGGTATTTAGAATTAAAAATTATATCTAGAAGAAGAATCTTATTTCCTGGAAGATGCATTGTCTAAAAGGGTTGGCATATCTAATATAGTCACAAAACATGTGAGTGAAAAGGAGAATACAATATATTTTTTCAATGAATGATATGTGGAAGATATTGAAAAATTGAATTGAAGTGTTTGTGAGAAATAATTAATTCTGATTGTGTTTGTAGAATCTTTCTAGTCATCTAATATTTATTATAATGTTTCTGTGGTTGCGAGTGATGCTCAACTAGAGGAAATAGCTAACATGGTAATGGATCTTGAAATTTATTTGAAACAATAAAAAAATATGCATGAATAATAAATAAATAAGTTTAAAGAGGAATGGGAAGAGTAGATGAAATCTATTTAGGATTATAATGACTCTCTCAACAAGAAGTGGTTAGAGTTATAGGTGAGGATAAAGGATCATGAATCACCACAAGCCATAAATTCAAATGTTAGTTTTAAAAGAGGCATTTTTAAACAAGTCTTTTCATAGGATCGTGACTCCTAGAGGATAATGATACCATTATCTAATAAAACAGAAACTACAATAGTGAAGAGGTTATCCTATACCCCAAAAAACATTATGTAGTAATGATGTTTCATCTTCCAGTACAGATTTTAAAACAATATCTTATAATGTACGAATAGTGTAAAATGTTATTTAATCCAATGAATCAAGGGAGGATGTGAAAAGAAGATCTAGGAACTATTCACTAATATGTGTCATAAATCATTATGGTTTCACTGAGATGTAGTAAGGTTCATAATATGTGAAATATAAGAAGAATACACCTCAAAATAAAATAATAAGGATCATAGGCTATTGTTAGTGTTGCTGGATGTTTGGGAACAAGGCATTGTAATATTTTTCTAACATATTTATTAATAATGATAAAATAAATCCTTTATTTTTTTGGAGAAAATCTAAATAAAATATAATTCATGCACTAGAGAAGGTAGATCCACTAAATAAAACAATTTAAAAATCATCCTTGGCTTGTGAAAAACTCAATAAGTCTATTAATCCAACAGTCACCAAGAAGTAAATTATTACATAATGAAGTTATAGGAGTGATGATATCCATGTTAATAATGAAAAAATCATATTTTAAAATCACATGTGGATGCATGAAGACCACAGAAAGTATGGAATCATGGATGAGAAAATATCTTAAATTTCTGTTCACATTGAAGAATAACTACGATCTCTATTTATTCCCTATTATTTTATGTGTTTGAAACTAAAAATGCAGGTAATTGAATGAAAGGTTTGAGCCTGTCAATTCTAACAACATGATGATATTGTACTTCATGGATTCTACTGCCTTCTATGAAATGGAAGAAATGTACCCATCCATTAAGGGAGAAAACTTGAGAATGGATATTAAAACCATGGGAGGGATTAATCATTAATGGTCATGTTATGACAATAACACATTCTTCCCTTATTGTTAATTATATTATCATATCAATTATAGTGGTATAGAAAACCTCATGTTTAAAATATCATCTTTACATAACATTCACAAAATACATAAATAATTATACAAACAGAATCCCAAGGGCCGTATTCATTTAGTACCTTTGGAAACGTGGAATTAAAAACATTTGTACTTAAGTTAGATAAATTTTCTCCCACTAGTTTTTTCATGACTAGTGCTCTTATTAGAAACATCATACATATAACATATCTTTCTAACCTTGGGGAAAGAAGAAATTAAAATGGGTGAGCTCATATTCACAGTAAGGGTAAACAATGAATATATATAAAAAAATCATGAGCATTGTGGTATGAGAACATGTACCTGAAAATATAATATCATAACATATATATCAAATATCATAAAAATGAATCATGAAATAGAGATTGAAAGTTCATAATAAATTAATCATAATGAATTAAATAACATATGTAATGATATAATAACATAGGAATAAGACATGGAATTGTGAAAGACACATAATCATCTTAAATGAAATCTATAGAAGTAAATGAATTACTTCCAAGGACATTATAGAAATACAGGTTCACTCCCAATACAATATAGGTAGTCATTGTTTAATCCCATTTCCATCTTAGTAGTATGATTTCACTCCACATACCTTATTGGTTGTCATGGTTCAATCCCATGGCCATTTTGCTAGTAAAGGATCACTTTGAATATCATCTTATTCTATCTCATGGAATATAAATCTTTGCCCAATGCATCAGAGGGGGGTATAGTACCGACCCATATCATAATGAAATCATACCTATACATGCCAAAAATTCATAAAAATCTTATCATAACCCATGAAATAAAATAGGAATCATAAACATGTAATCATATTATAACCTATGGAATAAAATACAATTTTCTTAATCATTTAATCAAAATAATAACCTATGAAAGGAATTGGCATTCAAAAGTGTATAACCCATAAATGATAAATGAGTATCATTAACATTGTCCAATAGAAACATGAACCATTCAGATAAATAATATAAATCAAAACATTGAATAATTTCTGCATAAAAGCAAGAGTAACACCATCATATGTCATATTAGATTGGAAATAATTTTGAACATTATATTAGAAAATTTTCCTTGGAAAATATATTTTCTTCATTGAAAAATGATTTTTAGAAATAAATCATTTTTAAAACAATTTTTCTTTGAATTTTACTTTGAAACCATATAATGGATGATTTAAAAACAATAAAACATTTTTTAATTACTTTTTCTATGGATATTATCATCAAAGATCATTTGGAAATATTTCTTAAAATATATTTTTCGAAAGAAAATATAATTTTTACCGAAGAGAGAAATATGATCTAATTTTTCTTATAAAAAATATACTAATTATATTGATTAAAAAATATAAAACATTGTATTATTAGAATGATATATCTTGAATAAAAATAGGATGATAAAATTCATTAGTTTTCTTTAGAGATGGATCATAATATTTCTTCAATGGAAGAATAATCATAAACAATCTGATAAAAAGTAAGATTATTTCAATAAACTCTTACCACAAGAAAACATGGGATCATACTATACATGTATAAAACTAAAATTACATTAAACCCAAAATAATATTAATATTAGTATATTCATGATATAAAATTTTAAATGGAATTATATACACCTCAAAAAATAATATAGTTGCATAACAAAACATATGTCTCATTTAAGGAAAATTGAGACAAAACTATCTTAATGATTTGATGATTTATGAAATATAAAACCCCTAAAGTAAATATCGTAGAATAAATATTTAAATTCCTGAAAATTTATGAATAAAAATCATAGAATATACTCATGTTTATTTAATACACCACTCAAAAAGAAAAAAGTGGTGATGAAGTCATGTTTGTTAGAAAAATTTAAATTGAGGTCAAATTACCTTACCTTGTGGATTGACTCTCATCATAATCATACAAACCTCAAGTCTGGTAAATATATGTTTATTATATATATTTTTTGATAACATATTATTATATATAAATGAATACCTGATTTTATTATGATATTATGTTACATTCTTATTAATAATTCTATGTTGAGGTTCACCATGGGCAATATCCAATTTGTTCATCATATATGTTTTGACTTATTATTCTTTATCATATTACATAGATCATGATTTACTTATTTATATAATGAAAAAAGTATATATATATATATATATATTAATTATATATGTTTTTATAATAGTATATATAACATATAATGATGCAATTTAATATATTGTTCATGGATATGGTACTTTGTACGTACAAGTGAATGTTAATTCTGTTTTGTTTTCACATTTAATGAAACAAATTAAATGATATATATGTATTTATATATATAATATGATAAAATTAGAATCTTTATGTTATATATATCATATATTTTCACTAAAACCATCCTTAAAACATTCCATGTAATGTGTGAATGAATCACATCTCTTTGAGGAGGCAACAATCCACACATCCACAAACGATGTTATCGTATCTACACAAGATGAAAAGTATAAAGACATGTGTTATAAAATAATTATAGGAGATTAAATAAATAATAATAATATATATATATCATATATAAATAGTTTTTTCATCATAATTCCCACAAAAAAATGTGGTCAATGAAAAGACAAACAACCGTTGTTTCAAGAGGTGGTAGTTCACCACACACAACAAATTTATGTTTCTTACCAATTATATGGATTTGTTTATAATATTTGGTAATTCCATAATATTATAAACATATAATTATATTAATTATAATATTTTTATATGAATGGAATAATTAGAGTTGTGGGATGGAGAAGTGAAATAAAACTAATGATCTTGATGGAAAATGTTACATCTTCTTTCTACAGCGCTGTTTGGTTTTCACCAAAGAGATTATTTGAATGGATTTATATGAAATAAGAGGATTATAGTATCAAGTGAGGTATTTTTTTGAGTTATTTTGGAAGATTTTGGTCAAGAATGAGTGCCTCTAAAGGTGTGACCAAGTGGGAAGAGGGGAGGCATTTTATAGTGGAGGAGGAGTGACACTCTTTTAAATTTTGTAAAAGGGAATTGCACCATCATTTTTTAAATTGAATTTGGATACACCAATTTAAAATATTAGAGAATATAGATAATATAGTCTAGATAAGGATATAAAATGAATTTGGATAATTTTCTCTGTGTTTTTTTGACTTATAATTATAGTTTAGTTCTTTGTTAAACATATTTTTCTCATTATCGCTATAATTAATTATAATTACATTCACTAATATTTTTGGTAAAAAATAATTTTAAATTATTATATATTATGACATATTATAGTTCAAAATAGGTAATAAATTTTTACATATTCCAATTTTATAGGAGGAGTAAATTAATTTAAAATTAATCTCACAGATGGGACAATAATGTGGGTTTTTGAAGTAAAATGATTAAAAGATTGCTATGTTTTTATATCCAATTTCAACGTTAAATTGGATTCAATGAAATACATTGGAATAATTTATTTATAATTCATATAATTCTAATTTAAAACAAAAATAAAATATAATTTACCTTTATAAATAAATTAGTCAAAAAAATATTTTTGAATTAAAATTTAGTATCTTTCACTATTCATATAAAAATGATGTTTCTCATAAAAATCCCTAAAATTAACCCTAAAGTAAATTATAAATTCTAAATTAAAAAATAAACTTTATTTTCTCAAATTAGATTTCAAAATGTGTCTAAAGTAAATTTCATATTTTCTCACATAAGGACATGTAAAGCATTTCATTTGAGAAAATAGTGCTTGGAAACTTATAAAGACCTTAAAAAAATTATTTTTCATTATCAACATGTTCTATTTATTAAAAACCATTGTAAAAGGTATTTTCAAATTAGTTATTACTATTTTTGTTACATTGTTAAATGGTTATGTTATATAACAATCTCTTTGAAATAATTATAAAAAAAATTATGGTTTGAAGAAACTTAGTGTTTCAAGTAATATATGACATGTCAGTGTTGCATATATCGTAAACTATGCCGATACCAAGTGAAATGAATTTTACACTTAGTAAAATGCAATAAATAAAGGAAAATTAATTCATTTGAGACAAAAAAATGTTCCAAAAAACTCGTGTTGTCATAGGGGGGTGTTTGACTCAATCAAAAGGGAGGATTTATCATTTAAAATAACACATTCTTATGAATTTGTTGATGTATGTACATGATTTGACATTTTATTCATTAATATTATTATTTACTACCCCATGGATGAGAATTTTTAAATTATAATAATTATTTCACATTCATTATTGTTTGTGGACAATATTGTAAACTGTTATCATATATCCCTTGTTTTCTATGCTATGTCAGACCAAGTAGACTTAGAGTGATGTGATATTGCAATAAATAGAAAGATAATGAGAATGAGAATTGTTATTGATAAATTGTGAGAGTTTCACATTTCTAAAGAAATAGAGAAACACTAACCTATCTAGTTCGTGAAGCGGAATCCCTCCTATTGATAACATTTACATGAGTGAGAAGAGGATCCTATGATATTTTAAAAAGTAAAAAGTACTCTTATATTAAATTGAAAAAATACCTACATATATATCATGATAGAAATTTTAGTGTCTCCTAGGAGTTAACAAAAGACTAATATCAGTTAATACTTTTTGGATTTCAAGACATGGTTGAGACAACCCCAAGATATTGTTTACATGCACTATGTCTCATGAAGAAGTTCTTGAACACATCGAAATTTTACCCATTCTGGTTTGTGTAAAAAATTAGATGTAATAATTCTTTTTATGTGCTTCAAGGAGTCCTTTCACAATACATGACTTTCATGAACTATGAATATAAGAGGACATTATGTTTAGATTTAATTATTCATACATGAATCATGGATACACATTCATGGGATGAAATGCATGAATGATAAGTGAGTTCTCTGAAGCCTGAAAAGATAAATTTAATTTGGTGCATGAACACTCACATTCACACATGAAATCATTTGCTATTACCTAATAAATTATATTAAAAAATAACGTAAAATATAAATACAAAAATTTAATATATGTTTTATTTGAGATACTCGAAAAAAGATGATCGGATACCATGAAATCAATGCATAAAATTTATTTTATTTAAGTTGATAATTAAATAAAAATAAATTTATATTTTGATGATTCATTATTTCTTAAAAAAGTATGAACTTTTTTGAACATCTTTCACATATCATAGTGGGTTTGGGACATAAACATAAGAAATAATCTGCCTGAGCATTGTTTGACTAGGGAAACTAGACATTACGGTGATCATACTTATTTGTAATTGGAAAAATACCCAAAATGTGGATACTGAATGTGCATGAATTGGTACAAGAGAAATTCATATCCTAAAAAATCATAGAATAATATCTGAGAATCATCATGTAGTCGATCAAGAAATTGAATAGAGGTTAAGACATCCGGTTGGTACAGAGATAAACTAAATCCTACTGGAAGGATCTAATAGAAAATAGAGTCTCTTAGTTGGAGTATGTAATGGCCCGGACCTCTCCGGTCCATTCCTTCATTGAAAAGGGGGTCTTGAAGTGTTCTAGAGGGTAAAAAGGACTTTTCCCATGCATTTCATAATTTTGAAACTACACACCATGTAGTGTTAGTACACATAGCGTACCCCCTTGCCGGGTATACCCCGTGTTGAAGGTCGTGTCCTTACCGTGTGAAATAAATGGGTACACACCGTGTACCCAATACTAAACGCCGTGTAGTCCGTCCCTGCGTACACGTTACCCTCAAACTGTGTGTTGACCAGTCAACAGTCGTGTGTTGTGTTGGATTTGTTTCCTTACCGTGTGAAAAAATGATTACACGTCCTGTAGTCAATACTACACGCTGTGTAGTCCCTCCCCGCGTATGTGTTACCCTCAAACCATTTTTTGGCCAGTCAATGGTCAGGTACCACGTTGAAGGCTGTGTTGGAAGCCGCATGGTGGCCGCGTGAAATGGCTGAGTACACACCATGTACCATAAAGTAAACATCGTGTACTTTTGTTTTTCACGCCTATAAAAGGAGGGGTCCCCTTCTCCTTTCCAACAAACCCCTCTCCTCCCCTTTCCTCTGAGCAGAGCTCTCCCAAGAGACTCGAAGGATCCTTTTTCTTCCATAACTTCTTTTTCTGAGCTCCGATTTACGATCCGTCAGTGGCCATGGGATCGTAACGATGAGGAAGAACTTCTAAGCTTGGGTCTGTTGTATTTCCTTCGGGGTTTCCTTTCCAACATCCAACTAAGGAGGTTTTTTGGGATTCGACAGAAGTGATATATGCCGACTGACATCTTTTAAAGTTGATCCGGGGGAGCGTTGGGATCAGAACCTACTAAGGTAGGGATCTTACCTTCGTCTCTCTAAATTGTGCATCATGCAGGGTTGGTTTCCTTTTGTTTACGTGAAACACATTTGAACCGGTTTAATGAAGATAATAATTGGCTTATATAATGGGGATGGGAAGATGTGAATGCAGTTACTTTATTGTATATCCTATGATATTATGTTTTGAATTGGATAGGCTTATGCCTACAGAAAATCACGGTCATTGGGGTCCATTGCTTCCACAATTAAATGTTGTCGTATATTTCTAGAATGTTTTGTGAATGGAACAATGTTGAATGCAGAATTTGGATAATCACTTAATGTTGGCTGATTTAAAATATAAAACCCTTGTGTGATCACCCCGGTTGAAAAAAATGAAATAATGAACATGTGGGTGTTGGCTTGGATACGTGGCATGTGATGGGGGTGTTTTTGTGGGTTGTTGTGGATCATGTGTGTAGCGGGGCTGCGGTTGGATTGGTTGTGGGTTAGTGTGAATGTTATGTTAGTGATGGGCAGTAGGGCTATGATGAACGGTATCAAGGGATGATGATGTATGGTGTGGTTATGGTTATCGTGGTTGGCAGCGGGGCTGCAGGGATGGGTTTCAATGCGAGAAAACTATGGGTTTGTGCTTAATAAATAAATTATGAAGAGTTAATGAATAATGGGTCTTGGTATGAAAAGGAATAATAGTTATTGGGTTGGTTGGTTAATAATAAGGACTTGGTTGTGTTGCTTGTGTTTTCATAACATGATTTGAGTATGGCAGGGATATGTTTTACGAATGATCATTGTGGTTAGTTGTGGATAGTTTCCCAGTAGTTAAGGATCTAATAAACTAATTCTGTTGAATCATTAAAACATAAATGGGGTTTTGAGATTGTTTGTTATGTGCGGGCGAGATACGTGGTTGTGAGGCCTAGGTGTGTGTGGGAAGGATACGTGGTTGTGAGGCCCAGGTGTGTGCGGACGGGAAGAGTGTGGTAGCGTCCGGACGTTCTCCATTAGGAAGAGCAACTAGCCAGTGGGGGAATATGGTGTGGGGTAGCCAATACTCTTTTTGTTATATACTACTACCTGTTCTAATTGTGTTTTGGTGAGTGTGGCTGGTGGGGTTGGGTGGATAGAATTTCTTTCTAGGTTTCTTCTGTTGTTCTCACGGGACATTAGGATGTCTCCGCACTTGTGCACGAGAGCTTTAGGTTTCCCTACTAAGTATACTTGTATTCCCACGCTACGTTTACTTTCAAGTTTCCAGGAGGACTACCAGGGCCGTGCAGGACCATACTAGTTGGGACTATTGGAGTTGCTGTAGTTTGATGAACTTGTTTCTTTTGGTATTGTACTTTTGAGATTTCTTGTACTTGTACCATGTTCAGTACTATTTAAACGTACATGTGGGATTGGATTGGGTTTATTTCTATACGCTTGTTCTTTTCCTTTTTGGTGGTTTACTTTCCTATTTCCCAATATTAAATATAAAAAATGGTAATGCCTCACATATTTATGAAAACTCATACCCTTGGTGCTAGTCGCCACCCCGAGGCTTACTAGAGGAGGGACTCAGGGGGTATTATCTCCTTTTCACCATTACCAGCTTAGGAGGGGCATCTTTGGTGGGAGGGGGTCGTGGCCGAATGGTATCCGAGGCTGATGGTTGAGAAATTGGACGGAGTATAGAGTTAGGCATAGTGAGGATTTGATGGGATGGTAGGGAAAAAGTGTTGGTTAATCTTGGTGAGTGACATAGGCTAGGGAAGACTGGCTAGAACACAGGATTTTAGGGCCCCCCGTGATCCGATGCATGACTATGAGCCTACAAAACGACCAAGTGAGACCACATTGATTGTAGTGTAGAGACTATAGGGAAGGTACATGCATCATCATGATTGTGTTTTACTTGATTTGGGCATTCTAGGAACGAAATTGAAATAATATGATAAAATAAAACCTTGAGAATTTCCTTACGACTTGGTCTTAGGTGATCCTTGTTTACCATACAACTATGGCACCTGGATGTCATCCCCGGGTGATTAGACGGATGAGGCCCAGTTGATTCAGGCGTTCGATCAGTTGAGGATTGACCGAGAGGAGGAAGATAGCCAGTAGTAGAAGACTCTCCGTTCATTCCAGCGGCAGAACCTCAAGAAGTACGAGGTTAATACTTCAGATACGGAGACAGAGGGGTGGCTTGAGGAGCTAGGGATTTCTTTTACCTTGATCCGTGCTCTGAGGGAGTACTGGGTTCCCCTGGAAGTCAGTCTGCTGAGAGGTGCAACGCGACAGTGGTGGACGCTCCACCTCAGAGAGAGGATAGAGGTAGAGGTTACATGGGCTGACTTTGAGAATGAATTTTGAGAGGAATTCCTTTCGTCTATGATCAAGGCGGATAAGAGGCAGGAGTTACTCTCCCTTTTGCAGGGTAGTATGTCAGTACGAGAGCTGGGGATCATGTTCAAGGATCTCATGCACTTTGCTCCGGATCTCTTTCCGGATGAGGAGTCTCGGTCGAGACATTTGGAGGAGGCACTTCATCCTTCGCTCCAGTATGTTGTCACCCCCTTCACCCTTCCGATGTACTTGGCAGTACAGAAGAAGGAAGAGGTTGTTGAGAGGATTCACTCACTTGGAGGTACACCACATGAGAGGTTTCAACTAGGTTCATCGAAGGGGAAGGCAGTTAGCAACAGGTCTCCTGTGACGGGACCTTCCAGGTTTAGGCTAGTGGGGAGCAGGCCCCAGCAGTTCCAGTTCAAATCTTCAGGTCCTCGTCCCTTTTTCACAAGCCCATAACTGAAGTGTTTTTCTTGTGGAGGTTTCAGGTACATTTAGAGTCAGTTCCGGACCCGAGCTCAGTATGGTGGAGGTGGGCAGGTTCAGTGCCCACTTCAGCAGCACCAGTTGCCAGCGAGGCCCTTCCCGCAGCAGTAGGACCATGCTCCCCCGAGGGCAGACTTTGCAAGAGGAGGCCGACCTCCGGGTGCTCCTTATGTACGTCGACTAGGGCATGGTCGGGGAGGTGGAAGACATCATAGAGGTAGAGGAGCTAGGCATGGAAAGTTGCATGCAGAAGAGTTGGCAGCTCCAGTAGGACCAGAGGTGGTACGAGGTACGATTTGTTTGTTCAGCACTCTCGTTTCTTCTTTGTTCGATTCGGGAGAATCGCACTCCTTTGTTGCACCTGGTCTTGCCCACACTTTAGGACTAGACGTAGAGAGAATTTCCATACCATTGGTGCTGAGTACACCAGTTGGAAGCCAGACCATCGTATCTTGTGTTTTCCGGGGATGTGGGCTAATGTTGGGACCCAATCGATATAATGGGGATATTCTTTTGCTACAGATGCAGCCATATAATGTCATCCTAGGAATTGACTAGTTGTTTTCTATTAGTTCCGTTATCGACTCCTTCTGGAGAAGAGTCATGTTCTCCGACGTGGATGGGCAGCGTGTAGCTTTTGTTGGTGAGAGGAGCTATCAGGTGGGAATCCGGCGTGTGGAGCCTCTCCTTTCTTTGTTAGGCGGGTTATCAGTGGTTCCAGCTGATATAGAGATGGTGGATGTCCCAAAGGTTGTTGGGGAGTTCCTTGATGTTCTTACTGAGGAGGTTGTGACTCTACCCCCCCCCCCCCGATGTGATGTTGAGTTCGGGAAAGACTTACAGCCTGGTGCTCATCCGATTTCGATGGCCCCTTATCGGATGGCACCTTCAGAGTTGCGGGAGTTGTGGATTCAGATTGACGGTCTGATGGAGAATGTTTTTGTTCGACCCAGCTTGTCGCCATGGGGTGCTCCAGTTTTGTTAGTGAAGAAGGAAGATGGTGGTCTCAGTTTATGCATATACTACCAAAGGTTGAATCAGGTAACATTCAAGAATCATTACCACTTCCAAGGATAGATGATCTCTTCGACCAACTGATGGGAGTAGGTTGGTTTTCTAAGATTGATCTACGATCGGGATATCATCAGCTGAGGGTGAAGGACAGTGACATCTCAAAGACAGCTTTCATGTGCAGGTATGGTCAATTCGAGTTTTTAGTGATGACGTTTGGTGTTACGAATACACCAGCTGTGTTCATGGGACTTATGAACTTTGTCTTCCTAGAGTTTCTAGACCTGTTCATCATTGTGTTTATCGATGACATCCCGATCTACTCAAGATCTGAGGAGGAGCACTTTGACCATCTCAGGGAAGTCTTGGAAGTCCTTCGACACCACCATCTTTATGGTAAATTGTTGAAGTGTAAGTTCTTGACATAGGAAGTGCACTTCCTTGGGCATGTCATGGCTCATCATGGAGTGTCAATGGATCCGTCGAAGGAGGAGGCAGTTGTTTCTTGGGCATCACCCAAGAGCATGGCAGAAGTTCGTAGTTTCCTGGGATTAGTAGGTTACTATTGGAGGTTCGTTTCAGACCTCTCTCGAGTTGCTACTCCATTGACAGATTTGACTAGGAAGAACCGGTTCTTCCTATGGAGCGAGCAGTGCCAGAAGGCCTTCAACTACCTGAAGGAGAAGTTGGTCAGTGCTCTCGTACTTAGGTTGGCAGAAGAAGGGTTGTTGTATGAGGTGTTTTGTGATTCTTCTGGCCTTGGTTTGGGGTGTGTACTGATGCAGATGAAGGGTGTGATCTGTTATGGGTTTGGAAGTTTCTTCCTCATGAGTGTAACTATACCACCCATGACCTGGAGCTTGAAGCAGTAGTGTTCGCACTGAATATGTGGCGACATTACCTCTTTCTGGAGCGCTTTGTGGTCTTCTCAGAATACAAGAGCTTACGTTATATCTTCTCCCATCGTGACATGAACTTGCAGCAGTGTAGATGGGTTGAGTTTCTCCAAGACTATGACTTCGAGATCTCTTACACTGAAGGTAAGGGCAAAATTGTGGCTGATTCCCTAAGAAGGAAGTCGCATAAGGATGTGGGTTGGGAATCCACTGATTCTTGGAAAGCGATGGGATATTTGGCCGCCTTGTAATTGGATTCAAGGGTAGAAGGTGTTAGAGGCTGTTTGTTTGAGATGAGAGTGCAGTCCTCCATGTTGCAGCAGGTGGAAGAGTCTCAGTGGGGGGACTCTGAGGCAGAAGTAATGCAGGATCGTGTCGATCTAGGAAATTCTTCAGAGGGATGGTCAGAGGACAACCGACATCAGATGCTTTTATATGGAAGGTTGTTTGTTCCGGAGGCGATGCGTGATGGAGTTCTCTGTGAGTTCCATAGCTCAGCCTTGGCGGTATATCAAAGAGTTTTAAAAATGTACCGAGGCCTAAGGAAACGGTTTTGGTGGTCCGGGGTGAAACAGGTAGTGGTGGAGTTTGTGGATAAATGCCTATTGTGTCCTCAAGTGAAGTCTGAACACCATGTTCCCAGTAGTTTGTTGCATCCATAGATGTCCCCGAGTGGAAGTGGGATGACATCTAGATGGACTTCTTCATTGGACTACCCAGAGCTCAGGGTGGTTATGATGCTATCTGGGTGGTGGTGGATCGTCTAATGAAATCAGCTCACTTCTTAGCAATTAAGTATTCGGGCCTGGTGAGTACCTTATCACAGAGGTATGTAGACGAGGTGGTGCATTTTCATGGATTTCCGAAGACTTTCGTCTCAGATTGGGATTCTCGGTTTACTTAACAAGTTTTGAGGGGGTTACATCATGCTTTTGGCACCCAGCTATGCCTTAGCATTGCTTTCCACCCCCTGACCGACGGGAAGATAGAGCAGACTATCCAGATGTTGGAGGACATTCTGCGAGCAAGCATTCTGGATTTCAGAGGATCAAGGGTATGACACTTGCCTTTAGTTGAGTTTTCCTACAACAACAGCT
This sequence comes from Viscum album, assembly GCA_963277665.1. Lineage (NCBI taxonomy): Eukaryota > Viridiplantae > Streptophyta > Magnoliopsida > Santalales > Viscaceae > Viscum > Viscum album. The sequence continues at coordinate 1,872,483,623 of OY728142.1, read as the reverse complement.
TCCAATCTACTATTTTCATGGCATCGTTTTAGACTTTGTATGGAATACCATGTCGTTCACCCATTTGCTGGGCAGAGGTTGGTGAGACAGGTGCTCTTGGGCCAGGGGTAGTGCAGAGCACCATAGAGAAAGTACAGCTTATACGTGACAGGATGAAAGTGGCTCAGGACAGACAAAAGTCTTATGCTGATCATCGAAATAGGCCCTTGGAGTTCGAGGTGGGAGATCATGTGTTCTTGAAGGTTTCCCCTCGATGGGGGTAGAGGAAGTTTGGGAAAGGGAGAAAGCTCTCACCTAGGTTCATCGGACCTTTCGAGGTGCTGAGGCGAGTCAACGAGGTGGCATATCAGCTGGCCCTGCCACCTCAGTTGGAGAAAGTTCATGACGTCTTCCACATCTCCAAGCTTCATCGGTACTTACTCGATGACTCTCATGTTATTGACTAGGGAGAGTTAGATATGGGAGACGACTTGACCTTCGAGGAACCACTAGTCAGAATCAATGATTGTAAAGAGAAGGTGCTCCGTGGATGAACCATTCCCTTGGTTCGTGTGTTGTGGAGGCATGTTATCCTTGAGGGGAGCACTTGGGTGTGGGAGACCCAGATGCACGCTCACTACCTAGAGTCATTTTTACTTGTGTTTTTCCTTGTTCTTTTGAGATTTGTTTTTTTACTCTATACCTTTGATATATGGAATGCTTGGATTGTCGGTTATGAGACCTTTTGTTTCCTTATTCTTTGGAAGTGTGTAACATGTCCGGACGTGTGGGGAAGGGAAAAAAACTGATCCTTAATCGAGATGCATTAATGCGGATGCGCTTGAACCCGTGCAGGCGAGTCAGTGTCGCCTAAAGCGGATAACATCTTGACATAGGAAAAGGAATTTTCCCCAACCCACGTGTTCGGGTAGTGTGTGGGTTGTGCGGTGTTGGGGTAGTGTGTGTTGAAAAATCCTAATGTATGGAAGTGGAAAGACCCGATTCTTAATCGGGATGCATTAATGAGGATGTGATTAAACTCGTGCAGGAGAGTAAGTGCCGCCTAAAGCATATAATATCTCGATATAGGAAAAGTAATTCCTAACACCTATGATTAGGGTTGTTGGTTGGGTTCCTGTTATAACGAGGGACCTAAGAGGTATCTTGTTGGGTTCCTATGGGTTGGATTTTAGATTCTCGAGGACAATAATGTTTCAATAGGTATCTGATGTAATGTCCCGGACCTCTCCGACCCATTACTTTATTAAAAAGAGGTTCTTGAAGTGTTATTGAGGGTAAAATGGCCATTTCCCATGCTTTTCAAAATTTTGAAACTACACGCCATGTAGTGTTAGTACACACTGTGTACCCCCTTACCGAGTATACCCCATGTTGAAGGGCATTTCCTTACCGTGTGAAATAAATGGGTACATGGCAGGTACCCAATACTACACGCCATTTAGTCCCTCCTTGCGTACGCGTTACCCTCAAACCATGTGTTGACCAGTCAATGGTCGTGTGCCGTGTTGGAGCCATGTCCTTACCATGTTAAATAAATCAATACACACCATGTATCTAGTACTACATGTCGTTTAGTCCCTCCCCACGTACGCGTTACCCTCAAACCATATGTTGACCAGTCAACGACCATGTACCACATTGAAGGTCGTGTTGGAAGCCGCATGGTGGCCGCGAGAAATGGCCAAGTACACGCCATGTACCATAAAGTACACACCGTGTACATTTTTTTTTCACGCCTATAAAAGGAGGGATCCCCTCCACCTTTTCAACACACCCCTATCCTCCCCTTTCCTCTGAGCAGAGCTCTCCCAAAAGACTCGAATGCTCCTTTTTCTTCCATAACTTCTTCGTCCGAGCTCCGATTTATGATCCGTTAGCGGCCATGGGATTGTAACGATGAGGCAGAACTTCTAATCTTGGATCCGTTGTCTTTACATTGGCCATTCCTTTCCAAATTCTACCAGAGGAGGTTTTTCTGAGATTCGACAGAATTGACGGACGCCGACAGACATCTTCTAAAGTTGATCCGGGGGAGCGTTGTGATCAGAACCTGTTGAGGTAGGGATGTTACCTTCGTCTCTCTAAATCGTGCATAATGCAGGGTGGGTCTCTTCTTATTTATGTGAAACACATTTGAACCTGTTTAATGAAGATAATAACTAGATTATATAATGGGGATGAGAAGTTGTGAATGCAGTTACTTTATTGTATATCCTGTGATATTATGTTCTGAATTGGATAGTCTTATGCCTAATGAAAATCAAGGTCATTTGGGGCCTTTGTTTGCACAATTAAAAGTTTGCCCTATCTTTCTAGACCGTTTTGTGAATGGAACTTTGTTGAATGTGGAATTTTGATAATCACGTAAAGAAAGCTGATTTAAAATCTAAAACCCTTGTGTGATCACCCCAGTTGAAAAAAATGGAATAATGAATATGGGGGTGTTAGTTAGATACGTGGCATGTTATGGGGGTGTTTTTGAGGCTTGTTGTGGATCGGGTGAGTATCAGGACTGTGGTTGGCATGGTTGTGGGTTTGTGTGAATGCTATGTTAGTGATGGGCAGCAGGGCTGTGATGAACATTATCACGGGATGATGATGTATGGTGTGGTTTTGGTTATGGTGGTTGGCAACGAGGCTATAGGGATGGGTTTGAATGTGAGCGAACTATGGGTTTGTGCTTAATAAAAAAAGTGGAAGAGTTAATGAATGATGGTGCTTTGTAATGAAACCGAATAATAGTTATTGGGTTGGTGGGTTAATAAGACGGACTTGGTTGTGTTTCTTGTGTTTTCCTAACTTGATTTGTGGATGGAAGGGATATGTTTTACGAAAGATCGTTGTGGTTAGTTGTGGATAGTTGGCCAATAGTTGAGGAACAAATAAACTGCATCTATTGAAACATGAAAACTTAAATGGGGTTTCCGGATTGTTTGTTATATGCATGCTTCATAGTAGCAGTGTCGAGGCACATACTCAGTTCTTAGATTATAATCCATAGGTTGGGATGAGTGTTTGGTATATATATATATATATGTATCTTTGTGTTTTATCGCACCCCACCCATGTTGAGTACTTAGTGCCAAAAACTCCCATTTCATGGGAGAGGGTGTTTTCCCCTTAGTTATTAGATCCTTCCTGCTCCTTCTTCCCTAGGCTGTGATAACTTGAGGCGAACTTACACCCTAGACTCTTCGGGTAGGTTTCAATTTGGGTGGTTTAGCCCAAGACTCTTTGGGCATGTTTTACTATTTTCCCCAGAACCTTCGGAATGTGGCCCAGGTTTGTGCAGGCGGGATACGTGGTTGTGAGGCCCAGGTGTGTGCGGGCGGGATACGTGGTTGTGAGGCCCAGGTGTGTGCGTGTGGGAAGAGTATGGTAGCGTTAGGACGTTCTCCGTTAGGAAGTGTAGCTAGATAGTGGGGGAAAATGGTGCGGGGTACTCAATAGTCTTGTTCTTATATACTACTACCTGTTGTGATTGTGTTTTGGTGAGTGTGGCTGGTGAGGTTGGGTGGATAGAATTCTTTTCTATGTTTCTTTTGTTGTTCTCATGGGATATTAGGATGTCTCACTACTTTTGCATGAGAGCTTTAGGTTTCCCTACTAATTATACTTGTATGCTCACCCTATGTTTACTTTCAGGTTTCCAGGAGGACTACTAGGGCCGTGCGGGAACCTACTATTCAAGACTATTGGAGTTATTGCAGTTTGATGTAATTGTTTCTTTTGGTATTGTACTTTTGAGCTTTCTTGTATATGTACCTTGTTCATAATTATTTAAACATGCATGTGGGGTTGGTTTGGGTTTATTTCTATACACTTGTTCTTTTCATTTTTGGTGGTTGACTTGTCCTATTTCCCAATATTAAATAACAAAAATAGTAATGCCTCCCATATTTGTGAAAACTCATACCCTTGGTTCTAGTCACCACCCCAGGGCCTACTGGTGGTGGGAATTGGGGGTCATTATCTCCCTTTCACCATTTCCATCTCAGGAGGGGCATATTTGGTGGGAGGGGGTCGTGACAGAGTAGGATAAAGAAGTATTTTAGTTGGATTCAAGATAAAATGTTATCTCTCAGTTTATGTTTTAGTGGAAGTATTTCATTAGGAGATGAAATCCATTATAATCACTTTTTTAATAGTTAATTATAATGAATAATCAATGTAGGAGTCATAACCAATATTGAAAGGAGTGGGTCTTTGTGTCGATCCTTGTAAATAATATGTTCTTCTCTTTCATTTGATTATTACTATACACAAGGTATGATCGAGATAATGTATTTAGTTGATCGATAACATTAACATGTTCAATAGGTTGAATTTAATAGAAAATAATTTAGAATAATAAACCACTGATTCACCCATCCCCTCACAGTGGTCAATCTAGTGAGGGGCATGTTAATTTGTAAGGAGACTTGAATATCCCTATTTCTTCACAACACTAATGGACTGAAAAATATAAAAAAGAAAGTGTATATAATTCATATGGATATAAAAAATCAATAATTAAATTAAATTATGTTTTATCACCTAACATACATCTATCTCTCAACTAACATCTCAGAATAGAATCAACGTTACCATCCCATAATAATTAGATATGTACATACCCACACACATTACATCAACATTCTAATAGTTATATTGGTAATACTAACTAGTAATAATGTTATCATAACAATTCGTATCATTAAAATAATTATCATAAATATAATATAATTAATCAATGTAATTCCCAATAAGATGGCCACATATTTTTATAATGCTTCAAAATAAGGATAAATAATTCATTTACTTAAATCTCTCATGTAACATCACCCCAAATATATTTTAAATAATTACACATAAATAAATTTAATAATAACAATACCTTATCTTAAAAAATTATAAACATCATTCCTTAGTATAAAAAATCAATGTATAGTGACATTATTAAATGAAATGAAATGTAATAATTATTATCAAACAAAGAGAGGCATTATGTTTCTGAAATAATTTACTACATTTATTATAATTTTGAATCAAAAATGTTCTTTGAAGTTTTGAATAAAATGATTTTTATAAAATACAAAATATGTTCTTGAAGGAAAATAATGCAAGATATTACAATTCACGTTACGTTAAAATTGAAATTTCTAATATAAAAATATATCATTATAGATACCATCAAATTTTTTTATAAATATAAATTTATTATATCATGAGAAAAGTATTTATAATACAATAATTTCTTATTACAATGACACATATGTTTATTTAAATAATAATATCTTCCTTAAAGTATCAATACACAAGTCCTCACACATCATAAATTCCATATAAATGACCACCCTCATTATATAAGATATTAAAAAATATTCATTAATTTATTTAATGAAATAATGGTTTCTTTCAAACTTATAATTTAAAATACAAACTAGTAAATGAATGGAAAATTACACGGCCTCAAACATTGTGTATGGTTTTTTCATTAAGCAAATCCACCCTTCCTCAAAAAATACCACTCTAAAATGTAGATTTTCATAACTCTTGTTAAAACCCCTTAAATAGAGTCCCAAGTTGAGTGGAATTTATACATCATAGAATAATTAAGAAACTAATAATAATAATTAGAGGAAGGGGAAGGGGAATAATAAAGGTGGACGTGGTTACCAAACTCTAACCATGATCACTGTAGGAGAAAATGAGTACATGGATGAAAAATAGATTAAATAAATTACCTTTATCCCTCCTTGTGATATTTTGTCCTCAATGAAAAAATCGGGGTATATCCTCTCTTCCACACCCTTAACCCTCTAATGATAGAATTACTAAATAAAATTAATATAGATTTAAAAATCTTGAAACATCTACCACAAACATAATAATGTGTGACACATTTATAATTTCCTTAATTATTATAAATCATAGTAATAATAATAGTATTAGTATTATCAATATCAATTTTTTAATATATTTTGATAATGAAAACCTTTTTATATGAGTTTAGAATATCATTATAGTATTAAATTTATTTAATGCTGCTTATAAAGACATATAACAGTTATATGATAATAATAACACCAAAACCAAAGGGTTTGGAACCAAAAATTAATGTGGGATACTATTATTTAAAATTAAAATTGTAGAATTAATGATCCAGGAATGGCTATTTTTGTCATGTATACACCACTACATTAAGAAATCCATAAGCATGCTCTTGTGGAATGATCCACTTTTAACATGTATTGACCACTATATAGATAATCAAATAAGTCTTCAATATGGGGTAAGGAATACTTACTCTTTATCATGATCAATTTAATATAGTGATAATCATTTTTATACAAATTTACATATCCTTCTACTTGAGAGATAGGAACAATTTTTTGATGCCACGGGCCCACAACCCTGTAGTGTTCTCTATAAAAACAAACAATATTTGCTTTAATTTTTACATGTTGAAAAATATATGATACAAAAATAAATTAAATCAAAATCAATAATTAATAACTAAATATTTTATATCACAAGGTTAATTTTAGGTTTCGATCTTTAGGGAATTAGAAAGCATCATAAACTAATAATTTCCATATTCTTTGTACTTAGTAGACATTTTATTCCAATAAACTATCATGTTATTGGAATAGGCATACACCAAAACCAAACTTTTTTATCTCATGTTACCTTTAGATTTATCATGGGGGTATATAATTCTAGGAACCACCCTTTATCTTATTAACTCTAGTTAATTCACTATAAAATTCATCAATACATTTCATACCATTCCCTGAAAAACCTCTTATAAAATATAATTTGGTTGTCCATATAATTTCAAATATATAAATCAATTCATAATAAACTTGTGTTTGTTAAATACTAATTAATAATTTCAAAACTCTTATCCATGTCACTAAAAGGGATTTCATAATATTAACCCATAAATATGAAGAATATGTTTAATCAACAATTACATATTCATATTTCATGTAATCATTTATAAAGGAATGACAACATAAATACTTTTTTTATAATAATAAAATGGATAAAAAGTTCATACCAATCTTGTGAAGTAACTTTTAAGGTAAGAAAATACATATCTGACATACCAATAATCATACCTATTATAATAACAACATATGAAATTTCAATACATCCCCCATGTCATTAAAAAAACATTCATTCTAGCTGAACATAGTCTAAATTGAATAATGTAAAATTTTATGTTCAGTGCATATAATTCAATGATTATATAAATAATTCAATAATATAATAATAATGATCATAATATATATATATAAATATGTTTTATGTATTCTAAATAATGTAACCCCTATTCAAAAAGAACTAAACATATGAGGGTGTCCATAGAAATGAAAAAAACTATGGTAAAAAAAATTCTTTCAAAAATATCAAAAAATAAGGAATTAAGATTAAAATTGTTTAATATAGATATTCTAATCATTAAAATGATCATATATATATCTTAATATATAAATAATGTTCTATTAAGACCTTTTAGGTAAATATATTTGAAAACTAAAAGTGATTTGATGTGAAAAAGTTAAATATATTTTATAAAAAAAGTATCATTAAAGTAAAATTATCATTTAAATGTTTCCATTGAAGTTAACATTTTGAAAAAGTGGCATGAAAATTTTGGAAAACATGTACTTTTAAAAATAATGTCCAAAAATGGGTCGTTTAAAAACTGAAATGTTTTCTTTGAGAAATGAGGATAGGATGAAAAAACATGTGATAGTCAATGGAAAAAAATTTGTGTTATTCTTAAAATACCTTTTTATAAAATTCAAATTATTAGAATAGTAATGAAAAATTAATTTTTATTAAAAATTAATTTTATGAATAATTACTATACAATAAAAAATAGTAAAATATTCTGGTTGGATAACTGAATATTTTAAAGAAGAAATTTTAGATGAATCAACATAACTAAAGGAAAAGATACTTGAGTTTTCAATATCAATTATAGGTAACATAAAAAATGAAACATGAATCATTTGATAATGGGTTTATGTGGTAAAATGTAAATAATTGGAATATAAAACATAATACATAAAAATGGAATAATATAACCAAATTATATGAAATAAGATCAAGTGATAAATAATATGTCAATTAATAAAAATTGAGTTACTAAAAACTCTTACAACTTGTTTAACACATGTGTAAAAAGAAATTTTAAGAAAAAAATTGATTTTCCATAGTTTATACCATCAATGAAAAGGATTTAATTTATATATCATTCATTGGATTGTAAATCAGTATAATTCGTACAACGAAAAAATAGTAATTAACATATATCATGCCTTAGAGAATCATAACTCAGACCAAGAAAACCCTTATAACTTCAGAAACACTTTAATCAAAACCCATTAAAAGATAGGTCTTAAAACTGAACAAAAAATAAAATTATTAAAATAATTTTATTAATATGATATATCATATTTCCATTATATACACCAAATAAATGAAATTATTTTCACAAAATAAACTAACTCTCAAAGAGAGGAATTTGAAATGAAAACCCTTACCTCGATCCTCATTTGTTATACACCTTCACCAAATGTCCTAAGTAATTAATTTAATTACATTAAATAGATAATCAAGAATCATATTCATAACTATATATTTTATATTATATATTAATAATCACTATATTAATATATGGATATATATTAGTTAGTTTTTACCTATTTTAAACATAAGGGTCATTAAACATTAATACTTTGAAATAGTTTTAGAAACATTTTTAGGTATATATTATTTTTCCAAGGTCCATAATTCTAATACAATATTAGGTTCATTAATTAATATTTTATTATATTTATTAATGTAATGATTATATTTCATGGAATTTTCATTTAAAACAGATGAAGATGAAATCAGGGATGATCATCTTTCAATAATTCTTATGGAAAAATGTGTTTTTCTAATTAAAGAGTTAAATATTTATACATGATATTACGAAAAAAATATTATATTATTATATCATATTATACAAGTAAATAATTTCACATATTCATCCATTATAAAAATTAATATATTGTACAAGTAGGTTCTTAAACCAGGACAAACATGAAATGACTATGATTATTGGATGATTTTGTGTTGATTTAGCTGTAATAATTGTTATACCAGAAGAATAATAATATTTTTTTGTCAAAACACTATTAAATTTAATAAATTAAAATATTTATAAATAATATATAATTTATATAATTTTATTACTCTAAATTAATAAGTTATTATCATTTTATTATAATTATTTTAAATGATTGAATTGATGATACTTGTTTGTTGATCGTATAATTAATAGGTTCTCTATTTTTTTCATACCATAAACATAATAATATAATAAATATACATATTTTTCCTTTAAATTCATCGTCATGACCATGAAAATAAATTGTTATGAAAATATAAATAGAAATCAATCATTCTATGGAGGAGGTAGTTCCCAGTTACACGTGGATGATGATTTCATTCAGGATGGAATGATATAATTGAGTAATATGTTTTAATGTTTTAGAATCAAAAACATCGTGTCAATTTAATAAGTATTTTTAATATTCCTTTTATAACATATTTTTAATTTGGTGAGAAAAAACACATGTTTTGTTGTGGAGGTGGTAATCAGCACAATGAACAAATTTGGGTATCATTTTTCTTAATTGAAATAAAAAAAGTTATTAATTCTTATTCCTCAAACATAATTAGACTAATAATATAACCAAAATTGGTTTTATAAAATATTTATTTTAAATTTAAAATTTGAAAGAAAAATTAATATGAAATAAATTACGTAAAAATAATTACTCATGTTGGGCACTTTAATTTTTCCTTAGAAGATCCCTTAATAATTGATAATATAGCCTTATCTGTGGTGATGAGAATATAAAAATATCTAATGATTAATATATAAGAAGTAAAATTGGATGATGTTTATTATGAATCATTTTTAGGATTTCGTTGAAGGGGTGGTGAGATGCCCCTTTTATAAGTGGGGAGAATGATATTTTTTGTAAAATATTCAACTTAATTTATTGGTAGAACATGTTTTAGATATAAATCAGCATAATATTTATGAATTGATCTAGTAAAGAAGTAATTATTTGAACCCAAACCTCTTACTCTAAATTATATAATTTTTTTAACAATTGTTCATTCCATTTTCCACTTGAATTATTAGTTTTTCACTTTTATCTTTTCACTTGGGAACCAGTTTTTACATAATGTAAATTAATATTAATTAATAAAAATAATGTTTTCCTTCTATGATAATTTATAACAAATTATTCTAAATTTTAACGCCATATAATTTTAATTTCTTTTTGAAAAATTATAAAATGTAATTTTATAAAAATTATGGTACCAATGTTTTTTCATAAAATAATACTTTAGTTATTAAATATAAAATATGAGTTTGTAACTTAAAACCAACATTTTTAAAATTAAAAATAATTTTTATAAAATTAATTTTCTGTCATATATAATTTTTTTACAAATATTAAATTTATTATTTTGTACTAATAATGTCATCATATCCATGAGATTTGTAAAATTTATATTTTACACTATTCACTATAAAAATTTTATTTTTATGAAATTTATGTAATATATTCAGAAGATAATGTTGTTATGATTAATCTACAAATTACATCAATTTTTAAAATTAAATTTATATTATAAGATAATTCAATATTTAAATAAAATACAAAAATATTGTAGAAAATATTTATAACGGAAAATATGATATTTAAAAGTTTAATATTCTTTATTATCATTTTCTATAAATTACTAATTAATTTATTATAAATATAATATTCATATTATATATATATTTTCTTATTATCAGTTTATATTATTGTAAGATTCTTGAAATAAAAAATCATTTATATAAAAATAAATTTTGAAGGTTTATATGATTTTATTAGAAATTTTAGTTTTACTAATTGTATTTAATCAATAATAGAAGTAACTATTATTTTATTTCTATACATATTGCATAAAGTGGTTACTCTATTCCATCATCAGTAATTTAGTGGCATGGTTTTAACATTATGACCTAATATGTATATTTATTCTCAAGTATATCACAATATCATTTAAGTTTTAAATTTTATGTGGTGGAAGTTATCAAACACATTTAATTATTTATAGGTAATCATATATTAAAATTTTGGGTTATTAAATTTTAACCGCTTTAATAAATTGTTTAGTCTGAATTTAAATCCTAATATTATAATAATTTCGATAGGTAACTCATAATTAACCATACACCACTATATGATCATGGTTTTATTTAGGATGTGGAATGAGATTGACCTATGAGAAACAATATTATAAGAACTTTATAAAGAGATCCATCTGATTCCTAATTCCAAATAGATTTATTATAATTGAATAAGATCTTGATCCAAAAAAAATTTACTTCACGCATATTATGAAATTTAATTTTTTGATAATCATAACACTAGGTGTTATTATTTAATACTTAATATATATTTGTTAGTGAAAAATTACATGAAAAAAGATGATATAAAATATAGAGTTAAAACTCACTATACACTACATTAGTAAAATGTCTCATTTTATATTCCATGTTCTCATGGTTGTTAGTGATTATTTCCCACATTATACCTTGGATTTGGACATTGGGTCGCATAATTCCCAACTCTCTTGCAATTTCAGCTACTCATTTTTTTATATTGTATCATTTTTCTTATATTTTTGTAAGGACCTTTATCTCCAAACATTTTGAATTTACATGTCCATTTAAAGTAATTCCCCCTATAATATTTCCCACATTTTTGACATGTTGGAAATAGAATCTTCTTTCCTTAATAATTTTGGACACCAGAATTTATATGATATTTTATCCTTCACATATTTGGTGTGTTTTTTATTTCAATAATGTTTCTGTAGTTACTTATAATTCATGATACATTGTTTAGAATAATCACAGAAATTTTCACTCTAGGCATTTTCCCTCTAGGCTATTTGTTTGGGATTAATTCAATATTTTCCATGGAAACCATAGTTAACATGGTACCTTATAACATCATCATTTACTAAAACCAAAAGAGTTTACATGAGTGATGATTATTATAATATAATTATAATAAATAAACCAGTGAAAATTTATCCTCAAGATGTCTTAATTTATAGCACTATCATGTTATAATATACTTCTTATAACGAAACTTGTATCGGACTCTGATCAATATATATAAACCTCTATTTAACTAATATCATTCTTTGTGTAACCATTGTTACATTGTGTTGTGTTATATCATAAATCATTGTATAATTTTAAAAATAAAGATTCCTATTTACCATGAAATTTCTTAAAAATATTCTAAACCGAAAAATCAATAAAACTTATGTTCCAAAAATCCAACTTATCCTTTATATAGGAAAGAACTTATCAATTAAAATAACCTTAACTTATGACTCTATACGTTTGAATCGTTCTTTTCCACGGTCACTATCTTATTTTGTTATCTAACCTAATAATATCCTTATCTTATATAATGGTTCATAAATAGGATATTATTGACCAAATAATATCACCCAGGAGTGTCAAACCAGTACTGCAGTTATGTCGCTTTATCATGCACCAGGTGACTATAACGTTAATAAATGGTCCAACCATTCGGGGTTATTTCCCCAAGGAACAATTAATCAAGATCATATATCCACATATAGAATCCTTACATGGATACATTTTTTTCAGAAAACCATATATTCTATAAATTAACAAAACATCATAATTTCCATATATAATTAGAATTATTCCTAGGATGTTCCTTGAAGTTTTCCTATCTAAATCAGTAAATAAAATTTTTAATATTAAATTAAAATTGAAATATATATTTACCCAAAAGGGTTATCCATACATTTTAAATTGTTATCAAACATAACATATCAAAACCTAAATTATCCTCAAAAAACATCTAAATAAATAAAATTATTGAAACTGTTCCTTTTATTTAAAATGTGATTCCCAGAACCCAAACTCTCATTTCACATTCTATAAACATATATTTTCTATAATTTCTTTTATATCAGCTATATAATTCAAGATGTAACCATGTATAATTTAAAAAAATCATAATGATTAAGTTAATCTCTTGTATCTCAAGTATAGTTTTACTTTATTATCATTAATGAATTAGGAAAAATCCTAAACTAAAAAAACCACATTCTATGTATCAATAGAAACATGTTTCCATAATATATGAAACTAATTAATCCACAATGACTCCTTGTCATCTACCAAAAATTCATCCATATGTTATATCCATATAAACATGCCACGTATAGTAATTTTATTCCTAACCTAGGGAAATAAAAGAATAAGAAGTTCTGATCTCAAATTACTAGTAAGAGAAAACATTCAACTAAAGTAATGATGGGATAAAGAAGGAATAATTTTATATTCAGAATAGGTAAAAAACCTAAATCTATAATCAAATTCTATCTGAGAGTATTCTAAATCCACTTTATTAAATTAAAACATGGATATCAATAATACTCATATTTTATTATTTGAATGAATAATGTCAAACATAAAAACCTATTCTCATGCCCTTGTTCCAAGACACTATCCTATTATGGTAAAATGAATACACAGAATCCAAACTTACTTTGCCTCATGAGAACTTTTGATGGATCGAGGGACCATATAATTTTTGCATCGACCCATTAACTATTTAATTACACTACATTGAACTTAAGAGACATCAAGACCATTCATATAATTCCCTGAGGAACCTCTTATATAAATATTTGTCTATCTACATAATGATTAATCTGTACATATGTATATAATCAACCTTTATTATTATTAATTAATAAAAAATAATGATATTACTTTTCCCCCCACAAATAATAGGGATAACATGACCATAACCCATCCATATAATTAGTATTTATCATCATGAAAATATATATTCAACATTTTAATATTCATTCTCATTTTATTAAAAACATAAAAAAATTATAATACATTTCCCAATGCTAATAAAAGAGATAACATTATTATAAACCATCCAAAGGAATAATTTGTATGATTAAAAAATATATAGAAAAATAATTGATAATAATTATATTATTATCAAAAAATATAGATTGTTAATAATTTTCTCCATGCGAATTTAATTACATTCTTTCTAGGTGAACATCATCCAAAAAGAATTATTTATACTAATATTTTTTCACCATATATAGGAATGAGTAAAAACAATGCCAATACTAGAATAATTATGATCATGTTACTCCTATATAAATAACATGAGTTATTTGAAATGAACATTTCCTTTACACAATAATGGAAACATTGGAGGATGTTGAAATAAATGAAAAACACCCTCCTAAAAATAATACTTTCAATGGTGTCAAAAATGAATGGCTTAAGGATTGAATTGTTTGATACCATTATTTAAATGGAACAAATGATAACATTTTGATATTATTGGATATGTAATAAAGAATAAAAACCATTAAGAAAACTTCTTTTCCGAATAAAAATAGAATTGGAATTGTAAAAATATAACATATTTTGCAAAACATTGATATTAATGGCGTAAAATAAAAAAATTCATTTTTTATAAAAATTTAAATTTTAAAATGGTTATGTAATAGATATTGGAATCCTATTATTTAAAAATTAATTTATAATAATTGATAAAAAATAATTATTATGATGGATAAATGAGTATATGAAGAAATAAAGTTTGAAAGTGAAAGGAAACCCCTTTTATTATTTTAAAAATACATTGTTTAAAAATCCCATTGTAAAAAGGGTGAAAAAATTATATTAAATTAAATATTAATTTTATAAAAAATGAATATAAAATATCATATAATAAAATAAATGGGAGGGTGAACCCAATAATGTAAAGAATAAGTTCATGATGAAATTATATAACTCTAGGAAAGGAGACATGGGTTATCAATATCTCTTATGAGAAACATAATCCATAAAGCATGAATCATCTGAAATGGGATTAATTCTGTAAAATGTAAAAAATTATAGAATACCACATAATAAAATAAAATCATATATTTTTTCAAACATATATTAAATAATATAATGTGAATGATAATATCTAAATGAATTAAAAATGACTTACTAAATACTCTTACAACTGGGGTAACACTAGAATAAAAATCAATTTAAATACAAATCCCTTATTTGGATTATTACATTCCATTATTTACAAAAATTAATATATATAAATATCAACATACATTATATAAATGGAACTCCATTCAACTGGAACACGGTGAATAACCAGAATCATGTCTCAAAGAATCAGAATTTAGGCCAAGAAAATATTTTCAGCTTGTGTAACACATTATTCAAAAACCATTGAAAGAGAGGTCTTATACATGAATATAAAATACCACAATCAAAATGTAAATCTTGATATGATCTATGATATAGTAATTATGTTTCCCACATAATTTAAATTAGGTGTATAATACTAAACATTATTAAAAAGAATAATTTAAAATAAAAACTCTTACCTCAACACTAATTCATTATGTAATTTAAATGATATCTATAATAATGAATTTTTTTCATTAAATATATAATAAATAAACATATTCAAACCTATAAACATCTATACTACTTAATTATATTCATTCTATGAATATATATATAACTTTTTTCATATCATTATCATTATGTTTAAATAATATTTATCACTTTAAACTGGTTTCATAATATTGGTGTTGGTATATATTATTTTTTGAAGTTACATCATTCTTAGATCACATAATTTACTCAAATGGATATTAAATTATATTTAATAAAATTATAATTTCATTCCTTTGTTGTTGTGATTATAATCAAGGAAGATGAAATCAATGATAATAATGTTTTAGTGATTCATGGCAAACAAAATGTATTTTCCTAAGTAATGATTAATGTTTTTATACAAACATTAAACAAAGAAAATATTTAAATAACTATATAATTTTACTACATTAAATATGTTCTCATATTCATCCATGATATGAATTCATAGTATTTTTTAGGCATGTGGTTAAACAAACCCAAACATTAACCTTCCATGAGCAGATGGATGATTATGAGGTTGCTTATATACAGTTTTACTACCACATAAGTAAAAAAGATATTTTTATATTCTTATTATAATTTTATTTCATAAATTTTTAGAATTATAAATACAATATAATTTATATATTTTCATTACATAATATGATGATCTCATTATCCTTCTAGAATGCTCGTTTTGAACGACTGAAATAGCTATAATCATTTATTTAGCACATAATTAATAGATTCTCCAATTTTTCATACTAGAACCATAATGACATCCCAAAAATCATATTCATCATTTAATATCGTCATCATGACCAGCCATTTAATGATTTTATGAATAAAATGGAAATCATTCATCATGTAGAAGCGGTATTCTACTTGTATGCATGGTTAATGATTTTGTCTTCCAAAGAACATGAAGAATTTATAATATATTTTAATGTAATAAATCCTAAAAATTATATAAATATCATACTGTTTTATTAAATTACCATTTTATACTATTATTGGATGATTTTTAAGGATAACAAAACATGTTACATCATTAACGTGATGGTCTCCACATCACAAGAATTATAGTTACATTTTTCTTAGTATGAAAGATTAAAAGTGATTAAAGATTATTATAGGTTATGTATAAGGGGTATATTTTTTGTATTAAATGATACTTTCATTTGATACTTATAGGTATTTTCTGATTCCCCTTTTATATGTTGTGAGAATGAAATTTTTGTAAAAATTTCCACTTAATATAAAGGGAGAACATATTAAACATGTCATGTGGCTCAAAAAGTGAGAAATAGTTTAGTTGTGAAGACATAAGGTTGATGAAAACCTCATCAACTCAATTAGATACATATTTTCATTATATTTCAATCCCTTTACCCACTAAATTATTACTTTCACCTTTATAAATTTTATCACATTATCTAATTTTTATGGTATTTTACTCTTTATGTATAAAAATAAAGCATTACTCATTAGATAATTTGAACGCACTAATTCAACATTTATGATTAATTTCATTTGATTAAATTTTACAAAATGAAAAATAATTATTTTACAACAAATAATGACTAATGTTTTAAAAAAATTAGAATAATTTACTTTTGTACTAAAATATCGAATATTGGTTTGGAAATTAAACCCAATATTTTTAAAATTAAAAATTCACATATATAAAAATATTTTTTCTTATTAAAACATTTCATTAATATAAAACTCATTATTATTCTAAAAATGTCATAAAATCCATGTTTTTTATTAAGAAAGATATAATTTATTATTCAAATAAAAATAATTATATTTAGAAAAAACCTAATTAATAAACAAAATATTATATTGTTATGATAAATAAAAAATTTATATTTAGTTTATCAAATTATATTCCTAAATTTTGATAATTCTATATTTAAATAAAATCATAAAATATTGTTAAATACTCTTCATATTAGAAAATAAATATTTTAAATGTTAACTATTCATTATAAATATTTATAATGAATTAATAATTAATTTTTTTACTATATTATTAATATTATCAATATATTTTATTATTATATAAATCATAATATTCTTAATTTCATGAAATAAAACATAAATTTCTGAAAAATAAAATTTGAAGATTAAGATGATTTTAGTGGTTATTTTTGCTATGCTAATTGAATTTAATTGATATTCAGTGTAACCTTGATTTATTTCAATAAAAATTTCTTAAATATTTTACACGTATTAATTACTACCAATTAAATTTATATATTTAAATAGTCATTAATAATATTTATATTTTTAGTCAAATATATCACTATTTCATTTTAATACGGGGTTTCCTGTGGAGAACGATATCAAACACATTGAATTATTTAAAGGTAATTACTTATTAATATTTTGGGGTGTTATAGGTTCACCCCATAGTGATTTACTATGGAAAATAAAAACCTTTTCCATTTTATCCTGTATTTTATTGTTTAATTATTACAACTTAATAGAGGTCAATCGATAAGGTCTCATTGAAATGAGCATTTCACTAGTTATAAGTTCTATTGAAAAAATCACATCAAATATTTTGGAATACTAGAAATATCACATGGTAAAATATCATCATTTCCCCCCATAATTTACATTAATTAAATGATTATCTATTCTAACATCTATATAATTTTAGCTAGATATGCTTTCTCATTGGGAATCATGACAAATAGTTTTGATGGAATTTCCTGAGTAGAATTATAATTAAGCATTCATTTTTATAGAATCATGGGATGGATTGAGATATGGAATTATATTTTTTTATCAATGAAATATATATTATTTATATAAGGTGAACCAATCTATTCCTAGTATGTAACACCCCAGGCTTCCACGATACACTTCTCTTTCAATAATGTAGTAGCTTACATTGTACGCAAGTTCGAGATTCTAACACACCGCAACCAATAAAAGTAGCAATTATGAATTTTAATACCCACTTTTTTATTTATATAAATTTTATATTTCATAATGGACTTCATTTTTGGATTTGTAATATCGAAATTAGCCTAAGTTGAATTTTTTGTATTTTTTTGAGAACATCCAATTTTCGATGAATAGTTAAAAATACATAAAAATCTCTTTTTAATAAAAATAATTTATAGTTATAAATTATACTATTGAGTGGCTTTAAAGAATAATTAGAATATACTTTTACTATTTTATCTAATGGTGGTCATTAGAATTAATTTCACTTTGAAATTGGAGATAAGAAATTGTCAATCTTTTGATTGATATTGTTTCCTAAAAACACGCTATTTGTTTTGACAATGTGAAGTAATTATTAAATTAATTAATTCAACTTATATGTTTTGAATTTTTTAAAATAGAAATCATTTTTGAATTCGGAATATCAATTATATCTTAGGGTGAATTTTTGGTATTGTTCTGAAAAACTTCATTTTTTTGATGAATTGTGAAACCACTAAGTGGTAGTTAAAAAAACTAATTTTTTGTTTAAATGAAACATTACCACTTATATGAATTTCATTTCAAAAATATTACATACATGGTTTTAATTATTATGTAAAATGTTGTTCAATGGGATGAAAATAATTTTTTTTGAATAGTAACTTTTGAGTTTCATTAACCGCGATTTGAGCTAATTAGGGTAATTTAAGGTAAAAATTATATTATACAAATATAAAAAATGTATTGAAAGATTTCCTACTCTTATTGGATAAGTCATGGAAAACCAATAAAAACCATGGGACAATTTTTGTGACCCCATGGAGCCACTTGGACAAGATAATGACATTAATACCTTTTCTTTATTGTGAAAATAATATTGTCACAAACATGTATTGTTTTACTAAAACAATTTTTACAAGGGGTTATACAAGTTATCATTTCGACTATAAATATTTATTTGAAAGATAAAAATATTTCCTACATCATGGTAATTTTTTTAATATTTTTAGACATTAAATAAATAAATTTATTTATGACACCATAATGATGCAGCGATTACATCATTAATGAATGATTTAAATAAAATGAAATGATAAGGTAACATCTAAGACATACACTTGTCAAAAACCTACTGGATGGGTGGATTTCAAACTATTATCCCCATATCTTCGAAATATATCATTTTGGGTCCTTTATAATCTGAATACCATTTTATAATAAAATAATATTTTCAATCTTTCGAAAAGAGCGCCTCCTCTCCTCTTATAAAAGGCCCCCATCTCTACTACCTTATTCACACCTTCAAATCCATTTGGCTCGGCCAAACTCGGACCAAATACCCTCTAAAAATTACTTCCTTCATCCTATAAGCCTTACCTTAGGCATTAGGCACTTCAAGAGTCCTTTTGTTTGAAACCAAAGGGAGTTACATAAACTAAAGGTAACAATTTCTCTTAACTTTTTTTCTTTTCTTTTACTTCTACAACCCCTAAACTTTTTTATTCATAACTTTTGTAACAAAACCTGTATCCTCAATATACTTGGATGTTGTTATGAAATGTATTTGAACTACACTTGCACACACCTCCATCTAATGGTTAAAAAACATATTGTTTCTGTGGGTGGTGAATTACTGCCTCATGAAATGATGATTGTTCAATTTTCATTTAACACCTCTCATGGTGTCCATTAAGATGACACTATATATATATATTATATATATTATGTTATTTTTTCCTTATGAATATGTATTTTTCATATATGGCATACCTTTATGATTTCCATTATGGGTAAACGCGATAATTTCATTTTAGGAAGTGCGGATTACTGCCCCCTCAAAGTGATTTGAATAGTTAATGCCATATGTGGGATGTATAAAGGATGTAGTTAATGATATTATATATGATATTATACTAGAATTGTAATATACCAGTGTATAATTATGATTTTATTCCATTAAATATGAAAAATAAATGAAAGTAGTTTTCATGCGTACGTACGGCTTTCCGTCTCCATGAACGGTGCATTTCATTTCATACCTATAAATGTTATGTAATATTATAAATGCATGTATATACTGGATATATATGATATATATTATATCTAAAAAAGGAATATAATTCTGGAGATAATGGATATTTTACCACATAAACAACATGTAATTATAAGAAGTTTATTTTTGACTCAAGTACAAAGGATCGAAAAAATGACCGTCATTAAATTAAATTATTACATGATGTTCATAACATGGTAATATGTGATGTAAAAGGAATAATGACCTTGAGAAAGGTTCTTAAGGAAACTGAAATTAACTATAGTTTATTATTCAGGATATTAAAGTATGATCGAGTCAAGTCGGACACGAGGTAAGGGACTTCATCTCAATCTCTTTTCATTGAGGCATATTTTGTTTTATACACAACTTTCATTTATGCGGCGTATAAACATCTTTTACTTTTACTTTTATTAAAAAGTAATCTTTTTATATGAAGTGTTTTTACTAAAAAAAAGTAATGTTTTTTCTTACATATGCGGCGACAACAACTTATCCACCTCCATGACCATTATTTGAATTTCACCTTCCTCTACAAGCAATAACATTTTTTTAAATGAAAAATAAATACCATGTTTTTATTTTCTTTTATTTTGGTATTGAAAATTGTTTTGATAATTTTTTGATTATATCAATGTGTTGTATTGATATCTTGTGATTGAAATGTGGAAATGTTATGTTTCCTTTTTGTATGTTTTATGTGATATGATTATGTTATTGTTCTTGGGCATTGTTTATGATATGTTTAAACCTTTTCATATAATGAATGCATTGGACTTATTAAGTGATGGGTGGAACCCGTTATAACTCCTCAATGTATCGGTAGGTCTCATGAGACAAAATAGTGTTTTGGTATAAGGACTTGACAAAATCATATTTGTAGTCTTGGCAGAAGGCCATGAATATGTGGTTATGATAGTCTGGAATTATGCATTCCATCATTATAAAAGTGGTTATTGATATTGCATGTGAATATTCCACTAGTAGAATATTCATGTGAATAAGTAAATGGAATTATTTCATTTCATTTTTTCATTGTTATTATGAAGTTCCAGTTTAAAAGGATTTTGTTTTAGTTATACAATTTCATTAAATGTTTTTTCTGGTTTATACAAGTTTCTGCTATATTGTTATCCTTACTGAGCATCTAAGATCACCCCTTACTATGTTTTATTTTTCCCAGGATGTGAAGAAGTGTATTATGATTGACCTGTAGGGATATTATAATAGATAAGTGTGTTCAATGGGGACAAGATCTTTTTGTTGTTTTTATTTCATGATGTAATGAATGTATCTAGTGTTTCAAGGCTACTAAACTAATCGGTCTTTCGATACTTGATCTTTTTTGATCATGCCAATGTTATATAATAATTCACTGACTATGGGTAACTAGGGTCAGGGAGTTACAGCTGGAATCAGAGGTAGTTTAGTATTATCCATGGAAACTAGATTTAGGTAAACTCTGATTAGAGCACATATCCCTAAGATTGTCTTTGAATATTAGTATAGAAGAACGCCCTAAAATTTTGGTAACATAGAGATTTTTTGAATTTTCTGAAAAATACATCCTTGTCTGGATACCAGTAGGTAGAGGAGGCTCTTGAACAGATGTACCTAGGAGTGAAAACTCCGATAAGGAGTTTCGGGCTTGACCCAAAGTATCCTGATACACGACAACGGGCCTTGCTGCACTCTTGGTTACAACACTTCCAAGGGATATGCTTAGGATAATACATGATTTCTATACAAATGATTATGAAGAGTTTATGAGTATATACTTCCTCAAAGAAATTTTTTTTATGAATATGGATTATATCTATAAACTGTTCAATTTATGTTAAGTGTTTTGCAAGTTTGTTATTATGTATTTCGATTTATAAACTAATCTATTTTATTATATTGTGTAGAAATGGTTCGTAGTGGAATGAATTGAAACCGTATCAATGCATGCACTAAATGTAGGGATTTTCCTCCTGCTCAAGATAATTATAGTGGAGATGGTGATACAACTGGTGTTGATCAGCTTATCACAATACTAGGACAAATCACTTAGGTTATGAAAAATAACCTTACCCTTATGGAGCACCATGATCCACATCATGGATGATCGATGATAGATCGCTTCATGATCCAACAACCACCAACATTAAATGGGGGTACAAATCCATTAGTATCAAAGAAATGGATAAATTCCCCAGATAAAATATTTCAGGCATTAGGGAGAAGTGGAAGTGAAAAAATTGTCATGGCATTTTAATACCTCACTCGAGATTCTGATCATTGGTGGTCATTTATTCAAAATACAAAGGAAGATGAAGAAGTATCATGTATAGAATGAAGAGATTTTAAATATATTTTCTTAGAAAAACACTTTCCTTTTTACCATCGAGTGGATATGGAAAAACAATTTCTGAGTCTGAGGAAAAAGGAGGGCGAGAATGTTGCAAAGTATGAGTCTAACTTTACAAGGTTAGTGAGGAAAGCTGCAGATTATATAAGTAACCCAAGAAGTAATATTTATTGTTTCTTTGACATATTAAAACCATTTATACGTCGAGATTTAACGAAGATATTTTATCATGTGCTATCAAGAAAAAATAGTAATTCTCTAAGCCATATGACAACAAAGTAAAGAAAAAAAAGAAGAGAAAAGTGGAGCAATAGACAGATAAAGGGAAAAAGGGAATGTATGATTTTCCATTATGTGATAATTATGGAATGAAACACCCTAGTACTTTCCTAAAATGAATGGGAGTTTGTTACAAATGTGTAGAAAAATATCACTAGACTTGTGATTGCAAGGGAAAGAAAGAGGTTATTAATGTTGAATGATACAATTGTAGAGAAATGGGACATTATGAAAATTAATTCCCTAAGTGCCATAGAATCTTACCTCATAAACGGCCAAGGGAGAAAGGCCAAGCTTATGTTGTTACTACATATGAAGTTGAATAATAATTTTATTTGTGTTTTTGGACTCAAGAACTATATTAAAGTTATAAGAATAATGGGATATATATAAGGATTGTACTGTAGTATTTGTTGTTTTGATTAAGTAATTAATATGATGAAGGTAATCATATTTTTAGTATGTGTAAATAATAGAATCATTACTTTGTTCGGGGAATATGATGTTACAATTGATTTTGGAATTTAGAGACCTTTTAGAGAAAGCCTGGACAAAGGTATTTTGGATAACTATAAAGGTTGGAATGGATTAAGATGAACTTTTAATAGTATTGTTTAAGGTTAAAACATTTCTGAAAATTATTTTTGGAATATTATAAGAATATATTTTTAGGAAAAGGAAATCCTGCAGGTTGGGGGATAACCCGTCACGTCGGACAAAGCTGCAGGAATCGAACCCAAAACCATAGTGGGAAAGGCCTTTATTACCTACCACTAGCCTATAGGAAGTCCCTTGTTATTAAAAAATATTTTTCCTAATCTAAATAGTATTTTTAATATTTAAAACCTTATACGATTAGGATAAATATAATATTTTTGAGTTATATTATCTTTTTGAGTGAAAGATGAGTTTGTGATAGAAATTTGTTGATGGTTGAAACTCTACTTGTCAAGTATATATATATATACCTATTTATATTTCTATGAATAAATTAATTCATAAACTTTAAGAAAGGGATATTAAAACAAAAAATTTGTTATCCTAATACGTTATGTTTTGTTGAACTGATGATATTTTAAATCACCATAGATTGAAGGCATTGAGGCCCTAAATTTTACACTTGTTTGTGATTGATGACCTTAATCACTCCCTACAAATAATTACATTTTCCTCCAATAATGTGTATTTAATTTCCACCAATGTTCTCCTAATAGAGATCAAAATTTGGGGGTGACTTTTTCATTTCCCTTTCCCTCTTATTCAGGCTAAATTTTATTAACCTTATTTCCGATGTGGGTTTTCCACAAAGGAATTTTCTATTTTCAACCATTTATTTTATAAGAAAAATTTAAAAATGTGAGGATTCAATTTATAAATTGAGGGGATAATGTAACACCCCATGCTTCCATGATACACTTCTCTTTCAATAATGTAGTAACTTTCATTGTACGCAAGTTCGTGATTCTAACACACCGCGACCAATCAAAGTAGCAGTTATGAATAGTAATACCCACTTTCTGAATTATATAAATTTTATATTTCAAAATGGACTTTATTTTTAGATTCAGAATATCGAAATTATCCTAAGTTGAATTTTTTGGTATTTTTATGAGAACATCCAATTTTTCGGTGAATAGTGAAAAATACTTAAAAACAACCTTTTTAATCAAAATAATTTATAGTTATAAATTATAATATTGAGTGGTTTTAATGTATAATTAGAATATTATTTTACCATTTTATCCAATGGTGGTCATTATAATTAATTTCACTATGAAATTTGACTTAAACAATTGACAATCTTTTGATTGATATTATTTCATAAAAACAAGCTATTCATTTTGACAACGGAAAGTAGTTATAAAATTAATTAATGAAACTTATATGTTTTGAGTATTTTATAATATACATCATTTTTGAATTTGGAATATCAATAATATCTTAGGGTGAATTTTTGGTATTGTTCTAAAAAACATCAATTTTTGATGAATAGTAAAACCACTACGTGGTAGTTAAAAAAACTGATTTTTCATTTAAATGAAACTTTACCGCTTCTATGAATTGAATTTAAAAAATCCTACATACATGGTTTTCATTAGTAAGTAAAATTTGGTTCAATGTGATGAAAAAAAATTTTGGTGAATAGTGACTTTTGAGTTTTATTAACCGCGATTAGAGAAAATTAGGGTAATTTAAGGTAAAAATGATATTATGAAAATATAATGAAATATATTGACAGACGTCCTAATCATATTGTATGAGTCATGGAAAACCAAGACAAACCATGGGACGATTTTTCAGACCCCATAGAGCTACTTGGGTATGATAATGACACTAATACCTTTTATTTAAAGTGAATATAAAAATGTTACAAAAATGTATTGTTTTACTAAAACAATTTTTACAAGGGGTTATACAAGTTATCATTTCAACTATAAAAATTTATTGAAAAGAAAACAATATTTCCTACATCATGGTAATATTTTAATAATTTTTAGAAATTAAATAAATATATTTATTTATGACACCATGATGATGCAGCGATTACCTCATTAATGAACGATTTAAATAAAATGAACTTATAAGGTAAAATATAAGACATACACTTGTCAAAAACCTATTGGATGGGTGGATTCTGAACCCTTATCACCTTCTCTTAGAAATATATCATTTTGGGACCTTTATAATCAGAAAAACCATTTTATAATAAAATAATATTTTCAATCTTTCCAAAAGATCCCCTCCTCTCCTCTTATAAAAGTCCCCCACCTCTACAAACTTATTCAAACCTTTAAATCCATTTGGCTCAGCCACCCTCTACCCAAATAAACTCTCAACTTTTCTCCCATCATCCTAGATTCCTTACATTAGGCATAAGGAACTTCAAGAGTTATTTTTATTCAAACCAAATGGAGTTACCCATAATAATGGTAAACAGTTGCCTTAAATTATTTTATTTTATTTTACTTCTACAACCCCTAATGTATTTTTATTATTTTCTTTTGTAACAAAACCAGTATCCCCAGTATACATGGATGTTTTTATGATAATATTTCGAACTAAACTTACACACACCTCCCTCTAATGGTTGAAAAACATACTGTTTTAGTGGGTGGCGAATTACTGCCTAATAAAATGATGATTGTTCAATCTTATATTAACACTTCTAATGGTTTCCATTAAGATGTAACTATATTTATATATGATATATATTATGTCTATGTTTTTCTTTTGAATCTGTATTTTTTATTTATGACATGCCTTTGTGATTTACATTATGGGTAAACGTGATAATTTCATTTTAGGAAGTGCGGACTACTGCCCCTCAAAGTGATTTGAATCGTTAATCCCATATGTGAGATGTATAAAGGATGGAGTTAATGATATTATATATAATATTATACTGGAATAATTATATACGTTTTTATCATTATGGTTTCATTCCATTAAATACAAAATAGAAATGAAAGTAGCGTTCATTCGTACGTACAACTTACCGTCTCCATGAACGGTGCATTTCATTTCTTACCTCTAAATGTTATTTAATATTATAAACGCATGTATATATTGGAAATATATGATATATATCATATCTAAATAATGAATATAATTCTGAAGATAATGGATATTTTACCACATAATCAACTTGTAATTATAAGAAGTTTATTTTTGACTCAAGTACCAAGGATCGAAAAAATGACGGTTATTAAATTAAATGACTACATAATGTTCATAACATGATAATAAGTGATGTAAAAGGAATAATGAACTTGAAAATGGTTCTTAAGAAAATATAAATTAACTATAGTTTACTATTCAGTAGATTAGAGAACGATCGAGTCAAGTTGGACACATGGTAAGGGACTTCGTCTCAATCTCCATTCGTTGAGACATATTTTGTTTTATACAGAACTTTCTTATATACAGAGTACAAACACCTCTGAATTTTACTTTTATTCAAAATGAATATTTTTATAAGAAGCGTTTTTACTAAATTAAAAAAGAAATATTTTGTCATACGTATGCGGCGGCAACGACTTCTCCGCTGCCGTGACCATTATTTGATTTTCAGCTTCCTCTACAAGCCATAACTTTTTTTAAATGAAAAATAAATATCTTGTTTTACTTTTATTTTATTTTGGTATTGAAAATATTTTTGATAGTTTTTTGATTATATCAAAGTGTTGTATTGATATGTTTTGATTGAAATGTGGAAATGTTATGTTTCCTTTATGTATGTTTTATGTGATATGATTATGTTATGGTTATTGGGTATTGTTTATGATATGTTTAATCCTTTTCATATAAGGAATACATTGGACTTAGTAAGTGATGGTTAGAGCCCACTATAGCCTCTCGATGCATCAGTAGGTCTTATGAGACAAACTAGTGTCTTGGCACAAGGCCTTGAAAAAATATTATTTATAGTCTTGGAACAAGGCCTTGACTATGTGGTTATGATAGTCTTGCATTATTTATTCCATCATTATGAAAGTGGTTATTGATATTTCATGTGAATATTCGACTAGTAGAATATCCATGTGAATAATTAAATGGCATAATTTCATTTTATTTTTTCCATGTTATTCTGATGATCATGTTTAAAAGGATTTCATTTTAGTTATACAATTTTCTTAAATGTTTATTCTTGTTTATTAGTTTCTGCTATATTGTTATCCTTACTGAGCATCTGAGCTCACCCCTTTCTTTGTTTTTTTTCCTAGGATGTAAAGAAGTGTATTATGATTAACCTGCAGGAATATTCTAAGGGATAAGTGTGTTCAAAGGGGACAATATGTTGTTGATGTTTTTATTTCTTGATGTAATGAATGTATCTAGTGTTTCGAGGCTACAAAACTAATCGGTATTTCGAGACTTGATCTTTTTTGATCATGCCAATGTTATGTAATAATGCAATGACTCTGGGTAGCAAGGGTCGGGGTGTTACATAGTATATCATCAAATTTGAATAAGGGTAAAATAACATTGATTTAATGGAGATTCCTCCAATATTTTTTAATTAAAAATGTTTTAATACAACATATATAATAATTTAACCTCTAATTATTTTTGTAGCCCACATATCATCCAATAATTGAGGTGGTATTAAATATTTCAATATAACTTTCATAATATTAATGAATAAATTGGAATATAATTAATTTTTATATTAACTGTTATTAAAATAATTAAAATTATACATATCACCAATTCATTTTCATAATAAACAATAGATATATTGATAGTATAATATTTTCCTTATTCTCTTATATTTTTATTTTATAGAATTCAATTATCTTTAATGAACCTTATCTTGGAGTATTAACTTTTATAGTGTCATTAATACTTGTAGTTGAAACAATAGAACATGGGTGTATAATTAAATAAATAATTCCATTAATCACATATAATGACTATCTTCTCCATTCTTATTTAGAAAACATGAGTTTTACTACCTCAATTTATACACATGAAACATTTATTGGTTTCTTTTCATGATATTTCTAGGTGTTTCTTCCTACTCATTTGATGTGTGGAAAATTGAATCATTTTTTCAAAAGAACCTTATTTTTTTGAACAACTGTTAAGAAAAATTATTCATTATTTTTTATCCCCATATCATCTAGACCATTTGGACTCTATCATAATTATTTCAATATTTCAGATAGCATTTAACTATTACTTTATAGTTATAAATGTCTTGAATTTTATGGTTTTTTAATACATGGTTTTATTCCCCTAAATAATCCATTGATTCTTCATTTATGTTTTATGAAAAGGTACTGGGATAGATTTCATGTAATTTAACAATTATATTATTACACGCAATTAATTTTTCCTTATATTTATTCATCTTAATTAATTCCCTCTCAATTTTAATACAAGGAACATCGGGAAAATATTTTATAATGATTATTTTTTGAATAAATTAAATTTCCTTTAGTATATCTAATCGCTTAGTAATATATACGTGAAATAAATTCCACTAATACACTTATCCATTTAGATTCTAAAAAACCAAGATGAAATTATCTTTCACAAAATATCAGATAATAAAAAATATATTTTTAATGGAATTAATTCATTGTTTCATAATTAATTGATCAAAAGATATAATAATGGAATGTGGTAATTGATGCAAAAATGAATCTAAAAATATTGTCCCTTATTAGGTTAATTATAGATCTACACATGGTTAAAGATATTTTTAAAGCATGATTCAATTAACATATAATCCTTATGTGGTGATCAACTCAAATCCGTATTATATTTTTCAAATTATTTTTAAAATCATTAAATTACTCATTGTCTTATTTTTTGGAATCGTACATCTGTCTTCCATCCATTTACTAAAAAGGGTAATGTTAATGAGAAAATAAAACAAAATAATTAATATAACTAATATTCCTAAATAATCAGACTTCTTTACATAAACATTTTATTCTTTAAATCTTTATTATATCGTAAGATATGATTCCCTAAGTTTTAATATTGGATGTTGATAATCTATTTCTTAATATAGTCAGTAATCTATTATCCAAAAATAACTATAAATTTATTTAATTCAAAATATAATAACCCACTACTCATATGACTAATATTAAACCATTTTCCATAAATAAAGCATATAATAATAAACACTATGAATAAAAAGGTTTGATGCTTTGTGAGATAAGCTATTTAATAGAGATTATTAATAAACATAAAAATATTAATATTCATTCTAAATTTATAATATCATTTTTAAATCCCATATCAAATATATCATGAAATTTTATCCCCTATGGGAATATGATAAATAGATTGATTTAACATATTTTTGTGGTGGTAATTATAATAAGAAAAAAATAACATAATATTTGTGAACAATTATATGAATTAATGGATATGAAATGATTCCACATAAATGGAGGATATTTAATCATTATAATGAAATATTAAATCAGAATTATTATACCATAGAAATGTGGCAATAAAAAAATTATCTCAAAAACATAAAACAAGTCGTCCTAAACAAAAATATAGTCTCACAACTAATGAAATATAACATAACATAATGAAATCACTAATAATGTACCATATATACTATCTCATTAGTTATAACCATTACATAATCAACTAGGGGGATATAAAAATTAAATAACACACATCACTTCAATATAAAAAAAAGATTATGTTTTCCACATAGTAAAGTGATATTAAATAATCATAAGAATTATTTCCCAAAGAAAAAAGAAATGTGTTTAAAAATAATTTCATATGTAAAAATAATAACATACATAAATGAGAAATAATTTATGTCACAACATAGGAAAGGAGTAAGAAAAATCAGATTCAAATAAAGGTGTAATAATTTAATAAATGATCTTATATAAATATGACATTAATGAAAGTAAAAGAAAAAAATAATGAAATAATGGAAATGGAGTTTTGAAAGAATGTCTTTACCATGATCGTATGGTTGGTAGTAATCATAAAAAAATGAATAGTAAAAATATATTTAATTAAAAACAATTAGTGATAAAATAATAATTTGTTATATATAAAAAAATGGATATAGGATTTATAAAATAATATACCCATGAGAGGATTGCCACATGAAAATAATCAGGATATGTAAGGAATCATATTATATACATTATATATATTTAATGAAGGTAAATTACTGGGAAGACACAAGAAAGAAATTTATATAAAAAAAATATATTGTTAAAATAAATAATTGAATTAAAAAATATATATATTTATAACAAATAATAGTTTACGTAAAAACAAATGAACATAAACCCAAAATGGTGAGAGATAGAAAAAGAGTGTGACTATCCACTTTCAAACATAAAAAATTAATAAATAATAATCATAAAAAATACTAAAGATTCATATAATACACCTCAAATAATTATAAAATAGTATATGTGAAATAAATATATTTGTGTGAAAGAGTGATAATAGAATTATTATATAATAGATAAATGGTTCATAAAATTAAGGCAATTTAATATATAACCCCTTATTAAAATTTATAAAACTCATATAATAAAACTATAACATCCAAATTAAAAATATTAATCCAATAAGTACTTATTATAGAACATTACTATTTTTTCTATTTATTTTTATTCCTTTATATTCATTTTTTAATTTAAAATTTTTCTTGCCTCTCATTCAAAGATATTCATTTCAAGGTTTCAATATATATTTATTAGGATAGTATTAGACACAGTCATTTTTCCAATGAGTCCATAATATAAAATATTTTAAATATATTATTTTTTAATAATTATATATTTTTATAGGTTTTTATACTGATACAATTTAAAATCATAAATTTATAGTTTTTTAGTATGCTCAATTAGGAATTTTTACCGTCAGTGATGAACTTTTATAGGACTAATTAATTTCATACTAATTTTACATTAAAAATATTTATTAAAAATAATTATTAGAACTATATTTAAAAATAATAATGTTGATTGGAAATATTAAATAATTAATGTCATAAATATGAAACATCATCATCAATTAAGTGGTATTAACAACCCATGATATGAAAAATGTTTTAATACGGTATCCAGAATGAGAAAAATAATAAAAAATTAATT
The DNA here is from genome assembly GCA_963277665.1 of Viscum album. Classification (NCBI taxonomy): domain Eukaryota; kingdom Viridiplantae; phylum Streptophyta; class Magnoliopsida; order Santalales; family Viscaceae; genus Viscum; species Viscum album. Next base: position 1,872,451,812 of record OY728142.1, on the reverse strand, counting down.
ATCATAATTAAAATATTGAACAAATATAATAATTATTTCATTTTACTGTAATTATACGTCATACTTATAAGTATTTGATAATAGAAGGCAAACTAAAAACTTTAGATAGTAATAGAATAGCTTTTCTTTACGATGTTGCATTTGGTATGTCACATACAGATTCAAAGGATGGTGTTTTGTCATACCAAGACATATTAAATTTTATTGTGGGTACTTTTATATTGATTTTTTCAATGATTTTGTAATTCATGAATTTTCGGAAGTTATTATAAATGGTAAAATATGGTGGTATTTATAAGATAATGAATGGGGATATTTTTGAATAAATTATTATTTTTACATATAATTTTCAATAGTATTTGTTATAGAAACTTTTTATATTATAGTATGAATTTTAAACTAACACAAATGTATTAAATCATTTATTCCTAATGTATTATGTTATTATCACATATTTATATCATTATAAAATATAATATTTCATTATTTAACTATGAATTTCATACTTTATGAAAATTATCTCGATATAACACATATAATTTGTAGTATACTGAAAACGTAAGATTATTCTTCCTTGGAGTTATATAAATTGAATATTTAAATTTTTTAATCTTGATAAAAATATTTACTTTTTTTATAAATTACATTAGTTTAATTTTAAGGATACATCAACAATTACAAAAACATTCATTTGAATTTTCTAATGGTCTAGTTACAATTCTTACACTGTGGTTTTTATTATAATGATTGTATTTGAAAATAATAATTTTTATATCAAAAAAATACCATATATCACTCCATCTTACTTTATAGACCTCTAAATTCATTAATTATTAAGTCACATAGTTTTATTTTGATGTTCACTATATATAACCCTTATCTTATAACCAATATTTTGATTTATTATAATTATGTTTTTTAAAGCAATGATATTTTAAAAATACAATGATCAATTTAATCTTCAAATTATAAACAAGGTTTTTAAATATTTTTTCTATTTATATGTTAATTAATCTTATGAAATATACTCATTATTCATTTATAATGTTATATAACGTAATAAAATAACAATTATTTAAGTTAATATTGTATATGATTTATTTATAATAATATAAAAACCTAACCCTTATACACATTTTATTACATTATTTTTTAACATAAAAATAAATTCATTAAAAACCAATTATTATGAGTCATATTTCCTTTGGAATACAATATTCAACATAAAATAAAGTGGGGCTAAAGGAGAACATATTTTTTCATAATGATATCCTAAACTTTTTAGAGCTCTTAAACTATATGGGAAAAAGAGGGGAATACACTGAAGAAAAGGGTCTACTAAAAATCAATGTAAGGGAATAAACAAGATAAATAAGCATAACGTGTTAATCAAATGTACAATATGATATCATAAAATATATGACTCAAGAGTAATCACATATGATAAAAACATAATGAAAATTGTATCATAAGATCAAGGAATCAGAGGAAATATGACTGTAATAAAAAACATGACTTAATGATAAGTCAATGATGACCTCAGAGAGAATATTACATGGTGGATAGAGTCCCATAATAGATTATTCTAACTCTCTCGTACCACAAATAACATCTCATGTGACTAAAAAATTACATGATGCATTGGAGATATATATATGTCTGGTTCCACCCTGCACACTCATAGTATATACATGCATATGTGTTCCATATATGGAAATCCATCATATTTAATAAACATAATAATTACCATTAGAACAAAATGGGTTCCATAATTATGCCTCACAATATAATAAAAATAGATTTATTAAATGATGAAATTGATAAATGATCCTTAAGAATGGATTCCCTTACGAAATAAATTGAGAATAATATTAGTATATACGTATGATACATGTATAATAATGTGTAATACATCTATAAAATCAAATTTTAATCAATTTAATGAACATAGATACTATAAAAATATTTAAATCATTTGTGACTAAAATAACATTTTCACTTTGAAAATAACTATTGAAAAACTATAAACTCAATAAATAATATGGAATTAATTTTATTAGTGAATATATTTTTTTACAATTATAAAGGAGACATAAAATAAAATAATTTTCATTTCAATGGGTAATTAGATACATGTTATATACATTAAAAATACTTCTTTAATTTTTTTGAAAATGAGATAAAAAACCTCATTTTGAAAACTTAAATAAGATTCCTTTTTATAAAAAAATTAAAAAACTAATACATGGGTAAAATTTTAATTAATAAAAAATTTTATTAATGTGTAAGAAAATAATTTTTTTAGAAAACATGGATATAGAGGAAAAATGATTTTTTACTAAAGAGAGAACAAAATTCATATTTTTTATAAAATACATTTTATTAATAATTTTCAAAAATAATGATAAACAAATAGTACCCTGATGTTAAAAATTAAAACTTAATGAGAAGAAAGTTTATTTGTTTTCATATAAAAGTATCAAACAATTCCATTAATGGAGACATAAACATAAACAATCTTGAATAATTATTAGAATATGAAATATACCCTTACCACTTTGGTAGCTTTTGAATCGTAATACCTATGAATGAAATAGCTTCAAATGAAACATTAAATGATATGAATATAAGGATATTACTGATATAATATATTTGAGGGGAAGTATGTACTCCAAAAAATAAATAAGTTGTAAATATGGAATATGTATCATTGAAGTAAAACTTTGATGCGAAATCCATTATCTTTAGTATATACTTATCATGTATGTCAATTATATCCTATATGATAAACTTATATGAATAATGATTTCATTAGGAACATTTTATAGGATATATCCCTTATATTTATACATTTTACAACATTATTATGTTTACTATTGTCAAAGGAATCATCATTTCATCATCTATAAAATAATAATCATGAAATATTTATAATTTTTCTACATAAATTATACATTTAAATCCCGCCACGAAATATGGTAATGAAAAATTAACTAAGTTATAATAATTGATATGTTTGGATGTACGTATGCATGAGTAAAGTTTACAATTTTCAATGATTATCATGGAAACATGGTAATTGTTATTTTAACAATACAAAATGATAATTATATAAAAAAATAAAATATTATTTCTTTAAATACAATTATTTATACCATCCATGTTATGTGGTGATAAAAAAAATCACATCTGGTCGCGAGGTGGTAATCTGTCGTACACACGAATAACATTATCGTTTTTAAATTGATGATATGGTAAGAAGATTTATTATATTTTAGTTTTACCTAATTATTAAAACGTTTTTAATATCAAATATAAACATTAAATCCATCATCAGGAATATTCATGATAGATGGTGAAGGAAAATGAGTTACATTGGTTCACGAAGAGGTAGTCTATCGTACACCTGAATGATGATTTCATTTCTAATTTTATAGAAGACGGTATGGATAAATATTATGTTATAAAAATATTAACATATCATTATATAGTATATATTTTTGTTATTATATTTATATTTTTGTGACATAATTTAATTTTGAAAATAAATAAGTAAAAATGAGGAGGTCGGTGAAGATAATTAACATCGCTTAGAAGACCCTCCATTAGATATCTTATTAAGGACCCTAAAGTTAAACATTTGTAATGAAAGGAAGATATATAATGTGTATTATGATTTTTGGAGGTATTTTTCTAGTGTTTCATTGAGAAAAATGTTGTCATAGTTTTAAATAAGCAAGGGGAGCTGGTGCCATTTTATAATTTAGGAGGGTTTGGGTTTTTATAAATACTGAGAACTATTCAATAATGGGACATCACTCTCAAGAAAATTTCATCAGAATTTGATTATAATGGATTCCATGGATTATAAGGTCTATAAAAACCTCTATAATTCAAAATTGAACTTGTTTTATAAAAGTTATTCATTTTATAGCTAAGGTAACTCACTTATACAATTTTAGTCTTTCATCACGGTAACAAGTCTTTGTAATATGTTTACTATTCATTATGACCAAAATTATGTTGACATTATTATAGAATATTAATTATAATTATTCAAATTATAAATTTTATATTATCAAATTCATATCCCAAAATTGTAATAATTAAATTTTAAATTAGGCTCACAAAACCTATTGAACAACTATTTTTCAAGAAATGCATTTTTCAGGCTATAAATGATATTACATTAACATTATGACTAAAAACCATAAGTATATGAATTAAAATTCCTATAAATAATTTATAATAATTTAATTGAATTTAAATATTTTTTAATATGCTTAATTTTTTTTAATTAAAATGGGAAAAGATCATAAATTTAAAAATAGTTTGTAAAAAACATTGTTTTTACATATAATGATAAAATTATAACAAAATCAAGAAAATTGATGATTTAAATGAAATTATTTATATTTTTAAAAATAAAATGGTTCATATATAAATTTAATACCAAATCCAAAATATAATGTAACTTTTGAATAACTTGATTTAATGAAAAGAAATTATATTACTTGAACATTTTTTAATTTTCATTAATTGAATTAAAATAAAATATTAATAAATTATATAAAAATTTCCCCATTTATTAATTTTGATATGATTATTTCAAAAATTATTTTTATGTTATAAAATAACATTTTTAAAAGTTACATAAATTAATTATAATATTTTATTTCAAAAAAAAAATAATTTGTTTACTGAACAAATATTTTGTATAAAAAAAAATATTTATTATTAGAGAAGTACTTATTTATCAATAAATATATACTTAGTAATAAATATATATATTTCATAAATTAATTAAAATTATTTATTCCCACCAATTTTAGGTCTATAATATAATTATAATATATATCACTGATAATTCAATCATGGTATTTCATGTCATATATGACATTGTACATTATGTTCTTCTTTTCAAATATCATGCTGTTAAATTCCCCTACTATGCCTTAATAAATAACTCCTTCAAAAATTGAACATGAAATTAGCAATAAAAATTTTCTCATTTGAAAAAAACTTTTTTGAAATATCACATCATAAAAGTGGCAATAAAAAGACTTCTTGATATGATATAAAGAAGAGTTCAAGACTCATCATTTGTAATATAAAACTAGCTTTCAATGTATGAGTAATTATTGTTAAGTGGATTTCTTTACATGTATGAAAATCATAATGGACAAATGATTATGTAAATTGAAATAGATAATTGGTCACAAGAAATTTAATTATCATGATAATGTTAACAACTACAAAACCATATAATTTTTTTGTTAAAAACTGTATTAATTCATCAAAAATTATTTTATGAAGAAAACATTTTCAAATCCAAATACATATCTAAATGATAACGGATTATTTTCCTGTCTACATTAAGAACATAAGGAAATATAATTACTTGATATATATATTTTTCATATGAAAAATTTCATCCATTTTTTCTATATTAATTTTCTCCATCTCCTCTTACACCAGTGAACGAATATCCAATGTGATTTTTTCCCTAAAGCATTAAAAGTAACTTTTAATGGATCATAAGATCCATAAAATAAAATTAATATATTCCTATGGTATGTAAATATTAACCAAGATTTAAATGGTCACCCTAAGGAATAATTACATCAAAATCCATTATATTAATATATAATTTCAATGTTCAACATAAATCAATACATAACCATATATCCTAAATAACATCATAATTCAAAATTTTAATTTTTTTTCTACCAAAATAAAAATTCATGTAAAATCACATTTTAGAACTAGGGGAAATCTATACTACAAAAAATGAATAATTTACCAAATATCATTAATCACCTCCAAATCCTAAAAATTCTAATAAAAAACATTCCTAAATTATTCTTCCCAAAATCTAAATAATCTTAATTTTTCAAATTAATTTAGTAAAACTAATTTCTTACAGACTATCTAATCATGTAGACTATTGGTGGTAGTTTTACCCTAACTACCATTTAGTTTGGGGTTCAAGACTCATGGACTTACCAGATAAGATGAGTCATTACCCAAGAGGAAAGTACTCCTTTTTCTAAAATTATCTTAATAAACAAACTATAATGTTTCAAAAAATTATGCACATGTTCAAAATCACATTAATCATAAAGTCAAATTTATCCACTAAGGTTTTCTATACAACTTATTTTTAAAAAATAAATCCAATAATCATAATTTTATACTTTTACGTTAACATAATTGATATGTTAAACCCTAGTAGTTACCAATAACATTGAGATTATGTCTAAAATATATATATTAATTCTTTCACAAATAAATTTTTTCCCAAAATCCCATACTAATCCCATGAGTTATATTACCATAAATGTATCCCAAAATAAATATATTCATCTTATAATTCCATAAATTATAACCTAAATGGGTTATTTATTCATTTAAAATCATTATCAACCTTATAATTATCATCCAAAGGGACTTTTGGTTTAACATAGTTCATCCATTATTATCTTTTATTCATTTCCATTATTAAGGTTTGTAGAGATAATTTTTTTCCATAATATAACCCACAATACTATCAAAGAATATGTGTAAAAAGAACTATTTTTATGCACCTTGTGATGATCTAGTTAAGATCAATTCTCCATTTTCAAATTTATTACCTCAAGGTAGAATCATTATTTAATAACATAAACTCGTAATATCAATATTTGGATATAATTAAATAGGAATCACATGATATATAATTCACCAAAATTAAAATATATTTACATATACTTAATCTTATCCTTATAATTTTCTGTATAGTTATCACTTATGTAATCCAGTCCTAATCCCCCAAAATAACATTATCTTTCTCTAATACCAACTATATAAAATCAATCCTTTGAAACATATTATTATATGATTTTTTAACATAAATAAACATTAATTACAACTTAAATATTTGGATTCTGAGTTTATTTGAAGTCTAGATTAACAATACTTCAAAGTGAGAGTAAAGTAAAACATTTTATTTTATTTTTTAGAAGGGAATTAGAAATCCTTTATAGAACTTAAATTGTTTAGGGAATTATAGAGAATACATAGGCAAAAGTGGGGAGATAGAAATTACATTAAGTAAATAATCTTGATAAATAATCATAACATTGGATTAAAAAGTATGACATGATATCATAAAAGTGATAAATTAAGAATAATAGTGTGGGAGAATAACATAAAGAACATGGTATCATAAAATTATTTAATTAGAGTAAATTTGGTGGTAATATGAAACCTAACATAAATATAATTCAAGGATAACCACCATGAAAATATCACATGGTGGAAAGAGTACTGAAACAGATTTGGTTCACTCCCTTATCCCATAGACAATGTCTTATAAAACTAAAATATTTTCCATTGAATTGAAATGATATATAATTTCATGTCTATCAGTCACACTCATATCATGTTGATGAATATTTGAAACAGATGATAAAATCAATGATAATTAATAAAGATAATCATTTCTCATGGAAAAAATGGGTTCCATAATCTTTCTTTATATCATAATCAAAATCGATTTCATAGAGGTTGAATTTGAGAAATAATGATAAAGAATGTATTAAAATATCCAAGGAATGGAAAATAATAATTATATATATGTAGGTTTCATCAATATTTTATTTATTATTAATCCATAACATCACATGTTATTGTCATTTCTGAATAAGAATACTATTAAAATATAAAAAACATTCACGCAAAAAATAACCTTTCCACTTTGAAAATTACTTATGTAAATACAGAAATTCACAAAAACACTTTTAAAATTCATTTAGTTTAAAATAAATTTAGAAAAAAATCGTGAAATATTAAAATAAAATAATTTTCATGATAGTGGTTAATTCCATAAAATCCATATAAGATAAATAAAAATTCATTTCACACTATTGAAATAACTATAAAAATTACGTCATTTATAAAATAACAACAAGATTCCATTAAAACCATTTTATAATTTAGTCATTCATGGAAAAAATACCTTCAGTAAATTATTTTCATAATATTCAGAAAATAATTTAAAATATATTTTTCAAAACATTAAAATGGAATAAAATTTATTTTAAACCGTAGAGAGAATTGTGGTTAACTTTTCTTAAGAACGTTTTCTCAGTCATTTTAAGTACCAAAGTGAGAAAAATTGTACTTTTACATAATACTTTAAGGAAATATTTGAAGAAAATATATTGGTTTTAGTATATATATATAATTATTCTCTAAGGGATACCTAAAGATAAACAATATCAAAAAATGTTGAGATTGTGAAATAAACCCTTACCAATTTGGTAAATATTGAATCATAAGCCCCAAGAAATAAATAAATTCCAATGAATCACTAAATAGAATTAATTTAATGGTATTCATGATATAACATATTAAAGGTGAAGAATATACACCACAAAAAATAAATTACCATTTTATATGGCATGTGTCTCATAGAAGAAAAGTTTAGATGACAAATCCCTTACCTCAATTACAGAATTTCTATGTATCTCCTTTATCTCTTATATAATAAACACATATCAATTTTTATTATTATATTAAGAAAAATTTCTAGTTATAATATATTATAAATAAAATATTTAATTCATTTATTTTATTGAAATATTTAATTACTTATTCAGTTTTATCCACGTCGGGTGTTTTGAGGATTCTTGGTTCATAATTTCAAAATGAAATCATTTTTTTAACTATGTTAAATGAGCTAATTGTTCAATCATATCATGAAAAATAACTATTTAATAATTAAAAATTATTATTCATCAAATATTCTTTTAAAATCATCCATAAAATATGGTTTTGGAAAATAAACTATGTTATAATAATTGAGACGGTATGTCATATGTACACATGAGTAGCGTTTCCAATTTTACACAGATCATGATCGAAATAAGGTAAGTTTAATTTTACCATTATAGATTTATAATTATATATAAATTATATATTATTTCATTAAATACACTTAAAAATACCATCAATGTGATTTTAGAATAAAAATTAATAACATCGCTTTGCGAGGCGATAGTCCGACACACACAAACAATTTTATCATTTTTCAATGGATGGTAAGGTATTAAGGTAGGTAATTTGATATTTTACATAATTAATATTATATAATTAATAATACATTGAAAAATTAAGTCCCTTTTCATGAATATATGGGAGTGGTAGTGATTGAAAATGAATTGCATCAATTCGTGAGGTGATAATATGTCATACACATGAACGAAGGTTTAATTTCCCATTTGATGTTAGAGGAGATGGATAAATATTATAAAATAAACATATAAACATATTATTACATATTAAATACTTCTGTCAGTATATTTTAATTTTTAAAACATTATATAATGTTGAAAAATAATAAATAAAAAGTTGGATATCGATGAATATGATTAACCTCAATTTGAAGAACCTCATTTGGATCCCTTATTAAGGACACTAATGTAAGAATTTTAAGAAGAAAATAAGCTCTGTGATGTGAATAAGGATTTTGGGGGGAAATTTTATTTATGGTTTTCTATAGAAAAATATCTATATATGTGTGAATAAGGGAGGGTAGTGGTTCCCTTTTATAATTAAGAATGAGTACCATTTTTTTAATATTAATAAATATTAAATAATTGGAAGTCACTCTAATGAAAATTGCCTCAAATTTTGATAAATAATTTATTTTTGGGGTTATAAAGTCGATAACAATATAATTAATTAAATAAGAACCATTTTTGACATTTTATTCTATTTACCTCTATAGTTACTCACTTATACCATTTTAGTTTTCCACCACCATAACTTGTTTTTTATTGTTTTTATTATTAACTATGACCAAAATTAAGTTTAAAATAATTCATATTTTAAATTTTGATTATTTATAATACTTAATATAATTTTCAAAATTCAAAAAACAGATGTGTTAGAATTCAATAGAAAAACAAACATGCAAAATTTATCAAAACATTCCTTTTTTAATAAATGCATTTTCAAGTAATATATGATCTTATATTAACTTAATGACATGAAATTATCAATATATAGATTTGAATTAACATAAATAGATGTATAATATATTTATTCCATTTTAATTTTTCCTTAATATGGGTTATTTTAATCATTTAAAATGGATTAACTTAAGCATTTAAATTTTTTTTCCAAAAATCTCATTTTGAAGCATAAAATTAAACATATACAAAAATAATGAAAATTGATTATAAAAATGAAATTAAGTAGAATATTAAAAATATAATGGTTCATGTTTAACTAAAATATCATATTTAAAATATAATTGATCTTTTAAATTACTCATGTTAATGAAAATAAATGACAGTATTTGAGAAAATAGATAATTTTCCCTGCTCATTGAAAAATCATACATCTCTAAAAAATCCAACAATTTCTCTGAGTGTTCATTTTTATATGATGATGTAATAAATGATTTTAAATTTATAGAATAGAAATTATATAATTATCATTAATTATATATAATATTTAATTACAAAAAATAATAAAATTAATTTTTGAAGGAAATGTATTTTTATATTTATTTCATAAAGTAGAGAATACTATTTATACTTATAAACTTAACTAGCATGTTATGACTATAATATATTTCATGTGGTGTATAGGCATGTTTTTTGGTGTCATATACACTATTAAACATTATATTATTCATTTAAAATCTCTAGGGATTAAAATACTCTCTATAGTATGGTTTTTAAGGAAAAATCCCTCACATAGTGAAACAAATATAATTGTCAGTAGAAATTACATAAACATGGAAATGTGTTTTTAATTTTTTTATTAAATTTATAGTGTTTAGTATTTTTATGTGATAGTCTCATCAATCTTATAAGTTTATTGGTTTCCCATTGGTAGTGACATGCATTGTGAAAGGATTAATATTTTTATAGGAATTATTATTAATGTGTAAATATTTAAATTATGAAGGTATTCTTGACTATTGGTTATAGTGGTTATTTTTTATTTTTTATCATTATCATATATTACATGATTTTATATGTTTTGTATTTGAATTATATTAATTTTATGATGCCTGGTTTGTTTCATGTAATTAACATTGTATAATATAAAATATATTATTATTCATTAATATAATGATTTTTAGATCCTTGATGGGGTGTTATTATTAATGATCATTAGTTTTTATAATTGTTCACTAATTGTTGTGAAATAATGTAATTATGGGGTACTATTATTTTTTATAATTTATTATTGACTTATTATTAAATTATTGTGACATGTAAAATGAAAAAAAAATATTTCATTAATTATAATATATATTATTTTTATATATCTTAATCTAATCTATTATATTCAAGAAAATTTGTTATGGGATTCGATGATTATTCATTTTTTGGATGAAAATACTTATAAAAGGACGAGTTCATTGACCCGGTAGTTATGTAATATTATTTTTCACAAAAAACTAAACAATGGGGACATATTAAAGTAATATAATATACATTGGGGATACCTTGTGGATGGAAGTTATGATTGATTTCATACTTCTAGGAGGATTGTTTATCAGATGTAATTGTATTTCTTTGTGTATTTTTATTCAAAATTTAATGTTATTCAAAATTCTTTATTTCATTTTTTTCAGTCCATCACTGAGTTAAGGACTTCCTAGACTCTTTTTATTAGTCGTATGAATTGGAAAAATAATATTATTTTGAAAATAATAGTCAATGTAATGTATTGAAATCATTGATTAAAAGGTATTAATGAAATTAAACAAACTTCCCAATTTATAGGGATTGATTTTTTTTTGGTATTTTACGGTTAGAAAAAAATGGTACCTATGATATTTTGTATTAGATAATAATAAAATAATTATATATATATATTTTAATATGACTATTTACTTTTTCACATAGGGGTTCTATGGCCATTTTATCATTACAGGGTTTATAGAAGGATATACATATAAATATGGATTAATCTACTTTTTTTTATTCCCGGATGGGATTTTTATTTGTGGGATGACCTAAAGGTATTACATTTAAAGGATGATCTAGAGGTCACAATAGTTTTTCATTTGATTGAGTCGGCATGATATTATTTAATATTAATAGTTGAACTAAAGGCCACAAAAATGGATTTGTAAGATTGGAAATTATCAAACATTGCCATTAGTCCCTTTGATTTCCTAGAATTCCACTTAAGTGGGGCCTACAGATCTGTATCGGTGTCACTTTTTTATGACCATGATATTAAACCATTCTATAGTAACTATTATTATTCTCATTAGAAGATTAGATGAATTATCCAAAAAATATTTCCAATTGATGATATCTGAATTTGGGGATATTAAATATTTATCCCCTAGATTACTAACAAACCTAAGCAGATAACATAGTGAAAGGTAACAAACTCACTATAGAGGTAGTAATGTCATAAATTTTATATGGGTAATAATATGATATTTTACCAACACTTAATTAATATAGTTAATTATATGAAATTGAGGATTTTATTACATTGGTTGAGTGAGGTGTCATAACCAATACTAATCAATGTTTTTAATTATCTGAATTTGGTGGAATATTTAATTTATTTGAGAGGTTTTAATGGGATTAATAAATTGGTTTTCACCCATGTAATTGAGGGTATGGATAAAAATTTGAAAGTAAAAAATATGGTAATTGTATTCATGTTAGAGGGGTAAAATCATGTTATTTTAGTAATGTCTCAATAATTTACTGAGATCACAAAATTATAATGATATATTTACAATGCATTTTAATGAAATTAAAATATTTTTAGTTATAGATATATCAAATGAGTATCACAGTGACAACATATTATGAGTGTATCCAATATTGAGGGAACCATGTAAAAAAAATTTATGAGGCCTTTATTATTTCTCTTTCTTCTACATGCATGAATTTAATTTAAATTATACAAGTAAAATAATTATATTAATAATTTAAATATGTCAATAATTTAATACTAATAAGTCATGAATAAAACCCATTAGATTCAATCAGGTTATATAATATATTTATTTCATTGTGGGTGTATGTCTATATATTTTATGATTTGGGGTTAGGAAATGAGACACTAAGCCCTGAAATATTGTAGATATATATAAAATCTATGGCCATTTTTTTTGAACTATTCACATACTTTAAATATTTTATATATATTAGTTGGGATGATATGAAAATTTTGTTAATTCCATTATGATCTTATATTAAACATGCGACATTACTATATCTATAGTTTTGGTGATATTAATTGATACCCCTTCTCCCACAATTGAAAAACATACAAATGTGTGAGATTCACTCTCTATATTAAGATTAAATTTATTAGAAATATAAAAAAAATCTAGTTTCATGAATGACACGACCTAACCCATTGAGACCCCTACTTGGCAGAGGCATGTCGAGAGTGCCACCCTAAGAAGACCTATAATAGGATAATCTCTACTAACTATCATTGAGCATAAATATCATAGATAATGGAAAGACATAGGTTAATACACATATACAAAACACAAATCTTAACATAGAATATGAATATGAAAAAATATAAATATAACTAAATACAATTTATAAAATGTATGTGCCAAATTCTAAGATCTATAATGATAATCTAGTACCTAATCTCTAATTAAAAGCGGAAATATAGATTCCTAATTGGTATAATAGATAAAAAACATATGAAAATATAAAGAAAATCGCCTCACAACAAGATAGATCTAAACTCTAATTTTACCTAAAACTATGAACCCATTGAACTTATAAGGTATTATAACACCACTTCCCGCAATGTTTCCTTTAGGCGAGAACTCCAAAAAATCCATATCATCTCCACATCAACCAATAAATTATCTTAAGAATGGATCAATATCAAAGACACAACATGTGTTCGCACAAATCTTATGTATGGGTGATTATAATAATACTCAATTGGATTCAATAAAGAATAGTTACTAAGAGGAAGACGGGGAGAAAAAATATAGATACTATCTATAGTGAGAATTATAAAAAACATTGATAAGACCCAATCCTCACATTTTAAACCCATTATTTTCTGAATCCCAGAAGAATCTAGTGATTATTAGTGAAAAAAATTCAACATAGTTTAAAATATATTTCCCTAATGGGAATTGTACATTAAAAATATGACCTGGTGTGTTTGACTAGTCACATGTGTTGATGAACCTAATATACTTGGTATTCCTACCACACAAGTAATATAATATATTATGGGAATCCCACTCATCATGTATGTTTGAACATATGTTAATGAATTAACCCACTTATTATTTACTAATATAAAACCATCATTCTGGAAAAAATAGTGGAACTAACACTGAGACCATAGTTAACGGTTGCTCAATAGATTACAAACCAATATTATCATAACCAGCCAATAATTATTTAAATATAGATATCCAAAGACATTATAAAATTTATAACACCTTATATCTCAACTATTAATGAAATAGAAAACAATCATTTGAATCCAAACTACTATACTAGAAGCCTTGGGGCCTCTTTAGAATCACAAAAATTAACTGACATCTTCTCGAATGAAATACACCTAATGAGGGAGGAACAGAATAATTATTTAAATTAAATATCTAATTATATGTTAAAATAGATGTGATAATACAATATAAGAGAGAGGGATAGAGAGATAGGTACTAGATCCTGTTAATTTTTAGATCTCTGTGCTATAACCCCATCATTGGACCTATGAAGATAAATCCTTGAAATGTATTTTCTACCTCTCAAAAATTCTCATATTAACAAATGTACCATTCTATTTGGATATAAAAGTAATTACTCTTCTGTTATTCTATTTTTCATTCCAAAATAAAAACCTTGTGAATATGTTATGGAAAAAACACTTATGTAAACAATAAGCCATGTAGAAGAAAATGGGAATTCCGTGTTTTTTATAGTGAGAGAAAGAACATGAACCAGTTGCATGTGTTCAACTCATATGGGTGGCCTGTGTCTTCTATGTGTGTTTTGAAACATTACCCAGTCGGTTTAGGGCGACACACTTGGAACAACATAGGCACGTTGGGGCTCCCTAGGCCTACTAGTCATGGCCTACTATATTGATTTGTTATACTAGATTTGAGAGACCTGAGAACCAATTCACATGGTTATCTGAGGTGGTAATTCCCTTCTATCGCTTATCATAAAGGTTTTATTATTCAATATCAGGGCATGTGGGATGCATCATTACCCCATGATGTGGTTCTCAGATAGTAGTCACTACCTTATTAAGACTACTTCCTCATATCAAGGTTCCATTCCATGAACTGTATTCTCCATTTTGGCCAGAAAAATCTACAAAAAATTATCCTTCTTTGTAATTTTTTCTTTTCATTGGGATCTTCCATATGCACACACCAACCCTACTTGGTCCCTCTATCATCAATACACATTGAAAAAACTTCCCTAAACTCATTATGTGTTGCCTCAACCATTCCTTGTTCCATGTAACAAATGTACTAGAACTATGTTCTTATTTTCCCCAACCTATATCATCGCCACCTAAGATCTTACCACTTAAGACTATGCCACACATCCTCCTTCTATTGTTTCCAAACAAGTAATCAACCACACTCTCGTTACCCATTTATATCATCAGAAACCTCTATTTATGGAAACTCATTATCCATACATGAGAGGGAGGATGATATACGAAAGATAATAACTGAGGTAGAGGTTGGGAGAGAGTAAATAATTTCCCACCCTTATTCTTTAATGATATATATTCAAAACAAAATATTTTAACTTAAGAATGTTATATACTAACATTTCTGTCATAAAAAAATATATCTTGCCGTTTTGAATATTCATGAATAGATACCCAATAACCAAAAGAGGGATTGAGTTGAATAGTTAAATAAAAAACCATAATGATGGACTATAAAGATCGATGGCCTCAAAAAAATATTCAAATATAACATTCATGAATAATAGAGTGATTCAAAATAATAAATACCTACATAGAGAGTTTAATCAGTCATTGATCAATATATCATATATGTTATTATCAATGTGATGATAATATCTTTGATTTTATCAAAAAAATATTCAACCTTATTGGTGATCAATATTATCTGTGTAAGGACATAGATTGGAAGATCCCACCCTTTGTATTTTTTGGGGGCATAGAGGTGTTGAGAAGTAGTTTAGAAGAGATTCAGATACTGTATATAAGCTTCATTAATTGAAAATTTAATATATTTATAAAATCAGTAAACCTTATATTGGACCCCTTACCTATTAAAATCTAAACTAATACACCCTTATAGAGTTAGTTTTTTCATAAATGTGAGTTTTATTTTGATTTGTTTCTTAAAGGTGCCTCAGGATCATGTCATGGTGGAACTTATCTTCAAAAAACAGAACATTTTTCGCATCAGTCTTGATTAGGTTTCAAAATCACTTGGAATAGATTTTTTATAATAATTAGAAACTCCACTATGAGGTATATTTATACATTTAGCCCATTATATTGAAGAAAAACTAACTGATTTTCCATCAATCATACTTCAAATAGAATCATTGTTTCTAAGAAACATGTTCTCTACATATTGATATATCAAATAAAACAACCTCAGAGAAAAATCTATTTTATTTATTGAATAAGATTACATTCATTTCTAGTCATGGATAACTATGAGAATTTTTTTTTTGTTTTATATGAACTATTATTTATCTACTTCTTTATCAAAAACTACTCTGCAGTTCACAAGATGGGGGTTTCTTCACTATAGAATGTCTTAGATCGGTTATCCTATAGTATTATTCATAGGCCTCAATTATTTTCAAGACAACGCAGAAGGGTTTTTGACTCCCACCATTCTTGTGAAATGAATGTTAAAGAAAATGTGTGTGAATTTTGAAGGTAGGTAGAGAAAGGGATGGTGAAATGTTCTAAGTGAGTTGGACTGAGTGAGAGAGTTCATTGAATTTCAATTTAAATATTAATTATATAATTTTGGGATTTTAAATTGAAAAATAAAATAAGATATATTATGAATCAATCAAAAATAATTCCAAATATAGAAAATTGGCAACGGTAACAATATAGAGCTTCAAATGGTATAAAAAATAAACATATATGGGTTCCATCTCAATGGTGGATCTTTACAAAATTAAATCGTCCCAATGGTTTATCATTTCAAAGGTGGATCATTCCAATGGTGGATCATTTTAATGGAGGATCATTCCAATAGTGGATCACCCGTCTCTAATAGTTTATTATCCAAATATGTCTTATCTAATGGTGGAATGTCCAATAATGTATTTTAAAAGATTAAAATATAAATAAAATTTATCATTCATAATTTATACTTTATTTTGTTTAATCTCTCATAATTCATGGAATTTTTTAAAATATCTAATAGATGATGTAAATTTTCTATGAATTCTAGTGTTATATAACCCTTTTTAAAATGATATCTCCAAAACTGAATCCTGACACCAATATGATTTTTTCAAGAATAATAAATTGTATTCTTATGATTATGTATCTCATTTGGGTTGTTGAAATTTATATGGACATGAATTAATTGGTATAAATAATCTTGAATAATTAGTTTCATCCATAAATTTTGTAAACATAAAATCCCTATAGCTATGTATTCATGCTCAACTATAGAAAATGAAATAGAATTTTAGTTTTTACTATAAAAAAACTAGTTACTTTACTAAAGATGATATTTTATAAATGTTATATTAATATTTAACATTCAGCCACCAAAATATACAACTGAATAGCTTACTATGTCATGTTATTTTCCTCTAGGGTATAACAGTCCAAAATTGGTTATATATTTGAGGTATTCAAAATTTAATTTAGAATTAAGTATATTATACTAATTGGTATTTTCATTAAAAAGGGAACACATACACATATTAAATATAATTTTCAATGGATAGTAGTTATGTATAGTACGACTCCAAACATTCATCTATA
This sequence comes from Viscum album, assembly GCA_963277665.1. Classification (NCBI taxonomy): domain Eukaryota; kingdom Viridiplantae; phylum Streptophyta; class Magnoliopsida; order Santalales; family Viscaceae; genus Viscum; species Viscum album. Next base: position 1,872,433,818 of record OY728142.1, on the reverse strand, counting down.
ACTAGTTTTATCTATTCTTATTCTAGCTTTATCATGATCTATATTACAATAGGTAGTCATAAGAGTATCACTATTTCTAGTACTATCCAAGAAAAAAAATATTATAAGTCCTTTAGTTTACATAATTTCATTCAAATAAATCAATATTTATTTTTGAAAATATTTAATACCAAAAAGAATTATAGTTCACCAATTAAACTAATTTCAAGTAAACTTTTCATCATCCTTGAAAAATTAGTAAAAAAATGATATTTAGTTGATATGAAATTAATATCATCAACATAAATTTTAAATATTAAAACAACTATTAAAATTAAATTTTTTAAAAATATAGGATCATTAATATTTTTTAAAAAACCTTTAGAAATAATAAATGTGTGGATCCTATCGTACCGAGATATTGGAGCCTATTTTAAACCATATATATTTTTTTAAATTAAAAACATGATTTGGAAAATGAGGATTTTGAAATTGGGTGCTTGTTCAACAAAAACATCCTCAGCTATATAAAAATTTAAGAATGAACTTCTAACATCTATTTGATAAAGTTTTATATCAAATTGTTTTCAGATATGATTATTATTTTAATGAATTCATGTATATCAACTAGTAAAAAGTTTTCCTCAATATATATAACCTCTTTCAGACTATATCCTTGGGAAACCAACCTAGTTTTATATCTGATTATAGTGCCTAACTCATCAACATAGTTTCTAAACACCAACTTAGTGACAATAGTCTGCGTGTCTTTAGGTCTAAAAATATGATCCAAAAATCAATTCCATTAAAAATATTAAGTTCTTATTTAATTTACATTTCCAATAATTCATCATCAATATCATAACCAATGTTCTAAGGTTAATGTTGTGACAAAAATGCTTTATTTTCAACAAAAACATTTAAGAGAAGTTATAGATGGTGCTCCACTATCTGGGTCACCAACTACAATATCTATAGGATATTATCTACAATTCTAAAAAAATCAAGGAAAAAATGGGATAATTATCACATTGTTATCTATAAGATTTTTTTTCATTTTTAGGGCGTTCCTCTGAAATCGATTATTTTTTGATTACTTTATAGAATTTTTATAATATTTTAATTGATATTAATAATTGACTGATCATACTTAAGATTTTCTAATAGGGGTATTATGCCCACGTTTATCTATCTCATCAAATTTTACATGAAGATTTTCTTCCATATATTTTTTTCTTTTATAAAACATTCTATATTTTTACTAGCAGTTAACTAACCAAGGAAAATCCATACATCACTTTTTGAAGAAAATTGTTCAAGATTTTCATTAGTCATAAAAATAAAACCATTTTAAGAGAACCAATAAAGTAATTAAAATTTTTATTTATACCATTCTATAAATAATCATGATATATATTTAAGATATGTATAATTAAAACACTATTAATTATATAACATGTTGTATTAACACCCTCGTCTTGAAAATAAACAAGAAGGTAATACTCAGTAAGAATATTCATGTAAATTTCATGATTTATAGTATTTTTTCTTTCTATAAAAGACATTTGTAGTTGTATCCTAGGAGAAAATAAGTTATTAATTAATTAATTATATAAGAATAAAGATTCAATGTATTTATTTAAAAACTCATAGTTATTCCCACTTCTTAAAGACTTATTCTTATTTACAATATTATTTTCAAGAGATTTGTCTTACATGGTAAAATAATAACAATATTCACTTTAGAGATCTTGAATGAATACCCAAGTATAATAATAAAATCCATTTATAAGAGGATAAAAATAGTGCTTCTCATTTAGGTTAGAAATTCCAAAAGGTCTAAACATATCCATTTGAACCAAATATAGTACTTGAGAAGTTGATACTTATTTCTGTGATTTTAAAGACTTCTTATGTTTTTATCTTTTTGAAATGGGTTATTGACTTTGGAATTTGGGGATTTTAGTTTTTGGTAGATCATTGACTAACCCTTTCCTAGTGATATTTATATTTGAGTGAATATTGAAATGGCTTAGTCACCTATTCAAAATCCAATATTTTGTGTGAAATTCATTTTGAAAATTATTAGTTTGAGAATAAAATTAATAGTATAAAAATTTTAATTTCTTAATGCTGTAAAAACTGAAGAATTTTTATAATCAAAAACGTTTTATACCTTATTTTGAAATTTAAAATGAAAACCATAATGAGAAATCTATGAGATTATGTATAGATTATAATTTTAAATATTTACAACTAAAATTCTAACAAATAAAAAGAATTATAAATTCATATTTGGATATGGAAACAAATATCCCATTGTAATTGTACCCAAAAGGTTTATATCCACCATAAAACATTATCAAATTATGAAATCATAGATAATCACCATTTATGCGCCTAGATGAACCACTTTCTAGGTACCATAATTTCTTACTATAGGTCTTCGAGAAGGATCCCTAAAAAATAAATTTTATATAAAACATTACTTTTGTACCGAATTCATTTTGGGTTTAGAAATGATAGTTATTAAATATTTTAGGAACACATATTTTCTTTATTAGTTTTTATAGGCTGTTTTTAAACATTTATAGATAAATTAATGTTTGGATCTAGATTAATCAAGACAAATAGAATGTTATCTAGTACTAGAACAATAAATAAAACTAGGTTTATCATTCCTCTTATTTCCATGTTTAAATCATATACCACTACGGTACTTAAGTGAAATACATTTTCCACGATTTTGGTAAGAGTATTTATCCCATTTGGGAATCTCTCAAGATAATTATTTAGTTACTCAATTGAAATTTTTAATTAATTATTATCCTTTAACATTTTATCATTTTTCCCTTTATCAATAGTAAGGTCAGTCTTAAACAAGAAATAAATGTTTTTTTGTTTCATATAATTTTATATTTTTCCTTAATTTTATTGTATGAATATTTCATTATATTATATTAATCAAATATATTTTCATTATAGATGTCCTAATAATTTTTCTCATCTTTATAATTATTAGAAATATGTATAGGTGATTCAAGAAAAACATAAAATATCTTAGATGTTCTATTCATGAAATAAATGTTAGCACTGACATGATTATCCTATGGGATTGAGTTTTAATGACATTATCTTTCTTTAGAATCACTATAATATTATTTCATTATATTATTATACCTCTTATAATTATAATCATATTTATTATTTTATTTCATCTTATTATGTTTATCTTTTACATTCCATTTCCTTTTACACTCATATAATCTTATTTTATTCTAAGATTCGTCCTTATTACAGTCAATTCTTGAATTTCCTTAATTATAATATTTCCCTATATAGAATGGCTTCTTAAATAATTTATTATTTTTTATACCCATTTCAAATCATAGATCTTTATGGTATATCTTTTCATCACTATATGTAGATGACTTCTCACTACTTAAGTTGTCAACTTGAAAGTTATCCTCTATTATATAGTAAATTTTAAGACAACAAATTTTCATTTTCATTAATCCCCCTCTAATATTTTGATTTTGACTTATTACTTAAATATAATCAATTTTTCAATCAAATCATCAGTAGTTTAATTCCATACATAACATGATTTTATGATCAAAATAGATGTTCCTCTCCATTTATATGGTAGATATCTCAAGGTACCCATCACTTAGACTTTATCTAAAAATCATTGTCCTAGTGAGTTCATTGTGTTAGTGATATCAATGACCATGAGAAACATGTCATCAAAACCCTAATCATGTTTCATTTTAAAAGATATTATTATAGGTATTTAAGTGAATTTTTTTAATTATATTTTCCTTCTTGAGAAACAAATAATGTTTACCAAATTTCAAAAGCATTTTTATATGCAGATATTAGATTGAATTATTCATCACTAAAAGCAGAATAAAGTTCATTCATGGATTTAAAATTATTATTATATTCACATTTATTTGAATCACTCTACATAACACAATCATTTTGAGGTAATTCTTATTTATCTTCAATTTCTATTCAGATATCAAAACTAATGACCTCAATATTCATCTTCATCTTAATCCTCTATGGAACATAGTTTCTCCCAATACAAGTAGGTGGTCTATTGGTAAAAACCGTCTTTATATTATATATAATGAACTATTTTTAGAAATAATATAAATTTTATATCCTTAAAAGAAAAAAGAAATCTTAATTTATATAATTTTGAAAATCCTTTGATACCAAATTTGGGTCAGAGTGAGGAACTAAAGTGGGGGTGAATAATGTTCCCAACAAAATTTCTTTTTAAAAAGTTTGAATAAAATACCCCATTTTAATTTAAAATTTCTGGTTAATCAAAATAGCTGTATAATATAAGTTTTTTCTTTCGAAATATTGCTCAAATTATGATTAGGTCTTAGTTAGAACAATATTTAAAATTAATTTGACTTTTGATGTTTATTTATATAAACAAATATTTATATAAACACTAGGTAAAAATATATATCAAAGAACACATTCAAATTACAGTTTAAATAAAAGTTCAATTTATTCTTTGAAACACATTAAACAAAACACAAACAGACAATAAAATAAATAGAGCGTTCAGTCTCAGGACAAGACATTTTATATTCTACATGTAAATAACCCTCTTCCATGCAGATTATTATATAAAATAATTTTATCCACAATAAATATTAGGTATAAGAAAAACATTATAAGCTTTACATTCAAAAATCATCTTCCACAGGTATACATGTGAATAAAAATAATATAAATATTTCATGGACCTATTCTACAGTTGTCATGGGTAGAGTGATTTAAAGGGTTTGATAGAATATATGTTATTTTTATGTTTAATTGTATTAGTCAGTGTCTATAAATAAATGAAGAAAATATCACACTAGTTGAAGGTGATGAAAAAATAGAGATCAAGTAAGATGATATGGAAGATATTGTTCTTCTCAGTATATAGTCGTATAATATCCCTGGGGTCCTTGGATTTGTATTGTTGAGGATCTCGAACAGATTCTCCTAAAACTGCTGGATAATCATGTGTTGGGAGTTATTATATCAGTATGAAGACGATCTAAAATATTATCTTGAATTATTGTGGTAAATGAACTTTATCTTCGAAATGTTCAACACCTTCACACTCTTGTGTTAGGAAATATAGACCTTGTAAATTCTCTCACATATTGTCAAATCAACACTCTCGCATGATGAAGTTCTTATAAAATATACATCAGTGTATGTATAATTTTGTAACACCCCAACCCTAGTTACCTAGAGTCGGTGCATTATTACCTAACATTTTCATGATCACAAATGATCAAGTCTCAAAAGACCAATTAGTTTAGAAGCCTTGAAAGTACTAGATACATTCATAAGTTTTACATTATATTATAAAATAAAAAACAAAAACAAAATTGTCTTTATTGACCACACTCATATCCCTTATACTATCCACTCATGTCAATCATAATATAATTCTTCACATCCTAGGAAAAATAAAACATAGAATGGGGTGAGCTCATACGCTCAGTAAGGATAACAATATAGTGGAAACTCTCATAAATAAGCATAAACATTTAAGGAAATGTATAAGACTAAAAAATATCCTTTTAAACATTAATTTAATCATAATATAAAAAATTTAAATCAAAATAATTTCATTTACTTATTCACATGGATATTCTACTAGTCAAATAATCACATGCAATATCAATAGACAATTTTAAAATGATGAATGGATAATGCTAGACATAATAACTACGTAGTCAAGGCCTTATGCCAAGACTATAAATAAATATTTTTTCTTGGCCTGGTTCCAATACACTAGTTTGTCTCATGAGACCTACTGACACATCAAGGAACTATAGCATGATCCACCCATCACATACTATGTCCAATGAATTCCTCATATGAAAAAGTCTAAAAATAACATAAACATTCATATTGAAACTAGCATATGAAATGTTCATAATTTAAACATAAACCATGAATGGTATAAAAAAGCACATCCACTTTCAAACCTATCACAAAACCTTTAACACAATATGGAAGATTTTATTATAATAAATCAACTTTAAACAAGTGTAAAATCTATCAATGGATGTTGACATAGAAGAAATCAAAACTGATTGAGATAAATAACTCTTTCTATTTTTAAATGATTGAAAAGTCATGTAATTATAAAAGAAAATATTTATTTTGAAACTATTCCTATAATATTTTAAGTTAATATTAGAAGGTTTTATAATGGGGGAAAATAGCCACACCCATCGTATATGTTAAAAAAACATTCCTTCCATAATTTTTTCGAAAATTTCATAAAGTACCATGTTTGGAATAAGATGGAAAGATTCCATTATAAAAAATTTATGAAAATTCAAAAAATGTTACAAAATAATTAAACCCATAGTCTAGTAAATAAAAAAAAATTGAAATACATTTTTAAGATTCACGGATTTGGATGATCAAGAGGTCCCTGTATATTCTCACGTATAAACAACCTCAGATAGTGAATAGATTGTATAATTAACCATTACCTTGTAGTTTTCCATTGTTGAATGTTCCTTAACCTACTGTATAATAGTTAAATCATTGTTATTAAATTATAAAAGAACCATATACATAAAATATGATATCATATATGATATTTTAATATTCCTTTGTTAATAATATTTTAGTATTATCGTCGTTTCGGGTGTTAACTATTTGGTTTTCCTTTATATTTTTTGTTACATAAGTCTTGTTTATTATGGATAGGATGTATTTAATTCATATCCAGAATTATATTAAGTTATTAAGCATTATTTTTAATCATAATATTAAAATTATTCTTGAATTGTTATGATGGGGAAATAAATCTCAAAGCGTTCGTGGAGACGGTAATCCGTACGTACGCACGAGCGACAATATGATTATTTTGATTTTAAAATTGTATGTAAATGGATGGTATACCATATATACAGAATCATTAAAATTTTATATTTATTATTTACATCAACTATAATGATTATTATACCCACCCAACTAATTAAGTGTTGAATAATGAACTATGCCACGATGTGGAGACGGTGAGTCGTGCATACGCACATATGGTGACTTTGTCATGAATATGATGGATAGAATAATTAATGTGGTTATAACATATTTATAATAAAAACATAGTATGTATAAGGTACTGGAGTTATTATTTTTTATGGAAATAAAAATAATGAGTAAGTGGAAGAAGAAAAGAACATAGAAAGAGGTGGTGAAATTCCTTCCTCATCTTCAGGTGATTCCTTTCTATTTGATCAAAATGAATCTTTATGATGGATTTTTGATCAAAGAAAGGACTCTATGTAGACGTGATTGTAGTTGGGAGGATAGTTTTGTAGGGGTTGGCTGATCCAAATGTCATTGGTGCTGTGAATTTGAGAGATGGGGAAGTGAACTTTTATAAGAGAGGTGATGGTCACTTTAATAAAAGTATGAAATATTATTTTATTATACAATAATTTTCAGTTTATAATGGATTCAACATGATTTATTAGTAGGATATGGTGGGTATGGGTTTAAAACCTCTCAACCAATAGGTTTTAGACAGGTATTTGTCACCATATTAACCTTATATTTTAGATTTATCTCTTAGTTAAATAGTTTAACTTTTACCATGTATTCTAGTATTATTATAATAATTGGATAATAAACATACTATAAAAATCCAGGTGAACCCCAAGTGGTTAACTATTAACATATCTAACCTTATCTAAGTTCTTTGGATGAACCATATATTTTTAGGAATATTATATCATCTAATAATATAGAATTTGTTTTAAAAACACATTTATGTCAAATTTGACTCTATTTAGTATTTTTTATATTTTAAATTCATAACAGCATGATTACTTTAAAAAAAATTCACTGAATCAACCCTAACATTTAATATTAACCTAGAAAATTAGTTTAATTCCTCAAAAGTCTCAAATTACATTTATGTGTATATTTATAGAATCAATTATTTTAATCTTACATTAATAAGGTATTACTGTATCATCACTGTGTCATACATAAATATAATTATTTAAGTTCTAACAATGATAAATAAAATAAATTTATGTAATAAATATATTTGGATTTATAATTAGTATTTATTGTTGAATTTATATTTTGAATAACCCTATATAAAAAATGTTTTAGTTATGAAAACTTTGATTTTACACTTTAAACACTTATTTAAATTAAATAATAATAAATGTCTTAATCTAATCCATGTAGACCAAAAAGGAAGATATTTTATTCCTATGGTCGATTTTGGTCTATCTACACTTATTATATATAATTAGGACATGTTTTAGTGTAATTATAATATCTTTTTACCTTTAATTGCATTATTTATTTTTCACCGTGGTAAATAAAATTCAAAAGTTACTATTCACCAAAAATTATATTCATCATTTTGAACCAGATTTTATATATTGATATAAACTGTGTCTCTCAAATTTTTGAAATTTAAGTCACATAAATGGTAATATTTTGTTTTCTGCAAATTTGCAAATTCTCCTAGAATGTGGGTAAAAGATGGTAAAAAGTTTAATTAAATTATATATATATATAATATTATTATAAAAAGATTCCAATGAATTAAATTAATCTTATATATATATATTATGTATCTATTTTTACCTAAAATAAATTTAAATAAAATAAATAATTATTTAAATAAATATTCGGTTTTAAATAATAACGTAGTATTTTTCACTATTCATTAAAAATTGAAATTTTTCAGAAAAATACCAAAAAATCACCCTAAGCTAATTTTGATATTCCGAATCGAAAAATGAAGTCTATTTTGAAAAAAATATAAAATTTCAATAACTGGGTATTCCTATACATAATGGTTAGTTTGATTGGTCGTGGTTCATTTGAACTCAATGTTGCATTCAACGAAAGCTATTGTATTATTCAAAGAGAATCGTATCGTGGAATCTTTCCTTAGACTCGAAAATTTCCTTTCCATATCCACACGACTGTCATGAGAAAATAAATTTGCAATGAAAATATATTTAAACTCCCTCTATTCCATATTTAATACTTTATCATCTTCCTTTGTGTTTTGAATCAATGACCACCACTGATATGCATCTCCTGTGAGGCGATAAAATGCCATGAAAACTTTTTCCCTTTTACTACACCCTAATGCATGAAATATTTTCTCTACGAAACTTATCCACTCTTCAGTTACAAATGGATTTTTAGTCCTATTGAATGTTGGTGGTTATTTCCTCATAAAGCGGTCTAACATAGATCCTCCGTGTTATGGATTAGCGTGCTCCAAACAGGTAAGGTTATTATTCATAACCTTAGTGAGTAGTACTAGTATGGTGATAAGATGATCAGCTCCAGTTACATCAGCAATTCTACTAAAATTATCTTTAGTAGGAGGGAAATCCCTACATGTATTACGTGCATTGATACGGTTTACATTCCTTACACTAGGTTCCATTTCTAAACAATGACATACACTATATTAGTTTATGAATCAAAATACATAATTCCAAACCTGTAAAGCACTTAAAATAAATTGAACAGTTTATTGACATAATCCATAATCATAAAAAAAATTCATTGAGTAAGTATATTCTTATAAATCCTTTATAATGGTTTGTAAAGAAAATGTGAATTATCTAAATCATATCTTCCAGGAGTGTCGTAACCAAGAGTGCAGCAAGGCTAATTGTCGTGTACTAGGATACCCCGGGTCAATCCTGAGACTGCTTGTTGGAGTTTTCCCTCCTAGGAACATCTGTTCCAGAGCCGCCTCTACCAGATCATATCCAGATAGGGATGTATTGTTGTAAAATACACAAAATATCTACATTACCAAAATTATAAGAAGTTATTCTATACTAATCCCCAAAGTCTATCTTACGGTAATGTTCTCTAGTCACAGTTTTTCTAAATATATCTTCCATGGATTATACTAAACTTCTTATGATACAAACTGTAATGCCCCGACCATAGTTACCCAGAGTTGGTTCATTATTACATAACTTTTTCATGATCACAAAAGATGAAGTCTCTAAACACCGACTTATTTAATAGCCTTGGAAGTACTAGACACATTCATAAGTTTTACATTGAAATATAAAATTAAAAACAACAAAAAAATTGTCTTCTTTGACCATACTCATATCCCTTAGACTATCACTCCATTTCAGTCATAATATACTTCTTTACGTCTTTGGAAAAATAAAACATAGAAAGTGGTGAGCTCATATGTTCAGTAAGGATAACAATATAGTTGAAATTTTCATAAATAAGCATAAAAATTTAAGGCATTGTATTACACTAAAAAAAATTCCTTTTAAACATAAACATCATCATAATATGGAAAATATAAATCAAAATAATTTAATTTACTTATTCACATTGATATTCTACTAGTAGGATAATTACATTCAAAATCAACAGCTAATTTTATAATGATGTAATGCATAATGTCAGACATCATAACCACATAATCAATGCCTTTTTCCACGACTAAAAATAATGATTTTGTGAAGGCCTTGTTCCAAGACACTAGTCTATCTCATGAGACCAACTGATGCATCGTGTTGCTATATGAGGCTCAACCCATCACTTAATAAGTCCAATGCATTCCTCATAGGAAAAGGTGGAAACATCACATAAAAATTCATATTAAAACTAGAATATGAAATGTTAATACATTAACCATAAATCATGAATGATATAAAAACACATTATTATCCAAACATATCAAAAAACCTCCAACACAATATGGAATATTGTATCATAATATATAAACATCAAACAAGTGTAAAATCTATAAAAGTATGTTGATATAGATGAAATAAAAACTGTTTGAGAGAAATATCTCTCTCTATTTGGAAATCATTTAAATGTAATTTAATTATAAAAGAAGATATTTATTTTGAAAATATTCTTATAATCTTATAAGGGAAGCTTTGAATGTGTTATAAAAGTGTAAAATTATAAGATAAAAAACATTCTTTCCTTAATTTTGTCTAAAAGGTCGTATAGTACTGTGTTTGGAAAACGAATGAAGGATTACTTTATAAAATTTTAATAATAAGTCAAAAATGGTATAAACGACTTTACAAATAGTCTAGGAAATAATAAAAATGTTTTGAAATACATTTTTAAGAAACACAGATGTGGATGATAAAGAGGTCCAGGTTGATACTTACAAATAAACATCCTCAGATAATGAGGAGATCGTAGAATTAACACTTACCTGGTAATTTTCCATGGTCATGGGTATGTTAAACTACTGTATAATAGTTAAATAATTTTTGTTAAATTATTATATAATGATATCGATAAATATGATATCATATATGATCTTCTAATATTGCATTGGTAATAATATTTTACTATTATCATTATTTCGAGTGTTAACTGATTTATGTTGCATTATTTGTTTTGTTACGTAATTCATGTTTGTTATGGATGGGATGTATTTGATTCATATAGAAAATGATATTAAGTTCTTAAATAGTATTTCTAATCATAAAATGAAAATTATTTTTGAATGGTTATGATAGAGAAATGAATATAATCACGTTCGTGGAGACATTAATCCGTTCGTACGCATGAGTGACAATATCATTATTTTGATATTAAAATATTAATGTAAGTGGACGTTATATCATTTATAAATATTCATTAACATGTTATATTTATTATTTACATAAATTAGACTGATTATTATTCCCATCCAACTAATGAAGTGTTGAATAACAAACTACACCACGACGTGGAGATAGTAAGTTGTACGTACACAAGTATGGTGACTTCACCATTCATAGGATGGATAGAATAATGAATATTGTTGTACCATATTTACAATAACATCAAAAAATTTATAATGTACTATTTTTATTATTTTGTTATGTATCTAAAAATAAAGAGGAAGTGGAAGAATAAAAAAACATAGAAATAGGTGATGAAATTATTTCATCTTCTTCGGGTGCTTCCGTTTGATTTGATCAAAAGGGATCCTTAGGATTGCTTCCTGATCAAAGGAGGACCTCTTGGATAAATATAGGGTAGTTGGGAGGATATTTTTCCAGGGTTTGGCCGATCCAAATGGCTTTGGATGTGTGAATTTGAGAGAAGGGGACGTGCCATTTTATAAGAGAGGCGACAGTCACTATAGGAAAAGATCGAAATATTATTTTATTATACAATAATATTCGGTTTATAATGGCTAAAAAATGATTTATTTATAGGTTAAGGTGGTTATGGGTCTAAAAATCATATCCAATAGGTTTTAGACAGGTTTGGGTCAACATTTTAACCTTATCATTTAGATTTAACTCCTAGTTTAATATTTTACCTTTAACCATGAATTATTGTATTATTATAATAATTTGTTAATAAAGATACTATAAAATGCCAAGACAACCCCAAGTGGTTCATTATTAATATAAATAAACATATATAAGTTTTTTGTCCTATCCTTATATTTTTAGGAATATTATATCATTTAATAATATAATATTTGTTTTAAAAATTCTTTTATGTCAATTTTGACACTATTTGGTATTTTGTTTTTGTTAAAGTCAGAAAAACATTATTACTTAGAAACAAATTCATTTAAATCTCCCTAAAAAGTCATATTAACCTGTAAAATTAGTTTAATTCATCAAAAGTATAAAAATAAATTTATTTTTATATTTATAATATCAATTATTTTAATCTTTCATTAATAAGGAAATTACTACATCATCATTGTGTCATACATAAATTTAATTATTTAATGTCTAGAAATTATTAATAAAATACCATTATGTAGTAAATAGTTTTATATTTCTAATGAAAATTTATAGTATAATTTATTTTATGAATAACCCTATATTAAAAAAAATTTAGTTATGAAAACAAGAATTTTACACTTTTAACTCTACTTTAAATTAGATAATAATAAATGTTATAATATGATCAAAGTGAACCAAAGAGGATCATATTTTATTCTTAAGTTTGGTTTGGGTCGAAATAAAATTATCCTATATAATTAGGACATTTCTTTGTGAAACACCCCAAGATTTCATAGTATGTTATTTTTCTTCAAAGTAATTCAATAACTCGCACTACACGCAACACCAAGTTCAAGTCCACCAAGACTTACCAAACTAGCCATTCAAAAACCGTTATGAATAATATTAACTAAATTTTGAACTTTATATAATCCTTATAATTTTAGAATCCATATTATTATTTTTATAGATATAATGATAGAAAAATTCATTTTTTCAGATAAAAGAAGTATTTTTTTTAAAAAAATGCTATTTTTCCCACTTTTAATGGAGATCCCTTTTTAAATTAAATTTCGAAAATTTTATATATTAAATTTTAGAAAATAAAATTATTCTTTAGAATCAGGACATAAGAATTTTGTTTCAATAAATTTCTGTTGTTTTTCTGATAACATTCATATTTGGGTAAATAGTGAAAAATACTATATTTTAACTGAAAACAAATTTTTTTAATGAAAATAATTTTTAATGTTAAATTATACTTCTTAATGTCATAGAAGTATAAATAGATTATATTTTTATCATTAAATCCAATTCTGTTCATTATTAGTATTTTCACATTGAAATTGGTCATAAAAAGTGGCAATATTTTGATAGTTATTATTTCTTAAAAATACACTTTTTAGTTTTGATAACGAGAATTAATTTTAAATTAATTAATGAAACTTAGTTTTTTTGAAATTTTTAAAATAGAATTCATTTTTAAATTCGAAATATCAGAATTAGAATAGAGAGATTTTTTGGTATTTTTCTGAAAACATTCAATTTGGGATGAATAGTGAAAACACTAAGATATTGTTTAAAACCCACTTTTTTATTTAAATAATTATTTATTTTATTTAATTTATTTTTAGGTAAAAATAGATACATAATACCAATATATGTTCAATGTAATTCATTGAAGTCATTTTATATTATTTTTAGATATATAAAAATGTTTATTGAACTTTTTACAGTCTTTTACCCACCTCCTAGGAGAATTTCCAAATATATATATATAACATAATTTTACCTCTTCTATGAGTTGAATTTCAAAAATCCGAGATACATGATTAATATCAAAAGTAAAATGTTGTTCAATAAGATGAAAATAATTTTTTCCGAGTAGTAACTTTTGACTTTTCTTTACCGCGGTTAAAGATAAATACAGTAATTCAAGGTAAAAAGAATATTATAATAATAAAAAATTACCTTAACACTTTTACTATCCTTATCAGATAAGTCATGGCCGACCATAGACATCCTTAGGTCGATTTTGGGACCCCATGGGGCCACTAATTAATGATAATGAAACATTATTTTAATTAACTTAAAATAAATGAAAAATTGACATAAACAAATATCTTTTAGTAAATCAATTATTACATGGGGTTCTAGAAGTCATATATTTGACTATAAATATTCATTATAAATTAAAAAAGATTTAATACACCATGGTATTTTTAATATAATTTCTAGACATTCAATAAATTAAATTATATATGACATTTTAGTGATGTAGTATATACCACATTAATAAATGATTTAAATAAATATGATTATTAATATTATAATAATATCCAAACCATGTCCAATTCTTATTGTATGATTTTATTTCTACTATGAGACATCTTATTTTAGACTTTAATCAGTTTTGGACCTTTAGAAACCCGAATATCACTATATACTAAAATAATATTTTTACACTTTCTAAAAGATCCCCTCATCCCTCTTATAATAGGACACCACTTCTAACCTCTTCCACACTCCTCTAAAGCCCCTTGGCTTGCCCAATGCCTGCCCAAATAAGTTGTCAAGATCACCCTATTCCTCCTAGAATCCTTACATTAGGCAGAAATTACCATAAGAAGTAATTTTCGTTCAAACCAAATGAAGTTACCCTAATTAAAGGCAACACTTTCTCTTAAATTATTTCGTTTTATTTTATTTTATTTCTCCAACCCCCTAACATGTTTTTCATACTTTATTTTATAAAAATACCAGTATCCTCAATATACTATAATTTTTTATTTAGAAGTATTCTAACTACACTTACACACACCTCCATCTAATGGGTGAAGTACATATTGTTTCTGTGGATAGAAAACTAATGCCTCCTTAAATATTGATTGTTCAATTACCTCATACCGCCTCTCATGGTGGCCACTAAGATGGAATTGTATTTATATATGATATATATTATGTTTATGTTTTCTTGGTGATTCTGTATTTTCCATTTATATCATACCTTTATAGTTTCCATTATGAGTAAAACGTGATAATTTCATTTGAGGAAGTGTGGACTACCGCCCCCTAAAAGTGATATAACTAATTAATGACATGCTTGGGATGTATAAAGTATGGATATAATGATATTATATATGATATTGTACTTTAATTATAATATAAATTTGTATAATTAGGTTTTAATTCCATTAAAATGAAAAATAGAAATGAAAGTAGTGTTCATGTGTACGTACGACTTACCGTCTCCATGATCGGTGCATTTCATTTCTTCTCTCCAAATGTTATATACTTTTATAAATACAAATATATACTGGATATATATGATATATATGAAATCTAAATGAGTAATATCACTCTATAGATAATGTACTTTTGACCACATGGACAATTTATAATTATAACAATTTCATTTTTGACTCAAGTTCCAAACATCGACAAAATGTCTGATATTAACTCAAATAATTAACTAATTGTTATAGAAAGTTAATAAGTGATATTATAGGAATAATAAACTTTAAAATATTCTTAATCATGTTGAAATTATCTTATGTTTATTATTCTGTAAGAATAAGGATCATACAAGCGATTTAATTCAGACATGTGGTAAAGGGTTTTTAATCTCACATTTAATTTTGGGAGATTTCCATTGTTCATGAATTATTATTTGCATGAAATGTATTTTTTTTATTGAAATTTTATATATATTATCATGATTCTATTTATATTCATGATATTATGTGATTCATTTGGTGGTTATTGATTATTTTTCATATGACTCGATTGATTACAACGAGGTAAGGGTTAATTTCACAATATGATTATTATCCAAGGTTGTTTTTATGTAAGTATATACTGGGACATATTTATTATCCATGTCAATGGTTCATAAATGAGTTTTCAAAGGGATTATTTTTATGGTACTTGTTACTAAAAAAATAATTTTAAATTTTTTAAATATTTATTCTTATAAATCATTCTCATTAATTTCCATGTTTTCAAAATTGGTTTTTACTGATTTATTTATATAGAAATGATTGTTTTTAAAATGGTAATTCATTTTAATACTTTCAAAGTGGTATGAGACACATTGATTGAAAAACATCTTTAAATTCATTCCTTTCTAAATTGTGTGACTTTTAAATATTTTCATGAAAATGTGTTATATATCTCTAAGTGTTTTACAAATCATGTTCATCTATGTAAACATCCTTTTCTAAATTTTAGAATTGTTTGAAGTTCATTTATTATGATAAAAATCATACATATTGTATTTAAGGTTTTGTGCTATGTATGACTGTGGATGAGTGACTTTTATTCCATTTATGGTTTATGGTTAATGTATTGACATTTCATATTCTAGTTTTAATATGAATGTTTATGTTATATTTAAACCTTATCTTATGATGAATGTATTAGACTAGTATGTTTCGGTTTGAGGACCGGTAAAAGTAAGAACTTCAGGTTGGGGACCAGTTATAGCAGACCATCATGGTTGGAGTCCTGTTACGGAGGCTCTCCAGGTTGGAGTCCGGTTACAGAGGCTCTCTAGGATGTAGTCTAGTTACAGAGGCTCTCTGGGATGGGGTTAAATTACCGGTAACCCCGAGGTCCTGGTACGAGGCCTTGACAGAGAAATTAAATTGTAGTACTATATATTGCCTCATTATGAAATTAGTTATTACATTTGATTATTCAACTAGGAGAATATCAATGTGCATGTTTATATGGTAATGTTTGATTTATTTTTTCTATATTATGTTAAAGTTTATGATTAAAAGACTATTTTTTTATTATCCATCTTGCATTAAATGTTTATATCTTCCGCTAAATTATTTACCCTTACAGAGCATTTGAGCTCACCCATTTCTTATGTTTTATTTTCCCAGGATCCCATGAAATGTTTTATGTTTGAGATTCAGGGTTAAGCTAAGGGAACAATGGCATCTTCAAAGGATTATTTTTTTTGTATGTTAGAATGTGTAATGTAATGTTCATGCATGTTATCTATTTTCCAAGTCAACTATACTGATCAGTCCTTAGGGACATGATTCCTTGTAATCTTGCCAATGTATTAAAATAATGCACCAACTCTGGGAATCTAGGGTCGGGGCGTTAAAATTGGTATCATAGAAATTTTAGCAACTACCTTGTAAATATATTTAGATAAACTTTGATTATAGAACATTACCTTAAGATAGACTTTGAGAATTAGTATAGAAGAACTTCCTAGAATTTTGGTACTGTAGATATTTTGTGAGTTTTCCAAGAAATACATCCCTGTCTGGATATGCGTAGGTAGAGGCGGCTCTGGAATAGATGTACCTAGGGGTAAAACCCCAAAACGCCGCGTTGAGCTAGACTCGAACAGGAACTTGTGCATGAAAACAAGCCTTGCTGCACTCTTGATTGCGACACTCCTGAGGGATATTCTTAGGATAATTCACATTTTCATTACAATTCATTATGAAGGATTTATGAGTAAATAGTTCCTCAATGAAAACATTTTTTTATGATTATGGATTATATCCATAAACTATTGAATTTAAGTTAGGTATTTTATAATTTTGGAATTATGAATTGTGATTCATACACTGATCTAATGTATTCCATTGTTTAGAAATGGCACCCAGTAGAAGGAATGAGACCTCCAACAATACATATAATCCAGAAAGTAAGAAGGATCATATCTTTCATGGTATTAATCCAACATTTAATAGGGAAATTGTTTCCCCAATTATTCTCAACAAGTGGAGAAATAGTATCATGTGTTAATAAGATAGTTAAAGAATTCTCTGAGTTCTATGGATTTTAATAGAAGAATGATAAGAAAAGGATGGAAAAGAGAAATATGGATAAATAGAAGAGGGGAAAGAAGGATTATCCTATATGTGATAACTGTGGAAAGAATCACCGGGATAAATGCTTGAAAGGAACATGAGTTTTTTTATAAGTGTGGAGAAAAAGGACACCAAGTACGTGATTGCAAGGTTAAGAATTTTTTTTTCTAATGTACAATGCTTCAAATACAAGGATATGGGACACTATTCAAATCAATGTGCAAATCATTAGAGTATACCCCAAATGATACAATTGGATAATAATCAAATTATGGTACTACCACAGGTGAATTGGAATGACTAATGTTCTTATGTTGTCATTAAGGATTTATTTCATTTGAATGTTGTATCAACGATGTATTGGTTACATGAATTATAGAAATGAATTCGGATTATACTGTAGTAATATTTAATTAAGAAGTTGTGATTATATGGTTCTATGAAAAGCAACTCAACAAAAAGTTAATCTTTTTAGAAAATACATGGTTAGTGGAAAGGTAAACATCAATATGGTCTTAATACTGAGGTAGTAATTTTGGACAAGAGATGGTTGATTTTGATAAATTATATTGGATATTCTTGACTACCTTGGAACTGATTAATGGTTTGTATATTCCATCACTGTTGGAGTTTACAAATTTTTTTGATAGAAGAAAAATATTCCGTATTCTATTTGGAATAAGAGATCATGAATGTAAAAATTATGGTTTTTTGGTAATTCATGATGTTGCCATGTTTTAAAATAATACATGATGAAGGGTTTCACATGTTATTACGTAGAAAAAAAGGATATTCATTGTGTATAGCTTCTATATAAATTTTGGGCAGTGAGTTTGGACAGAAATATTTTGGATAAGTCTAAAGGTTGGAATTGATTATGTTTGAGATTATTTCTGGATTTTCATAAAAAGGACAACTCTGAGGTCAGGTGACAACCCACTGCGTTCGGCAAAGTCGTGAGACTTGAACTCGTATCTGAAGGTAGACAAGGGTTTATCACGAACCATTTGCCCACATGATAACCTGGATTGAATAATTTAGTTTTTTTTATGGTTTGGTAGATTAATTATAATTTTTTTTTGAAACCCTATACGAATAATATATATATTGATTTTTTTTACGTTTTTTTATCTTTCAGATTGAAAGATGAACTTATGGAAGAAATTATTTAAAGGATGGAACTCTACTTGAAAAGTATATATTTTGTCTTCTCTTATTATATGAAAAAATTAATTCTTAATCTTTAGGTAAGGGATATTAAAACTAAAAATGTGTTATCCTAATACCTTAGGTTTTGTTGAACCAATGATATTTTAAAACATCATAGATTGATGGCTTTGAGGACCTCAATTTTACACTTATTTTTGATTGATGACCTCAATCACTCCTTATAAATATTTACGTTTTCTCTCTAATTATGCGTCCTTAATTTCCACCAATGATCTCTTAATTGAGATCATAATTTGGTGGTGACCCTTTCATTTCCCTTTTCCTCTTATTAAGACTACATTTTATTAACCCAATTTCTGATGTGGGTTTTCCCACAAAGGTATTTCTTATTTTCTTCCTTTTGTTTTAAAAGAAAAATTTCAAATTTTGAGGATGCAATTTATTAAAGGAGGGAAGAATGAAACACCCCAATATTTCATAATACTTAATTTCTTCAAAGTAATTCAATAACTTGCACTACACACAACACAGAGTTCAAGCGCACCACGACTTACCTAATTAGCCGTTCAAAAGAGATTATGAATAATATTAACTAAATTTTGAACTTTATATAATCCTTATAATGTTAGAATCCATATTATGAGATTCTTAGACATAATGAAATAATATGTTTATTATTTCAGTTAAAGGAATCATTTTTAAAAAAAATGAAATTTTACCGCCTTTTAATGGAGAACCCTTTTTAAATCAAATATTTGAATATTTTATGTATTAAATTTGGCAAAATAAAATTCTTATTTAGAATTGGGACATTAGAATTTTGTTTAAATAATTTTTTTTGTTTTTCTGATGACTTTCATATTTGGGTGAATAGTAAGAATACTATATTTTAACTGAAAATAACTTTTTTAATAAAAATTATTTATACTGTAAAATTATACATTTTAATGTCTTGTAATTATAATTAGATTATATTTTTACCATTTAATCTAATTCTTTTCATTGTAAGTAATTTCATTTTGAAATTGGACATAAACAACTATCAATCTTTTGATAGTTATTATTTGTTAAAAATACGCTTTTTAGTTTTTACAATGGGAATTAATTTTAAAATAATTAATGAAACTTATTTGTTTGAAATTATTAAATTTAATTCATTTTTTAATTCAGAATATCATAATTATCTTAGGGTGCAGATTTGGTATTTTTCAGAAAACTTTCAATTTTTGATGAATAGTGAAAACACTATGTTATTGTTTAAAGCAGAATATTTATTTAAATATTTATTTATTTTATTTAAATTTATTTTAGGTAAAAATAGATACATAATACCTATATATGTTCAATTTAATTAATTGGATTCATTTTATAATATGTTTAGATATATAAAAATGTTTATTGAACTTTTTACCGTCTTTTACCCACCTCCTAGAACCATTTCCAAATATATATAAAACATAATTTTATTGCTTCTATGAGTTAAATTTTAAAAATATGATAGAAAAGGTTATTATCAAGAAGTAAAATTCAGTTCAATAAGATGAAAATAAATTTTTTTAATAGTAACATTAAACGTTTATTTACTACAGTTAAAGGTAAATAGGGTAATTCAAGGTAAAAAGTATATTATAATAATACAAAATTATCTTAACAGTTGTCTTATCCTTATTGGATAAGTCATGAAAGACCATGGGAATCCTTGGGCCAATTTTGGGACCCCATGGAGTCACTTATGAATGATAATGACACTTTATTTTAATTAAATTAAATAAAATGCAAAAATGACATAATGAAATACCTTTTAGTAAATAAATTTTTACATGGGGTTATAGAAGTCATATCTTCGACTATAAATATTCATTGGAAATATAAAAAGATTTACTACATCATGGTACTTTTATTATAATTTTTAGACATCAAATAAATTAAATTATATGTGACCTAATAATGATGTAGTATCAACCTCATTAATAAATGGATTAAATAAATAAGATTATTAATATTAAAATAATAAGAAAAACCTCTCCCATTCTTATTGGATGATTTTATTTAGACCATGAGTAATCTTAACTTTTACTTTAATTAGTTTTTAATCTTTATAAACCTAATATCACTATATAATAAAATAATATTTTCACACTTTCCTAAAGAGACCCTCCTCCCTCTTATAAAAGGACACCACTTCTAACCCATTCGAAACACCCCTTAGGCCCTATAGATCATCCAACCCCTTACTAAATAAACTCTAAATATCCCCCAATTCCTCCTAAAATCCTTATCATAGTCATAAGGCACTTAAAGAAGTCCTTTTGGTTCCATCCAAAGAAAGTTACCCAAATTAAAGGTAACACTTATAAATTATTTTGTTTTATTTTATTTTACTTATCAAACACCCAAAAATCATTTTATTTCTTTCTTTAGTTAAAAAACTGATATCCTCAATATACTAGGTTGTTTTTGTGAGTAGGATTCTAACTACACTTACACATACCTCTATCTAAATGGTGAAGAACATACTGTTTCTGTGGATGGAAAACTAAGCCTTGCGAAATGATGATTGTTCAATTACCCCTACCACTTCTCACAGTGGCCATTAAGATGAAACTGTATTTATATATGATATATAAATTATTATTTTTTCTTGGTGCTTCTGTATTTTCCATTTATATCATACCTTTATGGTTTCCATTATGATTAAAACGCGATAATTTCATTTGAGAATGTGCGGACTACCACCCCCTCAATGCGATATGACTCGTTAATGAATTGTGTGGGATGTATAAAGTATAGATTTAATGATATTATATATGATATTTTACTTTAATTATAATATAATATGTATAATTATGTTTTAATTCCATTAAAATTCAAAATAGAAATGAAAGTAGTGTTCATGCGTACGTACAGTTTACCATCTCCATGATTGGTGCATTTCATTTATTATCTCCAAATGTTATGTAATGTTATAAATACATATATATACTGGATATATATTATTTATATGGAATCAAATTGATTAAAATCATTATATAGATAATATACTTTTGACCACATGGTAAATTTAAAATAATAACAATTTCATTTTTGAATCAAGTTCCGAACATCGACAAAATATCTGATATGAAGTCAAATAATTAACTAATTGTAATAGAAAGATAAAAAGGGATATAAAAGGAATAATATACTTAATAATATTCTTAATCAAGTTGAAATTATCTTATGTTTATTATTCAGGAAGAACAAGGAACATACGAGCGAGTCAAGTCGGACATGTGGTAAGGGGTTTCTTATCTCAATTTTAATTTAGTGAGATTTCCATTGATCACCACTTATTATTTGCATGTGGTGTATTGTGTACTTAAAATTTATATATATTATCATGATTATATTTATAATCATGATATTTTGTGATTCATTTTGTTGTTATTGACAATTGATCATACGACTCGACTGATTACTACAAGGTAAGGATTAATTTCACAATCTGATTATTATCTGAGGTTGTTTTTATGTAAGTATCTAATCAGACATATTTATTATCCATTTCTGTGGTTCATAAAATAGTTTTCAATGGGATTATTTTTAAGGTACTTTTTAAAAAATCAACATTTTAAATGTTTTAAATATTTATTCTTCTAAATCATTCTCATTAATGTCCATGTTTTCAAAATGGGTTTTAAGGATTTATTTATATAGACAAGAATGTTTTTAAAATGTTATTTCCTTTGAAAAGTTTCAATGTGGTAAGGGACACTCTGATTCAAAAATTTCTTTGAATTCCATCCTTTATAAATTATGTGACTTTTGAATTTCATCATGAAAAATAGATATTTCCCTCAAAGAGTTTTACAAATCATTTTCATCTATGTCAACATCCTTTGATAAATTTTACACTTGTTTGAAATAAATTTATTATGATACAAATCATACATATTGTATTTATGGTTTTGTGATATCTGTGACTGTGGATGAGTTACTTTTATTCCATTTATGGTTTATGGTTAAATTATTGACATTCCATATGCTAGTTTTAATACAAATTTTTATGTTATATTTCAACCATTTCTTATGATGAATGTATTGGACTAGTACATTCTGGGTTGGGGACCGGTAAAAGTACGCCCTTTGGGTTGGGGTCTAGTTACAGCAAACCCTAGTGTTGGATTCCAGTTCTAGAGGCACTCCAGGTTCGATTCTGGTTATAGTGGCTCTCCTGGATGGAGTCCGGTTACAAGGGCTCTCCAGGTTGGAGTCCGGTTACATTTAGCCCCTAGGTCCTGGCACAAGGCCTTGACACTGAAAATATAGTCTGGTACTATACATTACGTCATTATGAAATTAATTATTACATGTGATTATTCTACTATTTGAAAATCCACGTTAATGATTATACGGTAATGTTTGATTTATTTTTTCCATATTATGTTCATGTTTATGTCTAAAAGTCTATTGTTTTTATTACACTTATTGCATTAAAAGATTATATAATCTGCTAAATTATTTACTCTTATTAATCATCTTAGCTCACCCATTTATTATTTTTTATTTTCCCAGGATCCCAAGAAGTATTTTGTGTTTAAGATGTAGGGTTATTCTAAGGGAACAACGACATTCTCAAAGGATTGTTTTTGTTATATGTTAGAAAGTGTAATGTAACGTTCATGTATGTAATCTATTTTCCAAGAATACTAAACTGATCAGTCGTTTGGGACTTCATTATTTATAATCCTTCCAATGTAATAAAATAATGCACCAACTCTGAGAATCTAGGGTTGGGGCATTACAGTTAGGGTAATTATAAACTCTTTTTTACAACTAATTACCATATTTACTTTTAACCGTGGTAAATAAAATTCAAAAGATACTATTCACCAAAACTTATTTTCATCATATTGAACCACATTTTTCTTACTCATATCATCAGTATCTCTCAGATTTTTGAAATTCAACTCACAAAAGTCGTACAATTATGTTTTTTGCAAATTTGCATATCCTCCTAGAAGGTGGGTAAAAGACGGTAAAAAGTTCAATAAAAATTTATATATCTAATATTATTATAAAATGACTACAATGGATTACATTTAACTTAAATAGGTATTATGTATCTATTTTGACCTAAAATGAATTTAAATAACATAAATAATTTTTTAAATAAAAAACTGGTTTTAAACAATAAGACGATGTTTTTCACTATTCATTAAAAATTGAAGGTTTTCTAAAAAATACCAAAAATTTACCCTAAGATAATTTTGATATTCTGAATCCCAAAATGAAGTCCATTATGAAAAATAAAATTTACAAAATTTCAAATAGTGGGTATTACTATTCAAAATGGCTAGTTTGATTTGTCGTTATGTGTTAGAACTCGAATATGCGTACAATGCAAACTACTGTATTATTCAATGAGAAATATACCATTAATGCTTGGGGTGTTGTAGAATGGCCATTGAATAATAATACTAAATATTTCTCAGATACTAATAACAAAACTCTTTCATTTCCTTGATTATTTCTATGAAATTATTTATAAATAACGAATAAATAAACCCATTATATAAACTCCAATAATCTAGCTATTAGGATTACTAAATTCAAATGATGTGAAAAAACAACAGTAGCATAGTATTGATGGTATCATGGTCTAGTGGTAGTGAAACAGGTGATATCATGTCTTGTGGTAGCATATTTGAACCAGGTTTACCATGTCTAGAGGTATCTCATATAATGTTATCAAAAACCTAGTAGTACCGCATGGATGGAAGTGACACATGGTTGGATGTAAGAACCCAAAACTTATTTTTAGGTATGGGTTTTATTTTCTAGTGTTTCTGAGGAAAATTGGAGAATTTGGAAATTTAAGGAGTACACGCCATGTACATAGAAGTAGACACAATGTACACAATTACCATGGGTTGTTGTATACTGGTCATGTAATGGCCAAGTACATGATTGTGTGAGGTGACCTAAAGATCGCCAAAAGTGGGGCCGGGTTAAGGAAAGTAAAAAGCATGTAAATTAAATTAACACACCGTGTAATTTTTTTTTATTTATTAAATAGGACTAGGGTTGCCTCTAAATGACAAAAATGCCTTTTTCATGACACGTCACATCCAAGAGCGACCATAGGGTGTGATTCTTCTCTAAGCCCATGATTAACCATTCATGATTTAAGTTAAACATCATCAACTGCATTGGAATCGCTAGAGTGATTTATCCCTTATTCTAATGCTTTATCTCTTGATATCTCTTCATTCATGAGATATCCTTGGATGAAAGAATTAGTTTTTTTGTAGATCTATGTTTTTCTAGGCCAATTCATCGGCGGATGCCAGAGTATATCAATCTCAGAACACTAAGGTATGTTTTTTGTCTGTTTATGTATATTTTATTAGAATTATATGTGCAATAGTTCCCAATACCCTAGTATAGGGTAATGAGTTTTGAGGGAGTTTAACCCTATTAATGTATGCCATGCCTTTTTTGATTGATTATTGGTTTTTGATAGTAAATTGGGTTGTTTACCTAGCTATTGATGTGGTTTCCCATGTTTGATATGATATTGGTCCTTTTCCATAGAATAGCATGTTAGGTGGTTTTATTTTCATGCCTTGTATTTTTAGAATGGATTTTATATTATATGAAATTATTTTTATATGAATTGTAGTTACATAGCCAAGTAGTATTTGTGATTTGCATTAGATGCTGAATATCATTCCTGCACGATTTCTTTATGTAGGGATTTGGGAACCCAGTGTTGTGAGACCATAGAGGGAATTTATGTTGAGGGATTCCACAGAGTTTTTTTTTACTTTTCATGCGACGATACCATAAGGGGGATTGATTTTGAGTGCTCCCCCAGAGTGTTAATAGATATCATTACGGGACCACAAGAGTTATTGACATTGAGTGATACCTCATAGAGTCTCTACTTTATCGTTTAAATACTATAGGGGGAGTTGATAGGGAGTGCTTCCTTAGATAGTCTTTATTTCCATGAGACCAATGGGGTTAGACTGTGTGAAATATTTGACGGGGGTAATTATATCTTTATTGTTATATGATAATTTTAACCAGAGGGGTTCGTCCATGGGAAATTAGCTAGAGGGTTACCTGATATTTATTGGTTGAACGAGAGGGAAAAGGCTATGAGAACATTCCCAGAGGGTTTCTTATGAATTTTTGGTAGAATAATTTAAAATGTTAATGAATCTAGTTCAAACTCTAGGATTGTTTACATTTCAGTACTTCCTTTTTTATTACTTCATTTTTTATATTACCTGCTATATATATATTCACTAATACTTAGGCATATATGTTTGGGTGGTTTCCTATTGGGATTCGTCTCACACCCTGTTTGGGTCCGGATTTTGGGGCCAAATATATTATATTATTGCAGGTATAGATAAGTGTAAGCAACCATCTACATAATGTAATCGATTGTTGTGGAGGTAGAGAGTGTGGGAAAACTTTGAGGCTTACGATGCTACTGGATTTTTTTCATGTTCTCCATTGTACATGGATTTAGTATTTTATTCCATCATTGTAGCTTGTTTGGATGCATCCAAGATACTTGTTACATGCATCATTATTTACATATATATGCATCAGTTGTTTATTTACTCTCACTCTTCTGTTGTTTACTTATAGTATTGTATTACTATTTCTGCTACTGTCATCTGATTTCTATTTTGTTTTGTTACTCTTCCAATGAGGGTGTAGTTTTCCCACTATCACACCCAAAGTCCTTTCCTATAGTCGTCTTCCTCTAGTGTCTGGTGAAAATAACTTGAGGTCATGTGATCAAATGGGTACATGGGACCTTTGGGCAGCACCTGGAATAGGTACATTACAAAATGGTATAATAGGATTTTTTTTTTCTTAACATGCTATTTGGAGACTACAGACATTAATAAGAAAGAATATGTAGTTGGTAATAAGTTGTGCCCAGGAGTAGTTACCCCGTGTATAGGGAAAATCCAATTTACCTCATATATTGCAATTTTTCTAGTTTTTCAATTATTACAGATGATTTTATTTCACAGTTGGGTGATTCACATGTTTTGTGTTGTTATTTTTGATATTATTGAGGTCCTATTTCTGTTGAAACTCAATCATATGAGGGTATGTCATCTCATGCATCATATAGAAACTTTCTATAGATCACATGTCATGCATTCTTATCATGCCTTTTATGGTGCATTAATTTTTTTATGTTGTTGTGATAGATATTTTGATAGATATGCATGGTATTTTGATAGATCCCTTTATAGGATCTATGTTGTTTGATAGGGTATTACTAATGTATATAGTTTCATTTGAATTAAGGCCAAACTTTGGTCCCTAAGGTGTTATGGGCCCTCATGGATTGTAATTTGGTGGATCATGTGATTTTATACACTATTATACCTTGTTAAATAAATTAATATGATTTAAATCATTGATTCAAGGGGAGTATGGCCCATCATAAGTCAGAATTGGGCACTTTTATGTTTGTTTCAGTGTTTTTATAGTGTTCTGTGTAGGTTTAGGGCGCAACGGAAGCGCGTTGGTGGGTTTTCCCAACTTTAATTTTAGTGGTTAAAACATTCAAACTGAGATCCATCACGATATAAAACGCTGGATCATCAGAATAGAATGAATAACAAAAAACAAAAGAGGGAGTCCCAAAACCATAGAGATTGGATCACTCTATGTTGGTTATAATTAATTTAATTAATTCACAAGAATTCCATTGGTGGAATTCCTTCTTTGTTGATGTCTCTAGTCACGATCCAGTGATCCTTCATTGTGTCATAGAATCCAAGTGTAGGATTCCTCTATCAGTGATCCACACGTGTGCCACGTATCTCTGGACATCTCTGGAGTTATCTCCAGGTGCTAGCGTGGATGAACCTTCACTACCGGTGTCCTCCTTCGATAGCCTTGATCTCTCGATCATGAATGCGTTCTTAGAGGAATGAGTTCTTTCGACCTTGAAATAATTTTCCAGAATTGTTGTGCACAACGATTAGAAAAAAGTGTTAGGGTTGTGAGGATATTTGTAATTAGGTTTGAGGTTTATAGAGTTATGAAAATAAATAAATTCATTATGCATTTTATTTATTTCATTAACTCTCATTGAAAACCCCCATGTCGAATCATTAATTACTTGACATGGGCCCACATTGATTATAAGAAATATCATTTAATAAAACGATATTATTTCTTCAAAATCCTGACTGCAAAAACTACACGTCATGTAATCATTAATACACGGCGTGTACTTGTTTTCCATAAAACTACACGGAGTGTATATTCAATATACACGGTGTTTACTTTTATTTTTCCATCTTCCTCCACCACATTTATTAGACCTTCAGTAATTACTATTTATTTCTTAAATAAATGTAACTGCATTACTCGCTAATAAATATATATTATTTCACCCAAAATATATTCTCTCAAATAACTAGTGTCAAAGTAAATGTGATCAGGAATCCTTAAATAATTATTAAACCACAGTCAGAAATAATCTTTATTTAACTTGTTAAATTAATATTTATCTAAGATACATGGACACACATAGTGTGTGACCTTCTAGGCCTCCTTCTTAGTGGCATTAGGGGGAGCCTGCCTAAAGACCAAGGTTATCGTCTAGAAACACTCCAAGGAACCCATAGAGAAAGAAGATAATGTCACAATGACGTGTCACCTCATACAAAATCTTACCTTTTAATATAATCCTTTTGTCATGAAATCTATAATCAAGCGGGTTGCATGTTAGTTCCATCAACCCATGTGCTTGATTAAACATTTTTTGAATTCCTAGAATTGAACTCGCCTATTCTTTACCATGTCCAGTGATTTGTTTAGGCTATATCAATTCCGTCAAAGGGACTGAGATATCTAATTCAGTTATGGAATAGAAGGGACAAATCCTTTCTCGCATTATCTATTAATTCAGTATTACTTGTGATGCCGCCAATGAATCCTACCTCACTGCGAATAGTGTGTCGTCACAATTTTCATCAATACATCTAAGTGCGCAAGTTGTAATACCCATTAATTATAATCATAAAGTCTAAGGACCAATACTCACATCTCCAGATAAGAACATCCAATGACACTATGAAATGTGGATTTCCTACTGGCAGGTCTCGTTCTCGTAATATCCTCTGAGATATTACCAAGGGCGCACACCATGAGAAGGTTTGTAAAAATTTTATAAGTCCTCACCCCTAATGGCCTGTATTATTTGTGTCCCTCAAATAACATCATCCATGCACAAAACATATATTCAATAACAGTGTTATGGGTCTTTTTAGTTCTCATCATAGCGGGGATCCACTATAACCCTTTAATGCAATAACTGTCCTTAGGACATTATCACATGAATTTTCATGCAGAAGAACAATCAAGATGTGATAATGTATTTATTAATGAATAAATTACAAATTAGTTGGTTCTAGGCCACAAACTCCAATAGAATCTCACTTGTACTAGAGCCAACATCTAACAACCTTTAACCCACTAGCACTGAAATACTATTCATGCTTCTACTGAGAGAGGCATTTAGTCATAAGTTCCACCATGTTCTCTTACGTGGACACTATTATCAATGAAAATTCACCCCTTTGATAGAAATCACTCAAGGGGTGATACTTCTCATGTATGTTCTTTGTCTGTTGATGTGACATTGGTTCTTTTGCAAGAGCCACTGCTGTAGTATTATCACAATACAAAGTGATAGGATATTTACTGCTAGGCACCACATCAATCTCCTGAACAAATTTTTGAATCCAGATGTCTTCCTTGGCTACATCAGAAGCTGATATATATTCAGAATCCTCTATAGAAGTGGCGACAACTGGCTGCTTTGAACTCTTCTAGCCCACACCTCTTACATTGAGATAGAAAACATATCCAGATTGCGACTTCAGATCATTCTAATCTGTCTGAAAACTAGCAATAGCATACCCTCTAATGAAAACCTCCTCGTCTCCTCCATACACCAGGAACATATCCTTTTTACTTCTTATATACTTAAAGATAGTCTTAACAGTAGTCCAATGTTGTTCTCATGGATTTGTTTGATATCTCCCTACCAAGATCAGGGCATTGGAAACATCAAGATTGGTACATAACATGACATACATGATGGATTCCATAGCCCAAGCGTATGAGATATTACTAATTCTATCTTTCTCATGTTGTGTCTGGGGATAAATTTTCATAGAATGATATAAGACATGTGACACTTAAACCAATCCCCTCTTGGATTGTTTCATACTAAATCTCTTTAGTATCTGGTCAATTTATGAACCTTGACTTAGTCTAAGAAGCCTCTTGGATCTATCACGAATGATCTGGATCCCTAGAATGTAGGGTGGTTCACCCAAGTCCTTCATAGAGAAGCACATGTTCAACTGGTCTTTAACTGACTGTAAGACTGGTACATCGTTTCAAATATGCAATATTTCATCAACATATACTACTAGGATAACGATCACATTCCCATTAAACCGATTATAAACATATGGCTCACATTCATTCATAATGAAACCAAATTATTTTACGGCTTCATAAAATCAAATGTTCCATGACTTGGATGCTTGCTTTAGTCCATAAATGGAATTCTACAACTTTCAAACCCATTTGGCTTCAACTGGTGTCACAAACCCTTCTGGTTGTGCCATATAGACAACTTCATGAAGGTTCCCATTAAGGAATTCCATTTTGACATCCATCTTCTAAATTTCATAGTCATGGTAAGCTTCTATGGAAAGTATGATTCTTATGGATTTAAACCTGGAAAATGGTGAGAAGGTTTCATCATAGTCAATTACTTGATGCTTTCTGAATCCTTTAGCCACTAGCCTTGCTTTATAGGTGCTAACTTGACCTTCCATGTCCAGTTTTCTCTTGAATACCCATTTTCATCTTACAGGATTTACATCAACTCACTCTTCTACCAAAACCTAGTCTTGGTTCAAATACATGGAATCCATATTTGAATTTATATCCTCTAGCCATCCTACCACTTCTGAGCTTTCTACTACTTCCTTATAGGATAGAGGCTCATCATTGTCCAACAATAATGATTCACCATCCTCGATGACGTGGAATCCAAATCTCTCTGGTTCCCTAACCTCTCTTGAGCTCTAACGCAGTACTTGTGTTTTCGGAACGTCTTCCATGAGGACATGTGTGACTTGTTCTTGTAACAACTCTTCTGTATCTTGAGCATCAACTTCGTCAAAGTCAATCTTGCTCCCACTATCCCTTTGTGGATGTGCGCCCTCTTAAAAAAGATAGATTTTCTGGAGACAGTCACATTCATATCTTGATGGTTATGTAGGTAATATCCTTTAGTTTCCTTGGGATATCCTATTGGGAAAAATTCCATCAAGGTATAATTGAAGCATTTTTAAGATGATTGTGTTTATTGACAAAGTAGACATCTGTGTTGTGATTGTTGATAAAGCAAACCATGACATACAAATTTGTTGATAAATGGGATTTTATGGTGTCATGTTGAGTTCAAGGGATGTGGTGAATGATCCATGTTTGATTCAAGAATGTCGAAATGGAATGGTTGATCTAGAGGCGGTACAAAAACAGTAGATACAAGGTGGTGCCGTTTTCCAGTGTTTGCCAAATTTTTGGGTCGGAAAATAAACAAATGGAGAAAAGTGGTTTAGGAAAAGGGACTTCTGTGCCATGGTCATTGAGTCTTGGAAACATGCGTGCCATATTTTTTTCAATATCAGAACATCAATATATGGCACAAGAAAAAAGGGGTTCCCAAGTTTTGATTTTGGTCACGCAAGTGACTACCGCGGCAGAGACTAGGGTGATAGGTCTTGGGCGGTGAGACTTGCGTGCCGAGAAGAGACTTGCACACCAGTTGTTTATTGCGCATCCAAAGAGATTTGGGCGTGAAAATAAGGGAGTCTCCCAAGGTTTGAGTTGAATAATGGGGTATAACACAAAAGTTTTAGTGACACTTGCGCACCAGGTTATGAAGAAGTTTGAAAGTTAATGGTTACACACCACAGTTGGTTTGGGAATAAAAGGGTTTGAGTCACACAAGTTTGGAGTTGAAGAAGCTAGAGTCGAACACGTGGTTGAGGAGAACTTGCGTTCCAGTTTTAACTTGCACGTCGAGACTTGCGCAAAGGCTTGGAGAAGGGCGCTAGGTATGGTTGAAGAAAATTAGTGATTCAGGGCTATGTGGAAGCTAAAAGATTGACTGATACTATTGGTGAAAAGTGAGATTCATATAACGGTGAAAGTTAGACTTCAACATAGAATTTACATGCAATAGATGATGTATTCATTAGTGATAATGAAGATACCTACAAGTCATTAAATTTTGAGTGGATCCTTTGTAGAGTAGTGAGAAAAAGACAAGGAAGAAGTTGATCCTCTTCACCAGTAGTGAGACAGAGAGAGATAAATAGGGAGTGACCCTTAAGAAAGTAGCGAGCTAACCCTAAACATTGTAAAGGAAGTGATCCTCAGAAGAGAAGTGATCTATCCCAAAACTTGTAAATAGCAGTGTGCTTTTAGTGGATTTGGTACATCGGCACATCACCAGTGTATGTTCCTTAGACGTGGCCCAGTGAGGTTGAACAAAGTAAAAAACTATGTGTCTACCTGCTTGCTTCCCTGCGTTGCATTTAAAGCATAATCATTAGATAAAGAAGAAAATAAGTGATCATAATAGTCAC
Source organism: Viscum album (assembly GCA_963277665.1). Taxonomy (NCBI): domain Eukaryota; kingdom Viridiplantae; phylum Streptophyta; class Magnoliopsida; order Santalales; family Viscaceae; genus Viscum; species Viscum album. The sequence goes on along the minus strand of OY728142.1, from coordinate 1,872,400,839 downwards.
ACAAGTGCAATTAAAGTGACCCTTGTAATAGAGAGGTCAAGATCCAGTACGACAGAAAGAATTTAGAAAAAGAATATCCATACCCTGATTCACCCCCCCTCTCAGAAAATATAGGCCCCTATTGGTCCTAACATATCCTATGAAGATACACCTTGTGCCCTAGGGAGCTAGTTTTTTTCCTGAGAAGGCCATAACAAATTCCTTACATCCCCATACACATGTATGTAACAAAATGGGTTTCTTTCCATACCATAACTCGGAAGAAATTCCATTTTCCGCCTTAGTTGGTACTTGTTTTAATGTGTATGTTGTAGTTTGTAATGCATATCTCCAAAATGATAATGGAAGATCTTCATGACTCATCATCAACCTCACCATGTCCATCAAGGTGTAGTTCCTCCTATCACTACCTCCATTCCACTATGATGTATAAGGAGGAGTGAGCTGAGATAGAATCCCAGACTCTCGTAGAAGATCGATGAACTCTTGGTTTAGATATTCTCCACCTCGATCTGATCGATCTTTTTTATCTTCTTACCAACCTGATTCTCTAATTCACTCTTGAATTCCTTAAATTTATTTAAGGCTTCTGACTTATACCTCATTAAGTATAAATATCCATATCCATTCAAATCATCAGTAAAAGTAATGAAATACAAATATCCACCTCTAGCTTCTACTGGAAATGGTCTACATACATCTGTGTGCACCAATCCTAGAAGCTTGGTGGCCCTTCCACCCTATCGACCCAAATTTGGATTGGTAATTTTACCTTGTAAACAAACATGAAATTTATCAAGTGGTTTTAGCTCAATAGAGTCTAAATAGCCATCTTTGCAAAGCTTTGTCAGTCGCTTCTCATTTACATGATCAAGACGGTGATGCCACAACTAGGTGATGCATGATTCATGTGAGTTTGTTTCGTTATCGATTTCCAACACTTGGTTTTCATAATTTAATACATATAAACCATTATAATAATGCTCCATACCATAACATACATTGTACTTATAAAAGGGAAAACCCTTATATACAAACATGAAAATAAATCCATCTATATCCAAACAAGATACAAAGGTTATGTTCTTGGTAACAATAGGCTCATAATAACAGTTATGTAAAACCAAAATCATCTCAGTCGGTAATGAGAGGTGTTAATCACCAATAGCGAATGCAGCCATCCTTACGCCATTGGAAGCTTGAAGATCCACCTCTCCTCTAGAAATATTTTTAAATATAATTGGTTCCTACATTTGAATAAATATGTGATCCCCAAAAGATGTATCTAATACCCAATGTGTAGAAATAGAAATATTACACTCGATAACGAACACACCTTTAGTGTCCCCATGCTTCTAGGGTCATTTCCTCTTCCGGTGGTCTTGTATTCCACATGAAAAACACACTGCCTCCCATTTCTTGACTTGCCTCTAGATCTTCCCCTTCTTGGAGGGACGGTGCTCAGGGACTTCAGACCGTTTATAATTCTTTGGACCCTTAAACTTTTCATTCCTTTTCATATTCACCATAAGGACTCCAAGTTTTTCACGACCCATGTCCTTATCTACCAGGAGAATCAAGGTTAGAAGTTCTGATAGACTCTTCTCATTATTTCTCATGTTGTAGATGACAATGAAGCTAGAGAAGGTCATGGGCAATGATGATGGGATGAGATCTGTACACACCTCAACCGAGAATTTAATCTCTAAGATGTCCAGACGTTAAATGTATCTAATAAGCATGACTACATGATGCCTAGCTGGCACAGACTCTCCATGATTCATGGTAAAAAAGGCATTGGAGATCTTGTACCTCTCTTGTCTCACCTTCTCTTGGTAGAGATACTTAAGGTTAGACATCATGCTATACGTGTCCATGTTTTCATGTTGCTTCAAGAGCTCATTAGATATGGCCGATAGCATAAAACACTCGACATTTGTGGCATCATCCATCTGATTCATATAGATAGATAATTTCTCATCATTGGCCTCTTTCCTAGGTGCAACAGGAACAGGCTCTTCCAGCACATACAATTTCCTTTCATGGCGAAGGATGACGCGTAAACGCCTCTCCCACTCTGGAAAATTGGTGCTGGTGAGAAGGTTTTCCATCTCAAGTATGGTTTGTAGTGATATGTTTGAATTCATTTTCATGTCATTTACATAAATTAAGATGAGAAAAGGTATATTACATTATTACAAAAATAAGACAAATAAAAAAATTAATACCTATTAGTCTCCCACTATATTATCGAAATCCAATAGCCCTCACCATTGAATTCGTAATATCCTATTGCCTAAATATTCTAGTGGCAAGGATCCATATTTCCCTTCTCATTACCCCAACTAGGGTTGTTCAAGATACTTGAAGGGTTTTAGGTTGGAATTCCAAATTCCAACAGTATTAACTCACAGCTCCTTGATCCGCTGAGTGGACTCCCCAATCTGGAAATCCTTTTATTTTGGATTTCCTCAAACTTTTCCACTTAGTCACACTATGTCCTGTGGTGGTAGTAAAACCTTGATGTGAACCAAGTCAAGTCAACCTCGAACAATAAATTATAATTCTCTGATAATTGAAAGCACTCCAACTAGGGTTGGTCATGCACTTTGAACTATGGTTTGATTCTAACCAGACTTATGGAAGGATATACCAACTCAATATTTCTTTGAGGGATTTCATCCTTATACATAAATTGAAAATTTATAATCTTTTGTTACATGCATATTAATATTAACTGGGATATAATTAATTGATTATCCATGTCTATGATAATATTTACGTATAAGTCGATTTTATTTTAGTTCCATCTTGCTTGCTCGTTTAGTTAATTAATATTGCGATCATGACAACACACCCACAATAAAGAAACTATGAAACTGACAGAAATAAAATAAATTGTATCATCATGAGATTTTTCTATTGATTAGTTTATCCAGTGGTTGATAAATTAACTCAATACCTAGGGGAGAAACACCATGAACTTTCGTGTTCGTGTTTATAACTTTCCAACTGTCCACCTTTGTATCTCCTAGGATTGGTTTCACCTTGGCTCCTGACTTGAGCCTCCTCCGCTAGCTTGGGAGATCCATCCATTACATATGAATTTATCTCACAAGAAGGTGAGGGGTAAAAAATGGGTTTTTACATAAAATAATTCTTGGGTGAGCAGGCCCTACATATTAATGAGGAGAAGGCTCTCATGCCAACAAATTTAACATAAATAAATAAATTAAAGGAAACTCTTCTCATTCAAAAGTATGTGTCCAGATCATGATCATCCATACATGAAACGCTATTACGCATTAATAAAACTAGAATTCAATTCATCAATCATTCTGGTTTAAGATAACTCACGCTCGAATCAATTAATTATCTTTAATTAATCAATCCTTTTATCTTAAACACATTTAAAAAATTTACTTGAGATTCTCATCCATCATTATTTTAAGCAAATAAATTCATTTAAATTATATTTTTACGTACCTTTTACCTTGGTGGAAACCAGGTGAATTTCCGTTCATTGCTTAATTTGAACGGGTACACGACATATAGTTCCGACTACACAACGTATAATTTTGTTCACTATCAATCCAAAGTACACGCCTAGGTACATGGAATGTTAATGTACTTTGGAAATTTTCAGAGTATACAGAGTATTCAGTGGGACACATGCTATGTAGTTTCTGTGTTACACGGTTTCCAGCCGGGCAAGCCGTGTACGGGTTACATGGTCCAATCCCAGCCTGAAGGGACTACACCCCGTGTTTAGTTGGACCACATTGTGTGTAATCCAGAAACTGTATTCCACCTATTCCTGGTCAATACACGACCTAATTTGGTGGATCAGTATGATGTATGAACCTAGAATGCACGACGTATACTTTCGAATACACGCTGTGTTTTCTCCTGTTGTACAGCCTGGAAAGTTTGGATCCTCTGGATGAGATCCTCTATTTTATTTTAATCAAAATTAAAAGAAAAAGATCATTTCTATATTGTGAATGAGAAACGATAGAGGAGGGACATATCTCAATTTTCAGATTTAATGAATGATTAACTTTAATTGAAACAAATAAATTATTAAATGCATAAATAACCAATCAAAAATAATTAATTATAATCAACTATATGACCCCTATGATATCATTTGTAGGATTCGGGTGCAGTGGAAGCACATTGGTGGGTTTTCCCAACATTAATTTTAGCATTACACATCGTTCAAGGAAAGATCTATCATGATATAAAATTCCAGATCTTTAGAATAGAATGAAGAACGTAAAACAAAAGGGGGAGTCACAGAACCATAGAGATAGGATCATCATATATTGGTTATAATTAATTTAATTAATTCACAAGAATTACCATGGTGGAATTATTTCTTCATTGATGCCTTCAGTCATGATCTTTTCATTCATCGTTGGGTCGTAGAATCCAAGTGTAGGATTCCACTAGTGGTGATCCAAATGTGTGACATGTATCTCTGGACGTCGCCGAAGGTATATTCAGGTACTAGGGTAGAAGATACTTCATTTGTGATGTCCACCTTTGATCACCTTGATCTCTCGGTCTTGAGAACGTTCTTGGAGGAATGAGTTCTTTCGACATTGAAAGAATTCTCCATAATTGTTGTGAACAACGATTAATAAAAATGTTGGGGTTCTGAGGATATTTATAATTAGGTTTGAGGTGTATAGAGTTATGATAATAAATAAACACGTTACATGTTTTATTTATATAATTAACTCTCATTGAAAACCCTCATGTCGAATCATTAATTCCTTAACATGTTCCCACACATGATGTAATAAATATCATTAAATAAAACCATATTATTTCCTCAAAATCTTGACTAGAAAAACAACACGCTGTGTAATCATTAATACATGGCGTGTACTTGTTTTCCATTAAATTACACGGTGTGTATATTCAATATTCATGTAGTGTACTTTTATTTTTCTATATTCCTCCACCACATTTATTAGACCTTGAGTAATGACTATTTATTTCTTAAATAAATGTAACTGCATTACTCGCTAATAAATATATATTATTTCACCCACATTATATTATCTCGAATAACTATTGTCAAAATAAATTTGATCTGGCATCCTTATACAATTATTAAACCATAGTCGGTAATAATATTTATTTAACTTGTAAAATTAATATTTAACTGAGATACATGGACACACTTATATATTAATGCAGTATTACTCATGGCGCACCCAACATATCCTACCTTACTACGAATAGTGTGTCGTCACATTTTTCTTCAATACATCTAAGTGCACGAGTTGTAATACCCATTAATAATAATCTAACACTCTAAGGACCAATACACACATCCGCAGATAGGAACATCCAATGACGCTATGAAATGTGGATTTCCAACTAGCGGGTCTCATTCTCATAATACCCTCCTGGATATTACCAAGGATGCACGCCATGAGAAGTTGCCTCAATGTTTTATGATTCCTCACCCCTAATGGCATGTATTATTTGTGTACCTCAAATAACATCATCCGGCCACAAAACATATATTCAAGAACAAAGTTATGGCGCTTCTATGTTCTCATCATAGCAATGATCCACTATCACCCTTTAATGAAATAGTTGTCCTTATGACATTATCATAGGAATTTTCATGAAGAAACAAAAATAAAGATGTGATAAAGTATTTATTAATGAATAAATTACAAAGTAGTTGGTTCTAGGTCACCAAATCTAACATTTTGTACCTGTTTTTTAGGCTTACTATCCTGAAATACCAATAATATATGGTGTGTATGAACGAATACACACAATGTAACATTCTCTTCAGGTGGGACCAAATTTTATTAAGTACATGTCGTGTACTTTAAGTACACACCCTCTAATCCTTAACCGTGTGACGAACTACATGGAAAGAGACATGGGGTTGGGAAATGATTGATGTCACATTCCATATAAATAGAGTACATGAAGTGTTGTAAGAGCCTGGTATCAAGTCATGTGACTAATGAAACTTTTGGATTACACATAGGTTGTACATGCCACCTCCTGTTCTTGCACATTGTGTAGAGTTGACTATATCTCTTTACATGTGAATAATGACATGGTTCGGTGAAATAATTATAGCACACATTGTGTCAAGTATAAAAAACCATGTAGAGTCAATTGTGACCTTGATTGTGTGACTAACAAAATAGATAGATTCAATCATAATTGGTACACATCGTGTTTAGGGTGAACATGTTGTGTATTTTTGTTCAAGGATAATTGTGTGGCTTAGTCGTGTAGAAGAAATCGAGAAGGGGGAATTGATTCATGTACATGTCATGTCCTTGGGAGGAACACACCGTTTTTTGGGCTGTTACATGAACATTTTTGGCAGTAGTACACACCCATATAAAGGCTCAGGGGAGCATGTCATGTAGGGGTCATACACGTCATTTATAGCTATTTTGTAAACCCTTATTGTTTTCTTTCCATGTTACTTTCCTACCCTTCTATGTTTTATTTCCTGATAATATTGAATTTAGGTGTGCGCTTGACCTTTTAGAGTCATTCCACCAAGACGTCCTTAGGATATTCTCTAGATACAGGGGAACGATCATACACAAGACATGTCTGGTCCGAGGCTACCAGTAGATACTTTTCTCATGCGTGCCTCGGCACCAACTGTCATTCTGGACACATGTGTGGATGCATAGTTTTGAGAAGGCCTCATTAGGTTTATGAAGACCTTCTAGGGACTACCGTATCCTTCCCCGTCTATGGTAGAGTTTATATGATTCTTTCAGTAATAGAATCCTCCTAGTTTATTAGAGGATGTAGGACCTTAGACTGCAGAGTCATTGTTAGAATCCATGATGTTGATCATTGAGCATCTCATGACACCTCAAGAGAGGATGGGGATTCTCTCTACGTATATGCTTTGGTATTTTTCTATGAGATGGTGGGAAGTGATCTCACAAGTAAGATTTTAGGAGGTTATGGTGTGGGATGACTTCCAGCATACCCTCAATAATTACTTCTGCCCATATACATTGAGGGACGACTGAGCCCGAGAGTTCGTGAGTTTGGAGAAGGGTTCTCTATCGGTCATGGAGTATTCCTATCGCTTCCTAGAGCTACAGTGTGTCACACCCATTCTAGGGGGTGATTATATCTTCCTAGAGAAGAAATTTGAGGATGGTCTTAGGCATGACATCTAATCTCAGGCGAACATCTTTTGGTTGACAACCATATCTTCCATAGTTTACCAGGAATTGATCACCGAGCACAAAATGGGGGATTCTGTAGATGTGGGTCAGGGAGGTTCAGCATCTAGAGTTGGTTCTTATATAGATAATAGTAGGAAGCACTGCAGGGAGTCTACACATGGAGATCGAAGTAGGCGGTATACACCTTCAGGTAGCTATGTGGTATGCTACCAGTGTGGGAAATGTGGTCATATAAGGCCATGTTTTCCGAGATACCCAATTGAGTGTTGATATTGTATGGAGATGGGTAATCTTTAGCATTTATATCAGTTCATCTCACCAGAAGTTGGTGATATAGGTTCTTCTATGACTCCTCATTCAGGATCAGGACCACTAGTTTCTCATCAATCTAGGAACTGGTGTTCTCCCAGTCATTCAAGATGAGGTGGAGGACATGGACATGGTAGCCATTCATTAGGATTTCAGTGAAAACATGGTAGATCAGATCAGGGGGGTCAGGGAGGGTTGCAGGGCCGCGGTATAGGCCAAACATTTTTAATCATGAAAACCCAGCAGTGGCAGGATCCTGGACCCTCTACAGTTAGAGGTACGATTGTAGTCTCCTATGATTTATATTTTGTAATTTTTGATACAATAGATTCCCATAGTTTCATATCTTTTGCTGGTGTGGAGTACCTTGGGCTATGTATCTTTACATTTGTTGATGTCTTCACATTTGACACACTGTTGTGGACTAAAATGGAAACTGTACGTTAGTGAAAGGAGTTCCCTCATGAGGTTGGTGGGTTCACTTCTTATGGGACCTCTATGTCATAGAGATGTCAGGCTATGATGTCACTATCGAAATAGACTAGTTAGTTCCCTTCCAATAATTTTCAATGTCTATTTCTGTAGGATGAGTTTTACATCACCGAAGGGTGGTTGGTTTCTACATAAGGGCGAATGGGATGTCCTGGAAATTAGATAGGGACCCGATCATCAAGGTTTGGTAGGCGTTACAGCCCATATTTGTAGTCTATATCTGGATGAAGAGGGGAATTCATAGATTATATTTTCTCCAGTGGTTGATCTTTTTAGGGATTTAATTCCAGTGGACATTTCATATATGGCTCTGGAGTGAGAGGTAGAATATTTTATTGAGCTTGTGCCAGGGGTGGAACCGGTTTCTATTCCTCTTTACAGGATGTCCATACAACAGTTACAAGAGATCAAGAAGTAGTCAGAGGAGTTACATGTAAGGATTTTCATCTGACCCAGTAATTCTCCTTGGGGTTCACTTATCCTATTTTCAATGAAGATAGATGGTACCCTAGGACATTGTGTGAATTATCAGAAGCTAAACTAGCTAACTGTCAAGAGATGATACCCCTTAATGATGATTAATGACCTCTTTAATAAGCATTGAGGAGTCCAGGTGTTCTCAAATATATACTTGACATCCGGTTATCATCAGTTGCGTGTTAGAACATCTGATATACCTCTTACAACCTTTCGAATCATGTATGGTCTATTTGAGTATGTGGTTACATCATCTGGTCATATGGACGTGCCTACAGTATTTATGTCACTGATGAACCATGTGTTCCATCCAAACTTGGATTCATTCGTGGAAGTCTTTGTGTACAATATCTTGGTGTAATCTCATACTTGACACGACCTTGTTACCCATCTTGATATTATTTTGAGTACACTGAGAGAGAATCAGTTATATTCTATGCTCTCAAAATGCCACTTTTGGATGGACCAGATTCACTTCAAGTGTCATGTTTTCTCAAGGACAAGAGTATCGATAGACCTAGAAAAAGTGGGAGTAGTAGTTTCCAATGATCATACAATGAACAACTTTGAGGTATAATGTTTTCTAGGGCCGACAGGTTAAAATAAACATTTCATATAGGACATTTCACTCATACTAGCACCACTAACGAACCTGACTATGAATGGGGTGAAGTACCTATGGATAGATTCCTAAGATTAATCCCGCTAGGAGCTAAAAGGGAGGTTGACTTCATCACTAATGCACGTTTTTTTAGAGCTGGGGAAGAACTATACTATTTACTGTGATGCATTAGGTATCCGGCTAGGAGCAGTTCTTATGTACGGGAAATGATTCATTGCATACGGGTCTCGACAATTGAGGCCACATAAGAGGAATTACCTAATGCATGATCTATAGTTGGGTGTAGTTGTTCATGCTTTATGTGGTTGGATACATTATTTTTTGGGTGATAATTTTTTGGTTTTCACCGACCACAATAGTCTCAAGTATAATTTTAATCAGCATGGTTAAAATTTGATACAACGAAGGTTGGTTGAGAACATTCAGTCCTTTGACTTTGATCTCGCCAATACGCCTGGAAAAGGTAACATAGTTGATGATGCGATGAGCAAGAAGACTTGGATATAAAAAGTTCAGTAGGCCAATAGTGAGTGGAAGCTTATTTCTATGTTCTTTGTGATTCATTTGGAAGTGCACGACAGACAGGGGTAGACATTAATTTTGTGGCTATTACCAATACTCTTCATGATCGAGTGTGCATGAAGCATAAATCATATTATGAAGGCCTAGTTCTATATGAGAGTATTTTAGGATATGATCTTATTCAAGTATGGACCATTGGCGAGGATGAGATCTTATCCATTCATGGGCGCGTATGGGTGTCAGCAGACAGACGTGAGGAGCTAATGCCTGACTTTCATTCCTCAATTTGTGATGTTCATCATGGTGTCTCCAAGATTTATCGATATCTACATCACCAATATTGGTGTCCAGGTATGAAGAGATATGTTTCTAGTTTTTCCATATGGTGTTCCACCTATCCATGAGTGAAGGCGGAGCATCAGCGACCACTAGGGCTTTTTCAATAGTTACCCATTCCCGAGTGGATGTGGAATGATGTCGTGTTGGATTTCATGATGGGTTTGTCGATGTAGCCTAAAGGGAATGATGTCTTATGGGTTGTATTTGACAGAATCACAATGGTTTCTCACTTCATACCGATAAATAATAATTTCAGTGTTGATGAGCTAGGAAGGTTGTATCTATGGGAGATTTTACGTCTACATGGGGTTCCACACTCCATTGTTTCAGATAGTGATTCCAAATTTACTTCTCAGATATGGAAGGGACTACAAAGGTCTCTTGGTACATATGTACATCTGAGTACAACTTAACATCCCAAGACAGATGGCCAGTCCAAGCATATGATTTAGGTTTTAGAGGATATGCTTCAAGAATGCGTCCTAAATTTTAGAGGTTCTTGGGAGAAGCAAATATCTTTGGTGGGTTTTTCTTGCAATAATATTTTTCAAAAAACTATTCATATGGAAGCTTATGAGGCTTTATATGGTAGGTTGCGCCGATCACCCCAATGTTGGCTGGAGGAAGGAGAGGCAGCTATGTTGGGACCTCGTCTTATCTAGGAGATCATTGGACAAATAGTGTTGATTAAAAAGAGAATGGATACTACACCGTCGCGACAGAGGTCATGTGCTGATCGACGAAGATGTCCTCTGGAGTTTGAGGTCAGAGAATAGGTTTTCCTACATGTCACACTAATGTTGTGACCCAGTAGTATTCAGAGAAAGGATAAGATTTTTCCATGCTACATCGGGCTATTTGAGGTGTTAGAGAGGGTCCGTATGGTTGCTTATCATTTGTAGTTACCACAGAGGTATCGAGTTATTCCCATTGTCTTCCATGTTTATCATCTAATGTAACGCCCCAACCCTAGCTACCCAGAGTCGGTGAATTACTTCGTAACATTGGCATGATCACAAAAGATCAAGTCTCGAAAGACCGATTAGTTTAGTAGCCTTGGAAACACTAGATACATTCGTAAACGTTACATTACATCATAAAGTGAAAAACTAAAATAACAAAGTCTCCATAGTCCACACTCATATTCTCTTCTAAGAATCCTTGCAGGTCATTCATAAAATACTTCTTCACATCCTAGAAAATATTAAAACATTGAAAGGGGTGAGCTCAGATTCTTAGTAAGGATAACAATATTGCGGAAGCTTTCATAAATAAACATTAACATTTAAGGAAATGTATAACTAAAACAAAATCCTTTTTAAACTTTAACTTCAGCATAATATGGCAAAAATAAAATTAAATAATTCCATTTACTTACTCTCATAGATATTCTACTAGTCGAATAATCACATGCAATATCAATAACCACTTTCATAATGAGGGAATGTATAATACCAGACATTCTGAAACATTTTGTCAAGGCCTCAGCCAAGACGTCTAAAATGATTAAGGCCTCGGCCAAAACCATAAATCAAATTGGGAAAGGGACTCGGCCAATTCCACAGCTAGTTGTCTCATCAGACCTACCGATGTATCAAGGAGCTATAGTTGGCTCCACCCGTCACTTATTAAGTCCAATACATTCCTCATATGAATAGGTTTAAACATATCATAAACCATAACTTAATCGTATCACATAAAACATGCATAAAGGAAACATAACATTTCCACATTTCAATCACAAGATATCAATACAACACATTGATATAATAAAAATGCTTTCAAAACCATTTTCAATACCAAAATAAAATAAAGTTAAAACTTTGTATTTATTTTTCATTTAAAAAAGATGGCTTGTAGAGGAAGCCGAAACTATAATAATGGTCACGGCGGCGGAAAAGTCATTGTCGAAGCATAAGTACAAAAAGAAAAACATTCCCTTTTGTCGTTTAGCAAAACTCTTCGTATAAAAAAGATTCCTTTTGAATAAACGTAAAAGTCAAAGGGGTTTATACACCGTATAAAAGAAAGTTGTGTATAAAACCAAATATGCCTCAATGAAAGGGGATTGAGACGAAGTCCTTAAAAAGATAATTTTTTTATAAAGTAGGTCTGTTATGTGTATTCACTATAAGTACACATAAATAATGTAAAAATACAAGATAGGACATAATAATATCATGACATAATTTGAAAGTAGGAGATTAACCCAAAGAATAGAAATTGGGTTAAGAAGTTCCCTTACCTCGTGTCTGACTTGACTCAACCGTTCTTTAACCTCCTGAATAATAAACTAGAGTTAATATATACCTCATTAAGAACCATTTTTAATTTTATTATCCTTTTTATATCACTTATCACAATGTTATGAACATTATGTAATTATTTAAGTTAATAACGGTCGTTTTGTCGATCTTTGGTACTTGAGTCAACAATAAACTTCTTATAATTAAAAGTTGTTTATGTGGTAGAATATCCATTATCTCCAGAATTATATTCATGATTTAGATGTCATATATATCATATATATCCAGTATATACATTCATTACGTAACATTTAGAGGTAAGAAATGAAATGCACCGTTCATGGAGACGGTAAGTCGTACGTACGCATGAACGCTACTTTCATTTCTATTTCATATTTAATGGAATGAAATCATAATGATATAAATGTATAATATAATTCCAGTATAATATATTGTATAATACCATTTAATCCATCCTTTATACATCCCACATATGGCATTAATGATTCAAATCACTTTGAGGGGGCGGTAGTCCGCACTTCCTAAAATGAAATTATCGCGTTTACCCATAATGGAAATCATAAAGTATGCCATAAATGAGATATAAAGAAGCATAAGTAAAACAAAAACATATTATATATCATATATAAATATAGTGACATCTTAATGGCCACCATTGAAGGTGTTATATGAGTGTTGAACAATCATCGTTTCGTGAGGCAGAAATTCACCATTCACAGAAACCGTATGTTCTTTAACCATTAGATGTAGGTGTGTGTAAGTGTAGCTCGAATACTTATTATAACAACATCCTAGTATATTGAGGATACTAGTTTTGTTACAAAAGAAATGAATAAAAAGAGGTTGGGGTGTTGGAGAATAAAAATAAAACAAAACAACATTAGAGAAGACATTACCTCAAAATCGGGTAACTCTTTTTGATTTGAGCCAAAGGCTTCCTTGGGAAGAGTTCTGCCCAAAGTGAGGCTTCTAGGAGTAAGAGGGGGAAGTTGGAAGAGTATTTGGGCAGAGTTTTGCTGAGCCAAATGGCTTGAAAGTGTGAATGAAGTGGTATAGGTGGGGGCCTTTTATAAGAGGAGAGGAGGGGCACTCTTGGAAGGTAAGGAAATTTTACATTATTATACAATGCTTTTAGGATTCTAAAGGTCCCACACTTATATAATTCATGGATAAGGTGACAAGGGTTCGAAATCTACTCATCCAATAGGTTTTTGACAAGTTTAAGCCTTGGATTGTACATTATCTTTTAATTTTATTAAAATCGTTTAATGAGGTCATCGCTGCATCATCATGATGTCATAAATAATTTAATTTATTTAATGTCTAAAAATTATAAAAAATACTATGATGTAGGGAATATTTTTATCTTTCTAATGACTATTTATAGTAAAAAAATATGACTTGTATAACCCCATGTAAAAATTGTTATAGTAAAACATTTCATGTTTGTGTCATTTTTTACATTAACATTAAACAAAAGGTATTTATGTCATTTTCCAACTAAAGTGGCTCCATGGGGTCCCCAAGTTGACCCATGGATTTTTTTGGTCGGCCATGGCACATCCAATGAGGGTAGGAAATGTGTCAAGCTCATCTCATATTATTAAAACATTATTTTTACCTTAAACTACACTAATTACCTCTAATCGCGATTAAGAACATAAAAGTTACTATTTACCAAAAAATTATTTTAATCTCATTGAACCACATTTTACTTCTTATTGAAAACCATGTATGTCGGATTTTTGAAAATCAAATCACAGATGTGGTAATATTTCATTTAAACGAAAAATCAATTATTTAACTACCACTTAGTGGTTTCACTATTCATCAAAAATTGAAGTTTTTCAGAACAATGCCAAAATTTCACCCTAAGCTATAATTGATATTCCGAATTAAAAAATGATGTCTATTTTATGAAATTCCAAACATATAAGTTTCATTAATTAATTTTATAATTAATTTCCGCTGTCACAACAAATAGCGTGTTTTTAAGAAATAATTTATATCAAAAGATTGGCAATTGTTTATGTCCAATTTCAATGATAAATTAATTCTAAAGACCGCCATTGGATAAAATGGTAAAAATATATTCTAATTATACTTTAAAACCACTAAATAGTATAATTTATCACTATAAATTATTTTGATTAAAAAAGTTGTTTTTAAGTATTTTTCACTATTTATAAAAATTTGGAAGTTCTCAGAAAATTACAAAAAAATCAACATAGGTTAATTTAAATATTAGGAATACAAAAATGAATTCCATTTTGAAATATAAAATTACTATAATTTTAAAAAGTGGGTATTACTATTCATAACGGCTACTTTGATTAGTCGCGGTGTGTTAGAACTCGAACTTGCGTAAAATGCAAGCTATTGCATTATTGAAAGAGAGGCGTATCGTGAAAGCTCGGGGTGTTACATTCTCCCCTCCTTCAATAAATTGCGTCCTCACAATTTGAAATTTTTTCTTTGAAAATAAAAGGTTTAATAGAGAAAATACCTTTGTGGAAAACCCACATCGGAAATAAGATTAATAAAATTTAGCCTTAATAAGAGGGAAATGGAAATAAGAAAGTCACCACCAAATTATGATCTCAATAAGGAGAACATTGGTGGAAATTAGAGACATATAATTGGAGGAAAAACGTAAATATTTGTAGGGAGTGATTGAGGTCATCAATCACAATCAACTGTCAAATTAAGGGCCTCAAAGCCTTCAATCTATGTTGATTTAAAATATCACCAGTTCAACAAGACATAAGGTATTAGGATAACACATTTTTTGTTTTAATATCCCTTTACTAAAGTTTAAGAATTAATTTATTCATTGAATAAGAGATAGGTATATATATATTTATGCTTGACAATTATAGTTTCAACCTTCAACTCATCTTTCACTCAAAAAGATAATTGAACTCAAAAATATTATACATATCCTAAATGTATAAGGTTTCAAATGTTAACACATACCATTTAGATTAGTAAAATTATTTTGTAATAACTAGGGACTTCCTGTAGGCTAGTGGTAGGAAATAAAGGCTTGTCACACTATGATTGTGGGTTCGATTCCTGCAGCTTTGTTCGACGCGACGGGTTATGCCCCACCCTGCAGGTTGTCCTTTTCATAAAAATATAGTACTATACTATTCCAAAAATAATATTCATAAATGTTTTAACCTTAAACAATACTATCCAATGTACAACATAATCCATTCCAACCTTTATAGTTATCCAAAATACCTCTGTCCAGACTTTCTCTAAAAGGTCTCTAAATTCCAAAATCAATTGTAACATCAGATTCCCCAAACAAATTAAAGTTTCTCTTTTTGTCACATACTAAAAATATGATTACCTTCATCATATTAAAACCTTACTGAAATCAACAAGTACTGTAGTACAATCCATATATATATGTCACATTATTCTAATAACCAGAATATAATCCATGAGACGAAAATCACCAATACATTAGTTATTCTTCTTCAACTGTAGTAACGACATAAAATTGTCCTTGATCCCTTGTCCTTTTCTGAGGTAAGTTTCCCTGACGCTTAGGACATTCATTTTCATAATGCCCCATTTCCCTACAATTGTAGCATTCAATATTGATAGCCTCTTTCTTTCCCTTGCAATCACGCGCCTGGTGACCTTTTTCCCCACATTTATAACAAACTCACATTCCTTTTAGGCAAGTACCAGGCTGATTCTTCCCACAATTATCACATAATGAAAAATCCTTCTTTCCCTTTTTCCCTTTATCTATCTCTTGTTCCACCGTTCTCTTCTTCTCTTGCTTTACTTTGTTGTCATAAGACATAGAGAATTCATTTTCTGTCTTGATAGCACATGAGACAATGTCTTCGTATGTTGAGAACGATTGTGATACTAAATCTCGACGGAGAAATGGTTTTAACCCATCAAAGAAACAATCGATCTTACTTCTTGGGATACGTATATAATCTGCAGCATGCCTCGCTATCCTTGTAAAGTTGGCCTCATACTTTGCGACATTCTCATCCTCCTTTTGTCTCAGACTCAGTAATTGCCTTTCTATATCTGCTCTATGGTCACGAGGAAAGTATTTGTCTAAGAAAAGATCTTTGATCTCTCTCTATTCCATATTTGATACTTCTTCATCTTCCTTTGTGTTTTGAATCAATGACCACTATTGATCGGCATCTCCAGTGAGGCGGTAAACTGCCATGATAACCTTCTCCCTTTCGCTACTCCCCAAGGCATGAAATATTTTCTCTAAAGAGTTTATCCATTGATCAGCTACTAACGTATTTGTACCCCCATTAAATGTTGGTGGTTGTTGCCTCATGAAGCGGTCTAACATTGATCCTCCACGTTGTGGATCAGGGTGATCCATACGAGTAAGGTTATTATTCATAACTTGAGTGAGTTGTCCCAGTATGGTAATAAGTTGATCAGCACCAGTTTTATCTCCAGATCCACAATAATTATTTTGAGGAGGAGGGCAATCCCTACATGGAGTGCGTGCATTGATACGGTTTCCATTCCTTCCACTAGGCGCCATTTCTAAACAATGGCATAAACTAGATTAGTTTATGAATAAAAATGCATAATTCCATACTTGTAAAATACTTAACATAAATTGAACTATTTATGGATATAATCCATAATCATAAAAAGGTTTTATTTGAGGAAGTATATACTCATAACCGTTCATAGTGGTTTGTAAAGAAAATGAGAATTATCCTAAGCATATCCCCTGGGAGTGTCGTAACCAAGAGTGCAGCAAGGCCCATTGTCGTGCACCAGTTCCCGTTCGAGTCTAGCTCAAAGCGTTGTTTTCAGGTTTTACCCCTAGGTACATATGTGCCAGATCCGCCTCTACCTGCTCGTATCCAGACAGGGATGTATTGCTCGGAAAACTCACCAAATCTCTACAATAACAAAATTCTAGGAAGTTCTTCCATACTAATCCTCAAAGTCTATCTTCGGGCTATGTGCTCTAATCAGAGTTTATCTAAATCTAGCTTCCAAGGATATTACTAAACTGCCTCTGATACCAAATGTAATGCCCCGACCCCAGCTACCCAGAGTCGGTGCATTACTTCGTGACATTGGCATGATCACAAAAGATCAAGTCTCGAAAGACCGATTAGTTTAGTAGACTTGGAAACACTAGATACATTCGTAAACGTTACATTACATCATAAAGTGAAAAACTACAATAACAAAGTCTCCATAGTCCACACTCATATCCTCTTCTGAGAATCCCTGCAGGTCATTCATAAAATACTTCTTCACATCCTGGAAAATATTAAAACATTGAAAGGGGTGAGCTCAGATGCTCAGTAAGGATAACAATATTGCGGAAGCTTTCATAAATAAACATTAACATTTAAGGCAATGTATAACTAAAACAAAAGCCTTTTTAAACTTGAACTTCAGCATAATATGGAAAAAATAAAGTGAGATAATGCCATTTACTTACTCTCATGGATATTCTACTAGTCGAATAATCACATGCAATATCAATAACCACTTTCATAATGAGGGAATGTATAATCCAGACATTCTCAAACATTTTGTCAAGGCCTCGGCCAAGACGTCTAAAATGATTAAGGCCTCAGACAAAACCATAAATCAAATTGGGAAAGGGCCTCGGCCAATTCCACGTCTAGTTGTCTCATGAGACCTACCGATTCATCGAGGAGCTATAGCGGGCTCCACCCGTCACTTATTAAGTCCAATACATTCCTCATATGAATAGGTTTAAACATATCATAAACCATAACATAACCGTATCACATAAAACATGCATAAAGGAAACATAAAATTTCCACATTTCAATCACAAGATATCAATACGACACATTGATATAATAAAAACGCCTTCAAAACCATTTTCAATACCAAAATAAAAGAAAGTTAAAACTTTATATTTATTTTTCATTAAAAAAAGATGGCTTGTAGAGGAAGCCGAAACTCAAATAATGGTCACGGCGGCGGAGAAGTCATTGTCGCCGCATAAGTATGGAAAGAAAAACATTCCCTTTTGTCGTTTAGCAAAACACTTCTTATAAAAAAGATTCCTTTTGAATAAACGTAAAAGTCAAAGGGGTTTATACACCGTATAAAAGAAAGTTGTGTATAAAACCAAATATGCCTCAATGAAAGGGGATTGAGACGAAGTCCTTAAAAAGATCATTTTTTTATAAAGTAGGTCTATTATGTGTATTCACTATAAGTACACATAAATAATGTAAAAATATAAGATAGGACATAATAATATCATGACATAATTTGAAAGTAGGAGATTAACCCAAAGAATAGAAATTGGGTTAAGATGTTCCCTAACCTCATGTCTGACTTGACTCAACCATTATTTAACCTCCTGAATAATAAACTAGAGTTAATATATAACTCATTAAGAACCATTTTTAATTTTATTATCCTTTTTATATCACTTATTACAATGTTATGAACATTATGTAATTATTTAAGTTAATAACGGTCGTTTTGTCGATCTTTGGTACTTGAGTCAACAATAAACTTCTTATAATTACAAGTTGTTTATGTGGTAGAATATCCATTATCTCCAAGATTATATTCATGATTTATATGACATATATATCATATATATCCAGTATATACATTCATTACGTAACATTTAGAGGTAAGAAATGAAATGCACCGTTCATGGAGACGGTAAGCCGTACGTACGCATGAAGGCTACTTTCATTTCTATTTCGTATTTAATGGAATGAAATCATAATGATATAAATGTATAATATAATTCCAGTATAATATAGTGTATAATACCATTTACTCCATCCTTTATACATCCCACATATGGCATTAACGATTCAAATCACTTTGAGGGGGCGGTAGTCCACACTTCCTAAAATGAAATTATTGCGTTTACCCATAATGGAAATCATAAAGTATGCCATAAATGAGAAATAAAGAATCATAAGTAAAACATAAACATATTATATATCATATATAAATATAGTGACATCTTAATGGCCACCTTTTAAGGTGTTATATGAGTGTTGAACAATCATCGTTTCGTGAGGCAGAAATTCTCCATCCACAGAAACCGTATGTTTTTTAACCATTAGTTATAGGTGTGTGTAAGTGTAGCTCTAATACTTATTATAACAACATCCTAGTATATTGAGGATACTGGTGTTGTTACAAAAGAAATTAATAAAAAGATTTTAGGGGGTTGGAGAAGAAAAATAAAACAAAACAACATTAGAGAAGACATTATCTCAAAATCGGGTAACTCTTTTTGATTTGAGCCAAAGGCTTCCTTGGGAAGAGTTTTGACCACATTTAGGCTTCTAGGAGTAAGAGGGGGAATTTGGGAGAGTATTTGGGCAGAGTTTGGCCGTGCCAAATGGCTTGAAAGTGTGAATGAAGTGGTAGAGGTGGGGTCCTTTTATAAGAGGAGAGGAGGGGCACTCTTGGAAAGTAAGGAAATTTTACATTATTATACAATGCTTTCGGATTCTAAAGGTCCCAAACATATATAATTCGTGGATAAGGTGATAAGGGTTCTAAATATACTCATCCAATAGGTTTTTGACAAGTGTAAGCCCTGGATTGTACATTATCGTTTCATTTTATTAAAATCGTTAAATAAGGAGGTCATCGTTGCATCATCATGATGTCATAAATAATTTAATTTATTTAATGTCTAAAAATTATAAAAAAAATACTATGATGTAGGAACTCTTTTTAGCTTTCCAATTATTATTTATAGTTAAAAATATGACTTTTATAACCCCATGTAAAAATTGTTTTAGTAAAACATTTCATGTTTGTGTTATTTTTTACTTTAACATTAAATAAATGGTATTTATGTCATTTTCCATCTAAAGTGGCTCCATGGGGTCCCCAAGTTGACCCATGGATTGTCTTGGTCGGCCATGGCACACCCAATGAGGGTAGGACATGTGTCAAGCTCATCTCATATTATTAAAACATTATTTTTACCTTAAACTATACTAATTACCTATAATCGCGATTAAGAACTTAAAAGTTACTATTCACCAAAAAATTATTTTAATCTCATTGAACCACATTTTACTTCTTATTGAAAACCATGTATGTCGGATTTTATAAAATCAAATCACAGAAGTGGTAATATTTCATTTAAACGAAAAATCAGTTATTTAACTACCACTTAGTGGTTTCACTATTCATCAAAAATTGATGTTTTTCAGAAAAATGCCAAAATTTCACCCTAAGCTATAATTGATATTCCGAATTCAAAAATGATGTCTATTTTATGAAATTACAAACATATAAGTAGCATTAATTAATTTTATAATTAATTCCCGCTGTCACAACAAATAGCGTGTTTTTAAGAAATAATTTATATCAAAAGATTGGAAATTGTTTATGTCCAATTTCAATGTTAAATTAATTCTAAAGACCACCATTGGATAAAATGGTAAAAATATATTCTAATTATACTTTAAAACCACTAAATATTATAATTTATCACTACAAATTATTTGGATTAAAAAATTTGTTTTTAAGTAATTTTCACTATTCATAAAAATTTGGAAGTTCTTAGAAAATTAAAAAAAAATCAACATAGGTTAATTTCAATATTAGGAATACAAAAATGAATTCCATTTTGAAATATAAAATTTCTATAATTTTAAAAAGTGGGTATTACTATTCATAACGGCTACTTTGATTAGTCGCGGTGTGTTAGAACTCGAATTTGCGTAAAATGCAAGCTATTGCATTATTGAAAGAGAGGCGTATCGTGAAAGCTTGGGGTGTTACATCTAAGGAGTTACTTCTAAAACCTGTCTAATGTTTAAAACCGAAAAAAATGAGCTGGATGTGGATGCATCATTTGAGGAGTATCCTATCTATATTTTTTATAGCAGTGCAAAGGTTCTCTATGGTTGATATGTTCCTCTTGTATGAGTGCTATGGAAGTATGGTTGAGTACAGGATGAGACTTGGGAGAGGGATTTTGAGGTATGATGGTAGTTTCCAGATCTGTTTGGGGATTATTCTTCTACGCCTCCTTGTTAGGGAAATTCGAGGACAATTTTTTTTAATGGGGGATGTTTGTAAGAACTCGAACCTTCTTTTTAGGTATGGGTTTTATTTTCTGGTGTTTTGAGGAAAAAAGGATAATATTGATATTTTAGGAGTACATGTCATGTACTTAGTATTACATTTTTTGTACCCGGTTACTGTAGGTAGCCATGTACTGGCCATGTAACATATGAGTACTTGGTCGTGTGAGGGGACATGGAGACAGCCTAAAGCGGGGGGATAGTTAAGAAAAGTACACTGTGTGTAAATTAAATGAACACGCCATGTAAATTTTGTTTTATTTATTAAATTTCACCTGCATCATGTCTAATTGGAAGAAACTTCTTTTTCTTGACTCATCTCATGCAGGAGTGACCGTAGGTCATGATTCCTCTCTCATACCCCAATTGACCATCTGTACTCTGAATCAAACATATTAAATTGAGTTCGAATCACCATAGTGAGTTATTCTTTATTCTAGAGACTCTTCACTTGATTTTTCCTCTTTTGTGAGATATCCTTGGTTGAATGTTTTGGGAAATTTTGTAGGTTTACAATGTTCTAGGCCAATTCATGGGTTGAATCCAGAGAATATTGAACTTAAAACGCCAAGGTAGGTGGTATATGCCTTTCCGTAGATTGTATTTGAATTATATGTTAAATAGTTCCCAATACTCCAGTTTAGGGTATTGCATGTTGAGGGAGATTAACCATTTTAATGTCCTTTATGCCCAGATTGCATGATTATGGGTTTTTTTATTGTAAATAGGGGTTTTTACCTTACTATGGATGTGGATTCCAATGTTTGATTTGATATTGTCTGTTGGCCCTAGAATTTCCTATTATCCTGTTTCCATTTGATGCCTAGTATTTTTAGGATGGAGTTGATAATATATGACGTTCTTTTGATATACATTATATTTTCATATACAAGTAGTATTTGGGATTTAATTTGGCTACTGAATATCGTTTTTTCGTGATTTCATTACCCCGGTATGTTGGAACCTAGTGTAGTGAGGCCATAGAGGGAATTGACATTGTGGGATACCCTAAAGTGTCTTTTATACATTTCACATTTAGAAACCATAGAGTTATTGACGTTGAGTGCTCCCTCAGTGTGTCTATAGATATCATTATGAGATCATATGTTGAATTGACATTGAGTTCTTCCTTAGAGAGTCTGCAATTTTTCGTTAAAATACTATAGGGGAATTAACGGTGAGTGCTTCCTCAGAGAGCCTTTTTATCTTAAGGCTAGAGGTGTTAGAAATTGTGAGCTATCCCAAGGGGTCATTATATCATTATTATTAAATGATTTGTTGAACTAGAGGGTCTAGGCTTGATAACATACCAAGAGGGATACATGAGATTGATTGGTTGAATCAGAGGGGATACGCTATGAGAACTTCCCCATAGGGTTTCTTGTGAATGTTTTGATGAATAATTGAAAAATTTAAATGAATGTAGTTGAAACTATAAGGTTGTTTAATTTTGAGAACTTATTTGTTTATTAATTTATTTTTCTTATTAACTGGTATATATATATTTTCTAATAGATATGCACGGATCATTGGGTGGTTTCTTACATGGATACATCTCATACCCTATTTGAGTCATTCTTTTAGTCCCAAACAGAATATATTATTGCAGGTATAGATAAAGGAAATCTCCCTTCTACTTTAGGTCCTTGTTTGTTGTGGAGCTAGAGAGCATGGGACCATGATGAGGCTTGCGATGATGTTGGAGTGGCTACTTGTTTTCCTTTGTACTTTTATTAAATATTTTATTATATCATTGTGACATTATTTGTTTATTTTCTAGATACTTGTGACATGCATCATAATCTATATATATGATATAGTGGTATATTTACTCTCAGTCTTCCATTTTGTAATTATTGTATTGTATTATTGTTTCCTCTATTGTCATCTGATTTCTATTCCACTGTGTTACTCTTCCAATGTAGGCATATTTTTCCCACTATAACACCCAAGGTTCTCACTGCTAGTTGGTAGACTATGGGGTTAAGGGAATTGTGATAGAGTCCATGTGACAAACTGGGTATGGGTCACCTCTGTGTTGCACTCGGAACCAGGACATTACACTGTTTGTTATAAAGTGCTAGAAATAGCTCATCTCTGACGGTAGTAGGAGTTTGGTAGTGGCATGGCTCCCGTGATTGGAAGTTGAAATTAAATTTGAAATATGTAGGTAGAATAATTAAGGGTGGAATAATTGAACTAATAGTGTATCTTCTCTGTACTTATCCAAATTTACTTTATAAAATGATAGTTTATCATAAAACACTAATCTCATTGGAAATATAAGACTCATGATTTGAAAACATTAAAATAAGGCTATACCAACAATAATCAATCCATGAAAAAAAACATCCATGGACTAAAAATAATATATTTTACTTTAATATAATATTATCATGGCATGTCAATTCTTGTAAATCCACACTGGCTCATCTTAGTGGTAAACACCACACCCCAAAATTGATAGGAGATATAGTTAACTTTTTGACATTATCAAATATAGTAAATTTTTCATTTTACACATACAGAGGTCCTAGGATATTGAATCTAAAAATTTAGCTAAGTGTCATCTAAGGAAAATTGAACCCCTTAAATTTTCATGTAATATTTCCTTTTAAATAATTTTATTTCTTTGATAGCTTGTGTGACACGCAGCACTGAGCCTAAAGAAGCCAAAAATATTATTATTTAAATCTGGATGTTATAACCTATTCATTTAATTTTTGGTATGAATAGTATTAACCATATTAAAATATATATATTATGTACCTACTGAATAGAAATTTATTTTCTAATTCTTAAAAAATAATTACACAATTTTCAGCAAATTTATTTTATGCTTTAGAAATAGATTTTCCTAAAAATTATTTTTATTATATTTATGAGTGAATATTATAATTACTGTATATAAATTTTATAACATTAAATTTATAAAATTAAAATATTTTTTAAATCATCATATCCAAATTATCCTATGGTGAAATTTTAGGAATTGTCTATAAAGATTGAATTTTCAATTACTAATGAAAATATAGATTTTTATTTAAAATTATATTTTATTGAAAAGTATTTATATGTGAAAAAAATATTCTTTGAAGAGTTTTAAAATTAATTTAGTAACTTTTTATTTTAAAATAAACCAATTATAGTTCTTTAAATGAATTATATTCTTTATTTTAGTATATAAATATTTTATATTTTGTAGAATTTTTTTGAAAAAAATTTATTTGTTGTATATTTATATATTAATTATAAATTATATTATACCACTTAGATATTTTTAATTTAAAAAAATGGATTCAATATTTTAAATTTTGAGGACAAAAATTAGTAAATAGAAAACATTAATTTTTATACTTTATGAATAGTAACCTTAGTAATTGTTATTACCACATTAAAGGGTAAAGAGAGTAATTAAGGAAGAAAATTAAATTATAAATCTTATAAAATGACACTAACACATTATTTAATCTTATTTGATGAGTAAATTTTATCTATACTCATCCAATATTTTGATATATGGAATTTTATAGCCATTTGGATGCGATTATGTCCATTATAGTATTTTATTTCCAAAAAAATAAATCATGTGACACTCATATTTTTAATAAATATATATTATAAAAATGTGGTTATCTAGTTCATAATCTCAGTTATATATAGTTTTTATGATAAAATATTTATATTAATCATGTTAATTTATATTTTATTTTATGTAAAGATATAATTACCCGAAATACTTACACAACACTGGTGTAGTAATTATTCAATTAATGGAAAAAATAAATGATATTAAAAAAGTTAGAGGTAAAATAATATGAATGAAATAATATGATCCATAATTTTTTATTGATTATCGTGACATAATAGGATTTTTTGTGCCTCTTAAGATTTAATCCAAGGTTTTCCATCATCATTCCATATTGTGTGATGCGCTGCTTGTTTCCTCGTATTACCACTATCCAAATGAGGGGGACTTCCATAAAATTAATCCAGGATGGAGACTCCATTAATGATACACGATGATGAGATATTGGTTCCTCCTTCCATAGATTCATCATTGGAGCATTTCAGCTACTTTGGGTCTCCATAAAATATTTAATTTGGGTTTATAAAACATATTTCTAGTGCCATCTTAAGGTGGACGTCCATTAATTAAACTATTTCTATTTTGATAGGGAAGAGAACTTTGATTATAGTATATTTTAATGTTGGGGATGTCTATAAATATCATGATACAAGTCAGTTTGGGAACTTATAATGTATTCTCCACTTGAAATGATAGGCAGGATATATGTGGCATATTAGGCATGGAACAGAATGCATCTCATGTCGTTTATGAGGTAGTAGATGCAAGGGGTGTATGTATTTTGAGGATGTTTACCTTAGTTATCCCGTGTGTATTGTATAGGGAGGATATTCTTGATTAGGTTATAGGTAATCATAGGTACCTCATATGAATAATATTAGGTGAGGAACCTAACACAAATTATGTCATACATGAGGTTATTGATGCCAAGGAAAACGGAATTTCTTGGATTTTTACCACAAGAATACCATATTTAATGGGTGGGGGTAAATATTTTGAATCAAGTCATATGTAATTAGAGTAATGTCATATGAGTCATATTAGGTCCCAATCCTATGGAATATTGTGCCATCCATGAGGTAGTTAACACATAGGGTATGGGTTTTATAATTATTTTTACCTGAGACATCTCATGTTTATTGTATGGGGTAGAGATTCTGGATTACGTCACAAGTTTAACTATGTATGGGTATGGGTTGGTCACAGGCTTAATGCCGTTTGGGGGTTATTGGGCAACCTGTTTACTATCTCATTAGGAAGGGAAGGTTATAGGTTTAACATCTTGTGGGAACATTTGGGTCACCTGTTTAATTTAATGTGTGAATATGTGGGTATCATGTTTAATGTCTTGTAGGGATCAGAAGTTCATATGTTTAATGTCATGTGGGGATTAGTGTATAATAAGTTTAATGTATTTTGGGGAATAGTGGGTCATTGGATTAACATCTTGTGGGGACATGTGGGTTATATGTTTAACATATTGTGGGGATATATCGGTCACGAGTTTAATAACTTGTGGGGATATAGAAGTTACATGAATAATGTATTTAGAAAGATGGGTGGGTAAGAGATTCAACATCACGTAGATATAGGTTGCTTATATGTTTAAATCATTGTAGGGACAAGTATGTAATAGGTTTAACATCATGTGGTCATAGGTGGGTCAATGGTTTAATGTCTTCTAGGGGTAGGTGCATCAAAGGTTCAATGTTATTTCAAGAAAGGTGGTCTAATGTTTATCATATTTTGAGGAAAATTGGGTAGTTAAGTGTGTCCCTAGGTTTGAGGATTCCATATTTTGGATTTGTAATTGTTTTAGGGAATTAGGGTTCAACCATGGGGAGGTAACTCAAATGTGTTGGCATGTCAAGAATAAAGCTTATAGATGTTTCAAATGTATGATGTTTCATAAAGAGGGTTCAATCCCCCAAGAAATTAATGTTATAGTACAGTGTCATGTGACAGGACCATTCCATGCATTTTAAAATCAAGTAGTATGGATGCTTGTGTTGTGAATGAGTTCAACAATGGATGGTGTGAGGCATACATAATCAATCTTCCGATAGTAAAAGTCCATAGAGGTGAGGGTATTAGGCTCAAAGAAGACTTCCATGGGGGTGACATCCACTGATGATTATACATGGGAGTCCTATTTTCATCACATATTGTTCGTTTATGGTTTAGAGTTTTCTGTGGTGGAAGTTTCCATGCAGTTTAACATTGTATTACGAGGATTTGGGTGAATGAACTTTTACATCATGAAACTCATATGTGGGGGATCTATTCCAAGGGATGAAATATCCATGTATTATTCGATGATCTTACAAATGGAATACCTATTAGATAAGTTGGGTGGTTCCCCTTGATGATCTCACCCATAAGAATTAATTTTTTATTTTCCACAAACCTGTAGTGGTGTATGGCATAAACAACGTCATGGAGAAGTGGTCAATCAGGTGTCCTGACGTTTGGGTTTCAATGCTAAGTGGAAAGTGGATTTACTGTTCCAATTCTTATGAGTAGAAATTGATGGATTGGTTTATACTGTGCATGCAGTATTTATGGTCTTGAACTAAAATATGTTTGTGTGAAACACTAAAATTATGCAAGAAAATGGGGTTTTAGGATCCATGTACCCAAGAAAAAGGGAGCATCATAGGGCATAAAAGCATAGATGTTCCCAACATTAGGGGTAATGTGTATACTAGGTTTGTGCGAAGGTGGATTCTCTTACAATTACCAAAATATTCTTAAATGGAGTTACACAAGTAATTATCCACCATATGTGAAATCATATTAGGGCCCATGGGTGGTCATCAATGTAGGTTTCCTACTTTAGTGAATACATTTTTATAGAGTATCATGATGTTATGAAAGATATATTTATGTGAGAATGATATGATGCCTTGTCTTCCAGATATAAATCCCCAAATAATGTAGGCGAGGTTCTATTTTTACCCAAAATGAGGGCCCAATAGAAAAAAACCTCATTGGGGTGCACAATATTGTGTCAGATATTCCAGTCCATTGTCATTTGGACATGACCATGCAACATAGTGTGTTTGGCATCACCCTTCTCATGCAAAGATATTTTCATGGATATGATGGTTTAATTGTAAATACCTTCATTTTTTTAATATAACATAAATATAATTTGGTGATTTTTTAGTACATGGGAAATTTAATCTTCATTTTCACCTTTGGCGAACAAGTATATTGTGTGAAAATCTAATTTTTTCTGTATTACTCTATTTTAGAATACACCCTACTTCTCGACTCTAGGATGTTACTTTGGAGTGAGTCACATAATTATTTATTAAAAAAGATCCTTTATGGGGGTGAGATATGATTTTGAAACCAAACCTATCCCCATTTTTAATTGTAGAATTCAGGGAATGTTAATGTTGAATTTCAAGGAAAACACTAAACTGGATAGATTATTTTTTCATGGTCATTAAAATATAATATTCAGTTGTGTATTATAGTTCCATTCACACGAAAACAAATTGTTTTATAACTATAAATATGATGAGGTACCCTTTTTACATTCACATAATTTTTTCTTTATAAGAAATCAATTTTTCACAGAACTCATCATCTTGCATAAAATCTCAATATTTTAGTTAAGATGTTTTCATAGACACTTATTTATTGACATGATTTCCACATGTGAGTTATAAATATGTGAAAATATCTCAAATGTTTTGATATAAATAAAATTTTCATGAAGAATGTACAACTTGTAACACCTAGGGCATGAATCCACAACTCAGTGAAATGGAAAATTCCACTGATCAAGATGCAACTGAATTTTTTATCCTAACCTGAAGGGAAGAAATAGTCAGAGACCTAGAAATTTATCATGTAAGAAGATTTTTATATAATAAGAAAGATCTTATATACTTTTTTATTGAATATGAAGTAGAAATTTATGTTGTGAAACCACCCACCCCTCTATAATTTTATAGTGACAAATGATGTGTCCATCACAACCATGGAAATTTATATGTCACAGTTCTGGTATTATCATCATGAAGAATTTACACATTGGAAGATCATTAAATTTATTTTTCCCTCAAGGGAACATTAGGACATGTTTTCTAGACTCATAGTATAATGACAAGGATGGTGAAAGGGGAATAACAAGAGGATGAGGATTTCATTTCCCGCTGTGTGAAATTCTCCCAAAAAAGTATTCAGAATAAAAATAAGGGGTGGTATAAATATTGGTTCATATGGTAAGGTGGAACATAAATAAATATTACAAATGAGAGTCATGGATATGATTAACTTATTAGGAGTATATGGTTGATCTATTCTACATTCGGTTGTATTAACAATAAAAAATATTTATCTTTTTCCAATAGGGACATATCTACTGGTAAAATAATATTTTATGTTGGTTAAACGTTTTACCAACACATATGTCTCTATCACTAAACTGTTGGTAAAAACTCTATCGTTAAATGTTTTTGTGATAGATAAAATAATTATGTTACAATTATAATAATACCAACAGATAATATATATGTTTGTTAACGTGTTTAGAAACAGATTCTTATGAAAAAATTTTATGTTGGTAATAATATTTCCAACATATAATATGTATTTATAAATTTCATTTGAATATAAAATATAAATTTTTATCACTAGTAATATTTTATATTTTATTTATTAATTTATCATTTATAAATCATCTATTTTAATTATTAAACCAAAGATGATTTACACTAATTTTAGAACACAGAAATTAAAAAATATATATTAATAATGAAATTTAATACAAAATCAATCAATAAAAAATGTTGGATCCAACCCCAAACAAGATCCTCACCCCACCCCATGTACCAGTGACTCATCCATGTCTGAGACCCACCAATGACCTAGTACTAGTGAGACAACACTAGAACCAGTGACTCATCCATGCCTCAGGACCAGCGAGTCACCTCCAGCTACACCACAACCTACAACCCAATCGCACCAGCGATCCATCTGTGCCCTGATTCCAGCAAGACAACTCCAGCTCCAGCAAGAATCCTCAAGCAGCTGCAATACCACATCTTTTAGCTCTATGATCTCCACCACACACAAAAAAAGAGAATACAAAAAAATG
This sequence comes from Viscum album, assembly GCA_963277665.1. Classification (NCBI taxonomy): domain Eukaryota; kingdom Viridiplantae; phylum Streptophyta; class Magnoliopsida; order Santalales; family Viscaceae; genus Viscum; species Viscum album. The sequence goes on along the minus strand of OY728142.1, from coordinate 1,872,370,810 downwards.
ATCTAACATAGATACCAGCAACAAACTAATCAAGATATGTCTAATAAAAGCAAGAATACTCATGTTGCTACTATTCCACACCCTTTAGCCCCAATATCTACATCATGAAAAACAAAAAATCATACCAAAAAATCAGCACAAAATATTTTCATGAATTGAAAGCAAAATAGAAGTAAATGGAAGTATAACAAAACTAATTTTCCTAAAGATCATTTTTCATCACCCCTATCAACATCTCAAGGACTTAGAAAAGGATAGAACTCCCATAAATTGGAACTTAGTAAATTAGTTATATCTAATGAATGATGTTCAGTGAAACAAGAAACCATACAAGTGTAAGCTCATAAAAACTAATATTAAAACACAAAACTCACCTTTTTCTCAAATTTTGAATGTGTCATGTCCATATCTTTGAAGCCTTAAATAATGAATCTCACATTTAGAGGGGTGAAGATGATTCCCAAACATCTAACATTCTCTTTCAATACATGATGTGTAGGGTAAAATGGAATATCATGCAGCTTTGAAGAGTATGATGGAAGCTATGGAACATGATAATGCATTTATGGTTAATATCTGTGATGAACTGATAATATTAGAATAACTAAAGATTCTATGACCCTAAACCAAAAAAAATAAACTAATTCCAAAATGGATTACTAAATTCTTGGAATTACAAATGAATGTATCATCATTGACCAAATCACAAACAAGTGGAAAATTCAAGTAAGGATTGCTTGCATAATTCTCATTGAAACATAAACAAGAATCAACACATACCAATTCACCTAAAATCAAGGTCAAAAAACATGAGAATACAATTCCAAAACATAAGAATTTACCAAGTTCATAATAAATATAAAACAATAAAGGTCAACTAATTCAGAAATAGATTCCTAAATTCCAAGAATTCCAAATAATTATAATGACACGAGTGAACAAATCATAAAAAAATGGAAAATACAAGTAACAAATGCTTACAAAATTATCATATAAATATAAATGAGAATCTTCACATATTGATTTATATAAATATAGAATTAAAAAATGACAATAATATTCTAAAACATTTTAATTTACATAGAACATTTAAACCTGTCATTTCCAAAACCAATAAGGATGTTCTTGACACAAAGAATCCTCTACAACAATAAACAAAATGAGGGAAGAAACAAGTTGAGATTAAAAGAATAATAACACAATTTATTTATAATAGTAAATAAAAAATTGGTTTTAGAATACAATTTTTTTTCAGATATTCAACATGGTTAGACGGTTGAAGGTGGGGCCTAAAATTGTACCTTTATCATTGAAAACCTGGTGTGTAGGGTAAAAAATTTTATCATCCACTCACAATAGCAGTAAAGATTCTATGACTCTAATCCTATAAACATAAACTAATTCAATAATGGGTTTCTAAATTCAAGAATTTCTAAGCTATTCTAATAGTGACCAAATCATAAACCAGTTGAAAATTCATGTAAGGAATGCTTGCATAATTCTCATAGAAATATAAATAAGAATCTCTATGGATTGATTCACATAAAATTATGGTAGAAAACATGAGAATAATATTCCAAAACATAGAAATTTACCATCTTCATAAGAAATATAAACCAATAAAGGTGATCTAATTCAAGAAATAGATTCCTAAATTCTAGGAACTCCAAATGATTATAATGACACCGGTCAACAAATCACAAAATAGTGGCAAATATAAGTAACAAATTATTTCATAATTTTTATATAAATAGAAATACGAATATTTACATATTGATTTATCTAAATCTAGGATAAAAAATATGATAATGTGATTCTAAAACATTTGAATTAACACAATAGATTTATACCTGTCATTTCCAGAACTAATGATAATGTTCTTGACAAAAATATTCATCTATAACAATAAAGAAATGAAGGATGGATCAAGAAAGGATTAAAAGAATCATAATTTTCATTATAACAGTAAATAGAAAATGGGTTTTAGAATAGAAAAAATTGACATATTAAACATGGTTAGAAATAGAAAATAGTTTCTATAAAATGTAAGGAATCAAAACATAACCAGAAACAAAACATTCAATGATTTTCGATTCATTAATGTTGTCAAACAGACCCTAGATACATGTTCAAAACATCAATTCAACAGAAAAAGGGGTATTAGGAGAGAGCAGAGGGAACACATCTAAATTAAAAAATAGATAGTTCCAAGTATCCATGGTGATTTTCATGTTTTAAGATGATTGACACGAGCATTCATAAGACATTAAGAGTGTCACATATTACTAATAAAATGAGGGGAGGAAACATCTAAACCTTTAATTATTTATAAATCAAATATTTATATTAAAAAACTATGATTTTTATAGCTTGTGAGAGAAGACATGTTATTGCTTCAACTCAAACCCATAAAAGCAGGTCCGACTATAATATCTCTTAATTGTTGAAATATAAAAGATATAATAAATTCCCAAAATATAGAACTTCAAAATGAGGTTGAGCCAACATAAATACAATATAATTTCTTTTTTATGTCCAAACATTCTTTCCAAGATATTATTTTCACTCTGTTCTTGATTACAATATCTATTGGAAAAAATTGATGGAAATGAGGGGCACTTGAGTAGCCACTACAAACTATTGGGATAATGGCCTTGTGGTAACTAGATGACTTGACTCCTGATTGGGATGTCATGTCACATGTATCTGAACAGGTTGGACATCGATAAAAATCTAAAAGATAAAATTAGATATTTATAATTCATTATTATAATATAAACATGAAGGCCTAAATGAAATCCTATAAACATCATGGTATGAGAAATTATCTTTGTTCCATCAACAATAGTCCCTTTAAACATTTTTTTGGATCACTATATGCATTCCATACCCATTTATCCATATCAAGCTATAATATAAAGTATTTAATGGTTATTGTTTGTGAAGAAAAATTGCTAAATAAGTATGAATAAGGTTTACGGAATTTAATGATACATTTGAAAAAAGTGTTTATACAATTTATCACTTACGATATGGGATTTTATAAAAATGTTTCTATATTGATTATTAAAAAAAATTGATACATATATAAGTGTTTAAATATAAAGGTAAAATAGACATCTCTTGTTTTAAAAAAATGTCTATCAGAAGTTATATAAACATATTTCAATAAGTATCATCCAGCGCAATCTAAACCTTGTTCTTCGTAGAAAGTGAAAACAATTTACTCTGAAAATTACAAGCAATACAACCCTTGAAAAACAAGAATGAATTAATTTCATCATTGGTTAAGAATGTCATATATACGTTTATAAAAATATTGATAATGTTTAATTGATTTTTAACTCCTATTAACTTGCCAAAGGCTTCTAACTATTGAAAGAATCCTAGGCTTTCCACTACTGTATTGAAAATAGATCTAAATAAATCATCAAAAATGTTATATAAGACATAAAAGAGATAAAATTTCAAAAGATCTGTTCAAAATTTCATGCAATGCCGAAATATTTTACTATAATATAATGTCCCAAAACATTTTAACACAATTACACTTAGAAAACTAAAATGCCTAAGCAATGGATTGAATCACAATGCCTATCTATTACACCCTAGAAAAGTCCATAGAAACAATGAATACAAAAGATAAAATTAAAAAAATTATTTATAGGAAAATGAGTAGATGGAAATGTTACAAATTTGAAGAAAATTAATAGTACCTAGGCATTAGATCCTAAAAAAAGTCTAATATAAATAAACATATGAATTAATCAAAAAAAAGAATACCTTAATAACCATAACATTATGTTTTCCTTCTATCCCTTCTGGATGGGATGTCAAAATAATGATTCAAAAAACAAAGAAAAATCCCCTAAGAATCCAAAATTAGCTAACAAAAGTTGTCTTAGTGAGAAATTATTAACATATTATTGATTCAAATAGTCAATTTCCAACTAATGTCAATTTACATAACCAAAGATTTAAGAGATGGGTTCCATAAAAATAAAGAAAGAGATGGATTCCAAACAAAACTTACCATCCCAACCCATCCCTTCACCTCTTCAACATGCACAATCAAGTATGAAAATATGAGAAAAGGGAAAATCTAAGGAAAAAGGGGGAACCATAATGAAGCTCCCACACCACCTTCTAATAAGAGAAGGAGTCATGTAAGAGGGAATGAAAGTAGATTGTTGATATTTTTTTCCATGCATAAGTTATTATAGTTTTGAAAACAAGATTTCCATAATTCATAGTAAACAAAACATATAATGTAGTAAATAGACAAAAGAATTTATGTTCTTTGGAAAATTGTCTATGTGAACGTGGTGGGATCGTTACAACATTAACTATGAAAAAATAAAGTTAAAAACATTGAGAAGGAAAAATAGAATCCCAACAGAACAACACAATGTATTCATAGAACACATTCTCACTGAACAAAGATCCCAAAATAAACCCAAATTTAGCGGAAATTGAATATAATTTGTCATTGCATATGAAAAAAATCAAGAAAATAAAGAAGGTAAAAAACTCAATAACTAACGAAGTAGAATAAATAACGGATCAATACCTATTTATGAGGGATTGGTCTAACATTCATCACTACCATAGATCCTTTTTACCAATAGTGATTAATTTAACCTCTATTTCACCCTTCCCCCAATAAGGGGCTTTTGTGTGATGATGTCAGCCGAGAATAGGGAGGGGTATTGATTTAGGAGGTCTGCACGACGTCAGATGAGAAAATGGAGGGGTATTCGTTGAGGAGGTCTGCACGATGTCGTATAAGAACAGGGAGGGGGTATTCATCAAGGTGGTTTGTGTGATGATGTCTGAGGGTAAAATCGGTAGGGAACGTGGTGGTGATATTCATCGAAGAGGTCTACGCGATGAAGACAGAGAATAGGGAGGTTCGTGAGGAACATTGGAAATGAGGAATGTTGGCTGTGAGGAACGCCGACCGCGAGGAATGCCGATGGGGAATAGATAGGTCAGGTTCAGGGAGGGGTCGTAGGGAATGGTGGGAAATGGCGGGGAACGACAGGGAATAATAGGGAGGCATATTAGGGTTTTTTTTTGTTTTTTTTTCACACATATATATATAGTATAAATAGATAAATAACCAACCTATAGAGGATCATATTTATATATATAAGAAAAAAGTAAATAATTTATATAAAAAATTTTATTCTATAAGTATTATGGATATTTTAATTAATTAAAAAATTATTTATATATTAATTAATTATATATTTTTATTATCAAAATGATATTCTAATAATGGGTAATATATATATTTATATATTCAATTTTTGGTAAAATATTTGATATTATTGAATAATTTATTGGTAACATTTTTTTAATTGTAAAATATTTATTGGTAATAATAAATAATAACAACAGATTCATTTATCAGTAAACAAATTTTTGGTATTATCATTATAAGACGACGTATTAAAATGATATTAAAAGATTTTTTGGTATTTAACTACTAATATAAACCAATAAATCTGTTGGTAAAATTAACTATTGGTACCTATAGTTAATATCAACAAAAATGAGTATTTGTTGGGATTAATCATTTTTACCAATAGATATATTATCGGTCAGTAATTTTCTATTTGTAAAGGTCACTTTATTTGTATTGTAAGTTGTTTGGAAGTCCCAATCCCATGTCTACTGACAACAAGAGCTAAATCTATAGATTCTCAATCCATTTTACTTGGACACTAACAACTTCCACCTCCATCTTGGGAAGGTGGGGATCAGCCTATGGGACCTCTATTCCATTGGTGAAATCTCACTGAAAGCATTCCAATATGATTAATTCCTTCTATTGTTTAATTACTTAGGTGATAGGGGGAATACATCTATTGCATCATAGATTATCCTTGATAGGTTGAATGGAATATTAAATCATCATCATACCTTTCATAGGGACATTGAAATAATGAACTAATTAGGTATGTTTCTGGAAACTACAGTATTGATGAATCCATGGAGGCAATGAAATTTCCAACAACAAAAAAAGAGGATATTGGGATCTTCTTTGATGATCATGTGGGTACGGTATGACCTGGAGTGGGGTAATAGCATGACAAAGGGGTGGAAGTTTATATTTCATTATACTACATATCTAGAAACCTTATTTGGTGTTTGGATTCTTCTAATGAGGGATTAATGCAACATATTTCATATTATGATTCTCATAATAGAAGTGATAATGGAATATAGAAAAAAGTTGATCTTTGGAGTTTGAATTGTTGCTCATCTCAATAGTCGGTGCGACCATGTATCGAGAAGAAGCATTCCCCATTTTTTTTGGTCTATTACATCTTTTTATAGGTTTATTTTAGCACATTATTAGGGGGTATGAATTTCCAAATATTGTTTCCCCTCCAAACACTATAATATGGACCGTACTCTTTATTATCATAGAGTTTTGATCATTAACAATTTATGATGTTAAAATTATAGTATGTAATGTTAATATTTCAATCTCAAAAATTCACCCATTATTGAGCCCTTTTTGTTTGATGGTTTTTAATATGGAGGGGATGTTGGAGTAGTGGGAGTATCCTGAGGACTTCCATGGGGGAGTATTGGTCAGCATGATTAAGGATAAAATGTAATGTGAACATAAAATTTATCTTGCTTTTCATGGAAGATTGGATGCATCGAGCAGCTGATGAAGAAAGTCAATATAGGATTCAGCAATGAAAGGAATCTATGTATTCATCTTCAATTGTGGATTATATTAGAAATCCATTTAATGGGGGATCTCATCAAGTTTCCACCCAATAATTTCAATTTCAATCTCTCTCATACTTATGTCTAAAAAATGATAGTGGCATATCATTGTGAAATCTTGTCTCACAATGAGAGGAGGGCTTCAGGGCCAGGGGAGGCATTGGAGATGTAGAGCAGTAGGTGGTATAATTTTTAATGTGATCTCCAATAATCAAGGGATCTGTATGGGGAATTAACAGTAGAAACATATCTTTTTATTTCACCCCCACTTACTGAAGGTACATACCTCCCTCAAAATAAAACTTTTGAGTAAGTGGGGAGCTCTCTCTTTGGAACTATTATAACCTTGGATACCTCATGAGTGTAGTTTTAAATGATTTTGTATCCAGCTGCTGATGTTACAATTTATGTGCTTTGGGAAGCCTAGGGTATTCTATAGATGGATCTAATGGTAGAGAAGTTAGGGTGAATGAAGAATCATCAGAGGATATATATTCCATAGGTTGGGATTGTCAAAATAAAATTCATGGTGTACATCTAAGATATATTCAAATACATATAGGATATGGATGAATTTTCATTCCAACATGGGGAAGGTGACCATTCCAATACCTGGGTAGGTGTGATATTTGGTAGAAATTATTAAGTGAAAGAATTTGTTGAAGAGTCAACCAATGAAGCATCATCCCTCGATGATTTTATATAGAGAACAAGTGATGAGGAATCCTAGGGATCCACAACTGGCTATAAAATCCTTAAAGAGTGTGGAGAGGTCATCCTTGAGAGATATGACTTTGTTTGGATTCTGTTTGGTGAGGTAATATTTCTTTGTCAACTCTCCTGTCTCTTTAAGACATTATTTCTATGAATGTTTCTAAAACAATATTTTTAATTAATAGGATCCAGCTAAGGGGGCCCATTCAAAGATGATGAGGGTACATCAATGGGTACTACGGGGTAATCTTCAGAGTCTATGGACAAGGCTTCCACAAAGGGGGTCTGAAGAGAATGTAAAAATGGTGGTTTTGGATCCCATGTCTTACCAGTCATCTATGAGGGACCATGACCCTGAATTCCGATGATGGTTCTGATTGCCAACATGGAAGATCACCTAGGGAGACTCATCATTGAAATCCCCATGAATCTGGGTAAAAAAACATCTCAATCTGATTAGTAATCCTCAAAAAGGCATGTATTAATTTGAACCTCTTTCATGAACATGTATTGTTATTCTAATTAGATCCCAAACAATCAGTATTGAGGTTTTTATTTCCAGCTATTGAGGATTCAACTATTTTTAACGAGTCCCCAATTTTGGAATTCCATTTCAAAACTCTATGACCAGATTTCTCCCAAACTCTTATATTATATAAGTCCTTCTCCCATACAAGAGTAGTGTTTTTGTAGTCCATCGTCATATTTCAAACTAAAAAGCATGTCTTTTTAAAATAGTTCTCAAGATGTTGTTTTCCTAGAAAACATTTATGGTTGGGGATTTCGGGGTTCCCCTACCCCCAACGGATGATCCAACTCTCGAGGACCTAGTAATTTAGGATAATTTGGCCTCAATCTCTAGAGGGAAATCCATTTAACGCATGAGTGATATTTTCAAGGATACAAAGCTTCATGATGGAATAATTAGTGTATACCATAATGATTCAGATGAATGTGGTCTCACCCTTGACTTGGAACCTGATCCATCTGAGAGAATCCTAGAGAATGTTCTTGTCACAAATGTGGTCATGGACTTCATGGAGTATAATCATATTCCACCAGATGAACTGAATGATTCCAGGTGTGATGTTGCGGTGTAGAACAACATATTCCAAGTTAGGGCATGGATGAACCTTCAGATCATTATTACCCTCACTCAGGGACCATATTTACTAAGTCATATGGGGACCCTGCACCACTAGATACAATATTTTGGGAACCAAAGTGGTATAATATTGTTCTAACCATGTGCTGGTATAGAATTATTTCACTAAGCAGGTTCACATAGTTATTAATTAGATTGATGTCACCTGTCACTAAGAGAAATATGTTGGTACATAGAAATTCCGAAACTATTATAATGAACCTATAGTACTATATGATCAAGTAAATGTTCATTCATCCATCATAAATACCAATATGGAGATCAATATATAGTCAAGGACCTAGTTAGCAGTAGCTGAAGCCAAAGCTGAAGAGGTAGTATCTCAAATAGATGAGTTCCAATTTTAGAAGAACTGGTTGAGGATTATATATTATAAGGTTCTTCTTATACATGATAAGGAAGTGGTTTTGATCATTATCCTACAAAATGTTTTCTAGTCCACACACCACAGGCGGGATGAGATGGAGTGCTCAATTTTTGAGACAACGCCCAAGTGAGCACTTTTTATTGCGATAAAAAATAGGCTCCTGGGTGTGGATGTCCCTTCTAAAATAATGTTGTTTATTTATTTTGAAATCCTCTTATACCTGACAGTGTTTCATTTGATGCACTTTATCCCTATGCTTGAATCATGTTAATGAGGGAACCAACAATAAATCTATAAACCCACGTGAGTCATTCTCGGTATGAAACATAAGGTAAGAACATGAGATTTCTCACATATTCGAGTGTTCCAAAAAATAGTCAAACAATTAAGGGTTTAATCATTAATTTACCACTAGGAGTGTCCTGACTAAGAATTATTTGGTTGGGGAGTGGGACTCTTTGTAAATCCAACATTCTTTTTCAATGCACATTGGTGCACGAATGGTTTAATGGATTTATAATTCAACTCAACAAAAAAAATGGGGGAATGGAAAGGATTTTAATCATGATGCTCAAGATTTTGTAACAAAAAATGGGGTAATGTGATTAAAAGGGATGACATGTGAAATTTTTTGAAATGTAGATTCCACTACTATATCACCGAGGTCGGTGCAACAGAAATTAGTGTCCAAAATTTACCATGTTCAAAATAAAAGACCTACAAATTTTCATTAGAAGTCCTCTAGAATAAGTGTCTAGGATGGTATATGTGATAATGTGTTCAGACACCATTACAATTAAAGGGGATCATTTAGTCATAAATGATGAAAGGTGTCCAAATCATGGGAGACAAGAAGTATGGGGTTGGATAAATGAAATGTTTGGATGTGGTTCAATACTCTCTATGATAAACCCTAGTGGTTTAGAGCACATTGAGTGGATGCATATATCTGAGCAAGGATAGTCTCATCTCCAATGTGGATATCCATCATAGATTCCAAGCGAAGGTCAATGAAAAGGAATGCAGAGATAGGTGAGCATCACCAAAGGGGAGAAGGATCTTCTCAGACAAGAGACTAAGGTGCTATTCAATTTTAGGTCATTCTATAGGGATGTTGTAAATATATATTAACATCCTATTATGAGGATAATTTATACAAAGTTTCACATTATATGGTGATAAAAATGTACACTCCACAAAATATCATGTGCTGAGGAAGTTTGTATCATATTATAACAACTTATGATGAGGATGTGAGAACCAATGTGAATAACACCCTCCACGACAAGGTAATGGGTGGTGAAGAGGGCAACACAAGTGATGGTGCCTTATAGAAATGATCATAAAGTAAATTTATAAAAAAAATTCACTAATGTTTTCCAAAACTAATGGGGTCCAGTGAGCATAATCTTGTAGGAGACCAACACAAAATAGTGAATTCTTTACAAATGATGATTAGATGAAAGGATATAGGAATTATTTTTACAAGGAAACAAATGCGTTGAAAATCAAATTTGAGATAGGGGATATAAGTATCTAGTATCACACATTTACGGTCATTAAAAATGGACCATGATAGGGGTCGGTGTCTTGAAAACATTTTTGTGGAACAAAATTAGTAAAAACCAAACATTATGTGGGTACCAAGGGGTCACTATAAAATATAAATTCTCAAAGGAACCTTCACATTTTTTAAATTAATAGAATTTTTTTATTTATTATAGTGTATAATAGAATTGACTAAGAGATTCTATAGTTTAAGGTCATGTGGATCTGACCACATGCTACATTATATTAATTTCATGCATATTTGACCAATAGTGTGTATTATAGGGATATAGTGTGGACCAGTGGAGTTATATCACAATGTATAGAAGGAACAATAAGTGCAATGACCATATGAGACCTTCCTAAGATAAATTTCACATGGTTTAAGGTTATGGTTCATTAAACAAGCATTGATTCATTTTAGGGTCACATAGCATTAACTAAGGGATTCACCAGTTTATGATCACATATGTTTGACCAATGGATACTACAGATTAAGGTTGTGTAGATTTAACTAATGGTGTGTATCATGAGGAATTCATATTCCCTAATGGAGTTATAGCTAGACATGAAGGTGGTCCAATAATTCATGGGTCCAGATGATGCATTCCTAAGATAGGTTGGGAATATTTTAATTCCATGATTTTATTATCGATAGTTTCTATAGTTTAGAGTCACTTAGCATTGACCAATTCCTGCTATAGTTTAATTCCACATATCTTTGAACAATTAATAATTCAGTTTAAAGCCACATAGCTTTCACAAAGGGTGTGTATCTTGAGGAATTGATGTGGAATAATGGCATTGTTGTTTGATGGAAAGGATTTTCAAGAAGTTTGGGCCCACATGAGACATTCTTAAGATAGGTTGTACAGAGTTTTGAGCCATGATGCTTAGACTAAGGGTTGTTACAGTTTAGGGACACGTAGCATTGTCCAAGGGCTGATGTAATTTATGGTCACATAGCTTTGACCAAGAGATTCTTCAGTTTAAGGTCACATAGCGTTTCCAATGGTTGTGTATCCTAAGGAAGTCATATGGCCTAATGGAATTATAGCCTGACATGGTGGAGGGACAAGAAATCACAGGGCCACATGAACCAATCCTATGATAGGTTTCACATAGTTTAAGATCATGATGTCTAGACCGATGGGAGTGTATTATTCCATTTTTGTATAACCATTGTATTTTGACTATACATGGGGTAAGTCCCACTGTATCTCCCACACCTAGGTGAATCATTCTCGATGTGAGAAAAAAAGAGATGTAGGGAGTCCTCAGTCACACGGTAAAGCATAAAAATGAATTATTCCCTACAAAATCACTAATGATTCCATATTACTTATCAATAATTCTGGAAGGCATGGAAAAAACACCAAGGGAATCAAAACTCCACAAAAACAAAGGGAGATAGAAAATGGAAAAAATAAGGAATTCCATGATCATGATCACAAGGAAGAGTGAACAATGGGTTATGAAAAACTATTGAACATATAAAAAAATTTGGTTCTATAGTCACATCAATCATGTATGGGGTGAATAAATTATAGGGTAAAATTTTGAACATTCATTAAACACATGACCTATCAATATGTCTTCCAAAATTCATTGAGGTGTACACCTAGGATAGAATTAGAGCATATTTTTTTAGACACCAATATCGTATGTGGGGGATTTTCATGATTTGGAAAAATAAACATCTAAATGGATTGATCAAGAATGGAAAAAGTGGGGAACATCCCTCAGAAAATTGAGTGCTATGGGAATTATTTCAGCATACACATGAATTCATCGTATGAATTTATCAGTGGTCAATGATTGGACCTATTTAGGAGGGGAAGATCTAAAAATGACGAGGTGATGGGGATGGACCTAGGATATTCATTTCTTGAATTGCTATATATCCCCTGAATACAGAATCAAGAAATTTTTAGTTCTCAAACATGGAATGATAAATGACTAATGTCGTATGGGGTACCCTCTCTGGTAAGGATATTGAACCATCTCAAAATAACTATATGAGGCATCATACATTCATCTCATTTGGTACAGAGATATTTATACATCTTGTTTTGAGTACATGAATTCATCTTATATTTTTCTTATAAGGTATCATATATTCATCACATAAGGTAAAGCTATAGTTTATGGTTATGTTCTAAGGAATTATGTTTGGATCAACCCATACATCTCATATGTAGCATCTTACATGTATAGTGTAGGTTAATGATGTAGTTTAAAATAATATGTTGAGGATGTGAAGTCATCTCATATTTGTCATATGAGGAATCCTATATTTATTATGGAGGATAAGGCAATAGTTTAACATCATGTTCTAAGGAAATATGTATTGATCATCCCATACTTGTTATATGAAGCATCTTTCATTTACTACATAGGGTAAAGAAACAGTTTAATGCCATGTGATGAGGAAGTGAGTGAGGTTTATTTTGCTTAAATCTAATTATTTCCTTCTTCGTGCTAGGTTATAAGGGAATAATGATCTACTATTAAGTAAAGGAATACCATTGAGTATTTCTCATATAGACGAAGCCCAAAAGAGAATTTTGAGGGTGATATAAACATGAGTAATGGATCTTTTTATATTAGTTTTCTAATCTTTGGGAAGGTGTTTGTAATTTTTTTGTGGGTAGTCTCAAATTTAGAAGGCCTAGGAATCACTATATTTCCAATGGAATTGGGAATTAAGACACAAGTAGTTCTAGAATGTGTCATGGTGGTAGACCAAAAGTGAATGTAGGAGGGGTATCATCTATGATGGGGATGGGACATCTATTTGGTAGTTTAGGTGTCTTATAAGAGGTTAGTATTTACACAGTTCAATATTATGTCTCTAGGAACAAGGGGAATTTGGAAAAAAAAATTCATGTCTTCATACTTGGACTGGGGAAATGTTTGTTCTGAGAATCGATTCACAACATGAAAAAGGTAAAACCCAATGTGAAAAAGGGAGATGTAAGCCTATGTGCCACAAAAATATCCCAAAACAAACTATACCAAGTTTAAGGTTTTAATTATTGTACAATTGGTGGGTCCAATAGGCCATGTAAGGCCCCGACCCCAAAATCCTAGAGTTAGTGATTTATATTATTACATTGAAATTATTACAAGGAATAAAATCCCAAAGGAACAATCAGTTTTACAGTCTTGTAAATCTATATTACATACATTATATGTATAATACATTTGAAAATATAAAATAAAAACATGATAAATAATAAAATGAAATAAATTTCATACTTGAACTCTTATTAAAATATTTCTTCTTCGTAACCAGGAAAAAGAAAACATAATAAGGGTGATCTCAAATTATCTTTAAGGGTAAATAAAGCGAACACAATAATGAAACAATGAGAATAAATAAACTTGGAAAGGTAAATTACTGATAACACATTCTTTTAAAATTATTAACTCTGTCAATATCAATACGGAAATATTATAATGTAATACAAATTCTGTTTAATCAATGAAATAGTGATTATATGTATCCATTGATATGTTGATGATAAATATCATGGATGAATATTAACGATATCAAAATGAGGTATATTCAAAAATCTTGGATGTCACGTTTCCTTGGTACATAGAACAAGTACTATCAAGACCATTCACAATACGGTATAGATATAAGGTATAAACCCATCCATTTTTCTCACAATTTATTCTCCTGAGTCTATTAGTGCATCAAGGGGCTATCTATAACTAGGCCCCTCTCATGTTGTAGTAGTCCAAAATATTCCCCATAATGAATAATAAATGTAAATAATATAACTTATCAAATAACCGAATTGAACAATGAATATATAATTATCAATATTTCTCTAAATAATCAAATAACATGAAAAGTAGACATTGTATGTAAAATTTCATAAAGTTTAGTAAATAGTAAAATCCACAATAGATGATATTGATAATTATTGGAAATTAAATGATAATATACGCTTGAATGTTTCAGTGGTATTACAAAAATGAATCAAGGATGAGACTATATATATTATCCATGAACAAATCAATCAAAAAATAGTGCATATGAAAGATATTTATGGTATCTATTTGACATATCCCAAGTGGAGTAAAAATATAGTGTTGTTTTTGTTGATGTAATAAAAGAATAACATCAGAAACATTCTGGAGGAAACTAATTTTTTATTTTCAAAAATCATTTAAAACCCTATTTCTTTGAAAATAAATTCATAAACATTTTTTTAATAATTAAACTCTTAAAAATGAAATTTAATCTTCAAATTAATGATGTTTTACTATTTTTTACATGTCATATGATGTAAAAAACATTATTTTTCAAGGAAAAAAGGGTTAGAAAAATTCCTTATTTGGAAAGTGACAATAACATTCCCTTAAAAACATTGGTAAAAGAAAAAAGGGTAATAATATCATTACCAATAATTTTAGAAAGATTTTTTAAAACATTTTAATAAAACATGGTTTTTATAATAAAGTTGGTTCTCTGACTAAAGAGAGAAATGTTGTCAGGTTTTTGAAAAAAACATTTTTCAAACACTTTGTGTACCAAAAAGTGTAAAATTGGTACTAATACATGAAAAAGGACATGAATAAAAATAATATAGTAAATTTACTAGTTTTATTGAATAATTTTCAAATAATTTACTCGAATATAAATCCCATTGAAATATAATTAAATTTATTGTTGAGGGAAATAGTCGTTAAACATTCCATAATGCCCCATACCACTTTAAAACACATTAAATCATTAGGCGTGTGAAGGAATAAAATTTAGTGAAATTTATAATATAAATAGATTTATTATTTTAATTATATTTAATTAAAATGGTTCGTACATACACCATATAATATAAACTATGTTCTTAATAACAAATAAGTTTCAATGGGATGTAAATTGATATAAAATCTTTTACATTAACCTTCATTTTTTGTGTGATATTAATCATCCTATATAGTAGTTTAGTTTTTTTTAATAAATTATAAAATATCAATAATCATTCTTATAATATAATTTATTAACTTATTATAATATCTCATTATTCGTTTTTTAATAAATATTCATTAAGTTCACTATTTTGGGTGTTAATTACAGATTGTCACAAGTAAGTTTTAACATGTAACTTGTTATTATAATTAATTAGATAACGATTTCATCATCTCTAGAATTTAAACCATGACTAAATTATCTTACATATTCATTAAATATTTATTTATAGTAGGGAATAATATTTGGTGATTAGAAATAAAGTGCACCGTTCAAGGAGACGATAAGTCGTATGTATGCATGAATGCTACTTTCATTTCATTATTGTATTAAAAGAATGAAAAAAATTATATATATATATATATATATTATATTATCATATATATGATTTCTATTTTAAATATTTTTATTGAAAAATTTATTTTTACGTTACTTTTATAGAATGAATGAATTTTATTATGTTGAGGGGGCGGTAGTCCGCACTTCCTCAAAAGAAATTACCATATTTACAAAAGAAAGAAATAATAAAGGTATGTTTTAAATAAATAAAATTTTTATAAGAATAAATTGATTAAAATTTAATACATATCATATATAAATAATGTTTCCATCATAATGTATACCATGATAGGTGGTAAAGTAATAATGAATTGCCATCGTTTCGTGAGGCAGTAGTTCGCCGTATATATAAATAGGTAGTTTGTTATCAACTGGATAGAGGTTTGTGTATCTACAGGTATAAACCATAGCATAAAAACTTTATAGTATATTGAGTAGTCTGGGGTTGTTCTAAAATCATAAAATATAAATATTTTAAGGAGTGTAAAATGGAAATGAAACTAAAAAACTTGAGAGAAGATAGTACATCTTAATCGAGTAACTTCTTTTGGTTTATACCAAAAGTATTACTTGTATGAATTTATATGAAAAATTATGATTCCGAATCTAGTGTATGAATTTTGGGAAGCTATTTCAATAGATAATTTCTAGAAATAGGTGGGTTGAGAGGTGTGAGGATGAGATATAGTGATTGCCTTTTTATAGTGGAGGGGGAGAAGCACTCTTTCAAATATTAACAGTTATTTATTAATAGGTTGTTTACCTTACATAAAGTTCTTCCAAAATAGAAAAAAATAGATTAAATTTGAATGATGTTCGATTCAACAATATAACACCAAACAATATGTTCATTATAATAATTTAGTTCCTTATCTCCTAAGATTACCCAATTATGTCATTTTTGTTTTTATTGAAGAATATAGTTTTCTAATCTAATTAATTTAACTGTTAAGAAAAAAATAAATTGATATTTATTAGTAAATTAATATGCACTGAATTATTAATAGGATATCTAATTTATAAAATAAAATATATATGTTTTTTGAAAATTATTTTTAAAATAAGCGCATGTGATGTGCTAAAACACTAATTAAACTGAGACCATGTTAACAATTATTTTACAATATATGGGTGAAAATGGTAATTATAAAAGATAAATCAGTCCATTAATAAACCATATTTAATTATTATTAAAACTTGAAATCAAAATGTATAATATATTATTTTTATAAATTTTATATCATTTAATTAAATTTCATTAATTGTAAACGTACAATAATGTCAATTTTGACATTTTTCTTTTAATTTTAATTTTAAAAATTCATTATAATATTGGAATTAAAATTTTTTAGTCTCAGATATGTGTAACATGATATATTAAAATAAATTATATATACAAAAATTAAATCAATTAACTTCAAAATTAATATTTATAGTATAATTTAATTTAGTTAATTATTAACTAAATAATCACTACATTGGTGTTTCTTAAGAAGCTTAAGTAAGTAAACCATTTACAAAAAAAATATTTATAAATTTTTATGATAAAAATAAACCATATAAATATAAAAATGACATTTATAACCGAATATTTGATGTTTTTTACAAATCTAAAAGTCTAATAAATGTTAAAGGTAAGAAAAGATCTATTTTTGTCTTTTTCCATACTTATTTATTTATATTAGACACTTCCATATAATAATATCAAAATAACACATAAAATGTAACGCCCTGACCCAAGTTACCCAGAGTCGGTGCATTATTACATAACATTGGCATGATCACAAGGAATCAAGCCCCAAAGGACCGATCAGTTTAGCAGTCTTGGAAAATAGATTACATACATAAATGTTACTTTACACTTTAAAACATAAAAAACAACATAAATAATCCTTTATGAATTCCATTATTCCCTTGGATTAAACCTCCATATCAATCACAATACACTTCTTGGAATCCTGGGAAAAAATAAAACATAGAAATGGGTGTGCTCAGATGCTCAGTAAGGATAACAATATAGAGGAAACATTAATAAATAATCATAAACATTTAAGGCAATATATAACTAAAACAAATGAATTTTAAATTTTAAATTCAACATAATATGTAAAAAATAAAATAATACCATTTACTTATTTACATAGATATTCTACTAGTCGAATAATCACACGCAATATCACTAACCACTTTCATAATGATGGAATTCATAATTCCAGACTATCATAACCATGTAGCAAAGGCCTCGTGCCAAGACTACAAATAAGATTTTGTTAAGGCCTCATGCGAAGACACTTGTTTGTCTCATGAGACCTACCGATGCATCGAGTAGCTATAGAGGGCTCCACCCGTCACATATTAAGTCCAATGCATTCCACATATGAACAGGTTTAAACATAACATAAACATTCATATTAAAACTAGCATACAAAATATCAATACTTTCTCCATAAACTATGAATGGTATAAAAATAACACATTCATAGTCAAACATATCACAAAAACTTCAACACAATATGGAATATTTGTATCCTGATAAATCAACTTCAAAACAAGTTTAAAATCCATTAAATAATTTTGACATAGATGAAAATGATTTGTAAAACTCATTGAGAGAAATACCACTTTTTCATGAAAACATTTAAATGTCACACAATTTAAAAAAGAATTCATTTAAAGACATTTTTGAATTAAATTGTCCCATACCACTTTGAAACTTTTGAAAATAATTAACATTTTAAAAACATTCATGTCCATATAAATAAATCCTTAAGAACCATTTTGAAGACATGAACATTAAAGAGAAAGATTTAGAAGAATAAGTATTTAAAAAATTTGAAATCGTGTTTTAGTAAAAAGTCCATAAAAATAATTCCATTGAAAAATCTTTCATTAAACATGGACATGGATAATAAATATGTCATAGTAGATACTTACGTAAAAACAACCTCAAATAATAAAGAGATTGAGAAATTAACCCTTACCAATTTGGTAACTTACGAAACATACACCCCATGAAATAGGTATCATACAAAGAATATTTAAATACACATAAATTAAAGTTTATTACACAAAGAATACAATTATAGGCAGTACATACACCACACAAAAGTTAATAGTGGCAATATGGCATGAATCTCATGGGAATAAGGAGTGAGATGAAAACCCATTACCTTGTACTTTTCCTTGATTGTGTGTATGTTAACCTCCTATATAATAGTTAAATAATTTTTATTAAATTATAAAAGAATCATATTCATAAATATGATATCATATATGATCTTTTAATATTGCTTTGTTAATAATATTTTAGTATTATCGTCGTTTCGGGTGTTAACTGATTCATTTTCCATTGTATGCTTCGTTACGTAAGCCATGTTTGTTATGGATAGGTTTTATCTTATTCATATCAAGAATTATATCAAGTCCTTAAATATTAATTTTAATCAAAAAAATATAATTAGTCTTTAATGGATATGATGTGGAAATTAATCTCATCACATTCGTGGAGACGGTAATCCGTACGTACGCATGAACGCTACATCCATTTCATTTTTCATTTTAGAATGAATAAAAACCAAATGATACATAGATATATTATTATTCCAGTATAATATAATATCTTATATGTGTTACTTTAGTTCATTAACACCATCTTTTATACATTCCATCTATGATATGAATGAGTCATATCACATTGAGGGGGCGGTAGTCTGCACTTCCTCAAATGAAATTACCGTATATATATACAACATGAAATGAATAATGGTATGATATAAAATGGAATTACAGAAGCTTATTAATAAAATAAATATCATTAATATCATATTTAATTATAGTTCCATAATAATGGCCACCATGAGAGGTGATAGGAGATAATTGAACAATCATCGCTTCGTGAGGTGTTTGGTTGCCATCCACGGAAACATTAGGTTCTTCACTCATTAGATGAAGGTGTGTGTAAGTTTAGTTCGAATGAATATAATAAAAATATCCTAGTATATTTAGGATTATGTTTTTGTTTCAAAAGAAAATAATAAGAAGATTTTAGGGGTTGGATAAGTAAAATAAAAGAAAAGAAGCTAAGAGAAATCCTTACCTTTAATTTGGGTAACTCCCTTTGGTTTGATCCAAAAAAGAACTCTTGAAGTGCCTTCTGCCTAAGGTAAGGCTTCTAAGAGGAGTATAGGGATGTATGGAGATTAATGGGGAAGATTTTTTCTAAGCCAAAATGCTTTAGAGGTGTGAGGAATTGGTTAGACGTGGTGTCTTTTTATATGGGGGAGGAGGGTCTCTTTACGAAAAAAACATAACTTTTTATTTCATAATAAATTAATATTCGGTTTATAATGGCTCAAAAGTGTACTATTAAAATACTAAGGTGGGGATGGGTCGAAATAATTTCAAAAAATAGATTTTATACAGGTTTGGGTCATTATATTAACCTTATCATTTAGTTTTAACTCTTTGTTAATTTGTTTGACACTTACCATGTCACATTGTATTTTTTTATTATATAGTTAATAAAGATAGTATATACCTCCCAGAGACCCCATAGTGGTCCATTAATGTTACACCTATCATGATACAATTCCTTTTGCTGATCCATAGATTTTTACGAATTTAATATCAACTAATAATAAAATATTTGTTTTAAAAACTCTTTTATGTCAATTTTGACAATATTTGGTATTTGATTTTTGTGAAAATCATTACAACATTATTTATTTGAAAGAAGTTAATTAAATAAATGATAACATGTCATATTAACCTATAAAATTCGTGAAATTCTTTAAAAGTCTCAAATTATATTTATTTGGGTATTTATAATATCAATTATTTTAATATTTCACTAATAAGGTAATTACTGCATCATCATTATGTCATTAATAAATTAAATTTTTTAATGTCGAAAAATAATAAATAAACTACCACTATGTAAGATATATTTTTATATTTATAATGAATATTTATAGTGGAAAATATAACGTAAATAACCCTATGTAAAAATTGGTTTTCTAAAAGATATAGGCTTATGTCATTTTTGTATTTACATTAAATTAATTAATATAAAGTGTCATTATCACTTACAAGTGGATCCATGGGGTCCCAAAAGCGACCCAAAGATGCCCATGGTCAGAAATGTATCAACCAATATGTTTAAGACACGTTTTAGGGTAATTTATTATTATTATTATATTATTATTTTGTTACCCTTATTTATCGGATTTACCCTTTAACCATGGTAAATAAAATATTTACCGAAGTAATTATTCAAAATGTCTAAAAATAAAAGTTACCTATTTACATGATTTTTACATCCTGATTCCAAATATGGATTCAATTTTTTCAAATTCAATACACATAAGTGGAAAAAATAATTTAATATTAATTCCCGCTGTTAAAACAAAAAGCGTGCTTTTAAGAGATAATAACTATCAAAAGATTGACACTTGTTTATGTCCGGTATAAATGTGAAATTATGTCAAATGACCTAAATTTTATTAGATGGTAAAATATATTCTTAATATACTTTAAAACCACTCAAATTCATAATTTATCACTATTAATTATTTTGATCAAAAAAGATGTTTTTAATAAAAATTTAGTAATTTTTACTATTCATTAAAATATAAAAGTTATCCGAAAAGTACCAAAATTTCATCCTAGGATAATATCGATATTTCGAATCCAAAAATGAAATCCATTTTGAAAGATAAAATGTTTGAAATTCCCAAAAGTTGGTATTACTATTCAAAAGGGATAGTTTGATTGGTTGTGGTGTGTGTTAGAACTCGAAGTTGCATACAACACACGCTACTGTATTATTCAAAAAGAAGCATACCAAGGAAGCATGGGGTGTTACATTGTAAATTTTTGATGTCCCCATTCTAATGAATAAATTTATTTAGTCAAATTGAATATATAAAAGTTTTAAAATATTGGATTTAAAAAGTGTTCACCAATAAAAGTCAGTAAAATTTCATTCTTGAAAAATACTTCTTTTATCTGAAAAAAATGAATTTGTTCTTATATTATGTCTGAGAAACTCATAAAATAGATTCTAAAATTATAAGGATTATATAATGTTTAAAATTTAGTTAATACTATTCATAACCTCTTTTTAACGGCTAGTTTGGTAAGTCGTGGTGCGCTTGAACTCGGTGTTGCGTATAGTGCAAGTTATTGAAATATTTTGGAGAAATAATGCACAATGAAATCTTGGGGTGTTACATTCTCACTGCCTTCAATAAATTGCATCCTTGCAATTTGAAATTGTTCTTCGAAAATAAAAGGTGGAAAATATAAAATATCTTTGTGGGAAAACCCACATCAAAAATTGGGTTAATAAAATGTAGTCTTAATTAGAGGAAAAGAGAAATGATAGGGTATCCACCATATTATGATATCTTTTAGGAGAAAATTGGTGACAATTAAAGACATATAATTAGAGGAAAAATGTAAATATTTATAGGTATTGATTGAGATCAACAATCACAAAAAAGTGTAAAATTGAGGTTCTTAAATTCATAAATCCATGATGATTTGAAATACCATCGGTTCAAAAAAACATAGGGTATTAGGATAACACATTTTGGGTTTTAGGATCCCTTTAATAAAGTATAAGAATTAATTTCTACATAGAATAAGAGAAGAATATAAATATATTATTGACAATTTGAGATCCATCCTTTGTCTAATTTCTACCACAATGTCATCTTTCACTCTAAAAGATAATAGAACGTAAAAAATATTCTATTTATCTTATTCGTATAGGGTTCCAGAAAAATGAATTTATAATTCATCTACTAGATATTTTAAAAAAACTAAATTATTTAATCTAGGACATCACGTGGGCCAGTGGTAGGTGATACACCCTTGTCACCCTTCAGTTGTGGCTTCAAGTCTCACGGCTTTTCTGGAAGAGACGGGTTGTCGCCCAACCTCCAGGTTGTCCTTTTATGGAAATCCAAAAATAATCCAAACTAGAACTATCCAAAATACTTCAGTACAAATTTATAAGGAAGGTAAACACTATTAAGATCCTATTTTCCGCATAATAACATGTGAACACCTTCATCATGTATTCTTTTAAAACACTGCAACATCCTGAATTACCATAAAACCTTATTGATTACATTCAGGATCCCTTATTCCTTAAAGAATAATGGATATACTCTTTCAATCCAAAAATGTTTTAAACTCCATCAATGATCGAATATACAAATCATTATTCAGTTTCAAGGTAGTCAAAAATATCCAATATAATTTATCCAAATCAATCATGTATTATTCCAAAATCACTACCACGGTATCAGAACCATATTATGGGTTATCTTTCTCCCAACCAAATATTTTCTAAAAATTTAACCTTCTATTGAGTAACTTTTCATGGTTCCCCACAATCTCAAGACCTTAATGAAATATTACCATAGTATAATCCTTATATATTATATAATTATTATAACCAGTACATCATTGATACAATACTCAAATGACATAATTCTTTAATAACAACATAAGAACTCTAATCATTCCTCCTCATATGTGGTAGTATCATAACTTGATTATTATCCAATAGCATCATTTGGGGCATACTCTGATTATTTGGACATTGGTTTGCGTAGTGTCCCATATCCTTGCAGATGAAGCATTGTACATTTGTAACCTTTTTCTTACCCTTGCAGTCACGTACAAGGTGTCCTTTTCCCCCACACTTATAAAAAACTCCCATTCCCTCCAGGAAAGTTCTAGTGTGTTTCTTCCCATAGTTATCACATATGGGAAAATTCTTCTTTTCCCTCTTCCCCTAATCAATCTTTATCTCTTCCATCCTTTTCTTCTCTTGCTTCCCTTCAAATCCATAGGACTCATAGAACTATTTACTTATCTTTCAACACATGATACTATTTATTAATATGATGATAATACGTGGGATACTATTTCCCTTAAAAATTATAGCTTAATACCATGAAATATATGATCTATCTTACTCTTTAGATCATGCATATTGCTGGAGTTCTCATTCCTTCTACTGGAATCCATTTCTAAACAATGGCATAAACTAGATTAGTTTGTGAATAGAAATATCTGATCCCAAAATTGTGAAAAACTTAAAATAAATTAAACAGTTTTTGGATATAATCCATAATCATAAAAATGTATTCTTTTAGGAAGTATATACTCAAAAACCCTTCATAATGGTTTATAAAGAAAATGAGAATTATCATAAGCATATCCCCTGGGAGTGTCGTAACCAAGAGTTCAGTAAGGCCCGTTGTCATGCACCAGTTCCTGTTCGAGTCTAGCTCAAACTGGTGGTTTCAGGTTTTACCCCTAGGTACATATGTGCCAGATCCGCCTCTACCTGGTCGTATCTAGACAGTGATGTATTGAATGAAAAACTCACAAAATCTCTATAATATCAAAATTATAGGAAGTTCTTCTCTACTAATCATCAAAGTCTATCTTAGATCTATGTTCTGTAATCAGAGTTTATCTAAATATAGCTTCCAATTTTATTACTAAACTTCCTCTGATAACAACTGTAACACCCCGACCCCAGTTACCTATAGTCAGTGCATTATTACATAACATTGGCATGATCACAAGGAATCAAGTCCTAAAGGACCGATCAGTTTAGCAGTCTTGGAAAATAGATTACATACATGAATGTTACATTACACTTTATAACATACAAAACAACATAAATAATCCTTTATGAATTCCATTATTCCCTTGGATTAACCCTGCATATCAATCACAATAAACTTCTTGGAATCCGGGAAAAAAATTAAAACATAGAATGAGGTGATCTCAGATGCTCAGTAAGGATAAAAATATAGCAAAAACTTTAATAAATAATCATAAACATTTAAGGCAATGTATAACTAAATCAAAAGAATTTTAAATTTTAACATCAACATAATATTGAAAAAATAAAATAATTCCATTTACTTTTTCACATGGATATTTTACTAGTCTAATAATCGAATGCAATATCACTAACCACTTTCAGAATGATGGAATGCATAATGCCAGACTATCATAACCACATAACCAAGGCCTCATGCTAAGACTACAAATAAGATTTTGTCAATGCATCGTGTCAAGAGACTAGTTCGTCTCATGAGACCTACCGATGCATCTAGGATCTATAGCGGGCTCCACCCGTCACATATTAAGTCCAATGCATTCCTCATATGAACATGTTTAAACATAACATAAACATTAGTATTGAAACTAGAATACGAAATGTCAATACTTTCTCCATAAACTATGAAAGGTATAAAAATAACACATCCACAATCAAACATATCACAAAACATTCATAACAATATGGAAGATTTGTATCATGATAAATCTATTTCAAAACAAGTTTAAAATCCATTAAATAATTTTGACATAGATGAAAATGATTTTTAATACTCTTTGAGAGAAATACCCATTTTTCATGAAAAAATGTAGAAGTCACACAATTTAGAAAAGAAGTCATTTAAATAAATTTGTTAATCAAAGTGTCCAATATCACTTTGAAACTTTTGAAAGGAATTAACATTTTAAAAACATTCATGTCCACATAAATAAATCCTTAAACCCATTTTGAAGACATGGACATTAAAGAGAAAGATTTAGAAGAATAAATATTTAAAACATTTGAATTGATGTTTTAGTAAAATGTCCCTAAAAATAATTCCTTTTAAAACTCTTTCATAAAACATGGACATGGATAATAAATATGTCCCAGTAGATACATATGTAAAATCGGCCTCAGATAATAACGAGATTGTAAAATTAACCCTTACCAATTTGGTAACTTACAAAATATACACCCCATGAAAGAGGTATCATTCAATTAATATTTAAATACACATTAATTAAAGTTTATTACACAACAAATACAATTATAGGCAGTACATACAGCACACAAAACGTAATAGTGGCAATATGGAATGAATCTCATTGGAATAAGGAGTGAGATGAAAACCCCTTACCTTGTACTTTTCCTTGATAGTGTGTATGTTAACCACCTCTATAATAGTTAAATCATTGTTATTAAATTATACAAGAATCATATTCATAAATATGATATCATATATGATCTTTTAATATTGCTTTGTTAATAATATTTTAGTATTATTATCATTTCGGGTGTTAACTGATTCGTTTTCCTTTATAAGCTTTGTTACGTAATCCGTGTTTGTTATGGATAGGTTGAATCTTATTCATATCCATAATTATATCAAGTCCTTAAAAATTAAATTTAATCATCAAATGATAATTAGTCTTTCATGGATGTGATGGGTAAATGAATCTCATCGTGTTCGTGGAGACGGTAATCCGTACGTACACACGAACACTACTTCCATTTCTTTTTTCATTTTAAAAGGAATCAAAACCAAATGATACATAATTATATTATTATTACAGTATAATATAATATCTTATATGTGTTACTTTAGTTTATTAATAACATCCTTTATACATTCCATGTATGGTATGAACGAGTCATATCACTTTGAGGGGGCGGTAGTCTGCACTTCCTCAAATGAAATTATCGTATATATATACAACATGAAACGAATACTGGTATGATATAAAATGTAATTATAGAATCATATATATAAAATAAATATCATTAATATCATATTTAATTATAGTACCATCATAACGGCCACCATGAGAGGTGATAGGATATAATTGAACAATCATCGCTTCGTGAGACGTTTGGTTGTCATCCAAAGAAACATTATGTTCTTCAACCATTAGATGGAGGTGTGTGTAAGTTTAGTTCGAATACTTCTAATAAAAATATCCTAGTATATTTAAGATACTGGTTTTGTTAAAAATGAAAATAATGAGAAGAGTTTAGGGGTTGGAGAAGTAAAATAATAGAAAATATGCTAAGAGAAATCGTTACCTTTAATTTGGGTACTCTCTTTTGTTTGAACCAAAAAGGACACTTGAAGTATATTCTGCCTAATTTGATGCTTCTAAGAGGAGTAGAGGGATGTATGGAGCTTAATTGGGTAGATTTTGGATGAGTAAAAAGTCTTTAGTGGTGTGGGGAATTGGTTTGAAGTGGTGTCCTTTTATAAGGGGGATGAAGGCCTCTTTAGGAAAAACTTATAGAATTATTTTATAATAAATTCATACTCAGTTTCTAATGGATCCAAAGTTATTATTCAAATACTAAGTTGGGTATTGGTAAAAATTCTTTCAACCAATATATTTTAGATAGGTTTGGGTCATTATATTAACCTTATCTTTTAGTTTCAACTCTTGGCCAATTAGTTTGACACGTACCATGTCACATTTTATTTTTATATAATATAGTTAATAAACATACTATATACCTCAAAGATATTCCCAAGTGGTACATTAATGATACACCTATCATTATACAAGTCCTTTGGCCGAATTTTAAATTTTTAGGAATTTAATATCAATTAATAATATAATATATTTTTTTAACACACTTTTATGTCAATTTTGACACTATTTGGTATTTGATTTTTGTGAAAATAATAACAGCATTATTAATTCAAAAAAAGTTAATTAAATCAATCCTAACATGTAATATTAACATATAAAATTCTTGTAATTCATTAAAAGTCTCAAATTATATTTACCTGGGTATTTATAATATCAATTATTTTAATATTTCACTAATAAGGTAATTACCGCATCATCATTGTGTTATAAATAAATTAAATTATTTAATGTCTAAAAATTATAAATAGAAAACCATTATGTAGGAAATCTTTTTATCTTTTTAATGAATATTTATAGTCGAAAATATAACATATATAACCCTATGTAAAAATTGTTTTTCTAAAAGATATAGGCTTATGTCATTTTTGTATTTACTTTAATTTAATTAATATAATGTGTCATTATCACTTACAAGTAGATCCATGAGGTCCAAATATCGACCCAAAGATTCACATGGTCGAAAATGTATCAAAAAATATGGTTAAGACACATTTAGGGTAATTTGTTATTATTATAATATTATATTTTTACCCTTATTTACCGGATTTACCCTTTAACCATGATAAATAAAATATTTGCAGAAATAATTATTCAAAATGTCTAAAAATAAATGTTACCTATTTACAAAATTATGACATCCTGATTCCGAATATGGATTTCATTTTTCCAAATTCAAAACATAGAAGTGGAAGAAATTAATTTAAAGTTAATTTCACCTATCAAAATAAAGAGCGTGTTTTTAAGAGATAATAACTATCAAAATATTGACACTTTTTCATGTACGGTTTAAATGTGAAATTATGTACAATGAAAAAATTTGTATTAAATTTTAAAAATATATTTAAAATATACTTTTAAACCACTCAAATTCATAATTTATCAATATTATTTATTTTGATTAAATTCTTGTTTTTAATAAAAATTTTGTAATTTTCAATATTCATCAAAATATATAAGTTATCCGAAAAGTACAAAAATTTAATCGTAGGATAATTTAGATATTATGACTCAAAAATTGAAGTCCATTTTGAAAGATAAAATGCATAAAATTTCAAAATGTATCTATTACTATTCATAAGGACTAGTTTGATTGGTTGTGGTGTGTGTTAGAACTCGAAGTTGCGTACAACACACGCTATTGTATTATTCAAAGAGAAGCGTACCGAGGAAGCTTGGGGTGTTATATTGTAAATTTTTTATGTCCCCATTCTAAAAAATCAATTTATTTAGTCAAATATAATATAAAATTTTTAAAATATTGTATTTAAAAATGGTTCACCATTAAATGTCGGTAAAAATGCATTTTTGGAAAATACTTCTTTTATCTAAAAAAATGAATTCTTTCTTAAATTATATCTAAGAAACTCATAATAGGAATTAAAAAATTATTAGGATTATAAAAAGTTCAAAATTCAGTTAATACTATTCAGAACCTCTTTTGAACGGCTAGTTTGGTAAGTCATGGTGTGCTTGAACTCAGTGTTGCATGTAGTGCATGTTATTGAATTATTTTGAAGAAATAATGCACTATGAAATCTTGGGGTGTTACATAAAATCCTAAAAATGTTTGTATATGGTACTATTTTTTTCATCCAATGGATTTTGGACAAGATTATAAGTAATTCTACACATTAATATTATGGTTTATCCCCTTATTAAAATTAATTTTACCTTAATCACCATAATTATTTTTAACCACACTAACTAATATTTTTGGTATAATATTAAGTTAAAATTATTAAAACAAAAATAGTATACTAATTATAACCATTTATATTCAATTTTATAAATTCAAATCACATAAGTGGAAAATTTATGATTAATGTTAATCCCACACATGTGGTGAGAATGAAGGTTTTCGAAGTAAAAATGTTCAAAAGTTCATTTAGTTTTTATATCTAATTTAAATATAAAGATGAATACAATGACCTAAATTGGATTAAAATATGAATAATTGATCTATTATTTCTTTAAAAACAAACTTAAAACTTAATTTAACACTAATAATTATTTAATAAAAAGGATATTTTTAACTAAATTGTATTAATTTTCACTATTAATCAAAAAATTGATGTTTCTCCAAAAAATCCCAAAAAATAACAATAAACTAATTTTGACATTATCAATTCAAAAAATATGTTTATTTTTTAAAAAAAAATTCTTAAAAGTTTCATAATTTATTTTAAAATAGGGTCATCATTAAAAGGTGGGAAAATTGTTCTTCCATGTAACAAAAGCTAATTCACCTTTATGTGTATCGTAAATATAACATTGTGTTGCTTATGAAGATAGAAAAACTAATATTTATTCTAACATGAAAATATTGTAATATCTTGTGTTGTTAAATTCTCCCAACCTAATTTAAATTACATCCACATAATTTAAACTCGATCTCAGTAATCAAGGGATTTATATTTGAAAATAACCTATTTTTGAAAACCTAACATCATAAACAGTGTTCATATCACATTATTTTAATAAGAGGGAGAGGAAATTACAATGCTCATGTAACTAGATTCCTTAGTAGAATAGAAAAGGTGGTAAATGGAAACATGGATAGGTGAGAAAAAATACAACAACCACGTTCCGATGGAGAGTGCTAGAGAACAGGTTCAGATGAATGTTGTTGACCCCAAAATCCAAAATCATAGGTATGGATAAAGGTCAATAATATCATCCAAAATACTAATAATAGGACTAATTTTTTTTCTCAAACCAATGTTTTCTATTATTAATTAATTCATTAAGTCTATATGAAAATATACATTTCCATAACATAATATTTTCTTTTGATTATGCCTTGAACTATTTGGACATCATTTCTTAGCACACGACACATCATATGGCGGAGTAATATGTTAAAATCAAAAACAATAACAAAAAATTTAATAAATCGTTAAAATTTCATAAATATTATGATCCAATTATTTATAATTATGGTCATAGAATTTTTGAAATGAAATTATCTTTAACCTTGAATCAACATGAAGTAACTCTAAACTTTTACATTCCAACATGTGAATAATGTCATCATGTATCCACATAAAATATGGTAATAACTCGAATCAATATAAAACCACATAGTAAATAGGAATTATAACTTATTTCCTAGGTAAGACACATGTTTTTGGATATATTAATTTAATCCAAATGTCTTAGAAACTCTATCAGTGATAGAATTTACCACTTATCGACAAGGCATTAACCAGTTCCAAGGTAGTCATCAATTGTCAAAATAATTCATTTCCTTATAATTATCTCAACATCATAAATATAATAAGGGTTTTATTTCCCACAGTCATATGTTATGTTTATCTTTCTTTTGAATAATGTTTCTTGGTACAATTCAGCATATGATATTAAATCTTTATTGATAAAGTAATTCAATAAACTCATTACCTATTCCATAATTCTTATATGTAGTACATCATTGATAAAATATTTAAATGATTTAATTAATGAATAGGTATTTTAAGCTTTAATATTTATGTGAGACAATATCATAACATCCCTATTAATCAATAGCATTATTTTGAGTTTCATCCTTTGACTCCTAGTATATTGATTCACATAATTCCTCATCTCCTTGCAGTTGAATCATTG
This sequence comes from Viscum album, assembly GCA_963277665.1. Classification (NCBI taxonomy): domain Eukaryota; kingdom Viridiplantae; phylum Streptophyta; class Magnoliopsida; order Santalales; family Viscaceae; genus Viscum; species Viscum album. The sequence continues at coordinate 1,872,339,844 of OY728142.1, read as the reverse complement.
TACATTGGAAACATTTTTCTTACCCATGAAATTATGAACATGGTGTCCTTTTAATCCAAACATATATAAAACCCACATTCAACGAAATTAAGTACCATAGTGTTTTATTCAATAATTATCACATGTTATAAAATAATTAATTCCCTTCATCATCTATGAATCATTAAATTTTTCATGGTTCTCATATGGCCTCTTCTTGTAATGATTTTCTTTGAAGACATAGTATGTGGGGAATTATTTACCCATCTCATTGTCACATGATTATATGTCCTAAAAATATGAGAAGTTTGGGAGACTATTCACTTATGAAATATTGGCATTAGAGAATGAACATGTTGATCCCTCTTACTCATTAGATAACTTGCATTGGTGATCTTCACATTCCTTTTACTCATCACCATTTTTAAAAAATTGAATATAATGGATAAAATCACAACATAATTTATAATTCCAAATATGGTTTATAGTATAAATTTATGCATTCTGAATCATAGTTTCATAAATATTGGCTACTTTGGGGAAATATTTACTTCTAAATATTCCAAATGGCTTGAATAAGAAAATATGAATTTTCCTAAGTGTATCCCAAGGATGTTTTAAACAATGTGTTTACTAAGGCCCATTTTCATGTACCAGGTTACCTCGAGTCAGGCCCGGAACATCTGGTCAGTGCTATTACTCTTAGGAACATATGTTCCCAAGCCACGTCCACTTGTAATATCCAGAATGGGATATCTTAATTGAATTACCCATATAATCTCTACCTTACTAAAATTCTAGGATAATCTTCAATACATAGCCACAAGGTCTATATTAGGGTTATGTTCCCCAATCTATGTATTCTAAATCTACTTTTCATGGTTGTTTCCAAAATTCCTCTTATACCACCTATATTTCCCCAACCCCAAAATCCCAAATTTGGTGTTGTATTTTATTACATTAGCATGATTAAAAAGAATAAAATCTTGATGACTGATCAGTTTATCAGTCTTGCAAAGGAAGAATAAAAACATTATACACATAATACATTGCAAAATATATAATACAAACATGTAACATAATAAAATCAAATAAACTACATCCCTTAATGCTTATTCAAGGATTTATTCTTTGTAATCATAGGAAAGGAAATATTATAAGGGTGAGATCAAATTATCAATAAGGTTAAATAAGGTATAATAAATAATGAATATATGATAATAAATTAACACTCACAGGTAAATAAATGATAGCACATTCCATTTAAATAACTAGATATGGAAAGATCAACATGGTATGGAATGAAACTGAAACATATTACATTCAATCAATGAACTAATAATTATATGTATCTATACATATTTCATTTCAAAATACAATCGATGAATAATAAATAGAACAAAATGAAGTAAATGATTAATTATTTTATGCAATGTGTCCTAGCTACATGGAACTTGTATCATCAAGCCCTTTCATAATATGGTTTAGCTATCAGGTAAAAATCCATCTATTTTGGCAAACTATTTCATCTCATGATATTAATGAATCATCGAGGGGATATCAAAAACCGCACCCCACCAATGTCGTACCAGTATAAAACATTACTCATAATGAATAATTGTAATAATTAAAATGATTAATCCAATAACAGTATTCAATAATGAATAATAAATTATTAATATTTACCCAAATAATAAAATAACATTCAAAGTAGATACAAAATTTAAAATGGATTATGATTTATGTAATAGTAATATACATGATAAATGATTTTAATAATTAGTGTATATTCAACGATCATAGGAGATTGAAAATTTCAAAAGGGTTTAAAAAATGAATCAAGAATGTGAATATAAATATAATAATTCACCAAATCAATCTAAAAACCATCTATAAGTAGGATAATGATGGTATCAATATATCATATCCCAAGTGGAGTAAAAATATTTTGTTGTCTTCATTGAGGAAATAAAATAAGAACTTCAAAATTATTCATGAGGAAAATATCATTTTATTTTAAAAACCCATTTGAAAAACCTTTTCATTGAAAATAAATTTCAAAAAAAATTATTTAAGAATTAACCTTTTGAAGATGAAAATTAATATTCAAATGAATGATAGAGGATAATTCCATACATTTTGTACAAGGTAAAAACTAAATTTCATTTTACAAGTTAAAAATTATTATAAAAAATCATTTTTCATAATGAAATAATAAGATTCATTAGAATACAATGTTAAAAAATAAAAAAAATTAGAAATGAATTCCCAAAATCATTTTAAAATAATTTTTAAAAATAGTTTAATAAAACATTGTTTTTGAAGAAAACTGATTCTCTGACTAAAGAGATAAATGAAGTTCTTTTTATTTAAAACATTTTTAAAACACCTTGAGTACCAAAGTGTGGAAAAATTGTAATAATACTTGAAAATGGTCATGAATAAATAGAGGATATAAAATTTAATGGTTTTATTGGGAAATGGTAATAAAATTTATTAAAATTTAAATACCAAGGAATGTACATTAATGGTATTGTTAAGAAAAGTAATCCTTAATCATTAAAAAGTGTCCCATACTGCTATGAAAAAATTTAAATATTAATCCTCAAGAATGAATAAATTTTAATTTAGGTTATAATATCATGTGAGTAATCATATTAATTATATTTCACGAAAAATGTGAGTAAATAAACCATAATAAATAAACTAGTTTCATAATAATAAATAAGACTCAATGGGGTGTAAATTGAAACAAAATCACTTACCAGAAACTTCCTTTTGTTGTGTGGTATTAATACTACTCTAGAGTGGATTAAAATAATTTATACAATTATAACAAACCATAATCATGTTTATAATATCATATGTTTACTTCTTAAAATATCCCATTATCTGATTGTTAATAAACATTCAATAATTTCAAAATTTCTGGTATTAATTGTAGTGTTTCCTTGAGTAAGTTTTAACATGTTGCTTTTTTTTCATCAATTCTATCACGGTTTCATGATATATAAAATATAAACAATGACTAATATATCTTATATATTCTGTAAATTTTTATTTATAATATTCCATAATATTTGAATATTAGAAATGAAGTTCACTATTCATGGAGACGGTAAGCCATGCGTATGCATGAATGATAATTTCATTTATTTATTGTAATAAAAAAATAAACAATAAATGATAAATATGTATATTATAATTCATTTATAATTTCAATTTATATTTGTTTCATAGGTTTAGTATAACTATCTTTTAAACATTCCACGTATTGCATGAACGACTCATGTCGCTTTCAGGCAGAGGTAGTCCACACTACCTCAAAAAACATTATCTTATTTGTAAAGATGGATGTCATAAATTAATATTCTAAATAAACAAAATTTAATGAAGCATAATTACATTATAAATATAATATATATTATATATAAACATATTTTCCATCATAATGGACACCATGCGAGGTGGTAAGGGATGAATTAACTGTCATCATTTTGTGAGGTTGTAGTTCACCATACACTGAAACAATATGCTCATTACCCATTTAAGGTAGGTGTGTGTGAGTTTAGGTATAAAACATAGAATAAAAACATACTTGTTTATTTTGGAATCTTTTTTTATAAAATTATAAAATAATAATAATATACAGAGTGTATAATGGAAATGAAACCAAAAAGATTGAGAGAATATGTTACTTCTTAATAGGGTTACTTCTTTTGATTTATACCAAAAGGATTCCATTAAAGGATTAATAACCTAATTTAGGCTTCAAGGGAGATGAGATGAAGGTTTAAAATCTATTTGGGTAAATATTGGCAGAAGCTAAGTGGATTGAGTGGTGTAAGGAAGGGGTAGAGTGCATGGATTTTATTTATGGATGGGGAGTGCCACTCTAGTACATACCAAAATATATTCACAGGAGGGTGGTCTACTATAAATAAATACACTAATAAATGGAAAAATAATGGATTAAATGAGAATAATTTTCGATTAAACCAACTAGTTAAAAATGTGCTTTTCAAAAATATGGTTCCTTAACTCCTAATATTCCATCATATTTATTAGAAAATATATATCCTCTGAATTATTAATAATATATTTATTTTATAATTTTAAATTTAAATGTGTTTAGGAGATTAATTTAAAAACAAGTTCATGTGACGTGCTAAAACACTGCTTAAAGTCGGACTGTGTTAACAACGTTTTAAAAATATATGTGTCAATATGTTAATTATAAAAGATAAATTGTTAAATTAATATACTATATTTAATATCTATTAGAATATAAAAATCTCCTATAATAATATAGGTTTTTTATTAATTTTAAATCTTTTAATAAAATTTCCTTTATTGAAAAATAACAATAATGTCAATTTTGACATTATTTATTTAATGTTACTTTTAAAATATCAATATAATATCAGAATTAATATTTATTAGGTTTAGTGACTTTTAAAAAAAATATTAATCTAAAGGATAAATAAATACAATAATTAAATCAATTAACATCACTTTGAATACTTATAGTATAATTTATTTTAGTATTTATTAACAAAATAATCATTGCATTATTGTTTGTTATGAATTTTAAGTAACTGAACCATGTCAAAAAGTAATAGATGAATTTTTATGATATAAATAACCCATATATAATTCAAAATGATATGTATAACCTAAAATAAGTTTTTTCTTACATATCTCAATGTTTTATAAATATTAAAGGTAAGGAAAGTTCGTTTTTTGTCATTTCCTTTACTTTACCTTTTATAAATGGAAAATCGATTTAATAATATCTTAATAACCCATAAATTTGAACCAAGTGGAGATATGGTCAAATTATTGGCATAATATGGCTTCTGGACAAGTTTCCTTATCATTTGGGTTCATAATATTAATTTTTGTCTCTTATTAAGCTTCATTTTACCTTAATCATCATAATTAATTTTAATCACTTTCACTCATAATTATTATCAAAAAAATATATTAATCTTATTAGAAAAAAATATTGTACTAATTATAACCATTTATGCATGTTTTTTCTAATTAAAATCATTGAACTATAAAAATTTAGATTAATGTTAATCTCACGGATATAGCGAGAATGAGGGTTTTTAAGTAAAAATGTTAAAAATCATAATGAGTTTATATATCAAATAAAATATAAAGATGATTACAAATAATTAAATAAGATTAATATATGAATAATTCATCTATTTTGACTTTAAAAACCAAAAAAAAATAATTTATCACTAATAATTATTTAAACGAAAACACAATTTTAACTAAATTATATTAATTTTCACTATTTATCTAAAAATGATGTTTCTCATTAAAATACCAAAAAAATGCATAATCTAATGTCGGAATTTTGAATTAAAAATTTATGTTTATTTTTTAAAATAATATTAACAAAGGTTTCAAAATTTTGTTATAAAATAGGATTGCCATTAAAAGGTGGTAAAACATGGTCCTAAATGTGACGCAAGATAATTCAATATTATGTATAGGGTAATTTTAACATTTTTGTAAGAGTAGAAAAATAATATTTATTCTAACCTGAAAATTTTGTAATGTATTTGGTTTTATGATGAGAATTTTAGTTTATGTAATCCCCCCCACCTGGAGAATGGTTAGTGAAGAATTAATGGTTGGGCCCCAATACATATGGTCTGTGCATCACTACATATCCAATAAAATTGAGAATCAAGTGACACATAGTTCTGGAATATGGCAGAGTGGGAGCCCAAAATGGAAAGTGATGAGTCCTTTCAAGTTAGTATTTAATGAAATGAAGAAGGTTTAATTGTATTTTTGAAACTCCAATGGTGAAACAAACCATTTGAAAGGGAGAATATGGAGATAGATGCACATAGTTTAACATCGTATTTCTTGGGCCTGATGGTGTGTGGGTATTTTTAGAGTGCTTTTATGGTGAAAGGTAGTCAAACCTGATTTGATGGAGGAGCTATGGAGTACCAATACTACATAGAGAAATCTTGATACTAGTTTGATGAAATTTATGTTCTTGATGCCTTAAATACTGGGGTGCCTCATAATATGTTGGTGTTGAGGATAGGACCATGATGTTAGATCCTGGGGTCCCTATATATTCCATCATGCATGGGAATCAACCCACACGTAGCTATATATCATGTTTTAGTGGGATATTTATGCCAATAGAGAGATTTTTTAATTTAGTGGAGAAATTAAAGTACCCCAAATTTTTGATATTATGCATCCTTTCTTAATTTCACAGGGTGAGGATTCATTTTAACATCGTATACTGAGGACTTCTGCTTTTTCACCTAATATTTCACATATGGGGAATCTTGAATTTGTATAGGGAAATGATATATTTTAACATTATGTGGTGAGAATGGTAGGCTTTTTATTTTACATTTAGTAATCTCAAATTATGGGTTCTAATAGTTTGTGTTCATCGAGCTCAAACCAAAGATAATGAAAATAGTTTAGGGTTATATTACATGGATAATATGTGATAAAAATGGTTTCTGTTCATGATTCGTGTACTGTGGGGGATGTTTTTATTCTATGTTCATATAGATCTGACACTGGATTTTGTATTTTATGGTCATGTTGCTTTGAAAAAATAGTCCACATTAATTATTTCTTCATATACAAAGAGTTAGTGGGAGTTGGGATATCCTCTCCATACATGATGATTAATCTGTATTATCTATTTTAATATAAAATATGTATAATTTTAGGTCCTTACCATTTATGATTAAAATTCAGTTTATCTTTTCTAGGTATCAAAAACATTCTGATATCCAGTACCATGTCTTCCTGTAAGGAGTGGTGGTGAACCTTCTTGTTAAACAATCTTTGTAACATGTCCCAGTGGCACTCTATGTTGTGGATGGCCTGAAGCATGTATTCCTCATGGGATTCCAAATCATCATGATGGTCTTTTCGATTTTATTTGGTTTCTTATGTTCATTAATAACTATTCATATTAATGTAAGAAAAATCTCAATATGTAAAACTATATCTATTTTATACTACAGGGAGTATGTCGTTGCCTTGGTGGAATTTCATGTTTTCTTCTAATATAACCAAAGGGAATTAAATTGTGTATTGATCCAACAATTTTTTTATGACCACAATGTTCTACAAGATGGTAGAGAGTGTCATATTTAATTCCACAATATAGCCATTTTCAATTCATGGTAGCTGGAGGTATTATTGTAATGGATGTTGTACTGTGTGTACAATATCTTTAGCTCACAATTCTAAATGTTGGTGTTGTTGTCTATGATAATAGTGTGGGGAACCCTAAACCAATTTATGATGTGGGATCTCAAAAACTTAACTATAGACCATGTTTTTACTTTATTAAGATTAAATGATACTTCCCATATAGAAAATAAGTCTATTATGTTGAAAATAAACTTTCACAACATGTTTTCCGCTGTTGGTAGAGTTCAAAAAATGGAGAGTATCCATACAAAAAAGGGCCAAGAATATTTGGTAGAGTGGAGGATTTCAATGATTGATTAAAATTTTTTCTTTGATCTAAAATTCAAAAAACCACTTATATAAATTGATTTAGTTTTGAACAATGTTGTTATAGAGGTATACCAACAACTGAAATTTTTTGGAGAGCATAAATACTTCCTGATGGGTTCCATAGTATCCAACATGAACATCTAGTATGACCTGAGGTATATCATTTCCATGGATGAAATAGAGGATAATTCTATAAAATCCAAATGTGTAGAGGTCTCTCTAAAGGTTAGGGAAACACTGGAATTAAAATTGTGCTACACAATATAATATTTTTCCATGCTCATCTCGGCTTCGTAAGAGAACAGTATGTCATATATACTCAAATAAGGGAGTCATCCAATCTGGTGTTTTCTTGAGTATGGGGGATTTGAGGGCCCTATCATAGAATTTATAGTATCCAGCTAATATACCTATCTATTTCCATCATCTAAGCTGGAGAGGGTGATGACCCTTCGGTGTTCCATATGAATGAAAGGGTCATCTTGAATAGGCTCTTGGAGGGATGTGGATAAACATTCCAGAGCATCGGATCCTCCATTCAGTGATCACAGAAAGTGTGTCACCTTTGTTTTGGAGGGGAATTGGGATATTAAATGATGACTTTTTTCCCCATAGGGAATAATATCTTACATTATTACAACATATTCACCCTTGATCTATTTCATGGCTAGCGTAGAATAACAATTCAAATTTAAACAAGGGACTTGAATATTGAGGGGAAACTCGTGACGGGTACTGAGGTCCTGGTACTCAGACTTGTTGTTAGTTAAACTTTCTAACATTATGAAATAATATAGAAAAATGTCCTATATCGAATTAATTAAAATGATCCCTTGGCCTACCCTATTGAACATGGGGTTTTGGAGCCTTATACCAGTTGAAATCCAAAATGTTTCATCAAAGTGAATCTAATAACGTTTTATATCTTTTTCCACTAAAATAATAGCATTATCCATAAAATAAACATTTAGGGGATGTTATTATAGGGATGTATATATGGCAATGATGTATTCTAGTTCCTAGAGATTGAAAATAAATTGAAAGAAGGCCTGATGTTAAACTAATGGAGGATCATCCCCCTGTGCACCAATCATCCTTTCAGTATGGACTGATTGAGGATAAACTTTAGGAGGCCAAATCAGATGACAAGTTGTATCTCTTGGTGCTGAAAATTTTTCACAACTACTACACTTTAAAGACCAATGAGAGGATACACTTCTTGATTGGGTTGTATTTGACTTTTGTATCAAGGATAACTTGACTCAGGTAATATATGTTTATTTCTCTGCCATCATTGAACTTATGGGCTTAAATTTAACTAAAGCATCATTCTAGGTAAGTCACATGATGTATTATAGGCTATCATAATATTGATTGGATCTTAACTAGAGGTTTTATAAGATACTCCTTAATTTCCTCAATGTAATTCTAGATGTCCTCATCCCACTATTAGATAAAACGCTTTTCCAGGATCCTTGAGAAAATCATTCAATTACCGAACTTATTTACAATAAATAAAATAATATATGCTCCTTGTCCATAGAGGATTTGCAGATCCCAGAGATTAATTGACTTATTAATTTTATTTATAGCCTTTATCTACACGAGATCTATCTTTATGACCCTATATATTACAATAGATCTGAGAAATTTTCATCAGGTGACCTTGAAAGAACACTACATGGGTTTCAGCATAAATTTTCAGGTGTAGAGGATGACAAATAAAATCTTTAGATCCTTGAGATGGTCCTGATATTGGGGGGATTTGACCACAATATCATCCAGGTAAAACTCCACCAATATTTAAGAATAATCATAAGTATATATTTTGTGGCCCACACTTAAGTGGCTCTAGGATTCTTCAACCTTAATGGAATCACCTTGTGACAGAAATTTCCCAAGGATTCCGTTTCTTTGAATTAATTATCCTCAGGGCCCATCTAGAACAAATTATACCCATATTATCCATCCTCGAAGAATAGGGCTTGAAACCTAGTCTTATCATCAATGAACATCTTTTTCATCAGAAGGGGAGATATTCCTTCAAGTAATGGAGGTTGAGGTCTCAAAAACTGATGAATAATCTAATATTCAAATTCTTATTATTGAATGGGAAAATATTTTCCCTCCACCTGGGGTATTGGACCTCCCAAAAAAGATTTATTTAATAATAATGTTAACTTCGGACTTGACCATGGAACTATGGGAAAGGTACATTTTTTTGAAGTTTCTAGAACAAGTAATGAACCACTAAGAGACCAAGGATATGAACAAAAACCTTTGGAAAAACACCCAAACATCTCATCATAGCTTCAGGCAGACACATTACAATGTCCTTTCCAAAAGGCCACATATTGTTGTTTCCTCTCTAACAGCATTTCTACATTGACCATTTTTGTACTATATTATTCTTCAGTGTTGATATTTACCTAAGATATCTCATCATTAGTGGTAGATTCACCCTATTCAAATGTTATACGAGATTCTTTCAAATCCTCTTCATTGTCTAATATTATGGTATTAGAGGGAGTATGTGACCCTTTGGGGTAGGATAAACTATTCGGAACAAGTGTTTGATCTAGTAGAAATGGAAACCTTGATGAGGGATTTCGATTCTATGGTTCCTATGTAAACCAAAAATAATGATCCAATTCCATTTATTTTTTTGTTTTAAGGTCCACTCTTGACATCATTGAAATAGTGATGGGTTTAATTTTTTCGAGTAAACCATACTTTTTGGAATATGTGGGAATTTCATGGATTAGTGGACATGGGGTATACATATCAATATATTACCAGATCGGTGTCTTTTAGTATTATCTTGGGCTATCTATTGAAGGTGTTTTAGGTAACTGTCAGAAATATTTTTTCTTTGGGACTATGAAACAACCTCCTATGTTTGGTTTCATGGGTCCAACCAATGAATTGGGGGGAAAAATATTTCATTCATGTCTACCCATGGATATTCTTCTATATAAATTACATCATAAGTTGAATTAACATGCTCATCCTTGTTATCCTAGACCATATTTCCTTCCCTTTTGTAGTAACCAACATCTTTATAGTGTTCCTCACAAGAGTCAAAGGGGGCACATCCCACTGGAGTACCACTACTCAACAATCTAGAGAGTATTTGAAGAACTATAGGTGTGAAGAGTGGGCCAAATTAGGAATATAAAGCTAGGGCCACCCCAACAAGATGTTGTACGATGTTTCCTATGAGACCACCATAAATTCATTTCTCAACACCATGATGAAAATATGAGACTTCATTTGAATATTTACACATGGTTTCTACTCAATATAATAATTCGTGTGAATTGTTAGGTTAGAGGGAGTCAAATATTATACTATAAGTCTCAGCTTATCGAGCATCTGAATTGAGATGTGTTTGATCATAGTGCCAGTATCCACAAAAAAAATCAAGGATTTTTGTACCATTGAACTGAACTCTATTATATTGTGAGTTTATCATTCCATAAATGATAACACCCTGTTATTCTAAATAAAATCATATAATGGATTGAAATTCTTCTCATTCGACCTCTTTTGAATAGTATGCCTGGGTAGCATCTACCCTAGTCTTCAATTAAAGTGGCATTTTCAATGCATTGATTAGTGAATCAGACAAACCCTTCGATATAAAGAAATAATCGAGAATCTAGATCCATGTAGGTATGTTGTTGAGGTGCTTAAACAATCCATACTTCTTTTTCAAGGATATAATTTTTCCTTTATAGGATATTTCCTTAAGAGGGGTATAGTAAGTGCCATTGGTTTGAGGCGATAGTCCCGGCTAGTACTGAATATATCCTGATATTGGTTACCCTGTACACTTTGAAAAACTAATGGTTGGGAGACAATCAAGTAATATTAGGGCCTGGATGTATATGGATTATTGTGGAACACTCACAACTGAGTCGCATGGTCAACTGATACAGTTTTTTCTGGGGTAAACCTAATGGAGTGAACTGGGATGATTGGTCTGTTGTGCCTTGTACAAGGATTACTAAATAGTTTTAGTGTCACAAATATATGGTCATGAAGTACTAGAAAAGTCATTCTTCCATCCTTCATATCCCAATCCTCTCTTTCATTGACAATGGTCGATGGTTCTTAAGTGGTTCATATGACATTACCCATTAACTGTAATGGCATAATGGCCCCCCTATTTCGACAAAATTATCATATGTATACTCATTATTTGTAATGGTGGAATATTCCATTTACAGATTTACTCTAAGGGAATTTACCAACATGGGAGGTATGAAGCCACCAAGGGTGTGTATTGGTTTTTTTCACTACTAGGGGACTCTAATTAACCATATGTTGTTAATGTCTTTTCTTTATAGAATTTGATGGATATGAAGCATATGTGGAGGAAGAGGATGAAGGATGCATGGAAACCATTGGAATTTATATCTTACTAAAGTTTTAATAGACAATAACTTGGGTTTGAGTGACTATCTTCCATGATAACCTTTAATTTTACTTCTTCATTCCATGGCTGGGGGTATGTTTCAACTCATTAGAGCCCTCATCATCGCCATTTTGGTTCATGGATACATGTGTTACTTGTGATTGAAAATTTCCCAAATTTAATAATCTTAATATACTTGATCTTGGAACTAGTATTTGATGAAAAATAAAACATTGATGTAATTTTCAAGGATGTAATGAAACATTCTATGATTTGTCCGATAGGTGTGTTCAATCTCCAAGGGCCTCATATATACCAAAAGCTTAAAGATTCCCTTTTCATGGGAGTATAAGAATTACCTAGGGACCTAAACATCCTTTAAATTGTAGGTATTGTTCCTCCTTTCTATAAAAGGTAGCATAGTAGGCTGGCCCAGATAGGGGTATAAGGCTTCATTCTCTCATTGAGGAGGCTAGGCTTGTCGTTGTAATTTCTAGGGGGGTTGAAACTAGTGAGGTTAGAGTGGATATCCTTTTAGGGCCAAGAAAGTAGACCAATTTGGTATCATTTAGGTGTTTGAAAATGGTTGTATCTACTTTTACAAGCCCTCCTATTGGATTTAAAAGTGTTAATGGGCATGACATTTGTCTAGTCCATTAAAAAACATCTTCCATTATCTATGAATTCTTGGAAAAATACAGAAATATAGTCACCTAGTTCACAAATATAATGGTAGAGACTATTATATCACTTATATTCTACACACACATCATAAGAATTTGTTCCTATTATAGTTTATTATTTATTGAATAAGTTTTTCCCTTAAATCGGGAAGCAATGCTAGTGGCATGCTCATAGGTCCACAGTTATCATTTGAAGAGGTTGGAGTTGTTGGTCTTACAAAAGGTGGAGCTGAATTGGCAGAGGTACTATCTTTGGAGGTCCTAACAATTGGAAAATGACCATATGTTTAGCTATCTGTATTAGATGAATACAATTACTTCTAGATTCTGGAAAAATAATTAGATCTTGGAGACTTCCTACTATTATAGAATCACCAAAATTGGAAAGCAGCTTGATGAAAATTAGGTCAGGAGATATATTGAATCACCCATTCCATTAAACATGGTCAAGATATATTTACTGAATTATAGTTTTGATCCATCATGGTCCACCCATACTAGTTAGAAGTTTACCTCTGGTGAAATTACCACCTTTAATATTTCCAGTACATCATGACGGGAAATTAAAGTAGGTATATAGCCATAATATTAAGGATTTGGGGTCACCAATGTTTTAAAAAATCATTAACTTAAAGAAATACTCATTATTAATACTTAGGTGGGAAAAAAAATATTAGGCAGGGTGTGTGACCCAAATCTCAGTCATTATCCATATCCCCATCTTCTTTCTGGACCAGGTGCATAGGGTCACCATGTTCAAATTAGGGCACCTTGCCAAGGTGGACTCTGTGCCCCCAAAAGGAAATACATGTCCCTTATATTGTTCCTAGGGTCCACATAATGCACAAAAATATGCTTAATAGTGATCCTTTTATAGTATTCAATCTCCTAAATAAATTCAACAATCTTGGGTCAAACTTAGCTACTGGTCCAAACTCAGATGGACTGATAACCTCAGAGGGACCCTTTACCTAGTGAACATACAAACAAGAAAGCGGTGATATCTCATTGAGGTTACCCTTGGACCGAGATCTAGTTTTTTCTTATGAGTAAGAGCACCTACCTAGGGGTCTTCTTGATGTTGTTTCATCACTTGGAGTGAATATTCTTTACCATTTCTTTTGTTATGGGTATTATTTCTCTAATCCTCTCAAGGGGTGAAGGTGATGACATTAAACATGGTAGTAGTTAAAGAGGAACCATATATGTCAGTGGGTGGGCTTGATTGATGGTATCTTAATTTTCATAAGATATTTCTGAAATTGAGGGTATCATATCACCCCCATCATCTAATCAGTACATGTTGAGATTCATCTTACATGACCCAGTATAGTATGACAATGCTCTTAAATCTGGTTTTTATAGATTTTGATGTTATACATATGATTCACGACATTGTACTATGGGGAAAATTTTAGTCTCACCCTATTACACTATTTTTGAATGTAATCAAGGTTTTTCTAGCTCCCAAGGTAGTTCAGATGATAGTCCCAAAGATGGTGAAACGTCACTCATATATTCTGGTATAAACTAACTTCCTACTCTTTAATGTGTGACTATATGATGGAAATGTGTATAGTTCAAGGTGTCCAAAATTTGATTGATCACTAGTATATGGAAAAAATTCCCTAGAATTCCTCTTGTTCATTACAATGGGGATGATCAAACTTATGGTCAACCCAAGCCATAGTTTAGAAAGATTCAGAAACTAGAAATGACATTGATATGAACCACATTTGATATTGGTTTATCAGGATTGGGGGATCCATGCATGTCATGTTTCCACTACACAATTGAATATCATTCAAAGGTGGATACATGTTCATGATCATATCTATATAGTATGGTGTATTTACTAAGACCACATCAACAACACCAGAAATATTCCATTTAGGTTTAGTAGAGCAATCACCATCATCTAAGGGAATTAAATTAGACCCAAAAATATCTAAAACATCCAATTTGGATGAATAGAGGAGGGAAACTAATGTAGGTAGATATTGTTCCATTGTGAGTCCTTAGAAGATGGCTAGAGCATCCTCCACCCACAAGAAACCTATAGTGGGATTTTTGGATATTTTGGACCTCATCTTATAGTATTGTAATTATTAGTTGATAGGATTCTTCCCCTAGCATTGAAAGTGTGGGTAAAGGTTACCACATCAATTCATTTATCTCTTCAGAGTCTGAGATATCGATAGTGACCTAATGCTTCCCATTATCATGCCTCTGACAACACATTACTTTTCCAAGTGAATATTTTTTAGAGTCTATTGGGTTCCCCCTTGGTGGATGCAACTTATTCCATTGGAATTATCACACTATACTCTTTCCCCCTCTTACACTGTGATATTTCTTTAGATTATCGAATGATTCGAGGATATGGATGACATTATTTCTTGTTGATGGTCATATGATGGACCTCCACATTTGTATTCCTTGTCACATGATGGCCTGTAATGTCTATAGGTGGAACCAGTAATAGAGAGAATCAAACCAACCAACCTAAGAGGTGTCCCATGTCTCAATACCATGAGGGTGAATATGGATCCCATTTGAGAATTTTTCGGAACATTATGGGATACATCAGTAGTGGAAAGGGCCACTAGATTTTTAGAATTTTCCTCCTATCTGAATTTTTTTGGCCTTCCCTTGGTGTTATTGTTAGGTGTTCTATACCAGGGCTAGAAGAGTAGGTATAGATTCAACCCACTCTTTGAACCATGAGTATGTTCATTTTTTTAAATTATATTGATAGGATAGATCCCTCATGGTAGGCTCTTTATCATTTTTTATAGTTGGTATATCTTCAACATCCCATACATCTTTGGCATATGGAAGTGATATATTAAAGTGCTCCAGGGAGAGGCTCTTGATGAAGTTTATCATTGCATTGAGGTTTGGTATACTCTTGTATGTCCCCCTAGGGTGGTGGTTTTAGTGAGGTGTCAATGTTTATAGATCCTGGCAGGCTATATTTAGGGTGGTAATAACCCCTTCTTTTTCCTATCATCGAACAAGGGTGTTAATCACTCTCCTCTAGATGATCTCGAAGGGTCATATGGTAAATTATCTCCATGTTGATGGAAATGTCGTGGCTATCATGTCATTAGAATAATCATTTGGAATTACTACACCCATTTTCCCCAACCCATATGCCTTTTGACATTGGGTCATCAATCTTATCTAGCTTGTTTTTTATAATGTACATGGGATCATGAATAATAACATATATTATGAATGGGATATGCAATGCCAAAAAATTACATTTATTCTGAAATAGAGGAAAGATCCACATTGATGTTATCATAGACGTAGGATTCCTAACAGTATCTACCACAGTCAAAGGAGAGTTTCATGGTGGTCTCACCACTATTTCCGTGGGACCCAATGCCGAATATCTAAATCTGGTGAAATGAAAATTAGATGGTAGAAATGTGTTTCTTGTCCCCGTAATTGATTTATAATACCATTCATGATATTTTCAACATTTATTTTGTAAATATTTTTTCTGTTATGACCATCATCTTTCCATCTAGAAGTGACAAAAAACTTGATGCCCTACATTGCAACATTCCAAAGGTGGAAATAGTCTATCACTATAATCAGTGATGTCGACTCCATGATCAAAACAGGATAATGGAATGTTACTTCATCCTTTAATGAATTACTCCTCTGAGCATACCATGCTATCTTGGTCTCCCCAAAACATATAATTCATATTCACGAATCTTGTTCCCAATTATATCTCAAGGTGTACACTAATAAATTATTATGCTTCTATCTCGACAGGGCAACAACCATCTATTAGAGTAGATTATACCATTGGGGATTCGAGATATCTATTATAATATGGTAGGTCTGGAACAAGTAAATTCTTCTACCTTTTAAATATAATGTATCTCACAGGAGACATATTAATAATGGAACCTACAAAATCTTTGGTCATCCATGAGGTTATTGACACTAGGGGAGTGGGTCTTTTCATTATTTTAACCTCAGGCATCCCATGTTTATTATAAAGGTTTAAGATACTGAATCATGTCATAGTTAATCAGAGGAATATTATAAAAATAATCTTCTGAATAGAACCTACGGTATATCATGTCGGCCATGAGGTAGTCAATTCTAGTGGTGTAGGTGTTTTTTTGGATTTTTTACCTCAGTAATCCCATGTATATTTAATAAGGTATATATTATGCATTATATCATATGTAATTAGAATAATATCATATGAGATAAAATATGTGTGGATCATGAGGTATATTATTTATGCCATGAGGTAGTTGGGAGAGTTGTTATTTCAGGGCTTTTTATCTTGGGCGTCCCATGTCTATTGTATGGGGTAGGGATTTAAGATCAGAACACAAGTTCATTTCCTTATGGGTATTAGAGGTTCACTGGTTTAACATCATATGGGGATTGGTGGAACACAATTTTAATGTATTTTGTGGAAGGGTGAGGCACATATTTAACATCTTGTGGGGATAGGTGCGCTAATGGGTTTATTTCTTGTGGTGATAGGTGGGTCACAGGTTTAAGATCTTCGG
The DNA here is from genome assembly GCA_963277665.1 of Viscum album. Classification (NCBI taxonomy): domain Eukaryota; kingdom Viridiplantae; phylum Streptophyta; class Magnoliopsida; order Santalales; family Viscaceae; genus Viscum; species Viscum album. The sequence continues at coordinate 1,872,322,679 of OY728142.1, read as the reverse complement.
TGGAAAAGTAGGTCATATTACTAATTTATTTTACGGATAGTTAGGTCTCTCATTTAATGTATTATGGGGATATGTGGTTCACATGTTTAACGACTTTTGGTGATTTTTTGGTGACATGTTTAACATATTTTGGGGATTTCTGGGACATGATGTTAATTTGTTGTGGGAACAGGTAGGTCAAATGTTTAACATCTTGTACGGATAGGTGGTGCATATATTTACATATTATGGGGAAAATTGTGTCATAGGATTAATGTCCTGTGGGGATAGGAATGTCATAGGTTTAATATATCTTAGTTAAAGTTGGTTTATGAGTTTAAAAACATGTTCGGATAGGTGGTCACAGGTTATCATCCGATAGGGACAATTGGGTTACCGGTTTAACATCTTGAGGGGGGAAATGATGGTTATTAAGTGTTTCCATAGGGGGAAGATTTCACACTTTTTATTTGGATGAGTGTTAGGGAATAATGATTTAACCTCATGGATGTAACCAAAATGTGTTGGTATGTCGATATTAAACTTTATAGAAGTGTCATATGTACCATTTTTCATAAATAGGGATCAAAACCCATGTATTTTGATGACATATTTTACGGTCTTCTAAAAGGACTCATCCATGTAGTTTAACATCATGTGATAAGGATGCTCGTGTCAAGGATGGATCATCAATGAGGTGTGGTGTGGGGACCGTATAGAGAATCTACCATGAGTAGGACTCCTTGGGGTTGAGGGTATTATTCCAGGAGTATATTTCCATGGTGAATTCATCCCACGATGATTATGCATGGGGAATCCTATTTTCATCACATAAGGTAAGGATACAGTTTTACATCTTGTGCTCAATATTTTTTTTTCAGTTTAATTTCATATGACTAGAACATGGAGCAAGGTTGATTTACGTAATGTGTCTTATATATGGAAGTACATATACCAAGGGTGAAAATTTTCAAGTATGAGAGTAATATTAAGGAAAATGCATATCTATTTAGTATGAAGAGTTGTTTCTAGTGATGATATAAACCTAATAACATAAAATTTTACTCAACGGGAAACTATAGGGTTGTATGGAATAAACATGACTACGGAAGACTGGAAAATTCAGGGTCCTAACATTAGGGTTCTTATTCCTAGGATAAAGAGGGGTGATGGTTCCAATATTAAGAGAAGAAGGTTAAGGAACGAGGTTGATCAGGGTTTAATAAAGTTGGTGGATCTGGGACCTGAAGTTGGTTACACTTTACACTATAGTTATGTGTAAAAATTAGATTTCATGAGAAATGTTCCCTAGAACAACATATCTTCTAGACCCTAGAGGCATAGATGCTAGAAACTTCTAGGGTCATGTGAACACTAGGGTTAAACCTTAGGGGATTCTCACATGTGTACCCAACTATCCTTAAAGTGTGTTATGTTAGGAACTATCCCCCAAAGGTTAGACAACACTGATCCCGATGTTTGGTCATTTTTTCATGTTTCCTACATTCTATAATCATTTTTTTTTGAGTTTCATGATGTCACGGAAGAGAGTCTGACTGAGAGTTGATTCTCCATATTCTAGAGATCTCTAACCAATTTTTGGGGTTTAGATTCTATTTATATCTAAATTGGTTGTTCGATGGGGAAATTTCTCACTGGGGTGCACAATATGGTTAGATTCTTTCAATTCTGTTATTGTTGGTACTTGACTGCACAACATAGTTTGTTTGACATTTTCTTTCCCAAGAAAATGAATTTTTATGCATATGGTTGTTTAAATGAAAATCCTATATCTTTCATGAATAAGCATAAATTTTTGTTGGGCTTCTCGAGTGTATATTAAATTTTTATCTTTAGTCTATCCTTTGGAACTCAAGCCTTTTCCTTGATAATTTAATTATTTCTATGCATTACTCTATAGTTTCATGCACCCTTCTCATCAGCATCAATATGTTCATTTGGGGTGGGTCGCATAATCATTTTGGAATAAACTGATCCTTAGGGTGGAGGATTCATTTATTGTACCAATAGTGTGAAATAATTATATTTTGATTTCCCCTTTAGTTTTATTTATTTATTGTCAAACTAAATAAATAATGTTATATTCACAAAAATGATATTTTATAAAAATGATATTTTATTAATTTATTGAAAAATCATAACAAATATTTAAATGGTATAAGTTAGTTATTATATGGTCTAAAATATCATAAAATGGTCATTTACAGTTTAATTGTCACCTTATATGTAAAAAACAGAAGTTTTTAATATTAAAAAGTTATTACCATATTTAAAATTAAAATTGGTTAACCAAGTGTTAATAAAAATGATCTCTTTTAAAATTACAAAAATGCATGTCTAAAATATATTTCTTAATGTGTTTAAAAAGATATCCCATAATATATTAGAATTCATTTCTATTTGGATGTGTTTTTATTTTCTAATAATTTATAACAATTTAATCTTTTGAGAAATTTCAAAAGTACCTCTCACCTCAATTATAAAAGGGAACCATCTCCTCAAAATATTACACCACATTGAACCTTATATATTTACCATACTAAACCTAATTATCTTCTCTAAATCCCCATCCACATCATAGAGTTTCTATTCTTCTGAAAATACCAAACCTAGAACCCTTTATATGAGATATATAGAGTCGTTTGGATGAATAGTTATTCGTACTAACTAATCACTTTATATTAATACACTCACTTAAATCCTATAAATATATTATATTTTTCATAAAAAAATAAATTTAGTGTCCTAAATTTTATAAAATATTATTATGATTATGATAAAACCATTATACACCATCATTCCCATCAAACAATATGTAAAAGTATCACGTGTATGTATGTACAACATACCATCTCCACGTGCCGAGAGAATTAATTTTTCATCATCATATTTTATGGATGTGTATTATGATATATTTAATAATTATATATTATATTTATTATATAATTGTTTTTCCTTAATGATAGTATCATGTCTACCTACATACCATCCATTGCTTTGAAAAAATGGTGGTCATGTATATGTGTGGACTATCACCTACATGATGTGATATGATTAATTTTTCATTTATATTTTAAATATATGGTAATTGGGATATATTTTATGAATATATATTATATATATGATATAATTATCATTTTATAATGGAGATTTATTATTAATCATTCTTTTGTTCCAATAATTGAAAAATGGAAACAACGTTTATGTGTACATACATGCTATAATATCAATGAATGGTGTAATTCATTCTTATATAACTAATTTTAATGAATGGTTATAAATATTTATGAAATTAATATATATTATTTTTATACCATGATTTTTATTTACTAAATTATGGAACCAGGATAATAGTATAAGTAAAGGGACTATTGGACTGAAACATGCTTGGAAAATGAAGCAGTTATCACCCAAAAAAAGTAATATTAGTTATTAATAAAGGGTGATAATATGTCATTAATAATTAAAAAACCATATGATATATATGTATATTATTATTCAAAAAATTTATAATAAATCCTTATTAATTATATAGGGGGGTTTAATTTTAATGTGGAAAAGAGAGATATGAGGTAAGGGTTTATTTCTAATGTCATCATTATTTAGGATTTTATATGTTTTTCTACCCACTAGGGAATATTTCTCCTCCATGTTTATATCATTTAAAATTTTTGTAAAAACGTTATTTAATATTATCATACTATTTTAAAATTTCATTTTTACCCATATTTTACCTTTTATAAAATAGTTTGAAAGGAATCAATTTATAATTTTCCAAATATGGTAATTGGTGACGTTTCTGATTAAATTATTAAAGGAATGATTTTATTAAAAAGTATATGTAATGAGGTTATATTCCCAATTTCAGGAATAATATTTTATTTTAATATTCCTTTAAAATTTTAAATGGTTATTTTAAAAGAAAAAAATTTCTTCTGTAATTGTGTTGTTTTTTAATGAATGATTTTAAAATGGATAGGGTATTTTCCAAAAATAAATGATCTTAATGATAATTAAAAATAAATTTATTTCTAATATGGAATTCATTTATGTTACCCAAGATCCAATAGGTATTTTATACAATGAAAAAATATTTATTATTTCTCTGAATGTTTTATGAATGTGATTTCAAAATGTATATGAAACCCATTTCATTTCAACAAGTTATGTTATCATAAATTTTTTATTACACCCATTTTTATTCATGGGATTTGATATGATGAATGTTTTATTATATTTTGAAACACATATATATGATTTTTGAATTGTGATGGGTTGTAACTATACCTCCACCCAATGCATTGGGTAATGATTAATGTTATATGAGATGAAAGGGTATAAGAGATATTATCTCAATCCTAAAAGAGGGTACATAAAAGTTTATCCGAAGACCCAATGATGTAAAATGAGAAGATATCCCAATATTAATATAATCTACATTGGTAGTTAGCCCTAGCCTACCATTTTTTATATATATTTTTGGTTACATTTAAAATAAGCTTTTATATGCTTATGGGTATTTAAAAATCGATGTCCTAAGTCAATGTTATGATCTCAGGGATCATATTATTTGGTTTTTTTAATGAATGACTTATGAAAATTAAATATTTAATCCACAAATTGTGTTTATGATATATAATATACATGTTATAGTTTTCGATTTTAAATCTTATACCCTTATTATCATGTTATCCTTATGTGATTATTGATATCTCCTATTCATACCCTTACAGTTCATCTAAGATCACCCATTATTATGCTTTCTTCCCCAGGTTATGAAGAAAGGTTCTATGCATGATAATTCTAATAAGGGTTCTATATATGAAAACAATGGTTAGAGAAGATATAGTTCAATTATGAACCAGTTTTTTATGTTTCCAAGATTCCAATTTCACATGAGAAAAACAATTCTGTCATGGATTTTTTTGTAATGAAATTAATATTTATCTATTAAGATATAATATCTAGGTATCAAAATTATAGGTGTGTATAATTTGTATCAGAGTAAAGTATAGTTAAAATTTTCAAACAATGATGAGATAATCCTCGGTAATAACCCTAACGATAAGTATATTTATGTGATAAAATCCTATAGTTTTGTTAAGAGTCATGAATGACCAAGGTTAGAACTATGATTTCATAAAGGGTTTAATAATATAAGTCATTCTCGGAATTATTTTTTGTGATTCCTTACTATGATTGTTATTTATCAAACTATTCTTTTTTATTTTAGTCAATGTCTTATTATAGGAGAAATCATTTTAATAGTTTGTGAAATAGAAAATGAAATGATTTTCCACCAGAGAAACAAAATTTTATGGTAAAAAGAATGTAGAATCTTGTTTCTATTATTACACAACTTTCTCAGGCTATGAATCATACCGAGCTTCTAAACAAGAAACAGAGGGAATAAAAATATATTTATTCCATTATGAGGATACATCCAACTTCTTTTTGAGGATCCATTGATCCACTAGTCATTGATAAATGGATTAGTTCTATTGAAAATATATTTTACAATCTATAATATTCCAAAAAAATATAAAGTTATTTGGGATAATTATAATCTAGAAAGAGAAGAATATCATAGTTTTAATCTTATCAGGAACAGGAGTGAACAATAAAAAATAGAATCTACAGAGTGGAATAAATTTAAAATCTTATTATCTGATAATTAATTTACTCAAATTCGTCATACTAGATTAGAGATAAAATTTCTTGATCTAAAACAAATTAATGATGTATTCATTTGTACCTATAAGGAAAAAATATACTAAAATTACAAGGTATGATTCTAGTATTATCATCCAACCTGAAAGTACGATAGATCAACACTTCAGTTGTTTAAAACCAAGTCTCTAAATGGAGTTATCCATAAGAGAAATAAATATCTATGAAGAAATAACGTGATGTGCTATCAAGGTGGAAATAGATAGTGGATTTATCTATCAATCTCATGGATTAAGTAATATATTAAATATGAAATTCATAGGAAATTCTAAAAACCAATGAGATAAGATCATGATAATTACCTTATGGCCAATTTGTGGAAGGAAAGATTTGTCAAAATGTATTAAGGGGTTTAATAAATGTTTTATGTGTGTAATGTAAATACATCAAGGGTGTAAATCCTAATGTTATGGGAATATGTTATCGAATGATGAAAACTAAGAGAAATGTTTATAGAATATGTTATTCATAATCCAATGTTTCAAATGATGTGACAATGGTCATTATTTTCACTGGTTCCCAAATCGAACATTTAAGAAAGATGATAATCAGTCAAAAACTATTAATCCTAGTGGAACAGGTAAATCTCATGTGATTACTATTTATGATGAATGGTGTGACAATGATTCTATTAATGGTACACTTATCATCTACTCTAGAACTTCTAATGTATTATTAGATAATGGATTTATCCAAAATATTATTTCTAAATAATTTTCTAGGGGTATCACAGTGTCAACTCAATGATTAGATATTGAATTATTAGTAAAACCCAATATTTTTTTTCTGATTAGATCATAATTCTATTAATCATCTCCTATTGAAGTTTTTTGGAAATTTGGTTCCTGAAAATATTGTTATTCTCCATCTGGATGAGTTTGATTTTATTTTCTTAATGGATCATATTTCACTATATAAATCCTGTATCAATTTATAAGGAAGTTAAATTGTGTTTGATATTATGAACCAACCAATTATTTTCATTAAGTTTGATAATAAATATGAACATAAAATGGAAATAAAATCAATTTTGTGGGTCTTGGTTCATATTCGAAAGATAAATTTATCTCAAATGGTTTGGACGAAACTACATGTTGAAGATATTCCTATTTTTGGGAGTTTTTTATTTCTTTTTGAAATATTTTGTTGGCCTTACTCTAAGAAATGATGTTAGTTTTTAATATAAATCATACATAGTGCTACACATATTTCTATGAATCCATATAAAAAGGCCTTCATTGAGTTGTCTGAATTAATGAAGCAAGTCTAGTAGAATCTTGAAAAGGGATTCATTTGGACAATTGAATCACCTAGGGGTGACCCTATTCTATTAGTTAAAAATAAATATGGATCAATGTGACTCTTCATTTATTATTGAGAAGTTAACAAGATAACTATCAATAAAAAGTATCCATTGCCCTGTATTGATGGCTTGTTTTTTGAACATCACAGATCTCAATACATTTCTAAGATTTATCTTAATTATATATAACATAAATTTAGGGTGTAGAAGGATTATATACCCAAGATAATATTCAGTAGAGTGTATAAACACTATGAATTTATAGTCACAGCTTTTGGTTTTAATAATTCACCCATTATCTACATTGATTTATCTAATAGAGTGTTTATAGATTACATTGATCAGTTTGTGGTAGTCTTTATTGAAGATATTATTTTATATTAAAATAACAATTAAGAGCATGAATATCACATGAGGATTTTTATTAATCCCCTTAGAGTGGAAAGTGTTTATCAAAAATTATCCAAGTGTGAATTTTGGATTAATAATGTTTCTTTCTTGGGTCATATAATCTCAATTGTGGGTATATCAGTAGAACCTTCAATGAAAATTGTTATTGTAAATTTGTCCAAATCAACCACTGTGACTAAGATCCATAGTTTTCATAGTTTGGTTAGATATTATCATCACATTATATAGAATTGATTGTGAATATAAACTCTACTTACTAGGTTAACTATCCGGGGATCCATGTTCCTTTGGATATATGAATAAGAGGAATGAATTATGGATATGAAGAGAAGGATAGTTAGTGAACCTATGCTTACTTGAACATGTAGTGGAGAAGGATTTTTAATATAAATTGATCAATAAATTAAGGTTATAGGATGAATCCTCATGAAGAATTATATAGTTATAGATTATTCCTCACGAAAATTGAAGATACATGATATAAATTACGCAACTCGTTATTTGGAGTTAACTAAATTAATACGTTCATTAATGATATGGGGAATTATCATTATTGATTAGTTTATGACATATATATTGATCAAAAAAATTATTTAGTATTTTTTCACTCAAAAAGATATAAACATGAACCAAAGAAAACGGTTTTATTTTATTAAATATTATGGTTGTATAATACATTAACACCCTAGGAATGAAAACACTGTGGAAGATGATATATGTCAAATGGATTGTGCTAGCTTATATACGTTGAGGATAAAAATAATCCAATATTTATGGATTTTAAATCTAATAAACTAGAGATATTAAATGATGTGGAGAAATATTATCTGTCTTAAATGATTCTTCATCCATCCATACCAGAGAATATTAAAGATAGTTGTAGAAAGATGTAAAGCATACTAATATGTTGAGAAATGTTCTTGAGATTAACCTTGATTGTTACATAATAATAAGGTTCAAGAACCATGTATTTATTTCTTTCGTACAATATTTAAATATGTAGCTAATGGATAAAGATAATAGTTTGTCATTCCGTATTCATCATAGATGTACGAAGTTGTAAATATATTTAAAAGAGTATTTCTTGTGAGATTTAATAGGCATAGATGTTACAAATTATGTTTCTCAATGCTTAGTTTTTTAGTAAGGTAAACATGAGAGACTAAAATATAAGGTGATGATACAACCATCACCCATACTATTATAGAAAGAAGGAAAAAATCACCATGTATTTGTCATTGGACTCCCTAAAATTTCTAAATTCCATAATTTTATGTGGGTTATAAGTTACTACCTTAAAAAGTCAGAACACTTTACTAGTACAAGTGAGGATTTATCTATTCATCATCCTTCCATAATATATATTACAGATGTGGTAAGAGTTTATGGTGTTCTAATTTCTATTATAATTCATCGGGATCTTAGTTGTACACCAATATTCTGGAAAAGTCTTGAGCAGACACTAGATAAAAAGTTATGTTTCATCACTAATTATCCTCCATAGATAGATTGATAGTCTGAGAGGACTATTCAAACTCAGGAATATATTTTTGGAGATTTCCATATAGATGTCAAAGGTTTTGGGATAAAAACCTTCCTTTTGTGGAATTTTTATACAATAATATTTTTCATTTCTGTAATTAGATGGATCCTTATGAATCCCTCTATGCTGGGAAGTGTAGAATTAAAAAATTATGGAATGAATTTTGACAATGAAATCTATTATTACATGACTTAACTGGGGATATGGTATAGAAGGATATATCCACTCTACATCGCATAATAGAAACACAAATTCATCGAAAATAGTTATTATTATTATTATCAGATTGATTTTGAGTTTGAAATGGGTGGCAAGGTATTACCGATAATTATCTCTCTATAAGAGGTTTAAGAGGTTTTGAATGAATAGAAATATAAGCACTATATATATTTCTTTTTGAAATTATTGATCGTATAAAGATGGTATATTATCAATTGGTGCTTCCCAATATTCTCTCTCAAGATCATTATATATTCTATGTATCTCTCCTAGGGAATTACCTTCCAGATCCCTAAAATTTAATGAGTTCTATTTTCCTATTAAAGGAGTAATATCTTTATAATGAATAACAACTGGCATGGATTCTGGATCACAGATACAATTTTCTATATTATAAGACCACTCACCTAGAAATTATTTTGTGGAAAAAACACCAATTTTAGGAAGCTTCATTTGAAACTAAGATTGTGATGTGTAAAATTTTCCATCATCTATTTTTATTAGAGTAACAAATTTTAATAGAAAAATTAATTTGATGGATGGTATAATGTAACACTCGAATATTTTTGAGAAATGTATGCCTTTAACTGTAGGATCAAAATATGATGCAGATTTTCAATGACAAGAGGGGGGTGAATTTTATACTTTAAAAAATTCTTTTGGAACCATTAAAGTTGGTATAAAATTTTTATTTTTAACATTAAAGAAAACTATGTTTAACAAGGTTAAAAAAGTTAAATTCACAAGACCCCTTAGTTATAAAAACATGATAGGTTCTAGAAATATGGTTCCAGAAATTAATATTAAGAACAGTTTACAAGGAAAATATTCTACTTTAAATCATATAAAATTGTACTAATTAGAGTATACAAATACATGGAAGTATAAGATAGTTATACGTTCTTTATTAATCAAAATGCAGCTGATAATAAACTTGAAAGAAAACAAGTAACATGTATGATATATTTTAACCCAAATAGAAAGTTATCCAAAAACCTTTGATAAAGGTCCCTTGATTTATAGTTTCAAGAAATTTTGTATTAACCATTCCAGGGTAATCCCTTAATAGGAATATCAGAATCTGTCTTGATATCCCTGAAATCCCTCAAACGTCATGGTATTCGGTACCTTTGTCTTCCTAACCACGGTAGTCCTAGAACTTTAAGGTAGTCAGTGCCTCTGTCTTCCTATCATATTTTTTCCTCAATTGTCCATAGAAATAATCAAAGTCGCATGAAGAAAGTTGAAGAAGATATTAAGTATGCACAAATCATGATGGTCTCTCTCTCTAGAAATTTCATTAACAAAATGTTGTATCTAGTCTGATGGATCATTCATCCGTTTTTTGATCTCATTCAAATGATCTCTTATTTATATAAACCCGTCCAATTGTTATATTATCCCTTGAATTTCAGAGGAACATGTACATGTGTAACTCAAACAAAGGTTAGTTAGAAACAGAATGAACGACATCCTTTCATAACATTAACAAGGGTAGGAAAAATATGGTTTCTTAACAAAATATAATTTTACAAAGTCTACGGAAAAAATAAATGTTCGAAGACTAACCAAAAAACTATTTAGTGTCTAAAATACTAGGATATTAAGATTCTTTTTTCCAAATAATTAGAAGCCGGAATTCTATAGAATTTAGATCTAAATTATGAGGAATTTAGAGTCGGAATTTTAGAGAATTCCAAAAGTGAATTTTAGAGAATTCAGAGTCTAAATTTTAGAGAATTCAGAGTCTTAATTTTGGGGAATTCAGTGGCTGAATTTCAATTAATTTAGAGTCAGAATTTCATAGAATTTAGAGTCTGAATTTCAGAGAATTTTGATTCTGAATTTCAGAGAATCCGGAGTCTGAATTTTAATGAATTTGGAGTCTGAATTTCAAAGAATTCGGAGTCTACATTTTAAAGAATTCGGAGTCTTAAGTTTAGATCCTAAAAATAGAATACTCTATATCTATGAATTTATATGATTCCAAAGTTTCATATATGAATCCTAATTTTACACTTATAAATAAAATGTGTTTGATTTAGGAAAACTGAAATATGAACATTGAAAAATAGGTAAGGATAAATTTCCCTTGGGGAAGGAAAATATTACTTGTTAAGGTAAATCTAGGAAAGGAGAAAATTTCCTTAAGGATGGAAAATAATCTTTATTAAAATGAATCATAGGGAAATAAAGTTTTCCTTGAGATAGATTGTTTTTTATTTTTAAAACATAGAGGAATTGAAAAGTCATAAAAACCATATAGACCAAACAATCTCACCCTTTTTGGAAAGCACAAACAACCTTTGGAAAATGAATATAAAGACTTAAAACTTGTAAGGTGTTCTAAATAAAAACATATCTACCTTTACTTATGGATCATAATGAATACGACTAACTCCCCCTTAGGATTTGGATTCCCTAAGGATTGTATTCTTGAATTCCTGAATGAGTTTTTACTTTATCTTGCAAAAATAATCTTCATAGATAAGAACATTTCATTAGATGAACTCCCCCTTACATATGAAAATTTATTCTTTACTTAGTATTCATTTTAATATTCATTTCTCCCACTTTTTGATTTTAAAAAAGGAATAAATGGAATGCAAAAAGAAAATATGTTACTTGAAATATTAGTACTAAACAACCAAATATAGAGAAAAACCAAAAATTTCATTAAGATCGATAAAATTTGTACAAGAAAGAATTGCAACCAAAAATAAGATTTGGAAAAGATTATCCTTATTTATCCTTTGGAATCATCTTCTTCAAAATGGTTTTCAAATTCATTAACTCTATTAGATCCTCCTCTGTATGCTTGAGAAGATGATCCTGATCTTCACTTTTCTTCTCTTAGAATTTTATCTTTTCTTCTCTAAGCCTTAAGAATCTCTGCCTGAGCCTTCATGACTTCTTCTTTCTTAACAATCATTTCTTGAAACTCAATTCTGAGATATCTCTCTATCTTCCAATTCATGGCCACATAATTAAGCTTCCCATTTAGATCTTTAACTTCCTGCTTCTGAGTAGTTTGTTCGAGAGTCATGTTTTCCTCAAATCTATTAATAAGATCCATGATCATTAAATCTTTAGTGCCAAAGTAATCCTTAACATTGTCAAGGAATTCATCAAAGATTCTCATTTTGTCCATTTTCTTATTTGAAAAGCTTATAATCTTCTTATATGATCTTTTATGAGTCTCATACCCATTGAGAAAATATTTGAAATCTGCCTCGAGACAAATACATATATTCATCACCATGGAAACTAAATCCGATTTTGATTCATCGAATGCTGAAGCATTTGACACCTTGAATAAATAATTGGGAATAGGGGAATAGTACAAAATAGTTTTTTCAAAGACTGAACGACTAAATCATGACAAAGATAGGATGATTCTGAATCCGATTGTTTCGTTGGAGAGGATTATTTTTCTATCTGAACAATATTCCTCTTCGACGAAGCCCCAAATTTTTTTTCTTTACTACAGATTTACTAGGTGTATCAAGTAACACATGTTTTCCATTATCAGCTCTCAGAATGATTTCATATTGTTTAGGAGATTCAAGTTCACTATTTGATAACTATACTATTTTTCCTCCTTAAAAAATTCTTTCTCAGTACCATCCACGTGACCTTATAGATGAATGAAATCAAGATTGATACTTTCATCATCTGTTGGATTATTCACTACTTCCTGACCCTTATATTCATTCACTAGAGTAGCAATATTTAAAGATTCGACTTCAGATGTTTGTATTGAGAGCTTCTTATAAGGACTATCCTTCTAATGATAGTCCTCTACTGTCTTTATCACATAATTAGTGTCATCTCTGTCTTTTTCTTCTTCTTCCACTACTCCTTCTTTCACTATTTCTTCTTCTTGATCATGATCATGAATTACCAACTTCTTTCTCAGAGTATCTAGGAGTGATTATATTAAAAAGGATTATGATACCATAATTTTCACAGAAGCTTTCTCAACATACTTAAGATGATATTGTACTATCTCAGCCAGAGACATCTTATTCTTTTTCATCCTTTATTTTTATTTCTTCTCGAGCTCTTCACCAGCCTTTTTCTTTAACGATTTTGCCTCAATAGGGTCCAAACTAAAGTTAGGATGTAATGCCCCGACCCCAGTTACCCAGAGTCGGTGCATTATTACATAAAATTGGCATGATCACAAATAATATCAAATCATGAAAGACTGATTGGTTTAGTAGCCTTGGAAACACTAGATATATTCATAAAGTTTTACCTCATAAAAATGAAAACTACAACAACATAGTCTCCATAGACCACACTCTTATCCCCTCATACTATCCCTACAGTTCATTCATAATTTACATCTTTATATCCTGGGAAAAATAAAACAAAGAAAAAGGGTGAGCTCAAATTCTCAGTAAGGATAACAATATAGAAAAAACTTTCATAAATAAAAAAAGATTTAAGGCAATGTATAACTAAAACAAAAGACTTTTAAACTTGAACTTCAACATAGTATGGAATAAATAAAATGAAATAATTCCATTTACGTATTCACATGGATATTCTACTAATCGAATAATCACATGCAATATCAATAACCACTTTCATAATGATGGAATGTATAATGCCAGACTATCATAACCACATAGCCAAGGCCTCGTGCCAAGACTACAAATAAGATTTTTTAAAGGCCTTATGCCAAGACACTAGTTTGTCTCATGAGACCTACCGATGCATCGAGGAACTATAGCGGGCTCCACCTGTCACATATTAAGTCTAATGCATTCCCATATGAAAAGGTTTTAACATAACATACACATTCGTATTAAAACTAGCATACGAATTGTCAATACTTTCACCATAAACCATGAATGGAATAAAAATAGCACATCCACAGTCAAACATATTAAAAAACCCTTCAATACAATATAGAAGTTTTGTATCATAATAAATCAATTTCACATAAGCGTAAAATCCAACAAAAGATGTTGACATTGATGAAATCAAAACTCTTTTTAGAGAAATATCTCTTTTTATTTTGAAATCATTTAAGAGCCATATAAAATAAAACATTTTCTTTGAAAATATCCTTATAAGCTTGTAAGGGAAGATTTGAAGATTTTATAATGGCGGAAAATAGCCGCACCTGCCGTATAAGTTAAAAAATATATTCTTACCTTAATCCTATCGAAACGGTTAAAAGGCATCTTGTTTGGAAAACAATGGAATGATTCCTTTATAAACCTCTTATAAAATGTCAAACAAGGGTATAAATGACTTTCACCCATATTCTTGTAAATGGTAAAAATGTTTTGAAATACATTTTGAAGAAACATGGATATGGATGATAAATAAATCCCAGTAGATTATTACGTATAAACAACCTCGGATAATGGAGAGATTGTGAAATAAACCCTTAACTTGTACTTTTCCTTGGTTGGGGGTAGGTTAACCTCCTGTATAATAGTGAAATAATTTTTATTAAATTATAAAAGAATCATATACCTTCATATGATATCATATATGATCTTTTAGCATTGCTGTGTTAATAATATCTTAGATTTATCGACGTTTTGGGTGTTAACTTACTCATTTTCTTTTATATGTTTTGTTATGTAAGACATGTTTGTCATGGATAGGTTGTATCTTAATAATATCCAGAATGATATCAAGTCCTTAGATACTATTTTTAAATCATCAAATGACAATTATACTAGAATGGATATGATGGAGAATGAATCTCATCGCGTTCATGGAGACGGTAGTCCGTACGTACGCACGAGTGACAATATCATTCTTTTGATATTAAAATAATATATAAATGGATGGTATATTATATATACAGAATCATTATCATGTTATATTTATTATTTAAATGAATTACACATCATTATTATATCCATCCAAATAATAATATATTGAATAACAATTACACCACGATGTGGAGACGGTAAGCCGTACGTACGCACGTATGGTGACATGTTATTCAAAGGGTGGATAGAATACAGAATATTGTTGTACCATATTTATAATAACATCACAGTATATATAAGATACTGGAGTTATTATTTTATTATTGTAATAACAAAGAAAGAAGAAGTTGAAGAAGAAATGAATTTGAAAAAGGGTGGTGAAAACATTACCTCTTTTTCGGGTTCTTCCATTTTATTTGATCAAAATGGATCCTTAGGTTGGATTTATGATCAAACTAAGGACTCTAGGTTGTATTGAGGGAAGTTGGGAGAGTATTCGGGCAGAGTGTGGCCGATCCAAAAGGATTTGAAGGTGTGAAGTAATGAGAAGGGGGAGTGCCCATTTATAAGAGGGGTGAGGGGCACCTTTGGAAAAGATAGAAATATTAATTTTTAATAAATTTATATTCGGTTTATAATGGCTCAGAAGTTTATTATTTATAGGTTAAGGTTCGGATAGGTCGAAAAACACTCAACCAATAGAATTTAGATAGGTTTGGGTACTTATATTAACCTTATCTTTAAGTATTAACTCTAAGTTAATTAGTTTCACTTTTACAATGTCTCTTTGTATTTTTATATTATATGGTTAATAAACATACTATATACATCCAAGAGACCCCAAAGTGGTCCATTAATGATATACCTATCATGATAAAAGTCTCTTGGCCTATCCTTATATTTTTAGGAATTTAATATCAATTAATAATATAATATTGTTTTTAAAAACTCTTTTATGTCAATTTTGACACTACTCAATAGCTGATTTTTTTGAAACTCATAACAGAATGATTACTTAGAAAAAAGTTAAATAAATCAATACTAATATGTTATATTAACCTATAAAATTAGTTAAATTCATTAAAAGTCTCCAATTACATTTATTTGGGTATTTATAATATCAATTATTTTAATTTTTGCACTATTATGGTAATTACTGCATCATCATTGTGTCATAATTAAATTAAATTATTTAATGTCTAAATTTTTTAAATAAAATATCATTATGTAGGAAATTGTTTTAGCTTTCTAATTAATTTTTGTAGTCGAAAATAAAACATATATAACCCTATGTAAAAATTGTTTTACTAAAAGATATATGCTTGTGTCATTTTTGTATTCATTTTAACTTAATTAAAATAAAGTGTCCCTATCACCTACAAGTGGCTCCATGGGGTCCAAAAATTGACCCAAAGATTCCCATGGTCGGACATGAATCATCAAATAATTTTAGGACACGTTTTAGGGTAATTTAGTATTATTATAATAATATTTTTTAACCCTTATTTACCGGATTTACCCTTTACCATGGTAAATAAAATATTTACCGCGGTAATTATTCAAAATGTCTAAAAATAAAAGTTACCAATTTAAAAAATTTGAACATCTTGATTATAAATATGGAATCCATTTTTCCAAATTCAAAACACAGAAGTGGCAGAAAGTAATTTAAAATTAATTCCCGTTGTTAAAACTAAAAGCGTGTTTTTAAGAGATAATAACTATCAAAAGATTGGCACTTGTTTATGTGTGGTTTAATTGTGAAATTATGTAAAATGACAAAAATTGAATTAAATGGTAAAAATATATTCTAAATATACTTTAAAAACACTAAAATTCATAATTTATAAATATTAATTTTTTTGATTAAAAAAGTTGTTTTTAATTAAAATTTAGTAATTTTCACTATTCATCAAAATATGAAAGTTATTCGAAAAGTACCAAAATTTCACCCTAGGATAATTTCGATATTCCGAATCCAAAAATTAAGTCCATTTTGAGAGATAGAATTTATAAAATTTTAAAAAGTAGGTATTACTATTCATAACGACTAGTTTGATTGGTTGTGGTGTGTTAGAATCTCGATGTTGAGTACAACACACGCTATCACATTATTCAAAGAGAAGCGTACCGTAGAAGCTTGGGGTGTTACATTCTCCCCTCCTTCAAATAATTTCGTCCTCGAGATTTTTAGAATACTACCACATGAAAAGACTCGGATGGTTCTTCATCAGAAGTTCCTCGGGTTCCCACGTTGCCTCTTCCATCTTATGGTTTCTCCACAAAACTTTTACCAGACGCATCGTCCGGTTTCACAGCACATGTTCTCTCGTATCAAGAATCTTGATGGGTTCTTCACAATAAGGAAGATCGAGTTCCAGTTCTAATTCCTCGTAGGTGAGTACATGCGTTGGGTCAGGCATGTATTTCCTCAACAGAGATACGTGGAACACATCGTGAACTTTGGAGAGACTTGGCGACATTGTCAATCGGTAAGCTACAACCTCAATTCATTCTAGAATTTCGAAAGGTCCGATGTACCTGGGACTCAATTTACATTTCTTACCAAAACGTATGACTCCCTTCCATGGAGATCCCTTCAGGAAAACATGATCACCGACTTGAAATTCCAAATCCTTCCTTCGATTATCGGTATAGCTCTTCTGCCTACTTTGAGCCGCCTTGATGTGATTTTGGATTACCTTCACCTTTTCCATTGTTTCATCTACCAGTTCAGGACCTACAAGTTTTTTTTTCACCAACTTCATCCCAACAGGTTGGTGTGCAACATCTCTTTCCATACAACGCTTCATATGGTGGCATCTGAATACTCGAATGGAAGCTATTGTTATAGGAAAATTCTACGAGAGGTAAATATTGATCCCACATACCCTGAAAGTCAAGTGAGCAGGATCTCAACATGTCTTCTAAGATTTGAATAGTTTATTCTGATTGTCCATCTGTCTGGGGGTGGTAGGCAGTGCTCAAATGAAGTTCAGTATCCGAGGATTTCTGAAGACTCTTCCCGAATCTTGAAGTAAAATGTGGATCACGATCAGAAACAATCGATAGGGGTACTCCATGAAGTCTCACAACTTCATTAATATATAGTCTTTCTAAACGTTCTAGTGGTAGATCTTCTCTTATAGCAAGAAAATGTGCTGACTTGGTAAGACGATCAATAATAACCCATATTGCATCATTCCTTCTAGGAGTCTTTGGTATTCCCATGAAAAAGTCCATCGTAATATTGTCCCATTTCCACTCCAGTATAAGAAAAGGTTGCAATACTCCACCAGGTTTTTGCCTTCTAGCTTTCACTTGTTGACAAACCATACATCTTGACACAAAATCAGCAATCTCCCTCTTCATGTTTTCCCACCAAAAATGTTCCTTCAAATCTCTATACATTTTGGTGCTCCCAGGGTGTATAGAGAAATTGAAACTTTGAGCATCAACCAGAAATTCCCTTTTTAGATCAGGTATATTGGGAATACAATGTCTCTTCCGGAATATCAAAATTCCATATTCATACACAAAGTCTCTCAATCTCCCATCATTCACAGCATTAATCTTCTTTTGAAATTCTTCATCATTAGTCTGAGAACTCTTAATCCTTTCTAGTAATGATGGGTTGGCAAACATTTGAAAAGTCATTGATGTTTCACCTTCCCTGATATTCCCATGTCCATCTTCACTAGATCCATGAAAATTGGATCCATTTCAATTCTCATCATGTTCAAAACTCCATGGTCTTTTTCTGCTCAAATCATCTGCCACCTTGTTTGCTTTCCCCGGGTGGTAGTGTATCGTACAATCATAATCCTTGAGTAATTCAAGCCATCTCCTTTGCCTCATGATGAGTTATTTTTGTGAGAAAATATATTTCAAACTCTTGTGATCAGTATGAATCTCACATTTTCACCATTGAGGTAGTGCCTCCATATCTTCAAAGCAAAGATCATAGCTGCTAACTCGAGATCATGACTAGGATAGTTTTGTTAATGAATTTTCAACTATCGTGATGCATAGGCAATAACCCTATCATTCTGCATAAGGAAACAACCATGTCCTTTCTTCGATGAATCACTATAAATAACGAACCCATCATTCCCCGATGGTAGAGTCAATATAGAATCATTGACTAATCTTCTCTTCATTTCTTCGAAACATTATTCACACTCTTTTCTCCAAACAAATTTAACCCCTTTACGTGTGAGCTTTGTTAATGGGTTATCCAATCGTGCAAAATTCTGGTCGAAACGTTGATAATAACCTGCTAAACCAATAAAACCACGTACCTCAGTTATATTCGTCGGTGCTGGCCATTCTTGGATTGCCTTGGTCATAGAAGGATCAACAGAGATTCCATCTTTAGAGACAATATGGCCAAGAAAATAAATCTCCTAAAGCCAGATTTCACACTTGCTAAACTTCCCATATAATTCATGTCTTCTCAGAGTCTTCAGTATAATACGCAAGTGATTTTCATGATCTTTATAGCTTTTGGAGTATACCAAGATATCATCAATAAATACCCCCACAAATTCATCGAGATATTCCTTGAAAACTCTATTCATCATATCCATGAATACTGAGGGTGAATTAGTCAATCCAAAAGGCATTACTGTAAACTCATAATGCCCATACCTGGTTCGAAATGCTGTCTTCGGAATGTCTTCCTTCCTCACACACAACTGATGGTATCCAGATCGAAGGTCAATCTTTGAAAAGTATTGATCTCCATGCAGTTGGTCAAATAAATCATCAATGAGAGGTAGGGGATACTTGTTCTTTATTGTTATAGCATTGATCTCTTTGTAGTCGATACATAACCTCATAGATCCATCTTTCTTTGTAACAAAAAGAACAGGGTATCCCCATGGAGAAACACTAGGGCGAATAAATCCCTTATTACTCAATTCCTCTAGTTGTTTATTTAGTTATACTAATTCCACAGTTTCCATTCTATAAGAGGTCTTTGATATAGGCCTTGATCCAGGAATTAAATCAATGGAAAACTCGACTTCTCGTTCTGGAGGATGTCCAGGTAAATCCTCCGGAAATACATCTACATATTCTTTAACAACCGGTACATCCTCTATTTGAACATTCCTTTCCCCACCCATAGTCATTTCATTATCTTCCTCCCCAATAATTGAATTTATTTGAGCTACTGGGGGTGGATCTAGATAAGAATTATGTGGTGACAATTCTTCTTTAAAGATAAGGTGTTCCTTATCATCATCATCATGAATCAAAACTTCTTTATTCTTACAATAAATCTTCGCATCATAGTCCAAAATCTAGTACATACCAAGGATTATATCAAACTCAATCATAGGTTTTGACGATAAGATCAGCATATAAAGAACATTTACCTGCTCTAATGGGGACTGATTCACAAAACGTTGTTGCAATGACACTTCCCTTAGGAGTTTTAACTGAAAACTCCCCTGTTAAATGAAATGGAAAATATCTAATTTTCTTAGAAAACTGGGAAGATATGAAACAATGAAATGATCCAGAATCAAATAATGCATTTGCTAAACTAGAGGAAACCATTAAATTACCTTCCACCTCGTCTTTCGGAGCTTCTACCTCAGTAGTAGTGATAGCATAATCTTGGTCATGATCCCTTGGCATTTTCTAAGGTATGTTCCCCTGACGCTTAGGACATTCATTTGCATAATGTCCCATCTCCCTGAAATTGTAGCACTGAACATTGGTAGCTTCCTTCTTCCCTTTGCAATCATGAGCTTGGTGGAATTTTTCACCACACTTGTAACAGACTCCCGTTCCCTTCAAGCAAGTACCAGGGTGTTTTTTTCCCACATTTACCACATGATGTATATTCAACCATTCCCTTATTCGGCTTATTTCCATTGCTAGATTGATCAGCAGATCTATTCTTCTCTTGCTTTTCTTTAAAGTCATAAGACTTAGAAAGTTCCTTTTCGGTCTTGATATCACATGAGACAATGTCTTCGTATGATGAAAAGGATTGCGAGACTGATTCTTGATAGAGAAATGGTTCTAACCCATCAAAGAAACGATCAATCTTACTTCTTTGGTTACGTATATAATCTCCAGCATACCTTGCTAACCTTGTAAAGTTAGCCTCATACTTTTTGACATTCTCATCCTCATTTAGTCTCAGACTCAGAAATTGCCTTTCTATATCTGCTCGATGGTCACGAGGAAAGTATTATTCAAAAAATAGATATTTGAACACCCTCTATTCCATATTTTATACTTCATCATCTTCCTTTGTATTTTGAATCAATGAACACCATTGATCAGCATCTCTAGTGAGGTGGTAATCTGCTATGATAAATTTTTCCCCTTCACTAATCCCCAAAGCCTAAAATATTTTCTCTAGGGAATTTATCCATTGCTCAACTACTAAGGGATTTGTACTCCCATTGAACGTTGGTGGTTGTTGCCTCATAAAGTGATCTAACATTGATCCTCCACACTGCGGATCAGGGTTCTCCCTACGTGTAAGGTTATTATTCATAACCTGAGTGAGTTGTACCAGTATGATGATTAGGTGAATGGCACCAGTTGCATCACCAGCTCCGCTATAATTATCTTGAACAGGAGGGAAATCCCTACATGGAGTTCATGCATTGATACAGTTTCCATTTCTTCCACTAGGTGCCATTTCTAAACAATGGCATAAACTAGATCATTTTATGAATCAAAATACATAATCCCATACTTATAAAACACTTAACATAAATTGAACTATTTATGGATATAATCCATAATCATAAGAATGTTTTTCTTGAAGAAGTATATACTCATAAACCCTTCATAATGATTTGTAAAGAAAATGATAGTTATCCTAAGCATATCCCCCAGGAGTGTCGTAACCAAGAGTGCAGAAAGGCCCATTGTCGTGCACCAGTTCCCGTTCAAGTCTAGCTCAAAGAAGTGTATTTGGGGTTTACCCCTAGGTACATCTGTGCCAGAGCCGCCTCTACCTGCTCATATCGAGACAGGGATGTATTGCTCGGAAAACTCACAAAATCTTTACAATACCCAAATTCTAGGAAGTTCTTCTATACTAATCCTCAATGTCCATCTTAAATCTATGTGCTCTAATTAGATTTTATCTAAACATAGGTTCCAATGTTTGTACTAAACATCATCTAATACCAACTGTAACGCCTCGACCCCAGTTACCCAGAGTTGGTGCATTATTACATAATATTGCCATGATCTTAAGAAAGATCGAATCTCGAATGACCGATTGGTTTAGTAGCCTTGGAAACACTAGATATATTCATAAAGTTTTACATCATAAAAATGAAAACTACAACAACATAGTCTCCATATACCACACTCTTATCCCCCCATACTATCCCTGTAGGTCATTCATAATTTACTTCTTCATATCCTGGGAAAAATAAAACATAGAAAATGGGTGAGCTCAAATGCTCAGTAAGGATAACAATATAGCGGAAACTTTCATAAATAAGAATAAACATTTAAGGGAATGTATAACTAAAACAAAATCATTTTAATCTTGAAGTTCAACATAGTATGGAATAAATAAAATGGAATAATTCCATTTACTTATTCACATGGATATTCTACTAAACAAATAATCACATGCAATAACAATAACCACATTCATAATGATGGAATGCATAACGCCAGACTATCATAACCACATAGCCAAGGCCTCGTGCCAAGACTAAAAATAAGATTTTGTCAAGGCCTTGTCCCAAGACACTAGTTTATCTCATGAGACCTACCGATGCATCAATGAGCTATAGCAGGCTCCACCCATCACATATTATGTGCAATGCATTCCCATATAAAAAGGTTTAAACATAACATAAAATTTCGTATTAAAACTATCATATGAAATGTCAATACTTTCACCATAAACCATGAATGGTATAAAAATAGCACATCCACAGTAAAACATATCACAAAAACCTTCAATACAATATAGAAGTTTTGTATCATAATAAATCAATTTCATATAAGCGTAAAATCCAACAAAAGATGTTGACATAGATGAAATCAAAACTCTTTTTAGAGAAATATCTCTTTTTATTTTGAAATCATTTAAGAGATATATAAAATAAAACATTTTCTTTGAAAATATCTTTATAAGCTTGTAAGGGAAGCTTTGAAGATTTTATAACGGTGGAAAATAGCCGCACCCGTCGTATAAGTTAAAAAAAAAATTCCTTCCTTAATCCTGTCGAAAAGGTTAAATGGAATCTTGTTTGGAAAATGATGGAAAGATTCCTTTATAAACCTCTTATAAAAATGTCAAAAAAGGGTATAAATGACTTTAACCCATATTATTGTAAATGGTAAAAAAAAATTTAAATACATTTTGAAGAAACATGGATGTGGATGATAAATAAATCCCAATAGATTATTACGTATAAACAACCTCGGATAATGGAGAGATTGTGAAATAAACCCTTACCATGTACTTTTCCTTGGTTAGGGGTAGGTTAACCACCTGTATAATAGTGAAATAATTGTTATTAAATTATACATGAATCATATACATTCATATTATATCATATATGATCTTTTAACATTGCTTTGTTAATAATATCTTAGATTTATCGTCGTTTCGGGTGTTAACTTACTCGTTTTCTTTTATATGATTTGTTACGTAATCCATGTTTGTCATGGATAGGTTGTATCTCAATCATATCCATAATGATATCAAGTACTTAGATACTATTTTTAAATCATCAAATGATAATTATACTTGAATGTATATAATGGAGAATGAATCTCATCGCGTTCATGGAGATGGTAGTCCGTACGTACGCACGAGCGACAATATCATTCTTTTGATATTAAAATAATATATAAAGGGATGGTATATTATATATACAGATTCATTATCATGTTATATTTATTATTTACATGAATTAAACATCATTATTATATCCATCCAGATAATAATATATTGAATAGCAATTACACCACGACGTGGAGACGGTAAGCCGTACGTACGCACGTATGGTGACAAGTTATTCAATGGGTGGATAGAATACAGAATATGGTTGTACCATATTTATAATAACATCACAATATATATAAGATACTGGATTTATTATTTTATAATGGTAATAAAAAAGAAATAATAAGTTGAAGAAGAAATGAATTTAAAAAAGGGTGGTGAAAACATTACCTCTTCTTCGGGTTCTTCCTTTTGATTTGATCAAAAGGGATTCTTAGGTTGGATTTCTGATCAAACTAAGGCCTATAGGTTGTATTGAGGGAATTTGGGAGATTATTTGGGAAGATTTTGGCTGAACCAAAAGGCTTTGAAGGTGTGAAGTAATGAGAAGGGGGAGTGCCCTTTTATAAGAGGGGTGAGGGGCTCCTTTGGAAAAGCTAGAAATATTAATTTATAATAAATACATATTCGGTTTATAATGGCTCAAAAGTTGAGTATTTAAAAGTTAAGGTGGGTATAGGTCGAAAACCATTCAACCAATATAATTTAGACAGGTTTGGGTACTTATATTAACCTTATCATTAAGTATTAACTCTAAGCTAATTAGTTTCACTTTTACAATGTCTCTTTGTATTTTTTTATTATATGGTTAATAAACTTACTATATACATCCAAGAGACCCCAAAGTGGTCCATTAATGATATACCTATCATGATATAAGTGTCTTAGCCGAAAATTATATTTTTAAGAATTTAATATCAATTAATAATATAATATTTGGTTTAAAAACTCTTTTCTGTCAATTTTGACACTATTCAATAGATGATTTTTGTGAAACTCATAAAAGAATTATTACTTAGAAAAACATTAAATAAAGCAATCTTAATATGTCATATTAGCCTATAAAATTAGTTTAATTAATTAAAAGTCTCCAATTATATTTATTTGGTTATTTATAATATCAATTAATTTAATGTTTCACTATAATGGTAATTACTGCATCATCATTGTGTCATATATAAATTAAATTATTTAATGTATAAAAATTATAAATAAAATACCATTATGTAGGAAATCGTTTTTTGTTTCTAATTAATATTTTTAGTCGAAAATCCAACATATATTACCCTATGTAAAAATTGTTTTTCTAAAAGATATATGCTTGTGTCATTTTTGTATTCATTTTAACTTAATTAAAATAAAGTGTCCCAATCACCTACAATTGGCTCCATGAGATCCCAAAATCGACCCAAAGATGAAAATGGTCGGACATGTATCAACCAATAAGGTTAGGACACGTTTTAGGGTAATTTATTATTATTATAATATTATTTTGTACCCCTTATTTACCGGATTTACCCTTTACCATGATAAATAAAATATTTACCGCGGTAATTATTCAAAATGTATAAAAATAAAAGATACCTATTTACACAATTTGAACATCCTGATTCTAAATATGGAATCCATTTTTCCTAATTCAAAACACAGAAGTGGCAGAAATTAATTTAAAATTAATTCCTGTTGTTAAAACAAAAAGCGTGTTTTTAAGAGATAATAACTATCAAAAGATTGGAACTTGTTTATGTCTGGTTTAATTGTGAAATTATGTACAATGAAAAACATTGAATTAAATGGTAAAAATATATTCTAAATATACTTTAAAACCACTCAAATTCATAATATATCAATATTAATTTTTTGATTTAAAAAGTTGTTTTTAATTAAAATTTAGTAATTTTCACTATTCATCAAAATATGAAAGTTATCCGAAAAGTACCAAAATTTCACCCTAGGATAATTTTGATATTCCGAATCCAAAAATGAATTCAATTTTGAGAGATAGAATTTATAAAATTTCTAAAATTAGGTATTACTATTCATAACGGCTCGTTTGATTGGTTGTGGTGTGTTAGAATCTCGAAGTTGCGTACAACACACGCTATCACATTATTCAAAGAGAAGCATACCGTAGAAGCTTGGGGTGTTACATAGGATCCCCTTACATTCTTTTTTTCTTATCTTTTATCCACTTTTCCACTAATTTACCATGATATGTCTTTTTCTTCTTTGTCATCAGTGGTGCAGACTGAGTTTCTTTAGTAATAGGTGTTTTCCCTTCTCCTTCTAATTCATTCACCTTCCTCTCCCATCCACCCTTTTTGGAAGCCTAACCACATCCTGTTTCTTTAAAAGAGCTTGGATTTATGCTTTTGATAAATCATAAATCATTCTTGAATTACTGGAAAAACCAATATTCGTTCTCTTTATAGTGTCATCACTCAACAATATCATCTTGTAATTTCTTGTCTTGGTACTGCAAAGAATTTTGAAAGATTCCAAACAAAGATCTATTATCTTGGAGATAATAGAAGAATACATGATGATTTGGGAGTTTAAATTTCCATTCTTGATATTCTCAATATAAACCAAGATATAATTGACCAAATTAACTTCTTTAGGTTCACTAGAAAATTAAAAACATAGATGTCACTCTTTTTCTGAGTATCCTAATCTCCATTACATGGAATTACAAAGCCTTGAACCCACAATTAATGAATCTTTATGTTTGTAGACAAATGAAAAATATTCAAATTCTTTACTCCTTTTTAGATAAGGAACTCTATAGTCATTTCCTTATCAAAAGATCTTGCAACATTAGGTAACTTGTGTGAGCATAACTCTAATTCACCTTCATACGGAATCCCTATTAGATTTGCAGCCATGTTGTATGAAATAAATTATCTCTTTAAATAACTCTTGAAAAAAAATTATCTCTACCTCCTTGAATGAATAAATAACTATTTCATATAATTCCACCAACAATTTCAGATATACCAGATCATATGCCCTTGGTTTTGAAATAAAAAGGCTCTCTTAGTCATTTAACTTAATATTCTCCGAAATGATAGATTCCCAGTTAGCATAAATATTTGGATAAAATACTTCTCTCGGAATATCTACCATTCAGATATATCTATAACAGTCGACATTTCTTTCTAAGGAGAGGCTTCAGTAGAGATTCAAAACTCAGGAAACTTTGTAGATTCAGAATGACCATAAATATAGAGACTGAACTTCAGCATGTTATGTCTTGAGAAATGATGTTGGAAAAGCATCGGGGAGGCTTTATATAGGATTTTAATGTGACAGTTCAGCTGCCATACATGATACAACGGTTGAAAACCTTCTGATCAAATCTAACGGTTTAGGTGACAGCCGAAGAATGAATTTTGTAGGTTCTGATCTTTTGAGGTTTTTAAGAAAAATATTCTGATTTAAGAAAAAAAAAGGAATCCAAAAATTTAAAAAAAGAACATACCAAGAAGTAAATTGGTTATTTCAAAAACTTATGAAAGGAAACATACGTTTTGAATTTCTTAGGGAAATTGTTAGTAGTGAGAAAAATTTACATGAAGTAATTTAGATTAAATTTTTTTTAAACTATTAAAAAAATTTAGACTACGAAATATTTTAGACTACGAAAAATGTTACACTATGATAAATTTTAGACTATGAAAACATTTAGACTACAAAATATTTTAGACAAAAAAAATTTATACTATGAAAAATTTTAGATTTCAGTAAATTTCAAACTAAATAAAAAAATTTATATTACCATGTAAATGTACTCCTCCTATGAAAAAGAGTTTCTTATTATGGGGATTGGTTTCAAAAATAGATTAATAAGGAAAATTACCTTAAGGTTATTATTCATAACGCCTTTTTAATGTACTTATATATATTGGAGGGTAACAATTCTATGAAAATATCAGTAAGTTGATCTTTCCTTCCAATAAATTGATGATTGATATCTTCTTTTTGTTTTTAATCCTTAAGAAAGTGATGCATTATATCTATGTTTTTTTCATGGGAGTGATGTGTAGGGTTTTTTCTCAGGGAAATGGCACTTGTATCGTCACACAAAATTTCTGTTTTGGAAAAACTCATGCCATAGTCTGTGAGTGTGTGTTTCATCTACAATACTTGAGCAGAACATCTTCCATCTTCTAAAAATTCAATTTTAGTAGTAGAGAGTGATACTGAATGTTTATTTTTGCATGATCAAGAAACTAATGAATCTCCAAAGGAATGGAATGTTCCAGATATACTTTTTCTATCCATTCTACATCCACCAAAGTCATCATCCAAAACAATTTTTTTTTTAAAAATCATTTTCAAATGTATAAAAGTGTCCTAAATCCATGGATCCCTTTAAGTAGAATTTTTTTTTGCTGCCTTTAAATGAGATTCCTTTGGATTTGATTGTTATATTTCACATAAGAATAATGAAAACATTAAGTTTGGAAGAATAACTATCAAGTATAGTAATCTTCCTATCATACCACTAAATGATGTTTGATCTACTGGTTTCCCATCTTTATCAAGATCAAGATATTTTGATCTACTTATGGTAGTACATATACTCTTAGTGTTGTCATATCCATCATTATTAAGAAGATATTTAAAATAATTATGTTGAGATATATAAGTTCCTTCTGGTTTTTTTGAAATTAGAAAACCTAAGAAAAATGAAAACTCACCCATCATACTCATTTCACACTCAGATTTTGTTATATCCACAACAGAATCAGATAAAGATTGATGATTTGAACCAAATATAATGTCATCAACATAAATTTGAACAATCAAAACATTTTTCTTATCTTTACTTATAAAAATGTTTGGATCATCATTTCCCTTAATATAATTGATTTGAAGAAACAAATTTGTATGTCTATCGTACCAGGCTCTGGGGGCCTGTTTAAGTATATATAATGATTTGGTATGTTTTAAAACATGTTCAGGATGTTTTATATCTTAAAAACCAGAAGGTTGTTCAAAAAAACATCCTCTTGAACATAAACTTTAAGGAAATCACATTTAACATCCATTTGAAAAAGTATGAATTTAAAGAATGCTATAAAAACACGTATAATATGAATCGAATAAAGTATAGCTACTTTAGAATTGGTTTTTTATAGTCTATTACTTCTTGTTGATTATATCCTTTAGCAACAAATCTAGCCTAATTTCTTACAGTGATCCCTTTTTCATCACACTATCTCCGAAAATACATTTTACTCCAATAACAGAAGTTTAATTAGGTCTTTCATCCAAGGTCTGGACTTTATTACTTTCAAATTAATTTATCTCATCATTCATGGCTTTTATCCATTTATCATCACCTAAAGCCTTATAACTGCTTTTATGGTCTCATTGAGAAATGAATGAAAGATTTTATACTTCATTTCTTAACGAACTTCTAGTTTTTATAGGTTGATTTACATCACCAATGATACTATCATAAGGATGATTCTTTGGAAACAACTGGTTTGGGTTTTGTAAAAAATGTTCATCAACATATGATAAGAATTCTTCTGGGGTAAATGCTTCAGAAACATTTTCTTATACATTATCCTTATCAAAATAATATTCTATCAAGGGTTGATAATCAGTTTTTTAAATCACCTCCAAGGATATTGGTTGGGGTTGTTTAAAAACAAAAGGACCAGTTTCATCATATTTAACTTGTATTGTTTCTTCAATAGTAAAATTATTTTTATTAAAAACTATATAGGACTAAGAGGTTGTGGAGTATCCTAAGAAAATTCATTCATCATATTTGTTTGTGAATTTATATAGATAATCTTTAGTATTCAAAACTAATACTTTGCATCCAAATACCTTGAAGTAGTAAAGTCTAGGTTTTCTACCATTCTATAACTCATAATGGGTTTTGTTAAGAAAATATCTAATCAAAACTCGTTTTATAGTATAACAATTAGTATTCACAGCTTCATCCCAAAAATGTTTGGCTATGGAATATTCACTAAATATGGTTCTAGTTATCTCTTGAAGAATTCCCTTTCTTATTTTAACAACACGATTTTGATGAGTATTTCTTCGTGCTAAGAAGATATGAGTAATTCCTTTTTTACTACAAAAAAGTTTGAAAATCAGAATTTTTAAATTCTCCTCCATAATCACCATGAATTGTTATTAATGGAAGTTTTTTATCATTTTTAACTTGGGCTCTTAAAATTTTGAAATAAGAAAAAGCTTCAGATTTCTTTTCAAGAAAATAGGCCCACATAAATCTAGTGTATTAATCAACTAAAACAAATACATAGTATTTGCCTCCAATGCTTCTAGTTTGTGTTG
The DNA here is from genome assembly GCA_963277665.1 of Viscum album. Lineage (NCBI taxonomy): Eukaryota > Viridiplantae > Streptophyta > Magnoliopsida > Santalales > Viscaceae > Viscum > Viscum album. The sequence goes on along the minus strand of OY728142.1, from coordinate 1,872,292,614 downwards.
GTCCAAAAAGATTCATATGCACAAACTGTAATTAATCAATAGTTGAGACTTCACCAATTGATTTAAAACTTGATTTATGTTTCTTTCCATATTGAAAAAGATCAAAAACATTCAATGAATCGAATCTATACTCTGATATATTCTTAAAAAGTATCTTCTTGGAGAGTTTAAATAGGTTACTATGGTTATAGTGTCCTAAACTTCTAGGAAATAACCAATCATGATCTTCTATTTCACTAAGACAAGGTAGATCTTGGATCTTAAGGTCTTATAAGTTTAGTGTGTATACATTTTCTTGCCTATGGGAAGAACGAATAAACTCTTCATTTGAATTATGTACTAAGAACATGTTATTCATAAAATTCACAATTTATCCTTTATCACATAATTGGCTTATGCTAATGATATTGTGCTTATGACCCTTAACAAATAATCATTTAAAGTAAATGTTTTTCCAAGAAGAACAATGTTACCTATACCAACAATTTCTCCCTCATCATAATCTCTAAAATATAATTTTACTTTTTCTTATTGATAATATATTGAAAGAAGTTTTTGTTACCATTCATATGAAGGGGACGTCCACTATCCCTGTACTATGTATTGTTGTTGGAATTATCTTTATTTTCTTAAAAAAAATAGAGTGGGACTTTCGGAATCCAAACATTCTCGCATCTAGAAATTTCAGAAAGAAAAATTGTAGGTATCCTTATTTTCTTAGAAAAATAATCTTTTTGATAACCAAAAGACTAAGTTTTAATTATGGAACAATTTTCACCCAATCTCCAACATATTGAAATTTAGTGAAGAATAGAGAACTTTGAGGAACAAAATAGTTATTACTGAAAACCAGTTTTCAACTCGTATAACTAAAAACAGAACGATTCTTTAGAGGTTGAATTAGAGAATACTTTTTACCAAAATTTTCCTCACCTGTGGTAATGTTTGACAAAAACTTCCTCAAGGAAAATATTTCTGACTTTATTTTAATAAACAAGATTTTAATCTCGAAAACATTAGTTTTAGAACTACAGTTATTCTGTCAAGTTTTTTTCTTAGAAATTATATTTTCAAGATCCATGGATTGTTTTTCCTTCTCAAAATTAACTTCCTCAAGGATTTTTGAATCACTTTAAAAAAAAAAGTTTTATTATCAAGATTGTTATAAAGATATGATATTTCCTTAGTAAGAATAGAAATTCTATAATTTTCCTTATCATGTTTTTTATTGAGTTTAGAATTTTCATTCTCAAGAAGATCAGAAAGTCTAGAAACTTCTTTAAAATTTGGTAGAGTTTTATTTTCTGATGAGGAAGACTCATAATCTAAATATTCATAATATTTATCATCACAATATTTTGTATTCAATGATACATTAGTAATAGATTCGACGTTTTGTACCTTATCTATTAGAAAATGATCATCAATGGGTAGTCTAGCTATTAGACCATGATTCTTTGTATCAGAAGATTCACACACTGGGGATTCATCAGAAGAGTCACCACCACTGGCAGTCCATGTGTCATTGGATTTTAAAACATTTTTATCTTTGGCATTGTAGTAATTCTTTCTATTCCTTTAATAATTCTTTTCCTTTCAACCCCTTTTCTTAATAATAGGACAATCTGGTCTTATATTCCATGCTCTTTTGCATTCTGAACAAGTAGCCTCTGATTTTTTCTTCTCTTTTCTTTATTTCTTCTTGTATCTTGAACAAAAGATCTTCTGTCTAATAATCATTTTCATCCTTTAGGAAAGATTGGCTAACTCATTTTATAAATACTCACTTCCACTAGATTTGGATTGAATAAAAGTTTTCATAGATTTGGATCTTGTAACTATCTCAGGAGTCCTAGATTTCATATGATTTGATGTTATTTTAAAAGAAACACTGACATTTCAAATCTTGTTCTTAATATTATCATCATCTCCCTTCATTCTAGTCTCATGTTAAAGAATATTTCCAAAAAGATAATCAAGGGAAACATGAGTGACTTTCCCATTTTCATCTATAGTTTTCCTCTTGCATTCCCATTCGTTAAGCATGATTTCTATGATCTTATCTACAATAACTTCATCATATAACCCTTTATCACCCTTATATTGTAAGTTATTGATGATATTCATGAATCATTGTTGAAATGTACGTATGGGTTCTCCAAAAGGAAAGAAGAAACCATGATATTCAAGTCTGAGCATGGATCTTCTAATTTCAATGACTTTTGAAGTTCCAAAGTGAGTTACTTAGATCTTTTTCCAAATTTAATTGTCTACTTCACAAGATGAAATCTGGCCAAATAAATTTCTAGTCATGGAACAAAGTATAGTATTGCGTACATTGTAATTCATTTGATATTCATATTTTTCTTGGTTGGTGGAAGTGTTGACTTCCTTTTCAAGGGTTTTATATCCTCCAGTAAGCATGAAAAAGTTGGCTACTTCAGTGTTAATAAAAAACATCTTCATATAATCTCTCTAACATTCATAATCATTCCCATGAAATATAGGTGGTCTAGTGGGACTTATATTTTCTATTGAACCGACATTCATTCCTACCATCTAAAAGAAAATATTTTATCACAAAAACATGTTAATAATAAATAGTTGTAAACAAGTTTAAAAATATTAAGAAATGAAAATATTGCAAACAATGAAAACTTGAGAAAAAAACTTATATGCAAATCAAAGTGTTTCATAAACCTTATCTGATACCAGTTGTAGGATAAAAATATGATGTAGATACTCAATTACAAGAGGGGGTAAATTGTATACCTTAATAAATTCCTTTGGAACCTTTAAATATGGTATAAAACTTTTGTTTTTAACCATAAGGAAAAATAGTTTTGACAAGGATAAACAAGGTAAATTCACAAGACCTCTTATTTATACAAACTTATTAGGATCTGGAAATGAAACTTCAGAAAAGTTTACAATGAAAGGATTATACCTTAAAGCATATAGAATCTTACTAATCAGAGTATACAAATAAAAGAAAGTATAATATAGTTATACTTTCCATATTTATCAAAATGCATTGAATAATAAACATGAAAAAAAAGTAACACATATGAAATATTCTATCCCAAAGAGAAGGGTATCCAACAACGATGGATAAAGCTACCTTGATTTATACTTTCAAGATATTATATCTTACCCAAATAAGGGTACACCCTCGATAAAAATATATGAATCTGTCTTGTTATCGCCACAATTCCTCAGACATCAATGTAGTCGACACCTCTATCTTCAAAACCATGGAATTACTGGAACATTAAGGTAGTCAGTACCTCTGTCTTCTTATCCCTGGAATCCCTCTATTGTCCACAATAACAATCGGAGTCGCACGAAGCAAGCTGAATAATATGTTCAATACACACAAAGCATGAGAGTATCTCTCTCTATAGATCACTTCAAAATCATGTGGTCTCTAGTGTGATGGATTAGACATCCCTTTTTGAGCTCATTAAAATGAGCTCCTATTTATAAGAACTTCTCCAATGGTCATATTTTCCCTTGAATTTTAGAGGGACCTGTACACATGTCACTCAAACAATGGTTAGTTAGAAATAGAATGTATGACATCGTTTTATAACATTAACAAGGGTAGAAAAAATATGGTTACATAACCAAATATAATTTTCCAAAGTCTAGGGAGAAATAAATTTTTAGAGTCTAACTAAAAAATTATTCGGTGTCTAAAATGCATGGATATTCAAAATTTATTCTCCATATAATTCTGAACCTGAGGTATATAGAATATGGAGTCTGAATTAGGAGGAATTCAGAGTCTAAATTTCATAGAATTCAGATTTTGAATTTTACAGAATTTGGAGTCTGGATTTTGAAGAATTCAGAGTCTGAATTTGATAGAATTCAGAGTCTAAATTTTAGATAATTGAATGTCTAAATTTTAGAGAATTTAGAGTCTGAATTTCAGAGAATATAGTTTCTGAATATCAGATCATGAAAACAGAATACTCTATATCTAAGAATTTATATGATTATGAGGTTTTAGATATGAAGTTGAGTATTACACATAGCAATAAAATTAGTTGGATATAGGAAAACTGAAATATAAACAATGAGAAATATGTAAGGTTAAATTTTCCATGGGGAAGGAAAATATTCCTTATTAAGGTCAATGTGTGTAAGGAGAAAATTTCCTAAAGGAAGGAAAATATTCCTTATTAAAATAAATCATAGGGAAATAAAATTTTCCTTAAGATAGAGTGTTTGTGATTTTCAAAACATATAGGAATGGAAAATTCATAAGGAAACATTATTGACTCAACATTAACTAATTTGATCTCTTTAGTATCTTGAGGTATAAACAACACCAAGCCTAATTGAACCCCAAAACATTATTATCTAAATGTGACCATTATTACCCAACATTTTCATTAGTGAGTGTGAATATTATTAACTAAATTATGATATATATATATATAGTACGTACTTAATAAAAATTCACTGATTAATTCTTTGAAATATGTACTCAATTTCCTGTAGATTTCTTTTATTCTTCATTAATATGTTTTCTTCACAATGGTTTGTTATTTTGTTTAGGAATGAATATTGTTATTAATTTCAAAAATATTTTAAAAAAAATTCAATTTTTTTTTAATTTTTAAATCAAAATATCCATATTTTTCTATAGTGAAATTTTGATAATTTTTAATATATTTGTTTTTTCTGTGAATAGTGAAAAATAATTCCATTTGATTAAAAATATATTTTCATTCAAAGTATTTATATGATAAAAATATTTTTTTTGTAATATTTAAAAAATTAAATTAGTTCTTTTTTATACAAAATAATCTGATTATGGTTTTTGAAATGAATTATAAATTTTATTTTAGTATATAAATATTATATATTTAAATGGATTTTTTTGAAAAACCTTGTTTTTATTGCAGTTTTCAGTTTATTTCTTAATTAAATAATACCACCTATAAGTTTCAAATTTTGAAATATTTAAAAAATAGTTTTTAAAATAGTGGCCTAAATTTATTAAATATTCCACTTTTATTTTTTTTCAAAATAAATAATAACCTTAATAATTTTTGTTACCACAATGGAGGGGAAAGTAGGTAATTAAAGTTAAAAATAATATGATGAGGATTATAAAATTTCCATAATGCTTTTATTAATCTTATTTTATAATTTTATTTAATACATAATCATTTTATATTATTTTATTAGCATTTTATCCATTTTAATGTGATTATGAACTTCATAGTATTTTATTTCCAGAAAAGTCAAACATGTTACACTCTAAATTTTAATAACTCTAATATTCTGAATATGATATTATCTAGAGGATATGTTGGGTTGTAAATATTATTTTAAAATTTAATAGATTTATATTCTCTATGTTTATTTATTATTTTTATTGAAGAAATAATTACTTTAAATATATACACACATATAATGCAATAAGTTTTCAATTAATTGAAAAATAAAATAAATGATATTAAAAATATTAAAATTAATACATTATTAAGTAAATAATATTATCCATAAATTTTATCTATGACCATGACATATCCTAATTGATTAAAATAATTATATCTTAATTCAACGTTTTCTTCATGTATTTAATATTAAATTAAATTATTTGTGTCAAAATTGACAATAACGATATTTTATCAAAATAATAATAATTAATTTATTTGAAAATAAAAAAATTAAATATTATATGGTGGTAATGATATGGTTTAACATGTCATAAATTTTCCATTTATGGTCCAATTTTTACCTTATATGTAAAAAATTATAACTTTTTAATATTGAAAATTTGTTTACCATATATATAATTAAAGAAAGTTAACTAATGGTTAATAAAAATTATAAGGTTTTTAATTACAAAAAAAAGTCTAAAATATATTTTTCGATTGGATTAAAACCTGAAACCACATTATTTATAAATTCCATTCTATGTGGAGGAATTTTTATTAAGACTTAATTTATTATAATTTAATATTTTGATAAATTTCAAATGTTCCTGACACCTCAATTATAAAAGGTATCCTCCTCTATCACATCATTACACCACATTGATCCTTCTAGACTGACCAAATACTATCAAATTATATTTTCTACTTTAGTACTCACATTTTATTGGTCCTTCTATTCCAAAAAAATACCAACTCTAGAGCCCTTTTTAGGAGATCTAAAAGAGTCATTTTGAAGAAGCGGTAATCTCCCTAACCAATCACTGTCTTTTTCCTCTCTACATTAACTCCTATTAATATATGTTTTTTATCATTAAATAATAAACTAAATTTCTTATGTATTCTGAAATATTATTAGTTTTATTATGACACCACCCTACTTCCAATAAAAAAATAAGTGAATGTATAGCACATCTGTACGTACGGATTACTATCTCCTTATATAAATACAGATCATTTTTTGTCATAATAATTTATTTATGGGTATTATGACGGGTTTAATATTTATATATATTACTAATAAAATAATTATAATTCTCTAGATATAATATCATGTCAACTTTCTTAACATCCAATCCTCTGGGAAAAAATAATTCAATTCATTCATACAGGTTGACTACCAACTTCATGATGTGATTTTATTCGTTTTAAATTAATATTTAACAAGAATAGTGTTAAGGATAAAATTGATGAACATATACTTTATTTTTCATCATAAAAATTCATGTATTGAAATTATTATGGTTTAATATTTAAAAACATATTAATGACAAGATTATACTTATGTAATGATAATATCATGTCAATATTCTTACCATCCAATCCTCTGGGAAAAAATAATATCGTTTGTGAATACATGTGTACTACCACCTTCATGATGTGATGTGATTCATTTTAAATTAATATTTTACTATAATTGTAATAAGTATAGATCTGTTGAACATATATGATATATATGATATAATACTTATTCTACAAATGATAATTATTATTTACATTTTTTGTTCTATCTGTTGAAAAATAGAAATAACTTTGATTCTTATCAACTATCTACCATCTCTATGAACAGTTTAATTCATTTTTATATCTCTAGTTTTTAAAAATGATAATAAATATTTTAATAATTTATATATATTGTGGTCATAACATGATTAAAATTTAATTAATGATGTTACCATGATCAAATTATAAGTATTGGGATTGCCAAACTAAAACATGCTTACAAAACGAAACAGTTATCAAGTGAAAAATGGTTTTAATTATATATAAATGAGTGATAATATATCATAAAAATTCATATAGAGTATAATAGATATGCATATTTTTATTTAATTAATTTATACTAAATCCATATTTATTATATAGGGGGTTTAAAAGTGAATATTGAAAAGTGATACTTGAGGGCAGGGTTTATTTCACAATCTCTTCATTATCTGGAACTGTTTATGTTTAATTATCCACAAAGTAATATTTCTCCTACATGTATAAATTTTATATGAATTCATTCCTAAATTTTTTTACTATTATCCAAAATAAATTATAATAATATTTACCCATGTCTCTCTTTTTACAAAACAATTTTAAAGTACTCTTTTTTTCTTTTTCCAAAAGAGGTAAGTTGTTACTTTTCTAAAAAATGTATGTATGGAATATTTTTTAACATATAAATAATGTGTGTAATTTCACTACCTAGTGACTAATAATTTCATTTAATCATACATTACATGTTTATAATGTTATTTTCAAATAAATTTTTCCCATTTGTAATTATGCTGTTTTTTTAAAAAAAATTAAGTGATTTTAAAATTGAAATGGTATTTCCCACAATAAAGGTTCTAAGTGATATTTCATAGTTATTCTCTATTTAATATGTAATCCTATTATGTTACTTGGGAATTATAGGTTTTATAATCCAGTGATACCATATTTATTCTTTCTATTGATTGTTTGTGAATATTATTAAACAATGTTTATGAAACAAATTTATTTTCCATTAGTTATGTTTTGATAAAATGTTTATAATCCCAATTTATTTTCAATGGTTAAGATTTTATGAAATTTTATGATCTTATGTCACACATATTTATGGTTTTCATTTTGTGATGGGGGTACCCATGTCTCCCATCAATCCATTTGGTAATGATTAATTTTATATCATATCCAATGGTATAAAGGATGTTATCCCATGCTTGAAAGAGGTTATACGAGAGGTTATCCCTAGCCCCAAAAGGGTACATGATAGGATATTCCATGCCAAAAACTTGTAAATGTTGGTCATTACAAGCCTAAAGTGTTATTAATTACTTATTGAGTATCTTTTACATGAGGTTTTATATTCTTATGTATATGCCACATCTATGTCTTATGAAAAGGTTATGATATCATGGATCATGCTCTTTGATTTATTTATTATTCGTGTCTTTTGAAAATACAAGATTAATTAAATGAACATATTTTATCATCTATCATATGAATGGTATTGTTTTTAAATGTTATTATCATATTGTTATTCTCACATTTTCTATATAACATTAATGATATATCCCTTTATAACCTTAATGAGCATATAATCTCTCCCATTGCTATGTTTTTTCCCAAGTTATGAATAAAGGACAGATGTTTGATATGTCTTAAAATGGTGCCAATATTTATCAAATAGTGGGATAAGAAGTAGTTCACATATGAAAAAAAATTATCTGTACATTTTTCTAAAGGCCCTAGACCCAAATGATTCTTGCATGGATCATTATATTTTGAAATGAATATTTATCTATTAAGATATAAAATCTATATATGTAAAATATGGGTCATTATAGACAACATAAGTCTCTATAATGAATAATATACCTTAATATATTTTTACAATACACTATGATAAACTAACATGAAATCGATGAAAAACATTAAATAATAAAATATGAGTTAAAATAGGAAAATAATAATTAGTCTTAGACTAATGTTTCATTATCATATATAATTATAATTATAATAAAATTGTAAACTATTTATAATACTCATCTTCTAAACCAGCTATTAATAGAAAATTTATATTATAAAAAAATTATCTTTTAATTATAAGAATTTTTTAATAATTATCCTTGGTTATATTTTAAAAATATTGATTAATAATTTCAAGACTATAAAATTATATTAATAATTTATATTGAAATTATTAATTAAAAACTTATACTGGAAAGGGTAAATTTGGAAATGGATTCATAATAAAAATTTATAAAATTAATCTTAATAAATATATAAAATTGTGAAACATGAATTGAAACATATATCATACAATTTTTATTTTCTAGTTAATGAAGGATAATTATAATGAAAATAAATCTCCTCCTTGGGATGACCAAATTATCTATATTTTTTGTCAATTATTTGACAATCACATTTTATATTCAATAGAACCATATGCTAACCATAAAATTGCATACAATTCTACCCATATAATTAAAAATGCTTATGAAGAACACACAACCGATTGAGAATGTGAGGGTATGATGCTTAGAAACCATGAAATTCAATGAAATATTATAGATAATAGGAAATGAAACATAAAAAGAAAAATAACTATTCCAATATACATCAACAGGCCATAAAATATTAGGATCATTTAATGAATTAACAAACAACATTTATTTAATATTAAAACCTTTATCCACCATGATATTACTTGTTTCCATTCTACAATTACTGGGAATATTAATAAACCATGTATTTTAACATCACCTTCCAAAAAACATAACAAAAATACATGTACATATATGGATTCACTTAGAAAAATCCATTTTATTTTCTTTATGATTTTGGGGTATTTTCCTCATTTATCATAAAATTTTAAATTAAACACCTTAAATTTCATATGTTTTGTAAAATTTATAAAATTATCCAATGTGATGTGTTGGTACTAAAAATTACTTGTTCAACAGTAGATATACTAAATATATTATTTGGATATACTATAATAAAACATATCACTTATTATAATATTTCATTTTATTTAAATTTAGACTCATCTTGAATTGCGACACATTTAATTGATATGGAATTTTTTCATGTCAAATAATGGGAACACAATACTTTACATAATTCACTATATTTTATCATAATATTTTGAATGATTGTGTCATGTACTCTTTAATATTATTGTAATATCAATTTAAGCATCACCTTCAATCCATTGTGATTGTGTACAATTAAATATCATGATTTCCCTTTTCAAAAAATATGATTCAATATGTGTAGAATTATTTTGCCTAAAATTTTGGGTTCATATGAATTTGGAAAGAATATATAATAAATAAATAGATATTTAAGGTTAGGTATGGAGACAACCTTAACATATGGTAGGGAATACATTTACATACTAGTTATGGTTATATGATATGGTTTCCTATGAACAAACATAATTTTTATGTGGGGGGATTAGTCAATATGAGAGGTTTTTTGGATCTTTACAACTTGAAAAAGGTGGTGAGAATGTGGTACCAAAAGTTTGGAGAAAATGTGGAATTCTAAATTAGCTGATTGGAAAAGATAAAAATTTTGTTCCAAGGAATTATTTGTATAATAATATATGTGTGTGTGTGTTTTTGTGTGTGTGTGTGTTTATATACTATTATAATAAATTCATTGTGGGGTTAGCCCAAGGTGTACCTTTTAAAACCATTATTAATTAGTAAATATTGTTATAAAAAAGATTATATACAACAATTTATGGTTATATATCCTGGTTTACATCCTTCGGCTGAAATTTAATGGCATAAAATATGAGTTGGGAATATCTATATATTATATCGTGTACCATATACCTTCTAGAAATATTTGGGTATTTTCAAATAACATGTTTCATTTAACATGGTAATTTTATACAACCTTATTTATAGTTGGTTAAAACTACTAGAGGATCATGAGATATTTATTTATTTTATTTTCACAATTCAAACTTTGTTCATGACCTGATCATTCGAATCAACATGTTGTTAAGCCATATTTCCAAGTATTTTTAGTATTTAAGATAAAATTATTTCTGAGATTTTTCATTGAAATCAAATATAAAAAATAAATATAATGAATATAAATAATTATTTTAAATTAAATTTTATATTGAAACAATATTGGAATATAAATTAATGGAAAAATAATAAGTAGCCAGGACATGTCAAAACAATAAAATAAGAGTGAAAATTTTTAAATCACTAGATATATAGTATTTAAATAATTTAAATGTGTTAAATATTTTATTTATATTTCTATTATAGATAATTTTATGCAATATAATTGAGACTAATTTTTATAAACATAATTGTTATATTGGAAGTTAGAGTAAATAAATGACTTAAAAAATAATGATTTTATGGATTTTCGTCCAAGTCACACACACTCCACATATTCTAAAATTTATCATCAATTAATTACATATAAAATATATAAGTAACCATTTATCATAAAAATAATACATTTTTCTTATTATAATACAATGATAGATCTTTTGGATACTAAAATTTAGTATCAAATTTTGATTGGAAACTAGGATAAACTATATATTCTAACTAAATTTGACTCTTTCTTGATGAAAAAATAAGTTATAAGGTAGATACAAAAAATATTCTCTCTATAATGATGATAAAAATTACAAACCATCTTAATAGGGTTTGATTGTTACCCAACCCATATATATAAAAGACAGAAAGGTGGCTACATTGCTTCTTATTAACTCTCATTAACGTTGTAATAGAACCAATTTCATATAACCACAATGTTATCATAATTAGAGTGAGGATTGAGGATCATTTTTATGGGTTGGGAATGTAATAATTTATAAAAATTAAAAATCATCAATTCACTATATAACCCAACAACCTTAATATTTGAGTAGATATAAGAATGTAAAAATATAGAGATTTATATCCCATTCCAATGATGGTTAATGTTTTTTATTTTCTAGTTTTGAATAATTGATTCAATTATTTTCAAGATAATATATTTTTTTCGATGGTATTTTATATTAGAAGTTTATATGAGTAGAAAATCAATATGTTTATACAGAGTACTACGGTTTTATAAGTAGGATTTATAATAGAATTTTATATTGTAATTTTCAATTATACTTTTCAAGGGATATTCTATTTTGAAATTTTCTGATAGAATTTTTAAGATGAAATTTGTAGTTATATTTTTTAAGTAGATGTTCATGAGAAATTTTACAATGGAATTATATATTTTAATTTTTTAATAAAATATTTTTCTGTAATTATTAGTCAAATATTCAAGTGAAAATTTAATGTCTAATGTGTTTTTTTATAAATTTAAGTTAATAATAGACTATATATTCAACACTATAAATATATTATTGTAATTTTTTAAAAAAAAATTATGACATATTTAGTGAATAATATAATTTATTTTAAATAATAAACTATTATATAATTATCAAAATTAATTTTATTATATAATGTTTTTTAAAAATTTTAAAGTGAAAATTTTTAATGAATTGTTTTCAAGGTTTTGTAAATAATAATATTATACAATACATCTTTTATAGTGTAATTATTATAATGAAAAGATTAAACTAATGATTTTATACTATAAGTATGATAATAACACTAATAATTTTCATTATAATAAAATAGTTTTATTTTTATTTTATAATGAAACAACAAACTTTAAATTTTAAAATGTAAAATTTACAATGGAAAATTTATACAACATCTATTATCCATTGCATCATAATATTTCATGATAATGTATTGTTTCATGTAGGTGTTATGAATTTTAATAAAATATAAATGGAATCTTTTCACCCAAATCTATATAATGATAAAGATATTGATGGTACAAAAGAATAATCTAATATCAAACCATATGTGGGGATAAATTTATAATGTAATTTTGATGTTCATTAACTTTTACACATATGTATGGATAAACAGTTTTAAGATTCATCAAAAACATGGAATAAATTAACAAATATTTGTTAAACCCACACATCATAAATTCATGTTAGTACCTAAATGAAGACAAAAAAATGTTGATAAACAATGTTCAATGATGGAACATACTAATGCAGGATTATTTTCATATCATATCGGTGACTATGTCTTCTCATGTAAATAATACACATGGAATATCTTCATGTGAGAGAAAATTCTTCAATGCAATAGTCTTCGATCCATGCATATAATGATATCCCAAACAATTATCTCATCAAAAAAATCCATTGACTTTATTATAAATTCCATAGTGGTAATTAATTTGAAAAATTATTTTACATTGGTCAAAAAAAATATTTAATATGACAACATATTGTACAGAATATGTGTGCGCATCAATTATTTTAATCAAATATTAATATTTATTTGGTCTATGGTTAATTCATTTACCATGTTAAATTATTTTTAAATACAATGTCAAAAAATCCAATGCTCTTAAATATTGTGAAATGTTTTATATGTGAAGGAAATACCAATATTTATGGTTTGAAAAAAAATAGAGAAAATATTAAAATATTAATACATTATTGTATTTGAATCTAATTTTCATATGAATATAAAATTAATACCTTTATGAAATTTTATAGGTTTCAGTCATTATCATGTGATTATGAGTTTTCGAGTAGAATTACTATATGATCATCCATCGTGTAATTCATGTAACTGAAGTCACCTAGATCCAATGATATCATATCACATTATAAGAAACTTCTCACAAGATCATAAGTTTAGTTTTCTTAAGAGGTATGATTATATACGTAGACATAATATCATAGGTCATAATACATATGAAATCCAAACTTTTGAAATAATATATTCAACCTATCCTTAGTATTGTTCATGTTATTAATCAATATAACCTAGGAAAATGGGGAATCTTCTGGAAAATAGGTCACATTAAACTCTCATTAAAGGATTATGTAACACCCTGAGATTTTATGATATATTTCTCTTCAAGTAAATTTAATTTCCTCTCTAGCATGTGATACTTGGAACCCATATTCAAAATGAAACCTAATATAGTATACCATTACAAAAAAACTATTATATTGTAGGAATGAATAAAAATAAAAAAATTATATTATATAATTGTTTTGGATAATGAAAATAAACTGATAAATAAATATTCTATTTTTATTAAATTTCATATACACATTACAAATTAATTTCTCCATAAAAACATCTTTTTTACTTTTTATGTGTAAATAATATAATTAATTTATGCTACTTTTAGAAAAAAATTTGTAAAATTATATTAATATTTAAAATAATAGTTTTATAATTATCTTATAGGTAATTATTTAATACTTTTTTGAAAATATTAATTTTTTACTGAATACTGACAAAAAATATTTCATTGAAAATTTTATTCTCATTTGAAAATTTAAAAATTTGTCATTTTTTTAAGTGTCTTATATAGTAAAAAATTTTATTTATATAATTAATTATCAAACTAAGGTCAATAAAAATAATTTTATGCAATTTTTTGGTATAAAAAATATGTATTTGGAAAAATATGTTTCATGGAAAATTCTTTTCTTCCCATTTCAAGCACTTAATTTCAAATTGAATTATTCTAATTATGTTAATTGAATATTAGAAAATAGATTCAATTTTTGGAATTAGAAATATAAAATTTTATAAAAATTAACATTGTATTTTTGGTCATTATGAATAATAACCATGATGAATACTTGTCTCTTTAGTAAGGGTAATATGAGTTAAAAGGGTTAAAACATTGGGATAAGGATTTAAAATTCCTCTAAAATTTTCATTTATCTAAATTGATGTATTTATTTCCTAACATCACATGGGATTCATGAATATATTTCAACTTGGTGTCATTTATCTTCGATATTTACCTTTATATTACATTAATAAAATATTAAAAACAAAATTTCACACTCCAGAACATAATATCTCTAATATTTTTTCATAATGATAAATAGATGTTACAATATATTTTTAATGTTAATCTGAAATATTAATTAATTTTCTATCATTGTAATTTATTTTAGTTTTTGGGTGGCTAAATAACTATACTAAAGGCTTACATAACAAAGAGACAATTTGTATTAAATTAATATAAAAAATAAATGATTTTAAAAGTATTTAAAGTGATAAAAATTTGATTACTTATTCTTTTACACTAATTTTATATAATAATATAAAAACATTATGGCTCTTTCAAATGTTTATATTTTAATTTTTTCTAGGTTTAAAATCAAATTAAATAAATAGTTTAAAAATAGACTTAAATTATATTTTATGAAAAACCAAATATTTTATTAAATTATTTAAAAATCATAAAAAAATTGAATTAGAACATTTAGGATAATAAGTGATAAAATATTTTATCCATTTTCTATTTATGAAAAAATTTGTATCTTATATTTACAAATCTAACCCAAGAATATTGATGTTCTTGGTACCAAATTTAAGGTTAAAATTTGTTAAATAATAGGTCAAACCAAAAGATATGGTTTAAAATAATATTAGAAACATGTAAACTATTTATTGGGTGATGATTTTAATATACGTTATTCCTTATATTTTAATTTATTCAATTTTGGAACCATTATACATGACTTAGACAAGTA
Source organism: Viscum album (assembly GCA_963277665.1). Lineage (NCBI taxonomy): Eukaryota > Viridiplantae > Streptophyta > Magnoliopsida > Santalales > Viscaceae > Viscum > Viscum album. Next base: position 1,872,277,062 of record OY728142.1, on the reverse strand, counting down.
TTATGTTACAATATTTTATGTATTTCTAAAAAAATATTAATGATACTTTATAAAAAATACTTTATTAATTGTTATAAAATTCGTAAAAAGTATATATTTAGACAGTAGAATGATATATGGACTTAAATATATAAAATTTCACATTTATATTCTACTATTTTTTTATAATAACTATATTGACCCCTAAATTTTAAAAGACAATGACATCATGGTAATTGTCAAAAGCATTAATTGGGTGGTTAGAACTAACAGAGAAGGGTGAAAACATAACCCAAACATGTCCAAATTTTATTAAATGATAATATATTATAATAATAAAAATATTATATTCCAAAATATTTCAATTGGGTTCCAATTTCCAATGAAAAATGTTTTATATTAATTTAAACCATTAAGTAATTCCTAGAGAGCCCCTCCCCTCGCTTAAAAAAATTAAACCCATTATCTTATTTCTTAAAAAAACACTTTTTGGTATGTATATTATAAAAATAATGCACATTTTTATTCTAAACTTCTCTATCCATGAATTAGATTCTCTTTTATTCCCAAAATAACAATCCTAGGGTCCTGAAAAGGCGATCCAAATGAGTTCTTTCAAAGAACATGTACTTGTCTGAACCAAAAACTTTATTTTTACTTCTTATTTTACCTCAACATAATATATATTATTTTTCATAAAATAATATATTTATTATAGTTAATATACATAAATGTTATTATGATTTTCAAACCACTAATAACCACCATATTTTCCATCAAATCGGAAGCGAAAGTATCACTCATGCATACGTGTGGACTACCACCTCCACGTAGCAATAATATTCATATTCCATTACCATATTTCATGGAATTTTATTTGGATTATATTAATTTTTATATATGGTAATTATGAAATAATTATTCTTCAATTATTATAATATCATATCTTCTTTATTACCTTCATATCTGTCGAAAAAATTATAATGTTGCTTATGTGAATGTTTGGACTACCTCCTCCACAAAGTGTTGTGATTCATTATTAATTTAAAATAAAAATATATTATAATAAGTCTAGATTTAACATATATATATTATAATTATGATATAATATTGATTCTCAAATTTTTAATTACCATTTTCCTTTATTTTGTTCCATTTATTGATAAGTGAAAACATTGTTAATACTTATATATGGACTACCATCTCCATGAAAAATATAATTCGTTTTTCTATTGCTAGATATTAGGGATTTTTTAAATATATATATATATAATAAATATATTTTATATTCATATCATGATTATCATTCTTGAGATAGTGGAACTATGATCAAATTACAAGGTGCAAAACTACTATAACAATACATCCGAAATTATTATCACATGAAATAGTGATTTTACTAAATCATTGATAATAAATGAGGAATAAAATGATAAAAATAAATCATATATGTTATTATATATATGATTAAGGTTCTATAATATATATACATATATACAATATATCTTTTTTTATTATGCAGGATGTTCGATCACATATGAAGGTGGTTGGACCTAAGGTAATAGTTTATTTCACAATTTCATTATTATTCAAGATTGTTTATGTTTATGTATCCATTGGGGGAATAATATTTTATATCTATATTAAAACCATTATATATTACTATACTCGTTTTATTTATTAAAATTAAAGGTTTTCCTTTCATTTTATTATATAAGTATATAAGATATTGAACTGATGTTTTTAATAAAAAAAACTAATTTTGTTTTCAATTTGATTGGGAATATTTGTCTTCCATGTTTATGTTTTCATTTAAATTTAATAAAAAAATTTGTTAAAATTATACTATGTTTTTTTGAATTTATTTGTGCCCAGGTTTTCATTTTTATAAAATGTTTTCTATGGAATCTTCTTGTGTTTTGCAGAATGAATTACTATTTATATTTTTACAGAAAATGTGAACGAAATATTTATTATTACATACACATCATGAGCATCATTTCATTATATCATGAATTATAATTTTTTTAAAGATAAAATTAAAAAAATAATGGTTATTAATGAGGAATATATTTTTCCTAAATTTTGTAATTTATTAGTTTTGATAACTGATTTCCATATTAAAAGGGTATTTTCATCAAGACTATTTTTAATGATATTTTATGGTATTTCTATAAATAAATGTTAACATACTTTTATTATAATTATTCTTCACTAAGGATATGCTTTTTTGATTCCATCATTATTCTTTTTATATGTGTTTTATTATTAATTTGAATAAAGAATGTATTGAAATTTTATATTTTTGTTCTTCCTATACTTATAGATTTTTTATTATTAAGTCATGTTGATTATGTTTTATTTTTTATTGATACGATTTATATATTAGGATTATTTAGTGAGGGGTGGGTTCCAAAATTATATATCCCCTTGATGTATCTGTATGTATCACGACAAAAAACATATATCGTATTTTATTAAGCCCTTACACATTCATATAGATGTCTTTTCATGATGCATCGAAAGAATGTTTATGAGGTCGATTATTAAGAATTGTGTCATAATAAAATTCGTTATTAATGTACATGTGATTATTTTAGTAGTTGTGATATCCATGGATAAGTTTTAATCAAAAGTGGAATTAATTTACAATCATTTATGTCACGAACCAACCCAGGTCTACCCAGAACTGGTCACCTGCATCGATACGTGGAAGGGCCTGGGAGGAATTTCCAATCCTCTCGGGCTGCTGACAAGCACCAGGGAATCGACAGAGATGATGGGAATGATTTCTCCCTATAAAAATAAATAAAAGTAGGTAGAATAATAAAGAGCAATGAAGAATAAATAAACCAAATAAAATGAATAATCAGGAACTCATGGAAATGGAAACTAACTGAATGGGGAATCACTATCTATGGGTAACCCCACCGGTCATTCCCTACTCAGTGATGTAGAATTCCCCAAGGTGAGCGCACAAAATATGGAACCTTTACAAGAACTAAAAATATAAAATGACTATAAGTGTGAGTATTAAAACTCAGTTGGCAATCCCGATAATATATTCCCAATGCACTACCATTAAAATTAAAGTAACACCATTTCACGTTTGAACTACAATCTATAAAAGTATTTTTTTTATAATAATTTTACTTAGAAAAAATGTAAAAACTATTTCCTTTAAACTTTTTAAAAACTATATTCATTTTAGTAGTTTTAATGACATTTTCAAAGGGAAAGTGATGTTTACATTTTTCATATTTTTATAAAGAGGATAAAACACATTAATTTGAAAACCATTTCTAGAAACCTATTTCAAATTTAGCTCACCACTATTCAAGAAAAACAAAAAACAAGAAGGTATAATTAGAATCAGACAGTAAGAGAAATGTAGGTATAAATACAAGATTCATAATCACTACTATAAGAAACGAAATAAAATAGACATGGTTGAACCTAGGAGATCAAGAATAATCCAAAAGACTCTAATACATGAGACCTAATACTTGTTGACATGTCACACATGATGAGATCAAAATACTCAAACTCTTAGCCATCATTTCTCAGGAAGGTCGAGGGAAAATACCATAGCAATGATCCTAAACATATCTGCCGACTATGCACCACTGGTCAGTTCCATAACCTACCACTGTGGATATCATTCTCAGAATATTCTTTCAATATTCCAGGTTCCCATGTCTCAAGTATTTAAAAAAGTTTTTGGGTCAACCGATGTTAGTGGAGCATCTAATCACAATATATATAATAGTAATGCACAAGAGGCACCACCCTGACCCACTCCAAGGACTAATCTCATTCAATTTTCTAAAAGAACTTTATGTGTCTAACCATGGTAACTATCATAATGTATCACAAGGATTCCTTAGTAAGAATGTCACATCCATTAAATACACGCATGTGTGCCATGGGAAACATCCACAAGAGGTTTTTATAATAAATAATTTCACCAACTTTTCACAAGGTTGCCACAGAGACCATTGAACATTTTTTAAACCTAACATTTTCAAAATGAAAAAATCTCACATTATATAATTAGGTTTATACATGCCATTGACCACCCAAAACCACTTTCACTAAGGTACCAAACGGGGCTTATGTTCTATTCACAAAAACAACATATTTAAGAGAAATAAACTATCTTTCAAGAATTGTGTAAACACACCAATTTAAATTTCATGAAAATTCATAAAATAATCTATTTAAATGCCTTATAAAACATTTAAAATCCAAATAAATTTTTTTTATATGTGAAACAGGCCAAAATCCATAGTCACATGTCGAACCACATTCAAATCCAAACTCACACTTCTTTTAAACATTAAACCACTTGAAACAGTTTCATGAATCCCAAGATCACCATTTCACAAGTATATTTTTTTTATCATGTCTAAACAATCCTTTGCATTACAAAAATTACTCAAAAAATCCAATCTGAAATTTCACAAAATTAATTGTGTGGAATATTTAACGATGAAATTCTATTTATCACATAAACAATCCAAATAAACATTTTTTCATGTAAAATAATGAAACCATGAATCATACACCAATATTTATTAATCAAACAAAGTCTGAGAAAGAATGAAATAAATGAATCTTGAATTAAAAAAGAAGTGAAAATTGAAATCATGCCTCGAAACCAAGGCACGCCAAAACAATTCAAGTCTGAAACCACGCAGTAAGGTATAACATACATCAAACTAAACACTAATCACTCAAAACCAAATAAGATTTTCAGTTAGAGTAAGAAAAACCAAAAGGCGGGGAGATAATCCACCGGTGAAGGGTGGAAACAACTGCGCGCGCTGAGCGGGATGGTCAAAGTGATGGTTAGACTCACCTGAAAAGGGAGTGTCGGCCGGACCGATACTGGAAGGGTGTGCGTAGGGAGGGGAATCACCGAAATGGGGTTTTTAGGCGGATAGTTTTTTTTATTAAAATGGGTATAGGTTTAGATTAATTAGGAAAAAGGGTTTATTGAGCGCCACTTGAAGTGGCGCTCAACAACTCGGGTGGCTAGCGCCACTTCAAGTGGTGCTTTGCCACCCTTTTAATTTTTTTTCTCGTTTTGTTTTTTTTTGTTTTAATTGTTTTTCATCTCATCTCTTTTTAATAAATAATTTCAAAATAAATAAACAAAATTTTGTTTTCTTTTTTTTTTTTTTTTAGATTTTTTCCACCTCATCTCTTGTTAATAAATAATTTCAAAATAAATAAATAAAATTTTAAAAATAATCTTATAAATATGTATTTAAAAATGCTAAATTAATTATTATTATATTTATAATTATATAATTATGAAATTATATTTATGTATATATATAATTATATGTGTGTGTATAAATATAATTATGTATATATATAATTAAAAATAAATATTTTTAAATATAAATCTATTTATATATATTTTTTAAATAAAAAATATATTTGTAATTATATAATTATAAACTAATATTTAAATATAAATATTTATAATTATATGAATATGAATATATTTAAAATATATAATTATGAAAATATTGTTACATATATATTTAAAATTTATTTATAAATATATTTAATATTCATATATAAATATATATATGTGTGTGTGTATGTGTGTGTGTAGAATTATATTTATAATTATATTTAGAATTATATTGTAATTATAGTTATACTTGTATATGTATAATTATATATTTGTACATGTATATATTTACATAGTTATAAGTAACTATTTATAAAAAAATTGAAATATTGTTAAACATATAGTCTTTCAATACCACCTACTTGAAACTTAAAAATGTTTCAAGTATGTGACTTTGAAAGCCTATAAAATATAATCTAAATGACCAATATGAATGAAACTTAAAACATGTATTAAAAATATACTAAATAGATAAAAATAAAAAAATTACTTAAAAAATGTCGATAGAAAATATTTTATAGGATTTTAAAACCACCTAGTTGTAACTTAAAAATGTTTCAACTATGTGACTTTGAACGTCTATAAAACATAAGTCATATGACCAATATGAATGAAACTTAAAAATTGGATTAAACATATACTGACTAGATGAAAATAAAAAAATTACGTAAAAAATGTCGATAGAAAATATTTTATAGGCTTTCAAAACCACCTAGTTGTAACTTAAAAATGTTTCAACTATGTGAATTTGAACGTCTATAAAACATAATCCATATGACCAATATGAATGAAACATGAAATATGGATTAAACATATACTAAATAGATGAAAATAAAAAAAATACGTAAAAAATGTCGATAGAAAATATTTTATAGGCTTTCAAAACCACCTAGTTGTAACTTAAAAATGTTTCAACTATGTGACTTTAAACGTATATAAAACATAATCCATATGAACAATATGAATTAAACTTGAAACTTGAATTAAACATATACTGAATAGATGAAAATAAAAAAATTACGTGAAAAATGCCGATAGAAAATATTTTATAGGCTTTCAAAACCACCTAGTTGTAACTTAAAAATGTTTCAACTATGTGACTTTAAACGTCTATAAAACATAATCCATATGACCAATATGAATGAAACATGAAACATGGATTAAACATATACTGAATAGATGAAAATAAAAAAAATACGTAAAAAATGTCGATAGAAAATATTTTATAGGCTTTCAAAACCACCTAGTTGTAACTAAAAAATGTTTCAACTATGTGACTTTAAACGTCTATAATATATTATTATTTTATATACAATAATTAATTAGTTAGTAATATAATTATTAATTATTATTTGTCATTATAATTATTAATTATTAATGGTTAACTCGCTGTGACAAATTTTGTTTATATTGTACCTGTACTTTATAATTTAATAGTTAATTGAAATAAGTTTGTATTTAATAGATTTTTGATTTTCTTGTTATTTGACATAAACAACAGTTACTTATCATAGTGAATAAGTTTTTTAATATATACAACATTACATCCAAAAACATCAACGACGATGCCCCCCGGTACCATAACGCGGTGTCTGAATGTCAGGTCCTCTCCGCGTCTGACGTCCATGTCGCTCCGGTGTCCTCTCTGCAGGTTCCTCCTCTTCCGGTGCTTCTGGTGCCTCCTCATGATGCTGTGTAGAGGACTGACCAAAATCATGTGAGGACGCCCCAAAATCATGTGAGGATGCCCCAAAACCATATGGGTGACATATGGCTCTAAAGCTCCTATAAATGGTAGAAATGGGGTACTGAAGAAGGCCTCGTCGGGAGGAGAGGGGGCCGCCATAAGCTGTGTGACTGCACCCAGATCGAAGTCCATAGTAGTCTGCGGAGACGCCATATGCGGTATATAAATGTCTCCCTGCTGTGAAAAATCATCAGTCAGCTGGGCGAGATCGTCTCTCGGTGGTGCGACGACATCTGCAGGAGCCGCTCTCGGATGTCGATGTGGTCGCCTCTTCCCCCCCGGATGTGCTCATCTCTGTCGTCCAGCTGGCGGCGGCGGTGGCGGTGCAACCTCCTCAGCAGGCATAGCAGGGACATCGTCATCCTCAGGTGCTTCTTCCTGAAGATATGGATCAGGATATATCTGTGGCTCCTCATCAAATAAACTGTCACGTATCAACCGGAGATGATCCAATAGAGCCACCACATCCCGATGAACTACCTCCCGCAGAATATATGCATGCTCCTAGGGCTGCGTGGAATGTGCAAGCTGACCAATGGCGTCTGCCTGCAAATGAAATGACAATCAAATTAATATCAAAAATGAGTTAAACAAAATTAATAAATCTTAGTAAACATACCAATCGCTGAATGCCAATCCCCTGACGTGTAAGGTACATGATGGTATGTCGTCGATACCATTGTGCATAATCCCCCTGATCAGATAAATGAGAGTGTGATGTGATATATCCCTGTGGAAAGATACTGAATCGGGCACGCCTGTCCCAAAGCTGGATATAAGATGCATGATGTCACTGCCAGTCTGTCGTCTGTCTACCTATAAGCACAATCGAATGTAACTCGGTAGACTATCGTGGTGCCAAGGGGATATGCTATATAAAACCAAACTGGCGCATGACCCGGTCTGGCTGGTGCGACTCAATGATGTGGAAGTGAATGAGTGGTACTACTGCAGCACGATCTCCAGCCAAAGATGTGCAGTATAGTGGAAGTGATGCATAGACATAACCTGTATAAGGAGTCCATGAAACCTGAAATGTAAACTCAAAAAATAAGTCATATCGTAGCATGATAATTTTACTGAGATTATATTGAAATAACTTAAAATAGTGATAACAAAACAAATTTTCCTACAAAAAAGTACTGTTTAACTTACATCAGCCGGCACTATAGCATCGAATATTTGTCTGAAGTTGTGCACACTATGTCTCGGAGTATGTGCAAACTTCTGAGACTGACTCCACCTGGTGAAAAAAGAGTAACCCACGGTAAGTTTATAAAAAACAATAACAAAAGTACTAAATAACCGAAAGTAATGACGTAGACATACCATCGTCCCCGAGGACAGTCCTGAAGTAGCTCCGGTGCAAGCGGTGTGACAACTCGAGGAGCGATTCGTGGAAAACGCTCCCAGGCCCAAATCTGTACTAACACCATGAAACCTACAATCTGATGTGAATCGGCCTGACAACTGGTGTAGAGAGATCTGTACAGATGTGCTAATACAGCGGATCCCCAACTCTATGTAGCAGTCTGATCCAGATCCTCAAGTAATGGGAGGTACATCATGTGTACCAAAGCGTTGCAGTAGTCGACGCACAACATGCCTCCGAGCAGCCGAAAAATGTATGCGCGTGTGTGCTGAAGAAGCGTCTCCTCGTCTGCATCATCTGGAATGACGTGGAAATGCTGATCGAGCCACCTCATTCGCAAGCGCGAACCCTGGAGGACACCCCGTGCACCGATGACGTCAATGCCTAGCAGCCTCTGTGTGACTGCAACTCAATCGCCGGTACTGGCCCCCGTAACTGCATCTCCATGGATAGGTAACCCCAGCATGTAGGCGACGTCCTCTAATGTAATAGTCTTCTCCCCCTCTGGGTGATGAAATGTGTGTGTCTCTGGCCGCCATCTCTCAACCAATGCAACTATCAAATGATGGTCGATGGTCTTGAAGTCACACATAGCGACTCCATAAAAGCCTGCACGTCTAAGGTATGGACAAATAGCTGCCGGCGGTGCCTCATGATGGAAACGGTGCGCTCTCCAAACATGAAGATGTCTAATAGGTCGTCGCGCCAACACATCGCGCAACACGTGCGTCTCCTGGAAAGATAAAAGTGGCTGCTCCATCTGAATGTTCAAACAATAAAACATTAATTTCATGTATGTTATGACTTTTATCATGTAAGTTATGTAATTTATCATATAATTTTGAATGAATCATAAACACATTGGGTTAGTTGTTGTCTCCCGTGTTGGGGTGTTGGGGTGAAGACGTTCAGAGTTTCCTCGTTTTTGTTTTGTAGTCACTGTAAGTTCATCTTTCATTATAAAAAACTGATGACATTTTCATTTAATAGTTCAAATGGTTTTGGTTTCTTATACAGGTACATTCCTTTTTTTGAGTTGGTGTTGTTTGTTTAAAGCTACTCATGTAATGTTGATCGTTCGACAAAAAATGTCACGTGAAATCGTGGTACATTTTCCAAAAATACCCTATTTACAAGTACAACAAATATGATTAAAAATGGTGAAATGATAAAAATAATTACATGTACAAATTTTTACAGTAACTGATAGAGTACGTGATTCATTTTAACCATTAGATGATTGCCCTATGTGTCTAGTAAAAATAGAAACATCTTTGCAATTTTGTCATGCCCCTGAGTATAAATCAACCTCAAAAGCTCTAGATAATTTTTCTTGGTAAGGTGAGATGAGAAGGGAGGTATTATACCATCAGGAAGAGAGATTCTAGAAATGTGCAATGTTATGACAAACCTTTAGATGAAATGTGTCAGTTCCCCACTAGATGTGCATGTTTCTTCAAAATTTTCAGGCTGGAGATAATCCACCTTAAGTTTCACATAGCCTTATGTCTTCCATGGATTAATGTCAAACACTTCAACCAATTTGTTTACTTTATGGGGATGTAAAACCTCATTCCTTTGAATATGCACATTAACATGAACATATAAAATCATCATTTTGCAAGAAAAACTACTAATCTCATGTTCACTGAAATACCCCTTAACGTAAGAATGATACAAATAGTGTAAGTACCCAATAGAAAGATTCCAATCCATTTTGAAGGATAATGGGGATGACAAGGAAACATCAACCCCCATGCCCACCCCTTCCACCCGTTCAACCAACTTCGGTAACTCCTGTAGAAGTATCTTTTCAAAAAATTGAAATGTCACCCCACTACAGCTTTCTACATCCATATTAACCCCCCAATTCAGTTTCATTAAATGTGGACAGCCCTCATTTTTACCAAATTTAATGATGCACTATTAAACCAACACTTTTAACCCCCGCATCAAAAATACAAAATGATTTGAGGGATGAGAAATGATTCGACACATTTCAATGTTCTAAAATGCACGAAATCATTTCTCATCCCTCAAAGCATTTTGTATTTTTGAGGCGGGGGTTGAAAAGTGATGGTTTAATAGTGCATCATTGACTTTGGTAAAAATGGGGACTGTCCACATTTAATGAAACTGAATTGGGGGGTTAATATGGATGTAGGAAGCTGTGGTGGTGTGACATTTCATTTTTTTGAAAAACTACTTCTATAGGAGTTACCGAAGTTGGTTGAATGGGTGGAAGGGGTGGGCCTGGGGGTTGATGTTTCCTTGTCAATCCCATTATCCTTGAAAATGGATTGGAATCTTACTATTGGGTACTTACACTATTTGTATCATTCTTATGTTAAGGGGTATTTCAGTGAACATGAGATTAGTAGTTTTTCTTGCAAAATGATGATTTTATATGTTCATGGTAATGTGCATATTCAAAGGAATGAGGTTTTACTTCCCCATAATGTAAACAAATTGGTTGAAGTGTTTGACCTTAATCCATGGAAGACATAAGGCTATGTGAAACTTAAGGTGGATTATCTCCAGCCTGAAAATTTTGAAGAAACATGCACATCTAGTGGGGAACTGACACATTTCATCTAAAGGTTTGTCATAACATTGCACATTTCTAGAATCTCTCTTCCTGATGGTATAATACCTCCCTTCAAATGGTTTTTGTTTCTTATACAGGTACATTCCTTTTTTTTGAGTTTTGTTGTTTGTTTAAAGCTACTCATGTAATGTTGATCGTTCGACAAAAAATGTCACGTGAAATCGTGGTACATTTTCCAAAAATTACCCTATTTACAAGTAAGACAAATATGATTAAAAATGGTGAAATGATAAAAATAATTACATGTACAAAGTTTTACAGTAACTGATAGAGTACATGATTCATTTTAACCATTAGATGATTGCCCTATGTGTCTAGGGCAACGTGTCTTCGTATGACCTTCCTGGCGGCATATGCTGCACCGCCGTCCAGCTGGATGTTCACTAGGCCAATCCATCTCATTCCGAATACGAGTCGACTTTGGCCTCCCTTTAGGTTGAAGTCTATTGTTGTTCGGTAGAAGCGTGGGTGCGCCATCAGGCAGCCAAAAATTCTGATATTCCCCGATTGGCATCCATGGAGTATTGTAGCAGGAGTTGATGCTCTCGAGTCGATAAGCTGGATCAACGAATTGCTCCCAAGATACGTGTACGTAAGCACATGCATCAATCACATGACCGCAGGGATATCTCAGTGCCTGAAAATTGCCACAATCACAGTAACGCTTCTCCAATAAAACAACTCACACACGACCATTGCTACATGCCATAGCATCACCGGGCTCAGCGACCTCAAATCGTTGCTCTGGACGATTAAATGCAGTTACACGGTAAGTTGCGGCCTCCTGAAGAACTGTATCTAGCTCGCATTGGAAATAGTGTCCATAGCGCATCCCTCTGTTCAAGCCCTCTTCAGCTTGCTTTCCTCGTTCCAGAAAGTACTTTACACTACGATAGAATGCCTCTTGTACCAACCCTGAAATTTAGATTTACGACATTATACAAATGTTATATTATAATAGTAACTCTTCTGAGTAACATATATTGAAATATTCGTATTTACCTGTGATAGGTAGTTTTTGAACACCCTTGAAAACTCCATTTATACATTCTACGATGTTGGTCATCATATGACCATATCTCCTCCCATCATCATATGCCAACGACCATTTCTGCTTTGGAATTTTCATCATGTAATCATACACTTCGGGATTCACTCTGTGGATATCTTGAAGACGCTCCTCCATCCTTTGTTGTTGAGGCTCATATGCTATCATACAAGCAGTCATCTGAACAGTTATGAAAATAACTATGACAAAAACATTTTAAACAGAAAAGGATGTTCATACCAATTTTTAAGATTGCCTTTTTCATCGACTCATTCTTGAACTTCTTTCGCAAATTGCTGGCAATGTGTCGAATACAATATCGATGATGAGCAATATGGTGGTCTCCACGAAAGACCCTCAGACTGTATCGCCTCCTTGATTGCACGGTGGCGATAAGAAATAAGACAAATCCCTTCTGTATCCGTAACAAACTCTCGGAGACATGCCAAAAACCAGCTCCATGATGAGAAGTTCTCTTTCTCCACAATTTCAAATGCTATAGGCAAAGGGGCTCGATTTCCATCTTGTGTGGTGGCAATCAATAAAGTTCCGGTATACTTTCCATACAAGAATGTTCCATCAATTTGTAAGAACTGCTTGCAATGTCTAAAAGCCGCCACACATGGTAAAAATGTCCAAAATAATCTATCAAACACAACCATTGAGCGGTCAAGTTGGTTCATGTTGGTTAACATATTCAACTGTATGTAACCGATAGACTATTTGATTATTGTGGCGTAGAAGCTCCAATAGTTGTGGTAGAGCTCGATAAGAGTCATCCCAATCACCATACACTTTCAAAATAGCCTTTTGTCGTGCTGCTCATGCCTTCCAGTAAGAGATTCGATACCCAAAAAGCTGTTTGATTCGCTCAATGACCAGAACCACGGGGACATCTTGACATGATCTAATCATTTCAACAATAATAGTTGAAACAAACTCCACATCTAATGAAGAGTGTTCCTGTGCCAAGCTTGGGTTCACACATGTGTGTGGAGTAAATCTAGTGATGCGCCAGCTGTGAAAATTGTTATCAATAATAGCTCGCAGACGCATTTGACAGTTCGATTCAGATTTGTCACAACGGATCAAATAATAAGATCTCTTTGACTCTACTACAACATATGAGTAATGTATTTCAATGTGATATTGTTTAATCACATTTTTCATTGCTTCTTTTCTCTCAAACTCTCTGCCAATATACAGAACATCGTTATCTGACACTCGATTTATGCCACCAATGATTCCTGGAAATTCTGAACTGGGAGGGATAACTAAATAATCAAATTCTGGCAAGCGATTAATGCCTTCAGTCGACCAGGAAGCCAATAGTGGAGGATGGTTCAATGGTCGGTTGAACCTCGCATGAGTTGGTACAGACCGATCTTCCGCATGCTCATCTTCTTCTTCAACTTCCTCTTCATCTTGTTCAAAATTGTCATCATCCTCAAATTCATCAACCAATGCATCTAAAGTATGTGGAGGACTATCCATTGAAACTGTGGCTGATGGAAATGATGGAATAACTACTGATGCTGATGGAACGTCTTGATGTGAAGGAGCATATGACATAGTTTCATGAATTTGAGATGGGTCAACTTCCAATGTCGATGGAACCTCCATTGTAGCTATAGTGACATACAACTCCATCATTTAATTCTCAGGTATATACTTAACCAATGAAAGTATATATTCCCAATCATCATCATCATTTACCGGATAGGGCACATGCCAAAACCTATCTATAAATTGAAGATGTCTGAATGTAATGGACTCTATTACTTGATTCCTCGCGAGATTAAACCTCCGATGAATTTTCCTTTGCACAGCTTCCAAAGTAGTACATCCTCCAAGCATCACAACAGCTTCTGGAAGTATACTATAACTACATCCTTGTTCTGTCTCAATTATTTGACCGTTGCAATAAATATAAGCGGTGACCATCTTTTTTATCTAAAATAAACCACTGTTATTAATTAAATCTGATTAAAGAATCAATTTATGTATGCATGCTTCTAGTAATTTAGGTTGGAATCCTAATCCCTCCACCAAATCAATATGTTCAAACCATATTGATGTGTAACTATTTACACAACCCACAAGATTGTGTTACTTACCCAAAAATAGAAGTCAAATATATTTATACATATCCACATGCATTATATGCATGAGGTACACGAACACATCATGTAAAAGCATAGAGTTATATGAAATTGAAAGTCTCCACATGAGTAAGCCCGGAGTGACAGATAGCCAACCCCATTCACTTTCCTAGACAAGGCAAGCCTCCAGGAAAGTAGGTGGTCCGACCCAAAGCCCCTCTACCCGGGGATACTTTACTCAAGAGAGCAATCATTTCATGATAACTCTAACACTTAATATGCAAAAAATATATTGAACTACTAAATTCAAGTTCATAACTTCAATTACAAACCAAGGTCAAGGTAGATTGAAAACTAAATTCATTATCATTCCTAGAATGTAATGCAAAGGTATATTCCATAGGCAATTTACTACTACTTGGCTAATTAATATAACTACTTCGCTAATTAATATAACTACTTCGCTGAATAATATAACTACTTCGCTGAATAATATAACTACTTCGCTAATAACCTAATTATGATAAATTAATTACCTAATTATGGTTAACTAATAACCTAATTATGGTTAACTAATAACCTAATTATGGTTAATTAATTACCTAATTACGGTTAACTAATTACCTAATTATGATTAACTAATAACCTAATTATGGTTAACTAATTACCTAATTATGGTTAACTAATTACCTAATTATGGTTAACTATTTACCTAATTATGGTTAACTAATTACCTAATTATGGTTAACTAATTACCTAATTATGGTTAACTAATTACCTAATTATGGTTAACTAATTACCAAATTATGGTTAACTAATTACCTAATTATGGTTAAGTAATTAACTAATTATGATTAATAAATTACCTAATTATGATTACTTAATTAACTAATTATGCATAATTAAATAACTAATTATGATTAATTAATTAGCTAATTATGATTACTTAATTAGCTAATTATGATTAATTAATTAGCTAATTAGGATTAATTAATTAGCAAGTGATGATTGATTAATTAGCAAGTAATGATTGATTAATAACCTAATTACAATTATTTAATTACCTAATTATGATTAATTAATTACCTAATTATGATTAGTTAATTAACTAATTATGTTTCATTAATTACCTAATTATGATTAATTAATTTTCTAATTATGATTAATTAATAACCTATTATGTTTCATTAATTACCTAATTATGATTTATTAATTACCTAATTAGGATTAATTAATAACCTAATTATGATTAATTAATAACCTAATTAGAATTAATTAATAACCTAATTATGATTAATTAATTACCTAATTATGATTAATTAATAACCTAATTAGAATTAATTAATAACCTAATTATGATTAATTAATTACCTAATTATGATTAATTAATAACCTAATTATGATTAATTAATAACCTAATTATGATTAATTAATAACCTAATTATGATTAATTAATTAACTAATTATGATTAATTAATAACCTAATTAGGATTAATTAATAACCTAATTATGATTAATTAATTAACTACTAATGATTAATTAATTAACTAATTATGATTAATTAATTAACTAATTATTATTAATTAATTACTTAATTATGATTACATAATTAACTAATTATGCTTAATTAATTAACTAATTATGATTAATTAATTAGCTAATTATGATTACTTAATTAACTAATTATGAATAATTAATTAACTAATTAGGATTAATTAATTAGCAAGTGATGATTGATTAATTAGCAAGTAATGATTAATTAATAACCTAATTACAATTATTTAATTACCTAATTATGATTAATTAATTACCTAATTATGATTAATTAATTAACTAATTATATTTCATTAATTACCTAATTATGATTCATTAATTAGCTAATTATGATTAATTAATTAACCTATTATGTTTCATTAATTACCTAATTATGATTTATTAATTAGCTAATTATGATTAATTAATAAACTAATTATGATTAATTAATTACCTAATTATGATTAATTAATAACCTAATTAGGATTAATTAATTACCTAATTATGATTAATTAATAACCTAATTAGGATTAATTAGTAACCTAATTATGATTAATTAATTACCTAATTATGATTAATTAATTAACTAATTATGATTAATTAATAACCTAATTAGGATTAATTAATAACCTAATTATGATTAATTAATTAACTACTAATGATTAATTAATTAACTAATTATGATTAATTAATATCCTAATTATGATTAATTAATTAACTAATTATGATTAATTAATTTACTAATTATGATTAATTACTTAACTAATTATGATTAATTAATTAACTAATTATGATTAATTAATTTACTAATTATGATTAATTATTTTACTAATTATGATTAATTACTTAACTAATCATGATTAATTAATTAACTAATTATGATGATTAATTAATTAACTAATTACGATTAATTACTTAACTAATTATGATTAATTAATTAACTAATTATGATTAATTAATTAACTAGTTATGATTAATTAATTAACTAGTTATGATATTAACTAATTATGATTATTTAATTAACTAATTATGATTATTTATTACCTACTTACCATTAATTAATAACCTAATTATAAATAATTAATTAACTAATTATGATTCATTAATTAAATAATTATGATTAATTAATTTGCTAATTATGATTAATTAATTAGCTAATAATCATTAATTAATAACCTAATTACATTTATCTATTTACCTAATTATGATTAATTAATAACTTAATTATCATGGATTAATCAACTAATTATGATTAATTATTTAACTATCTAATCATTTCATTATCTAATTACATTAAAAAAACCATACTATTTATAAAATACAAATATTATATACTAATTCTTTAAATTAAACAACTAAATTATTAAATCAAACTATTAAATAAATTTAAAGAAAGATTTACCTCAAATTTGTGACGACGTAGGTACACAGGCAGAGCAACCGAAGAGGCAAGGCTTCGCAGCAACCGAAGAACGCAAGAAAAAAGTTTGAGAGAGAGAGAGGGAGGGAGGGATAGGGAGGGAGGAATGGGGGTGGGGTGAGGTAGGAAGTGAGGAATGGGGTGGGGGGAGGGTCCTATTTATAGGATGGGGGGTGTTTCGGCGCCACTTGAAGTGGCGCCGAATTGATTGGGAAGAAGGGTGCAGCGCCACTTCAAGTGGCGCTGCACCCTTCTTCCGCCAAATTGGTGGAGCGCCACTTGAAGTGGCGCTCCAATTCCAAAACCCTTGAGCGCCACATGGTCTGGAGCTCAAGAGACCCAGTTAACTAATTATTTAAACCTTTGACCCATTAAAAAGAAAAAGAAAACCTTGTAGGAAAAATTCACCCACCGAAATGAGATGGAGGATAGTCAGTATGGAGATGGAGCTGGCTGGTTATGAGGTGTAGTGGTAGGTTGCCACCATGGGAGGTGGTAGGAAGGCTGACAGCGGGTGGCCTTCTTATATACAAAAAAGGGAAAGCACCATGGGGTGACGCGCCAGGGGAAGCATGGCCTAGGGGAGTCTCAACCGAAGGTCGGGCACGCCAACAGGGAAAAGTAGGTTCGAGGGGGAACACGATCCATAATGGGGGAGAGTTGCTGCTGTGTGGGAGGAAGCTGATGGTGGAAGCGGGGTACTTGGAGAGAAGAGGGTTTTCAGGGAGCAGGGCCACTTCCCTACTTGCACGCACCAAAAATAAGTTCTTAGTATGCTGGGAGGGAGTCATGGTGGTGTCCGGGGCTACTTCTGCTGAGTGGGAAGGTGATGGGGAGAGAAATGCACTGGGATAGGGATCCCTGGTTCGAGAGGATGAGTCGGGGGGTGTTGGGGCCGGGTGCAAGGGAGGCTGTGGTTAGGGGCCACGCCACACACACACAAGAAGAGGGGTCTGCACTAAATGGATAAAAAGGGTTTCCAAAACCCGAAAAAAATAAATCCATGCTAAAGAAATTAAAGAGTAATAAATAAAAAATAAATAAAACCAAAAAACTACATGCAATATTAATAATATATATAATTACAAAACCTTATTTATAATAACTAAAAGCTAATAAAAATAATAAACAAACAATTCAACAAAGAAATAGTTATAATAGTAGTAATAATTGACACTAATTTCACTTATATAGTTATAATAACAATAACAATAAAAATATTTAATAATACTAATGCATAATGATAAAAATAAAAATAATAAAAGTACACATATTATTTCAATAATAATAAAATTCTTAACAAAATAAATATTTTGAATTACAAAACAATTAATGTGAATTTGAAATTAAAACTCTTTTATTTAAATTTTTTTAAGACAAAGGGGATGCACCATTTCCTAGGAAGAGCCGCACGGGGTTTCCAAAACAGAATTCGCCCTTGTTGCCAACAACATTGAATCAAAACGTGCACTTTTTATCATATGCTCATGATTTTTTCGGGGATTCAACCTGAAACCAAACAAAAAATTATTTAAGGAAAAATAAATAAAAACTGCATGTTTGGAGTTGATGTCATTGGATACACGAGTAAAGCACGTTTTGGAAACCCTGTGCGGCTCCGCCCGGGAAACAGCGCATCACGTTCTTCTTCAGAAAATTGAAATGAAAAGAGTTTGTATTTAAAATGTGCATAATAAAAAATTATTTAACTCCAAATAAATAAGAAATTAAAATAAACACTAGTTTGGTGTGTGACAATTTATTCCTACCATATTATTTATGCCTTATTTATTCCTTATTATCTTTTGTTACAAACATACCCTCACTAATCATCTAACCTCACCCATTTCTTATTTTTCCATACCCCAATATACTAGGAACTATACAAGGAATGATATTAAATAAAGTTCTATAGAGAAAAGAATAATGATAAAAAAGAATGAATTATTTTATATTTTATATTTTTAAATGTAATGTCAGTTTCATGTATGTATCTTCTTTACCCAGATTGCCAAATTATTCGATATATTGGGATGCGATCTCTTTTATCTAGTGATAATGTAATAAAGTGACCACTGTATGTGGGCTACTAGGTTCGGGGATTTTTTGAGCATCAAATATTTTTTAGTAGAAACCTTGGGGACTGGAGTTAGAAAAACATATATCATGGGACAAAACCCAATGAATAAAATTCAGGATAAGTCCAGTTATATGATATAACCCTAATGTTTCAATTATGTAGATATTATTTGATTTCACATTCTATAAATCTCTCTATGGATGATAAAAGTAGTTATGGTTTTCCATATGAATCATTTAAGTGTAATAAACCCAAAATGATATGTTCAAATATATCTTAAGAACATTTGTGGTCCACGGTTCACGTTCCCTAATTGAACAACTAATTAAAAACTCCTGGGGAATATGATTTAATTAATTATTATTTTATATATAAACTATTATGAATAATTCAATTAGATCATTATCATAAATTGACTATGTGAAACATAATGATTCCTAGATTGAGAAGGATGTGTATTGATTTAGTCATCCTATATCATTTTTCTAGAATATTTGGTTTCCAACTTTGAGTATTGTTTATCACAATATGTTTTTTTGGTTTTATACAATGGATATAAGCAAGAGGATTCATGTTGACACTAAATTTTATGGGAGTGGAATACATTTCCTCATGGTCAACTAAATGAAACATTAAAATATAAGGTGAAAACATGTGATTATTAATAATAAATTATCATCAAATATAATTAACAATGTAGTATTCATTGATCTTTATAATGCATCAAATAAGAGGATGATTTACATTTAAGAATGTAAATATTGTAATGTCAATAACAGAAACAATGTTCAATGATCTTCATGTGTATAATATAGGATGGAGAACCTAAGAGAATACCTCAACATAATGGAAATATGTTTACATCGTAGAAATTAAGGTCATATAGAAATAAATTTTCATTGAATTAAATATCTTATATATGGAAAACATGGGAATTATCTGATTCATATCCCTAATCCAATGGTGAACTCCTAGACCATGTTTTGACCTATGTAATTCCATTTAATAACTTGAATTATTGAAGTGTTTATGTATTGGGATTCAGGAATTCTGTTATAGAAGTGTTATATCAATGATCTTAAGGTTATTATAGTCATGAAACATTGAATTATTTTTCTGTAATAGTTTTTATTTAAAGTTTTGAAAGTGTATGTTTAATTTTTCTAATAACCATGAATAGTTATTTAGTGGCAATGTTATATTTTTTCAGAATACAAGATTATAGGAATGATAACCCATAATATGTTCCTAATGTTTAGTAAATAATAAATTTATTTGGGATAAATATATAATTTAAATTGATAAATTAAATTGTATATATTAGTGACGACGGTATTGGTAAGTATTTTAGCAACAAATTAATTTATATCATCACTGATGAAATTTATTATATTATTTGGAATTACAGAATATATTAAGAGGTATAATATTTTATTTGAGTATTATATATTATATTATATTTGGAAGTATATCTCTTTTCAATTTGGATTTATGGTGATTTAGGATATTACTATGTTTTTACGAGAATATATTATCAAGGTATTCACATTTTTCGATTATGACATTATGAGATAATTTAGTTTATTTTAGGATAAATATTTATTTTGATCTTAAAAATATTTAATAAATTCATTAATATTTTGGGGTATTGATTTTGGCCAAACATATTTCTGGGGATTTTTAAGTTTAACTATTTATTAGACATATTATGTTAAAATTTGGGGGGATATTGTTGAGGTTTTAGGGTTAGAGTATTATATATATCCATATCAGAAACATTTTTCTAAATAATTTAGTTTTTTAAATATTTTTAGAGATAAGTAATTATTTTTCATTCCATTAAGAGTCTTATGATCATTGAGAATTTAATTTTAGTGCTTTAGTCATGAAAAATTCATCTTGAATATTAATTTTGTGGAGTAAGAGATGGAGTGGAAATTGGTCAAAGCATTACCAAAGAATGAAATTGTTCTTATAATGTTTAAATAAATAAACTAAGAATATTTTCTAATTTTTTAAATCAGGATAGTAAAATAATCCCTAAACATTTATAAATGGATCTTGAAATATTATTTCTATACATTAACCATTGTTTCTGATGAATTTTTTTTCTATTCACTAATCATTGATTTATAGCTTTGTGTTCATTAACTATCTCTTGATAATGTTCTCTAAAACACTATATTATTCTTTAGGTGTTATTTCCCCACTCCATGTATTTTTTTAACATCCAAAAAATGTTCCCCTTATCTAGCAACCCAAATATTTGATATTTTTTGTAACCATTATGTTTCCAATATTCCATTATCAAATAAAGGTTTATTATCCCTCTGTATGATGTTGGATTTCAAGAATGGTTTATTCTTTAATAATAGTGATAAAAATATGAGGGAAAAATTAATTAAATGGTGTAGAATGTATCACCTCTAGATTTTATGATATATTTCACTTCAAATAAATTTTTTTTCATCAATAGCTTATGATACACACAGCCCGGAGTCTTAATGAACTGTAACATTGTATACAGTTATAAGTTAGTTGTTGAATTAGAGGAATTAATTTGAATAACTTTAAATATAAATTATAAATAATATTTTTAGATTAATCATATATATTTATAAATAAACAATAAAATTTTAGTAATGGCCATATATGATATAAAAAATAAATTTTCTCTCAAAAATGGGTGTTATTTGTTTTTCAATAAAATAATATAATTTATTTAAGCCAATTGATGAAAATTTATATGAAAAAATAAAATTAATTCATTTAATCATCATTTTTAAATTTACTTTATATGAATTTTGGATAATTTTCTGAAAAAAAGATTTTTCAATGAATAGAAAAAGGTATTGATTTCTGTTGAAAACTATATTTTTATTTAAAAAATTTAAAAAGTAACATTTTGATTCAATATTATAAAATTTAATATTAGTTAATTTTTTTATATAATAATCAAATCAGTTTAATTGGAGTTAATTTTATTATGGATTTTGGTATATAATCTTTTATAATTCAAAAAACATTTTTTTGGGAAAACTACTTGTCCTCTTGTTTTTCTAGATTAATATTAAATTAAAATCATCCAGTTATAAGAATTTATTAATAATAAAATTGTTCCAAAATTTTAAATGAATATGGTCAATGTTTTTAAATAGTTCCCCTTTAGTTTTTTAATTTTAAATGTTAACCTTATAGAATATTTTTCGCTTCGGTAAAGGTAAAATGTGTAAAGAATTTTTAAAACATTTGGATACGGATTTGAAATTTCTATAACCCATACCTTTATACTATTAAATATATATTTTTTATTTTATTTCCTTAAAATTCATAAAAATATATCCATTGGGATCCATTTTTCATTATATTAACCATTAAATTACTTTAAGAAAAGAATAAAAAAATGATACTCTCTTTATTCTAATATCACAAATGTTTTTCAATATAGATAAAAAAAAATTTAGGTTAATATTTAAACGTTAATTAGAAACATGAATTAATTTTTTTCATGGTAATTTATATTAGTTTATTTTTTGTAATTGATTAATTAACATATAATTCTAAGGCAACACTAACATTTTATTTATTTAATTAATTGAAAAATAAAATAAATAATTTTAAAAATATTAAAAGTAATAAAAATTTGTAGAATTATTATATTCAATGAATTTTATAAACTTATATAAAATATTTTTTATTTATTATTGTTTTATAATAAAATTACATCTTTTTCATAAAGTCATTGAAGTAAAATTAAATGAACAGTGTCAAAAATGATATTAATTATATATTAGGAAAAAATATTTGATTAAATTATTTAAAAACATAAAAATAATTAAATAGGACAAGTAGGATGATCCGTAGTCAAAATTTCATCCCTTTTACATTTATGATCCAATTATTATCTTATAATTAAAATTAAATCCCCGTATGATTTAAAAGTCATTACCACAATTAATGTTAAAAATGTTGATGAAGGATTTAAGGAAAATAATAAGGTTTAAAATGATATCTAAAACTATAAATATTTCATTGGAAAATTATATTAATATCGTACATTCTTTATCTTTTAATCCTTGTCATTTGGGAACCATTTGACATGATTTAGACGCATATTATATTATAATATTTCTTATATTTTTAAAATTGACATTACTGATATTTTATAATTAACAATATTTTTTTAAATAATATAAAATTAATAAAACTAATACATTCATACACATGAATGTTATGTGGTTTGACATATGAACCATGTCCTATAACTTTCACGTGTGTTTTTCAATCTCAAAAGTCCAATATTATGGTTCTTAAGATGAGATCTAAATGAGTTCCTTAAAAGAATAGATAATCTCTTTAACTGGTCACTTTATATTTACTTTTTCTTTTGACTATTCTTAATAATATGTATTTATCATTAAATAATAATATTAATATCCAATATATACTTAAATTACAATATGATTATTAAACCACCATTATCCATCATATTTCCTATCAATGGGAAAGTGAATATATCATTGGTTCATACATGTGGAAAACCGCTTCCACATAATGATACAATTAATTTTAAATCACCATATTTCATGCATGGTTATTATGATTGGTTTTAATTTTACAAATAATATTTACAAAATAATTATTTTTATATAAGTATAATATCATATCTACCTTCTTATATTTGAATCTATTGAAAAATAATAACTTTACCCATGTGTAAATGAAGAATACCAACTCCACAAAGTGATGTGAATCATTATTCATTTAAACTATAAATGAATTGAAATATAGATATTGTTAATAAATATATATTATATATAATATATAATAATTATTATGTAATGATTATTTATTATTGACCCTTATTTTTCTCTATTCATTATAAATTAAAAACAACTTCCTTGAGAAAGTACATTGTACCGTATCCATAAACCTATAATTTATTTTTAAATCTATACATTTTATGGATGATTCTATATATATATAATAAATATATATTATATTTATATCATTATTAACATTTTGTAGATATTTTAACCATGATAAATGTACAATGACCAAAAATACTAAACTAAAACATGTGAAGTAGTTATCACCTAGAACATTAGTTTTCCTGAGAAATTATTAATAAATATGGGACAAAATGTAATAAGTATATCACATATTGTATTATATATATTTTTATTGTTATGGAATATATTTATTGTAAATATATATTTATTAGACATGATTTTCGAACATAAATGAAGAAAGTCAATGCTGAGGTAGGGTTCTCTTTTGAAATATGAAAATTATTTTGGATTGTTTATATTTAAGCTTTCATTGGGGGAATTATATGATATTTTTATATTAAATAAAATTTATAT
The DNA here is from genome assembly GCA_963277665.1 of Viscum album. Lineage (NCBI taxonomy): Eukaryota > Viridiplantae > Streptophyta > Magnoliopsida > Santalales > Viscaceae > Viscum > Viscum album. The sequence continues at coordinate 1,872,252,379 of OY728142.1, read as the reverse complement.
TGTTCCCCTCTGGTTTTTAATGAAAATTATAAGTTTTATTTTCAATATCCTCTTTTAATCACTCAAGATATAGAAATAATGTTTTTAAGTGAAACATACATTGTTATATATTTAGTCAAAATTCATTTTCTTCCATGTCCATGATGACATTAAAATGTTTTCAAGAATTTTTTTAAATTATAATATCAATATTAAAAACTTTTAACTCAATTTTGATATTCTATATAACTATTTCAATGGAATAATTTTTTTTTTGTTTTTGAATGGGATACTTTTTTTACTTTTTACTAAAAATGTGAAGAATATTTTTTTAATGTAATCCACTTTGATTCATCCATTACACATTTTCATAGTTATTTTCAAAAAAAATTATTTGTCCAATATTTTGCACATTTTTAGTTGTTGAAAGTGTTTTTCAATGTGAAAAGTGTATTTTCCAGAAGAAGTTTATTGAGGAATTTTATAAGAATTCTATTCATCAATAACAGAATCCCTTCCTTTTATTTATGATCCACTAGGGATATGATCTATTGATACCATCCCTATTATTTAAATGGATGTTTTATGATATGTTTTTATATGGAAAATGTTGATATATTTTATTTTATTTCATTCTCTAATGGTTGTTTTTTATTATTAATAAATTTTTATTAAGTTATATTGTTTATTCCAATGATAAATGACTTGGACATTTTAATTGGGGGTTGGGACTGGAATTACAAATCCACTAGATATATATATTGTCCTTGTTCGAAAAAAAACTATTTGTATATTAGGATGAGGCCTTACTTATTTATGTAGATATAATGGAATGGGGCCTCAATGGTAGGTTTTAGGTATTCATCATTTTTCATTCTATCATTATGAAATCATTTATTGACTTCCATGTTATTTTTCAAGTAGATTTGATATATATGGATAAGTTTCAGGATCATCTGATTAATCAAAAAAAATTGTTTGATCCTCATTTATTCTTGAAATATTATTCATTTATTATTTTCTATATGTTAGCATCAACTGTAAATATACCCTTACTGAGAATCTGATGTCACCTATTTTTTATGTTTCCTTTCCCTATAATACCGAGAAGTGTATTTTGAATGATATTTAATGAAATGATAATTATATGATAATTATACTCTCAGTGTAAAAAAATATATATTATGTTTTCAAATTTAATATGATTTTCATGTATGTATCTAGTTTACAAAGAATATTTAAATATTTAGTCTTTTGGGTGGTGATCGCTTGTATCTAGTGTATATTTGATAGGGAAACCATATGGTATGGGAAACTTGGGTTATTTATTTTATAGATAAAATATCAATGAAACTATATATTCCATCACCTGATCATGTAAAGCACAATATGATAAAAAATAATAATATCATAGAATATATAATATGAGGAACAACATCAATGGATAAAATATCTATGAATAACAAAATGACATATAAAAAAATTGTGGGTATAATAATTAATGTAAATTCATAGTGGTGAAAATTCATAGACAAGAAATCATTGTATTTTTTCAAGACATCATATATAAAGGGTACATATACTCTTGTTACCCTATTTTAGTTAGCTCATGAGACCAACCACTGTGCTAAGTGGATATATTATTTTGGGTCCTACATATCCATAACCTCATCTAATGAATTGAATCATATGATAAAAATAACTAATAAATAAATATCACGATTTTTAATAATGAATAATAAATCAATACATATCTTAATTTTGAATGATTTTGTTTAAAACATTTGATCAAATAAAATACAAGGGTACAATGTTAAGTTAATAGTTTTTCCATGTCATTTTAATGTTATGGTTATATAGGAAAATAATCTTTAATCATGTAGTGTAGTAAATATTATTCACATTGATGGGTTTAAAGTAAAATCTAATCCCATGGTTGGGTAATGTTTTAATCATTATTAATGATTTCATAAATAAAGTAGTTGGAAATAATTTTACCATTATAATTGAATAATATTTTATATAGTATTACAATATGGTGATAAGAATTTAGTGATTCATAAATTCCATCTTAAATATCTATAATGCTAAAATTTTATTATATAAAAGGTATTTACACTATATAGATTAATAATAATGAGTAAAAATCTGCATTTTTATAAAAAGATTATATGAATGTATTTTCTAGATATAAATTGAACGAATCACTATAAAAGTAAATGCAGGGACATTATTTAAAGGAGTCGCAAATAAAAAATACCATGGGAATGTAATATTTCTATATAAAGACATAGCAACCAAGTAACCCCATACATGCAAAGAAATAACATTTCATGACTACGACTTTACCTCCATGTAACAAATAAAAACTTTATGAATGGGAATTACCTCCATATATTGGTGTCATATATATTAATATAATATCATATAATACACATGCATCACATGATAAAAACCAACCACATTTTATTATATTAATTTAAAAATTTCACTTTGAAAATATATATGGACCAAGGAATTAAAATTTTTATAATAGGAAAAATTATAATATAAGATAATAATAATGTAACATCCCAGTTAAATACAGAAAATGGAATTTTTTATATAGTTTAATATTTTTGAATTAAATATTAATTCTACTTTAAAGGGGATGCTGTGTTCGATGGCATACCTGATACGCGACATTGAGTTTCTTTGAAATCTTACTTTGGACACTAATAATATAATATTATTATTTTAAATGGTAGTTAACGCCTCGATGTTTTATTGGCGAGGATGAAAATAACAAAGTAAAATATGATTATACATGTTTTTTAAATGTTTATAAATTAATCAAATAAAATTTAGAGCCCAAAAATAAGAAAAGAATTTGATTTTAAGTATAAATACTCTAATATTCGCTGAAAGGTCGATTTACTAATTTTTGATGGCGAACCCTCTTTAAATTTATTTTTGGTCACTTTTATATTTTCTATTTGACCAAATAAAATTATTCTTTAGAATCAAAACATCAAAATTTACTTTGGGAAAATTTTTGGTATTTTTCGGATAAAATTCATTTTTTAATTAATAGTGAAATATAGTGTATTTTAATTCAAATCTACTTTTTAATATAATTTATGTATGTAGTTAGATTATATATTTAATTGGTTTTAATTTTTAATTAGATTATATTTTGACCATTTAATCCAATGGTGGTCATTGGAATTAATTTCACTTAGAAATTGGACATAAACATGTGTCAATGTTTTGATAAATATTGTTTCATAAAAACACGATATTTTTTTGACAATGGGAAATGATTTTAAATTAATTAATGCAACCTATATGTAATTAATTTGGTAAAATGGACATCATTTTTTAATTTGGAATATCAAAATTAGCTTAGGCTGATTTTTTTTATTTTTCTAAAAAACCTCAATTTCTGATTAATAGTTAAACCACTAAGTTGTAGTTAAAAATCCGACTTTTTTTATTAAATGAGTTTCTAATGCTTCTGTAAATTGAATTTTGAAAATATGACATTAATGGTTGTTATTAGTAAGTAAAATTACGTTCAATAAGTTGAAAATAATTTTTGGTGACTAGTAACTTGTGACATTTATTTACCATAGTTAATGGTAAATATGGTAATTAAAGGTAAAAAGAATATTATATTAAAACACAATTACATTAACACTTGTCCTAATCTTAGTTGATGGGTCATGTATGACCTTTGGCCTCCTTTGGTTGATTTTTGGACCCCATGTAGCCTCTTATGAGTGACAATGACACAATATTTTAATTAACTTAAAGTAAATAAAAAGATTGCATAAAAAATTTTCTTTTTGTAAATAAATTTTTACATGGGGTTATATAAGTTATCGTGTCAGCTATAAGTATTCATTAGAAATTTAAAGATATTTACTACATTATTTTATTTTTTTATAATGTTCAGACATCAAATAAATTATATTATTTATTCCACAAAAATGTTACAGTATTTACCTCCTTAATAAATGATTTTAATAAATATGACTATAAATATTAAAATAATATAAAAACCCTATCCAATTATTATTGGATGTTTTTATTTTGACTATGAGTCATCTTATCTTCGTATTTAATAATTTTTTTACCTTTTTAAACCGAAGATAATTTTATAATAAAATAATTGTTTCAAACTTTCATAAAGAGCCCCTCTGGCCCCTTATAAATGACACCACTTCTAACAGATTTCTCACACCTATCAAGACTTTTGGATCATCCAACATTGGCCAAACTAATCTCCCTACATCCCTCTCCTTATCCTATAATCCTAAACTTAGGAAGAAGGCACTTCAACAAAACCATTTGGTTCATACCAAACGGAGTTACCCAAATTAAAGGTAACATTTATCTTAACTTATTTTCATTTATTTTACTTCTCCAACCCCTAAAATATTTTTTTTCCTTTTTTTTATAACAAAAACAATGTCCTAAATTTACTAGGATGTTGTTATGAGATGTATTAGAACAACACATACACACACCTCTATCTAATGGGTGAAGAACATACTATTTTTGTCGATGGCAAACTAATGCCTCATGAAATGATGATTGTTCAATTATCTCTTACCACCTATCATAGTGGCCATTAAGATGGAACTATATTTATATATGATATATATTATGTTTATGTTTTCTTTATGCTTTTGTATTTTTCATTTATAGCATACTGTTATGGTTTTCATTGTGGGTAAACATGCTGATTTCATTTAAGGAAGCGCGGACTACCACCCCCTCAATGTGATATGACTCATTAATGACATATCTGGGATGTATAAAGGATGGAGTTAATGATATTATATATGATATTAAACGGTAATTATAATATAACTATGTATCATTAATTTTTTTAATAAATTAAAATATTAAATAGAAATTAATGTAGGGTTCATGCGTGCGTACGACTTACCGTGTCCATGAATGGTGCATTTCATTTCATACCTCTAAATGTTATGTAATATTATAAATTCAAATATAAACTGGATATATATTATATATAAATCGTGAATAACATTCTAGAGATAACAAACTACTGACCAGAAGGACAACTTGTAATTATAGTAAGTCCATTTTTTACTCAAGTGCCAAATATCGACAAAACGACCATTATTAACATAAATGATTACATATGGTTTATAACATGGTACTAAGTGATATAAAAGGAATAATAAATTTTAAAAATCTTCCCATTCAGGTATAAATTAACTTATGTTTATTATTCAGGAAGAACAAGTAACAAACAAGTCAAGACGGACACAAGGTAAGTGGTTTCTTATCTAACTTTTAATTCCATGAGATTTCCATTATGCGGCACTAATTTATTGAAAATGGTGTATTGTGTGTTGCCATTTGATATATATTATCATGATTATATTTATATTCATGGTATTCTGTGATTAATTTAGTGTTTTGTTAACTTTTGGTCATACCACTTGATTAATTACAATGTGGTAAGGTATTTTCATCTCACATTTTATTCACATGAGATTCATGGTATATTTGCCACAATTTTCCTTTGTGTGGTGTACATCCTACCCATGATTGTATTATTTGTTCTATATACTTTCATTTATGGGTATTTAAATCTTAATTAAATTATCCTTCTTTCATGTGGTGTATGTTTCGTAAGTTACAAAATCACTAAGAAAAAGTTTTAAACCAATTTTCATTCCTTGGGTTAATCTTATAATTCATAATTATGTCACGCTATAATTATGTGTGTAATCATTTTTTATTTATTTATGTTTTAATTTCCACTCCCCTTTGTGTGTATATACTTTTGATACACATAATCACTTTATTGATAAATTCTCAAGTCATCGATATGATCTTTATAAGAGTAATTTTAACTCCATTTCCATTCATTGAGTTAAACATCCAACTCATTAGTTTTGTCTTAAAAAGAACATGGGTGATTGTCCTCTGAATTATTTACACTGAATATTTAATTATATTGAGTGTATTTGTATTTTTCAGACATAATTATGTCATTGATTTATTTTTAACCTAAGGATACAGTCTTTATAAAAGATATTCTGTCAATTTATATTCCATTGAGACTTCATTGTTGTTATGAACCAATTCACTCTTATATGGTGTATATACTTTCCATTGGAATATTATATCAGGAGTACTTTTATTATCATGATATTATAAACTTCTGATTAAATTTTATTCCTCAATTATTTGTATTCAAGCATCTCTCATTTTGTTAAAAAACTTGAACTAAATTACCATTTTGAATGTTTTAATGATTTATTCTTGAAAATATTTCACATTAATGTCCATGTTTTCAAAAATGGTTGTTAGGATTTATTTATTTATATTGACATTAATGTTTTCAAATGATAATTCATTTAAATTCTTCAAGGTGGTATGGGACACTCTGATTCAGAAATATCTTTATTAAATGGTTTAAATGGTTTTGAAAATGGTTAGATAAAGATTTTATTTTGTCAATATTTTGAAATGATATTGCAATGTGGAAATGTTATCTTTGTTTTATGATTGTTTTATGTGTTATTAATATGATATGGTTATTGGGAATTATTTAATTATACTAGTGGTTTTGTGATAAACCTATGGTGGGTGAGCCCGAGAAAGCTCTCCAATGCATTAGGTAATGTGGCGGAGGTCAATGTAATGTTTCTCCTAGGAGATATAGGGAATATAATTTGATGGGTATTTCTAGTGTAACTCCCTATATAGCTACAATAGCTACAATGTAAGTTGGATATGCATGCTATAAGTTACATTTATGATTTATGATTTCTTTGTGTAATTCATAAATATTATTATTTTCATGAGGTATGTTATGACTGAAAAGTATGGTTTCTTTGATTTGTATTTATTAATGGAATATCGTTTTATTTCATTATTTTATAACCCTTATTGAGCTTGTTATGATCATCCCATTTTTTGAAAGTAAGTATTTGAGAATATTTATATCAAGAAAAGACTCTTGTTTTATTTAAGGAGTTTTTTTGGTGAAACATTGGATACAGTAGAAGTGTATACTTTGTAATGTTCAAGTTGATACGTAATAGTTATGGCCCAGTTCTCTAAAACTCTAAACCTAAAAAGATCCTCAATGTGAATTCCTGACATAATTAAATATTATGTAATGTTTAAGATCGGGTCCATAGAGGTGATATCAGAGGTCGGTTTAGACAAATTTAGGGATTATGAGTTTTCATTAGACACATGGTTAGTCCTTATGTCTATTATTTCAGTTAAATCCTTGTTTTATAAATTTTTCAACTCATGGAATGTCCGTTAAAAATGGAAGGAATAGGATCTCAAATGAAATTTCTCTCTCTTCTTGATTACTGGTCTGAAATACTTATTGGAAAGTCATGTTCGGATGATTGTGAAACATTTCCTAGCATACAACTCACTATGGACCAGTTGTTTGAGATATCAAACACATCCATTATACCTCATTATCATCGTGTATCATGGGTTTTATTTAAATAAATCATATTTTCACAATATTATCATATTTTCACGAATGTTAAATATTATCAAGGCATTTTCAAATATTTTACCTTATCACAAAATTTTGAAGCATATTATGGTTTTGAAAAAAGGTGATGAAAAAGTAGACCCTTGCGCCACCTATTTATATATTCTTTTACAATATAGTCTCTTAGAACTTACCTATGGTATTTTAAAAGGACAATTAATTGAAGGTTTCAACTCAAATTTGGTCCGACTATGTTATAGAAATCATGTTTTATCAGATGTTGTGAAATTATATTTCATACAAGATTATTTTACAAAACTATTTTTTTGTCAACACCCATATGACCCATGTTGTAAAATGTGTATTTGGATGAAGGAAGAAAATGGTTTTAAATGATATCTAAAACATTTTTTCAATGGATGGACCTTTTACCTATGTGAACAAGATGACGATGAAACCAAATGGACATCGTGAACTAGATATACTGATTTTTCTTTTGGGGATTGTTATATTTTATCATATGGTGGTGAAATAAAAAAGTGATAATATATATAAGACTTCAAGAATTGAGACGTTGAGATCATAATGAATTGGGATAAAAATGAGAGGTATTAGGAAACTATTTATGTTAAAACATGTAAGGGTTATTTTTGAGTTTTATAAAAAAGACAACACATAGACCGTGTGACAAACCGTCACCTCAGACAAAGTTGTAGGAATCGAAACCACAACAAAAGTGCGATTTGGATTTATCCTTTACCACTAGACTGCATGAAGTACCTAGTTAATATGAATTATTATTTTTAGTTAATTGATTGTATTGATCAATAATACGTTGATTTGAGATCTTATGTTTTATCAAATGGACATCCTTAGTATAAGAAAATTATTTGGTGATTAAGTGATAAATGTGATTTTGGAAGATGTTCACTCTTTTGGGAACACTGTATGCTTAAGAAAAATAAAATACCATGGGGTTACATGTGTTGAGTAATCATTGAAATTTTATTTTGGAAGAATGTCTATTTTTTGTGGATGCATATAGATTTGTGTTATTTATGGAAATGATTATCCTATCATAAATAATATGTGATTTGGTTAATTATGCTTCAGTATGAGACCTTAAGAGTAGTCTATGTTTTTGGAGTTAAATGATAAGATATAGTGTGGAAGAATATGTGATTAAATTCTTTTTCATTTTGTGTTTCAATCTTAGTTTGGATTATTTTGAAGAATTTTAAGGGCAATTGTGTATTAAATGGTCTTTCTTGAACTTTGGGTAATGTTTTTTTGAATTTTGGAGATTAATATTAGTATCTATTTTTATAAAGGATTATGATTTTGGGGTTTATATGATCTCGTAAAAACCATTTTGGTTTTAGTTGATGTCTAAAGACAAGAGAAATATATAGTTCTTCTTTTGTGGATTATGTGATTATATAGAGGATGATTCTTGTGCTTTTTATGTCACAAAGTCATTTTGAATGCTCATTGTTTGGAGAAAAGATTAGTTTTTTCCAGAAACTTATTAATGGATGAAACTCTACATGAAGGTAAGAATATTTAATTATGTTCTTCTTTTATGTGGTAAATTAATTCATAAAAATTATGAAAAGAAACATAAATAAAAAACTTTGTTGGTTTACGTTTCCTACTGGGTTATAAATACCATTTAACACATCATAAGTTTGTGATTTTTTGGTGGTTAACTTTCTCTTAATCATGTTTTATATCACTCTCCATCAGAACATGACCATTTGTTCTCTCTTCTATATCCATGTTTTCTTACATGGAATTCTAGTATGGGTTATCTTGGGTTACCTTTTTACATCCCATTCTTTAATTTTAAAAGATAGTTTTACTGACTCTTTTCTGATGTTAGACTTTTAATGAAGTTTCCAAGCCCAATTTTAAAATTGCGAGGAACAATTCCCAATAGGGGGAAGGATGTAACATCCCAGGTAAATAAATAACATGACATTTTTCATAATTATAATTATTTTTAAATTAAATATTAATTATACTTTAAAGGGGGCACTATGTTTGATGGCGTACCCGATACGCAACAATGGGTTTCTTTGAAATCTTACATTGCACACTGATAATATAATATTATTATTTTAAATCACAGTTAATGCCTAGATGTTGTATTGGAGGTAATGAACATAACTAACTGAAATATGATTATACATGTTTTTTAAATGTTTTAACATTTCTCCAATAAATTTTAGAGTCCTACAATTATAAAGGATTTCAATTTTAAGCATAAATACTCTAATATTCACTAAAAGTAGATTTACTACTTTTTAATAGAAAACCCTAATTAAATCATGTTTTTGTCGCATTAAAATGTTCTATTTCACCAAATAAAATTCTTCTTTAAAATTGGGTTATCAAAATTTACTTTGGGTAATTTTTTTTGTTTTTCTGATAAAATTTATTTTTTAATGAATCGTGAAAAATATTGTATTTTAATTAAAATGTGATTTTTAATATAATTTATTTATATGGTTATATAAAATTTTAAATTGATTTCTTTAGTGTATTTAGTTTATATTTTAACCATTAAAACCAGTGGTGGTCAGTGGAATTAATTTCACTTTGATATTGGACATAAACAAGTGTCAACCTTATAATAAATATTGTTTCTAAAAAACATGTTATTTATTTTGACTAGGGGAATTGATTTTAAATTAATTAATTAAACCTATATGTTTTGAATTTGGTAAAAAAGACATCATTTTTGAATTCAGAATATCAAATATAGCTTAGGCTTAATTTTTTATATTTTTCTGAAAAACATCAATTTTTGATTAATAGTGAAACCGCTAAGTAGTAGTTAAGAATTTGACTTATTCATTTGAATGAAATTTTACTGCTTCTATGAATTTAATTTCAAAAATACGACATACATGGTTTTTATTAGTATGTAAAATGTGATTCAATGATATAAAAATATTTTTTGGTGAATTGTAACATTTGACATTTATTTACCACGGTTAAAGTTAAATCAGGTAATTAAAGAGAAAAAAATTATTATAATTATACAAAATTACCTTTACACTAGTCCTAAACTTATTGGATGAGTCATTAAAGACCTTGGGAATCCTTGGGTCAATTTTGGAACCCCATGGAGCCACTTATGAGTGATAATGACATGTTATTTTAATTAACTTAAAGTAAAAGAAAAAATTACATAAACAAATATATTTTAGTAAATTTATTTTTACATGGGGTTATATAAGTTATCATATCTACTATAAGTATTAATTTGAAAAATAAAAATATTTCCTACATCATTTTATTTTTTTTATAATTTTTTGATATAAAGTATATTAAATTATTAATGACACAAAAATGATGCAGTATTTACCTCATTAATAAATGATTTAAATAAATATGATTATTAGTATTAAAATAATATCCAAAAACTATCCAATTTTTATTGTATGATTTTATTTAGACCATGAGTCATATTTTATTTGCCTTTAATGATTTTAGTACCTTTTAAACCGTAGATAATTTTATTATAAAATAATTGTTTCAAACATTTTTAAAGACCACCTCCACCCCCTTATAAAAGGAAACCAGTTATAACCAATTCCTCACACCTCTCAAGTTTTTTGGAACATCTAAACTCTTAAAAATTAATCTCCCTACATAACTTTACTCCTCTTAGAATCTTTAACTTAGGAAGTAGGCATTTCAAGAATCCTGTTTGGTTCATACCAATGGGAGTTACCCAAATTAAAGGTAACAATTTCTCTTAACTTATTATCTATTATTTTACTTCTCCAACCCCTAAACTATTTTTATTCCTTTCTTTAATAAAAAAAAATGTATCCTCAGCATACTAGGATGTTTTTATGAAAATTATTCAAACTACACTTACACACACCATTATCTAATGGGTGATGAATATACGATTTCTGTGGATGGAAAACCGACGCCTCACGAAACGATGATTGTTCGATTATCTCTTACCGCCTATAATGGTGGCCATTAAGATGGAAATATGTATATATATGATATATATTATTTTAATGGTTTCATTATTTTTCTATACTTTTAATTTATATCATACCTTTATGGATTCCATTATGGGTAAATGCGATAATTTCTTTTGAGGAAGTGTGGACTACCGCCCCCTCAAAGGGATATGACTCATTAATACCATATGTGGGATGAATAAAGGATGGAGTTAATGATATTATATATGATATTATACAGTAATTATAATATAACTATGTTCCATTAATTGTTTCATTCAATTAAAATATGAAATAGAAATGAAAGTAGTGTTCATGCGTACATACAGCTTACCGTCTCTTTGATCGGTGCATTTCATTTCTTTCTTCTAAATGTTATGAAATATTATAAATACATATATATACTACATATATATGATATATATGATATATAAATAATTAAGAACATTCTGGATATAATATACTATTGACCACAATGACAACTTGTAATTAAAAGAAGACCATTTTTGACTCAGGTACCAAATATCGACCAAACAACCATTATTAACTTAAATGATTACATAATTTTTATAACATGGTAAAAAGTGAAATAAAAGGAATAATAAACTTAATAATGGTTATTAATATTGTAAAAATTAACTTAATTTTTATTATTTAGGATGAACAAGGAACAGACAAGTCAAGGCGGACACGAGGTAAGGGGTTTCTTATCTCACTTTTAATTCCATGAGATTTCCATTTTTCACCACTAATTTATTGCATGTGGTGTATTGTGTACTGCCATTTGATATATATTATCATTATTCTCTATATATTCATGGTATTTTGTGATTCATTTAGTGGTTATTAACTCCTGTTTTATACCACTCGATTGATTACAACATGGTAAGAGATTTCTATCTCACTTTTTATTCCTGTGAGATTCATGCTATATTTGACACTATTTTCCTTTGTGTGTTGTACACACATCCCATGATTGTATTCCTTTTGCAATATAATATTATTTATGGGTATTTACATCTTCATTTAATTATCCTTATTTCATGTGGTGTATATTTTATAAGTTACCAAATTAGTAAGGGGTCTTTTCAACCTGATTTTCATTTATTGGGTTAATCTTCTAATTCATAATTACGTAATGATGTGTTTATGTGTGTAAAAATTGTTTATTTATTTATGTTCTAATTTAAAATCACCTTTTTTTAGATATACATTTTATACACATAATCACTCCATTGATAAATTCTCAATTCATTGTTATGAACTTAATAAGAGTAATTTTAACTCAATTTCCATTCATTAAGTTATACATCCAAGTTATTGGTTTTGTCTTAAAAAGAACATGTGTGAATGTCCTCTAATTTATTAACATTAAATATCCAATAATATTGAGTTTATTTATATTTTTCACACATAATTATGTCATTTATTTATCTTTAACATAAGGATACAGTATTTTTATGGGACTTTACCTCAATTTAAACTCCATTGAGACTTCATTGTTTTTATGCACAAATTCACTCTTATATGGTGTATATACATTCCTTTGGAATATAATATCATGTATCCCTTTATTCTCATGATATTTTAATGTTGTTATTAAAAGTATTCCTCAATTATTTTTATTCAAGCATCTCTCATTTTGTTAAAAAACTCTTTAACTAAATTATCATTTTAAATGTTTTAATGATTTATTCTTCTAAATATTTCTCATTAATGTCCATGTTTTCAAAAATGGTTTTCAGGATTTATTTATTTATATGGAAATTAATGTTTTCAAATGATAATTCATTTAAAAAAATCAAGGTGTTATGGGACACTTTGATTAAAACATATCTTTATTAAATTTTTTAAATGGTCTTCAAAATGGTTTGATAAAGAATTGATTTATCAATATTTTGAAACGATATTGAAATGCGGAAATGTAATCTTTCCTTTATGATTGTTTTATATATTATTAATATGATATGGTTATTGGGAATTATTTATGTATATGGGTGGTTCTGTGATAATCCTAGAGAGGGTGAGCCCGTGACAGCTCTCCAATGCATTGGGTAACATGACGGAGCTAAATGTGATTTTTATCTTAAGAGATTTATGGAACATACTGTGATGGGTATTCCAAGTGTAACTACCTATGTATTTGTGATAGATAAAATGTATTTTGGATATGGATTACATAAGTTACCTTTATTATTTATTATTTCTTTGTGTTATTCATAAATATTATTATTTTCATTAGTTATCTTATAACGGAAAAGTATGGTTCCTTTGATTGGTATTTATTTATGGGATAATGTTTTCTTGCCTTATTTTATAACCCTTATTGATCTTTTTATGCTCATACCATGTTTTTGAAATGTTTTTCACAGGGTATGAGGAAGGGTAAGAGAAAGGAAGTATTCGAGAAGATTTATTTAAAGAAAGGAACTCTTGTGTTATTTAAGGAGTTTTATGTTGGTGATACATTAGATAGAGTAGAAGTGTCTACTTTGTAATATTCAAGTTAATATATAATAGTTATGCCTAATTCTCTAAAACTATAAACCTGAAAATATTTTCAAAGTGAATTCTTGACATAATTCACGATTATGTAATGTTTAAGATCGAGTCCTTATAAATAATAGGAAAAAATTGTATCTTATTTATCCCCAAGAATAATCGCACTCATGAACAATATTGTATAAATGATGTATAATGCTACTGATTTAAATTGAATTTTAAAAATTATAATAAATTTTTTAGAGATAATATAATATAATAATTAATTAATTAAATTTTAGGTAGTTATAGAATGTAAGGAAACCATTTATATGTTACAAATATGATAGTTTGAATAGTAATATGACTGTTAGAGTAGTAACATGGCATTTGGAAAAATAATCTAACCATTAGGAATAGTGACCTAACTAATATAATAGTATCCTCACCTATAGAAGTGTTAAATAATATTTATATAACTTATAAATTTTTTAAAATGATAAAATAAGTGTTCGTATTTTTGTAAAACAAATATTTTTTATTTTAATTTTTATAAAAAATATAATTATATAAAAGAAAGTTTATTGTCATAAACTTAACATATATTTTATTATTATATTTTATTATAATCATAATATAATTCATTGACACATTAAGTAATTTTTCAATGGATCTAAAAATTGATCATAATATTAAAATAGATATTTTTAAAATAAATAAGAAATTTATTTAAAAATTAAAAGTCTCATATTTAGAAAATTATTTTAATAAAATAGTTTATATTTTATGGAATATACACATTTAAAAATAGTTTGGGTGAATTTTATGTTTTTTTAAATAAGTAATTTTTTTCAAAAGTGAAATATCAAAAATAATATATTTAACATTATAAAATGTAAATATAGATTTTGTAGTGATGGATGATGTTAGAACCCATTATATTGATCCCACATGAACTATTTTCTATATATAGTCATAATAATAAATAATATTTGTATTATTGGTCAAAAATAATAAAATAATTTATATAATTTTAAAAAACACCCCTCTCCTCCAATTATAATTATCACCTGTCCAAACCCTTTCTCCTCAGAACTTATAGGATTTGGAGATTACCAAATTCTACCCCATAACATTACCATATATCTCCCCCACCTCCTATTTCAATTTTTCCTACAAAAATACCATTTCAAATACCCTTAAGTGGTATACAAAGAGGATACAAACAAATGAATTTGTATGATTATCATCTAGTCCCATTCCATTTGGTTCATCTTCTTCTTCCAACCCCGTATTATTTTTATTAACATATACATAAAAAATATTCTTTCCTAAATAAACTGATATATTATTATTTTGGTGTAATATACATCTTATACCCTTTATTCTTTCATTTCTAAAACAAAATGATGTTCACAATAAGATTTCTTCACCACCTCCATTATCGATATACTTAATTGTTCTCCACTACCTAAAAGGATGGTCATAAAAATATTATTATTGTTAAATATAATAATTATAAGTATATTATAATTTATATCTTCATTTTTAATTAATATAATGGAATACTATTAAATAAAATGGATGTAGTTTTTTTGGGTTAGTAAAACTACCTAAATAAACTAACTACATAACATTAAGGTTTTAACTAAGTGAATCGTCCCTATGTCAGAACATAAAATAATATTTTGGAACATTATAAATTAATAAAGGATGTGAATATTATTTCATTTAAATTAAATAAGTCTATTTTCATTTTATAATAATATCCATAAGTATATACAGGTGATCCAACATTGGAACCATGAAACGAACACCCATAGAAAAATGAAATTGAACATTATATCTCATTGAAATAGATATAAATGAATATACTAAATTTTTAATATATCACATGCACATGTAAATGGTTTTTAATTATGTAATGAATTAATTTAAATTTATTATCTAGAATGTTATGTGCAAGTGTTATAGGATTCTATAACCAAATGTAAGGGATCCCTTAGAAATACCATTTTATTTTGGTTAAGAAATTTCTCACCCTAACTCACATTATCTCTCTCTTTTATATTATCTAACAATTATTATTTATTTATATATGACTCTGAAAAATATTCATTTCTTTTCCCCCCATAATTTTTCTCTAAAATACATGGAATAAGTTAATTTCTCTGAAGACTACTTTATAATAAAGCACAATTAATGTTGAATTTTCTTTCCAATGATCCTTTTATGTAACAGACATTTAAATTTCTTATTCCTATTATTTATTTCATTAATTAAATAAATATTTTAGGTATAAATATTCTGGGTTACCTTTTCGTTTAAATGAAAATATCGTACTTATTAATTCCCTAAAAGTTAATACAGATTCCTTAAAGAATGGTTTTAAACGGTCATTTCTATACACAATTTTATAACCTTTATCCGGATGTGGTTCTAAATAGAACCCATATTTTTTTAACTATTATTATGTACACTGATATGGACATAAAAATTATTTTATTTCTCCTTTTCTTTATATTTGTTATGAAATATCCTTTGATTATGATATGAGGAATGACTATGCAACTAATTTATTTACATGGGTAATTATTTTGGTTATACCTTGTCATTTATATCAATTTCTATATCAAAAAATCAAAGACATTTTATAATTGGACCACCCAGATAGAACATCAATGCATTGGATAATGTTTTTTTCTCTGGAAAATTTATGTATGGTATTTAGGAGTGAACTTAATACATGATGGGACTATGTCTACCATGTTATTTTGTCTTGGAAGATAGAATTTACTTAGGCATATGTCATGTTTCATGTTTCATTTAATTTCCTATGTTTCCATGATATTTTCATACCATGTACATTATTTTATTCTCCTCTGTGATTATTCATGAGTCTTCACTTTTATGATATCATATTATTTTTTGACTCACATGGTAAGCCTCATTATCGAGGTTATTATCTTACTAATGTTTATAGATCACCCCTTTCATTGGTTTATTCCCTAGGTTATCTCATGCAGTTTTAGAAGCTCATAAATATTTAGGCAATCATTTTTGAGAATAAAAAAATAATTTTTTGTTTTAGTTTATTTATAATTATTTATGAACCCAGTCATCCAAAGAAACTAGGCCTCTCAATCTTTGGGAAATGCTTATTGGATATTTATGTTAAAAATAATGTATAATAATTTATAAATAATTTTTGTTTCTATAGTCGGAATCAAAGAAATGTTAATAAGTATTTTGGGTTTATGAGTAGAAACATTATCTATAACCCTAGGTATATGACTTGTATATTGAAATATCCTATAATATGGTGATTTATTGGGAGAGTGTATTCTAAGAAATCACATCTATTTCACGACACTACAATTGGATGTGGATCTAGAATCAGTGTACCTAATGGTAATAACCCTAAAACGTATCATTGGTAATTAACTTGATTATAAAATGGTAATGGAAAATAGGCCTTTCAGGACACTTGGTTTTACACTCTAAAGGGGTATTCGTTTTCAAATTCTCAAAATCTAAATAAATGATTATGAAGGAATGGAATAGATTAATTGGTTTGAAAAACTAATATACACATTTCCATGGATAAACTTGATTGAATCCTAGAGACTCTTATGTTATAATATAACTTTCACTTATATGTTATTTATTCTAGGTTCTTAATATCCCTTTTATTTGTTTTTAATGTATTTTCATCCCTATATTTATTATGGAAATAGTAAAAGACATCAACTAGAGTTTAATTATTAAATGTCACTTTATTATGCATTCATGAGATTAAAAAACCTGTATATCTATATTTCTATTCATTCATTCATATCTTTAAACTATTATATAACTGTTAAAACATCACCTGAAAACATGGGTGTTGAGCTATTTTTTGGAAAAATAAATACAGAAATTATTTCATCGCAAGTATATAAATCATCCCCAATCAATGTTTGTGGATTAAACCACCAAGTAAATATGTTCCTAAATCCTTTAATGGATTTTGATGTTACATTAGGAATGGATTTATTTTCATTATTGGAATCCATCATAAACTATCAGGAGAGGGAAATCACTCTCCACATCTTTTGATGAACTCTAATTTTATACGAGTGTTAGAGAGAGGAAGAATATTCTTTGGAATCTAGTTCTAAATCAGGGATATTACTAAATTATGATAATTCATATCTATCCCAAATGATTGAAAAAAATAATAGAATTTTTATCTAATACATGCTCATTATGAGGGATTATAATCCTTAATTACCTAAATAATTGTCTACACTTCTTCATGACTGAGAGGTTTATATCACAATTGAACGTATACTTGGATCACTACCCATATCCAACACTCTATAAAAAATTTCCAAAATTTAGATGTGTTAATTGAATAATTAGATACAATAGAATCTAGATGATGGTTTTATACACCAATTTTCTTCAACATGGGGTGTTCTGGTCCTCCTCATTAAGAAGAAGGATGGGCCAACAAACCTATGCATTTATTATCATGAACTCAAAGAAAATAATACGAATGAAAAATTATCACAATCCATAAATATATAAATTGTATAATAAACTATAAGGGGCCAAAAATATCTATATGGGTGAATTTCATTCCTGATATCATCAACTAATGTTGAATAAGTAAGCTATTCCCAAGATTGACATTTAAAATTAGGTATAGATATTTTATGTTCATAGTTATTCCCTTTGAACTCACCAATGATCCAATATTCTTCATAAACATGATTTAGATATTTTTTAGAGAATTCCTCAAAAAAATAGTTTTATTATATGTTGATGATGTTATAATATACAAACAAAATGTAAGGAATATGATGAGAACATTGTAATACTATGATAATGAAATTATAAATAGATAAAATATATGAAATTTAGAGTAAATGTGAGTTCTATTTGGGGGAAGTATCATCATTAGGGTATGTTATCTACTAAAAATGGATATCTATGGACCCTTTTATGAAAACAAAAATTGAGGAATGGCAAAAAAAATATCAGTAATCGAGATTCCTAGTTTCCTTGGAATAGATGGTATTTTGGACCATTTTTGAGAAAATTATCTCAATATAAAATCATGTTAACTAAGAAAACATGAAAGGGTGTATTTGTTTTCTGTTGAATGTGAATAGAGCTCCATGGAGTTAAAAAAGATACTTATTCCTAAACAATTCATTATGATTCACTCAAGTAGGGATCTTTTGTGGTATATAGTGATGCTTAAAATAAAGGCATAGCCTATAAACTAATGAAATATGGACAATGTATGTCCTATAACTCAAGTAATTAGAAAGATATTTTTCATAATTATCCAATACATTTTCTTGATTTTATTGAAAGAATCATCATATTGAAAATATAGTGTCATTATCACAATGGGATAAAGTGTGAGATATATATGAACCATAAAAGCCTCAAATTAATAATAACACATAAGTATCTCATTATATTCTAGTTAGGTGGTTATAACTAATAAATTACTATGAATTATCAATCGAATACCATCCTAGAAAATAAAATAAAGTTGAATATTCTCTCTACAGAAAGGATATTTAACCTTATCACTAATGGTAACTGAAAATGAACCAATTTTATTAGAATTGAAAATAATGCACATGATAATCATATAAGAAGAAACATCATAATTACCTTTTCAAATTATTTATCAATCATCCCTTGTGGAGAAGATAAAGGATTCACAAGGAGATGATGTGGAAAAAAATATGAATGTGGAATACATAAGAAAAAGTAAATCCTTTGAGTTTAAAATTTATGAAAAAGGGATTGTAATATTTTTTTCATGAAAATGTGTACCATAAAATCATGAGATAAAGAAGAATTTATTGATTGATGCACATATCAGGACCTTCTCTATCCACTGATGGAGCATGAAGATGTATTGAAATCTCCAAGATCGCTATTGGTGGGACAATATAAAAAAAGATATTTCAAAGTATAAATCAATGTTTTGGGTATGTAAGTAACTAAAGTCAAAAAAGAGAAAGTCTAAGGGAATGATGAAACAATTACCCATACCTTCTTTGAAATGGGAAAACATCCCCATTAACTTTTTCATTGGCCTTAAGATGAAATATAGAGTAAATGATTCCATATATGTTGTAGTGGATCATTACACAATGATTTATTACTTTGTTGAAATTTTATAGGACTTCTAAATTGATCAACAAGAAATGATATATATCAATGAAGTTGTAAGGCCACATGAAATAATACTATTTATTATATTTGACAGAGATGATGTATTTATGTCTATATTCGAGGAATGTCTTAAATATGTTCTAAACATTAAGTTGAACTTCACTGCATCTTATCACCGCTAAACAATTAGGAAATTTTAAAAAAAACATTACAAACACATAAGGAAATGTTGAGTGAATCATAAATGGACATCAAAAGAGGATGGAGTCAAAATATACTTTTATTATAGTTCTCATAAAACCATAGTTTCCACTCAAGAACCCAGATTTCTTCATATGAATCCCTTTGTGGGATTAGATGTAGAATACATATGTGTTGGTATGAAGTTTGTAACAATAAAAATTTTTATGGACCTTTTTTCGAATGAATTAAATTTTTTATTTGTGTCTTGAAATTCATTAAGTCAAAAAATTCCTTTCACTTAGCACTAAATCAATGTATTTTAGATGAAAAACCGACTTGGAGAACTTTACATGCAACACTGACTTAGTGTACCTCACAAGAAACATAGAGCTTCTACAAAAAATTGTTTTAATGATATAATTATTTAAATAATATAATTTTAACCATGGCATTAAACATAATAATATAAAAATAATAAATAATTTTTGAATTTTTTTTTGAATTTTTTAATAAAAAAAATATTGATCATTAAATGTATGATTTTTTGTGATGTCCTTTTATGTTTAAAAATGTCATTTTCCTGAAGAAAAACAAGTTTTTAATATCCTTCTGTGAAAAATAAAAAAAATTAATTTTATACGCATTTAGAAGTTTAATTACATAAAATAAACTTCATTTTTTAATTTAGATTGTCTAAATTATCATAGGGTGAAATTTGTGGATTTTTCAAATAAACATCAATTTCGAATGAATAGTGAAAAAGATCGGATTTTAATTCAAAACATATTTTTAATATAATATTTTTATTAGGTTAAGTTATATATTATATTGTTTTGAAAGTTAAATTATATAATATTTTTATCAATTAATTGAATTTGGGTAATTGGATCTTATTTCACCATGAAATTTGATATGAAAATTAGAAAACTTTGGATTATTTTTACATAAAAAGCCCACATTGTCGACCCGATAGTGGGCTTAATTATAAATTAATTTGTCCGACATATGTGAGTAGATTTTTGATAAATTAATTCAATATTGGTAATCAGAATAATTTTCATTGTCTAAGAAGTTCAACTAATTTTTCTACCATTAACATTAGTGAAAGTAATTCAAACTAATTATATCGATTAAGGTAAAATTAAGACTAACAATGGATTAATCCTTAAATTTAAGACCTTATACAACTGATACACTTATTCAACTACCATTTTATGGACATTATAAATCCATCAACTTTCCATTTTTAGGTTTGGTTGTATTTTTATGACTTTTTTCTGTAAAAACGAGGGCACCCTAATTTTGTTTCAAAATACAAAGTGAGTCCCTTTCCTTCCCTATAAAAGGTCACCACCTCTCTCACTTATTCACACCTCCAAAACATATTAATAACAAAAAATTATTTCAAAATACACCTCCAAATTTCCATACCTTCCTCCTATAATCAATCCCTTTTGATGAATAAAATTTAAGTAATCCTTTTGGCAAAACCAAAAGGATTTTACCAATTAAGAGGTAGCATCTAATCTCAAGCCCTTTATTTTATTTTATTTATCCACCCCATACACTCTAATTTTTCCATGATTTTATATAAAAAACTACAATAAATATACTAGTATGTTTTATGATATTTTTAAACCTACATTTACACACCCCACCATCTAATAGATTATGAACATACTATTTAAGTGAACGGTGAACTATAGCCTCACTAAATGATGATTGTTCAATTTTACTAACCACCTATCTTGGTGGAAATTGTTATGAAACCAATTTTTATATATGTTATATATTATATTTATTATTTATTTAATATAATTTATTCATTTTTTAAAACATAACTTTTTTTAATTTCCATTTGGTGTTAATACGATAATTTGTTTTTGAAGAAGTGTGGACTATCACACCTTCAACGAGATATGATTCATTAATAAAATACATGGATTATATTGAAGATAGTTTTAGTGAATATATAATTTATGTATCATATCATAAATCTACTAAAATGATGATATATATATATGTATTTCTTTTACTTTTTTCCATTCAACATGATAATTAAACAGAAATAGTATTCATGCATATGTATGACCTACCGTCTCTATGAACATTTTATTCCATTTCACACATATATATTATATAGAATAATATAAAACACATATAATTTATATAAATTATATTTATATAATGGTTTAAATTCTGTAAATTGTGATATAAATTATAAATACCAACAATATAATGTCTTAAGACACACATGAAGAATAAGGGCTATATTAACCGAAGCTAAACCTAAATATATGATTGTTAACAAGAGGGTGATATAATGTCGTAATAAAACCATATATGGTATTAGATATAAAAATATGGTTCTTTTAATGATTTCTAAAAAATATATTTATTTTATAGATTTTTTGAATGAGTACGATGAAAGTCAGGACATAATGTGAGGGGTTTAATCTCACTTTTTATTTTTGTGAGATACATGCTATGTTTACCAATAGTTCCTTTTATATAGTGTATATACATACCTTGATTCTATTCTATGTATATTGTAATTAAATATTTTGGTATTCACTTATCAATTCTATGATCTTTCTTTTATGAGGTTTATGTTTCAAAAGTTACCAAATATGTAAAATAGTTTTTTATCAATTTTTCTTCATTGAGACTCATGTTTTGTTATGCACTTGAATTATCTTTCAAAGTGTATATACATTCATTTTACATGTTATATCATTGATTTAATTTCTTTCATGTTATTTTATGCTCCATTTAATTTTCATTTCTTACATAGAGTGTTTGATCCCAAGTAACCATGTTGTAAGAGTCTATTAAAACAATTTCCTCGCACATATATATTGGTTATGATTATGATTATTTGATGAAATATAATGATACATATATCAAAAACACTCAATAATTTTTTTGTCATCTCATTTTTCAATATATCCTTGTGTATTAGTACCAATTTTGCTACTTAAGATAATTTCTTATGTAAAGTCTGATTGTCTCTCTCTTGATCAAAAATCTATTGTATTCAAAAAGATGTTCTAAAAAAGTATTTATGATAATGTATTCACATATGTTTTAAAAATATATCATAATCACATTTTTAAAGAAAAATTATTTTAGAAATGTTTTATGGTTTTTAATGCTTAATTTATAGTTTTTCAAAGCTATTTTTAATGAATTTTTTCAATATGGTTTTATGTTTTAAATGGATTTTTCAAGGTATAAAATATATTTTCCTTGATTAATTTGTTTAAAAGATATTTAAAAATCATTTCCCATGTAAGATAACAACCATTGGCATTACACATTCTTTTATTAGGAAATTTTTCAATGTTTCCATTCAAATTATTTCATTGAATGGATTATGTTTTTATAGAAAGATGTTTATGAATCCTGTTTCTCTTTCATGAGTTATATGATTTTAGATACAATTTATCTTTCATGATTTATATGATTTTGAAACTCTATTATTTTCATATGTTATGTTTATGATGGAATCATTATGAAACCTATATTTTTTTATAGGATATGTTATGATTTCATATTTTAATACCCATTTCATTTCATGGGTTATGATGTTATAATTTATGATATTTTGGAAAATGTATGTATGATTTAATTATCAAAAGTGTGGGACCTATATCTCTCTCCAATGCATTGGGTAAATATTTATATCTCATGATATATACATGGTTTGAAGAGAAATGAACTCAGTTTAGTATTACAGGGTTGGAATGGGAAATGAACTCTGTCCAGCAATATCGTACTAGAACTGGCTGTACTTGGTTGAATAATACATGGATATAATGGGGGTTTAACCATTTTAGTAAAGGATTTTGTCTAATAATATGTTCTCAACATCAGTTCCATGAATACTATAGAAATATTTATATATTCTTTTGTTTCTCCCACAATAAGATGTTTTATTACTAAGTTATGATTTCATTCATTATTTCATTTTGAATCATGTCTTATGATATACCAATATTTATTTCATGATTCGTGTTTATGATATTAGATATGTTGGGTATGGTCTTATATTTTCCTGATCCTATTCTCATACCCTTATGCTCATGATTATGCTTACATGTCTCCCTTGTTTAGCCTTACTGAACATTTGTGATCACCCCTTTTTATGATTCATTTCTACCATGTTATAAAGATAGGTATTGTGTATGATGTGTCCAATAATTCTTCTAGTCACGAACAACCTAGTGGGAGAATATTTATCTTTCTTATAGACCATTTTTAGGTATATTTGTTTCCAAAGGCACTGGACTAGTACGGTCTTCATGCGCCTATTTGCGTAATATGTTATATATTCCAAAAAAGTTGTGTAATGTTAATTTATAAAAAGACTATTCCACTGCATTTGGTATTAGATAAAAGGTTTATATTACATTTGGATGCTATAATGATAAAACATTAGTGATAACACTAAGGATGTGCCTATAGATAAGTAAAAGGATAAAGAAAAGTATTTGAAAATTCCCTATAATTTTAAAGATAGAGTTATTGGTTTCCTATAAATAAATATTTGTCTGGATACTACAATTGGATGTGGATTTTTCACCAAAGTTCCTACTGGTAAAAACACTAACAAGATGTTTTGGGCCAGATTGAAGGTAATCTAGTTCACAACAATGGGAATTTCTACACACCGGGTTTGATTATCTCAGTTGATATGCTTTGAAAATTCACAAACTCTTCATGAACCATAATGAAGGATTTAAATAAATTTTCTTTATGAATAACCTTGTAAAAACCTATGTTTTCATAGATTAAAAAATGTGTCATATTCTGACATCCTCTTGGTGAATTTTCATGGTTATGTAGATCCTCACTATGATAACTATTTCTTACTCTATGATTTTTTTCTAGTCAATGGTTGGAACCTGAGCAAAACTATTTTAATGGTGATTGTGATGGAAAATGAAATGATTGTATTCATGAGAAACTGAAATATATGTGAGCTGGATTGAATAACCTCATTTCTACACTCACATATCTTTCTAAAACAATGAATCAAGGTGGACTTCCAAATAAGTAAATTATGGATCAACATTCTCTTGAGTATTTTATAAGGAAATGTCCAACTTATTTTAGAGTTTTTTTTGATCCACTAGTTTCTAAGAAAATAGATTTGTACTATTGAAATGATATTTTCTATTGTCTAGTGTTCAGATCATGAGAAACTCATTCTGCATGTCTGTCATTTAGAAGGTGAATCAGAGAAATTGGGGACTGTAATCAAGAATAGGATGCAATAATATGATATTGAATCCATGTAATGGGATGAGTTTAATAACATATTTTTAAATAAGTGCATTACATGGATTCTTTGTACTAAGATATAGAAATAGTTCCATGAGTTAAAGGAAATTGATGATAAATCTATTGGTACTTATGATGCTAATTTCATGAGACATGCGAGGTACACTTCAGCAATTATCATCTAACCCGAAATTAAATATGATAGGATATTCAATGTATTAAATTCATGTCTCACAAGGGTTTTATCTATAATATAATTCAATATCTATGATAATATTTTGTGTTGTAGAATCAAGGTTGAAATATAGGTTGGGTTAACGTATCAACCTCTAGGATTTGACAATAATAGAAACATGATGTTCAAATGAAAATATAATAAACAGTGGAGAAAAGAAGATTAGTTTTCCTCATATTATATGTGTGGGAAGAATCTGGGAGGATTTTGTATTAATGTTCCTAGTAATTTTTTTAATTACAGAAATGAATGTCACCAAGAAATTGATTGTCCAAAGGACGAGAATACGTTATCTCAAAAATTAATGTAGAAAAATTCGTACACAATGAACCCCCCATGATTTAGTGCTACAAGTTTTAATAGAATGACAATAATTGTAACCACTTATCAAAACCAAGGGATAGATATAATGATCAACATCATAATCCTCTTCAACCAATGGGTAAAGTGAAATCTCAAAAAATCATAATTTCTGATGAGGTGTGTGATAACAACATGATGAAAGGTATGCATAGAATTCAATCTAGAACTGATAATGTCATATTTGATAATAGATCTACCCAATTTTTCATATCTATATATATATATATATATATAATTTTATATGGGTGTTACAATTCCAAAAAAAAAACAATTAGATGTGGAATTAACAGTGCAATGCCCTAATTTCTGGATGATTTCATCTCAAGTCTGTGATTCATCTCAGGTTGATGTTTGTAGGAATGTGCTTCCCACAAATCGTTTCATTGTAACATTGGTTGAATTTTATGTTATATTAGTCTTGGATTGGATTTATCTTCATAAATACCACTTCAATTTTCATGTAATGTTAGTGATGTTTTTATATTTCAAACCCTCCAATGATCATCCATCCATGTGACGATAAGTATGAAATTCCTATGGATATTACATCCAATATAATTGTACTAATTTCCATTGAAAATGGTTGTTAGTATCAAATGGTTGGGGAGAATATCATGATTTATTATATGCATGTTGTTCATTATTTTTTGGATGTCTTTCCAGAGTATTTTCCTAGTCTTCCAAAAAAAATGAAGTGATGTTCTCAAGAGAACTTATACGTAGTTCCCCACCAATTTCAAAGACTCGTTTTAGAATGGATCAGATTGAGTTCTAGGAATTGAAGAATCAACTCCATGAAATCCTTGATAAGGGATTTTTTCATCCATGTGTTTCACCTTATGGTGCACTAGTTCTTTTTGTGAAAATGGAAGATGGATGTATGCGACACGGAATTAATTATAAGGATTTGAACTAGATCAAAATCAATAAAAAGTTTCTTATTCCCTGTATGAATGAATTGTATGATCTTATGAACACATCTCAATACTTTTCCATGATTGAACATCATTCTGGATATCATCAATTGAGGGTCCAAAAAGAATATATATCTAAGACAACATTCCATACATGTTATGGACACTATGAATATATTGTGATGCCTTTTGATCTTACTAATACCCCAACTATCCACATTGATTTAATGAATATAGTCTTTAGATATTACCTTCATATGTTTGTATAGGTATTTATGGATTTCATTATTATTGGTTCATAAATAAATTAAGAGTATAACGAACACTAGATATTTGTACTATAGACCCCAAGGAAAATAAATCTATATGAAAATTTTATAAAATGTGAAATTTGGCCATAAAAGGATTCATTTTGGTCCACATAATCTCAATATATGGTATAGTAGTAGGTCCAATAACAGACGTAGGCTATTAAATGTTGGCCTAGAAAAACCACAGTGACTGAGATATATAGATTTCACAGTTTAGATGGATCTTATTAAAGGATTGTGGAGAATTTATCATGACTATCTAATACAATGACTACGTTAATGTAGAAGGGTGTCATGTTCCTCTGAAAAAATGAATGTGTGTAAAAATTAAAGGAACTAAAGATAAGGTTAGCTTGTGAACCTATTCATACATTACCTTATAGTGTAAAATGGTTTGTGATATTTAGTGATGCAACTAAGAAGTGATTGGGATGTGTTCTTATGAAGAATAAAATGGTTATCACTTATGCATTTACGACATTGAATATTCATGAGAAAATTTAACTAACTCATGTTTTGTATTTAATAGTGATATTTTTTCACTAAATATATTGAGGCATTATATTTATGGAAAATAGTGTGATATATATACTGATCATAAAAGTATGAAATATATATTCACAAAGAGGTAGTTGAGTATGTTCCAAAAAAATATGGTTAGAGAGGATTAAGGATTGTGACTATTGAATACATTACCACCTTGGGAAAAAAGGTGGTTGGTGCATTGATTTAGAAGGATTATGATAGATTATCCCCGATGACGATCACAAAAGATCAAATATTTCAATATTTGAAAAGGATGGATCTAGAAATCCTGATGGAAGCAGAAAAATATTATTTTTCTCAAATTAATGTTTAACCCTCTATCCATGTGAAGATTAAGGATGCATAGATGGAAGATGAAGAGATAAAAAATAATTTCAAAAAGTTTTCAAATTCTAACCTGGATTTGGATGGAATGATAAGGTTCTGACACTCTGTACGTGTTCATTCCATACAATATTTTAAGAAGGATCTATTATAGAATTCTCATTGTTCTTTATTTTCAATTCATCCTGGATGTATGAAGATGTATAGTTACATGAAAGAATACTTCTAGTGGGATGGAATGAAGAGATATATCATAGAGTTTTTATCTCTTTCCTTGGTATGAAAATATATTAAGGATGAAAGAAAAAAGTAAAATAGGATGTTTCATCCATTACCCATACAAAAATGGAAATGGGAGAACATCGCTACGGATTTTTTGATTGGAATAAAATAAACCTCTAAAGGGTTTAATGTTATATCGGTCGTATTTAATCACCTTACAATGTTAGCACAATTCATCATTATTAGATAATACTTCACTCTAGATCATCTTGAAAGGATATACCTTAAAGAAGTGGTAAGGTTTCATGTAGAACCACATTCCATTGCATCGGATTAGGGTTCAAGGTTCACCTCAAAATTCTTGCGAAGACTTTAAAAAGAAATTCATACAGATTTGAGTTTCATCACTACTTATCACCCTCAAATTGTTGATCATCCTGAAATAATAATTCAAATCCTAGAGGACATGTTGAGATCCTTTTCTCATGATTTTAAAGGTGTTTGGTATCAACTGCTTCCTCTAGTTTAGTTTTCATACACAATACATTTAACTCTAGTATTCAGATGGTACCTTGTGAAGTACATTATGGGAAGAAGTATAGGCTCCAATGTGTTGGGATGAAGATGGAGAAATAAATCTATGGGGACCAATAATTTATTAATAAATGGTCAAGAATGTTATAACCATTCAGTAGCATATCTCGGTATCTTAAAGTTGGCAGAAAGGTTATACTAATAACCATTGGTGTGATCAGGAATTTTAAGTCGGTTAAAATGTGTTTCTAAAAATATCAACCTATAATATGGTTATGAGATTTGGGAAGAGCGGGAAAATAATCCCTTGGAATATAATTCCCTTCGAGATTCTCGATCATATTGGGATAGTAGCCTATCCCTTGGAACTTCCTCCAAACCTCCCTCAGTTCCATGATGTATTCCACGTATCTCTCCTAAGGAAGTATACATCTAACCCTTCACATGTATTGAACTTAGAGGTCATACCGCCGGAGTATGATCATTCTTTTAAGGAGAAAATAGTTGTAATTCTAGACCGATCAGATAAGGTTCAACGAAATAAGACCACTCACCCAGTCAATGTTTTGTGGAGAAATCACTAGTTATAGGAAATTATATAGAAACAGGAGAATATGATAAGGAAAAATTATCCTTATTTTTTACCTAAGTGACTAATTTCAAGGGAACAATCATATTAATAGTGGTATAATATAACACCCCCAAGTTTTTATGGATATTTTCTCAAATAAATTAAATTTTGAATTGTGCTTTGCAATGACTTAATTAAAAAATTTATTTTATATGGAACTAAATCAACATATATTACATACACCACTGGATTTGTATATATTACATGGAACACAAACTTAGCATACATCACACGCAACATAGATTTTCTACAAAACATCATTTTCGTGATATAATTATTAAAATAAGATAATTATAACCCAATCGTTAAACATATAAATATGATAAATAATAACTACATGTAAAATATTATTTGTAAAAGTTTTATATAAATAAAACATATTGATAATGAATGATATGATTTTTGGTAGAATCCTTTTTTCTTTAAAAATTCCATTTTCTATAATAAACAGCTTTTAATATCCATTTGATGAAAATAATAAATATAATTTTAGAAAATTTTATAAATTTATTTTGGTAATATAAACTTCATTTTTTTAATTTAAAATGTCAAAAATATCTTAGGTTTAATTGTTGGGATTTTTCTGGGAAACATCATTTTATTATGACTAGTGAAAATACATAATTTTAATTTAAAACTTCTTTTTCATCTAATTTATTTATATAGATAAATTATATTTTAAATTGGATTGAAATTTTAATTAGATACTATTTCTTCAATTAATCCAATTTGGGTAATTGGATGCAATTTCACATTGAAATTGGATATGAAAAAATAGAAATCATTTGATCATTTTTACTTTAAAAACCTGCATTGTCGACCTGAATGCGGGATTAATTTTAAATTAATTTATGCCACTTATGTGAGTAGAATTTGGGAAAATGGATTCCATATTTGGAATAAGAATAATTAATAATTTATAATATGGTTAAATCTGTTTTTACCAAACATATTAGTGAATGTAATTAAAATTAATTACATAGATTAAGACCAAAATTAAGATTAATGAAGGATTTAACCTTAAATTTAAGACCCATAACGACTTATAAACTTTTCCAAAACATATCATCTATCCATTATTTTTCATTTAACATACACTATTTTTTTTATTTTATATGATTTTTAGGTAATAATGTTGGTACATCTAATTGGTTATCAAAATAACAAGTGAGTCATTTTCCTTCCCTAAAAAGTCCAACAACTCTTCCAATTCTTCACACCTCTAAAACCTCTTAAGTTTGACCATGAAAAACTCAATAAACATTTAAAATCCCTACCTTCCTCTTTTAATCCTTCACTTTCTAATAAGGAAATCCAATATATCCTTTTGGAACACACCCAAACAAGTTTCCTGATTTAGAGGTAACATCTTCTCTCAAGTCTTTTTTTTATTTTCGATCTCCACCCCATACAATTCATTTTATCTATAAATTTATAACAAAATAATTATACTCACTACCCTAGGATGTTTTATATTAATTTTATAACCTAAAATTACACACACCTGCATCTAATGAATGATAAACATGTTGTTTATATGTACGGTGAACTACTGCATCACTAAACGATGATTGTCCAATTTTTATCACCACATTTCTTAGTGGAAATTATAATGGAAACTCTATTTATATATATTATATATTATATTTAGTTTATAATTAATCTAAAAATTCCTTTTTCTATAGATATATTTCTACTTTCCATTTTTTTAAGATGATAATTTCATTTGAGGAAGTGTGGACTATCGCCCACTCAAAGCGATAATATTTGTTCATACACTACATGGATTTTATTTAGGATGGTTTTTGTGAATATATAAGAAATATATGATATCATAAATCTTATATAATTATTATATATATATACATATATAAACATATTTTTGTTTTACTTATTCCCTTTTAACACGATAATTATACCAAAATATCATTCATGTGTATGTACAACCTACCGTCTCCAGGGTTGGTGTATTCCATTTCATACATATATAATCTATAGATTATTAAAATACATGTATAATATATATAAATGATATTAATATCATGTTTCAAATTTTTTAAATCATGATATTAATTATAAAATACAAATGATATAACAAATTAAGTCACAAATGAAGAATAAAGTGAATATTTCTTAATGTTATACCTTAACATAAGATTTTTAAACCTGATGGAAACATTGTGCTGAGTTTTTCAATTTCTTCTGCACAACCCCCTACCTCACTGCCCTTGCAGGCTTCTAACCCGGAGTTACATCACTCACCCGTGCTACGTCTGTATTCCGGAGTAGTAGACACACTGGCTTCTCCAGTGATTGCTACTTCCCCCAAACTCATAAGCCAAAAAGGATCACCTTCTTCTCCCTACATTTATATGGATTCCCTTGATAATTCAAAAAAAAATTGAATTTTTTATATAAAACAAACAACTTGTCTACTTCTCCTGTGAGCAAACATGTTATGAAAAGTCCTTCAACCTCAACCTCCAACCTCATAAGATCTTAGAGGAACAAGGGCTCGAAAGGATCTAAAAAGAAAAAAAGGAGCTCGGGCTCAAAAAACTAGTCTTAATGGATGTCTTTTTTTGGAATTATTAAGGTTTAGAAATCTATGAAACCCTTTTGTTTCTTAAAAGACTTGTTGTAACTAATAAACCTATAATTTTATCTCTTGCTGAACACAAAACTAATTTCTCCATAAATTTTATGAATCACTTTGTCGGTTACAATTTTCTTGTTGCTTGTACTAATAATAGTAATGTTGATTCTCTTTGGATCTTTAATCACAACTGTTTGATTGATATCAAAATTAGAAACTCTTTAGGCCAAATGATCACTTTTTATTATTCCTATGATAACAAGCACTAATTTTGGACTTTTTTTATGCCAAAAATAGATATCAGGATCGTAGGCCCCTCTGGCATGACCTTTCATCCTTAGCTGGCTCTATGCATAAACCCTGGCTAGTGATGGGGGACTTTAATGCCATTCTCTCTCCCAGTGAGAAGCTGGGACCTTCCCATTCCCCCATAGATTCTAGAGAATTTAGAGCCACAATTGAAGATTGCAGCTTGGTTAAAGTCAATCTCATAAGTGCTAAATTCACTTGGTATCATAGGCATTATAACTGGGTTGTTGCTAGAAAAATTGATAGGGCACTTATGAATGTCCCGGTGCTTGATGTGTGGGATACATATCTATCACCACCTTACATAAACTAAATTCTGATCATCATCCTATTCTGGTATCCTTTCACTCAAAAAATACCAAATCTAGTCTACCCTTAAAATTCAATAACTCTTAGTCCAATGATCAGGACTGCTCTCATCTCATTCAAAGTTGTTGGAATTATATGAGTCAGAACTCCGATGTATTTTCCTATATCACTAAGCTTAAGAATCTTAAGATCTGTCTCAAAGTTTGGTGTGGTGCTAAATCCAAACAGATTGATCAGGACATCTCCATACTTGAGACTGATCTTAACCAAATTCAAATCTCCTCTGCTAACTTTTAATTCACCTCAGATCCCCAAACTGAAATAAACATATTTGTTAAGCTCAACTCCCTTTTAGCTCTCAAAGATAACCTTCGAAAACAGGTCTCCAAAATGAAATGGCTCACTGATGGGGAAATAAAATACAAATATTACAATGTCTTTCAAAGGATTATTAAAATCAATCGTCCTCAATCCTCTCTAAAAGATAATGACAATATTCTTTCCTATGAATATGCCATCTCTAATATTTTTTCACTTATTTAGAAAATATCTTCAATGGTCCTCATATTAACAAGAATATTCTTCTTGTCATCATCCCAACTTCGATCAATGAGGATGAAAATCTATTTCTCTTGTCTCTACCCCTGGACCATGAAATCAAAGCCACGGTCTTCAGTCTGAATCCTAATAGTGCCCCTGGTCTTGATGGCTTCAATAATAGTTTTTTTTTCAACATCACTGGGAGGTTTTCCACACAGATGTTTGTACAACTTGTTAAACATTTTTTAAGACTAGTTTCTTTCCTTATGGTCTAAAATCTCAATTTCACACCCCTATCACAAAGGTTCCCCATGCCTATGAAATTCATCTCTTTAGGCCCATTGTTCTAATCAATTCTATTTATAAAATCATTACCATACTTTTTCAAGTAGGATTTCTTATATATGTATCAAAATTATTTCCTGGAATCAATTGGGTTCCATCAAGGGTAGATCCATACAAGATTTCATTTGCCTTGCTTCGGGATGCACTAACTCCTTAAGCAAAGACTCACGTGGAGGCAACGTTGCCATAAATCTTGATATTATGAAGGCCATTTATAATATTGACTGGACATTCATTTTAAAAGTTCTTCAAGCTTTTGTCTTCAGTGATGTCTTTATTTGTAGAATTCACTCTCTCTTCAACTTTTCTTCAATATCAATTCTTGTTAATGGCTCTGCCAAGGGTTATTTTAAATGCTCTAAAGGAGTTCGTTAATGTGATCCCCTTTCTGCCATTATCTTTTCTATTGCATAATACTACCTTAGTAGATTTCATTCCTCCCTTGTTTCTCAAGGAAAACTAAAACCCATCTCAGATTATAGGAATCTAACTATCCTAACCCATCTCTTTTATATCGATGACATAATTATTTTCCTCAATGGAAATAAATGGAACATTCTTAACCTTAAAAAATACTTATCCATTTGTGAAGATGTCTCGGGGAAATCCATTAGTTGGAACCAATGATTTATTTTCTTTGGGAAATCCTTCCATATCTCCCGAAAAGGTCACATTATAGATAATCTCAGCATCAACGAAGGTTATTTTCCGTTTACTTATCTTGGAGTACCCATTTTTTGGGGTAGAATGAAATCTATTTATTTTAATACTGTGGTTGATCAAGTGATTAATCAGCTTACTTACTGGAGAGAGAAATCCCTATCCATGGCTGGTAGGGTTTTCCTTGTGAAATCAAAAATTATCTAAAAATTGGTTTATTACCTCATGATCAATAAGTGGCCTCAAGGTCTTCTCAAGAGAATTAATACTTTTATTAAAAAAAATTATGGACTAGTAGAATAATTTAAAGAAAACCTATTACCATCCCTTGGTTGACTTACTCCACCCCTCTTGAGAAGGGTATCCTTGATATTAAAAATATCATGTTGTTCAATGAGGCCCTTCAAGCATGGCTCACTTGGAGACTGATCAATAAAACATCTCACTCCCTTGCTTTCCTTAGAAATTAATTTCTTATGAGGTGAAAAAATGGGAATCTAAACTATGTACAATCTTCTCTTTGGCCCTCTCTAAGAAACTCGTTTGCCTGAATTATAAATAACTCTAGATGGTTGGTTATCCCGGATTCCACCATTCGTTTTTTGTTGGATAACTAGACTAGCTCCCCCTTATTTTAATTCTTCTTCCTAATACTTCCCTTGAGAGCATTAACATCACTATTAAAAAAAAGTGGTGCATTCTAGAACCTTAGAAAAACCTGACTCCATCATGAAGGTGGCTGATGGCTACCCTTTCTCTAGTGATGATGACCTTCTGGTTTGGAAAATCGCTCATAATGTTATGCTTGATTCTAAAAAATTTTACATTCATTATTTCTCTAACTCTAAATATGATTTTTCCTGGTTAATTTTTTATTAAAAACCATGGATTAGACCTTATAGACTTAATATTATTTGGCGCTTGGTTCACAAGCATATCCCTACTGAGACTTGTCTCAAATATTTTGGTGTTCACCTCTATTCTAAATGCCCTCTCTTTCACCAACACCGAGAAGATATCAATCATATTTTTTTATCTGGTTCTAAGGAATTTTATATATAGAAATTTATTACTAGCATATTTGATTGCAGATAGCCTCTGTTTGACAATATCCTCTTTTATCTAAAGTATTATGTGGAGCTTAAATTCTCGCCACAAATCAAAAACCTTGTCCTATTTTCCATGGTGATTCCTCTACACATTATCGGATATGATAGAAATGCCATTATTCACAATAATCACTCGGCCAATATCATTGCAGGTCGCACGAGAATCCTGATTGCTATTAATGATGTTGCTTTGATCCACAAAGCCAATTGTGAAAAAACGATTGGTGACTTTGTGATCCTATGGCATCTACAAATTGAAGGATTATTTTCTCAGCCAAAACGTATTATTGAAGGCTTTTGGAAAGCCCCGCTTCCGGGATGGATCAAGATCAATGTGGATGGTGCTTCCAAAGAAAATCCAGGCCCGGTGGGCTGTGGGGAAATCTTCAGTGACTCCACAAGTCACTGCCATGGTTGTTTCTAGGGTACCTATGGGGTCACTTCCTCCCTTGAAGCTGAGTTGCTGGATCTCATCCATCCTATCCAATTTGTCAAATATATAGGTTGGAACAATATCTGGATCGAAGGTGACTCCACCACCATTGTTCAATCTATTTGGAATGGGGAGGTCCACCTCTCTTGGCCTCTTACTGCGAGTTAGAAGATCTGCCTGAACTCACTTTTGGAGATCTAATATATTCTCACCCATGCCTACCGTAAAGCTAATCAGTGTAAGATGCTCTTATCAATAAGGGGATCAACCAGGCCATTACGTGGTGTGATGAGTTATTAGATGACCTCCTCCCTCTCCTTACTAAGAATTTTAGTAAAATTCCTTCTTTTTGACTTCATTAATCTTCTCACTTGATAATCATATTTTTTGTCTTGGTTATTGACCAGGACATTGCATTTAAAAAAAAGACACAAGGTGAGGGGATTTCATCATAGTTTTTATTTCCGTGAGATACATGCAATGTTCAAAAACAATTTCATTTTTGTATTGTATGTACTACCCATTATTTAATTGTTTGTATATTATACATAACTTTTTTGGTATTCAAAAATCCATTCTATGATATTTATTTCATGGGGGTAATGTTTCAAAAGTTACCAAATAGAAAAAATAGTTTTGTATCAATTTTCCTTCATTTTGACTCATGTTTTATTTTACAACTAATTTTTTTTTCTAGGTGTATATAATTACAATTTACCTATTATATCTTGAGTTTACTTTCATTAATGATTTATATTGATTCAATTAATTTATTTTTCTTACATGGATAGTATGATACCATGTAACTAATTGGTAATAGTATATGGAAAAATATCATCTCCCTTTGATATTGTTAATGATAATGCTTCTTTAATGATATACTATGATCCATATCTCAAGAAAACTCATTAATTTTATCCTCCAATGGTTATTCAAGATATAATCATGTATTAGTACTATTTGTAACTCATTAGTACTTAATATAGTGTTTTATGTAAAATATAGAGGTCTCTCTCTCACTCAGAAATCTATTTCATTCAAAAACCATGTTTTCAAAAATGTTTTTAGAAAATGGATTAAAAAATTATTTCAAAAGTTAGTTGAATACCATTTTCAAGGGAATGTAAATTAAAAAAATTATAATTTCCAAGCTTACATTATATGTTTTCAGACTATTTTCAAATAGAAAAGGTCTCAAAAATGTTTTCTACTTTAAAAGTTTTTTTAAATGCAGAAATTTTATTTTCCATAAAAAAAGTTTTTCAGTGATATTTCAAAATTATTTCCCATAT
Organism: Viscum album; assembly: GCA_963277665.1. Taxonomy (NCBI): domain Eukaryota; kingdom Viridiplantae; phylum Streptophyta; class Magnoliopsida; order Santalales; family Viscaceae; genus Viscum; species Viscum album. The sequence continues at coordinate 1,872,215,110 of OY728142.1, read as the reverse complement.
AAGATAACATAATGTTGTTTTAATAATTCTTTTATCAGGTAATTATTCAATGTTTATATTCATATTCTTTCTCTAAGTTAATTATGTTTTTATGGTCTTATTTTTATGAAACTAGTTTCTTTTTCATGGGTTATATGTTTTTTAAACCAGTTTCTCTTTCATGGGTTATAAGATTTTGAAACCCACTTCATTTCACGAGTTATGTTTATGATGAAATTATTACTGAACCTATATTTTTTCATTCGTTATGTTATGATTAAATTTTTATAATACCCATTTCACTTTATTGGTTATGATGTGATTATTTATAATCTTGTGGAATAGTTATGTATGATTACATTATGAGATAGGTGGGTTATATATCTCCTTCCAATGCATTGGGTATATATTTATATACTATGATATTGACATTTATGGAATGGTAAATTAACTTGGTTGAGTATTACAAGTCTAGAATGGGAAATAAACATGATTCTATAATATAGGGTTGGAACGGGGGTGTTCCTGATTTAGTAATATAGGGGTGGAGCATGGGGGTACCTAGTTCAGTAAAGGACTTTGCCTACAACAATGTCCTCAAATTCAAAGCCTTGAATATTATTAAAATAATAATTTTTTTATTCCTTCCACAGTTACATGTTTTATTCCTAAGTTATGCTTTCACTCTTTATTTCCTTTTTATTCATGTCTTATGAACTACCAATATTTATTCAATGATTTATTTTTATGGTCATTGATATACATGGTATGATTTTCTATTTTCTTGATCGTGTTCTCATGACCTTATTCTCATTATTACGCTTAAATAATTCTTTTTTTTACCCCTACTAAGCATCTTAGCTCACCTGTTTTCTGTTTCCTTTCCCCCGTGTTATCAAGATAAGTATTATGTTTTATGTTTCTATAGATGGTGTTAGTCATGAAGAACCTAGTGGGAGAAAATTTTGCTCGCTTATATACCAATATTTACGTTTCTATGTTTATAAAGGAACTAGTCTAGTATGGTCTTCATGTGTCTATTTGTGTATTGTTTTATGTATTCCAAAAAAGTAATGTAATATTAATGTTTGTCAGGACTCTGCTGTTATAAAGTTGGTATGTGCCAGATGTTCGGACAATAAATAGTTGTGGAAATGGTAGAAGAGGTCAAGACTAGTAAAAAATGCATTATGGATGCTCAGAGAAGATCGAATATTTATATTGACAATAATCAATGAAACATGGAGTTTGATATTATAGATAAAGTGTGCATAGACTTATATTCATGGAATATAGTATTGATATTTTAAAATAATTGAATGTTATGTCCCTAGTACATCGAACCCATTGATATTTTAGATCCCATTAGAGTTATATACTATCGAATGTAACTCTCACTGAATATTTCTCATGTACCGTTCTTATTCCATGTATCCATCTTGAAGAAGTATATACTAGATCGCTAAAATGTAATAAATTCAAGGTTGGTATATCTTGAAATTAAACTATTTTTAGGAGCTTCTGATGAAGATAGTGGACCATATGGATAATGTTATATGAAAAAAAACTCAACTACTTAATGTACTATGGAGAAATAAAATGTACGAGGAGGCTACCTGGGAATTGGTGGAATCCATGAAGCCGACATACGATCATTCATTTCCACCTTATTATATAAAATGAAATTTTTAGGATTAAAATTATTAAGTTAGGAATAATTTAATGACCAAAAATTTTATCAATGGAATTTCCATTAATATAATTGTATTATATTTAGTAATATAATATTATATAATACACACTCGCTGCATGATAAAATCAAATAAATTTACTTATATTAATTTAAACAGTAAATTTATAGAAAAATTATGACCAAAAAATTGAAATGATGCATAATGTAAGTGTTATAATATCAATTTTGAATATTAAAATCCAAAATTTATATAAATTATAATTGAATTGAGAATAAATGAAATTGTAGGTGTATATAAAAATTATGGACCCTCTACAACCCATAAAAATCTAATTTTTGGAATAGTAATATGTTCCGTTGAATAGTAACCTGACCATTGAAATAGTAACATGACCATTAAAAATATTAGCCTAAACATTAAAACTCTTTCCTCATCTATATAAGTGTAAAATAATAAATACGTTTCTTATAAAAATAAAATATGTAATATTTTATCATGATACAGGTAAATAAATGTTTTAAGAATGGAAAATTAAGTTTTTATATTTTTGTAAAACTAAAAAAATATTTTTTTAAAAAATATAATGGTTTAATATAAAGATTTTATTTTCTAAAATTGGTTTATAAATTATTAATTTAATACAATATAATGATAATATAATTTTATGATACATTAATTAGTTTTTCAATGGTTCCAAAAAAATTTGATCATAATATTAAAATTAGAATTTCTTAAAGGAATAATGATTTTAACTAAAAAATACTCATATTTATAAAATTATTTTCATAAAACATATTTAATTTTTTTTAATATACATATCAAAAAATGGGTACGTATAATTTTTTGGTATTTCTTTTAAAATGGTAGATTTTTTGTGAAAAGAGAAATATGGAAAAATATGACATTTAAAATTATAGGATAATTACATTAATTTTTGAGTAATTAATGATTAAATAACCAATTAAGATAAACTATCATGAATTATTATCTTTATATAATAATAATAAACAATGTTTTTGGTATTTTTGAGACAAAAAAATAAACTAATGAATATGATATTCAAAAACACCCCTCTCCCCTGTAAATACCACCCCTCACAACCCTTTATACTCACAACATATAATCATTTGATTTTGAAAACATTACTCCCAATCCCCTAAAAACACTCTCTCCCACATTGAATATCTAATGTTCATACCAAAATAAAATTCCATGGATCCTTAAGGAGTATCCAAAGAGGATACAACCAAAGGAATAGGCAAGATTCTTAACTAATCCCTTTAAAAAAAATTCTTCTTCTACCACCCCCATATGATCTCTATCAACCTAAAATACTATTATTATTATCCTAAATATAATTATATGCCATTATTATTTTGTAATATCCATATTAAACCCCTCCTTATTAAGTTTCTAAAATAAAAAAGTTGTTCACAAGAAAAATGGTTCACCACCTCTATGAACAACATACTTCCTTTTTCTTTTACACCTTACAATATGGTAATAAAAAAATTATTAAGGATAAATAATATTATAATAATATTATTATAATTTATTTCATGTCTATTAATCAATATATAGGAATAATATTAAATAAAAAGAAACCAGTTTGTGTTGGTCCATAAAACAGCCAAAATGAACTAACCGCTTGATGTTAACATTTTTACTATGTGAATCTTCAAAATTTTAGAAAAATGAGTATATTTGGGAAAATAATAATTTATATAAGGATAGGAATTTCTTTTAATTTCACTTTTGGATTTTCATTCCCTTTTTAAAAGAATATTCATAATTATATACATGTTATCTTACCATGGAACCCTGAAATGAACCCCCTCATTAAAGTGAAATTTAACTCTATATCTCATTGAAATATTTATAAATAAACATAATAAATGTATATTAAAATAAATATATATTTATAAGTTTCATAATTATTTAATTAATTATTTTAATTTTATTTTCAAGGATGTTTATAATACATTCAGAACGATTCTAGAACCTACAGTAAGATATCTCTTCAAACCACCTTTTTGGGGTTATAAAATTTATATATATAACTCACTTTATATTTTTTTATATAATTTAATTCATAAAAATTATTTATATATGATCATTGCATCTATACCTAACATATTATCCATTTCATTACTAGATAGAAACATACCTTAAGTTCATTTCTAAATTTCCATCTTTAAAATCAAACCTGATTAAGGGGAAATTTTTTATACCTCAATCCATTTATGTAATGATGATTATATTTAATTGTTACCATTCATGATTTTATTAAATAAAGTAATATTTTATGTATAACCATTTTTGTTTACCTTTTTTAAAAATGAAAATCCAATACATATTTTTTCTCCAAGATCCTTCAATCAATTCCTTAAAAAATGTTTCGAATGCTCATTTCTATACCAAAATATATACCATTTCTCAAGTTTTTTACAAACTAAAATAATATTTCGAGATCTGTGATTATTTAAATAGATATTAACATAATAAAATATTTAATTCCTTCCTCTATTTGGAATAATTATTAACTCTACTATGATTATGATATGAGGTAAGGTTATGCAACCCATTTCATTCCATTATAAATTTTAATGTTTATAAATTATGATTTATTTATATTTATAGAACATGTACGAATTTACATGTTTTTATGGGTGCATAGAATTTATATCTAACTCATTTGTTAATTTTTGGTCTCATGATATTTTATATATAGGATTATGGAGTAACCCTAACATATGATGAGACTTTACCCACCACATGTAGTTTTCATGGAAGTTAGCCTTGACTTATACTTATGTCATATTTCATTTTTCCTACCACATTACTATATTTCCATGTTCTTAGGATATGATTTACATTATTTTATTCCCCCATGTGATTATTAATGATCCTTCTATTTTATGATATCATGTTAGGTCATTTGAATCACATATTATGCATTATTACCATGTTTATTCCCCTACTTAGTTGTATAGATTACCCCTTTATTTTATGTATTCCTCAAGTTATCCTCTGCATTTTTAGGACCTCAAAATAATCCAATAGCTCATTATATAGAATAAATAATGATGTTGTTTTTTGGTTTCATTTTGATGTATTATGAACCTATTATTCAAAATTCACTAGATCACATGATCATTGGGTTGTGTTTAATGGATGTTTATATTAAAAAAAATGTAATAATATGAGTGAATCACTTAAGTCCATATAATACATCAACATTGATAGAAAATTGTTATCATTAATTAATTATTTTTATTTCAATGTGGTATCGGGAAAGGGGAAAGCTAACATGTGGGAAGAATAACTCAAATATACACCAACTTAATGGAAATTAAATAATACTTTAATAGGAAATTAAACCAATAAAGGCTTAATAAAATGTAAAAATATAATATAAATTTGGGGGATTGAAGGAGAGGGAGAAGGGGAATAAACCCATAGCTTCCCTAAAGATTTCCGAAAACATAAAGAGGAACATCGTTGAAAACACTAATAATCTTATATTGATATTATTAATATATATATTAAGATAATAATCATACCAATAACATTAATATTGAATATAATATAGAGAAGGGGATTATATTTATAATTAATCCTAGAATATAAACAAGAAATTATATATTTAGTCTTATGAATATTCATATTAAAATATTATGATTTTAAAATTCACAAATGTCATAAAAAACATATCTTTTTATTCTAAACCATGATATTTGATTTAAAAACTTGGTTCTATTAAATTTTATATCCATTCAAATATAAATTCCATTATTTTAATAAATTATAGAAATCATGGAATCAAAATTACTTATTTTATATAATAAAATATTTTTTATTCTTTTAAAATTCAAATTTCTTTTCCATGTTGAGTACAATATTTTCAATAAATATTTTTAAAAAAAATAAAAATATATAGATATATTTAAATTATAAAATTCAAATTATTACGTCATAATTCACTTATATAGTGCATTATAGTAATGAACAATTTTAAAATATTCTAATAAAATTTAACTTGCTCTAAAAATGTAAACATTTCAACTATTTTATAAAATTTAACTTTATGCATCCATATTTGATATTAATTTTATTAAAACAATTATCTAACAATGTGAGATTTTGTTATTAAATAAATACTTAATAAAAGTATTTTGGGGTAATGGATGAAATTTATAATGCATGTATTACAATTCTAATGATGAAATTACCTTTTCAATAGACACGTTATCCATTTTAATGGTTATGTAAAGTAAACATGACCATATTACATCCTATCAATTATATACATTACAAATATACTTCTTGTTTAGCTTCATTCATCAAAAAATATATTATATAGCTTATACTCTTTGAATTTATCATATGCTTATTATAGGGGCGATCTTCATTGGAGAATTTTAGTTATGAGAGATAGATCCTATTATAATGAAATTAATCCATGTTTATTTTACCATAATAATCCTTGATATACTATTTATACATTTCTATTTTTCATGTCTAATATAACTTGGTAATATGAATTATATATTAATGTTTAATTACCTATTATTATAATTTATTTTCTATAATTAAAACAATAATTCTATATAATTATAAATACTATTCTAAGGAAACAAGATATATATAACCTTCCTTATTTAATTCCCCCACCTAAAAAAAATTCACCGTAAAAAATTAAAATCTAAAAAAATCGGTAAACAACCTTAGGTAATTCTACATTTATTCCTCTATCTCTCATGTTTCATTCTCAAACATGTAGTTATAAACACTAATTGTTTGTCCTATTCCCAAAAAATGGGGCCTGATAGGTATTAATTTTTACTATAATTTCATAATAAGTTAGATTAGGACCCCATTAAACCCCTTCACTATGTAGCCTCTCTAAATGTTTTTTCAAATAATTACTCACAAAATTATCATGGAAAATATAATAAACATGGAATAGTTATGTAGTTGATCCAACCAATATTCCATATCTTAAACTATTAATAATATCTCATAAGTAAATAGATATGTAGTTCATATCATTCCATTCATTATAAATCTTCTAACACTATATATATTTAAAATTACCATATGTTTAACTTTATGATTTAAATACTATCTCAGTTTGCCTGCATAGTTCTTTTGTCTATTCTAATATTATTTTATTTATTTCTAAATTTTACATACCTTCTATGATGTATCTTCAATAAAATATAAACCTAATAATTTCTTCTCACCTATTTCATCACATAATACAGATCATTAATAAATCATTCCAAAAAATTCCTCATAAATAGTTATTTTAATAATTTTATTATAAATATTATTATATTCTAATTCCCCAAATCCAATTTTTCTATCCAAATTTTCCTAAAAAACGTGAAAAAGTATCTAAAATTTCATTTAATTTCTTAGAGTACTTTAATATTATTTATTATTCTTATGGTTTTAAGAATTATTGATATGTTTTATTGTGTCTAATGACCATTATTAACTCATCCAAAATTTTGACATGAACCTTGGATCACGATTTAGGAAAATAAATATTGTTACACCATGAATCCTCACTATTTCCTAATATAGATATCATAAATATGATCATGGTATAAGTCCATATGAATACTTATTTAACAGTTTTTTACGTTTTGAAATATTTATCATCAATTAATATAGATATTATTCCCATTTATTTCCTTGTATGTTCTATGAATAAATTCTTTATATAATTTCCATGCTTCTATATTTTTATAGTTAATGGTTTAATCATTTATTGTTTGAGATTTTTTATTAATATTTAAATAACAATAAACTAGAATCCTTTATTAATAATCATTTATCTCTTACTTTATATTATCCTATGAGAAAATATCTCAAATATCGATGTACATCTTGGTTCCCTACTATATATGGAGAAGTTATATCTATGATCCTTTCCCAAAAAATATATATTTTTATCTATTTTTGATGGAATAAATATTCCCTATCTAAACTCAAAACATTATCCATTTTAATTTAAACCACAGAACACTTTCTATTTTTATCCAATTTTATTTTTTTTCTAAAACCAATAATCATATTGTTGTTTCATCTTGATCTTCTCTAATTATGATATTTTATTAACCATATGAAAAAAGATAATATTTCATTCCTTCCATTATTATAATATTTTACAACTATAGTAGATCATTAATTAAAACATATAATTAAATTCACATTAAAGATAAGAAACCATGATCATTTCCACCCAAGGAATCATCCATCCAATTCACATTTCATATTTATAATAAATGGTGAAATAAAAATACTCTAGTAGTTATAAAAATATCTACAATGTAAGATCACATATTTTTTATGAGGTATAGAAGCTTTAAATATCTATTTGATTCCTTTGTTTTATTCTTATGAACATTCCTAATCACTTAGATATGCAATCAGGAGTGTCTAGGTCCAGTTTGGTTCATGAAAATCTGATTTATGTACGAAATAAGATAGGAGAGTTGTTATCGCACATTTAGTGTTAACAGCGCTAGAAAAAAATTGTTGCATTGTAACAGTGCCACGGGGTTTGTCTAAATCGTTTGAGGAAGGATTGAGTGATGCAAGGACGAGATAGAGAGTGTACATGTGCTACACATGGTTTTTCTTATCATGTGTTGTATGTTGTGTGGGGTTCTCTCTATGGGATGTGTGGTGAACATGGTTGGAACATGGTTTATCCAACCATGTGACCACATAAAAAGTGGAGAATTAATTTTTTACCATATTTCAATTTAATTCACCCCCTTATTTATTTTTCTCTCTAGTGGATATCTGCCTCCTCAACTTTCATTCCAACTCTCTCCTGATCCTAACCATGGAATTGAAGGATCTTCTCAGCCTCACGTCTGGTTGAGATATTTTTCATTTCATTGGATCCCCAAAGTTAATATCTTCATTATTTTATCTCATTTTTTGTATTGTTTCAATCGTTATAGTTATTTTAGTGTAAGAGGATATTCCCTATTTTTAGGATTTTTGTCCATTCTTCCATTTTATACTGAATCGGACCAAACCAATGTTCGATAATGTACGATTGTTCTACCAAAGGCATAAGGTATGTGTTCTATAAATTTTCCATAAAATTTTCATTTGTATTTGAATATTACCATTAGAACTCAACATATACCATCTTATTATTACATTAAAATTAAATAGCGAGCCATAAAATAATTATTTCTTCTAATTTGGGTCACCCTGGTTACAACTAATCATGGTTGGAGGTTTTCAACTTCAACATGAACCACCCAGTTGGTGTATCTGTTTATCTACCCCAGGTTAAACAACCTTATTATGTGTTTGATATCAAAACCTCTCTATTGGAAGGCATTATGAATTAAATGAGAATGTTATAGAGTATCATGAATCCTTTTACATGTTATTAAATGATATTAAAATAGTTTAATGATTAATTAAATTAAAATTTTAAATGGGTATGGATAATAATATATCCCTCTCACTTCATTATTTTCACTATTTTATATCATTATGGCACTAGATTACTATGGAGGTTTAAAAAAAGTTTCATAGAGGAATGACACTAACATATTATGAAGGTACAAAACTTGTTGCATATCTGTGTGGCACTAAAATATTACAAAGGCATGGAACAATTTTCATACAAAAATGATCTTGAATAATTATAAATGTACGGAACCATATTATTATGAAATAATTGCACATATTTCATGTTGGTATGGAACTACTTTATTATGAATGTATATAACATATTGTAATACAGTATGGCCCATAACAAGGCTTTGATGTATGGCACATGCAACCCATATGGATTATTAATTATGGTATGGAATTAATAAGTAGGATCAAGGTATGGAAAATGCGACTTCCATATATATATTTACAATGTCGGATATATATCTGCCTTTTGTAGATCATGGGACCTGTCCAATTTAGGTCCTTCAATCTTATCACGTGTGGTTTTTGTTAAGCTGATTACTACATTCTATTGATACATTTCATATATTTTAATACTCATCTATTATTTCCATCTTCTATTAAATATTATTTCATGGAATTTATATATTTTTATTAAATTACTACTAACCCGTTATACCTATAAACAACTATAATTTATATAGTGAGGCAAGATTTTTTATAGACACCATTGGCAGTGTCCTACTAAGTAGATCTCACACCCTATTTAGGCCACTGATTGGTACCTATATTGATATCATGGATGTAGTTAGGGACATAGTCCATCACCCATTTTTAGATGCTTGATTGATTATAGCATGGGATCGGGGAGAACATGATCGACTTATGGATCATGAAGATATTTGTAGATAGTTATTAATGATTTTTTGTTTTTTAATATACTAGTATGTGTGTGTGACAGATACCATGTCTTCTTATTAATTTTATATTTTCAGAAATTGCATCACATCAATATGTATATGGTATAGGATATTTCTATTCATATCTTTTCTATTACTTTCATATGTATGTATTACTTATGTTGTGTTAGATGTTATTTATCGTGATTCTGTTATAATCCATTTATTAAACCATTGTATTACTATGATTATGAGGGTATTGCATCCCCAATGTACCATCATGGACCCTCAATACTAGTTGGTAGCCTATGGTATACGGGGAGTCACTCAGGAGGCCTTGTGACCAACTGGTTTCATACATCGGTTATTGTCTTTTGGGTCAGGATGTTAGAAATTTGTATATGATGTTTCATTTATTTTCATTATTTTTTTTATGGTAGAAAGGAGACTATGAGGTTTCATAATTTGGTAATGATCATTACATTGGGAGTATCTAACCCCTATATAGTAGAATCAATGTTTCTGGGGATGGAACTTTAGGTTCTATTTTATTTCTATTATTACTATATTAATTCCATTATTTGATGATGTACGTGATATGTAATTTTATTATTATAATTTGGTTGGATTAAATATTATTCCTTATCATAGTATAAAAAATAATCATTGATCATATGTCATTTTAGGAACTTTATATGATTAATATGTCATGCATTATGTCCTGACTTATAGGGTTTATTTTCATGATTTCATTATACTTTTTGAATGTTCCTTGTCTCATATATAAGTTATTTAAATAATGTTTCCATATAAAAATGAAATTTTAAAATTTGTTATTAGTGTTTTTTCATCAACCTAAATATTATTTTCAAATATATGTTAACAATGACACCTTAACTACCCAATTATCACATGTTTGATTTATTAAGTAAGTTTATGTAGATTAACACATTAGTTGATTTTGAATACATGAATTTCATTTGTAATCTAAAGAGTTCATGTACCTATATAGATTTTAAATGATGATTAATTTAGTTCAACCATATTTTACTACATGTTACATTCTATTATAGAATATAATTTTTGTCATACAGTTAAATAAACTAAGAATTGAAATTATTAAATGTTTTTTTGTATGAATTGGGATTATTTCATTAGATAAATGGTATATTATGTAAATTTAAGAATTTATAAATACAAATTTTATATACAGTTTCCACTAAAAACAGATTCCAAATACAAATTAAATGGTGTTTTCCTCTATGACTTGAAATTGAAATTCCATATATCAGGACCATTATAGTGAAATAGATAAGATGATCAATACTAGACCACATTAGTGGGAAGTATGAAGTGTATTGTATTATCTATGATGATTTATATCACCCAAATCTAGATTTAGGAGTAAGATTAGAGGTGGGACTCTGTTATAGGAAATCATGAACCTATCATATTCTTATGTTTGTAATCTCACTCTTATATAGTCTTATATGATTCATCTTCATAGAATTTGTAGATCTATTCTTCCATGACATTCTTATGTCATGCTCTAAGAGGATGGTGAAAACCATGCTTTAGAGGTGGTGGGTCCTAATCCACCAGTGTTACCACTAGTACCACCACCTGTTGAAACTCCTACTATACATTATGTGGGTGATTATTACAATTTTCAAATGACATTTTTATGGCTTCTGTAGACTATATCAGTAGATTTATGACCTAATCCTTATTTGGGAGAGTTGACACATTAGTTTCAACAGTATCATCCATCTACTTTTTTAGAGGATAGTGGACCCCATGCTGTAGAGTTATGGACTAATTCTATCCTATTAATTTTAGAGAACGTTATTCACCACTAGAGTGGAGAGTGAATTATACAATATATATGTTTCTAGGACCCTAAAAACAATGGAGGGGTATTATGAACCAGTCATGTGAATATTGTGAAATTATTTGGAGTTATATCCAATATTTATTCTATGACTATTTCATCATTGAGACCTTGTGGACAGATCATTCCAGGGAGTTCATGAACCCGCAGTAGGGTTCTATGCTCATTATGGATTATGCATCTCATTTTATAGAGCTTTAGTTCTTTTCACGTATCTATAATTTTGAGGATCCAACAAAAAAACATTTTAAGGATGGTTTTAGATATCCATTTTATTGTCTAGTGAATGTTTTTCAATTGACTTCCATGTCATATATTTTAAATTGGGCTCTTATTACTGAACATAACATAAGAGAGGCTATAGGTCTGGATCAATGTGGACTAGCATATTTACCATTTAATACTCTATATGGAAGAAGGAAGCATCACTTTGAGACCTCTTGTGAGGGTAGTACCAATATGAAATCATGTACTGGTGGTTTTTCAGAATGTCGTTAATACAGAATGTGGGGGTATGTGAATACTCAATGTGAGAGGGCCCTATTTGAGTTATAATACTATGATAGGATGGTCTATTTATATTGGTTTTCCATAATATTTCCACCAGTGGATAATATGAGAGGATCATCACCAACTCTAGGTCTTGGAGCAGGATTAACCCATATGTGTCAGGCAGGGAGTAGGAGTGTTATCGATCGGTCAGGCTAAAGAGCTTGTCATATCCATAGGAACTATTCACAAGTTTATAAATATCATAAGAGTGGGCATAATAAATGTTTTCATGTTGTATCATAGGGATACATAATTCACCATGTTTAGGGTTTGTATCATATTCTGAGGGATTGGTGTCCCATAACATCTACGGTTTAAGGTGCGATATTAGTAGAATGTACCTTGTATTAGTTTTTTTACACAAGGGATTTGAATTCATTAATCATTATATCTATAATGGGAAAAATCATTCTTTAAATCTAATAATTCTATGGGGTGATGAACCTTGACACTCCTTTGCGAATACCGTTGTAGAGTGTTTGATAATGTAGAGACTTACCCCTTGAGATATGTGGATATCATTTTCTATGGAATCTCTTTATCCTTGAGATTTATGGTTTGGAAGAAATTCTCAAGATGGACTGGTAATTTCTTAATCATGCATATATGGGTTTATATCTCTATATGGTGTCATTTACATCACTAATGGGTGTTAATTATATTCACAAGGGAGGGTGGGATGACTAGGAATGTAGAGTTGGGTGAGATAATCGTGGGTTGATTGTTGTGACATCCAATATTACTAGTCATTATATGGATGATCATGGAATACATCGGGATGATTTCCATCCTATAGTATATAGTTTCAAGAATGTATTATTCGATGAATTCTCATATCTACCTCCAGAGAGAAATGTGGAGTTCCCTATTAATATCGTTCCACGAGTTTCACCAATGTTCATTACTCCATATAGAATATCCACTACTATGTTAAAGGAGATAAAGATATAGATGAAGGACATAGAATCTAAGAAATTTATGTGGTCTAGTACATCTCACTAGGGTTCACCAAACCTTTTCACCAAGACGGTATACAGAACCCTCATGATTTGTGTAGATTAACGAAAATTGAATCATCATGCTATTAAGAACAAGTATCATTTTTCTTATGTAGATAGCCTTTTTGATCAATTATGAGGAGGCCACATTCTCTCAATGATTTATTTGAGGTTAGGCTACCACCACATACATGTTAGACCTTCATACATACCTCGTAAAAAATTCCATAGCATTTACAGTCTTCATGAGTATCTAGTTTTATTGTTCTGTCTCATGAATGAAACGAAAATTTTTATGCCCCAGAGGAATTGGTTTTTACACCCGTATTTGGATTCCTTGGTGGTAGTCTTTGTGGATGAAATATCTGTGTATTATCTTACTCGAAAATCCCATTCCAAACATCTTTAGATCATTTTGAACACACTAGTATAAGACCATTTTATTGATAATAGTAGTCATGTTTGCTTTGGGATTTATAAATTGAACTACCTGGATCGCATTATCTCATATGAATGAATATCAGATTAACTAGAGAAGGTTAGACATATAGTTACCTAGGAACATCCGTAGAATATTTTTGACATATGTAGTTTCCTAGGGATGTCTAGTTATTATAGGAACTTCATGTAGGACTTTCCATGTCTATAATAACCTCTTATGGGATTTACTAAGAAGGGGGTAATGTTTTTTGTTCATAATACTCTAAGACAACCTTTAAAGAGTAATAAGGTAGGATAACATCAATGATGATCTTCATTATTCTAGATTTAGGAAAAAAATGTACCATATTTTGTGACACATCATGTATCATGCTATGAGAAATTTTGATGCAAGAAGATTGAGTCTTGGTGTACAGGTCCCATTATTTAAGGATCCATGATATTAATTACCTAATGCATGATCTCAAGTTAACTGCTTTGGTTCAGGATTTGTGTTTTTAGAGGCAATATCTGATGAGAGATCATTTTGTGGGGTTTAAGGACCACAAAATCCACATGTATATTTTCAAAAAGAGATACATAATCCTTGATAAATGAAGTTTGGTTGAATACCAATTGTATTTTTATTTTGATATAAAATATATTCCTAGTCAATGCAATGTTGTGGAAGATTAATTTACCTAGATGACTCACACATGGAAATTCATGAGGCTAGTAATGAGTGGAAGTTGGTGGCTCTATTTTCTGAGATGCACATGGAGGATAAAGATCATCTTGTAAATTTTATACTGGAATCATTATTTGGGAACTCTTAAATTTTTGGGAGATTAAAAGAAAGTTATCGTATCTTGTTGTCTTAGTCGTAAGGGAGATTGTTTCATGAAATTATCCACTTCTTGGATGTTTAGTTGATGAGGATAAGTTATTATGTATCTATGGATGCATATGGGTTCCTATAGAAATACAAAATAAATTTATGAGAGATTCTCAATATTATACATAGGAATTAATTCATTGGAATATATATATTTATCATGAATTGATTCTCAATTATTGGTGGTATGAAATTAAAGTGAAATAAATTGTTTTGTTACTCTGTGTTCCACCTTTGAGAAAGTGATGGAAGAACACTAGTGAGTAAAAATGATTTCACAACCATAACCCATTATTGATTATAAATGAAATGAAGACAGTATATATTGTTTGACTAGAATATTGAAAGCCATTTAATGTAGTGATACAATATTGGTGATCATTGATAGGCTCATGATGGTCACTCACTTCTTACTAATCAAGGATAACACTTTAGTGGATGATATTGAGAGACACAAATATTTGAGATTATATTCCTACATTGGATTCCCCATAATATCATTTAATATTGGGATTCTTGTTTTACATTGAGTTTCTATAAGTAGTTTTATAAATCATTGGTCATGTAGAGGCTATTGAGAAGAGACATTAATCATCAGATAGATGGTTATCTAGAATTTATGATAACAGTTTTTGAGTAATTTTTTGAGCATGTGTCCCTGATATACGGGGTTCTTGGGGGAAACATGTATATATCACAAATTTTTATTGTAATAATATATTTCATGATACTATTTAGATGGTTCCTTATGAAGAGTCATTTTATAAATTGTGTCATTCATCCTTGCGCTAGATAGAGGGAGAGAGGTAGTGCTACTAGTTCCTCATCTAATTTAGGAGACTTCGGAGTAGGTTCATCTTATTTGGAAGATAATTACTATAGCTTATTCTAATAAGAAGGTGTATTTTCACCATCATCATTGATCACTAGAGATTTATTTGGGGATTCATGTTTTCCTACATGTTTCATCTAGACTGTTCTATAAATGGTTTAGATTGCAGTAAAAGTTTTCACCTCAGTTCATTGGACCGTTTGAGTAAGTGTAGGGAGTCTACACAATAGCCAATATATTATAGTTACCTTAGAGGTAATGGGATATGAAATATGACTTTATTTTTTCATATCTTTGATGGTTCTATTTAAACCCATCTCATACCTTCCAACTTAATGAGTTGGAACTGGATATTGATGCTTTTTTTGAGGAGAAGCTTATTCATATTGGGGACCAAGCCATAAAGTCTCTATGAGGAATGTTGATTTTTTTAGAATGGGTGTTACGGTAGAACAACCATGTGTATGATGAGACATATTAGCGGAATACCAATATACATGCTCAGTGGAAAGAGCTTTTCTCTAATGATGTTTTTCTACCCTTGGATGGAAAACTCAAAGATGAGTTTTATTGTGTGGAAAGACATTAAAATATCATATTTTCATTGAGCTATGGAACCTCTTATTTTCAGTTTTAATCATATGTTTTATAAACATACCTAATCTATTGCAAGTGGAATCAAGAGTTTATAGGTATTTTTTGTAGAATGGATCATTTATTTATAGATGAAACTAGAGAGATGCACGATTAGTGATAATTACTCACATCAAACCGTGAATCCCTATAAAGGAGAAACATAGTATTGTGAA
Organism: Viscum album; assembly: GCA_963277665.1. Taxonomy (NCBI): domain Eukaryota; kingdom Viridiplantae; phylum Streptophyta; class Magnoliopsida; order Santalales; family Viscaceae; genus Viscum; species Viscum album. Next base: position 1,872,198,701 of record OY728142.1, on the reverse strand, counting down.
ATCTTGTGAGGGGGTATTTTACTGTGTGGGGATAAGATAGATGTTGTTCACATGCTAAAAACAGTTTGTCTAATAGTGTGTTGTATGTTTAGTGTTGTGTGGTCTCTGGGATTCTGGGTGCACATGGTCGGGGCATGGTTTGGGAAACCATGTGGCCAACCCACCAACCACTTAAAAAGTGATAAATTTGAGGGAACCTGGGACACCCTGAGAAGGGAGGGGTGAATATGGGTGAAAACATTTCCTTTTAATGTGATGGATCTTGTTCCCACGTTGTTAGGAACTTGTTGAACTTGTATGATGAATATGATTAGAAAGAAAACATTCACATGCATAGAAAAGACATAGCACTTTTTAATTGGTTCACCACTAAGGGCTACATCCAATGAGCATATGCCGAAAAGTTATCGGTCGTACCAAATTCCACTAATCTTCACTAGCTGTGGATTACAAAGGTTTGGGCACAGTCAATCTGTCCGAGGATCACTGCCTTTACAAAGGTTCAAGGATTGCTCACTACTTCCCTCAGGTCACTCCCGTTGACTCCCCCTGACTCACTACCCTTCTTGAAGTCACACTCAGTTTATAGACATGAAGGTCTCTTCATCATTGCATAATAATGCATCCTCTATCATTTGTAGATGCTCTGTTGAAGTCCAAATCTCACCAGAAGATGAATCTCACTTTGCGCTGATGGTATCGGGAGATCTTCCAGCTTTCATGCAGCTTCAAAAAGATAGATAAACTTTAACAACCCTGGAATGCTTCTCCAAGCCCGGTGTGCAAGTTTCGATCCTGGCGCGCAAGTCACTTGCGCGGTACCAATTCAGCGCACAGGTGACACCAAACTACTTGCGTGAAAATTCCTCCTTCAACACCAAACATGTGGGACTATACGCATTTAACTCCACAACGGCCTTGATCACGCAGCCAAAAAATGGCGTGTAGCCTCTACTTGTGCGACCCAACAAACACTTGCACGAGTCAACCACTTGCGCGACGAAAGCTAGAAAAATATCTAAGTCGTGAAAATCGTTCCAAATGAGGAGGGGTGGTCCTCTATTTATAGGCAAACTGGTCCCCCTGTGCGGTGGCATGCAAGTCTTCCCTCAACACGCAGGTTCCATCACACAGTTAATCCTCCCTAGCCTCTATCACGCTACTCACTAGCGCGACCACACAAATACTTGTGCGAACTTCTTTCCTTTTCCATATTTTGAAGTTATGATCTTTAAAAAACAATAGGCGTGCAAGGTTCCAGTCATCCTAGGCACCGGCACACAAGTCTCTTTAAGGCGTGTAGGTAACTTGCACGACTAGCCCAAAACTTGTGCGGCCCTTATCCCTTTGCCATTTTCCCATGCTCTGATATTTGAAAACATATGGTGTGAAAGATTCATATTCATCAAGTACACAGTGCACAAGTGTCTTTTCCAAAAACAATTTTCTCCATTTGTTGATTTTCAAGCCCAAAAAATTGGTAAACACTGGGAAATGGCGCCACCTTCGATACTGTTGTCTTCTTGAACTGTATGATCTCTTTGCTAGTAGACATTCTGACCTTCCACTGAGGATTGAAAAAAAATACAAATCATACTCAAAATCATGCATAGAAGACCATGGTTCCAACAATCTCCCACTTTGGGTTTGTTGGCAATCAGAAAATAAATTCAATAGATCTTCATCCATGTGCAAACCAATAATGCAAGAATCTACTCACCCAACACTCTAAGTCTACGTGAGCAATGCTCGATTTAGAAAACAAGATAGGAAGCTTGAATTGGGTTCCAGTGTTTTGGAATTCTCAGTGATGCCCATGAATCATTACATGATCGATGAATTTCTTTTTATCCTTCTCACTGAATTCGCATTGTGTCACAGGATCATTATATGCCTGAACATTCTTGAATTTATTTCTTTCTCCCCCATTGACAATAAACTGAAATATTGGTAATTTTTTCAACGTTCATCTCAAACTATACTTCCCCTAGATAGTATCTCCCACATAAACCTGCATCACATCCATAATCAGATAAAAAAAGTTATCACAAATAGGAATAGGGGTAATGCGTAACCTCCATATGCATTGGGAGGTGGCTGAACATTGAGGGTCAACCACTGCTTCTTAAACACAGCTTCAGACAGTGGCTTGGTCAGGATATCAGCCACTTGCTCATCAGTTCCAACATGATCAATTCTAATCACCCCTTGTTCCAAATTTTCTTTGATAAACTGATACCTGATTTCAATATGTTTCATACAGGAATGCTGAACAGGATTCTTCGTTAGATCAATTTTACTCTTGTTATCATAGTAAATCACCATTGGTTTCTTTCCCTCATCACCAATATCTGTTAATTATTGCTTCATCCATAGCAGTTGAGTGCATTCTTTTGTCGTAGAGATATACTCAGCTTCATCAGTACTAAGAGAAATGCTTTCTTGTTTCTTGCTCAACCAACCAACACATTTATACCCAATATTGAAGGATCCACCACTAGTGGACTTTCTGTCTACAACATCACTAGCCCAGTTAGCATCAGAAAACGCTGATAGTTCACTATCCCTACATGCAGCAAAAAATAACCCGAAGTTATGTGTACCTTGAATGTACCTCAGGATTATTTTTACTACCGCCATATGTTCCTCCTTTGGATTACTCTGAATGCGGGCCACAAGGCATGTGGCGAAGACAATATCTGGTCATGTCACTGTCAGATACAGTAGGCTCCGAATGATCCTCCTGTATATGATGGGATCAATAGATTCCACATCCTCATGCTTTCCAAGTTTAGTTCCAACTGTAATCGGAGTTGACATTGGTTTGGAGTCTTTCATATTAAACCTCTTCAGCAGCTCTCTTGCAAATTTTTCCTAAGAAATGAAAATGTATTCCTTATTTTGAATGACCTGTAGCCCTAATAAATATGTGAGCTCCACAATCATAGACATTTCAAATTCTGATTTCATGTGGTTGGCAAATTAATTCACTAATTTCTGCCTGCTGCCACCAAATATGATATCATCAACATAGACTAGAACCATGAATTGATCTTTAGGAGAATTCTTTACATAGATATTGTGATCTACTACTCCTCTTTTGAATTTCAGCTTCTTGAGATAAGAATCCAGTCGTGAGTACCACGCCCATGGTTCCTGCTTCAAACAATATAGAGCTTTCTTCAGTTTGCAGACCTTTGTTTCATCAGTACCCAAAACAATGCCCACTGGTTGTTCAATGTAGACTTCTTCTTTGAGTACACCGTTAAAGAATGTTGTCTTGACATCCATTTGATATACTTTATATCCTATTTGGAGTATGATGGAAAGGAAAAGCCTGATTGAATCCAGTCTAGCCACTAGAGAAAAGGTTTATTCAACATCAATGCCTTCAATCTGGGAGTATCCTTTACATACCAGTCGTGCCTTGTTTCTGATGACACTTCCATGCTCATCAAACTTATTTTTAAAGATCCATTTGGTACCAATAAAATTGTGACCTTCGGGTCTCTGGACAAGATCCCATGTCTGATTCTTGTCAATCTAATATAATTCATCATTCATGGCGTTCACCCAAGTTTCACCATTTGTAACTTCTTCGAATGAAGAAGTCTCTAAAATTGATAAAAATGCATATTGCGTGTTATTCCACATCCTTCTTGTTTGATTGGGTGAACTCCTATCCCCAATTATGTTTGATGGATCAATATCATCTCTTTGATTTCTCCTATGAAGTTCAGTAGCATTCTCTTCATCCACAGTATATTCTGCATATTATTCATCTGAGTCAACATCATGATGTGACTGCTGAGTGTTTTGTACAACTTCCTCTATTTATGCATTTGTATTTTCTTCACGTTCACTTTCTTCCTGAATTTCTATCACATCATCATATGACGTCCTTGAAGAATTGGTGGTTTTCTCTTCAATTATATTAACATCACTGCTTTCCACTATCCTTCCTAAATTCTTGTTGAAACATTTGTAGGCTTTGCTGTTCATTGAGTAACCGAGGAAAATTCATTCATCTGCATTTTCGCCATAATTCCCTTCATTTCCTTCGTTGTTCCTGATGAAGCATTTACTTCCAATGACACGAAAGTATTTTAAAGAGGGATTCCGTCCATGCCACAATTCATATGGTGGCTTTGTCTCACCCATATAAAGTCCTGTTCGATTCTAAATGTACACTGAAGATTGAACAACCTCTTTCCAGTATTGTTGTGGAATACGACTCTCAATCAGCATAGTTCGTGCCATATTGTTCACCTGTCGATTCCTATTCTCAACAACTCCATTTTGTTGTGGAGTTCTCACAGAAACTACCTCATGTTGTATCCCATGATTTTCCAGATAATTTTCAAATTCAATGGATGTGTATTCTCTTCTATTATTAAATAGAATCTTTTTTATTGTTCTTCCAGTATCATTATCGACGATTCGCCAATATGTTTTCATGCAGTAAAGAACTTGTCGTTTCCTGTGAATGACCATCACACAAGCCATTCTACTATAATCATCTATGAAAAGGACAAAGTACATTTCTCCATGAGTTCTAGAAACATTTATTAGACCACATACATCTATATGAATCAGATGAAGAAGGTGAGATGCCCTTTTATTCTTTGGACGATATGAACTACATAACAGCTTCCCATGAATGCAAGGATCACTAGTTTTTCACACTCATGCTTCAGTTTTGGAATGTCCATGACAATTCTGAATTTTTTTATTTTCTCTATGTCTTGTTGATTGATGTGTCCCAGTCTATGATGCCACAAATTGTTTTCTTCTTCAACATTCATGTAACATACATTTTCTTCACTATCAACCTGATACAAGTTTCCTTCTGTTCTGCATCCATTCATAAGTGAATTGCATGTCTTTCCCTTGATAGTGCAGCCTTTCTGATTAAAAGTAACTATAAGTCCCAAGTCACAGATTTGACTCACGCTGAGGAGATTATGACGTAGGCCATCTACGTAAAGGACTTCAGTCTTCTTTAGTTCTCCATTAGATAACTCGGTACTTCCACTCCCTTTAATTTTCAGAGCCCCATCATTACCAAATAATATTGTACCATCAACCTTCCTTTTGATATCCATTAGCAGGCCAGAAATACCTCTCATATGAGATGAACAACCACTATCCAGAATCCAGGTACTGTTGTTTTTTGTAGCTTTGAGGGCCACCTCTGCGAGGTTGGATTTCTAAATCCTCTTCCTTTATTTCCATGAGACATTGTATTGAGTATATAGTATTAATGTCCTTTTGATTATCAATTCTGCATACATTGGTTCTTCATTGTCAAAATCATATTTGATAGGAGAAAACCTGTATGAAAGAGAAATAATGTCTTGCTGACGAGACATGACTTGTCTTGAACATCGGTATGAGGTGTCCATGTCCCTTCTCTACCTACAATTAGTATCCTTAAGACCAAAGTTAGAATAATGATAACAATATCCATAGAAATTATTTCTTCTATAAGTATTAGTATATGAATTTGTTCTCCTTTTTTGAACTTCTATATCATCTCCATTCAGATAGCTTCCTGCCTCTACGTAATAAGACATGGTATGGCCCAGATAGCCCCAGAACTGACACTTCATGAGAGGAAATGTCTTCTCACTTGAATTTCTCCTCATAACTTCTTCCTTGGGAGAATAGTTAGATTGTCTATCATTTCTAATTGTTTAAGGATAATATTCAGTTCTCCATTTAGTTTGGATTGAGGGTTCGTTTTTCAGCACTTTAGGAAACATTTCAACTTTTTCAACTTTCATCATATCTTTATTTTAGATCTTTTCACTTCCAGCAGTTGATGTCTCAGCCTCACAGCCAATTGCACGCTTAACCATACAAGTAGGTCTTTCATCACTCAAGATTTTTCCAACCCCATCTGAACCACACTTGGCTCTTGCTAGTAATTCTGCATATGAGAATCTTCCAAACTGTATTTTCTTCCTCGATTATTTTGTAATTGATTCAGTCTCAAGTTTACTCCTTAGAGTAACAACTTCCTCCTCATGACCTTCAGCAGTCTTGAAATTTTCATCATGTCTGGAGGTGAGGTCATTGATGACCTTTGCCTGCTCTTCAATTCTTAGCTTCAGATCCACTAAATCATCATTGCTTTCAATTATTTTAGACCGTACCTTCACAAATTCTTACAGTCGTTTAATTTCAGTTTCAAGTTGATCAATTTATGAATTTTATTCTTCTACAATTTATTTCCACTTATTTCAAATTTTACATTTAATCTTAAGCTTACTAACCGCGTCCTTAAGTTTCATCTCAGGATCTACACAAGTTCTTAGTTGTTTTTATCCACCAGTATCTTCTGACTTTTCAACAGTGGCCATCATGGAAGCATGGTTCCCATTTTTGAATTCTGGTTCTTCTTCATCACAGAATTCATTATCATCTTCTTCCTCTTCACAGAAAAAACTCTTCCTTTGCATTTTCTTTCCAGAATTTAAGTCTCCCTTTTTGAAGAACCTTCTCTGAGGATTCTCTAAGCATTCATCTTCACTATCTTCATCATTGATCTTTCCTAATCACTAAGAGGCAATGTGCCTAACTTTTCCACAATAAAAACATGTGATAGGTAACTTCCCTTTGAATTTCCCTTTCCCTTTCTAGAAATTCTTTTCAATGAGAGAAATAATTTCTTTTTTCATCCTTATCTTCACCGATACTATCTTTTGAGATTTTCAGTTTATCCATGGCCGTGAATTCCATTTCCTTGCTCACACGAGTCGTAGCATCTTCAGGTTTGACTCTCATTTAATATGATACCAAGCTCTCAGTAGATCATCTAGAGAAAGTTTGGAAAGATCTCTTTCCTCAAGGGATGACACCTTTTCATTGTACAGAGGTGGAAGTATTATTAATATTTTCATTAAAATATCAATGCCTTTGGTTTCTTATCCTAGACCCTGAATTGCTCCAATGACTTCAGTAATTTGATTGAAAAAAGAGTTTGAATTCTTGTCTAGATGCATCTTTAGATCATCAAACCGATTGTGCAGCACTTGTAGTTTCACCTCCTTCACATTGCCATCTCCTTCATAAATATTCTCATGTTTATCCCACATGGATTTTGCTAAGGTTCAATTCATCACCATTAGGTAGATCTGATCAGAAAGGGCTGCAGTGAGTGCATTTTGTGCTTTAGCATCTACATCAAGAATTCCCCAGTCTGTTTCAGACATAGCCAGGCCAGTTGGATCAGTGACATGTATTCCTTGAACAGTAGAAAAGAGAACATCCATTACAAGAGATCTTAGATGAGATCTCATTCTGTTCTTCTAGATCTATAAATTACTTCCATAAATGTGAGGGACTCCCCTGACATTGACTGCATTCTCCATGATGATAAAGGACAGATTCAACACCAACAACCTTTACCCTCTAATACCACTTGAAGGACCTCGGGACACCCTGAGAGGGGAGGGGTGAATCATGGTGACAACATTTTCTTTTAATGTGATGGATCTTGTTCCCACATTGGTAGGAACTTGTTGAACCTATATGATGAATATGATCATAAAGAAAACATTCACATGCACAGAGAAGACACAACACTTTTTACTTGGTTCACCTCTAAGGGCTATGTCCAAGGAGCATACGCCGACAAGATATCTGTCATACCAAATTCCACTAATCTTCACTAGATATTGATTACAACGATTCTGGAATAGTCAATCTGTCCCAGGAACACTGCCTTTACAAAGGTTTCAGGATATCTCACTGCTTCCCTCGGGTAACTCCCATTGACTCCCCCTGACTCATTGCCCTTGGTGAGGTCACACTCAGTTTATAGACATGAAGGCCTATTCATCATTGCATAATAATGCATTCTATATCATATGTAGATGCTCTGTTGAAGTCCAAATCTCACCAAAAGACAAATCTCAATTTTCGTTGAGGGTACCAGGCGATCTTCTAGCTTTCGTGTAGCTTCAAAAGGACAGATAAACTTTAACAACCCTGACGCGCTTCTCCAAGCCCGACGCACAAGTTTCAATCTTGGCACAAAAGTAACTTGCGCGGTACAAATTCAGCGCTACGGTGACACCAAAATACTTGCATGACACTACCTCCTTCAACACCAAACATGCACAACGATGCGCCTTTAACTCCCCAACTGCCTTGGTCGCACAACCAACAATCGGCGCGCAACCTCTACTTGTGCGACCCAACAACCACTTGCGTGACTCAACCACTTGCGCGACGAGAGCTTGAAAAATCTCTAAGCCTTGAAATTCGTTCTAAATGAGGAGGGTTGGTCCTCTATTTATAGGAAAACTGGACGCCCTTCGCGGTGGCAAGCAAGTCTTCCCTCGGTGCGCAGGTTTTGGCGTGCAGCTCATCCTCCCTAGCCTCTACCACGCTGCTCACTTGTGCGACCACAAAAATACTTGCACGACCTTATTTCCTTTTCCATATTTTGATGTTATGATATTGAAAAACAATATGTGCCCAAGGTTCTAGTCCTCCGGGGCACTGGCGCGCAAGTCTCTTCATGGTGCGCAGGTCACTTGTGCGACCAGACCAAAATTTGTGCGGCCCTTATCCCTTTCCCATTTTCCAGTGTTCTGATCTTGAAAAACATATAGTGAGAAAGTTTCCTCTTCATCAAGTACACAACACTGAATTCTCTTTTCCAAAACCACTTTTCTCCATTTGTCGATTTTCAAGCCCAAAAAATTGGTAAACACTGGGAAATGGCGCCACCTTCAATATTGTTGTCTGGTTGAACTGTATGATCTCTTTACTGGTACACATTATGAACTTCCACTGAGGATTTATAACAAACACAAATCATACTCTAAATCATGCATAAAAGAACATGGTTACAACAAAATTATCATTTTTACACTCTTTTTATTTAAATAATCCCCCTAATTTATTTCTTCTCTCAATTGGAAAATAGCCTCATCTCCTCTCATTTGTTCTCTCTCCCATTCCTAAACTTGGAATTGAAAAATCTACTCTATTAGAGGTTTGATAAAGATATTTTTGGTCTTGTTGGATCACCATCTGTAAGATATACATTCATTTATCTCTTTTTTCATTATTCTTCCAATTCACGTAGTATTTTTTATATTATCTTATATTCTCTAGTTTCAGGTTTTCGTCTCTTCATCCATTTTCTTTTTATTTGGAGAAAACTAAAGGTTGATACTGAATAAGTGTAATACCTTACAAATATGGTAGGTTGTTAATACTTTTTCTATAAGGTTCTTTTGTATATTTGACTATTGACATTGTGACACAATCCATACGTTCCATTTTTTATTATAAATTAAATGATAAGACTTAAATTAATTATTGTGTCTATATTGGGTCACCCTTATAGCACCTAATCATGGATAGAGGTTTCAAACCTCAACCTAATCCACTCTTGTGGTGTATTCATTTATCCTCTCTATGTTAAACCATCATTTTTTATGTGTGAGATTTACACCATTTTAATAAAATTCTCTTTGAATAAAATTAAATAGTTGGAGAGGATCTAACATCATTTTCTATGTTATTATTTCCCTTAAAATAGTTAAATTTTTAATTAAATGTAAAATATAAATGTGTATGGACACTAATAATGCCCTCATATTTTATTATATTACATGTTTCATATCGGTATGGAACTCGCTTATTATGATGGTATGACACTTATTTCATATTACAACTAAAAAGACTTATTATGGTGGTATGACATTTATTTCATATCGGTATCAAAAATCATTTTCCATGTTATTAAATGGCCTTAAAATAGTTAAATTTTTAATTAAATGATAATTTTAAATGTGTATGAACACTTACAATGACCACAAATTTTATTATATTAGTTGTTACATATTGGTATGGAAACGGCTTATTATGATGGTATGAAACTTATTTATGTGACCTAGTACATCTCACTAGGGTTCACCGAACCTTTTCACCAAGACGGTATACAGAACCCTCGTGATTTGTGTAGATTAACAAAAGTTGAATCTGCTTACTGTTAAGAACTAGTATCCTTTATCTTATGTAGATTACCTCTTTGATCAATTAAGAGAATAATATGTTCTATTAATGATTTATTTGAGGTCAGGATTCCACTGCGTACATGTTATATGTTCATACATACCTCGTAAAAAATTCCATAGCTTTTACGGTCTATATGAGTATCTAGTTATGTTGTTCTATCTCATGAATGCACCAAAACTTTTTATAGCCTAGATGAATTTGTTTTTACACTCATATTTGTATTATTTTGTGGTAGTCTTTGTGGATGAAATATTGGTGTAATATCCTACTTGAAAATACCATTCCAAACATCATTAGATAATTTTTAATACACTAGTATAGGACCATTTTAATTCTAATAGTAATAAATTATTCTTTAGGATTGATAAATTGAACTAACTTTGTCACATTATCTCAGATAAATGAGTATCAGTTGAACTAGAGAAGTTGAGACTTATAGTTACCTAGGAACATCCATATAATATTTTTGACATATGTAGTTATATAGGGATAGTTAGTTATTATAGGAACTTCATATAGGACTATTCATGCCAAGAATAACCCCTTATGGTCTTTACTATGAAGGGGGTAATGTTTTTATGTAATTAATCATCTAAGACAACCTTTAAAGTGATAGTGGGGAAGATGAAATCAATTTTGATCTTCATTATTCCAGATCTAGGAAAACATTATACCATATTTTGTGACACATCATGTATCATGCTATGAGAAATTATGATGCAAGAATATTGATCCTTGGTGTACATGCCTCATCATTTAAGGATGAAAGAGATTAATTACCTAATGAATGATCTCAAGTTAACATCTTTGGATCATGATTTGTTATGTTGAAGCCATTATCTGATGGGAGTTCATTTTTTGGGGTTTACAGACATCAAAATCCGCAGGTATATTTTCAAAAAAAAACATACTTAAGCCTCGATAAATGATGTTCGGTTGAATACCAATATTATTTTTCCTTTGACCTAAAATATATTCCTAGTCAATTCAATGTTGTAGAAGATTCATTGAGTTAGAGGACTCATAGATTGAAAATTAAGAGGCTAGTAATGAGTGGAATTTGATGGATCTATTTTCTGAGATGCACTTGGAGGTTTAGGACAATCTTCTAAATTTTATACTAGAATCATTATTTGTGACCTCTTAACATCTAGTGAGATTAAAAGGAGGTTATCATATCTTGATGTATTAGTCGTAAGGGAGAGTGTTTCATGAAAGTATCCACTTCTAGGATGGATAGTTTATGAGGATAAGTTATTATGTATCTATGGACGCATATGGGTTCCTATAGAAATATAGAAGGAATTTATGAGATATTCTCATGATTTTACTTGGGAATTAAACCATTGGAATACATATATTTATCATTAATTAGTTCTCCATTCTTAGTGGTATTAAATAAAAAGTGAAATAAATTGTTTTGTTAATCAGTGTTCCACGTTTGTTCAAGTGATTGAAGAACACTAGTGACCAAAATGGATTTCACAACCATAATCCATTGCTGAGTGTAAATGGTATGAAGTCACAATATATTTTCTGACTAGATTATCGAAATCCATTGATGTTAATGATACTATATTGGTGATCATCGATAGGATCATGAAGGTCACTCACTTCTTACTAATAAAGGAGACCATATTAGTGGATGGTATTGAGAGACTCTAATATTTGAGAATATATTCCTACATAGGATTCCCTATAATATTATTTAATATTGGGATTCTTGTTGTACATTGAGTTTTTGGAAGTGTTTATAGAAATACTTGGGCATGCAGAGGCTATTGATAATAGACATTAACCCTCGGATTGATGGTTATCCAGAATGTTTGACATTGGTTTTGGGGTACTTTTTCTGTGCATTCATCCTTGATTTTAGGGTTCTTGGGGGAAACACTTATATCTCACCATTTTTTATTATAATAATATATTTCATGATACTATTTTGATGGTTTCTTATGAGGATTTGTTTGATAATTAATGTCATTCATCCTTGTGCTGTATAGAGGGAGAGAGGTAGCGCTACTGGTTCCTAATCTCATTTAGGAGAATACAGAGTAGGTTCATATTATTAGAAAGATAATGTCTATAGCTTAGTCTAAGAATAAGGCATACATTCATCATCACCGATAACCATTATATATTTATTTGGGGATTCATGTTTTCTTACCTGTTTTAGATAGACTATTCAATAAACAGTTTAGATGGTAGGGAAAGATTTCACCATAGTTCATTAGACATTTTGAGTAACTGTAGGGAGTCAAATCAGTAGCCAATAAATTATAGTTACCTTATAGGTAATAGGATTTGAAATATGTCTTCCTTTTTTCATATCATTAATGGTTGTAATTAAACCCATCTCATAGCTTCCAACCTAATGAGGTGGAACTGTATGTTGATGGTTTTTTAGAGGAGCACCTTATTCATATTGGGGACCAAGCCATAAAGTCTCTATGAGGAATATTTATTGCTTTTTCATTGGTGTTATGGTTTCACAACCATGTTTATGATGAGACATAGTAGTGGAAGACCAATATACATGCTCAGTGGCTGTAGTTTTTCTGTAATGATGTTTTTTCACCCTTGGATGGAAAACTCAAGGATGAGTTTCATTGTGTTGGAATACATTAACAAATCATATTTTCTTTGATCTATGGGCCTCTTATTTTCAATTTTAATCCTCTATTTTATAACCATACCTAATCTCTTAAAATTGGAATCAGGAGTTTATGGATATTTTTTGAAGCTTCGAGCATATATTTTTAGAGGAAACTAGAGAGGCACATGATTAGTGATAACTATTCACATCAAACCATAAAGACCTATAAGGTGCCACATAGTTTTACAAAATCACGTGAGAGTTTATTGGACTATGTGGGGATAAGATAGATTTTGTTCACATGATTTAAAGAGTGTGTCTAACTATGTGTTGTAAGTTTACTATTTTGTGGTCTCTGGGTATTGGGGTTCACATGGTCGGGCATGGTTTGGGAAACCGTGTGGTCAACCCATCCAACCACTTAAAAAGTGATAAATTTTCATTTTTACACTTTTTTTGAATAATCCCCCTAATTTATTTTTTCTCTCAATTGGAAAAAATACTCCTCTCCTCCCATTTGATCTCTCTCCCATTCCTAAACTAGGAATTGAAAAATCTTCTTTATTCAATGTTTGATAAAGTTATTGTTTGTCTTGTTGGATCACTATCGGTATGCTCTGCATTCATTTATCATATTTTTTATTATTCTTCCTATCAACTTAGTAATTTTTATATTATCGTATATGTTCTAGTATCAGGTTTTTGTCTCTTTATCCATTTTCTTTTGATTTGGAGAAAAATAAAGGTTGATAATGAATGAGTGTTATACAATAGAAATATGGTATGTTGTTATACCCCTTCCATAAGGTTCTTCTGTATATTTGACTATTAACAATGGGCCACAATCCATACCTTCCATTTTTTATTATACATTAAATGATAAGCCTTAAATTAATTATTTCTTCTACATTGGGTCACCCTTGTAGCACCTAGTCATGGTTAAAGGATTCCAACCTCAATATAATCCACCCATGTTGTGTATCAATTTATCCTCCCAATGTTAAACCATCCTTTTGTGTGTGTGATATTTTCACCATGGTAGTGAAATCCTCTTTGAATAAAATTAAATAGTTGGAGAGGATCAAACGTACTTTTCCATGTTATTGAATGCCCTCAAAATAGTTAAATTGTTAATTAAATGATAATTATAAATGTGTATGGACACTAATAATGCACTATTATTTTATTATACATGTTTCATATTGGTAAGGAACCAGATTATTATAATGGTATGACAGTTACTTAATATCGGTATTAAACAGACTTATTATTATGGTTAGTCACTTATTGCATATCGATATAGAACTGATTTCTTATAAAGGTATGGGTTTGAATTATTATGAAGGTAAAGAAAATATTCCATATTAGTATGAAAATTACATATTCTGAAGGTATGAAACCTTTTGTATTATGGTACTACACCAACCACGGTTTCAATGTATGGAACATATGATACCACACATGAGCCTCACCCCAGTTGTTGAGGACTCCGAAATGCATCCAAGCGACCCGGGCTCAAATCCAGGCAGAGGCACATTTGTATGGGTACTGTAGTAGTGTTGTAGAAGGCACTGTAGCAGGTACTATAGCAGGGACTGTGCATTACTGTAGTAGGCATTGTAGAGGAAACTGTAGCAGGCATAGTTTGGAACAGTAGCAGCCAGGAAGTTTCCCCCATTTGGGCCTTCGGGCCACCGATTTGGTCCCCGAGTCCATTAAGGCCTTCGGACCACCCAAGCCTTTGGGCTAGTAAGGCCTTTGGGCCTCATCAAGGCCTCCAAGCCACCTTAAGTGTATATGCAAACCAGACAACCTAAAAAGAACAATATCTACAAGAGGATGAGTAAGGAAGTTTCACCATAGCAGAAGCTACAAAGATTGTAAGAATGAGAGGGTATGGAACCTGCCAATGGGATAAGCCTTTACATGCATGGGATAGCCTAGCTGAACAGCTATGCGACGGTGGATAGCTGATTTCAGGATGAATATGATCGAAGGAAAAGTTCCAATTAGTTATTCTGGGATGTATGTAATGTTTGAAGCCAATGGGAAATGAATTCCTCAAATTCTTATAGGCCATGTAATACTTATGACTAAGGGCATTGTAAGGGTTCCACCTCATCCCATGAAAGGTGGATTATCAAAAATCAATAAAAAATGAAGGCCTTTAGGCCATTGGTTGTGTGGATCATATGATCCAAAGGTATGATTAATTATGGCATGTAGTTGATGTAGAGGATCGAGGTAAATCAACTATGACTTTCGTATACATTTACATATCTAGATACAGGTCACTTTGGTTGTATTCCCTGGGACCTAGCCCATGTATGTTTATTACTCTAATCACATGTGTCTTATGTCGAGATAGTAACTACCTATTGTTGATACTTTGTATATATATTGAGGCTTATCTTTTATATACAACTTCTTCTACATATTTTTTCATGAACTTCTTATGTTTTTCTTTCAGTACTTCTAACCTATTATACCTGAATAAGGAAATAGTTTATATGCATAAGCTGGATTTGTAATACACATCATTTATAGTGGCATACTGAGTATATTTATCACCCTATTCAGGATACCATTTGGTACCTCAATAGACTTCATGGATATAGTTAGGGATTGGGAAATTTATAAGTTTCTGAAGTATAATTGATTATAGAATGGGAGAAGGGGAGAATTGGACAGAGCTTTGAATTTTGATGCAATATAGGATAGTTTTTTTGTATTTGTGGATCTTTTAATATACATGTGTGTATTTTTACCTTCGGCCATTTCATCCTTCTTATTTTTGGTTTAGATACATGACATGACATGATTATGTATGAGATACTAGATATTTATATTTGATTTATTTTTTATTACTTTCACCTGGACGGTTTACATCTATTGTTTCATTTTTTGTTATTATTACATTATTATACATGTATTACACTGTTCTAATAATTTGATTATGAGGGTATAGTCTCCCCAATGTACCACCATTGAACCTCACTGCTATTTGGTTGCCTTTGGAATGTGAGGATAAACGCTTGATGCCTTATGGCCAAACTGCTTATGGAACCGATTAGTGGATTTTAGGTTGGAACATTACATAAAACCTCATATTAGACTCCTTCTATGTGAATATATATATTTTATACATCCAAGGTCAATATATTTATCACACTTATCCCTATAAATAAAAGGAATCCATATATCAATGAAAAGATAACCTCTACAAACATAATATCATGAATATGATAGTTATACTTACCAACCATCATCAGAAGTGATGTATGTGACACCACAATACCATTCAATAGCACAAAGAAACCAAAATCCATTATTGGTGTGTCACAAAAAATTAAAATACTTATATACTAAAGGGTAATGTTATCATATGTTCATTAAATAAACTTTTTTGTTTCATGAAAACTCTCCTTGCACTGCTATGTCCATTCAAATTTAATACCATTTTATGATATCTTGATTAGAGGGGTATATATATAAGAAAAGGTTTTCAATAAACATATATAATACAAACCTATGACATGAAATGTCATAGTATTGGTCAAAATCACTGGTTAAGATAATTTTCTAATTATCTTTTTCGTTGAATGATTAAAACATATATATTTAGAAGAGTCAACACACCCAAAAAATAAAACACGTTATAATGAAAATTCATACTATCGAAATTGTATATATATAACATATTCCTTCTCAAGAATTATAATAAAACCTGTATATGATCATAATGAATTTTAGAATATATAATTACATGATATATAAAGTATAAAATAGAATTTTTTGTGCAATTATGAAATTATATTTTCACTAAATCAAAAATTATTATAAGTGATTTCATATGACCAAATAGAATTTCCATAAAAATATAGATATCATACCTTTTAAAAAAAATTATTCATGATATATTCATTCCTTACTTTTATCTGATGATACTATGATCTTAGATAATTCATAGAAAAATTTAAATCTTCAATATTTTGAATAAATAAATCTTGAATTCTTGATAAAGGATGTCTATTTGTAATCATATTGTTTTTTAATAGATCTATATTATACATAATCTCAATGTACTATGAAAATTAAAAAAAAAATACAAGAGGGCTTGAAGGTGGAAAACTAGGTTGAATGAACCCATTATCCAATCATATAGTAGTATTTTTTATACTCGATTATCACTATTAAACATATTATCTTTGATATATTTTGAGATTTAACAATAGTGTTTTAGGAGAAATTCACATCTTGGTATAGTGGAGGTCTAGAAAACACCTCTATATAGACACCAAAATACACTTGATAAGACCCTAGCTCCAGTAACCCAGATTTAGTGGTTATTTTACTATATGGGAAGATTATATAATAGATAACATCCTGAAGGATTAAATAGTTTAATAGTCTTTGGAGAAAAAAAAAATACATGATTCTCAACATGAATCTGAAAAAATTAAATACAACTTTAAATTCAAGGGAGAACATTATTTTTTTCTTCTAGTATATCACTGAATGAATTTATAGATCCCTTCATGGTATCCTAGGGAAAGTAAAACAAAATAAAGGGTTATCTAAGATGTTTATTAAGGTAAACTATAAAATAGAATCTATAATAGAATATATAAAATACGACTAATAGAAAAGAGATAAAAATAATCAAATTTTCCAAAAAATAATTTCATTAAATGGAAATATATCCATGGATGACATTACAATATAAATAATAAAATGGATAAAAATAACTAGTTTTATAATGATAGAATTTATAAAAACGTACTTCATAATTTTACCATCAATGCCTCATGCCAAGACATCATAAATAAGTATGTATTGTGAATGTATAATACTCAATGTTTTTTTATTATGATACCTACCGATACATATAAGGGTATAAAATACCCCATGAATCATAAACAATGTCTAAGTAATTCATCATATAAAAAAACAGAATAAAAAATTAACCATAATAAATATAAGAATTTATATTGAAAAACTAGCATATGATATGTTATCACTTTACAAAATCAATAAATAAAATAACATGATCATAATCTATACAGAGAAATAAGTTGGACGGTGTCATTATATTATATCCCCAATAATACATAAAAATTATTTTAGTATATTTAAATATATGAAAATATCTTTAAAAGAACATTTGACACTTTCATTGAAAACATAAAAACAAAATTTTCTTTTAATAAAATTTTAAATAAAAAAATATAGAATATTTATCATATTACATTATTGGAAAAAAACCCATATAAACTTTTAATGTAAGCTTAAATTAAATTAATTGTTATGGTTGTGTGAAGATTTATTCATTCATTAAATTCTAAAATAATTATTTCTATCACAATATTGATATAAAGTACCTAGTTTAGAAAATAAAAAAGAGATTGATTTTGAAACATTATAATTAATTGTATGTATAGTTAAGGAAAACATTAAAATGTTATTGAATCATAGTAAAAATATTCTTTAATACATTACAGGGAACACAGATACAGAAGAGAAGGATCCCAACTAAAAAGAATAATAAGGTACATTTTCTATAAGAAAAATTATTAGTAATATTGTGTAGAAAATATAATAAATATAATGAAATCCACTAACAATCCATTTATAATTATAGAATAAAAAATATATTGATTTTAAAATTGAAATATCTTACAATTTCCTTCAATGGAAATTTAAACATAAACAATCATGAAAAAACTTTAGTTTATAGAATAAACATTTACCTTGGACATCATTTATCTCACATGTGTTATATCTTAAATAATAAACAATTTAAATTTATTAAAATATTAAATAATAACAATTTTAATATATATTAGTCTTTTAAGGTCCATTCATTTTCATTTTTTATCCATTCATTGAATAGTTCTTATTTATATTGACCATTAAGGTTGTTCATTCATTTCATCCCAAATTACTTTGGTATATTGACTGAGGATAATGATGGTGTGAAATGGTTTCATCATCTCTAAAATATTAATAATTTCATGAATATAATGGTTTTCATTATATCTAATGTCATAATCATCCATGCATTGTGGTAAAAGAAAAAAAATCTCATCGCTTTGTGGAGGTGGTAGTCTACATGTATGCATGAATGATGTCACTATTCTCTAATAGATTAAATGGTAAGAAGTTACATGATATTTTATTTATAAATAATCATTATATTTTTATTAAATTTCATATATATTCATTATTTCCATCTTCATAACCAAAAAATTAAATTTGTTATAAAAAAATCACACCGCTGCCTGGAAACGATATATCGTACGCACGCATGAGAGATGTTTTCATTTCTTATATAGTGATAATAAGATAGGAAATGGATATGTAATGCCCCGATTATATTTACCCAGAGTCAGTGCATTATTACGTATCATTTTCATGATCATGAAAGATCATGTCTC
The DNA here is from genome assembly GCA_963277665.1 of Viscum album. Classification (NCBI taxonomy): domain Eukaryota; kingdom Viridiplantae; phylum Streptophyta; class Magnoliopsida; order Santalales; family Viscaceae; genus Viscum; species Viscum album. The sequence goes on along the minus strand of OY728142.1, from coordinate 1,872,179,627 downwards.
GAAAGACCAATTAGTTTAGTAGACTTGGAAACACTAGATACAAAAGTCTTACATTACATAATATAGTGAAAAAATAAAACAACAAAGTCTCCATAGTCCACACTCATATCCCCTCATACAATCCCTACAGGTCAGTCATAAAATAATTCTTCACATCTTGGAAAAAATAAAACATAGAAAGGGGTGAGCTCAGATGTTCAGTTTGGATAACAATATAGTGGAAACTTTGATAAATAAGCATAAACATTTAAAGAAATGTATAACTAAAACAGAATCCTTTTAATCATAAAATTCAACATAGCATGGAAAATGTAAAATTAAATAATTCTATTTAATTATTCACATGGATATTCTACTAGTAAAATAATCACATGAAATATCAATAACCACTTTCATAATGATGGAATGCATAATGCTAGACATTCATAACCACATATTCATGGCCTTGTTCCAAGACTGAAAATAATATTTTGTCATTGTCTTGTTCCAAGAAACTAGTTTTTCTCATTAGACCTACAGATGCATCGAGGAGCTATATCAGGCTCCACCCATCACCTACTAAGTCCAATGCATTCCTCATATGAAAAGGTTTAAACATAAAATAAACATTCATATTAAAAATAGCATAAAAAGTGTATATACATTATCCATAACCTTGAATGTTATAAAAATAACACATCCATAGTCAACATATCACAAAACATTCAATACAATATGGTAGTTTTGTATCATAATAAATCAACTTCAAATAAGCTTAAAATCCATCAAAGGATGTTGACATAGATAAAATTAATACTTTTTGATAGAAATATCTCTTTTTGAAATCATTTAAAAGTCACATAATTATAAAAGAAAACAATTAATTTGAAAATAATCTTATAATCTTGTCAGAGAAGTTTCGACGATGTTATAACGGTGGAAAATAGCCGCACCCACTGTATAATTTAAAAAAACATTCTAACTTTAATTTTGTTGAAAAATGTCATAAAGTACATAGTTTTGAAAGCAACCAAAAGATTCCTTCCCAAACATATAAGGTCAAATAAATGGTATAATAATCTTAACCCATTTAATTGTAAATATTAAATTTTTTTTGAAATACATTATTATAAATCATGGATGTGGATGATAAAGAGATCCCAGTAGATAATTACATATAAACAACCTCGGATAATGATAAGATTGTGAAATTAATCCTTACCTTGTACTTTTACTTGGTCAAGTGTAGGCTAACCTCCTGTGTAATGGTTAAATAATTGTTGTTAAATTATACAAGAATCATATACTTTAATATGATATCATATATGATCTTTTAACATTTCTTTGGTAAAATATCTTCGTATTATCATTGTTTCGGGTGGTAATAGATTTATTTTCCTTTATATTCATTGTTATGTGAGTAATATTTGTTATGTATGGGATGTATCTTATTCATATGCAGAATTATATCAAGTCTTTAAACATTATTTTTGATCATATAATGAATATTACTCTTAAATGGATACAATGGAGAATGAATCTCATCGCGTTTGTGGAGATGCTAATCTGTACGTACGCACGAGCAACAATATCATTATTTTGTTATAAAAAATATATAATTGGATGTTATATCATATATAAAGATTCAATTTCATGTTATATTTATTATTTACATCAATTACACATCATTATTATACCCATCCAAATAATAATGTATTGAAAAACAATTACACCACGACGTGGAGACGGTAAGCCGTACGTACGCACATATAGTGACATGTCATTCAAAGGATAGATAGAATAATGAATTTGGTTGTGCCATATTTATAATAACATCACAATATATATAATATATTGGATTTATTATTTTATAATGGAAATAACAAAGAGAAAGGAAGTGGAAGAAGAAAAGAACTTGAAATAGCAGGTGAGATTTTTACTTCTTCTTCAGGTTCTTTCTTTTGATTTGATCAAAATTACTCCTTATGTTGGCTTTATGACCAAAGTAAGACCTCTAGGATTAAGGGATGACAGTTTATAGGGTATTTGGCCCGAGTCTGTCTGAGCCAAATGGATTTGATGGTGTGAATTAGAGATAAGGGGGAGTTCCGTTTTATAAGAGGGGTAAGGGGATCCTTAGGAAAAACATAAATTATTATTTTATAACAGATTCATATTTTGTTTATAATGGCTCCAAATTAATTTATTCAGAGTATAAGATGGGAATGGTTCATAAACCACTCAACAAATACTTTTTAGACAGGTTTGGGTCACTATATTAACCTTATCTTTTAGATTTAACTCATAGTTAATTTGTTTGACATTTACCATGTCTCTTTGTATTTTTATATTATATAGTTAATCAACATATTATATACTTCTAAAAGAACCCCAAGTGGATCATTAATGATTCACCTATCATTATATAAGTCATTTTGAAGAACCTTATATTTTTAGGATTATTATATCAATTAATAATATAATATTGTTTTAAAAACACTTTTTTGTAAATTTTGACATTATTTGCTATTTTGTTTTTGATAAATTCATAACAGCATTATTAATTTGAGAAAAATTCATTTAATCTTTCATGACATGTCATATTAACCTATAAAATTAGTGTAATTAACAAAAAGTCAAAAATTATATTTATTTTCATATTTATAATGTCAATTATTTTAATATTTCATTAATAAGGTAATTACTGCATCATCATTGTTTCATAATTAAATTAAATTATTTAATGTCTAAAAATTATAAATAAAATACCATTGTCTATGAAATATTTTTATATTTCTAATATAAATTCATAGTCGAATTTATCTTATGTATTACCCTATAATACAACACACGCTATTGTATTATTTAGAGGGAAGCGTATCGTGGAAGCTTGGGGTGTAATAGGATATGATATAAAAAATAAATGTGTCCTGAATTATATAATATAATTTTCTTAATATGGTTACTCAATATTTTTAGGAGGTTTATTAGGGATGGAAATTGAAAAATCTTGGTAAGAAACTATAACTATATTTTTTTAACCTCCATTGGATTACATGTTAATTCTTCTTAAAGTGGTATTTTATTGAGACCAGATCCACTATAAAATTGGAAGCTATATTGGGAAGGTATATTGGGAATATTTTTTTCAGTATAAATAGAATTAGTTGTGTGATTAATACAGTATAATATGATTCCTTTTTATAAGTGAGGTGAGTGACACAGTAATAATTATTCATAACTATTAAATGTGATAAGTCTATTACTCAAGGATAATTGGAACATAACAAATAAATTTTATATATTAAGATCAAAATTCTAGAAATATGCTCATCTAATAAGAATTAAGCTGATATTTTATGAACTTATTGTGAGGTTTTAACTATAATCAATACATTTTACTCCTTTATGTTGGTGAAAATAAATTTACCGAAGATACTATTTATTATGATTAAAAATGTTATAGACCTCATCATAATATTTAAACCACATTATTCCAAATATGATATTAACTTCTAAATATTAATGTTATATAATTTTAAGAAATTAATATTAATGTATGTGTGAAAAATGTAATGAAAAATTTATTTAAACTAATGTGTGTTCAAGAATAAAAATAATATTATACCAAAATAAAATATAATTGTTATTAATATATAATTAATTATACATTGTTGGAAAAAGGGATATTATGTTACATTGAATGAATATCCAAACACAATGGGATATAAAATAAATTATTTTTTTACAAAAAATACATATTTTCACTATTAAACCAAAAAACAAAAAAACAAAAAATTACCCAAAGACATATTCAGCCTTATGAACTCTAAAATGATATCCATTTAGTAAAATTGAAATTAAAATATTTGTAAATTTTATGTTAAATATTATCCTAATCTATTTCTCTTGCAATGTTAAAATAATAGGATGTGAATTGGATAATAATCTCAGGATGTAATGATTACATATTATAATATTTTATAGGGAATTAAATTCTCCCCTAATTAAATAATTTCTTTGAATTAGTTTTTATAAAATTTAGTTCTTCAATAAATGTGGGTAATCGTTCCTAATATCCTCTTTAGGCTCCCATATTTCTTGTTCTTGTTTTATATTTCCCAAACGAACCATCATTAAGAATGTTGGTCAACTCTATAAAACATTCACTATAGTTTTAAGTATAATTATTGGTTCTTCATAGTAGGATAAAGTGTGTTGAAAATCTACTTTATCATAGGTCAGCACACGAATTTGGTCAGGTGTAAACATCCTCAATATTCAGATATGGGACATGCCATTTAATTTAGAGGTGTTAGGTGTTATTTTCCAAACTATGATTTATATTTTTTTTTTGAATTTTAAAAGGCCCAAAGAACCTAGTACTTAATTTCACTTTATTTCAGAACTATAAAAAAACTTCAATTGATAAACATTCATGAAAAATTGATCACCCACTTGGAATTATAAATCCTTCATTTATTAACATACCATTTTTTCCTATTTTGAAATTCCTTAATATGATTCTGATTAGTCTTCACTTTCACTATTCTATCCACTATGAGATTTGGGCCTAAATTATACCTTTTACTAATATCACACAATCAATTTGGCACACAACACCTCTTTTTATACAATGCTTCGTATGGTTCCATTTTAATTCTCTAAAAAAAGTTGTTATTGTAAGAAATTTCCACCAATGTTATATGTAAATACAATATACCTTCATATTAAATTGAGTAAGACCATAATATATCATCTAATGTATAAATTAAACCTTCATACAAACAATGAGTTTGATAATAATAGGTGCTTATCTAATGTAACTTGGTGTTGATATTCATCCAAACACTCAAAAAATTTCAATATAAAATATGAATAATTATTAGATACAATCGAAATAAATGCACCATGAAGTCTAAAATCACTATTTATATAGATTCTTATAAGGTACTCAAGAGATAAATCTTCCCTTATAGTGAGTAAATGTGTGGACATTTTTAGGTGATCAATAATATACCATATGACATCATTCATTATATGAGTCTTTAGAAATCTAGTGACAACATTCATAGTAATACCATCCATTTTCTACAAGGTTATAGGTATAGGATTCTTGAATCATTTATAATATTATCTCTCACCCATTACCTAATGAAAAAAACCAATAATACTGATAAATATTCATCAATTTCCCATTTCATTTTATCCCACAAAAAAACTCCTTAAAATAATGACTGATTTTGATATAATCAGGGTGTATAGAGAAAATTGATATATATATATGATTCATCTAATAATTGTTCCTCTATCAAGAATGGATGAAACAAGTAGAATCTTTCCAAATTTTAATATACTATCTTCATAAATTAATTATACCAGTATCCCATCCTTCACAAATTTTATTTTCTTTTTATATTCTTATCATCATGAAATAAAAAATTTATTTTATCCATCCAGGATGGTTTGGAAATCAATTATAATAGATGCGATTATACCCTTTATTAAATATTCTGATTTCCAACTTTTTTAAATCAATGACAATATGATCTTTTTAAATCCACATTTTATTAAAAATTACATGATATTTCCAACTCAACACTTCATCCATCTTATTTTTCTCCCCAAGATCATAGTGTATTTAGGAAACATAATCATTGATTAGTTATAAAAATATTCTTTCACTTATGTTTATCACTTTATGAGATAACATTTATTTAAAACTTGTTTTGATCCATATCTATTTCAAATATTTCACTATAAATATAATGAATCTATTTCCTCAATGAAAAGATTAATGTATTGAACTATGTATCGTAGGTTGGATAATTATATTTATAGATATTTAACTTCCTTGATTCATAGTCATCAACTCTATCATTTGGTATATGGACACATATAAGGACCTTCTTTGATACATCACCATATATTGAAAATATATAATTCTAAATGGTAATGTCAGTATAGGTGCATTGACCAATCTTCCCCTTAATTATTTTAAAGTTCCATTAGATCGTGACAGACATTGAGAGAGTGGATGAATCAGTGATGAACAGTTATAATTACAATTCTCTTAAACATAACCCTTAAAACTGGTTCGATCTTTTATAGTTTTCATCATTATATAAAAATATCATAGGAATGAAAAGAAATTAAAGTAAAGAAAAACAATAAATGAATTACAAGGTTCACTTCATGTTTGGGTGACTATATCCTTTCTATGGAGAATCTTATCAGTCAATAGATATTCACTATAATAAAAAGGTGAATATAATGAGCCATCTCCCATTAGAATCATTCTATCATATGATAGGAAATATTATACTTGATCTAAATATTACTAGACTCCTTATATCTTTAAATTAAAAATATTATACTAACTCCCTTTAATTACAAATTTTTTCATATAAAAATAATCTACACCAAAATAATTAACATTTCTATCCATCTCACTAAAATTCCATTTGGAAAAATATTCTTCTAATGACTCCATCTATTGTATCTATATGATGCACCGTCTAAATTCAACCGATATAATCCATTCGATGCATGTCACTAACTTAAACTTTGATATTCAATTTAACTAATAAAAAAACAATTTTCGCTCACATTGTTCAGAATATATGTTGGATATAATCTCTATTAGAATCTCTAACCGATGAATATGTTTGATGTCACTGATCAAAACCTTTTTTCAAGTACCATTTATCACTACACCTATTTTTAGTGTACTTATCAAACCAAATCTAAATAGGGTTATATGCTACTTGTACATTAAAATATTCATCACATCATCACTTTAAGCATATATGAATAATATGTATTTATTCCCATCATATTGTACCTACACACCCATTTTATAGGTGATATCATTGGAGAAAATTTGGAAACTCAAATTCATTTTCCCACACAATTAATACTCAAATTTTCAAAATCCCACTCAACTCAAACATTCAGGGTGCTACTAAATCCTTCTAGAACATTCTTGATGTTTAACTCGGACACGAACATCTAAAAAATTATTCCAAATTCATTAACCATTGAATCAAAGAATATCTTCAAAATTTTTAAACCTTTATAAATATACATATATTGATTTAAAATTGTATCATAATAAAACTAAATGGGTATTAAAATATTTTTATAGATCCTAATAACGTTATTCAACACATAATTGTTTTATACCTATTATAAGATCTTCTTTTTCTGAGTCTACTCTATCTGACACTATTAGGTATGACTCTTTACATCCATTATACATCAACTGATTGAAAAATCCTGATAGATTGTGTACTTCTTTGACATGTGATTTTCATATTCAGGTTTTGACTGATGAAATGACATTCATCCATCTAGTTTATCAATTATCTACTCTAAATTCATACAGATCATGTATTTCTAAACTTAATCTGATAAATATTTGGGAATTAATATTTCCAAATATAGAACATTATATGCTTAATATTATTATATTTGATTAAATTGAATTTTATATCATATCCTCTTCTATATTAAAAAACATTTACTAACTATATGAATTTTAAAAACTCATTTTGGGAACACATTGATTATTTTCTGTCTCCATCTATTGCACTTATTTACACATATTTGGATGATGGAACTTATACATATCTATATAGTGAAAATTATATATACATACTCACCTTCTAATAGAGTTACATCATCTCTATGGAAATAAAAACATAGTCCAATGGATATTTATCTGAGACACTTGAACATATTGCCTTCATATCATAAAACTCTCTATGAATCTATATCTTTGGAATTTTTAGATCGTATAAAAAATTCATCACCTTAAACATTTTAAAAAAAATATGCTATGTAGGCTAATGATTATGAAATTCATACATGTCTCGTAGATCATCCTATATATCGTTGAATGTTAAACTATTTTTCAACTTCAACACTATAATACTGGAACATCATCATCAGACACACTATTTGTATGATCACTATCTTGGACTTCTACTAAAAATTTGACTTCACGTTATGTACTCCTCTCTATTTTACTTCTTCACTATTTTAAAAATCATAGAAAGCAATTACCCGAGACTTATTATAGTTCCACATCTAGTAACATTGTGTATCTTCCATCTAGAGACATTGTGTATATTCTATCCAGTGACATTGCAAACCATGAACTCTGTATCCGAGGTTCTTTTAGTGTAATTTTTATTCTTCTATCACTTTTTATGGAATTTTAAAACTTCATCCAAGATCTTGGGAATACTTTAGATGTTATGAAATTAAATATCAGAATAAAATCATCTGAAATATTGAATGCTTCCTAACATTGTTAATTAAACTTCATTAACCTCTTCTAGAACATCATATGAAAAACATTCCTAAAAAAAGAATAAACTCTTCCTCACTTATTTTAAAAAAATCACATCAATATATGATGATAAAAAATACGAAACAAATTAATAAAATATCACTAAGAATATTCAATATACCTTAATAAGTTTTTTAAGACCATTTAGAACTAATTCTCAACCTTATTTTAGAACAAAAATTTTTATCAATTCTTAACAAAACATAGTATTTCTCATAGATAATTTCATAGTACCACACTAATAGATAAAAAAATTCTATTAATGGAATTCCAATCCTCATTGAAAAATAATTTTGTGGAAATGAGAAGATAAAAAACCCCTCAATATTTTTATCTCCCTATTTTTATGACACCAAAATCCTAAAAATCAAAAAATAAGGAGTTATACACCTTCTTAAAATTCTTTAATTACTCTCCCCCTTGGAAAAAATAATAAAAAATGAGGTGGGGGATATTATATATAAACATTGGGTTGTGTTTAGTAGATGATGAACATGTTTTTGCATCTATAATTTCTCAATTATTTTTTTTAACATAGATTTGGTGAAAATATCAACAATTTGATATTTTTTGAAATATAATCAAGCATAACATCACCACCGAGAACATTATATTTTATGAAATGGTAATTTATATTAATGTTATTTTATCCTTAATGATGTACATTATTTTTAGAAATATCAATAGAGATATAATTATCCAAAAGAATCATTAATGTTTTTTTAACATTAAATCTATAATATTCCAAATGAACATTAATCCAAATGATTTTCATAAAATAATGGATGGAATAAACATATTCTAAATATATTTTACTCAAAGTGAAAACACAAAGATTATCACTATTACAGCTCATAAAAAATTGTCCCAATAATAAACTTCTTCTTGATATTGACTTTCTATTATTACAATCATCATCCCTATCACCATCAGTATATCAAATATTTGTTATTTCACAATATCTTTTATGCAACATCTTATAAGATGATATTAATTTAATATACATGAGTATTCCTTTTTTCTTCCATATCTAATTCCTTTTGATCCCTATGATATATTTCACATATTTTAACAGTATTTACAATTCATGGACTTAATGAGATAAGATAGATAAATATTCTAATAAACATTCAAAATTATTTCTGATTCATAAATTTTATACCCTCACATTTACTCAAATTTACAAAAAATTAGATAGGGGGGAAATTATTCTGATTATTACATTCAATGATTTTAAAAAAATCCTTGGAATACTTTTTATAATGACACAAGCTTTTCATTTAATTGTATTACCTCTTTTTAGATTAATATTAAATACATTGCTCAAAAAATCTTCTGAGGATCATAATAGTTTAGCGTATTTTGAGACTAGGTATACAATATTTTATTTTAGTAAATTATATTAAATTTGTCTCTAAATATATTGAAAATTATTTATTTTAATAAGCATACTCTACTAAAAAAATTTATTCATTACCTAGAGAGAGAAAAATAATAAAAGGTGATCTCAGATTCTTGGTATGAGTAAAAAATGTAGATATATAAGTATAACATGATCATAAGATTATTTCAACATGAGTATAACATTTTAAAACAATACCCTATATATCAAATATCATAATAATTATTATTTACATAAATATTGGAAGTTCATAAGACATGAATCCTAAGGAAATCAAATAAAATAAGCTGAGAGAGAATTACATTGGCATAATACATGGAATAGTGGTATAAAAATATCCATAGTAAATAATTTACATAGTATTCAATGTTCACTACCAAAGAAATTATAGTGAAATTGGTTCACTCCCAAAACTATCATAGTAGTATAGGTTCACTTCCATGACCATCATAGTGGAAATATTCCACTGAACAGGGTTAACTCCCTATTCTATCTATGTTTGTCTCATGGGATATAAATATTTACCTTTTACATTGTAGAGAGATATTGGTATCACCCATCACATAATGACAATAATACATACGTGTGCCATAATGTCATAAAATATTCATCATATCATAACCCATAAAATGAAATAGGTTTCATAATCACTTTATCATATTATAACATGTGTAAAAGAGGTAGGTTCCATAATCATTTCATTATTCATCATAGAATGACCCATGGAAAAAGAATCATGTTTTATAAGAATAATATCATTTTATTACCCATGGAATATAAATGGGTTTCATAATCATCTAGTAATCATAAACTATTGGGATAAGGAATACTAATAGTATCCTTAGGTAAAATTACCAACAAATCATATGTTACATAAAAGGATGTGGTCTTAGATATAATATTACATTAAAAAATCACATGAAACATTTCATTCATAAGGTATGTTTTATATAAAAATCACTTGTTAAAACTATTAATTCACAACAACAAAAAATTAAATATATTTCCTTGAAAATAAACATATAAATTTTTAAATTATGATTTAAAATCATCAAAAACATTTCTTGGGAAAAAATCCTTTATGATTTGAAATAAAATATTTAAAAAATTAATCATTTTTAAATAATTCGTTTTGAAAATAACCTTAAACATAAAAATAAATCTTCAAATAAAATAATGGTCATGACAGAGGGGAATTTCATTAATTCGATAAACATAAAAAACCATGATTACATTCATATTATCTATAAATGATAATTGGTCATTGTTTCGAACAAAACATGAATATTATTTTAATCGAAGAGAAAAATAAAGGTTATTTTAAAAAAAACTATTTTACACACTTTTTAGTACATAAAGAGTGGAAAATGAATGGAAAATATTTATTCTCCAATAATAATCTTAGGATAATAAAATTCATGATTTTATTTAAAGTAATATCATAAGATTTCATCACTAGAAGCATAATCGGGGGAAATCCCTAAATATGATTAGAATGCAACATAAAAAACATACCACATTTGGTAACATTGAATAGTAATCCCATGGAAAGAAAAAAATTAAACAGAAAATAAATATCCTTATAATAAACAATTTTTGTTATATCTCATTCCAATGTGGCTATGTATTCACCTAAAAAAATAATAGGTGCAAAACATGACCTCAGTCTCAATGATTGATGATTGAGAAAAAAACAACTTACCGCTTGGTAATTATTTTGAATAATATTCCAAAATAAATAATAACATAATATAAAACAATAAATATCATGAAAATAATATTATTAAATAAAAAATATGTAAAAGGGTTACTATATAAACCAAATAAAAGAAATGATTGGTGAATTTTTTGTCCCCGAAAAAAAAATAGAGGATAGAAATCACATACATTATGTACTAACTTCGATCATAGACATTCAGACCTTATGTATAATATAGTCACCCAGGATTAACATATATAGATATTACAATAATTTCGATGAATATTCATCACATTACAAAATTATATTCCCTCGGACCATAATAGTTTGGTGTCTTTGGAATATTTGAAACATAATCTTCTAGCATGGCGAAACATCTTCAATATCTCCCTCAAATATCTTCATCTTCAGTAAACCTACATAAAAACATTATTCATACCCTAGGTAAATTAAAAAATAAGTTAAAGGTGATCTTAAATGATCATTAAGGGTAATTAGGGAGATATGTAAGCATAACATGAGAATAAGGGTATGAGAACATGATCATAATATTATATTGTAATATGGTGCATATAGAAGATCATAATTATGAGTAATGGAATAAATACTTGATGTTCATGAGACATGAACCATAAGTCAGTCAAGATCATAATCTATGAAAACATAATATAGGATTAATTCATGGAATTTTTTGGAGAATAATAAAAATGTTAAAACAATCCCTAACCTAAGCCTCATTTCCAAACTTATCTGAGAACTTCATGGGGAATACAACAAGTAGATTGTACACACCACTATCCCATGTTAAATCCCATTCTTTATAGAGGATCTGGATAAAACATCTTCCTATGGTGTATCAATCCCTTTAACCTATTGCACTCAATATCTTATGGGATATAAATCTTCACCAATGCATAGGGTGGATTTATAGTCCCCACCCATAATGGTAACTATAACGGTCTCATCCGACAATATCTCGGCCACCATATAGTATAATTTGTAATGGGATTACCTGGAGATATCTACTCCACTCCATTATATAAGATTTAATGGGCTTACTATATGATATCTGGGCCACCCCATTATATATGTTGTAAAAGGCTTACCAAGTGCTATCTGGGCCACCCCATCTTATAAGAAATGTCCATGATCCACTAATTGAATAATGAAAAAAAGGGTTTAATATAATCATAAAAACAAATTAAAAAATTTATTCTATCATAACATAATTAACCAGTGGAAAATAAATGGGTTTCATGTCGATCAGTATGAAACATAATTATCCCATAGTAGAGGAAGATGTTTCATAACAATATTTTGAGACATGTTTTACACTTGGAAAAGGAACGGGTTACATTACCATTAATATACCAAAAAATAAATAATTCATATAAAATTATGAATTTTATCCATGGATTATATACTAAAAAAAACAAAAACTATATCAATGGATGTTATCATAGATGGATAAATATTTTGATAAATTAAATGGATCATAACATTTCATTGAAAATATATTTTTAAAAAATAGAATATTATAAAAATAATTCTCTTTGAAAACCATGTTGAAAACATATAAAATAATTATTTAAAAAAATTTAAAAAATTCTTCAAAAAAATATCTCTCTCATTTTTAAAAAATCATTTTAAAACATAAAATATTTTGAAAACATTTTTCCATGATAACACACTTTAAAACTTATAAACGGAGACTTAAAACCATTTTAAACATTTTCAAAAACATAAAACGTTTTTAAAGATATTTTTCATTTAAAATGATCTACAAATTAAATTTTAAATATAATTAAAACATTTTTTAAAATATTGTTTTTGAATAAAATGGATGACGATGGATGTGAAAAATACGGTAGAATTTTATTTAAAAAAATTATTAATCATATTAAGTGACAATTAGTGGAAACTTGTACCATTATATAAATATATTATGGATAATTATATTAGAAGAAAATACATGATCTTTCTTGATATATGTATCATAATATTTCATCAATTTGATTATAATCACAAACAATCCCAATAAATGATGAGATTGTAGAAATAAATTGTTATCACTTGGGTAACATTGAATCATAAACCCATAACAGATTAAAATTAAAAAATTATTAAATTATCTTGAAAATAAATATATTCATGATATAAAATCACAAAGGGAAGTATATACACCTCATAAAATAATTTAGGTGCTTAACATAACATGTTTCCCAAATAAAATAAATTACGAAAAAACTAATGTACCTATTTTATAAATTTTGAACTCTAAACACCAAGAAAGAGAGATTATAAAATGGATATGTATATATACACAAATTTAAAGATAATAATCATAAAATACCATAATTGTTAGTATATACACCGCACAAAAGAAACTAGTGGTTAATATGGAATAAGCCTTACAGAAATAAACGTGAGACTATATTTCCCCTTACAACATGAGTATCTTTTCAATCATGAGATCCGTTAAAGAATAACATAAATTAAAAAATTAAATATCATAAAATATATAAAATTAATGATATAAAATGTCATAGGGCATTATATACACAACAAAACAAGAATAAGTGATGAATATATGATCCATCTCATAAAAATAAAAGTGAGATTAGAAAACCCTTCCCTTATGTTTTGACTTCCATCGTACAGATTCAAGCCTCCTTTATAATAAATATAATTATATTATACATTTATCTCAAAAATATTTGAATATTTACAATCCCATATATGATTTAATTATAAATTTATATTAAAATTTTATTAATATCTTTACATTAAGGTTATGTTTTGGGTAATGAATGCCTTGTTTTTCGTACATGTTTTGAATTTTTATTCTTGGTCCTCTTACATAGATTATTATTTATTTATTTACAGTGTAAAGAAATGGTATAAAAATCATATATATTCATTATATATATATATAATTTTGTATAAAATATATAATTGTAAATCTAAATACAACGTTCCTGGAGATGGTTGGTTGTACATACGAATGGACCTTGTTTCCATTTTCTTGTCATATTTATAGATAAAAAGTAAATTCCATATATGTATATATATGTATAATATATAATTATAGTATAATTATTATTATATATATATCATATATTTTCACTTATCCCATTTTTAATTCATTCCATGTAAATAGTTAACAAATCGCATCACTTTGTGGAGGTTGTAGTATATGTCCACAAACATAGTTATCATATTCCAACATAACCAAAATCGTGAATGTATAGGTTTTATAATAATTTAAAAACCTAAATTAACCATATATATCATCTATATAATATAACAACATAAATTAGATCATTATTACATAACAAACATGTGGTAAACCCAAACATATAAATCCCAAAATTACAACCATTAAAGGTGTTAATGGAAGAATGAACAACATGGTTTCTCAAGGCGGTAGTCCATAATAGGCATTAATAATGATTTAGGATCCCATTTTATAGATTTTTGTTTTATTTTAGTTCATACCCATATCAAAAAATATTTTTCTTTCTTGAGGAAAATAATTTTATGATATAATAATTGAATATGATGCTATGAGGATGTGGAGAAAGATATAAAACAATAGTGATTTTTGAGGATGTCACCTCTTCTTTGGGTAACTCCTTTTGGTTTTCAACAACGGTTTTCTTTGGATGGATTTAAACCCAAATTCAGTCCTCTTGGATAAGGGGATGTATTTTGGGAGTTGATATGGGAATGTTTTGGATTGGAGAAAAGGGCTAAACTGGTGTGATGAGAGGAGGATGGTAGGAGGCCATTTATATATCATGGATCATCCCAGTGGGGCTTGTGACGTGACTCCCCATACCCACCTCCAATAGGAAGGGGGATGGTGACTAGAACTGAGTAGGAATGACAATAACATGTGTGTCATTGACTAAGTACATGTACACATGCATCTATCTCCATGTCCCTAAAATAGTAAAATGTCTACCTACTATAAAGTAAAAACTACAAGAAAACATGATATGTACCGAGACTACTGATCAAAGCCATAGGAACAGCTCAACCAATTTGAAACCTACAAAGCTCCATCCGGTCCTGGTCTACCATACACTCTGTCAAAAGGATTATCATCTGCACAAGACATGACAAATGCGGGAAAAGCCTATTGAGGGGTGAGTATAACAATACTTAGTAGGAAACCCCAAACACCGCAAGAAATAAAAAGGTTAAAGTTGTAGTCATCTCTATACAATATATTTTTATGATACATATAACAAAAACCTACATATATATACACTAAAACAAGACATTTATTATAGAGGTATCTCACAATGATGGCATACCCATGTTAGGGATTCAATCCTAAGATACCATGAAACAGTCATCCAGAAGAACTCACTCTTGAGTTTAATAGCCCTGATGACATCCATCCAAGAAGTATTGATAATTTAAAACAACCATTACATATATATTTTTATTTTTTAATGATATAATAAGATACACTCTCTCTATCTGAACAAAATCTATGAGTGGGGAAGATCATGATACATGGATGAGGATAACTGTCAAGGCCATGGAGTATACCATGACTCATATAGATTCACCTTCTATGTATAAGACTGATTTCTCATAGTATTGGTTGCATCAATAACCTAACCCTACTTGGGGCACAATAATAGATAGATGATCCTACTCTATGCCTCTAGGATGGGACTCCACACTCTATCCAGAAATTCCTGCTAAAGGGGGTCATACACAAGGGGATAGGAAATTATACACATTTTCCATCAGGGGACTGAGTAATGGGTCACGAACACAAATGAGGATTGTACAAGATATGGTGGTCAATGAGATCAATCCATGTATAAAAGAGTACACAACATGTTGATGTGTCACAGGTTGAGTCTCTTGACCTCAGGTACTTACCATTTACAACGGGTTGTGTCAAAAGAACATATCATTTAAGAAAAGATATACACAGAATGTAGAGGGGCTCACAAACCATGACCAACTATTCAGGGTCCACTCTATGTATACTATCTTTGGGCCAGTGCATGGCTTCAACCCATGTTTTCCTACCATTTTACCAGTACATGGAGAATCCCGTGTATCTGGTTAGGGTCAAGCCATGTGTGGGAGTATATGTGGTTTACTCCACCCCATGTCTCTGTGTCCTTCGAAATACATTATGAGTTATGTGTGTTTTCCCACACACCGTGTGATAGCTATAACATAACATGTTCCACCACTCTATCATGTGAAACCCTAACCATCATTGTACTGGTCCCACACACCATATATTTTGAGATACACGCCATGTGACAACAGTCACATTCCATGTTCAACATATCTATCACTCGAATCCCTGCCCACCACTAGACTGGTCCCACACACCATGTATTCTAAGATACATGCCATGTTTATTGTGACTTTTTCCAGAATAATTGGTCTTTCTCTAGTGCTCGGTTGATCTTCCTTTGTTCTATATGATGATTTGTTCACCCCAAAATTAAATATTCAAGGTCGGTTCGTCCTTTCAACACCGATTTGGTATGAATCGGGACTTCAATCTTATATGAAGACTAATCCTGGTCATCCACATGAAGAAAAATCATGGAAATATATCTCCCTAAATATGTTGATTTTTCCATCACCATCACTGCCACACCTCCACTAGGTCGTCACATTGGGAAATCTACGATTTCAGATCATTGCACCGTGAAATGGATGTGCAACAATCATTTGTTCATAACCCCATGAAGAAAAAAGAAAAATCAGGAATAAGGGAGAATTAAATCACCAGGAAAAAATTTGAGGAACGAACATTGGACATTTTTTGTTATGGCCATGATATGATCCCATTTTAAGGATCAAGAAACTAAATCAAAACAGAATCATCTCCATGAATCAAACCCACAATCACTGATCCCATAAGAATGAACGAACCACGTGTCCAAGTGTTCACAGGTTGATCTTTGTTTGTCATTAAATCCAAGAATGGGAATGAAATAATGAAATCACATGTTCTAACTTTAGTTTGGATCAGTAGTTGATGAAGAAATAGTGTTCTTCCATCATTGATGAGACCCTCTAACTCCACTGGCACAACGATTCACGATCACTTGATTCATCATCATTCATCATTGGGAGGTTTCTCTAAGGGTCTGCTCTCCAATCCTCTAAAGAATTACAGGGTTCTATGGATAACACTATAAATTCTTATTAACATCTTATTTAAAAATATTATATCTTTTCAATAATTAAATGGGAAAATAAAATTAATATTAAATTTATTTTATTTTCTTAAATTCCTAACTACATACTTTCATAGTCAGCATGTGTCGCCCAGTGTTAGGTATTTCCATAGTTCAATTCATTACTCTTAATTCAATTGATCTCTCATATTTTTAATCTGGTTACCAGTTTATAATTTATTCCAGTTGTTCCTGAAAACCACTATTGCGTTCAATTTACGAGTTTGAAAATATTTAACTCATTTATATTTGGCACCCTAGGCCTCGTAATCACATGTTATCTTAGAATTTTCATTCAAATTAATTACACAGAATTTTTATAAATAATACACAGAAAATATAAATCATTACATTCTCCCCACCTTGGGGATTTACATCCCCAAAAATCCAATACAAAACACTAATAAAAAGGTGTAGGTATTTCACACGAATCAGATCATCCAGCTCCAATGTGCTCTCCTGAAGATTCTCGTACTGCCATCAGACACGCAATAAGGGAATTTCTCTCCGATGAAGGATCAACTCTTACTGATCCTCGATCACCATGGGGTACTCATCAAAGGTCTCTCCATATTCAATGTCTATCTCAACCCAGTTGATAATGTGTGATGGGTCATGAATGTGTCACTTTAGCAACAACGTGTGGGAAATATCTTATTTCTGATGCAACTGTAGTGGTAGGGCTAACCAGTATACCACCTTGACATCACTACAAAGTATTTGAGAAGGGTCGATGAACCTTGGAGATAACATGACGACCTGTCCAAATCAATGCAACCTTCGTCTAGGTGAGAACCGAAAGAAGACGTGGCGTCATTACTTGACCTACAATGGTCTTTACTTTCTATCACCAAAAGACTTCTACCAGATCTATGAAGCCTTCATTTTACCCTGGATAGCCTTCACCTTCTCAGCAGCATCTCACATAGTGATGAATTTCGTGGGTCATTTCATTAATGGGGTGACCTGTAGTGTCTCCCATACGGAACCTTGAATGGTGACATACCAATGGTGAATTTAGAGTTGTTTTTGTAAAAACATTATGCATGTGGTATGTGTTCCTCCCAACTATGGCTGAAATCCATCATGGAAACCCATATCATGTTCTCCGTGGCTCGAATGGTCTTTACTATATAGACACCTATCTAGGGTTGAAATACTATGATCAAGCATAAATGGGTTCCAAAAGACTCATGTAATCCCTTCAACCATTGAGATTTTAAATGAGCAACATGATCTAAAACAATCGTCGATTGAACTCTATTGAGTTGAATGATCTCCTGAATGTAGATGTGTCCCAATATCTCTACTGAACTCTACTCTCAGATAGGAAGGAAGTTGTCTGACCTCGTGAGTCATTCAACAATCACCTAGATTGAATCGGGTCCCCATGACGTAAATATTAAACCTATCATGAATTACATTTATATTTAATCGCACTTCCATTATGGCACCTCAAGGGGTTAATCTAAACTCACTGAAACTGAGTGCTTAGCCTCTAATTTCTGGAATGCAAGGAATCATGAAATGATATTTTACACTAATTTCATTATCCCTATCAACCAAAACTGACTTCGAAGGTCCTAGAATATCTTCAAAACCTCAAGGGGTACCACAAAAAAGGATTCAAGAAACTCTCTCATTACCATCTCTCACAACATCACTAGTACTGCTGAGTGTCCTCTAAATATAATAAAATGATTCAGACCTTGTGAATATTAAAGTTCCAAGGATCTAATAACATCTGAGAAAGGGGGTTGAATCCGTTGTTTAACTTTTTATAAGTTTCAAAACATTAAGAAACATATCCCTTGCAACCTATAAAGATTTATTTCATTATCAAGCTTTAGAAAAAAACACAAGCATTGAAGAAAGGAAAATAAATAAAGGCACACAAGATTTACATGGTTCGGCCTCAATAAGAGAAACTAAATCCTTTCCATAGCCACTCCCATGGGTCTATGGAAAACCACTATAATGAATAAGTGAATAAAACTTGTGCCAACTCCCATTGGAATCATTCTATCTCCCGATAGGAATGATTATACTGAGTCCCGTCAGTTTGCAATGTTTTCTTAAAGAACAAATGATCCAAACACAAGAATAAGATCTTTGTTAAGATGCTCCAAAAATGATCACTCTAAATATTCAATCCAATTTTTTGAATCTGATTTTTCTGAAACTGGTCTACTCAGTAAGATAAGATGTTTCTGCACAAGTGCTCACTGTGAATATTCAATTTGATTTCATGAATCTGATTTTCTAAAAGTGATCTTCTTAGAAAGATAAGATAATTCTGATTCTCTTATTCTCAAACACTCAAGGAAACTTCTTCAAGATGGTAGGAACTTTTCACTTAGAATTCTTCAGTGCTCCACCTTTTCCGCATTTTATAAAAGTTACAAATGATCGAATAATCTGGGCACATATTTATAGGCAACTCAGAATACAAAAGAGGGAATCTTGAAAAAAATTCATGCTTCCTCAAATCTCAAAAAGTCGGCAAATCTCTCATATTTAATCTTCAATATTTGACTTCTTCAAATATCCATAAATTTATCCAAGATTTATGAAATGTTGAAATTTGGGTTTTCTTGAACTCTTCATATCTTCTTCAGAATGATTAGGTTGGATCTTGGTTCTGATTTTAGATTTAGGAAACTGGTTCAGGAAAACTTTTTCTAGAAAACTGGTTCTGGAAAACAGGTTCCAAATTTTAGGTTCAGAAAACTAACTCCGAATTTCTGGCTCAGGAAGTAGACTCTGAATTTCTGGCTTATGATGTAGACTCCTAATTTCTGGCTTAGGAAGTAGACTCATAATTTATGGTTCAGGAAGTAGACTCCAAATTTCTAGCTTAGGAAGTAGACTCTGAATTTCTGGCTCAAGAAGTAGACTCCGAATTTCTGGATCAGGAAGTAGACTCTGAATTTCTAGCTCAGGAAGTAGACTCCTAATTTCTATCTCAAGAATTAGACATCGAATTTCTTGCTCAGGAAGTAGACATCAAATTTTTGGCTCAGGGTTTTTCTTAGTGAAAAACGGCAATCCTCTTCACCATTTCTTCAACATATTTTATCATGAAATTTTTCATGATTTGTGAGAACTTTAAGATCATAAAATCATCATATGATTATGTTTATAAAATTTAAGATACTTTCTTAACTTCTAACTTCTTCTTCTTCAATATAATCTTATTTAAGGAAATCTTCTGCAACAAACAACTTCAGATTTTTGTAACTCAAAAAACATTCTTTAACAAAAATATTAGTTGTCAAAAAATAAAAAACATTGTTAAATAGAACACAACAAGGGTTCTTCAAATATCCATTAGGATCATACCTTGTGGACATGTGAGCATGTATGAGTCTTGCAGTTGGTATCCTCAAGTTGTGACTCCCTAAATTTTTGTAAGAGTGGAGGGGTAACATCCATAAATTGGACGTAAGATGGTCCATTTCTATCTATAAAGGATAATTGTAATAAGGCCAACTATTTTGAATATTCATTCAGAAAATGTGGACTAGACCTCTTACTGAGAGCATTTTCCTCCACATTTTCCTTCCCAAGATTATAGACAAATACAAAGTCATATTCCTTGAAGAACTCTTGTCATCACCCCTATCTCATGTTAAAATACTTCTAAGGGAATATATAATTGATACTCTCCTGATTGGTTTAGATCATAAACTACTCACCCATTAGGTATCGTCTCCACATATTAAATGTAAAGACTACCGCTTCCAACTCAAGATCATGGGTTTCATAGTTCTTGTCATGTGGTCTCAACTGGAATGAACCATAGGTAATTACTACATGACCTTATATTGGTACACAACCATGTTTGGATCCTGATGCATCGTACAACACTACCTACATGACACCCATCTTCACAATCTCAACATTGGGGCACTGATCAACTCTTCCTAAATTTATAAAACCAGTGACCTGGGGTAAACCATAAATAACCATCGTGACTCTCTCAACTAATCGGGGAGTCCATTTATCCTTGGTAGTGGATAATCGTTCTCCAAGGTCCCTTGGTTTAAGTTCTAACAATCCACATACAACCTTAAGATATCTTCTACCTTTTTGGAAAAAAAATTATGGCCGCCCAGGGTGAAACATTGGGTCTTACTAAGCACTTCCTCTATAAGTTCTCCAATTACACCATCTACTCATGAAGCTAAATGGGATCCATCTAATATGCTGGTGAGGATTTCAGTTCAATACTAAGTTGTAATAAAATACCGAATTCTATCTCCTGGTGAGGAGTTAATCCCAAAATATCTTCAAAAAGGACGTCCATGTATTCTTCTTCTACTTTTAGGAACTAAAAAACTCATAACATCAGCTGATCTAAGGGTTAGGATACTAAACTCATGATTAATTTGTTTCACCCTCTTATTCATGGTTCTGTTCTTTTCTTCTTAGGTTTCCTTTTCTCTAAAAAGTAAAACTTCATTCCATAACTATGGACACAGTGCACCCTTTTCCTAGAATAGTCAATCTATGAATGGACCAAAGATTTCCAATTAATAGAGAGAATGATTTCATGAGGCCTCAACACATCCACCAAGAGGTTCCAACCAAACCTCTATCCACCAAGGGTAAGATCGCATTATTGAAAAAGGTATGTTATAATCAAGTGTCCTCCCATAGGTGTATCCAAGTGTAAGGGTTGATTCAAAAAATATACCATAATATAAAGGTCTTGGAAAATATATGTGGTGTGGAATTAATGACTAGAATCCATGTCAATATGTATGGAATCAAAGGTATAAAAAATGAAGATCGTACCTCAGATCATCACTTGAGTCCCGTGGTCATACACATCGACCGCATGTAGTTTCCCACACCACTATCCCCCAACTCCATGAGCCTTGAGAGGACCTCCTACGGGTCATGGTGGTAGTATATAAAAATGTCTTCCACCTCCTATAGTTCTCCCTACTCCGATTCCACATCCTCTTACTGCTGGATTTGCCTACTCCAATCGTTGCCTCTACCTCTATGGTCCACCCACCACTTCCCAATCAACTACTCTATGACTTGGAAAATCTCTAGAGATATGTCCTCTACCATTACATTTGTAGAATCCCCTCTCCCTAGGGAGACTAGATCCAACTTGATAGCCCTTGACTAAAGATCCCATGGCTTGGGACCAACTGTGATGTCTCCCATGTTCTGATCCCCATGTAGGATGTTAGGTCCCCACTACTGAAGTATCTGCACCTGGCTACTTATTTTTGACTATCATTGGATGTCTCTGGTCATCCAAGAAGATGTCGAACCCTAAATCTTACTTGATCACTTTAGTATTGGTCATAACGCATAACAGAATAATGTTGTCTTGAATGTACCACTTTAGACCTTTCTCGAAGGTCTGATCCCTAAAGTAAAGATCCATGACCATATCAATCGAGTAAATAGAGAGGTTTGTGATCTATGAAGATTAGTCATCCACCATCATTCGACACTGGAAGTGAATAATATCCTTTATATAGACTTCTCCAAGGGTAATCTGAGTTAAATCCTATCTAACAAGATTCTCAAACTCCACCCATGAAAGAGATGCCTCATGATGAGTCTGTATGGTCAAATTCCACTATCTTCCAACCAATCCCTGAAGAAGGCTCACTACCAGGATCACCATCAAGTCCACTAGGGTATTCACTAGAAAAAAAACTCTATTCACATCCACACGCCAATTATCAAACACTTGAGGGTTAGGCTCGCCTCAGAACCTAAGTGGTCTATGATTCTAAAACTAATGGATAACAATCATACTCCGCTACTTTTCTACTAGTATTGTTGGTACCATGTGCTTCTCCACTGGTGGTGGAATATCTGGTGCATCAGCTGGAGGTAAATCTTGGGGAACTGGCCCATGTATCGAAGCCTCATCATTGATGGGGTCTACTCATGATCAAGAAGAAAAATCCTAACCGGTATGCATCACAGAGGAATATTGTAATGAAACAATATGTACCATGGTTAAGGATTATATCTGAATAGATGGCTCAAGAATGACATGAAAACCAAAACCCATTCTAATATGATGCATTTACAATTTTTTGATTCCCCTCAACAAGTGCTCTGTTGTACAGAGTCAAAAAAGCAGGTTATCAGAGTCCTGTTCTGTGGATACATTGGTCGCCTGCACCAACACTAGAGTCCCAAGACTGAAATATGGACTCGAAACACTTAAAATTATTTCCCAAAAAAAATTCTCACACACTCTTGGTCCTAAGGTAGAAACAACCACATCTGGTACCCCTTGGTCACAACCCATACCAGTGGGACTCATGCTATGACTTAGAAATCTCTCCACCAATTGTCCAGGGTCTTGTGACAAGCACAGAGTAGGAATGTCACAAACATGGGAGGAATTTCCTAAGTACCTATACACATACACACATATTTAATACCAAGAATTGTAAAATATCTACCGGCTAAATATTCCAACCTGTAAGAAAACAAGATAGGTACTGGTCCTTCTTCTCGAAGCCGTAGGAACACATCGACCAGTCTAAAAATTCTAAAGCTTCATCCAGTCCTGGTATATCCTGAAATCCATAAAAAGGTCGCTCTTTTTCACAGGACACGACATGTGCAGGCATAGCCCGTGTAGGTGTGACTATTACAATACTCAGTAGGAAACCTCAAAAACCAAACGAAATAAAAAAATTAAAGGTTTAGTCAGGTCTAAAAATTATTTTTGTATAGTACATATAACAATAACATATCCATATATACTCAAAACCTAGAGATGTAGTCTAGAGGTAGGTCATAAAAACTGAATACCCATGACAGGGATTCAGTCCAAAGATTCCATGAAGCACTCATCTAGGATAACTCACTCCTGAGTCTAATAGCCCAGATGATGTCTATCCAATATTTACAATTCATCGGGGACAACCATGAGATAGATACAAAGATTGATCTAAAGAGATAAAATGATACACTTTCTCTGGGAGAACCAACTTTACAAGGGTGGAAGATCATGATACGTGGATGAGGATCACTTAAATAACCATGGAATATACCACGACTCATCTATATTCACATGCTAAGTAGGGTAACAGCCATTATTATGATTGGTCGCGTCAATAACCTAACTCTACCATGGGACAATAATGGATAGAGGATCTAGATTCAGGCCTCTCAAAGGGGACTCTTGACTCTATCTTGAAATCCTTGTTGATGGGGGTCATACTACTATGGATAGGCAATGATACCCACTAAACATAAATGGAATAAGTAAGGGGGAACCAACCCAAATTAGAGTTGTATAAGATATAGTGGACAAGGAGATCAATCTGTGTGGAAAAGTGTACACAGTGTGTAAATGTGTCACACGTTGTATCCCTTCACCTCAGGTACTACCCATGTACAATGGCTCAATTAATAAGAACATATCATGTAGGAAAAGGTATACGCAGTTCATATAGGGGCTCACACTCCATGTACAACTATATGGGGTCCACTCCCTATATGCGGGACATGTGATAGTACATAGCCTCAACCCGTTTTCACCTACCCGTGTCACACCCAGACTTCTGACATTGGTAATAATTTTTAATTTAATTTTTATTTTTATTGTTTTATCTAGCATTACAATTGTTTTTTCAGAGTGCGGGTCAGGCCCGACTTAAGTTTTTTCACTTCTACTAATAAGTAAGTGTTCTAACCCAGCATTATTTGGTGCATGGGAAGGGAACAACCAGAGTTGTGAGGCTTCACCAAATCATCGTTCAGTCTGCCTGGTGGATAATTGGTTAATTAATTGACCAAAAAAATAACCAAATCAACACATAAAAAATTTCAAACTAATTTAATATTAACAACAATAATTAAATTAAATTTATTATTATTATTATTATTTTCATTAATATTTTAATTAAGCTTTTAATATTAATTTGTTCATATTTATAAAACTATTAGAAATTTTATAAAAATATTATTATTCCATTATTAATACTAATTTTATTTTTCTTATTATTTTTTTTTGAATTTTACTCCACATAAATTTTTTATTTTATACATATTTATTTTCCTTTAATTTATTTTCTTCTCATTTATTATTCTTTTATTTTTCTTTTCTCTATTTTCCCTTTTTATTTCTCTCCAATATTCTTCCCCCATATCTTCTTATAGTGCACCTTCCCCCCTACCCTCGTTCATGCTCCTTACTCCCTCCCTCATCATTCTGGACAGACCACCCTCCTCCCTCTCAGGATAGTCATTCCACCCCATGCTCTCTCCCAGGAAGTTGTGACGCCCTCCTGTCTATCTAGGGTAGCCACACATCTCTCTATCCACTTTGCACCCAACCTGCCCCTCCCATATTCTTCATCAGGTTTTCTGGTTTGTCGCACCACTGGCAGCCTCCCCCTTGCTCGACCAACCTCTCGTTCCCTCACTGTAGGTGTGTTCATCCTTGTTTGGTTGTTTTCTTCCACAGGTAAATTATCATATTGGGGTTTAAAGTGTAATTTGGTCCGGTTTTGATGTTATTTTTTCTGAATTATGGTTTTTAGGATCTTTTTTATCATTTGATGTTTGGTTGGAATGTGGTGGGTTTTATGCCACAAGTTTGTAGGGTTTTTTACTCTCTAGTAGATGGTTCCTTGTATAATTGTTATTTAATGAATTATGTGATGTGTTTAATTAATTTAGCATATTTATTCATTAGTTAGCATACAATAATATTGGTTTCGTTTGAGATTTGACGTATATCTACTTTTGAAGTACCATGTTTATGTGTTATGTGCACAATTTTCTATGAAAATACCATGTTGAACTATTTATTATTATTGATAAATTATGTTTTTTGTTTGTTAAAAGTATTAAGGGATTATGTTCATGTTTTTGCATGGAGTCAATGTGTGTTTACTTATAAAAGGATGTTTTGAGTGTGTTTTGTGTATTTTGAGTCATGTGGAACATTTTGAAAACTGTTTAATAAATTCTCAAGTGTTTTGTTTAACTGTGGAAGTAGTATTTTAACAGTGAAATTAGTTTATTAAATTTTGTGAGTGATGTGAATGGGGTTTTCAATAGTTTTTAGTGTGTGTCATTTTTTAAAATGAAATATTTGTGTGTAGATGTGGTATTTGGCCCGAATGTCCTGAAGACCATCTTTTTATTTTATATAGATAATCCCCCTTTTAAGGGTTGAAGGTGAAACCGTATATGACCCGTAGACCCAAGGCACAAGTCCCGACATGACCTGGAATACATCACCCGAAGGCCCAGAGGCATACCATGCCCAATACATTACCCATAGGCCCAACACAATAGAACTGACCCTCCCCAGCATCTGCATTATTGATTTCAATTAGCTCCCCACATGCACTACTGATCGGCTAGCATTGCCCCGTACAATGCTGCATGATGACTGGTACCAATGGCGGTTGACATACCCTCTCATTCTTCCAATTCGTTTAGCTCTACTTCTGGTGACTACTACTGGTTCTATTATCCTCATTTGGGGCATGCTCTGTGTGAACTGGGCTACTTCATGGTCTTCAATGACCCGAAGGCCCTATGGCCCGAAGGCCTTTTATGGCCCGAAGGCCCTGAGACCCAAAGGCCCAAAGCGGTGGCCCCAAATCCCAAATCAAGTGAATAGTCCGGATGCTATAGTACCAAACAGTGTCTTCTACAGTACTTATACAATACTGCTATAGTACCTAGAAATTTGCCTCCACCCAGTTTTGAACCTGCGTCTCTTGGATGCCAAGCAGGAGCCCTTAACACTCAAGTACAGGCTTGTTGGAACGATGTGGTATTTGGTATAGTTTCTGTCTTATTTATTTTGGATATTTGACATAACATGTTCCATAAAATTAAACCTCTTTAGCACAATTTGGAAGCATGGGTACTGGTTGGGATGACTAGGACTAGTGTGTTAGTGACACGAAAGAGGTGTCATCCTGGTTTCACATAGTTAGATTGTTGACTACAACATTAACTAAACTTTTGGATGGTGGTGAAAGACCACTAGGTTATTGGTTTGTTCCCTAATAGTGGCTCATATGTGATAAAAAATGTTGTTGTAGTTCCCACACCACTTTTCACCAAGACACAATGTTCTTGGGCCCCACATATCACCGGTATCTTTTGGGCCTCTCCCACGTTTTGTGCTCCTACATCACTTTTTTCTCATTGTTGGTACACAGTGTGACTTTGGGTTTCCATAAATGTGGGGGTGTGTGTGTATTTTAATTAAATATGTTTTCATTAAAGTCATTAACCATAAAACTCTTTCATTAAAATTGTCTAAATATTTATCTATTTTTGTCTGTTAACCCCACAAAAGTTTTTTGTCATTTAATATTTGTGAATGGAATATTTTATTGGTGGGATCCTTTTGGGATTCAACCCACACCCTATTTACACCATTTGGTTTATGTAGATTTGGTTTTGTCTTATGCAGGAAAAGGTAAGGCTTTTGGGAGTGGTAGTTCAGGTTGTTAGCTGTCTTCTTTGTGTGACATTATAGAGATGGCTTGAGGGTGGTGTCCTCTCACCATGTTGAAATATTTGACTTGCTTTTTTGTCACCTTACCTAGTAGTATTTCTTGTCTGGGATTTTAGTTTGCATATGTAACTCATATTCTGGTTTGGTTAATTTATTTTTGGTTGTGACCTCTAGTTTGG
This sequence comes from Viscum album, assembly GCA_963277665.1. Taxonomy (NCBI): domain Eukaryota; kingdom Viridiplantae; phylum Streptophyta; class Magnoliopsida; order Santalales; family Viscaceae; genus Viscum; species Viscum album. The sequence goes on along the minus strand of OY728142.1, from coordinate 1,872,151,290 downwards.
GTTTGGTTTATTATGTTTTTTGTTTTATATTTATTTATTTTGGAAAATATTTACTATGAATTATTTTTTATGCGCGGGAACTTGTGTTGGCTCGTTGGGATAGGGAATGCCCTATGGGCCTTGCTTTGGATTTGGTCAGGCATCGGTTGAATAGAGACCCAATTTTTTTTGTGACAACCCGTGTACCAGTACACATGGTATACCATGTCTCTGGTCAGGATTTGGCTGTGTGGTGGAGTAAATGTATTGTAATCCACCCTTTGTACATGTATCCTTCAAGATACATGCTGAGTTCTGGGTAATGTCCCATAGTCCGTGTGATAGCTTTCACATGTCATGTTCCATATCTCTGTCTCCCGAAACCCTTGTCGTTGTTGTACTAGTCCCACACATTGTGTATTCCGATATACACATTATGTCATAAATAATTTTTTATATAATTGATGTTGTTCCTCCAAAACATTATTTGACCTTCTGGTGTTCGTTCTGATGATCTGTTGACCCCAAAAATGAACATCTGTAGTTGTCTTTTCCTTACGACACTAATTTATTAAGATTCAAGACTTCGATTAGCACTGAAAATTGATCCCAATCATCCAGATGAAAGATTCTTAAAGAGAAATATCTTCTATAATTTTACAATCTGGCCACCTTCATCATCGTCTCACATCTTCTAGGATTTCATGATGTTAGATCTACAATTAGAGATCATTGCACCATGAAATGGATTTCCAACGATACTTATCTCATAACCTTATGAAGAATTAATAACAAATGGGAATAAAGGGGAAATAAATCATAGAGTAACAATCCATGTAATAAACCATGTCCATTGTTTGTTACGTTCTTTTTATGGTCCCATTATAAGGATCAAGAAACTAAATAAAAATAGAATCAAGTCCCAAAATCAAATCCAAAATCACCCATCCCATAAGAATGAATGAACCACAAGTCAAATTGTACATGGTTTGATCTGTGTTCATATTTAAATCCCAAAATTGGAAATAAATAATTAAATTACATGCATTACCTCGAGTTTGGATCGATTGTTGATGAATAAACATTTCACTATCGATGTTGAAGAAATCCTCCAACTTCACAGGCGCAGAAATTCATGATTGCTTGAATTGTCTCATTTCATCATCGAGTGGTTTCACCAATGGTCTCTAATCCAATGGTCAATATAATTCATGGTTTATCTAGATAACCATATAAATTCTACTTCGCAGCTTATTGAAAACCTTAGGATGTTGTGTTATTGCAACGGAAAATAAAATAAATATTTTTTTTTAATTTCCATAAACATTTAAAAACTAAATTTCATAATTATTCATTGTTAGGCCTATCCAAGGTTAATTTATCCACTTGGAACACAATGATGCCCTCTTATTTTTGATTTAGGATCCCATTTAAAAGTTATTCCACTTTTTCATGAAAATTGTTTGTGGGTGCTATTTATGAGTTTAAAGATATTTCTAAATTTTATCCAGGGAACCCCGGGCCATAGAATAGCATGCCATATCAATATTTAGTCTCAAATTAATTTGATATAATATTTAAAAATAATACATATAAATTCTAGGGCATTACATTTAAAGTGTTGAAAATTTAGCAGTTGGTATTCATGAATAGAATTGAGTGATCCCCATGTTTTACTTGTCCTCCAAGGGTTAAAAATTGACCATTATTCATCCTTAGCTTTTTAATGGATGAAATATGGATAGAAAATAATTTTTAGAAATTATAAGGTCATTGTTACACCTTATATTCAAATTTTATTAATTAATTAAAATAGTTTTTACCTTAATCATTGTAATTACATTTAATTACATTAACTATCCACTTTGGTAAACACTAATTTAAACGTATTATAAATGATAAATTATTCTTATTCCAAATATTTAACTTTCTTTTTTAAATTCAAATCAATGTAGTATCAAAACTTAACTTAAATTAATCTCACTAACAGTACAAAAACCAAGTTTTTAAGGTGAACATCTTAAAAAGTATGTATTTTTTATAACCAATTTCATTATTTAATTGATTATAATAACCGAAAATGTATTAATATATTTACATTATAAATATATATATATATTAAAAACATAAATATATAATTTACATATATAAATAAATTAGATGAAAAATCATTATTTCACAAAAATATGGGGTTTTCAATTTTCATAAAAAAATGAAAATTTCAAGAATAATATTAAAAATTCATCCAAATTAAATATTTATATTAGGATTTCAAAAAGTAAAAATATTTTTTCAAATAAAAATTAAAAAAGTGTAAAAAACTGTATTTTAAATATATTGTCTAATAAAATGAGGTATAATTACTTTTTTGAAAAATACATCCTTTATTCATAACATTAGATTTATTCTTATCGTATGGCTATCAAATCGATTGGATGAGATTCAAAAAATTGATGGATTATATAATATATAAATTTTATTAAAAATAAATATCAAAAGTTGTTTATTTAATTTATTAACGTAAATTGTTTTTTGTACGTAGAAAAATATTTTTCTTAGAAAATGAATTTATTTATTCTCAAATAGTTCTTTAATTAATTTCTAACTTATTGATAACCAATGGATTCAATTTATATACATGTGTAACCCATAGTTTAAAAATTTTGTCAATCTCATTCATATATTCCATTCCAATGGATTGGTGATAAATATAATAATATTTTAAAAGTATTTATAATAGTACATTTTGTTTTGGTAAAACATGGTCTAGAAAGTAACAAAAACAATTGAGGGGTCTCAGTATTGTGTGTAATATAAGCCAGACATAGTTTTGTGTATACCTCAAGAAAATATATGTATTTTTTTGTGGTGTAGGATTGACTTGGGGTTTCAGATAACACAATCTAAACATATTTCATTCATATAAAATTAATATTCTGTGTTTTGTGAAATGAAAAATATCAAAAAAGATTAAATTAATTCAAAAAAAATCACAAAATCTTAGTGTGTAACATTCTACCCCCATTAAAGATAATTTGTCTAATGAAATTCCTCGAGGTTATCAATGGTTTAATATTTTACGGACCCCTTCATACAAACCCACATTCTTAATGTGAATAATAAAACATCCTTTAAAAAAAGAATTTGGAAACATAATGGTTACCCAAATTAACACAAAATGATTGTTCCACATGGTATAAAATTGGTCAGAAGTGAATACATGGAAATTGAATAGAAGAATAATTAATCATATAGAATGATTGGGTTCATTGATCACAATAAAGAGAATGATAAATGGAATGTTAAGGGCCTCAAAACCACTAATCTGTTATGATTTTTTAGGCCATCAGTACAATAGAAACAAAGGTATTAGTATAATTCTTTTTTATTATCCTTTTCCTATAGTTGAGGAATTATTTTACTATATAATTAAAAAAATAAATATACATAATTTGTTTTATTCCTTTTCATAATCACAATCTCACCCTTTGGCTCTGAATTTCTTGATATCCACTTCATCGCTTACTCTATAAAATGAAGGTCAATTTTTCATTCATAAAGCATTAACAAATCATGAGATGAAATAACAGAATGATAGTTCATTCCATTTATCATTAACTTAACAAAACGGTTGTCATAAGTCATCCAATATGCATAAATACTCATATGGTGGGAAAATAATTTAATCTCTAGTACCTTATATAATTTCCAATATAAACTATTCCATAAATCTTTATCCTTATAACCCATCTGAATGATGAATGTCCTAAATGTTAAAAATAAGGAAAATAAATTTCTCAAAAACATCGTATCATTGATCCCTCGTATATCATAATATATCTCTTGTTTGTTACATACCAAACATGCAAATACCTTCATCATGTATTCCCAAGAAACATGGTAATTACAATGAATCATTATTGAGAATATTGTTTCTTTCTTATTTAAAATATTATTTAATATATTCTTTATGTCCAAATTATTTTTTAAAATCCTTTGATGATATCATAAACCACATTTTAAACAAATACATAATCTGTTCCAAGGTAATCAGTACCATCCAATTTACTTAGTCATATCCAAAATAACATTATAAAAAAATTATTACATCAACATTAGACACATATAAATAGTTATCATCCTATTCGTTCTATACTTCCAATGAATATAAACTTTCCATTAAATCACTTTTCCAGGACATAGGAACCATTAAACAAATTCTGTTAAATTGGTAGAAATAAACATAAACTGAACATTCCCTATTTATTGAGAGATTCATAATTATTAACTCCAAATACATAAATACTTTGACAATTACATTTCATATTTATGAAATTAACAAGGATATATCATTATATTACATAATACTAATTTCCTTTCATATTTCACATGTAGTATCATCATCATTTTTAATATAACCATTACTCAGACAAACTTTTTTATTTTATTCATGAGATTTCCACATAGGAAATTGATTTTCATAATCCCATTCATTCCACATTTGAATCATTTATCCATCGATGATACATTCGGAAGGTCATTATTCTATTTCATCGCGTTAACCAAACTCTTATTTTTCCCTTTATAGTTACTTGATTTTTTTCCTTCATTTCCATAGTCAAAAATATATTCATGTTCCTATAATATATTAAATTGGGTGTTTTTTTCTATATTCTTAACATAATGGAAACATAATATTCTTTCCTCTATGGTTTCCATTACCCTAAATCTCAATAAAAACAATCCTTCTCATATTTTTTAGCCTAATAGTATGTTAAGTTACACATTTTTAATCATGTTCCATGAAAAATGATTATACATTATAAAAAAAAATACTTCACTCCAATGATCATCCTATTTAAATTCATGTCAAAAAATTGTATTTCACATTCAATATTAACCTAGTTATTTATAGTTCATTCCATTGATTAAAATAAGTAATAATAGTGTGAGTAGTAGATATTATAGTGGAAAACCAGATAATCATGCAGATTCTATTATAGTACGTCTAAATATTGAAACCTTCTTTAAAATATATGATAGCTTAGGATTATGCTTAAAGTCATCCCTAGAAGTATCTTATAAATATCCCTAGTTATATCACAAATGTTTTCTCATACTTTTTTCTAATGGATGACTAACCCTTTTCTTTGATACCAACTATAGTGACCCAGTGTTAACATGCATGTATATTACATCATTTTAAATAAATATTCAGAATTTTAGAAAAGTATATGTATGAGGATTGTAACAGTTCAGTTTCTTTGGAAACTAGTAAACATAATATTCTAACATGGTGAAATAATTTAAATGGATACATTAAATATTTACCACTTTATTACTACTACTTAAAACATTTCTTCAAAACATCTAGAAGAGAAACATTATAAATGAGTGAGCTCAGATGATTAGTAAGGGTAAAAACGGAGTATGTGTAATCATAACATGAAAATAAGGGTACGATAACATAATCATATCATTATAAAGTCATAACTTATATATCCAATATTATAATCAATAGTCATGGAATAAATATTGGAAGTTCGTTAAACATTATTTATAAGGTAATCAAGATCATAATCCATGAATGAATAACAAAGAAGTAAGGCATTGAATTTCTTTAAGATTCTTCAACATTTAAAAGCATTCACCAATCTAAGGTTCATTGTAAAAAAAATTCTGGGCACATCATGGGCACTATAACTACTGGTCTGGACACACCATATTCCCCGGTCACATCCCTTTCTATACAGTGGCTCCATTTACACCTTCTTACAATAGTATATCAAGTTCTTTGACATGTTACCATAATTATTTTATAAGATATAAAACATTACCCAATGCATTGGAGGGAGATATATGTCTCACCCATCATGTAAGCATTAATAAGATCGCCCTGTGTTATCTAGGCCACCCCATTATATAAGCTGTAACGGGATTACTTGGTTCTATCTAGGCCACCCATCGCATAACCTGTAATGGTCATACATGGTGTTATCTAGGCCATCCCATCAGGATATTGGTGTCGACAGTGCGAGATTACTCTAGGAGGTGAGGTCTTCGGCTGGGATCTTATAGCAGCGATGTTGAGGCCTTACGACATCATCTTGGGTATGGACTAGTTATCCACAATCCATGCTCATATATACTGTATTAGGTGAAAAGTGTGGTGTGTCTGCAGAGATGGTACCAATTTTTCCTTCACAAGCAAGAAGGGAAATTTTCAATTCAGGATGGACTTACCCAGAGGAGGGTACAACCGATCACACATAAGTTCGCTAACCTTACCCTTCGAGTGGTTGATGTTGAGATTCTGAGATATCCTACAGTGGTGGACCAGTATGCTGATGTTTTCCCAGAAGTTGTTTTGGGTCAACCTCTTCGTAGAAAGATGGACTTTTATATCAAATTTTACCCTGGAATGACACTAATATCTACCCCAACATATCAGAGTTCTCCCGTGGAGCTTCGAGAGCTATGAGTACAACTGGCAGACTTGCAGAGAAAGGGGTTCATTATGACTGGTGTTTCTCCTTGGGCATCCCCGATTTTGTTCTCCAGAATGGTGGATGGGAGTTTGAGACTCTGTGTGGACTATCAGCACCTGAACCAGGTGAATATGAAGAACAAGTACCCACTACCGAGGATTGGTGCTCTCTTTGATTAGCTAAAGGGAGCACGATAGAATTTGAAGATAGACCTTAGATCAGGCTATCACCAACTTAGAGTATGAGACGAGGATGTGCAGAAGTCAACCATTAGATGTCGGTATGTCCATTATGATTTCTTGGTTATGCCTTTCTGCATGACCAATGCCCCACCAGTGTTCATGGGACTCATGAACAAGATCTTTTAACCACACCTCGATCTCTTTGTGGTAGTCTTCATCGATGACATCCTGATATACTCAGCGATGGAGGATCAACATGCCTATCATCTGTAGATAGTTCTGGACACACTCCAAGAGAACCAGCTTTATGGTAAGATCTCGAAGTGAAAGATATGGATACGGGAGATCAACTTTCGAGGACATGTTATCTCGGAGTCTGGAGTTACGGTGGATCCAGTGAATATTGAGTTTGTGCTTTCTTAGGATCCACCCAGGAGTGTGACGGAGGTGAAGAGTTTTCTAGGTTTTCCTGCTCACTACTGGAGGTTTGTTCCTGACTTTTCTAGAGTTCTGGCACTCTTATCTGTGTTGATGAAGAAGGGGAAACCCTTCGTGTGGTCGTAGATATGCAGACTCCAGGAGCAGATGAAGACTGCAGAGAGCAGACAAAGGTCTTATGATGATAGGAGATAGAGGCCTCTTGATTTCAAGGATAGTGACCATGTCTTTCTACGGGTCTCACCAAGATGAGGTTTTTAGAGATTTGGCCGAGTCAGCAAGTTTTCTCTGAGGTTAATCAGACCCTTTTAGGTCCTCAGCAGAGTTGGTGAGGTGTCTTACTGCTTAGCTCTTCCACCTCAGTTACATCGGGTGCATGGAGTTTTCCACGTATCACAACTGAGGAGATACGTACATGATCCTTCGCACATCATTGACTGGGGAAAGCTAGACGTCGACGATGGCTCGACGTTTTCAGAGGTTCCAGTGGAGATTGAGGACCAACATCAGTGGGTCCCTTATGGGCGGTCGATACCTCTAGTGTGCATTCATTGGCAGCATGGGAACCTCGAGGAGATCAAATGGGATAGGGATGCTCATATTCATGCTCAGTACCCCCACTTGATTCCCTAGTTTGTTTTGTGAATTTATGGGATGTGAATACCTGATGTAGTGAGAATATAAAGACCTGGATTTTTTCATGTAACTTCTTTTAATTATATGGGAGGTTTACAAGTCCATGAAAATTGACGGCGCATGATTCCGAGGCCCAGAGTGCCCGGAATGAATTTCTGAATTTTTTTCAGGTACGTTCATTAAACGTGTGAGTGGGTTTTCGTAAATTTTGAATCGGTTCTCGAAATTGAAATCCAAGGACACTGTTGAACTCACAATGTCAGTTTTATCTTAAGTAGACCATCACCTTGACCACAGTATGTCGAAGGTAGAATTTGTTTTTTCAGATTTTTTTGGGAGAATAAAAATAAAATAAAATAAAAAAAAATTATTTTGTTCTTTTTGATACCCACATATTTATGAATTCATGGTGGTGGGGACCACTCTAACCCCTCTTAATGTGGGGAAACCCTTGAAATCCTCTAATGTTAATGTGCCAACATAATTCAATTTATTGTGCCAATTTAGCGTGTCTATTTAATGTTCCAACTTTGATGACCCAATATTAATCCTTAACTAATTAAATTCACTCCACACCTCTTGTAAGAGAATTGTTGTAAAAAAGAGGAGAGATTTGGAGAGTTGGGAAGAACATTCTCCAATGAAGAACCACCCCCAATGATAAATGAGGAACCAATGCTGATCTGGGATCTGAAGCATATTATTGGTGCGATGAACACTGACGTCCCCTTCATCGACTTCATCTTCTTCCTCACAACGTCTCCAAAGAGCATCAAGGTATGGGTTTTATATATATGTTTGAATTTATTTTATTGATTCTTCATATCTGAAATCCAGGATGACGATGGCCAAATGAAGATGTTCATCGTCCTACACATAAAACTTGCTCCTTTTTTTCTCCGTGTGTCCTTCATGTGTTCTTCATTGCCAAATATTTATTGATGCTAGAAACCCAGATTTTTTCTGAGCATGATATATGTACGAGGATCCCTCAACACAAGGATTGATAAAATGCAATCGTTTAATTTTTTGGTTTTGGAACTAAGCTATGACGGCTTGCAGAAGAAGTCGGTGGCTGGAACCCTGTCATCCATGAGGAAGGTGGGGAGGTGCATGTCTGCACCTCCGGTTAAGAAAGAGGCCACAACCCATCAGCCACAGCAGAGCAGGGTGGCGGCCGACATCTAAACGGTCATGTGGCGAAGCGTAATCATGTGTCTGCACCACCGGTGGAGAAGAAGTTCAGGGTCGTTGCACCACAGTAGAGGCCAAAAGCGGTCGGCATCCAGCCGGACGGAGTGGAACATCGGCGTGCGACCGTGCCGCTGTGGGAAGACTGGTTGGCCTTCCGACTGGCTACGCCTCACCGGGAAGGACCCCTCTAGCGGTTCCCGTGTTCAAGTAGAAAAATGGTCCATGGACCTTTCAGGAAGACTGGGGGTGCCTCCCCCTGGGTTTCAGTCACAACAGACCCCACCTCGATTGACCACCAGTCGAGCAAGCCACACTGCTGTGGATTGTGCTACAGCAGACCGCGCCCAATGGGCCACACCACCGGGCCACCCCTACGTAGGTAGGGCCGAACCATAGCTCAGCAAGATGGAACTACTAAGGCCCAGTCCATCCGGGTCGGGTCGGTCCGACCAAGTTAGACCAGACCCCAGCCCATCCAAACCCATTTTCTCCTTTATGTCCATATCTTGAGAACCAGGTGTCCGTTTGATAAACTATATGTGGCGATGAAATCCTTAGATCGAGAATGTTCTTTTTTTTATAATCTACTTGAGTTTTGATAAGGTTGAAGTGTAGACGGGTTGGATCGGACCCCAAATCCAAATGGGCCCTCAGAGAGGAAATGCTAATAACATACAAATTGAGAGTCTGATTGATGTACTGTGATTTTAATTGGGTCCCTAATGATGTGAAGGACCTTTGGGATACTTTTTCATCAGACTTTGGGGAGTTTGAGGTATGAATGATGGATTAGAGAGAGTTTCTCCCAAGTGTGCTACATACGGAACCTTGTGACTGGCTGCAACTTGACGACTGCTAACCATTTTGACTCAGAGTGACTCGACAGGCCTAGTGGGGAGCACCTCTCTATGATGTGGCAGACCTAATGTGGGGAGCACCTCGGTGTGACATAGCAGACCCACAGTGGGGAGCGCCTCTGTGTGACATGACAAACCCATGGTACTCAACAGGAGGAGTACCTTAGTAGTCCTAGGATAGTGGGAAGTGGCTCTATGTGACGCAAGAGGCCAATTTTACTCCATAGAGGATGAGTTCTCTAGCAGCCGAGGTGTTCAAGGTTGTGACTCGAGATGTTACTTGTGATTATTCCTAGAGAATTCGGTGGATTTCTATCAGCTTTTATAGCGATCCTATGTGGGTTAGCATCATAAACCTGTTTCTCAGAGTTGTATACCTAGTTTGAGATGAGTCTTTATCTTTGTGGTGATACCTGTGTGGTATTCTTCCCTCACATGTGAGGTGGGTATGTTCTGATAATGTAGGTATATGTATGGTCATATACCTATGTTGGGTTTACTGTTGTTTCAATGTTTTGTGGTTTATCCTTTGTGGATTTTTTAGACCATCAGAGGTCTAGGGGTCCCTACTGAGTATTGTTATACACACCCTCGCACAGGTTACGCTCACACCTTATTGTGTATAGTGCAGACGACGGACACCATTGACTGAGGAAAAGGGTACCAGGACTGGAGACTACTCATAGGTGGACCATTGATAAGGTGATCCACAAAGATGATCGTTCTTGATATGTACCTAACCTTCAAGTAGGATCCTTGGCGGGTTATCATTGGAGTTGTACTCTGTTTTACTTGTACTTTCTAGTTTTACTTGTATCTTTTTATTGGGCATGTATTCTGTCCCCCTTTACTTACTGTACACACTCTTTTTACTATACAGTTTACTTTTTGATCGTCTTTACTTTTTTCATTGTTGTGTGAGTTATAGTTTATAAAGGCAATGCCTTCTCATTTTTAGGGAATACGCTTTTTGGTGCTAGTGACTAGCCCCTAACCTATGGAATACGGGATTTTGGTAGTCATGGCACAGACCTGGGGGACAGGTCATGAAAAAATTATTAATATTTCGTATGCTAATTTTAATATGAATGTTTGTGTTATGTCTCAACTTTTTCATATGAGGAACAAATTGGATGTAGTAATTGACGGGCGGGCCCCCCTATAGCCCCTCGATGAATCGGTAGGTTTCATGAGACTAACTAGTGTCTTGGCATAAGGACTTGACAAAATATTATTTTTAGTATTGGAACAAGGACTTGATTATGTTGTTATAATTTATGAGATTATGCATTCCATCATTATGAAATTAGCTATTGATATTATATGTGATTATTTGACTAGTAGAATATCCATGTGAATAAGTAAATTGCATCATTTGATTTTTATATTCCATATTATTCTTCAAGATTATGTTTAAAAGGATTTTTTAATAGTATTATACATTGTTTTAAATGTAAATTCTTACATATGATAGTTTCCACTATATTGTTATCCTTGTGATTCATCTGAGCTCACCCCTTTCTTATATATTATTTTTCCTATGATGTAAATTAGTATATTAGTATTGAACTACAGGGATAGGATATGGGATATGAGTGTTTTCAAAGTAGGCACAATGTTGTTTTTTCATTTCATAATGTAATGTAAAACTTATGTATCTATCTAGTACTTCCAAGGTTACTAAATTGGTTGTTCTTTCAAGACTTGACCTCTTGTGATCATGCCAATGTTATGTAATAATACACTGATTCTTGGTAACTAGGGTACAGATGTTACAAACATCTTACTATTATTATTGTATATAAGTTATGAGAGACCACCAGTAACACAAATTAATCCCTTCCACAAATTATTATATACACTTATTTTCTGTTGAAATTATCAAGTGATTTTCCATTCCAAACATTTTCATAGTGAATACCAATCCCCATTTCCACTAAAGGGTATTCAAATTGATCTATCTATCCTTGATTTATTTTGGACATCCATATTTGTAACCCAAACTCATTATTCATATGGTTAATAGCGATGAAATGTTATCTTATGTTGTATGATCTATGTGGCACACTCATGTATGTACATGATATGAATGTGATGAGTGGGACCAGAATAATATACCACTTTAATACATTGGGTAATGTTTTTATCTCATGAGATAACATGTATGGTGCAAGGGAGATTATCCTAATAACATTATTTTATGATGTATTGTAATTTATCCATGGCATTGGATTATGATTTCCGGTCTTTTATTATTTACACATTCCTATATTTCCTTGATGTTATCATTTTATATCTTTATTCGGTATTCATGTTTATGATTCTCGCCCCTATTATGTAACCTTGATATTTTTTTTGACAAATATGCATTAATTTCATCATGTTATTATTTTATTATTACCTTTTTATGATTTATATCTCACTCCTTTATTATTTACCTCCCCATGTTATCTCATGCAATTTTAGAAGATCCATGGAATTTAAGGGAATCTTTTTGAGTTTTTCAATAATATTGCTAAAACCATATTTAATGTCATTATTATATGTATATAATTTCATAGAGACACTATGAATTTCATAATTTTAGGATTATATTATGTTATTTTTTGTATAATAAATCATAAGTGATGATCTATAAAAGTTATGGGTTGTTATAGGCCTAGTTTCCACATGGGGGACTTATATTGTTGGTACACTGAGAATGACCTCAAGAGTTACTAATATCTATACCTTAAGGAAGTGATTATTCACTGTTACTCTTGGAAGGGCCTCTAATGTTACTCATGTGTGTTCCTAGTAGCGGACCTCGATGGCTAGTACTATGGGGAAAACCTCCAAAGTTGTTAATTTATGTGCCTCGAGGGGGACCTTCATGGCTGATACTATAATGAGGACCTATATGATCATTTATTTTAAATATAATTGCCGATAAGATAGAATATGCTTGATACACTATCGAAACACATTAAAGTGACTCAATAATACCACTATTTGTTAGGTATGTAATATAATACTCATCTTGGGTTATATGATTCCCTTGATGTGACCTCCCAGATCTTTAAGGTTGGTAGACTATTATTGAAACCATATTAATGATTACATTCATATAATGAGATAAATTTCCCTCATCCATATCAACCCTCTTAGATGAGCTTCTATATACTATCAAAATATTTCAATAACTCCCTTGTTTAATTGAAAAAAAATATTTCAACATTCCCTGTATGTGTTGAATGGAATGAGGGTATAAGCCTCAACCTAGTTTTTTGTCACTATCAAAAAATGCCAACAAACTCCTAGGTGAGAATAAGAATAATTTTATTATCCTTAAAATGTTAAATTATGATATGGAGATGGTTTTGACATGAATGGGTAGGAATATATGCCTGATCATGTCATTTCACCAGTATGAATTAACAATCTTCCCTGATAGGTATTAAAATATGAGAGTGCTTTGGATTGAATGACATGATAGGTTAACAAGATATTATGTTAGAGGTAGGTATATGATATTTTATAGGTTTTTTCTGATCTCTAGTATGAATAATGAATTGAGCCCAACCATGATCTTCATCCCTCACAGAGCCATGCCGACGATCCTCTATAATAATAACATGAATATGATCCCACTTATGAGTAGTTTTCAGGGTGTGTAGATGAGAAGAAATTGTGTTAGGAAGGTTTTGGTATAAGATTTTATCCTTGTGGTAGCTGAAATATACTATTAGTTGTCCTTTGTTATTTCTAGAATATAATGGTAGGTTTGGGAGTTGTGAGATGGTTTAAAATCCTGCTATTTTTTCTACTATGATATATTTATAGGATTCTTCCAGAAAATATATTGTATTTAATGTGATTTAGGATACGTGATTGGTAGAATAGTTTTTAGGGAATTATAAACTATCCTACCATAGGTTAACTTTGGATTTCTACTTGTATACTGATGATGAGTTCAAAGATAATAATGAAATTTTCAAAAAACTGGTTGATGGAAAAGATCTTGTTTTATCTTCAAAACAATGGGATAAGTTCTTGTGAGTTCCTAATAAATTTATATAAGGTGATTATCAAGGATGATTATCCATGAATCCTAAGAACATTATGTTTGGGGATTCTTTTCTTAATTTCATTAGGAATACAACTTTGATAAGACCTGTGGTAGTCATGTTGGATGGATAATGTCGATTTCACATCATGTTCATCAAGCATATGACGTTCCCTAAGAAGGTGGGCTTCAATATAATGAGTTATCAAGACATTTTATTGTTTTTATTATAAAAATAGAATACAAGATAAATCTATTTATAAATTTAATGGTGTACATTATGTATTTTTGAAAGCCTACTTCAATATATAATTCTCTTTCTTACCCTATGATGATATTTTCTCTATTGTAAGAGTGAGGTATTGTTCCTGAAGGAGAGGAATAGGTAACTAAATGTAATGCATTTTGCCTTAGTCAATTCACTTGTAATAAAGAGAAGGTTTACTAGAATCCTTTATTAAAATATGGGTAGTGGATAATTATAAATTGTATCATAAATTCATTCCATTAAAGAATCCTTCAAGAACATTAAACATAGTTTATAGTGGCATGGAGACATATGAAGTAGTGGAGTATTATTCTAATGAAGAAAGAAAGGTTATTTCTAGTATCAATATTAAAGGGAAGGAAACTAAAAATCATATGGAAAAATCCACTTCAGTGTTAGTGGAAGAATGTAGTTACCCTAACATTTTTAAGAGTTCCAAGTTATCATATTTACCTCAAAGTATACCTCTTTCTCTTGCTAGAAAGTACATATTTCTAAAATATGATGATGAATTAAAAGAAATTAATGTTTCCAAGGGTTATTAGATTAAAATATCAACATTATAGAGACCATAAGATATTATTGAGTTATCTAGGGACTATGAGTATGATATTTATGGTGGAAGTAAATATTATAAGTCAAAACCATTTTAGACTCTTTTTGAGTCTTATAAATCTACAATTGAAGAGAACTACAGAATTTCCCAACATGATTTATTTAGTTGGAAGTCTACAAATAGAGATAACATAGTTTATTTCGAAAATGGTGATGATGCTACATCAACTAAGGGTGAGAAATCACTAGAATCAATTATTCTTGTCCTAGAATAATATGATTGAAATGGTGATAATGATGTTGATGGTGATGGAGATACAGTTAGTCCACCAGAGTATGGTGTACCTTCCAATTTTGTTTTATCATAAGATACCAAGGGGTATCCATATGAAATAATTAATGAAAACAACCATTTAAATCCATTTTATTTGAAATTACCAATTGTAGAAACTAGTTGTGAGGATGCTTCTATTCGTATTTTTGAGAGTTCAACACCTCCTCATCCCTATTCATTTCTATACAACAGTTATATGACAAGATTTAATATGTCTTCCATTAAGGAAGGTTTGTTCTCTAATATGAATGATATGCTTAGGTATTATTTCATCAAAGATAAGAAGGTAAGTCAAGATTACACCACATTGATAGTTTCGTTAGTATTATCTCATTTACAACCTAAAATTTTCATAAATATTAGACATATGGAGCTGGAAAAAAGATTTTAATGGAATAAATGAATGGAATTCTTTCATCCATGGAGGGCATGATAGCCAATTTCTCATAGTCTTATCTATTATGTAAAGGCTAGATTATTTTCTTACTGTTACAGATTCTTCTTCTAGAGATTTACCTCCATATTCTCCTTCCTTTTTTGTATTGAATATATCATATATATTGTCATGGAATAACTTCAATTTTTTATGTGATGCTTCTACCTCTTATCAATATGAGCTTCATCAGATAAAATCAATTAGTGATAACATCTAAAATTAGAATAGAGAATTCATAAAGTAATATATAGTTTGATACAGTAACAATCACTAAGGTCATTATATATTATCTCTCTATTATTAATACCAATAATGAACTTAATTCTCATTTTATGTTTATGGATGAAATTATCAAGATACCTCCTATTACTAGGGACTTTGATAACAAAGTGAATTTTTTGATAATCGTAACTCCCTTGATCAGTATTATTATGGAATAGAATATGGACTCTTTAATATTCATGAAGCATGGTGTTCGATTCATTTCCATGTTTATAAAACTGATGATGCCCTTTTTTTACACCACCAACCAGAGATCTTGGTCTCTAACTAGAAATGTTAGGGTTGGTTACATATCCCACTATAAATTATTTTTATGGATTTTGGTTGCATATGATTCTAAACTATAACATGAAGGGGTTTTATATTCCATATGAATAATATTCATTTGTATGGTTATAGATATAATTATAATTTATTTTTTATTAAGTGACACTGGGAATTACTTGTCTAAAGTGTTATGCATTAATATATTTGGAATGTATTAATTTTTTGAAGTTATATTTTACAATAATATTTTATTAAAATAATTAATACATGTTTGGAATATATGAGATAATATGTTTTGATGTTAAATATCCCATTAAAATACTAAGTAATGGAATATTTTCCAAATCATACATTTATTAATACATCAATCATCTAAATGTGTATATCATGTCAATGACGGCAACCCATAGATTATTTTGTATAAGGAAATAATAATATGGTTTAATTGAATAGAATTAAGTATATGTATATATATGATATCAAGATTAGACTTAGTTGGGTGAACCTAATTTTATTATGTTCCCAAAGGAATGAATTTGGTATAATCCTGGCTAAAAATCTTTTTTTTTATTTTCAAAAGCTGGTTTATGGGACTCTGGTGCCCAAAATTACAATCACAAACTCAAACAAGAGAATGGAAAATTTTGACAACTCAACCAACATTGAATTACACATCATAAAATCCATACTCATATCTACATCACATGAATGATTCATCTTCTCCGGTAGCCGTAGCCAATTCCCATTCTGGTGGCCTCACGTAGCTTGCACATTGAACCCGACTCCAAAGATGATCAAGTACTGGTTGTTCTGGTGATGTTCTCCAGACCACGCTACCCTTCTTAAAAGCCACAGTCACCTCACTATTCTTCTTAGAGGCAGATCTAGTCCACATCATCCGCAGAAGGCATGAGTAATCTCTCCTTGGCAGTCTTCTTGGTGTAGCAGAAAAAGGCCCTTCAGTTATAGCCAGTTTCTGATTCCCACTTTGGACAAGATCGCTAAATGAATGACCGAATGGGCCACTAAAATTTTCTTTCCCTCCCCCAGTAATCTCCCTTCCTTTACCAGCTTGCTCCCCCAAACCTGAACCGGGACTCCCTACATTGTTCCCCCTCCGTTGATCTAGAGTGCTATTCTCCATCAAAGGCAGACACACACCCTATGTTGGAAAGTTTTCCATAGCCATGGAATATTAATCCCTCTCACAACCACAATCCTGAATAACCTCTGGCCTCATATCCATTCTTTACACCAAAATGGAGCTCCTGACCACACTGTGGTTGTCTTCTACAGGCAAGCCAACTGGTTCCTGCCCCATGTCAACAACCTGGTGAACCTCCACAGCTTCATCTCCGATCATAACTAGTTCATTCCCTAATCCTTCAACCTTCTATATCTCAAGAGCCTCCTTGCTATCACCCCTCCTACAAGACCATCCTTCTCCAGTCTCGTCGCCAACATACCATCATAAACCTGTTACTCAACGATAGAAAAGGAGTAGGCAAAGTATCCAAACATCTAGACTCCCTAGAACCAGCTGAGCTAACCACCTCCACTGTATTCGATTCTTTTCCATCTCCAAACATTTCAGAATTCATATTATCTAATAAGCTAGAAGGATCTCCAACATTCTACCTCAACCTGTGAAAATATTAGCAACCTTCAGGTTAGTCTGATGGTTCCTACCACCAGAAGCCCTAGGATCATGTATGTTCCCAAAATAAACCTTACGAGACCCATCTATTTTACCATCCAAAGCCGAACTAGACACACTCGATCACCTCCTTCTGTCCATAAGACCAAACAACCTTAGATCCAGACCAAACTCTAAGACAAACTCCAAAAAAGCATCATCAGCAGTGCTCAAAAGAGCAGAATTCCCCTTACGACGGATCTCCCTCAACCGTGAAGGATGTCCATTTCAACATACCTCTGCCGAATGGCCTGGTCTCCTACAAGAACCACAAAACTTAGTCCAATATTCATATACAACTCACTACGTACATCGATACTCTTATCCAATAGTGATCTAAACAAAGTCAAAAGGGATGCGAGATGCATCAATTTCAACACACACCCAAGGGTTCACCGGATGGCAAACCACCTCGGTACGACAATCAGAACATAGAAATCACCCTACCAGGTTGCCCAATATGTGAATAATCTATGGGTTTTTAAATGACAAAGGAATTTTAGGAAAACTTACACAAACCACGATGTAAGGCGATTCACGATTCATATGAAGGTTTATGCACCAACGAAGAAACAGAAAGTGAGATCCCTTGTTGTAGCGAGGATCCCTCGACCAGGCTTGGATGAGATCTGCCTCAGACTCAAATCGAATCATAATTTTTTTACTATCCAGCATGAAAATCAACACTCGCTCATGTATATCCCAAGATCAGGAGACGAATCATTCAAAGTCATCCACTAAAGTCCTCTTCTTCTTGAACCGAGCCATAAGGGTGAGATTCAACAAGCTGGAGGACTCCCTAAACTTGGATGAGGAAAGGTGAAGATTTGTCAACCTATTAACCAGATTTGGAATCTTATGGTCTATTGCAACATTCAAAAATGGTGGAAGAAACTCCAGATTGGAGAAATGCTGAAAGATACTTGCTCTCCCATGAGATAATGATCCCCCCTCTCCCAATAAGGGGGGAGGAGTCGATGCAGAGGCCGCCGTCATCACCAGAAGGGGAGAAGCATCGAAGGATCGAAGAGCCTTCGTATAATTCATATGATGGATTAGGGAAAATAAATATCCACTCAAAAATCCAAGAGTAATATATAATGTGATTTACGTGACAATCTAACATAATATATAAGTTATTAGAGAAATTATGAAGAGACTAAAATATTTTTAAACATATGTATAATTTCAAATTGAAAGATAGGATGAAAATTATAAGAGGTCTCGGAATTTTAGTGGTATCATACATAATAAAAGTCCTTATTAAATACATGTAAACAATTAAACTCTTATAATGAAAGATTTAATTGAAGATAATAATGAAATCATCATCAAATTTTTATTTGAGATCAATTTTTGAGATGGGTATGTTTAACCAAAACTACTTCTTGGACTATTGTACAGACATATGAATAATTATTAAAAAACATAAAAAATATTATTTATTAGAGAGATTACATCTGGATGAAATAGTAAATGAAGATACTAGAAAATTTGATCATTATTCTCATTAGAAGTAGTAATAGTATTTTTTAAACTTTTAAAACTTTCATTCATGTGACTATGGAACTTATGTTACAAAAAAATGAGAATATATATGTTTTCAAGATGATATATAAAATAAGTAGGTTATATCAAGAAAAATAGGTCAATAGATCCTATAACCCCTGTATTTTTTAGTTATTAAATGAATTATACTCGAACATTGGTTTATTTGTAAAATTATGATGACATAAAGATGATATTACAATTTAGTTATTTTAATTATGAATAATTATTGATATAATGTGGTATTAGTGGTTATAGGATAATGTGAATGGTAATATCAATTAGTGATATCTAATTTGATGAAATTTTTATATGAAATAATGTTTTTAATTTTTGGGTTTAAAACATTAATTCATGGGAGTTAATCTAGAGAAATATGTTTTGAAATATCATGTGAAATTATTATATTAAAATATTTTACATAATTTTTTGAAATCAATTACACATAAGTAGAGGAATTCTTATGGTGGTCTATCATAACTCTATTTCAAATGAATTGTACACTAAAATAGTATTTTTAATGGATAAGTATATATATTTAAGAGGGGAGAGTTTTAATTAGAGTATTTATGGTGGAATAAAGGTTTACATGGAAATTATTAAAGATGTTAACTAGGGATATTCAACCCAAATCATAGAGGGTTTAATGGGAGGATTATTGAATCATTAAATGGGTTATCCATAGGGGATTTATAGATATTTATATGTAAAGATATATATATGTGTGTGTGTGTGTGAGTTGGATGGATGTGACTATCACCATAACCTTTTTTAGAGACATATCATTTGCTTATGTTTGGGGTTCAAATTGGATGGTGATATAGATGAAGGTTCTTGGAAGTCGAATGATACTTCCATGAATTTAAGTATAACAAACTTGTTATTATATATATATATATATAATTATTTAGAGTATATATCGGTTTTCTTGTATCCTATAAGCCCAAATGTTGAGGTATTTTTAAATAATTCTTTATACGGGGTTTTTACAATACTCAACATGGGTCATGCCAAAATTGAATGGGGATTATTCCACACACAATAACTTTATCTTATTGACCCTCATTCTTCTACACATCATACCTGAAGTATAAGGCCCCATGTCGTAATCATTACTTAATCTTGAGTTATGTGAATAATTCACATTGAGGATATTTTTAGGTTTATTGTAATTGATAATTATGCCATAATTATTATATATTGGACCCAGACATTACATGTGGATAGTTACACTCAGTATTCACTTTTAGACCAAAGTAAACCCTTTAAAAAAACATGATTTATTTATATTCATAAAAATATTTTTGACTTCTTCCTTTCTCTTCTCTATGCTTATACCTTGTGGAAA
The DNA here is from genome assembly GCA_963277665.1 of Viscum album. NCBI lineage: Eukaryota > Viridiplantae > Streptophyta > Magnoliopsida > Santalales > Viscaceae > Viscum > Viscum album. The sequence continues at coordinate 1,872,130,737 of OY728142.1, read as the reverse complement.
ACATTTAAAAATATTAGGATGAGCATAAAAAACACAGTAAGGGACAAAAAAAGAAAGAAGATGGGTAGACTTGTTAAAACATGGTAACTCATTTAATTTTTTTCAGATAACTCAAAAACATTTTCACATTAATGACACTCATATATTTTTCTTAAATAAAAAACATTAAGAAAATAGAAAGAAATAAAAACTCATTTAGGGGACTTGTAGCATAATATACATAAAACCATTTCAATCCCATTCAATTGGAATAACCATATGGTAATTTTAGAAATAAAGATCTTTAATGGGGATAAACCTTTTTATAATCTATATCGGGCTCACTCGTGAGCTATAATGGGGCTCGCCCCTTCATATAAGCTATAACGGCCTCACCCCTGAGTTATAATGGGGCTCAAGCCTTTATATAAGCTATGTCAGGCTTACCTGTGAGATATAATAGGTGCCAAACATTGATATAAGTTTTATTCGGCTCAATTATTTCATAAAATTCTCAAGTACCATTTGTAAAACACATTCATCACAAAACCATTTTTAAAAACACATAAAACACCATTTGAAAAACATTTCAATTTAAAAATACCATTTTCATTTAAGAGACCATTTGGAATACATATGTAACCAAATAAAAGAATAGGGTATTTGATTAAAATAAATTAATTCGTATAGATTAAGAAAAATATCAAATAACAGGTACGATAGTGGATATGTCATTATCTCTATACACGTAAAAATAAATAACATTCCCTTTTTTATCTTGTAAAGAAAGTAAAATGATTTGTATAAAAATATTATTTTTGAAAACATTGAATGAAATTATATATAGACATAAAATGTCCTTCATAATACTTATATATCCATATAAATAAATATGAAAATTAATATCATGAAGACAAGGATTCAATAATTAAATCTTAAAACATTCAAGGTGTCCCATACCACTTTGAACATTTAAATCTGTATCTCAATAAATTTATAAATAACATTAGTATAAATAAAATATGGATATTAAATGTCATAGTGGTTGTATATACATATTAGAAAATAATAGTGGTGGATATTAGTATGAAATTCCTCAATGAAATGATATTGAGACGAAGTCCCTTACCTTGAGTCTGGTTTGTCTCGTTCGTTCTTTATATTCCTCTAAATCAGATAACTTATTTTTATTTGAGCCAAAAGGATTTCTTGAAGTGCATTCTACCCAAGTTAAGTCTTATAAGAGGAAGGTAGGGATATTTTTATCTTATTTGATCATATGTTGGACGAGCCAAGGGTCTTGAGAGGTGTGAGTAAGTGGGTAGAGGTGGTGGCATTTTATAAGAGGAAGGAGGTTTATTTTAGGAAGGTATTGAAAGATTATTTTATTATAAAATGATTTTCGGTTTCAAATGGTTTGAATACCATTAATTTCATATATAAGATTAATTTGGGTCGAAAACCTCTCAACCAATAGGTTTTATACAATTTTAGGTCAAAAAATTAACCTTATATTTTATCTTTAACACTTAGTTAAAAACATTAACTCTCATCATGTCTTCTTGAATTTCCACAATATATGGTTACTATATTTACTATAAAATTCCAAGAGAACCATAAGCCTATAATTTAAGACATTTTTAACATTATATAATTCGTTTGGCCGAATCTTGTATTTCTAAGACTATTATATCATTTAATAAAATAGTATTTGTTTAGAAAACCCATTTATGTCAATATTGACAATATAAAGTAATTGATTTTTTTAAAGTCATAAAAAATTCATTCCCTAAAAAAAGGTATTAACTCAAAGATAATATGTAAATATAATTCAAAAAAATGGTGGATGGAATAAAAAATAAAATTACATTTATTTTAATATTTATAGTATTATTTTTTTGAATACTTCATTAATTAAGTTATCAATGCATCATCATTATGTCATAGTTAAATTTATTTGTATAATGTTTAAAGAATTTGAATAAAATATCAGGATGTAGGAAATTGTTTTATATTTATAATTAATATTTATAATCTAATATATCATTTTCATATCCCCATGTAAATGTTTTTTATTTAAAATATACAACTTTACGTTATATTTCTCTTTAATTGTATTTAATTCTTATAAAATGTCATTTTCACATCCAAGTGGCTTCATGGGGTCACTAAATCGACCAAAGGATGAACCTGGTCAGATATATCTCCTCCAATAGGATTAGGATATGTGTTAAGGTAGTTTAACACTGTTATAATATTATTTTTGACCATTATTTACCAGATTTACACATTAATCATCGTAAATAAAATAATTACTGAAGTTACTATTCACAATGTCTAAAAATAAATTGGGTATATTTACACAATGTGGGACTTATTATTCCAAATATTAAAACCATTTTCCTAAATTCAAAACATATATGTTTTAGTAAATAAATTAAAATTAATTTCAGTTTTAAAAAATCAAAAAGTCGGTTTTTAAGAAATAATAACTATCAAAAGATTGACAAGTGTTTATGTGCAATTTTAAAGTGAAATTACATACAATGAACAAAATTGTATTAAATTATAAAAACTATTAAATTTATAATTTAAATAAAGTAAATAATGTGATTTAACGATATAAATTATCTTCAAGGAAAATTTTGTTTTCAATTAAAATCAAGTGTATTTTTACTATTAATCAAAACATATAAGCTATCAGAAAAATATAAAAAATAATAAAAATTAAATTTTGATGTATCTATTATAAAGAAAAAGTTTTTTTTGTCAAATATAACATATAATGGTGTCAAAACGAAATTTTAAAAGGTTTCCCCATCAAAAGGCAGTAAAACTGCATTTTTAGAAAATTATTTCTTTTATCCCAAAAATGGAATTTGTACATATATCATATCCAGAAAACATATAAGATGAATTTAAAACAATATATTGAATATTTAGAATATATTTTCATTAAATAAAATCCCATATAGAGTGATATGATTTTATAAACACAATTATTCTCTTTTAAAAGGGTTTTCATAAAATCACATCCATTATATTCAATTGGATTTTATTTCCATTTCTAATAAATTTGGTTACCAAAGAATCATTATTTAAACATGTGTAATCCATATTTAAAAAATTAGTTGATACTATTAATTCTACCTATTACAAAATCTAGGTGTTAACTAAATTTTAAAATAATGATAATATTATTGTATTATTTTTCGGAATAACTCAATGTTCTGTGTAACGTTAGATTTCAGAGAAACTCATTGTTGTGTGTCGAGTACACTATCAAAAAAATCATCCCATTAAATTTAAAATTAACATATTACTCATAAATATTAATTTATATTAAAAATTATTATTCTATAAATAAGTTTTCTGTTATATCGTTCCCCCCATTGGGAAATTGCATCCTCATAATTTTAAAGTTGGGATTGGAAACATCATTGAAAATACAAAATCAGAAAAATGGTTAATAAAACTATAACTTTAAAATAAATAACGATAAATACAAAGGTCACCCAAATAACCCATACTAGGGTTCTATGTAGTAAAACATGGATGTGGATGAAAAACTAATAATCATTTTCTGAAGGCAAGTGATACAAAACATGATAAAAAGAAAGTTAACTACCAGAAAACCATAAAATTGTGATGGGTTAAACGGTTCTTGATTCCACATTATGAAAATTAAACGGACAAAGTTTTTGTTTTAAGCTCCTTTTAATAAATTTTAGGAATTTGTTTATGGTATTTACTAAGGACATAAGGAAATATAATTACTTTTGAAGTTGAGTTTTATCCTTTAATAAATTATTACCACAAACTCATCTTGTCTCCCAACAATGTGTATTCATGACGACATGGTCACACCTGAAGCACTAGAATGAACATCTTCAGAATCAAATAATCTACTAATGATATACTATATATTTCTCCTGTCTCTAAAGATTAACAGAAACCAAAATGGTTAGTAAAAGTGCAGATAATCAATAAAAAATATAATTCTTTATACAAAATAAATACTACTCTTAATCTAAAAAATTAAAAAAACAATACAAAAAGTTCAACAAAGACCATTCCATACACAATTGTACTTTAAATTGTTTAATATAATCTAAACAAATATTGAAACCCAAAACTCAAAATAACTTGATCACATAGTCTTCCACGACAAATCTTAACATTAATCTCCAAATGACATCGAAAACTCTTAAAGTCTCATACTGAAAAGTAATTAACCTAATCACATATTCTTCAAGATAGGTTAATCATTTACATAAATAAACAAAATCATTATAAGTCCACAATATAAACATGTATTATAACAAAATAAAAAACCACCATTACTCCTGAAATGAAATCACATACTATTCAATTTTTCTTAGGCATATAGTGTTCTCAAATGAGCGAACATCACCCAAAATAACTTTTATCACATAATAAAAAAATCATTTTCCTTTACTAAAGATATCCATTTAATAAATAATAATTCCAAAATAAACTTATTATTGATCCATAAAATAATTTAACTAAAAATAATATGTCATGTTAACCAGGAAGTTTATGTAGGCTAGTGGGAGGTGAAAATTCAAAATTGCACTTTGGTTTTGGGTTCGATTCCCATAGTTTTATCCAACGCAACGAGTTGTCACATAGTCTACATGTTTTCCTTTTTCAAAAACTATATAATTTAATAAAATTACCAAAAGTTAAATAAAATCATAAAAAATAACCATAACATATTTTAACCCAAAGGTTATCTCAAACCTCAAATTTTACATCCCAAAAACTACTAACCCATAATTTCCTCAAAGGTGAATGTCGCCAAAAATACAATTAATTGCCTTATTATTTCATATAATAAACCCTTAAAAGGGTTTTCTAAGCCATTGGACATATTTTAAACCTTAAAATTATAAACTCGTTATTATAACCCTAACCCTTACGAAAACATCATATTCTCCAGAGTTGTCTAAACATTTACATAATAAAAACTATAAGTCCACATGCCTTAATCATTACTTAATATTGAGTTAAGTAAGGAATTAAAATTTAGGATAATTTCATGTTTATATATTTTGAAAATTAGGCCATAAATATTACATTATAGAACTAAACATTACATGTGGACAGTTACACTCAGTATTGACTATTTCCACCAAATGAAACCCTCTAAAAACAAGATTTTATTTTCATGATAAAAATCTTATTTACTTCTTCCTTTCTCTTCTTCATCCTTATACCCTATAGAAAACATTTCCAAAACATGGGATGACCATAAAAGCTTAGTAAGGGACATCAAATTAATGAAAACCAATAGTCCAGTCCAAGAAAATTAACTCGTTTAATGATTTTTTGAGAGAACTAAAAAATAATTTCACATTAATTAGACTATTAATTTTTTCTCAAATAAAAACATTAAACTAATGGAAAGAAATAAAAAACTCATTTAGGTGACTTAGAGCATACTATAAATAAAACACTTTCAATCGCATTCAATTAGAATAGCCATGTGGTCAAATTCCAAATTGAATATCTTTAATGGGGATCAACCTTTGTATATGCTATATCGAGCTCACCCATGATCTATAATGGGGATCATACCTTCATATAATCTATAACGAGCTCACCCATGAGTTATAATGGGGATCAACCCATTGTATAAGTGGTGTCAGTATCACCTGTGTGATATAATGGGGTTCAACCTTCATATAAGATGTATCAGGCTCACCTGTTTCATATAATTCTCAAGTACCATTTCAAATACATGTTCATCACAAAAACCATTTGAAAAAAATAATCTAACACCATATGAAAAACATTTCCATATAAAAATACCAATTTCATTTAAAAGAAAATTTTCAATGCCAATATACCCAAATAAAGGAATAAAGGATTTTTTTTTAAAATACATTAACGCTTAAATAGGAATCCAAATATCAAATAACGGTTATGACTATAGAGAAGAGTTTATCTCTGAATACGTTAAAATAAATAACATTCTTTTTGTCATTTTATTAGGAAAATTCTTTTTTAAAAAATATTCCTTTTAAAAACATTGAATGAAATTATAGATAGAAATAAAATGTAATTTATAATCCATTTATTTCCATATAAATAAATATGTAAATTAATATCATTAAGAAAAATATTTTATAATTAAATCTTTAAACATTCAATATGTCCCATACCACTTTAAATATTTAAATATTAATCTCAATGAATAAATAAATAACATTACTATAGATAAAATATGGATATGAAATTTCATAGTGTTAGTAAATACATATTATAGAATAATTTAGTTAGATATTAACATGAAATGCATCAATTAAATAAGATTGATAAGAAGTCTCTTACCTTGATTCCAACTTATCTTATTCGTTATTTATATTCCCCTAATTTGGGTAAGTTCTTTTGATTGGATCCAAAAGTATTTATTTAATTACCTTATTCCAAGGTAAGGATTTGACGAGGATGTCAGGGATTTTGGGATATTATTTGAGCATAATTTGAATGAGACAAGGGGATTCAGAAGTGTCAGTAAGTTGGTAGAGGTGGTGGCCTTTTATAAGAGGGAACATGGGCATTTTAGAAATGTATTGAAATATTATTTTCTTATAAATTGATTTTCGATTTCAAATGGTCCAAAAATAATTTATTTAAAATATAAGATGTTTTTTTTCGGACAACCTATCAACCAATAGGTTTTATATTGTTTTAAGTGACAAAATCAATCTTTTATTTTAGCTTTAACCCTTAGTTAAAAACATTAACTCTTACCATGTCCACTTGCATTTTCAGAATATATCGTAACTATATTTACAATAAAATGTCAACAAAACCATAATAGGGTCATTAAAGAAATTTTTAACATTATAAAAGTGAATTTTTCAAATATTTTTTTTAGGACTATTATATCATTTAAGAAAATTTTATTTTTTTTAAAGTCATTTATATCAATTTTGACACTATAAAGTAATTAATTTTTGTTAAAGTCATAAAAACGTGAATACTTAGAAAAAAGGAATTAACTGAAATATAATATTTCAATATAATACATAAAATTCATGTATGTAATTAAAAAATCAAATTACATTTATTTTTATATTTATAATATCATTTATTTGAATCCATTATTAATGAAGCAATTACTTCATCATCATTGTGTCAGAATTTAATTAATTTATTCAACTACTAAAAATTATAAAAAAATATATCATGATGTAGGAAATAATTTTATCTTTATAATGACTATTTATAATCATATATATCACTTACATAACCCCATTTAAAAAAATTTATTCAAAAGATACATGTTTATGTTATATTTCTCTTTACTTTAAATTAATACTTATAAAATGTTTTTTTCACATTAAAGTGGCTTCATGGGGTCCCCAAAATAAACCCAAGGATTCCCATGGTTAGAAATATATCTTATAATATGATTAGTACATGTGTTAGGGTAGATTTATATTATTATAATATTATTTTTTACCCTTATTTACCAAATATCACCTTTAACCATGGTAAAAAAATAATTAATGAAGTTACTATTCATAATGTCCAAAAATAAAAGGTACATATTTACACAGTATGATCCATATTATAAAAAATATGGAATCAATTTTTCCAAATTCAAAACACAGAATTTGCAGTAATTAATTTAAAATTTATTCACGTAGTCAAAAATCAAAAAATAGGGTTTAAAGAAATAATAAGTATCTGAAGATTGATATGCATTTTTGCCCACTTTAAATTTTAAATTACTTCCAATGACCAAAATAGCATTAAATTATAAAAATATATTTCATTTATACAATAAAACTTTTAAATAATATGATTTAACAATATAAAGTATCTCGATGGAAAAAGTTGTTTTCAATTAAAATTTAGCTTATTTTTACTATTTATCAAAACATAATAGCTATCAAGAAAATTTAAAAAATTCATCCAAAGAAAATATTGATGTCCCTATTATAAATAAGATTTTTAGTTTTTCAAATATAACATATAAATTTGTCAAAACTTAATTTAAATTGGGTTTTCCAACAAAAAGCATTAAAACTGCATTTTTAGAAAAATACTTCTTTTATTCAAAATATTGAATTTGTTCTTATATCATATCTAGAAAACATATAATATGAATTTAAAACAATATATTGAATATATAAAATATATTTCTCATTAAATAAAAATCCATAAAAAGTGATATGATATTATAAACAGAATTATTCTCCTTTAAATATGTTTTCAGAAAAACACATCCTTAATATTCAATTGGTTTTCATTTCCATTTATAAAAAATTTGTTAACCATTGAATCATTTTTCGAAAATTTGTAAACCATATTTCATAATTTAGTTGATAATATCAATTCCCTCTATTCCAATGGCTAGGTATTAACTTCTATTTAAGATTATAATAATAATATTGTATTATTTTTTGGTATAACAGAATGTTTTGTGGAACTTAAGATTTCATAGAAACCCGTTGTTGTGTGTTGAGTAATCAATCAGAAAAAACATACCCTTAAACATAAAATTAATATATTATTCATCAATATTAATAAAAATGTAAAGGTATTATTTTATAAATACATGATTCATTACACTAATTGTTACATGGGTCCATAAAAAATAACATTGGGTTCATACAACTCATAGGGGTCTATGAAATTTAAAATATAGTGTTACATTGGGGTTTTTTCATTATTACATGGTTCATAAAAAAACATAGAAATAGAGAATCATGGCCGCTTATTCATAGATTAATATTATTGGAGATTTATTCTAATAAGGGTTGATAATTTACATTCAATGGATATTGGGGATTATTAATTTATAACCCGTCCATGAATGATTATCCTGTTAGGTGGATTTGAAAAGATATATGGGGATAGCTAATTAAAATATGTTATGTTAATTCATTATGGAGATTGTTTTTTGATATATATTTTTTTTGAAAAGCTATGGTTTTTATTAAATATAAATTTTCCTAAACTGGTTATGAAAATACGTGTTGAAGGGTATATTTTTTATAATTTTTTAAATATAGATTATTTGATTTTGTTGCACAGTATGTATGAATGTGTGAAAATGGTTTTATTGAGACTTGTTTTGAAAATCTATTAGTTATTATTAGGGTAAATATGGGATCTTAGAGAGTGTTTTTAAGGAAATAAATTTCTAAAAGCTGAAATATCATTCATATCCGGGACTAAATAGACTATTTCGAGTTAAAGTTTTAAATGGATTAGGACTTTATTTACACAAGGAAATCTATCATGAAATTATTAAACTAAAATTAATTATTCTCTTTTATTCCTTATCATGAAGGATTTATTGGGGGATAGTTATGTTCTAGTGTTTTTTGAAAATAGAATGTTCAATGATTATTAAGAAAATGGGGAATTTTTATGTTGATTTTATTTAATGGGTTAAATTTAAAAAAGGATGATTTTAAGGGGAACCCTTTTGGGTGTTTCCTAAAAAAATTAATTTTTTTAGAAAATGGTTTGATATCTTTTATATCGAAATTTTACTTTTAAATTTATTTTTGAAAAAACAAAATTTGGATAAACCTATTTGAATTGTCGTTACTTGATAACACTGAAGTTATTGGATTTTAGCACACATTTTTATTTATTAATTTCATTGGGTAATCTTATAGTGTTTATACTCACCCCCTACATTCTCACTCTGATGGTTATATAAACATGATTTTTTATGATAAAGGTAACAGAAATGTATTTTACATTTTTAGTATAGATCTATATATCCAATATGGAGACAAATATGGATGACTTAATAGCTTGGGAATGAGATGTATTTATTTATGTTATGTTAACATGTTTTATTTTAATTTAGTGTTGGATATTGTAAAAAAAATTATTTCTCTATAACGTCTAATGGAGATAATAAAAGAGGTTTAATTTTTACATGAATTTTATTTCATTTTATTATATATTTTAAGAGAAAATCCATCTCCAATTGGATTATTTAATCCCTTGATATTTTTTTCCTTTGGTAATCATAAGAACATTCATGAGGCTATGTAATGGTCAAGTATATGGTTTGGTTTTGGTTACCCATATCAGGTCTTATGTCATGGTATCTTATGATTTTTTTTGTTTAATATTAGGTGTTCCAATAGTCATTGAGAAAATAATGATTGTAATTTAAAATATACCCATGAAAATATATATCTATCAATTTTATGATGAAAATATAGTTTTTGAAGTTATAGGGTAAATGAAATGTTAATAATGACCTTTTAGAATGTTCTTATTTTTGCTATGTTAAACCATAGAGGATTAAAATATGAAAGGTCTAATTTATCATGATATACATGGAATAGAATTTCCTTGTGTGAATATGAATTAGAAAGAAAAGGGTTTTATTAATATGAAATGGATTTCCAAGGATTCTGGGATTTTCATTTCATCAATAGTGGATCTAAAAATATAAATTTGAATAACATGCTTGAATTGTTATAATTGTGAAATGGAAAATTGGGATATCCAAAATAAAAGAATAGAATCCATAAATACATAGTATAGAATAATAAATACATAATTATGGAAATTTTAATGTGGTGTAATTCATAATTCTATTTCTATATGTTATTTTAATATATTATCTAAAAGGATATCATCTGAGTTTATGAAATTAATAGTAAAGAATAATCTTTTGTATCCTCAAATAATGAACACAGGTATACTATATATCCAAGGGATTTTTAGGGATTCTAATATGGATATATAATAGTAGGAAAACCATGCCTATAAATTTATAAAGTAACATTAACATTTATTCAGAGGTGATGTTGGGTCCGAGGCGGAAGAGGAGTGGCTAGAGGTAATAGATCATTTATTGAAGTGTTTGTTAACACCAAAGATATAAAATATAAAATTAATGTCTTACTTTAAGTAGGTATTATCTATGAAATTTTTTTAATCAGTGGTGGGTTAAGATTAAGATAAATATCTTGACCAGAGAGGTTTCTATAAAAATTTTATTGGCCAATATTTTCAAGATAAATAAATGTTATCAAAATCTTAGAAGTTTTTTCCTTTTGGAGAATGAAACATGTTATTTACAGAGTATGATTTAAATTTTTATAATCCAGTCATGTATGATTCATTGGAATTAATTAATGAAAATACAAATTCATGTAGGATTGATGTAAGAATAATAATAAAGATATAATCATATAATTATTCATTTAAAACTACTCACTTATAGAGATGTGGTAAGTATATTAGATTTAATAGAAGTGTAAATCACTAATAATTGAGTGGTGATTGATCTTATTCCTTGTTTAGGTGGGAGAAGGAATATTTTCATTATCCAGAAGAGGAAGATGAAATTTATTTTTAACAAAATATCACATATGAATCTTCCCATTTCCTTTAGGGGAAGAGTTCATTAGAGAGGTTTTAGTATGGTGAAGTGGTTTACATTAATTGAAAGAGTACATTACCACTACATATGTGGCATCAATGTCAAAATGTGTGAAACTTGAAGAAGTATTATGGAATATTCTCGTGGGTAGGTTGTGGGGGACCAATGAAACTATATGGATAAACAATTAAAACTAACCAACAAAATTTGGATGAATCAGCGTTTCCCAAAAGAAAAAATTAGTCTTCATATAAATTCTCATCCATAAAAATTACATAATCTAGTAAATTACATTAGAATTCACTTTCGTACATTCACGGATATATTTTTAGTTTTGAGTTTTACTGAATTATGAAATAAATTATATATATCAACCCACAACCATAAAAATTTGGTACTAATAAAATAATATCCATTTAATTTATAAAAAAAAGTTTTTAATTAAATATGAAAAAAAATATTCACAATATTCATTTGGATTCTACTTTTCTCTTACCCATCCTTAAACCCTATAAAAAATTTAACTTGGGATAAGAAAAAAAATATTTTTAAGGGAAATAAAATAAAGGAAGTATTTATTCCATGAATACTTATAAATGTATAAAATAATCTTCATAAAAACATACATCTCACCCGTAAAGTATCATATACATACTTTGTGAAAATAAAAGATTTCAATAAAACATAGAAACCATAAATAAAATATTTAGGTAACTTGGGGGATTAATTACTTAATAATAATATCCCTTATGGATACCATATTATTTTTAAACCACATGGTTATCTTAAAATGTAACCCTCACGGCTACCTTATGATTTAACAGTCACATCTACCTTTTTTTGAAACCATCATAGTTACACTTGGAATAACCATTATGATGAACTTCCAAAAAAACATACACAATGAATTTGAGATTGATATAGGTCGCACCCTTTATCATAAAATATAATGATGAACCATAAAAAAATCATAAAATAATAATAATACTTTTATAAAAATATTCCAATTGAATTTTGTAAAAATGAATATTTAAAGAGTATTTTTAAACAAAAGTCACTTACCATGAATTCTTATTAGCTTAAATGTGTCCAAAACTCTTGTATAGTATAAAGAGTTTTATTTATATATTAATGAAATATATTAATATTTATAATACCTTATATGGCGTTTGTATTACATCATTCCACCTGTTTTTTAATAATATTTAGTTATTTCCATTGTTTTGGGTGCATTTATTTCATGGTTTCCATGGTAGGTTCATAAGGTATTTTCTTATTGAATGGAATAAAAACCATAGAATTAGAATAAAATGATTTTAATATGTTTCCATAATTTTAAATGATACCATATATCATTTTTTATATAATTTTAATTCATTAGATAAAATGTTAATGAAAATGATTTAATTTATTTTAATGATTTTTTTATGACCATCGTGAACTCCTGACATTTTATTTAATATAATGTTTATATATTAGTTAAAAAACATAATATACATTATAGTATTTAAAATAAATTATTATTTTATAATAATAATTGTTTTATGACCAGTATTTAAGGCACTAATGGAAAATGAAAGTTTCTCGTCCATGATGGCAGTAAATCGAAACATCACGGACGATGTTTCCATTTTTAGAATAAAAGGGATAGTAGAATGTGTTTCATGGTTACTTTTTTCATAAACCTGATACAATTAAAATATATATAAGATATGGGGGTTTTCATTCCACTTGGAAAAGGATAGGTGTAGGGAGAATAAGAAAAAGAAGAAAATTAAAATGAAAATAAATGAAAATGAAAGAGGATTTTATGTCTTGATTTCTCCTCCTTGAGAATGTCTTTAAGGCACATGGTTTTAGCCTATTCATGAAAATAAAATGTACAGTACAGGGGGAAGAGTATTGGTAATGTAATATGGTAGAAATTAAAAAATCTACATGGCTTTGAGGTGAAACTATAAGAGGTGGTGAGGGGTGATATTTATAGTGGATGGGAGGGGTGTTTTTCATTATTTTATTCATTAGATTGATATTTTGGATCAAGACTATTAATAGTATTTTAATTATAACTAATTATTTTAAATTAAATGTTATAGTTAAATATTATTTGATTAAATCATACATAAATCTTCTAGGACTAAATAAACCTTGTTTATTTTAAATGTCGTAAATTATCGTATTTTACTATTCACCAAAAATTCAGCTATTTTAGAAAAAAAATAAAAAATAAAACCTCACCACTTCCTAATGTGGAGAATTCAATAATTAACTCCATTTTATGAAATTAATTTTTCATATTTTTCTAAACTTAATTTTTAATTAAAATCATCATTTATTCTAGAAATACCAATTTGAATATTATAACTGATATTATACTAATTTGAAAATTCAATTAAGGTATCATAAAATTTTCTTATAATCATAAGACAACAAAATATTAATTTATGAATATAATTTATGAAGATAAATTTTCTTTTAAATCATTAAATTAGTTATATAATTATAAATACAAATTCATCTTTCACAAAAATATCAACACTTAATTCTTCACTTTCAAAACATTTATTTACTTATTCCATGATATAAATATATCATATTTAATATTTCAAGACATTTGAATTTTATTTATACATTCTTAGGTGAGGTTACTATTCTATTAGTATAGATTCCTTAATTTCTATAAATACCACTTATTTCATTAAACATTTATAATGAATTTAACTATTTGATTTCGGAATGGAAAAAGATTATTTTATATGTACATGGGTTGTTACATTATCCCAAAATTTTATAAATTGTGTCCTCACAATTTTTATTCCCTTATTAATCAATTGAGTATAACTTTCCCTCATAGAATTTTCATATTACCGTGTTTCTTTTATAACCATGGGGTTTCTCCATAAAACGTTAACCTGGTGAATTACCTTATTCCAAAATACATTCTCTCAATGATCAAGAATATGAAAATATTTATATTCATAAGAATGGTTCTATTCTATCTAGACTACTTCTGGGATTAATATATAAGATTAATCTAGTACATACTTTCTCAATATCAAAACATGAAAAACATTGTCTACGAGAGATAAACTCGGTGGCAATGCTACTTAGTAGGGAAAGGGTCCAACATTATATAGAATTTTAAAAGTTTCAATGAATTGTGGATAAAAATTCCCTTCATAAAAAAACACATAACACTTTTACAATGATATATTTCAATTAAAACATGGTCACATACCTCAAAATAAAATTCTTTACTCTTGTTGTCTCCATAACACGTATCCTTTCTCTCAGTTTTCCTTATGTGTTGTTGGATCATCTTTACTTTCTCGGCCAATTGTACTACTAATTATGGTCGTAGAGACATCTTTTACCGGACTTCATCCCAAAATGATGTAGTTCGATGCAAATTTCCACATAATTCTTCAAAATGTTCTAGCTGTATACTAGAATTAAGACTATTTTTATAATGAAAATCAACTAATGAAATATGTCCATCCTAACTTCCCGGGTAATTCATTGAAAAAGTATGTAACATGTTTTCCAATTTATTAATTGGTTTATCTATATTTTCATCATACTGAAGATCAAAGTATGTGATAAAATGTAATTTAGATCCCAATGAACTTTGAAGGACTTTTGAAAAGTTAGAAGTAAACTCAGGATCATGGTCTGAAACAATGTAGATAGAAACTCCATGTAACTTGACAGTCTCTTTGAGGTACCGTCGAGGAAGATGGTCTAGATAAAGTGTGTATCAAATTTAAATCAAATGTGTATATTTATTCATCCAATAAAAAAAACACAAATTTCTTTATTACATCAATAAATCTTTGGTATTCCCATCACAAAGTCCATGGATATATTTTTTCATTTACACTCTGGAACTAGAAAAGTCTGAACCATCCCCTTTTTAATTTTTCTTCCGACTTTAACCTATTGGCAAGTAAAATAATCCATTGTAAAATCATAAAATATATATATTTATTAAATCCCATCATTAATACTCCCAATGGACTATTTATATAATAGTGTATCCAAGATGAACTGAAAATGGGGAAAATATGAGCTTCATTAAACAATTCTTTCTACAGTTGGGAATCACAATTCACATATAATATCTTTCTAAATCTCAAAAGAAAATTTTTATCAATATTAAATTCAAGAAATTTATCTTTCTTAAAAAATTATTATTTTTCTATATCTTATAGTCTTCCATTTTCACTTTCTTAGTTATGTCTAAGAAAGACGAATGCACTAAAACCTGAAACAAAGCATATAAATTTTGTGCACGAACAACTTCCAAATTTTTTTATCAAAATCCTAAATCAATGGGTCAGGTTCAAAAAAATAACATGGTTAATGATTTATGATGTTTTTAATCAATTAATTCACCACTTTTTTCTTTTTCTATATGATAATAGATCAAGAAATCATAATCATTTATCAGTTAAAGACATATTCTATACCTCATGTTCAATTTTTTATGAGTAAATATATACTTCAATATTTTATGATAAGTATATATTTCCTATTTGGATCCATATAAATTGGGTCTCCATATTTTCATGGAAAAACTACATATTCTTATTCAAAATCATGTGTGGGATAATTTAATTCATGAGGTTTCAGTTATGTTTAAGCATAAGAAATTTCCTAATTATTCTACATCATTACACAACCAAGTCCCTTAAATGAAGAATCGATGTCGATGAGAATATCACCGTTTCGGAAAGATAAGGATAATACTAGAGCATTCAAAAATCATCTTTTCTGTTCCTAAAAAAACATCACAGTATTCTATCCAAATAAATTTATCCCCTTTTCATGTTAACATAGTTAGTGGGAAACCTAACCATGAATTTTTTTAAACAAACCATCTGTAATAGACTACTATTCTAAGAAAAATATGAATCTCAGTAAAAATTATAGTTCTTAGTCATTAATCAACCACTTTTATTCTAGTAAGATCAACCTTTATTCCATCTTTATTGACATTGTTCACACGAAAATAAATCTGTTGCAACCAAAAACCAAATATTCTAAATTTTCTATAAAACATCTTTCCAATGAGAGTTTGAAGAAAAATCCATAAATTTTTTTCAGGATCCTTATAAATTTCTTAAAACACCATAATATCATCAATAAAAACAATAGTAAACTTATCAAAGTATTCATGGAATACCCTATTCATAAGATTAAGAAATACATTAGGAGAATTATTCAAACCAAAGGGAATAAAAAATCATAATTCCCATATCTTGAATAGAATGTTGTTGTTTTTTAATTTTATCCTCCCTCAACTTTAGTTAATGGTATTGGATCTCAAGATAATATTCACAAAAAATAACTGAGCTCGCAGAAGTTCCTCAAATAAGTTATTGATATGAGAAAATGGATACTTATTTTAATTAGTAAGATTATTCAAATCTCTATTATCAATTAAAATTCTCACGGAACCGTATTTATTTTTAAAGAGGAAAATAAGATCACCCTATGGTGAAGTTCTAGGAAGAATGAAACCCTTATAAAGAAACTCCTACAACTAATTTTTCTACTCTTAATGTTCTACTAGATCTATTCGATTAAGAGGGTTTTAAAAATGGCTTAGAATCAGGAACTAAAATAACAGTAATGTCAACTTCTTGATCAAGTATAACACCAGGAAACTTATTGGGAAAAACATTCATGTATTCATTTACCATTGGATATCATTTATCTATGCAGTTCCCATGTTTTCAACAATATGTGTAAGATAACATTCATTTTATTATTTTAACAACTTCATATCTTCCTAATATGTTATCAATGGTATAAGTTAATTCTTTTATACAAAATGAAAATATTTCTAAAAACAACTTTAGTGGCTCTACCATCAATCTTATCTTGGAAAACAGATAGTTAATCCATACCTAGAGGAACATAAAACTCTATTTGGGTTAAAATAATAAGGTTTTCAGTTAGAATATTACCATATAAAATAATAGGAAGATTCTTATATTACATTTTTTTCTTTAATATTTCTCCCTCTTTTTACCATGTATCATGATTTCAATTCTTGAGGTGAAATTTTTAAATTACTAAAAAAATAGTTAGAAATATAGTAATACACAGACCCCATACCTATCAAGACACTAGAAAGATATGAGTAAACAAAAAATTAAATTATAAAACTTCATGGGATGTCCCAACATCTGTTGACATGGTTGAAAAGGATTTCACATCACCTTTCTTTTTATAGTATGGCTTCTTCCTATCATTTAGATCTTTCTTTGGGAATTTATTTTCATAATTACCCATCTCACCTAATTGGAAACACATTACAGTTTTCTAATAAAAAGTACACTTACAAACACTAAGATCTTTTTCATTACAATATTGGGACATATGTCCAACCATACTGCATCATAACAACTTCTCAGATATTTTAATTCATTCCCCATGGTTCTTTTTAACACAAATCAAAAAACATGAAACTCAACATTCTTACCTTCAGATTTGTTTGATTGATTCTTACCCATTGCTTTCCATATGGTACTTTTCTACTTCTTGTTTTCAATGTACATGTGATAGTAATAAAAAATTCATATCTACCATATCAGAACATTGGAAAAGTTTCTCATAACTTTTCAATTCATAGGAGAGAAATGCCCTTTGATATCTAAGCATTAATCTGGAGTGAAAAAATTTATTTTTCTATTAAGATCCTGAATAACATTTGGAGTGTACCATACCAAATGAGTGAAGTTTTCTTCATATAATGTTAATAAATACTACTCATTTTGTTTCAATATAATTAATTTATCATCCATTACATGTTGGACCACCTTAGGAAAATATTAATCATGGAAAATATTCTTCTATTTATCCCATTAAAGGGTATTAATCTCTTCCCTATCTCTGATATTCTTGACCATTGACCACCACAGGTCGGCTTCTCCTTTCAAATAGTAAATAAAAAGACTAACCTTCTGATTATCTAAACACCACATAAAATCTAATATCTTATTACGGTCTTTAATCTACCCTTAATCCTTTATTGAGTTAGAAGAACCACTAGAACCAGGCGGTTTTTGCCTTATAAAATTTACCAATATTGTCATGTTCCTTTGGGGTAGATCTAGATATTCTCTTTCATGGACTCCACCATCATTTATATCCTACCACAACTGATCCATTGCAGTTACCAACTAATTGTTTCAAATACCCACCATTCCAGGTTTCAGATCCAATGGCATCCTCTCATTTCCTTCCCACTTCAACTTCCCTATTTATTCTGTAGAAAACCAATCCAAAGAGGCATATCATAGATGAAGATACATGACAATCATTAAATGTTATATCATTTTAATGAAAATATAAGGTCAAATTAATTAATTATATTCTATTATCTACATCATAACCCATAAAGTTATTTAAATCTCTCTCTCATAACAACTATAATGACCCGGCCTTAAATACTACATAATCTATTAAATTTCTTTAGAATTCACTTTCTTACATGTTGAAAGATCATTTCAGTTTATATTTTTAGGGAATTAGGAAATAGATCATACATATCAATCAAAAATAATACAATGTTCATATTACTAAAACAATATCCATTTATTTCGTAATACAAATGTTGTCTATAAAACATAAAAAATTCTTCACAATATTCATCTTGAATTCTCGTTTTCTCTTACCCATCCTTAAACCATATTAAATTCATTATAGAACTTGGTATAAGAAAAAAATTATCATTAAGAGAAATAAAATAAAGGAATTCATTAGTATATGAATACTTATAATCATAAGAATCTTTTTCACAAAGAAATATTTCCCATCTATAATGTAGCATATACAAACATTGTGAAAATAAGAGATTTCCATAAAACATAGAATACATAAATAAAACATTTAGGTATGTTTGGGAATTATATATATAATAATTTTAACCCTCACATCAACCATATGGTTTGTAACCCTTACATCTACCTAAAAATGTAACCCTCGTAACTACCTTATGATGTAACCCTCACGACTACATTATTGTGTAATTATCACAGTTACACATGGAATAACCATTACGGTCAACTTCCAACATAAACATAACCAGTGAATTAGGGGTATAATTAGGTCCCATACTTAATCGTAAATAATTCCCAATAACCATAATATAATCATAAAACCAGAATACATGCATAAATACATTCCTTTTGAATATGAATTTATGAGTATTTTTAAAGAAAAGTCACTTACCTTGGGTTTTTATTACTTAAAATGTGTTCAACATTCTTCTATAATAGTTTAAAGTGTGTTATTAATAGATTAAATAATTATATTAATATTTAAAATACATTATATGATCTTTTTGTATCATCTTTCCACCCATTTATTAATAGTGTTAGGTTATCTCAATTGTTTTGAGTGCATTTATTTCATGGTTTCTAGGGTCAGTTTGTAATGGATTTTCATATATAAGGGAATACAAAATCCAGAATTTAAATGAAATGGTGATAATTTGATTTCATAATTTGAAATTATACAATATATCATTTTTTTGTGGATGATTCATTAGATAAAATGTTAATGACAATGATTCAATTTATTTTGGTTGTTTTTTACGACCATCACATACTCATATTGTTTTATTTAATATCATGTTTATATATTGGTTCCATAATATTATATAACTTATAATATATAAAATAAAACCTTATATAACCATAATAATGGTTTTATGACCAGCATTGAAGGCAGTAATGGAAAATAAAAGTATAGTGGCCATGATGGCGGTAAATCGACACATCACAGACGATGTTCTCTTTTTTAGAATAAAAATGATGGGATAATGAGATTCGATAAGACTAAATGTTATATATATTTTTCTTTCAAATTTACATTGTTTTTCATTATTTTCTGAATAATTCATGTGGTAGATATCCAATATTGCAGGAAATAGAGCTTCACAAGATTCCATGGGAGAAAGGTAGAAAAGCTAAAAAAATGGCCAAGTACACATCATGATGGCCAAGTTCCCGTCATGTACTTGACTATCAAAACCATCATCAAGCCATGAATCCAATCCATCTCCAAACATGAATACTATAAAAATATCATGTTCACTTCACGAAGCCCTCATACACTTTGTGACTCAAGTCAAACCGGAAGCTGAGAAATCCATGAGGATTCAACACAAAAAGCCATCTCGCAATGGGGTACACATCGTGAACCACCTGTACACGACGTGACCATGGTCAAAATTCATTAATATGCATAAGATTTGCATGACAAACTGTATATTTTGGTCGAAGTAACATGGATCAAGGGTCCATGGCGTGATTATTAAGTACACGTCATGACCATTTTCTCCTATTTGAGGAGTATCTCGGCATCACATTTGAGAGACCCTTGGATAACCTATTTCAACATTTTATACTCTCATTGAAATTTATTTCTATTTTTACATCTTTAAACACTTTAGTTATTTATAATTACTTTACATTTTCAATCAAAGATCCTTGCATTCAATTTCTTCTTCACCTTGAATTCCTGCATTGTTTCATTTCCATTTCATTAATTTCAAGTAATGTTTTATTTGAAGAATTCTTGCATGTTTATTTCACATGGTTACGTGTTTATTAAATTAAAATATATTACTATTGTTATTATTATTTCCTTTGTCCCTTTTTATTTCATTAATTACCATCATGAGTTGCTAAACGCATTAGGGGTAGGGATCAAGATTCGATGTATCCACACGCTTAATTAGACCTCTAGTTCAAAACATTGAAAACCTAATTGGATTAGTAATTAGGATGTAAACCAATTGTCAAACCCCATTTTTGAGATTGTACTGTGACCTTTGGATAGTAAAAAAATGGATTTATTCTAATTGGATTAAACTAATATTATGACTATTATCATAGGGAACTTTTTGCAATAGAATTCGAACCTAATTAATTTAGGACTGTAACTATCCTCCTTACCATATAATAGTTACTTCAGAGGTAGAACTAGAAGATTGGACCATGTTTAACTATAAACTATCTATTTATTCATAGAATAAGTAGTTAGGTCCTTACCAAAAATATAATTAGGATCACCTTTATCTAGATACTTAGACTTCATCCCGACCCCTCTTTGATAAATTAATGTAAAACCCAAAAAATAGTTAGAAAACTCCCAAACATTAGTCAATCTAGTAAGGATGCCTAGAAAGTATTCCAAACAAGATCTAATCTCCATATAGAACAATATCCTTCTCATGGGATTGACCCCATACTTCTAATATAATACTCCCTAGTAGTTAGTAAAGTTAGGGACACGTATAAATTTTTAATCCGACATGCCTGTGTGGAAACAAACGACCCATGCGGCTCCCTTCTATCAAGCTTGATGATGAATTTTTCTATCAAAATGATAAAAATAGAGTATATATAAGATTATTGATTTTTTATTCCTCTTGGATAAGGTAGGTGAAGGTATAATAATAAAATAAGATAAAATAATAGGAAAATAAAATAAATTGAAAGAGGATTTTACCTCTTTAATACTCCTCCTTGAGAACCTCCCTAATGAACAAGGTTTTGTACTTTTGGTGAGACCAGTAGGTCTTGTATGTGGGGCAGAGTATTTTGAAGGGAATTTTGTACAATTTAACAAGCTACAAGTCTTTTAGGTGTGAGGATAATAGATGCTGATATGTGGTATTTATAGTCGAGGAGAGGGGTGTTTTTTATTTATTTTTTCCATTAGTTTATTATTTTGGATCAAGAATATGAATAGTTTTTGAATTATCTATAAATATAATAAAATAATGAATGATATTTTTATATTATGGGATTACATTATCCATATAGAATCTATCACTCAAAAAATCATGTATTTTTTAAATACCCTAACTTATCACATTTTACTATTCACAAAAAAATTAACTATTTTAGAAAAATACCAAAAAATCACCCTAACCATTTTTTGACTTGTTGAATTCAATAATTAAATCTATTTTATAAAATAAATTTATAAATTTGGGAAATTTGATTTTTAATTAATTTCATAATTTGTTCAAAAAATACGAATTTTCAAATTAAAACTAATTTTATAACACTTTGAAAATATAATTCCATTCTCAAGAAATTATCTTACAATCATAAGATAAAAAAAATTAATTTAAAAAAATATTTTATGAATCTAATTTTTCTTTTTAATCATTAAATTGATTATAAAATTATAAATAATCATTTATGTTTTACAAAAAATATCATCACAAAATGTATCACTTTCAAAACATTTATTTACATATTCCATGACGTAAATATATCATATTTTTAATTTTAAGATACTTTAATTTTATCTATACTTTAATAGGTGATGTCACTCTTCTATTATTTTAGATTCATTAATTTTTATAAATACCACTTATTTCATTATACATTTATAATGAATTTTACTATTAAATTTCAAATATAAACAAATTATTTTATAAGTACCTCACCAAAAGGAAAATTTATTGTCTTGAGAGGGTAAAGGAAATAACATTATAGTTGATCGGGTAACATAAGAGGATGAGAATAATGTAAGACATTTTACATTTTGAAGAAAAATTTTAATTACTTATTTGACTATTTTTTCAATTTTTTGTTACCTATTCGTTATATTCATTTATATCAATATTTTTTGATGATAAATTTGTATTATAAGTGTAATTGACTATATGTTCCATTAATATTGATACTACATGAATTATAAGTATTGACAAAGGGTTTTGGTTTCCATAGTGTTTGGTATTGATAGGAAATGTAGAAAAATTATAGTACATTTTATTACTTGGGATGGAGGAATATGACTTGATTATCAGAATGTATTAGATGAGTAGATTCCTGGAAAAATCAAATACTATAGTCAAAGATTTCTTTTTTAAGATTCATATGGGATGAATCACACCTTTAATAGATAGTGTTATATTTAATCTAGTCATGATAGTTAAATAAAAATATATTTCAGATTTATACATTATAAATTAAAAATTTTAGCACTTTTATTATTAGATAATAATAAACTACCTCCTATTTTGATAGTAGTTGATTAATATCGAGAAGTTTTCTATAAGTATTTTAAAGATTACCACTAAGAAGTGATGTGTAATTTTCAATTGACCTAGTGTTGGGTACAAGAAATATTTTTTCCATTATGTCATATGGATCCATATATTTGATATAATTTAATATGAAATTGGATGTGATTAAAAATAAGGTTTTTATTAAAGTGATTGTTTGTCCTTGGGTAACATCTGTTATATTTTCAAATAAATCTAATGGTAGTTTTCCATTATACATAGACAATTAGAATCTAAACCTAATTACTATAAAAAATAAATATCCTTTACCCAATATTTACGATCATTTTAACCTATTTAAGGGAGATTATTATTTGTAAAATATCAAACATTAGTCTATGTATCACTGATTAAGGGTAAATAAAAAATTAAATTTTAAAAATATTATTTATATATCATTATAAACTTAATTAATTTATTTTCAGGCCTTTTTAGTCACCAATTCACACACTATTTTTATTTAATTGATAAAACAATTCTTCCATAAACGTTTGTATAACTTTGTGGTGGTATCTTTGGATTTGAGTCTGACAAACTAAAGGATTGAATTGGATCATCAAAAGTACTTAGATATTTTTTTGGAAAAATTACAGGAGCATAATATTTATTCATTGTTCTTATGATGGTATTTGTGGATTCAAGATGTAAAAATTATTTTAAATATTGTTTATGATAGTTGGATTTAATTTTTTTAGAGTATGTGCAAGTAGTGTTGTAATGGAACAGATCCAAGAATGTATTTGAGATATGAATCTTTGTATGTTTTTTTTGGATAGTATCGTGATAATTTTTAGATTATATCTACCCAATATGGACTTTGAGACATACCTAAACTAGATAAATTAAATATTCCCATGCTAAAAAATCCACTAACCCAAGAGTGGTCCCTGGTAATCCTGGGATAACAACTGATATTGTGTGTCTATGTTTATCTTTATGGAATTATTTTCCTACTTTTATTAATATAAAAAATCTGGATTATGTTGTTTTGAAAATTTACATGAATCATTCATAATATTAATCTACCCATGAAAAATAATCAATAATTCTTGTAATAACCAAATAAAAACATAAAATAGATAATTAAATCATTATATGTATGAAACTAGAACATAAAACATTTCTAAATGCAACCCCATGGATAAATCTTGTGTATCTTAATATAATTAATACAACTGACTAGAGTATCTAATGAAAAATAATTCTATCACATACATGACTTTTTTAATGGTATTTTCATGTAATTTCTATTATTTCTTTATTTTCAGGGGTTTCCTAAGCATTTTTTTGAGAAAATGGTGGTTTCTTTAATATTTTGGAAAAACTATGAGACCATTTCAATTTTTAAAAACAAAATCTATTTCTGTTATAAATATTTCATTATTCAATAATTTTCACCCATTACACTTCCCACTCGGCCTCCCCTAACCTATTCAAACCACTATTTCTATTTATACCCCTTAACAACTCATAATTATAGTAGATTTGGGTGACTTATTCAGGCATTGGGCTAACCCATGAGACCATTTCCATATTTAAGGATATAATTTATTTATTTTATATGTCATTAATATTTTAACATTTTTTTGTTATTGCGCAGCTCAATTAAGTCCAAGAACACTAAGAACACCTCCATGTTCCATTTTTATTCTTTGCATCTCATCTTCATTATTGATTATGGATAATTTCTTCAAGGTGTCTCAAATATTCTATATTTAAGAAGGGAATTTGTTTCATTCATATATAATTTAATTTTTACTTTTTCTCCCCATTCCAGTCCCCACTCAACCTCGTCAACCTTATTATAACATTCCGTTAAATTTTTTTGTACTTGGAGAATCAAATATTGGTGTATTTGGGGAGGTTTCATCAAAGTTTCTCATGTAAGTGAGTTTCCTTATTTGTTATTTAAATTTCAATATGGTTTCTCCCTCTTTTCATGAAGCTCCATATTTTCAAAATCTATGGCTTCATACCTAGGGTTTTTTGAGTTTCTTGGTCCAATATTGTGCTTTTCTGTTCATTTTCATTCAGTTGTGGTGTGTTAGTGGTGCGATTGAAGTTTCACACATAGATTTGAGGGTTTTGACATAGCTGGTAGGTGATTCCATGTGTAAGCAATGTAGAATGATTTATATTTATGGGTTTATATTTTTAACATGATTCTCTTTAATTATGTCTAGTTAGAAATATTTTTTTGTATCATTTGTTATGGTATTGATTTTTAAATGTCATTTTTTTAAAAATGGTTCTTTTTCACGTACAATGAATGCTGCACCAATTGGTTTTGTTCTAAAATTCATGTAATGGTTTTATTAAAATGTTATAGTGCTTCCAATTATGGTTTGGTGTATTACTGGTATGAATTTGGTTTTAAAATAGGTGTTTTGAGTGGATTTTATCTGTAATGTTTTGTTATACTTTCTGAAATTGTTTTATGGAAATTCTAAGTGTTTATTTGATCTATTCATATGGTGAAAGGTATGTTGAGATACTATTTTATGTGTGTATTAACAGGAATGGTATTTTTATGTAAATTATATGTGAAAGAATGTGGAATTTATTTGATCATAAAGAGGGAAACCCCAACATCTAGGTGGGAGGATGTGTACTAGTATGCTAGTGATCCAGAGTGGTTTTGTGTCTATTTCACTAAGTATTTTTGACATTAAAAACACTAAAAACCTATAATTATGATGATGGGGGATCACTAGGTTATGGTTATGTTGACTACTAGTGGCTAATGCATGATAATGGATATTTTATTTTGTTACTTTTACATCGAGAAACGAGGCAACTAGGGCCCATTGTTAACACCTATCTATGGGTGTTCACAAGACTAGTTCCCATTGAATATTTGGTATTTACCATTGGATTATGTAGTGTTTTGGAGGAAAATTTAGTAGCTTACATGTTTTGTTTAAATGTATTCAATCTTTATTTTTAACCCTTAAAAACTATTTTCCATTAAATGTTGCACCTTAGAAATTGTTTCTACCATTCCATTTTTATGAAAACTTTATATATTTTTATCTTATAATGATAGTCACATGAAACATTTCGGTGGTATCCTATTGGTCATAGGCTCACACCCTAAATAATCCATTTGGTGTAAGTAGACTCGATCATGTTTGAGTCATGTGACAGAAAGGCCTTTGGAGACTCTGGTAAACCATTACCAAAACAATTTACCATACCTAGCCACTTGTACTAGCCTGTGGAAATAGGGAATGACCGTCGATCCTTTCCATGGACCATATTGAGTGTTGGTTTTAAAGGCGACTAGATTCGGTTCGTGAAAAAATTGTATCAGATTAGTTTTATCATTTTGGGTCATGTTATAATTTTTGGGTGAGTCTGGTAAGAGAGGATCTAGGACCGTTTGGGATTCTAGTTTTGGTAACAAGTTGGCTTCATGTCTACTACCTCTCATGACAACCCTTGAGTTACCATGGGATGTTGGGATTGCTTGTTTTACTTATCCTCTAGGTGGGACATGCAGGCTGCAGACTTCCTGCAGACATCAGGTGGGAGTGAAGTGGCTGTTTATTTCATTATTGTGATGTTTTTGACTTATTTATATTTGATGTAATTGATGAAATTTTTCAGAATTGTTGTACTGGTGATTTCTTTTGTGAACTTTTCCTTCTATAGAAACATGCCTCCTTATAAATCTCCCATTCACCCACGTGACGACACCGGGGATAGTTCTCCCCCACTGATTGATCAATGGAAGGTAGAAAAAGTTGTCAATGCGGTCCCATCCCTAGGACAAAGAGTATATCCTTCTTATTCTATAGCTGGGGAAGAGGATTTTAATCCTAGGAAGGAAAAGTCCCAGGAGTTCCTAAATAAAAATACTCCCATTTTTCGAGGTAACAAGGAATCTGGAGAAGTAGAGGAGTGTCTTGAGAAGATCGATCACTTGTTCAAGTTTCTTGACACACATGATGAGGTCAGGGTGAAGTGTGCATCATTTCTATTCGAGGGACCTATCAAAAGGTGGTGGAAATCCTTACTTTGAGCTGGGAACCATGAACACATGAGCTGAAATGACTTTAAGGTTACATTTAACAACCAGTAATTCCATGAAGTCTTGACATATTCTAGAGCATGAGAGTTTATAGAGATTGTTCATGGGGACCATTTAGTGATGCATTATGCCAACGGTTTTTCTGAGTTGGTCTGGTATGCTTCAAAAATGGTCTCCAAGGAGAATATGAAGGCTTATAAGTTTGAGTGGGGTTTGTGGCCAAGGATCTATTCCTACGTATTTTTTTCAAGTTGAAGACTTACGCCGAGGTGCTTAATTGGGCATGTATGATATAGATTGACCCAAAGGGGAAATTTGGTTTCTTTGGAGCAGTTTATGTGATGGGATGTGGAAATTATTCCTAGAATAAAAGGAAGCGATATGAGGTGGGGAAGAAGGTATGTGGTAGTTCATGGCAACCTTCTAGGTACATTTTTTAGTGTATTTTGATGCAAAGTCAGTTATGTGCCACCAGTGTGGGAGGCCAGGTCACACCCAACCAGAATGAACATCTCCTACGAATCCCTACTATCTGTGTGTAGGTATGGGACACCTACAACATTTTTGGAGGATTGAATATCCACTCTAGAGTGGGGTAGGATCAATGGCTACCAGGGGAGTTCTATCTTAGTTAGAGCCGCCATGGATGGAGTGATCATGGTTTGGCGGACATGGTAGTAGCACTGTATCTTCTTCTGGGTAGATATGGTTCAAGGAATAGCCACAGATGAGAGACCATTATCATGAAAAGAGTATTCATCTTTAGGTAGTGGAGTAGGAACCAGTGGGATACGGCTTGGTGCCTTCGACAGTTCAAGGTACCATCTTGATTTATTATTTTATTATTGCTTCTCTTTTTAATACTAGTGCTTTTGTTTAATTTATATCTCTATGTTTTGTGAGAACACTAAATTTTTCATCTTATTTATTATATATTAATATGGAGTTGGTGATTCCACTATGTATGAAAAAAGATAAGGGTCTTAGGTGCATGCCAATTGAACTTATTGTATCTGAGGTAGAGATGGATTGGGACATATTTGTATTAGATATTGATCTTTTTTATGTAATCCTCAGAATAGACTGGTTTGTGCACTTTTAGGTGCACAAAAATTGTTTTAGGCAGTGGGTGAGATTTATGGCACATCATGGCATCCCTAAAGTTTTTCATGGGGAATGGGATCCTCGATTAGGTCTTGCATGACCTCCACTCCTAGAGTTGATAAATATTGTCTTCCATTTTTTGTCACTTTCACTATAAGAAGATTATAGTAATCCTATTAATGGGTTACACCATGTAATGGATGAGTTCTTGGAGGTATTTCTAAGTGATTTTCCAAGCGTTCCCATGAAGTGGGATATCTATTTCTCGATTGATTTTGTGTTCGGATCACAGATGATATCTCTTCCATTGTATCATATATATCCCATAGATCCGAGGTAAATAAAGATATTGTTGGATGATTTAGAGTCCAAAGGATCCATTAGTCTGAGTGTCTCTCCTTAGGCCTCTCCTGTTTTGTTTGTGAAGAAGGATGATGAATCACTACTAGAAATTAGATCTTTCCCAACGCTTCTATACCAACGGTTTGAAAAAACCATTGGTATAGGTCCCCTTTCCCAACGGTTTGGCCAAACCATTGGGAAAGGCCCCCAAATTGGCCCCTTTTCCCAATGGTTTGGTCAAACCGTTGGGAAAGGCCCCCAAATTGGACACTTTTCCCAACGGTTTGGACAAAACATTGGGAAAGGTGGACCTATCCCAATGGTTTGGCCAAACCGTTGGGGAAGGTCCCCAAATATACCACATTTCCCAACGTTTTGGCCAAACCATTGGGAAAGGTCCCCAAATATGCCACTTTTCCCAACGGTTTGGCCAAACCGTTGGGAAAAGTGGGTCAAAATTCAACATCTTCCACAGAATGAAAATCACAACCAAAGACCTATACCAATGGTTGTTAAAACCGTTGGTATAGGTACTTTCATTTTTATCAGACCTTCGTACCGAGACCATTATATAAATCAAAATTTAAAATATTTATGAGAATACATATATATATTTATGTAATTATGATCACAAAAGTCATGTTAGGTTAGTGGTTAAGTCGTCCAATGATAAACGAGGGGTCCTGGGATCAAATCCCTACGGATGTTTTATTTTTGGAATTTATATACCAACGGTTCCATTACCGTTGGTATAGATTTCATATTACCTATACCAATGGTTTTTGGAAAACTGTTGGTATAGACCTATCCCAACGGCTTACTTGGCTATGGTTCTCCAAACCGTTGGTATAGGCTATACCAACGGTTTGGAGGCCTATACCAATGGTTCCAAACCATTGGTAAAGGTTAGTTTTCCAGTAGTGAATCCCTATTGTTTTTCATTGAATACAAGAAGTTGAATAAGGTAACCACCATGAAAATATATCATTTACCATGAACAGATGACTTGTTTGATTATTTTAAGGGGTAAAATTAGTTTTCTAAAGTAGACCTATATTTGGGTTACCAGAAAATTAGGGTAAAAGAAGAATATATCATGAATACAGCCTTCTGAAGTAGGTACGACCACTTTGATTACTTGGTCATTCCCTTCGGATTGAACAATGCTCCAGTGGTCTTTTTTCACTCATGAATAGGGTGTTCCACCAGTATCTTGACTCTTTTTTCATGGTATTCATGGATAACATCCTGGTTTACTAGGGATCTGAGGAGGATCAGGAGAATTATTTGTGGATAGTGTTGGGAACATTGCGGGATCATCACTTTTGTGTAAATTTGTCAAATTTCACCTTTTGGATTAGGGTGGTGAAGTTTTTGTGGAATATGATCTTAGAGAAGGGAGTTTTAGTGAATCTTGGGAAGATCAGTGCATTTTTGTTATGGGTTTAGTTGAAGAACAAGTTTGAGATCAGAAGTTTCCTCTGCATGGAAGGATACTTCAAGTAGTTTGTTTGGGCTTTCTCTAGGCTTCCATCACCCATAACCATGCTCACCGGGAAGGGGGTGAATTTTCTTTGGGGCCCAAAATGACAGGCATCCTTCGCGGAGTTGAAGATACAATTCACTACAACCCCAATGTTGATCATTATAGAATCTATAAGGGGTTATGTTGTGTATTGTATTACTTTAGGTATGGGTCTCTGGTGTGTACTTATACAGCATGATCACGTGTTGTCCTATGGCTCCCACAAACTCTGACCACACCAAAAGAATTAACCTACCCATGACTTGGATCTAGAAGCTATGATGCATGATTTTAAGACATGGTGTCACTACCTCTTTGGGGAGAATATTGTGGTCTATTCTAGTCACCCATACTTTGCCAACATCTTTTCATAGAGGGATATTCACCTAAGGAATTGGGGTTGGATCATGTACTTATTGTGGTTTGACTTCAATATTATCTATACCCTGGGGAAGGGTAACGTGGTGACTGATGAGTTAAGAAGAATAGTATCAGTGAAGTATATGTGGAATTATATTGATGAGTTTACTCTGATGGGGATCTTTTCTCATATACATGTAGAGAACAAGGATCACAGTGGAGGTGAATTCTTAGTGATCTTTTAGTTAACCCCTTCTCTTGTGGAGCTGATTCAGCAGAAGCAGCCTGGTGATAAGCCATGTCAGCAGTCATGGTTTGTTATTCATGGTGGGGAGATTTCTTTTGATTGTTCTTCATCTCCCGAGGGTATCTTGAGATTTAAGATCCTTTTAGTGGTTTATGTTTCTTTATGGAAGGTGGTGATGCAAGATATCCACCGGTCTTAGTGGGTTATCCATCCTGGTGCCACTAAGATGTATTATGATTTTTGTCGCCGGTTTTGGTGTCCATAAATGAGTGGGGACATTTCTAACATCATATCAAGATGTTATTCTTATAAAATGGTGAAATAAGATAACTAAAAGTTCTATGGTTTGTTACATCTATTATCCATTCCTACTAGGAAGTGGGACAAGGCTTCCATGGATTTCAAAGTTGTAATTCCTCATACACATTGGGGAAATAATGTTATTGGGGTGGTGATTGATTGTATGACCAAAATTTTCCATTTCATTCTGATAAAATATTTGACCAATGTGGAGGAATTAAGATGGTTGTATGTGATGGAAGTTGTGAGGATCCATGTGTGCCATCAGTCATCATTTTAGATAGGTACCCTCCTTTTACCTCTTAGCTTTGGAGTGGCCTTCAGATGCATTGGGGTCACAGGTTCAGTTGTGTACGGCATACCACCCTCAAATGGATGGTCAGATGGAGCGGGCTGATAACACTCTATAAGACATTATTTGGTCATGTGTGTTGGATTTCAGTGGTTCTGGGGATTTTAATTTTGGATTGGTAGAGTTTTCTTGCAACAAGAGCTACAAATCCTCAATCAAGATGGCAACGTTCAAGGATCTTTATAGTCGGTCATGTCGATCTCTTTCTTGTAGGGTGGAGGTGGGTGAGATCTCCCTGATAGATCCAGGTATTCTTCTAGAAACATTGTACATGGTTCAATTTATTAGAGAATGATTGTTGATATCCTAGATTCAACCCAAGCCTTATGCCCATCATAGGTGTTGTGCTTTTGGAGTTTTTCATGGGTGATGGGGTATTCTTGAAAGTTGCACCTCACTTGGGTAATCGTCGTCTTGGTAGGTAAGGGAAGATAACACCAAGGTATCTCGGACCTCTTTAAATCATTGATAGTATTGGTAAAATTGAATACCAGTTATCTTTTCTCTCTCATTTTACATCGATCTATGATGTGTTCCATGTATCCTAGCTGAATAAATAAAATCCAAACCCATCCCATGTTTTTAGGTGGGAA
This sequence comes from Viscum album, assembly GCA_963277665.1. Taxonomy (NCBI): domain Eukaryota; kingdom Viridiplantae; phylum Streptophyta; class Magnoliopsida; order Santalales; family Viscaceae; genus Viscum; species Viscum album. The sequence goes on along the minus strand of OY728142.1, from coordinate 1,872,098,401 downwards.
GAGTTTGATTTGGAACTGGATCTGTCTGTGGTTGAGAGACAATTTCATTTTGTGGAATCTTAGGAAACATTGCTTTGATGTAAGACTATACCTATATTTAGAGTCCCCATGAATCATGGGACTGATTAGCATGAGACATGGTAGCAGAAGTCCTGGGTCAAAGAGCAGTTTTCATGTCTCTTATCTGATCAGGCTTCAAGAAGACTTTTTGAGGGTGGAACATTTTTATGGTGGGGATAATTTTCACATCAATGACTTATTATAAAGGTATTATTCATTTAATTTTAATTCTTTCTTTTTTTGTGGGTTTTCCTATGTATTTTTGGGAAAAAGGTTGGTTTCTTTAAGATTTGGGCCAAACCGTGAGCCCATTCCAAGATTTAAAAACAAAATTTATTTCATTTATAAATCATTATTTTTTTAAAAATAATTAATCCATTTCAATTACCAGTTTTCCTATCCATACCTATTCAAACCACCATATCCATTTCGACCTTTTTGGAACTCATAATAAGGGTGGATTTGGATGATTTATTCTGGCATTGGGAAAACTCGTGTGATCATTTCCAGATTAAAGGATGTAATTTATTTCTTTTATATCAGATTCATTTTTGAACATTTTTTGGTCATTATACCTCTCACTCAATACAAAAAAACCTAGGTATAGACCCATGTTCTATTTCCCCTCTTTGGAGTTCATCTTCATCATTGATTATGGTGAATCTCTAAAAGGTTTCTCAAGGCATCCAGATTTCAAAATGGAATTTGTTTCATTCATAAATCCTTCATTTTTTACTCTTTTCCATGATTTTAGTCCCCACTCAAACTCATAATCATTATTCGAACCTCCATTTCATGTTTGGATGCTTGTAGGTTCACCTATTATTGTATTTGGGGAGATTTCTTCAAACATTCTTAAGTAAGTGAGTTTCCTACTTTATTCCTTCCATTTCCTTAAGGTTTCTCCAACTTTTCTTAAAGCTCCAAATTTATAGAAGATATGTCTTGATACATTGTATTTTTTTAGTTTCTTATTCCAATATTGGGGTTTTTAGTTTGTGTTCACTACCATGTGGTGTAGGGGTGGTGCGATTAACATTTCTCATAATGATTTGAGGGTTTTGACACATTAGGTAGGTGATTCCTTGTGTAATAATTATAGAATGAGTTAGATTGATGGATTTATATTTTTATAATGTTTTACATTCATTGGCTCTGGTGAAAAAACTATTTTTGGAAAAATTTCTTAAGAAATTGATTTTTAAATTCCATTTTTGTGTTTAAATTAGTGTTTTTCATATGCGATCCATGTTGTGCAAATTGGGGTTGTTCTAAAATTCATGTAATGGTATTATTAAAATGTTTTAGTTCTAACAACTTTGGTTTGGTGTATTATTTATATGCATTTTGTTTTAAAAGAGGGGTTTTATGTGGATTTTATGTGCAATGATTTGTCATACATTGTGATTTTTTTGGAAATTCTATGTGATTATTTGAGTTATAAGAATGGTGAAAGAATTTTTAGCTACTTTTTGAGTTTTTATGACCATTTTTTTATAGATAATATTTGATAGAATTTGGAACATTTTTGATCAAAAATGTGAATCCCAGGTATCTAGGTGGGAGGACATGTTCTGGTATGATAGTGATCCAAAGTGATTTTGTCCCTATTTGACTTAGAAAGTTTGAGATTGAAAAAACTAACAAAAATATATGGATGATGATTATTTACCACTAGGTTATGGGTATTTTTCCAACTAGTGGCCTGTTCATGAGAACATATATTTTATTTGCATACTTTTACACTAAGATATGAGGTACCTAGGGCCCACAGTTAACTAGTTCCTAGGGGTGTTCTAGTGAATATTTCTAGTTGAATATTTTCTAGTTAATATTGGATTATATATTTTTTTGGTTGGAATATTTAGTAGAATACATGTTTTATTTTAATGTATTAATTATTTAATTCTAACCCTTGAAAACTATTTTCCATTAAAAGTTGTACTTCATAAATTGTTTCTACCATTCCTTATTTATAAAAACGTGAAAGACATTTTTCTTATAATTATTGTCACATGGAATATTTGGGTGGTTTCCTATTGGGAATGGGATCACACCCTACTTACACCTTTAGGTGTAAGTAGACTTGATAATGTTTTATTTAGGTAAGCGTATGGCCTTTGGAGATCGCGGCTCAGGTTGTTAGTTTCATTCTACGATGCGGTGTTGTGGAGATGGTTTGTTTGTGATGACCTATCATCATGTGGTGGTCCTTGGGCTATTTTTCTATTAATTTTTTAGTTTTGGACCTCTTGTGTCATGAATAAAACCTTTTATTCAGTTTTGAATTTTATTTAAGGATTATTTGGTTGGTAAATTTTAGATTCAGTTTACTTATTTTTAATGATTGTATTATCTATCCTAACTCGGGTAAACCATTCCCAGTTCATTTCTTATTATACCCAGGAACTTATGCTACCATGTGGGGATAGGGAATTCCCTTCAGGCCTTGCCAAAGACTAGGTCAGGAGCTAGTTTTATTGGTGGCCCAAATCAGTTTGGGACAAAATGGTATCAGAACATGTTTATATTTTTTTTGTCATGTTATAATTTTTTGTTGAGTCTAGTTAAATAGGTGTTAGGATTTTCGAGGCTTGGAGCTTTGTTTACGAGTATATTTTTGGACCATTACAACTCATGAAAAACTGTGACTGGCCATGGGATGTTGGGATTTGTTTTTTGACTTATTTTCTAGGATGGATGTACGGGATGCAGATTGAATGTAGAATTCGGGTGGGAGTGAAGTGGTTGTTTATTTCATTGTTGTGATGTGTTTGACTTATTTATATTGGATGTAATTAAAAAAATCAGAATTGTTTTAATAAGAATTTATTTTGTGAATATTTTCTTCTCTAGCAACATGCCTCCCCAAAAATCTCCCATGAACCCATGGGAGGATGTTGGGGAGAGTTCTCCATCACAGATTGATCAAAGGATGGTAGAATTTGTGGTCAGGGATGTCCAAGCCCTTGGAAAGGGAGTAGCTCCAACTCCTGCTCCTATTAGGTAAGAGGATTTTGGTCCTGGGAAGGGTAAATCCAAGGAGTTCCTAAATTAAAAGCCTCCTACATTTCTAGGTAGAATTAACCCACCTGAATTAGAGGAGTGGATCAATAATATAGAGTGCATATTCTAGTTTCTTAACATACTAGAGGAGGTCATGGTGAAGTGTGACTCTTTTATGTTAGGGCATCCCAGCTGAAGGTGATTGTAATAAGTGCTTCAAGATGGGAAGCATGAATAAATGAGTATGAAGGACTTAAAGGTTACCTTCAATGTAACACCCCAAGCTCCCACAGTACACTTCACTTCGAATAATACAATAGCTTGTGTTTTATGCAACTTCGAGTTCTAGAACATCAAGACACATCAAACTAGCCATTTAAAAAAGCAGTTATGAATAGTAATACAAACTTTTTGAAATTTTATAAAATTTATTTTTTCAAAATGGGCTTCATTTTTTTATTCAAAATATCAAAATTAGCTTAGGGTGAATTTTTGGTATTTTTATGAGATGTTTCATTTTTTATGAATAGTAAAAAACACTGCATTATAATTTAAAATCAACATTTTTATATAAATAATTATTTTTAATTTAAATTTATTTTAATGTCAAAATAGAGACAAAATACCTATATTATTTCAATTTAATTCATTGGAGTTATTTCAAAATAAGTTTAGATATTTAAATTTTTATTGAACTTTTTACTGTCTTTTACCCACCTTCTAGGCACATTTACAAATTTGAATAAAACTTAATTTTACCGCTTATGTGAATTGAATTTCAAAAATCCAAGAGAAACAGTTGAAATCTGTAAGTAAAATGTTTTTCAATAAGATGAAAATAATTTTTTTGAATAGTAACTTTTGACTTTTATTTACCATAGTTAAAAGTAAATAGCATAATTAAAAGTAAAAATGAAATTATAATTACTCTGAAACATGTCCTAATTCTATTACATAAGTTTCTTTCGACCAAAATCTACCATAGGAATAATATATGACCCTTTTAATCCAATTTTATTAGATTATGACATTTATTATTATTTTATTTAAAGAAGAGTTAAATGTGTTATATTCAACTTTTCATTACTAAAACATTTTTAATATATGGTTATACATAATATAAATTAGGCTATAAATTTTCACTAGATATATAAAAATATTTCCTATAACATGGTATTTTATTTATAATTTTTAGACATTAAATATTTAAATTTATTTATGACACAATGATGATGCAGTAATTAACTTATTAATAAAATATTGAAATAATTGATATTATAAATACCCCAAGGAAATGTAAATTGAGATTTTTTATGTCTTACAATAATTTTATAGGTTAATATGATAGGATGGAGTTGATTGAATAAATTTTGTTTGAAGTGATAAAGTTTTTATGACTTTAACAAAAATAAGATACCAAATAGTGTTAAAATTGACATAAATGAGTTTTTAATGCAAATACTATTTTATTAAATTATATAATAGTCTTAAAAATCAATGTTTTGGACAATGGAATTTTATAAAGATATATATATATATATATATATATATATCAATACATATCCACATGAGGTTCTCTTAGAAGTTTATAGTAAGTGTATTTACCATATAATATAAAAATAAAAGGAGAAACGGTAAATGTCAAACTATTTAACTAAGAGTTAAATATACAAGATAAGGTTAATATGATGACATAAACTTGTATAAAACCTATTGGTTGAGAGGTTTTAAACCCATCCCTAAATTATCCTCTAAATAAATCTTTTTGGATCCATTAGTAACCAAAAATTATTGTATAAAAAAATAATATTTCATGATTTTCCTAAAGTAACCCTCATCTCTCTTATTAAAGGGAACTTACGCTTCTCTCAAAATTAAACCTCCAAATCCATTTGGGTCGGAAAAACCCTACCCAAATATCCTCCCAACTACCATCAATTAATCCTATAGGCCTTCTTTTGATCAGAATCCAACTTAAGGATCCCATTTGATCAAATCAAAAGAAAGCACCTGAAGAAGAGGAAATTATTTCACCACCTCTTTCAAGTTTGTTTCATCTTCCACTTCCTATTTCATTGTTATTACCATAAAAAAATAATAACTCCAGTACCTTATTGATAATTTTATGTTATTATAAATATGGTACGACCATATTCATTATTTTATCCATCCTATGAATGAAAAAGTCGCCATACGTGCGTACGTACGGCTTGCCGTCTCCACATCGTGGTGTAGTTGTTATTCGACACCTCGTTATTTGGATGGGTATATTAATGATGTATAATTTATTTAAATAATAAATATAAAATTTTAATAATTCTTTATATATTATTCATCATCCAATTTCATACGATTTCACCATTAATAGAATGATATTGTCGCTCGTGCGTACGTACGTCTTACCGTCTCCACGACGCCATAAGATTGTGTTCCCCATCGTAACCATTCAAGAATAATTTCCATTTTATGATTAAAAATATTTTTTAAGAACTTAATATCATTCTTATTATGTATCAAATACACCCTATACATAACAAACATGACTTACTTAATAAAACATATAAAGGAAAACGAATTGGATAACACACAAAACAATGATACTACTAAAATATAATTACAATGAAATAGTCGAAGATCACATATGATATAATATTTATGTATATAGTTCTTGAATAATTTAATAAAATTTATTTAACCATTATAAATTAGGTTAAGGTACCCTTTAATAAAGAAAATTACAAAATAAGGGGTTTCTTATATCACTTTTAATTCTGTGAGTTTTCCATTCTTCACCGCTTCTTTATTGCATGTGGTGTATTTTGTACTTCCATTTGATATATATTATCCATATTTTATATATATTAATGATATTCAATGATTCATTTGGTGTTTAATAAATTTTTGTCTTACGACTCGATTGATTAAAATGAGGTAAGGGTTTTTCATCTCACTTTTTATTCTAGTGAGATTCATGCTATATTAGCCACTATTTCATTCTGTGTGGTGTATGTATTTTCCATGATTGTATTATTGGGTTAATATACATTAATTTATTGGTATTTTCATCTTCATTTCATGATCCTTCTTTCATGGCGTGTATGTTTCGTATGTCACCAAATCATTTAGGGAATTTCAATTTTCAATTTCCACTCATTGGGCTTTACGCATACTTCATTGACTATTTTACTCCAATATTATGTGTGTAATCATTATTTATTATTTATGAATTATTTTACACTCTTCTTTGTGTGTATATAATTTTGATACACATAATCACTCCATTTATAAACTATCCTACCATTGATATGAACTTGTTACGGGAAATCTTAACTCAATTTCAGTTCATTGAGTTAAACACAAATGTCCATGGTATTGTTTTTACAAGAATATGAGTGAATGTCATATGATTGATTTACAGATAATATTAAATTATATTTACTGTATTTATATTTTTAAAACATTATTATTTGATTGATTTATCATTAATCTAAGGATACGGTCTTTATATGGAATTTCGTCTGAATTTACATTCCATTTAGACCTCTTTGTTGTTATGAACCAATTCACTTTTATATGGTGCTTATACTTTCCATTGAAATATTATATCATTAATACCTTTATTATCATGATATTATAAAGTTTTGATTAATTTTATTCTTCAATTACATGTATTCTAGTGTCTCTTATTTGGTTATGAAATCTTTAACTAAAATATCATTTTAAATGTTTTAAAGATTTATTCTTATAAATATTTCTCATTAATGCCCATGTTTTAAAAATGGATTTAAGTATTTATTTAAATTTACATGAATTTTTTGAAATTAAAATTCCTTTCAAAAGTTTCAAAGTGGTGTGGGACACTTTTATTAAAAAATAACTTTTAAACAGATTCTTGATAAATAGTGTGACTTTTAAATGTTTTCATGAAAAATGGTATATTTCTCTCAAATAGTTTTACTGGTTATTTTCATCTATTTAAATATCGTTCCTTGTATTTTATTCTTGACTATGTTTTATGTATTATAATACAATCTACCATATTGTATTGAATGGGTTATGTTTGACTGTGGATGTACTATTTTTATACCATTTATAGATTGTGGTTAAATTATTGACATTTCATATGCTAGTTTTAATACGAATGTTTAGATTATGTTTCAACCATTTCATATGAGGAATTAATTGGACTTATTAAGGGATGTGTAGATCCTTCTATTTCTCCTTGATGCATCGGTAGGTCTCATGAAGCAAACTAGTGTCTTGGTACAAGGCCTTGACAAAATCTTATTTGCAGTCTTGGAACGAGGCCTTGACTGTGTGGTTATGATGACTGGCATTATGCATACCATCGTTATGAAATTAGCTATTGATATTACATGTGATTATTAGACTAGTAGAATATCCATGTGAATAAGTAAATGGAATTATTTGATTTATATTTTCCATATTATACTTAATTTTAGGTTTAAAAGGCTTGTGTTTTAGTCTTATACATTTCTTTAAATATTTATGAATGTATACACTATATTTCTATCCTTACTGAGCATCTGAGATCACCCCTTTCTATGTTTTATTTTTCCCAGGATGCGAAGAAGTATATTATTATTAACCTGTGGGAATAGGCTAAGGGAAATTAGTGTTTTCAAATGGAACACAATGTTGGTTTTTTTTATTTCACGATGTAATGTAAAACTTATGTATGTATCTAGTACTTCCAAGTCTACTAAACTAATCAGTATTTTTATACTTGATCTCTTATGATCATGCCAATGTTATATAATAATGCACCAACTATGGGTAACTATGGTCGGGCCATTAGAGTTGGAATCATAGGAAGTTTTTTACAAACCATGTAAACTAGATTTAGGGAGAAAAAACTTTGATTAGAGAGCATTACCATAAGATAGAATTTGAGGATAAGTGTTGAAGAACATTCAAAAAAATTGGTAATGTAGATTTTTTGTATGCTTTCTGAGAAATAAATCCATGTCTGGATACGAGAAGGTAGAGGCGTCTCTCACACAGATGTACATATGAGTCAAAACACTATAAATAAGTTTTGGGCTTGGCCCCGGGTATCCTGGTACACGACAATGGGCCTTGTTGTACTCTTGGTTATGACACTCCTAGGGGATATACATAGGATATTTCACATTTTCTTTACAAAATTATTTGATGGATTTTAATATAATAAGATAATATTTTTCCTTTGTTAATCCTAAGGTATTTTAGATTGAAAATAAGGTTTCATGATATTCTTTAAATGATTTTATGAATCACACTATCCTTTCTAGTTTTAGTCAATTTATGGATTCTAAGGGAGTCATAGTAACATTGAACATGATGTACAAGGTGGGAACAATGGAATAATTGTGAAACAAAATGGAATATTGATAGGGGTAAAAGATATCGTGTTCATGCCGAATAAATTTTCCAAAAATATGATCTACAACATATACATTAACCAACTCCCGAACTCAATAAAGAAGAGAAAATGAGGAGAATTATAAGAGCTCAAGTAGGTGAGACCATGGAGAAAATAAAGTTCAATTTCCATAATGCAGGAAATTTGGAAGGAGACACCGAGGAAAGTGTCTCAATGGAACAAAGAAGTACTTTATTTGTGTTAATGAAGAACATAAAGTAAAGAATTTCCAAGTAAAATTGAAGAGTACTATGGAAGAAAATAAAAATGATCCTAAGAATCAAATTACAGTCATTCTCCATAAATATAGGGGACTTTGGAATTATTCAAGTCAATGTCTTATTCTATAACATAACCTCTAAGTCAAAAAATAACCTATGTGGAAATTAATGGATGTAAAATGTTTAAATGTAATAATGCTCTTTGTTGATGGGATTACTTTAGAATACTTTTATCTTGTATGTGTAACCATGCGGTTTGTTATCTAAAAATTTCATTTCAGTAAGAATTATATTTTATTTTTTGGATATATTTATAATGTACCATTTGGGTTTATATGATCCTTGAATTTGAGAAAATTACAGGTTATTAATTTTTTATGAAAATGTGAGGTATGAGATAACATTTTTGGTTAAAATATGATGTGGTTATTCTTGAGGAATTTACCTCATTTTTTTATTTTTATAAAATTATACAGTTTTTGAAAAAGGACAACACTCAGACTGTGTGACATCCCATCACGTCGAACAAAGCTATAGGAATTGAACCCACAACCAATGTGTGACTGGGATTTATCACCTACCACTGAACTACATGAAGTTCCTGGTTAGTATGACTAATTATTTTTACTTAAATGATTTTATGGATCAAGAATATGTTTATTTTGGGAACAAATGATTATTTCAAATGGATATCATTAGTATAGGGAAATGATTTAGTGATTTATTTTTAAATGTTATTTTGGTAGTCATTTGATCTTTTGGGAACATTATCTGCGTAAGGAAAATAGAATACTACGGGATTCAGTTTGAGGAGTAATAATGGATTTTTTTATTTTGGAAGAATATATGTTATTGTTTTAAACTTATTGTGATTTGGGTTATTTAATTAAATTCTTAATCTATCATATAGAACAAGTGATTAGGTTAATTAATTTTAAGTATGTGACTTTAAGAGTAGTCAATGTTATTTGGAGATAAATTTTAAGATTTATCATGGAAGACTATGTAATAAAATACTTCTAAATTTTTCATTTCAAACATATTTTGGATTATTTTGAATAATTTTACTAAAATTAATTATTGAATGGTATTTCTTTAACATTGGGAATTGTTTGTTTAATTTTGGAGATTAAGAGTAATATTAATTTCTCTAAATGATTATCCTTTTTGGGGATAATCTAATATTTTAATAACCATTTTGGTTTTGGTTAATTTCTAAAGATAATGGAAATATATAGTTCATATTTTTTGGATTATATGATTCTCTATAAGTAGATTCTAGCGCTTCAGTTGTGACTAAGTCATCATAAATACTGATCATTTGGAGAAAATATGAGTTAGTGGTAGAAATTTATTAAAGGATGAAACTCTACTTTTAATGTAAGTAAGTACCCTTATTTTCTTTTCAATATCAAAAATAATTTCCTCAAAATTATGAAAAGGAACTTAAAACAGAAAAATATTGTCTGTTTACTCTTCCTACTAGGAAACTAATGACCACTTAACCCATCTCAGGTTTATCATTTTCTTATAGTTAACTTTCTCCTAACCATTTTTTCTATCACCCTCCATCAGAACATAATAGTTTGTTTTCTCTTATATATCAATGTTCTCCTATATGGAACTCTAATATAGGTTTTCTCGGGGGACCTTTATACATCCCTTTCTTTATTATAAAGTGATAGTTTTGTTGACTCTTTTTCCATTGTGGGTTTTCAAAAAAGATGTTTTGAAATGTCAAAATCCTAGTTTTTGTTTCCATGTTTAAATTTCAAGGATGAAATTATTTGAAGGATAGGATAATGTAACACCCCAAGCATCCACAATACGCTTCTCTTCAAATAATACAATAGCTTTTATTTTACACAACTTCGAGTTCTATCACATCTCGACAGATCAAACTAGTCTTTTAAAAGTAGTTATGAATAGTAATACCCACTTTTTTAAATTATATAAATTTTCTTTTCAAAATGGACATCATTTTTTATTCTGAATATCAAAATTAGATTAGGGTAATTTTTTGGTATTTTTCTGAGAACATTCAATTTTTGATTAATAGAGAAAAACACTGGGTTATTGTTTAAAACTGACATTTTTATTTAAATAATTATTTTTAATTTATATTTATTTTAATGAAAAAAATAGATACATTATACCTATATTAGTCCAATGTAATTAATTTGAGTGATTTTATAATTAATTTAGATATATAAAATTTTATTGAACTTTTTACCGTCTTTTACCCACCATCTAGGCACATTTGAAAAATTTCATAAAACATAATTTTACCGCTTCTGTGAATTGAATTTCAAAAATCTAGGAGACATGGTTGACATCTGTAAGTAAAATTTGGTTCAGTAAGATGAACATAATTTTTGGTGAATAAAAACTTTTGACATTTATTTACCACGGTTAAAAGTAAATAGGGTATCTAAATGTAAAAATGATATTATAATTACCATGAAACATGTCCTAATTCTATAAGATAAGTTCACTTCGACCAAAATCAACCTTATTACTAAAATATTATCCTTTTTATCGACTTGGATTAGATTAGGACATTTATTATTATTTTATTTATAGATGAGTTAAAAGTGTTAAATTGAAATTTCATAACTAAAACATTTTTAATATAGGGTTATTGATAATATAAATTAGACTATAAATATTAATTATAAAGATAAAAATAGTTCATATAACAAGGTATTTTATTTATAATTTTTAGACATTAAATAATTAAATTTATTTATGACACAATGATGATCCAGTAATTACATTATTAATGAAGGATTAAAATAATTGATATTATAAATACCCAAATTAATGTAAATTGAGAATTTTGATGCATTACACTAATTTTCATCATTAATATTAAATTTTAGGGTTGATTAAATAATTTTTTTTATGTGATAAAGTTTTTATGACTTTAACAAAAATAAGATACCAAATAGTGTCAAAATTGACATAAATGGGTTTTTAAAACAGATACTATTTTATTAAATTATATAATAGTCTTAAAAATATAATTTTTGGGAAAAAGACTTAGATAAGGTTATATATATAAATAATTAACCACTTGGGGTTTGATTGGTAGTTTATAGTAAGTTTATTAATCATATAATTTAAAAATACTAGCAAACATTGTAAATGTCAAACTATTTAGTTAAGAGTTAAATCTAAAGATTAGGATAATATGAAGACATAAAACTGTCTAAAACCTATTGGTTGAGATTTTTTCAAGAAATCCCCACCTTATTCTTGAAATAAATCCTTTTTGAGCCATTATAAACCGAATATTATTTTATAATTAAATAATATTTCAAGCTTTTCTGAAAGTGACCCACACCTCTCTTATAAAAGGAAACTCCCCCTTCTCTCAAAATAACACTTCCAAAGCCATTTTTCTTGGCCAAAAGCTACCCAAATAACCTCCCAACAACCCTAAATTCAACGTGGAGGAATTTATTTGATCAGAATACAACTTACCTAGCCCTTTTGATCAAACCAAAAGGAAGCACCTAAAGAAGAGGTAATTATTTTTCCACATCTTTCATGTTTTTTTCCTCTTCCACTTCCACTTTATTTTTAATTTCCATACCAAAATTATAACTCTTTTAACTTATTCATACTTTTGAGTTATTATAAATATGTTATGGTCATATTCATTTTTCTATCCATCCTATGAATGAAAAATCCACCATACGTGTGTACGTACGGCTTACTATCTTCACGTCGTGGTGTAGTTGTTATTCAACACTTCATTATTTGGATTGGTATAATGATGATGTATAATTGATTTAAATAATAAATATAACATGTAAATAATTATTTATATATTATATACCATCCAATTACATATGATTTCTCCATTAGTAGTATGATATTATCGCTCGTGCATGCGTACGGATTACCGTCTCCATGATGAGAAAAGATTTTGTTCCCCATCATAACCATTGAAGAATAATTTCAATTTTATGATTAAAAATAATTTTTAAGAACTTAATATCATTATAATTATGTATCAAGTATATCATATCCATAGAAAACATGACTTACTTAACAAAACATATAATGGAAAATGAATTAGATAACACCCGAAACAATAATACTACTAAAATATAATTTACAAATAAATAGTAAAAGATCATATATGATATAATATTTATGTATGTGGTTCTTTTATAATTTAATAACAATTATTTAACCATTATACAAGAGTTTAATGTACCCTCGGCTGAGTAAAAGTACAAGGTAAGGGGTTTCTTATCTAACTTTTAATTCCCTGAGATTTCCATTGTTCACAACTTATTTATTGCATGTGGTATATTGTGTACTTCAATTTGATATATATTATCACTATTTTATTTATATTAACGGTATTATTTGATTAATTTGGTGTTTATTAACTTTTTTTCTTACAACTCGATCGATTCCAACATGGTAAGGTTTTTTCATCTCGCTTTTTATACCCGTGAGATTCATACTATATTGGCCACTATTTCCTTTACTGTGGTGTATGTACTACTAATGATCGTATTGCTAGTGTAATATACATTAATGTATTGGTATTGCATTTTAATTGTATGATGCTTCTTTCCTGGGGTGTATGTTTCATAAGTTACCAAATTGGTAAAGGAATTTCAAATATCAATTTCCACTCATTGGGATTTATGCATACTTCATTGATTATTTTTCTCCCATATTATGTGTGGAAACACTATATTTAGTATTTATGTAGTAATTTAAAGTCTTCATTGTGTGTATATAATTTTGATACAAATAATCACTCCATTTATAAATTCTCATTCCATTGATATGAACTTTTTAAGGGTAATCTTAACTCAATTTCCATTCATTGAGTTAAACAGTAAAGTCATTGGTATTGTTTTTACAAAAATATGTGTGAATTTCCTATTACTGATTGACACTGAATGTCCAATTATATTGAATGTATTTATATTTTTCAGACCTAATTATTTCATTGATTTATCCTTAATCTAAGGATATGGTCATTATAAGGGATTTCATCTCAATTTACATGTCATTGAGACCTCTTTGTTGTTATGCACCAATTCACTTTTATATGGGGTATATACTATTTTTTGAAATATTATATCATGAATTCCTTTATTCTTGTGATATTATAATGTTTTTATTAATGTTATTCCTCAAATACTTTTATTCATGCATCTCTCATTTTCTTGGGAACTCTTTAACTGAAATTTCATTTTAAATGTTTTAATAATTTATTCTTCTAAATTATTCTCATTAATTTCCATGTTTTAAAAATTATTTTAATTATTTATTTATATGGACATGAATTTTTTGAAACTAAAATTCTTTTCAAAACATTCAAAGTGGTATGGGATACTTTGATTCAAAAATCAATTTTAAACGGATTTTTGATAAATAGTGCGACTTTTAAATGTTTTCATGAAAACAAGGATATTTATCTCAAATAGTTTTACTGATTATTTTCATCTGTGTATATAAAATTGATTTTATTTTATTCTTTATTGAGGTTGAATAATTATAATAAAATCTACCACATTGTATTGAATGAGTTATGTTTGACTGTGGATGTGCTATTTTTATAAAATTCGTGGTTTGTGGTTAAAGTATTGACATTTTGTATGATAATTTTAATAAAAATGTTTAGATTATGTTTCAATATTTTCATATGAGAAATTCATTGGACTTTGTATGTGATGGGTAGAGCCCACTATAGCTCCTCGATTCATTACTAGGTATCATGAGACAAACAATTGTCTTGGCCCAAGGCCTTGAAAAAAGATTATTTGTAGTCTAGGAAAGAGTCCATGTCTATGTGGTTATGATGTTCGCAATTATGCATTCCATCATTATGAAATTAGGTATTGATATTACATGTGATTAACCAACTAGTAGAATATCTATGTGAATAATTAAATGGAATTATTTTATCTATCTTTTCCATGTTATGCTTATGTTTAAGTTTAAAAGTTTTGTGTTTTAGTCTTATACATTTCATAAAATTATTATTAAATTTTCCGCTATATTTTTATCCTAACTGAGCATCTGATCTCACCCCTTTCTATGTTTTATTTTTCCCAAGAAGTGAAGTAGTATATTATGATTAACCTATATGATTAGGCTAAGGTAAATGAGTGTGTTCAAAGAGGACACAATGTTGTTGTTTTATTTCATCATGTAATGTAAAATTTATGTATCTATCTAGTACTTACAAGCCTACTAAACTAATCAGTCTTTTGAGACTTTATCTCTTGTGATCATGCCAATGTTGTCTAATAATGCACCGACTCTGGGTAACTAGGGTCAGAGAGTTACATTCAATGACCAATAATTTCTAGAAGTCTTGGCATATGATAGATCTCAAGAGTTTATAGAGCTGGATCAGGGGAACCCTTCAATGATGGATTATGCCAAATGTTTTGTTGATCTGGTTTTGTATGCTCTGGAAATTGTCTTCATTGAGAAGATGAGGGCTCAGAAGTTCGAGAGGGGTTTGCGACTAGAGATCTATTCCCAGGTCATATTATTCATGTAGAAGAATTATGTCGAGTTGGTTTATTGGGCTTGTATAGAATATATTAATCAAAATGGGAGGTCTGGTTTCTCTAGAGAAGTGTCAGTGATGGGTATTGGAAATTATTTTGAGAAGAAAATGAATCAATATGAGAAGGGGAAGATTGGAGGAGGTAGTTCAGGAAAACCTTAGAGGATGTTTCTTCAGTGAATTTTATTGCAAGGTATGTTGTGTTCCATTAGTTTGGGAGGCCAAGGCACACCCGACTAGTATGCACATATCCTCTGAATATCTACTATCATTGTAGAGGTATGGGACACTTGAAAAAAAAATTAGTAAGTCGCATTCACTCTAGAGTGGGGTTGGATCAGTGACTTCCAAGGGAGTTCCAGCTCAGTTAGAGTCATCAAGGATGAGGGGATCTCAGTTTGGTTGCCATGGCGGTAAGGCCAGATCATCTTCTAGGTAGATTCAGTTTAGGTATGATCCACAAATGAGTGGGTCTTTTTGGCATAGTATAAACATCTTCATGTGGTGGAGTAGGCACCAGCAAGATGGGTTGCGGGTCCTTCAATAGTTCGAGGTACCATCTTGATTTCATCTTTTATATATACTAATATTTTTGATATTGGTGATTCTGTTTCATTAATTTGTGCCTATTTTTTGAGAATGATGATTTTTTTCAACTGAGTTCTTATCTGTGGTGATTGAGTTTGTTATACTACTGGGTATGAAGAAGGAGAAAAGTCTCAGGTTTCCATCTTGTGCAATTACTGTGTCAGGGGTAGGGATAGAGTGGGACCTCCTGGTCTTGGATATTTTTCTTTTTGATATATTCCATAGAATGTATTGGTTAATGCACAGTTAAGAGCACATCGATTGTGATAGGCAGTGGATAAGTTTCACAGCACCTGATGACAGCCTTTAGGTTCTTCATGGGGAATGGGTTCCTTGATCGGGTCATACAGGACCTTCACTCCTAGAGTTGGGAAATCTTGTCTTCCAGTTTTATTCACTCGTTCTAGAGGATGATAGTAGTACTCCTCAGGTTGGGTGACCCGAGGTAGTTGATGAGATTCTGGAGGTATTTCAAGATGATTTTTCAAGATTTCCCCCAGAGAAAGATGTGGATTTCTTGATTGATTTGGCACTAGGAACACATCCAATATATATTCCCTCATATCTTATGGCCACCACCAAGTTGAAGTAATTAACGATATGGATTTATGATTTAGAATCCAAAGGATTCATTCACCCGAGTGTCTCACCTTGGGCCGCTCCTATTCTATTTGGAAATAGTTTGATGGATCCCACTGGTTGTGTATTGATTACCTGAAGCTGAACAAGGTAACAATCAAGAAAATATATCATTTTCCCTGAATAGATGGATTGTTTGATCTGTTTAAGGGAGAAAAGTGGTTTTATAAAATATAATTGCATTAAGATTACTACCAAATCAGGGTGAAACAGGAAGATATCCTAAAGACAACCTTTTGAAGAAGGTACGTCCACTTTGAGTACATGGTCATGCCCTTCCGATTGACCAATGCTCAAGAAATCTTTATAAAACTCATGAATAGGTTGATCCACTAATATCTTGACACTTTTTTTCTGAGTATTCATTAATGATATCCTGGTTTACACAAAATCTGGGAAGGATAATGAGAATAATTTTTTTATCTTCATGGGAACTTTGTGGGATCATCGCCTTTATATAAATTATTCCAAGTTACCCTTTTGGATCAAGGAGGTGAAGTTTCTAGGGAATATGATCTCATAGTAGGGAGTTTCGGGTGATCCTAATAAGATAAGTGTAGTGATGTCTTGGGAGAAGCTGAAAGACTTGTTTGAGATCATTATATTCCTCGGATTGGTAGGATACTACTGGTGGTTTTTTCATGATTTTTCTCAGCTTTCATCACCCATGACTTGTCTCATCGGGAAGGGGTTGAAGTTTATTTGGGGCCCATAATGTCTAGAATCCTTTGAGGAGATGAAGCAGTGCTTGACTACTGCCCCATGTTGAACATGCTATAATTTGAAAAGTGTAATGTGGTGTATTGTGATACATCAGGAATGGTCCTCGGGTGCGGGCTTTTGTAGGATGATCACATGGTGGTGTATGGATCCCGCCAACTCTGACCACAAGAAAATAATTACTTGGCCCATGAATTAGAGTTAGTATCGATGATGCATTCTTTCAAGGTATGGCGTCACTACCACTTTGGGGAGAATATTTTGGTCTATTCTGATCACAAGACCTTATCTTACATCTTCTCATGGTCATATCTTATCACATGGAAGTCGAATTGGTTAGAGTTGTCACGGGGGTTCAATATTGATATCGTATACACCTTGGGGAAGGGTAACCTGGGGGTTGATTCCTTGAGTAGAAGACTATCAGTGCAGGCATGGAGGAAGTCTAGTGATGAGCGGACTCTGATGGGGTTCTTTTCCCAGATGCACATGGAGACCACATAGCACATTAGATGTGCGTTCTTGGTGATCATTTACTGGACCCCTTCTCTTGTAGATCTAATTCCACAGGAGCTTCCTGGTAATGAGCTATGTGATCAGTTGAGGCAGTTTATTCATGGCGGAGAGATGTCTTATGATTGGTATTAATCCCTTAAGGGTATCTTATGCATCAAGGGCCACTTAGTGGTGCATTTATCTCTATATAATGTGGTGATGTAGGATAGCCACTAGTCTCAATGGGTTTTTCATTCCAGTGCCACCAAGATGTATTATGATTCTTTTCACCAGTTTTGGTGACCAGAAATGATACATGACATCGGTGACTTCGTATCGAGGTGTTATACTTGTCAATAGATGAATTAAGATCATCAAAGGCCAATTCTTTTGCTTCAGCTATTATCCATTTATACCTAGATGTGGGATGACATTTCCATGTATTTTATAGTTGTATTTCCTCATACACCTCAGGGAAAGAATGATATATGGGTGGTGATTGATCGTATGACCAAAACATACCATTTCCTTTTGATCAATGATTTGACCAAAGAGGAGGAATTGATATGCTTGTATCTTCAGGATGTTTTGATGCTCCCTGGTGTTCCATCAGTCATCGTTTCATATAGGGTCCCTCATTTTACCTCTCAGTTTTCCAGTGGCCTTCATAAGGCATTGGGGCCACATATTAAGTTGAGTACGGTATACCACCCTCAAACAGATGGTCAGATAGAGTAGGATAATCAAACATTGGAAGACAAGCTTCATGCATTTATGTTTTATTTTGGTAGTTCATTGTATTTTCATTTGGTATTTTTAGATTTTTCTTATAACATTAGATACAAATCATCAGTCAAGATGACACCATTCTAGGAGATTTATGGATGGATATGTCTATCTATTTTGTGTTGGTGGAGGTGGGACATACCTCACTGATGGGTCATAGTATTGTGTATGGGACTTCAGACAAAGTTCGGTTGATTAGAAAATGGTTTTTGAGAGCATAGAGTCTACACAAATATTATGTAGATAAGTGGCATCATGATTTGGTTTTTTCTGTGGTTGACTGAGTATTTAAAAAAGGAGCAACTCTTTTGGGTCATCATCATCTTGGAAAATAAGGGAATCCAACACCAAGGTATGTGGGAAATTTTTAAATCATTTATATTATTGGTAAGGTGGAATATCATTTAAAATTTCCCTCTTAGTTTACATTGATACATGATGTGTTCCACGTCTCCCAGCTAAAGAAATACAATTTGGGCTCATCCCATTTTTTTAGTTGGGAATAGTTAGATATGGAATCAGATATGTCTATGGTTGATAGACTAGTGCATATTTTGGAATCCCAAGAAATAGTTCTTTGAGGGAAGAATATTACCCCAGTTTGATTCATCTGGAATCAGGGGACTGATGAGCATGAGACATGGGAGTCGAAGTCTTCGGTCGAAGAGCAATTTCTGTTTCTCTTATCTGATCAGGTTTCAAGATGAGTTTCTGTGCGTGGAATTTTTTTTTGTTGGGGATAATTTTCACATCCATGAATTATTTTAATGTTATTTTTCATTTAATTTTTATTATTTTTTGGGGGGTTTCCTAGGATGTTTTGGAGAAAAGGGTGATTTCTTTATGATTTGAGCCAAACCATGAGCTCATTCCAAGATATTAAAACAAAATTTGTTTTTTTATAACTCCTTCATTTGTCACATTTGTCACCCATTCTACATCCCAAATAGCCTCCCCTAACCTATTCAAACCACTATATCCATTTTACGCCTTTAGACCTCATATTCATGGTGTATTTGGGTGATTTATTTAGGCATTGAGCCAACGCGTGAGACAATTTCCATATTTAAGTAAATAATTTATTTCCTTTGTATCTCATTCATTTTTTACATTTTTCAGTCATTTTACTACTCACTCTATCCCAAAAACCCTATGAACACCCAAATTTTACTTTTTCTCTCTTTGGAGCTCATCTTCATCGTGGATTACGGAGAATTTCTCCAAAAATTTTCAAATATTCTAGATTTCAAATGGGGGTTTGTTTCATTCATAAATCATTCATTTTTAACTCCATTTCCCCATATCAGTCCCCACTCAACCTCGTCAACCTTATTAGAAAATTAATTTAAATATTAGATGCTTGTAGATTCAACTATAGTTGTATCTGTGGTGATTTATTCAAAGTTTCTCAAGTTTATGAGTTTCCTTCTTAATTATTTCTCTTTAATTTAGGTTTCTCCCACATTTCTTGAAGCACAAAATTTCCAAAATATAGGAATTCATACCTAGGTTTTATTTAGTTTATTTTTCTAGTATTGTGGTTTTTGGTACATTTTTACATCCTTGTGGTGCGATGATGGTGCGATTGAAGTTTCATATAAGGATTTGAGGGTTTTGACGCATTTGGTAGATAACTCCATTTTCACTGATTGAAGAGTGAGTTATCCTGATGGATTTATATTTTTAGCATGTTTTCCTTCCATTTTTTTGGTGTTAAAACTATTATCGGAAGAATTTGTTAAGCGATGGATTTTTAAATTCCATTTTTTGTCTTTAAAAGTGTTTTTTCTTGTGAAATCCATGTTTCACAAATTGGGGTTGTTCTAAAATTCATGGAATGTTTTATTAAAATATTTTAGTGCTACCAATTCTAGTTTGGTGTATTATTAGTATGAATTTTATTTTAAAAGACCTGTTTTAAGTGGATTTTATGTGTAATTTTTGATATACTTTTTGAAATTGTTTTATGGAAATATAAGTCATTATTTAAATTATAAGAATATTGAAAGGTATGTTTACCTACTGTTCTGAATGTGTGTGACCAGAAATTTTTTTTTATATGTAAATTATATCTGATAGCATGTGTAAATTGTTTGAGAACAAAGAGGGAAACCAAGGTATATAGGTTGGTGGACATGTACCAGTATTCTGGTGATCGGAAGTGGTTTTTTCCGTATTCCACTTAGAAAGTTTCACATTGAAAACACTAAAAAAAATATAAGGAATGATTGGGGACCACTAGGTTATGGGTATTTTCCTTACTAGTGTCTCATAAATGAGAATAGATATTTTATTTTTTTACTTTTACATCGAGATACGAGGTACCGGGGGCCCATAGTTAACTTTTCTCTAGTGGTGTTCTCATAAATAGTGCTTATTGAATATTTTGTATTTACCATTCGATTATGGAGTGTTTGGATGGAAAATTCAGTAGGTTGAATATTTTATTTATATGTATTCATTCTATAATTTTAACACTTGCAAACAATTTTCCATTAAATGTTTCGCTATTTAAATTGTTACAACCATTCCTTGTTTATAAAATCATTAATGTTTTTTATCTAATAATTCTTGTCACATGGAATATTTGGCTGGTATCCAAATGGGTATAGCCTCACACACTACTTACACCTTTTGGTGTAATTATACATGATTATATTTGATTCAGGTAAGGGTATGTTCATTAGAGATGGTGGCTTGTGCTGTTAGTTTCCTTTTATGGTGTGGTGTTCTGGAGATGGCTCATGGGTGATGGCCCCTTGTCGTGCGGTGGCCGTTGGGCTGTTTTTCAGCTTATTTTGTAGTTTTCGACCTCTTGTGTCTTATTTAAATCATTGTATTCAGTTCTGATTTTTATATAAAATTGGTTTGGTTGTTAATTTTTAGATTTAGTGAAATTATTATTAATTGATGTATTATGTATCTAAAAGGTGCTGTCGTGGGTGCTTTTAAATGGTGTTCAGTTTTGGGTTACTTGGGTTAAGCAGAGTGGATGACCAAGGTCGTCTCTCAAAAAAGCAAGAAAATTAAATCAAATTCTTAAAGGTATTCTGAAAATAAAATAAAAGATAATAAAAAAACAACTTAAAAGGATACGGTTTTTTAATCATTTATAAAACTAGAAGAAGTTTTCTGGAATAAGATTTCAGTTTTTGTGTTTATAATTTTCAAATGAAATTTGTCGCAACAAGAATATGTTTTTTAGAAAATATTTTAAAAGGCATAATCAATCTAACTCTACCAATTTAATCAATTATTTATCATTACCATTTAAATTAAAATCCACTTAATTAGGATCCCCTAACTTTTTAACCCTCTAACTCTACATGAATTAACCTTACCACAATGATGAAGTGAATTAAACCATAGGATATCTTCAGGACATGAAATCGCAACACCATGCTTTGATTGATGTTCTAAAGATAAATTATTCTTAGTGGTAAATTAAGAAATATATCCATTCTGTAAATGATGGAAAATTGAGTTTAGGTATTATGTTTGAACTCTACAAATTAATCTCGTGTGGTCTTATATTACCGATTAATATCGCACTCTCACAATTTACAGAAACCTCGACCTTACGTGTTTTTATGTCAATAGTTCAATTCCTTGATTAGTTTAATTTATCTTGAAAAAGAAATTAATATATCATATTAAGTAGATTACAATATCCCATTTATTCAAAATAAATGAATGAAGAAGGTAAGAGATAGATTGATTACTAAAAAGACTACTCTTCCATGGGTGGTGTAATCATCGCAGAAGTGAATTGCATTTGCAACGGTTTATAATGCGTATAACCCACTAAAACTTCTACTAAATAATTACTTCCCAAAGAGGAAGATAAAAGAAGAAGAAAATTGAGTAAAATAAAATAAATATAAGACAAAATAAGAAGTTTATCGAAAGATCAGAAACATTACAATAAAGAAGAGGAAGAGAAGAGAATTTTGGAATAGATCCTTGCTTGAAAGCATCACTCCCCCAATGGTTAATTGAAATGGAAAAGAACCACATCACCTCGGCTCCCAATCCTCTAAGGCACGTTCAACCCCCTTTAAATGCGAAAAGTACCAATTTATAGAGTGTAAGTGGGCTATGTTACAAGTGGTTTCAAGTGTAAATAAAGAAATTTGGACAAATATTTTTCGTCCACTTTCCCCGCCTATTTTATCACACAAATCGTGCACCATCTCATCATCGAGAAGGATGATTTTTTCTAAAAACATTTCCCGAGCTCCTATCCAAATCTGAGCCCATTCCAAGCATGGAGGAAGATGTTATGGCCCAAATACAGAACCCATGTCCAATCTGGTGAGTCTACCCATCTTTGATATCATGGTCCATTAAGTCCAATAAAATTCACAATTTATCTCATTTGTGCTGAATGTAAGTTGTATCACATTATGTTAGAAACATATTTACAAAATTTTAAGATCAAATAATAAATATAAAAATATTTATGTTTGAAATTCTACTATGAATTTAAAGGGGAAAACTAGAATTTTCACAAAATTTCCAAATGAATTAACTAATCCCAAATATTTTATAAATAGACATATTTAACATAATGTAAGTAAATTTTTTCATTTACTATCAATAAAATATTCAATAAAAATGTTTTTTATCATAATACTATCTCAAGTAAACTGTTCCCAATTCATTGTTTATCATACTCGGGCACTTGTGCCATCCTGTGGGGATAGGGAACTCCCTTGGGGCCTTCCTAGGGACCTGGTTGGGTTCTAGTTCTAATGGTAACCAGATTTGGTTCCTGAAAAAATGGTATGGGAGCAGGTTTATCTTTTAGGAACGTATTATTATTTTATGTTGAGTCTAGTTAGATAGGATCTAGGATGGTCAGGGCTCAATGATTGGGTTATGAGTAGGGTTCCTGACCAGTACCTCTCGTAACAAACCATGAGTCTACCTGGGATGTTGGTATGGCTGGTTTGAATTCTCTTCCAGGTGTGACGTGCGGGCTGTAGACTTCAAGTATACATCATTTGGTGGTGAATAGGTTGTTTATTTCATTATTGTGATTTGTTTTACTTATTTATATTTGATGTAATTGATGATATTTTTTTGAGTTGTTGTAATAATGATTTATTTTGTGACTGGTTTCTTGTGTAGAAACATGCCACCCTAAAAAGCTCCCACGCGCCGACGAGAGGGTACTAAAGAGATTTCTCCCTCAAAAATTGATCAAATTATGGTAGAAGTGGTGGTCAGGGCTGTCCAAGCCCTAGGAGATGGAGTAGATTCTGCTTCCGCTCTAGTTAGAGAAGAGAAGTCTGGTCTTAGGAAGGACAAAGCCCAAGAGTTCCTAAAGAAAAATCCTCCAACTTTTTGAGGTAGCATGGAACCCTAGAAAGTAGAGGAGTGGCTCATAATGATCGAGTTCAGGTTCGTGTTTCTTGACACACCTAAGGAGATCAGGATAAATTGTTCCTCCTTTCTATTAGAGGGTCACAACTGAAGGTGGTGGGAATCAGTGCTTCAAGCAAGGAAGCATGAAAAATGATTTGGAATGACATCAAGGTTACCTTCAACGACCAGTACTACCCTAAATTCTTGGAATTTTACAGATCCCAAGAGTTTACGGAGTTAGTTCAGGGGGAATTTTAGTAATTTATTATGCCACTTGTTTTTATAGGCTAGTCTGATATGCTCTGGAAATAGTCTCCTATGAGAAGATGAAGGCTCATAAGTTTTAGAGGGGATTGTGGATAGAGTTCTAATCCCAGATCTACTTGTTTAAGTTGATGACTTACACTGAGGTGGTCAAATGGTCTTGTATGGTATATATTAATAGGAAGTAGAGGATTGGTTTCTCTTGAGAAGTGTCAGTGATGGTAAGTGGTATGTATTCTAAGAGGAAAATGAAGCAAGAGGAGCAGGGGAAGAAGAGAGGTGTTAGTTCAAGCCAACCATCCAGGCAGTATTCTTCAAGGGCTTCTTGATTTAAGGTATATTGTGTGCCACTATTGTGGTAGGACAGGGCACACCCCACCAACATTCACAACTTAGCAAAATAATTTCTATTAGTGTGGAGGTATGGGACACTTTTTTTCATATTTATAGGATGGAATGTCTACTCTAGTGTAGGTAAGGATCGATGGATTCCAAGGGAGATCCAGGTCAGTTAGAGCCATCAAGGACGGGGGGATCTTGGTTTAGTATCCATGGAGGTAGGGTCAGATCATCTTTTGGGAAGATCTATTTCAAGGAAAAGCCATAGGTGAGCGACCATTCTTAGGAAACTAGTAGAAATCTCCATGCGGTGGAGTAGGAACCGGAGGGATCGGGTGTCGGGCCTTTGACGGTTCGAGGTATCATCTTGATTGAATATTCTATAGATACTTCCCTTTTCGATACTAGTTCTTCTATTTCTTTTATCTCTGCTAGTTTTTTTAGCATGCTGAATTTTCCAACTGAGTTCTTATCTGATTTGATGGAGTTGGTGATGCTGCTATGTAAGAAGAAGGAGATGTGCATCCGGTGCCCATCATCTATACTTATTGTATCTAGGGTAGAGATAGGGTCGAACATCTTGGTCTTGGATATTTATATTTTTTATGAAATCCTCATCGTATATTTTTCAGTGTACTTTCAGGTGTATATCAATTTCTATTGGTTGTGGGTGAGTTTCATTTCACCTGATGGAAGCCCTCAAGTTTTTCATGGGGAATGGGATCCTCGGTCGGGTCGTCTAGGACCTCCACTCCCAGAGTTGGGAAATCATGTATTTTAGTTTTTTCACTCACACAAGAGGAATATGGTCATACTTCTGAGGGTGGGTTACCCCGTGTAGTGGATGAGTTCCCATAGGTATTTCCAAATGATTTTTAGGATTTTCCCTAATGTGAGATGTGGAGTTCTCAATCAATTTGTCTTCATTAACATAGTTGGTAACTCTTCCCTTGTATAGTATGGCCTCCGATGATTTGAGGTAATTAAAGATACTGCGGGATGATTCATAATTGAGAGGATTCATTCATCTGAACGTCTCTCCTTGGTTCACTCCTATTTTATTTGTGAAGAAGGATGACGGATCCATACGGTTGTGTATTGATTACTAGAACCTGATCCACTACCACAAAAATAGTTTTTCCCGGCACCAACCTTTAGCAGCGCTAACGAAACAGCGCTGATAAAGGGACCCCATTTATCAGCACTTTTTTAGTAGCACTAATAAAGGGTCGACTTAAAAAAAATTAATTAAAAATAATATATAAATATATAAATATAGTTATATTTATGTAAATATAATATGTAATTTTTAAATATATTTTAGATAAGTATAAATATAAATTTACACTTTATATACATAATATATAAGATATCTAGTAAAAATAGATTATAAAAAATTAATAAAATATTTTTAATTAATAATTTGATAATTATTATGGAGGAATAGTCATTTCATAACTATTTAGAGACCCAAAAAATCAAAAAAAAATGAAAAAACCCACAATATGTTGAAAACTTAACCCCAAATTCCAACGGCCATAACTTTTGATCCAGGTGTCTGTTTGAACTCTACCACATATCAAATCGAAGCATACGACAAGTTCTACACCCTTGTGACCAGGTGGACCTAGACCAAGGTTTGTTCGAGGCCAAAAAAGGCCTAGAAGGCCTCTAAAATTGATTTTTTAGTCGGGGTACCCCAATTCATTAGCATTTTGTGGATTTTCAGCCTCGTTTATGGGGGTATTATTGCCTTTTTTGGTGGGGACTGAATTTATTCCAAGGTATTAGATTCATATTGATATTATTTCTTTGAAATTTTATCATTGTTTTAATGAACTGTTATTTATGATCAAATATATAACTATATGTACATATTTTTAATATATTCACACCTAAAAATATAATTTTTTAAATAATTAATTAAACATATTTACATATAAAATATATTAGCTTTATCTAAATTATTAATAATATCCATTTTATTTAAAATACCAATATATGAATATTTATTTAACTATATTTTAATATATCTATATATATTAATATAACTATATATATATTAAAATAACTATATGTATATATATATATATATTAATATAACTATAAATATATATATTAATATAACTATAAATATATATATTAATATAACTATAAATATATATATTAATATAACTATATATATTAATATAACTATATATATTAATATAAATATATATTACTATAGAAATAAATATAACTAAATATATATATAAATAAATTGATATATCATAAATAAGAGAAAAAATCAATATAGAGGAGTGGAAAAGGCTTTCGGCGCGCAGGGGGGGAGGTCTCGAGATCAAATCCAAGTGGAGGCAGGGGCGCGGGCGCAAGGGTGAATTAAATGGGTGCTAATAAAGGGTGGAGGCGTTGCATGCAGGTTTTGGAGGTGCCGGAAAGCGCTGAGAAAGGGGGGCTCAAGCGCTGTAAAAAGCCCCACCGAGATTGGAAAAAAAATTAATTTTTTTTTTAGTTTTATCAGCACTTTTAATAAAGCACTGATAAAAGTGGTATTTTATCAGTGCTGATAAAGGACCATTTTATCAGGGATTTTTTTAGCACTAATAAAACACCCCTTTTATCAGTGCTTTTTTTAGTGCTGATAAAAGGGGTATTTATCAGTGCTTTTTAGAGCACTGAAAAAGGGGACCCCCACCCCCTTTATCTTCACCGACTATAAGAGCGTTTTTTAGTGATGTTAAAGGCCATTTTTAGCACTGGTAAAATGGTTATTTTTAGTACTAAACAAGGTAACCATCATGAAAAAATATCATTTTCCTTGAATATATTACTTGTTTTATCAGTTTAATGGGGAAAAGTGGTTTTCTAAAACCGAATTTTGTTCAGGTTACCACCAACTCAGGGTGAAAGAGGTAGATATCCTGAAGGTAGCCTTCCAAGGAAGGTACGACAACTCTGACTACTTGGTTATGCCCAATCGATTGAAAAATGATCTAGTAGTCTTTATGGTAATTAATAATAGAGTGTTCCACAAGTATCTATACCCTTTTGTCGAGGTATTTTTGGATGAAATCATAGTTTACTCTAGATCTGAGGAGGAGCATGATAATTATTTTCAGATTGTGTTGGGAACTTTGCAGGATCACTGCCTTTATGCACATTTGTCGAAGTACACCTTTTGTATAACTGAGGTGAAGTTTCTAGGGAATATGATTTCAGAGTAGGGAGTTTCAGAGGATCCTGAGAACATCAATGCAATTTTGTCTTGGGAGAAGCTGAAGAACATGTTTAAGATTAGGATTTTCCTCATCTTTGTAGGATACTACATGTAGTTTGTTTGGGATGTCTCTTAGCTTGCTACACCCATGACTACACTCACCAGGGGTGATGTTTTTTTGGGCCTAAAATGTCATGTATCCTTTGAGGAGTTGAATCTGTGTTTGAATACCACCCCCATGTTGATCATGCCAGAATCTGGAAAGGGCTATATGGCGTTCTATAAAGATTAAAGTATGGGTCTTATGTGTGTCCTTATACAGGATGATCACATGGTGGGATATGGCTCCCGCCAACTCTGACCACATGAAAATAATTACCTGACCCATGACATGGAGCTAGCAGTTTTGATGAATTCATTGAACAATTGACTTCACTATCTATTTGGGGATAAGTTTGTGTTCTTTTTTGGTCACAAGTTCTTAGCCTACATCTTCTCCCATAATGATGTTAACCTAAGGCTACGGCGTTGGATCGAGTACTTATAGGGGTTCGACATTGATATCTTCTTCACCCCTAAGAAGGGTAACATGGTTGTTGATTCCTTGAGAAGAATAGTATTAGTGAAGGCTTTGAGAAAGTCCAATAATGAGTGGACTCTGACGGGGATCTTGTCTTAGATTCATGTGGAAACCACGGAGCATAGTGGAGGTGAATTCTTGGCGAGAATTCAGTTAACCACTTCTCTTGTGGTGTTGATTCAGCAAGAGAAGCCTAGTGATGAGCTATGTTAGTAGTCAAGGTAGTTTTTTCAGGGTGGGGAGACGTCTTCAGATTGTTCTTCATCCCCTATGGGTATCTTGTGCTTCAAGGGACGTTTACTGGTGCCTTTGTCTCTACAGTAGATGGTGATTCAGGATAGCCACCGGTCTCAGTGGGTTGTCTATCCTAGGGCCACGATGATGTATTATGATTTTCTTCATCCATTCTGGTGTCCATGCATGAGATAGAAAATAGATGACTTCATATTGAGATGTTATAATTATTAGTGGGTGAGAACATAGAATAAAAGTCCTTCCATTTCACTTTAGTAGTTACCCATTACTACATAGAAGTGGGACGAGGCTGAAATGGATTTTATAGTTGACTATCCTCATACATATCGAGTAAAGTATTAAATATGGGTAGTGATTGATCATATGGCTGAAACATCCCATTTCATTCCAATCAAAGATTTAGCAAAAGTGGAGGAATTAGGCTGGTTGTTTGTTTGGGAAGCTGTTCGGCTCCATGGTGTTCTATTAGCCATCGTTTCAGATAGGGACCCTCGATTTACCTCTCATCTTTTGAGTGGACTTTAGAAAAAACTTGGGGGCACATATTAAGTTGAGTACGGCATACCACCCTCAAGAAGATGGTCACACAAAATGGGATAATCACATTATTGAAGACATTATTCAAGCATGTGTGTTAGATTTCTATGGATCATGGGATTTCTATTTGGGATTGGAATATTTTCCCTATACCAATGACAGCAATCCTCAATCAATATGGCACCATTGGAGGCTGTTTATGGTCGGCCGTTTAAATCTCTTTTGTGTTGGGTAGAGGTGGGTGAGACCTCACTATGGGGTATGAGTATTGTATAAGAGACATAGAACAATGTTTAGTTGATTAGAGAATGGATTTTGAGAGCCCAAATTTGACACAAGTATTATTTTTATTAGAGGTGTCATGCTTTAGATTTTTCATTGGGTGACTGGGTATTCTTGAATGTTGAACCTTGATGGGTCCATCGTCATATTTGTAAGCAAGGTAAGATAACACCAAGGTATGTGGGGCCTTTTGAAATCATTGATAGGATTGGTAAAATAGAGTACCAGTTAGTTTTTCCCTCTCATTTTAAATCGATCGATTATGTGTTCAACGTCTCCTAGATAATGAAATATAATATGGAATCGTCCCATGTTTTGAGTAGGGAAGAGTTGGAGTTTGAACCAGATCTATCTGTGGTTGAGAGACCGTTGTGTATTGATGAATCGTGATAAATAGTGCTTTGAGGGAAGAATATTCCTCTTGTTTGATTCCTCTAGCAGTATTGGACTAATTAGAATGAGACATGCAAGTAGAAGTGTTCGGTTGAAGATAAATTTTCATTTCTCTTATCTGATCTGGCATCAAGATGAATTTATAAGGGAAAATTTTTTTTATAGTGGGAGAATTGTCATATACATTGATTATTTAAAATTTATGTTTCATATACTTTTTTTTCTTATTTTTATGAGGTTTTCCCAGACATTTTTTTGAAAAGATTTATTTTTTCAATATTTGGGCCAAACCGTCATCCAATTTCAATATTTAAAAAAATGTTTTTTCATTTATAACTCCTTCATTTTTTGAACATTTTTTAACCATTACACTTTTGACTTGGCCTCCTCAGACCTATTCAAACCACCATATCAATTTGGACCCCGAAGGAACTCGTAATAATGATGGATTTTGGTGGTTTATTCTGGCATTGGTCCAACCTGTGAGACTATTTTCAGATTTAAGGAAATAATTTTTTATATCTCATTAATTTTTGAACGTTTTTAATCATTCCACCACTCACTCAACCCTAAAATATATATCTAGACCCGTATTATCCATTTTCCCTCTTTTTAGATCATCTTCATCTTTGATTATGGTGAATTTTTTCAAGGATTCTCAAATGTTCTAGAATTGCAAAGGGAATTTGTTTCATTCATAAATAATTAATTTTTTACTCTTTTTCCACTATTTTAGTCCCCAATAAACCACCTCAGCATTATTTGAACCTACCTTTATATTTTGGAATCTTTTAGATTCAATTATTGTTTTATTTAGGGTGATTTTATCTATGTTTATAAAGTAAGTGAGTTTCCTTCTTAGTTCATTCCGTTTCCTTAAGGTTTCTTCAACGTTTCTTGAAGCTCCAAATTTCTAGAGTAAAGGTCCTCTTACCTAGGAATTGTTTTGTGTTTCTTGGTCCAATATTGTGGTTTTAGGTTTGTTTTCACTTCCTTGTGTTTTTTCAATGGTGTGATTGATGTTTTGCACAAGGATTTGAGGGTTTTGACACATTTGGTATGTGACTCTATATATAATCATTAAAAAATTAGTTATCTTCATAGATTTATATTTTTATTGTATTTCTATTTCATTATTTTTGGTGTGAAAACTATTTTTGGTAAGATTTGTTCATAGATTTATTTTTTAATTCCATTTTTTGTTTGAGAATTGGTGTTTTTAATGTAAAATTTAGGTTTCACAAATTGGGGTTGTTCTATAATTCATGTAATGGTATCATTAAAATGTTTTAGTGCTGAAAATTATATTTTGGTGTATTATTGGTATGAATTTGGTTTTAAAATATGGGTTTTAATTTGATTTTATGTTCAATGTATTGTTATAAGTATTGAAATATTTCTATAAAAATTCTTAGTGTTTATTTTTGTTATAAAAATGGTGAAAATAATGATTATCTACTATTTTGAGTTTATATGACAAAAACTAGTATTTTTATATGTAAATGATATTTGATAGCTTGTTTAACTTGTTTCATAACAAAGAGGGAAACCCAGGTATCTAGGTGGGCAGATGTGTAAAATTATGCTAGTGATTCTAGTGGTTTTGTCTCTATTTCACTTATCAAGTTCGACATTGAAAAAAACTAAAAAAAATAATGAGGATTTTGATTGGGGATCACTAGGTTGTTGGTATGTTCTCTACTAGTGGTTCATGCACAAGATTGGATATTTCATTTGGATATGTTTACACTGAGATTCGAGGTACCTGGGGCCCATAGTTAACTAGTGAATATGGGTGTTCTTGTAACTAGTGCTCATTGACTATTTTGTATTCACCATTTTTTGTGTTGTTATTAGCTATAAAATTCAGAATCCTACATTTTTTATTTACAACCCTTCAAAACTATTTTCCATTAAAAGTTGCACTTCAAAAATTGTTGTTACCATTCCTTGTTTTTAAAAACTTGAAATATTTATATCTTATAATGATTATCACATGGAATTTTTGGGTGAAATCCTTTTGGGATTAAGTTCTCACCCTACTTACACCTTTGGGTTTAATTGTACTTGATCATGTTTGATTCGGGTAAGGGAGAGGCCTTTGGAGACAGTGGCTCAGGTTGTTAGTTTTCTTCAATGGTGCAGTGTTGTAGAGATGACTCATAAGTGATGTACCCTCATAGTTTGGTGGTCCTTGGGCTGTTTTTACTGATAATTTTGTAGTTATTAACCTCTTATGTCATTTTTAAAACATTTTATTCAGTTGTTAATTTTATTTAATGATTTTTTGTTGGTAATTTTCAGATTCATTGTACTTGTATTTATTGGCTATATTATGTATCCCAACTCAAGTAAAACATTCCCAAACTATTTTCTATCACACCTGAAAACTTGTTCTATCCAATGGGGATTAATAACTCCCTTTTTTCTTTTCCACAGACTGGGTTAGGTGCTGGTCTTAATGGAAACCAGATTGGGTTCATAAAAATTTCTCTTTCCAAACATGAGCTCACACGAAAATACCTCATAGACAATGAATACATGAACCCATGCCAGTAACCCCTAGTAATTAAAAAATACAACATATATCTATGTTTATATCATACCTGAAATACATCAAATGGGGATTTATGTCCATTGAGTTATCAAAGTAGGTTGTGAGCATAAATACCTAGTAAGACATTACCAATTTTTTTCAACAACAACAGTGAATAAAAAGGTATATACATGAACATTATTACTCATATATGTACATATAAAAAATAGTTTTGAATTAAATAATAAAAAAAACATGTAAATATTAAATAGTGAAGCAATTCATAGATTGTTACCAGCTATTTTTATTAACTCCATATTTCATGATGTCTCGTACCTGACACGCCATATATAAGTATAGCATGAAATCTAATATAATAATTTTGTTCCCTTCATTACAGGAGGATGTGTGCACACTTTTTTATATTTTACACATGTAGTTATATATACCTCGATATATATATATATGTGTGTGTGTGTGTGTGTGTGTGTGTTTGTACCTAAAAATTCAAGGTGAAATACCCATCCCATTGGAGGTAAAGGGAATCGTATAAACTAGAGTCAAGGAAATATTACTTCAAATCCCTTTGGGAAAAGGGAGAAGGGGTATACATTACTAAGGGCACTATGTGCCCAGCATATTCCTCATTTATAATCTAAGTGGAAAATATTTATGGAAAAAATAATAGAAATAAACCCCTTGCATCCTGTTCATTTACTATCAAATAAAAATCCAATATCAAATAAAATTTCAATCATAATAATCATCACACAAGATATGTGAAAAGATAGGAATTCTCTTTTATCTAACATTAAATAATATACACCTATAAATAGCTCAATTATATAAATAATCCTAAAAAATATTAATGGAACTCATAGATAAAAAATTATGAGAACAATAATGTGAAATAATAATAATAATAAAATCTATAAGTTGTGGAATAACAGTTTCTTTAAAACCTCCTAGTGGAAACTCATATTAATCATGAGTTATATATTGAATAATAATTTAAATTTCTCTAATGTATATCCAAAAAAGGCATCAACTCTATCATGGATAACAAATATTGTGTACTTGTAGTAAACTGAATAAGAAATTCAGTATAGTATTAGTCAATTCATCACATACATGTACTAACACAAATAAATAATAAACTGAGGAAAAATGTTAAATTGAGTCACTAATTTTAAAAGTATAGTTATTGTTTACAATTTGTTCTTCATATTTGAACAACAATTCAGGGAAATTATTTATTTAAAGGATAGGGTAAATTTAAAAGGAATATTTAAACCATACATTTTACTGTGTAATATAATGTATATTTGTCTTAACATGAAATATATACTATGACAAAAATGATGAGGTGTAGGTTTTATAAATAATGTAAATTCAAAAAATAACATTACAATTCAGAGTTTTAATAAATATTTTTTAGTTCAGTAATATCATGGTGTTGAAAATGAAACGTTCTTACCAATCATATCCTTCCTTTCCAGATAAATTTATCCAAGTTTTCATCTAACCACCATTGAAACTTCTTTAACCATGGTTGAGTATATATCATTGACTTATAATGCATTTAGTTTGTGTTGGATGGAATTTATCTCCATACTAAATGATGATAGAATAAAAATGTGTATTCCTTTTCTAATAATAGTCAAACTATCCAATCCTTCTTTTTAAGAGTATCGTCATATTTTTCGGAAGGAAAGGGCTAATAAAATTTCCATTCTATATTTATGAAACCTTAAGATATTTGAAAAATATTTTGAAAGCTGAAATTTGATAAATAAAAGCATGTAAACCATTAAAGAACACAATACTATCAATAAATATTATAAAATATAAGAAACCTAAATCAATAAATTAGGTATACTAGACATGCTTAAGTAATAATGAATAAACATTTTATTAACAAGTAGGTTAGGGATAAATGATACCTTACCAAGTTACAAACTCTATATAAGAACATCTGACGATGAAATAGTCACCCAATAAAAATAAACAATCTAAAGTGTAAATAAATTCACATGCCCATATTGGGTTTTAATATAAATGATAATGACTCTACTAAAACCAACATTTCATGAGGTTTAAAGACAATCTTATAAGGGAAGTAAGTATAAAGAACCAATACATAAGTTCTTAAAAAATCAAACATGAATGTATTTAATGTTGTATATATACATAAATCATTTTAAATTATCCATTTATAATTACTAAAATATATAATCCAACTTCATTAACAATTTTATTAAAAAAGTGGAAATAATGTTCAATGCATATCCCTAAAATTTTCATAAAGGGTTGAGACCACAAACTATAATCATTAGAGATGTTTAAAAATCAAATGATCACTAAATAATATCCCAATATCTTAAAAATACCTTATACTTACCATTATATGAGAATCGATCACCAAAGAATCTAAAATTATTATCCACCGTAATAAAAGAACCACTGAACCCTATGGAAAACCTAGGTTGATAACTCTTGAATTCAATCAAAAAATACTGAAAAAAAATACCCAATAAAAACCACCAAATAATATTTTAATTCCATCCAAATATCATAAATCCCAAACATAAATCACCCCTCAATCACTTCATATCCAAGAAGCGATGTGCTGAATGAAAATAAATTTCAAAAAATTCCTTTAGAAAATATAAGTGGGTGCCCCAATATTAGAGTTGATTTCAGTATTCAATAATGAAATAATATATTAAAATATATAACCCAGTTGATATAAATTAATGGAGAAGAGGGTAAAGGGGTGATATGAGAGGCCTAAATATAAGTTGGAATAAAGAACACCCTTGGATCAACCTTATGAAAAGTGGTATGAAAATGAGGGATAAGAAGAGAAATATGATACATAGAAGAGGATCTTTATTTGGAAGGAGAGAATGAAATTAAATTCCATATCATTTAATTAAAAATGGTGATTAAAAATGACCAAAATAATAAGAAATTTTTTTAAAAAAATCATGATGGGTCTACCAGGTACCTTGTAAAGGACCACTAGGTGCCCAATGTCACCTCTATTCCATCATAAATTGTTTCCAACATTATTTTTACCATGTTACAAACCATGGAGTTAATGGTATCAAAAAAAGTTATAAACTATAGGTTGAACTACCTACAAGAAACATCTAAACTCTTAAACCATTTCACAAACCTCAAACAGCAATCTAGAGAACCTATAATTTTATCCAGAAACATTAAAATTTGAGATAAAATCTCAAAAAAGCCATCCTACATAATCATAAATTCAAATAGGATCATCTGTTTTTCATTAATTATAATAACATTAACAAAACAATATATTTATTAAACTCTCTGGGTTATAGTTCTTTGCAACCTTGTCATCATAAAAGTTTTCATCCTCGAAAATTAAATTTTGTTTCCCTTCATAAAATATAATATATCTACATATCATCAATTGATTTTGGAAATAATAACTCATGTGTAAATTAATCTACCATGATTTCAATTCACAACTAATTAATTCAACTAAAATATAAAAATAGTATTTTAATCTAATATTATTCATCCACACTGATAGCTACGAAACATATTCATATTACATATGTCACCATTCTTCTAATTTTAATCTCTATAACCAATGAAATTCACCAACTAATAAAACATGACCTAAGGGGATCCCCATTATAAGAATTACAGAGGGTCTTCATATATCTTTCCAGCAATTTTGTTCCATTTTAACAAAAAAATATAATTAAAATATTTTTATAAAAATATTCACCTTTCAAAATCATCTATAAAATCTATTTAAAATACATTAACTTTCATAAAACAAGATCATTTTACAAATAATACTTCACGATACATTTTCCATTTTCACTTTTAAAAAAATATTCCTTTCTAAATAACCACTACTCATTTAATTATTATGATTATAAGATTGTTTTATTATTTTTTAAATTACACAAATAATTTATATAAACAATCCTCTATCTTATCAAAATTTTTATGTAGACATAGTAAAGTGATAACTAGAAACATACAAAAAACAATATTTCTAAATAAATCTAAAAATTCATTACTAATAGAAGATCTAATATATAAAAAATATATCAATATAAAATATAGATCCTAATAATTGTATAATATATAATTAACAAAACATATCTTGTTGAATATAGAATAAGTATAATTTTATATATTAAATACATAATCAAGAAAAAAAAGAATACAAAATAATGAAACTCTAGGTAGAAAAGATGTATCATTCTTTTTAATTCAAATTATATAACATTTTACAACACGTCACTAATCTAAAAGAAAAATAAATAGTTAAGAACAAATTAATTTTTAAATAAAATTAATAATACATCGTTAACCATGAAATATATAATAAATTTAAATTTTTATACTCTAATTATTTTTATTCAAAAAACTTAGTTTTAAAACATGGGGGTGGTGTATTTTTTATTTACTATAGTAGTTGTTGTGTAGTCACTGTAGTAGTTTGTGTAATTGAGAGACTATTCATCTGAATTGGGCTTATGGGACAAAAATTTGGGCCTATTGGCCACAAGACCTTACAACCACTATAGAACCTTGGTGCACATGTCTTCTAGGCCACTACAAAGTACCATCTAATACTGAGTGACCATCGAAATAATGCAACACATTAGGTAGGAAGTGCAGCTTGGCTCCTTTGATCATTTCTAAGTGGGTAGCTTAGAAGAGTGATCAACATTTTGAAACCTATCAACTAACCCTCTAACCACTTGGAATAAAGGCGTTTTCTTATATAACTTTTCAAAGGGCACCATTGTGTGATGATTCTTTGAATAGGGGTAACTTATCATGTGAATGATTATAACCAGTTGGGTGAAGCGACACATCTTGGAAGGTAATGCGGTATAGATAATTGAAAGAGTTGTTGGGTGGATAGCTAAAAAAAGTGATGGGTTTGCTAACATCTATCATATGGACCTCTACCTGAGTATGGCTTAGAGATGGGTTATATAGAATGACAACACGGTGGGGTGGTGCAATGAAACAATCATTGGTAAGGGGTTGTTATAGTGAGATGAATGGGTCTTAATGTGAAGTTTCATTGCCTATCTTGGGAATTTAGTTCCGCATATTGGAATTCAATTCATAAGGACTTTGGTACATAAAATTTTAATGATCCTTTGAACCACTATGCCATTGGTTTTTATAAGGTTTACCTCGCATTCCAGTTTAAAATAGGTCGTTCCCTCATTAATAAAAATGGTTTCTCAACCCAAAATTATTAAAAATATAAAAATATTAAATTAATTCCATTAACATATATGAGTTATATTATAAATATGATAAGATGTCCCAATATTCCCTTAAACATTATTATATACGAATCTATAAATATATCAGTTTTAAGATGATCCATATTCTATGGAAACCTATTTCTTTTAAAACTATTAATTCATGATTTATTACATAAAGACGCACATAGTACAATAAAAAATAGAAATGCCTAGTTTCCTTGGGTAAGTTGATACATATAACAATAAAAATATTTATGATTAAAAAAATAAATTATTTAATAACCATAAAGCATGCCATTAAATTCCAGTGATCCTATAAACTACAGAGGATAACCTAGGGACGTGTATAAAAAAGGGTGATCTATAAAGATTAGTAAGTGAAAAAGAATTGAATAACATGATTAAATTAGTACATGTTATTAAAGAGTAATATAAGGTGTCATAAAATGGGTTAGAATCATGAAAATAGACATTTATGGATGATATCATTTGATAATATCATGTAATCATAGGAAGGTGAAAAAACAGAAGACATGACATAAGAAGATTATGTCAAGGATAACTATCAAGGAATCATAACATGGAATTATTAGGATAAATTCTTGTGAACCATTAATGTTATATCATGAGATAAAAACTTTACCCAATGCATTTGAGGGTTATATAATTTTGGGCCCACCTATCACATGCATATCATGTAAATGCATAAGTGTACCACATAGATCATACAACAGATGAATTACTTTCATAAATTTTTACCTCATGACTAAGGAATTTGGGTTACATAAAAAATTACCATGTAAATTAAGGATAGGTACTTATATTTCAACATCCTTCAATCTAAACATGAATGTTTATTCACTACATAAATGTTTGGTGTGAAAAATTACTGGATAATTTCAATAGAAAAATGGTTGTACATAATGATTCATGGAAGGGTTAAACAAGAATGAAAGGTGATCTATAATTACATTTAAATCACAAAGACCAAAATATGTATGCATAAGAACATATTCCAACATCAATAATTTGAAATCCAAAGGTATAACTCAAAGAATGTGTTAGAATAAAGAGGGGAGGAGAGAATCTCTTGACTTGGTAGGGCAATTATAAAAGCTTGTGAAGATCTTTTTAAGATCATTGGGACATATTTTGAGCAATTTACAGAGGAATATAGAGACTAAATCCATGCTCAGTTGGTTTTGAGTGGAGAGAGTGTGAGGTTTGGTGGGTATATATAAAAAAAGATAGTAGATTTATTTTTTAATTTCTAATTTTTTTTTGGGTTCTATATGATAAAATAATCAAAACCATTAACCTTAACACTATTTTTTACCATTAATTATACAAAATAGTTGTGGTTTACATTATTTTATAATTACAAGAACTTAAAATATTAAAATAATTCCCTTGGTGATGTGGAAGTGAGTCATATTTATAAATAACTACTTTTAAAACCATAAAATATAATATAGGTTTATGAGTATTCCATAAAGGATTGTAAAATTAATCAAATAACATCAAAAAAACATTATTATAAGTGGTAAATATATATTTGGTCATTTATTCTTTTTATATAATTTATTACATCACTTTGGGTCTATTATGATATATTAATACTAATGTTATATTTATAATGTATGTAATTTCTACCAAAAAATTCGACAATCATAGAAAATTATATAAATTTAACTATTAAAAATCTCAAAAATATGATTTCAAATATAATATTTATTTTATGAAAATAATTTTATAACTATAAAACTTTTCACTTTTAAATACAACTCCCTATTGTTTGCAAAATATTAGTTTTTATGTTATTAACCACTCCATGACCCTTAAAACTATATTGGACTAAATTAAATTATATTATAATTTATATTTAAATAATTATTATCGAATAAAAATAATTTATTAAAATATCATTTATTTCCAAAGAATCACGAATTTATCAAAATAATATCTTAATTGAAACTATATATTTCCAAAAAAATCAATTTTAATTTATTCATTTTATATTTTTATCAAACTCATTATATATTCATTAATAATGTAATAATGAAAATTGATAAATATAATTATTATTTGATTTATAAGAAAATATAAAAATAATAATTACTAGGTTCAAGATACATAACGTCATATTACACAATTGTATACCCTAAGGGTAAGGTTGGTGATGTCAATGCTTTCTTGGGGTGTTTCGATAAACATTATTTGGGTCATTATCTCAATAATATGGAACATCTCATGTAAAGGGTTTCTATCAAGATTTTATTATTAAATATCTACTTGGGATTGTCCAAGATCAAATACCATTGATTTTATCTCCCTCATAAGCTCTGACATATGGGCATCATAGGGTATGATCCTACTAGTGCAGGGAATCACTTTATCTTCCTCTATCAAGTGGACTTTATCATAACCCTTATTATATTATAATTTTATTGGTTATTGTAAAATGAATATATTATCAAAAATTAAAATTCATAATAGTCTACTAAATTAGATAGAATAAATTTTAAAACTGGTAAAAAATAAACCAATTAGTGCATGTGTTTTATATTAAGATATTACTTAATAAAGAGTTCATCTATTAATAATGTAATTTCATTTATAAACGATTAGGTTATTATATTCTTCCCCACTTTAGCAATTTTACCCTTGAAATTTCATTCTTAACACTACAAAAAATGGGGGTACTTATGTTTCATCACCTATTATAGTTCCCATGTTGCTTCCAAAAACTTATGGTTTCACCGAAACACTTTAACCAGGTGACATGTATTGCTTTATAGAGCTTTTTTCTCTTCGATCTATGATATTCACTAGAAACTCAATATATAAAATATATTTCTCCTAGGGTAACACATATGGATTAAATAAAAATGAGGGGTCTAGTATGGACTTCTTATATAGGGATAAATGGAATACATTATGTACTTAGGATAGGTTAGGTGGGAGTTCTAGTCGATAGGTCACTGCTCTGATGAGATTGAATATCTCAAAGGGGTCAATGAATCTAGGATTTAGCATTACATTCTTCTAAAACATCATGATTTTATTCCATGGAGATATATGATGTAATACTTATCATCTACCACAAACTCCAGGTCTCGTTAATGATTTTATGTGTAGATTTTATGTCAACTTGTTGTGTATTACATATGATGTTAGATGGTATGAATATCCCTGTTCATCTATTAGATAATATTATGTTTCATAATCTTCCACTATCCTATTCCATCCCATCATGTTGGAATAAGACACCTATTTCCACACAAACCCTTATAGTGTGTCATTTTAATTATTTAATGATATATATTGTTATATGAGAACAACAGTAGGGGAATGTGCAGATCCCAACATCATTGTAAATCCATGTAACATGATAATAGTATATCCTCAAGAGTTTTAATAGTTCTCTCAGAATGACCATCTATATGAGAGTGATAAGATGTGCTGGAACTCATCTATGTATCCAATTATTGCTTAAGAATTCTCTAGAACCTAATGGTAACCCTCATACATTGATCATATACAATGGATAGAGGTACATTAAGTGGTCATACGAATTAGATTATGTATATCATGGTGAGTTTTTTAATTTAATAATCTTCCTTGATATCAATGTAATGTGCGGAATTTTTATGGTTATTGACTTCCATCCAGATGTCATAATTACCATTAGATATCCTAAGGAGTCCTGTGACGAAATCTATGGTCAGGTTTATATATTTGCATACTAGTATTGTAAATAATTTCACCATACCATTATAATTTTTCATTTATCCTTGACATTTTATCATTACAAGAATCGAGATAGAAATTCTAAAGTATCGCACTTCAATTTTTCCCACCATATTCTTTTATTTGGTCTCTATATATCTTATTTATTCCTTGATGAATATTGAAGGATGATATATATAAATCATATATATGTTTTCCCTTCAATTATAGTTTTTATGGGACACATATCTCGATTCCAATCCATATAAATCCATATTTAGAAACGTTAAACACCAGAATAATTGCTAACTTTTTTTGTACCACCACATTGTATTTTTTAGACTCCTTTATCTTCTAATGAAGGGATCGTTGAGAATTTAATTTATCAAATTAGGAATAATGTCCTCTTATTACTCTAATTTCCAACTTTTCCATTTCCATGTATATTAGACACCT
Organism: Viscum album; assembly: GCA_963277665.1. Classification (NCBI taxonomy): domain Eukaryota; kingdom Viridiplantae; phylum Streptophyta; class Magnoliopsida; order Santalales; family Viscaceae; genus Viscum; species Viscum album. The sequence goes on along the minus strand of OY728142.1, from coordinate 1,872,056,659 downwards.
TTTAATCCTCATCATGGGTGTCAGGATCCATTTTACTCAAAGAATATGCCACTTTTTGCACCCTCTAAGGATGGTAATGTTTTGAACATTCATAACCATTGATCAGATCTAACAACATTTGTTGGTATATATTAATATTCTTTTGTTTGGATATATATTTTAGGATTTTCTTATCCATATGTATGTTAAACGTCTCCTCATAGAGATAATTTCATCAAATCATTAATGTAAAGGTCACTATAGCCAATTCCAGATCATGATTTGGGTAGTCTTACTCATGGATATTTAATTAGATGGGAGCCATATGCTATCAATTTTTCATCTTTCACTAGTATATAAACAAATCCATTTATTGATTCATCATTTTAGTTCACAAATACTTCCATAGTGGTGGGTAATGTGAGCCTAGTTTAAGTGATTAACCTCTTATTTAACACTTTTAGGATATTTTTTCATTCATTATTCAGAAGAAACCTTACCCCTTCCATATTCTCTAAAAATGTTACTTTCACCATACTAAACATGCATTTTTTATTCCTTTCATATAACTTTTCCTTTCTCAATGTCTTAAGTAAAACATTAAAATGATCATAATTTTCCTCCTATGTTTTAGAGTATATAATAATATCATATTTAAATACCACCACAAATTTATCAAGTTAATCCCTACTAACTCTATTCATTATGTCTATGAAGATAGTTGGAAGATTAGTGAGTAAAAATGGAAACACTATGTACTCATAGTGTCCTATTATTACCCCTATAACTTGAGATTCCACCATAAATAAGTTTATATATGTGTAACAATCCCATCTTTTCATATATAAAAATTATATCTTATTAGATGAATATTCTATAAAATTAAAAAATATATGCATGAGGATCATAAATGTTGTGTGTATTTGGAGACTAGATACATAATATTCTTATTTTGTGAAAGATCTTCAACATCTCCCAAAAATATCTTCCTATTTAGTATTCATCATAGAAATTCCCTACATAATTTTTTTTTCATAACATGGGGAAAAGAAAATATTAGAAAGGGGTGATATCAGAAGCCCAGTACGGGTGAAAATGAGAGATATTAATCAATGATCATATAAAATAATAAGATAATAATATGGGTATCAGATCATGACAATAACTTACAATTTTTGTACTAAATATTTAAAAGATCATAAAAAAAGATTTCTGGTAAAAAAATATTTATTTATTCAAAATTATTGAATTATAAGAGTCTAAAATCGGCACAAATCAATCAAAAACCATAATCTAATGTCATAAAAGTGTACCACCATCATAAAAACATAAATAATTTCTTATGTAAAGGTTATCTACTCATACCATAAAATCATAGTGGATTTGCGTCAAGACATATTTGTCATAGTTGATCAACCACATATACATGTTTCCTATAGAAAAACATGCACGTTGACATTATTCTCATAGCAGATCAAGAACATCGACATATTTCCTATAGTGGATCAAGAATATAAACTTATTTCACAAAATTATCTCAAGATATATAATACTTTAACCAATGAATTAGAGGTATATATAATTTTTGGACCTACCATACCATAATAAAAACCATAAATATGCGTTCCAAAATATCATAAAACATTCATCATATCATCATATCATAACCCCAACAAGTAAAATGGGTTTTATAAACATTTCACCAATTCATCATAGAAAAACCCATGAAAAATAAATGGGTTTCATAAGCCTTTAATCATTATAAAACATACAAAGATATAATAATTATGGTATCATTGGCTCATATCCCTAGTATGACAAAATAATTTATAAAGGATGTTATAAAAGAAGAAAATTATTTTAGAAGAATCCTTGAAATATTTCCTTACAAATATACAATTTTAAATTTGAAATAAAATATTTAAAACCTAAAAAATTTCTAATAATTAAGGAAATATTTTTAATTTAAAATAATATTGAAATTTGTTTAAGTATTATTCATGAATTGAGCTATCATGATAGTATAAAATTATGTTCATTTTTTATAAGTTAAAAGGAAACATTCCTTTTATACTATTATAAAAAAGTCAAAATTCGCCTCATTTAGAAGTCAACAAGAAGATTTCTTTTAAAATACTTTTAAATAATTTAATTTATTATTAATAATGAACATAAAAAATAATAATTGATTATATAAAAAAATTATTGAATACATTTTTAGAAAACATGGATATAGAAGAAGATGTGTTTTTGACTCAAGAGAGAAATAAAGTAAGTTATCAATAAAAAAATATGATCTATTGAGGACTTAAAATGATGAAAATGAAAAGAAAAAGGTATTATTAAGAATTAAATATTGGATAAGAAAATTAATCTTATTCTTGAGATTTAGATAATGATATTTAATTATCATAAACAAAATCATAATCTATATTTATAAACAATGACATTATAACATAAAACCCTTAAAACATGGGTAACATTCAATTCAAAATATCATGAAATAAATAGCCCAATATTGATATGTATATCTAAATTATTTTTATGAGTATAGTTATAAAATACATTAATAGAAATTATATACCCCACATAAAATATATTAGAGGTGAATATAGACAGTGTCCCATATAAGAAAAATTCAAATAATAATCCCTTACCTGAAGTCTCTACTTTCTTCATACTTTGTAAAACCTATTATAAGATAAATATAGCTCTATTTTAAATATATTCTAGAACCATAATATTATATATCATACCATATATTATTTAAATATAACCTCTTACCACCCTTTTATTAAAAATTATATATTAAAATCACTATTCTTTTTTATAAGTGCTTTATTTTTCATGTATATTGACGTTCGATAGTTTTCTTCCTTAAACATTTCTTAATATGTATTGTTATAAAAAATGATGATTTAGTGTGAAAAAAATACTATTATCAAGATAAAAATGAATAGTAAAAAACATTCTCACACAAAATTTATTAATACTCATTATCACTTAATAGAAAAGATTATTTTATTGAAAATTATTAAATTAGGGTCATTTGGTACTCACTATCAAGTGTAATGTTTATATAAAAACTTATTGGGTTCACTTGAGTTTTAGAAGCATCGGTTGAACCTATAATGTCAACTAATTTACTCAAACTAAGTAGGTTTAGAAAATCCCTTCTCCCTAATTCATATGGGTCACTATTTTAATTGTGTGTTCTCAAGGTAATTTTATTGAGATGCTTATATGATGATATGATAGAAATAATCTACGTTAACTATAACATCTTGTTACTATTATCATGTATTCCTAAACCCATTTATAATAATACTTTGGTTGGGTTTTATTTAGGGTTGTTTTATGTAAATTTTATAAAATATTTATACGTTTCTGGAATAGTGCATAGTTGGCTCATGGTATTCCCAAACTGTGTGCCCTCTTAGAGAAAAGCATAAAATCCTAGATAGTGAGGTTTTTATGGTTTTCTCACAGTTTAAAAAAATGTGTGGCCTCTTAAGAGAAACTTTGTGGCCCATTTAAATGAGTACACATCCGGGTCAAACAGTTTGGTCTAACTGTGCGGATCTACCAAGCTAAAAATACATAGATTTTAATAAATCAAAAATATAAGTTTAAAATCTCCAAAAGTCCAATTAAGGTGAGATAAGGACCTAGAATTGACCTATACGATTTCTTCTTCCTCTAGAGAATACCAAAAGCTATTTTTTCTTCTCTATACCATCCCAGAAGCAGATCAATGCATGAAGAACGCCCTTCAATATCTGCTCAAAAGGTCTCCTCTTTCTATTTTATTTCCCCCTCAAAATATCTTCTCCTCGCTGGGGTTTTATAGATCCACAAGTTGATTTTAGGATCTATTACCTAATATTTTAGGGTCATAAACCTTTTTTTAATCATCATTTACTGGTTTTCGTGATTTTATTTCTTTATTGGACAATCTTGATTAGGATTTAGTGATTCATGATCCTATGATCCTGAGTTAGGTGGTTCCACATTGATGACCAAATTTTGTTAACCCTAAATTTATTCATTTACTTTTAATTGTTTTAATTAAATAAAATTTATTAATTTTATTTATAATGATTTCAATTAGTTTTTTGGAAAACCCCAATTTCATTGAATTGGGATTTTAAATTGGGATTTTGGCATGAAATTGGGGAACCCCCAATTAGAGTGAATTGGGGTGTGTTTATGGAAATTAATAAATTTTAAATTGTTTAATTTAAATTGTGGGATGTGTATGATGGATAAACTTTGAAAACCCCCAATTCCATTGAATTGGGGGGTTTTTTAATTCTTGGAGAGTATTTGAAATTAAATTTGTTGAATTTAATTGTGAAAGTGAATTTGAAATTGAATTGTGAATTTATTTCATATTTATAATTGTGAAAAATGGCTTAAATATGGTTTTCAGAGAAACCTTAGGGTTTTATCTTGGAAAAAAGTCATATTTTAATTAAATAAGCATTTCAATTTTTTAATGGGAAATTTTAATTTTTGAAATGGGGGAATGGGAGAAAATTTTATTTTAATGTAGATTGAAATAAATTACCCATCATTTAATTATACAAGAGAACATGAAATCTTAGGTAGTTAGTGAGTTATTCGGGAAAAACATGCTTGGATGGGAATTCCCTAACACCGGATTGACATTCTACAAAACTAAAAATGCATAAGTTAGAACATCTTATTTCCTTAGTGGGATATAGATGAGTCCTATATTTCTATTTCTGAGTGATTTGTGTACACATTGTTTTTATTATCACATGAGGGTGGGAAGATCCCATAACTTGGAACCATCATACATCCTGAAAGATGACCATGTTTGTCTCTTTTTTATATTTTATATATAAATGTATGACAATGTTTGAAAAGTATTTTTCATGAATTTTGAATTCATACAAACAATTTTATAGATAATTTTTATTTAATATGTTGTCTTATAAATATTATATCAATTGAAATGTGAAGGTTTAGTTTAAATGTATTTCCATCATATGAAATGTAAATCATCAAAATTTATAAATTATTCTTCTGAAATGAAAAAATTGTGTTTCTAAAATTAAATATATCTTTATTTGGTTAATTAAATGATGGAATATATTATGGAATCCTTGGTGATACACTAATAGTATTTTTATATCAAACCCTAAATGTTCATTTAGGTGTTTTTAGATTATCTCCTTCCAGGTTCAAGCAGGGGAAAGGCACCAATTAGAGGTGGTTGTAGCAGTTAATTTGTGGACTTTGTGAGTTAATTTTGTTAGGTCTTGGGATTTTTTTTCATATTTATGGTACTTTATTGTATTACATTCTGTTGTTACACCTATTTGACTCATGTTACACTTCACCCTTATGGAGTTTCTTTTGAATGTATCCTGACATTTTTATCATTATACTATTTTATTTGTGGTAAATTCATTACCAATTTCATATTGTATGATGCTAGGTGCTAGTATCCAACCTATGGGGATTAGGAATTCCCTTCAGTAAATATTAGAGTCATATAATTTATTAGCCTACTAGGGTACCCAAGATGTTCCGTGAAAAATTGGTATCAAGGGTTTAGGTTTTTCATCTTTCCTTGATGTCAGTATGCAGTTGTGTAATCATTTCAAGAATTAGGGTGTATTTGTGATTGAGTGTCTAGTAATCTCCCACTACAACAGACCTTATTTCACCCGGGGTGCTTTATGAAATATTTCATTATTATTAGTTCTATTATTTTTCCTTATTTTTTATTTGAATAGTGTGAAATAAAAATATTTTTTGTTCTATATGTTGGGATTGATTTCCTCTTTCAATGTTTGAGTGTTAAGCTAATGTCTTTTTCTATTGTTTTGTAGAATTTTGTCTCTGAGAAGATATTTGATTTAGATATAGGAGGATGCTATGGATTAACCCTAGTGAGAAAATTTTCTTACAGACAAAAATTTGGTTGAGGTGATTATAGATAATTTCCATGATCTGAGAGATATACCACCACTAATTTGCATTCAAGATCTAACTGTCGAACATAAATAAGAAATTATAAATATTAATTATCAAGATTTACTCTTTTAGAATATTCCACTGTTCAAAGGATCAAATTATCCACAAGAGGATGAGGAATGGTTGGGAAAGATTGAACATTTTTTTGGGTTCTTGGAGACACCTGATGAAAGGAAGGTGATGTGTGCCACCTTTTTTTTTTGAGGGACTGAGAAGGATATGGTGGGACACTAAAGTGATAGCAAAGAATCACGAGTGATTATAGAGGAAATATATCAATGTTATTTTCACTAACAAGTTCTATCTATATTCGATGCTATTATCCAAGGCTAACCTTGATTTGGCTGATTGGACCATGACAAGTTATGCAGCCCATTGTTCTGAGCTCATACATTTCACACCTGAGATACAATCAAATGAGAAGATGAAGGCTCAAAGTTTCAAACTGGAGCTATGATAAAATATTCATTCATAGGCTTTATATTTTAATCTTCCTTGATATGATGATGTGCTGGATAGAGCGATGATGGTTTAAATAGACCTATCTAGAAAGTAAGTTTTGTAGAAAGTTTCTTTCTCTCCCCGTGGTAGTAAAAGTTCCATCAAAAGAAATTATAATCATGATGGTTATCATAGTGGTTCTCCACAAATGGGTTTTTATAAACCTACTTTATTTCCTAGAATATGTCTTTTACTTGTTTCCATTTTAGAAATGTAGGGAATTATAAGAGGTTTTTCACTAAGCCACCCAAGATATATGGATTCTTTAGATACTCTGGTCACCTAAATATGTTCTTCCATATTTCTTCCACTCCTAATAGTTGCACAAGATCAATATCTCCTTATAAAATTGATGATTAAATATATGAATTGATAAAAAATGGGTTCTAATCACAGGAATCCAGAACTAAAATTATTCACGTAGTAAAATAGTCTCTATAGGAAGCAGATACAAGTTCTACGACCGGGAGAGGTGCCATCACTATAGCTTCATCATTACTGATTTCTCCTTGTGATGCTGGTTCATCTCATTCATTTATTTCAACTATATTTATAATATTGTAAATATTATTATAGATCTTTTACCTTGTTTAATGGGTATTAATACACCCCTTGGTACAAAGAGATAGTAGGGTCTACATAGTCTCACTTGTGTCTTCTCTCTTTCAGAATTCATGATTTCTAATATGTTTTCTAGTTCTCGACATAAAACCTATTAAAATAATTTTCAAAATGGATTGGATCATTGAAGCTGAGGTCAAGTAGATACGGACCTTCATATCCATAATTATGGAAATTAATATATGTGTCTTATTTTAATCTTGAGTGGTAATATTTTATTTGTTATTTCCCTCACTTTTTCCTCAAGATTCCTGATATGTTCCCTTCTCACTTCTCTCATTTTCCACTTGTAATATAGGTGGAGTTTTTTACTAACTTAGTTCCTAGTTCTCAACTAGTTTATATTACCTCTTAAGGCATGTCTCCAGCTAAAATGAAAGAGTTAAAGTCTCAGTTGGATGATTTTCTTACGAAATGATTTATATGACTGAGTAATTCACCTTGGGTGGCACTAATTATTTTTGAAAATGAAGATAATTTTTCACTTCATCTATGTGTTTATTATCAAAAACTCAATCGATTTATGATAAAGTACATGTTTCTATTTCCATGAATTAATGATATGTGTGGTCTCTTAAAAGGGAAAAAGTGGTTCTCAAAGATTAACCTTCGTTCTGGTTACTATCAGTTAATAATAAATTAATATAATGCCCATAAAATGTCCTTTCACGGTAGGTATGGTAATTATGAGTACCTTTTAATATCCTTTAACCAAACCAACACTCCTTTATTTTTCAGGGATTTAATGAACATAATTTTCCATGACTATGTTGATACTGTTGTGGTAGTCTTTGTGGATAAAATCCTTGTTTACTATGCGTTCGAGGAGGATCTTGTGCATCATCAGATAACCGTTCTTATTTTGATGAGAAATCAACAAATTTATTCCAGGTATTAAAAATTTTATTTCGAGATTCGGGGATTCATGTTCTTGGGACATGTGGTGTTAAAACATGGTATTTTAGTTGACCTTGAGAAGGTGAAATATTTAATGACTTGATAGAAACCACGTAATGTCTTGATGAATCATATCATCTTGAGATTAGTAGGTTATTATCATTAGTTCATTAAAGACTTCTCAATGTTGTATTCTATGATGATTTCTCTAACTCGAAAAGGAGGTAAATATTTCATAGGATATGAAATTTCATAATTATTTTTTTGAGCTGAAACATCTTTTGACTACTATGTGGGTGATGTATATTCCAGAGGCTAAGAAGGACTACGTGGTATTTTGTGATACACATGGTTCATGTTTGCGTTGTGTTCTTATGCAATATGATCATTTAATTGCTTACAGATCTCATCAACTTTGGACACACGAGAATAATTATCCGACAAATGATCTCAAACATGCGGTTTTGATGCATGCTCTTAAGAGTTGGAAGAATTACCATTAGGGAGAAACGTTTACTATGTATTCTGGCCACAAGATCATTAGTTATATCTTATCTCAATAATATTTGAATCTCTTATAGAGGCTTTGGTAGAAATACCTACAGTATTTCAACATTGAAATTTCCTATACCATAAATAAAGGTAATTCCCTGGATATTTATTTGAGTAGGAAACTTCCATCCCAATCCATGAAAGAATCTTCAGATGATTAAAACGTGATGGCTTTATTTTCATTGTTCCATATTGGAGTTCATGAATTAGGGACCAAGGTTTCCTTCACCAATATTCATTTAAAACTAGATGTTCTCAAGATTATTCTTCAAGACCAGTAGCTTGATGATGAGTTCTGTAGTATTATAGAGTCTCTTTATGGTGGGGAGAACATTGATGATTAATTTTTATCTAAAGAGAGAATTATTTTCAATCAGAGTCAATTTTTTTTCCATTAGTGTTGAGAAATTTTTTTATAGTTTATTTACATAATTCCTAGTGGTATTTTCACCTAGGAACCATGAAGGTTTTTTATGTCATGCAATATAAATTCTGGTGTCTAGGCATGAGAAGAGGAATTTATAAATTTTTCTCTCATTGTTATACATTCCAATATGTTATTTTCGATCACCTAAATCCTTTGGGTTTGCTTCATATACTTCTAGTTCCTAATTAAATGTGGTAAGATATCTCTAATGACTTTTTGGTTGGGATTCCCTGTAACTAGAGAATGAAGAGTGTGATTTGGGTTGTTATTGATCGACTGACAAAATTGGATAAATTTATTCCCATTAATTATACAATAATGGTTGAGGAGTTTTTAAATCTCTTTATTAAATAGATTGTTCATTTTCATGGAGTTACATGTTCTATATTTTATGAAATTGATACTCAGTTCACATATCATTTTTGGAGAGGCCTTTAGGAGGTATTGGGATCTTAGGTCTCTTTGAGTACAATATACCATCCACAGTTTTATGGACAAATAGGAAATTTTATACTGATTAGGTATATGATATGCGCTTGTATTCTCGGCTTTGGTGAAGCTTGGGATGACCATCTGGGGTTGGTTACATTTTCTTAAAAATCTTCCATTTTGTGATTGGAATTTCTCCTTTTGAAGAATTTTATAGTTGGCCTTGTATATTTCTATTGTTTTGTTTGGAGATTAGTAAAAGGTCATTGGTTGGACCAATATTTTTTTAATAGGTGATAGAAATTATCAATTTGATTCTCTGGAGGATATTCATGACACATAGCTGGTATAATTCATTAGTTGATCATCATCGTAGACCTTTAAAATTATTAGTTGGTGAAAATGTGTTCTTGAGTGTTTCACCTTGGATGGTTCATCATTGATTTGGAGGAAAGGTAAACATACTCTTAATTTTATGTGACCTTTTTATTTTTTTGATAAGGTTTAGAAAGTTTCTTATTATTTATCACTTCCACCACAACTGATGTCGACACATAATATATTCCATGTATCTTAACTATGAAGGTATCTATCTAATTAATCTTATGTTCTGGGATGCAGTGAGATTGAGTTTGAACCTGATTTATACATTAATGAATGTTCAGTCATGATAGTTGATTCTAAAACCAAGGTTTCTTGGTAGTATGATACATTTGGTTCATGTTCTACAGCTTCATGAATCTAAAAATCATGAGATGTGGGAGAGGGATTCATTGATTAGAGAGAAGTGGCCTTCTCATTTTGACATTGAAGATTCAGAGTAGGCTTTCTGGCGATAGAAATTTTTTATGGTGGGGAGGTTATAACATCCTTTTACCATTTCATGTATTCCTAAACCCCTATTTTAATCATTATTTGGTTGGGTTTTTCTTGGTGTCATTTCTGGTGAAATTTTAAAAAATATAGAAGTATTCGGGATAGTGCATGGTTGGAACATGGTTTTCCTAAACGGTGTGCCCTCTTAGGGAAAAGAATGAAAATCCAAAAATTGGGGTTGTTCATGACTGGTTCGGGGTTTGAAAAATCATGTTCCCTCGTAGGGAAAACCGTGAAGCCCACTTAAATGGGTACATAACTAGGATACATGGTTTAGTCTCACCATATGGATTTTCCTAGATAATTATTTGAGGATTTTAATTAATCTAAAAATATATGTTTAAAAATGTGAAACCCTCACTTTAAGTGTCGGGTAGACCTATTATGACCCCATACGATTTCATCTTCCTTGGGAGCATCCAAGAAACAATTTTGGACCCACTACACCCTCCCAAAAGAAGAATGAATATTAATGAATACCCTTCAATCTGCACTCAGTAGGTTTTCTCTTCATGTTCCCTTTCTCCCTCTATCTCTCTTCTCCTCCCAAGGGTTTTATAGATACCCTTGTTGATTTTTAGATCTAATACCAGCTATTTTGGGATCTTAAACCTATGTTTAATCCTTTTCTCCTAGTTTTATTGATCTTCATTATTCTATGGTGAATCCTGATTATGGTTTACTAATTCTAGATCTTATTGTCCAGATGTCGGTGGTTCTATCATGATGCCATATTTTTTAACCATATAAGGATTTTTTTTTATTTTACTTGTTTTAATTAAATACAATTGATTGATTTCAATAAAAAATCTTTCAATTGGTTTTTTGGAAAAACTCAATTCCATTGATTTGGGGTTTTAAATTGGATTTTTCATAAAATTTTTCAATCCATCAATTCTATAGAATTAGGGTGTGTTTATGTAAATTACAAAAATTTAAATTATTTAATTTAAACTATGGAATGGGTTTGATGTAAAAATTGTGACCAATCACATTTCTGTTGAATTAGAGGGGTTTTTTGAAAATGATGATGATTTATTGAAATTAAATTTTTGAATTTAGTTGTGAAATTGAATTTGAAATTTAATCATGAATTGATATCAAATTCAGATTTTCGAAAAATAGATTAAATATGGTTTTGATAGAATCTTTAGGGGTTTATCTTGGAAAAAAGTATGTTTTTATTAAAATCCCATTTTAATTTTAAAATGGGAAATTGGAATTTTTAAAATGGGGGAATGGATTTTAATTTTATTTTAGGGTATCCTAAAATATATTATCTATAATTTAATTTTTCTTAGAGAAAATTCAAGACTAGGTAGTTAGTGAGTTTTTTAGGACAAGCACACTAGGATGGTAATTCCCTACCTCTATATTGACATTCTAAAAAACAGAAAAAATAATGGTTATAAAATCTTATTTCCCCAGTGGGATATAGATGAGTCATCGCATTCTAGTGTTGATGGATGTTTGTAAACATTTAACTTATTGTCACATGAGTGTGTGAGGATCCCATAAAGTGGAACTACCATACCACATGATAGATGATCATGTTGCTCAATTGTTTATATTTGAGATATAAATGTATATAAGTGTTTGTAAACTATTTTACATGCCTTTTGAATTTATATAAAAAATTTATATAAAATTTTTATTTGAGCCACTATGTTAGAAATGTTCCATCAATTTGAATGTGAATCTTTAGTTTGAATTTATTTCCAACATTTGAAATGTAAAGCATTAATTTTTTTAAATTATTTTTAAAAAAATCCAATGAAATATATTTAAAATTTAAATCTATTTATTTGGTTAATTAAATGTTGGAATATATAATAGAATCCTTGGTTAGACCCTACTAGGTATTTTAGCTCACACCCAACCTATTCCTTCAGGTGTTTTTACATTAACTCCTTCTAGGTTTGAGAAGGGGAAAGGAACATCTTGGAGGTGGTCTGGTTGTTGATCCATGGACTTGGTGAGTTATGTTCATTACTGATTAGTTATTTATTCCTATTTCCTGGTACCTTATTGTAGTAATTTGGGTTTTTATGCCTATTTTACTTCTATTTCACTTCTCCTAGTAGATTTTCATTTGTATGTGTACTGAATTTTTTATCATTCTTCTATTGTGTTAGTGGAAAACTATTTCACACATTCATACTGTATGATTCTAGTTTCTAGTCACTAACCCATCAGGATTAGAAATTCCCTTCGGGATATGTTAGAGCAAAATCAATTATTGGATTACCAGGATACCTGGGCTGGCTCATGAAAACAATACATGTAAAGTTACGAAATGATATGGATTTTTAGAAAATCTAAATTTATAAATAGATATATAAATATAAATATATATATATATTCAAATATGGAGTTAAGAAGTAAAATATCCAAAATATGGAAAACACTATAGAAATTGAAAATTTATTTTGTTTCTGACATCAATCATTGACTCGTATAGGCTTAGAGAAAATATTAATGACTCTCTACTGAGTTATAGAAAAATATGAATGAAGGTGGAAATAATAAATTTTCAAGTCAATTTTAGATAATTGAATTATCATACAATTATCAATATAAAATAAATAGTATAAGATCATATATGATATTTTATTTATGTATGTGGTTCTTGTATAATTTAATAACAATTATTGAACCATTATTCAGAAGTTTAATGAACCCTCGACTAGGGAAAAGTACAAGGTAAGGGGTTTCTTATCTCACTTTTTATTCCGTGAGATTTCCATTTTTCACCACTTATTTATTTCATGTGGTGTATTGTGTACTTCCATTTGATATATATTATCATGATTTTATTTATATTCATGGTATTTTGTGATTCATTTGGTGATTATTAACTTTTGGTCCTACAACTCGATTGATTACAATGTGGTAAGGGTGTTTCATCTCACTTTTTGTTCCCGTGAGATTCATGATGTATTGGCCACTATTTTCTTTTGTGTGGTGTATGTACTACCCATGCCGGTATTCTTTGTGTAATATATAATAATTTATTGGTATTCACATATTCATTTTATGATTCTTATTTCATGGGGTGTATTTTTTGTAAGTTACCAAATTGGTAAGGGAATTTCAAATTTCAATTTTAACTCATTGGGATTTATGCATATTTCATAGATTATTTTTCTACATGATTATGTGTGGAGACACTATTTATTATTTATGTAGTAACTTTCACTCCCCTTTTGTGGAAATACTTATTATACAAACAATCACTCCAATTATAAATTTGCATGCCATTGATATGAACTTATTAAGGGTAATCTTAACTCAATTTGCATTTATTCAGTTAAACATCAAGGCCATCAGTATTATTTGTACAAGAATATGTGTGAATGTCCTATTATTGATTTACACTGAATATCCAATTATATTGAGTGTATTTATATTTTTCACACATAGTTATTTCATTGATTTATCCTTAATCTGAGGATGCGGTCTTTATTAGGGATTGCGTCTCAATTTACATTCCATTGAGACCTCTTTGTCGTTATGCACCAATTCACATTCATATGGTGTATATACTATTCTTTTTTAAATCTGGAATACCTATATTCTAATGATATTATAATGATTTGATTAATTTTATTCCTTAATTACATGTATTCAAGCTTCTCTCGTTTGGTTAGGAACTCTTCAAGTAAAATATCAATTTAAATTTTTTAATGATTTATTATTCTAAATTTTTATCATTAATTTTCATGTTTTAAAAATGGTTTTAAGTATTTATTTATATCGACATGAATGTTTTGAAACTAAAATTCCTTTCAAATGTTTCGAATTGGTATAGGAAACATTGATTCAAAAATCACTTTTAAACCGATTCTTGACAAATAGTGTTACTTTTTAATGTTTTCATGAAAACAAGGATATTTCCCTCAAATAGTTTTACTGATTATTTTCATCTATATAAATATACTTCATTGTATTTTATTATTTATTGATGTTGATTTATAATAATAAAATCTACCACATTTTATTGAATGAGTTATCTTTGAATGTGGATGTTCTATTTTTATACCATTCGTGGTTTGTGGTTAAAGTATTTACATTTTTTATGATAGTTTTAATACAAATGTTTAGAATATGTTTCAGACTTTTCATATGAGAAATTCATTGGACTTAGTAAGTGACGGGTATATCCCGTTATAGCTCCTCGATGCATCAGTAGGTCTCATGAGAAAAACTATTGTCTTGTCACATGGCCTTGACAAAATCTTATTTGTATTATTGGTATGAGGCCTTGACTTTGTGGTTTTGATGTCCGGAATTATGAATTCCATCATTATGAAATTAGCTATTGATATTTCATGTGATTATTCAACTAGTATAATATCCATGTGAATAAGTAAATGGAATTATTTCATTTATCTTTTCTATATTATGCTTAAGATTATGTTTAAGAAGATTTTGTTTTCATCTTATACATTGCCTTAAATGATTATGAAATTTTCCAATATATTGTTATCCTTACTCAGCATCTGGGATCACCCATTTCTATGTTTTATTTTTCCCAGGATGCAAAGAAGTTTATTATGATTAACTTGTAGGAATAGGCTATGGAAAATGAGTGTGTTCAAAGGGGACATAATGTTGTTTTTTTATTTCACGATGTAATGTAAATCTTATGTATATATCTAGTACTTCCAAGCCCACTAAAATAATCCATCTTTTGAGACTTGATCTCTTGTGATCATGCCAATGTTATCTAATAATGCACCAAATCTGGGTAACTAGGGTCGGTGCATTACATTCAATGACCAATAATTCCCTGAATTCTTGGCATATGATAGATCTCAGTAGTTTATAGAGCTAGATGAGTGGGAGCTTTCAATGATGGATTATGCCAAATGTTTTTTTGAGCTGGTCTAGTATGATCCTGAAATTGTCTCCATTAAGAAGATGAAGGATTGAAAATTTGAGAGGGGTCTGCGACCAGAGTTCTATTCCCAGGTATTCTTATTCAAGTTTTAGAATTATGTCGAGGTGGTTGATTGGGCTTGTATGGTATAGATTAACCACAAGGGGAGGTCTATTTTCTCTAGAGAAGTGTTAGTGATGGGAAGTAGAAATTCTTCTGAGAAGAAAAGGAATCAATATGAGGACAATATTACATGAGTTGGTAGTTCAAGCCAACCTTCGAGGAAGTTTTCTTCAGTGAATTTTGATGCATGTTCTTTTGCATGCCACCAGTTTGGGAGGCCAAGGCATGCCCGAACAGTATGCACATCTCCTCTGAATCCCTACTATCAGTGTGGTGGTATGGCACACTTGCATCATTTTTGTAGGATGGAAAATCTAATCTAGAGTGGGTTGGATCAATGGATTCTTGGGTAGTTCCAGCTCAGTTAGAACTATTGAGGTTAAGGAGATATCGGTTTGGTGCCCATGGTGGTAAGGCCATATCATCTTCTAGGTAGATCTAGTCTATAGAAGATCCATAGGTGAGTGGTTGTTTTAGGCATAGAGTAAACATCTTCATGTGGTGGAGTAGGCACCAATGAGATCAGGTGCGGGGCCTTCGACAGTTTGAGGTACCATCTTGATTTTATCTTTTATAGATTCTAATATTTTTGATATTGGTTCTTTTGTTTCATTTATCTATGCCCTTTCGTGGAGCATGCTGAATTTTCTAACTGAGTACTTTTCTGTTGTTATGGATTTGTTACGATGGTGGGTAAGAAGAAGGATAAGGGTCTCAGGTTCCCATCATCTGCAATTACATTTTTTGGGTTAGAGACATAGTTAGACCTCTTGGTCTTCGATATTTATCTTTTTTATATAATCAACAGCATGGATTGGTTATTGCACATTCAAGATCATATCGATTGCTATAGGTAATGGGTGAGTTTCACATCACCTGATGGCATCCCTGAGGTTCTTCATGGGGAATTGGATGCCTGATCCAGTCTGCAGAACCGTCACTCATAGAGTTTGGAAATATTGTCTTCCAGTTTTCATCACTTGTTCTAGAGGATGATGGTAGTACTCTTGAGTTTGGGTGACCTTATGCGGTGGATGAGTTTCTGGAGGTATTTCAGAATGATTTTTCAGGATTTCCCCTAGTGTAGGATGTGGAGTTCTTGATTGATTTAGCACAAGGAACACATCCAATATCTATTCCCTCGTATCCTATAGCCCCCACCAAGTTGAAGTAATTAACGATATAGTTTTATGGTTTAGAATCCAAAGGATTCATTCACCCGAGTGTCTCACCTTGGGCCACTCATATTCTATTTTCGAAGAAGTTTGATGGATCCCTCTGGTTTTGTATTGATTACCTGAATCTGAACAAGGTAAAAATCAATAAAAAATATCCTTTTCCCTAAAGAGATTTCTTGTTTGATCTGTTGAAGAGAGAAAAGTGGTTTTATAAAATAGAATTACATTCGAGTTACCACCAAATCAGGGTTAAAGAGGTAGATATCTTAAATACAGCCTTCCGATGCACGTACGTCCACTATGATTACATTATCATGCCTTTCGGATGGACCAATGTTCGAGCGATCTTTAGGGAACTCATGAATAGGGTATTCCACCAATATATTGACTCCTTTTTCCTAGTATTCATTAATGACTTCGTGGTTTACACCAAATATGGGGAGGATGATGAGAATCATTTTTGGATATTTTTGGTCACTTTATGGGATCATCATGTTTAGGTAATGTTTTTCAAGTTCACCTTTTGGATCAAGGTGGTGAAGTTTCTAGGGATTATGATCTCATAGTAGGGATTTTTGGGGGATCCTAATAATATCTATGTATTGATTTCTTGGGAGAAGCTGATGAAATTGTTTGAGATCATGATTTTCCCCGGATTGGTAGGATACTACTGGTGGTTTTTTCAGTATTTTTCTCAGCTTTCATCACCCATGACTAGGTTCATCGGGAAGGGGTTGAAGTTTATTTTGGCCCCATAATATCAGGAATCCTTATAAGATATTAAGATGTGATTGACTACTACCCCATGTTGAACATGCTATAATTTGGAAAGTTATATGTGGTGTATTGTGATGATTCAGGTATGGGCCTTGGGTACGGGCTTATGCAGGATGATCACATGGTGATGTATGGCTCCCACCAACTCCAACCACAAGAAAATAATTACTTGGACCATGAATTTGAGCTAGTATATGTGATGCATTATTTGAAGGAAAGGCATCACTAACACTTTGGAGAGAATTTTTTGGTCTATTTTGATCACAATACCTTAGCCTACATCTTCTCATGGTGGGATATTATCCTAAGGAAGTGGAATTGGATCGATTTGTCATAGGGGTTCAACATTGATATCATACAAACCCTGGTTAAGGGTAACCTGGGGGTTGATTCCTTCAGTAGAAGTGTATATGTGCAGGCTTTGAGGAAGTCCAGTGATGAGTGGACTCTGATGTGGCTCTTTTCTCAGATACACATGGAGACCACAGAGCACAGTGGAGGTGAGTTCTTGGCGATTATTTACTGGAACCCTTCTCTTGTAGAGATGATTTAACATGAGCTGTCTGGTAATGAGCTACGTGATCAGTTGAGGCAGTTTATTCATGGCGGGGAGATGTCTTATGATTGGTATTCATCCGTTAAGGGTATCTTGTGCTTCAAGGGCCACATTGTGGTGACTTTTTCTTTTCATAAAGTGGTGGTGTAGGGTATCCACTAGTCTCAATGGGTTGTCTATGATGGTGCCACCAAAATGTATTATGATGTTTTTTCACCATTTCTGGTGGCCAGGCATGATACAGGACATAGGTGAATTCGTATCGAGGTCTTATAATTTTCAATAGGTTAATGAAGAGCATCAAAGACCATTTCTTTTACTTCAGATATAATCCATTTCTACCTAGAAGTGGGGTGAGGTTTTCATGTAGTTTATTGTTGGATGGCCTCATAGACCTCAGGGAAAGAATTCTATCTGGGCAGTGATTGATCCTATGACCAAAACTAACAATTTTATTTTAATCAATGATTCAACCAAAGTGGAGAAATTGGGATTGTTGTATGTTCATGAAGTTTTGATTCTCCCTGGTGTTGTATCAGTTTTCGTTTCATATAGGGTCCCTCATTTTACCTCTAAGTTTTGGAGTGTCCTTCATAATGCATTGGGGAAACAGATTAAGTTGAGTACAGAATACCACCCTCAAATGGATGGTTAGATAGAGTAGGATAATCAAACTTGGGAAGACATGCTTCAGTCATTTATGTTGTATTTTGGTGGTTCATTGTATTTTCATTTGGTATTTCTATATTTTGCCTATAACATTAGATACAAATCATCAATCAAGATGAAACCATTCTTGGGGCTTTATAGTTTGATATGTCGATCTATTTTGAGTTGGGTGGAGGTGTGTGAGACCTTTCTGATGGGTCATAGGATTGTGTATGTGACTTCAGACAAGGTTCAGTTGATTAGAAAATGGTTTTTGAGTGCGTAGAGTCAACAAAAGTCTTATGTAGATAAGTGGGATCAGGATTTGGAGTTTTCTGTGGCTGAACGACTATTATGGAAATTATTAACTCGCTTGGGTCATCATCATCTTCGAAAGAAAGGGAATCCAACACCAAGATATGTGGGAAATTTTTAAATAATTTATATTATTGGTAAGGTAAAATACCATTTAAAATTTCCCTCTTAGTTGATAATGATCCATGATGTCTTCCACGTCTCCCAGCTAAAGAAATACAATTTGGACTCTTCCCATGTTTTGAGTATGGAATAGTTGGAGTTGCAACCAGATATGTTTGTGGTTGATAGACTAGTTCATATTGTGGAATACTAAGAAAAATTGATTTGAGGGAATAATATTACACCGGTTTTATTCCACTGGGATCGTGGGACTGATGATCATGAGACATGGGAGTGGAAGTCTTGGGTCGAAGAGCAGTTTCTATTTCTCTTATCTGATCAGGTTTCAAGATGAATTTCTGAGGGTGGAATGTTTTTTATTATGGGGATAATTGTCAAATCCATGAATTATTTTAAATTTATTTTTCATTTATTTTTTATTATTTTTTTGGGGGGTTTCCGAGGATGTTTTGGAGAAAATGGCAGTTTCTTAAAGATTTGGGCCAAACCATGAGATCATTTCAAGATACAAATACAATTCTTTTATAAATCCTTCAGTTTTAAAGATTTTTCACCCATTATACTTCCCACATAGCCTCCCCTGACCTATTCAAACCACTATATCTATTTTTACCTCTTCATAACTCATAATCATGGTGTATTTGGGTGATTTATTCATGCATTAAACCAACCCATGAGACTATTTCCATATTTAAGTAAATAATTTATATCTTTTAAATCTTATTCATTTTTTACATTTTTTTGTCATTCCACTACTCAATCAATCCCAAAAACCCTAAGAACACCCCCATTTTCCTTTTTCCCTTTTTGGAGCTCATCTTCATCATGGATTACGGAGAATTTCTCCAAGGTTTCTCAAATCACCTAGATTTGAAAAGGGGATATGTTTCATTCATAAATTATTCATTTTTAACTCCATTTTCCCCATTTAAATCCCCAGTCAACCTGCTCAGCCTTATTAGGACTTCCCTTTCAATTTTGACTTCTTAGAGATTCAACTATTGGTGTATTTGTGGCGATTAATTCAAGGTTTCTCAAGATAGTTAGTTTCCTTCTTAGTTCTTTCTATTTACTTTAGGTTTCTCCCACTTTTCATCAAGATCCAAATTTCAAAAATCTAGGGATTCATACCTAGTTTTTTTAGACTATTTTTACAATATTGTGGTTTTAGGATCATTTTTACGTCCTTGTGGTGCGACGGTGGTGTGATTTAAGTTTCGCAGGATTTGAGGGTTTTGACACATTGGTAGATGATTCCATTTACAGGGATTATAGAATGATTTATCTTGATGGATTTATATTTTTAGCATGTTTCTCTTTCATTTTTTGGGTGTGAAAACTATTCTCTGTAGCATTTTTTAAGTGATTGATTTTTAAATTCCTTTTTTTGTGTGAAAATGGGTGTTTTCTTGTGAAATCCATGTTTCACAAATTGGGGTTGTTCTAAAATTCATGGAATGTTTTATTAAAATATTTTAGTTATACCAATTCTAGTTTGGTGTATTATTGGTATGAAATTTGGTTTTAAAAGATGCGTTTTAAGTAGATTTTATGTGAAATTTTTGTTATACCTTGTGAAATTGTTTTCTGGAAATTTTAAGTGTTTATTTTAATTATAAGAATAGTGAACGGTATGTTTACCTACTGTTTTGAGTGTTTATGACCAGAAATGGTTTCATTATATGTAAATGATATTTTATAGCATGTGGAACCTGTTTGAGAACAATGAGGATAACCATGGTATATAGGTGGGTGGACATGTACCAGTATGCTAGTGATCTGAAGTGGTTTTTTCCATGTTCCACTTAGAAAGTGTGACATTGATGACATAAACAAAACTATAATGAATGATTGGGGACCACTAGGTTATGTGTATTTTCCCTACTAGTGGAACATGCACAAGAATAGATATTTGATTTGGTTTCTTTTACGCCGAGATTCGAGCTACCTGGGGCCCATAGTTAACTTGTCCCTAGTGGTGTTCTCATGACTAGTGCTTGTTGAATATTTGGTATTTACCTTTCTATTATGGAGTGTCTAGATAGAAAATTCAGTTGGTTTAATGTTTTATTTAAATGTATTCATTCTGAAATTTTAACCCTTGAAAACTATTTTCCATCAAAAGTTTCACTTCAGAAATTGTCTCTACCATTCCTTGTTTATAAAATATTGCAATATATTTGTCTAATAATTCTTCTCACATGGAATATTTGGGTGGCATCCAATTGGGTATATCCTTACACCCTACTCACACCTTTCGGTGTAAGTATACTTGATCATATTTGATTTAGGTAAGGGTAAGGTCTTTGGATACGGTGGCTTGGGGTGTTAGATTCCTTCCATGGTGCAGTGTTGTGGAGACGGCTCCTGGGTGATGACCCCTTGTCATGTGGTGGTCCTTGGGCTGTTTTTGATGCTCATTTTGAAGTTTTGGACCTCTTAGGGATTATTTAAATCCTTGTATTCAGTTCTGAATTTTATATAAGGATGGTTTGGATGGTAATTTTCAAATACTGTGTACTTATTATTATTGGTTGAATTATGTATCTGAAAGGGGATGTTGTGGGCGCTTTCAAATGATGTTCTATTTTGGGTTACTTAGGTGCACTAGAGAGGCTGACCAAGGTCGTATATCATAGAAGGAAGAAAATTAAAACAACTTCTTAAAGTTATTATAAAAATTAAAAAAGAGAATAAAAACCCTACTTGAAAGGATGGGCGATTTTTTATCATTTATAAAACTATAAGAAGATTCCATTTTTTGTGTTTTTAATTTTGAAATGAAATTCATCACAACAAGAAGATGTTTTTTTAGAAAATATTTTAAAAGGCATAATCGATCTGACTCTACCTCTTCAATAAATTATTTATCATTATCATTTAAATTAACATCCACTTAATTATGATCCTCTAACCAGTTAACCCTCTAACCCTATGTGAATTAACCTTACCACAAAGATGAAGTGAATTAAACCCTAGGCTATATTCGGGACAAGCAATCACATCACCCTACTTTGATTAATGTTGTAAGGATAGATTATAGTCAGTGGTAAATTAAGGCACATATCAATTCTGTAAGTGAGGACTAATTGAGTTTAGGGATTATGATTTAACACTACAAATTAATCTCGTGTGGTCTTATATTACTAATTAAGATCGCACTCTCAAAATTTACAAAAACCTCGACCTCATGTGTTTTTTTTAATTGTTCAATTTATTTCATTGTTTAATTTGTCTTGAAAAATAAATTAATATATCATATTAATAGTATTACAGAATCCCATTGATTAAAAATAAATAAATGAATAAGTTAAGAGATGGGTCGATTACTAAAAAGACTACTCTTCCATGGGTGGTGTAATTATCATAGAATCGAATTGCATTTACAACGGTTTATAATGGGTATAAACCAGTCACATTTCTACTCAAGAATTCCAGCCCAAAGAAGAAGAAAAAAGATAAAAAAAATTGAGTAAAATAAAATTGAGTAAAATAAAAGAAATGGAAGATAAAATAAGAAGTTTGTTGAAAGAACAAAAACATTACAACAAAGAAGAGGAAGAGAAGATCATTTTGGAGGAGACCCTAGATTGAAAACTTCCCTCCTCCAAATGTTAATTTAAATGGCTAATAACCACTTCACCCCAGATTCAAATCCTTTATGGCACGTCCAACCCCCTCAAAATGAGAAAAATACCAATTTATGTAGTGGAGGGGGCTAGGTAACAAGTGGTTTCAACTGGGAATGGGGAAATTCTGCAAAATATTTTAAGTCTAATTGCACCACCAGTTTGACCACAAAAACACCTTAACCATCTCTCCATATATAAGGATTAGTTTTTCTCCATTTTTTCATGAGATCCCCTCAAAATTTGAGCCCAATCAATGCACGTATGATGAAGTTATGGCTTAAATATAGAACCCATGTCCAATATGGCGAGTTCATCCCATATTTGGATTCATGGCCTAATAAGTCCAATAAAATGCACAATTTAGCTCATATGTCTTGAGTTAAAGTTGTATCACATTAAGTTATTAACATATTTCCAAAATTTTAAGATAAAATAATACATATAAAAATATTTATGTTGGAAATACTATAGTGAATGTAAAGGGTAAAACTGGAATTTTCAACAAATTATCAAATGAATGATCTAATCCAAAATATTTCATAAATAAACATATTTAACATAATATGGGGATTTAAATATTCAATAGAATTTGTTTTATCAGTATCCTAACTCTAGTAAACTATTCCCAAGCCATTGTTTATCATACTCGGGCACTTGTGCCTTCCTGTGGGGATAGGGAACTCCCTTATGGCCTTACCAGGGACCAGGTTGGGTTCCAGTTTTAATGGTAACCATATTTGGTTCATGAAAAAATGATATGGGACCATGTTTATCTTTTTGGGTCTTATTACTATTTTGGGGTGAGTCTAGTTAGATAGGAGCTAGGATTGTCAGGGCTTAGAGATTGGGTTATGAGTAGGGTTCCTGACTATAGCCTCTCGTGGAAAACCATGAGTCTCCATGGGATGTTGCTATGGATTCTTTGACTTCTCTTCTAGGTGTGACGTGAAGGTTGTAGAATATACATAGACATCAGGTGGTTGTGAATTGGTTGTTTATTTCATTATTGTAAGGTGTTTGAATTCTCTATATTTGATGTAATTGAAGACATTTTTTAGAGTTGTTGTAAGAATGATTTATTTTGTGAATATTTACTTGTGTAGCAACAAGCCACCCCAGAAACCTCCCAACCACCCATGAGAGGATGTTGAAGAGAGGTTTCCTTCAATGATTGTTAGAAGAATGGCAGAAGCTGTGGTCAGGGTTGTCCAATCCCTAAGATAGGGAGTAGCTTCTGCTCCTACTCTAGTTATAGAAGAGGAGTCTGGTCCTAGGAAAGACAAAGCTCGGGAGTTCCTAAATAAAAATCCTCCTACATTTTGAGGTTGCATATAACCCTAGAAAGTATACAAGTAGCTCAATAAGATCAAGTGTGGGTTCATGTTTCTTGGCACACCTAAGGAGGTTAGAGTCAAGTGTTCCTATTTTCTGTTAGAGGACCCAGCCGAAGGTGGTGGCAATCAGTGCTTCAAGTTGGGAAGCATGAAAAATGATCTGGAATGACTTCAAGGTTACCTTCAACATACAGTACTAACCTAAATTATTGAAATTTTTTAGATCCCAAGAGATTATGGAGTTAGTTCAGGGGAAATTTTAGTAATGGATTATTCCACCTATTTTTCTATATTAGTATGATATGATTCGAAAATGGTCTCCTATGGGCATATGAAGGTTTGTAAGTTTGAGAGGGGATTGTGGCCAGAGTTCTATTCCCAGCTCTTCTTGTTCATGTAGAATACTTACATCGATGTGGCTGAATGGGATTGTATGGTATATATTGATAGGAAGCGGAGGTTTGGTTTCTCTAGAGCAGTGTCAGTGATGATAAGTGGTATGTATTATAAGAAGAAAATGAAGATAGAGGAGTAGGGGAATAAGTGAGGTGTTAGTTTAAGCCAATCTTCCAGGAAATTTTCTTAAGTGTCTTCTGATTCAAGGTCTGTTGTGTTCTACTAGAATGGCAAGACAGTCCACACCACACCACCATGTACATCTCCTATAAATAATTTCTATCAGTGTGGAGGAATGTGACACTTTTTTTAATATTTATAGGATGGAATGTCTAATACAGTGTGGGGAAGGATCAGTGGATTCCAGGGGAGATCCAGGTTAGTTAGAGAAATCGAGGATGCGGGAGTCTTGGTTTATTATCCATGGGGGTAGGGCCAGATCATCTTAAGGGAAGATGTAGTTCAAGGAAGAGTGATAGGTGAGCGACCATTCTTAGGAAATGAGTTGGCATCTTCATGCGGTGGAGCAGGAACCAGTGGGATCAGCTGTGGGGCCTTCGACTGTTCAAGGTGTCATCTTGATTGCATATTCTATATATAATTCTCTTTTCGATACTAGTTCTTCTATTTAATTTATCTCTGCCAATTTTTTGAGCATGCTGAATTCTCCAACTGAGTTCTTATGTATTGTGATGGAGTTGGTGATGTCGCTATATAAGAAGAAGGATAAGTACATCAGGTTCCCATCATGTGTACTTACTATATTTGTGGTATAGATATAGTCGGACATCTTGTTCATGGATATTTATATTTTTGATGTAATCCTTAGCATATATTGATTATTTTACTTTCAGGTGCATATAGATTTCTATTGGGGGAGGGTGAGTATCATGGCACCTGATGGAAACCCTCAAGTTTTTCATGGGTAATGGGATCCTTAGTTGGGTTGTGTAGGACCTCCACTCCTATAGTTGGGAAATATGGTATTTTAGTTTTTTCACTCACACTAAATAAAGATGGTCGTACTTCTGGGGATGGGTTACCCCGTGTAGTGGATGAGTTCTCAGAGGTATTTCTAGATGATTTTTTAGGCTTTTCCCCAGAGCAGGATGTGGAGTTATCGATCAATTTGGCTTCGGGAATATAGCTGATATCTCTTACCTTGTATCGTATGGCCTCCCCCGAGTTGAGGTAATTAAATATACTTTGTATGATTCATAATATAGAGGATTAATTCGTTCGAATGTCTCTCCTTGTTTCACTCTTATTCTATTTGTGAAGAAGGATGACAGATCCCTGTAGCACTGTATTGATTACCAGAAGCCGAACAAGGTAACAATCAAGAAAAAATATCATTTTCCCTGAATATATGACTTGTTTTATCAGTTTAAGGGGGAAAACTGGTTTTCAAAAATATAATTTTGTTCAGGTTACCACCAACTCAGGGTGAAAGAGGAAGATATCCCAATGATAGCCTTCCAAAGTAGGTATGACCAGTTTCACTACTTGGTTATTCCTTTTGGATTGACAAATTCTCCAATAGTCCTTATGGAAATCAAGAATAGGGTGTTCTAAAAGTATGTACACCCTTTTGTCGTGGTATTTGTGGATTAAATCTTAGTTTGCTCTGGATCTGAGGAGGAGCATGAGCATTATTTTCAGATTGTATCGGGAAATTTGCAGGATCACTGCCTTTATGCACACCTGTCGAAGTGCATTTTTTGGATAATGGAGGTGATGTTTCTGGAGCGTATGATCTCAGAGTAGGGGGTTTCGGAGGTTCCCGAGAAGATATGTGAAATTATGTCTTCGGAGAAGCTGAAAACATGTTTGAGATTAGTATTTTCCTCATCTTGGTAGGATACTACTATTAGTTTATTTGGGATTTATCTCAGCTCACTACACCCATGACCACACTCACTGTTAAGGTATGATGTTTTTTTGGGGGCCTAAAATGTCATGTATCCTTTGAGGAGTTGAATATGTGGTTGCATATCCCCCCATGTTGATCATTCCAAAATTTGGAATGGGCTATATAGTATTTTGCAACCCTTCAAGTATGGGTCTCGAGTGCGTTACTATACTGGATGACCATGTAGCGGGATATGGATCCTGCCAACTCTGACCACATGAAAAGAATTACCAGACCCATGACATGGAGCTTGTATTTGTGATTCATTCTTTGAATAATTGACTTCACTACCTATTTGGGGAGAATTTTGTGTTCTATTCTGATCACAAGTTCTTATCCTACATCTTCTCCCATAAGGACGTTAACCTAAGGTAGCAGTGTTGGATCGAGTACTTACAGGGGTTCTACTTTGATATCTTCTTCACCCCTAGGAAGGGTAACATGGTTATTGATGCCTTGAGAAGAAGAGTATCAGTGCATCCTTTGAGGGATTCTAATGATGATTAGACTTTGAGGGGGATCTTTTCTTAAATTCATGTGGAGACCAAGGATCATAATGGAGGTGCATTCTTGGCGAGCATTCATTTGACCACTTATCTTGTGGTGTTGATTCAGTAGGAGTATCCCAGTGATGAGCTATGTTAGAAGTCAAGGTAGTTTGTTCATGGTGGTGAGACATCTTATAATTTTTCTTCATCCCCTGAGGGTATCTTGTTCTTCAAGGCCTGCTTATTGGTGACTTTGTCTCTACGGAATGTGGTGACGCATGATAGCCACCAGTCTCAGTGGGTTGTCTATCCTAGGGTCACTAAGATGTATTATGATTTTCCTCATCAATTTTGGTGTCCTGGAATTTGATAATACATTGCTAAATTCATACTGAGATTCTCTACTTATTAGTAGGTGAAATCATAGAATAAAAGGCCCTCTAGTTCACTTCAGTAGTTACCCATTACTACCTATAAGTGGGACAAGGCTTCCATGGATTTTATAGTTGACATTCCTCATACAAATCGGGTAAATAATTCTATATGGGTGGTGATTTATCATTTGACCAAGACATCCCATTTCATTCTAATCGAGGATTCGAAAAAAGTGGAGGAATTTGGTTGGTTGTCTTTTCAGGAATCTGTGGGGCTACATGGTGTTCCATTAGCCATCATTTTAGATAGGGACCCTCGTTTTACCTCTCAGCTTTTGAGTGGCCTTCAGAAGGAACTGGGAGGTGCAGATTAAGTTGAGTACGACATACCACCCTCAAGTGGATGGTCACAAAGAGTGGGCTAAAAAGATTCTTGAAGACATTCTTCGAGCATGTGTGTTGGATTTCTGTGGTTCATGGGATTTCCATTTGGTATTGGAATAGTTTTCATATAAAAATGATACCAATCCTCAATCAATATGACACCGTTTGAGGATTTTATGGTCGGCCATGTTGATCTTTTTTCGGTTGGGTAGAGGTGGGTGAGACCTCACCACTGGGTATGAGTATTGTGTAGGAGACATCAAACTATTTTTGGTTGATTAGAGAATGGATTTTGAGATCCCAAATTCTAAAAACATCTTATATCTATGAGAGGTTTCATGATTTGGGGTTTTATGTGGGTGACCGAGTATTCTTGAATGTGGAACCTTGATTGGTTCATCGCCTTATTAGTAAGAATGTTAAGATAACACTAAGGTATGTGGGACCTTTCTAAATCATTGATAGGATTATTATAGTAGAATACGAGTTAGTTTTTTCTCTCATTTTACATCGATCCATGATGTGTTCAAAATCACCTATCTATAGAAATCGAATCTGGAACTGTCCCATGTTTTGAGATGGGAAGAGTTGGAGTTTGAACTAGATCTATCTGTGGTTCAGAGACCAGTGTGTATTGAAGAATTGTGATAAATAGGTTTTTGAGGGAAGAATATTCCTCTAGTTTGATTCCTCTGGAAGCATTATACAACTTATCATGAGACATGGGAGCACAAGTCTTGGGTCGAAGACCAGTTTTTGTTTCTCTTATCTGATCTGGCTTCAAGTTAACTTTCTAAGGGAAAATATTTTTTATAGTGGGTATAACTATCACATATATTACATATTTTAATGTTATGTTTCATATACATTCTTTTTCTTCTTTTTTATGTGGTTTTTGGAGACATTTTCTTTGAAAAGTGTGGTTTATTTAATATTTGGGCCAAACCATGATCCCATTTCAAGATTTAAAAACAAAAAATTTTGATTTATAACTCTTTCTTTTTTAACCATTTTACACCCATTACAATTCTGAAATGGTCTCCTCAGACCTATTCGAACCATCATGTCCATTTGGACCCCTGAGGAACTTGTAAAAATGGTGGGTTTAGGTGATTTATTCTTTCTATTGGCCAACCTATGAGACCATTTTCATATTTAAGGAAATAATTTATTTCTTTTATATCTTGTTAATTTTTGAACATTTTTTATCATTCCACCACTGACTCATGCCTAAAAACTTGGGTCACATCCCCATTTTCCATTTTTTCTCTTTTAAGATCATCTTTATCAGGGAGTATGGTGAATGTTTTCAAGGGTTCTCAAATGTTCTAGATTTGAAAAGGGAATTTTTTTCTTTAATAAATAATTGATTTTTTACTCTTTTTCCACTATTTTAGTCCCCAATAAACCTCCTCAGCATTATTTACACTTACCTTTAAATTTTGGCTTCTTGGAGATTCACCTATTGGTGTATTTGGGGTGATTTCATCTATGTTTCTAAAGTAAGTGATTTTTCTTCTTAGTTTCTTCTGTTTCCTTAAGGTTTCTCTCAATTTTCATGAAGCTCCAAATGTATATAGGAAATATCCTCTTACCTTGGGTTTGTTTTTGAGTTTTGTGGTCCAATATTGTGGTTTTAAGTTTGTTTTCACTCCCTTATGGTTTTTTAGTGGTGTGATTGAATTTTTGCACAAGGATTTGAGGGTTTTGACACATTTGGTATGTGATTCTATATATAAGAATTATAAAATGAGTTAGCTTGCTATATTTATATTTTTATTATATTTCTATTTCATTATTTATTTCTGAAAACTATTTTTGGTAGATTTTGTTAAGAGATTTATTTTTTATTTCCATTTTTTTGTGAAAAAATTGTGTTTTTCATGCGTAATCTATGTTACATCAATTGGGGTTATTCTATAATTCATGGAATTGTTTTATTAAAATTTTTAGTGATGCTAATTCTGTTTCCGTGTATTATTGGTATGAATTTTTTTTAAAAGATTGTTTTTAGGTGGATTTTATGTGCAGAGTACTGTTATAAGTTTTTAAATTTTTTATGAAAATTCTTTGTGTTTATTTGTGTTATAAGAATTGTGAAAGGTATGTTTAGCTACTATTTTTAGTGTGTATGACCAAAACTGGTATTTTTATATGGAAATGATATTTGATAGCATGTGGAACTTATTTGATCACAAAGAGGGAAACCCAAGTAACACGGTGGGAGGATGTGTATTATTATGCTAGTGATCCTGATTGGTTTTGTCCCTGCTTCACTTTTCATGTTTGACATTGAATAAAGTAACAAAATTATATTGATGATTATTGAGGACCATAAGGTGACGGGTATGTTCCCTACTAGTGGATCATGAACGAGAATGGATATTTCATTTTGTTATGTTTACACTGAGATTCGAGGTACCTGGGGCCCACAGTTAACTAGGGCATATGGGTTTTCTCATAACATGTTCTTATTGACTTTTTGGTATTTACCATTTTATTGTGATGTGATTGGATAAAAAATTCATTATCTTATATGTTTTATTTAAATTTATTCATTCTTTAATGTTAACCGTTGAAAACTATTTTCCATTAAAATTTGATCTTCAGAATTTTTTGTTACCATTCCTTTTTTATAAAAAAATTCAAGATTTTTATCTTATAATGATTACCTCATAGAATGTTTGGGTGGAATCTTATTGGTATTATTTTATCACCCTACTTCCACCTTTTGGTGTAATTATACTTGATCATGTTTGATTTAGTTAATTGAGATGGATTTGGAGACAACGACTGAGGTTTTTAGTTTCCTTCCATGGTGCGGTGTTGTAGAGACGACTCATGGGTAATGAACCCTCATCATGTGGTGGTCCTTGGGATTTTTTTCTGATAATTTTTTTATTTCATAACATATTGTGTCATTTTTAAAACATTATATTCAGTTATGAATTTTATTTAATGATTGATTTGTTGGTAATTTTCAGATTCATTGTACTTGTTTTTATTGGATATATTATGTTCCCCAACTCAGGTAAAACATTCCCAAACTATTTGTTATCATATTCTGGAACTTGTTCTAGCTTGTGGGGATAAAGAATGCCATTCGGGGACTTTCCAAGGACGGGGTCAAGTGCTGGTCTTAATGGAAACTAGATTTGGTTCATGAAAATTTCTCTTACCAAACATGGACCCACACAAAAATACCTCACAGACAATGAATACATGAACCCATACAAGTACTCCCTAGTATTAAAAACATCCAATATATATCTATGTTTATATCATACCTGAAAGACAACAAATGGGGCTTTATTTCCATTGAGGTATAAATGTAGGTTGTGAGCATAAATACCCAGTAGGACACTACCAATTTTTTTCAACACAACAGTGAATAAATAAGTATATACATGAACATGCCTACTCATTTATGTACATATAAAGAGAAGTTTTACAAGAAATCATCAAAAAACATAGAAATAGTAAATAATGAAGAAATTCATGGATTGTTACTAGCTATTTTGATTAACTCCATATTTCATGATGTCTCATACCTTACACACCATATATAAGTATAGCATGAAATCTAATATAATAAATTTGTTCCCACATTTACAGGAGGATGTGTTCACAATTTATTATATTGTACACATGTAGTTATATATATCAAGATATTTGTGTGTGTGTGTTCCTACAAATTTAAGGTGAAATACCCATCCATTGGAGGTAAAGGGAATCGTATAAACTAGAGTCAGAGAAGTATTACTTCACAGCCCTTTGGGAATAGGGGGAAGGGGGTATATATTAGTTAGGGAACTACGTTCCTAGCCCATTCATCATTCCCCATATAAGTTGAAAATATTTATATCATATATAATAGAAATAAACCCCTTCCATCATATTCATTAACTATCAAATAAAAATCTAATATCCAATAAAAATTAAATCAAAAAAATCATCCCAAAAGATATTTGAAAAGATAGTAATTCTATTTTATCTAACATTAAAAAAAATATACAAATATGAATAACTAAATTATAAAAATAAACATAAAACAAATATTAATGGAACTCATAGAGAAAAAATAATGAGAACAATAAAGTTTAAAAATAACAAAAAAATCTATAAGTCCTGGAATAACACATTATTAAATCTTCCTAGCAGAGACTCATATTAATCATGATTTATATATTGAATAACATTTCAATGTTCATTAATGTCTATTAAAAAAATAAAGACTATGATGGATAACTAATATAGTGTACTTGTAGTAAACTGAATAAGAAATAATGGATGGTATTGATTAATTCATCCCATACTCGTAATAACCCAAATAAATAATAAACTGAGGAAAATATGTTAAATCGAGTCCCAAATTTTAATAGTAGAGTTATTTTTTTAAAAAAAATTCTTCATATTTGAATAATAATTCAGGGAAATTATTTATTTAAAGGATAGGGTAAATATAAATGGAATATTGAAACCATACTTTTTAATATGTAAAAGAATGTATAGTTTTCTTACCTTGAAATATATACTATGTTAAAAAATGATGAGGATTAGGTTTTATAAAGGAAGTAAATTGAAAAAATAAAATTAAAATTTAGGGTTTCTAATCTATATTTTTTTTGGGTAATATCTTGGTGTTTGAAATGAAAAGTGTCTACCAATCATATCCTTACTTTCCAGATAAATTTATCCAGGTTTTCATCTCACCACAATTTTATACTTCTTTAACCGTGGTTGATTGGTGATAATTGACTTATAACCCATTTAGATTATGGTAGATGGAATTTATCTCCATGATAAATGATAATATAATAAAAAAATTTATTCCTTTTTTAAAAATAGTCACACTATCTAAGCCTTGTTTTTAAGAGTCACATCATATTTTTCCGAAGGAAAGGACTAATAAAATTTCCATTCCAAATTTTAGAAACCTTAAAATATTTGAAAAATTATTTCAAAACCTAAAATTTGATAAATAAAATCATGTAAACCATAAATAACACAATACTATCACTAAATATTATAAAATATAGGAATCTAAATGAATAGATCAGTTATAATAGACATGATTAAGTAATAACAAATTAAAATTTTATTAACAAGTATGTTATGGATAAATGATACATTACCAAGTTCCAAACTCTATAAAAGAACATCTGAAGATGAAATAGACACCCAAAAAAATAAACCATCTAATGTTTAAATAACTTCACATTCATATAATGGGTATTTATATAAATAATAATGACTCAACTAAAACCAACATTTCATGAGGATTAAAAACATGCTTATAAGGGAAGTAAGTATAAAAAACAATACACAGGTTCTTATAAAATTCAACTTGAAATTATTTAATGTTGTATATAAAAATATATAATTTTAAATTATCCATTTATAATTCCAAAAAAATATAATCAAACTTCATTAACAATTTTATTAAAAAAGTGGAAATAATGTTCAATGCATATCCTAGAAATTTTCTTAAAGGGTTGAGGCCACAAACTATAATCATTAGAGATGTTTAAAAATCCAATGATCACTAAATAATATCCCAATATCTACCAAATACCTCAAACTAAACATTAAATGAGAATCCATCACCAAAGTATCCAAAATTAATATCCATCATATTGAATAAACCGGTGAACCATAAGGAAAACCTTGGTCAATAACTCTTGAAATCAATCAAACACTAATGGAAAAAAATCCCCAATCAGAACCACCAAATAATATTTTAATTCCATCCAAATATCATAAATCAATATCATAAATCACCCCTCTATCACTTCATATCAAATAATCGATGTACTGAATGTAAATGAATTGTAATAAATTATTTTATAAACTATATACAGTAACCCCTATATTAGATTTGATTTCACTAAGCAATAATGAAATAACAAATTAAAATTCATAACCAGGATGAAATAAATTAACGGAGAAGACGGTAAAGGGGGAGGAGAGGAGAGTATTAAATATAATTTGTAATAAAGAACACCATTGTATCAACCTATTGAAAAGATGTATGAAAATGGGGGATAGGAAGAGAAATATGATACATAGAAGAAGATATTTATTTATAAGGGGAGAATGAATTTTAATTTCACATCATTGCATTAAAAATGGTGATTAAAAATGACCAAAATAACCTGAAATGTTTTTAAAAAAATCATTATGTGTATACCTGGTACCCTGTAAAGGACCACTAGGTGGATAATTTCACCTCTATGCCGTCATAAATTTTTTCCAACCTAATGTGTACCATGTTACAACCCATGGAGTTCCTGGTATCAACAAAAGTTATAAACTATATTTTGAACCACCTATAATACACTTATAAACCCTTAATCCATTTCTAAGACCTCAAACAACATTCTAGAGAACCTATAATTTTATCCAAAAACATTAAAATTTGAGATGAAATCTCAAAAAAACCATCCTCCATAATCATAAATTCAAAGAGGATCATCTTTTTTCATTAATTCCCATAACATTACCAAAACAATATATTTATTAAACCCTCTATGATATAGTTATTTGCAACCTCTCCAACATAAAAGTTTTCATCCTTGAAAATTCAATTATGTTTCCCGTCACAAAAACTAATATATCTACATATCATCAAATCCTTTTTGAAATAATAACACATGTTTCAATGAATCAACCTTGATTTCAATTCACAGCTAATTAATTCAACTAAAATAAAAAAATACTACATGATTCTAACATCCATGATCCACACTGACAGCTACCAAACATATTCATATTACATATATCATCATTATTCTAATTTTAATCTCTATAACCAATAAAAGTCACCAACTTATCAAACATGGCCTGAGGGGCTCCCCATTATATAAATTACATAGGGTCTTCTTATGTCTTTCCTACAATTTTGTTCCAGTTTAACAAAAAAATATTATTGAAATATTTTTATAAAAAATATTCACCTTTCAAAATCATCTATCAAATCCATTTCCAAAAAATTAACTTTCAAAAAACAAGTTCATTTTACATATAATCCTTTATGATATATTTATCATTTTCACTATTAAAAAAATATTTCGTTCTAAAAGACCACAACTCATTTAATGATTAAGATTATAATATTGTTCTCCTATTTTTTAAATTACACAAATATTTTATATAACCAATCCTATATATTATCATAAATTTTATGTAGACATAGTAATGTGATAACAAGAAACTTACACAAAACAATATTTATATTTACTTCTTATAATTAATTACTAATTTAAGATCTAATATACAAAAAATAAAACACTATAAAATATAGATCCTAATAGTTATATAATATGTAATTAACAAAAAATATCATGATTAATATAGAACAAGTAGAATTTTATATAATAAATACATAATCAAGAAAAAAATAATACAAAATAATTAAACAGTAAGTATAAAACAAGTATCATGATTTTTAATTCAAATTATATAACCTTTGCAACAAATCACTAATCTAAAAGAAAAATAAATAGTTAAGAACAGATTAATTTTTAAATAAAATAAATAATACATCATTATCCATGAAATATATAATGAATTTAATGTGGTATAGGCTTATGATTTTCATTCAAAATATCTAGTTTTAAAACATGGGTGTGGTATATTTTTTAGTTACTATAGTAGTTGTTGGGAAGTCATTGTATTAGTTACTATAATAGAGGGACTATTCATCTAAATTGGGCTTATGGGACACAAATTTGGACCTATTGGATACAAGACCTTACAACCACTATAGAACCTTAGGAAACATGCCATTTTGGCCACTACAAAGTAGCATTTAATACTGAGTGACCATCGAATTAATGCAACACATTAGGTAAGCAATGCAGCTTGGATCCATTGAGAATTTCTAGGTGGGTAGCTTAAAAGAGTGATCAGCATGTTGGAACCTATCAACTGACCCTCTAACCACTTGAAATAAAGGGGTTATCTTCCATAAAATTTCAAAGGGAATCATGGTGTGATGATTCTTTGAATAGGTGTAATGTATCATGTGGATGATAATAACCAGATGGGTGAAACGAGGCATCTTGGAAGGCAATATGGTATAGAGACATGAAAGATTTGTTGGGTGGATATCTAGAAAGTGTGATGGGTTTGATAGAATTTATCATATGGACCTAAACCCGGGTATGTCTTAGATAAAGGTTATATGTAATGACATCATGGTGGGGTGGGAAAATGAAATAGTCATTGGTAAGGGGGTGTTGTAGTGAGAAGAATGGGTCTTGATGTAAAGTTTCATTGACCATCTTGGGACTTTAGTTCCACATCATTGAATTCAATTCATAAGGACTTCGTTCCATAAAATTTTAATCATCCTTTGAACTACTATTCAATGTTTTGTATAAGGGTTACCTCTCATTCAAGTTTAAAAGAGGGTTTTCTTTCGGTAATAAAAAGGGTTTCTCAAACCAAACTTATTATATATATATATATATAATTAATTAAATCCATTAACAAATATGAGTTAAATTATGAATGTGATAAGATGTCCAAATATTCCCCTAAACATTATTATGTATGAATCTATAAATATATCAATTCTAAGATGATCTATATTCTATGGAAACAAATTTCTTTTAAAAATATTAATTCATGATTTATTACATAAAGACAAACATAGTACAATCAAAAAATATAAATGCCTAGTATATTTTGGTAATTTGATACATAGAACAATAAAATGATTTATGATTAAAAAATAAATTATTTAATAACTCTAAAGCATGACCTTAAATTCCAATGATTTTCTAAAATACATAGGATAACCTAGGGACGTACATAAAAAAGGGGTGAGCTATGAAGATTAGTAAGAGACAAATAATTTAATAACACGATGTAATTAGTATATGTTATTAAAGAGTCATATAAAGGTGTCATAAAATGGGTTAGAATCATAAAAATAGACATTGAAGCTTGATATAATATGATAACATCAAGAAACATAGGAAAGTGAAAAAATATAAGACATCACATAAGAAGATTAAGTCAACGATAACCATCAAGGCATCATAACATGGAATTCATATGATAAATTCTTGTTAGTGATACATGGTATATCATGAGATAAAAACTTTACCCAATGAATTTTAGTGTTATATAATTTTGGGCCCACCTATCACATGAATATCATGTAAATACATAAGTGTACCACATAGATCCTATAAGAAATGAATTAATTTGATAAATTTTAACCTCATGGATATTTATTTTCTGTTATATAAAAAAATTACCTAGAAAATTAACGATATGTACCTATATTTCAATATCTTTCAATCTAAACAGGAAAGGTTATTCACTACACAAATGTTTGGCATGGAAAATTACAGGATAATTTCAATAAAGAAATGGGTGAACATAATGATTCATGGAAGGGTGTAACAAGAATAAAAGGTGGTTTATAATTACTTTTAAATAATAAAGATCAAAATAGGGATGCTTAAGAACATATTCCAACATGAAAATTTTGAAATCCAATGGTATAACTCAAATAAAGTGTTATAATAAAGAGGAGAGGAGAGAATCTATTGACTTGATAGAGCGGTTATAAATGCTTATGTGGATCTTTTTAAAATCATTGGAACACATTTTGAGGTATTTATATAGGAATATAGAGACAATACATTCTCA
This sequence comes from Viscum album, assembly GCA_963277665.1. NCBI lineage: Eukaryota > Viridiplantae > Streptophyta > Magnoliopsida > Santalales > Viscaceae > Viscum > Viscum album. Next base: position 1,872,019,580 of record OY728142.1, on the reverse strand, counting down.
ATTTGTTTTTAGTGAAGAGAGTGTGAGGCTTTGTTGGTATTTATGGAAAAATATGGGGGATTTCTTAATTAATTTATAAATATTGTTTTTGGGTTCTATATAATAAAATAATCAAAACTATAAACCTTCCCACGGTTTTTTCCCTTAATTATACAAAATATGAGTGGTTTAAAATTTTTTAAAATTCCAAGAACATAAAATATTAAAATAATTCCCTTGGTGATGTGGAAGTGAGTCATATTTATAAATAATTAATTTTAAAACCACAAAAAAAATATAGGTTTTTTGAAGATTCACTCAAGGATTATAAAATTAATCAAATAACTTAAGAAACATTATTATAAAGGTTAAATATATATTTTGAAATTTATTCCTTTTAAATAATTTATTACATCACTTTGGGTCTCTTATGATATAGTAATACAAATGGTATATGTATAATTTATTCAATTTCTACCCAAATATTCTTCAATCTTAGAAAATTATAAAAACGTCACCATTAAAAATGTCAAAAATATGATTTCAAAAATAATATTTATTTAATAAAAATAATTTTATATCTTTGAATCTTTTCACTTTTAAATACAACTCTCTATTTTTTGGTAAATACTAGTTTTTATGATATTAACCACTTCCTGAACCTTAAAAACTATACTAGACTTAATTAAATTATATTATAATTTATGTTTAAATAATTATTATCTAATAAGAATAATTTTTTAAAATATCATTTATTTCCAAAAAATCATTAATTTATCCAAATAATATCTTAATTGAAACTATATATTTCAAAAAAATCAATTTTAATTTCTTCATGTTAAAAATAAATCATTTATCAAACTCATTGTATATTCATCGATAATGTAATAATAAAAATTGATAAATATATTATTTATTTTATTTATAAGAAAATTAAAAAAAATTACAAGGATATAGATACATAACCCCATATTACACAAATGGATTCCCCAAGGGTAAGGTGTGTGATGGAAATGCTTTCTTCGGGTGTTTCGGTAAACATGGTTTGGGTCATTATCTCAATGATCTGGAAAATCTCATGTAAAGGGTTTCTGTCAAGATTTAATTATTAAATAACTACTTGGGATTGACCAATATCAAATACCGTTGATTTTATCTCCCTTATAAGCTCTTACATATGGGCTTCATTGTGTATGATCCTAGTAGTAGAGGCCGTCAATTTTTCTTCCTGTGTCAACTAGACTTTATCATAACCCTTATTGTATTATAATATTATTGGTTATTGTAAAATGGCTATATTATCATTAGTTCAGATTCATAATAGTCTTCTAAATTAGATAGAATAAATTTTATCACTGGTCAAAAATAAACAAATTAGTGCATGTGTTTTCTATTGAAATATTAATTAATAAAGAATTCATATATTCATAAGGTAATTTCATTTATAAATGTTTAGTTTGTTACATTCTTCCCCACTTTAGAAATTTTACCATTGAAATTTCATTCTTTATACTAGAAAAAATTAGGGTACTTATGTTTCATCACCTCTTCTGGTTCACATGTTGCTTCTGAAAACTTATGGTTTCACAAAAACACTTTAACCAGATGAGATGTATATCTCTGCAGAACTTTTTTCTCTTAGATATAAGATATTCTCTTAAAACTCAATGTATAAAAGATCTTTGTCCTAGGGTAACACATATGGATTAAATAAAAATGAGGTTTCTGGTACATACTTCTTATAAGGGGATAAATGGAATAGATTATGTACTCAGGATAGGTTTTGTGGGAGTTCTAGTCGATAGGACATAGCTCTGATGACATTGAATATCTTAAAGGGGTTGATGCATATAGGATTTAGCATTACCTTCTTCTAAAACATCATGATTTTATTCCATAGAGTTATATGAAGTAATACATATCATCTCCCACAAACACCATGTCTCATTGATACTTTTTTGTATAGATTTTATGTCAACTTGTTGTGTATTTCTTATAATGTTGGATGATATGAATATTCCCTTTAATCTACCAGATAATATTATGCTTCATAAGCTACCATTATCCTACTCCAACCCATCATGTTGGAATAAGACACCTATATCCATACAAATCCTTATAATGGGTCATTTTAATTATTTAATGATAAATATTGTTATATGAGAGCAAAACTAGGGGAAGGTACATATCCCAACATCATTGTAAATCCATTTAACATTATAATAGTATATCCTCAAGAGTTTTAGTCGTTCTCTTAGGATGAAAATCCATATAAGAGTGATAATGTTTGATGAAACTCATATATTTATCCAATTATTTCTTAAGGATTTCCTAGAACCTCATGGTAAGCCTAAGATATTGATTATATACAATGGATAGTGGTACTCCAAGTGGTCATACTAATTAAATTATGTATATCATGGTGTGTTTTTCAATAGAATTATCTTCCTTAATATCAATGTAATGAATTGAATTTTTATGGTGATCAACTACCATCCAAATGGTATCATTATCTCTAGATATCCTGATGAGTCCTGTGATGAAATCTATAGTCAGGTTTTTCAATTTTCATACTAGTTTTGTAAATTGCTTCACTATACAATTATAATTTTTCATTTATCCTTTACTTGTTATCGTTACCAAAATGGAGATAGAAATTCTACAGTATCCCACTTCAGGTTGTCCCACTATATTTTTTTATTTTTTCTCTATATATCACAGTGATTCCTTTAGGAATATTGAAGGATGGGATATGTACATCATATATAAGTTTCTCATCCAATTGTATTTTTTATGGGACACATATCTCGATTCCAATCCATATAAACCCATATTTAGAAAAGATTAACACCGGAATAATTACTACATTTTTTGTAGCACATCATTGTATTTTTTAGAATTCATGATCTTCTAATGAAGGGATAATTTAGAATTTAATTTATCAAATTAGTATGAATGTCCTCTTATTATTCCAATTTTTATATTTTTCATTTCCAAGTATATTGGACCCCTTTTAATCCTCATCATGTATAGGGTGTCAGGAACCTTTTTACTCAAATTATCTTCCACTTTTTGCACACTCAAAGGATGGTAGTGGTTTGATCATTCAAAGCCATTAATCAGATCTAACAACCTTTGTTGGAATATATTAATATCCTTTTGTTTGGATACATTTTTGAGGGTATTCTTATCCATTTGTATGTTAAACTTCTCCTCATAGAGATAATTTCTCCAAATCTTTAATGTGAAGGTCACTATAGCCAATACCAGATCATTATTTGGGTTGTTTTACTCATCAATATTTAATTGGATGGGAGGCATATTCTATCACTTTTTCATCTTGCACTAATACATAAAAAAATCCATTTTTGGATTCATAATTTTAGTTCACAAATAATTCCACAGTAGTGGGTAATGTGAGCCTAGTTGAAGTGATTAACCTCTTATTTAACTCTTTAAGCATATCATTTAATTAATTATTCTAGAAAAAACATCACCCCTTCAATATTACCTAGGAATGTTACATTCACCATCCAAAACATGCATTTTCTATAATTTTCATATAACTTTTCCTTTCACAAGGTATTAAGTAAAACATTAAAATGATCATAATTTTCCTCCCATGTTTTAGAGTATATAATAATATCATCTGTAAATACCACCAAAAATTTATCAATTTAATCCCTATAGACTCTATTAATTATGTCTATAATGATAGTCGGTGCATTAGTGAGTCTAAATAGAAACACTATATACTCATAGTATCCAATTATTACATCGGTAACTTGAGATTCCTCCATAAAGAAGTTGATATAGGTGTAACAACCCCATATTTTCATACATAAAAATTATATCCTATTAGATGAATATTCTATAATATTAAAAAATATATGTCTGAGGATCATAAAGGTTGCATGTATTTGGAGACTAGATACAGAATCTTCTTATTTTTTGATAGATCTTCAACATCTCCCACAAATATCTTCTCATTTAGTATTCTTTATATAAATTCCCTACTTAAAAAATTTCTTCATAACATGGGGAAAGGAAATATTAGAAAGGGGTGAGATCAAAAAACTCAGTAAGGGTAAATATGAGAGATATTAATCGACGATCATATGAAATAATCAGATAATAATATGGGTATGATATCATGACTATAACTTACAAGTTTTGTACTAAATATCTCAAAGATTATAAAAATGATTCATGGTAAAAAATATTTAGTTTTTCAAAATAAATGAATTATAAGAGTCTGAAATCAACACAAATCAATCAAAAACCATAATCTCTTGTCATAAAAGAGTGACACTATCATAAGTATAGAAACCATTTCTTATGTCAAGGTTATCTACTCAGTCCATAAAATCATAATGGATCTTGCATCAACACAAATTTCTCATAGTGGATCAACCACATATACATGTTTCTAATATAAAAACATGTACTTTAACTTTGTTATCATATGAGATCAAGCACATCAACTTATTTCCCATATAGGATCAAGAACATAAACATATTTCATAAAATTGTCTCAAGATATATAATACTTTAACCAATGAATTACAGGTATATATAATTTTGGGACTACCCAAACCTTATTGGAAACAATAAATATGTGTTCCACAATATCATAAAACATTAATAATATCATCATATCATAACTCCAACAAGTAAAATGGGTTTCATAAACATTTCAGGAATTCATCATAGCAAAACCCATGAAAAATAAATGGGTTTCATAAGATTTTCATAATTATACAACATACAAAGAAATAATAAAAATGGTATCATTGAATCATATACCTAGTATGAGATAAAAATTTATAAGGGATGTTATCAAATATGAAATTATTTTAGAATAATCCCTAAAATATTTCCTCATGAAAATAAAATTTTAAATTTAAAATAAAATATTTAAAATCTAAAATTTTTCCAATATTTAAAGAAAACATTTTATTTAAAAATAATTTGGAATGTTTTGAAAGTATTATTAATGAACTGAATGATCATGATAGTATAAAATTATGTTCATTTTGTCTATGTTAAAATAAAATATTCCTTTTATACTATTATAAAAAGTCAAGATTTACCTCATTTATAAATCAACAAGAATATTTCATTTAAAATATTTTTTAAAAATTTAATTTATCGTTAAAAATGAACTTAAACAGTCATAATTTATTATATAAAAAATATTATTGACAAAAAATTTAGAATACATGGATATATAAGAATAGGTATTTTTGACTGAAGAGAGAAATAAAGTACGTTTTTAATAAAACAATTTGATCTCTTGAGTACATAAAATGAAGAAAATGAAAGAAAAAAACGTATTATTATGAATTAAATATTGGAAAAGAAAATTAATGTGATTCTTGAGATTTATATAATGAAATTTAATGATGAGAAACAAATTCATAACCAATATTTATAAACAATGACATTATGACATAAAACCCTTACCACTTGGGTAACTTTGAAATAAAAATCACAAGAAATAAAGAACCTTATATTGATATGTATATCTAAATTATTATTATGAGTAGAGTTATAAAATACATTAATGGTAATTATATACTCCACAAAAATATATAAGTGGTTAATATGGAATGTGTATCACTTATGCAAAAGTGAAATAATAATCCCTTACCTGAAATCTCTACTTTATTCATACTTTGTAAAACCTATTATATGATAAATATGGGTTTATTTTAAATATATTATAGATCCATAATAATAATTAACATACCATATATTATTTACATATAACCTCTTATTACCCTTTTATTAAAAATTCTTTATTAAAATCACTATTCTTTGTTATAGGTACTTTATTTTTCATGTATGTTGTCGTTTGATAGTTTTATTCGTTAAAATTTATCATGGTTACATAATCTATGTAAGGTAATAATTATATAAATATAATATATATTCATTATATATATATATATATCCATCCATAAAAATTACAGTGTGAAAATTTAATTATAATGTTCGTGGAGACAGTTGGCCATATATATGCATGAACGTTGTTTTAGTTTTTTGAAGGGTAGATTAAAATAATGTTAAATAATAATTAAAAATAATATAATATTTATTATATCATATAAATCATATATATTAATCAAGTAACACATTATTTCAATTTGTGTAAATTTTAAATGAAAAATGAATCACATCCCTTTGTAGAGGCGGTAGTCCACATGTACGCATCAGGGACGTTGTTGTTTTGTAACAGATTGGAAGGTAAGAAGGTATATTTGATATTTTAATCCCATTAGTATAATTATTTTATAAATATAATATATATACCTTAAATTAACCATTATATCCATATGTTATAATTTTTTATGTAAAATGAATTAAATTGGTTTTCGGCGGTTGTCTGTCGTACACACGATCGATGGTTTCATTTCCAATTTGATGGAATTTGAGATTTATATAGGTAATTCTATGAATATAATAACATAAAAGTATATTTAATATACTTTTTTATTATTTAATTATATTCTAAAGTGATTTGATAGAGTTTGAAGAAGAATTAAAATCATCATTAAGAATAATATCACTTCTTTGGAAAAACTCTTTAGGTTTACACATAAAGCCTTCCATGTAAAAATTTATGATAAAACCAGGGACTCTAGGTTAGGGGAAAGGGATTTAGTAAATGTATTTTGGAGGTATTTTACAAATAAATAGGATCTTTAAGTGTGTATATTAGAGGAGAGGTGTAATGACCCGAACTATTATAAATGACATTTCCCTTTTGATTAAATTAATTTTCTTATTTTGTAAAATGGCTAAATAAAACACATTCTATTACTTAGTTTTAGTTTTTTAATATAAAAGAACATTTAGAGTATTTAATGTTGTTAATATATCGTTGGGTTAGTGATCACATGATTAGTATAAATATAGGATTTTAATAAATCCAGTTGTCTCGTTTAAAGGAAGTGATGGCCTCAACAAGTAGAAACATGCCCTATGATGTCCATTTATGAGAGCTTATGAGGGAGATGGAATATCTAGTATTTTCCTTTGAAAATCACATGATGATATCAATCATCTTAAGCATGAGAGAAACCATTTAGGAGAGAAGTTCAAGCTCATCGAGATCAGGACCCAAACCTTGTTCGTTGAACAACCCCATGATAATCTCATCGTGGAACACCTTAATATTAGGGCATATGATTCTGTAATAAATGGATGTGTATCAAGACCTTAATAATTTTATTATGGATATTATATAATAATGTATATATTTTCATTTTTTTTAAATGATTTTGGGTTTGATTCAATTAAACAAATATTGTTTTTTGGGTAATATTCAAATTCAATTAAGAAGATTATTTTGATAAATTAATGGATTTTTGAAATAAATATTATTTTAATAAAAAGTTATTTATATGTAAGGATTATTATTTATTAATGGTCGTATAATTTTTTATGAAGTGAAATGTAATTTTAAAGGGTTCTAAAAACTGTTACTGTCAAAAACCCCACATTTTACAATAAATGTAGAATCTTATTATAAATGTGAAAATGAAAATATTTAGAAAATTAGATGGATTAAATTTATATTATTATTTTATACAAAAATTCTAAATTATCCAATGGTGAATTTTTCATATTTATCTGAGCAGCGAATTTACAGCTAAAAATTAAATATTGTATTAATATAATGTTTGTTTTATGACATCATAATTAACCAAAAATGATGTAATAAATACAATAATGGGTATTATAGAACAAATATATGTTCTCCAATTAAAATAATGTGATATTATGATAATTTTATTATTTTTATAATTCCCTTATGAATCCTCCAAAATGTATCATATATTTTATGCTTTTTAATTATTTTCTTTTTTAAGGTGACTAACCTCTACATAATAAAAGATAATATTTTAGTATCTTTGGCCCTTTTCCTTAGATAATAATATTTTACACTCCCCTTTGGATGAAACCATGGGAAAATCATGGGATGTTTTGTGGTTCTAAGTATTTAATTATGTAGATTCTAAAACTAGAGTTTGTGAAATATAGAAGAATCCCCCAATAATTTTCTATATAAACCCACCAAAGCATCCACTTATCTTCACTAAAAATTCTTGGAAAACATACATACTCTTTATTACCCTCTCTATAATCCTCCCAAGTAACCCAAATCTCTCAAAAATCCCCTCTTCAAGCTTTTTAATTCAAAGAGTCAAGTAAAGTTGTATTTTTATTTTTTATCCTTATTTCCTTATATTGTCACACCCTATTATTTTAAATTAATAATAATGGGATATGTTTTTGAACCTCCAAAATACTTCATTTATTTTGTTTGAATGATGATAAACACATTTCTCCCTCATTAATCCCTCTCGTGTACACTTGTTACCATGCCAAAAAAATTTAAGAGTTATTACATTCATCCTCTTTCTTCAAGTTTATTTATTATGTTACGACTTTTATTTACAAATTAATTATGTTAAGACATTTATTTATAGGAACCTATTAATTTAAATTTCATTTATATATTATGAGATATGAATTTAGCTCTCATGAACCCATTCTATGAATTTTTTTTTCACGTCGTTAGGCTGCCAAAATTGCACCGTGAATTTCCATTCCAAAATAATTGTGTATTAAATATCATGCCCATTCCCTATCAAGGGTGTTTAGTTTTATACACATATATATTTTTATTGAGGACTTACATATATTTATTACACACCCCTTGATCATGGAATAAATCATGATGATGAATGAATCCTTGTTTTTTGATCTATGTGGCACACATAAGCATGAGAATGAAATGAAAGTGACGAGTACACCCAGAATTATATAGCGCTCCAATGCATTAGGAAATGTTTAGTATCATGATACATTAGGTTGCGATATCGGTTTACCATATTCAATTATGGTAAACTTTTCCACTATTATGTATTGGTAGTTCATCCCTGACCTATGATGTAGTGTTAAGTTTCCACATTTCCATGTTTTGAATATCATGATTTATGATTCATATTCCTTTATGCATCATTAATATCCCTTTCCTAACATATATTATTATCATCATGTTATTCCATTTTTACTCCATTATTTGGATTTATATCTCACCCCTTTATTATATATTTTTCCCTATCATATCCTATGCAGTTTTAAGTATGATCATGTTAAAGATGTTTTCAATAAAGATGTTGTATTTCATTTTTTGAGTTGTAATATAATGTTCCTAATTCCCAAAAACACCATCATTATTGATCATTCAGGTTAAATTAAGTGTAATTTTTTTAATTAAATCATGTATGGTCGTAATAAAAAGAATAGGGTTTTTATAGTTTGCATCATAGGAATGTTTAGTTTTGATTGGATTAGAAATAAAAAATTCTAGTAAAATAGTTATGGATAAGACTATGTATAATAAAAACATCCCTATATTTTGGGGAGTATAGATTTAGTGGTTTGTTACAAAAATAAATCCCCATATGGATACGAACAAGTGTACATAGCTTTGGAAGAGATGTATCGAGGGGTAAATCCAAAAAACAACGCTTTGATTAAGACTCAAACAGGAACTAGTGCATGACAACTGTCATTGATTCACTCTTATTTAGAAACTCATGAGGGATATGAAATAGAAAATTACAAATCATATTATGAACCATTATTAAGTGAATAAAAATACCATAAGAATATATGTTAGGAAATATATCATGGATAATATATATTAAAGCCTTAAAATTCATAGGTTAATGAAATAAATTTAATTAATAAGTTACCCCTTTTAATTTCATTGGATTACACTTTATGTGTTTAATAGTTTAAGATAATTAACTATAATTTTCCTTTTATTCTAGCTGATGAATTGTAATATAAATAATTGTGCTAACAACTGATGTGAATATCAATGTAATGACTTCCCTAATGAGATTCCCAATATGATGGGTGTGGGAATCACAAACATTGTCCTGATACTCACTCAATTACTCAAGTTTTTAATAGAAACCTAGATCAATAGAAACTTCTAACCCCCCCCCCCCCCAGAATTAACAATTCAGAACCAAGAGCTTCATGATAAAAAGGTATCCTTCTTTCAAGGGATCATTTAAACCCTCAATTATTGAATAATGGATCAACTCCATTGAGAAGATATTCTACATACTTCAATTCTTCAAACAAGAGAAGGTTCTTCTTTATGCTTATCATATAAAGGGTGAAGTTGATCAATGGTGGACATTGATAAAAAAAATATGAATCTTGAGGAAGATATTTAGGTGATGGTATGGAAGGACTTATAAAAAATGTTTTTCGATCAATATTTTCCTCGCATCCTCCAATATATGATGGAAGGAAATTACTTTTCCCTTCATAAAAAAGGTTCCAAATCTATCCAAGCATTTTAGGAAAACTTCACAAGGCTTTCACGATACGCCTTTAGCTTTTTCATTACCCCTGAATGCATGGTTGACCACTTCTTTGGTGGGATTAAACCTAGCCTATGGAATGCCCTATAAATATTCGGATTTGATAGATATGAGGAAATTGATAGATGTTCCCTCAAATTCAAAATAGATATTGTCGAATATCAGGGTTATCACAGGAATAAGAATCAGAAGGTGGAGTCGAATTTTGTCATTATGATAGAAAGATCTAATAGTGCTAAGAAATTTAAACATTCCACTATCCAAAGGTGTTAATAGAATCACACTAAAAATTTAAAAAGTTGGAAGAAGAAATTCTTTAGGTGTGGGAAGGAAGGGAACCTAACCAGTAATTACCGGCAAGAAAAACCCACTATTTCTATGGAGGAAAGGAATGCTCTAGTAAACAAGCAGTGCATTTGCATTACTAAATCTACAAGGAACAACAGAATTTCTCAAACCAATGCACTATGCTAAGGGTTTTTTGAGGTAACCAACAACCTCTAACGTAGCAAGGGAGATCTTTTCCATCACAACAGCCAATGTGAATCCTAAAAAAATGTGTTGATAGGTATGCTAGATATTCATTCAAGAATTAAAAAAATAGTTTTTTATTCTATTTCAACACATTCCTTCATATAAAAATAAGTTAGTAGAACTATCCAATCACCCTCACAAATCATGGAAGTGTAGTTAATGTTGAAAATAGAAAATGGGAAAATTATTGCATCCTAAGTATATAACTCTTCCCCTATCAAAATATTTTGGTTGAACCTCCCGGTGAACCTTTTCATACTCCCTTTGGTGGAATTTTATGAAATTTTATGCATGGATTTTCTTTCCCTGTATAGACACAAAATAAATTGTCATGAGAAGGAAATCCTTATTCATACTGCAAATCATCCACCGATTCTATACAAATGCAAGGATATGGATGAATAATATTTAGTACTATCATCTAAAGAATGTATATTATTTCTCAATGATATAGTGTATATATCATAAATTATTGATTCTATAGAAAGAATTATCCTTGAACGCATGCTCATTGTGAGAGAATACATGGATGTGTTTCCCGAGGAATTTTCGGGTCTTTCTTCTAGTTAAAAGGTTGAAATTTCAATTGATCTCATGCTTGGGGAATTACCATTATCTGATACTCTAAATAGAATGGATGTTTTTCAAATTTAGGAGATAAAGAAACAACTACAGGAGAATATAGATTGAGGTTTCATATTCTTAAGTGCTTCACATTGAGGCGAACCATTCCTCTATATTAAGAAGAAGGGTGGGTCAATGTCCCTTTTCATTGATTATAGTGAGCTCAGAAAATATCGCAATAAAGAACAAGTATCATATACCATGGATTAATGACCTGTTTGATCAGGTATATAGTGAACGATACTTTTCCATGGAGTATTTTCAGTTGGGATATTACCATGTTAGGTTAAAGACAAAGTATATCCTTAAGACTTTTTTCGTATAAGGTACGGGCACTATGAATTCATAGTAATCCCTTTAGGACTAACTAATTCCCTATAAATAGTCATGGAATTGATGAATAGAGTCTTTAGAGATTACGTAGACAAATATTTTCTAGACTTTAATGATGATATTCAAATATACTATGAAAGTAAGAAGGAGAGTGAGAATCATTTAAGTATTATTCTAAAGATCTTGAGGAAGGAAAAGACGTATTCCAAGTATAGAAAATGTGAGTTCTAGTTGAAGGAAGTCTCTTTCTTGGGGAATATCATCACAATCAATTGGATATCTTTGAACCCTTTAAATAAAGAGGCAATTGAATGTTGTATGAGGCCATCATATGTGAAAGATATCTATAGTTTATTTGGATTAGCTAGGTTTTATCATCAGTTTGTGAGAAATTTCTCGGAATTATAAAATCCCCTAACCAAGATAACTTGGAAGGTAGTCAACTTTTATTAGAATAATGAATGTGAATAAAGATTAAAGGAGTTGAAAAGGATGCTTATTAGAATTCTCATACTCACACTACCTATAAGTGTAGATATTTTTATGGTATTCAGTGATGCTTCAAAGAAGGGCACGGCCTGTGTGTTGATGCAAAATTAAAAAATCATTTCCTATGCTTCATGGCAGTTCAAAGGTTATGAGAAAAATTATCCAACACATGATCTAGGGTTGGAGTCAGTGAACTTATCTTTGAAAATTTGGTAAAATTACCTCTTTTGGGAAAAGTTTGAAATCTATTTGGATCACAACATCCTCAACTATATATTCACATAGAAAGAGTTGAATATGTTCCAACTAATATGGTTAGAGTTGGTCAAAGACTATGACTACTAAATTCACTGCCTTTTGTGGAAAGTGAATAAAGTATTATATGCTCTAAGTAGAAAAGATCCAATAAGTCTATCATTAATGAGAATTAAGATTGATCTGGTATTCTTATACTTGAATATTATGGAAATGGGAATCATAAGGTAAGGAACATCATTAATATTTTCAAAAATGACTTCTCAACTCCAGAGAGGTTAAAGGATGATCAAAAAGATGATTTACAAATTCATAAGAAAGCAGAAACTATAAGAAAAGGAAAATCTGCATAGTTCAATGTTAATGAAGAATGTGTTGTTATATTGGGGTCTAGAAAATGTGTACCACCAAATCCTAAGTTAATGCAGAATTTATTAGATGATGCACATAAATCAACCTCCTTTATCCATACTATAAGCACAATGATGTATCGAGATCTACGATAAAACTATTGTTGGGACAATATAAAGAAGGAGATCACAGAGTATACATCAATATGTCTTATATAACAAAAAGGGAAACCACAAAGGAAAACATATAAGGGGATGATGCCACCATTACTCATACCTACACAGAAATGGGAAAACCTCACCATGGACTTTGTCCCTAAGATTCATAAAACATCTAGAGGAAACAATACAATCTAGGTTGTGGTGGATCTTCTTAAAAAGACTTCACACTTCATTGTGATTTGATATAATTTTTCATTAGATTTACTTTCACTTATATACATTAGATAAGAGGTGAGGGTATATGCCGTACCACTATTGATTGTATCTAATTGTGATCCATGATTCACCTCTATGATCTAAAAGAATCTCAAACTTTCTCTGAATACTGAGTTAAACTTCAACATGGCCAATCACCCTCAAACTGATGGCAAATATGAGTAGACTATCCAGACACTTGAGGAATTGTTGAGAGAATTCTCAATGGACTTCAAAAGAGGATGGGATCGACAACTCCTATGGTTCTGTTATCTTACAACAATAGTTTCCACTCAAGAATCCAAATGTCTCCCTATGAATCCATTTATGGGAAGAGGTGAAGAACACCTACATGATGGAATCAAGTTGGGGAATGAAAACTTCTAGGTCTTGGAATGGTTGAGGAAATGGTGGAGAAGGTTAAGACCATTTAGTACCACAACAATGATGCGCAAAGTCAATAGAAAATCTCTTCTAAAAATCATTGACAATACCTAGAGTTTAATTTTGGAGGCATGTTTTTCCTCCACATATCTACATGGAAGAAAATGATGAGATTTGGGAAGAAGTTAAATCCTATTACAATGTAAATCACCCTTTTTCAGATCCTTGATCACATCATAGTAGTGGCCTATCAACTATCACTCCCACCAAACCATTCTTAAGTTCAATATTTATTCCATGTATCCCTCTTGAGAAATTACATACCGGACCCCTCACATGTACTCAATCCAGATGTGGTTCCATTAAATAATAACATCTCTTATGAGTAGAAACCAGTGATGATCTTAGATTGTAAAGACAATATTCTACAAAATAATACAAGGCACCTTGTAAAAGTGTTTTGGAGAAAACAAGAGTTGTAAGAAGAAACATGGGAACCAAAGGAAGCGATGAAACTGAGTCACCCTAATCTATTTTAGCGTGGGAAATGAAAATTTTTAGGGTGAAACTTCTTAAGGGGGAGGATTGTAATGACCAAAAGTATTATAAATGAAGTTATAATTTTTATTTATTTAAATGCCTTATTTTGTAAAATAGTTATCTAAAACACATTCACTTCTGTGGTTTTATTTTTTTGAATGTAAAATACCATTATGAATGTTGACTATTATTAATATATCCTTTGAGTATTGATAATATGATTAGTATAAATATACATATTTAACAAATAAAATTAACTCATACAAAGGGATTGATGTCCACAAAAAGTAGTATAATGCCCTATGAAGTCCGTTCATCAAAGATTTTGAGGGAGATAGAGTCTCTGGAATTTTCCATTGACCAATCCCATGATGAAATCTAGCGACCTAAGCATGAATGAAACTATTTTTGAGAGAAGTTGGATCTCATCAAGATCACGGCCCAAACCATGTTCACTGAACGACCTCATGATAATATCACTCTCACATACCTTACTATTTAGGATTACACCGGTGTAATAAAGGGAAATATATCAAGACCTTATTAATTTGAATATGTATATTAAATAATAATGTATACATTTTTATTTTAACTTCTTCTTTTAAATGATTTTTTCATTCAATTAAATAAAAATTGTATTTTTAGGAATTATTCAAATTCAATTAAGGGGTTTATTTTGATGAATTAATGGATTTGGTAAATAAATAGTATTTTAATAAAATATTATTATTAATTAAGGACTATTAATTATAAATGGTTCTGTAATTCTTTATGAAGTAAAATGTACTTTTTATAAGGGTTCAAAAAAATGTTATTGTTAAAAAGCCTATACTTTAAAATAAATGTCGAATATTATTTTAAAATATAAAATGATAATATTTAAAAAATTATTTAGTTAAAGATAATATTAGTTTTTAAATCATAACTTCTAAATTATCTAATGGTGAATTTTTTATATATTTTTGAGACATTCGAACGTTCAGCTAAAAATTAAGTACTATATAAATATAATGTGTGATTTATGACATCATAATGACCCCAAAAATGATGTAATAAATACTATAATGGTTATTATTTTCCTAATATATGTTTTTTCATCCAAATAATTTTATTTTAAAATAATTTTATTATTCTTATAATTTTCTTACGAATCCTCCAAAGTGTATGATATATTTTATGAATTTAAATTCATCTCATTACAAATGTGACCCACTAATACATAAGAAAGGATAATATTTTAGTATCTTAGTACATTTTCCTTATAAAATAATTTTTTCAAATCCCCTTTGGCATAAAACATGGGAAAAACCCTGAAAAGTTTTGTAGTTTTGAATATTTAATTATACAGATTCCAAAACATATGTTTGTGAAATATTAAATAATTCCCCTCTTATTTCCTATATTAACCCACACAATATCTCACTTATCTTCAATAAAAGTACTTGGATCAATCCATTACTCCGTCTTAACTTCTTTATAATCCTACATATCCACACTAACCTCACATGAAGACCCTATTCAACATTTTGAAGTCACACATGCAAGTAATGGTTCGTTTCTCATTTTTTTAAGTTTCCTTATATTGTTAAACCCTTTTATTTCCAAATAAAAAAGATGGGGTATTTTTTAGAACCTCCCCCATACTTCCATTACTATGTTTTAATGATTATATTCCCCTTCATCTCTCATTATTCCCCCCCATGTATACTCATTACCATACCGAAATTTTGTCAGAGTTATTCCATTCCTCCTCTTTCATCAAGTTTCTTTATTATGATATACTTTCTATTTCCAAATTCCTTATGTTGGGAAATGTAATTATATGACCATATTACATTAAATTTAATTTATATATGATTTTATACTCCTTTATCTCTCATCAACCCTTTTTATGAATTTTTATGTCACACTATTAGGTTGTCAGAATTGCACCGTTAATTTCCCTTCCAAAACAATTGTGTAGTAAATACCGTGCACATTCCCTATCAATGGTGTTGAATTATATCAACATATAACTTTTTATTGAGGAATTAAATGTATTTATTCAACACCCCTTGATCATGTAATAAATCATGTTGATGAATGAATCCATGTTTTATGATCTATGTGGCACACTTAAGAATGAGAATTAACTAAAAGTGATGGATGCATCTGAAATTATATAGCATTTCAATGCATTGGTTAATGTTTAGTATCATGATCCTTAAAGTTGGTATAGGGGTTTACCGGATTCCTTTATGATACTCTGTCCACAATGATTTCTTGGCAGCATAACATTGACCTATGATGCAGTGTTTTAAGTTGTTGTCACATTTTTAAGTTATGAATATTATGCCCTGTGATGCTTTATAATTCATGTTCCTTTATGTATCATTGGTTTTCCTTTCTTAAAATGTATTATTATATTCATTTTATTCCATTTTTAATTCTTTATTGTTCTTTATATCTCACCCCTTTCTTAATTATTTTTTCTGAGGATACCCCATGCAGTTTTACGCTTGAGGATGTTAAATATGTTTCAATAAAGATGTCGTAGTTCATGTTATAATTTGTTATATAATATTCCTATTTTTAAAATACACTATACTTATCAATATTTCAGTTTCTATTGAGTGTAATTTTATATAATTAAATCATGTATGGGTGAAATAAAAATAACATGGTTGTTATAAAAGGGGGTTCCCATTTATAAGTGAGGTGATGGTCACTTTTTGAATTTCATAAAATATTTAAATTTTAAATGGTAATTATCAAGAAAAATGATTCCAAATGGATATATATTTTATGATAAGGTATTAATTAGTTGTAATACCATCATAAAATAAAAAATTTATACGTTTAAGCAGTTTTTTAAAGATTTTCCTTTGGTTTAACCCCTTAGAAAACATATTTTATCCATAATCGTGGTAACATCATTTTTCACTCTTAAAGGGTTATAATTTTACATAAATTTTAAAATTTTAATCTTAAATAGAAAAATGTAAAATTTTACACCATAGTATACCCAAATTTACATATTTAAATGTTTTTATAATTTTACATTTAATAATATATTTATTTCTAAAAATATTTCTAATGCCATTTTTTCACTATTCATTTGATTATAATTTAAAGACACTAAGTAAAAATTTTAATTCGAATATATAGTATTTTAAAGTATATAATATTTTTTATATATATATAAAATTACTTTAAAACTACAACACACTCAATTACACTCCTTTTGTTATTTTTAAAACCATTTATTTTATTTTTATATTTAACAAAAAAATATTATGTCGGTGTTGTGTGAGAATTTAAGGTATTTATATAATTACTAAAATTTATAAATAAATTCATATCATGAAAATAATTAAATTATTATCAAAATAATTATTAATATTAATTAGAAACTTTCTTTTTTCCTATGTTAACACATAAGATATTCTTAAATAGAAACATTTTCCCCTATGTAAACACATAAGAATTTAATATTATCATATAGCCCATATTAATGGACAAGGTTCCTATAAATAAGTAAATATCAGTAATAAGATGAAAATGGTGGAAATACATTCATCAAAAAATATTTAAGATGAAATATGGTGGCCATATAACTTAGTTTTAACCAAGGTTAACTGATTTAAAATTTTACTGTGGTGATGAGTTTTTACTATTTTTACTAATCATTATGACTATAAATTAAGTTGAATGTATTAAATAATATCAATTTTTTTGATTCCAAACATGTAATGCGTTTTACCAATTTTAATATCTATAAATTATTGAAAATAATTTTATTAGTATCCAGAAAAGTGTGAAGAAAATAGGTTTTTTAGAAAAATGCATTTTTGAAGGAAAAGTTGAATTTAAATTATCTCTAGGACTGATAATATTACACATATGTATTTAAATTAATATATATAGATATTTAATATATATTTAAGTTAAATCATTCCTCGTTAGTGTTTTTCAATTAAGTAAAATGGAGAAAAATTTATGCACCTAAAAATAGTTTTCAGAAAAAAAATTGTTTAAAGAATAAAACTATATTTATACCAAAGTCATGAAAATTACTAATTAATATGATGTTAATATTATTATTAAAAATAAAATTTATCATATGTCACGTTAAAACTAAATCCAAATTATAATTTAAATTAAAATTAATTTATTTATGGAAAATAAATTGATGTTTTACAAAAAAAGGATATTTTCAACTATTGACTGAAATATAAATATTTCCATAAAAATTACAAAATTAAACCCTTATATAATTTTGATATAATTATTTGAAAAAATTATCTTTTCATAAAATTACATTTATAGAAGTTTTATAAATTAATTATATTATCCACACACAACAATCATTAAAAATCATTTTTGTAAAAGACATATTTTTAAGGCATAAAATGACTTTACTAGAAAATTGTATTCCTATTTCATAAGAATTAATCATTATATTTGTATTAAGTATGAACCATATATATATTTTATAATTTTTTTAATTCTATTTATACCCTCTAGTTTAACTACTAGGTTACACTGGTAGTATTTAAATAATATGTTTCATCGGTCATTTAAGGTTAGTTTTGTTTGTCATATATGTTATCGCATATAATGTTATAATTTTAAAATTATAGATTGTTACATTAGTTATGTTTATGGATTATCACTCAGGTATTTGTATTCCAATATTTTATCAACGATGTTACAACAAGGGGTTTTATTGTCTAATTATTTTTAAATTGTGGGCAATTTGAGTTAATTGTTTGAATTATGAAAAGATGGATAAATTGGGTGAAGTTTTAAATGTGCTTTATGATGAAAAACTATTCATCATTGTTTTATCTTGAGGGTCTAATAGTGAAGGGTATGTGAGGAAATAAAGTTGGTAAATGTGATGGTTATTTCTAGACATAACATTTAAATCCATGTCATAGTGTTGAGTCTCACATCATAGTGAGAACCCCATGAAAACTTTTGAACACGCCATGAAAATTTTATGATTTGTTATTTTGTATCGATAACAAAATCATGATGTGATTAGTTTTCTTACACCACAATGTATTCAACATTCAAATAAAATGGTGAACTATGAGATGATATTCGAATTTAATTCCCAAGAAATGAGGATTATTCTAGGTTCATTTTATACAAAAAACATACTTCTCATAGTTGAGGGAAATGTCATGTCAAAACATTTTATCAGTTGGATAAAATAGTGTGGAAATTAACCCATCTTGTTTTAAAATAGGTTGTCACACCATAATTATTTATGAAATACATAATTGAATGATAATTTATGGATTGTATTTCTTATAAGGGTTTTCCTGTTTTTGGAATGATCTTAATCAATATAAATATAATTTAATGGTAAATATTTACGTGGAAGTTATCCATTTGTTTAGGATAAAGTAATAGAAGTTTGAAGCTGTTATGTTTCTACATTGGAATTTTAAATTCAAATTCATTTACATGAAATAGAAAAATATTTTTTGTACAAGTGAAAAGTTTTATAATATATAAAATTTTAGGAGTGAGGGATATAAGAGAGAAACAAAAACATCATTTAATATTTGAGAGTGTTAGATTTAGTTGTAGATAAATTAGTTGAATACTTGTCTTGGTATGAATTATTTTAGTGTACACTTGTAAATATCGGCAATATAATATCATAGGATTATGGATAATTAAGATGTATTTGTGTTCCATTTTAGTCTTAATTATTATTTTAATAATTAAATTCGTGTAATTTCTTATCATTTTTTTTCTATTGGAAAGAAGAGAGATGTTGGGAGAAATTATTCATGAACCTTGGATGAGTAGTGAGATCATAATAATGATTTTAATCTAAAAATAGTGAAGTAGTGATTTTTAGGCCTATAAATACATCTTTGATATGGGCTCTTTGGATATAGTCTATTTTGGTCTAACTTTTTAAAATCATGATTTTTGTTCTATTTTCTATTATAATTTCTCATTCAGTGGTTGTATAAATTTTGTGACTAAATCCAAGTATTTCCTAAAATTTATAGAAAATATTCAAACAAATTATACAAGGTTATTTTTTAAAAAACACATTAATCCCCCCCCCAATTAGGGTATATTTTGGGACTATAGGGTAAAACAATTGGTTTCAGATAAATTGATTAATTCTTAATTAATCTATAAATTGGAATATATTATTGTATAGAATATTTTAAATGTAAATGGAACACCATTATTTTAAGGTTGTAATTATCTTTTTCAGACCAATATAATGAGATAACAAATGGGATATCATGGTCTTGTTATCTTCTCCCCATATGTTCAGGGAATACAAATTAGTGATGAAATATAATTTTTAATGACAAAATAATAAATAAAAATGGTATATATTGATGTTATGTCCTAAAATGATATATATATATATATATATATATATTTGGTTTTGAGAAATATAATCTACATAAAGGTGATGAGTAGTACATCAATGAATACTATTTGGGACAAAATATCTTATATTTATCAAGGGGATGTAAAAGTGAAACATTTTAAGAAACATGTTCATTATAAATGGTTTGATTATCTAAGTATGAGCTCAAGAGAATGTATTTTTGGTTCCATAAAACACCATATTAGGGCTATTGGGGATATTAATAAACTCAATGATTAGATATAATATGCTGATATTGTTAATAATATTATTCTGATGTTTTCACCAATATAAAATCCAAAGTTTTAGTTCTTGAAAAATTAACTATTACGGAATAAACTATTGATAGCCTACGTAGAAAGATATTTTCATATGAATTGAAAGTTAAACATGAAAGTTATTCATAAAATTCAATAAATAAATTATATTTAAATTTATATAGGAACTTTAGATTAATAATTATTAAACTGAACAAAAATATATAAGTGATGAACTCTAATCACATTCGGAGAGAGTGTTTAAGATTACTAATAAAATATTTGAACATAAGTTACCTTTTTATTGATTTTTATAAGGATAGGTTAGAGAAATCATTGAAAGGTGTTTAAAATTATTTCATGGATAATATAGTATAAGGCCCCAGCCTTAAACCTTACTTAATCTTGAATTAAATGAATAATTAACATTGAGGATCTTTTCAGGTTTAGAGTTTTAGAGAATTAGGACATAACTATTACATCTCAAAAGATTACAAAGTAGACACTTCTACTAAGTTTCCATAGAATAAAAACTCTTAAAAAGAAACATGTCTAGTTCCATGTTTTAGATAGCATGACTTTCCCTGGATCCCATCCTTGGCCCAATTCCACATTAAGTCCTGTGAAAAACATTTAAAAAAAACTTGGCGTGAGCATAAAAAGCTCAGTAAGGGATACACAAAGAATGAAAACTGTTAGTTTTTAAAACAACAAGTAAACCATGTATACTTTATCAATGTAATACCTTCACCTTTATGAAGTAGTAAAAACTCTTCCCTGCATAAAATATCATTACTTACCCTTTTGTAACAAAAAGATTACCATAAAATCTATATAAAGATCACATAACATGTAAAGGTACCTTGGGACATAAACATACTTAAGTGGAATAACCATACGGTCGACTTCCACACATATCACTTAATGGAATGGCCATTCGGCCAACTTCCATTCATAATTAATAGAATAGCCATACGGCCGACTTCCATACCCAATGCATTGGAAGTTATAACTTAACCACCCGTCCTAGTATTCACGGCACCACCCGTCATATGATTCATCACGTAACCACCCGTCAAATGTCCAAGTACCATTATAAAATCATATGACATAAAACAAATATAATGGAAAGAAAACATTTCCACACTTTGATCACAATATATCACTTAAAAATATTGACATAAAAAACCATTATAAAAACCATTTTCAATACCAAAATACATAAAATCGTATATGGTATTTATTTCATTTAAAAAAACTTTACGGCTTGTTGTGGAAGCCAACGACCAAATAGTACTCGCGGCGGCGGAAAAGGTCGTCGTCATCGCATATGTTAAAATAAACATTCCTTTTTGTCGTTTTGTAAAATGCTTCGTAGAAAAATATTCCTTTTGTATAAAAGTAAAAGTCAACGGGGTTTATATACAGTATAAAATAAAGTTGTGTATAAAACGAAATATGCCTCAATGAAAGGAGATTGAGACGAAGTCCCTTACCTCGGGTCCGACTTGACTCGATCGTTCTTTAACGTCCTGAATAATAAACTTAAGTTAATTTCTACTTCCTTAAAAACCTCTTTCAAGTCCATTATTCATTTTATGTCACTTATTACCATGTTAGGGACATTATGTAGTCATTTAAGTTAATAATGTTTGTTTTGTCGATATTTGGTTCTTAAGTCGAAAGTGGGCTTCTTACAATTACATGTTGTTTATGTGGTCAAAGGTTCATTATATCCAGAATGATATTCATGATTTGGATATCATATATATCATATATATCCATAATATACATGTATTTATAATATTACATAATCATTTAGAGGTAAGAAATGAAATGCACCGTTCATGGAGACGGTAAGCCGTACGTACACATGAACACTACTTTCATTTCTATGTCATATTAATGGAATTAAAACTAAATGAGAGATATGTATATTTTTAATTCCAGAATTATATTCATCCTTTAGATGTATAATACATCATATATATCCATTATATGTACTTATAATAGTACATTACATTTGAGGATAAGAAATGAAATGCACCGTTCATGGAGACGGTAAGCCGTACGTACGCATGAACGCTACATTCATTTCTATCTCATACTTTAATGGAATGAAAATAATAATAATAGAAAGGTATATTATAATTACAGTATAACATCATATATAATAACTTTAAATCCATCCTTTATACGTCCCACATATGGTATTAACGAATCAAATCACTTTGAGGGGGCGGTAGTCCGCACTTCCAAAAATGAAATTATCGTGTTTACCCATAAGGGAAACCATAAATTTATGCCAAAAATGAAAAATACATAAGAATAAGGAAAACATAAACATATTATATATCATATATAAATATAGTGTCATCTTAATGGCCACCTTTGAAGGTGTTAAAAGAATGTTGAACAATCATCATTTCGGGAGGCAGAAATTCACCATCCACGAAAACAGTATGTTATTTAACCATTATATATAGGTGTGTGTAATTGTAGCTCGAATACATCATATAACAACATCCTAATATATTTAAGATACTGTATTTGTTACAAAATAAATGAATAAAATTAGTTTATGGGGTTGGAGAAGCAAAATAAAACAAAAGGACTCAAGTGAAGACATTACCTTAAAATCAGGTAACTTCCTTTGGTTTGAGCTCAAAGGCTTCCTTGGGAAGCCTTCTGCCCAATGTGAGGCTTCAAAGAGTAAGATAGGGATTTTTAGAGACAAAATGAGTAGGGGTTGGCTGAGCCAAAGGCTTTGGAAGTGTGAGTAAGGAGGTAGAGGTGGGGGCCTTTTATAAAAGGAGAGGAGGGGAACTCTTGGAAAGTAAAGATATATATTACTTTATTTTAGAATGAGATTAGGATTTTAATAGTCCCACATTGAAGTGTTTCGAGGATAAGGTGATAAGGTTTTGAAATCCACCCATCCAATAGGTTTTGGACATGTGTAGGTCTTAGATTTTACATTATCTTTCCATTTTATTTAAATCGTTACATAATGAGGTCATCGCTGCATCATCGTGATGTCCTAAATAATTTAATTTATTTAATGTCTAAAAATTATAAAACAAATATCATGAAGTAATAAATCATTATATCTTTCTAATGAATATTTATAGTTAAAAATTGGACTTGTATAACCCCATGTAAAAATTGTTTTAGTAAATATATCATGTTCGTGTCATTTTTACTTTAACATTAAATAAAAAGTTATTTATGACATTTTCCTACCAATGTGGCTCCATGGGGTCCCCAAGTTGACCCTTGTATTGTCTTGGTCGGACATGTCACATCCAATAAGAGTAGTACATGTGTCTAGGTATTTTCAATTTATTATAATATCATTTTTGCCTTAAATTGCACTAATTACCTCTAATCGCGATTAAAAACTTAAAAGTTACTATTCACCAAAAAATTATTTTAATCCCATTGTACCACATTTTAATTCCTAATGACAACCATGTATGTCGGATTTTTGAAATTCAAAACACAAAGCTGGTAAAATTTCATTTAAACGGAAAATCAGTTTTTATAAGTAGAACTTAGTGGTTTCACTATTCATCAAAAATTGAAGTTTTTCAGAAAAATACCAAAAATTCACCCTAAGCTATATTTGATATTCTGAATTAAAAAATGAAGTCTATTTTAAAAAAAATCAAAACATATATTTTCAATTAATTAATTTAATAATTAATTCCTGCTGTCGGAGCAAATAGCGTGTTTTTATGAAACAATAAGTATCAAAAGATTGACACTAGTTTAAGTCCAATTTCAAAGTGAAATTAATTCCAACAACCACAATTGGATTAAATGGTAAAAATATATTATAATTTCACTTTAAAATCACTTCAAAAGATAATATAATCATATTAAAATATATATATTAAAAATAGGTTTTGAATTAAGATACAACATTTTGCACTATTCATTAAAAAATGATCTTTATCGGAAAAATACAGAAAATTTACACAAAGTAAATTTTGATGTACCGATTATAAAGAAGAATTTTATTTGGTCCAACATAATGTATAAGAGTGACCAATACTATATTTAATGACGGTTCTCCATTAAAAGTTGATAAGTAGACCTTTAGTGAAAATTAGAGTATATATGCCTAAAATTGAATTCTTTTCGTATTTTAAGCCTTTATCCTTTATTGTATAAGTATAAAAACATTTAAAAAACATATATAATAACATTTTAGTTATTTCTATTCATTCCCTCCAATACAACGACCCCGTGTTATCTAACATTTAAAATAATTTTATTTTATTACTAGTGTGCAACGTAAGATTTCAAAGAAACTCTTTGTTGCGTATCGGGTACGCTATCGAACATAGCAACCCCTTTAAAGTAAAATTAATATTTAATTCACAAATATTAATAAATATGAAAGTGTATTATTCTTTATTTACCTGTGATGTTACATCCTTCCCCCCTTTTGGGAATTGTGTCCTCGTAATTTTATTCACTTATCAAAATAAATGGGGGTATTTATCCCTCATAGAATTTTCAGATTCCTACGTTGCCTCTTCAATCATATGGTTTTCCACAAAACCTTTACCAGGTGAATTACCTTATTTCGCAACACTTGCTCCCTCCGGTCAAGAATCTGGACTGGTTGTTCTTTATAAGAGAGATTCTCTTCCAACTGAACAACCTCTGGGCTCAAAATATGAGATGGATCTGGCATATACTTTCTCAAAATCGAATCATGAAAAACATTGTGTACCTGAGATAAACTCGGAGGTAAAGCCACTCAGAAAGAAACTGATCCAACTTTATCCAGAATTTCATATGGTCTAATGAACCTTGGACTCATCTTTCCTTTCTTACCAAATCACATCACACTCTCCCATGGTGAGACTTTGAGAAAAACGTGATCACCTACCTCGAAAGATAGATCCTTCCTCCGGTTATCCGCATAACTCTTCTGTCTGCTCTGAGCTATTTTCATGTGTTTCTGAATCAACTGAACTTTTTCCACCATCTCCTCTACCAATTCTGGTCCCATTAGCTTCTTTTCACCCACTTCATCCCAAAAAGCTGGAGTTTGACACCGTTTACCATATAACGCCTCAAACGGAGCCATCAGTATACTGGAATGAAAACTGTTATTATATGATAACTCAATCAAAGAAATATGTTGGTCCCAGCTTCCCTGATAATCCATAGAAAAAGCCCGTAACATGTCCTCCAAAGTATGAATTGTTCGTTCTGACTGCCCATCTGACTGAGGATGAAAAGTTGTACTAGAATTTAATTCTGTACCCAATGACTTTTGAAGGCCTTTCCAAAAGTTAGAAGTAAACCAGAGATCACGATCAGATACAATGGACAAGGGAACTCCATGCAACCTGACTATCTCCTTAAGATACAAACTAGAAAGTTGATCTAGGGAGAAAGTATGTCAAATACGGAGGAAATGAGCAGATTTAGTCAATCGATCAATAATAATCCAGATTGCATTATTACCTCTAGATATCTTCAGTGATCCCACAACAAAGTCCATGGATATATTTTCCCATTTCCACTCTGGCACTGGTAAAGGCTGAAGCATCCCTTTCGGTAACTTCCGCTCTGCTTTAACCTACTGACAAGTCAAACACTTCACAGTAAAATCAGCAATATCCCATTTCATTCCATCCCACCAGTAATACTCCGGCAGATCTCTGTACATCTTAGTACATCCAGGATGAACTGAAAATGGGGAGCTATGAGCCTCACATAACAACTCATTCTTCAACTGTGAATCATAAGGCACACATAATCTCTTCCCAAATCTCAAAACACAATCAATATCAATGATGAATTTAGACAACTTACCCTTCTGAACTAGTTCTACCTTTTTCTACAACTCACTGTCTTGCTTCTGTGCTTGCTTAATTCTGTCTGACAGAGAAGATTTCACTAATACCTGAAACAAAATAGAAGGACATCATGCACCAACAACTTCTATGCCAAAGTTCATCAAATCCTTAACCAAAGGATCAATTTCCAAACGCATCATTGTTAATGAAGCATTACTTTTTAGACTCAAATCATCAGCTACTTTATTTGCTTTTCCCGGATGGTAGTGAATTGTACAATCATAATCCTTGATTAATTCCATCCATCTCCTCTGTATCATGTTCAATTCTTTCTGAGTGAATATATACTTTAAACTTTTGTGATCAGTATATATTTCACACTTTACTCCATACAAATGATGCCTCCAAATTTTTAAAGCAAAAACAATAGCAGCTAATTCCAAATCATGTGTAGGATAATTTACCTCATGAGTTTTCAACTATCGTGAAGAATAAGCAATTACCTGATCATTTTGTATAAGGACACAACCAAGTCCTTTCAATGAAGCATCACTGTAGATAACAAACTCCCCATTCCTAGAAGAAAGTGCCAAAACTGGAGCATTCACCAATCTTCTTTTCAAATCATGAAAACAATCATCACATTATTTTGTCCTGATAAACTTAAAACCCTTCAGAGTTAGCTTAGTCATTGGAATAGATAACCGTGAAAATTTTCAACAAACCTTCATTAGTAACCTGCCAACCCAAGAAAACTACGGATCTCGGTTACATTTGTGGGTCTTGGTCATTCTTTCACCACTTTTGTTTTAACAGGATCAACAGTTATGCCATTTTTTGAAACAATATGGACAAGGAATGAAATTTGTTTTAACCAAAACTCACACTTGATGAATTTTCCATACAGTTTCTTTTTCTTTTAAGGTTTTCAAGATAACCCTTAAATGAATTTCATGCTCCTCTTTACTTTTAGAAAACACCAAAATATCATCAATGAAAACAACCACAAACTTATCCAAGAACTCATGGAAAATTCTATTCATAAGGTCCATGAATACAGCAGGTGCATTGGTTAACCCAAAAGGCATCACTACAAATTCATAATGGCCATATCTAGAATGGAACGCAGTCTTCGGAACATCTGCTTCTTTTACTTTTAGCTGATGGTACCCCGACCTCAAGTCAATATTTGAAAAATACTGATCTCCCTGGAGCTGATCAAACAAATCATCGATATGAGGCAAAGGATACTTGTTCTTAAAAGTGATATAATTCAAGGCTCTATAATCAATGCAAATTCTCATTGAACCATCTTTATTTTTGACAAACAAGACAGGAGCACCCCATGGTGATGTGCTAGGTCGAATGAAACTTTTATCTAATAACTCCTGCAATTGTTTCTTTATCTCTAAAAGTTAAACTTCGGCCATTCGATAAGGAGGATTTGAAATTGGATTAGAATCAGGAACTAAGTCAATAGTAAATTCAACTTCCCGATCATGAATAATAGCAGGAAACTCATCAGGAAAAACATCAAGATACTCATTTACCCCGGCTCATCATTAATCTGAACAGTTCCCTTGTTTTCAACGATATGTGCAAGATAACATTAATTTCCATCTTTTACTCGTTTCTCAACTTCCTGATATGTTATCAAAATCAAGGGTTCATTCTTGTACCAAAACTGAAAATCTTTCTGAAAAGAAACCATTTTAGCTCTGCAGTCAATCTTAGCATGATAAACAGAAAGCCAATCCATGCCCAAAATAACATCAAACTCTACTAGAGGAAAAACAATAAGGTTTGTAGGTAGATTCTTTCCGCACACAAGGATAGGAAGGTTCTTATAATTTCTTTTGGTCTCAATGTTTCCTCCGGGGGTTTTTACCATAAGTTCAGGATTCATATCTTGAGATGGAATTTCCAATTTACTAGAAAACTTCTCAGAAATGAAAGAATGTGTAGACCTTGAATAAAACAACACATTGGCATAATCTGAACAAACAAACAGTGTACCTGATACTACTTCATTCGACGGCCCAACATCTGCTGAAGTAGTTGAAAAGGATTTCACCACCCCTTTCTGCTTGTAGTCTGGCTGCTTTCCCCCTGTTGAGTTCTTTGTTAGACACTCATTTGCATAATGACCCATTTCATTACACTTAAAACATCTTACCGCTGGCTTTTCATTGCCTGCCTGATCATCTTCCTTATAGTTACGAGCAATATGACCAGACTTACCACACCGAAAGCACTTTCCAGACTTGGATAAACATTCTCCAGGATGCATCTTACCACACTTCTCACAAGATGGATATTTGGTTTTCTTACCTCCTTGCTTCTTTGATGAATTCTTCCCCTTTGCCTACCAACTGGACCTCTTATTCTGTCATTTTTCAAAGAACACCTGATCATCAGAAAACTCCATTTCCACCTTTTCCGCACATCGTACAAGTTTTTCATAACTTCTGAACTCATGAGAAGAAAAAGACCTTCGATACATCGGCTTTAATCCTGAGTAAAAACGGTGGATTTTACTATCAAGATATTGTATGAAGTTTGGAGAATACCTTGCCAGTTGAGTGAACATTTCTTCATAAGTAGCCACTGAATCATCCTCCTACCTCAATTCTAAAAATTGTTTTTCCATCCTCAGACAAACCACCTTAGGAAAATATTTCTCAAGAAACATTCCTTTGAATTCGTCCGAGTGAAGATCATCAATCTCATCATTATCCCTGATATTTTTCATCATCAACCACCACTGATCCGCTTCTCCTTCAAAACGGTAAATAGCAAGACTAACCTTTTGATGTTCTGAACACCCCATGACATCAAAAATCTTCTCCAGTGCTTTAATCCACCCTTCAGCTAGCATAGGGTTAGATGATCCTCTGAGTGATGGGGGATGTTGCCTTATGAAATGTTCCACCACTGACATGTTCCTCTGCGGTTGATCTAGCTGATCTCATGCATGGATACCACCACCATTTATATCCTGATTCAACTGTGCCATCACTGCAACAAACTATTCAGTTCTGATTCTGACCATCTTAGGTTGCTGATTTGGAAGGTTGTCTTCCTCCTGAGGTCGTCCCAACATAGCTTCTTTGTTTCCTCTGCGGAAATTCATTCTGAACACAGAAATATCTTAGGCGAAACAACATGGTAATCCGTAAATGCTATATCATTTCAATCATACCATAAATTAATTTAAAATTTAACACTTTTCTAACTCATAAAGTTGTCTAAACCGACCTCTTATACCAACTATAAGGGCCTGGCCTTAAACCTTACTTAATATTGAATTAAATGAATAATTCACATTGAGGATCTTTTCAGGTTTAGAGTTTTATAGAATTAGGACATGACTATTACATCACAAAATATTCCAAAGTAGACACTTCTACTAAGTTTCCATAAAATAAAAACTCTTAAAAAGAAACATTTCTAGTTCCATGTTTTAGATAGCATGACTTTCCCTTGATCCCATCCTTGACCCAATTCCACATTAAGTCCTGTGAAAAACATTTCAAAAAAACATGATGTGAGCATAAAAAGCTCATTAAGGGATACACAAAGAATGAAAACTGTTAGTTTTTAAAACAAAAAGTAACCCATGTATACTTTATCAAATCAATACCTTCACCTTTATGAAGTAGTAAAAACTCTTCACTGAATAAAAGATCATTACTTACCCTTTTTTAACAAAAATATTACCATAAAACCCATATAAAGAACACATAACATATAAAGGTAACTTGGTACATAAACATACTTAAGTGGAATAACCATACGGTCAACTTCCACACATATCACTTAATGGAATAGCCATTCAGCCAACTTCCATTCATACTTAATGGAACAGCCATACGGCCGACTTCCATACCCAATGCATTGGAGGTTATATTGTAACCACCCGTCCTGGTATTCATGGCACCACCCGTCATATGGTTCATCACGTAACCACTCGTCAAATGTCTAAGTACCATTATAAAATCATAAGACATAAAACAAATATAATGTAAAGAAAACATTTCCACACTTTGATCACAATATATCACTTAAAAATATTGACATAACAAAACCATTATAAAAACCATTTTCAATACCAAAATACATAAAAGTGTATATGGTATTTATTTCATTTAAAAAAACATTACGGCTTGTTGAGGAAGTCAAAGACCAAATAATACTCGCAGCGGCAGAAAAGGCTGTCGTCACCGCATACGTTAAAATAAACATTCCTTTTTGTCGTTTCGTAAAACGCTTCGTAGAAAAATATTCTTTTTGTATAAAAGTAAAATTCAATGGGTTTTATGTACCATATAAAAGAAAGTTGTGTATAAAATGAAATATGCCTCAATGAAAGGAGATTGAGACGAAGTGCCTTACCTCGGGTCCGACTTGACTCGATCGTTCTTTAACGTCCTGAATAATAAACTTGAGTTAATTTATACATCCTTAAGAACCTTTTTCAAGTTCATTATTCATTTTATGTCACTTATTACCATTTTATGGACATTTTTTAGTCATTTAAGTTAATAATTTTTGTTTTGTCGATATTTGGTTCTTAAGTCGAAAGTGGACTTCTTACAATTACATATTGTTTATGTGGTCAAAGGTTAATTATATCCAGAATGATATTCATGATTTCGATATCATATATTTCATATAAATCCATAATATACATGTATTTATAATATTACATAATCATTTATAGGTAATAAATGAAATGCACCGTTCATGCAGATGGTAAGCCGTACGTACGCATGAATGCTACTTTCATTTCTATGTCATATTAATGGAATTAAAACTAAACGAGATAAATGTATATTTTTAACTCCAGAATTATATTCATCCTTTAGATGTATCATACATCATATATATCCATTATATGTACTTATAATAGTACATTACATTTGAGGATAATAAATTAAATGCACCGTTCATGGAGACGGTAAGCCGTACGTACGCATGCACGCTACTTTCATTTCTATCTCATAATTTAATGGAAAGAAAATAATAATGATATAAAGGTATATTATAATTCCAGTATAAAATAATATATAATAACTTTAAATCCATCATTTATACGTCCCACATATGGCATTAATGAATCAAATCACTTTCAGGGGGCGGTAGTCCGCACTTCCTAAAATGAAATTATCGTGTTTACCCATAATGGAAACCATAAAGGTATGCCAAAATGAAAAATACAGAAAAATAATGAAAACATAAACATATTATATATCATATATAAATATAGTGTCATCTTAATGGCCACCTTTGAAGGTGTTAAAAGAATGTTGAACAATCATCGTTTCGAGAGGCAGAAATTCACCATCCACGGAAACAGTATGTTCTTTTACCATTAGATGTATGTGTGTGTAAGTGTATATCTAATAAATCATATAAAAACATCCTAGTATATTGAAGATACTATATTTGTTACAAAAGAAATGAATAAAATGAGTTAGGGGGTTGGAGAAGCAAAAGAAAAAAAATTACTCAAGTGAAGACATTACATTAAAATCGGGTAACTTTGTTTTGTTTGAACTCAAAGGATTCCATGGTAAGCCTTATGCCCAAAGTGAGGCTATAAATAGTAATAGAGGGATGTGTAGAGACAAAATGAGCAGGGGTTGGCCGAGCCAAAGGCTTTGGAAGTGGGAGTAAGGAGGTAGAGGTGGGCGCCATTTATAGGAGGAGAGGAGGGGCACTCTTGGAATGTAAGGAAATATTACTTTATTTTAGAATGCATTCAGGATTTTAATGGTCCCACATTAATATGTTTCGAGGATAAGGTTATAAGGTTTCTAAATCCACCCATCCAATAGGTTTTGGACATGTTTAGGTCTTAAATTTTACATTATCATTCCATTTTATTTAAATCATTAAATAGTGAGGTCATCGCTGCATCATCATGATGTCCTAAACAATTTACTTTATTTAATGTCTAAAAATTATAAAAAAATTATCATGATGTATTAAATCTTTTTATCTTTCTAATGAATATTTATAGTCAAAAATATGACTTGTATAACCCCATGTAAAAATTGTTTTAGTAAAACATATCATGTTTGTGACTTTTTTACTTTAACATTAAATAAAAAGTTATTTATGTCATTTTCCAACCATAGTGGCTCCATGGGGTCCCCAAGTTGACCCTTGGCTTGTCTTGGTCTTCCATGTCACATCCAATAATGGTAGGACATGTTTCTAGGTATTTTCAATTTATTATAATATCATTTTTTCCTTAAATTGCACTAATTACCTCTAATCGTGATTAAAAACTTAAAAGTTACTATTCACCAAAAAAATTCTTTTAATCCCATTGAACCACATTTTACTTATTAATGAAAACCATGTATGTTGGATTTTTGAAATTCAAAACACAAAGGTGATAAAATTTCATTTAAACAGAAAATCAGTTTTTATAAGTAGCACTTATTGGTTTCACTATTCGTCCAAAATTGAAGTTTTTCAGAAAAATACCAAAAATTCACCCTAAGCTATATTTAATATTCCAAATTCGAAAATGATGTATATTTTACAAAATTCAAAACATATAGGTTGAATTAATTAATTTAATAATTAATTCCCGCTGTCAGAGCAAATAGCGTGTTTTTATGAAACAATAAGTATCAAAAGATTGACACTAGTTTAAGTCCAATTTCAAAGTGAAATTAATTCCAACGACCACAATTGGATTCAATGGTAAAAATATATTATAATTTAACTTTAAATCCACTTTATATGATAATATAATCATATTAAAAAAATAGATTAAAAAGTGGTTTTGACATAAAATACAACATTTTTCACTATTCATTAAAAAATGATCTTTATCGGAAAAATACAGAAAATTTACACAAAGTAAATTTTGATGTCCCGATTCTAAAGAAGAATTTTATTTGGTCCAATAGAATGTATAAGAGTGACCAAAACTATATTTAATGATGGTTCGCCATTAAAAGTTGATAAGTGGACCTTTAGTGAAAATTAGAGTATATATGCCTAAAATTGAATTCTTTTTGTATTTTTAGCCTTTATCCTTTATTAGATAAGTATAAAAACATTTAACAAACATATATAATAAAATTTTAGTTATTTCTATTCATTCCCTCCAATACAGTGGCCACGTGTTAACTAACATTTAAAATAATATTATTTTATTACTAGTGTGCAACATAAAATTTCAAAGAAACTCTTTGTTGCGTATCGGGTACGCTATCGAACATAGCAACCCCTTTAAAGTAAAATTAATATTTAATTCACAAATATTAATAAATATGAAAATGTATTATTCTTTATTTACCTGGGATGTTACATCCTTCCCCCCTTTTGGGAATCGTGTCCTCTAAATTTTATTCACTTATCAAAATAAATGGGGGTATTTATCCCTCATAGCATTTTCAGATTCCCACGTTGCCTCTTCAATCATATGGTTTTTCCAAAAAAAACCTTTACCTGGTGAATTACCTTATTTCGCAACACTTGCTCCCTCCGGTCAAGAATCTGGACTGGTTGTTCTTCATAAGAGAGATTCTCTTCCAACTGAACTACCTCTGGACTCAAAACATGAGATGGATCTGACATATACTTTCTCAACATCAAAACATGAAAAACATTGTGTACCTGAGATAAACTCGGAGGTAAAGCCACTCGGTAAGCAACTGATCCAACTTTCTCCAGAATTTCATATGGTCCAGTGAACCTTGGACTCAGCTTTCCTTTCTTACCAAATCGCATCACACTCGTCCATGGTGAGACTTTGAGAAAAAGCATGATCACCTACATCGAAAGATAGATCCTTCATCCGGTTATCCGCATAACTCTTCTGTCTGCTCTGAGCTGTTTTCATGTGTTTCTGAATCAACTGAACTTTTTCAGCCATCTCTTCTACCAATTCTGGTCCCATTAGCTTCCTTTCACCCACTTCATCCCAAAAATAAGGAGTTCCACACCGTTTACCA
Source organism: Viscum album (assembly GCA_963277665.1). NCBI lineage: Eukaryota > Viridiplantae > Streptophyta > Magnoliopsida > Santalales > Viscaceae > Viscum > Viscum album. The sequence goes on along the minus strand of OY728142.1, from coordinate 1,871,984,802 downwards.
TATAACGTCTCAAACGGAGCCATCTGTATACTGGAATGAAAACTGTTATTATATGAAAACTGAATCAAAGAAATATGTTGGTCCCAACTTCCCGGATAATCCATAGAACAATCCCATAACATATCTTCTAAAGTATGAATTGTTCGTTCTGACTGCCCATATGATTGAGGATGAAAAGCTGTACTAAAATTTAATTCAGTACCCAATGACTTTTGAAGGCCTTTCCAAAAGTTAGAAGTAAACCTGGGATCACGATTAGATACAATGGATAGGGGAACTCCATGAAACCTGACTATCTCTTTCAGATACAAATGAGAAAGTTGATCTAGGGAGAAAGTATCTCGAATAGGGAGGAAATGAGTAGATTTAGTCAATCGATCAACAATAACCCAGATTGCATTATTACCTCTATATGTCTTCGGTAATCCCACAACAAAGTCCATGGATATATTTTCCCATTTCCACTCTGGTACTGGTAAAGGTTGAAGCATCCCTTTTGGTAACTACAGCTCTTCTTTAACCTTCTGACAAGTCAAACACTTCACAGTAAAATCAGTAATATCCCTTTTCATTCCATCCCACCAGTAATACTCCCGCAGATCTATGTACATATTAGTACTTCCAGGATGAACTGAAAACGGGGAGCTATGAGCCTCACATAACAACTCATTCTTCAACTTTGAATCACAAGGCACACATAATATCTTCCCAAATCTAAAAACGCAATCAATATCAATGTTGAATTTAGACAACTTACCCTTATGAACTAGTTCTACCTTTTTCTACAACTCATTGTCTTGCTTCTGTGCTTGCTTAATTCTATCTGATAGAGAAGATTTCACTGATACCTGAAACAAAACAGAAGGACATCCTGCACCAACAACTTCTATGCCAAAGTTCATCAAATCCTTAACCAAAGGATCAAGTTCCAAACGCAAAATTGTTAATGAAGCATTACTTTTTCGACTGAAAGCATCAGCAACTTTATTTGCTTTTCCAGGATGGTAGTGAATTGTACAATCATAATCCTTGATTAATTCCAGCCATCCCCTCTGTCTCATGTTCAATTATTTCTGAGTGAATATATACTTTAAACTTTTGTGATCAGTATATATTTCACACTTTACTCCATACAAACGATGCCTCCAAATTTTTAAAGCAAAAACAACAGCAGCTAATTCCAAATCATGTGTAGGGTAATTTAACTCATGAGTTTGGAACTGTCGTGAATAATAAGAAATTACCTGATCATTCTGCATAAGGACACAACCATGTCCTTTCAATGAAGCATCACTGTAGATAACAAACTCACCATTCCTAGAAGGAAGTGCCAAAACTGGAGCATTCACCAATCTTATTTTCAACTCCCAAAAACAATCATCACATTCTTTTGTCCAGATAAACTTAACACCCTTCCGAGTTAGCTTAGTCATTGGACTATATAACCATGAATAATTTTCAACAAACCTTCGGTAGTAACCTGCCAAACCAAGGAAACTACGGATCTTGGTCACATTTGTGGGTCATGTCCATTCTTCAACAACTTTTGTTTTAGCAGGATCAACAGTTATGCCATTTTTTGAAACAATATGGCCAAGGAAAGAAATTTGTTGTAACCAAAACTCACACTTGCTTTATTTTCCATATTGTTTCTTTTCTTTTAAGGTTTGAAAGATAACCCTTAAATGACTTTCATGCTCCTCTTTACTTTTAGAAAACACCAAAATATCATCAATGAAAACAACCACAAACATATCCAAGAACTCATGGAAAATTCTATTCATAAGGTCCATGAATACAGTAGGTGCATTGGTTAACCCAAAAGGCATAACTACAAATTCATAATGGCCATATCGAGTATGGAACGCAGTCTTCGGAACGTCTGCTTCATCTCCTTTCAACTGATGGTACCCCGACCTCAAGTCAATCTTCGAAAAATACTGAGCTCCCTGGAGCTGATCAAACAAATCATCGATATGAGGCAAAGGAAACTTGTTTTTAATAGTGATATTATTCAAGGCTCTATAATCAAAGCAAAGTCTCATTTAACCATCTTTCTTTTTGACAAACAAGACAGGAGCACCCCATGGTGATGTGCTAGGTCGAATGAAACCTTTATCTAATAACTCCTGCAATTGTTTCTTTAACTCTAAAAGTTCAAATTGAGCCATTCGATAAGGAGGTTTTGAAATTGGCTTAGAATTAGGAACTAATTCAACAGTAAAATCAAATTCCTGATCATGAATAATACTAGGCAACTCATCAGAAAAAACATCAAGATACTCATTTACCACCGTCACATCATTAATCTGAACAGTTCCCTTGTTTTCAACGATATGTGCAAGATAACATTCATTTCCATCTTTTTCTAGTTTCTCAACTTCCTGATATGTTATCAAAATCAAGGGTTCATTCTTGTACACAAACTGAAAATCTTTCTGAAAAGAAACCATTTTAGCTCTATAGTCAATCTTATCATGATAAACAGAAAGCCAATCTATGCCCAAAATAACATCAAACTCTACTAGAGGAAAAACAATAAGGTTTGCAGGTAGATTCTTTCTTCACACAAGGATAGAAAGGTTCTTATAATTTCTTTTGGTCTCAACGTTTCCTCCGGGTGTTTTTACCACAAGTTCAGATTTCATATCTTGAGATGGAATTTCCAATTTACTAGAAAACTTCTCAGAAAAGAAAGAATGTGTAGACCCTGAATCAAACAACACATTGGCATAATCTGATGAAACAAACAGTGTACCTGATACTACTTCATTCGGCGGCCCAACATCTGTTGAAGTAGTTACAAAGGATTTCACCACCCCTTTCTACTTGTAGTCTGGATGATTTCCCCTAGTTGAGTTCCTCTTTAGACACTCATTTGCATAATGACCCATTTCATTACACTTAAAACATCTTACCGTTGTCTTTTCATTGCCTGCCTGATCATCTTCCTTATAGTTACGAGCAATATGACCAGACTTACCACAAAGAAAGCACTTTCCAGACTTGGATAAACATTCTCCAGGATGCATCTTACCACACTTCTCATAGGATGGATATTTTGTTTTCTTACATCCTTGCTTCTTTGATGAATTCTTCCCCTTTTCCTGCCAATTGGACCTCTTATTCTGTCGTTTGTCAAAGAACACCTGATCATTAGCAAACTCCATTTCCACCTTTTCCGCACATCGTAAAAGTTTTTCATAACCTTTGAACTCACGAGAAGCTAAATCCCTTCAATACTTCGGCTTTAATCCTGAGTAAAAACGGTTGATTTTACTATCAAGATCTCGTATGAATTTTGGAGCATACCTTTCCAGTCGAGTGAACTTTGCTTCATAAGTAGCCACTGAGTCATCCTCATGCCTCAATTCTAATTTTTTTTCCATCCTATGACAAACCACCTTAGGAAAAATATTTCTTAAGAAACATACCTTTGAATTCATCCTAGTGAAGATTATCAATATCATCACTATCCCTAAAATTTTTTATCATCGACCACCAGTGATCGGCTTCTCCTTCAAAACGATAAACAGCAAGACTAAACTTTTGATGTTCTGAACACCCCATGACATCAAAAATAGTCTCCAATGCTTTAATCCACATTTCAGCTAGCACAGGGTCAGATGATCCTCTGAATGATGGGGGATGTTGCCTCATGAAATGTTCCACCACTGACATGTTCATCTGCAGTTGATCTAGCTGATCTCGTGCATGGATACCACCACCATTTATAGCCTGAGTCAACTGTGCCATCACTACAACAAACTGTTCAGTTCCGATTCCGACCATCTCAGGTTGCTAATTTAGAAGGTTTTCTTCCTCCTGATGTCGTCTCAACATAGCTACTTTGTTTCCTCTGGGGAAAACCATTCTGAACACAGAAATATCTTAGGCGAAGCAACATGTTAATCCTTAAATGCTATATCATTTCAAGCATACCATAAATTAATTTATAATTTAACACTTTTCTAACTCCTAAAGTTGTCTAAACCAACCTCTGATACCAACTATAAGGCCCCGGCCCTAAACCTTACTTAATATTGAATTATATGAATAATTCACATTGAGGATCTTTTCTGGTTTAGAGTTTTAGAGAATTAGGACATAACTATTACATCTCAAAAGATTACAAAGTAGACACTTCTACTAAGTTTCCATAAAATAAAAACTCTTAAAAAGAAACAAGTCTAGTTCCATGTTTTAGATAGCATTCCTTTCCCTTGATCCCATCCTTGACCCAATTCCGTATTAAGTCCTGTGAAAAACATTTCAAAAAAACTTGGGGTGATCATAAAAAGCTCAGTAAGGGATACACAAAGAATGAAAACTGTTACTTTTTAAAACAACAAGTAAACCATGTATACTTTATCAAAGTAATACCTTCACCTTTATAAAGTAGTAAAAACTCTTCACTGAATAAAAGATCATTACTTACCCTTTTGTAACCAAAATATTACCATAAACCCATATAAAGATCACATAACATATAAAGGTAACTTGGGACATAAACATACTTAAGTAGAATAACCATACGGTCTACTTCCACACATATCTCTTAATGGAATAGCCATTCGGCCAACTTCCATTCTTACTTAATGGAATAGCCATACGGTAGACTTCCATACCCAATGCATTGGAGGTTATAACGTAACCATCTGTCCTGGTATTCACGGCACCACCCATCATATGGTTCATCGCGTAACCACCCGTCAAATTTCCAAGTACCATTATAAAATCATAAGACATAAAATAAATATAATGGAAAGAAAACATTTCCACACTTTGATCACAATATATCACTTTAAAATATTGACATAAAAAATCCATTATAAAAACCATATTCAATACCAAAATACATAAAAGCGTATATGGTATTTATTTCATTTAAAAAAATATTACGGCTTGTTGAGGAAGCCAAAGACCAAATAAGACTCGCGGCAGCGGAAAAGGTCGTTGTCACCGCATATGTTAAAATAAACATTACTTTTTGTCGTTTTGTAAAAAGCTTCGTAGAAAAAGATTCCTTTTGTATAAAAGTAAAATTCAATGGGGTTTATATACCGTATAAAATAATGTTGTGTATAAAACGAAATATGCCTCAATGAAAGGAGATTGAGACGAAGTCCCTTACCTCGAGTCCGACTTGACTCGATCGTTATTTAACATCCTGAATAATAAACTTGAGTTAATTTATACTTCCTTAAGAACCTTTTCCAGGTTAATTATTCATTTTATGTCACTTATTACCATGTTATGGACATTATGTAGTCATTTAATTTAATAATGTTTGTTTTTTCGATATTTGGTTCTTAAGTCGAAAGTGGAATTCTTACAATTACATGTTGTTTATGTGGTCAAAGGTTCATTATATCCAGAATGATATTCATGATTTGGATATCATATATATCATATATATCCATCATATACATGTATTTATAATATTACATAATCATTTATAGGTAAGAAATTAAATGCACCGTTCATGGAGATGGTAATCCGTACGTACGCATGAACGCTACTTTCATTTCTAAGTCATATTAATGGAATTAAAACTAAACAAGAGATATGTATATTTTTAATTCCAGAATTATATTCATCCTTTAGATTTATCATACATCATATATATCCATTATATGTACTTATAATAGTACATTACATTTGAGGATAAGAAATGAAATGCACCGTTCATGGAGACGGTAAGTCGTACGTACACATGAACGCTACTTTCATTTCTATCTCATATTTTAATGGAAAGAAAATAATAAGGATATAAAGGTATATTATAATTCCAGTATAACATCATATATAATAACTTTAAATCCATCCTTTATACATCCCACATATGGAATTAACGAATCAAATCACTTTGAGGGGGGCGGTAGTCCGCTATTCCTAAAATGAAATTATCATGTTTACCCAAAATGGAAATCATAAAGGTATGACAAAAATGAAAAATACAGAAGAATAAGGAAAAAATAAACATATTATATATCATATATAAATATAGTGTCATATCAATGGACACCTTTGAAGGTGTTAAAATAATGTTGAACAATCATTGTTTCGGGAGGCAGAAATTCACCATCCACGGAAACAGTATGTTCTTTAACCATTAGATGTAGGTGTGTGTAAGTGTAGCTAGAATACATCATATAACAACATCCTATTATATTGAAGATACTGGATTTGTTACAAAAGATATGAATAAATTGAGTTTAGGGGGTTGGAGAAGCAAAATAAAACAAAAGGACTCAAGTGAAGACATTACCTTAAAATCGGGTAACTTCCTTTGGTTTGAGCTCAAAGGCTTCCTTGGGACGACTTCTGCCTAAAGTGAGGCTTAAAAGAGTAATAGAGGGATGTGGAGAGACAAAAAGAGTAGTGTTTGGCCGAGCCAAAGTCTTTGGAAGTGTGACTAAGGAGGTAGAGGTGGGGGCCTTTTATAAGAGGAGAGGAGGGGCACTCTTGGAAAGTAAAGAAAATGTTACTTTATTTTAGAATGAGTTTCAGATTTTAATGGTCCCACATTGATGTGTTTCAAGGATAAGGTGATAATATTTCGAAATCCACCCATCCAATAGGTTGTGGACATGTGTAGGTCTTAGATTTTACATTATCTTTCCATTTTATTTAAATCGTTAAATAATGAGGTCATCGGTGGATCATCATGATGTCCTAAATAATTTAATTTATTTAATGTCTAAAAATTATAAAAAAATAACATGATGTAGGAAATCATTTTATATTTCTAATTAATATTTATAGTCAAAAATCTGACTTTATAACCCCATGTAACAATTGTTTTAGTAAAACATATCATGTTTGTGTCATTTTTACTTTAACATTAAATAAAAAGTTGTTTATGTCATTTTCCTACCAAAGTGGATCCATGGGGTCCCCAAGTAGACCCTTGGATTTTCATGGTAGTCCATGTCACATCCAATATGGATAGGACATGTGTCTAGGTATTTTAAATTTATTATAATATCATTTTTTCCTTAAATTGCACTAATTACCTCTAATCGCGATTAAAAACTTAAAAGTTATTATTCACCAAAAAATTATTTTAATCCCATTGAAGCACATTTTACTTCTTAATGACAACCATGTATGTCAGATTTTTGAAATTCAAAACACAAAGGTGGTAAAATTTTATTTAAACGGAAAATCAGTTTTTATAAGTAGCACTTAGTGGTTTCACTATTCATCAAAAATTGAAGTTTTTCAGAAAAATACCAAAAATTCACCCTAAGCTATATTTGATATTCTGAATTCAAAAATGATGTCTATTTTACAAAATTCAAAACATATAGGTTGAATTAATTAATTTAATAATTAATTCCTGCTGTCAGAGCAAATAGCGTGTTTTTATGAAACAATAAGTATCAAAAGATTGACACTAGTTTAAGTCCAATTTCAAAGTAAAATTAATTCCAACGACCACTATTGGATTAAATGGTAAATATATATTATAATTTCACTTTAAAACTACTTCAAAAGATAATATAATCATATTAAATAAATAGATTAAAAAGAGGTTTTGAATTAAAATAAAACATTTTTCACTATTCATTAAAAAATGACCTTTATCGGTAAAATACAGAAAATTTACAAAACGTAAATTTTGAAGTCCTGATTATAAAGAAGAATTTTATTTGGTCCAATAGAATGTATAAGAGTGACCAAAACTATATTTAATGATGGTTCGCCATTAAAATTTGATAAGTGGGCCTTTAGTGAAAATTAGAGTATATATGCCTAAAATTGAATTCTTTTCATATTTTAAGCCTTTATCCATTATTGGATAAGTATAAAAACATTTAAAAAACATATATAATAACATTTTAGTTATTTCTATTCATTCCCGCCAATACAACGGCCACGTGTTAACTAACATTTAAAATAATATTATTTTATTACTAGTGTGCAATGTAAGATTTCAGTGAAACTCTTTGTTGCGTATCGAGTACGCTATCGAACATAGTGACCCCTTTAAAGTAAAATTAATATTTAATTCACAAATATTAATAAATATGAAAATGTATTATTCTTTATTTACCTGGGATGTTACATATAGTGAGATTAAACTTACCCCATAAAAAGAGAGAAGTTTTAGATAAATGTTCTTATAATATATATGGAAGTTGAAGTAGAATAAGATCCTTTAAAAGGTATTGAAATTTAGTTTATCTGGACATAAAATATGGAATAATGGAAAAATGAAGAAATCAAAGACTAAAGTAGAATATTATGGTCAAATAAATAAAATTTTTAATATCATGGTAAATGGAGTTCTCGTGGTACATTACATATAAAGGAATAAGAATAAATTATTTGGTGGTTTGTTGAAAGATCACTCAGGTTATGTCAATAGTATGAAATAAACAATTTATCATTTGTATAAATATGTAGAGTAACATTAAAATGGTAGAGTGGAACCTAAATAAGTGGTGAAATATAGGTTAAAAATTAAGGAGAAATAAAACATAATTATTAAACATAACAAATATATCATAAGGAAAATAAATATATATAAACTCTTAAAAAAGATGGGGTATATTTAGGTAATAATATTGAGGCTAAAATAAAATTAGTTCATTAAAAACATATGATTTACTTTATAATAATCATAGATAAAGAGTTTAATAAAATATCAAAACAAGTAGAAAGAGGTATTGAGTTTTCAAATAAACAATTTCATGTGTAAAATTAGACTTAGATTTTATTTTTAAAAATCAAGAACAATGACAAAAAGTGTGAAGAGAAAATGGAAGCATAAGACTAAAGAAATTTCACAATAATATATATCTTATCAAAAGTCAAAGAGTTATTCAAATTTTGGGTATATATAGAAAAATTTAAGAATCCAAAACATTCCTTTGATGAATTTCATATTATTTTGCTACTTAGATAGCAAGTTGTAATATTACACAGAAGAATAAATATATTTAAAAGGTAGAGAATTTGGAAGGTATAAATAGAAAATCCAAACTTATCCTTCATCATAGAAAATAAATTCAATATATAGATATTGTTTCAATTTCCCTATCTTTAGGAATAAATTAATTTATTAAAAGAAAAGATTAATTATAAATTATCATTATGGAAGTCAGAGGGAATTTAACTGTGATAGAATCCAACAAAATTCCTTAGGTATGTATATTTTGACATTGGGAAAATAAAATTATAACTTCGTCTCTTATGTCATATAAAATTATAGGATACCAAAATATGTCTCAACAAATATTAGTATTTCTTATAAAAAATATATTTAATATTTAATAGAATGATATACTTCTATATATAGATATACAAGTTATTAAGAACTATAGTAGGTGGACTATTGAAATAGTTTTTTCATACGAGATGAATGGAAACATGATTATTCAAAATAATTGTAAAGGAATAGTTAATAGAATGGTTTGATTTTGAAATCATGTGGTTCTACATATCAATGTAAGTGTACCAACTAATTTATCAAGAGATGAATGTAAAAATAAAAAAATATATGTAAATGGTATATGACATAATTTATTGACTGTGAATAAATTATTTGACACAATATTAGAAGTTGACCACCATATATAAATTTTTGTTAATCCACATTAATGAAAAGTGGGAAATCATAGTTCACAAAACATAGATACCATTAAATGATAAAAGATCTTACAAATTGATTAAACACAAGAATCAGATTATTTGAATCATACACTCTATATAATTCCAAGTGTAGATTACTAACCTAGGTATCTAGATCCTCATTGATAAGATCTTCGAGGTGTGTATCCATTCTATCCATTATCTATATTAATTCATCTGAGTTTATTTTTCATAGGTTGAATCCATGGGCTAGGATTTAGTCTTGTTTGTCTAACCACACCTCTTGCTCCTCATTGGTATCAACTCACAACCTTCATTCATATATTTTTTTTATATCCTATTTTGAGTCATTGACCGAGATATATTTTTCATTCATTTATTCCTTTAAATGACAGATGAGCTTCAAACACTCCCCTTCCTCCTATTCCACCATTCCTATTTTCCTAATTTGTTCTCCTCTTTCCCCATTTTGTAAGGATTTTATTTACATGTTTCCAAACTTCTTATCTGATCTAGTTTCCATCATTTTAGGAAATACTGAATAATATTTGCATCCCTTTGGTTTTCCCCCTTTGACCATGATACATTTTCCTGAGTCTCGATTTCATTATTTTCCCTTTCTTCCATAATGGTTGGGGCAGACCTTTCCTTTGAATTCATTCCAAACTATACCCTATGAATTTTCTATAACATTCATTATCTAAATCATCTTCCTATTCATCTGATATTTTTTTTGAATATCTAGACCATCAAAATAGTTGTCCAACTCAACCATTGGGCCTTATTTGAGTGGGATATACCTGCTCAGAGACATCACATTTCCATCTTTAGTCTCCAACACAGTCTTCTTCTTCACACTCACAGCCTTTAGATGAGATGAGGAATTTTTAATGAGAGTTGTTTGGTCTAAGGGCCCCAAAACACTCACCTCATCTAGACTCCCTTTTCTTAGTTGTGATTCTACAGTATCCAAGAAAGACTCCCCCTATAATGAATATCCATATGGATCTACCTCCACATTATTTCCAACCACAGTGGAAGCACTTCCATGGGTCCCTCAAGTGATTATGGAATTTTCCATCTCAACTGGAAGAGCACTGACTGAGACATTCTATTCAATACTGATACAACCAGGTTGTATAGGGATCTACTCCAAATTAGTTCCTAAATACTATAATTGATTGAGTACACCCAGGTTCTGTTTCAATCATGTAAACACATCTTCCACATTTGGATTTTAAATTGACCTTCTATCCTCTCACTGAATAGAGTTTTATGCATCAATTGTCCTCTGATCCTCCCCCAGTGTAGTTTTACTAGTAACCACTTTTCATCATGGTCCAATAGCATCCTCTCCTATATATTATTGATTAAAATCTATGACCATGCATACTGTGACTGTTCCAACCTCCCTAATATGGGGATGAGTAGTCTAGGAACAACGAGAGAATATTCGACTGAATCTTGAATCATTATGACTGAATCAACTATAACTAGAATATGAAGGTATCCAGGAATTTTAATATACCTTTTAATTCTAGGGGATCTCTCCCTAATTCTCAATGGTTATGGATTCCATATGTACTTTCGATATAACAACTTTAACATAGATCCTAGGCACGACGGGATTGAAAATAGACTTTGTGCGGGGATCCCAAAAGAGGTAGTGGCCCATCATATAGATTATCAACTAGAGGATGACCAGGTTCTGGAACGAAAAATAAATTTCATTCAAAAGTATCTAGACTGTTGTGGTTAGTGTTTTATTCCTTAGATGAAATTCAAAAGTCCACCAGAAGAGAGAAAACCTAGATCCATCCATAGATCGCAGAGCAAAGGCCCGATCATAAAACAATTCTTCTTCATTTTTGAAATGGATTTTTATGTGTCTCACATCTAAAATTACAACAATCACCCAATCCTAAAAATTATAATAAAATAACACATAATGGTTGAATTCAACAATAGAGGGGGGATTATTTCAATTCAGGCTACCAAAGTGAGATCCAGTAAAGCTAAATCTTATGCGAACTCTACAAGAGAAATAGTTACCAAGATAACTCAATTCATGTAGCATTGGACTTTAGGGATTATTTCAATCAAATATAAAGTTTCGGGGGGGGGGGGAATGATTCATGAAAGGGGAGAAATGGGGGAAATATGAAGCGATCAAGCGCAGAAGAGAAGCTTCATATCCCCTCCCTCATCGAGGCAGGTTGAGGATGGGAGGTGGTGGTACATCCATGACCTACGCCATTAGAGGAGAGGGAAGGTGAGAGTAGAGTCTTGGTCTCAGCCAATATTAGAAGTTATATTAAATCATAAATGATTTTATATCATGTGAAAGGATGAATATTCTATAACACATCATTGTATCAGGTGTAAATGAAAGAGATCACTTTTCTCCAAATATAATAATAGTAAAATAATCTATGGAATTGGATTCATGGTCACATTCATCATCAAAGTGTGGGATATATCTTAAAACTAATGGAATAATTTTATATCAATAATTTTAATAGATATAGATAAAATGCGTGTGATTTATTATTGAAAGTAAGGATGGTGAGAAAATCCTATCATTGAAATAAAAATTAGTATCAAAGATTTTTTTTTTGGTTCCCACTGATGTATTTTTTCTAATTAATCAATTTGGAACACGATATGAAAAATATTTCATCCTATTTAATAATGAAAATAGTGGGATGGGATTTTCTATGTTCACATGGTCTAAGGATAAATTATTTGACTACATGAAAATATTCTTAAGGATAGTGGAAAATGAAGCATGAATAATACTAAAGATTCCATGATCAGATAATGGAACTAAAAATGAATTAATTAAGTATAAAATTATTTATAGAAACATGGAATGAAGACTTTTTTGTCATTGGTGAAAATTACTCAATATAATGGAGTTGTGTAAAGGACAAACTATATAGTTGACAATAGGAATATGATTTTTTTGATTCAGATTGAAATCTATTGACAATACTAGAAAGAGGTAATTCAAGTGTCTATGTATACAAATCACCAAGAATTGTTTAGCACTAGAGAATATAGTATTTCATATGAAACGTTGTATAGAAGGAAACCTTCTTTGAAACCTATAAGACATTTTAGAAGAAAATATTTTATCCAGAATAAATAAATAAATTAGGGTAAGGATAGAGTTTCTGTAGATTAATGAATATATATAGGAAACTCATTTAATAGTAAAAGGATCAATGTTTTTAATGTATTGATGTGGAATTGATTGAAAATTGAGTTTTGAAAAATTATAGATTTATGATATTTGAGTAAATGTATAATGAAAATTTTATTCATATGAATTCTATAGATTTTTTAAATATTCCAAATAATGATGATTGTAGAGTTAAATTAGAGGATTATATTTGTAATAAATGAAGTCAATTTATGACTCAAACAATAAGAATGGAAAATAAATTTAGAAAAAAATAACATTATCAAATAAAAATCATCTCTAACATAGACCTAGATATTGATAAGTATGGATAATGTTTCTCTCTTATCACAGGAGGAACTAAAAACATATGAATAAGAGGATAAGGATAATTCATCGGTGAAAGTCATGATTTAAGTAATAGAACAAATGTATAAAAACACCATACATGGTATATTTCAGATAGACCTAAAAATCACAATGTGATTGGTATAAACCGAGTCATCAAAAAGTATAATTAATATGTAAAATTGGGTTATAATTGGAATGCTCTATGTGTAAAGGGTATACTAATATTGAAGGAGTCAACATTGATGAAGTTTTTTTTTACTGGTTGAAAGGTTGGAATCATTAAATTTTTTAAAAAAATGGATGATAAAAAAATTTTAAAGATATTAAATGGAAGTGAGGATTGTATTATAAAATAGAGTGCTAAAAAGGAGGTCTATATTGAAATATCGATAGTATTATTTATCAAATTTTATAATGAAAAATATTATAGGTTTTAAAAGAATTATATTGTCAAAAATAAGAACCTCATGTTTGGTATGCATGGTTGGACACATATCTGAGAATAATGGAGTTCAAAACAAGAGGAATGTATCAAAAAAATTATGTTAAAATATTATATGAAGAGAATTTTATACCGATTTTGTATATGGATGAAATAATATTTGGAAGAAAAAACCATAATTTTGTTGATAGGTTTATAAATATAATGTGTTTGGAGTTTAATATCTCAATGATTATAGAACGAACCTAGTTTCTTTGGAATTAATTACAAAAAAACACATAAATATCATGGGGTAAGTATTTTGGAGTGATATTAAAAAAAATGGAATGGAAAAAAATAAATATTTTTTAACTCTAACAGTAGTTGGAACTAAACATGTATATAATGAGAACACCCAGGAAGTGGACTGATTTTTGTATAGATAAATTACTGGGATTCAATCCTATCTCACAAAACCATGGAAAAATATATATTTATGTTTTATGTTTATTATCATGATTTCAAACATTTTTTGAAGGAATATAATATCTTATTATTAAAGAAAATAATAAGTTATATTTCATGAACATTAAATTATTGGTCGGTTTTTATATTATGTGAATATCTAAATTCAGTGGTATAATTAGATGCTGACTAGGATAAATATATTATGAATCACAAATCCATGAGTGGATGAACATTCTTCATGAGATGAAATTTTGTTGGATTGATAAGTAAAAAGTAGTAAATTAATTCCACGATAAAAACAATGGAAGAGTATATTCAAGTCACTAAAAAATATACTCAATTGATGTGGATAACTAAGTAGTTAAAGGATCTTGGATATGTGTTGTGAAAACAAATGATGATTTAGTGTGACAAAAATACTATTATGAAGATAATAAAGAATAGAAAACAACATTCTCAGAAAAAATTTATTGATACTCATTATCACTTAATAAAGAATATTGTTTTATTGAAAATTGTTAAATTAATGTCTTTTGGAACTCAATATCAAGTGTAATGTTTCTATAAAAAGTTATTAGGTTCACTTGAGTTTTAGAAGCATCGGTTGATCCTCAAATTTCAACTAATTTACTCAAAATAATTAGGTTTTGAAAATCCCCTCTCCCTAATTAATATGTGTCATTATTTGAATTGTGTGTTTTATAGGTGATTTTATTAAGATGTTTTTATGATGATATGATAAAAATGATCTATGGTAATTATAACATCCTATTACTATTATCAGGTATTCTTAAACCCCTTTATTAATAATACTTTGGTTGGGTTTTATTTGGGGTTGTTTCGGGTACAGATTATAGTTTTTTTGGAAGTTTCTAGATGAGTTTACAGTTGGCTCATGGTTTTCCCAAACCGTGAGCCCTCTTAGGGAAAACCATGAAAACCCAGATAGTGGGGTTTTTTAGGGTTTCCTCATAGTTTAAAACACTATGTGACCTCTTAAGAGAAACTGTGTGGCCCATTTAAAGGGGTTCACATCCAGGTTGCACAGTTTTGTCTAACTATGTGGATCTTCCCAACTAACCATGCATGGATTTTAATAAATTAAAAATATAGGTTAAAAATTTCTAAAAGGCCACTTTATATGATGTAAGGACCTATAATGGACCTATATTATTTATTCTTCCTCTAGGGAATCCCAAAAGTGATTCTTTCTCCTCTACACCGTCCCAGAAGCGGATCAATACATGAAGAATGCCCTTCAATCTCCACTCGATAGGGCTCTACTTCCTGTTCTATTTCTCCCTCAATTTATCTTCTCCTCCCTAGGGTTTTATAGATCACCGTGTTGATTTTTTGATCTAATATCGACTATTTTATGATCTTAAACCTTTTTTTAATCCACATTTTCTGGGTTTTTTTATTTTCGTTCTTCATTGGAGAATCCTGATTAGGATTTAGTGATTCAAGATCCCATGATCCCAAGGTAGGTGGTTCCACAATGATGCCCAAATTTTGTCAACCCTAAATTTCTTTGTTTACTTTAAATTTTTTGAATTAAATAAAATTTATTTATTTCAATTAAAATTATTTCAATTAGTTTGTTGAAAAAACACAATTTCATTGAATTACGGTTTTAAATTGGGATTTTGGCCTAAAATTGGGAAAACCCACAATTAGAGTGAATCAGTGTGTTTTTGGAAATGAATAAAATTTAAATTGTTTAATTTAAATTGTGTAATGGGTATGATGGATAAATTATGAGCATCCCCAATCCCATTTAATTTGGTGTTTGTATTAAAATTTATGGAGACTGTTTGAAATTATGTTAATGAATTAATTGTGAAAGTGAATTTTAAATTGAATTATGAATTTATTTCAAATTCATATTTGTTAAAAATGGTATAAATATGGTTTTCATAGAAACCTTAGGGTTTTATCTTGGAAAAATACATGTTTTAATTAAAACCCCATTTCACTTTTTAAATGGGAAATTTTCATTTTTGAAATGGGGGAATGTGATTTAATTTTATTTTAATGTAGCTTGAAATAAATTACCCGTCATTGAACTATACTAGAGAACATGAAATCTTAGTTAGTTGGTGAGTTATTCAGGAAAAGCATTCTTGGATGGGAATTCCCTAACACCGGATTGACTTTCTACAAAACTAGAAAAACATTGGTTAGAAATTCTTATTTCCCCCATGGGATATAAATGAGTACTATATTTCTAGTTCTAAGTTATGTGTGTACACATTATTTTTATTATCACATGAGGATGTGAGGATCCCAAAACCTGGAACTATCGTACCTCCTAGAAGATGACCATGTTTCTCTATTTTTTATATTTTATATATAAATGTATGATAATGTTTTTAAACTATAATACATGCCTTTTAAATTTATATAAACTATTTTATATATAATGTTTATTTAATCTCTTTTCATAGAAATATTCCATCAATTGAAATGTGAAATTTTAGTTTAAAAGTATTTCCATCATTAGAAATGTAAGTCATCAATTTTTTTTAAAAAATATTCTTCTGAAATGAAAAAATTGTGTATCTAAAATTAAAAATATCTTTATTTGGTTAATTAAATATTGGAATATATTATGCAATCCTTGTTGAGACCATGCTAGGATTTTTATATCACACCCTACATGTTTCTTCAGGTGTTTTTAGATTATCTCCTACCAGGTTCAAGTTGGGGAAAGGCACAACTTATAGGTGGTTTTAGCAGTTAATTTGTGGACTTTGTGAGTTACTTTTATTGGGGAATGAGAAGTTTTTCTTATGTATGGTACTTTATTGTATTAATTTGTTTTGTTACACCTTTTTGACTCCCGGTACACTTCTCCCATATGGAGTTTCCTTTGTATGTATCCTGAATTGTTTATCTTTCTTATATTTTATTTGTGGTAAATTGATTCCCACAATCATATTATATGACGTCGTGTTCTAGTATCCAACCAATGGGGATAAGGAATTCCAATCATTAAATATTAGATTCATATCATTTATTAGCTTACTAGGGTACCCGAGATGTTTCATGAAAAATTGGTATCAGGGGTGTAGGTTTATCATCTTTCCTTGATTTCGGTATGAAGTTGTGTAATCGTGTCAGTAATTAGGGGGTATTTGTGATTAATTGTCTGGTCCTCTCTCACTAAAACAGACCTTATCTTACCAGGGGTGGTTTGGGAAAAATTTCTTGAGGATTAGTTCTATTATTTTCCCTTATTTTTTATTGGAATAGTGTGAAATCAAAATGATTTTGGTTCTATCTGTTAGGATTGATTTTCTCATTGCTCTGTTTTGAGTGTTAATCTAATGTATTATTTTTTGTTTTCTATTGTTTTTGATAATTATATCTCCAAGAAGATATTTGAATCAGATCTAAGAGGAATATATGTATGAACCATAGTGAGAAACTTTTCTTGTGGACCGGAATTTAGTTGAGTTGATCATATATAATTTCCATGACTTGGGACACGCACCACCACCAATTCTCATTCAGGATCTAGATTTGGAACATCAATGGGAAATTCTCAATATTATTTATCAATAGTATCTTTTCTAAAATCCACCACTGTTCAAAGGACCAAATTATCCTCAAGAGGATGAGGAATGGTTGAGTAGGATGGAAAATTTTTTAGGGTTCTTGGAGATACCTAATGAAAAGAAAGTGAATTGTGCCACCTTTTTGTTTGAGGTACTCAGAAGGATATGGTGGGACACTATAGTTACAGCAAAGAATCATGAGGGATTATAGAGGAAATAAATCAATGTTATTTTCACTGACAAGTTTTATCTATATTCGATGCTATTATCCAAGGATATAGAGTTTTTGAAACTTGATTAGGCTGATTGGACCATGAAAAATTATGCAGCCAATTTTTCTGAGCTCATGCATTCCATACCTGAGATACAATCAAATGAGAAGATGAAGGCTCAAAGGTTCAGGTCAGGACTTTGATAATATATTCATTCTTAGTCTTTATTATTGAATCTTACTTCTTATGATGATGTGTTGGATAGAGTGATGATGGTTACAATAGACCTAACTGTAAATTAAGTGTTGTCAAGAGTTTCTTTCTCTCCCAGTGGTGGTGAAAGTTCCTTCAAAGGAAATTAGAATCATGATGATTCTCATAGTGGTTATCTACAACATGGTTTTTATAATCCTCCTTTAGTGCCTGGAATAGGTCTTTGATTTGTTACCATTTTAAAAACCTAGGGAATTCTAAGAGGGTTCTCACTGATTCACCTAGGATATGTAAATCCTTTAGATACTCTGGTCACCTAAATAAATTCATCTGTATTTATCCCACTCCTAATAGTGGCACAAGATCATTAGCACATTCTAAAATTGTAGAGTAAATAGATTCATTGAGAAAAAAGGGGTTCCAATCATAGGAATACAGAAATAATATTCTTCATGTAGTAAAATTGTCTCCATGGGAAGTAGATACAAGTCTTGTGACTATGAGAGGTGTCATCACTATAGCTTCATCATTAGTTATTTCCCTTTGTGATATTAGTTCATCTTATTCATTTATTTAATCTATATTATTAATATTCTAAATCTTCTAATATATATTTTATCTTGTTTAATAGATATTAATACACCCCTCGGTACAAAGAGATAGTAGGGTCTCCAAAGTCTCACTTGTGTCTTATCCCTGTTAGATTTTGATATTTTTAGGAGTTTTCTAGTTCTCAACATATAACCTAATAAAATTATTTTCAGGATGGATTATATCATTGAAAATAAATCCTAGATTAATGTTTATCCTTGATGGGTCTCATTTATAGCTTCAGGTGGGGTTTTCCAAATATTTCATGGATAATTGGACCTGAGGTCAAGTAGATCCAGACCTTATTATCTAGAATTAGGGAAAGTAATATATGTTTTTTGTTTTAATCTAGATTTGTAATATTGTATATCTTATCTCCCTCAATTTTTCCTCAAGTTTACCAATGTGTTCCCTTATGACTTCTCTGGTTTTCACATAATAAGATAGGTAGAGTTTTCTATTGAATTAGTTCCTGGTACTCAACCAGTTTCTATTACCTCTTAAGGCATGTCTCCACTTAAAATAAAAGATTTTAAGTCTCTGTTGGATGATCTTCTTAAGAAAGGCTTTATATGACTAAGTAATTAACCTTGTGTGGCACTAGTTCTCTTGGAAAAGAAAGATATTTGGCGCTTCACCTATGAGTTTATTATCAAAAAGTCAATCGAGTTATGATACAGAACATGTATCTATTTCCATGAATTGATTATTTGTTTGGTCAGTTAAAAGGGGAAAAGTGGTTCTCAAAGATTGAACTTTGATCTGGTTACCATCATTTAATAATAAATGAATATAATTCCCATAAAATTTCCTTTCAGAGCAGGTAAGGTAATTATGGTTACCTTTTCATATCCTTTAACTAAACCAGAACTCCTTTAGTTTTAATGGATTTAATGAACATGATTTTCCATGAGTATCTTGATACCATTGTGGTGGTCTTTGTGGATGAAATCCTTGTTTACTATATGTTCAAGGAGGATCATGTGTATCATCAGGAAACGGTTCTTATTTTGATGAGAAATCACCAAATTTATGCCATGTTTTCAAAATGTGATTTCTAGATTCGATAATTGATGTTCATGGGACATGTGGTGTTGGAACATGGTATTTTAGTTGACCTTGAGAAGGTGAAATATTTTATGACATGGTAGAAACCACGTAATGTCTTGAGGAATCCGAGCTTCTTGGGCTTAGAAGGTTATTATCATCAGTACATTAAGGACTTATCAATGTTGGATTCTATGATGATTTCTCTAACACAAAATGGGGTAGATATTTCTTTGATAAAAAATGTCAGAATTACTTTGTTGAGATGAAATATCTTTTGACTACTATGTGGGTGATGAATCTTCCAGAGTCCGAGTAGAGCTATGTGGCATTTTGTGATGCACTGGGTTCAAGTTTGGGCTGTGTTGTTATGAAATGTGATCATTTCATTGCTTATAGATCTCATCATCTTAGGAAACACGAGAAGAATTATTTGAAAAATGATCTCAAACATGTAGTTTTGATTCATGCTCTTAAGAGTTTGAAGCATTACCTTTAGGGAGAAATGTTTACTATGTTTTTTGGCCACAATATCTTGAGTTATATATTTTCTCAATAATATTTTATTCTTTTCTAGAGGCTTTGGGTGGAATACCTACAGTATTTCAACATTGAAATTGCCTATACGCTAAAGAAAGGGAATTTCATGGAAAATTTTTTGAGTAGGAAACTTTCATCCCAAGAAATGAAAGAGTCTTCAGAAGATTGAAACTTGATGGATCTATTTTCACTGTTCCATATTGGTGTTCAGAATCAGGGACAAAGGTTTCCTTCTCCAATATTCAGTTGAAATTATATCTTCTCATGATTATTCTTCAAGATAAATATCTTGATGATGAGTTTTGAAGTAGTAGAGACTCTCTTTATGGTAAGGAGAACATTTCTGATTGTTTTTTATCTAAATAGGGAATTACTTTCTATCCAAGTCAATTTTTTGTGTCATTAGTGTCGAGAAAAGTTGTTATGGTGCATTTTCGTAATTCATAGTGGAATTTTCACATAGTAACCATGATGGTTTTCTATGACATGCGGCAGAAATTCTGGTGTCCATGTATAAGAATGGGAATTTCTAAATTTTTCTCTCATTGTTATACATTCCACCAGGTTAAGGCTGATCAACTGAATCCTTTGGGTTCTCTGCATCGAATTCAAGTTCCTAATTGGAAGTGTGATGAGATCTCTATATACCTTTTGGTGGGGTTTCCCTATATCCAATGAATGAAGAGTGTGATTTGGGTTGTTATTGATCAGCTAACTAAATTAGATCAATTTATTCCCATTAATTATACAATAATGATTGAGTAGTTTTTAAATCACTATATTAAATAGATTATTCATTTTCTTGGAGTTACATGTGCAATATTTTATTACATTGATACACGGTTCACATATCATTTTTGGAGAGGATTTCAAGAGGTGTTTGGATCTTAGGTCACTTTGAGTGCAATATACCATCCGTAGTTAGATGGAAAAATAGAAAATGTTATACTAATTCTTCACGATATAACATGTGCTTGTGTTATAAACTTTGGTGGAGCTTAGGATGATCATCTTGGGCTGGTTGAATTTTCATAAAAAATTACCATTTTGTGATCAGAATGGCTCTTTTTAAAGACTTTATAGTTGTCCTTGTAGATGTCTATTGTGTTAGTTGGATATTGGTGAAATATCATTGGTTGGACCAAGATTTTTTCAATAGATGATAGAAATGATCTAGTTGATTCTCCATAGGATATTCATGACACATAGCTGGTATAATTCATCTGTTGATCATCATCGTAGTCCTTTAAAATTCTTAGATGGTGACAAGGTGTTTTGAGTGTTTCACCTTCGATGGTTCATCATTGACTTGGGAGGAAAGGTAATATTACTCTTAATTTTTTGTGACCTTTTTATTTTTTTGATAGGGTTTAGATAGTTTCTTATTATTTAGAACTTCCACCACAACTAATGTCGAAACATAATGTGTTCCATGTATCTTAGCTATGAAGGTATCTATATAATCCATCTCATGTTCTGGGATGCAGTGATCTTGAGGTTGAACCAAATTTACCCATGAATGAATGTTCAGTCAATAATCTTACTGATTCATGTATTCCTAAACCCCTCTTTTTATCATTATTTGGTTGGGTTTTGTTTGGTGTTGTTTCGGGGTAAAATTTGAAAATTATAGATTTTTTTGGGCTAGTGCATTGTTGGAACATGGTTTGCCTAAACTGGGTGCCCTCTTAGGGAAAATAATGAAAACAAAACAAGTGGGGGTTTTCCTGACTTGTGCATGGTTTAAATAATCATGTGCCCTCTTAGGAAAAAAAATGTGAAACCCATTTAAATGGGTACATGGCTAGGCCACATGGTTTTTTCTAACCATATGGATTTTCCCAGATAATTATTTGAGGCTTTTAATTAATCTAAAAAAATGTGTTTAAAATCTGGAAACCCTCGCTTTAGGTGTCGAACAGACCTAGTATGACCCCATACGATTTCATCTTCCTTAGGAGCATCCAAGAAGTAATTTTGGACCCTCTACACCCTCTCGAAAGAAAAATGAATCTCCATGAATGCCCTTAAATTAGCACTCAGTAAGTTTACTCTTCATGTTCCCTTTCTCCCTCTATCTCTCTTATCCTCGCAAGGGTTTTGTAGATCCCCATGTTGATTTTTAGATCTAATACCCACTATTTTGAGATCTTAAACATATGTTTAATCCTCTTTTCCTAGTTTTATTGATCTTCATTATTCTTTGGTGATTCCTGATTAGGGTTTAAGAATTCGAGATCTTATTGTCCAGATGTAGGTGGTTCTATCATGATGCCCTATTTTTTTAACCATAAAAGGATTTTTTATTTTAATTTTAATTTTTTGAATTAAATGCAATTGATTGATTTCAAAAAAATTGTTTAATTGGTTTTTTGGAAAAACCCAATTCCATTGAATTGGGGTTCTAAAATTGGATTTTGTCATAAAATTTGGGAAAACCTCAATTCTATTAAATTGGGGTGTGTTTATGGAAATTTCAAAAATTTAAATTATTTAATTTAAACTGTGGAATGGGTTTGATGTAAAAATTTTGAACAATCCCTATTCTGTTGAATTGGGAATTTTTTGAAAATTATGATGATTTATTGATATTAAATTTTTGAATTTAATTGTGAAGTTGAATTTGAAATTTAATCATGAATTTATTCCAAATTAAGATTTCTGAAAAATGGCTTAAATATGGTTTTGATAGAAACTTTAGGGTTTTATCGTGGAAAAAGGTATGTTTTTATTAAAATCCTATTTTAATTTTCAAATAGGAAATTGGAATTTTTATAATGGGGGAATGGAATTTAATTGTATTTTAAGGTATCCTAAAATAAATTTAACATCATTTAATAGTACTAGAGAACATTCAAGACTAGGTAGTTAGTGAGTTTTTTGGGACAAGCACACTAGGATGGGAATTCCCTATCTCTATATTGAAATTCTAAAAAACTAAAAAAACATTGGTTATAAAATTTTATTTCCCTAGGGGGATATAGATGGTTCCTCATTTTTCAGTGTTGATGGATGTTTGTATACATTGAACTTATTGTCACATGAGTGTGTGAGGATCCCATAAAGTGGAACTATCATACCACTAGGTAGATGATCATGTTTCTTGATTATTTATATTTGATATATAAATATATGTAAGTGTTTGTAAACTATTTCACATACCTTATAAATTTATATTAACAATTTTATGTAAAAATTTTATTTAAGCCATTGTTTTATAAATATTCCATCAATTTTAATGTGAAGCTTTAGTTTGAATATATTTACATCATTTGAAATTTAAAGCATTAATTTTTTTTAAATTATTTTTAAAAAAATTAAGAAACAGTGTAATTAGAATTGAAATATATATATTGGGTTAATTAAATGTTGGAATATATAATGGAATCCTTGGTTATACCCTACTATAAATTTTATCTCACAACCAACCTGTTCCTTCTAGTGTTTGTACATTTACTCCTTCTAGGTTTGAGGAGGGGAAAGGAACCACATGGAGGTGGTCTGGTTGTTGATCCATGGACATGGTGAGTTATGTCCATTAGATATTAGGTAGTTCGTCCTATTTTCTGGTATTTTTTTGTATTAATTTGGGTTGTTAAACCTATTTTACTTTTAGTACACTTTTCCAAATAGAGTTTCATTTGTATGCATATTTAATTTCTTTATCATTATTCTATTATGTTAGTGGAAAACTATTTCCTAAATTTATACTGTATGATTCCAGTTTCTAGTCACTAACCCATAAGGATTTGGAATTCCCTTCATGATATGTTAGAGCCAAATCAGTTATTGGGTTACTAGGATACCTGGGTGGGTTCGTGGCAAAAATACATGTAATGTTGATCAGTGATATGGATTTTTAAAAATAATAAATTTCTATATATATATATATATATATATATATATATATATATTCAAATTTGAAGTTAATAATCACAATAGCCAAAATATAGAAAACACGATATCAATTGACAATTTATTTTATTTCCTACATCGAGCATTGACTCGTGTTGGCTAAGATAATTTATTAATGACTCTCTACTATGTTATAGATAAATATGAGTGAAGGAGGAAATAATATATTTTCAACAGAATTTTAGATAATTGAAATATTATACAAAGGGGTGTTTCAAGGATGTTATAGCATTATTAAATATTAAGAATAAGATCTTTTAAATTTAATTGTCAAAGGGAAGAATTTTTATACAATAAATCCATAGTTAGTGGTTTAGGGGGGTAGGTTAATGTAAATTCATGTGTGTTCTGAAGGAATTAACAGCCTTCATTTTAGATCTATAGATGAATTGATTAAAAAATACAGGGTACTGTTTCAACAAAAGGATGTGATGTTATATTTTTTATCAATCAAAATCAATTAGACTTAGTTGTTTGAGTTATAGAAGGTTCTAGAATTTTGTTGAGGGTTTAAAGATATTTTGTGATGAAGAACATCTCATCACAACATGATCACGAGGGTCATTCCTTGAAGTGGATGTGAATGAATAAAATTAGTAAAGGTCAAAGTAATTTCATTCCACATCATATGGGGTCGTGCCAAAATTTTGGGTCTCATGATTTAGTTGTCCCATGGGAGAAGTAGGGTGTAACCTATGAGAATTTTTTTGGTATTTTTTTATACAAAAATAAATAGATTTTAATTATTTTCATTATGAAAACTTTATGTTTCATCATAAGAATAGGGTAAATTGACAGATGATATCATCCTACAATTCCAAGGCTGTGAAAATTAGCCTTGGTGTTGTTTGGTGAAAGTGGACATTTTTAAATAGAGGGGGTCATCTTGCTAAAAAATTTAGGGATTTGGGAAGAAACTTGTGTAGAAAATAACCTGTCACAAAACAATGAATGTGTCCATGTTATGATTATTGATGAAATACATAATTAAATGACAATTAATTATCTAGCGATCTTATGAGTGTTTGGAAGTTTTAGAATAGTCATCATCAGTCTTAATGGATTTCAATGGTATATATTTACCCTATAACAGTCTAGTAGATAAGGTTAAAGTGTTGTAAGATTGTAGTTGTTAAATATTTTAATTTGAAAAAAATTAAATTCATTGATATTAAAGGGAATAAAATATGTTTTGAAAAAACAAAATTGTGTTGAATACAAAAAATATCAGCAGATAATAAAGAATATAGGAATAAGAATGACATTGAATATTTATACATCTAGAGTGAGTTTTTTTTTTAATGGATTGAAGATTAATTTTTTGGAAGAAGTGTTTTCTTTGAACACATTAAATGACTATTAAGATAAGATAAAATAATTATATGAAACACCCTTATCATTGTGGTGTCATTTGATTATTATTTATACTTCTAAGTACAATTTTTGTGTCATGCTTACATCTTTTTTTATCCCTCTTAGAAATTAGTTAGTAGAAAAGATGAAAATATCATAGACCATTATTGAGAAATGATCTCTTCCTAAATATAATAATAACCAACTATTATTGTATAAATTATTAATCAAATAAATACATCATGTATATGTGCCCCTTTTATATAGCACAGTGTGGTTGATTTGAGAAAACTTTCAGTGTGTGTACTATTTTATTTTTTTATTTTTGGTTTTTTAAATTATGAGATAAAATACAATTGTTATTAAAAATGTGGGGATAGAATAAAAAATTATTAAATATGAGAATTAAATTTTAAAACATTCTAATACACCAATCACCCCTCATCGGTTGTATTTTGGGACCATAAGTTGCAATGAAAAAGAATAAAAATCCCTAAATACCCCAAAACAGAACTCTAATTTTACTTTTAACATTCCTAACCTAGACACTTGAACAGTACCCAAGAAAATATTTCACTTCCCCAAGAGTGTTAATTTATCTATAGGGGTTATAAACTTGCATCAAAAGACTAACATTATATTTGAGAAATTATTTTCCCAATTTTATTAACATAATAAGTCATTTTCAAAATCCTCCAAGAAATAATCATGACACATTTAAAAGTTGGAAGTTTCCCAAAAAAATAAACAAGAAAACATAAAGTAAGTAAATAAAAATATAAATTAAATAATGGAATCTTAATATGTACAAAAATAGAACATAGAAAATATTTATATATAACACCACCATCAAAATCATTTAAAACTAATCAGATTCAACTCAACTGACTTCTGTAAGTGATGTGTCCATACAACTCCTAATAAACTTGGTCTTCCACTCTAACACCTCCTAGAGACTACATACATAAACCCATTTAGTCACCCTTCTAGTAATAAAAACATTAAATAACTTTCTTTGTTCATGTCATACATTAAATAGACAAAATAAATTTATATTTCCATTAAGGTGATCATGTAGGGTATGAGAATAAATACTTAGTAGTGCACCATCAATAATGCCTCAACACAGTAGTGAATAAACAAGTGTATACATGAATATATTTACTCATTTACATATATATGGAATATTATTTTATAAGAAATTCTCAAAAAAATAATGGAGTCCATAAATAATGAATCAATTCACAGAATGGTAGTTACTATAATGATAAAATCATAATACTAATAAGTAACATACCTAGAAAACTTTCATTGGGAATAGCCCAAAATCTAAGATGTTGTGTTACTAACCTTCTCAATATGAGTAAATGTTCACTCCAATATATACTATAAACATACAAATATATATAATATATATATGTTTCCCAAAAAAAGTATGGGTGAAACACCCATCCCCTTTGAGGGAAAGGGAATCATGTGTACTAGAGTCACGAATATCATGTAGTGAATCCCTTTGAGAATAGGGGAAATGTGTATACTAGAATTTGGGCCCTATGAGCTTATCCCATTCATCATTCCCCATATAAGTTAAACCTTATTATAGTTCATATAAAATAAGTACACTCCTTAGTAAATTCATCAACCATCAAAGTAGTATTCATTCTAAAATAACAATTCAATCATAGCAGTCATTATTCTCGATATTACAGGAATATGCATGATCCCAAATCCAACATTAACAATTATACTAATATAAAAAGTTAAATTTTATAGATAATAATGACATAAATAATAATAGAACCCATGTAGACTAAATACTGAGAACACTACTGGAAAAAATATCATTTTTTATTTTAACATAAGTTTAAAATTGAAATATATTTGACTGATATTAAAAGTGTATATTTAATGTTTATCATTAGAAAATTTATGATTAAAAATATTATTATCATCGGTTATAATAATAAAAAATATTGAAAATAATCTCTAATACTCCCTAAGAACCATTTCAATGTCACTTATCTTAATAGTTGGCATTTATAGTGGCATTGAACATCATATACATTAATAAAAAATATTTATAGTAGATTTAAATTCCTACTATTATAATAAATAATGTTAAAATCTAATAATTTTAAAAAACACAATATACCATAGTATGCCCCATTAACTCTAAATATTAAACTACAACACCAAAATAAGCAACATAGTATAATATTATAGAAAATACTATTTCTAAACAAAATAACAACTTTATTTTTAAAACAATTCACATATATTAAACTTTCAACTATTCATATATTAATTATTCATACCAATAAATTTGTTTTCAAATAAATATTTAAGTTGGTTTATATTATTAGTAGAATATGATAAATTATTATCAAAAATATATTTCAATAAAAATTATTATAAAAATAAAAATACAATATATAGGATTGTAATATGAGAGATTTAATATAACAAAACTTTTCAAAATCATTTATCATTCTGGTCATGAAAATTTCAAAAAAGAGTCAAAAAATATAATATTAACAATTATAATTTTCCCTTTAATGAGGATGATATTATTTTAAACAATATTTTTGTAATAAGAAACACTATAGGAAATTATAAGCCATTTTTTTTAAACTAATATAAAGATTTATATACCTGCACAGGAACAAGTGTAACGCCCTGACCCTAGAAACCTAGAGCTGGTGCATTATATTATTATTTTTCAATGAATAAAATAAATCAACTCCCTATATATTGATCATTCTAGTAGTTTTATAAGACTATATTACATACATGATTCCCATAACACATTGGGAAATATATAAAATACAACATGATACATAATAGTATGAAATAAACTATATCCTTAAAAGATCATGTAGTGTTTTCTTATTCATAACTTGGGGGAAGGAAACATAATAAGAGTGAGATAAAATGATCATTAAGTGTTATAAGAAGAAAGAAAAACATAATTAATTTCAATAATGAATAGACATTATAGAAAGTTAAATAATCTCAAAGATATATTCCATCAATAAACGGGGAATGAAAATACATCCATAGATTTTGTCCTAGTGAAAATATCAAGGAAAATAATAAATTTTCATTGAATGAAGAAAATTATTATTTACTATGTTCATGTCTCTAGAACATAAACCATTATAACATCAAGAAGGTTTATGTTTTAGGGTATAAACCAATATGATTCTATTTGGATACAAATAATAATGGTTTTTCACCAACTGTTTTTTCTTATGAGACCTATCGATACACCGAGGGGCTATAGCAGGCTCCTCCCATCACTTTAAGTATAAATAATTATTCATACATAGAATTAATTAAACAAAAATATGACATATAAATATCCATATTGAGTATAGCATATGGACTCATCAATATTTCCCCAGTTAAAACAACATTCAAAATAAACATCATATGTAAAATGGTATACAGTAAGACAATAATCATATCCATGATAAAAGAATATGAACATTTAATATAAATATAATTTCAAAATAAAATTTAACTCAAATGGGAAGTATATTCACCACATAATAATTATTTTGTGCACTATTCCATGTAAGTCTCAATGATATATAAATTGTGACAAAGTCCCTTACCACTTCGTAATTAATGCAATCGTATGACCAAAAAATAATAATCATAAAATTAATCATTGAATTCCTTGATTATAAAAAAGAATCATTTTATTATATATCAAATTTTACTATATATAAAACACATACATGAAATAAGTGGCGAAAAATGGAAATCCCACAGAAATAAAAGTGAGATAATAAACCCATTACCTTATGTTCAAATGTGTTCTTCCCTTGATCATAAGGTCCTATATAGTCAGATTAAACCCATTAATTAACTAAATCATAACCTTTCTTAAATTTAATTTATTTAGTATAATTTTATTAAGTTAATTGATGGTATTTTTTATTAGTTATATGATACGATTTTATCGATATGGATCGTTTGTTTCCTTGGTTTTCATGATCGGTTTACTTGTATACATGTAAAGAAGTTCATGTAAAATGGGTTTAATTCTTCAGAATTTAAATTATATTTAATTAATGAGAATCCAGAATATTAAATGGTTATAAATATCATTTGGTTATGTGTTATGATGATGAATCATTAGATAATATATTTAGTGATAATGGTTTAGATTATTATGGTTGTTGTTGAACATAAAGAACTCATTTTGTTTGCTCATTTGGTATTATTCAAATATGTTACATCCAAAAGATAAAAATTGTTATAATATAAATTTTACAATCTATTTCAACCATTCAAATTATTTCATTATTATACTTTAAGGACAAATTAAATTATAAAAATATGTCATCCACGAAGGTTGTAAATCAGCACCTCACGGACGATTGTTTCATCTATAAAGTAAAAGAGAGAGAAAAGGAGTTTGATGAAAGATATTCCATTAACATGATATAATTTCAGTTCATAGATGATACTTTATTTATCATTATCCTTTGGAAAGAGTATATGATGAAAGAATAATAAATAAATAAGGAACATGAAAATAAAATAAAAGGAAAAGGAAGAAGGTTTTACCTCTTGTATACTCCTCCTTGAGAGTCTCTTTAAGGGGATTGATTTTGAAATTTTTTAAAGACAAAGATATCCTATACATGTGGTGGGACTAGGGAAGATAATTTTGGAGGAACATTGACAAACTCCAAGGCTTAGAGAAGTGAGGAGAATAGGGGGATGAGGGATGGTTTGTATAGTAGGGGAGAGGGTGATTCTTGAATGTTTTAATCTTTTGTTTATTATTTTTCTAAATACAAAAAATAGTATTTATTATTGTCACTAAATAAAGTAAATAGATAATTAATGGTTTCTTACATAATCCATTATGCAATTAATAATTCATTTATCTTATAATGTATTTATACCATATTTTACTATTCACTAAAAATTCATGTATTTTGGAAAAATCCGAAAAATAAACCCTAACCATTTTTCTACATGAAGAATAAAAATATGAACTAAATTTTTTAAAAGTGTTTTATAAATATTAGAAAATTAATTTTTATTTAAAATCATCATTTACTCAAAAATGAAAATTTTATTACTATAACTTATTTTATGAAAATTTTAAAAATTAACTAAGGTATCATAAAATTATCTTATAATCATAAGACCTCAAAATATTAACTTATTATTATAATTTATGAAGATAAATTTATATTTTTAATAGTTATATTAATTATAACATTATAAATAAACATTTTTGTTTTATAAAAATACAAGTACATACTTAATAATAATTATATTATACATTCATTACGAGATGCCTAAATTTTATTTATACACTCATGGGTGATGTTAATATTCATTTGGACAATTTAATATTCATAAGGAACATATTACTATTCATAAGAGTAACGTTACTATTCATAAGTGTAGGTTGTTATTCATCAAAAATTAATTTGATCCTATGAGACTCTAAATATCTTACTGATCGCAACCATGTATGTCTGTTTTCTGAAACTCAAAACAAAGAAGTGAAAAAATTATGTTTAACGGATAGGTTATAACTATATCCTATAAATAAAAAAGTTTTGTTTTATAGAGAATTATTTTTGTGTGGATATAATATATCTAATGAATTGAAATTATTTAAGAATAAACAGACCATAAATTATTTGGGGTTTTATATTCTTCCCTCCTTCAGAAATTTATTCCTCAAATTTTTTTCATATATATTGCCTCTAAAAAGATGTGGGTGGTTCTTCTTCATAACATAATTAGGTTCCCACATTGCTTCCTCTATTTTATGGTTTCTCTATAGAAATTTTACCAAACGAGTAATCCAATTTCTCAATACTTTCTCTCAAGTGTCAATAATCTAGATAGGATCTTCATAGTTATACAAATCAAGTTCCAATTCTATTTCCTCATAGGTGATTGTATATATTGGTTCTGAATGTACATTCTTAATAGTGACATGTGGAACACATCCTGAAATTTTTAGAGACTTGGTGGAATTTATAAATGGTAATCTACATCCCCAATTATTTCAAAAAATTTGAATGGTCTGATGTACCTAGGGCTTAGTTTCCCATTTTTACCAAACCATAAGACACCCTTCCATGGAGATACTTTCAGATAGACATGATCCCCCACTTGAAACTCTAAATCATTCCTTTAGTTATCAGAAATGATTTTTTTTCTACATTTTGTATCTTTGATATGTGTTTCAATAACCATTACCTTTTCTGTCATTTCCTCTACAAGTAATAGTCCTATAAGTTTTCTCTAACCAACTTTGTCCCAAAATGATTGAGTTTGACATCTCTTTCCGTATAATACTTCATATGGAGCCATTTTAATACTACAATGAAAACTATTATTGTAGGAAAATTCCACCAAAGATAATTATTGATCCCACATACCCTGAAAATCAAGTGAACATGATCTCAACATGTCTTACAATGTTTAAATATTCCTTTTATAATATCCATCATTTTTAGGATGATAAGAAGTACTCATATGAAGCTTAGTATAAAATCCTTCTAAAAAAATCTTTTATAATTTTGATGTAAATAGGGGATCTCGATCAGACACAATCGATAGAAGTGCACAATAAAGTATTAAAACATTATTAATAAAGAGTATTTCTAGGAGATCTAGTGGAAAACATATCTTATAGTAATGAAATGTACAAATTTTGTAAGGAGATCAAAAATTACACATATTTCATCTTTCCTTCTAAGTTTCCTTGGTAGTCTTGTGAAAACATTTATAAGAATATCATCCCATTTGCACATAGGTATATTAATAGGTTACATGAATCCTTAAGGGTGTTTTCTTTAAGCCTTTATCTATTGAAAAACTAGGCATCTTGACAAATAGTTAGCGATTTTTCACTTTATATTATCCCAACAAAAAAATTACTTTAGATATCAACACATATTGGTGCTACCATAGTGTATAGATAAATTTGAGCTATCATAATCATTTAATAGTTAAATTTTTTACATCAGATATTGATGGAACACATAACCTCTTTAAAAATTTCATAACTCCATCCAAATGCACAAAGTCTTCAAATCTTCCATACTTAACAGCTTTAATTTTCTTTTGAAGTTTATCATTATCAGATTGCGAGTTTTTTATATCATACAATAAATATGATTTAGAAATCATTTGAAAAATGAATGATTTTTCTCCTTCCTTAACAATTATCATTTCCATCTTTACTAGAATTAGGAAAATATGATCTTTTTTAATCCTTGTTTTGTTTAGAATTCCATGATCTTTCCTAGTTAATGCATGTACTGCTTTATTCTCCTTTCATGGGTGAAAGTTTATTGACCAATAATAATTTTGAGTAACTCTAGCCATCTTCTTTTCCTCATGATGTGTATTTTCTATGTAATAATGTATTTAAAACTATAGTGATCCATATATATCTCACATATTTCACCATATAGATAGTGCATCCATATTTTCATAACAATTATTATGACTGATAACTCATAATAATTGGTTGGATAATTTTTTTCATGTGTCTTCAACTACCTTGATTCATAACTAATAACTTTATCATTCTTCATAAGGACAAAACCTAATCCATTATTTTTTGCATTACTATATATCAAAAACACATCATTTTTAAAGGGAAGTGTAAAAATTAAAGCATTGACCCATCTCTTTTAAATTATTTAAAACATTTTTCACATTATTTTTTCTATTTGAACTAAACCCTTTTATATGTGATCTTAGATAGAAGGTTAGAAAATCGATCAAAATTCTGAATGAAATAATGATAGTAACCTGATAAGCCAATAAAACTATGTACCAAGGTTATGGTAATTAGAATATTCCATTATTGTGTTTCCATTGTATTTATAGGATCAATAGAGATTCTATCCTTAGAGATAATATTCCCAAGAAAAAAAATTGTTTGAAGTATGAAATCACACTTACTAAACATCCCTTGTAACTATTTTCTTTTAAGTTTCTCTAAAAAACTCGCAAATTATTATCATGGTCCTCATATCATTAGTAATATACAAATATATAATCAATAAATACCACAAAAACATCATGATATTCCTTGAGAACTTTTTTCATTAGATCCATGATAACATAATTAATTAGTCCAAATGGAATTACTGTAAACTCATAATGTCCATACCTTGATCGAAATGTGGTCTTTGGAATATCTTACTTCCTCCCATGCAATTTATGATATCAGTTCAATATTCATAAAAAATAGACCTACAAGAAGTTGATCAATTACATAATCAATGCGAGGAAGGGGCTACTTGTTCTTCATTGTAATAGCATTGATTTCTCTATAGTTAATTCACAGACTCATGGATCCATCTTTATTATTGACCAATAGAATATGGGCTCCCCAAAGAGAAACAATAGGGATAATAAATCCCTTTTCACTCAATTCCTCTAGTAATTTCTTCATCTCCACCAATTCCATAGTGTACATTATTTATGGAGTCGTTGATATAGGTCTTGCACCATAACTTAAATCAATAGAGAACTGAACTTGCCACTTTGGAGGATGTCCAGGTAAATCCTATGGAAATATATCAACATATTCTGCAATAATTGGTACATCATCAATTTGAAGATTCTTAACCTCACCCATAGATATTGTGTTCTCTTCCTAAAAAATAATTGAATTCAGTCAAGCTAATAGGGGTGGATCTAGAAAAGAATCAGATGGAGAGGTTTCTTCTCTAGAGACAATGGAATCAACATCATTCTCAAACATTGTAACTTCCTCTTTCTTGCAATAGATCTTCACATAATAATTTTAAATCCAATCTATACCATGTATTATATGAAAATAACTCATTGGTATGATGATAAGGTCAGAAACTAATGAACTTTTATGAGTCATAAAGGGGACAGATCAATTCATCTTTGTTTCAATGATACTACCCTTGGGAGTTTTTACTGGAAACTCCTTTATTAAATCAAAAGTAAAATGTATAATTTTCTTGGTAAACTGTGAATATATAAATGAATGTGATGATCCATAATCAAATAAATAATTGTTTATGTTTTTGGAAATTATTAATGTACCTATCACCACATCATTAGGAATTTTAACCTCAAAAGTTGTGACCACATAAGCCTAGACTTTCTCCCTTGGCCTTTTTAAGGCAGGTTTCCTTGGCACATAGGACACTCATTTTAATAGTTTCCCATATCTCTAAAATTGTGGTAATGAAAATAATTTACTTGTTTTTTCCTCTTTCATTCATTACATTCATGACCCTTTTCTCTACACTTATAGGAAACTCCCTTGTCTTTCATGTATTTTCTTGGACGATTATTTCCAAATTTCTCACATAATTGTAATTTTATTATTCCATTATTCTTCTTTGATGATTCACCTTCCCCATGGCTATTATAATACCTATTCTTATCTTTATTTCCCTTGAAAAAAATTGATCTTGAAAATTCCTTCTCTATTTTGATTGAAATTAATACATTTTCATCATATGATGAAAATGTTTCAGAAGGTAGCACCCTTTGAAGACATGGATTCAGTATTTTAAAGAAAGGATTAATTTCTTCTTTCAAATATTGTACATAATCAATAGAATACCTCGCTACTCTTATGATGATAGCCTCATACTCTGCAACACTCTCTTCATCCATTTTATTTAAGCTAAGTAATTTTATAGTCATTTGAATTAGTTTCTCATGAGGGGAATATTTTTCGAATAATAATTATTTAATAGTTCTCCATTTCATATCTTTTATTTCATCATCCTCCATGGTATTCCGGATCAAAGACCATCATTGATCAACATCACCCTTGAGATAATATACTTCAAGTACTACCTTTTCGTTTTCATTGCATCTTAATGATAGAAAAATATTTTTGAGGGACTTGATCCACTGCTCAGGTACCATTGGATTCGTTGTCCCACTAAAATGTGGAGGCTCTGGCCATATGAAATGATCCAACATAGGTGTAGTATGGTTATTATTCACAACCTGAGTAAGTTTTCCTAAAAGGGTCATGATTTGATTGACTCCAACACTAACTGTGTTGACATGTTCAGTGGGGAAATCCCTAAAATGTCTATGGGGATTAATTCTCTTTCATCCATTAAGCACCATAAAAAAAATTTCATACAATAAATTATGTTATGAATCATAATGCATAAATTTTAAACTACAAAAACACTTAATTGAATATTTATGCATAGCCAATCTCATAACCTTAAACATGGTTTCTTAAACAAAATATTTACCTTTCAACCATTCATTATGTTTTTTAAAGAAAATTTTAATTATACTAAAAATATCCCCTAGGAGTGTCAAAATAAATGTATAGGAAGGACCATTTTCATGTACTAGCTAACCCCGAGTCAGACCGGAAACACCTTGTCAGAGTTGTTACTTGTAGGTACATCTGTGCTAAAACCACATCCACCTGTAGTATCCATACATGGATGTATTGATAAGAAGACCCACATAATCTCTGATTTACCAAATTTCTAGGATTTTTTTATATTATTATCCTCAATGTATATCTTAGTTTTATGTCCTATTAACTATTTTTTCTAAATATGGCTTCCAAGATTTCTACTAAACTTCCTCTGATACCAACAGTAATACCCCTACACCATAAAATCAGAGCCAGTGCAATATTTATAATATACTGGAATGATTACAAAAAATAAAATCCTAAATGAAATATTAGTTTAGCAGTTTGGGAATACCAAATTACATACATGATACCCATAACACATTGGGAAACATAGAAAATACAACATGATACATAATAGTATAAAATAAACTGCATCCTTGAAAGCTCATTCATGTTTTTTTCTTCATAACCCAAGGAAATGAAACATAATAAGGGTAATTTCAACTTCTCATTATGGGTTACATAGAGAAATAAAATAACAATAAATTAAATAAGTTATAGACACTATTGAAAGGTAAATAATATGAGAGACACATGCCATCAATAAACTAGGAATTAAAAAAAATCCATATATTTTTTTACAGTGAAAATATCATGGGAAGTAATAGATGTGTATTGAATAAAGAAAATGATTATTTAGTGTATGTAAAGTATCTGTAACTTCAACCATTAATCCTTCTATATGGTTTATGTTTGGGGGTAGAAACCCATCTGATTCTGTTTGGAAATAAACAAGAAAAGTTTGTCGCCAACTGTTTTGTCTCATGCGACCTATCGCTGCACCGAGGGGCTATAAAGATCCCCATCCATCATTGAATGTCCAAATAATTTTTCATACACAGATTTAATTCATGAAAAATATGCCTTATTGTTATTTGTATTAAGTAGAGGATACAAGCTCGCCAAAATTTCCCCAGTTAAAACAACATTCAAAATAAACATCGTCTGTAAAATGGTTTACAGCTAAGACAATAATCATATCCATGATATAGAAATATGGATATTTAATAAAAATATAATTTCAAATGAAAATTGATCTCAAATTTCCAGTACATACACAACATAATGATTTTTAGGTGCACCATACCAGGTAAGTCTCAATGAAATGGAAATTGAGACAATGTCCCTTACCACTTTGTAATCAATTAAATCATATGGCCAAAAATTAATAATCATCTAATGAATAATTGAATACCATGATTATAAATATTAAAATTATATTATATATCAAATGTAAATATACATACACCACATAAAAGAAATAAGTTGTTAACACTGGTAATATCAAGGAAATAAAAGTTAGATGAGATACCTCTAACCTTATGCCTGAATGTGTTCTGTCCTTCATCTTAATGTTATTTATAGTAAATTTAAAACCATTAATTAACTAATTAAGAAACATTTATATGAGTTTTTTATTTATTATAATTTTATTAAGTTCATTTATCGTCTTTTTTATTAGTTATATGATATAATTTTATCACTCGAGGTCATTTGTTTCCATGGTTTTCATGATCGGTATATTTATATAGATGTAAAAAAGTTTGTGTAAAATGGGTATAATTCTATAGAATTAGAATTATATGAAAATAATGAGAATCCATAAGTGTAAGTGATTATAAATATAGTTTTTTTATATTTAATTAGGATGAATCATTAGATAAGATATTTAGTGATAATCGTTTAGATTATTACGATGATTATTGAACATAACAAACTCATTTTGTTTTATCGTTTGGTATTATGAAAATATGTTACATCCAGAATATAAAAAGGGTAATAATATATATTTTAAAAAATATTAAATCATTAAAATGGTTTCATGAACATCATTTAAGGAGAAATTTAAGTACAAAAAATTTTCATCCATGAAGGTTGTAAATCGGCACCTCACAGACTATGATTTTGTTTATTAAATAAAAGTGTAAAAATGAGTTTTTTGTAGGATATTCCATTAACATGATTTAATTTTAGTGTATAAATGATACTAGATTTGTCATGATCAATTTTACATAGGATTTGAGGAGATAATAATAAATAAATAAGAAACTCTAAAACAAAATAAAAGGAAAATGAAGAGGATTTTACCTTTTGGATACACCTTCTTAAGAGTCTCCTTAAGGGAATTTATTTTCATATTTTGGAAATAAAAAGATCTCCTTGATGTTGGGATTTACTAGGGAAGAGGATTTAGGTAGAACATTTATAGTAGTAATTTATTATATAGGTGAGGAGAAGAGGGGGGGCGATTGGTGGTTTTTTATAGTGGATGAGAGGGCTAAATTCATAATTTTTTAATAATTTGCTTATTATTTTTCTCAAAACAATAAATATTATTGATTATTGTGACTAAATAGAGTAAAACGATCGTGTGAGTTATAAATAATGGTTCCATACATCATCCATGATGCAAGGAATAGTTTATTTATATTATAATTTATTTATACCGTAATTTACTATTCGCAGAAACAAAATCAAGTATTTCGAAAAAAATCCAAAAAAACCACCCCAAACATTTTTCAATGTAGAAAACCAAAAAATGAACTCCAATTTTATGAAAATAATTTTATAAATATGGGAAATTTAATTTTTTTTTAAAACAACATTTACTTGAAAAATGCTTATTTTAATATTATAACTGATTTTATGACACTTTGAAAAATTAACCAGGGGCTTATAAATTTATCTAATAATCATAAGACAAAAAAGTATTACCTTAGGATAATATTTTATGAAAATAAATTTTCATTTTGAATAATTATATTAATTATAAAATTATAAATACACATTTATGTTTTATAAAAATACTAGTACATAATTAATAATAATTATATCATACTTTCACATATAAGATGCCCAAATTTTATTTATACACTCATGGGTGTGATTAATTTTCAAATAGAATATTTAAAATTCATAAGGGCCATATTACTACTTATAAGGGTAACATTACTATTCATAATGGTAGGTTAATATTCACCAAAAATGAAGTTAATCCTATCAGGCACTAAATATCCTACTTATTGCAACCGTGTATGTCCGTTTTTTTATATTAAAAACATAGAAATGACATACTTATGTTTAAGAGATAGAATTTAATTATATCCTATAAATAAAAAAAATTTGTTTCTTAGAGACTCGGATTTGTGTGCATATAATATATCTAATGAATTGAAATTATTTAAAAAGAAACATACCATAAATGTTTGGGGTGTTATAACAAGATTGATTTTAGTATACCTTTTTCCCAAGTTAAAACAGTGAAACACCTTCCATTGCATATTTTATTTTCTATAAGACAATTTCCTACAACTTTAAATGTATCTATTGATCACTTAATCATGAAACAATGTATCAAATCTTTTTAAAATATTTTCATTGTACTTTAATTCTCTAATAAAGAGAAAGTTGTGTTGGATTTTTATTGTATAGAGGGAGAAGCTAATAAATGGGGGATTTTGATAAAAAATATTTATCGTGAGGATGAGATGGAAGAGAAGAAGTGTAAATAGTTCAATAAAATTTTTTCCAATAAATATTTTCCTCACACTCTTGAATATAAAATGGAGAGGGATTTCTTTGGCCTCATGTAAAAAGATGATCAATCCATTAGGTTGTATGTGGTAAACTTAAATATAATTTCATGATATATCTATAGATTTGTCATTAACCCTAAAAGTAAAGTTGAATGCTTCTTTGGAGGGGTTAATATGAGTCTAAAAAGTATTTGGAAAATAGAAACTTTGACGGTTTTGAGGAAATTTTATGATTTACCCTCAAAGTTATAATAGAGATCATTGAATATTAAGGGTTTCACGGGTCTATAGATAGTAAGTTGATAATATATTTTAATACTTGGGAAGTAATAGAGATATATCATGGTGGAAAAAATATCAAAATATCACTTGAGAAAATAAGGGAACATGCATCCCGTAAATTGATTGAAGGGGAATTATAAATGATTTTGGTGTTGGAAGGAAGGGAACCTAGCTATGAAATGTTGGTGGGATAAACCCACCAATGTGATGGAAGAAAGGAATTCTCCAATAAACCCTCATCCTCCTTTCTAGTGTTTCAAATACAAGAAACAAGGACACTATATCAATTAATGCACTAAACTAGGGGTTTTTTATGATAACCAATAAAT
Source organism: Viscum album (assembly GCA_963277665.1). Taxonomy (NCBI): domain Eukaryota; kingdom Viridiplantae; phylum Streptophyta; class Magnoliopsida; order Santalales; family Viscaceae; genus Viscum; species Viscum album. Next base: position 1,871,944,750 of record OY728142.1, on the reverse strand, counting down.
CATCCTCCAAGTCCAAGTGATCACGAGTGATTTTATGCCATCACAACTACAATGGTTGATCATGATAGTGATGTGGTGATAGGTGTTCTAGTTATTAATTCTAGAATTTTGAACATACATTTTAGTCTTGTTCAATGCATTTTTTCATATCATTCAAGTTTATTAGATCTATCCAAACACCAACTCAAAACATGGAATTGAATCTATCCATGAAGATTCCAACTATGTAACTTATTTTATCCCATGTATATAAATTCTAACCTATCTATATTTGCTGTTTAAACATCCCAAGAAACCTTTTAATACTCACTTTAGTGAAATTCAATGCATTTATATGTGTGGAATGTCTTTCCTTATATATATCAATTTAAATTGTCAAGAGAATAAAATCACACTTTATTTCGTGAGACTCCCTATAATTCTATACAAGTTCAATTATAAGGATGAATCTCCTTTTGAATCATGATCACAATAATATATATTATTTATTTATGAAAAAAGTTATCTAGTTTAGATGATTGAAACTAATGAAAAGATAATCGGTGATGAAATTCTTATTGTAATGGAATATTTCTATTAGTTTCGTAGGTAATTGTTTCGTCTTCCTCTCATCTATGAGGTGGAGTTCTCAATCAATATTATTATCAGAACTTTGTATGTAAAAAATATTTCATATTGAATAGACATAATTAAACATGAAAATCATAAGAATAAACTATAAGAGAATCTAGGTATTATGTTTATATGCCTATGTGTTTCACTATGGTGCGTGCCAATGCTATTCATAAAGAAGAAGGATAGGTTAATGAACCAATATATTTATTATCCTATGGTTAATAAGATCATTATAAAAAACTTGTATTATGTTACATGGATTCATGACTTCTTCAATCAGCTATTTGGATCTTGATACGTCTCTAAGGTGGATATTAAATTGGGTTATTATCAGGTAAAGGTGAAAAAGGAGGATATCCCCAATACTACTTATTATATAGGATACGGGAACTATTAGTTCATAGCTATTCCATTTGGACTCACTAATTCTCAATCTATCTTCATGGACTTAATGAATATATTCTATAAGGATTACTTTAAAAAATTGTGGTAGTCTATAGATATGATATTATTATCTACTCCAAATAAAATAAGGATCATGAGTATTTGGATACTATACTGAATACATTACAAAATAAAAAGATATATGAAAAGTATAGTAAATTTAAGTTAAAATAGAGAATGTAATATTCTTGTCATATATTATCAGCAGTATATGAATATTTTTTTAAGCTTCAAAAATAGAGTCAATTGAAGGATGATTATTATAACATCTGTGGTAGAGATTAATAGCTTCCATGGATTATATGGGTACTATCATAGATTTTTTAGAAACTTTTCTTGATTTTCTTTCCCACTAGACAAGATAACATGAAAGGGAGTGATGTTTTTTTAAGTGATGAATGTGAGTAGAGTTTTAAAGAGATAAATAAGAGGCTAACAACTGCACATGTACTCATGTTACACACAAGTGGGGGAGGATTTTAGATCTAAAGTGATGTTTACAAAATGGGATTTGGTTGATTACTCATGCAATATGAAAAATTGGTTGTCTATACCTCTTGTCAATTAAAGATCCATGAGAAGAACTACCTATCCAATGATCTATAATTGTCTACAGTGATCTTCACATTAGATATTTGGAGGAATTGTCTCTATGGGGGAATGTATGACATATTTAAAAATCATAAAATCTGTAATTTTATATTCACATAAAAGGATATCAATATGTTCCAACAAATGTGGTTAGACATGATCAAAGATTATGATTATTTAATCTATTTCCATAATGGTAAGGAGAAAACAGTGGCAGATGTTCTATGTATAAAAGATCATGAAACCCAATCCATGATGAGGATTTAAAGGTCTCTAATATTCTTGTACAAGAAAATGATGGATATGGGAATAATAAACGGATATTAATATTAAAATTATCAAATAACTACTCAACCATCCACTCCTAAGAGGATTTAGGATGACCAAAAGGTGATGATGAACTATAATAAAAGGTAGTGAATATTCAAGAGTATAACTTTTCTAAAGCTGGACTTAGAGATTTTTCAATCCAGATATGTGTCCTATAAAAATTGGAGATAAAGATTTAACTTCTAGATAATGTGAATATTTCATCCTTCTCTATTCATATAGGAACCACTAAAATCTATAGAGATCTAAAAAACATCTAGTGGGATAAAAAGAAGAGGTAGATTATTAAACTTACATCCTAGTGATTTATCTGCCAACAATTCAAGGTTGTATGACATAATCCTAATTATATGAGGCATCTATTGAAAATATGATAATAAAAATGGGAAAACATATCCATGGATTTCATCTAAGCACTCCCTAGGAAATCTAAAGGAAATAATGGCATTAAGGTGGTAGTTGATAACCTTAAAAAGTAAATACATTTAATTTCTATAATGTAAGATTTATATATGGACCAAATCACTGAGATATAGATAAGGTAAGTTGTAATACATCATGGAGTACCATCCTCCATTATATCGAACTGAGGTATGAGGTTTACCTTGACGTTCTGGAGAAGTCATCAGTAAGTGTTCATTAAAGAGATGACTTTTAGTACAACTTGTCACCCTCAAAAAAAAATTTCTAAGAGAACCATTCAAAAATTATAAGATATGTTGGGATCATGTTCTTTAAAACCTAGGTTTTTTCATCTATTTTTTCATTTCAAATATATATTACATGTTTTCCCTTGAGTTTTAGGAGTGACGGGTTAGAATTTTGGGGGATATTTTGTTTATCCAGGGTATCAAGTTCATTAGATAGTTTTCTATGGGAATTTTTGGTGAATAATGTTAGTTTTTGGGTTGAAAACATGGGTCACATAGTTGGGACATTGGTTTTCAAACCATTCACCCTTATCCTGGAAACTGTACAGCCTTGTGGCATCTTTGGATAGTGGATAACTGTATAGTTAATGCACTGTTCGTAAATATTGTAGGTTAATCATTCAGCATTTTCCTCATAGACAATAAGGGGTTCACGGTTGATATATAGTTTATAAAATCATGTAATCAGACCATGAATCTTGTACAAGTCATTAAAATTATTAAAATATCATATTTGTCCTCTGGGGATATAACCCTAACCCCCCCCCCCCATCGACCCATTCGGCCTCCCCTTCCCTAAGTTCCTCTCTCTCCTCCTCTTATCTCCCTTGGTATCCCTTCCTTGGGTGCATTTGGAGTGTATTTTTGATAGAAACATCAATTAAGTTGTTCTCCTCCTTGATTTATCCTCTTTTCTAGGGTTTTTCTTACTCCTTCATTGGGTTTGTTTTCTATATTGGGTTGGGTGGTGTATTTAGGGTTGAATATTGACCTTTACGGTTCATTCTTAAAGTTTATTGTTTAATATTTCCTTTCTATGGCCTTGTGGTGATTCGGTTTCAATTTCACAACAATTTCTGGATACTTCTAAGCTTGAGGTGGGTGGTTCCATTACCTAGCTTAGGTATAGGATTTTAATTTTCTTCTTTTCCCATTTAAATGTGATCTATAGTTAAATTTTATGATGCACAATATATTTTGGATGTTTTTTAGCACGTGTTTATGATGAATGTTTATTTTTCAAAAGGAAAAATGAAATGATTATTATTGTTTTATTGTGATGTTTCTAAAAAGGGTTTTATGATTTGTGTGGAAAGTGATAAATGGTTTTTTCATAGGTATTTAAATGTGGGAATGAGTTTCCTAAATAAAATGATAACTGTTGCATATTTTTTTCCTTATTTTTCACCTTTATTATGAATTGTAAATTTCTCAAATGATGGGGATAATGTTTTTTAAAATTAACTTGGTTTATGTGTGGATTTAAAAGGGGCTTGGACCATAAAATTGGTTGATCAATTGGGTAAATTTCTTGTGTTTTTTCAAATAGGGATTTAAGAATTGTGAAAGTGGTGGTAAAATAATATGAAAGTGTTTTTGGTGTGTGTAAAATGGAAGGTGGTTTGATATATGGAAAATGGTGAATTCCTTATGTATTTATAGTGATTTTCATGTGTATATGGAAATGGTGTTATGATTGACATGTAAATATGGAACTGAGAACAAGGGGAATCTCTGGTATCTTGGTGGGTAGATGTGAACTAGTACTCTTGTGATATAGAAGTGGAAAGACCTTGTTTCTTCAAGTGGATTGGAACTAGTTGATATAGAAGTGGAATGTACCAGTTTTACTTAGTTGTATTGACAATTAAAAGATTAACTAAACTATGATTATGATTGATCATCACTATAATTTTTTATTCTTCTCCTCTCTAGTGTCCCATGCATGAGGATGGTGATGGTTTTGGTAACTATACAATGTTTGACGGAGGTAAGAGATTCTAGTGCCTAACTCGAGCTAGATTACCCCTAGGGATTTATCTACAATTCTATCATATTCAATGAGACTTCTTTGAAGTGGTTACATCTATCGGCATATATTGGACCTTTATTATATTTCATTTTAAAGTAATTTTGTCTTATTAAAATTTTCCTTTTGAAATGTTTCCTTTAAATGTTTTGTTTTTAAAATGATTCCTTGAATAAATGGTTCTCTTCGAAAATGTTCATTTAAAATGACTACTTGAAAATGTTTCAAAGGATTTCATTTAAAGAGTGTATGTTAATTTTTATTTTGATGTTATAGTATGGAATACTAATCTTTTGGATGGAATCCTACTAGGCTTTTGATCATAGCCTATATACACCTTTTGGTGTATGTAGACTTGTTATATGTGAACTAGGTAAATATGAGATGTTTCATGGGGATGTTGGTGGCCTGAGTTGCTAGTGATCAATGTTCCAAGTGTTGGTGGTGGTGGATTGAGGGTTGTATCCCTCATGTTACAATGAGGTTTTTGGGATGTTTCATAGTTTACATCAATTGTAGTATTCATGATTTTTGTTTAAATTTTTATGACCTTGATTCTGAAATTATTTATTTATTATTTGTATTTGGATTTTATTTTTCATGACGTTTATTTCTTTTGGTTATTTATACTTATTTAAATGGGATTAATCATTCTTGAAGTATATTGTTGATTCCTAGTTACTTTATGGCATCCAATAGGGATTATGAATTCCCTTTGAGTAATGTCACGGGCAGAGTAGGTTGTTAGGTTGGATGGAACTCTAGCTTGGTTCATGAAAAAAAAGTTATCATAGAAAGCTAGTTCCTTAGAGGACCTGGCATGTAAAGAATACTATGATATTTGGAATGTCAAGGTAGATGGATTAATACTTTCAAAGCATGGGGTGTAGGTCTGGGAAAGTGTATGGCCAACACCTACTAGACCAAACCATGAGTTTCCAGGGGAATTCAGGTTTCTCTTAGTTTCTTTGGTTCTTATGGGTTGTTTTGTGATTGGGAAATGAAAAGAGAGTTGAGTCAATGGTCTCAATGAGATCAAAAGGCCAGTAAATACATGTGGAGACAGGGACATGCTCCTAGAATACTCTATATTTTGGTGGTGTGATTGGATTATGGCCACCAACCACATGGCCAAGTCACCCATCGACACAAGTTCCCTTGTGAATTGCTTTGTGTATTCTTGGGGTTCTGGAAATTGTTTTGAAAGCCCCTTGATTTCGAATTATGAAATGGGAATTTTTAAATGGTAATTATTTGGTTTCTGGAATATGGGAAATGAATTTTCAGAATAATTTTGAAAGAATAACTAAAAAATTATATTTTTGTAATGATTTTTTTTGGTAAAGTGGGAATGAGTTTATTGAAAATTATGTTTTTATAACCAAAACTAGTTGTTTTTATTAATTTGTTGTTCGGAAAACATACTTTTATTCTAAATAAAATTTTGTGAAATTGTTCTAAATAAGAAGATATCAGATTTTAATTAAATGGTAATTTATGAAATGGGATCAGTTGTGCTAGTGAAAATGTTTTGAAATAGGATTTGTTGAGTTGCTGAAATGTTTTATGAATAATGTGAAATGGATTTTAGAATGAAATCCAAATAAATATATTTTTAGAAAGTTGAAAAGTGATTGATTTTTGGAGTATAAAAATTGTTTTTTATTTGGGGGTAAGTATAATTTTGATGAGTTTTATGAAATATAGAAATATGAATGTTGATTGAGAAGTTGAAGGTATGGGGTGAATATTTTGGTTTGCCAAGTGAAAAAGTTTTTTTGACCATTGGTATTTCCATGACTGACCACATGCATGGATATGTGTGAAATTATGAATGTTTGATGACCAAATGTGATGGTTTATTAGTTTGGAATGATAATATGAATGTGTGGGGCTCCATGGAATACCATTGGTCAGTGTGAAACCCACTGAACATGATTTCCTTTAAAAGGGGATTTTAATAGGAGATGTGATGTTTTGATAACTCGTATTTGTGTGGTGTGTCTCCTTGTGATTTGGAAATTCCTCTTGTGAGGTGTTTTTAATTTGATAGCCCTTCGTGTTTGAATGTAGTATCATTTTTGATTTTTTGTCGATGAGTTGGTTTTGAGATAATGGTTAGTGGGATCTTTTGAAAAAAAAATTATGAAGCTTTTGAGTTTGTCCCCATGTGTTCCATGTTGGGATGTGGTGATTTTTGGCTGATGGATTAATTTTATCGGACTCTTTGTTTCCTTGTTGGATTGTGCACACCCCCAAAAGATTCGAGGCATATTTAAATTGTAGCCACATGTGGTTCACACTTGGTAGACCCTCCAGTTGATCAATGTATGTTCTCTCTTCTTTAATCTAGGAATTGAATCCACATATCTTTCTAATTAAAGATGATCCTCTAGAAGTGGAAGAGTGGATGTGGGAAATTCAATGAAATCTTAGTCTTTTTGAGTTACATGAGTTTTCAAAGGTTAATTTTACCTTCTTTGTGTTTAAAGGTCTATCCTGGAAGTGGTGAAGGTAAATTCTAGTAATGGAAAGTGGATGGAAGTTTTTGGTGATGTTCATAGTGTTAAGAGGTCCTTTGGATCATTCATCTACTTATTTTGGGCATAGGATCATGATGTGACCTTAGTGTGTAAAGTCTAGTCATAATAAACCATTGTGTATATTTTCAAAAATATTGTATTGTTTGGGGCTTGGTTTAAAGTCCATTTCATTATAATACATCTTTGATGTTAATGGCCTTCTTCGGTGGTGTTTTGTTGTATGATGTTTTCATTAAAATTTTAAAGTGGATGTTTTGGAATATTTTGTGGTGTTGTGTTTTTTAATGGAAACATGTTTTACATTTTGTAATTTTGAATTTTTCCATCTAATTGGAGGAGTGTTTTGTGTATATCTTGTTTTTGTTGTTTCTCATTCGAGGAGAAAAAGGGTGATGCATGTTCATCTTCTAATTCATTGTCTTAGTAAAGTGTCATGTCAAGGAGAAGTGAGTTCCATGGTATGTGGTGTTCTTCTGGTTCCACTTGGGATGATATATGGTTGCTCAAGAAACCATGTATTGAATTTTGATTGGGAATTTCAAGCTTCTAGATGCAAGACATAAGATACTTAAAACATCAGGGCTCCAACCATAGGCCTAAAAGTAAAGATATTGAATAGTTAGGAACCCCAGGGGTGTGATAGACCATGTTCTATATTTTTTTCTTCAGTACGAGAAATAGAGATAGTTTAAGCTCTGTGTGTAGTTGTTTTTGTTTTTTTTAATGATCCCATTTTGTAGAATGGGTTATAGAGGCCTCGTGTTCACATTACGGATCATGTTGTTTGGAAACTCCGTTTTTGGTCATAAGGAATCATGGTAGTCTCTTTTTCTTTAGATTCTAGTGTTTGAGATTTTAGGATATGAATCTATGTTTTGTTACCCTTATATTTTTGGTCTTTGTGAATCGTTTTCGGGTTTTTTCTATCTCAGGGGTGGATGTTTCCCTCATCAAGTTTTCTTCCCCCGGTGGTGGGGTTTGTTGGCTCATATTTTTTTGGTTTGTGTGGAAATCACCTAATTCAACCAATTTAAAGATTCCATGTCAGTTTTTACTATTTGGTTAATATTTTTGGTTCATATGGTGGGGAGACCCAATGCAGGTCTCATTGAGATTTCTACTAGAGTAAATTGTCGTAAGATCATATAAAATGATGGGGATTCTATTCCAGCCTTCATGTGTTGATAATACGATTCAGTTTTCATGATGGATTGGTAGTGTATAGTCTCATCTGGTTCCATATAATCTTGAGTCTATCCCTTGAAATATAATTGGGGTGGTAATGTTACCAGTGTTCTTATTAAATAAAGGTTGTGGAAGTATCTCTTGAGATTTTTTTTGGTTTTTTTGTTCATTTTAGATAAGAGGTATGATTTATGTTTTGAAATGTTTTAAGTGTTCTTGTATTGATAGGTTGAATTATGCTCTGGCAATAATTATTTTCTCTTTTGATCAATCAACTGGAGGTGTTGTGGCTTTCTAGGATTAGATTGTGTATTTGAGGAGTCCACATTGGCCCCCTAATTTAAATATTGTGAATCTTTATTTCTATTTAGAGTTTTCATCATTTATTCTAGTATGAAGTTTTTTATAAATATACTTTTACATTGGAGAAGTATTTATTTTTTTTGGTTCAATTATTTTTGTGGATATCTGATGGTGAAAATATTTATAGGGGTGGGGGAGAATTGTTACAACCATGTTTTTTTTATTTTGTTTTTTGATCAAACATGCATTTCAGTTTTTCCCTCGAGTTTTGGGTTTGATGGGTTTGAATTTTGAGATGATATTTTTTGTTTCCTTGGTCCCAAGGTCATTTGTAAGTTTCCTATTGGTGTTTTTTGTGAAAATGTGAGTTTTTGTGTTGATAAAATGAGACACACGGTCAGTGTACAGTTTTTCAAACTGTTCTCCCTTCTCTAGGAAACTGTGCATCCTGGTGGAATTTTTGGTCAATGGCTAACCATGCATGCTAACTTTGGGGAATGTTCCTCTTGGATAGTTTACAGAACATGGATTTTTCACATTTTGGAAAACCATGTGTCTTGTCCACATCATTAAAATTTTTAAAATACCATATTTTTCTTCTCGTGATTTATGGCCAACATCACCCCCATGCTTGCCCATTCAGGTTCCCATGTCCTAGGTTCCACTCTATCCTCCTCTAGGCCCCCTTGGACTCCCTTATCTGGGTGGATTTGGTGTGTATTTGTCAAATAATCCTCAATTAAGTGGTTATCCTCCTTTATTTATCCTCTTTTCTATTGTTTATCTTCTTCTTTCTTTGGGTTTTTTTCTCTAGTGGGTTGGGCAATCTCTTTAGGGTTGAATCTTGTTCTTTAGGGTTCAATCATGACATGCAATGTTTGATCTTTACTTTCTAGGGTCTTATGGTGGTTCGGTTTCATTTTCTCACCAATTTCTAGATGATTCCAAGCTTATGGTAGGTGATTCCTTCCCCTAACATTGGTAGATGATTTCAATAGGTTTTTTGTGTATTTAAACATGTTATATAGTTAAAATGTGTGATGATGAACATATTTGTGAAGGTTTTTGGAATTATTTTGTGGTTAAAGTGAATTTCATAAATGAAAAAAATTATGTTTGTGTATTTTTTATTTTGTTTTTTCGTAAAAATGGTTTTATGCTTTGTGTGAAAAGTTCTAAATAGGTTTTCAAAGGTATTTGAAGGTGCAAATGAGTTTTCTAAACGAAATGAGAACTCTTTCATATTTTTCCCTTATTTTTCACATTTAGTATGAATTTTAAATTTATTAAATAATGGGAATCATGTTTTTAAAAATTAACTTAGTTTATTTGTGGATTTAAGAGGGGTTTAGACTAATAAATTAGTTGATCAATTGTGTGATTTTCTTGTGTTTTTCTCAAATAGGGATTTATGAATTACAAATTTGCTGGTAAAAATGTTTGAAAGTTTTTTTGGTGTGTGTAAAATGGAAAGTGGTTAGATTTATGGGAAATATAGAATTATTTGTTTATTTATAATGCTTTGAATGTGTAAGTGGAAATGTTTTTATGTGTGACCTGTGAACATGAAATTGGGCACAAGGTGAATACTAGGTATCTATGTGGGTTGACTAGAACTAGTATGCTAATGATACAGAAGATAAAAGTCTCAGTTTATTCTAATGGATTGACACTAATTGATTTAGAAGTTGTAATTTTTGGTATCACTTAGCTGGATTGATTATTACAATACTAACTAAACTATGATAAGGATTTCTCACCACTATAATTTGGGATGCTTCTTCTCTTAGTGGCATATACATGAGGATGGTGACAGCTGTGGTTATTATTCCATGTTTCACCATGGTACGAGGTTATAGTGTATCACCTGAGCTATATTACCCATAGTTATTTACCCATGGTGCTCTCTTGTGACATGATACCTATAATAAGTGGTTCCATAAGTCGGTATATGGTGTACATTGAATATATTTAATTTTAAAGTAAGTTTATCTTATTAAACATTTCCTTTTGAAATGTTTTCTTTTAAAAGTGTTGTTCTAAAAAACATTTCTTGAATAAATGGTTCTCCATGTAATTTTTCATTTAAAAATGTTTTTAATTTAAAATGTCTACTTGAAAATGATCCAAATATATTCCTATAAATAATGCCTATTAATTTTTATTTTGATGTTGTAGCATGGAATCCATCTCTTTTGGGTGGAATCCTGTAGGTATTTGGATCATAACCTACATACACCTTTGGTTGTGTGTAGACTTGTTATATATGACCCAGGTAAATGAAAGATATATCAAGGGGATGTTGGTGGCCCGGGGTGCTAGTGTTTCTTATTGCAGGTGTTAGCAGTGTTGGTTTAAGGGTGGTGTCCCTCATGTTGCACAGAGTTTATTGGGATTTTTCTTAGTTTCCTTCCATTGTAGTTTTATTTACTCTAGTTTAATGTTTTAAGACCTTGATTTTAAAAATTATTATTCCTTGTTTGTCTTCAGTTATTATTTTTCATGTTTTTAATTATTTTGTTTATTTATACTTATGTAAATGGGAGAAATAGTTCCCAATGTATATTGTTTATACCCGAGAACTTGTTTTCGGCCTATTGGGATCATGAATTCCATGTGAGTCATTCCACGGGCTGGGTCGAGAGTCGGTTTGGATGGCACACTAGCTTGGTTCGTGATATGTTCAATGTATTTACACATATGACGGGATTATGACCTTCCACTAATGGATATCTCATATAATAATAGTTTCCATTCCAATATTCAAATGGAACCTTGTGAGGCCTTGTATGGGGAAAGGTTTAAAACACCAATATAATGGGATGAAGTTGGATAGGGGAATCTTATGGTACTTTATCTTTTCTAACATATGATAAATGAGGTTCAAATCATTCAATGTCATATGAAATCCATAAAAATTTGACAAAAACTCTATGTATACAATTGTTTATGAGAACTAAAAATTGATATCAGAGAAAATTTGTTCCTTCATATACCACAATAGAATAAATATATAAGGTTTTGGAAGAAGATAAATAATATTCATAGATACATCATCCCCTTTGAGATTCTTGATCTCTTTGGATCTAGGGTCTATCGACTATCACTCTCACATGGTATATCTCAAGTACACGATGTGGTATTTGTATCCATCTTGAGGATATACATAGCAGACCCCTCACATGTACTGAATGTATAGTTGTTACCCTTAGGAAATTATATTTCATATGAGGACCAGCCAATGAAGATCTTAGATCATAGAGACAAATATCTATGAAAAAATAAAAAACACCTGGTCAATGAGTTGTGGCTAAACCAAAAGTTCGATGATGGAATATGGAAACCATAGTTGGTGATGAAACAGAATTACCATCATATATTTTAATATATGAAATTAAATTTAAAGGGAGAAGTTTTAAAAGGAGGAAGAATGTAATGACTTGAACTTTTATAAATAGAATTTTATTTTTGAATGAAAAAATGATTATTATGTAACGTAGTTATTTAAAATACATGCATTAATTCAATTAATTTATACCATTATAAAATATTGAAGTCATATTTAAAAGATCATTAAGAATATTATCCATTGATAATATAGTATTTTTATATACTGTTAAGAGTAGTATAGATTAAGTATTGTGATATGGTATAATTAATATAGAAAAAAATGATAGCCACGCCAATTAGGATCATACCGTATAAATAAAAATTATAAAATCATACAAGGTATATGGTGTCATTTGGATTTACCCTTGAATAACACCATGCAGAAATTATACAAATGAAACAAAAATAGAACTTGTTATGGGAGAAGTTAAAGATTACCAAGATCAAGGCCCAAACCATGTTCGTCGAACCACCCCAAGAATGTGCAACCATCACACAACTAACCCTTATAGAGTATGCCGGTGTAGTAAGGGATTGTGTATATATACTCTAGTAGTATGAATTTTTGTTTTTTATATGTAATAAAATAATTATCATAATTATCCCTTTTCATTTTTAATTTATATATACAATTATATAAGATTTCATGAAAATTATTTTTTTATGTGAAGAAACTAAAATTGTATTACTAGAAAATATATTGTTTTAAAAAAATATTCAATAATTTTTAAATAAAACTTCCTTTTATATAAAAAATTATTAAATAACATTTATTCACATATAATTGATAATATAACTTAATGAATCCCAATGCAATCTTTATAAGGGTTACAAAATTTTTATTTTTGTAAAAATTTATTTTCCACTAATGATTTTCATTTAAAGTTGTAAATTATCATATTTAGACATTTATTTTGATAAAATAAATATTATTTTTAAAATCATTGTCTAAATTGGAAAATGGTGAAATTTTCATAATTTTCTAATACAGTCAAATTTTTAGGTTAAAATTATATACGATATAAATATGCAGTCTTTATTAGGACATAATAATGGGACAAAAGTAATGTAATAAATTTCACAAAAGGAATCCAGTACCAATATATATTTTCCTTTTAAAATAATTTGTTTTTTTATTTTATTTTATTAATTTCACAAACTATTTATGTATCCTCCAAAATAAATATTATATTTCAATATTTCAAAAATAATTCCTTATGAACATGACAGACTTCCACAACTCTAATGTAATAATTTTAATATTTTTGGTTCTTTTCCATAAAAATACGTAAAATAACTTCTATTTGGAAGAAACCATGGGACAACCATGGTAATATTTGTGGCTTTTTATTTTATCATATAGAGTACAAAACCAACGTTTAGAGATTAATAAATAATTCCCCTCCATTTTTTTATAAATAACCTCCCTACCTCCCACTCCAATTCACTAAAAACACATTGATCATAACTTTTCTATCCCTATACCTCTATAAATCACTCATAAGGTGTTATTAAACTCTTAATAAGCTTCTTAAAATCTTTTTTAAGTGTTCTCTTAGGGTAAGGGTATTCTCCCCTCATCCTATTTATTCAAGCACTTTCTTTGTATCATGCAATTTTATTTCCAATTTTTCATGTTAAAATGTGTTCTAAACAACCCTTTTACATTAATTATGATTTAAAAGAAATTATATATTAACTTTCACTATCATTATACTCTTCCATGAATCTGTATGTGCACCACTTATACTGTTTAAATTATACTACAATTTTCCAAGACAAACATTTGTGTAGTGAATACCCATCCCTATTTCCACTCAAGGGTATTCACCTAGATGTAATTTTCCTTCATTGATTGGTGAATTTTTTGTATTTAACCCTCATTCCTTGGTCATGGTATTAAAAATGATTAAATATAGTCTTATGTTTTATGATCAATGTGCAACACTTATGCATGTACATGATATTAATGTGATAGGTTGTCCAGGAATTATATAGCCTTATAATTAATTGGGTAATGTTTTTATCTCATGAGATACCATATATTGTGACTATTATATTATCCTAATTATGATATGTTCTGAAGTCTCATTATTTATCTTTGACTTTTGCTTATGATGTGTTGGTTTATATTATTTCCACACTTCTATATTTCGTTGATGTTTTTAACTTATATCATTCTTTGTTGTTCATGTTTATGATTCTCACCCCTTTTATGTCACCTTTAAAAGACTCTTGAATAACATTTATTACTTTAACCATGTTATTCTATAATTATTCCTTTAATAGGATTTATATCTCACCCCTTCCTTATGGATATCCCAAGTTTATCATGTTTAGTTTTAAAGGACCAATGGAATTTAATGGATTGTTTTTGAGTTTTTAAATAATTTTTTAATTTATAAAATTATTGATTAATTCTTATTCTTTATGAAGAGTACTTAAATACCCCATGGTTAAGCACTCGAGCATATAAAACCCTTGTCTAGATTCTCCTGTAACTACTTCTTTAGTTGTATCATCTCTATAGTGGCCATTCTATAAGGTGCCTTTGATATAGGCAGGGATAAAATAATAAGTTTAATTGAGAACTCAACCTATCGATCAAGAGTAATACTAGGAAACTCTTTAGGGAATACATCAGTGTAATCCCTCACAATAGGCATGCCTTCAAGCATGATTCTCTCCTTTGTCTCAATCATTTGATCTAGACATGCTTGCTCCTAAGGAATTAATATCCACACATGAGACATTGATTCTAAAGGAGGTTCATCTTTCTCCTTACACTTATAAATAACCGGATGATGCTTCAAGATGTGAAGAGTGATCTTCCTTTCCAGACAGTTGATGTTGTTATTGTATTAAGATATCCAATTCATGCACAAGATAGTGTTGAACTCCAATGAAGGAAGTATGATGATCTTTGATGGGAGGTTTAGTCCAAAAATTTTAACCAAGGTGGAGTTATAAACCATGGATGCATTAATTTCACCATACACTATTCCCACAATTAACATATCCTCCAAATTTTGAGGTGGTGTTTGAATAGTTCTACTAAACTTGCAAGATATCAAAGAATATGTAGAACCAGAATCAAATAGTATGATTGTTATTTTTTTATGAATAACTAGTGTACCTTCCACCACATCGTTGTCTGGCTTCACCTCATCAGTAGTGATTTCATAATTCATTCCTTGGTTCCTTGGAAGCTTTTGTTGATTGCCACCTACAGCCCTCATCTTAGGTAAATTGTTCACATAATTCACATGCTCCTTGAAGTGGTAACACTACACTACATGATGAGTGTTGATATGAACCTTCCTTTATTCTTCTACATTAGTGGCATTCTTTAAATCCCATCAAAAGTTTTTAGCTTGAAGTCCCAACATTCCACATTTTAAGAAATTCTCGATTCCCTTTAGAAAATTATCAAGATGTTTCTTCCCATAGTTATTACATGTGGGATTAATGGGATTATTTCCATCATGGAATTTATTTGTGGAACCTCCCAGATTAGATTACATTTTCCTCTTTGGTAGTTAGTCCTACGATACCACTGCGAGTATCTAATCTTTATTTCATACTTAAGGGAACAATGGACAATCTCCTCATAACCATAAAAATTTGGGATTGTCAATGGATTTTGTAGACTCAGATTTAGTCCACTAAAGAATTGATCCACCTTGATTTTGATGTTCAAGACAAACCGAGAGGCATACCTTGAAAGCCTCATGAGGTTTCCTTTATATGCCCTGATTGTATATTCTTCCTTCTACTTGAGTCCAGGAAACTTGCATTCCATCTTGAGATAGAGGGTTTAGGGAAAATATTTATTGAAAAAAATTCTCTTTAATTCCTCCCATTCTATGGAATCAATTTCCTCCTGGGGATTTGTATTCTTGAATAGTTTACACCACTGATCAGCTTCCCTATAAAATGACAGATCGCCAGTGTGAATTTATCTTCTTTTGAGCACTAGATGACAGATAATATATTTTCAATGGAGTTAATCCACTGTTCCACGAGGAGGGGATCCGAAGATACACTAAAACTGGGAGTACTTTTCTATATATAGGAATCAATGACAACTCTGTCTTTCCATCAAGGAGGTGGGTGTTCCATATGATTCAAGTCATTATTCATAATTTTAGATTGCTGAGAAAGTATTGTCATGAAGTTTTTAGCACCCATTCTCATCATATCAGGAATATCATTTAGGAAATCTTCACATTTCCTATCACATTGATTGTTTGAACATGTTCTTCTATTTCCCACCATTGACTAAGAAAAATATCGTACAATTATAGGGATTGAATACTTATCTGTTGAGCATAAAAAGGGAACTTTGAACATAAGAGGTTAAACTTGTAAAGAAGAAGTATATCCTAACATGTGATTCTCTATGTTTCAATCTGGGTTATCCTCGATCTATTTCATAACATGAATTTTTATGGGATTTTATCCATTCCCTTAATAAAGGTTTGTACCAAGCCCATGAATTTACCAAATCATATCCATCCCGAGCGTCAAATTAATAGTGCAGTAAGTTCTATTTTCATGCACAAATTATTGTTCATGTATAGATAAAAGAGGTGTTCTTGGGTTTTACCCCTTGATACATATGTGCCACATCCAACTCTGCCTATTTTCTTCCAGACAGAGATGTATTTTCTTGATAAACCACTTACACTATAATTACAAAAATTTAGGGGTGTTTTCTTATAATTAGTCCATACTTATGGAACTTAATAAAGTTATATATTCCAAATATCTAAAAATAACTATACCAACTTTCCCCTGATACGAACTATAGAAACCCTAGCCTTTTACATATAACATTACATGATTTTAACCATAATTATACATCAGAGTACAAGACAAGGAACATAAAGTCTAGTATCTTGGAAAAAAGGTACATAAAACTAAAAACATGGTACTAAAAACACTTCTTTAATTAATATTCATAAAGACCTTATACATGTTTTGATACCTTACATCTAAAAAGGGTACCCTTGGGATCACATGAACAAAGGGATGAGCTAGAAACACAGTGAGGGAAAAACATAGTAATAAAACTTTAACACGTAGGTTAGAAGGATTAGAATAATGAAAATAAAAGGCATGGAACAAATGGAATCATAATACATAAACATGGGATCATATAAACATGAATTTTTAGTAATTTAAAAGCAACATAAATCATGACTTTAGAAAGTGTTAAGGCTCATTGCGCATAAAAAGGCAGAATAGGAGTCAAGGCGAACTACCAAGACCACTGCACATAACGTCTCATGAGACTAAACTTTACCCAATGAATTGGAGTGCTATATAGGCACACCCATCTTAACATGTTCGTGTATATTATTTCCATATATATAATCATACATAAACAATTATAAATATAAGGGCACCCATGGAATGAAATGGGTATCATAATCATGTCATAAAGCATAATGAATAGGCATATCATAAAAGTGTCCATGAAAGAAATGATTTATAACATTCATGAAATTAATAATGTAAAATAGGAATATATCATGGTAATTTATTGCAAACATAATTTAACACATGAAAGAAGAGTATTTAATGAATTTTAGCATTAAAACATTTTAGTGCAATTTTAAGTAAAATACTAAAGAAAATTTAAAATAGAAAAGTGAATAATCTTTTATATAAAACAAGAAGTGATAAAATAAGGTTTTCATAATTAAAACATTGGTTTTATAAAAAAATAGGTAGATTAAAACATAATTTATAGTGTACTTTAAATTGGGTATTAATTCATGAAGTTCCCTTAAAACTGGTTTTTTATCAGAAAGTATTGAGGAGGGAATCATTTTAAAACGTGTATATAACCTAAAGAGAATTATTAATGGATCTTGATACATGAGTTTGGAAATATAATAAGAAATTATAATATTTAAATAAAAATAATATATGATTTCATTTGGGTAAAAAGAGAGTAAGAATAACCTGATGGTATAATGGGGGTTTGGGTAGAATCCCTTACAGAATATCGGTACTGTATCGGGTGTACATAGGAGGGATTAATGAGAGAGAGAAAATGGGGTTATAATATTTTATACATCATGAGGGAGGTATGGGGAAGGTTCCAAATCACGCCCCAACATTAGTAATTGTGTATAAAAGTTCATAACATAGAGTAGATTCTTGAATAAATCTGAGAAATAGAGGATCCCTTACCATAAGTATGATGGTGATCTCTACATGATATTAATGACCTGAATAATAAAATTAGTTTCACTAATAAATAATTAAATAACCTCCAATACATGTTATTGATAAATTATAACCTTATTAAGTTCATCTATGTCCTTTTTGATGAGTTAAGAGGTACCGTTTCATTATTCGGGTCTGTTTGCTCCCTTGGTTTTAATGATCTATTCACTTATATTCATGTTCGAATATACATGTATGATGAGGGTGGTTGTCTAGAATTAGAGTCATATATTATTTTTAAACATCCCAAAGGTTACATAGTTGTCAATTTAATTTGGTTACTTGGAGTGAATTTTAATCATTATATAAAACATTAATGATAAACACTTGAATTAATTTGGAGGTTTTTCTCATAATTAACTTATTTTGTATTATCAGTTTATATCATGTGTGAAAAAGGATTACAGAATGAAGCATAAGATAAAATAAATATTTATTATTCTAGTTCAACCATGTAAATGGTCTCATGATTATAATTGAATATGGTAACAAAAATTGAAAACATGTCGTCCTTGAATGTGATAAATTAACACATCACAAATAGTGTTTTCATTTATGTGGTATAAAAGGAGGGAAAATGATAAATGATAATAAATTATCCCATTACCATAACAAAATTACATTAAATTTATTAGAATATATTTTTCATACCATTTGGATGAGGAGAGGTTAGGAAATAAAATAGAACAAAAGAACCTGAAAAGAAAATGAAATAAAAGAAAAGATGAATTTACCTCTTTATTCAATCTTCCTTGAGAGCCTCTTGAAGGTAAAGGATTTGGTCTTTTGGGGACACCAAGGGATTGTGGACTTGGGGGAGGATCTTAGGGAGATATTTGGGAAGAATTTAAAGAAGTAACAAGTCGTGAGATGAGTGTATAGAAAAGGGGAGTGTGGTTGGGTTTTATAGTGGCGGGGATGAGGGTTTTCATTTTTTTTAGTCATTAGTTTATTATTATTCCATAAGACAAGAAATAGTAATGGATTTTATGACCAAAAATAGTAATATATGCATGTGAGCTCGAAACAATTGTAATTTATGTCATCAATTTCTAAAATATGATGCATAAATTAAGGTTTTAGCACTTATTGTGAATTATCATATTTTACTATTCATATAAAATCATGTATTTTATAAAAATCCAAAATATTTACCCTAATAGTTTTTCAGAATGCAGAATCCAAAAATTACCTCCATTTTTTAGAAATAATTTATTAAATATGATTAATTTAATTTTTAAATAAAATCATAATTTACTCAAAAAATATAGATTTTTAAACTCTAACTGATTTTATAATGCTTTCAAAAATTACATAAGGTCTTATGAAATTATCTTAAAACCACAAGACATGAAATTGTTAATTTATGAAATCATTTTAGGAAAATACATTTTATTTTAAATGAATTAAATAATTTTACTTATTTATTTATGACTTACAAAAATACCAATACTTTTACTATGGTCATATTATCACTTATATGATGCCTAAATTTTATTTATACATTCATGGTTGAGGTCAATATTCTTTTGAAGACTTTCTATTCATAAGAGTCATATTACTATTCATAAGGGAAACATTAATATTAATAAGGTTTGGTTATTATTCACTAAAAATTAAGTTTTTCTTATCAGACTTCAAACATCTTACTAATTGCAACCGTGTATGTTATATTATCTAAATTCAAATAAGAAAAGTAACAACATTATGTTTAAAGGATACATAGTACTTGGTATTTCAATGTGTTGTGCATTAATTTGATTATATTAAATAATTATAAGAATTTAATTTCCATTTATAAAACATTGGTTCGTTACAAGTTTGGTATTGTTATATTTTGGTATGACTTTGAGTTATAATACATTTCTACCCTGAATAATTTAGTGGTTTTTTTAGTTATTGTATTCTTGGTTGTGGTTGTTTTATTTTCAAACAGAAATTCATCCACTAATTGTATTGAAGCCCTTGGAATTTATTTCTAACCTTTGGTGTCTTGAGGATGTCGACTAAGGCCTAGTAATCCCCTTAAACCTTTACAATACAATGAGGAGAGGCATGCTGTTACAATTCCTCTCCAAACAATTAAATGACACCTTTCAAAATTTAAAAAAAGATTATTTTAAATTTAATTTTTCAAAACAAATTCCATATTTATCAAACAATGGTTAAAATATTTTCTAAAAACTATGAAATCATCCTAGAAAACCTCTAAGGAATCATCAAACTTATTAAAACAAATATGCATACCATGCACCACTATAATTTAACTGAAATATTAAATAATATAAATTTAATCATTTAATGTTAACAAATTCTAAGGGGACAACACTACAAAATATTTCACCTTTTCCAACAAGGGTATATCTGTTGGTAAAAGAATATTTTCTATTGGTAAAACGTTTTACCAACACATATTTCTTTGTCACTAAACTATCGGTAAAAATGTTATCTCTACATCTCTTTGCGATAGGTAAATTAGTTCTATTACAATAATAATATTACCACCAAATAATATATATGTTGGGTAAAGTGTTAAACAATAGATTCTTTCGAAAAAAAATTCTGTTGGTAAAGATATTACCAACATATAATATCTATTTATAAATTACATTTAATTAAAAATTATAAATTTTTATTAATAGTTAAGTTTCATATTATTTTTATTAATTTATCATATATAATTAATCTATTTTAATTTTTAAATAAAATGAAATTTAATAGAATTTTCAAACTTAGAAAAAACATAATTATATTAATAGTAAAATTTAATACAAAATAAAAGACAAAAACACTGCATCCCCCCCCCCCAAACAAGATCCACCCTACCCCACCCCACCCCCAAAGTACCAACGACCATACTACGAACATACATAACCTAGTAATATCTCCAACACTAGAAACTCATCCATGCTACATGACTAGTGAGCCAGCTCTGGCTATACCACATCTTTTAGTGCACCAGCCCCAATGACCCATCCATACCCCCGGACCAGTGAGTTTATTCCAGTCCCAGTAAGAAACTTCAAGCTATTGTTATACTACAGTCTTCAACTCCAATATCTCCACCACACAAACCTAAATACCATAAAAAATGGGTCATCTTCAGTAACAACAAGAAACAAATTGATCCAGCTTCAATAACAATGAATGACCTCAAGTTGGTGATATGCTAGACCCCTTAGCTCCAATTTTAATGACACAAAAAACCAAAAATAATATAGTGAAAATATCCGTATGAATTGAAACCAAAATAAAAATAAATGTAAGTATAAAAAATGATTGTCATAGTGATCATTTTTCATCATCCTTATTGACATCTCATGGATTTTAGAAAAGGAGAGAAACAAAGTTGCAACAGTCCAGAAAAGGAAATGTAATTAACAAATAATGATAAAACTCATTACTGATCAATTACTCTTGAATAATTCATCCTAATATGTTATTTTAACAAAAAATACTCTATAAAACTTAATAAAAACAAGAAAAATATTACAAGAAGAAATAATAAAGAAGGGGGAAAAGAAGAAAAATGGAAGCAGCACATAAAACACAAAAAGAAACAGAACCCTAAGAGGGATTTTATTCATCATTAAAAGTATTTTGGAACTTAAAGAGTTCCATGGAGAGGTATTGTTTACAAACAAGACTTGAAAATATTTATAGAAATAAAGATAGAATAATTTGGGTTCCTAAGTGTATATGTGCCCCACTCTTGAGGATCTTCAAACAACGACCTAGCATAAATCCACCAAATTTCATTCCCAATTTCCCTTTTCTGTTTGTTTCCACCCATGTCATTGATTTGTGTGAAAAATCACTGTTGAATTGTTAATGAGAACCTAGGAATATGGATTTTTAGTGGCCCTAGTTGAAGTGGAATGGTGGGCTGAGTTAGAGTGGAATATGGGATGTTGATAGTGCTGGGATGGGCTAGTTGTTGGGAAACCTATTTGGGAGATAAAGATGTGGGCTTGGATATTGTAATTGGTTGGGTAGGGGATTATTGTTTGGGATTAATAAAATAAGGGAGGTAGGAGTTTTTGGTCTTTAATATTAGTGGTAGTCTTCATTTTTAATAGAGGAAGGATTATTTATTATATAATATAAGTGGAAGGATTCATTTTTAATAGAGTTATTAGGGGATGGAAAAGCTTATCAGGGAATTTATTTATAAGGTAAGGTATTATAGATTTTAGGGATGGAATGGTTGCAGTGGAGGTGGGTTTTTTTGTTGTGATTTAGATAATGTAGGCTTAAAACGGTTTGAGAATTGAGGATGGAAGTGTCGGTCCAGTGTAATTTGAATTGTGTTGGGGATTAGAATGTGTATAGACTTGGAGTTTAGGGTAAGGCTGAAGTGAAGAGAGGGAAGGGGATGAATTAGGTTTGACATTATTATTAGGATGTAGCATTTAATGGAATAAACTAAACATTGAGTATCATACGAAGCAATGATGAACCTATAAAATTTTCATCTAAGTCAAAAAAACACACCTAATGCGAGAGTCTCTAGCAAGATCCCTCCTCTATCTAGGTTTAGCATTAGCTATAAATCATACCTGATAGTAGAAGTTTTGCCTCCATTAATCTCGAATACAGATAGCAGTGGCCTCTCTAGTGGGATTTATAGTGGATTCCTTCTGGGAAATAGACCATGAACCACAAATGAGACCTATCATACATGCATCCGTTCTGATGTATCAGAGCAGTACAGCCCTCAAATTAGCCGAGTGACATAACAGGATTATCAAAAACATTTTATATAAAAAAAATTCATTTAATTATTTTTAAGTGTTTGTGAATAGGTGACACCCAATAATATTAGCAGGCACAAGGATAAAACCCTAAGACATTTTTAGAGTGTGTAATAATTCATAACACAAATAAAACAATATGAAAATACATCTAGATTAATGGAATCATGTTAAAACACCAATGAAACCTGAACCTACAGAAGATATTGATTCATCATTCAAGGAAACTAAAACACCCAGTAATGAGAGGAATAAATAAAGAGTTTCTATATGGGAGAATGGATATGTAAAACATAGTTTTAACAGCTATACCCTGCAATTCCCTCATTTTAATATAATATGTGTCATGCCTAATCACATATCATGAACATCTTGAATTAAATTTAATGCTACAAATAGGCCATGTTCATTGGAATGTTCACATACTCACTTTAAGTACTCAATATCACATGTGATGTTAAATAAAAAACCATTTAAGGATGATCTAAAATCATGAAATCAAAATTTCATGGTAATAAAATAATCTTATTCTTATATGTATTAGAATGTATGGGATTAATCATTTCTAGAACTGTCAAGGCTTCCCACATATATAAAGATAAACCCATGAAGATATTATCCACCGCAATTATTGATGACTTGGAAAATTCATCCTTCCTGTTCTTCAGGAAACCCCTATATTTAGTGGCTAAATAAGAATCATAAGTATGAATCAATACTACACCCAAATATTGATGCTAAAACCCATTTTCACTAGGATTTAGACTATTCAAAGAATTTTCATTCAGTGGGACAGACCTCCATACAAATAATATTAAGAATATGATTTGAATTCCTCACATATATGGATTGAGTATCCACAAATTTTTACCCAAACCATTATAGTGTTTATAAAATATAAATAAAGGTGAACCTTGGATTTTTTTCATCAATTGAATGATGCTCCATGCTATTGAAATGAATCTAACTGAGTTAACCCCTTGCTCAAATCAAGATATTGACGTAATAATCTATTAGGGACAAAGTGGAACAAAATAATAATAGATGAAGGGACATCACTTGATTTCAATCTATAAATAAGTTTCTATACACAGAAAAGGACAATGTCATACAACAAAAACAATAAAGGGGTTTGATGATTTTAACCACCTACCAAAGAACATAATTGCGCTCCTCAATATTTTACTCATATTTTAATATTTGTGATTGATTGATAATGAAATCCACAGAAGATGTTATGATATCTGGGGTGGTAGTGATCATACAGGGAGAAAGAAGGTGATGAAATGATAGTGGGGCTGATTGAGGATAGAGGTGACTGGGAGGTGGGATGCGGAACGCAGGGAGGCAGTGGAAGGGGAGGAGGAATGTAGGGAGGCGATGGAATGGGAGGCAGAATGTAGGGATGTGGTTCCTTGGAGGAAGAACATAGGGAGGCGGTGGCTGGGGAGGCAGAATACAGGGAGGCTGTGGCAGGGAGGAAAAACATAGGGAGGTAGTGGTAGGGAGGCGGAACACAGAGAGGCAGTGGTGGGGGAGGAGGAACGTGGAGAGGTGGTGGCGGGGGAGGCAGAACATAGGGAGGAGGTTTCCAGGAGGCTAAATGCAGGGAGGTAGTGGTAGGGGAGGTGCAACACTTGGAGCAACTCGTAGGGAAGGCGTGGGAGAGTGTTCAGGTGATCCCTAGGGTTAAGCCCCTGATTTATGTTTTTATTTATTTTAATTATTATTGAAAATATATTTTAAATTCATTTTAAATTATAATATTTTTAAATGACATGTTATTTATTTTTATCAATTTTTTTTGTAAATATTTTTAAAAAATAATTTAAAATGACTTTAATATTACCTCCCATCGTATTTTTTTATAAGATAAATTATAATAATAAAAATATTATTATATAGTTCCTCTATACTGACACTACTACCCTTAATCTTTTCATCCTTAGTGAGTATAATTTTAATCAGGTGTGATTTTCAAAAAACTTAATAGATACACACACAAAATTTATGTGTGTGTGTGTGCGCGCGCACATGCACATGTGCATTCATGTATGTATGTATCTATATGTGTTTATGTATTCATTTCAACAAATAATTTATTTTTAAAAATTAGTATAATTTGATATATAAAAATTTATTTTTATTAACATATGATTTTTTGGTATATATATACATATATATATATATATATTAAATTATTTGTAATACATTTTTTATAAAAAATTATAGGAAAAAACCTTATATTGGTGAAATATTTGTTGTTAATAATAGGTGTTAATAACATATTCATGTTTTGGTAGAAATTTTTTTTATTAATATGAAACAAATAATAGATTTAACTACTGGAAAAATATATGATGGTATTGGATAGTTTATTCCAACATATATACCTGTTAGTAAAAAAATGTTGGTAGTTAAAATGAATTCTGAAAAAACTCAATATCTATTGGAATTAATCATTTTTACCAACAAATATATTTTTTGTCACTATTTTTCTGTTTGTAAAAGCCAAATTGTTTAAGTGAAATTAACTTTAGCCTTCTCTTGATCCTCAGGAGAAATGGGTACCTAAAAATTTATCCAAAAAAAACAATGATTTTGTACTTCCAATCTATCTAACATCTGGTCATCAATGGAAATGGGGAAATGATATTTTTGAGTGACTTGATGCAATTTCCTAAAATCTTTGCAAAATCTCCTATTATTCTAAAATTTTACATGGGTTAGTTCATACTTTTCATTCCATACAGTGGTTATACTAGTTTGTTTTTGAAATAAATGGATGTGGATTATCCATTGTGAATTTGAAATGGTATAGATGATCCCTGCTTCATAGAGCTTCTCAATATCCTTCAATACAACCTACATCAAGGTGGGATTCAGAATCTTTTGGTACTATTTTAAAGGTTTGGAATCTCTCTCATGAATAATTCTATACAAGCATATTTTTGGATTTATTCCTAGTATATCACCTAAGATACACCATATTTCTTGGAAAATATATCTCAAAAGATCATTAGAATTTTCTTATTGGGTTTCAGATGTATTATTATCATTTATTATAGGTAATTTCTCTCCCTCCATAAGATCAGTATATTTAAAATCATTGGTGAGTGGTTTTATTTCCAGTTATAAGGGGCTTCTTAAGGGAAGAAATTAAATTGAGGATCCCCACTTCTAAAGGTTGGACCTCCTGCATACATGAATCATATCATATTCTTCATAATATAAAAAACATCAATGAAATCATGTTTTACCTCTTCCTCCCACATGAAATAAAAATCTCTTGTGTTTTGGGAACTCAAATACTCAGTGATATATTCAATGTAAACTTTATCTCTTATGGAAAAGAATTCATGGAATGAACTTGATTCTCTAATTTTTTTAGAACCAAATTCATGGGAGATTTAAATGTGTGAGTGATTATTTGATGGGTTCCTTATGGAGTCAAAAATATTAAAGTGGATAGTAAAATCTCCAACCTCTATGGTGATTATCCCTTTATGGAAATTAATGATGGTTTTGAAAATATTTAAAAAAGGCTTCCTAAAATGATTGGTTAGTGTGATGATATCCTATATTATTCTATATTTATCATGTATAAGTTATTTGGGAATAATAGATCTTTGACTTTCACAAGGACATCCTCCATAACTCTTGTTTGGAAAACTATTGATCTATTTACAAGATTGGCCACCACTCTTATGGGATTAAAGTATCCCATATTCAAATATGCATATAGTGAGTGAAGTAATAAATTAATTAAAGAACCTATATCAGATAAATCATTTGATAAATTTAAATATCCAATATTTCATGTAATTGAAACATCCATGGATCTTGAAATTTTGTTGGAAATTGTTTTTTGGCAAGGGTTGGAACACTTTTTCACAAGATTCTCCTCCCATTAAATTATTGCATCCTCTTCCTATTGAAAATATCCTTAAAAATTTTATCATACCATGGAATTTTCATGAGTGACTCAAGAAGTTTGTATTAATTTCTTCTTTCTAGAAGGTGTCTGGAATTTCTTTTTGAAGCGCTTCTTCCTATAACCTCTTTCATCTTGTCATCCTTGATAGAAATGGTGGTGTTAAGTCTTTATTCCCAATTTTTTTGTTTTTAATGGTTTTTCATATCTCTTATACTTTATCCTATCTTTATAATCCGCCTATTTTCTCACATATTTTTACTGTATTTTTCCAAATTTTTCAGAATTCTTAACTTCATTCTCCCTCAAAATAGGTGGTCTTCGTTCAGGTTCATGGGTTATTAGTTGAAAGAGTTATTTTACACTTCTTGTTTTTATCACAATCAAATTATATTTTTAATTTTCTATCTTATGGTATATAACTATCCTTGGATTATTTTTTATGAAGTTTATGAGACTATCAAAATTTTTGGATAAATATTTTATGGTGTCCCTCATCCCCTAAAACTTATATTTCCATTGTTTATTTTGAATAGTATGTTGTATAATGGTTGATGGTTTTTTATAGGGTCTCTAGAAGTAGGTGGGTGGTTGTAGGTAAGATAGTTATAATATTTTTTTTAAATAGTGGTGGATTTTTTAATTTATGTTGGAATGGGGGTTGGTTTTTGGAAATTATTTTGGTAAGGGGTGTTTCTTGATTCTATTGGTTTCTAAATCCATATTGGACTTGGTTAGGATCACTCCATCCTTGATTGTTTTTAGAACTACCTCAGCCAAAATTATTTTTCACAACATTTCATTCCTTTTACTTTATCAAATTATTCATTAAAATGATAAGGTTGTGTTCATAAACCACATAACTTAGTTAGTGTTTATTTCTCACTCAATTGTTTCAAGGACATCTATCTCACTAAAAAGGTTTTATAAACAAACTTAGTTACTAATAAAGTTTATGGATATGAATTTTTTACCACATTAATTCCTCTAGTGTCATTTCCTTTTGTAACAATCTTTTGTGAGTTCTGAGAAATGTTTCCGATCAAGCCCTTTGTTTGTTTTTGAGACTTATCGATAAATGTTCCTCTAGATGATGCATCCCAAAGGTTTTTTAATTATACAATAATCCTTGGTAAAATAAAAAATTGAATTTATGCTACTAAATTTCATAATGTGGGCATATGGAATATATATTCTTAAATATATTCTATTACTCATAAATTTTTTCTTCGGGTGATTTTATGAGGACATGGATTTCTTTTCTGATGGTTAGGATTTTGAATATGGTGAAGAATTTTTGTAATAATCATCTTATTAATTTATTATAGTCATAAAAATATCCTAGACATAATTTATATAACAATTATTTGGTATCTCCTTCTAATGAAAATTGGAATTCATTCCAATTTACCTACTCCTCAGTAACTCCTCGGAGTATGAAAATAGAGATTACATGTGTGAACTCTGTAATATGATAGTTTGGATATTCTCTTGCCAAGCCATGATATTTTTAAATCAATGGGATCATGTTATGTTTCAACTACAAAAACTTTGTAACACTTTTATAGAAAGTTTATTTTATTAATTAAGGACTTGTGATGCATAGAGGTCTCTAAGGGTTTGGTTGGGATTTCTAGCAATAATTACAGGCTCTAAGTGAGAATTTGAATATTCACTTAAGATTTTAAGATAAATTTTCACAAATTAAGGTATAAAATTAAGGTTTCTAAGTCTATTAAATATGTTCTTTAAATTTCATGATCTATCTTGAAATGGTCATTGTCAGTGGTTCTAGTCATGCAATTTGAAAATCAAATTTCTAGAACCACCTCCTTAGTTATGGTGCCATGTTTTGACACATGCAAGTTATAGGGTGTGGAAATAACAATTATTCCTTAAGATAAAATTAATTTAAGTGTTCAACCTAAGTTACATTCATAGAGGAGTACACAAAAATAAATTTTATCTCTATTAATTATAGAGAAAAGGGGTGTTTTTGAAATTTTTTAATTTTGAAAATACCTGAAAGTAGTGAAAATAAATAAATAAGTTAACAAAGTGATTAAAAAATATGATATGATAAGGGTGATAATTCTGGGTTCAATCTTAAAAATAAAATTATATCATAGTTTTAATTTATCCATTCATGTTCTGTTATTCTAGTTAAAGTGAGATTCCATAATCGCTTCATATCACTCCCTTGGTGAGATAATGATGGTGAGAATAAACATTGAAAAAATATAAACATTGTCTACCCTCCATCCAATGTTTGAGAGAGTTTTATTGAATGCCCTAAATTGAAATAGTTAATTCCCAATATGTATTTTTTATCCCAAACAATCAATAATATACCCTACCTATAAGGCCTCAGCCGTAAACATTATATAATATTGAATTAAGTTAATAATTCATATTGAGGATCTTTTGAGGTTTAGAGATTTAATAAATTAGGACATAACTTATACATAACAACTTTATTATTACAAATTCGACACTTTTATAAACTATTCATTAATTTGAACAAAAGAAAACTTTTAAGAAGGAACATGATTTTATTTCATGCATAAACATTACAACTTTTCCTTGATCCCATCCATGACTCTATTCATATTTAAAACCAATGAAAAAAATTTCAAAAACATTGAATGAGGATAAAAATATTAGTAAGGGATAAAAAAATAATGAAAACTATTAGTTTTTAAAAACAACATGTAAACCATGGATCCTTTATCATAAAGTAATACTTTTCACCTTTAAGAAGTATAAAAAACACTTCACTAAATATAAGCTCCTTGATTTCCCTTTTTGTAACAAAAATATTACCATAATTACCATAAAAAAACTATATATAAAATATAAAGGTAACTTGAGACATAAACATACATAAATGGAATAACCATATGGACAACTTCCACACATATCACTAAATGGAATAGCCTTACATCCAGCTTTCATACCCAATTAATTAGAGGTTATAACGTGACCACCCTGGTTTATCATGAAACTACATGTAATTTAGTTTATCATGTAACCACCTGTCTTTTTTATCATTTAAAAATCATTCAAATGTCCATGTACCATTATATAATCATAACAAATAAAATATTTCAAATATTAACATTTCACTAACAACATTTCATTTACAATCAGAAGAAATCATTTCATGATATTGAAATACAAAATCTATTTCAAAAACCATTTTCAATACCAAAATTACTAAAAATGGTATATGGTATTTATTTTCTCTTTAAAAACATTACGTTCTGTTAAGAATATTAATATCAAATAATTATTTCAGTGGTAGATAGGTCGTTGTCTCCGCATACATTAAAAATTTTCCTTTTATCTTTTAGTAAAATTCTTTGTAAAAAAAGATTCCCTTTGAAGGAAATTAAAAGTAAAAGGGTTTTATTATACACTGTATAAAATAAAGAGTTTTATATGATCTAAATAGTCCTCAATGAAATGATATTTAGATGAAGTCCCTTACCACAATGTAATCAGTCGAATCATATGAAGAAAACTTAATAACCATCAAATGAATCATTAAATACCATAAATATAAAGAGTAATCATGATATAATATAAAAAATGGAAGTAAAAATACACCACATATAATAAATAATTGGATAAAAATGGAAATACCATGGAAATAAAAGTGAGATGAGAAACCCCTTACTTTGAGTCTGACTTGTTGTGTATATTCCTTGTTCTTCGTCAAATCAGGTAACAACTTTTAATTTAAGCTAAAAGGATTTATTGAATTTCCTTATGCCTAAGGTAAGGATTATAGAATGAAGGGAGGTATACTGGGATAATATTTTATTAGATTTTGGATAATCCACGGGGCTTGAGAGTTGTGGGTAAGGGTTAGAGGTGGTAGCCTTTTATAAGATAGAGGAGGGGTACTTTTAGAATTTCTTGAAATATTATTTTATTATAAATATATTTTCGATTTAAAAAGGTCCAAAACTCATTTAATTCTAATATAATATAATTATTGTTCTAAATAGTCTCAAATAATAGGTTTTTGAAAAAAAAAATTCTCAAATTTAACATTATATTTTAACATTAACCCTTAGTTAACTAATTTAACTCTTATCATGTCTTCTTGTATATTCATACTATATGGTTAATATAATTACTATAAAATGAAAATAAAAAATAAAGTGGTTAATTAGTGACATGTTAAAAAATATATAAGTTATTTGGCCAGATATTAGATTTTTAGGACTATTATATCATTTAATAAAATAGTATTTTAATAAAAACTCATTTATGTCAAATTTTTTACTATTCATGTCATATCTTTTTAAAAAACCATAACAACATCATTATTTTGAAAAAACATAATTAATTAAAATATAACTAGTCATACCCATATATAAAATTAGTGGGTGGTATAAAAAGTTTCAAAAAAAATTATTTTAATATTTATAATCTCATTTTTTTAAATCCTTCCTTTATTATGTAGTCACTATATCATAATTGTGTCGTATATATATTTATTTATATTATGTCTAAAAATTATAAATAAATTACCATGATGTTTGAAATATTTTTATATTTCTAATGAATATTTATAGTAAAATTTATATTATGTACAAACCCATATTAAAATAGTTTTATTAAAAAGATTCAAGTTTATGTTATATTTCCCTTAATGTTAAATTAAAAGTAATTAAATGTCATTTTCACACACAAGTGGATCCCAAATGATAAAATTTCATCCTAGGGGTTTTTTTGGTCGACCAGGAATCATTAAATAATTTTAGGACATGTATTAGGGTAAATTTATATTATTATAATATTATTTTTTTCCCTTATTAATCTAATTTACCCTTTAACTATGGTAAATAAAAATAATTACTGAAGTTACTATTTATAATATCCAAAAATAAAAGTAACATATTAACATAATTTGGATCCACTGATTCTATATATGGAATCCATTTTTCAAAACTCAAAACACATAATTGTCAGAAATTTCTTTTAAATTAATTCTCGTTGTCAAAACGAGAAAGTGAGTTTTTAAGAAGTAAAAACGATCAAAAGATTGACATTTGTTTATGTAAACTTTAAAAATGAAATTAATTTTACTAAAAAAAATTGGATTAAATTATAAAAACATAATATATTTACACATTAAAACAAAATAAAAATATAATCTAACCATATAAATAAATTAGATGAAAATATATTTTGGACATAAAATGCAGTATTTTTCACTATTCATTAAAAAATGAAATTTATCAAAAAAATTACAAAAAAAATACCCAAAGTAAATTATTATGTTATTATTCTAAATAAGAGTTTATTTTGTCAAATAGAACGTATAAAGGTGTCAAAACTAGATTTAAAAAATGTTCTCCATCAAAAGGCGATAAAACTACCTTTTAAAAATATTAGAGTATTTGGGCTTAAAATTGAATTCATTCTCATTTTAAGCCTCTAAATTTTATTAGATAAATGTAAAAACATTTTACAAACATGTTTAATCATAATATAGTTAGTTATTTTCATTACCTATGACACAATGTCTAGGCGTTAATTACCATTTAAAATAATAATATTATAGTATTATTTTTTCAGTATGACTCAACCTTGTGTGCAACAAAAGATTTCAAAGAAACCCATTGTTACATGTCGAGTACACCATTGAATATAGAATACTCATTAGGATAAAAACAATATGTATTTCATAATTATGAATAGATATGAAAGCATATTATTCTAAAATTACCTGGAATGTTACCCTACCCCTCCCACATTTACTAATGATCATCAAGTAATTCACCATTATTCCCTAGTCAATTCCATCATATATAAACCAGAACATAATGGAGGGTGAAAAATGGTCATTAACCAAATAAATATCAACAAAGAAATCTAAAACCAAATACAATCATAATTTATAATAAAAAAACTCTATTAGATATTTAAATCAACTTTATAGAAGAGAGAAAAGGTTTTTATTCAATGAAGTGCGAAAAATAAAGCATTACAAGAAGAAAACATCCCCTTAACCGATCACTTATAGTTTCACCCATCCATGTGAAGGGTAACCATGAATAAGGGGGGATAATATTAAAAAATAACTAAGAATAAAAAATGATGGAAAAGGAATAGCATAAAATTTTCTCTCTAGAAGCTTTCCACCAGAATGTTTCTCTGTTTCTACTCACTAGACAACCAAAATTGTTAGAATTCCTTTTTAAAAGTTTTTATAATTTATATTTTTATCTAACCACAAAATTTCAATTCTTAGGTAAATGTTGAAAAACATTATTCCCAAATTAATCCATAAAACTATTTTTATCTTAAGATAACCTTCATCTTCCTCCACATTGGTGTGTTCAATGGCTTCATTAATAAGAAACATTCTCCATACAATTTAACATGTGCATGATAAATCAATTTATATTTAATTTCCAACATTATTATCTTAATTTGGAGGTATGTATCATAATATATACCTCATTTTACGAAGACATCTCCATCCTATCATCTAGAATGATTTTTCAACTTGATTTATTTTTTTGGGCCAGTTGAATTTTTAATGAGATTTGGGTCCAGTTAAAGAATCTTAATCCCACAAACAATGTAAGCCTTAAAAATCACTCCATTTGGGTCAATATTTAAAATTTTATTCTCTTAATAATGAAGTGATATTAAACAATAAATATTTAATAATTAAGTGATTTTCCATTTTAGTACAAAATTAACCAAAAAAACAAAAAATGATGAAAATCATTTAAAATTTTTAAATTATAATCGATTAAATGATTTAAATACACATGAAAAATATTGAAAATGATATCAATATCACTCTTCCATGATAGGTTCATCTCTACTTTGATCAATATTGGGACAGCTATCTTCACTTCAACCTTATTCTAAGAATGTGTAAACATTAATTGTAGATGGAATATTTTTTTGTGATAATCGAATCCATTATCCTCTTTCATATATATCTACTCAATTTTTTGAACTATATTTATACAAGTTATTCATATCGATATAGGTTCTATATCCATAGGTTCAATAGTCAGTATATCTTCCATTCAACCTATTTAAGACAAGGATTATTCTACTTTGTAACTTTTTATAGACATAAATATATGATATCTAAATCATATGATGTTTATAGTACTAAGAATTTTTTCATCCTGGTATTCTATGAATCCAACTCTTTATCATTCATTACCCTGAGTGTATAGAAAGCATCTCTTCTGTATTCATTAGTTGTATCCTCAATCCATCACCCAACACATCACTTATTTTCATTTATTACATTGACATAATAATTGAAAACAAATAAAACCAATCTCATTTGGGGACATCACTCTCCCCCTTTATTATTGTTTTCAATTCCAAATATTTTAAATAAAATTTATTGTTCTATATATTTTCTCTCCCGCTAATTATTAATAAATACAAAGACAAGGATTTTTCTTCACCCCTTAATGTAAGAGTAACTTTCCTCTACCCTTAATTATCAAGATAGTTGTAGCATAGGAAATACTAAACATACAATCCTTCTCCCTAAACAATTATAGATACCACATGAGAGATGATATCAATTTAAGTATGATACCATTTGAAATAATAGTTGATATTTCAACTTATACCACTTGTTTTAACTCATGGGAAGGATCTTATTCAAATTATTCTCACTTTACTAATTTCATAAGTAGGGTTTAACAAAATCTTCTCACCTTTTATTATAGGATATAACTCATGATTGATACCACTTGAAATACAAGGGGACAAACTTCCTCAAAATCTTATCCCATTCAAAATAAAAAAAACTAAACTTTTTCAATGTCTTCTCTATTTATGTGGGAAAGCCTAATATCACCTGATATTATAATTTATATAACTCTCATTATATCACAAGGAATAATATCAATTCTACAATAGAATGAATTATACAATAATTGTATCTTTCCAGTGAAAGTGATTATAGGTACTAAAGATCAACAAATTATCATTTGTTTTTACTTGGCATCGTGTTTTTATTAAAAAAAATTCATCAACAAATCCAATATAAGTCTATATAGTATAACCCTTTGTAAAAAAAATACATAAAAGTTTAGAAAAAAAAATTCCACATTTCTACATGTGATACTAGTTTTTTCCTTCATGCTTTTTAAAGGCATCACATACTGGTTTTCAAGAAAACTTAAGAACCTTTACTCACTTGAACAAATACCTCAAAGTATTTGAAGTCTTAGGTCTTTCTTATTGGTTAGATAAACACTCACCCTTGATAAATATAATATTTACATGTTATTAAAATAGTGGTAGAATAAAAATCATATATCATCATTCATATTTTAAGGGGTTTCCCACATTTTAATATTCAAGACAATAGATAAATTTTGGTATCATCCATCATGTTAGAGCTTCCCCTCAAGGGAATACTCTTGAACCTTCATCACCTTCTCTTCTATAATGAAATGTTATATTTATAGACAAATATTAAATATATTTGAATGAATATTCAATACTTGACAATATAACCCATTATAAAATCATAAAGGTTTAGAGTATTTGGAGATTATATATAAAATCTTATTACTATTTTTAATATCTTGAACTTCTCCAATAATGATCTTCTCATATAGTACTCCACTTTGGAATTGACTATCTAAACCATTCCTCATCACCTGAGGAAGGAAACATAAGAAAGAGTGATATTAGATGATTGGTAACGATAAACATATGATATATAAAAAACATGATCATATGAAATAATAACAATAGAA
The DNA here is from genome assembly GCA_963277665.1 of Viscum album. NCBI lineage: Eukaryota > Viridiplantae > Streptophyta > Magnoliopsida > Santalales > Viscaceae > Viscum > Viscum album. Next base: position 1,871,909,190 of record OY728142.1, on the reverse strand, counting down.
TAACATTATGTGATCATGATCATAACTTATGAAGTTCATACACAACCAATCAAAGATCGTAAACATGATTCATGGAATAAACATTATCATCTCAGAAAACATGGACCATAAGAGTAAATTAATCATCATAAATCAATCAATATCCATGGTCTCATGTCCTAAAAGTGTGTCACCATCAAAATTATAGAAAAAAAATCATATTTCAATGTTAACTACCAATAAAATAAACATAGTAGATCTGGAAACACCTATTTCCCATAGTGGATCAAGACGCACCTATTTCCCATGGTTGATCAAGATCATTGAATTCTTTCCCTTACTAATATCTTGACATATAAATATTTACCAAATTAATTTGAGGGAGATATAGGTTACACCAATCACACATTGAAAATCATACATATGTGTGCCATAATAACATAAATCATTCATCAAATCAGGACCCATGTGAATAAATGGGTTTCATAAATATCATGCCATAATAAAAATAAATAAACCATAAATAGAATAAGGATAGTATCCTTGAATAATATCCCCCATTAAATCATAAGTATCACAAAATAATCTTATCTTAGATGAAAAATAATTTTGAAATATAACATGAAATAATTCTTGAAAAAAATGACATTTCCATTTTTAAATCATTTACATTTTAAGATACATAAAATTATAAAGGGAAAAATTAATTTTAAATGAAACTTTTCATATTTTTAAATAAATATCAAATAAATAAGGCTTAATTTTGGTGGGAAAATCTGCTCATACCTTATAATTTTAAAAAACATTCCTTCCATATTTTATTATAAAAGTCACAAAAATTATCATCTAAAAAATGAAAAAAAAAAGAATCCTTTAAAACCATTATGTGAAAATTTAAAAAATAGTAAAAATTAATTTAAACAATCGTAATATAATAGGAAAAAAAATTGTACATAATTTTAGAAAATAAAAAAATGGAATAAAAAGAGTGTTTTAAGGGAAATTTTTAGAAGATACATTTTTAAATATATTTCATTATAAATATCATATCATTCAAGTGACTATTGATAAAATTAATTGATTGTGTATATTACATATAAATACACTTAAAAAATTAAAGAAATTATAATATAATCAAAATACATATGAAATATAATCTTAACATGGAATAATAAATGAATTAGATGTTTAACTCAATGAATGGAAATTGAGTTGAGGAACCCCTTACCACTTTATAATAAGTCAAATCGTATTCTCTATAAAAATAAAAATAATCAATTGAAAAATTTAATTCCATTAGAATGATGATATTTATGATAAAATATATCAATTGGAATTATATACACTACACAAAAGAAATAAGTGGTGAATAAATAATATATCTCTCATTAGTAAAAGATGAGAAACCCTTACCTCAGGCTTCACTTGATTTTTTAATACTTTAACCTCTACATAAAAACTTAAAGAATTTTATTAATTCATTAATGAACTATAATAATATTTATAATACCATATATGATAATTTTATATCATCTTACCACCCATTGATTAATAATATTTCATTATTTTCATTGTTTTGGGTGTGTTCGTTCCATGGTTTCGTGATCGATTCATTCATGTATAATTACATATTTTCTTATCAAAGAGAAATAAAAATCTAAAATTAAAATGAAATGTAATTAATGAATTTAATAAAATTTAAATGTCCCCATATATCACTATTATTTCTTAAATAAGGATGATTCATTTGATAAAATGTTAATAATAAATGTTTTGTTTAATTTGTGGGTTTTTTCTGTCCATCACGAACTAGTTTCATTTTATTTAATATTATGTCTATATATTTGTTTCAGAACAGTAAATAGGTTTTAATATATCTATTAAAATATTATTTACCCATAATGATACTTTTATGACTGTCCTTGAAGATGATAATGGAAAACAAATATACATTCTCCCCAGATATAGTTAAACTCCATAATTTGGAAAATGGTTTCATTTCATCAAATAAGAGGACATAAGAAAAGGGGAGAATATATGATATTACAATAGAAACATAAAATTACAGTATATACATGATTCTATATTTATTATTATTTAATGAGTAAATTAGGTTAAGATATGGTAGAAAAAGAAAATAAATTAAGAATGGTTTTTTATAAAGTTACCTCTTGAATATTACCTCTTTAAAGGGCCCCTTATGAAACTTGGGATTGGTATATGGGTGATACCAGTAGAACATGGATGTGTGGGATAGTAGGGAGTAGATATTTCGTATATATTTTAAAAAATTCAATGATTTTGAGGAGAAAGGTGGTGATGAGTGGTGGTTTTATACTTGATGAGGGGTGGGTTTAAGTGATTAAATAATGATAATTTTATATCTAAAGCCAACCACATTTGGGTGGCCCTAATTCAAATGAATTTATATGATAATTAACGGTGTAAATGATGGTTAATTTTAATAAACACATCAACCATCAATTTAATTTTTTAGTTTTTAGGAATTTAAACTTTTACTTTTATACTTTAACCCACAAGATTATTTTACCTATACTACGACAAAATGTTTTTTACCATGGTAAATTTTTTATGAATAAAAAAGAAAATGAATATATAAAATAATTTTGAACACCTAATTTTAATTGTGAAATCCGTTTTTAAAAATTAAAAACACAGAAGATTTAAAAATACATTTAAAATTAAACTGCCAAAACGCAATAAAAACAGTCTTTTGGATAAAATGTGCTTTAAAGCCCAAAAATGTACTTATACCAAAATAAGGTATAAAATTATTTAAAAGAAATTAAATATATTATATATAAATAAAAATTAATTAAGTTACATTGATATAAAATAAAAATCATAAAATTAATTTTAAATACAAATAAGATGAGGGTTTCATAAAAATATTATTTTGTTACTATTCCCTGAAATATTAAAATTTTAAAAAAATTATAAAAAATTAATCCTAATATAATTATGAAATTAATAATCCAATAATTATGTTCATTTTTCAAATAAAATTTCAAAAAATTTTAAAAATTAATTATATTCATTTCCTAATATATATCAATGAAATTATTTTTTCTAGAAAACATATATTTCAAAAAAAAATAACTTTACAAAAAATTGTTTGTGTATTGAAAAATAATTAAATAATAAATTTAATATGACTCGGAAAATTATTTTTTTCATAGTGTGGTTATTACTATTAATTTCATCCAATTTAATAGAAATGATATAATTTTCATGTTAAGATAATGATACTTTGGAGTTTGTTTAAGCTCCGTATTATTTGTAAAGTAGGTTATCGAAGAGATTAATTTTTTAAAAAAAGATACATTCCATAAAATATGGGGTGATATATTATACCCCCCCCCCACTCATAAAATGAATTTAACCCTTGATATTATTCACTTAGATATAAACATATGAGGATACTTCTGCCTCATCACATACATTGGATCCTATATTACTTCTTAAAATTGTTGGTTTCACAAAAAAACATTTAACCAATTGAGTGGTATTGTTTATTATAAATTTATCTCTAGGATCTATAATATCTATCGGGTTTTCTTTATAATAATTTTCTTTCTCAAGTGTTATGAAATTTTAGTTTAGTACATGTGAATGATCAGGTGTGTACTTCCTTGGGAGAGATACGTGGAACACGTTTTGAACATGAGAGAGATTTGGTGGATAATCTAATTTAGGAGATACCATCATGATCTGAAAATAATTTCAAAACATTGCATCCTCACAATTTCAAGTTTCACTTTAAAAATTATATGTGGATAATTTAAAATTTCATTGTGGGAAACCCACAATGTAAAAAGGGTCAATAAAAATTCCTCTTCAAAATAGGAAAATTAAAAGGAAAATGTCACAACAAAACCAGGATTAAAATTATGAGAACATTATTGGTAAGTGAAAATATGGAAAGAGAAGATAATTGAAACTATTAGATTATGATAGAGAATGATTGTTGATGCTCCTTTTCATCACAGAGTCTAACATCTGAAAAAGGGAAATACCTTAGTTCGAAGTGATTCATCCTTTGAAGAAACATAAAAAATTGACAAAGGGATGAACAAGGAGAACATTTCCCATAGGTCGCGCAAGTTCCCTCATGGTCGCGCAAGTACACCTACGCCCCGCCTAGTGGTCATGCAAGTACACTTGCGCGCCACCTAGTGGTCGTGCAAGTATACTTGCACGCCGCCTAGTGGTCGTGCAAGTATACTTGTGCAACGCCTTATGGTAGTGCAAGTGACTTGCGCGACCTAAGTGATAACCACCCAATAACCGCTTGGGGTCTTCTTCTGCCTATAAATAGACCCTGTTGGCCCCCCATTCAGGGGGGAATTTTTCCAGAAACTAGGATTTAAGCTCCCAATCCCCAAGTCTCTTATCAAAGATTCTGGAACACTTCTAAGTTAATTTCTTACCTAGAACGGTAGGTCTAAAGAGGGGGAGGGGGGCCTAAGTGTTGAAACTCATCAACACTTGCGCTCTGCCTTACTCCTTCGATAGAACTTGCGCATCCATTTTCTGGAAGAACCTCAAGAGGATTCTAAAGGCCTTAATCAAGAGTCGCTCAAGTATTTCAATGTTGTTTGAACACCGCACAAGTACCCTAAACATGTCGCGCAGGTATACCTGCGCGACCAATACTTGCACTCCCACATAGTACCTACGCGCCTTCCAAGACTTGTGCGCCCCTGCCTTTTTGGGTGCCCATCTTTCCCATTTTACCCCTCTTAAGCCATTAAACCTTTCCTATTCAAGATTCAGTCTTCAAGACACTCTTCAAAGCCATTTATGGCATGATTTCATGATTTGAATTCCTTATCTGAAAGGAATTATGTGGAATATCTCTCAAAACATAGTGATTTACATATCTTTATGTCACTAAAGATTGAGAGTTCATTCATTCAACCTCATCCTTTAAGATGAGAGAATCCTTAACCTGGGTCTCCTTTTCAGGAATAATCCCCAGTCACAAGTCCTCTAATTTGGGCATCTTCCTCAGGAGTAAGCCCCAAATTTTTAAAGTTCCCAAATTTGGGCATCCTCCTCAGGAGTAAGCCCCAAATTCTTAAAGTTCCCAAATCTGGTCATCCTCCTCAAGAGTAAGCCCCAAACCTTAATCCTTAACTTAGGCCTCCTTTTCAGGATTAAGTCCCAGTTATAATCCCTTAACATGGGCCTCCTTTTCAGGAATAAGTCCCAGTCATAATTTTGGGCTTCCTTTTCAGGAGTAAGCCCCAAAGTCCCCTAACCTAGGCTTCCTTGTTAAGAATAAGCCCCAGTCCTAAATTTGGGCTTCATTTTCAGGAGTAAGCCCCAAGTCCCTTAATTTTTCTTTAACTAGTCCTAATTTACCTTTGATTTGGGATTCCTTCTTAGGAGTAAAACCCAATCATCAATCCTCTCCTAATCTGGGTTTCCTTTTCAGGAATAAGTCCCAAGTTAGAGTATTCAAATCTCCATGAAGCACATATACCTATATGGTCCCTGTTCCTGGATTTTCTCCCTAAAGTAAATCCTAATCTTCATTTATCTGGGCAGTCATACATACATAATCCCCAAACCATTCTTATGATTACATCTTTCATGGCCCAATTGTCTATTCAATTAACAATACCTCTTGTTTCTCACATCAAGCATGACTCATGTGAGCTTAGAGGGTAAAAGTAATTATGACATCCTTCTTTAAGCCATCAATCATAAATATCATACTCCCCATTCGAACTACGTGGGTTCTGATTCCTTTTCCAAAACAAAGGATACATACGTATCCCATCTGCGGGTTCGATCCCAACTCTGAAATAATCCTTGTCCTTCTGAATGACAATAAAATTCAAGTGCCCCACTGAATGGCTTTAAAACCAGCCTGGTCATCATAATGACCAAGAGACTTTTATATAAATATTTTGAAGGATACCACTGACCAAGAATCTCTAAATAGATACAGATGATTCTCTATTGATGAAGAACCTAGAATACATATAAAAGATTCTCTAAATTTATTACATATTTAATCATTGATTGTCAAAACTGAAGGAAAGCTCATTTTATACTTGGTAATGTAATAAGGATTCACGAACATAACTTAAATCTATAAAGAGAGTCCCGGAGTAGACAACAATTCCCTCAAAAAGGTGTGATGAGTCCGACCTCCCATCCTCTCAACCAATGCAAATTCCTAAGCCTCATTAGTCAACAAACTAATGAGCGCCTACCTTTGGAAAGTAGGTCCAAATAGATGTGGAATCATTGGATGTTTCCAGTTCTACGAACAAACCCGTTAGAAACCGATCGGAATGATTGAATCTCCCATCAAGGAGGTCATCCCCAAATTCCGAGGGAAACAAAAAATGGTGAACCTGACGTGAATCCTTAACCAATTTAAAATGATTTTTTACCTATTTTCTAAACCTCTATTTAAAACTCAATAAGAGGGCTAACAAAAACAATCATTGACATGTGTGCTCATCCAATGGATGAAGTGGATGAATTTATATTGATTACGTCTGTTATATCAAACAGGCACTCTTTTCCAAGATCTTCTGTATTTCCATAATGGCGGCTCTCAAATTCACACCTGTGAATACTGCTGCTGCAAATACCACTACTGCTATTCCTACTGGATCGTCATCCGCTCTGAGGATGACATCACCTACTCAGCATCTTCAACGCTGGGTATCAAATGCGCTGGTTAAGGAGTACTGTCAACACAGTACCATCCCAACTCTGGAGGCTTCCCGATAGGCCCTCCAAGTGAACAACTCACACAGGCCATCCAGACAATGACGACCGGTGATCAAGAGGCAGGTGGTGCTGACTACCGTCTCCAACCATTTTGGGTCGTTAACCCCAGAACGCAATTTACATTCGCTCCCTTACTCTGAGGAAGTGAATGAGCAGGTCCCTCAGGGCCTTAATTAAAAAAGACAGGAGTCCTTCCCAAGGGCTCCCATCAACAATCGCCACTAGACTCGTGCGGCAGTGCGCCCTCAACATGATGAGGGTACCAACTCTAGGAGTTCGGCTCAGGTTCCTCGAACCCAAGCAGGCAAGACGAATCGCCAGAGGCGGAATCCGGTCAACAGTGGGCAGGTTCTCATCACTGCCATCTCCGGAGAAGTCCACCAACCTAACTTTGTGGCAAACAATGAGCAGGCACACACACCTTCCCGTTTTAATTCCGTTGTCCAGAAGACTCGTCTGGAAGCATCACGCCAATCCCGCCAGGTAATTCCGGCAGAGTACTATAGGCAGGAACATACACCTACTTATACATCATCAGTTAGTCAGCAGGCTCGTCTGACTACATATGATGGATCTCGTCAACTACGTTTGGTGAAGCATAACCAGCAGGCACATACACCTGCTAGTACTAATCAAGCCTACTAATAGTCTCGCTTGGTAGCACACGGAGAAGTCAGTCGGAAAGCTCTGACGACAAACAGGAGTCAGACTCAACTCTCTTCCCCCACACTTGAGTACTGTTTGGATTCACTGATAGGAAAACGGAGGATAGGAGCAGGAACATACACCTACTCCAAGCCCGGAATGGACGTATATCCCCGTTCCGGCAACTGAAGCCACCAAGCATATTTTTTCAATGCTGAAATAGCAGAAGAAAATTCCTGATCATATTCTGGATGCTTGCTAGGATATTATAACAGCTTCAGCATCATCTCAGGGAAAGACACATAAATCTATCCGTTGTAGTGGAGTGACACATCAATGATTCACTCCAGAACAGACACACACATTTGTTCCAGTCCAAGAGGGTTGTGGGGCATACTCCCCCATATGATACGGACAACCAAGTCAGGCCCATACACCTGATTTGAGTGGATATTGTCAGCCTAACCTGACCATATTTCCTGATCAGGCACATACACCTTCTCAGAGCAACCACTTTCATCAACAAGTGGTTTCCAAAGTGAGTAAGAAGGCATCTAAGAAAAAGATCCGCCCAGCACAGTCAAGAGATCAAAGGCCAATCTGTAACAAGTCCTTGCTCGATGTTGGAGTTCTTGAAGCTCTCAGACATTTCTGTTGGAATTCAAGATTCTACTCCCTCATTTCCCAATAACGGGAACATTAATTCTGAAGGTCTTCAACAGACACTTCCTCATGAAGGCTTCCTTCTTGACAATTCGGTCGATCTTGAAGTTTCGTCTTCAAATGAGAGCCACAGGAACCATCTGTTTGGTCAGAAGACCAAGGAGCAAGAGATCTCATCTTTTGTTATAACCCATTATGGTGGTCCTCCCCATGATGATGAATTTCTCTGCGAAAGTCCACTCTGCAGTAGTGATTCACATTGCCTGGAAAATACTCCAGTAGACAATGTAGTGCCGAGAGAGCCCTCTTATCTTGAGGCACTTGCAAATGCGAAACCAGTCATGTCTGATGCTTTATTGCTAACATGTGAAATACTTTCTCAATCAGAAGATATCCCAGGGTGTAGGTCATTCTCTGAATTACCCTTAAGTCATGAATCTTCTAGTTTGATCAATGATCTCTCTGCCAATCTTGTTGAATCCGATGAAGCAACAAGGAAACACCAACTCTTGTCAAAACAGGTAGAAGAATCTTCATTTAATGATGAAGAGGAAATGCTGAACATGAGGAAGAAACTGGTGAAAAGTGAGGTACCAGTCATGTTTTGGCCTTTGGATGACTCCAAGTATGACATTCCAAAGATGTTGACATAAGATGGAATCCATGATATTCGTCTCAACATATGGAAAACTCTTTGTCAATTGAAGAAGAGGGTATTATATTATGATGAATATTAAAATCATCTTATGATAATAGAAAGGCTACAATGTCAGATTGATTTGGCATCTCTATCAGTCTCATGGTATCTGAATGCTGAAAAGCAGCAGAGAACCCTTCAACGTTCATGCCTTGGCGCACTAAGAAAATTGCGTCAGTTAATTGTCAATGCCCCATCTGGTGTTCATATCAGAGGATGGGGTGTTCATGGAGCACTACATTTCACAGTGCTCTCCATTCAGCAAAGCCCACCGAAAATGGTCTCATGCAATGTTATTTCCCATGGCCGACCACATTCAATGTGCTTTCTTTGTAATTAAAATCTTTCTCAAGAACAGGCTTCGACTAGTTCCTCTCAAAATCAATCATAAAGAGAACAAGTTCTTTAATTGCTCCTACATAAAGTATGCGAGAATATGGAACAAGCCTCTCGTATGGAGTGAACACATCATCAAGTGACAGAAGTTTCAGAAATCATCCAACGGTCTGTTGAACCAGGTGATAAAAGTGGATACAGGTTAATGCATCCAACTAATTTCCAAACTAAGGTTTGCAAGATCAAGAGAGATTTTAAGAAGGTATCAGACATAACATGTCAAGATCCACCCCAGCTTGTCAGACTGGGGAATCCTTTAACCCAACCCTCAGAATCAACAAATAGGATTCGAGGAGTTGAGCGGGAACAGAAGGAACATCCCCAGTCCACGAGACTGGGGACTCTTTCAAATCATAAATCCCCTCCTTAGAGAATTTCGGTCTTTTCTCGATTGGGGAAGAAGCCTCAAGAGGAACGAAGAGCCAAATTATCAGGATATTCCCTCCAAGTTATGGCTCATCAAGAAGTTCTTAAGGTATTGAATCAACAAAAGGCAATTTCTTATCAAAGACATGGAAGAAGACAATATCATAGAAATGTTGATAAAAGGGATGTGATGTGTTATGCATCAATAAATGTCATCAATGCTGTTGTTGCTGATCAACCAGAGGAGGTTCACTCAGGGGACTCAGATGAAGAGGGTCCTGCTCAAGAAAATGTACGCACCGATACAAATGAAGAAGGTGTGTGTGCACGAAGTCAAAGGGTTACTCAGAACCTAGGTAATCCTTCGAGTAACCCACTTCCTTATCTCTGAAAATTATCCAACAAAGGGAGGGAAAAGAATCAGGTTACATATCCTTCCTCTGGAGAAGGTCAATCACTCACATTAGAGCAATGGTTTTCACAACAGGAGGAAGAAATGAAAGAATTAAGAAGGTTGAAGGCAGAACTACTTCAAAGTAGTATTCTTCTTAAACATGCTAGAGTTAGTCAGTCAAAGTAATTTATTGCAGCTACTGAGATGAATCAGGAATATCCTCCTTTATCAGTACACCCTCAGAGGTCTAATCCTACGGGTCAAGCGCAACAACGGTTGGCAGTGCTACCATCAGCTGCAGCACCAACAACCATATCTGTCCAAGATCCAATCATTTCACCTACCCAAGACCAAGTTCAACTGGATGTTTCTCAAAAATTGATAACTACTATTGAATCATTAACGGATCGGTTAGAAACTATGGAAGGTAAACGTGCGTAAGTTCAACCAGAAAAGAATGTTTACCCTGAATGGGTAGATTCAATTTATCCTCCATCCCGTTTTGGAAACCCTATTTTTCCTACTTTAAATGGATCGAGCGATCCTGAACAACATTTGACACATTATGTGTCTTGTTGTGATCCTATGATGGGAACTCCAGAGCAGCAAGAAGCAGTGAAACTCAGATGCTTCGTGCGAACCTTGCAAAGACCATCTTTTGTCTGTTATACAAGCTTGCAATCCCGGTCAATCATCGGATGGGAGGATCTTCGCCAAAAATTCCTTCTTCAGTTCAGCTCAACTTTTCCAAAAACGGAAGTTTTTTGATCTTACAAACTGTAAGCAAAGGGAAAATGAAAGAGTCTCTGATTTCATTTCTCGCTGGAAGGGATTAACATATTCCCTGAGTTTAGCACTCCCTCAGGAGGAACTATTGCCAATCTGTGTGGCAAATTTGAATGACGAATTACACATGCCATTGATCCCTGTGAAATACACAGGAGGGTTTCGAGACCTTACTTCAATCGCTCAGCATATTGAAGATTCCCTTATACAGGCTAAGGCTAAATCTCGTGTAATTCCATCAGCACCAGGAAGGAGAATGGGTAAAGTGGAAACTGCTATAGTTATTCTTAAACAAGCTCTTGTACCTATTTCTAATTCAAAACCTTCATCTTCTCAAAGAGCTCCACCTCCTGAATGCCAACAACAAAGGCCTTTTCGTTCAATTGATCAAAGAGATCAAAGACGAAAACAATTTGAGGATTTGAAGATTAAAACATACTCTTTCCGAAATGAGCAAGTTCCTAGTTACTTCATTTCAGCTCTGGAAAATAATTTGGTTCAATTACCAGTGCCTAAGAGTCCAAACAAGGAAGGAGATGAAGACCGTCCCAATTATTACCCCTTTCATCAAATGTTGCGGCATCCCATCTAGGAGTGTTTTGTCTTCAAAGACCTCCTGCAAAAGATGGTCGACTTGGGACAAGTCAAGTTGAAAGGTTCTTTGACTGAGGTAGCATGTATTACTGCTACAGTTCCAGAGGAGGAAGGTGAATGGCAAGAAGTCAAAAGAAAAAATGCACAAAAGTATGATGATTGGATGGTCAGAAAGACAATCAATCGGACCCATGCCATTTTGCGAACACAATTAAAGAAACCAATTGTGTCTTATTCTATTAATATTGTTGTAAAACCCTCTTCGTCAGAGGGAAAGTCCTCAAAGAAACGGCTTGATTCAAAGAAGAAAAAAGAATCAGAAGAAGATGAGTATGTGTCAAAGCCTAAATTGTCTTTGACTTTGGAAGACTTCATGCCATCTACTTCAAAGACACGGGCACCGCCCCACCAAACGGCACAGCCTAAACAGGCTAATCAGGCAGAGTCTTTATCAGACGAAGAATTAATCTTCGGTTCTGTTAATATGATTCAATTAACAGATCCGTATTCCAGTAGCAGTTTTAATTTTGATGAGCTTGAATTCCCTGTATCAAACAAGGGGATCCGAGGAAGTTCCAAAGGTTCAGGATACAGGGGAAGATGTGAATCTTTCTGAAGCCACTACTCCAATTCTACCCCTACTAGCACTGTGTATGCAGCAGAAACTCATGGTAGAGCCCTTCAGCAAGCTCAAAACGAACAAGCAAGTTCTTCTGCCAATTGCCAACTCAGTCTTGGCACAATTATTTTGTAAGACCGATTGAAGATTCCATCTTCTTCATCTAAGCAAGTAAATGGATCTAATTGGTTTAATCTTCCAAAACCAAGGATGTTTCCAACTTCTATCCCAATACAAGATGCATCAGTTTCCAAAGCATCTGCTTCAAAGGTACCTGTTAAACCGCATATTACTGTTGGGAAACGCAGACCTCTAGATCAAAAGTATGATATATTGAAACACTTGGCCCAAGTACCAGCCAAGTTATCAATTTTGGATGCTTTGAATCTGTCAAAAGATCTTCAAGAAGCACTCATCGAAGCATTGTCAAGTCCTCAGGAGTTTGAAGCTGAAATTGCTGCAGCTGAAGTCTATCACATAGAGAATAATCCTACAGAATGCCATGCAGTGATATCTTTTTCTGATAAAGATGTAGATGATGTTGTGCATGGGCACATAAGACCTCTGTACTTATCTGGCAAAGTCAATGGTGTAGATGTACGAAGACCTTTCATTGACAATGGTTCAGAAGTCAACCTCATGCCCAATCGTACACTTCGTCGATTGGGCCTCACGGAATTTGATTTATCTCCTTCTACCATGATGTTACAAGGATATGATAAAAATGAACAAGAACCATTGGGAAAGTTACCCTCAGAACTCAGTTTGGAGATCTTGTATCCAATTCGGATTTCATGATTGTTGTTCAAGACTCATCTTTCAACGTCTTGCTTGGAAGACCCTGGCAACATCAGCATGCGGCTATCCCTTCATCATACCATCAATGTCTCAAATACTATTTCGATGGTCAAGTTGGAACATTATATGGTGGTAAGGCCCCGTTCAAGACATGTGAGTCTCAATACATTGAGGCAGGATTTTATCACATGAAGGGAAGGGGGAAATCCACAACAAGGGAAATTACCAAAGTTAATGCTCCATATGGTTTGGAGAAGATTTCAGTAAATACATTTACACATGTGAGTACAGATTATGTGTTGCCTATCAGTCATATTGACAAGATAGCCCCAAATCCAAATACTCTTATAGAATGATCCATAATGTCAATTACGGCAATCGAGCCAAACAACATCGGAGAAATTGGTAACCCACCAAGCAGTGATGAAAGCACAAATGGTGACGTCTTCATTTCATCTGCTGAAATCCAATAGGTCTATACTTCTTCATTCATGCCAGAAGAAGTTATAGCAACATCAGAGGTGAATGATGATGTCAATTCTCAATCCATCATCTCCTCTTTATTACCCAGAGAAGACCCTTTATCATCAATAGGGTCAGAAATGGAAGCTTCCTCCTAAAAATGTGAAAATTTTGATATCTCCTCTGATCATGAAAATTTCGTTTTGTCATCTACTATTCAAGTAGAAATGGAAGAAATAACGCATAATGAAGAGGAAGATGAAGATCTCAGAGATGCTCCTCCAGCATTCGAAGAGGGTATCTCTACCACTGTGGATGAACTCAGTGAAATAAATCTGGGTACAGAGAAAGATCCACACCCCACTTTAATTAGTGCGTCCATGACCCTTGAAGAGCAAGAGATATATATTTCTTTTTTAAAGCCAAATAAAGATATTTTTTCTTGGAACTATACAGAAATTCCTGAGCTTGATTCTGATGTTGCTACTCATCATTTGGGTTTATCAAAAGAACATCGAGGATTTAAGCAAGCCGCGAGAAGAACACACCCAACTTATGCTTCCAAAATTGAAGCTGAAGTGGATAAGCTGATCAAAGCTAACTTCGTCATAGAAGTTCAGTATCCGAAGTGGTCGGATAATATTGTCCCTGTAAATAAAAATAATGGACAAATTAGGGTTTGCATCGATTTTAGAGATCTTAATCGGCATTGTCCTAAAGATGATTTCCCAGTTCCGATTACAGAACTCTTAATTGATGCGAAGACTGACTATGAAGTACTTTCCTTCATGGATGGATATTCCAGATATAATCAAATCCGAATGGCCCCAGAATATGAGGAATCCATAGCCTTCAAAGCCCCTCAAGGTGTGTTTTGTTACCGGGTGATGCCCTTTGGTTTAAAGAATGAAGGTGCAACATATCAACATTCCATGCATCGTATCTTCAAACCTTTCTTAGGGAAGTTTGTTGAATGATATGTAGACGATTTTGTGGTTAAATCCAAACAATGTTCTAATCACTTGGCTGATTTGGAAGTCATATTCCACAAGCTTCGACAACATAATTTGAATATGAACCCTTTAAAATGTGCTTTTGGGGTAACCTCAGGAAAATTTCTCAACTTTGTTGTACGCCATCATGGTATTGAAGTCGATCCTGAGAAGACCAAGTCAATCCTTGGTTTGTCACCTCCTCAGAATTTGAAAGAATTAAGAGGACATCAAGGACACTTAGCCTATATTTGGCGTTTCATCACCAATTTGGCAGGCAAAAGTTTACCCTTTACCAAATTGATGAAAAAGGGAGTCACTTACCAGTGGACTGAAGAATGTCAAGAAGCGTTTGATGTTCTCAAGAAATACCTCTTGAGTCCCCCGGTACTCATGCCATATGTTGAAGGAAGACCACTTATCCTCTATGTGACAGCTCTAGAGCGATCATTGGGTGCCTTTCTTTCTCAAAAGAATGATGCTGGGAATGAAAATAGCCTCTACTATCTCAGTAGAACTATTCTTGAAGCAGAAACCCAATATTCAAGTATTGAGAAGTGCTGACAAGCATTAATCTTTTCAGTTTAGAAACTGAGACACTACCTGCAACATCCCGAGGTCTAATTGGTATCTCGCAATAACCCGCTCAAATTCGTCCTTAGTCGTCCAATGCTTACAGGACGTCTAGCAAGGTGGGTAGTTATTTTGCAGCAATTCGACATTCAGTATGTGTCTCAAAAGGAAATAAAGGGCCAAGCTCTAGCTGATTTCCTGGCTGAACACCCTTTAGTGGAAGACACGTCTTCAGATATTGAACTCCCTGATGAGGAAGTCTTCTCTATTCAAGAAAGTCCTCAAGCATGGAAAATTTATCATGATGGTTCTTTCAGAAGTCCAACAGGGATGAAAATGGAAAATCCTAAATTCAACAAAGTTGGTTTAGGAATTTTGCTCATTTCTCCAGAAAAGGCAGTGTTACCTTATTCCTTTTTATTGTGGGAAGGTGGTACCAATAATGAAGCTGAATACCAAGCTCTTATCACAGGCTTGGATTTAGCGCTTCAAGCACAAGTGAATCACTTAAAGGTGAAAGGTGATTCATACCTGGTAATCAAACAAGTAAATGGGGATTATGCCATCAAAAAAGAAGAATTATCCCTTTGTATGATTACGTCAGAGAGTTAATGGCGGAATTCCCTTCAGAACCGACATTTTATTATGTCCCAAGATCACAAAATGCTCAAGTTGATGTGCTGGCTAATATAGCCACAGCTCTAGCAGATCCAAATTGGGACGAGACAACCATCAGTATTGCCCACTGTCATGCAATTTCGCCTTATGTTCAAGCCAGAACAGAGGAAATTAATGAAATTAGCCCCATTCTTGAACCGTATGGTCATATGACAGGATGGATGTCACCTATCAGGGAATACCTTCAAAATGGAACACTTCCACCTGATAGAGTTGAGAAAGAACAAATCTAGCGACGTGTGGTCAATTTTACTCTTTATGATAGCCCAAACAACCTAGAGAAAATTCTCTACAAACGTGGTTTTGATGAAGTTCTCTTCAGATGCATTGATGGTGAAGAGACAATGGTTGTCATGAAAGAAGTGCATGCAGGAGTCTGTGGTGCCCACCAGTCTGGACATAGATTGTCTGATCAAATTCAAAGGCTGGGATATTTTTAGCCTTCAATGATACAAGATTGTGTTAATTTCACAAAGAAGTGTCATTCATTCCAAGTACATGCCAACTTCATTCATCAACCTCCAGAGATGCTTCATACAGCTAAATACTCGTGGCCATTTTCCACATGGGGAATGAATGTGGTGGGACCTTACCCTTCAACTACAGCCAAGCAGTTTAAGTACATTCTTACTGCTACTGATTTCTTTTCCAAATGGGCAGAGGCAGTACCTCTCAAAGAAGTCAGTTCTAAATGCATTGTTAGCTTCATCAAGTCTAACATCATTACTAGATTTGGTGTCCCTCATACCATATTGATGGACAATGGCACCAATTTCTGTTCATCTGAGGTGAAGAAATTGTATCAAGAATACAACATCAAATCCAACCATTCATCTTGGTATCATGCAGTGGCCAATGTCCAAATAGAATCCTTTAACAAGACTCTTTCAAATATACTGCAAACGATGGTGGATAAAGATAAGAGGTCATGGCCTGATAAACTCTTTCATGCTTTATGGTCTTATCGGACTACCACCCGCAATGCAACGCGGTCAACTCCATATTCGTTGGTATATGGAACGGAAGTAGTCTTGCCAATTGAAGTTCAATTGCCCTCGCTCAGAGTATCCATTTCTGATCAGTTATCTACAGATGAGAAATCCCAAAAGTGATTGAATTAATTGGAACAGTTAGATGAGAAAAGATTGTGCACTTTGCACCACTTGGAAATATGTCATAATTGAATAGCACGATCTTTTACCAAAAAAGTTCATCTTCGTTCATTCACTCAGGGAGAATTGGTATTAGTTATCAGAACTCCAATGATACTAGGAAAGAAACCCCCCAAGCTTGAGCCAAAATGGGAAGGACCTTATTCAATACATAGGGTCTAATCCAATGGAGCTTATTCATTAATCTCGATGGATGGAGAACTCATTACTACTCCAACCAATGCCAGATTTTTGAAGAAGTATTTTGTATAAACTGCAAAGTACTGATAATGTCCCCGCAACATGACACTAAACTGTGCGGCACCAGTTTTTCCTTGCTATATGATTTTAAACTATATCGCAATGGTCCAGTATGACATTAAACTGCAACTTCGTCCCACATAACGTTAAACTGTGAAAAAGTACCCTAAAAGGTCTTGTATGACTTTAAACTACACCATGGTCCTGTATGACTTTAAACTACACCATCCATGGTCCATGCATATGACCTTAAACTATTCACACTTTTGTCCAGCATGACACTAAAATGAAGAAAAAAAAGACCCTAATCTGTCCCCACTGCATGACATTAAACTGCACAGTCCCCCTTTTCATCCAACATGACGTTAAACTGTATTCTCCCTGCAACATGACATTAAACTGTGCAGCACCAGTTTGTCCTTGCTATACGACGTTAAACTATACAGCAACGGTCCATGCATAAGACCCTAAACTGTTTGAAAGTCCCATACATCCGGAAAGACGTTAAACTACATAATCATGAAAGTTCATGTATGACCTTAAACTATACTTATGTCCAGCATGACATTAAACTGCACCATCCACGGTCCATGTATATGACCTTAAACTATTCTCCCTTTTGTCCAACATGACATTAAACTATAGAAAAAATCCCCAATGCGTCCAACATGACGTTAAATGGTGTATTATTTTGTCCTTACTTCATTACATTAAACTGCGCAGTCCCCCTTTTCGTCCAACATGACATTAAACTATATTATCCCTGCAACATGACATTAAACTGTGCATCACCAGTTTGTCCTTGCTATACGATGTTAAACTATACAGCAACGGTCCATGCATAAGACCCTGAACTGTTTGAAAGTCCCTTACATCTGGAAAGACGTTAAACTACATAATCATCAAAGGTCTTGTATGACCTTCAACTATACTTATGTCCAGCATGAAATTAAACTGAACCCTCTATGGTCCATGTATATGACCTTAAACTATTCTCCCTTTTGTCCAACATGACATTAAACTGTGGAAAAAAAATCCCCAATGCGTCCAACATGACGTTAAAATGGTGCACTCTTTTGTCCTCACTGCATGACATTAAACTGCACAATCCCCCCCTTTCGTCCAACATGAAGTTAAACTCTATTGTCCATATCATCCTAACTACATGATGCTAAACTGTAAAGAAAGTTCATGATACGTCCTACATGACATTAAACTATATTTTGTCCCTACTACATGACACTAAACTGTGCAACACCAATAGTCCTAACTGCAAGACTTTAAACTGCATAATCCCTTCATACGTCCTACATGACATTAAACTATGTATCGTTAAGGTTGTTGCTACCTCTTGTTTCTCACACCGAGGATGACTCACGTGAGCTTAGAGAAAACCTAAACCATAATATTTTCTCTGGGCTGCTAACCATTCGTAATTCCCAACATCATTTTTTAGGTCATTGTCCCCAAGAAAAACATGATCATTAATTCATTCTTTAATAGAACTACACAGACTTTGATCCTTGCCTTCTAGGCTGGGTATGTAGGCAACCTCCCAAGGTTTAAGCCCAAAAAAAACAATCTCTTCACTTCGGTTCACCTTCATCTCATACTATGTTGATTTGTGAAACCACCCTTAGAATCAATATCTTTACATTTGATTCACTTTCGTCCTTGTTATTCGACGTTAAAATATACAACACTTTTGTCCGGTATGATAATAAACTACAATATTCTTTGATATCCTCATTTGAGAGGGAGTCATAATTTACATTTATTTTTCAATCATGTTTCATTTCAAAAGACTACGTGCATACATGTCAATGCCTAAACCTTTTATTTTGGGTTAAACCAACATTATACTAAAGTCCCCTTTCACCCTTCACATGTATGAACCAAATTTGTAAAAAGGGTATTACTAGAACTACGTGGGCTTGATTCCCATCCTAATGGGATACGTAGGAATGTTCGAGTATCCCTCGAATCCAGCCCCAAGTCTTTTGGGCCTAACCCCAAATTTCACTTTCAGTCCCTTAGCTGAAAAGTATCCATGAAAACACACAATGTGTATTCATTATTATGGTCCGAACTCTATGAACTTAAACTAAGATCTCTCATACTTTCGTCTTGCACGACGTTAAACTGCATTTCAAGAACTATGTGTGACTTGATTCTCATTCTTATGAGATACGTAGTGAAGTCCAAAATTTCAATTCAGGACCCAACCACAACATGATTATGGTTATCATTGATTTATGTATCTCTGTATAAATTGGAAAATACCCATCTTTATGTGTCATAATCCTAACCGTAAATATTTTCAGATCTTCATAACCCTTTTTATGACTTTTAGTCACAAAAATGTCAAACTTCTGAGAATTCTTTTGCCTGCCTATGCAGCACGTGCCCATAGGCGGCCTTGCATAAACAGTCCACATAACAGAATTGTCAGCCGAAGGATACTATTTATTTGACTATGCAGCCAATGCCCTTAGGTGGCCCTGCATAATTCAACCCCCTAACGGGTTTGTCAGATAGTGGTAACTTCATTCTTGGGAAGAATGCCTCTTTTGTCCTTATTTGTCTTAAACGACAGTATGTAGGGATCCGCAAAAAATAGTCATCCATAACATATTTGTCCCATATCCTTTTTCATGATCTGAAAGTATTCAAGTCTATGGTTTATTATTCTTCCCTACGTTTGGGTCAGACCTTCGTAGGAGTGATATTCATCCAGTTCTTCGATAACTTGTCTGGAAATATCTTCTCCATATTCAAGTACCTCTTTCCATACAGAAAACTCTATAATTTAGAAAATTTGAATCTCCATAAACTTTAACTGGATTTTCGCACTAGGAAAGTAAATTTCTGAGAGTTCTTTTGCCTGACTATGCAGCACGTGCCCATAGGTGGCCTTGCATAAATAGTCCACATAACAGACTTTCCAGCCGAAAGATGCTATTTATTTGACCATGCAGCGAATGCCCTTAGGTGTCCCTACATAATTCAACCCCCTAAAAGGTTTTGTTAAATAAATAGTAACTTCATTCTTGGAAACTACTTCTTCTAATGCCTTTTAGCTCTTTTTCATATCATTACTCAGATTCAAATATTCTTAATTCATATCTTACATATTTTCCCTCATAATTGAGTATGATACTATGTTTTCAGATGAGTTGTCATGGAATTGAGTCAATTCTAATCCATTTAAGTCAAAGCTATTTCGACCTTAAACATTAGCCTCTTTATGTCCGACATGCATGACATTAAACTGCCAGATTTCTTATTTCTTCTCACCTCAGAGTCAAACCCTCTTTTCTCTCCGGATCTAACTCGGAGGGGGGACTTTTGTTGACGCTCCTTTTCGTCATAGAGTCTAATGTCTGAAAAAGGGAAATACCTTAGTCCGAAGTGATTCATCCTTTGAAGAAACATAAAAAAAATCGACAAAGGGATGAATAAGGAGAACATTGCCCATAGGTCACGCAAGTTCCCTCAAGGTCGCTCAAGTACACTTGTGCGCCGCCTAGTGGTCGTGCAAGTACACTTGTGCGCCACCTAGTGGTCGTGAAAGTACACATGCACGCCACCTAGTGGTCGTGAAAGTATACTTGTGTGATGCCTTATGGTATTGCAAGTGACTTGGGCGACCTAAGTGATAACCACCCAATAACCGCTCGGGGTCTTCTTCTGCCTATAAATAGACCCTGTGGGCCCCCAATTTAGGGGGGAATTTTTCCAGAAACTCGGATTTAAGCTCCCGACGCCCAATTCCCTTATCAAAGATTCCGGAACACTTCTAAGGTAATTTCATACCTAGAACGGAAGGTCTAAAGAGGGGGAGGGAGGACTAAGTGTTGAAACTCATCAACACTTGTGCGCCGCCATACTCCTTCGATAGAACTTGTGCGTCCATTTTCTGGAAGAACCTCAAGAAGATTCTAAAGGCCTTAATCAAGAGTCGCTCAAGTATTTCAATGTTGTTTGAACACCGCGCAAGTACCTTATACATGTCGCACAGGTATACCTGTGCGACCAATACTTGCGTGCCCATGCAGTACCTGCGCGCCTGCCAGGACTTGCGCGCCCCTGCCTTTTTGGGTGCCCATCTTGCCCATTTTACCCCTCTTAAGCCATTACACCTTTCCTATTCAAGGTTCAGTCTTCAAGACACTCTTCAAATCCATTTATGGCATGATTTCTTGATTTTACTTCCTTATCTGAAAGGGATTCTGTGGAATATCTCTCAAAACATAGTGATTTACATATCTTTATGTCACTAAAGATTCAGAGTTCATTCATTCAACCTCATCCTTTAAGATGAGAGAATCCTTAACCTAGGTCTCCTTTTCAGGAATAATCCCCAGTCATAAGTCCCCTAATTTGGGCATCTTCCTCAGGAGTAAGCCCCAAATTCTTAAAGTTCCCAAATTTGGGCATCCTCCTTAGGAGTAAGCCCCAAATTCTTAAAGTTCCCAAATCTGGGCATCCTCCTCACGAGTAATCCCCAAACATTAATCCTTAACATGGGCCTCCTTTTCAGGATTAAGTCCCAGTTATAATCCCTTAGCCTGGGCCTCCTTTTCAGGAATAAGTCCCAGTCATAATTTTGGGATTCCTTTTCAGGAGTAAGCCCCAAGTCCCCTAACCTGGGCTTCCTTGTTAGGAATAATCCCCAGTCATAAATTTGGTCTTCCTTTTCAAGAGTAAGCCCCATGTCCCTTAATTTCTCTTTAACCAGTCCTAATTTACCTTTGATTTGGGATTCCTTCTCAGGAGTAAAACCCAATCATCAATCCTCTCCTAATCTGGGTTTCCTTTTCAGGAATAAGTCCCAAGTTAGAGTATTCAAATCTCCATGAAGCACATATACCTTTATGGACCCTATTCCTGGATGTTTTCCCTAAATTAAATCCTAATCATCATTTATCTGGGCAGTCATACATACATAATCCCCAATCCATTTCTAATGATTACATCTTTCATGGCCCAATTTTCTATTCTATTACCAATACCTCTTGTTTCTCACATCGAGCATGACTCACGTGAGCTTAGAGGGTAAAATTAATTATGACATCCTTCTTTGAGCCATCAGTCATTTAGATCATACTCCCCATTCGAACTACGTGGGTTCTGATTCCTTTTCCAAAACAAAGGATACGTAGGTAGCCCATCTGCGGGTTCGATCCCAACTCTGAAATAATCCATGTCCTTCTGAATGACAATAAACTTCAAGTGCCTCATTGAATGGCTTTAAAACCAGCCTGGTCATCATAATGACCAAGATACTTTTATATAAATATTTTGAAGGATACCATTGACCAAGAATCTCTAAATAGATATAGATGATTCTCTATTGATGATGAACCTCGAATACATATAAAAGATTCTCTAAATTTATTACATACTTAATCATTGATTGTCAAAACTGAAGGAAAGCTCATTTTATACTTGGTAATGTAATAAGGATTCACGAACATAACTTAAATCTATAAAGAGAGTCTCGTAGTATACAATAATTCCTCTCAAAAAGGTGTGATGAGTCCGACCTCCCATCCTCTCGACCAATGAAAATTCCTAAGCCTCATTAGTCCACAAACTAATGAGCGCCTACCTTTGGAAAGTAGGTCCAAATGGATATGGAATCACTGGATGTTTCCGGTTCTACAAACAAACCCGTTATAAACAGATCGGAATGTTTGAATCTCCCATCAAGGAGGTCATCCCCGAATTCCGAGGGAAACAATGATATAGAACACGGTCAAGATAAGGATAATGACCACAAAAACCATAAACAAAATAGGTCTAAAAAGTTCATTGATATCCTCATAAATTATGATAATATGATAATATTTTATTTCAAAATCCTTTGAGAATAGTTACTTACTTGATTTTATTTCATAAGTACAATCTCACTATTGGTTCATTCCTTGATCAATTCCTGCTTCATCTATTACTCAAAGAAATGAAGTTGAAATTGAAATGCTTGAAAAACTAGTGGTCATAATATCTATAATGGGATGAAAAGTCATTAATTTTATCTTCAATTATCATCATAACTTAATTTTTAGAATAGTTTATCTAATATGCATAAATATTTATATTTTTAAGTAAAAATATTATCTCTAAAACATTTTCTAATGATACATATAAAAAAGTTCATAAATTGTTACCCTTACAAGACTTCCAAAAGATTAAAAGCCAAAAAATTCGAAATAAGGTCAAAAACTTATAAAAATAAAATTATCATTAATACCCCAAACAACTTGATGTATCTCTTAATTTCCACACACCAAACATGTGGAGATCATTATCAAGTATTCTAGTGAAACATAGTAATAACCTGAATTTCCATAAAACCATATTAAAAACATGAATCCTTAAAAAATCAACTCTTTCCTCTTACCATTGATTCAAAAATTCTATAAACTCAATCCATAAAAAACCTTATAATCATATTAAAAATTAGTTCCATGTTCATCAATATTTTACCATTTATTTATCACAATCAACCACATCTATATCTCATTATTATCCTAACATCATGCACATATTGAGGTTTAACATTCCTTAATCATGTGTTCTACAAAAATATCACCTGACAATCTCAATCAATTTTTATGGTTAGCAGTACCATTCAACATATACTTTCAAATACTTAAGGAAAAAATACAGTGTAACGATCCTTAGATGCTTCATTATTTCATAATAATGTAAAAGTACATCTACCACATTATTATTTGATTAAAATACATAAACGTCCACTCATTTCACTTCCTTCCTATTCCATTAACCAAGATTCATTATTTTATTCCTTAACACTTATTTAATCTCATATGACATTCATAGTCTCTTCATCATCAGCAATATAATTGTTACTCATAAATCCTTCTTGATTATCTTTATAATATTTCCCCCTAGGAATTTATTTTCATAATGCCTATAAATTCTAAATTTAAAAAATATAATTATCAATGATGAATTAGGAATACTATTATTCTTATCCATTTTATTAACTAAACCATTCACATTTCCTTTAAAATTACTAGCTCTAGGTCCCTCTTTTCCACTCTCAAATCATCTTCTAGATCTTTTGAAACATTATCCTTCATACCTCTTACCACATTCTTTACATGTGGAAAATTGAACGTTCTTTACTCTATGGTCACCATGAAACTCTATATTTCTCTTATTATATGTGTTAGTAAACTCACCAAAGTTGAGGTTATTGATCATATTAGAATATTTATGATTAGGCATAATGAAAAGGTGTCTCCTTCTAAATCCTATTAAATTCAATTCCCCATGAGGAAGATCATTCCATTATCTTTAAATTTCACCATTAACATGAATTCTATAGGTTCCAACCATTTTATAAATCCCAAAGAACAAATTTTTATAAAAAATAATCATTGTGGGAAACTACATAATTCTATAAAATCATTTATACAATTCTTTTGTTAGGGCACCTTATTCTATAAAACCTCGGGTTTAACCTAGGGTATTCATGATCATTATCAATGTTTTAGGGTTTTATCATATAATTAGTCCTATCATAAGGGTTTTCATAAAACCTTTCTTGACCAACTCTACAAAAAATGTCTAAACCCTTCTCTGATACAAACTATAGCAACCCATTATTTTCATACTCAAATATTACATCTATTTGAATGAATATTAAATAAATAATAATAATATAAATTCCATAACTATATAATTTTAGAGTATTTATGGATTAGATATATAGAATTATTTGTTTTTTAAATATTTCCAACATATCCCAGAAATATCTTGTCAAATATTACTCCTAATAGGCATACCCTTCCTAAACCTTTCTTCATAACCTAGGGAAGAAAACAGAAGAAAGGTTGATCTTAGATTATCAATAAGTATAACCATAGGATATATTTATCCATGATTATATTAAATCATATGATAAGAATAAGTTTGTGTGATCATGATCATAACTTATGAAGTTCATACCCAACCTTTCATATATCGTAAACATGATTCATGGCATAAACATTATCATATTAGAAAAGTTAGACCATAAGAGTGATAAATCATCATAAATAAATAATTTTCTATAATATCATGTCAAAAAATATTGGAAACATCATAAATTATGAAAACATTTAATATTTCAAGTTTAACTACCATGACCATAAATATAGTGGAACAGGAAACACATGTTTATCATAGTCGATTAGTATGCACTATTTCCAATTGTGGATCGATGCCATCGACTTGTTTTCCATTGTTATCTCATGTGATATGAATAATTTAAAAATTCATTTTAGGGAGATATATGTCTCAACTATCAGATAATGAAACAATATAGATGTGTTCTATAAAAACATAAATCATTCATCATAACTGAACCCCTGAAAATAAATGGGCTTTGTAAACAATTCATCATTGCATAACTCATGGAAAAGAAATGTGTCTCATAAATATCATCACAAAATAAAAATAATATAAACATAAATATAATAAGGATAATATAATTCAATAATATACCTAATAAATCATAAGTAATGTAAAATATTTTTATCCTATACAGAATATAATTATGAAATATGACTTGAAATAATTCCTAAAAAAATAACATTTCTATTTTTAAATATTTTCTTTTTAAAGAGTCGCACAACTATAAAAGAAAAAATATTTCATTGAAAATAACTTATTAATATTATAAATTATACATAAAATAATATATGTATCATGACGGTGGGAAAATATTCTTATGAATTATATTTTCAAAAACATTTGGTCTATATTTTATCGTAAAAGTCACAAAGAATCTCAATTAGAAAATAGAAAAAATTATCCTTTGAAAACATTTAAATAAAAATCAAGAATGAGTAAAAATTAACTTAAAAATAATAATATAATGGAAAAAATATATTTAGAAAAAAATTTAAAAAACATGGACATGGAAGAAAAGGATATTTTTAAAGGAAATTTAAAAAAGATAATTTTTAAAAGAAAGTCACATATAAATATCATATCATTGAGGTGAGAATTGTTCAAATAAATTGATCATGTGTATAATCTATAAATAAAAAACAAGTTCAAATAAAAAATAATATTATCAAAATATATCTCACGCATAATATTAATATTGAATAATAAATTAAGTATATGTTAAACCCAATGAATGAAAATTGAGTTATGAAATCTCTAACCAGTTTGTAATCAGTCAAATCGTATTCCTCATAAAAGTGATAATTATAAAATGAAACATTGAATATCATGAATATAATTAGATTCAATGATATTATATATCAAAGTTAATTATATTCACCATACAAAAGAAATAATTTGTGAATATAGAATACATCTCACATAAGTAAAAGTGATATAAAAAACCCTTAATTCGCACATACCTTTATTTTTTCATACAATGAACTCATGTATAAAGGTTTGAATAATGTTATTATTTAATTAAATAAATATAATCATATTTAAAATACCTTATATGATACTTTTATAACATATTACCACCCGTTCATTAATAATATTTCATTATTTTCATTGTTTTTTGAGCATTTCATTCTTGGTTTCATGATCAGTTCATTTTTGTATAATTATGGATTTTAATTTCAAATGGAAATAAAAGAATATAATTGTAATGAAATGTAATTAATACATTTATATAAGTTTAAATTTTCCTATATATCATTTTTATTTATAACATGAGGATGATTCATTTTATAAAATGTTAATGATAAATTTTTAGTTTAATTTAGCAGTTTTTTCCAACCATCACGAACTAGTTTATTTATATTTAATATTATTTTTATATATTAGTCACAAAACATGAAATAGGTTATAATATATCTATTAAAATATTATTTATTCATAATAATACTTTTATGACCAACCTTGAAGGCAGTAATGGAAAATGAAAAATTAGGATCCATGGAAATGGTTAACTTCCGTAATTTGGACAAAGGTTTTGTTTCTTTGAATAAGAGGAGATAAAAAAAGATGTATGTAAGATATTAGATTATTAATATAAAATTTAATTATATAAATTTTAATGTATTTATTTTTATTTTATGTATGAAGTAAGTGAAGTGCATGTAGAAAAAGAAAATAAATTAAGAGAGTTTGTCTGAGAAAGTTCCTCTTGAATATCACCACCTTGAAGGACCCCTTAAGGAACTTGGGATTTTTCTTTCAGTTATAATAGAAGAAGATGGATGTGGGGAGAGTTTTTAGGAGAGTTTTTGGTAGATATGTTAACAACTTCTAGTATTTTGAGGAGAAAGTGGGTGGTGATGGTAGTACTTATACATGATGAGGGGTGGTTTTAAGTAATTAAATAATGGTTATTTTATATTTAAACCCAAACACATTAGGGTGGAATTAATTACAAATAATGTAAATGATAATTAATGTTGTAAAGGATGGATAATATCTATGATAACATAAATATACCATTTAATGTTGAAGTTTTTAGTTATTTTAATCTTTTAAATTTTTTACTTTAACCCACTACATTATTCTACCAATACTACAGTAAATAATACTTTTATCAACATAAATTTTTTATGAATAATGATTAAAATAACCTAAAAAATAATTTGAACCTAAATATTAAAAATATGTAATCCACTTTTAAAAATTAAAAACATAGAAGTTACAAAATTAAATTTAAAATTAAACTGTCAATATGCAATGGAAATCAATTTTTTTGGAAAAATGTGTTTTGATGCACAAAAATGTACTTATACTAAAATAAGGTATAAATATAATTTAAATGTAATTAATTAGATTATACATAACTAAAAATTGATTCTTTTTCTTTTATATCAATTTAAAATAATAAAATGAATTTTAAATATAAAGAAAATGTGGGTTTTATAAAAATTCGTATTTTTTATTATTCACTAAAAAATTTAACATTTCAGAAAATTATAATCAATTAATACTAAGATAATTTTGACATATTGAATTAAAAAATTATGATAATTTAATCAAAATAATTTTCTCAAAATTTCAAAAAAATAATTATATTTACATTCTCATATATAGTAATAAAAAGAATTTTTATAGAAAACATATATTTGAGGAATGAAATGACTTAACTAAAAATTATGTGCATATTCAAAATTAATTAATTAATACATTAACAATGATTTGGAAAATTATATATGTCATAATGATTTTAATATTTTACATTACATCTAATTTAACAGCTAGTTTATAATGGTTATGTTAAAAAAATATTTTGGATTTCGTTTAAGCTTAGTGTTCTGTGAAAAGTATGTTATCAAAAAGATTAAATTTTAAAAAAATATATGCATACCATAAAATCTTTGGTTTATAAATCCACCCTTAATTAAGAAACCATCAACCAAATATGGGGTGATGGTGGATGACATAGCATCTCCTCTACATGATCATAAGAGTTGAGAAATATTTCCCAACCCATGACATTTAATAGTAACTTTCTTCATACCTAAAACATTATATATACTGTTATGTTCATGTTTGAGAAGCATATCCTTAACCTTATTTATGGGTGTGTACTTATTCTCTTTTTCAAGAATATATTTAGAACATTATCTAATAGGTTTTTTCCCTTTGTTCTTAAATAAAATTTCTTGTTGAGGAAGTTATGTCATACACCTAAAAGAACAATGTAATTCCCTCTTGAACCTTCTGTGAAAAAATTTGATAGTTTTAAATTTTTCATTCTTGGATAGCATCTTCACTTCGTAACTAGGAGTATTAACCACCAATACAATACTATAATTTCTCACCTTGATGGATTCTTTTCATTCCTCTATCTTGCTTCTATATTTTTTAAGATTCATGGAAATTTTACAATGGTCCATGGAGTTTGGAATACTGTATATAGTAGAAATATATACTTATAGTAGGTTTTAACTCTTTATCATCAATGTTTTATTTCTTCATGGGAGTAGATTATTCATCTTTCCTCTTTATAGATTTTTCTCCCATTATTGATTCACTTATTTTTTTCATCTGCTTCTTAGACCAAGATTTATCTCTTTTCTCTTATATAAATCTATAGTACTTTGAATAATTATCCTATCATCATTCGTAGTTGTGACTGCCAATTTTTCACATCTCACATAAATATTTCAATCTTTCAAAAAATAATATATATATTCTTTCTTTTCTATGAGTTATGATTATTTCAAGGAGTAGGTTGTCTCTTTTTTATATCATTACTCCACATTGATTTATGGATTCTATAATTTCCACATAATGATATATTATTAAATTAATCAATATCCCTATTATTGAATTTCCAGAGTCTCTAACACCTTCCCATAGCTCTTTTCCTTTTCACATTAGATATAGGTTGTTCATCATGACATTATTACTTTTTTAGGATGAAAATCCATTCTTTTAAGCTCCTTTTGGGGAATAGTTTATTTGGGATTTATTTACCTCCTCTTTTGATACATTATTGGAAGGGATGGTATTGTTTTCCTTTAATGGTTATATAGATTGTAATTTCTCTCCATCACTCCCAAAAAATTTATATTTAGTGTATGCCACTTTATCTACACTGTGGGTTACTTTTGTTCATAAAGTTGAGGTAAAGGCTTCTCCATATGATTACATGGTATTTAATAAACCATTGTGAGCCTCTATTTATGTATGAATCTCTTAAAAATTAAATGTGTTAGTAGGTTTCTTATTTGTTATTTGGGGAGTTCTATCTCATTTTGATTCAAGATATTTTAGTATGACTTCAAGATCTTGATACTTGAGGATGAGTGTGATCTTCTTATCTTCCAATTATCTAAACCTGAATTCCCAATCACTCTTAAGAAATTATTTATCATTAATAACCCCTTTAAATTATTTATCAATTAATGAAACCCTTTCCTTACAATCATTTACAAATTCTTCCCAATCATATATACGATTTGTAAGAGAATTACATCTTCGAACTTGTTTTTCCAGTTCATCTTACATTGTATTAAATTATCTATATAGATATTATTTTTCATCAAATAGGTCCATGATGAAATAAAAAAATTAACAACATTAGAAGAATCCTAATTTATATTCTTTCAAACATGTGATAAAAACTATTGAGTTGTTCTAATGTCTCTATTTTTTCACATCTTGAAGTTAAATCATTATAGGAATAAAAATAATTGATTTAGTAGATAAATCCTTAACACTATCATTACCCTCATCTAACGGTACTTCCCATTGCTTCTTTGTGATATATCACTATTTCCTTGCATTTTTCTTCATCTTGTTTTTTAGTGTCTTTGGTGATACTTATATATCTACCTTAATAGATATAGAGATAAAATTATTGATATCATACTATTCATAAAGGATCTAAATTCCAAATTTCATACTAATATTTTTTAGGAAAGTTATATTATGATATAATATAAAGTGCATAGGGGATCGGTGGACCACTGAGTGGGGACAAGTAAATTAGTGGTCACTTAAAACTTCTATTAATTATTCGTTTTAATTCAACCTCCATGATTTATTCAGTCTTGATGCTCTCTTCTTTTTGTAACAAAGCCTCAACTATATAATGCAGTAAATCAATGGATAAGAACACAAGGATTTAAAAGGTTTGTTATAACAACCTACTTCTTACCATGATTCTATATGTTTCTCAATCAAGTATTTTCAACATTAATCTAATATAAAAATTTCAATTGGAGGGTGATTTACACACCATGACCATATTAGAGCCTCACTGATCTTCTCTCAACCATAGTCACACCAGAAACTTTATTGTGTCTCAAAGTAATTATCTTTCCTATATACCAAAAAACTTATTAAATATATTACCACTATTTTCATTGAGTATTTTAGTGTTATTCTTTCATACATTAAGATATGTAGGTTCCACAAAGTCCCACTATGTATATGAAATTTCATACTTTAAGTTCTTATTTGGAAGTATATTAGAATATCAATATAGGATATATTTGAATCAATAAGAATCATATAATTATTCTTATAAGAATATAATTTGGATAATAGAAGGTCTGTAAGAATACTCAGTAACTTGGTAATTTCTCATAACTCATCTTTATAGAACTATTTTTTATTTCTATTCACCTTGATGTCTCACTTAAAGAGACCCTATGATATTCAAACTAAATTGATCCTAAGTAACTTTTACAAAAAAATAATTTATTGGTATATTCTTCATTTAAACACTTTATCAAATTCAAACATATTTCATAATAATGTTTGGATTCTGTTTTTTCTTATTCTTTAATAGGCCTTTATTTCTATCGAACACCCACTGGTTGCAGGAAACACCATCACAATAGTTGAATCTTATTTTTCTCTACTTATTCCTCCTAGGGATTCACACCTTCTCAAATTCATAGTCATCTATTTAAATGATTATTTAATTTTTAATTTTAATAAAAGGTATTTCAAGGGGAAAATGTAGTTTCCATTTGAAAATCACAAAAATATATTACCACTTATGTGTTTTCATGTATTCTTATCTACTTCTATTTCAAATAAAAATGTATTCCTTAAATACCCTAAATTAATTCTTCTTAGTTTTTATACTCATTATAAAATATCATCACACAATCTCTATAGAAGGATCATCTTAATTTTCCTAAAACATATCTAATGAAATGTACACATAAATTTTTTTCAAATGTATATAACACACAACCAACAGATATGAAGAGTAAATCATATTTACTACTTGTGACACAGATCAATCATTCTCAATACTAAATTAATGGGAAAATTATCAAACTCAAATCTCATATACTTAGGTGAGTCTCTTCTTTAATCAATCGTAATTCATCTCTTTTCACTTTAAAAATTATCTAAGAGTGTGTAAACACTTATTACAACATCCAACTTTCATGGTGATCCTAGGATGGTTTCTCCTCCTTTATCTAGCTCTCCTCAATGCTTTGAACATGATTGATATGATTTTTTCACATCCATACAGACTGCCCAGTCATAGGTTCAATATCTAGCATCTCTTCCATTCTACCTATTGAAGATAATTCTTATTCACATTTATAAATTTTCATAGAAATGAAGATCAGCACTTTTAATCATATTTTTTATGGATTGTATAGAATCTATCTAGCCATGTATTCTTAGAAGCCAACACTTTATTCTTATTTACCCATATTGTATGAGTAGTATATATCCTTTATTAATTTAGTGGATCCTCAATCTACCACCCAACACTGTACTTATTTTAATTTATTACATTGATAACCTAAGTAATAACAAATAAAATTTAAAAAATCTATAACTTTACTTTTATTCCATTAAATCCTAATCTTGTGGTGAAATGTTCTTTGACTAACATAGTATACTTTATAATCTGTTTAGAGCTTTCTAAAGGTTAATATTAATCTTATCATTTTGTAAGGTTTCCAAAATTTATATTTTAAGTTATTCCACTTGTATGTTTTTAGAATGAATCATCCTTAATGGGAATGGAATTGAAAGGTATTTTTTCTCACATTGTTATCTTTTTATTGGTTTTCCTTATTTTTTTATTCTCAGTTCATCCTTCTCTTCCTCTTCCTTATTTTCTTATTATCTAATATGATCTTTATAATTTCATCCAAAACATTCTACAACAATAATTTCATGTTTTGGTTGATTTTTCTTATGTTTATGTGGGATTGGTAGTTGAATCACCTTTTCACATATTGTATTCATCATACTATTGTTTCTATTAGGATTAAATATTATTTATTTTGGAATATTTCCTGAATTTTTGGACAAAATTTCCAAAAGACTACAAATTTGATTTCTTAGTTCTTCCTCTTCACTCTTTATCTTCTCAATTTCAAGGGCTTATTCTAGTAAATATAGGATTTTACACTAGTTTAATGTTAATAAAACGGTTTATTTAATTATAATAGAGGTAGATGGAGGGTATTTAGGTTATAAGGTTATTCATATTTTTATTGGAAAGGTAGTGGGTGTTAGTATGTTTGGTTTTTCTGTAGGAATGTTGTGTGTTTCTCGTATTACTATAATAGGAGTGGTCTAGATGGATGTTGTTGGTTTCCAAATGAATATTGGACATGAGATTTATATCTATATAATTGGTAAGGTTATTGGTATTTCCTCAGTAGAAATATTTCTTCATATATTTCAATGATTTGTACCTTAATACAATGGCAAGTAAAATGTGTAAAATATGGAGATAAACCACATATCATGGTCAATTATTATAGTTTAATGGTTTTATTCAAATACATTTATCACATCAAACTAGTTAGTAATTAGATTTTAAACTCCAAAAAATGTGATTAATCATATGTTCTTACCACATGTATATGTCGTGTGCTTGTACCTCTTTTGAAAAAACATTGAAGAGTTTTGTACAATTTTTTTAATCTGTACATTTTCTACGGGTGGTGATTTTCAATGAGAGAACCTCTATATTATGCATCCAATAGGTTTATTTCGTTTTTTTAATATGCCTTGAGATAATAATACAAAGAAGAGGTTCTCCTCTATTTATTGATGTGGAAAACTAGTACACTATTTCCTAAACAAATCTCAGCACTAATAGATAGTTTCAATTTAAAATTTACTGATAGAATAGATCCCTTTCCTAATTGATATGCTCCTATAAGTAGTGAATTATATTTAAATATATTATCTTTTATCGTATCCTATTCATGAACTTCAACTATTTGTAGGTTTTACAACCATTATTTGGTTTCTCCATTAAGTGAAAATCAAAATAAATTCCACTTGACTTTCTCTCTCTACTCCTTATGGAATCAATTTTTAGAAAATAAATTTGAATTAATTGATATACTTGTTTCGTTATTCACCTTCCCAGAGATAATTTTTTAAATTAATTAAATTAAACTACTTTTAAACAAAAATTCATTCTATAAAGAAGGAATATAAATTTGATTTTTTTGGTTAATGAACTACGAGGGCCCATAGGTCTATCAATGTTTGATTATGAGTAATTTTCATGGTGTAAGTATCAATATAAACACTCTTAGTTTCACTTTAGTTGATTATGGAAACATCCTCAAAGTCATCTTAAAATTTTAAATTCCTATGTCTGGTTAGAAAATTTCATTTAATTTTTATATCAGAAGGGTTGAGTGAGTTGTTATAGGTTTATTTATGAGATTAAAATTTATATTATTGGAACTTAATTTGTGGAAAATATACCATATTTTGACACTCAATATTTTTTTGTGGATTGAAAAAATAAATTATTTTCCTAGTAAAAATGTAGTGTTGGTGGTAACCCTAGGGTTATCGGTAGAGAGGTGTGTTCAAAATCATTTATCACTTTTTTTTTTGAAAAAGTGGTAATTTTAAAAAAAATGCTTGGAAAAGAAAATAATGAAATGAAATAAGGAAATTTTTAAATATAATGATAAAGGTTAATTATGTCAAGTTAATGTTTCTAATAATCATGTTATCCCAATCCTAAAATTATTGACTCTCCTTTTTATTAGTTAATAAATGATTGGTTCTATAACAGCTTCACCACTCAACCATGGTTGAATGGTTTTTCTAAAAATTAAATTAACAAAACGTTTTCACATTATACCCTCCTTATTATGTGTGTAAGTTATACAACTAATCCCTTCTGTATTACATAGGAAATACCCAACCGTGTCTTGTTCCTCCCAATAAACCCAAGAGTAACTATTGACCCTTCCACACATGCCAGTAAGCTCTAATCACTTCACCACCCATTTCGTACTATTCCACAATATATATTCTAAAATTAAGTAGATGTATATTATGTAACAAAATCCATGTAAAAAATAAATAAACATAATTAAATAATAAAAAACTTTATTAGAAATTAATAACTATTGCTAAATATCAAAATTGTTTTACAAGAAATTTTTTTCATTAAAGTATGATGACTTGAAAATTACAAAAGGAAATCATTCCCTACCCTAATCATAAATATAATTACCCATGAATTTTAATGGTATAATAAATTAATGGGGAAAAAACTAAGGACAACTAATAATAAAATGAAAGTAGTATATATTGGAAGTGGAAAACATTTTATCTAGCCGTGCATGAGTCCAATACCTTCTTTTATATGACCTCTTATTATTTATATAGAGACACAACTTCTTTATCCTTTTTCTTATTCAAAACTTTGAGACTTTCACTTATTTTAATTTTTTAATTATTTTATTTCTTCCATCTATATATGGTCTCTATGACACCTCTCTTCCTAAAATTATTTAGCCTCATTTACTTTTTCATGATTAAAATAATTTTATGTAAGTATCCATGTGGCCTTATTTTATTATTTTTATACATACTATGGTTCAAACAATTTCATATTCCTCTAATATTTTCTTGAATCATGATCCCCATAAGTGGAGCTATCTTACAGGATCAAAATATCTCATGGAAGAAATCATCATATGCATGTCATAATTTTCCTATACATAGATGAAATATATTATGGGAAGCACAATTATTCTATATATAGTTAAAATATATTATAGGTAGCAAAATTCTCATACATGTAGATGAAATATCATATGCCTGGAAAAATTATTATATGCATAAATGAAATATCATATGAGTGGAACAATTATCCTATGAATAGTTAAAATATATTAATGGAAGATCAAGATCTCTTACGACCTCTAAAAATTTTATAAACATAGGATAATTCTCATATGTGGCTCAAAACATCTGATGTGGTTAACAAATTTCTAAATCCAATTCCATAAGACTTTCCCACCATTTTTTGACTCTAGCACAGTACTTCCATAATACCATCAACTAAGTTCTGAACTTTTTGTTATTCATTTTGGTCTTGTTCTAAAGGACATAGAAGCATGTAAAACACTCAAGATAGATATTATAATTTTAGACCTTAAATTCATGACAAACATAATTTAATGTGGACTTGTTTAGATTATTCCAAAATAAATAACAACACAAAAATCTAGTTTTAATTCTTTTAACAATTTAACTATAAATTATTCTAAAATCTAATACATTTTATATTTGTACAAGAATTGATTAAAATAATGGGATTGAAATTATTGAATCAAAATGAAAAATATCTACAAATATTGGATTTCCAAAGTGTCATACCTCTGATTTGACATAATGAACACCCTTCGATCAACCTTTAGTAAATAGGTTTGAATAAAGGGATGATAAATATTATAAGGATCTTTAGAATATTATATCATCTATGATAGATTAAGTGAAGTATAATTCCTCTTATTTAGTGTTAAAAAGCTGGATACAATTTACCAAAATTCCCCATTTTAAGGAAAAAAATATAATTAATCTTATAGGCACCTGGTATGGGGCCGCTAGATACCCCATGTAACCCCTAATACACTAGGCCCTCTTTCCTAAAAAATGGGTAAGTTATGCCACCCCAATAAGTACTCTATGTTTCCTATGGTTCTAAATTACTGGTGGTGCCACCTCTAATCCACATTCAAACCTTTTAATCTTTCCAAAATCCTTAAACCATATCCAAAAACACCTATAATTTCATCAAAAAGCTACAAACTTTTATACTAGATTTCAAAATGAAAAATAATATCTCCTCCATAATCACAACTTTACGAAGGTCCATGTTTTTATTACTAATTAAAATATCCTAACATAAAATTTACACTTATCAAACCCACTTGGATATAGGTATTTATAACATTGACATTGAGAGGAATGATGTTTGACTGTAATGTGAATTTTCAAGAGTCAGTTGAGGATCTAATGAAGAGGCTTGCTTTGGATCCTATTTTGATTCTTCTTAAATTAAGGGTTTTTTATAATGTATATTCTGATATATCTATCTTGAGCATAAGATTTTTTATAATGCAGGCAGTAAAAGTGTTGAAATATAGGTTTAGAAAATTAAGACCCTAGGTGATGAACTACCTTACATACGATTCTTAATTACCTACTATTTTTATGAGTTGAAGACATATAGGTATTACAAATTAGTAAATAATTTTTTTATATACCAATCATAAGAGTTTGAAATATATTTTCTCACTACATGATCTTAACCTAAAAAAATTCACGTGGGTATAGTATATTCAAACATTTTTTTGAACCTATGTACACAATATAACAAGGCAACGTCATGGAATATTCTTTAAGTTGGAATAATCATACCTAAGAAGTGATGAAATATGGATAATTTTTTATACTTTCATATAAAGTTGGAGGAAATATTGAGGGGTGCATTTCTATGTAGTCTTAATTTGACTTATATTTTAACCGATAGAGTAAAAGATGATTAATTATTATATAATGATTTTGAGAGAACAAGGGGGACATATATAGTGGGAAAATCACTGATTAATGGTAAATTATACAAAATTTGGTGTTATATTTAAAGGGTTAGATAGTGGTTCCTAAGGAAGTGAAGAGATATGTTTTGGGAACTTTTCACCGTTAGATTTGGGTAGTTCATCTGTAATGGCTCACCAATTCTCATTGTATTGAGAGTACAACGAGTCATTACTAAACCTTAAGTGTAATCCACAAGATGTAAAAGGCTGGAAATAAATGCTGAAGGGTTTCAACCAGAAGTTGGGAAACGATTTACCCTTTAAGAAAAAACTCATAAACCAACCAAGCATAACCAAACATTCACTATATGATGCATGAACAAATGAAAGACTAACTCATGCATTACCAAAAGAGAACTACACTGTTCCACAAACTTATACATAACAAACACAATATCAGAGTACCAAGCGGAATAATAAAAAAAAGACCCAAAACAATCCAAGACACACTCCACGTCTCCACACCAAGATCCATGCACCAAGCACCACCACATCTCCCAAGCATCACCACTAACCACTAGTAATGAGATACCTTACCTTTACCTATGTCTCGGAATACAACATCTGCAAAATCAAAATGTGCCAAAGAAGGGTTGAGTATAAAACTCAGTAGTTTTTCCCCAATGACTTCCCTACTCACTTCACTAGGATATAATAGTTGGCAAAAATTATATAAAAACATTTTATACAAAACATTTTCTCAAAATAAGTTTATAACTAAATATAAACAAATTTACAAAACCATTCATAACCAATAGCATCCAAGAGTAATTGAAACCAGTTTTCCAACAAGTCATTTTTTCAGAAAAATAACCAATCAAGCTTGAGAACCATTTCACAAAATCCTTTTTTGGCATACCCAACCATTTCACAACCCGTGAAATCAACCATGCATGCTTCGTTATGATAGTTCCATACTCATGAGCGGTTTCTCATCGATCTACCAATTCATCACAAGGTAATTGTCTCCTATGTGCCATTACACCTTCAGCACTGAGAACGAGGTCATATTTCAACCAAGCCTCGAATTTAAAAGTTACATGTTCCATTAAACGTTTGGCACTGAGAACAAAGTCCTATTTCAACCAATCCTCGTATATGAAACATGAAAACACACCACACATGCACAAAAATCAAGAAAAAATCATCCTTTCAATAAAACACCTTTTATTGAAATCCATTTTCATCAAAACCAAGTGTGTTCAACCAATTCAAACCATTTCAATAAAACCGTACTTTTATTGAAAACCAAAGAATGAACCAATTTCATCAAGCCATTTCAATACCAAACAATTTCAACAAAACACCCCTTTTTTATTGAAAACACAACTTTCATCAAAACATTTACCATTCCAGAAAAACCATAATTTAAAATCAACATTTTAAATTCATGAAGCTAAATCACTTTTCACAACAATTCACCAAGATTTCACAATTTTATTAAAACCATAAATCATCACAAAAGAAGATTTATTCCATGCTTTGAACAGTTAATTCCATTCAAATAACCCAATTTGAAACCAAGATGATCAATTATAACAAGAGGAGTCGAGAGTGAAGCCTCCTACCTTTAGGGTTTTGATGAAAACCACAAAAAATGAAGAACGCACAAGAAAACTGGGTTGATTCTCCAAAAACCTGCCTTATATCTCTTGTCCTAGCAAGATAAAGACCAAATAGCATCATATTTGTCATCCACACACTTAGATCTACCCATAATGGGTGTAGATCTGAGAAACCGATAGAAGAGGAGAGATATATCTAAGTAGATCTATGAAACCAAACAAGAACGATCACATACCTTAAGAATCCAGCTTCAATTCACCAAGAGAAGCCTTCATATCACCTCCGGAACGATGGGAGAATCCTCTTTGATCTTAGGAGAACCAAAATCCATAGTTAGGGTTGCTTAAGAGCATAAACAGGGCATTTAGAGGCAAAACTAAAGAGATCCACAATTTAAGGATCTTATTTAAGTGCCTGCATGGTTAGTTCGCACGGTTTGACAAACCATATGTTAGCTACTACCTCGACCACCCTTCTCACATGGTTCGGCCGAACGGTTAGACAAACTGTGCGCCTACCATGCGGGAGGTACTACCTCCAAGAATCACTGCACACAGTTTGGCCATATGATTTAGACAAATCGTGTGCCGCTCGTGCGACATCCCCTTTTCCTCAAACTTCATTCAAAGTTCTCCCGACTCTCCCACACAACACCCTTAACTATAAAACCATGAAAAGCATCAAGTATGGGTTACATACCAGAAACCAGGGGTGCTACATTCTCCCCAGCATTGGTCTTTCTATCCTTAGAAAGTAGGAAACCATCACCCAACTGAAAGAGTTCTGGTCACTACTCTTTCATTTCCTTTTCACGTTCCTAAGTCTCTTCCTGAATCCGACCATGCTAGCATAAAACCCACACTAGGCCGATGCTTTTTCCATGAAATACTTTCTCTTTACTATCCACAATCCGTAGTGGGATATGTATCAACAAAGCATCCAACTCTAGGTCAATGTGATCCCATCTGATCACATGGTTGGGATCAGGCTGATACTTTTTCAACTGAGATACATGGAACACATTATGCACCAAACTAAATCGTGGTGGTAATGGAAACTGATATTCCACCTCTCTTACTTTTTCCAGTATCTCAAAAGGGCCAATTTATCTAGGAGATAAGTTGCCCTACTTCATAAAACAATGATGTCCAAGCCTTGGAGAGATCCTCAAGAAGACATTATCACCCACTACGAATGACAACGGTCGTCAAC
Organism: Viscum album; assembly: GCA_963277665.1. NCBI lineage: Eukaryota > Viridiplantae > Streptophyta > Magnoliopsida > Santalales > Viscaceae > Viscum > Viscum album. The sequence continues at coordinate 1,871,869,266 of OY728142.1, read as the reverse complement.
GGTGATTTTCATAAGATTTATCATGACTCTGAGCTGTCTCCAACCTCTTTCTAATCAACTGATTCTTCTCTGTTGTTTCATGGACAAGGATTGGCCCGACTAGTGAATTTTCACACATTTCCACCCAGCATAGTGGAGAATGACAAAGACGAACATACAATGCTTCAAATGGATCCATGTGTATCAAGGATTGATAGATATTATTGTATGAGAACTACACTAAGGGAATATACTCCTCCCATGAGCCACCAAAATCTATTACACAAGCCTACAACATATCTTCCAAAGTTTGTATCATCTTCTCATATTGCCCCTCTGTCAGGGGATGATACGCCATGCTCATAGTCAACTAAGTCCCAAGGGCTTGCTGTAATGATTTCCAGAAATAAGATATGAACCTCGGATCTCTATCTGAGACTATAGACATTGGTACACCATTCTTATTTACAAATTCATGTATAAATATTTTTGAAAGATCTTCCACCATATGGGTTTCAAGAAAAGGGATGAAATGAGCCAACTTGGTTAGACGATCCACTATCACCGAAATGGAATTGTGTTTCCAGACCATTCTTGGATGACCTGTAACAAAATCCATTATTTTATGATCCCATTTCCACATGAAGATAGGTAAATATTGTAACATACCAACTGGTCTCTGATGCTCTTCTTTAACCTTCTGACAAGTTAAGCACTGTGAGACGAACTCAGCCACATTCTTTTTCATGCCGCTCTTCCAAAACTACTCCTTCAACGCCTTATACATCTTCTGTGTACCTGGGTGTACATCCTATCTTGAATAGTGATAAGCATGAAGTAGTTGTTCCTAAAAAACCATAGGTACAACCATCCTATCTCTGAAACACAAAATTGATCCCCCATCAAGTTTCCAGCCATCAATGGTCTCCCCACTATTGATTTTTGAACTTACAACCAGACATTCTGCATCAGATGTTTGTGCTTCTTTGATGATATTTACTAAATCAGTAACAAGCGTAGGTGAAAAGAAAACAGCAACATTACTTCGTTCTTCACATTCAACATGCATGTTGACTAAGACCGACATCAACTGCCACTCATCTGAATCTTTTTTTGCTAACTAAGCATATGAATTTCTACTCAATGCATCTGCCCCTGAATTTTTTTTTCCAGGGTGTTTAAATCAAGTCAAAGCCAAAAAACTGGAGATACTCCATCCACCTCTTTTTCCTCATATTCAAATCTCACTGTGAGAAAATGTGTTTTAATCTTTTGTGATCTGTAAACAAAGAAAATTTCTCACCAAAGAGATAATGTCTCCATGTTTTCAAAGCATCGACGACTACAGCTAACTCCAAATCATGTGTTGGGTAATTATTCTCTTGCACCCTCAACTGTCTTGAACCATAAGCAACCACATGGTCTCCTTGCATGAGAACACAACCCAACCCTGATCCTGAAGCATCACAATACACCACATACCCCTGTCCTAATTCTGGAAATATCATGATAGGTTCCAATGTAAGCCGAACATTCAGTTCCTGAAATAATTTCTGACATTCTTACGTCCATTGGAAGAGAGCATTCATCATATTTAGAGATTTAATTGGTGAATCTAGTCGTGAGAAATCATGAAAAAAGAATCAGTAGTAACTAGCTAGACTAAGAAAACTTCATATCTTGAACACATTATTTAGTGGTTTCCAAGAGATGACGGCTTCTATCTTTTCAGGATCAACAGAAACACCTTTCTCAGAAATGAAATGGCCAAGGAAATGTACTTCCTGTATCCAAAAATCACACTTTGATAATTTTTCATACAAACAATGATCTCTCAATATTTGTAACACTATTTCTAGGTGCACCACATGATCAGCCCTTCTTTTTTTAATACACCAAGATTTCATCCACAAACACCACAACAAAAGAATCCAGATATCGCTGAAATATCTGATTCATCAAATCCATGAAGACCGCTAGTTCATTCGGTATACCGAAAGGCATGACTACATATTCATAGTGGCCATATCTACTTCTGAAAGCTGTCTTTTGAATATCCTCCTTTTGAACTCACATTTAGTGATATCCTGATCCCAAGTCAATCTTGGAGAACCACTGATCTCCCCTTAATTGATCAAATAGTTCATCAATGCGTGGAAGTGGATATCTATTCTTTATTGTAATTTGGTTAAGCTTGTGATAATCAACACACAACCAAAGAGTTCCATATGCCTTCTTCACAAACAAAATTGGTGCGTCACATGGTGAAGTACTTGGTAGAATGAAAATCTTGCTTTCCAGCTCCTCTAACTTCACTTTCAATTCTCATAACACTGTTGGTGACATCCTATAAGACGGAAGGGAGATAGTACTGGTTCCCGAAAGGAGATCAATAGTAAACTCAACTTCCCTTTGAGGTGGTAACCCTGAAGAAGTTATTGGGAAAGACATATGGAAATTGATCTGTGACAGCTGGAAAACTATTTTCCCCAATCTCTTCTATTGATTCCAAAGTCATCGCTACCAATTGGTAAGAGATCGTTCCCACCATTATTTCCAATAAGATCTTTGCACCATTCTTTTACATCCTCTCTTCTCTGAATATATGGTCAATGTCATCCCCAATCTTGAAATTAATTGTTCTCCTATAACAGTCAATGTGAGCCTTAAACATTGTCAACCAATCCATACCTAGGATTGCATCACAGACATCCATGTCCAACATCGAGAAGTCCCATTTTAACTCAACTCTATCAATAGTTATAGCACATGATCTACACACAAAGGCTTGAAATTCTCTTTCACTAAGAATAGTTTTCAGTTTCAAAATAGAAGGCATCATTTCCAGTTTTAAACATAGAAAATCAATAGCACGAGAAGAAATGAATGAATGTTATGAACCACTATTGAAGTGAACTTGTACAAGGGTAGAATTCAAAATAATCGTACCTCTCACCATAGATATTCCAGCCTAATCATCGACCATCATCTTCTCAGCTACATACAATTTCTTTGTCATTGCACTTCTCTCCTTATTTCCTTGTTGAACTTTCCCTGGTTGAGGAGTCATGGTATTTAGAGAATCAACATGGGTAGCTATTTTATACTGATGATACTGACTCTGTTGTCCTCTTCCTATCGAAGCATACGAAGCATGTGACTTCTGAAAAGTGTCTCGAGAACCCGACCTAGGATCACTACAACAATAACGCTGAAGATGTCCCAACTTGTTGCAATTATGACATGCTCTAGGTTGAGTCATACACTCTCACTTTATGTGGTTAGTCTAACCACATTGAATGCAACTTGTATTGTTATGGGGTTGTGGAGGAAGGTTCATTAATCCCGTTTTCTGATAGTGATTCCCAGTTGCACCGTGGAAATATGTGTCCCTTTTCTTCTTGTTCCTACAGGTTGAGTTCCCACTGGTTCATATGGGTATCATCATTCCTCCCCCTTTTTATCCTAAGATATCACGTTTAGCAACAGTCTCTCTATTAACCATCTCTATATAATTCGTAATACAGAGCACCACAATATTCTATTGAATCTCTTACCTTATCCCCTATTCGAAGATGTGTGCCTTCAACGATGCACCGGACGCGACCTCTGGTGCAAAACGGACTAAATTCATGAATTTAGCCACATAATCTATAAGAGAGAGAGTCTCTTATTTCAATCTGAATAAGTCCTTTTTTTTCTAGATAATGAACTTTTGAGGATAGAATTGTTTGTTGAAAAATTCTTCAAAATCCTCCCAGGTATGTCCTTAATCCAATTTAGCATGCACAACTAAATCCCACCACTGACATGCAAGATCCTTGAGCATATACGTCACTAAATTGACATTGAGCTCTGATGGTGTGCCGATGAAATCAAAGATACGATTCATCCAAATTATCCACACCTCCACCTTTTTGGTTTCAACATCACCCCAAAAGTTCGGTGGATTCTTCTTCGTGAACTGGATGGTATGATCCACATGTTGTAGATCAGTCCTCTGGTTCCCCGTATCCACAGCTTGAAATCCTTGGAAAATACTCTGAACCAGCTCTTGCTTCACACGTGGTTCTGGTGAAAAAGCACAAATGTGCCAAATAATAGGTGAGTATAAAACTCATTAGGTTTTCCTTAATGACTTCCTTACTCACGCCACTACGATAGAAGAGTTAGAAACAATTATATAAAAACATTTTATATAAAAAAATTTCTCAAAAGTAGTTTATAAATAAATATAAACAAGTTTCCAAAAACATTCATAACCAAAAACATCCAAGAGAAACTGAAACCAATTTTCCAACAAGTCATTTCTCTAGAAAAATAGCCAATCAATCTTTAGAACCATTTCAAAAAACCCATTTTTGGCATACCCAGCCATTTCACAACCTGTGAAATCAACCATGCATGCTTTGTTATTACAGTTCCATACTCATGAGTGGTTTCTCATCGATCTACCAATTTTTCACAAGGTAATTGTTTCCAATTTTCCATTACACCTTTGGCACCAAGCACAAGGTCATACTTCAACCAAGACTTGTACATAAAATTCCCATGTGCCATTAAACGTTTGGCACTGAGCACACGGCCCTATTTCAACCAACCCTGATATATGAAACATGAACACACACCACACATTCACAAAAATCATGCCAAAACCATCCTTTCAATAAAACACCTTTATTTGAAAACAATCTCTATCAAAACCAAGTGTTTTCAACCAATTCAAACCATTTCAATAAAACCATACTTTTATTGAAAACTAAAGAATGAACCAATTTCATCAATCCATTTCAATACCAAACCATTTCAATAAAACACCCCTTTTTATTGAATCCCCATCCTTCTTCAAACCATTTACCATTCCAGAAAATACATAATTTAAAATCAAAATTTTAATTTCAAGAAGCCAAATCACTTTGCACAACAATTCACCAAGATTTCACAATTTCATCAAAACCATAAATCATCACTAAAGAAGATTTATTCCATGCTTTGCACAATAAATTCCATTAAAATAACCCAATTTAAAACCAAGACAATAAATTATAACAAGAAGAGTATAGAGTGAATCCTCCTACCTTTAGGGTTTTGACAAAAACCACAACCAACGAAGAACGCACAAGAAAACTGGGTTGATTCACAAAAACCATCCTTAGATCTCTTCTCCTAGCAATATCAAGACCAAATATAATCTTATTTGGTATCCACACACTTATATCTACCCACAACGAGTGTAGATCTAAGAAAATGAGAAAAGAGGAGAAGTATATCTATGTAGATCTAATAAACCAAACAAGAACGATCACATACCTTAAGAATTTGGCTTCGATTCACCATGAGAAGCCTTGAGATCAACTCTGGAATGATGGGACACCCCTCCTTGACCATAGGAGAACCAAAATCCCGAGTTAGGGCCACTTAGGATCTTAAATGAGACATTTAGTCGAAAAACACGTGAGATCCACAATTTAAGGATCTCATTTAAGTGTTGTCACGGTTAGTTCGCACGGTTTGACAAACCGTGAGCTTACCGTGTGTTAGCTACTGCCTCGACCGCCCTTCTCGCATGGTTTAGCCGCATGGTTAGACAAACCATTCCTCGACCATGCGGGAGATACTGCCTCCAAGACCCACTATGCACAGTTTGGCCTCACGGTTTAGACAAACCATGTGTCGCCCGTGCGACTTCCCCTTTGCCTCAAACTTCATTCAAATTTCTCTCGACTCTCACATACAACACCCTTAACTTTAAAACCCTGAAAAGTATCAAGTAAAGGTTACATACCAAGAACCGGGGGTACTACATCATCCTAGAGATAAATATGTGTATCATAAATTCGTACTTAAACTTCATAGATAAATAATGAATAAGGATATTATAAAATTTATTTCTTGATATTATCCTTTTTAATGAATAAAGGCTGCTGAATGAAAATCATATGGTTTTTTAGATATTTTACCCATCGTGACATCATAATGGGATAATATTTCCTAGGATTTAATGATTGGGATTTTATATCATGAAAAACTTTTGACAGTGTTTTGGTATTAGTGGATGGACTTATGAAATTGACACATTTCTTATCTTTTTAAGAAAAAATATTAGTTGATTACTTTGGAAGACATTACATGGAAGATTTTTTTATTCCATAGTGTTCCAAATTTCATTTTATTATATAAGGATATAATATTTAAGTCAGTATTTGGGATTGGGATCCAAAATAATGTAGTTAATAATTAGTAAAATATATCATTCTAAAAAAGATAGACAAGTGGAGTGAATTATTTATATTCCAGAGGAATTTCTTCATCAATGTGAACTCAACTTTGGAAAATCCTAAGCGGATCCCCTATCACTAGCACAATTTTTTTATAATAATATTTATCAATGAATGAATTTTATGGAACCATTTCAAGTTATATATGGTTGATAGTTTCGATCAACATTATGTTGGGTTGAGACTAGTGAAAATACTCTTGTTGGGCCTAGTTTGTTGTAAAATAAAAAATAATGAGTTGAATTATTTTGTAATAGATTGATTTTAGAAAAAAGTTAGGATAATTATTATACCAATTTATGGTTATTTCTATTCAATTTAGGGGTTGTGGATGGTGTGTTTTTTAAATTTTAATCAATTATGGGATACTAATGTTTTGGTAAGCTAAGAAAATTAGTACCACGATATGTGATACCCACTAAAATCATTAAATAATTAGAATGGTAGACTATCTATTAGAATTTCAATAATTTTATGAAACAATTCAAAATGTTTTATACATTTTTTAATTGAATAAGTAACTTTTTGATGATCCTCGTGTATTAAATTGAGAATAATATTAACTAGAATATGATGTATCTTATGGGAAAAACAATTCACATTATATATTCAATATAAATTAATCAAAAAGGATGTAGTATTTATTTAGTGAGAGTTTTATGGCACCATGGACTGATTTAAGTGGGTTTTTAGGTGATAGAAGTTCATAAGAATCAAGATCGGTCAATACTTTTCAATGATGTATTTACCTAGTAAATTTTCAAGGATAAAAATTCCAACGGTGTGGAGAATTTTAACACCCATGCTTTTGAGTAATTTAAATTATAATATTTTTACTTTAGTTTGTTTTTTAAATATGGTATTATAAATATGTGATTAAAATTTAATTATTTATGAAGTTTTTTATATATCATATTATATTATCAGTTAGAGGAAAATGTGACGGGTTTATTTAATTGGTTATAATTAATTTATTAATATTTTGATATAAAAACTGTGATTTTAATTTTAATTTTTATATAATTCATAAGAGGTAATTAATTTGGATATGTTTTTCTAGGATGCAATGTAAAATAATTATATTTAATTTTTTCTAATTTATGGGTCAAATCCTCTTTTTACTATGAAATAAAATACCTCTTTATTATTGGGTAGAGGGAGACCCATTACATAACTTGTAGGCCCAAGGCCTTGTGGCCCATGAACATGTCCCACAGGCCCTAGTTCATGAAATCCCTAATTCTAATATCAAAATACCATGTTATAACCAAAGGCACCTAATATGAAAATTACTTCTACAATACCTAAATTTTTACAGTACCACCACCGATACATTACTTTTTGTTGTTTCTGTTGTTGCTACATTATTTTCACTAATACAGTTCTGTAATAGTAACTCAAGATATCACCCCTTACTAATTGTAAACCTAGGTATTTTGGATACATGTTTATGGGGTTTACCACTCAGGCACCACCCCACTTATAAATATATATTGGGTAACACGGTTATGTCAGGCCCCACAGCACACCTGACATAAGATATTCAACATAGTGTTTAATGTATTTAATTATAGGATTTTTAACTAATTAAATGGGATTTCTATGCAATGTTTATGAGGAATTTGAAGAGAGGAATGATATATTCTAAGTATGGTAATTTAATTCTTCTCATTAATATATAACTATTATGTTCTTATAGTAGAAGTGTAATTTAAACAATGAGATAGATAAAGTTGGATGGAATTCGAAAGATACATTGGATAACAAAATTATTTAAAGTACATGTGGGTGTTCCAATGATGTAAAACTATTAATTTTGATTTTTGTTTCTTGAAGATGATGTTAAAATGGGATTTCATGATAATTGGAATGTTCCATGCCAAAATATAATGAGGGGAAATATCACACACTGAAACTTTCTCCCTCCAAACCAAATCCTTAAACACTTCATAACAAAAGTGTTCAATAGGTTCATTCTAAATGGGATGATATTCATGAAACTCATGAGGTTCTATCCACACCTAGACAAATATTTTCATGAGGATAGTTTTGATATAACATGGTTCATGCCATGTTTGTTCAAATAGAGAGTTGTAACCTCTTATTCATAAATTCATATTTATAAAAAAATCATATAATATATATTTGATGTTTACATTGAAATTATCAATGAGTTTGATAATTTTTGTATAATTTATGAAAGATCATCAAGATATGTGGATTTTATAATTTCAATGGGAATGGATAATTCATGTATGCTTTGATGATTGATTATGATCAATATATTTTTTATCTCATCATGTTTTATGTTAGACTTTGATTTTTATGTAAATATGAATTTATGGAAAACTACTTATGAAAATAACAAATGAAGGGTTTCTTTTTGTTAAATGATTTAAATATAGTTTATTTGATATTATAACATTCTTTGAGTGCCTTTTGGAAAATATTTCTAGTGAGTAAAATATAAAAAATATCTAAGATAATATTATGGTAAAGCATGAAACATAGAGGGCATGTGTTATAGTGGGAAGTGAACAAAAGGTGAAAATTCATTCTTATACATGGAATAGTAGTGGTTTTTGTGTTAAATGTGTTGATGGGTAACAACTTTATTTACACATACAAATGTAGCTATTTATTATTAAACTTAAAGAAATTATTCTATTTTATTCCATGACAAAAATTATTTATCTTGCGGTACAGTTGTTTTATTATTTTTCAAGAAATTGAATTTCTTTACAGTTTTGGGAAAAACAAAGAGTTTTTCTATGGATTTTATAGATTGGTAAAAATTTTTAACAGGATGTTTCTAATAAGAAAACATAGGTTTATAAATTGGTTTATTAAATATGAAATTTATCTGGTGTTTCATCAAAAAAATTTATAAAATGGTTATACATTTGGTTTTCAAAATTATTTTATGTAAATCATTATTTCTAATAAAAATATTTGATTCATCATTTTATATTAACATTACATTTGTTAGATTTTTTCACACAAGTATTTCCGTAAGAGTCTTGTAGAAATCCTTCTAAGTTCATACTCACCCCTACATCTGCTCCTTTGTGAGCATATAGACATAGTTGGTTATGACACAACCAAAAGAAAGTTCATGTACTTTGTTGGTGGAGATTTATATATCCATAATAAATATATATAAAGTGTAGTTTATGTAAATGGTATGTCCTATATTTATTTACTTTTATTCAGCATGTTTCATTGTACTTTCAGTCTAGATATTGTAAAACTTATTTTGTTTCTACTGTGGATTTAAAATATTTTATTAAATGAGTTTTATGTATTTTATGAATTATTTATCATTTTGGTTTATGCCTTTCAAGGGTATATGTTTCCCCAATGGTTTATTTTTTAAATGAACTTAGTTTATTTCACCTCCAGCATACCCAAACTAGATCATTTCATAGCTCAAGCATGTCTCCAAATATACTAGAGTTTTATGACCAGTGATGAGGGTTTGAGGATATTGTGGGGAGAATATACCCTATGGTATATATAAATATAAATAAAATTTTAAAAAATAATAATAGGAAATCATATTAATAAAAAAATATAATTTTTACATAAAATCAAGACAATAATCATAAATATATGCGGTTTAGTGTGTTTTAACAAAAGAGACATTTCAATTTCATATGAGTCATATGGATATAAAAAAGAATGAATGTAGTATGATCATACACAATATGGTCAAAAAATAATCAAAAGATTGTGTTCATCTACAAAACTAGTTAGTAGTTCCCACCCTATCCCATCTCATAGCTCAAACCATGCCCCATAACTTAACTATCTATAGCATAGTCCTTTCCCTTTCCTATGTCATAACTCATGAGAGTTTCTCCAATTACAGGGTTCTTAAGTAGGATGTTAGTACAACTAAATAATACACCACCAATAGTTTCTCTAACAAAATCTATTAAATACATGTTCATGAAAAATTTGATATTCTCATAATAAATTAATAGAAAAAATAGGTGATAATAAATTTCCCAAAAATTGGTGTTACATAAGTAACCTAGGTGTGATCATACCTGGTTCGGCTAGTAGAAAGGGTGTATATTCATATTATGTTTAGAAAATATTGGTAATAATCTCCCATTTCATAATCAATGTGAATTTAATTTTAATATAACGTAACAACTAATATATGGGAAGTATTTCCCAATAAAAATTCACATAACTCGGAATAGAATCATAGCGATAGAAATCCATAAGTGGGAAAAATATCTCATTAAAGCAAAACGCTAATGAGAATAACATCCCATATCCATATCTATAGAGACCCCTTATTAATATATATAGATATTACATCATTTTACATGAATATTCAGCACATTATAAAAATAATTGTCAGAGTAACAAAATAGTTTAGTGTCTTTGAAAACATGGAAAAAATATTCTAATTTGGTGAAATATCTTCAATGTTTCTCACAAAGATCCTCCCCTTTATAACTTTTACCTAAAATATTTCTTTATAACCAAGGGAAAAGAAACATAAGAAAGGGCGAGATCATATTCTCAGTAAGGGTAAATAAAGGAGATATGTAATCATAACATGAGAATATGGTATGATAACATGAGAATAACATTTGAATATCATACCATGCATATAAAATATCATATATATGACTTATAGAGTAAATATTAGAACTTAATAAGACATGAATCATAGAGGAATATATAGCATATGCATTAGGAGATAACATATGAATATTACATAGAATTTTTGGTATACATGTATGAATTTAACATCATTCCATATAAGTCAATGATTATTTCCAGAACATATCAGGGCACTTCATAGGGGCTACACATACTAGGTGGGAAACACCAATATCCCCAGTCATATCCCATTCCTTATAGTTGAATGGTTTCACTCCCCAAACCATCTTAGTAGTCAAGTATCACCCCCAACACCATTTAAGTATTCACGTTTCACTCCCAATATCATCTTATTAGTTAAGGATCACTCTCAATACCATCATAGCAGAAAAAGTTCTTTATTGAACCATGTTCACTCTTTATTCCATCCATGTCTATCTCATGTGATATAAATCTTTACCCAATGAATTGGAGGGATATATATGTCTCAATTTTCACATAATAAAATCATATATACGTATTCTATGAGATAATAATACTTTCATCATACCATAACCCATAAAATAGATGGGTTTTATAAACATCATATCATAACCTATGAAATTAAATGGGTATCTTAAACTTTTAATAATATCATAACATGTGTAAAAGAGACAAGATTCATAATCTTTTCATCATATAATAACCCCTGAATGGAAATGGGTTTCAAAAGCATATAACACGTGGAAAAGAAATAGACGTCATAAAAAAAATTCATCTTAAATATAAACCATTAAAATAAAGAATAATAATGGTGTCCTTATATCATATCCCCAGAAAAGAAGAACCCATTTCAAATGATTTCATAAAAACTCCAGTGGGATTTTGAAACATCACTTGGATCATTTCTTAGTGAAAATATCCTCTCTTTGAAAATCCCTTTCATAAAAAAATTTCAAAAATCATTTGAGTATAAATAAATATTTTAAATTTCATTTAAAAAAATTTTTGATGAAAAAAAATTTTATTTAAGAAAAAAAAGTAAAACAGAAATCATTTTGGAAATTCTTTTATTTTAAAATATCATTGAAGACTTATAAAGTAATCTTTAAAAAATTTATAAAACCTTTTTCTTTGAAAATAACTTAATAACTTATAAATTAATCATGAAAAACTTTTCAAAGGTCTTATCATTGAGAAAACTTTGAAAACATATAAAATAATATTGAAAACCTTTCTAAAACAATTTTCTTTTAAATTACTTTTAAAACAAATAAATAAATCTTAAAAATATTTTTAAAACCTTTTTATTTGAAAACAATTTGAAAACATATAAATAAATCTTGTAAAACATTAGAAAACATTTTTAATTAAACACACTTTGAACAATTATAAATAAATCTTGAAAAAAATCCATTGAAAATATCTCTGAAAATAATTTCAAATACTTTATAAACATTAGAAAATTATAATAATTTTAGAAAACATGGTTTCTGAAGAAAAAATATTTATGGCTAAAAATAGAAATATGGTTTCATTTTCATTAAAAAAATATTAATCATATTAAGTACAAAAGAGTGGAAAATTATAACAATACATGAAGATATAATGGATAAACAAAGTAGAATAAAACTCAAGATTTTTATTGAGATATGGATCATAAAATTTCATCATTTGAATTATAATTAGAAACAATACCAATAAATGATGAGATTGTTATAATAAACTCTTATCACTTTGGTAAATTTTAATAAAACTCCCCATGTAAGAAAAAAAGTATATAAAGCTTAAAATATCATTATAAGAATTATGTTAATCATATAACATATAAAATGGAATTATATACACCTCATAAAATAATATAGGCGTGTAAAAAAACATGTGTCAAAAATAAGGAAAATTGTGACAAAACTACCTTACTGATTTGGTAACTTATGAACTGTAAATCACCATGAAATAGAGGTCATAAAATTGGTGTGTAAATTCACACATATTAAATTATAATTATCAAATAACACATTCATTTTTATTATATACACAATACAAAATAAATTAATGGTGAATAAGGTATAAGTCTCCCATAAATAAAAGTGAGGCTAAAAATCCCCTTACTACTTGAGTAACTTTTGAACCGTGATCCCCATGAAATAATAACATAAATTGAAACTCATGGTATCATTAAATAAATTAAATTCATGATATTACATTTAATAGGTCAGTATATACACCACAAAAAATAAAATTGTTGTTAATATGGGATGTATCACACATATATAAAAAATGAGGTGAAATTAACTTACCTTATGCCTTGGATCTCATCATACTAGTTGAAAAATCCTTTATAATAAATATAATTTTGTTATAAATATATAAAATAACCATAAAAATTTATATAATACCATATATGATTTATTTAAGACTTTATATTACCGATTGTTTAACATTTACATGTTAATGTTACATTTAAGGTAATAACCTCTTTGTTTATCCCATGTGTTTTGATATGTTGTATTTTCCATCCTCATAATTATATCATGATATAAATAATGTAAACCAGTATATAAATATAATTTATATTTATTATATTTTTATTTATAATAATCTATAAAATATATAAATATTAAATATAATACACTATTCTTGGAGATGGTAGGTTGTATGTACGCATGAACGTTGTTTATGTTTTCTTATAGTATTAAAAGAAAGAAAGTAAATGAAATATATGTATATATATAATATAATTATCTTATCATTATTATCTCATATATATCATATATTTTTGTTGAACTCATCCTTAATATATTCCATTTAATGTGTCAGTGAATCACATCATTTTGAGGAGGTGGTAGTCCACATGTCCATAAATGAAGTCATCATGTTTATAAAAAATTGAAGGAATGAATGTATTTATTGAATAATAATTAAAAAATAATAATAAATATTGAATATATAATATAAAAAAATCATTTCCATCATTATTTCCAACCATTAAATGTGGTAATGGAAGAATGAGTGACAACGGTTTGTGAAGCGGTAGTTCTCTAAACACATGAACGATGATTGTGTGTATCATTTGATGGAATGTGTGTGTTTTTTGGTTGACACATTAAAATTATAAAATATAAGTATATTTATGATAATTAGGATATTATAAAATCATTTAATATTAATATTTTATGGGGATAGATTTAAAAATAAACAAAAGAACTTCTGGACAGACGTTAGCTCTTTTTTAGGTAACTCTTTTTGGATTTCACTAAAGCGATTGTGTGGTGAGATTTATGTCCAAAGTGAAGATTTTAGTATTAATTAAGGGAATGTGTGATAATATTTGTGTAGTCTTATGATGATTAGAAGTTATTTAGTGTGTGAAGATAGGGAGAGTTTAAGAGGCCTTTTAAATGCGGGGAAAGGACACATTGGGTATTCTTGAAAAGATATGAGTACTTCCCACATTTTACTGGTCCACCAAAAGTTAAAAGTCAATAATTATAGATACTTAGAGTATTAATGGTCTAAATATTGACATTAAATAATTTTTATACAAGTTTAGGGTCATTTTTACACCTTATATTCTATGTTTAGTCATTAATTAAGCTCGTTTTTTACCTTAATCACTGTAATTAATTTTAATTACTTTTACTAATATTTTTTGTAAAAACTAATTTAAAATTATTATGAAATATAAATTATTATTGTTTTAAATATTGAATCCATTATTTAATGTAATAATCACATAAGTGTTATAAAGTTATTTAAAAATAATCCCACCGAAAGGATGAGACAACGGGTTTTTCAAACTAAAAATGTCCAAAAGATTGAAATTTTTTCATATAAAATTTAAATTTATAATTGGTTAAAATGAAATGAATTTAATTAACTGATGTAAAATTGATCTAATTATATTTTAAAACAAAATTAAAATATAATTTTACTATATAAATTAATTATATGAAAAATCTTTTTTGAATTAAAATTCAGTGTTTTTAACTATTCATCGAGAAATGAATCTTCTCAAAAAAATACCAAAAATTAACCCAATGTAAATTTTGATATTATGATTTCAAAAATGAATTTTACTTTTTCATATAAAAATTATAAAAGTGTCAAAAATTATATTTAAAATAGGTTCTCCATTAAAAGGCTGTAAAATTATCTTTTTGAAAAATATATCTTTTTATTCATAAAATTGGATTCATTCTCATATTTTTTCCATAAAACGCATAATATAAACATTAAAAAGTTGAATTAATATAATATATATATAATTAAAATATTTTATCCAAAGTTTTTTAATTAATTTATTAAGTTAAACCTTATCTTATTGCATAAATATAGTTTTTCAATAAAAGATTTCCTATATATTAAAAAGGGTTTTATTTTAATTTATTATTTATTGGTAACCAAATAATTAATCTTAAATACATGGTTTAATCATATTTTCATAATGTAACTAATCATATACATAACTCCCATTCAAACATCTAGGTGGTAACAATAATAATATTTTAATATCATTATTAATAGCACATTGTAGTTTCATAAATCTAGGTCTTGCGTGTAACGTAAGTTAATGAATGAACACATAATTGTGTGTAACACAATACAAACATAGTTTTTCATGTAATGAAAGAAAATATGAGTGTTCTGTGTATCACAATATAAATTTTGTGTTTTATACAAAGAAATAATAACTTGGTTCTTTCATATAACACAAGCTATATTTAATGTTGTGGGAAATGAAAAATATAAAATAGTTTAAATCAATACAAAAAGAATGCTAAAATATCAGGGTGTTACATTATAAATCCACTAAAATGAATTTTCCCCTTGAAATTTTTTTGGTTTATCAAGGGTTTAATACTTTCAATTTCCTTTCCTAAAACCCCACCTCATAAAAATGAATACTAAATCTTCCTTTAAAAATAGAAATTTAAAAAAAAATGGTTACCCAAAGTGACTAATAACTAAGTTTCAACATAGGATAACATATGTGGTAATTGAAAACATTGACATGGGAGAGAAATATAACTATTATGTTATAATAAGGATTGATAAAGAAAATGGTTTGGAGCAAGTTAATAATCACAAAGCCAAAACCCAAAGAGGATTTAAAAATTTCATTGATATCATAAAAAATGATCATAACATGACAAAAAAAAATTTCAAGACTCTTTTTCCAAATGTTTAAGATTTTTCTTGAAAATATATACTTACCTGAATTAGGGACAACCTCACCCTTTGTTTTTCATTGATCAGTTTATAATTCATCTCTTACTCCATGAAATGAAGGTGATTTTTTCATTCTTGAAGTACTAAAAGATAATGAGGTAGAATTATAAGTCATTATATTTGTATTTAGTTATCATTAAAATGAAAAGGTTAGTGAAATTTATCGAATATGTATAAATCCTCATATGAGGTGATAATAATTGAATCTACAAAACCTCATCCCAAATTTAACATAAACCATTCCATAAATTTTTAACCTTATAACCATTCTAAAATATAAAAGTATAAAACTTTTGTAATAAGGTCACTAAAATTCTCAAAAATGGCTTATCATTGATCCCATATATATCATAAACTATCTCTTGGTTGTCCCATACTGAATATATGAATACCTTCATCATGTATTCTCATGAGACATGGTAATAACCAAAATTACCACAAATGCTGATGGAGAACATGCATTTTTCCTTATTCCAAAGTTTATTGGATATCTTTCTTAAGTCCAAAAATGTTGTCAACTTTATCAATGATAGCATAAACCTATTTTCATAAAATCCTTAATTAGTTCCAAAGAAATTGTTACCATCGCATTTATTTATTTATATCCAATATATATTTATAAAAATATCATTATCATAACATAAGGAACATATTAAGGGTTATATTTCCCTTTAATGATGTGTTTACCATGAATATCACCTTTCCATTAAATCAATTTTCTTGTCTATCAAAACCATCCAACATATTATTGTAAATCCATAGTGAAAAAATATAACTTGAACAATTCTTATAGTTTATTTGTTGAATAAAAATACACAAATACTTCAGTTATTCTAATTCATCCTTAATCCATAACAAGGATACCTCATCCTATTACTTAATATCTCTTTCCATTCAAATCTAATTTGTAGTCTCATCATCATCAGTAATATAAAAATTACACATTCCACATTGTTGATTCTCTACATGATATTTCTACTTAGGACATATATTTGAATAATGACCATTTATTTTATAGTTAAAGTATTAACCATTAAGGATGGTGTAGTGAGCCCAATATTCCCATCCATTTCATTAAATAAACTCTTCATTTTTCCTTTACAGTTACTTGATTTTGGTTATTATTTTCCATAGTCAAAACATCTTTTTATTCCTCTAAGACATTCACTTTAGTGATTTTCTTCACATTCTCGACATAATGGAAATAAAATATTCTTTAATTGATGGTCTCCATTACCTAAACTCTTAGTGAAATATTTTCTTTTTTTTATTTGGTGAGTCTAGGAATTACTTAAGGTATAAATTTTTAATCATGTTCTATGAAAACTGATTAGTAATTATCACAAAAAAGTTCACTCTAGTTATCATATCATTTGACTTCTCATCATTAACTTTTCTATCACATTCAACATTAACTCAATTCCTTCTGGTTAATACCATTAACTAAGACCAAAAAAGCCTACTGTGAAAATAACTTATCATAGCATAAAACCATATAATCTTGATAAATAACCTATATGATGTTTAAATTATTACGCATTATTTTAAATCTAAGACACCATAGGCATATCCTTAGATACGTCACTATAAATATCATTAGGAATATCACTAGGAATATCATGAAAACTTTCTCATCCTAGTTTCTAAAGGTTGACTAAAACATTCCTTTGATACCAATTATAGAGACAAGGGATTAACATACAAAGATATTACATTATTTTAGTTGAATATTTAGCACATTACAAAAATACATGTTTGAGGACTATAATAGTGTAGTGTCCTTGGAATATTGGAAATACAGTATTATAACTCAGTGAAAGATCTTCAATGTTTCCCACAAAAATCTTACACATTCTTACTTCTACTTGAAACATTTATTCATATATTAGATAAATAAAACATAATAATGTGTAAGATCAGATTCTTAGTAAGGGTAAATAAGTGATATATGTACGCCTAACATGAGCATAAGGGTTTGAGAACATGTGAATAACATTTTAAGATCATACCCATTATATGAAAGATCAAATACATGAGTCATGAAATAAAAAATGGATATTTATAATACATGAATTGTAATGGAATCAAGAAAATAATCTATGATATCATAACATAGGTATAAGACATAGTATTTTTGACATAAATGTAATCATAAAAAATAATTCTTTATAGTTCAAGGCTTATATCCAAAACCTATCAGGGAACTTGATAGGGGATACACCTACTGGTCGGGACACACCATCATCCTCAGTCATAGTCCTTTCCTTTTAGTGGAATAGTTTCACTCCCTATAACATCTTAGTAGTCGTGGTTAACTCAAAAACCCATATTAACAGTAAAGGTTCACTCTCAATACCATATTAATAATCAAGGTTCTCTCCCAATACCATATTAGAAAACAAAATAATTTACCATATTGAGTTCACTCCTAATTACATCCATGTCTATATCATGATATATAAATCCTTACCCAATGAATTGGAGGGATATATAGGTCTCACCCATCACATAATTAAATCATAAATTTGTGTTCCATAATATAATAAAACTTTTATCATATCATGAACCATAAAAGATATGGGTTTCATAAATATCATATCATAACACATGAAATTAAATGGGTATCATAAACATTGTACCATATCACAAACTATTGAAAATAGATAGGTTTTATAATCATTGTATCATATAATAATCTATTAAATTAAGTGGGTTTCAAAATAATATACCATCTTGAAAATAAATGGGTTTCATAAAAAACTTGTCATATTAAACATAAAATATTCAAATAAATAATAAAAATGGTGTCCTTGGATCATGTCCGCAAAAAATAATAAACTATTTCAAAGTATTTCATAATATATGGAGAAGGATTTTGAAAGATCACTTGGAATATTTTTGAAGTAAAATATCCTCTCTTTGAAAATCTCTTTCATAAAACATTTTAAAAAAATAATTTTCTTATAAATAAGGCTTTGAAATTTTATCTAAACCATTTATCAAGGAAAATTAATTTTCTGATTTAAAAAAAATCAAAGATAAATCATTCTAAAAACCTTTTTCTTTGAAGATATATTTTGAAACTTATAAAGGATTCTTGAAAAAAAATTGAAAAAATTTTTTATTGAAAATATTTTGAATCCTTATAATGAAATATTAAAACCCTTTTTAAAACATTTTTATTTGAAAAAACATTGAAAAATTATAATTAAATATTAAAAAATATATTTAAAAACACATTGAAAACTTATATATAAATCTTGAAAACCTTTTCAAAACCTTCTTCTTTGAATCCAATCAAAAAACTTATAAATAAATCTTGAAAACATTTTGAAATCCTTTTTCATTGAAAACACTTTTAAATCATATAAATAAAGGTTGAAAACATTTTAAAAACATTTTTTTGAAAATAAGTATTAAGATAATTTAAAATAATTTTTTAAAACAACACAAAAATTGAATTTTTTATAAAACATCGTTTTGAAAGAACATAGATTTCGGACCGAAAAGATAAAAAACTAATATTTTCATTAATACGTTTTGTTAATAATATTAAGTGACAAATAGTGGGAAATGGTACTAACACATGAATACTTCATGTATAACCAGAGTATAGAAAATTTCATGAGTTTTTTTAAGATATTGATTATAATAACTCATAAGTGGAAGCATAATCATAAACAATCCTGATAAAATATTAAATTATTGCAATAAATTCTTAACACTTTGGTAACCTTGAATAAAAATACTCATGTAATAAAATAGAATTACATAAAACCTGAAATATCATTAAAATATATAGATTCATTATATAACATATCAAATGTAATTATATACACCTCTTAAAAGATTATAGGTGCATAAAAATAGGTCACTCAAAGAAGAAAAGTTAAGATAAAACTACCATACTGATTTGGTAACTTTTTTACCATTAAACCCCATAAAATATAGATCATAAAATGGGTATGTAAATACCAGCGGCTATGAAAGAGTGACTCGCTCATGTGTCAATAAGTACTGTAGCAAGGGTGGAATAGACACAGATAGTACCTCGAATCATCTCGGGAGCGCTGTGGTCGTAGGCCTCTGCTTCCTGGAGCTGTGCCTGTCTCTGCCCGCCAGCTCCCTGTGGTCGGGGTGAACCTCCTGGTGGTGGTGGTGGCAGAGCCTCAAAGCGTCGCCCACCACCTGCTGCTCGGCCAGCTCCTCTGCCTCGTCCGCCTCCTCCCTGCGGACCGCCATGGTCGACCCTCTGCCTCTGCCTCGGTGCAGTTGACGTACGGAGTCTTGGTTTTCCTGCAGTGGTGGATCAGTTTGCGGACGTTTTTTCCGACGACGTTCCAGGGATACCTCCTCGTATAGAGGTAGACTTTTATATTGAATTGTACCCCGGGACAGCCCCAATATCCACTCCATCATATCGGATGGCCCCCGCCGAGCTTCGAGAGCTACAGGTACAGTTGGAGGACTTGCAGGGCAAGGGGTTCATCCGACCCAGTTTTTCACCCTGGGCTTCCCTGATATTGTTCGCCAAAAAGGCGAACGGGAGATTGCGACTTTTTGTTGACTATCGTCGCCTGAAACAGGTGACAGTGAGGAAAAATTATCCACTACCGAGGATTGATGACCTCTTTGATCAGCTCAAGGGAGCACGGTGGTTCTCGAAGATAGACCTCAGGTCAGGCTATCATCAGCTCAGAGCCTAGAGGGATGTGCGTGCTGAAAACCTATCGAGCGACGAGGCTTCGGTACAGGGCCCTCTTGCAGTTGAGGAGCCAGTGGAGGCACCAGCGGTACTGCTACCCGTTGGGCCACCGATGCCACCAGCCCCAGCAGTAGGCGATGCACGACGCTTCAGCGCGCTGCACGAGTTCCAGCGCCAGAGGCCACCCAGGTTCCGAGGAGAGACGGACCTGCAGGCGGATGAGGTTTGGCTGGAGGTTGTGGTGAGAGTCTTCAGGCTAGTGGGGACGCCGGCAGACTTCATGGTGATCTTTGCTACCAGCCTCCTTCAGGCAGCAACAGGCAGGTGGTGGAGCCACTTGTTTCAGTTTTGCGACGGGATGAACTTCGCATGGGAAGACTTCGAGACCTTCTTCAGGGTGGAGTTTGTGCCAGTAGCTCTACACCCCGAGCGTGTACAGGAGCTTCTGCCTTTGCCACGTGTTTTTCGATCAGTAGCCAAGTCATCTGTGGGAAGTAGACAGATGATGCACAGGTCCAGCAGGACCAGACTAGCAGTTGGACGATCTCGGGTTTTAGGACCGGTGGTGCGGGGCACCCGGGGTGGGAACGGAGCTAGGCGTGCCAGAAGCAGGTTGTGTTACTCATGCGGCGGAAAGGGTCACCTGGCATGTGACTGTCCGACTCCTCGTACAGTTGATCCGCAGGCATTAGAGGAGCCACCGAGCCAGAAGCAGCGATGAGTGCTTGAGCAACAGCCGAGCAGTGGACAAGGCAGTAGAGCTTCGAGAGCAGGTGGGCGGGAGAGGAACTAGTGGATACGTCCTTTGTACTTCTAGTTCCATGTTGCTTTTGTATTTGTGTCTTTGTACTATGAGCTGCAATAATAAAAAGACACTTTTCTTTGTTTGCTTTCCTGTCCTTTTGTTTGGTTGATACTGAGTGGTCCCGGTTAAACTGTTGACTTGACCCTCACTTTCGAGATTTCTACTGGAGGGGACCCAGTGACCTCACACTGATGTCGACAGTGTGACTCAACCCTTGGAGGCGAGAGTGACAGTTGGATCTCTTAGTAGTTACGTCGAGGCCTTATGACGTCATCCATGGCATGAATGCATCATTCATGTCAGGATTGACTGTATTAGGCAACGAATGTGGTTCATCCAGGGGATGAGACCAGATTTCTATTATCGGAAAAGAATAAATCATAGCATCTCTTGTGAGAATAAATGAGGTGCAGTTCATCCAAGAGAGGATGAAGACTGCACAGTGCAGTAAGAAACAGGAAACCGGTGCTAGACATAGAGACTTGGGCGTGTTAAAGAAGAGGAAGCTTAAATGAGAGATGAGTCTACGAAGAAGAAGACATGGAGGCAGATCTAGGAGAGCAGCATGAGGTGGTGTACATCCTAACATTGTACAACCACCCGCCTTAGTTATTCCTGCCAGGCTCAGGGAGCTGGAGGGCGGAGGAGGAGTGCGGCTGCATGCGGTCAATGAGTGTGACCCAATGGCTCTAGAAATGATTCAAGGGATAGTCTGTGTCCACTACTAGCTATTGTAGTAACGGACGTCGATGTGAATCATTTCTTGCTTTCCCAAATCTTGTTCCAAACCTAGAGTTTCCGGTAAGCCGTGGACTTGACCCTCACGTCTGGAGATACCTTGGGAGGGGACTCAATAATCACACTTACACCGATGTTGTGGTCAGACCCTCGAGGAGAGAGTTTCGGTTGGAATATCTTGGTGGCAGCGTTGAGGCCTTACGACGTTAGTTTGAGTATGGAATGGGCAATAACTGTTCATACTCAAATTGACGGTTTTAGGCAAACGTCGGGATGGGTTTTCCTTGGTCGGCGGAAAAGGAAACCCCAGGCAGCGCAGGGTAACTCTTGCATAGGAGAGTGCGACCGATCACTCTTGAGTCGGTCAACCTTACCCTCGTGGCAGCAGCCTTTCGAGTTCCAGTTCTAACAGAAAATGGAGACCTCTGGAGTTCGAGGATGACGATCACGTCCTTATACGGGTCTCACCTCAACGAGGTTTACGGAGATGTGGCCAAGGCGTTAAGTTATCTCCGGGGTTCAGCGGACCTTCTTAGGTCCCCAGCTGGGTAGGCAGGGTGGTTTACCGCTTGAACCATTCACCGCAGTTGCACCAGGTGCACGACGACTTCCACGTATCTCAACTGAGGAGATACGTGCTCGACCCTTCGCATACCATCGACCATGAGGAGCTGGACGATGGCAATGGGGTGTCTTTCACGGAGATTCCAGTGGGGATCGAGGATCGACAGGAGCAGATCCTACGAGGATGATCGATTCCTCGGGTGCACTTTCTTTGGCAGTACGGAACCTCCAGGTAAGCACATGGGAGCGGAAGGCTCAGATGTGTGCTCTGTACCGCTTTTGTGACCCTAGTTTGTGTTGAAGCTTTACGGGGACATAAAGCCCTGAGGTGGGAGTAATTTAAAGACCCGGAAATTTCAAGGAAAATTTTTTTCTTAATTTTCTTTGGAATTTTACAAGAACACAGTTTCTGACGGCACCTGATTCTGAGGCCCGGAGTGCCCGGAATCAATATCCGAAGTTTGGCTCGGGTACGTTCAGTGAACGAACGAGCGGGAATTTCTAACTTTTGATCCGGTGATCAGAATTGAAATCCGAGGACACCGATGAACTTGCAACGCCAATATTCGCTTAAGGAGACCTTTTCCGAAGTTGCGTTTATTGCGGGACGAAAGTTAATTTTTGGGAGAATTATAAAAAATTGAATAAAAATGTGGAACACTTTTTATTTTATTTTTATGTTAGTTAACTTCTCCCAAAGGGAGTTAAAGGTGGGACCCACATCCACTTAACCTCCCTTGGGAGGATTAAGTGTGGTGGGGCCCACATGAAATCCAACTTTTCAACATCTCTCAAAAACTCCCTTTAACCCCTCTTTAAATGTTTTGACAACTTAGCTTATTAATTAGGTTGAGTTGTTTAACTTTTTCAAACCTTTGAAATTCAAAAAGGTTTGGTTGAGTTAATAAAATAAGCTCTTAGCTTATTTTATTTGGTTAGATTCGTTTAGCCATCTTGAGTGCTTTGGGGTTCTTCTCCTTCTTCTTCAAACTTTGACGAAGAATGCTCAAGCTTGACGAAGAACGCTCAAGCTCCGACGAAGAACGCTGCTCCTCTCTTCTTTGTCTTCCGTGTCAATGAAAGGGAACGCCGCTTCCTCCTCGGACTTCCTTCGTCGGCATACGAAGATTCTCCAATGACGTACCTCTTCGGACGTACCTCTTCTCCAACGGATTTGACGAACGATTACCACGACGCCCGACCTCCGCGACATTGTCTTCCGCGGGACGTTGAAAAATCTTCGAACTTGAACCCAAGGTAGGGGTTGTTGTTATTGTTTATTTATTTATCCTTGTTCGTGGTTCTAGCATGACTAACGTGAGGATTTTAAATATGTGTTATTGTTTAACGTGAGGGGGGCCGGACCGCATGAACACGGCCGAACCCCCTCCATTTTTCTTGATTGAATTATCTTGCGGGTGAAACAAGATGGCGTGGTTCCGTCGCACCACGCGGATATTCGCACGATTATATTGCACGGTGCCATCGCGTCGCGCCGTGGAAGGATCATCAAGAACGCGACGCCGTCGCGCCGCGTCGAAGGGAATCAAAGGCGCGGCGGAGGGGCGCGGTTCCATCACACCGCGCCAGACGACGAACACCACGGCCGGTTCCAGGACGCGGCGGAATGAGAAGACCGGCGGTCGGGCCGCCGGCGTCAGAAGCCGGAAAGGGGACTGGTTTGCCGGTCCCGTTGGAGAAAAACCAGCCGGCCAGGTGGCCGGCCGAATGGTTAAAATCCGGGGGAATTTAATTCCCCCGACCAGCGTTCAAAAGCCCCCCCATTTAATTGGGGGGCGGTTTCCTTGAGGGGGGCAGGCGGCCCCCCGGTTCTTTTCAAAGCAGGCCCCCCATGAGGGGGGGGGGACGGTTTCCAAAGGCGCGGCTAAAAGCCGCGCCGCCAATCCGATCAAGCGGGGGCCCTGCCCCCCCGCGCCGCCAGGCCGCCGCGCCGCCGCACCGCCAGGTCGCCGCGCCGCCGCGCCGGCCGGGTCGGGTCGACCCGGTTCAGGTCGACCCGGACCCGGACCCCCCGTTTCGAATCAGTTTCGGTCTTTTGGCCATAACTTGAGCCACGGACCTCCGATCGACGAACCGTCAGCGGCATTGCGATCCTTGGATCGAGACGGTCGATTAGGTATATCGTACTCAATGTTTTGGAACACTTTGAGTTTGGCCAGGTTGATTCGTTCACGAAACCAACCGGGCCTTCGGAGCGGAAACGCTCATATCTTGAGCTACGGACGTCCGATTGACGTGCCGTCAGCTTTGTTGTGTTCCTCTTAGTGAGACAGATCTTTTGGAATACTCCGCCCGAGGTTTGGACGCAGGTGGAGTACGGTCGGGTTGGTTTTTCCTTAAAAACCAACCGGGGCCCGGAGACGAAATTGCCAATAACTCTCAGACCGGGCGTCCGATCGACGCGCCGTCTGTTGCGTTGAGTTCCTGTTGACGATACGGAACTTTTGGATACATCAACTCTGGACTTTGTGACAGTTTATGTATCAGCCTCTCGGCTCGTGGAGCGGACCCTCTGAACGAGCTTGCTGTGTGTGGGAACCCTAGTGCTGGCTGCGACTGTGACTGCTACTACTACTGCTACTACTGCTACTGTGACTGGGACGACGACAGTACAGAGATCCTGTGTGGATTCGACGACGACGACTTCAGCACTCAGTGATCCTACGTGGATCAGTGCTACAGGTCCTGTGTGGGCCCGATCTTGTGTGGGACCGATCCTGTGTGGGTCTTTGCGCTCAGCGGTCCTGTGTGAACCAGCGCCTACAGGTCCTATGTGGGCCCGATCCTGTGTGGGTCCTTTGCGGGGGTTAGTTACCTATCGATCCTTCGTTGGTCCGACGACTTAGATAGATCAGAGATCATCTTTATCATCTTTCGAAGAAGTATCCTTGTGTGAGCTGAATCATGTTGCTTTCCTGTGTGAATTGTGTTGTGCTATCCTGTGTGGATTACGTTTTGCTTTCCTGTGTGGAATACATTTACTTTCCTGTGTGGACTGAGTTGTACTTGGGCTCGGAGGTTGGAGCGTATTTGAAATTGATGACTTAGATATATGTATGGGCATATACCTAAGCAGTGTCAGTTGTTACTTCGTGATTGCTCCTTTCTTCATGGTTTATCCTTTGTGGATTTGAGAGACCTTCAGGGGTCTCGGGGTCCCTACTGAGTAGCTTATACTCACCCCTGCATGGGCTTTGCCCGCACTACGTTGTGTTGGTTGCAGACAACGGACAGCGTTGACCTTAGCTGAGGCTTGCAGAGCAGGACGGTACCTGGAGGAGGATCACTGGGCGGGACATGCTCAGAGCGGACGGCGGGACCCGTGGAGCAGTGGAGCTATCTGTACCCACCCTTCAGGTGGGATTTCCAGTGGACAGTTCGGTGTAGCGGCTTTTACTTTTCAGTTGTTGTTTCCCCTTTCAAGTTGTACTTTACTTTCAGTTTGGGTTTGTATACTGGCCCATTTACTTTTCCGCACTTTCAGTTGTACTCTGCTTTTGCTTAGTGTTTACTTTCCGCTTTCTTACTCTGTGGTGTTTGTTTACTTTACAAAGGCAATGCCTTACCTTTTTACCGGGATTTACGCCTTGGTTCTAGTCTCCAGCCCCTGGCCTATGGAAGGCGGGCTTGGGGTAGTCACGGCACGGACCTCGAGGGCAGGTCGTGACAAATTGGTATCAAAGGAGTTCGGTTCTACCGCGAACTCTGATCTTTTCTATGTGAAGCAATAATGTTTAGCGTATT
Organism: Viscum album; assembly: GCA_963277665.1. Taxonomy (NCBI): domain Eukaryota; kingdom Viridiplantae; phylum Streptophyta; class Magnoliopsida; order Santalales; family Viscaceae; genus Viscum; species Viscum album. The sequence continues at coordinate 1,871,842,598 of OY728142.1, read as the reverse complement.
GAGTGTGGTTATCAGTCCAGGGAGTCCAGTGTTGGTGCGTTGGCCGACGTATCCGTACACCAGGACCCTGACTTCTGATTTCCGACTTAATGCACGAAAACATTGATTGCGTGTGTATTTCAAGTTTTCTTTGTGATTACTTATATCATCTCACCAGGTATAAACGTTTGACCGTGTCACGATGTTTCTTTCAGGATGCCTTTTCGTGGACGACCAGGAGCTGCGATATCTGTACCTACCCTTCAGGTAGGATCCGAGGAGGACGACCCAGGAGCTGCTTCCTTCTTCCAGCTGTTTGTCTTTTTGCTGTTGTACCTTGTTCAGTTGTAGTCGTACTTTCTTTTGGGTTTGTATTCTGGCCCATTTACCTTTCATCATTTCTTTTGTACTTAGTGTTTTGCTTCCGCTTGTACTCTGTGGTGCTTGTTTTCTATTATAAAGGCATTGCCTTCCAGTTATCGGTATTTTATGCCTTTGGTGCTAGTCGCCAGCCCCTGGCCTATGGAAGGCGGGCTTGGGGTAGTCACGGCACGGGCCCCGAGGACGGGTCGTGACAAATAAATTCAAGGATAATGATCATTTAATACACTCATGGGTATTATATACACTACACAAAATAAACAAATAGTGAATAAGGCATAAGTCTTGGAGAAATACAAGTGAGACTATAAATACTCTTACTACATGAGTAACATCTGAATCATGATACCCATGAAATAATAACAAAAAATTAAACTTATAATATCATTAAATAAATAAAATTAATGATATAACATTTAATAAGAAAATATATTCTCCACACAAAAGGAATGAGTGGTGAATATGGAATGTATCTCATGAATATAAGAAGTGAGATGAATTCTCTTACCTTATCTCTTGACTCAAGAGACGTGATGAGCAATTTCTCTCTCACCTATCCCCTCTCCCTCTCCGCTCCACCAAGGGTTTCCTCTAAAATTACTTGGAGGAAACCCTACGATGTGGTCTTGGCGGCATGTCTGAGATCTTATCCTCACTCCCCTCCCTCTCTTCCTTTCTTTTCCCCATTTTCACCTTATTTCTTCCCTGTTTGTAGGCCGGTCATTGATGTCTTCATTAGAGCCATTGTCTATGTAGGATCAAATAATGATTTAGATTCTCACTATACAAGAGGGGGGTGAATTGTATATTTTAATAATTCCTTTGTAGCCTTTAAATTTAGTTACAAATAACTACGTTTTCCTTAATCAAAGGAAAGAGCTAAGTTTAACAAAGTTAAACTAAGTAAATTCACAACACCTCTAATACCAATTGTAAAATTGGGATAACAAAGTTATAAACTTCAAGTTCTATATACTTGCTTAAACTTGAAAAGGAATTCTGAAAGTAGGTTCCGGAAATATGGTTCCGGAGGTTGATACATAACTAAATATTACAATATGAGATTCTACCTTAAAGCGTATAGAATCTAAATGAATCAGAGTACAAGTAGGGAAGTATAATAAATTTATACTTTCCTTACAATACAAAATGCAGTGGAAACAAACAAGTAGTGAAACTACAAGCAACAAGATAAAAATCTTTTAACCCAAAGAGAAGGGTATCCAACAACCTTGGATAAAGGTCCCTTTATTTATACTTTCAAGCAAGTCTGTCTTACCCACACCAAGGTAAGACCTCGATACGAAGATTGGAATCTCTATCTTGCTATCCCCACAATCCCTCAACTTCAAGGTAGTTGGCAATCTCTATCTTCCTCACCAAGGAAGCCCTCGAACTTCAAGGTAGCCGGCACCTCTGTCTTCCTATCCCCGGAAGTCCTCGAATGTAATCACCAACATTCTGAGTCGCACGAAGCTTTGAGAGTTAATAAGATCCTATCTCTCTAGAAATCACTTCAACAGCATGTATGAACAATGTCGAAGAAGTCATTATGAGCTCTTTCAAATGAGCTCCTATTTATAGGTAAGATCGTCCTCCTTCCTAATGGTCAAATTTTCCTTAAAATTCAGAGGGACCTTTACATGTGTCACTTAACCAACGGTTAGTTTATAATAGAATAGAAGGCATCGTTTTTATAACAAAACAAGTGTAACAGAATGTACGACATCATTTTAAGTCTAACACAAAATGTTCGGAGTGAAGGTTCAGAGTGTAAACAAAATGAAAGTTCGGATTTTAATAAAAAATTCGTAGTTTAGATAAATTCGAGTGTATAAAGTAAAGATGATCAGATTCTGTTTAATAGGTGAATTCGGAATGAGAATTCGTAATGAGAATTGACCATCAGAATTCGTAATGACAATTCGTCATCGGAATTCATAATGAGAATTTGTCATTAGAATTCGTAATCAGTATCCATCGTTAGAATTCGATGTCGAGCTTCATGAGAGTTCATATCCAGAATTCGGAGTTGAACTTTATTAAAGTTCATATCAAGAATTTTGAGTCAAACTTCATTACAGTTCTCATCCAGAATTCATAGCCTAAAACAGAATGCTTTAAATCAAAACAATTCTGAGAATATAGAAATGAATCCTAATCTTGCACTTAAGAAATATATGGATGAAAATATGATAAGGATAATTTTTCTTACAAAAGCGATTTTCCTTATAAAAGAAACTTTCTTAAAGATGAGGTGTTTGTGATTTTCAAAACAAGAAGGAATGGAAAAGTGATAAGGAAAACCTTATTGACTCAACAATCTCCCCCTTTTTGGAAAGCACAAACATCCTTACGAAAAAGAAAGTCTAAGAAAGAAAATGAAAACATTAAATCTTATCTCCCTTTTCTTATGAGTGTTGAAGAATACGACTAACTCCCCCTTAGTCTTTGAGACTCTAAGGATCGTATTCTGGATTTTCGGAATGATATTTCCTTAAGAATAAGAAAGTCTTATTTAGTGAATAATCCCCCTTGGATAAACTCTTGTTAAGGTTCTTTTTCCTTCTTCCCTTTTGTTAGAGTTCTTTATCCTTAAGGTTCTTTTCCTTCTCCCCCTTTGTGATTTTCAAAAATAATTCGAGGGAATGGAAAATATAACAAAGTACCTGAAATATTAGTAATCATAACAAAAGACGAGCAACCAAGATTTTCATTAATTTTAAAGAATGAAAGATACAACAAAAAGATCAGATTTGACTATTTTGGATCTTTTTTCTTTCGATATGATCCCCTTAAGGATAGTCTTGATCTTCTTTAGGTCGTTATGGTCTTCTTCAGCTTACTTCTCTAAGACCACTATTCTTGCACTTTGAGCTTCAATCTTTTCTTCCTGGGCTTTAAGTTTTTCTTCCTGTGCTTTTAAGATTTGTTCTTGCTTTAAGAACTTTTCATCAAACTGAATCTGATGATCCCTTTCATAATTCCAGTTTTGAGAAACAGAATTCAGCTTCCCATTCAGATCTCTGACTTCTTGATTCCGGGAATTCTTCTCAACTGTCAACTTTTCTTCAAAGGATGAAGAAATTTCATTTAGCTTTTTGTCTTCTATCTCAAACGCTTCTTAAACATTATCTTGAAACTCATCAAAGAGTCTCATCTCATCAACTGTCTTCTTCGACCAGCTTGTTATGTTCTTACAAGATCTTTTGTGGGCTTCATATCCAATAAGAAAATATTTGAATTCAACTTCTATCTCAACACACTTATCCATAACCATGGATACTGAGTCTGATTTCTGATTCAGAGCGTGTTGGAGGATCTGGCATCTTGAATTTATAGTCGAGATGGTCGGAATGGAACTCACCAACTTCCTCAAAGACTGAACAACAAATTCATTCCCCAACGAGGATGACTTCGAATCCAAGATTTTACTTGGAGAATTTTCTTCCTCAATAAGCTATAACTTCCTTTTAGACGAATCACCAATTTCTCTTTTCTTGTTTGCCACTGATTTCGGAGTATCAATAAGAAGTTTCATTCCCTTGTCCTTTTTCGGAATGGATTCTTGTTCTGGAGTTCTCTGATCGCTATTAGATACTTGAATAGCATTTTCTTCATCATCAAAAAACCTCTTTTACAATATCTCCTTCATTTTCATCCTTCTCTGGAGTTACTAACATAGAGGATTCAGCCTCTGAAGTTCGAAGTGACAGATGTTCCGAAGGTGTCTCCTTATAATCTTCAATTTGTTTCAGGAGATCTCCGGTCTCACCACTACCTTCAGCAACTACATCTTCTTCTACAACTTGCCCAAACTATTCAGTTTGCTCAGTTATAACCTCTTCCGGAAAGTCAAGTTTTCTTCCTGGAGTCTCACATAGAGATTCCAAGGAGAAAGATCTTGGAACTCGAATGTTTCTGGAAGCCATCTCATTAAATTTTAACAAATCTTGAACTACCTCAGCTTCTAATATCTTCTTATTGAGCTTCTATTCTTTTGCATGTTTTCCTAATTCATCTTCTGTACTTTCCTTCAAAGCCTTAGATTCCGCAGGATCCAATCCGAACTGCGGATCCCCTTCTTTCATTTTCTCTTTATCTTCCCTCCACTTCACAACTACCTCATCAGGATAATCTTTCTTCTTCTTTGGTTTTGGAGGTGCGGATTGAACTTCCTTAGATTTAGGATCCTCTGCTTCAGCTAAAACTTCTTTCAACTTTCTCTTCTTTACTGGCTTAGATGATTCCGGTTCAGCAGCCTTCGGAACCACTTCTTCTTGAACTGGAAAATTGAAGAACTCACCAATCTTCTTGTTGAAAGCCACATTCATCCTCTTAAGAGTATCATCACTCGCCAACAAAATTTTTCAAACCCTTGGTTTAGACTTTCAAGATTCCTTGAAAGACTCAAGGCACCGAACTATTAACATTGATAATATTGTTGGGTACATTATGATTTGGGCTCTGAGATTTCCATTCTTAACATTCTCAATAGTATAAGAATGTTCCTCATCAAGTTAAACTTCCTTATATTTATCAGAAAATCTAAGATATAGATTTCACTCTTCTTCAGACTATCTTTATCACCTTTCCTCGGTACAATAAGACCTTGTACCCATAACTCTAGAATCCGGATGTTTGTAGACAAGCTAGAAATCTTCAGAGCCTTGTCATCTGACAGTCCGAGAGTCTTCAAATATTTTTCGTTGTTGAAGCTTCTTTTAGATTCTGGTAAGACATGAGATATAAACCCGGCTTCTCCCTCATAGGTCAGTCCTACCAAGCTGGCTGCCTTGTTATAAGAAAGCTTATAAGACTTACTATAAGACTTAAATGAAAATTTCTCCCTATTTTCTTCCTTAAAGAAGGAGACTATTTCATAGAACTCAAAAAGTAACTCCGAAAAAACTTCATCTTGATTCCCCAGTTTGGACACAGCAGTATCTTTCCATCCGTTCAGCTTTATGTTCTTCGAAATAAGAGAATCATAGTTATTGAAGAAATCTGGATGAACTAGCCTTTCTCTATAAACTAACCTCTTCGAAATCGTCTTGGAGGATGACATTTCTTGAGAAGCTAATTCCACAGACATTCAGATCTGAAGACTTTTGAGAAGATCGGAATAGAGAATGTTGAAGATCGAAATGGATTTAAAACGGAGATGCGGAGTTTTGGGACGCTGGAGCATGATAATCGATGTGGGACAAACATTTGGGGTCCCCTTTAAATAGACAATGAGATGACGGTTCATCTTCCTCGGTTGATCTAACGGTTGTAAAGAACTGAGATCAGATCTGACGATTGAAAACCAATTCTCAAGAAAGCTTGAATCCGGTCTTTTTGAGGTTTTTATTGAAAAAAGGATTTAAGAAAACCATAATCCAAAAACAAAATTTAAGAGAATATCAACAAGTAAAGTCTGATTACAAAAACATGATTAAGAAAATCATACCTTTTGGATTTGCTTAGAGAAATTATTCGTAATGGGTAATATTCTTAAAAAAACATTATTATATAAATTCATAGATCACGAAACACACTATGAAAGAAAACTCAGTACGAAAGTCTCAGTACGAAAGATTTAGTACGAAAGCTTTAGTACGAAAATCTCATTATGAAAGATTCAGTACGAAAATCTCAGTACAAAAGATTTCAGTTCGAAAGTTCCAGTACGTAAATCTCAGTATGAAGGATTTCATTCCGAAAAAAAAAATTCATTCCAGAAGTTTTATTATATGAAAATATTTATCTGGAAAGTTTTATTTCCAGAAATAACCAATCCATAAATTTTAGTTCCGAAGAGATTGAAAAACTATCTTTTGAAAAAATTTAGTTACTCTAACAATCAAATGTACTCCCCCTATGAAAAGGAGTTTATTACTGTACGGATACTTTTTCAACAAAAGTTAATTAAGAATGATTACCTTATGGTTATCATTACTAACTTCTGTTTAATGTATTCAAATCTATCAGAAGGAAAAGATTTTGTGAAAATATCAGCAAGTTTATCTTGCATTCCGATAAACTGAAGAATAATATCTCCTTTAAGTGTGTGATCCCTAAGAAAGTGATGCCTAATATCTATGTGTTTTGCACGAGAGTGATGTGCAGGGTTCTTACTTAGGGCAATGGCACTTGTGTTATCACACAAAATTTGAGTTTTAGTAAAACTCAAGACATAGTCTGTGAGTGTGTGTTGCATCCACAACACTTGATCACAAAAAACTTCCAGCTACTACATATTCGGCTTCAGTAGTGGAAAGTGCTACAAAATGTTGCTTCTTGCAAGACCAAGAAACTAATGAATCTCCTAAAAAATGACAAGTTCCGGATGTACTCTTTCTATCCATTCTAGATCCACCAAAGTCAGCATCTGAAAAGCTTTTTAGAACAAAATCATTTCCAGAAGTATAAAATAATCCTAGATCCATGGTTCCCTTAAGGTAGCGAAAAATTATTTTTACTGCCTTTAAGTGAGATTCCGTAGGATTGGATTGATATCTTGCAAATAATAATACTAAAAACATTATGTCTGGTAGACTAGCTGTTATGTAAAGTAAACTCCCTATCATACCTCTAAAATATGTTTGATCTACTGGTTTCCAAGCTTCATCAAGATCTAGAGAGTTTGATGTAGCAATGGGAGTAATTTTACTCTTAGTGTTTTCATAACCATACTATTTGAGAAGATCTTTAATATACTTATGTTGAGATATATAGGTTCCTTCTAGTTTTTGAGAAATTTGAAAACCAATAAAAAAGGTTAACTCACCCATCATACTCATTTCAAACTCATATTTCATTAGACTTGTAAAAGAGTCGGTTAAAGATTGCTGAGTTGAACCAAATATGATGTCATCAACATAAATTTGAACAATCAAAATATTTTTCTTATCTTTCTTTATAAAAAGGGTTGGATCTGCATTTCCCTTAACATAGTTATTTTGAAGAAAAAATCATGTTCGTCTATCATACCATGATCGTGGGGCTTGTTTAAGACCATACAAAGCTTTGGTAAGTCTAAAAACATGATCAGGATGTTTTGTATCTTCAAATCCAGGAGGTTGTTCAACGAAAACTTCCTCTTGAACATAACCATTAAGAAAAGCACATTTCACATCCATTTGAAAAAGTTTTAAATTAAATAATGCTGCAAAGGAAGGTAGAATACGGATAGATTCAAGTCTAGCTACTGGAGCATAGGTTTCATCATAGTCTATTCCCTCTTGCTGATTATAGCCTTTAGCAACAAGTCTAGCTTTATTTCATACTATGACTCCATTTTCATCACATTTATTTCTGAAGACCCACTTTACTCCAATAACAGAAGTTTCCTTAGGTCTTTCAACCAAGGTCCAGACATTGTTCCTTTCAAATTCATTTAGTTCATCTTCCATAGCTTTGATCCAATCATCATCACCTAAAGCTTCTTTAGTGCTTTTTTGTTCTAATTGGGAATGAAATTCTAGATGTTCTATTTCATTTCTTAAGGAACTTCTAGTCATTACAAGTTGATTTACATCACCAATGATACTATCACTGGGATGATTCTTAAGAAACACCTGATTTGGGTTTTGTAAAAAATGTTCATCAACATAGGTTAGAAAGTCTTCTGGGGTAAATGTTTTAGAAAAATATTCTTGAACATTTTCCTTATCAGAAGGTTCTTCTATAAAAAGTTGATAATATGTTTTTTAAAACACATCCGCGGATGAGGATTGGGATAGTTTAAAAACAAAAGGATCTGATTCATCAAATTTTACATGCACTGTTTCTTCAACAGTACATGTATTTATATTGAAAACTCTATAAGCCTTAGAAGTTGTGGAATAACCTAGGAAAATTCCTTCATCAGATTTTGGTGTGAATTTATGTATATTATATTTAGTATTCAGAATTAATACTTTGCAACCAAAAACCTTGAAGTAGGAAAGTCTTTGTTTTCTACCATTCCATAATTCATAAGGGATTTTATTCTGAAAAGGTCAAATCAAAACTCGATTTATAGTATAACAAGTAGTACATACAGCTTCATCCCAGAAGTGTTTAGCTATATAATATTCGCTCAACATGGTTCTAGTTATCTTTTTAAGAATTATATTTCTTCTTTCAACAACACCATTCTGTTGAAGAGTTCTAGGTGCTGAAAAATTGTGAGTAATTCCTTTTCTACTATAAAAAGTTTCAAAATCAGAATTTTGAAATTCTCCTCCATGATCAATATGAATAGTTTTCAATGGAAGGTTTTTCTCATTTTTAACTTGGGCTATAAAACTTTTGAAATAAGAAAAAGCTTCGGACTTATTTGCTAGAAAATAGACCCATGTAAATATAGTGTAATCATCAACTAGAACAAATACATAGTATTTGCCTCCAATACTTCCATTTTGTGTTGGGCCAAAAAGATCCATGTGCACTAACTGTAATGCATCAATTGTTGAGACTTCGCCGATTGATTTAAAACTATATTTATGTTGATTTCCATATTGACAAGGATCACAAACTTTGGAATAATCAAATCTAAACTCCGGTAGATCTTTAACTAGTTTCTTCTTAGAGAGTTTACAAAAGTTACTAAGGTTACAGTGTCCTAGTATTCTATTCCATAACCAGGAGTGATCTTCCATTTCACTTAGCCAAGGTAAATCTTGGTTTCTAAGGTCTTTTAAGTTTAAGGTGTAAACATTCTCTTGCCTATTGGATGAGAGAATAAATTCTTCCTTTGAATTTTGAACTAAGCACTTATCATTCCTAAAATTCACAAGGTATCCTTCATCACATAACTGACTTGTGCTTATGAGGTTGTTCTTAAGACCCTTAACAAAAAGAAAATTTGAAATCAAGGTTTTACCAAGAAGAACAATATTACCAATACCAACAATCTCTCCCTTAGCATTATCTTAGAAAGTTACCTTTCCCCTTTCATTTTTGATAATCTTTTAAAAATAGATTTTGTTACTAGTCATGTGCCGGGAACATCCACTATCCATGTACCATGTATTGTTGCTGGTATTCTCTTTTTTTAGTGAAATCAAGGAGAAAAATTAGACTTTCAGAATCCAAACTTGTTTGGATCTGAGATTTCTAGATAACAAAATTTTATGTACCCACATCTTCTTAGAGAAATAAGTTTTGTGAAATCCTAGAGATTGGGTTTTGTTTAATGAATAATTCCTTGCCCAGTGACCACCACATTGACACTTGGTATAAAATGGGGCACTTTGAGGAACAAAATAATTGTTACTAAAAACTGGTTTTGCATGGGTATAACCAAATCCGGATTTATTTATTAAAGTTTGTATTTGGGAATACATTTTATCAAAATTTTCCTTACCATGGGTAAAGTTTGATAAACACCTCTTTAAAGAAAAATATTTCGGACTTTAGTTTTATAAAAAAAAATTTATCTTCAAAATAATTAGATTTAGAACTAGAGTTAGGCTCAAAAACACTTTTCTTAGAAATTACTTTTTCTAACTCTTTTGAAAGTTTTTTCTTCTCAGACCTTAATTCCTCAAGATTTTTTGAAATACTTTCAAAATCAGCATTTTTTTTATCAAGATCTTTAGAAAGATCGGATATTTCTTTTGTAAGAATAGAATTCCTAGAGTTTGACTTATCAAGTTTTTTATTGAGTTTGGAATTCTCAATTTCAAGAAGTTCAGCAAACCTAGAAACTTCTTCATAAGTAGGTAAAGTATTATCTTAATCAGAAGAAGATTCTTCATTATAAGAGTTATAATATTTACTCTTATTAGAATTTAAAGAATCATTGGTCAATGATTCAGCATTTCATACCTTAGCCATAAAACAATGATTGTCAATAGGTAGTCTGGCTATAAGACCGAGATTCTTCTGTCCTGGTGATTCATAATCAGAAGATTCATCTGAAGAGTCACCACCACTGGAACTCCAGGTATCATTTTCTATCAAAACCTTCTTAGCTTTGGATTTATAATACTTCTTTCTGTTCCTGTTTAAATGCCTTCCGTTCCTTTCTTTCTTCTTGAGCATAGGGAAATCTGGTCTAATATGTCCAGCTCTCTTTCATTAATAATAAGTAACTTCTCCATCTTTCCTATCTTTCCTTTCCTTTTTCTTATACATGGATAGGAAATTTCTCTGACCAGCTATCTTTTTCATCCTACGAGAAAGATTTGATAACTCATTTTCAGATACTTCACTCTCACTAGATTCGGATTGGAAAATAACTTTCTTAGACTTGGATCTGGTTACTCTCTCTGGGGTCTTAGCTTTCATCTGATTTGAAGTTGTTGTAAAAGCAATAGTACCATTTCCATTTTTCTTCTTGATGTTGTCAGCATCTCTCTTCATTCTCGTTTCATGTTGGACAAGAGTTCCAAATAGCTCATCAAGAGAAATTTGTGTGACTTTCCTGTTCTCATCTATAGCAGTTCTCTTGGATTCCCACTCATTGGGCATAATATCAATTATCTTGTCCACAGGAGCTTCATCATATAATCCTTTCTCTCCCATAGACTGTAAGTTGTTGACTATAGTCATAAATCTCTATTGAACTATACAGGTTGGTTCACCATAAGTAAAATTGAATCCATGGTATTCATCTCTAAGCATAGCTATTCTAGTTTCAATCACTTTAGAAGTTCCAAAATGTGTAACTTCTAACTTCTTCCAGATACAATTAGCTTCTTCACAAGAAGATATTTGGCTATATATATTACAAGTCTTTTAAAAAAGTAAGGTGTTGTGTACCTTATAATTGAGTTGATATTCTTGCTTTTCCTGGTTAGTGAAAGTTTTGACTTCCTTATCAGGAATTTTATAATCACCAGTAAGAATAACAAAGTTGTCCACTCCAGTATTGATAATAAAAGTTATTTTTCGATATCTCAAATACAAATAGTCATTACCATCAAAGATTGGTGGTCTTGTAGGATTTAAATTATCAATGGAACCAACATTTATTCCTACCATACTAAAAACAACTTGGGCAACAAAACTTGTTAATAGAAAAAGTTTGGAATGACAAAGTTCGGAATGAGAAAATTTGGAATGAGAAAATTCGGAATGAGCAAGTATGAGAAGAAAATGAGCAAGAAAAACTTGTATGTGAATATAAGTATTTCAGAGACCTCCTCTGATACCAATTATAGGATCGAAATAATTATTTAGATGCTCAATATACGAGAGGGGGGTGAATTGTATATTTTAAAAATTCTTTTGGAACCTTTAAAGTTATTTACGAATAACTATGTTTTCCTTAAGAAAAGGAAAGAGCTATGTTTAACAAAGTTAAATTAAGTAAATTCACAACACCTCTAATACCAATTGTAAAATTGGAATAATAAAGTTATAAACTTCATGTTCTTTATACTTTCTTAAACCTGAAAATAAATTCTGAAAGTAGGTTCCGAAAATATGGTTCCAGAGGTTGATACTTAACTAAAGATTACAATATGAGATTCTACCTTAAATCATATAGAATCTAAATGAATCAGAGTACAGGTAGGGAAGTATAAGAAAGTTATACTTTCCTTACAATACAAAATACAGCGGAAGAAAAAAAGTATTGAAACTACAAGTAACAAGATATAAATATTTTAACCCAAAGAAAAGGGTATCCAACAACCTTGGATAAAGGTCCATTGATTTATACTATCAAGCAAGTCTGTCTTACCCACACCAAGGTAATCCCTCGATACGAATATCAGAATCTCTATCTTCCTATCCCCGCTAGCCCTCAACTTCAAGGTAGTTGGAAACCTCTATCTTCCTCAGCAAGGAATCCCTCGAACTTCATGGTATTCGGCACCTCTGTCTTCCTATCCCCAGAAGTCCTCGAATGTAATCACCAACATTCGGAGTCGCACGAAGCTTTGATAGTTAATAAGAGCCTCTCTCTCTAGAAATCACTTCAACAGCATGTATGAACAATATCGAAGAAGTCATTATGATCTCTTTCAAATGAGCTCTTATTTATAGGTAAGATCGGCCTCCTTCCCAACGGTCAAATTTTCCATAAAATATGGAGGGACCTGTACACGTGTCACTTAACCAACGGTTAGTTTATAACAGAATAGACGATATCGTTTTTGTAACAAAACAAGTGTAATAGAATGTACTAAATCGTTTTAAGTCTAACACAAAATGTTCAGAGTGAAGGTTCGGAGTGTAAACAAAATGAAAGTTCGGAGTCTAATAAAAAAATCAGAGTTCAGATAAATTCGAGTGTATAAAGTAAAGATGATCATATTCTATTTAATAGGTGAATTCGGAATGAGAATTCTTAATGAGAATTTTCCATCAGAATTCGTAATGAGAATTCGTCATCGGAATTCATAATAGGAATTTGTCATTAGAATTCGTAATCAGTATCCATCATTATAATTCGATGTCGAACTTCATGAGAGTTCGTATCCAGAATTCAGAGTTGAACATTATTAAATTTCATATCCAGAATTCGGAGTCGAACTTCATTACAGTTCTCATCTAGAATTCGGAGCCTAAAATAGAATGCTTTAAATCAAAACAATTCCGAGAATATAGAAATTAATCTGAATCTTGCACTTAAGAAATATATGGATGAAAATATGATAAGGATAATTTCTGTAACAAAAGTGATTTTCCTTATAAAAGCAACTTTCTTAAAGATGAGGTGTTTGTGATTTTCAAAACAAGAAGGAATGGAAAAGTCATAAGGATAACCTTATTAACTCAATAGTCTACTCCCCTGCTCTGACCTCTGGTTCCTTTACAGCTTTCCAATTCAGATATGAAGTGGGATTTTTAAAAGTTTTTGGGATCCTGTGGTTCAGTGGATATCGGTTCTCAAGGCTCTTCGATTTTGGTCTTTATTTGTTTCTTTTTTTCTGCCCTGTCATCATGGTGTCGTTCAGGTTTCTCATCTTCTTTGTTCCCTACTCTGGCTTCATGTCTATCTGCGCCTCTCCGAGGAGGATCGTATGTGGGGTGACATTGAGGTTTTGGGATTTGGGTTCAGAGGCAGTCAGAGTTCCAGAAACATGTCCTTTATTGGTTGTGAGTCTTAGTTTCTCTTCTACAAGGCATTTGGTGATGGTTGGTGGGTTTCTTTCTGCATTCTTCGGTGAGGTGTTGCTTTGCTAATCAGTCCCTCTAGTTCTAGTGGGGCGATCTCATCATATTTTTGGTTCCTTCTTTGGTTGTTTTGTTCAGATGGTCCTTGTTGTGGTTTCTGGTTTAGATTTGACTCTCTGTGAAGGATTTTGTGTGATGAAGATGTGGTGTCAAGGAAAGTAGTTTCACCAGCACCAGAGGTTTGTTTCAGGTTTGTTTTAGTTTTTTTCAAAGGTGTTCAACTTGTTTTGTTGGGATCTTGTATGGAGAATTTGATGGTGTGGTTTTTCTTCTAAAAAAACCCTTTCTTGAATTAGTCTCTGGTGGTGGTATAGTGATGACGGTAACTGGTGGTAATTAAGAAGGTTGTGACATGAGTTTCTCTGATGTGATGATCAAGATCTCCTCAGGTTTCATTTTGGATTTGGTGGTTTGAATTATAATTTTCATATCCCACCTGATTTACGGTTTCAAAATATATTGGTTCTGTGTTGAAGTTAGGATTTTTGTTTGGCGTGTTTTTTCTTAGTTTGAATTTTGTGTTTTTTGTGTTTGTGTGGTTCCCACTAATCAAAAAAGTGGTTTATCTTGAAAATGGAAAAAAGAGGATTTGGGATTATCTCCTAACTATGTTTGTACTCATTCAAACCTCCTATATAATAAATATAGGTTTATTATAAATATATCACAGAACCATATTCATTTATATAATACAATATATTATTTAATTATGACTATATATTACCCTTTTATTAAAAATTCCATGTTAAAGTTTCCTTTCAGGTAATTACCACTTTATTTTTCTCATCTGTTTTAATTTGTTATATTTTTTGTCCTCGTAATTATATCATGAACATTGTTTCCATTTTCTTATCGTATTAAAAGAAAGAATGTAAATAACATATATATATATATATAATATCATTATAGTATAACTATTATTTCATATATATCATCTATTTTTATTAAACCTATCCTTAATATATTCCATATAATGTGTGAATGAATCACATCGCTTTGAGGAGGTGGTAATCCACACATCTACAAACCAAGTTATCGTGTTTATACAAAAATGGAAAGCATAAAGGTATGTGTTACATAATAATTTAATAAGAATAAATAAATAATAAATTTTATATATATCATATAAAAATATAAATTCCATCATTATTTCAAACCTTATAAGGTGGAAATGGAAGAACGACCGACATCGGTTGGCGAGACAGTAGTCCACCGTATACACAAATGATGATTGTGTTTTCAATTTGATTAAAGTGTGTTTGATTGTAGGTATAACACTTAAAATAAAAACATATCAGTATATTTACGATATTGATATTATTATATAATCATGTAATAAGAATATTTGAGGGGGTTTAGAATGAATTTAAAATAAAATAACTTGTGGAAGGATGTTACCACTTTTTTGGGTAACTCCTTTTGGTTTGCACTAAAGTGATTCATTAGTGGTATTTTTAACCAAAGGTAGGATTATATGATTATGGTATGAAATTTGGGAGGATATTTGCAAAGTATTTTCTAAGACAAAGGGCTTTGGAGGTGTGAATATAGGGGGAAGAGCATAGTCTTTTTATAAGTGGTGAAAAGGACAAATTGGTAGTCTTGAAAATATTTAACTGCCCTTCAGGTTTAACTTGCCCCCCAAGGGTTAAAAACTTTCCATTGTACATACGTATAGGTGGAATGATATAAATATTTCTATAAAATAATTTTTAGAGAAGTGTAGGGTCATTTTTACACCTTAATTTTTAATTTTAGTCATTAATTAAGCTCATTTTTCCTTAATCTCTGTAATTAAATTAAATTAATTTAACTAATATTTTTTTAAACTAATTTTACCTTATTATAAATTATTAATTATTATAGTTATAATTAAATAATACATTTTTTAAAATATTAAAAAAATAATTGGCATATATTATTTCAAAAATAATCTTTCATATAGGATGAGACTATGGGTTTTTTAAAGCGAAAAGGTTCAAGTAATTGAAATGTTTTTATATATAATTTCTATTTGAAATTAGTTCCAATGACCTAAATTGGATTGAGTAATGTATAATTTATCTAATTTTACTTTAAAACAAAATTATAATTTAATTTAACTATATAAATAAATTCTATGAAAATTTGGTTTTGAATTAAAATTCAATGTTTTTAACTATTCATCAAAAAATAGAAAAAAATACCAGAAATTAACCAAAAGTAAATGTCGATATTATGATTTAAAAAATAATTTTTATTTTTTAAAATAATAATTATAAAAAAATTTAAAATTTTATTTAAAATAGGTTCTTCGTTAAATGGTGGTAAAATTACCTTTAAAACATACATCTTTTTTCATAGAATTGGTTTTATTCTCATCTCCGATCTAAAAATCACATAATATTAACTTTAAATAGTTGAATGAATATAATATAATATATATATATATATCATTAAAATCATTTATCAAATGTATTTTAATTAATGTATTAAGGTAAATCATGTTTGATTTTATAAATATAGATTTTCAGTAAAAGATTTCCTATAAATTCAAAAGGGTTCCATTTTTATTTCAAGTAAATTAGTAAAAAAATAGTTCATATTATATACATGTTTAAACCATATTTTTATAATTTATTTAATTATATTCATAACTCTTATTCCAATAGAAAGGTGGTAACTATAATAGTATTTTAATAATAATATTAACAACACATTGTAGTTTGGTAAAGTAAGGTCTTACGTGTAATGAAAGTTGTCGAATGAAATCAACATTTTTTTAACACAAGAGAAACATATTGCTTCATGTACCACAATACAATCTAATTATTGTGTGTAGTGCAATATTGGATTGGTGTTATGTACAAATTACGAATAACTTGGTTCTTTCATATAACACAAGATATATTCAATGTTGTGTGAAATGAAAAATATCAAATGGTTTAAATTAATTTAAAAAAAAATCAAAAAATCACGGGGTGTTATAATATCAATGTTAAATAAAATGTGTAGTATATATCAATAAACGTCATCATAAACATAATATAATGATTAGAACATCTCATTCCCCAACCAATATCCAAGCCATGTGGGCATCAAATTCTATAACCAAGTGGGAATTACATTCCACTATAATGATCATAACATCCAAATCCATAGTAATATCACATGACGTGAATAACTTTTATCATTATAAACATAATAAGGTTAGTGGTAAGAATTTTCCACACCATACATTAGAATATCAAAATATGAAGGTCATCCCACACTATAATAATTATCAATATAAGTGTGATGTTGTTTTCTCATTCCATATGGAAAACTTGATTAAATGGGAATTTTATCCCCTAATAAAACAACCCATAACCAACTGTTATAAAATTCCACATCATAATAACACTAATATCATAATAGTAGTATGTCCCATAATTTCAAACATAACATGTCATACCAAAAAAATATGAACACATCATAAAAAAATCTATAAGAGGTGTTTATAGCATTTGGAACCTATAAAACGTGAACTTGGTTGGTCCTCAAACACCTAAACCAATATCATAGTCTGAAACCAAGGCTCAACATACCCAAAACTATAGGATATAAATGAGAGGAACATTTATCACTTATACATGGTAGAAAACCATAGTGGTTACATAGTAACCCATGATATTACATAAAAGTTAACCCAAGCCATACCCTAGGTTATACACAAATATCCTATGTCAATGGAAGAAAATCGTAACCTAAAAAGTCCATAGTTTTATAACATAACTCATAGAATACCCTATGTATGTTGTTAAAAAAAACATTAGCTAAATCCCATGGACATTAATTTAAATGGTTTCAAGTACATCACATAGAGGGTTTATCATGTATTTATACATCCTTTCCCTAATTATAAATAGGTAAGATATAAGATTTAGATAATTTTTAGGTCAGTCACTCATAATCAGTGAAACCACATATCACATGTCTCGTGAAAAATATGTACAAACTAATAGAAATTTTAAGGATCACCAACCTTGATACACTAGAAGCCTTCCTATTTAAGATAGTTAGATGAATCAATAAAAATAAATGGTTTCCCCCAAATGTGTAAAAAAATTCCAAATTTGGGAATAAATAATATAAATAATATAAATAGTTATAAAGTTATAAAATATATGTAATGGGAGTTTTACCCTTACCCATAGTGATCCAATGGGATTAATGAAAATCATATAAGGGTTCAAACTAAGGATATATAACCTTCGTAGGTGAAGAATGAATTTACGGGAGAGTTGAATCTCATATGGCCTACTTACTAGGGAAAATGAGGTAAAAATAAACATTTTTAACAATTTTAATTCAACTAATTAAAATTTTAAAATAAATCTAAATCCCCCACTAGAGCTTTAGTGGACTCCCCCAGTACTGTGATGGGTTTTTAGGGTTCTAGTTCACCCCCATTGGACCCTGGACAATAAATTTAGTAGCCTCTACCTTGGACACTTTAATTATAATGTCCTATATTGGGATTCTAGTAGAAGATCTATAGATAAAAATATTCTAACTACTCACCTTATTCCCTATAAACAAAATCTTGATCATTTATCAATTACTTCCACATCCAAAATAGGTCCAAATACAAATGATTTGAAAAAAAATTGTACCATTGAAACATATGGTGTGTTAGATCTTTAAACCTCTAAACTAGTTTACATCCCTTTTTGGTTAGGGGAATATTCTTGAGGTCATTTGATGATCCAATTTAGGTCTCAAGGTTTTGGTCTCTATGTTAGAACATTAAAATTTATGAGTTTGAAAGGAAATTATTAGATATGAAATGACTAGTATATCTTTATTATACACTCATATACTCAATATGATTAGAAGTTACAATATCTTAGTGAGTTTGGGTCCTCCTTTAATTTGACACCCTCATTTTGAGGTAATTATCTATTTTATTGTATATTTTAATTTATAGAATGGTTGGGATAAGTCTTAGTAAGATTCTATATAGTTTTAAAATAATTAGAGTGTTTTTAAGGATTCACATATTGAGTATGGTAAAGGTAAACCATATGGATTCTCCAAGAAACCATTCTAGGGAATATGGGTGTTACATATAAGGTACATGGTTTTCTGAACCATGTAACCTAACCATGTGATTTGATTTTTTTAGATGTGGTAATTTGCATAGTTGATACAATATTTTCCTAACCATGTAGCCTAATTGTGAGAGTTTAAATTTTTAGATAGTGGATATTTATATAGTTAGCACATAGTTTTTCTAAATGTGAAAACTAATTATACGACATCAATAATAAATACTGAAAATGTCTTTTAAATCAAAATACTCACCTAAAAATCCTAATTATTATTTCCCTAAATTATGCTCTCATCAATTGTATTTCCTTAAGGGTATTTCTAATATTCTTTGACTCTGGAATCTATTATTTATGATTCATTGAGATTTGGATCTTGTAAAAATGTTAAGGGATCTATTCTCCCCTTTTAATCTATAATTTCTCATTTCCTCTTGAATATAACCCTCAACTATGTTTTTTATAGTCAGATCTATGGAATGGGATAAGTTATGATTGAATATTATTATGATTAATTAAATAAATGAAAGAAAGATTCCAGATCTGTGAGATCGTGTGAAGATTATTTGTTTCATAAATTTTCAAGGTATGTGTTTTTTACATATTTCCACTTTCTCTAGAATGTTAATCCACTTTGATTTCTAAAATAATTTCTCCCTAATTTGAAATAAAATAATAATGCTGAAACCCAACAAAAAATTAATATTGCTGGTTGATCTTGAAATCATGGGTTATGGGTGATTCCCACAACATAATTGATAAAATGATTTAATGGTTTTCCATAAAACAAAAAAATATTTAGGGTGTGTGAACATGGGAAAATCATAGATGTGGAATGTGTTCATGTTTATGTTATATGGGGCCTAGTTAGTATGAACTTGGTTCTTAGTTATAGGCTAGAGGTACATGATGGTATATAACCAAGTGACAACTTGTTGAATGATGGGTAATCTCTCATGGGTATAGGAACTATCATTTAGTGTGCATCAGTGTGTGTGTGTGTGTGTGAAAGAGAGAGAGAGAGATAGAGAACATGAAATATATATTGTAAGTGGGTTTAAAAGTTCTGTGGATATTATTTATAAAAAACAATATTTTTATGAACTCCTCTTCACATTCCTTTTACCTATTATATATATATATATATATTGTGAAACTACTTTCGCTACTGTAGTATTTTATACAACTATATTATATAAATTGTGAGCAATGATATTTTTTTTAGTTTCATGTAGAAAAAGTATCTTGGGGTCTTACTAATATGTTTTTATATTAATACCCTATATATGGACTTTGGTGAATATGTAGAAATTTTTTCCATGATATAGGAAAGGATAAGGGTTCATATTTCTCTAATGGTACTTCATGATATATTTATAATAGATTATTGAGTTGGAGCTTGAGATTTGGTAGTGTTTTGTGTGTTTGGAGAACTTTTTCCATCGTGTTGGTGTCTTGATTTAAATTGGAGTCTTTGATTTTTCTAGTTTACTATTTTCATTATTAATCTGATTATTTTTATTATTACACTTTATGTTGTTACTTTCTTTCATAAGTGATTTATATAGTTGTCTTGGGTTTGTGCGTATTTTTATTCTATATGTTTGTTTTCATGTGAGTGTAAAAGGGTAAAATTTCCAACCTCCTTTTTTTCAAACCTTCTTCATTTATTTCCAACATTTAGTTCCCTAGTAATTTCACCTAAGTACATTGGTACCTTGAATATTTCTAATCCACTAGTTAGGGTTGGGTTATTACAAATGGTATCAGTTTGGTTAGTCAATCTATTGGGATGGTATCAAGAAGATAGGACACATCAGGACTATAAATGTATAGCATAAAAAGTCATCGATAACCTATTTATGTTGAACTTTAGGTTTCCAAGGTTTTCAGGGAATAAAAAGTGTTCTAGAACACTTCTATTTATATTTCCATCTCATCATCATGGGTTCAAACAATAAGCATTTGGTAACATTCATTTGTAAAGAGACTTATCACTATGAGAGAATTCTCACCAGATTATTTTATTTTGTTATCATATAAAGAAAATATCTGTTGATTAGTTAGATGTGGAGGTTCATTCATAGAGTGGCTATTACACACCAATTCAAGACCCCAGGAGGGGAGGAAGTGATAGCCAACCCTGAATGTAAATTTAGGACTATAATCTCAAGTTCCAAATATAGGAGACAATGAAAGGGGATACTTCAGTGTAGGGCCATTGGATTTGGACTATGGGTCATGTACTTATCCTATGTGGAACTGAGATTATGGGATATGTATAGACCTTGTTCCATTAGTCCTCTGAGATATTTAAGGATTCCCTCTCAACCTTGTTAAAATGAGGATTATCTAGAAATAAATAAAAATCTAATATCATTCGATCATTTATTGTATATTATGATTTTGATTTTTTTAATATTATATAGATATATCACTGAATAAATAAGTGGTAAAATAATCAATTGCAAATTTTTTATATGGTTATTACAAAAATTCACCATTCATAATAATGAGAAACCAAAAAGAGGGTGTAGTAGGGAAAATGGTTCCACCCAAAACATTCGTAAATCGTAAGTTGGTCTATAGTATTCACAATCATTTCAGTATAACCATAAAGGACCCTGGGATAAGGAACCTATTGACATGAATGACTCATCAAAAAATAAAAAAGTGTAATCCACTGAGATTTTAGGGTAATTCAAGACTTGAGTAAGTGTAAGTATGCCAAGGTATGATAAACAGGATATTTGAATTCAATAAATCTTTGATTGAGATAAAATCAAATCTAGAAATGTAAATGATTGAATACATGGAACTATAATTGAGGGATTTAAATCTTCAAGAGAAGCTAGATCATGGTATTTCATGGGAGTGGTTTGAGGATTTGTTCAATAAAAACTTTTATTCACACACCATCTAGTTAGCGTAGATGGTGGAATTATTACATTTGATACAAGGAAGTATGTCATTTACTGAATATAGTTCTCGATTCACACACCTGTTTCGTTTTGTACCAAAGGTGTAAACTAGTGAAAGGAAGAAACCATAAATATTAAAGAAAGTTATATGACCTGATATTCACTCTATGTTATTCATGTTATATATTATATATTTTACAAATATGGTCAATAAGGATATGGTGGGAGTGAGAGATACTTCATAGAATTATAGTGTAAGGGACACCTTTTTTCATCCAAGTGAAAGATAGAATTCCAACATGGGGAATGATTGAAAAAATAGATATTATGCCTCATGTAATGAGCATCAAAACACTGCATGGTCAGTAGGAAATCCAAGGATACAATAGTTTATTATCTTAGTGAAGGATATTTTCTATTTAATATTTAGAATGGACTGGTTAGTGGAATTAAAAGCTTATATCAACTTCGATTCTCGACAAGTGAATTTCACATCCTAAGATGGAGATATTAATTTATTCAAAGGGGGTTGGGAAATTAATTTTGGAAGAGAAAAACCTTTAGTGATATTTTATGAAACCTCAATGATTCAGATCGTAGTAATTAATATCTATGTTATATATAAATATGTAAATAGGTTTATTCCTACTATAGAAGACTAATACTCAGATGTCTTTTAGAAATATTTTTTTGGGATATCCCCTGAATGGAAAATAAAATTTTCAATTGATTTAATTTAAGGAATAAAACCTATTTCACTTCCTTAATATAGGTTGGATCCAACCAAGTTATAATAATTAATGTTCTAGATTTAAGAATTTTAAAATAAGGGATTCATTATACCAAGTATATTTTATTGCGATGATCTGGTTCTTTCAAAAAGAAGGCATACTATTCGCTTTGATTGTGTGTTAAATATCATAAACTGAATAAAGTTTCAATAAAGAATCAAAATCCACTTCCTCTAATCAATGTCATATTTGATCAATTTAATAGATCCAAGTGGTTGTCTATGTTTTATCTATGAATGAGATATCATTAACCAAGATTCATGAAAGAGTATATTCAAAAATAATATGATTTTATAGTCAATATGGCCATTACAAATACATTTTCATTACCTTTGGTTGAATGAATACATCTATGGTTTTCATGTACTAGATGAAATGTATCTTACACAGGTACCATGAATCCTTTTTCATGGTAATTTTGGAGGATATTTTTATTTACTATCAAAACAAGAATGACTACGGGAGGTAGATAGAGATTGTATTAATCACATTTCCCTTTTATTATACTAAGTATTATCATACATCCTTTCAAGAGATTAATATTTAGCTCACTTAAAAAACTATCTTTATCTTACCAAAACTGGGTTAAGGCTATATGGAATTTTTTGATGTGTCTTGTTAGAGATTAGGATGTATTATTTTGAAGGGAGATCTTGTTTTGGAATATAGATCAAGGTAGTTGTGAATAAGTGAAAATACTTATCTGATGTATGACACGAACCTAGGTAAAATGGTTCCTTCCTTAAAAGCATGGTTTCACTGCCTCTTTGTGAAAAAATGCATCGTCATCAATAATCATAAAATCATGAAATATATCTTCTCTCAAAGAGACCTAAACTTAAGGAAACTATATTGTATGGATTATATATAGATTCATAATTTCATCATTTCATATACACCTAGAAAAAGGCCTTAGGTAGTTGATTCTTTTAGTCGAAAGTCTTATAATAAAATAGTTGTATCATATCATGAATAATGGTTATTGATGAGAAATATTATTAACTTTAATCTAGATTATTCAGAATATAGTGAAAATATAATTTTCTTCCCAAACACTCTTTTACTTGATTTCATGGATATAGTTGAAGTTTTTCAACGATTTGATCTTGACTGCATCACTATTAGGTCAAACATAAATAAAGGGAGAGCATGTAAATTTGGATAGAGTATATAAACACAGTATTTCATTTTCAGAACGGAATTTTAGTGCAAAATTATTTCTAGGGATAGCTCTTTCAGTGTAAACCCATTCAAAATGGGATATTCACATGAGTACTCAAAACAATACAAGTAAATTAAAGGTCATTTTTGGTACTCGGGCATAAAAATTAAATATTTTAGGTTATGTTTTGAAATTATTCACTTATAAATAGGTAAAGGCTGAGCATCAACCTCCACCCTGTATGCAACAATCTATACCTGTACCTTTTTCGAAATGGGAGAATATTTTCATAAACTTTGTCACATTTCTACCATGAACTCATTAGAATCGTGATGATATTTGTTTAATTGTGAATTGACTTATAATGTCATCACAGTTTCTCCAAATTCAAGAGTATAACATGATTGAGGATCTAGAAAACCCATATATTTATAAAGTGGTTAAGTTGTATAGAGTACTTACATCTATTGTATATAACAAATATACTTGATTTACATCTCATTTTTAAAACTCTTTGTAATCAGATCTTGGTACCTAGTTGACCATGAGCATGGAATATCATCATCAAATGGATGGGACGTCAAAACATATGATTCAAACAATGTAAGATATGTTTAGATATTGTGTCATTAACTTCGGTAAATCATGTTAATATTATATTCCATTAGTGGAGTTATCATATAATAATATTTATCAACCCATGATACATATGGATCTGTTTTATTCATTGTATATCAATCCTTGTAACTCTTCACTTTGTTGGATGGAAATAGGATAAACTTCACTAATTATAACTAAATTTTTCTTGGAGACTACAAAAAAGATTTGAACATTATCCATGTGATTATTGGTGATCATGTTACTATTGAGCCAAATGAAACTTTTATCAATGAAGAGATTTTGATTCTTGATAGATATGTAAGGACCTTATGAGGGATAACTATTTGTTTAATATTATTTTTTTGGAAGCATGGTCAGATTCAAGAAGATATATGGGAATCAGATCACTTCATACTAGAGAAATGGTTATAACTCTTCAAAGACAACCCCAATATCTTGTTTTCCAAGGATGGAAATCCAAGGGGTGTATAAAATGTGACACCCCCAATTTGAGGTAAGTGTCTATTTTATTTTTAATTTTATGTTATGTATTGGATGGGATATGTCTTATAAATTTTTAGGATGGTATTAAAAAATGAAATTATTTTTAAGGATGTATAGTCTGTGAATGGTTAAATAAAACAATTTAGATTCTTTAGGAAACTCTTTAAGAAGATATGTGAGTTACTAGGTAGGAGAATGATTAGAAAAAAATTTGTTTATTCATACATCCTGACCATGTGATTTGGTTGTTTTTAGTTAGGGGTAATTCAAAATTTTGGTTCACATAACACCTAACTGTTCAGTCTAACCATGTGACTTGCTAATTTTTTTATATTGGTGATTTTCATGGATAATGCACATTTTTTCTAACAGTGAAACATAACCATATGATGTTATTAATCAATTTTAGAAATTAGTTTTAAACCCCAAACCTCCTCATTCTTTAGTACCAAACATAGTCTCTAAACACTTTTCCTTACTATAGGATATTTCTAACTTTCATTGACTTTAGGACTCCATTATTGAAAATTAATTGAGTTTGGATCTTGGAAACATATGGTAAGGGATTATTTCTTCCCTTATAACCTATATCTACTCATTTACTCTTGAACGTGACACCAGATTGGTATGTTATAGATAGATATGCATCATTTAACAAGTTTTGATTGGATATTCTTATGAAAATTTACATTAATAGAAGGAAGGGTCCAGATCTATAATATCGTGTGAATATTAGTCATGTCAAACTTTTTCAAGGTGGGTGGTTTTTTCCTCTTTCCACTTTCTATAGAATGTGAAAGATATTTGATTAATAAAATAATTTATTCCTACTCTGAAATGAAATAATCTTATTGAAACCCTACTAAAAATTATTCTTGCTGGTTGATCTTGAAATAATGGGATGTGGGTGATTCCCACAACATGATTGATAAAATGGTTTAATGGGTATCCATAAAAAATTCGTTTTGGGTGTGAGATCTTGGAAAAATCATGGATGTGGTGTGTGTTCATATTTTTATTATATGTGTCCTTATTGGTACTAACAAGGTTATTAATGCTAGAATGGAGGAATAAGATGTTATATCACCATGTAATTGACTTTTGAAGGATTTTCCACCGCTCAGGGGTATAGGGACTGTCATTCAACATGCATTGTTTTGTGTTCATGAGAACTTTAGTTGTGGATTACAAGTAGGTTTAAAATGTTTTCAATTTCTATTTATAAAAACTATATTTTGATGAACTTATATTGACTTTCTTTCTACCTATTATATATATATATATTGAAACTATTTTAACTATCCTAGTATTTTATAAAACTATTTTACAAAAACCGTGAGCTAACACGGTTCTTATTTTAGTGGAATACGGGAAAAGTATCTGAGGGTTTTCCTACTGGTTTGTTATAATCACCATGAAAAATACACTTTGATGTATATACATTTGTTTTTTACATTATATGGGAAAGGGTAAGGTTTCATATTTCTCTATTAGTGCTTATTGATATTGTTATCATAGAAGATAGAGTTAGACCTTGGGAGTTGGTCATGTTATAGGAGTATGTAGCAGTTCAACCTTGGTATAGTTATCTTTCTTTATTTTAGAGTCTTGTAATTTATGGTTTATTATTTCTGATATTACTCCAAATATGTTTCCAATTATATTGTGTGTTGTTACTTTCACTCATGCATCATTAATATAGTTGAAATGGGTTTTTTTTATTTTGGTTTATTTTTTTTGTTTGTGTGTGTGTGTGTAAAAGGGTAAAATACTCCCCCTCATTTTTATCAAACCCTTGGCATTTATTTCAAACCTTTAGTGTTTGCAGAATGTCACCATACTTAGGTTTCACCGTATTATTTTTCTAGCCTATGGTTAGGTTTGGGTTGTTGAATTTAATTTTATATCTATATATGTAATTTCATATAAAAACATTTTTTATAAAGTTATAAAAAATTATCATAATCTATAATAAAAAATATTTTGATAAATGTTTTCCTAATATTATCAATATATTGATAATTGAAGAGCATAGAATGAAAGGTCCAACATCTAGTATTGTAATAATAGTTCAAAGGGTTAAAAGGTTAATCCAGTAGAAAAATTAAACTATTATAGGGTCCAGTTTCCAACCTTGTTAATTGAAACCTAAAGGATATGTCAATTATGAAGGGAAATTTTTTTATTGTGCAAGCATGATCATTAGAGATGTAATTTCTTAGAATATATTATGTCATTCAAGGAAGTACTTTGAGATCCCATGTTAGGTATTAATGTTATGGGAATTAATTATTTTATATTAAATGGAATATGATAACAACTATATATTAAAAAATTATTGGGAATATGAACATGAGTTCAAAATTAAGGAATCATTTATGAATAAAGGTTAAATTTTTCATTCAAATAATGAATCATTAATTGTTTTTATGAATAAATAAAATGAAAATGATTACTTCATGATTTATATGTTTTGAGATTATAAAAAATCATTTTTCATCTTATTTCCTATTATGTGATGAGATAATTTCTTTTTTAAACAAAGGTTGATATCAATAAATGAGATAATGGTTTTAAAAAAAGGATATTATCCATTTTATAAAAAGGTTCAAAAACAAAGGAAAAATGGTGATTTATCAAGGATAAAAGTGTTTAATCCAATTTATTTCTTAAAATAAAATGGAAATAATTCTCAAAAATCCATTAGTGGTTTATTTTAAAATTTAAATTTTTTATTTTCAAGAATATTTTCCTAATAAAATTCCATTATATATATATTTATTAATAGTTTATTTTTAAAATATTATCACTTAAGGAAAATAAAAAAAATTATATAAAATAGTTTTATACTTAAAAATATTTGTTAGAAAAATATATTTTCTAAGAGGCAAGTGGGATCATGTTTGAACATAGATAATTTCAATGTGTAAAAAATAAATTATATAGTTGTATAATTCAATGTAAAAATAATTTAACATCCTAAATATATTTTATAAATATTTGTAAATAAATATTTTAATATAAAGAGTTACATTAAAATCTATTTTTAAATGATCTTAAATAAAATTTTAATTTATAAAAAAGTTCTATAATTGTGATAGTATAAATCTTATAGGAGAACTATGTCTTCGAAACAAAAAAAATTATTAACATTATAATGTTATGTATTTGGAATAAAATAAACATGAACATGATGTTTATGTATTGAAAAAAGGTATTATAAATCCTAATATCAATGTTATTAAAACAATTATTCATTATAG
This sequence comes from Viscum album, assembly GCA_963277665.1. Classification (NCBI taxonomy): domain Eukaryota; kingdom Viridiplantae; phylum Streptophyta; class Magnoliopsida; order Santalales; family Viscaceae; genus Viscum; species Viscum album. The sequence continues at coordinate 1,871,814,827 of OY728142.1, read as the reverse complement.
ATGTTTTCTCGCTAAAGGTGTTTACTAGGAGTATTTTATTAAATTACTAAATAAATATGTAATTGTTATAATGGAGATATGAAAATAGTGATACATATACTATAACATGACCAATAAAATGAACCAAACGTAAAGCCTCTTGGATCTTTTCATATTGAATATAATAAATATCAATTCTTATTTTTTTATAGTATACTAAGAAAAATTAAAAAACTAATAAATTTATAATGTTATACAAAAGGCATCTATGTTTTATCATTTAGTTTTGTGGGATACATATTTCATAAAATGAAATAATAATTAATATGTCAAAGAATGAATTTGAGTTATTACAATCAATGGTCATCGTAGTGATTTATGGGTTATGATAACATGTAAAGATTAATATGGTTTGGGGATCATCTAGAGATAATGGATTTCACTCATAACACATATAAAAAGTTTTTATGTTGGATAACACACTATGTATACTATATATAATGTAATAAATTATTTAATAATTATACTAGGGGTTTATATTTCATGTTAATCTCTATTTCATGTGGTTAATAAGTATCCATACATGTAAAATTTCAAACATTGATGCCTTGTGTATTCTATATTTGAGGTTGATTTATTATAGAAATGGTTTTGTATGTTTTTATCATGTGATAAGTGTTTATTAATTAAGATAGGATTATTTCACCCTTGATTCTTAAATATTAAGGGAGTGTATTATAATTTCTAAATAAGAGACATGTGATGTACTTATAAATTTAATTGAGTGACATATAATGTAATAATCAAGTTAGATGAATGAAATGGGATATATTTATCTATATTATATGATATCTACTTAAAGAATCATGGATGTATGAGAGGCATATATGATATTTACATATTCAATATCTTGTGGTCACCTAATACTTTAGAAAAAGAGATTTTATTATTAGGCATAAATTATGTGATGCATCTGGTGGACATAGGTATAAGGATACATGTGTTTAATGGAGAGAACACAAAATTCTATGGTAGATTGAGTTTTATTCATTATTTTCTAGGGACATATCCTTTAACTATAATAAAATCATGTTCTAGTTTTGGTTTATGTGTAGTGTCCTCTATAACCACTATTAAACATTTCTTAAATATGAATCCACTACTATTTAGTGGAGGTTTTTATAAGTGTCGGTAATTTATTTATATTGGTGGTTTTACATAAAACTATTTTTAAATAAATATATTTTATTAATTAGTGAATTTTTTAATTAAAACTACTGATATCATTTTTTTTTTGAAAAAATTGTGTTTTCCTTAACTCCCCAGCCCCTAGATCCCCCCAACCATTCCATAGATTTTTTCATCATCGCCACCTAACCCTCATCGAGCCTCATTGTTATCCACTACCATTGAGTCTCACTATCATAGTCCCACCATAACTAAGACTCTCCATTATGAAGATCCACCATCACTGAGCCCCCACCATAATTTTCCCCCTTGGTCAGACCCCACAACACCTTAAATCACTGAATCCCTTGACCAAGTCCCTATTATCACTGAACCTCACTATTTCAATGACCCCACCACCCTCTTATCCCTAGACCTAAATCCTCAAAGGGTTTTAATGGAATTTTCAAGGAATGTATATTTTTATTTTCATTAAATCATGTTTTTATATAAATTTATTTATAATAATATGTAAATATGTTTTTAATAAATAGTTTCATATTCGTGATCATTTTAAAATTTCAAGGATTGATGGGTATTAATTATTAATTATTAGTTAAACATGTTTAAAAGGTTTATTTTTATTATATTTTCTCGAATGTTGTCATATATAATATTATTGTGGCTAAAGTATATGTTATTCGTGCCTAACTGGTTTATATAAAATGTATTATAATGGAATTATTATATAAATTGCATTATGAATGTTTCATGGTTTTAGCTATGAATTTCCATAAATATAAATAATTATATTTTTATATTTACTCATGGTTGTGATTTCAATTATGAATGTTATTATCTGAAATTTTTTTAAAATTACATTTGGATTTTAAGGAATAAGTGAGGAATTTTTTCAGTTCAAGATTATATTATTTCACTTGAATCTATTTTTTACAGATTGTTAAATATTCTCTTTTAACATGGTATTTGAGTCAATAAGGTAAAATAATGTGAAACCTTCATGTTACATCTCTTTAAGTACTTTTAGTAAACATGAAATTTATTATTGAACTAAAATTTAATGACCCGATTATGTTTTTTGTAATGCATTCTCTCGTGAGACCACAATCATATTTCAGAAGGTAAATATTTTATTTCCACTTTACCCTAAAATAATTATAAATAAATGAATAATAAGTAACCATTTTTTTTATTTAATCGATAAGAATTTAATTTTTTGGCTGATTGAATGTAAATAATGATTTATTTCTCTGACTTGTTTAATTTTCTTAACTACTTCATTTCCTAAAGTAAATATTTTATTTTGAAATTAGAATTTTTATATAGTGGATGTATTGAATAATGGTTGTTTACTTATTTTAAAATATCCTAACAGAAAATTTACACTTATCAAGTCCACATGGATATAGGTATTTATAATATTGACATTGAGAGGAATGATGTTTGATTGTAATGTGAATTTTCACGAGTCAGTTGAGGAACTAATGAAGTGGATTTCTTTGTATCCTATTTTTATTCTTCTCAAATCAAGGGTTTGTTATAATGTATATTTTAATATATCTATCATGAGCATATGATTTTTTTTAATGAAGGGAGTAAAAGTGTTGAAATATAGGTTTAGTAAATTAAGACCCTAGGTGATGAACTACCTTACATATGATTCTGAATTACCTTCTATTTTTATGATTTGAAGACATGTATGTATTACCAATTAGTAAATAATTTTATTATATTCAAATCATAAGAGTTTGAAATATATTTTCTCACTACATAATCTTAACCTAAGAAAATTCAAGTGGGTATAGTATACTCAAACATTTTATTTTGAACCTATGTACACAATATAACAAGGCAATGTCATGGAATATTCATTAAGTTTAAATAATCATACCTATAAGGGATGAAATATGGATAATTTTTTAGACATTCATATAAAGATGGATGAAATATTGATGGGTGTGTTTCTATGTAGTCTTAATGTGACTTATATTTTAACAGATAAGGTAAAAGATGATTAATTATTATATAATGATTTTAAGAGAATAAGGCGGACACATATAGTGGGAAAACCACAGATTAAGAGAAAATTATACTAGATTTGGTGTTCTATTTTAGGGGATAGATAGTGGTTCCTAAGGAAGTGAAGAGATATGTTTTGGGAACTTTTCACTATTTGAGTTTGGTAGTGCATCTGTAATGACCCGCCAATTCTCATTGTCTTGAGAGTACAACAAGTTATTACTAGACCTTAGGGACATCCCCATGATGCCAAAGGCTGGCAAAAAATGCTGAAGGGTTTTAAATACAAGTTGGGGGACGATTTACCCTTTAAGAAATAACTCATAAACCTACCAAGAATAACAAAAAATTCACTATATAATGCATGAACAAATGAAAGACTAAATCATGCATTACTAAAAGATAACTACATTGTTCCACAAACCAATAAATAACCAACACAATATTAGAGTACCAAGTGGAATAATAAACAAAAGACCTAAAACAAGCCAATAAACACTACACGGCTCCACACCGAGCTCCATGTGCCAAGCAGCACCACAACTCCCAAGCATCACCATGATCCACTAGTAATGAGATGCCTTACCTTTACCTGTGTCTCGAAATATGAAATCTACAAAAGCAAGAACATGACAAAGAAGGGGTGAGTATAAAACTCAGTAGGTTTCCCCCAATGACTTCCCTAATCATTCCACTAGAATAGAAGAGTTAGCAATAATTATATAAAAACTGTTTATATAAAACATTTTCTCAAAAAGAGTTTATAACAAAATATAAAAAAGTTTCCAAAACCCTTCGTAACCAAAAGCATCCATGATAAATTTAAACCAGTTTTCCCACAAGTCATTTTTTTAGAAAAATAACCAATCAAGATTTAGAACCATTTCACAAAATCCTTTTTTGGCATACCCATCCATTTTACAACCCATGAAATCAACCATGCATGCTTCGTTATGATAGGTCGATACTCATGAGTGGTTTCTCATCGATCTACCAAGTCATCACAAGGTAATTGTTTCACATGTTCCACTACACCTTTGGCACCGATCACAAGGTCATATTTCAACCAAGCCTCGTACTTAAAAGTACCATGTTCCATTAAACATTTGGCACCGAGCACAAGTTCCTATTTCAACCAATCTTCATATATGGAACATGAACAAAGACCACACATTCTCAAAAATCATGCCAAAACCATTCATTCAATAAAAATCCTTTTATTGAAAATCATTTCCATCAAAACCATGTGTGTTCATCCAATTCAGACCATTTAAATAAAACTGTACTTTTATTGAAAACCGAAGAATGAACCAATTTCATCAATCCATTTCAATACCAAAACATTTCAATAAAACACACATTTTTATTGAAATCCCATCTTTCATCAAACCATTTACCATTCTAGCAAATCCATTATTTATAATCAACTTTTTAAATTCAATAAGACAAATCAATTTTCACAACAATTCACCAAGTTTTCACAATTTCATCAAAACCATAAATCATCACTAAAAAAGATGTATTCCATGCTTTGCACAATCAATTCCATTAAAATAACACAATTTGAAACCAAGATGATCAATTCTAAAAAGAGGAGTTGATAGTGAATCCTCCTACCTTTAGGGTTTTGAAAAAAACCACAACGAATGAAGAACGCACAAGAAAACCGGGTTGATTCTCCAAAAATTCACCTTAGATCTCTTTTACTAGGAAGATCAAGACCAAAACTTATCATATTTGGCATCCACACACTTAGATCTACCCATAACAGGAATAGTTCTAAGAAACCGAGAGAATAAGAGAAGTAGATCTAAGTAGATCTAAGAAACCAAATAAGAACGATCACATACCGTAAGAATCCAGCTTCGATTCACCAAGAGAAGCCTTCGGATCACCTCCGGAACAATGGTAGAACCCTCCATGACCTTAGGGGAACCAAAATCCCGATTTAGGGCCACTTATAAGCTTAAACGAGGAATTTAGAGGCAAAACGCGTGAGATCCACAATTTAAAGATATCATGTAAGTGACCATACAGTTAGTTCGCACGGTTTGACAAATTGTGTGCCAGCCGTGAGGGAGATACTACCTCCAATACCCAATATGCACGGTTTGTCCACACATTTTAGACAAACTGTGCACTACCCGTGCGACTTCCCCTTTGCCTCAAACTTCATTCAAAGTTCTCCCAACTCTCCCACACAACACCCTTAACATTAAAACCATGAAAAGCATCAAGTAAGGGTTACATACCAGAAACCAAGGGGTGCTACATTCTACCCACCATTGGTATTTCTTTTCTTGGAAAGTAGAAAACCTTCACCCAACTGAAAGATTTCCGGCCACTGCTCTTTCATTTCCTTTTTGCGTTCCCAAATCTCTTTCTGAATCCGACCATGATGCCATAAAACCCACACTAGACCAATGATTTTTCCACACAAGACTTTCTCTTCCCTATCCACAATCCTTACCAAGATATGTATCAATGAAGCATCTAGCTCTAGGTCAATGTGATCCCATTTGATCACATTGTCAGGATCAGGCTTATACTTTTTCAACTAAGATACATGGAACACATTATGCACCAAACTGAACTGTGGTGGTAATGCCAATCGATATTCCACCTCTCCAACCCGTTCCAATATCTCAAAAAGGCCAATGTATCTAGGAGATAACTTTCCTTGATTTCAGAAACAACAATGTCCAAGCCTTGGAGAGATCCTCAAGAAGACATGATCACCCACTACGAATGACAACGGTCACCGACGGTGATCTGCATAAGATTTCTGATGACTCTGAGTTGTCTACATCCTCATTCTAATCAACTGAATCTTCCCTATTGTTTCTTGGACAAGCCATGGCCCAACTAGTGAAGCTTCACCTGTTTCCACCCAGCATTGTGGAGAAAAACAAGGACGCCCATACAATGATTCAAAAGGATCCATGTGTATCGAGGCTTGATAGATGTTATTGTATGAGAACTCCAATAAGGGTATATGGTCCTCCCATGATCCAACAAATCCATTACAAAGTCCCAAAACATTTCTTCTAATGTTTTTATCGTCTGCTAAGATTTCCCCTCCATTTGGGGATGATACGCCATGCTCATAGTCAACTGATTCCCAAGGGCTTGCTGTAATGATTTCCATAAACAAGATATGAACCCCGGATCTCTATCTGAGACTATATAAATTGGTACACCATGCTTCTTTACCACTTCTTGGATATATATTTTTGAAAGATATTCCACCGTATGGGTTTCTTGAATAGGTATGAAATGAGCCGACATGGTTAGATGATCCACTATCACCCAAATGTCATCATGTTTTCAGACCATTCTTGGAAGACCTGTAACAAAATCCATTGCTATCTGATCCTATTTCCACACTAGGATAGGTAAAGATTGTAATATACCAGCTGGTCTTTGATGCTCTGCTTTAACCTGCTGATAAGTTAAGCACCATGAGACAAACTCGGCCACCTTCCTTTTCATGCTGCTCCACCAAAACTGCGCCTTCAAAGCCTTATACATCTTCTATATACTAGGTTTTACATCCCATCTTGAATATTGATAAGCATGGAGGAGTTGTTCCTGAAAAACCATAGGTACAACCATCCGATCTATGAAACACAAAACTAAACCCCCATCAAGTTTCCATCCATCAATGGTCTCCTCGCCATTGAGTTTTGAACTTACAACCAGACATTATGCATCAGATGTTTGTGCTTCTTTGATGATCTTTACTAAATCAGGAACAAGTGTAGCTGAAAAGAAAACAACAACATCACCTCGGTCTTCACATTCCACAAGCATGTCGGCTATGACCGATATCAACTGCCATTCATTTGAAGCTTCTTTCACTAACTAAGCATATGACTTTCTACTCAATGCATCTGCCACCTAATTTCCTTTCCTGGGTGTGTACATCAAGTCAAAGTCAAACATTTAAAGATACTCCATCCACCCCTTTTCCTCATATTCAAATCTCACTGTGAGAAAATGTTTTTTAAGCTGTTGTGATCTGTAAACATAGTGAATTTCTCACCAAAGAGATAATGTCTCTATGTTTTCAAAGCATGGATGACTACAGCTGACTCTAAATCATGTGTTGGGTAATTCATCTCATGAAACCTCAACTGTATTGAACCATAAGTAACCACATGGTCTCCTTGCATGAGAACACAACCCAACCATGATCCTGAAGCATCACAATACACAACATACCCCTGTCTTGATTTCGGAAAGATCAAGATTGATGCCAATTTAAGCTGAACTTTCAGTTCCTGAAAGGATTTATGACATTATTCTGTCCATTGAAAGAGAGCATTATTCTTACTCAGAGCTGTCATTGGTGAATATAGTCATGAGAAATCACGCAAAAAGCATCAGTAGTAACCATCTAGACAAAGAAAACTTCGTATCTCGAACACCTTCTTTAGTGGTTTCCAAGAGATAATGGCTCTTATCTTTTTAGGATCAACGGAAATGTCATCCTCAGAAATTACATGGCCAAGGAAACGTACTTCCTGTATCCAAAAATCACACATTGATAATTTTTCATACAAACGATGATATCTCAAATTTGAAACACTGTTTCTAGGTTCACCTCATGATAAGCCCTTGTTTTTTAATACACCAAGATGTCATCCACAAACACTAAAACAAAAGAATCCAGATATCGCTAAAATATTTGATTCATCAAAGCCACGAATACTGCTGGTTCATTCGTTAGACCAAAAGGTATGACTACAAATTCGTAGTTTCTGTATATGCTTCTGAAAGCTTTCTTTGGAATATCCTCCTTCCGAACTCACAATTTGTGATATCCTAATCGCAAGTCAATCTTGGAGAACCACTGAGCTCCCCTTAATTGATTGAACAGATCATCAATGCTTGGAAGTGGATATCTATTCTTTATTGTAATTTGGTTAAGCTTACGATAAACAACACACAGCTTAAGAGTTTCATCTTCCTTCTTCACAAACAACACTTTTATGGCCCATGGATAAGTCCTTGGTCGAATAAAACCCTTTCTTTCCATATCCTCTAATTGCATATTCAATTCTCGTAACTCTGTTGGTGCCATCCTATAAGATGGAAGGAAGATAAGACTGGACCCTAGAGGTAGATCAATCATAAACTCCACTTCCCTTAGAGGTGGTAACCCTTAGACGTTATTGGTAAAGACATCTATAGATTGATCCATGAAATCTAGAAAACTATTTTCCTCAATCTCTTCCATTGATGCCAAAGTCAGCGCTGCCAATTGGTAAAAGATCATTCCCACCATTGGTTCTAACAAGATCTTTGCACCTTTCTTTTCCATCCTCTCTCCTCTATAGAGATGTTCGATGCTGTCCTCAGTCCTAAAACTAACTATTCTACTATAAAATTCGTTGTGATACTTAAACATTTTCAACCAATCCATACCCAGTATTACGTCATAGACATCCATGTCGAATATCGAGAAGTCCCATTTTAACTCATATCCATCAACAGTTATAGCACATGATCTACATACAAAGGCTTGAAATTCTCTTTCACCAAGAAGAGTTTTCAGGTTCAAAACAGAAGGCAAAATTTCCATTTTTAAACATAGAAAATCAACAGCACAAGAAGAAATGAAAGAATGTGATGCACCAATATTGAAGAGAACTTGTATAAGGGTGGAATTCAAAAGAATCGTACCTCTCACTATAGATGGTCCATCCTGATCATCATCCATCATCTGCTAAGCTACATACAATTTCTTTGTCACTGCATTGCTCTCCTTGTTGCCTTGTTGAAATTTCCCTGGTTGAGGAGTCATGGTATTTTGAGAATAACCATGTCTAGCACTGTTATGCTGACGATACTGGCTCTTCTTTCCACTTCTTGTCAAAGCATATGATTCATGTGATGCCAGAGATGTATCCTAAGCACCCTACCTAGGAACATTGCGACAATAGTGATGAAGATTTCCCAACTTGTTGTAATTATGACATGCTCAAGGTTGAGTCATACACTCTTTCTTTATGTGGTCAGTCGAACAACAATGAAAGCAACCTGCTTTTCACTATGGTTGTGGAGGAAGGTTCACTGATCACATTGTCTGATAGTGATTACCAATTGCACCATGGAAATATGTGTCCCTTTTCTTCTTGTTCCTAGAGGTTGAGTTCCCACCGTTTCCCATAGGTATCATCATTCCTCCTCCTATCGATCTCGAGATATCATGTTCAGCAACAGTCACTCTGTTCACCATCTCTATATAATCCGTAATACAGAGCACCGCAATCTTCGAATGAATCTCCTGTGTTAGCCCTGATTAGGAGATGTGTGCCTTCAACGATGCACTTTCCACAACCTCTGGTGCAAAACAGACTAAATTCATGAATTTAGAAACATACTCTTTGACAGAGAGAGTCTCTTGTTTTAAGCTGAAGAATTTCGTTTTTTTCTAGATCATGAATGTGTGAGAATAAAATTATTTATTGAACAATTCTTCAAAATCCTCCCAGGTAAGGCCTTCATCCAATTTATCCTACACTGCTAAATCCCTCCACTGACGTTCAAGATCCTCGAGTATATATATCTCCAACTTGACCTTGAGCTATGCTGGTCTGCTGATGAAATCAAAGATATGATTCATCCTACTTACCCACACCTCCACCTTTTCGGGTTTAGCATCACCCTGAAGGTTTAGTGGATTCTGCTTCATGAACTGAATGGTATGATCCACATGTCATGGCTCATTCCTCTGGTTCCCTGTATCCACAGCTTGAAAGGATTAGACAATACTATGAACCATCTCTTTGTTCACACGTGGTTCTGGTGAAAAATCACAAACGTGCCAAAGTAGTGGTGAGTATAAAACTCAATAGGTTTTCCCCCCCAATGACTTCCCTACTCATGCCACTAGGATAGAAGAGTTATCAACAATTATATAAAAATAGTTTATATAAAACCTTTTCTCAGAAGCATTTAATAACTAAATATAAACAATTTTTCAAAACCATTAGTAACCAAAAACATCCAAGAGCAATTGAAACCAGTTTTCCAATAAGTCATTTTTCCAGAAAAATAACTAATCAATCTTTAGAACCATTTACCAAAATCCCTTTTTGGCATACACAACCATTTCACAACCCGTGAAATCAACCATACATTCTTTGTTACGTCAGTTCCATACTCATGAGAATTTTCTCGTCGATCTACGAAGTCGTCACAAGGTAATTGTTTCCCATGTTCCATTACTCCTTTGGCACTGAGAAGAAGGTCATATTTCAACCAAGCCTCATACTTAAAAGTCCCATGTGCCATTAAACGTTTGGTACGGATCATGAGATCATATTTCAACCAAGCCTCATATATGCAACATGAACACACACCACACATTCATAAAAATCATTCCAAAACCATCCTTTAAATAAAACACCTTTTATTGAAAACCATTTCCATCAAAACATAGTGTGTTCAACCAATTAAAACCATTTCAATAAAAGTGTACTTTTATTGAAAACCAAAGAATGAACCAATTTCATCAAGCCATTTAAATACCAAACCATTTCAATAAAACACCCCTTTTATTGAACCCCCGTCTTTCATCAAACCATTTTCCATTCCATCAAATCCATAATTTAAAATCAACTTTTTAAATTCAATAACCCAAATCACTTTGTACAACAATTCACCAAGATTTCATAATTTCATCAAAACCATAAATCATCACTAAAGAATATTTATTCCATTCTTTGCACAATCAATTCCATTCAAATAATCCAATTTGAAACCAAGCTAATCAATTCTAACAAGAGGAGTCGATGGTGAATCCTCTTACCTTTAGGGTTTTGACAAAAACCACAACAAATGAAGAACGCACAAGAAAATCGGGTTGATTCTCTAAAAACCTGCCTTAGATCTCTTCTCCTAACAAGATCAAGACCAAATATCATCATATTTGGCATCCAGAAAATTAGATCTACTCATAAAGAGTGTAGATCTAAGAAAATGAGAGAAGAAGAGAATTATATATTAGTAAATCTAAGAAACCACACAAGAATGATCACATACCTAAAGAATCCAGCTTCAATTCACCAAGAGAAGCCTTCGGATCACCTCCGAAATAAGGGGAGAAACCTCCTTGACCTTAGGAGAACCAAAATCCTAAGTTAGGGCTGCTTAGGATCTTAAATGAGGCATTTAGAGGCAAAATTCATGAGATCCAAAATTTAAGGTTCTCATTTAAGTGCACGCATGGTTAGTTCACACTGTTTGACAAACTATGCGCTAACCGTGCGTTAGCTACTACCTCGATCGCCCTTCTCGCATAGTTTGGCTGCACAATTAGACAAACTATGCGCTTACCATGAGGGAGCTATTGCTTCCAAGACCCACTGCGTATGGTTTGTCCACACGGTTTAGACAAACTGTGCGTCGCCCATGTGACTTCCCCTTTGCCTCAAACTTCATTCAAAGTTCTCCCCACTCTCTCACACAACACCCTTGACTTTAAAACCATGAAAAGAATCAAGTAAGGGTTACATACCAGAAACCGAGGGTACTACGACATCTTAGAGATAAAAATGTTTATCATAAATTCATACTTCAACTTCCTAGATAAATAATGAATAAGTATATTATAAAATTTATTTCTTGATATTGTCCTTTTCAATGAATAAAGGCTTATGAATGAAAATCGTATGGGTTTTTAGATATTTTACCCATCCTGACATAGTAAGGGGATTATATTTCCTAGGATTTAATTATTAGTATTTTATATAAAGAAAACATTTTGACAGCATTTTGGTAGTAGTGGATGGACTTATGAAATTGACACATTTCTTATCTCTTTAAGAAACATTTTTTGTTGATTATTTTGGAAGACATTACATAGAAGATTTTGTTATGCCATAGCGTTCCAAATTTAATTTTATTATGTAAGGATAAAATATTTAAGTCAGTATTTGGGATGGGGACCCAGAATAATGTAGTTAATAATTAGTAAAATATATCATGCTAAAAAAGATAGGCAAATGGAGTGAATTATTTATATTCTAGGTGAATTTCTTTATGTATGTGAACTCAACTTCGGAAAATCCTAAGAGGATCCCCTATCACTAGAACAATTGTTTTATAATAATATTTATCAATGAATGAATTTTATGGAACCATTTCAAGTTCTATATGATTGATAGTTCCGATCAACATTATGCTGGGTTGAGACTAGTGAAAATACTCTTCTTGGGACTAGTTTGGTGTAAAATACAAAGGAATGAGTTGAATTATTTTGAAATAGAATTATTTTAGAAAAAAATTAGTATAATTATTATACCAAATGATGGTGATTTAACTTATATTTAGGGGTTTTGGATGGTGTGTTTTTTAATGTTTAATCAATTATTGGATACTAATGTTTTGGTAAGCTAAGAAAATTAATACCACAATATCTGATACCCATTGAAAATATTAAAAAATGAGAATGGTGGACTATCTATTAGAATTTCAATAATTTTATGAAACAATTAAAAATGTTTTATACATTTTCTTATTGAATAAGTAAATTTCTGATTAGCCTCATGTATTAAATTGAGAATAATTTAAATAGAATATGATGTATCTTATGTGGAAAAACAATTCACATTATAGAATCAATATAAATTATTCTAAAAGGATGTTGTATTTATTTAGTGAGATTTTTATGGCACCATGGACTGATTCAAGTGGGTTTTGGGGGATATAAGTTTACAAGAATCAATATTGTTAAATACATTTCAATGATAAATTTACCTGGTAAATTTTCAAGGGTAAAAATTCCAACGGTGTGGAGAATTGTAACACTCATGTTTTTGAGTTATTTAAAGTATAATATTTTCACTTTAGTTTGTTTTTTAAATATGTTATTATAAAGATTTGATTAATATTTTATTATTTATAAAGTTTTTCTGATATCATATTATATTATCAGTTAGAGGAATATGTGATTGGTTGAATTAATTGGTTATAATTAATTTTATGAGATTTTGATATAAAAAATGTGATTTTAATTTTAATTTTTAAATAATTTATAAGAGGTAATTAATTTGGATATGTTTTTCAAGGATGCAATGTAAAATAATTATTTTTAATTTTTTTTAATTTATGGGTCAAATAATCTTTTTATTATAAAATAAAATACCTCTTTATAACTGGGTAGAAGGATACCCATTACATAGCTTGTAGGCTGAAGGCCAAATGTCCCATGAACATATCCCAAAGTCCCTAGTTCTTGAAATACCTAATTATAATATCGAAATCCCATGTTATACACAAAGGCCACTAATATGAAAATTACTTCTATAATACCCAATCTTCTACAGTACCACCACTGATACATTACTTGTTGTTGTTGTTTTTGTGGCTAAATTATTTTCACTAATACAATTATGTTATAATAACTCAAGATATCACCCCTTCATAGTTTTAAACCTAGGTCTTTTGGATACAGGCTTATGGGGTTTACCACTCAGGAACCACCCCACATATAAATAGATATCGGTTAATGCGGTTATGTTAGGCCCCACACCACACCTGACATAAGATATTCAACATAGGGTTTAATGTATTTAATAATTGGATAATTAAATTATTTAAAGTACCTGTAGGTGTTCCTATGATGTAAAAATATTACTTTTGATTTTTTTCCTTGAAGATGATGTTAAAATGGGTTTTTATGATTATTGGAATGTTCCATGCCAAAATATAATGAGGGGAAACATCGCACACTGAAACTTTCTCCCTCCAAACCAAATCCTTATACACTTAATAACCAAAGTGTTGAATAGGGTCATGCTAAATGGCCTGATATTCATGAAACTCACTAGGTTCTATCCACTCCTAGACAAATATTTTCTTTACGGTAGTTCCAATATACCATAGGCCATGCCATGTTTGTTGAAAATAGAGAGTCATAACCTCTTATTCATGAATTCATATTTATAAAAAATCATATAATATATATTTGATGTTTACATTGAAATTATCAATGAGTTTGATAATTTTTATATAATTTATTAAAGATCATCTAGATAGGTGGATTTTATAATTTCAATGGGAATGTATAATTCATGAATGCTTTGATGAGTAATTATGATCAATATATTTTTTATCTCGTCATTTTTTCTGTTAAACTATAATTTTTATGTTAATATGAATTTATGGAATACTAATTATGAAAATAACAAATGAAGGGTTTATTTTTTAAATTGATTTAAATATAGTTTATATGATATTATATAATTCTTTGAGTTACTTTTTGAAAATATTTCTAGTGAGTCCAATTTAGAAAATATCTATGATAATACTATGGTAAAGCATGAAACATAGAGGGCATGTGTTAAGGAGGGAAGTGGACAAAAGGTGAAAACTCATTCTTATACATGGTATAGTTGTGGTTTTTGTGTTAAATATCTAGATGGGTAACACATTTATTTACACATAAAAATGTTTCTATTTCTTATTAAACTTAAATAAATTATACTATTTTATTCCATGAAAAAAATTATTTATCTCACGGTAGAGTTTTTTTATTATTTTTCAAGAAATTTAATTTTTTTATTTTTTTGGGAAAAACATGGTGTTTTTCTATGGATTTTATAATTGGTGAATTTTTATAAGAGGTTATTTATAATAGGAAAACATAGGTTTATAAATTGGTTTATTAAAGCTGAAATTTTATCAAGTGTTTCATAAAAAAATGTTTTTTTCGAAAATGGTTATACATTTGGGTTTCAAAATTATTTTTTGTAAATCATTGTTTCTAATAAAAGTAATTGATTCATAATTTTATATTAACATTAAATTTTTTATATTTTTTCATACAAGTATTTATATAAGAGTCTTGTAGAAATATTTCTAAGTTTATACTCACCCCTACATGTGCACCTTTGTGAGCATATAGACATAATTGGTTATGACACAACCAAAAGAAAGTTCATATACATTGTTAGTGGAGAGTCATATATCCATACTAAATATATATATTGTGTAGTTTATGGAAATGGTATGTCCCATATTTATTTACTTTTATTCAGCATGCTTCATTGTACTTTTAGTCTAGATATTGTAAAACTTATTTTGTTTCTACGATGGATTTCAAATATTTTATTAAATGAGTTTTATGTCTTTCATGAATTATTTATCATTTTGGTTTATGTCTTTCAAGGGTAAATTTTTCCCCAATGGTTTATTTTTTTAATGAACTTAGTATATTTCCATTCCAGCATGACCAAACTATATCATTTCATAGCTCAAGCAAGTCTCCACATATACTATAGATTTATGGCCAATTATGAGGGTTTGAGGATATTGTGGGGAGACTGTACCCTATGGTATATATAAACATAAATAAAATTTTAAGAAATAATAATAGGAAATCATATTAATAAAAAATATAATTTTAACATAAAATCACGAAAATAATCATACATAAATACGGTTAAGTGTGTTATAACAAAATAGATATTTTCATGTCATATGAGTCATATAGATATAAAAAATAATGAATGTAGTATGATCATACACCATATGGTCAAAAAATAAACAAAATATTGTGTTCATCTACAAAACTATTTAGTAGTTCCCACCTTGTCCCATCCCATAGCTCAAACCATGCTCTATAACTTAACTATCTAGAGTATAGTCCTTTCCCTTTCCTATGTCATAACTCATGAGAGTTTCTCCAGTTTCAAGGATCCTAAGTAGGATGTTAGTATATCTCAAAAGACCACCACTAATAGTTTCTCAAACAAAATCTATTAAATACATGTTCATGAAAAATTTCATATTGTCATAATTAATTAATAGAAAAAATAGGTGATAATAAATTTCCCAAAAATTGGTGTTACACAAGACACATAAGTGTGATTATAGCTAGTTTGGCTAGTGTAAAGGGTGTATATACATATTATGTTTAGAAAATATTGGTAATAATCTCCCATTTCATAATCAAAGATAATTTAATTTTAATATAATATAACAATTAGTATATGGGAAGTATATCCCAATAAAAATTCACATAACTCGGAATAGAATCATAGCGATAGAAATCCATAAGTGGGGAAAATATATCATAGAAACAACACACTAATGAGAATAACATCTCATATCCATATCTATAGAGACCTAGGATTAACATATATAGATATCACATCATTTTACATGAATATGGAGCACATTATAAAAATACTTATTGGAGTAACAAAATAGTTTAGTGTCTTTGGAAACATGGAAAAATATTCTAATTTATTGAAATATCTTCAATGTTTCCCACAAAGATCCTCTACTTTATAAGTTTTACTTAAAATATTTCATTATAACCTAGAGAGAAGAAACATAAGAAATGGTGAGATCATATTCTCAGTAATGATAAATAAATGAGACATGTAAGCATAACATGAGAATAAGGTATGATAACATGAGAATAACATTTGAAGATCATACAATGCATATAAAATATCATATACATGAGTTATAGAATAAATATTGGAACTTAATAAGACATGAATAATAAAGGAATAAATATCATATGCATGAGGGGATAACATACGAATATCATAAAGAATTTGTGGTATACATGTATGAATTTAAGATCATTCCCTATAAGTCAAGGATTATTTTCAAAACATATCAAGGCACTTCATGGGGGATACACCTACTGGGTGGGACACACCAATATCCCCAGTCATATCATGTTCCTTATAGTTGAATGGTTTCACTCCCCAAACCATCTTAGTAGTCAAGTATCACCCCCAATGCCATTTAATTATTCACGGTTCACTCCCAATATCGACTTATTAGTTAAGGATCACTCTAAATACCATCTTAGAAGACAAAGTTCATTATTGAACCAAGTTTACTCCTTATTACATCTATGTATATCTCATGAGATATAAATCTCTACCTAATGAATTAGAAAGATATATATGTCTCACTTGTCACATAACAAAATCATACATACATATTCTATGAGATAATAAAACTTTCATCATACCATGACCCATAAAAAAGATGGGTTTTATAAACATCATATCATAACCTATGAAATTAAATGGGTATCTTAAACATTTTATAATATCATAGCCAGTGGAAAAGAGACAAGATTCATAATATTTTCATCATATAATAACCCGTGAAAGGAAATGGGTTTCAAAAGCATATAACACGTGGAAAAGAAATATATTTCATAAAAAAACATTTCATCTTATATATAAACCATTCAAATAAAGAATAATAATGGTGTCCTTAGATCATATCCCCAGTAAATAATAACCCATTTCAAAGGATGTCATAAAAACTTTAGTGGGATTTTGAAACATCACTTGGATCAATTCTTAATGAAAATATCCTCTCTTTGAAAATCCCTTTCATAAAACATTTTCAAAAATCCATTTAGTATAAATAAATATTTTAAATTTCATTTAAAACATTTCTTGACAAAAAAATAATTCTTATTTGAGAAAAAAAATTTAAAACATAAATCATTTTGGAAATAATTTTTATTTCAAAATATTTTTGAAGATTTATAAAGTAATATTGAAAACATTTATAAAACCTTTTTCTTTGAAAATAATTTAATAACTTATAAATAAATCGTGAAAAACTTTTCAAAACATTTTTCGTTGAAAACACTTTGAAAACTTATTAAATAATATTTAAAACCTTTCTAAAGCACTTTTCTTCTAAATCACTTTTAAAACAAATAAATAAATCTTAAAAATATTTTTAAAACCTTTTTATTTGAACAAAATTTGAAAACTTATAAATAAATCTTAAAAACTTTTAGAAAACATTTTTACTTGAAAACACATTGAACAATTATATATAAATCTTGAAAAAAATTCCTTGAAAATATCTCTTAAAATAATATAAAATACTTTATAGACAAAAAAATAATAATATTTTTTGAAAATATGGTTTTTAAAGAACAAATATTTCTGGCTAAAAATAGAAATAAGGTTTCATTTTCATTAAAAAAATATTAATCATCTTAAGTACAAAAGAGTGGAAAATTATACTAATACATGAAGATACAATGGATAAACAAAAGAGAATAAAACTCAAGAGTTTTATTGATATATGGATCATAACATTTCAACATTAGAAGCATAATTAGAAACCATCCCAATAAATGATGAGATTGTGGTAATAAACTCATAGCACTTTGGTAACTTTTAATAAAACTCCCCATGTAAGAAAAAAAAGTATATGAAGCTTAAAATGTGATTATAAGAATTATATTAATCATATAACATGTAAAATGGCAGTATATACACCTCATAAAATAATATATGTGCGTAAAAAAACATGTGTCAGAGATAAGGAAAATTGAGACAAAACTATCTTACTGATTTGGTAACTTATGAACCGTAAATCCCCATGAAATAGAGGTCATAAAATGGGTATGTAAAGTCACATATATTAAAGTATAATTATCATATAACACATTCATGGTTATTATATGCACCATAAAAAATTAATGAATGGTGAATAAGGTATAAGTCTCCCATAAATAAAAGTGAGGCTGGAAATCCCCTTACTACTTGATTAACTATTGAACCGTGATTCCTGTGAAATAATAACATAAATTGAAACTTATGATATCATTAAATAAATTAAATTCATGATATTACATGTAATTTGTCAGTATATACACCACAAAAAATAAAATTGTTGTTAATATGGGATGTACCACACATATATAAAAAAGGAGGTGAAATTCACTTACCTTATGCCTTGGCTCTTATCATACTAGTTGAACCCTCTTTTATAATAAATATAATTTGGTTATAAATCTATAAAATAACCATAATAATTTATATAATACCATATATTATTTACTTATGACTTTATATTACCTATTATTTAACATTTACATGTTAAAGTTACATTTAGGGTAATAACCTCTTTGTTTTTTACATGTGTTTTGATATGTTAGATTTTTCATCCTCATAATTATATCATGATATAAATAATGTAAACCATGATATAAATATAATTTATTTTTATTTTATTTTTATTCATAATAATATATAAAATATATAAATATTAAATGGAATACACCGTTCTTAGAGACGGTAGGTTGTATGTATGCATGAACATTGTTTATGTTTTCTTATAGTATTGAAAGAAAGAAAGTAAATGAAATATATGTACATATATATATAATATATTTATATTATCATTATTATCTCATATATATCATATATTTTTATTAAACTCATCCTTATTACATTCCATGTAATGTGTGAATGAATCACATCATTTTGAAGAGGTGGTTGTCCACACGTCCACAAACAAAGTTATCATATTTATAAAAAATTGGAGGAACGAATGTATGTGTTGAATAATAATTAAAATATAATAAGTAAAAAATAAATATTGTATATATAATATAAAAATATACTTTCCATCATTAATTCCCACCATTAAAGGTGGTAATGGAAGAACGAGTGACAGCGGTTCGTGAAGCGGTAGTTCTCCATACACACGAATGATGATTTTGTATATCATTTGATGGAATGAGTGTGATTTTCAGTTGACACATTAACATTAAAAAAATATCAGTATATTTATGATACTTAGGCTATTATATAATCATTTACTAAAAATATTTTATGGGTGTATATTGAAAATGAAACAAAATAACTTGTGGAAGGATGTTACCTCTTTTTAATGTAACTCTTTTTGGATTTCACTAAAGGGATTTTATGGTTGGATTTATGTCAAAAGTGAGGATTTTAGTATTATGTTAGGGAGTGTGTGATGGTATTTGGGTAGTTTTATTATGATTCAAAGTGATTTACTGTGTGAAGATAGGGATAGGTGGGGTGGCCTTTTACATGCTGGGAAAGGACACATTGGGTATTCTTCAAAAGATATGAGTACTCCCCAAGTTTTACTTGTCCACCAAAATTTAAAAGTCAATAATTATAGATCCTTATAGTATTAATGGTCTAAATATTGACATTAAATAATTTTTATACAAGTTTAGGGTAATTTTTACACCTTATATTCCATGTTTAGTCATTAATTAAGCCCATTTTTACCTTAATCACTGTAATTAATTTTAATTACTTTTACTAATAATTTTTGTAAAAAAATAATTTTGAATTATTATGAATTATAAATTATTATTATTTTAAATATGGAATCCATTTTTTAATGTAATAGTCACATAAGTGGAAGAAATTTATTTAAAAATAATCCCACGGATGGGATGAGATGATGGGTTTTTCAAACTGAAAATGTCCAAAAGATTGAAATGTTTTTATATCAAATTTTAATTTAAAATTGGTTAAAATTTACTGAATTGAATTAATTTATGTATAATTGATCTAATTATTTTTTTATAAAAAATTCAAATATAATTTAACTATATAATTAAATTAGATGAAAACTCATTTTTGAATTAAAATTCAGTGTTTTTTCACTATTCATCAAGAAATGAATCTTCCAAAAAAATACCAAAAATTAACCCAATGTAAATTTTGATATTATAATTTCAAAAATAAATTTTATTTTTTATAAATAAAAATTATAAAAGTTTCAAAAATTATATTTAAAATAGGTTCTCTATTAAAACGCTGTAAAATTACCTTTTCGAAAAATACATCTTTTTTATTCATAAAATTGGATTCATTGTCATATTTTTTTCATAAAATACATAATATAAACATTAAATAGTTAAATTAATATAATATATATATAATTAAAATCTTTATTCCAAATTTTTTTAATTAATTTATTAAGGTAAAACTTTTCTGATTGCATAAATATAGTTTTCCAGTAAAAGATTTCCAATATATTAAAAAGGGTTTTATTTTAATTTATTATTTATTGGTCACCAAATAATTCATCTTAAATACATGGTTTAACCATATTTTCATAATTTAACTAATAATATTCATAACTATCATTCCAACATCTATGTGGTAACAATAATAATATTTTAATAATATTATTAATAGCACATTATAGTTTCCTGAATCTAGGTCTTGCATGTAACGTAAGTTAATGAATGAACACATAATTTTGTGTAACACAAGACAAACATATTTTTTCATGTAATGAAACAAAATATGAGTGTTCTGTGTATCAAAAGATCGATTTGGTGTTTTATAAAAAGAAATAATAACTTGGTTCTTTCATATAACACAAGTTATATTTAATGTTGTGTAAAATGAAAAATATATAATAATTTAAATTAATACAAAAAGAATCCCAAAATATCAAGGTGTTAAATTCTACACCCACTAAAATGAATTTTTTCCTTGATATTTGTATGGGTTATCAAGGGTTTAATACTTTCAATTTCCTTTCATAAAACCCCACACCATAAAAATGAATACTAAATCTTCCTTTAAAAAGAGAAAGTTTAAAAAATAATGGTTACTCAAAGTGAATAATAACTAAGTTTCAACATAGGATAACATATGAGGTAATTGAAAACATTGACATGGGAGGGAAATATAACTATTATGTTCTAATAAGGATTGATAGGGAAAATAGTTTGGATAAAGATAATGATCAAAAGGCCATAACCCAAAGAGTATTTAAAAATTTCATTGATATCAACAAAAATGATGATAACATGACAAAATTTTACTTCATGACCCTTTTTCTAAATGTTTAATATTTTTCTTGAAAATATATAATTACCTGAATTCAGGACAACCTCGCCCTTTGTTTTTTCCTTGATCTGTTTACACTTCATCTCTTACTCTATGAAATGAAGGTGATTTTTTCATTCTTGAAGTACTAAAAGATAATGAGGTAGAATTATAAGACATTATCTTTTTCTTTAGTTATCATTATAATTAAAAGGATGGTTCAATTTATTCAATATGTATAAATCCTCATATAATGATATCAAAATTGAATATACAAAACCTCATCCAAAATTTAACATAAACTATTCCAAAAATTGTTAACCTTATAACCATTCTAAATTATGAAAATATAAAACTTTTGTAATAAGGTCACTAAAATTCTCAAAAATTTCTTAGCTTTGATCCCCTATATATCATAATGTATCTCTTAGTTTTCCCATATGGAATATATAAATAACTTCATCATGTATTCTCATGAAACATGGTAATAATTGGAGTTACCAAAAATGCTGATTAAAAACATGCATTTTTCCTTATTCAAAAGTTTATTGGATATTCTTCTTAAGTCCAAAAATGTTGTCAACTTCATCAATGATAGCATAAACATATTTTCAATGAATCCTTAATTAGTTCCAGAGTAATTATTACCATCCCATTTACTTATTTATATCCAACATATCTTTATAAAAACATCATTATCTTAACATAAGGAACATATTAAGGGTTATATTTCCCTTTAATTATGTGTTTCCCATGAATATCACCTTTACATTAAATCAATTTTCTAGTTTATCAGAACCATACAACATATTATTATAAATCCATAGTGAAAAAATATAACATTAACAATTCTTATAGCATATTTATTGAATAAAAATACACAAATACTTCAATTATTCAAATTCATCCTTAATCCATAACAAGGATACCTCATCTTATTACTTAATATCTAGTTCCTTACACATTTCATTTGTAGTCTCTTCATCATCAGTAATATAAAAATTACCCATTCCACATTGTTGATTCTCTTTGTGATCTTTCTACATAGGAAATATATTTGAATAATGACTATTTATTCTACACTTAAAGAATTTAACTGTGGAGGAGGGTGTAGGGAGGCCAATATTCCCATCCATTTCATTAAATGAACTCTTAATTTTTCCTTTACAGTTACTTAATTTTGGTTATTATTTTCCATAGTCAAAATATCTTTTTATTCCTCTAAGACATTCACTTTAGTGATTTTCTTCACATTCTCGACATAAAGGAAACATAATATTCTTTAATTGAGGGTATCCATTACCCAAACTCTTAGTGAACTATTTCATGATTTTTATTTGGTGAGTCTATGAATTAATTAATGTATAAATTTTTAATCATTTTCTATGAAAACCGATTAGTAATGATCACAAAAAACATCACTCTAGTTATCATATCATTTGACTTCTCACCATCAACTTTGCTATCACATTCAACATTAACTCAATTCTTTCTGGTTAACAAAATTAACTAAGAAAAAAAATCATCATGTGAGAAGCACTTATCATAGAATAATTCCACCTAATCTTGACAAATAACCTATAGGATGTCTAAATTATTACACCTTATTTTAAATCTATGACACCAAAGGCTTATCCTTAGAGACATCCTTATGTATATCCTTATAAATATCCTTAGTAATCTCATGAAAATTTTCTCATCCTAGTCTCCAAAGGTAGACTAAAGAATTCATTTGATACCAGATATAGAGACCGGGGATTAACTGACAAAGATATTACATTATTTTAGATGAATACTGAGCACATCACAAAAATACATGTATCAGGACTATAATAGTGTAGTTTCATTGGCATCTTAGAAATACAATATTATAACTCGGTGAAAGATATTCAATGTTTCCAACAAATTTCTTGCCCTTTCTTACTACTAATTGAAACCTTTATTCATATCTTGGGGAAAGAAAAAAAAGAATGTGTAAGATCAGCTACTTAGTAAGGGTAAATAAATGATATATGTACACCTAACATGAGCCTAAGGTTTTTAGAACATGTGAATAGCATTTGAAGATCATACCCTTTATATCAATGATCAAATGCATCAGTCGAGAAATAAAAAATGGAAGTTTATAATACATGAATCATAATGGAATCAAGAAAATAATCCATGATATCATAACATAGGTATAAGACATAGAATTTTTGGCATAAATGTAATCATAAAAAATAATTCCTTATAATTCAAGGATTATATCGAAAACCAATTAGGAAACATCATGGGGGATACACCTACGGGTCAGGACACACCATCATCCTCAGTCATAGCCCTTTCCTTGTAGTGGAATGGTTTCACTCCCCAAAACATCTTAGTAGTTGTGGTAAACTCAAAAAAACATCTTAACAGTATGTTTCACTCTTAATACCATATTAATAGTCATGGTTCACTCCCAATACCATTTTGGCATACAATATCCTTTACCAAGCTTCGTTCACTCCTCATTACATCCATGTCTATATTATGATATCTAAATCCTTACCCAATGAATTAAAGGGATATATAGGTCTCACCCATCACATAATTAAATCATACATATGTGTTCCATAATATAATAAAACTTTTATCAAATCATGAACCATAAAAGATATGTGTTTCATAAATATCATATCATAACACATGAAATTAAATGGGTATCATAAACATTGTACCATATCACAAACTATGGAAAAGAGATAGGTTTTATAATCATTGTATCATATAATAATCCATTAAATTAAGTGGGTTTCCAAATAATATACCATGTGGAAAATAAATGGGTTTCATTAAAAACATATCATATTAAACATAAACTATTCAAATAAATAATAATAATGGTGTCCTTAGATCATATCCCCAGAAAATAATAAACCATTTCAAAGGATTTCATAATAGATGGAGAGGAATTTTGAAAGATCACTTGGAATATATTTAAAGTAAAATATTCTCTCTTTGAAAATCCCTTTCATAAAACATTTTAAAAAAATCATTTTCTTATAAATAAGGCGTTGAAATTTTATTTAATCCATTTATTGAGGAAAATTTATATTCTGATTTAAAAAAAATAAAACATAAATCATTCTGAAAACCTTTTTCATTGAATAAATATTTTTAAACCTATAAAGGATTATTGAAAAAAAATTGAAAACATTTTTTTATTGAAAATACTTTGAAACCATATAAAGAAAGATTAAAAACCTTTTTAAAACATTTTTATTTAAAAAAACATTGAAAAAATAAACATAAATATTAAAAATATATATTTAAAAACACATTTAAAACTTATTAATAAATATTGAAAACCTTTTCAAAAACTTTTTCTTTGAAACCAATTTAAAAACTTATAAATAAATCTTGAAAACATTTTGAAAACCTTTTTCATTGAAAACACTTTTAAAACATATTAATAAATGTTCAAAACATTTTCAAAACATTTTATTTGAAAATAACATTTAAAATAATTTAAAACAATTTTTTTAAACAAAACAAAAATTGAATTTTTTTTATAAAACATGGTTTTGAAAGAAAATTGATTTGTGACCAAAAATAGAAATAAATTCAGATTTTCATTAAAACATTTTATTAATAATATTAAGTGACAAAGAGTGTAAAATGGTAATAACACATGAATATTTCATGTATAACCGGAGTATAAGAAATTTCATGAGTTCTATAAAGATATGGATCTTAAGATCTCATAAGTGGAAGCATAATCATAAACAATCCTGGTAAAATATTACATTATTGTAATAAACTCTTAACACATTGGTAACTTTGAATAAAAATCCCCATTTAACAAAATAGAATTATATAAAACCTAAAATATCATTAAAATATATTGATTCATTATATAACATATCAAATTTAATTATATACACCTCCTAAAACAATATGGGTTCATAAAAAATAGGTGACTCAAAGAAGAAAAATTAAGATAAAACTACCATACAGATTTGGTAACTTTTTAACCATAAAACCCCATAAAATATAGATCATAAAATGGGTCTGTAAATACCAATAAATTCAAGGATAATGATCATTTAACAAACTCATGGGTATTATATACACTACAAAAAATAAACAAATTGTGAATAAGTCATACGTCTCGGAGAAATACAAGTGAGTCTAGAAATACCCTTACCACTTGAGTAACATTTGAATCATGATATCCATGAAATAATAACAAAAAAATTAAACTTATAGTATCATTAAATAAATTAAATTCATGATATAACATTTAATAGGGAAATATATGCCCCACACAAAAGGAATGAGTGGTGAATATGGAATGTATCTCATGAATATAATAAGTGAGATGAATTCTCTTACCTTATCTCTTGACTCAAGAGAAGTGATGAGTGACTTCTCTCTCATATCTCCCCTCTACCTATCCACTCCACCTAGGGTTTCCTCATGAAACTTTAGGAGGAAACCATATAATGTGGGCTTGGCGGTGCTTCTGAGATCTTATCCTTACTCCCCTTCCTCTCATCCCTTGTTTTCCCCATTTTCTTCTTCTTCCTTCCCAGTTTGTAGTTCGGTCATTGGTGTCTTCATTAGAGACCTTGGCCACTCACATTCTCTAACCTCTGGTTCCCTTGTGGCCTTCCAGTTCATATTTGAAGAGGGGTTTCTAAGAGTTTTTGGGATCTTATGGTTCGGTGGCTATCGGTTCTCAAGGATCTTCGGTGTCAATCTTTATTTTTTTCTGGTTTTATTCCTTGTCATCATGGTGTCATTTGGGTTTCTCATCTTCTTTGTTTCCTGCTTCGGCCTCATGTCTATCTTCACCTCTCTGGGGAGGATTAGATGTGGGGTGACACTGAGGTTTTGGGATTTGGTTTCAGAGGCTTTCGAAGTTCTAGACGTGTGTCCTTCATTAGTGGTCAGTCTGAGTTTCTCTTTTTCAAGGTGTTGGGTGATCGTTCATAGGTTTATTTATGCATTTGTCAGTGAGGTTTAGCTTTGTTAATCGATCCCTCTAGTTATAGTGGTGCGATATCATCATCTGTTTGGTTCCTTATTTGGTTGTTTTGTTCAGATGGTCCTTGTTACGGTTTTCAGTCTGTATTTGACTCTCTGTGTAGGATTTAGTGTGATGAAGATGTGTTGTCAAGGAAAGCGGTCTTCACCAGCTCCCAAGGTTTGTTTCATGTTTGTTTCGGTTTTTTGTGAATGCTTTCATCATGTTTGGAGGGTATCTTGTATGGATAATTCAATGGTGTGGTTATGCTTCTTGAAAACCCCTTTTCTGGAATTTGTCTTCGGTGGTGTTAGAGTGATCATGGTAACTGGTGGTAATTAAGAAGGTTGCGACATGAGTTTCTCTAATGTGCTGATCAAGATCTCCTCAGGTTTCCGTTTGGATTCGGTGGTTTGAATTCTAATTTTCGTATCCTGCCTGATTTATGGTTTCAAAATGTATTGGTTCTATGTTTAATTTTGGATTTTTTGGGGGGTTATTTTCTTAGTTTGAATTTTGTGTGGGTTGTGTTTGTGCAGTTCCCACTAATCAAAAAAGTGGTTTATCTTAAAAATGGAAAAAAGAGGATTTTCCCTTATCTCCTGACTCCCTTCATACTCATTCAAACCTTCTATATAACAAATATAGGTTTATTATAAATATATCACAAAACCATATTCATTTATATAATACAATATATTATTTAATTATGACTTTATATTACGCTTTTATTAAAAATTCCATGTTAAAGTTTCCTTTTAGGTAATTACTGCTTTGTTTTTCTCATGTGTTTTAATTTGTTATATTTTTTTTCCTCATAATTATATCATGATATCCATAATATAATACATGATATAAATATCATTTATATTGATTTTATATGTATTTATAATAAAAAATATAAGATATAAATTTTAAATGGAATACACTTTTTATAGAGATTGTAGGTTGTACGCACGCATGAACATTGTTTCCATTTTTTTATCATATTAAAAGAAGGAAAGTAAATAATATATATATACATATATATAATAATTAAAGTATAACTATTATTTCATATATATCA
Organism: Viscum album; assembly: GCA_963277665.1. NCBI lineage: Eukaryota > Viridiplantae > Streptophyta > Magnoliopsida > Santalales > Viscaceae > Viscum > Viscum album. The sequence continues at coordinate 1,871,786,956 of OY728142.1, read as the reverse complement.
TATATTTTTATTAAACATATCCTTAATATGTTCCATAAAACCTGTGAATGAATCACATCGCTTTGAGGAGGCGGTAGTCCACACATCTACAAACAAAGTTATTGTGTTTACACAAAAATGGAAAGCATAAAGATATGTGTTACATAATAATTAAATAAGAATAAATACTTAATAAATTTTTTATATATCATATAAAATATAAATTACATCATTATTTCTAGCCTTGTAAGGTGGAAATGGAAGAATTACCAACATTGGTTGGAGAGACGGTAGTCCACCGTACACACAAATGATGATTGTGTTTTCAATTTGATTAATGTGTGTTTGAGTGTAGGTATAACACTTAAAATAAAAACATATCATTATACTTTTTATACTTATATTATTATATATTCATGGAAAAAGAATATTTTAGGGGTTGTAGAATGAATTTAAAATAAAATAACTTGTGGAAGGATGTTACCAATTTTTTGGGTAACTCCTTTTGGTTCTCACTAAAGGGATTCCTTGGTGGTATTTCTACCAAAAGGTAGGATTATATGATTATGGTATGGAATTTGGGAGGATATTTTCAATAGTTTTTCTAAGATAAAGGTCTTTAGAGGTGTGAATAGATGGGTAAGAGCATAGTCTTTTTGTAAGTGGTGAAAAGGACACATTGGTAGTCCTGAAAATATTTGAATGTCCTCCATGTTTAACTTTTCCCCCAAGGGTTAAAAAATGGCCATTATAGATATGTATAGGTGGAATGATCTAATTATTTCCATAAATTAATTTTTAGACAAGTATAGGGTAATTTTTACACCTTAATTTTTAATTTTAGTCATTAATTAAGCTCATTTTTTCCTTAATCCCTGTAATTAAATTAAATTACTTTAACTAATATTTTTTATTAAAAACTAATTTTACCTTATTATAAATAATTAATTATTAATTATTATGGATATAATTATAGAATCAATTTTTCAAAACTATAAACACATAATTCACATAAATTATTTTAAAAATAATCTTGCATATAGGACGAGACTATGGGTTTTTTAAAGGGAAAAGGATGAAGTAATTGAAATGTTTTTATATCTAATTTCTATGTGAAATTGGTTCCAATGACCTATATTGGATTAAGTAATGTATAATTTATCTAATTTTACTTTAAAACAAAATTATAATTTAATTTAACTATATAAATAAATTCTATGAAAAAGTGGTTTTGAATTTAAATTCAATGTTTTTTCACTATTCATCAAAAAATAAAAAAAAATACCAAAAAATAACCCAAAGTAAATGCTGATATTATTATTTCAAAAATAATTTTTTTTTAAATAATAATTATAAAAGTTTCATAAAAATTATTTAAAATAGGTTCTTCATTAAATGGTGATAAAATTACCTTTAAAAAATACATCTTTTTTCAAAGAATTGTATTTATTCTCATCTCCGATCTAAAAAACACATAAGATTAACATTAAATAGTTTAATGAATATAATATAATATATATATATCATTAAAATCATTTATCAAATGTATTTTATTTAATTTATTAAGGTAAAGCTTGTTTGATTTTATATATATAGATTTCGAGTAAAAGATTTCCTATAAATTCAAAAGGGTTCTATTTTAATTTCAAGTTAATTATTAAAAAATAATAATTCATATTATATACATGTTTAAACCATATTTTTATAATTTATTTAGTTATATTCATAACTCTTATTCCAATAGAATGGTGGAAACTATAATAGTATTTTAATAATAATATTAACAACACATTCTAGTTTGGTAAAGTGGGGACTTACGTGTAATTAAAGTTGTCGAATGAACTCAACATTTTTTTAACACAAGAAAAACATGTTGTTTCATGTACTAAAATAAAATTTAATATTTGTGTGTAGAGAAAGTTTGGATTGGTGTTATGTACAAAGTAAGAATAACTTGGTTCTTTTATATAACACAAGTTATATTCAATGTTGTGTGAAATGAAAAATATCAAATGGTTTAAATTAATTCAAAAGAATTCAAAAAATCTCGGGGTGTTATAATATCAATGTTAAATAAAATGTTTATTATATATCAATACACGTCATCATAAACATAATACAATGAGTAGAATATCTCATTCCCCAACTAATATCCAAGCCATGTGGGCATCACATTCTATAACCAAGTGGGAATTACATTTCACTATAATGATCATAGCATCCCAATTCATAGTAATATCACATGACGTGAATACCTTTAATCATTATAAACATAATAAGGTTTATGGTAAGAATTTACCACACCTTACATTAAAATATCACAATCTGAAGGTCATCCCACACTATAATAATTATCAACATAAGTGTGATGTTGTTTTCTCATTCTATATGAAAAACATGATTAAATGGGAATTTTATACCATAATAAAACAATCCATAATCAATTTTTATCAAATTCCACATCATAATAACACTAATATCATAATAGTAGGATGTCCCATAATTTCAAACATAATATGTCATTCTAAACAAATATGAACACATCATAAAAAAAGTAAATAAGAGGTGTGTATAGCATTTGGAACCTATAAAACATGAACTAGATTGGTCCTCACTCACCTAATCCAATATCATAGTCTGAAACCAAGGCTCAACATACGCAAAACTATAGAATATATATGATAGGAACACTTATCACTTATACATGGTATAAAACCATAGTGGTTACATAGTAACCCATGATATTATAAAAAAGTTAACCCTGTCCATACCCTAATCTATACACACATATCATATGTCAATGGAAGAAAATCGTAACCTAACAAGTCCATAGTTTTATAACATAACCCCTAGAATTCCCTAAGTATTTTGTTCAAAAGACATTATCTAAATACCATGGACATTAATTTAAATGGTGTCAAGTAAATCACATGGAGGGTTTATCATGGCATTATACATCCTTTTCCTAATTATAAATAGGTAAGATAAAAGATTTAGAAAACATTTAGGTCATACACTCATAATCAGTGAATCCACATATCACAAGTCTCCTGAAAAATTTATACAAACTAATATAAATGTTAAGGATCACCACCCTCGATACACTAGAATTATTCCTATTAAATATAGTTAGATGAATCAATCAAAATGAATGGTTTCCGCCAAATATGAAAAAAAAATTCCAAATTTGGGAATAAATAATAGAAATAACAGAAACAGTGATAAATTTATAAAATATATGTAATGGGGGTTTTACCCTTACCCATAGTGATCCAATGGGATAAATGAAACTCATATAAGGGTTCAAACTAAGGATATATAACCTTCGGAGGTGAATAATGAATGTAAGGGGGAGTTGAATCTCATATGGCCTAATAAATAAGTAAAATGAGGTAAAAATATACCTTTATAAAAATTTTAATTCAACTGATTAAAATTTTAAAATAAATCTAAGTCCCCCACTAGAGCTTTGGTGGACTCCCCCATAACTGTGATGGGTTTTTAGGGTTCTAGTGAACCCCCATTGGACCCTTGAAAATAAATTTAGTATCCTCTACCTTGGACACTAAAATTATAATGTCCTTTATTAGGATTATAGAAGAAGATCTATAGATAAAAATATTCTAACAACTCACATTATTCCCTATAAACAAAAACTTGATCATTCCTCAATTACTTCCACATCCAAAATAGGTCCAAATACAAATGATTTGAAAAAACATCGTACCATAGAAACATATGGCGTGTTAGATCTTTAAACCTCTAAACTAGTTTACATCCCTTATTTGTTAAGGGTGTAAAAGCCAGGAATTTTCAAGGAATTTTTTTTCTTAAATACTTTGGAATTTTATGAGTCTATGGTTTCTGATGGCGCCGGATTCCGAGGCCCAGAGTGCCCAGAATGATCCATCGAAGTTTTGTTAAGATTAAATTAACGTGCATTAGTAGTTTTCCTAAAAAAGTGGAATAACTCTTGAACGGTGGCTCGGATCAGAAATTTGAGGGGCCCGTTGCACTCAGGATGGTGGGATTACCCTAGCAGCAAGTTAATATTAGTCGGCACGAGCCTCCTATGAGAAATCCCAAAAATGGCTTAACTGTAAATAAAAAAATTAAATAAATTATTTTATTTTTCAAATGATTATAACTCAAAAACGGTAGCTCAGATTAAAAATCTGAGACCACCGCTAAACTCATGAGGGCATGCTTCATTTAAGCAGATACTAACTTTGGCCGGCTCGAGCCACCAGAAAAAGTTAATTTTTGGCCACAAATAAAATAATTAAATGTCAATTATTTTATTGTAAAATTCATAACTTCTAAAAGGTAACTTGGATTGAAAATCCAAGAGTACTATGGGGTTCTTTGCAGCGTGTTTCACCTAGTCAGAGCCTAACCTTTACTGTAGTGGATCGAGGGTGACTGATATTAATTTTCCAAACATTTTTTCGGGTACGTTCAGTAAACGTACGTTCAAAATTCTATAACTATTGAACCAGTGCTCGGAATTGAAATCTGAGGAAACTGATGAACTCGTAGTTCCGTTATTCACTTAAGGGGACCTTTACCGCAATTGTGTTTTATGCGGGTTGAAAGTTAATTTTTGGGGATTTGTAAAAAAAAAATGGTTGTGCACTATTTTATTTATTTGGGTGGTTATATCCTCTAAGAGGAAGTTAGGGGTGGCGCCCACACCCCACATAACCTCCCATGGGAGGATATTTGTGAGGTGGGCCCACACAAGGCCTAACCCTTCACCTCCCTTAAACCCCCCTTTAACACTCCCTTTATTTATTTTGACAACACCTCCCATTAATTATGTGGTTCCTTTCCATCTCCCTTCCATTAAAGTTGCCAACTCAAATGCCATAATTAATTCAATAGTATTTTTGAATTAAATTGAATTTGATAGCAATGTTATATCATGGCAGAATAAAATAATAGCTTAGTCTATTATTTTGTTTTGGAACTTTCGGTGTTGGGAGCACGTTGGAGATATTGAAAGCGAGAGTTATTCCACGAAGAATGCGAAGAACACTCCATCACTCGAAGAACCGGAAGCATTTCATTCTCCAACCTGATTCTTCCTCCATGTTAACAGAGGAGACACCGCCATGGGAAAGCATCGGCTATGTCAACAACTCTTCCTACAATGTTGACGAGACGCCATCGTTCTTCCGCGACGCCCGACTACCGTGACGTTCGTCTTCCGCGACTCGACGATGTGCGACGTCAATTTCGAGGTAGGGGTTTTTGTTAATTTAATTTTACGTGATACTTTCCCTTGAGAATGGAATAATATTCTGTTGGGTGTTTTTTCGAACTACTAACGTGGTGGGTACGGACTATGAACAAGTCCGGACCCACCGCCAACTAGTTCTTGATGTGCGGCGGCATGGGGTCGGGTGCGTGGTAATGGGAGGTGGCGCGGCGAGCAGACGGGGGCCAGGCGATGCGACTGGTTTGAGGCGCGCCGGCGCGGGTAGCCAGGGGCAGTGAGGCGGCACGGTGGACAGGTGAAGGCGGTGGCGGTTCTGGCCTTGTGGAAGGAGGCCGGGTGATTGGGGCGCTAATTGGGAGAACATAATCGTGGAAGAATAAATGAGATTGGAGATAGAGATGATTTATAAGATAATAGTGGGGATAAAATAAAAAGGGAAATAAATGATAAATGGGTGTTTTGGGGATGAATTCCAGCGTGCAAGGATTCCAAAATCATGATTGATTTTGGAGTTAGAATGATAAATAAGTAAATAATTAATAATAATAATAAAATATTGTTATTAAAAATTTTAATGATAAAACACTGTTATGAATGTATCTTCTTCGTGCGACATCGGTTTCACGAACCGTCTATAGTAGTGTGACCCTAACTTTGAGATGGAATTTATGAGTCCAATATTGGATTTCTTTTTTGGGTTTTTGGATCGGGTACCCGAAGAGTTCGAAAAATAATAGATTTAATATTATTATTAAATCTTTGACCCGCCATAACTCATGCGTGCGACGTCCGATTGCCTTGTAGTTAGTGGCGATGTAATCCTGACATCAATATGGTCGATTCAAGTCTAAAGTTGAATACTAAAACCTGGTTCGTGGCTCGGGCCCACGAAACACCAAATAATATTATTATTATTATTATTACGGGATCTTGTATCGGATATATCTCTCTCATACGGTGTCGAAATGTCGAACTGTCTGCGAGGATGCGACCCTGGAATTAAGAGAGATGTTTCAAGGCCAATTTTGTATATTTAAGTTGAGATCGAGGTGCGGGCCCCATGAAGCCCGGTTCGCGCGTGTATCGGGGAAATGAAACCTTTTCATCGGCTATCCGTTTTGGACCAATGGGTAGTCCATATCGTGTGTTTTTACGTATGGATTGCAATGGTGTGACCGGTTTGGTTAACCGGTGTCATTTGAAGTACGACCGAGTTGGTTCGAACCCGAAACCAACCGGGCCCTCGGAGCGGAAATTCTTATAACTTAAGGATCAGACGTCTGATTGACATGTCGTCGACTATATTGGATTCTTCTTGATGAGACGGATCTTTTGGCATACTTCACCTGAGGTTTGGACGTAGTTGGATTAAGGTCGGGTTGGTTTGTACCCAAAATCCAATCGGCCCCCTGGAACAAAAAAGCCGATAACTTTCAGAACGGACGACCGTTTGAAGAACCATCAGTGGAGTTGGTAATCACATTGAGAAACGGTCCCTTTGAGTATACCCTATGAGAGTTTAGGGTATAGTTGAGATATGGTCCAGTTGATTCATACACGAAACCAACCGGGCCCCCGAGACTAAAAGGCTAATTACTCACAGACCGGGCGTCTGATTGACGCGCCGTCTGTTGCGTTGAGACCCCTATGATGAGGTGGTTCTTTGAGATACTTCTTCATGGGACTTTGTGATACTTGGAGTATCGACCTGTAGCTCGTGGAGCAGACCATCCCAAAGACGAGCGTATGGAGTACGGAGACCGTGTAGCTGGATGAGACCTGAAGACTGCTTGTCCGATTCGAGTCAGAGTGACTTGTATAGCCCGGTGGGGAGCACAACTATGTTTGGGTGGCAAAACCACGGTGGGGAGCACTACTGTGTTTGGGTGGAAGACCCACGGTACTCGACAGGAGGAGTACCTCTACAGGCTATTAGGGGGGTGTACTACTGTGTTTGGGTGGCAGACCCTGGCGGGAAGCACTACTGTGTTTGGGTGGCTGGCCCGCGGTACTCGACAGGAGAAGTACCTCAGTAGTCTTAGGTTAGTGAGCAGTGCCTCGGAGTCATGATAGGATCATTTTACTCGACAGAGATGGAGCTCTTCAGTAGTTGCGAATTCGATAATGAAAATCCTGGTTTGATCTGAGTCAATAACCTTTTTGTTTACCTCATGATTGAGATGGGTTAATTGATAACTTAGGTATATGTATGGGCATATACCTAATTAAAGGTTATCTGTTGAGATATTTCTTTTTGGTTTATCCTTGTTGAATTTTAGTGAGACCATGAGGGTCTCAGGGTCCCTACTGAGTATAGTTATACTCACCCATGCATGGGCTTCGCCCGCACCTCATTTTGTTGGTTGTAGATGACGGACAGCACTGATCGTGGTTGAGGCATGTTAAGCTGGATGGTACCCGGAGGTGGATTTCACAATGAGTCGGTACCCGGAGGAGATGAACGGACGGTCGAACGCGGTATGCTAACGAGGACATCTGTACCTACCCTTCAGGTAGGATCCTTTGTGGAAGATCCAGGAGCTTCTTGTCACCTTTCAGCTGTTGTCCTTTGAGTTGTACTTTACTTTCAGTTGTAGTTGTACCTTTCTGTTGGGCTTGTATTTTTGGCCCCTTTGTATTTCCAGCACACTTGTTTACTGCTTTACTTAGTTTTTTATTCTCCTTGTACTCTGTTGTGTTGTTTACTTTTATAAAGGCAATGCCTTCCCTTTTTTATTAGGATTTACACCTTTGGTGCTAGTCGCCAGCCTCTGGCCTATAGAAGGTGGGCTTCGGGTAGTCACGGCACGGGCCCCGAGGACGGGTCATGACAAATTGGTATTAGAGGGAGGTTCTACCGCAGAACTCAGAACTCTGATCATTCCTTTATGGGAAGCAATAGTGTTTAGAGTACCGAGTGTGGTCTTCAGTTCAGGGAGTCCAGTGTTGGTGCGGCAGCTGACATATCCATACACCAGGACCCTGACTACTGATTTTCAACTTAGTGAACGAAAACACTGATTGTGTGTGTGTTTCCAAATAGTTTTAAAGTCAGCTCAAACCAGGTCATCTCACCAGGTATAAATCATTGACCATGTCACATCTGTTCATGATGTCTCCACGTAGACAGTCAGTTGGAGTTCCGAGAGAGTACTCGAGGACGGCCCACCGAGCGACGAGACTCCGGTGTAGGGCCCTCTTTCTATGTTGGAACCTTCGGGTGGTGTACCAGCAGCACCACCACCCGTTAGGAAGCAGATTCCACAAGTCGTACTAATGGACGGTGCACGCTGAAAGAGTGCATTTCATGAGTTCCAGAAGTAGACTCCTATGATGTTACGAGGCGAGGCAGATTCCCAGGCAGTAGTGGACTAGATGGAGGTGATTTCTAGAGTTATACACCTAGTTTAGAGCTAGTAGATCAGATGGTGATCTTAACTATTGTTGTTTCCCAGTGAGTGACCATGAGGTTGGTCTACATATTGATGAGGCTTTAGTATGTGTACTGATGCCTGAGATAGTACCTTCAGGTAGTGTGCCAGCTATATCACTACCTATTGGTTAGCAGTTACTACTGGTATTATTGGTAGAGGACACATGTTAGTGCCTTACACATGTTTCAGCATCAGATACCCATCAGGTTTTGAGGAAATCCTGACTCACAGGCAGCTGAGGACTGGATTGAGGAGGTGGTAGAGAGTTTTCTAGAGCTTATACAGCTTCGGTAGGACAACATGTCAGTAGCTGAGAATTCATCAGGGTGTACCAAACCATTCCTGGTACTCTATGAATACGATGCAATCAGTGCTTCAGGGCACGTACTTCTGATTGAGGTGTGTCTAAAGGACATCTGACCCAGTAATTATTTCTCTATGCATTACTACTTATACTAAGGGATAGAGAGAACCTTTGTGGTTGATAATTCTTCGGCTGAGTGGATGCAGCCAGTGAAGGTTAGCAGTGGGAAAGCAGGAAACGGGCGCCTGTGTCGGAGACTTGGTCATGTAAAATGTTTCAAGAAGAGTAAGTGAAAAGGACAGATGAATCTGCAGGGCAACAGACGTGGAAGTAGAGCTAGGAGAGCGACATGGGGTGGTGAACATTTTGACATGTTACAACCACCCGCCTTTGTAATTCCTGCCAGGTTCAGGGAGCAAGAGGGCAGGGGAAGAGAGTAGCTACATTCGATCAAGGAGTGTGACCCAGGGGCTCTATAAATGATTCAAGGTAAGGTCTGTGTCTACTATGAGCTGCCTTATCAATAGACATAGATACCAATCATTCCTTTCTTCCATGAATCTTTTCCCATACCAAGATTTTTTTGTTAAAACCATTGACTTGACCCTCACGTCTGGAGATACCTTTGAGAAGAGACTCAATAAACACACTTACTTCTACAGGTGTGATCTGACCATTGGGCCGAGATTTTTGGTTGGGACCTCTTGGTGGAAGCGTCGAGGCCTTACGACGTTAGTTTGGGTATGGACTGGGCAACCACAGTTCATACACGGATTGACGGTATTAGGCGAAAAGGTTGTGGTTTACTTACAACGATGGGATGGGTTTTACTTGGTTGGAAAAAAGGAAACCCCAGGCAGCACAAGAACCTCTAGTAGAGCACATGGGAGTGGAAGGCTCAGATGCGTGCAGTACCACTTTTGTTTCCCCTAGTGTGTGTTGAAGCTTTACGGGGACGTAAAGCCTTGAGGTGGGAGTAATGTAAAAGCCCGGAAATTTCAAGGATTTTTTTTATTAAATACTTTGGAAGTTTATGAGTCCCTGGTTTTTGACAGCTCCTGATTCCAAGACCCAGAGTGTCCGAAATGATCTGTGAAAGTTTTGTTAAGATTAAATTAACGTGCGTAATCAGTTTTCCTGAAAAAGTGGAATAACTCTTGAACAATTTCTCGTATCAGAAATCTGAGGGCTCTGTTATGCTCAGGATAGTGGGATTACCCTAGGTGCAACTTAAGTTTAGTCAGCACAGGCCTCCTATGAGAAATCCCAAAAATGGCTTAACCGTAAATAAAATAATTAAATAAATTATTTTATTTTTCAAATGCTTATAACTCACAAACAGTAGCTCGGATTAAAAATCTGAGACCACTGCTGAACTCGTGAGGGAATGATTTATTTATGAAGATACTAACTTTTGTCGGCACGAACCACCATAAAAAGATAGTTTTTGGCCGCAAATAAAATAATTAAATCAAAATTTTTTTATTATAAAATTCAAAACTTCTAAACGGTAACTCGGATTTAAAATACAAGAGTACCATTGGGTTTATTGGGGCGTGTTTCACCTTGGCAGAGCCTAACCTTGACCGTAGTGGGTCGAGGGTGACTGATATTAATTTTCCAAACTTTTTTTAGGTACATTCAGTAAATGTACGTTCGAAATTCTATAACTTTTGAACCGGTGCTCGGAATTGAAATATGAGAAAACCAATGAACTCGCAGCACCGGTATTCACTTAAGGGGACCTTTACTGCAGTTGCGTTTTATGCGGGTTGAATGTTAATTTTTGGTGATTTGTAAAAAAATAACTAAAATGGTTGTGCACCATTTTATTTATTTCGGTGGTTATATCCTCTAAGAGGATGTTAGGGGTGGGTCCCACACCCCACATAACTTCCCATGGGAGGATATTTGTGAGGTGGGGCCTACATGAGGCATAACCCTTCACCTCCCTTAAACCCCCGTTTAATACTCCCTTTATTTATTTTGACAACACCTCCCATTAATTATGTGGAGTCTTTCCATCTCCCTTCCATTAAAGTTGACAACTCAAATGCCATAATTAATTCAACAGTCACTTTGAATTAATTTTAATTTGATAGCAATGTTATATCATGGGAGAATAAAATAATAGCTTAGGGTATTATTTTGTTTTGGCACTTGCGGTGTTGGGAGCACGTTGGAGATATTAAAAGGGAGAGTTCATCCACGAAGAACGTGAAGAATGCTCCATGACGCGAAGAACCGGAAGCATTTCATTCTCCAACCTTCTTCTTCCTCCGCATTAACAGAGGAGACACCACCACGGGAAAGCTTCGCCTAGGTCAAAAACTCTTCCTCCAACGTTTACGGGACGCCACTTTTCTTCCACGATGCTCGACTATCGTGACGTTCGTCTTCCCCGACTCGACGACGTGCGACGTCAATTTCGAGGAAGGGGTTTTTTGTTTATTTAAGTCTACATGATTATTTCCCTCGAGCATGGAAGAATATTCTGTTGTGTGTTTATCCGAACTACTAACAGGGTGGTTACGGACTACGAACAAGTCTGGACCCACCGCCAACTAGTTCTTGATGTGCGGCGGCATGGGGTCGGGTGCATGGTAACGGGAGGTGGCGCGGCGAGCGGACGGGGGCTAGGCGATGCGATTGGTTTGAGGCGCGCTGGTGCGGGTTGCTGGGGCCGTGCGGTGGGTTGGCTTAGGCAGTGGTAGTTCTGGCCATGTGGAAGGAGGTCGGGTGATTGGGGCACTAATTGGGAAAACATAATCGTGGAAGAGTAAATGAGATTGGAGAGAGAGATGATTTATAAGATAATAGTGGGGATAAAATCAAAAGAGAAATAAATGATATATGGGGGTTTGGGGGATGAATTTCAGCGTGCAAGGATTCCAAAATCGTGATTGATTTTGGAGTTAGAAAGATAAAAAAATAAATAATTAACAATAATAATAAAATATTGTTATTATTAATTTTGATGATAAAACATTGTTTTGGCAGTATCTTCTTCGTGTGACATCTGTTTCATAAACCGTCTATGGTAGTGTGACCCTGACTTCGAGAAGGAATTTATGAGTCCAATATTGGATGTCTTTTTCGGGTTTTTGGATTGGGTACTCGAAGCGCTCGGAAAATAATAGATTTAATATTATTATTAAATCTTTGACCCACCATAACTCATGCGTGCGACGTCTGATTGTCTTTCCATCAGTGGCGATGTAATCCTGACATCAATATGGTCGATCCAAGTCTAAAGTTGAATACTAAATTCTAGTTCGTGGCTCAGGCCCACAAAACACCAAATAATAATATTATTATTATTATTACAGGATCTTATATCGGACATATCTCTCTCATATGGTGTTGGAATGTCGAACCGTCTATGAGGTTGTGACCCTAGAATTAATATGGATGTTTCAAGACCAATTTTGGATATTTAAGTTGAGATCGAGGTGTGGGCCCCACGAGGCCCAGTTCGCGCGTGTAGTGGGGAAATGCAACCTTTTCATCAGCTATCCATTTTGGACCAATGGGTAGTCCATCTCATGTGTTTTTTCATAGGGATTGCAATGTTGTGACCGGTTTGGTTAACCGGTTTCATTTGAAGTACGGCCGGGTTAGTTTGAACCTGAAACCAACCGGGCCCTCAGAGCGAAAATGCTTATAACTTAAGGACCGGACATATGATTGACGTGTTGTCGACTATATTGGATTCCTCTTGATGAGATGGATCTTTTGGCATACTTCACCTGAGGTTTGGACGCAGTTGGAGTAAGTCCAGGTTGGATTGTACCCGAAATCCAACCGGGCCCCTAGGATGGAAAAGCCGATAACTTTCAGACCGAACGACTGTTTGACGAACCGTCAGTGGTGTTGGTAATCACGTTGAGAAATGGTCCCTTTGAGTATACCCTATAAGGGTTCGGGGTATAGTTGAGATACGTTCGGGTTGATTCGTACACGAGACCAATCGGGCCCCCCGGGACTAAAAGGCTAATAACTCACAGACCGGGCATCTAATTGACGCGTCATCTGTTGCATTGATTCCCCTATGACGAGGTGGTCCTTGAGATACTTATTAGTGGGACTTTGTGATACTTGGAGTATTGACCAGTAGATCGTGGAGCGGACCATCCCGGAGATGAGCGTACGGAGTACAGAGACCGTGTAGCTGGTTGAGACATAAAGACAGCTTGTCCGATTAGAGTCGGAGTGACTTGTATAACCCAGTGGGGAGCACTACTGTGTTTGGGTGGTAGACCCACAGCAGGGAGCACTAATGTTTTTGGGTGGCAGACCCGCGGTACTCAATAGGAGGAGTTCCTCTACAGGCTATTAGGGGGGTGAACTACTATGTTTGGGTGGCAGACCCCGGAGGGAAGCACTACTGTGTTTGGGTGGTTGGCCCGTGGTACTCGACAGGAGGAGTACCTCAGCAGTCTTAGGTTAGTGATCAGTGCCTCAGAGTCATGACAGGATCTCTGTACTCGACAAAGACGGAGCTCTTCAACAGTTGCGGTTTCAATAATGAAAATCCTAGTTTGAGCTGAGTCAATAACATTTTTGTTTACCTCAAGATTGATATGGGATACTTGATAACTTAGGTATATGTATGAGAATATACCTAATTAAAGGTTATCTGTTGAGATCTTTCTTTGTGGTTTATCCTTGTTAAATTTTAGTGAGACCTTGAGGGTCTTAGGGTCCCTACTTAGTATCGTTATACTCACCCCCACACGGGCTATGCCCACACCTCATTTTGTTGGTTGCAGATGACGGACATCACTGATCGTGGTTGAGGCTTATTGAGCTGGACAGTACCCGGAGGTGGATTTCACGATGAGTCAGTACCCGGAGGAGATGAACGGATGGATGGTCGGACGCGGTATGCTGAGGAGGAAATCTGTACCTACCCTTCGGGTAGGATCCGTGGTGGACGATCCAGGAGCTGCTTGTCACCTTTCAGCTGTAATCCTTTGAGTTGTACTTTACTTTCAGTTGTATTTGTACCTTTCTATAGGGCTTGTATTTCCGGACCCTTTGTATTTCCAGCACACTTGTTTACTACTTTACTTTGTGTTTGCTTCAGCTTGTACTATGTTGTGTTGTTTACTTTTATAGAGGAAATTCCCTACCTTTTTTTATTAGGATTTACGCCTTTGGTGCTAGTCTCCAACCCCTGGCCTTTGGAAGCCAGGCTTGGGGTAGTCACGGCACGGGCCCCGAGGACGGGTCGTGACAAGAGGAATATTCTTGAGGTCATGTGATGATCCAATTTAGGTCTCAAGTTTTTGTTCTTTAGGTCATGTCATTAAAAGTTAAGAGTTTGAAAGGAAATTCTTATATATTAAATGACCAATATATCCTTATTATACACTCATATACTCAATATGATTGGAATTTACAATGTCTTATGGAGTTTGGGTCCTCCTTTAATGTGACAACCTCATTTTGAGGTAATTATCTATTTTATTCTATATTTTAATTAATAGAATGGTTGGGATAAGTCTTCGGAAGTTTCTATATAGTTTTAAAAATAAATTGGAGTGTTTTTAAGGATTTAAATATTGAGTATAGTAAAGTAAAACCGTATGGATTCTCCAAGAAACCATTCTAGGGAATATGGGTATTACATATAAGGTACATGGCTTTCCTAACCATGCAGCTTAACCATGTGATTTGGTTGTTTTTTAGAAGTGTTAATTTGCATAGTCGATACAATATTTTCCTAACCATGTCTCCTAATTATGTGACTTGAAATTTTTAGATAGTGGTTATTTATTTGGTTAGTACATAGTTTCTCTAAATGTGAAAAATAATTATACGCCATCATTAATAAATACTAAAAATGGATTTTAAATCAAAAAACTCACCTGAAAAACCTCATTATTATTTCCCTAAATGATGCTCTCATCAATTTTATTTCCTCAAGGGGATTTATAATATTATTTGACTATGGAATCTATTATTTAGGATTATTTGAGATTGAGATATTGGAAATAAGTTAAGGGATATGTTCTTTCCTTTTAATCTAGACTTTCTCATTTCCTCTTAAATAGTACCATCAACTTTGTTTTTTATAGTTAGATCTGTGTAATGGGATAAGTTATGATTGAATATTATTATGATTAATTAAATAAATGGAAGAAAGATTTCAGATCTGTGAGATCGTGTGAAGATTCCTTATTTCATAAATTTTCAAGATATGTGTTTTTTACATATTTATACTTTTTCTAGAATATGAATGCACTTTGATTTCTAAAATAATTTCTCCCAAATTTGAAATAAAATAATAATTCCGAAACCCTACTAAAAATTAATATTGCTGGTTTATCTTGAAAACATGGGTTATGGGTGATTCCCACAATATATTTTATAAAATGATTTAATGGTTTTCCATAAAACAAAAAAAATATTTAGGGTGAGTGAACATGGGAAAATCATAGATGTGGAATGTTTTCATGTTTGTGTTATATGGGGTCTTGTTAGTATGAACATGGTTCTTAGTTATAGGCTAGAGGTACATTATGGTATATCGCCAAGTGAAAACCTGTTGAATGATGGGTAATCTCTCATGGGTATAGGAACTATCATTTAGTGTGCATCAGTGTGTGTTTGTGTGTGTGTGTGTGAGAGAGAGAGAGAGAGAACATGAAAATAGATGCTAAGTGGGTTTAAAAGTTTTGTGGAAATTAGTTATAAAAAACAATATTTTTATAAACTCCTCTTTACATTCCTTTTACCTATTATATATATATATGTATATATATTGTGAAACTATTTTAACTACCCTGTTAATTTATACAACTATTTTATATTAATTGTGAGCAATGTGATTTTTGTTTTAGTTTCATGTAGAAAAAGTATCTTGGGGTTTTACTAATAATTTTTTATATTCATCCCCTGCATATGGAATTTGGTGAATATATAGAAATTTTTTCCATGATACAGGAAAGGGGAAGGTTTCATATTTATCTAATGGTACTTCTTGATATATTTATAATAGATCATTTATATGGAGCTTGGGATTTGGTAGTGTTTTGTGAGTCTTGCGAACTTCCGCCATCGTGTTTCTGTCTTGATTTAAATTGGAGTCTTTGATTTTCTAGTTTACTATTTTCATTATTAATCTGATTATTTTTCTTATTATACTTATGTTGTTACTTTCTCTCATAAATAATTTATATAGTTGTATTGGGTTTGTGTATATTTTTATTCTATATGTTTGTTTGCATGTGAGTGTAAAAGGGTAAAATTTCCACCCTTTTTTTGTTAAACCCTCTTCATTTATTTCCAACATTTAGTTCCCTAGTAATTTCCCCTAAGTTCATTGGTACCTTGAATATTTCTAATCCATTAGTTGGGGTTGGGTTTTTAAAAATGGTATTAGTTTGGTTAGTCAATCTTTTGTGATGGTATCAAGAAGATAGGACACATCAAGACTATAAATGTATAGCATAAAAAGTCATCAATAACCTATTTATGTTGAACATTAGGTTTCCAAGGTTTTCAAGGAATAAAAATTGTTCTAGAACACTTCTATTTATATTTCCATCTCATCATCATGGGTTCAACCAATAAGCATTTGGTATCATTCATTAGTAAAGATACTTGTCACTATGAGAGAATTTTTACAAGATTATTTGATTTTGTTATAATATAAAGGAAATACCTTTTGATTAGTTAGATGTGAAGGTTCATTCATAGAGTGTCTATTACACACCAATTCAAGATCCCAGGATGGGAGGAAGTGATAGCCAACCCTGAATGTGAATTCAGGACTATAATCTCAAGTTCCAAATATATAAGACAAGGAAAGTGGATCCTTCAGTGTGGGGCCATGGGATTTGGACTATGGGTCATGTACTTATCCTATGTGGAACTGAGATTATAGGATATGTATAGACTGTGTTTCATTAGTCTTCTGAGATATTTAAGGATTCCCTCTCAACCTTGTTGAAAGGATGATTATCCAGAAATAAAAAAAATATTTAATATCTCTAAGACATTTATTGTATATTATAATTTTGAATGTTTTAATATGATATATGATATATCCCTGAATAAATAAGTGGTAAAATAATTAATTGGAAATTTTTGGTATGGTTTTTACAAAAATTCACCATTCATAAGAAAGAGAAACCAGTAAGAGGGTGTAGTAGGGAATATAGTTCCACCCAAAACATTGGTAAACCATAAGCTGGTTTATAGTATGCATAATAATTTCAGTATAACAATAAGGGACCCTGGGCTAAGGAACCTCATAACATGAATCACTCATCAAAAAATAAAAAATTATAATCCACTGACATTTTAGGGTAATTCAAAACTTGAGTAAGTGTAAGTATGCCAAGGTAGGATAAATAGGATATTTAAATTCAATAAATCTCTGATTGAGATAAAATTAAATCTAGAAATGTACATGATTGAATACATGGAACTATAATTGAGGGATTTAAATCTTCAGGAGAAGCTAGAGAATGGTATTTCTTGGTGGTGGTTTGAGGATTTGTTCAATAAAAAATTTTATTCATACACCTTCTAGTTTGCGAAGATGGTGGATTTATTACATTTGATACAAGGAAGTATGTCATTTACTGAATATAGTTCTCAATTTACACACCTGTTTTGTTTTGTACCAAAGGTTTAAACTAGTGAAAGGAAGAAATAGTAAATATTCAAGGAAGTTATATGACCTAATATTCACTCTAAGGTATTCAGATTATATATTATATATTTTACAAATACGGTCAATAAGGTTATGGTGGGAGTGAGAGATCCTTCATAGAATTCTAGTATAGGGGAAACCTTTTTCCATATAAGTGTAAGATATAATTCCAACATAGAGAATGAGTGAAAAAATAGATATTATTCCTCATTTAATGAGCATCAAAACACTACATGGTCAGTAAGAAATCCAAGGATTCAATAGTTTATTATCTTAGGGATGGACATTTTATATTTTATATTTAGAATGGACTGGTTAGTGGAATTAAAAGCTATTATTAAGTTCAATGCTTGACAAGTGAATTTAGCTTCCCAAGATAGATATATTAATTAATTCAAAGCTGATTGGGAAATGAATTTTGGAAGAGAAAAACATTTTGTGATATTTGATGAAACCTTATTGATTCAGCTCATAGTAATTAATTTCTATGATATATATAAATATGGAAATAGGTTAATTTATACTATAGAAGACTAATACTCAGATGACTTTTAGAAATATTTTTTTAGGTTATCCCTTGAATGGTAAATAAAATTTTCAACTGATTTACTTTAAGGAATAAAACCTATTTCACTTCCTTTATATAGGACGGATCTAACCAAGTTATGATAATTAATGGTCTATCTTTAAGAATTTTAAAATAAGGTATTCATTATACCAAGTAACTTTTATTGAGATGATCTAGTTTTTTCATAAATAAGTTATATTATTTTCTTTGATTGTGTGTTAAATATCATAAACTAAATCAAATTTCAATAAACAATCAAAATCATTTTACTCTAATCGATGTTCTATTTGATCAATTTAATGTATCCAAGTGGTTCTTTATGTTTTATCTATGAATGAGATATCATTAACAAAGATTAAATTAAGTGTATATTCCAGAAAAACGGAATTTTATAGTCAATATAGCTATTACAAATACATTTTCATTCCCTTTGGTCAAATGAATACATCTATGGTTTTCATGTACTAGATGAAATGTATCTTACACAGGGCCCATGAATCCTTTGTCATTGTAATTTTGGAGGATATTTTAGATTACTATCAAAACAAGAATGACTATGGGAGATAGATAGAGATTTTATTAAACACATTTCCCTTTTATTATACTAAGGATTATCATACATCCTTTCAAGAGATTAATATTTAGCTCACTTAAAAACCTATCTTTATCTTACCAAAACTGGGTTAAGGATATATGGAATTTTTTTATGTGTCTTTTTGGAGATTAGGTTTTTTCTTTTGAATGGAGATATTTTTTTGGCATATGGATCAAGGTAGTTATGAATAAGTGAAAATAATTATCTGATGCATGACATGGACCTAGATACAATAGTTCCTTCCTTAAAAAACATGGTTTCACTGCCTCTTTGGGAAAAAATCATGGTTATCAAAAATCATAAAATCATGAGATATATCTTCTCTCTAAGAGACCTAAACTTAAGGAAACTATATTGGATAGAGTATATATAGATTCATAATTTCATCTTTGGGTATACACCTAGAAAAGGGCCTTCGGTAGTTGATTATTTTAGTCAAAAGTCTTATAATAAAATATTTATAGAAGCTCATGACTAATGGTTATTGATGAGAAGTATTATTCAATTTCATCTAGATTATTCTAAATATAGTGAAAACACAATTTTCTCCCCATACACTCTTGTCCTTGATTTGATGGATATAGTTGAAGTGGATCAATGATTTTATCTTGACTGCATCACCATTAGGTCAAACATAAATAAAGGGATAGCATGTAAGTTTGGATAGAGATTATAAACTCAGTATTTCATTTTTAGAACTGAATTGTAGTTAAAAATTCTTTCTAGGGATATCTCTTTCAGTGTGTACCCATTCTAAATAGGATTTTCACATGAGTACTCAAAAACAATACAAGTAAATCAAAGATCATTTTCGGTACTCAGGCATAAATATTTAATATTTTAGGTTATGTTTTGAAATTCCTCACTTATAAATAGGTAAAGGTTGACCATAAACCTCCACCCTTTATACAGTAATCTATATCTGTACCTTTTTCAAAATGGGAGAATATTTTCATAGACTTTGTCACATTTCTACCATGAACTCATTAGAATCATGATGATATTTGGTTAATTGTGAATCGACTCACAATGTCATCACAGTTTCTCTAAATTCAAGAGTCTAACATGATAGAGGATCTAGAAAAACCTTATATTTATGATGTGGTTATGTTGTATAGAGTACTAACATCTATTGTATATAACAAATATCCTTGATTTAAATCTCATTTTTAGAACTCTTTGTAATCAGATCTTGGAACCCAATTGACCATGAGCATGGAATATCATCCTCAAATGGATGGGAAGTCAAAACTTATAATTACAACATTTTAAGATATGCTTAGAGCTTGTGTCATTAACTTTGGTAGATCATGGTAATATTATATTCCATTAGTGGAGTTATCATATAATAATAGTTGTCATCCCCTGATACATATGGATCTGTTTTAGTCATTGTATATCAATCCTTGTAACTCTTCACTTTTTTGGATGGAAATAGGATAAACTTCCCTAATTATACCTAAATTTTCTATGAGACTACAAAAAAGTTTTGAACATTATTCAGGTGATTATTGGTGATCATGTTACTCTTGAGACTAATGAAACTTTTATTAATGAAGTGATTTTGATTCTTGTTAGATATGTAAGGACCTTATGATGGATAACTATTTCCTTAGTATTATTTTTTTGGTAGCATGGTCGGATTCAAGAAGATACATGGGAATCAGAGCACTTCATACTAGAGAAGTAGTGGTAACTCTTCAGAGAAAACACCAATATCTTGTTTTACAAGGATAGAAATCCAAGGGGTGGATAAAATATGATACCCCTAATTTGAGTTAAGTGTCTATTTTATTTGGAATTTTAAGTTATGTATTGGATGGGATATGTCTTATAAATTTTCAGGATGGTATTAAAAAAATTTGGAAGTATTTTTAAGGATGGATAGTTAGTGAATGGTTAAGTAAATCCATTTAGCTTCTCTAGGAAACTCTATAAGAGGATATGTGAGTTATTGGGTAAGAGAATGATTAGAAAAAAATATTTATGCATCCTGACCATGTGATTTGGTTGTTTTTAGTTAGGGTAAATTCAAAATTTTGGTTCACATAACGCCTAATTGTTCAGTCTAACCATGTGACTTGAAAATTTTTTGATAGTGGTGATTTTCATGGATGATGCACATTTTTACTAATAATAAAAAAAACCATATGATGTTATTAATAAATTTTGAAAATTAGTTTTAAACCCCAAACCTATTCATTTTTTTGTCCCTAATTTAGTCTCTCAACACTTTTCCTTATTGTAGGATATTTCTAACTATCATTGACTTTAGGACTTCATTTTTGAAAATTCATTGAGTGTTGGATATTGGAAACAGATGGTAAGGGATTAGTTCTTCCCTTATAACCATGATATACTCATTTACTCTTTAACATTACACTATATTGGTATGTTATAGATAGATATGCATCATTTAACAAGTTTTGATTTGATATTATTATGACTTTTTAAATTAATAGAAAGAAGGGTCTAGATCTATAATATCGTGTGAATATTCTTCATGTCAAACATTTTCAAGGTGGGTGGTTTTTTCCTCTTTCCAATTTCTATGGAATGTGAAGGATATTTTATTAATAAAATAATTTATTCCTACTCTGAAATTAAATAATCTTATTAAAACCCAACTGAAAATTATTCTTGCTAGTTGATTTTGAAATCATTGGATGTGAGTGATTCCCACAATATGATTGATAAAATGGTTTAATGGTTTTCCTTAAAAAATGTGTTTTGGGTGTGAGAAATTGGAAAAATCATGGATGTGGTGTGTCTTCATATTTTCATTGTATGTGGCCTTGTTGGTACTAACAAGGTTATTAATGCTAGAATAGAGGCATAGGATGTTATATCACCATGTAATAGACTTTTGAAGGATTTCTCACCACTCACGGGTATAGGGACTATCATTCAACATGCATGGTTTTGTGTTCATGAGAACTTTAACTATTGATTCCAAGTAGGTTTAAAATGTTTTTAGTTTCTATTTATAAAAACTATATTTTGATGAAATTATATTTAATTTCTTTCTACCTATTATATATATATATAGAAATTATTTTAACTATCCTAGTAATTTATAAAACTATTTTACAAAAACTATGAGCTAACACGGTTCTTATTTTATTGGAATATGGGAAAAGTATCTTAGGGTTTTCCTACTGGTTTTTTATACTCACCATGAAAAATACACTTTTATGTATATACATTTGTTTTTTACATTATATGGGAAAGGTTAAGGTTTCATATTTCTCTATTAGTGATTATTGATATTTTTATCATAGGAGATAGAATTAAACCTTGGGAGTTGGTCATGTTATATGATTATGTAGCAATGCCACCTTGGTATAGTAATATTGCTTTATTTTAGTGATGTGTAATTTACGGTTTATTATTTTTTATTTTAATCCAAATATTTTTCTGATTATATTGTGTGTTGTTAATTTCACTCATGCATCATTAATAAGTTGACATGGGTTTTTTTATTTTGGTTGAATTTTTTTTTTGTGTGTATAAAAGGGTAAAATACTCCCCCTCATTTTTATCAAACACTTAGCATTTATTTCAAACCTTTAGTGTTTGTAGAATGTCACCAAACTTAAGTTTCACCTTATCTTTTTCCTAGAAAGTGGTTAGTTTTGGGTTGTTGAATTTAATGTTATATCTATATATGAAATTCCATATAAAAACATTTTTTATAAGGTTATAAAAAATTATCATAATCTATAATAAAAAATATTTTAATAAATGTTTTCCTGATATTATCAATATATTGATAATTAAAGAGCATAAAATGTAAGGTCCAACATAAAGTATTGTGATAATAGTTCAAAAGGTTGAAATATTAATCTAGAAGAAAAATTAAACTATTATAGGGTCTAGTTTCCAGCCTTGTTAATTGAAACCTAAAGGATATGTCAAGAATGAAGGGAAATGTTTTCATTATGTAATCATGATCATTAGATATGTAATTTATTTTAATATATTATGTCATGAAAGGAACTACTTGGAGATCCCATGTTAGGTATTAATGTTATATGAATTAATTATTTTATTTTAAATTAAATATAATAAAAACTATATATTAAACAATTATTGTGAATATGAACATGAGTTCAAAATTAAGGAATCATTGAAGATGGAAGCTGAAATTTTTCATTCAAATGTAGAATCATGAATGGTTTTTATGAATAAATAAAATTAAAATGATTAAATCATGATTTATATATTTTGAGATTATAAAAAAACATTTTTCATCTTATTTCATATTATGTGATGAGATAATTTCCTTTTTTTAAAAGGATGATATCAATAAATGAGTTAATGATTTTAAAAAAAGGATTTTGTCCATTTTATAAAAAGGTTTTAAAAGAAAGGAAAAAAGGTTATTTATAAATTATAAAAGTGTTTTATCCAATTTATTTCTTAAAATAAAAGGGAAATAATTCTCAAAACCCCATCAGTGGTTTATTTTAAAAATTAAATTTTCTATTTTCAAGAATATTTCTCTAATAAAATTCCATTTTATATATAGTTATTAATAGTTTACTTTTAAAATATTATCACATAAGGAAAATAAAAATGTTTTTTATAGAAAATAGTTTTATACTTAAAAATATTTGTTCGAAAAATATATTCTCTAAGAGTAAAGTGGGATCATGTTTGAACATAGATAATTTCAAAGTGTAATAATTAAATTATATAGTTTTATATTTCAAAGTTAAATTAACTTAAAATCATAAATATATTTATGATATATTTTTAAATAATAATTTTAATATAAAGAGTTACATTCAAATCTATTTTTAAATAATCTTAAATAAAATTTTAATTTATAAAAAAAGTTCTAAAATGGTGATAGTATAAATTTTATAAGAAAACTATGTCTTTGAAACAACAAAATTTATTAACATTATAGTGTTATGTATTGTGAATAAAATAAACTTGAACATGATGTTTATATATTGAAAATAAGTATTATAAATCCTAATATCAATGTTATTAAAACAATTATTCATTAGAGATGTTGTCACACAAAAGGTGTTTACTAGGAGTATTTTATTAAATTACTTAATAAATATGTAATAGGTGTAATAAATATATGTGTGAATAGTAATACATATAGTGTTACATGATTAACAAGACCAATAAAATTAACCAAACGTAAAGACTCTTCGATCTTGTCATATTGTATATAATAAATATCAATTATTTTTTTTATAGTTTTATAAGAAAAATTAAAAACCTAATAAATTTATAATGTTATAAAAAAGGCATCTATGTTTTATCATTTAGTTTTGTGGGATACATATTTCATCAAATTAAATAATAATTAATTTGTCAATGAATGAATTTGAGTTACTCCAATCAATGGTCATTGTAGTGAATAATGGGCTGTGATAACATGTAAAGATTAATATAGTTTTGGGATCACCTAGAGATAACGGATTTCACTCATAACACATATAAAAAGTTTTTATGTTGGATAACCCACTATATATACTTCATATAATGTAATAAATTATTTAATTATTATACTAGGGGCTTGTATTTCATGTTAATATCTATTTTATGTGGTTAATAAGTAGCCCTAAATGTAAAATTTCATACTTTGATGCCTCGTGTATTCTATATTTGAGGTTGAGTTATTATAAGAATGGTTTTGTAAGTTTTTATCATGTGATATGTGTTTATTAATTAAGATAGGATTATTTCACCCTTGATTCTTAAATATTAAGGGAGTGTATTATTATTCCAAAATAAGGGACATGTGATGTACTTATAAATTTAATTGAGGGACATATGATGTAATCATCATATTAGATGAATGAAATGGGAAATATTTATCTATATTATTTTATATTTACTCAGATAATCATGGATGTATGAGAGGCATATATGATATTTACATATTCAATATCATGTGGTCACCTAATACTTTAGACAAAGATATTTTATTAGTAGGAATAAATTGTTTGATGCATCTGGTGGACATAAGTATAAGGATACTTGTGTTTAATGGAGAGAACACAAAATTCTATTATATATGGAGTGTTATAAATTATTTTCTAGGTACATATCCTTTAACTATAATAAAATCATGTTCTAGTTGTGGTTTATTAGTTGTGGCCTCTATAACCACTATTAAAAATTTCTTAAATATGAATCCACTACTATTTAGTGGATGATTTTAGAAGTGTAGATAATTTATTTATATTGTTGGTTTTACATAAAACAATTGTTAAATAAATCTAGTTTATTAACTGGTGATGTTTTTAATTGAAACTACATATATCATTTTTTTTGAAAAAAAATTGTATTTGCCTGAACTCCCCAGCCCCAAGATCCCCCCACCCCCCTATAAATTTCTTCATCATCACCACCTAACCCTCATCAAGCCTCATTGTTATCCACTATCATTGAGTCTCACTATCATCATACCACCATAACTAAGACTCTCCATTATTAATTTCCACCATCATTGATCCCCCAGCATAATCTTCTCCCTTGGACAGACCCCACAACCCCTTAAATCACTGAATCCCTTTACCGGGTCCCTATTACCATTGAACCTCATTGTTTCAATGACCCCACCGTCCTCTTATCCCTAGACCTGAATCCTCAAAGTTTTTTAATGGAATTTTCAAGGAATGTATGTTTTTATTTTCATTAAATCATGTTTTTATATAAATTTATTTATACTCATATGTAAATTTTGATTTAATAAATTATTTCTTATTCGTGCTCATTTTAAAATTTCAAGTATTGATGGGTATTAATTATTAATTCTTAGTTTAACATGTTTAAAGGTTTATTTTTATTACATTTCCTCGAATGTTGTCATATATAATATTATTGTGGCTAAAGTATTGGTTATCTGTGCCTCACTGGTTTACATAAAATGTATTATAATGGAATTCTTCAATAAATTGAATTATGAATGTTTCATGGTTTTAGATATTAAGTTTCATAAATATAAATAATTATATTATTATATTTATTCATGGTTGTGATTTCAATTATGAATTTTATTATCTGAAATTTTTTTAAAATTCCATATGGATTTTAAGGAATAAGTGATGAATTTTTTCAATTCAAGTTTATATTATGTCACTTGAATCTATTTTTTACAGATTTTTAAATATTATCTTTTAACATGGTATTTGAGTCAATAAGTAAAAATAATGTGAAACCTTCATGTTACATATCTTTAAGTACTTTTCGTAAACATGAAATTTATTATTGAACTAAAATTTAATGACCCAATTATGTTTTTGGTAATGCATTATCTCTTGAGACCACAATCATATTTCAAATGGTAAATATTTTATTTCCACTTTACCATGAAATAATTGTAAATAAATTAATAATACGTAACCATTTGTTTGAATTAATTGATGAGAATTTAATTTTTTTGGTTGATTGAATGTAAAGAATGATTTATTTCTTTGACTTGTTTAATTTTCATAACTAATTTATTTCCTAAAATAAATATTTTATTTTTAAATTAGAATTTTAATATAGTTGATGTATGGAATAATGGTTGTTCACTTCTTGTAAAATTGAATTTATTTTTTATTCTATATTTTTAGTTGCAATTACCACCTCAATTTGAATTTAAATTTAAAATTCAGTTTTCAATTTTAATATATTTAAATTTGTAATTTAGAAAATTAGGATTGTCATACTTGTTTAAATAAAATGTATTATTTTATTTTTATATATTTTTATAACTATATATCTTTATTTGATAGTCTAGTAAATCAATTAAATTTGGTTAAATTTGGATTTCATAAAATTAGAACACATCTAGGTATGTTTAAGGTTTATTGATGTTTTTTGAATCTTCCAATTGAAAATTGATTTGTAGAGGAGACAATAAAATTTATATTTCATAAATTTAAATTTAATTGATGGTTAAATATACATTATGTATTTTAACAATATATATTAAAACAATTTCATCCAAAATATGTGTTTTGGAATTGGTAGAGATAATCCAATGTTACAGAAAGTTTGAGTAGTTTTCCCCTACATCAAAATGATTACGTTAATAGCCTAATTCTAGAAAATGAAATTAAAAACCTCATAAAAGATTCTTTTACCATAATAGGGCAACACCATAAAGATTTTAACACATCTATTGAACCACATATTGATTTTTCAAATATTAATAATGATATAACAATTGTAACACAACCAGATTAAGATGGTAACATATTACTAGATGATGATTTTAGGACAGATACACTAGAAAACATAACTCAACAAATAAAAGTATTTTTCTAAATTAATTGAAGAATGAAATAAAGAATTATATGAATTATGTAACATGTATTCATAATTATATTTTCTATTAAATTTGTACCACATCATGTGCCTATAAAGAATTACAAATAAAACAATGTAAATTATATTGGAATTTTACATGATGAGTTTTCTAAATATAAGGTCCATACAATATTTTGTGAGATGAATAATATTATTAATATCCTCATAAAAAGTTATATGAAGGAAAAACATGACCTATTGATTATATACTTTATTGAGGAGATTATTTTAATACAGAAAGTGGAAAAGATATTTTAATTATAGATGGAAGTCAAAAAAATCATGACTCTAGTGAAAATATATGTAATCCCATTAAGAAATAGAAAAAGAGAACCATTTAAATGGTTTTTTTTTACTTTCCATTAATATTGTGATTAACAATACTATTTATTTAATCAAAAACAACTAAAACTTTTAAGTGGTATTCTTTTGATAATAATAATTATGAGCCCATGTGATATCCAGTAGAATAAAAAGCCTAAAATAACGTTGATTCATTATATCCATATTTATATTCTAGTACTAGAAATGTGAATTTTGGATTAGAAGATTATGGATTCAAACCTTTTGGGATTTTAAGTAGTAGTTATAGCATATTTATGGTTTTTTATCATTTTAATTTACATCCATAGATGGGTATGAAACAAACATCATTCACTATATCAAATAATTATTCCTAGAAAAAAATTCCTAAAAATTGAATTTATTTTACCTTTAGCATATTATTCAAGAATTGCATAGGTTATGGAATTATGGTGTTGAAACATATTATGCATCTACTAAAAAAATATTCAAGATGCATGCTTATTTAATGTGTAATATCGTTGAATTTCTTGGATTAGGAAATATTTTTGGTTAGAACGTACACATAGGATTGGATTTTCAAGTTTATAACATTTATTTTGAGCCTTAGTGACTGCCTACAAGAATAAAGTTGTGTTTTATATGTCATCATCGATGATTTTATTCATATCATATATTTTTTTATTAACAACTCGTATTTTAATGGAAAAATAAATTTGATGATTCCATCAAAAATGTTGACACAAGTATCAAATTTGGATACATATTTTATAAAGGAGTTTCAACTCAATGAACATGGGAACAGAGTTAGAGAACTCTCAGATATGACTGAAAAAAATAATGGAAGAAAACAAGTATATTTTTCAAAATTCCATATTAAGCATTAAATTTATTATTTCATAATATTAATGTTATGAACATTGAGAATAATATATTTTATTATTTTCATTTTACTATTCTTAATGAATAAGGGAACTAAAAATATCATTTAAATTTCTATAGGGACTTATAATATTTGAATATAAAATGTGACCTATGTGGAAATGAGATTGGAAAGTATCTAGCAGAAATTTTTTCAATAAATTATATAAAAATATTTTTTCCTCTTAATATTAAAGAATATGAAAGTTCATAATAGATATTCAAGTAAAATTTCATGATTTGTTGATTTTAACCTTAATAAAATAAATGTATTGAAGATTCATGACTCGTATATATTTATTGAGTGGTTCATAACTTTAAAAATGCATAATTTATTTATTAAAAAAATAACTATAATTAAAATACACTTTTTAATATTATTCATAAATATTTTTTATAAGAATCTAAATATATTCAAACAGGATAAACTTTAAGATAGAATTATAAAAATTTTATGTCATTTGGAGATGATATTTTCCACATCATTTTTCATAGTGATGATTCATCTGAGTGCAAATCTGGTTAAAGAGGCTAAAGTTAGAGGGGTCATACATTATCGATGGATGTATCACATAGAGAGGTATTTGATTTTAATTTTCTTCTCATTAATAAAATATAATTTTCATTGATAGTACTTATAAACTTCATTTATTAATTTCTGACCTTTTTTATTAGGTATCATGTAAATTTGAATTCTTATGTGAAAAATAAAGCTCAACTAAAAGGTTCTATTATTGAATAAAACCTTACCAAATAGTGTCTAAATTTATTTTGGATATATTTGGACTCAATAGAGACAAGATTTAATCTATTCAGATGTTTCATGATAATCCATGTCATTCTCAAGAAAATAATTAATCATCAATGTTTCGAACTTTAGGTTAAGATATGGGAAGTGTATCCTAATTTTCAATTAAATATTTGAAATTTAAAAAATCATTGAGATATAAGCTACTAAATGCTGATATTTTTTATCTATATACTGAATAATTAAGTACACAAATGAAAATTTGAATTATGATTTTAAATCAAAATGAGGTAGAGATAGAAAATTTGGTTAATAAAGAAATTTTTTACTTATTTTCACATCACGTAATTTCTAAATAAAATAGATAGCTTAAATATGTTTATATATATATATAAATTAAGTTAAAAAAATTTATATCAACTTTTATAAGAAATTAATGGTGATAGTCAAGCTGAACTATCCATATATTTGAATTATTTAGCTCTAGATAAGGTGAATAATATTAGGCGATTTTATGCTTAAAATATATGAGGATTTGAGTTTTTTACTAATGATCATAAGGAAGGATTAAAAACAAAAAATAGTGGTATATTTATAGTCATAGATCCATGTTAATATGGAAATTTGGTTAATAATATGGAGTAAAATTATCATGGTAAATTTTAAGTTATGTTATATAAATGAAAGTGGTTTAATATAAATAAGGGTATGTGGAATGATTCATTATAATATACTTCTATAAACTTATCTCATTTAATTGATACTAAGGATAATGAAGAAAATAATCCTTATATTTTGGATTCCTAAGAAAAATTAGTATATTATGTTGATGATATAGTTTAAGTAGTATGGAGTATTTTTTTTCACATAAAACTGAGAGTCGTATATAATATGGGTGATGAAGGTCAGGTACTTTGGGATAATGAATCACAGAATCAACAAAAAAATTAAATTTTTCCTAATTATATTAAAAATTCAAGTCTAATGAGGGAGGGTGAATAAGAAGAAGCAGGATGAGGGGAAGAAGTAATGTTAATAATGGATTATGATAAAAATCTGACCAAACAAGAATAATATTTTCATCTATATTTTTTAATATTATTAATTGTGAGGTCTAGTTTTTTATTTATATTTTAATTGAATAAATATAAATATATTTATCTGTGGTTGAATTTTATGTTTAATTGAGTTAGTTCTTTCTTTGATATTTTTTTGTAAGTATGCAACGCTTAATGAGGTTTATAGACATGACCCTATATTTATCACATGATTCTCATACTACGACACTAGGTACACTTCATCACATACATTACATACTTGTTTTGGTATACATCATCCCATACCTTAAATATGATTATTTATAAATGAACTGAGAATTTAATTGAGTTATTTGTTTGATATTTTTTGTGGGTATTTAATCCTTAGAGGGTCTTATGAACACGACACACCCTAGATCCCATTATCCTTATTCTACCCCTTTTACACTATTTAGAATTCATAATAGTACTTGCATACTTTTTTTGTACCATTTCATCTTATCCTATCATACTTTAATTTGAAATTATCCCTTATGTATAGGATATTGGTGCATCAAGTGGATAACCTATGATTTATCCATCTAGTAATCATGCTTTCACCCAGTCACCATAAAGAGGTCACTAGCATATTGTAAGTATAATTATTCTATTTTAATGTGATAACATTAATTTCTTAAATATTTTACTAATTACTTAATTCATCATATAAAAATAATAATATAATAGATACGAACATTAATAGTCAAGATGTTTGGAATTTCACTAATTTAAAGGTAGTTATCCCTATTGATGAATATAGGGTTCCCATTGAGGGTAAAATGGGGATTTATGAGTACATACAAGGCCACATAGCTTGTGATGAAACATACCTCCCATTTAATTATTCATATTAGAGGCACATTCCATCATCCTAGATGAATTAGTTTTTTTACACTCAGATAAAGGTATTGTCCTAATTATGTATTCATAAGTTATTCAATTAAACATTATTACTTAATATGTTAATAATATAAGTTATTTTTAAGTATTTTAATCATATATTTTATTCATTTTTTCATGACTAATTCAATTTCACTACCATGGAAATTAAAAACATAGGCTGTAAATGGAATTTTTTCAAGTGAAGATTGTAACACAGATTCAATGAAATATTTTTAAAAGTGTCAAAATTATAAGGGAAAGGTTCTAAAAAGAATGACTACAGACCATTAGAAGGAATTTATTGACCATAATAATGCCAAATCACATCTGGTATTTTTTATATGTTAGTATATTAATTGTAGTGCCTTAATAAAATTTCAATTTTTAGTGATATATAATATCATTAGATGTGTTCTATGAGAAATTTTTTTATTATATAGATGAAATTAATTCCCCACACTTCTTGTTCTATGATTTTTTCTATGAAAAAAAATGAAATGGAACCCTTTAATTAATTAAAATATATATCTATAATAGTTTAATTTATTTATTTTTCCCAATTATTAGTTATAAACATTTTGGATATATGAAATGGAGGTAGGTCGGTCGATTGTACTAATGGATTTTTTGTTCAATTTCCCTCAAAAGGATAGAATTTATGTCAATTAACCTATAGAAAACATTTAGATAAACAATTTTATATATTATTTAGTGTTATTAAGTTACTAAATAATTTAATGTTATTTATTTCCATTGAAAAAAACAATAATTTTTGAATTCCAACCTTTCCATGTTATCTTTAGAATCCTCTGATGATGTTATATATCAAGTTTTTGGATAGGATAATTATATTAATGTGATAATGATAGGTTTTAGTTCATCACTATCATGGGTATTTGGAATGTCACTTACACCTATTTTGATGATGTCATCAGCTATAAGGGGGTTTAAAGCTTTGGGGGAGCTTCATTCCCAAAATAAAATTTTGAACTAAAAAATATTATTAAAGATCAAGAAAAAATTATTAAAACATAAAATGATTGGGTATCAACTTTGGATAGTACATTGCCTTCTATGATTCAAAGGATTACTGGTAGTATTCCGAAACAAATAAGGACACTCATAAGAGATTCATTAGTGGTAAGTTTCATAAATTTATAGTTATGTGTAATATTTTACATTTATATTTATATGATTTTTACTCATGATAAATGAAATCGAAAATTTTAATTATATAAATGAAGCATTAGATAAATCTTGAGATAATAAGTATATTGTTTGGAAATTAATTTATTATGTTTTTTAATTGATCAAACATTATAATGATAATGTTCAAATGATTACATATATGTTTTAGACTATTACTATTTAATTCAAATTCTTACTCAAAGTTGTTTTTTGAATTTAATTCCTTTTTTGGTTGGATTAAAAATGACATAAATAGTTTTTTTTAATTGTTTTAAGTATTCTTTGGTAAATAATAGGGAATTTTTAAGGCAAGGGGGCCTTTTTGTAAGAGAAACATGTGATTTATAGTTTTTTTTACTTGTTTGATCTTATTTATTGGTTTTTGAGTTGTAATTAAATTATAATTTATTGAATAAGTGTATTGATAATGTGTGGTCAACATCTTTAAATGCATTCATCATAGTCAAGGAGTAGGAAATGAGGTGATAAGAAGCGTGATGTACTAGTAAAGAGTGATGGAGATTATCTTGAGTCTGAATCAATGTGTCTATAAACCTTTTATAAATATTTTTATGTTATTGAAAAACATAAAAAGTGAAATGTTGTAAATTTTAATATTATTTACTTATTAAATATACGTTTTTTGGTTGTATATTAATGTATGAAATTTCTTTTGATATACTTTTTTAGATGGATAATTTTTGTATATGTTTTTTTAATTTTAATTTTTTTGGATTAAGTTAAATGAGGTCTATTTTGTTTGTGAATGAGCAAGGAAATTTGTTTTTCTAAATACCTCTAAGTATTTTTCAGTGGTAAAAAACACTTCTATATATGAAACGTGTTTTTTTATACAATTATTTGGTAGTTTTTTTTCAATAACTACCATAAATGAAATGGGGGTGGGTAAAATTTCCATTAAATTTCAAAACCCACAGCTAATTTTAATATAAAAAAACATTAGTCTTGTATTCAATGGTGGTTATAAATCATCGTTATTTGTTAGGGGCAGTTTAAAAAACGTCCCTTAATTAAATAAACCACTGTGAAATAAATATAAATGACATTCTAAATAAATTTCCTCTAAAAAAATTTAACTTCTTTAAATTAATAATGACCCACCATTTAATGGAAATTTTCTATAATCATCGTGGGTAACGTTAGTGGCAGTTAAAACCACATCTAAACCAACAAAAAATTGATATTATAACCTTGCTTTACTATAGAGTTTCTTTAAATTATATAAAATAGAATTCATAGTTTTTTTCAACCATATAAAACCTATTTGGTTCACATATAGTATTTCTGTGAATGATAATAAATTTTATTACTAAATATTATTATAAAACTTTTAGGTCGTAATTATAACATCTTCTAAAGGAGTTTTTATTACATTTTTAAATATTATTACATATAATATGGCATAAGATAAAAATTATCCAATATTATAAATCTTTAGTGTAAGTAGGATATTGATAAAAATATTTACATAAATTAAATCACATTAATATAAAGTTCTTCAAGTCATGGTTTTTGTTGAAGTAAACCACATTTTGGTAAAGTTCATCATGTCATGGTTATGTGCATGGTAGTGTGTGTATTATACAATAGCACATCTCGGCTATTTTGTAATCCAAAAAATGTTATGATGATTGATTATAACATCATAAAATGATGTTTAATGTTATTTTATGTCATTTTATGAAATAGTCAAATGTTTTTTCAAGGTTTTTTTAATTTTACCAACTATCTATAATTTGTTTCATAGTTTAAAAATGTTAATATGTTTAAAATGTTGAAACAATGAATGTTTATGTAATATTCAATATTATTAAGCCTTCAAGGAGAATCCTTAATGAATATAAAAGGATAAGACCATATAGAATCCAATAAATACACAATACTTGAAATTATATTTCATTTATCCCTTTTTTAATTTCTTATTTAACACCAAATTTCAAGAAAGTCAGGCATCTAAAATTAATCCTACTTAAGAGTTAGGTGATTTATATAACCCATGGGATATATTAGGATAATGAAGTTTATTGATTTATTATATTGGATCTCTATCAATCCTTTTAAAATATCATGAAAGTTTTGGCTTTAAAAATTGACGTATGTTCATTATTTATGTTTTATTAAATTCAAACAAATGGTTGAATATTGTGGAAATGATTTTCATGGGACTTTCACTATGTTTTAAAAATTATTGTTTCTAAAAAAACCCAACAATAATAAATCAAATGGTAATTACATTAATGGGTTTAAAATAATACATGGATATGAGATTAAACATGTAAATGATTACTACAATGGAACTTCAAAATAGAAAATAGAGAGAGAGAGAGAGAGAACCTTTACCATCCTTGATTCATTCCTAGAACTAAAAGAAAAACCTCATTGAAAACATTAGGAACATTTTATAGAGGTTCTATAGATAGGTAATGAGAGGAGTGTATTAATAGAAATTTTTAGAGTGAAGAGAATAAGGTGTAAGGGGTTCTATTTATAGTGAAACTTGGAGAAAAAAAAGTAATTTTTGTTTGGGAGTTCAAAATATTAATATTAAAATATTATTACCTAAAAATTAAGATATGGATTCCAAACCATGTATTTTTAAATTTAATTAATGATGTTTGAATAAAAAAATTGTTCTATTGGAATTTAAAACCCTCAAAAACCAAAAGGAATTATCCCAATGAAGTGTAAAAGACCTGGAATAAAAAATAATATAATATAATACAATATGTTTTATGGTTTCAAATTTCACAATATGTCTGTGAGGTTCAATAAAAAATTTATATTCATTAATTTAACAAATAATTAAAATATTAAATAATAAAAATGATAAAAACAAGATATTTCATCATATTCAAATCATAATACACCTATAAAGTCTACTATATACATATACTGTATTAAAATATTTTGTTAGATTTTGATTGTCTACAAAAAATAAAAATATTAAAGAATTTCTTAATATTGATGTGTTGATTCCAAATTTTATATCTATTTTATTTGAATTCAACTATAACTATATGAAATTAAATTAAAAAATAAAATTATTTTGGTGTTATGGGCATTATTTGTAATTAAATTTCTATTCCAATGGCCACACTACTTTTCTATCAGATACTTTATTCATTTTATATGGTTATATAGTGGAAACATACCCATATTACTTTCTATAAATTCAGTATATTCCCTATATATTTATATTTTAATTTTATTCATATAAATGTTTATTATATGGATTATACTATTTTTCCTTTGTATCATGCTTATTATATGGATGGTGTTCATTAGAGAATCCAATATATAGTAATTATTTCTTATATTAATTATATTTATCTATTTTTAATGTCCACTCTTACTTTTATTAATATTATTACAATTTATTTTTAATTATTAATTTTATAATATAATAATGAAATAATAGTTTTGGTGTCGTGTTTATTTATTTATTGTTAAAATTCAATTTCTATGATTTGAAAAATAAATATCTTAATCAGGAAACTTATAATAAATAAAAATTAGATATATGAATATTTTATTCTTATATAATAAGTACCAAATTTTGGTTCTTTTGATAATTCCTATAGGTTCACCATATAAATATGTCATAGAAAACGATATTTTGGTGGTACTTTCTAAATATCATCAGGGAATTGTACATAGAATTTGGTAAAAATGACATAAAACACATGGAGTTATATATGAAAAATAAATCATTTTTTATTAAAAGGTTTCAGAATAATATGTTTCAATATATTGATTTACATTATTTTAACAGGGAGTGAGAACCGCTATGAGTTATCTATATAGGTGGTGAATATTTATGGTTTTATTATTTATATACTTTTGGGAATAAATTAAAACATTGTGTTTAAAAACATTCCTAGCATTAGGGATAGAAAACACATAATTTATTAGAATACTCAATGGAGTAAAAAAGTATTATGTTCCCCATAGGGTAAGTGTTGTTGATTTTATAAGAAATTATATTCATCATTGGAGAAAATTTTATATCTGTAAATGAGGGGTGAATTTAATATTTTAGAAAATCTCTCTTAAATTTTTTTCTCTTACCATCCTTTAATGATAGGTATATTTTATTAGTAATAAACAAATATGTACGAGTTATTTCAACATGAATATCAATTTTAACCACTTTTTCTTTTAAATAATGTCACTAAAATTTAATTTTCATAATCATATTCTATTGGGATGGTGGGGTGTGGGGGATAATTTAGTATTTTATATAATGATTTTATAAGAATTATGTAATAATGTTGTCAAAATTTTTAATCCACATTATATATTTTTTTGAAGTTCTTGAATATTTTTATATATTCAACATGTGATAAATTCTTTAATAAAATATTTTAAAAATGTGTAAAAAAATATAACAAACTATTTATATTATTTATGGTAGAGCCAATCATTTAAATTATGATAAAAAAGAACTGACATATAAATATTATAAATAAATTACACGTATAAAAAATAAGTTGGTAATGTGGTATTTTTCAAAATATATGAAGTCTATAAAAATAATTATTCTAATTTGATTAGTTTTATGAAGGGCATGGGTACTATAAAATAAATAACATAAATGATAATTAAATCCATGGTCGACACATAATTATAAAATTTATTACTTTAAAAATAAACCAAAATTACGTGACTAAATGAAAATATAATTGGAGGAAATGATCCAAAAAAAGATAAAAAAAATAGAAAAATGACGACACATATTCTATAATGAAGGTATGAATTTATATTTTTCAAAGAATTATAAATAATATATTTGTTTCATTTATTTATATTATTTCATTCATTTATAGAAAAACCTATATTATAATTGTATCCTTTTTCTTATACACATATATAATTATTAAGTCTAGTAATTCATTAACATTGTGAAATATTACCACATAAAATTGATTACATAAGGAAAAAAATCCTAAATAATGTTGGATAATATGTTGTTACACTATATCAGCTTATTTAACTTTTCAATATTTTTATCAAATATATTGATTCAAGCTTTCCTTATTCAATAAACTCTATAATAACTTCTTTAACCCCATCTCTTTTATAAGGAAAAACCTGAAATATTTAAAAACCACCTTATTTGAGTCATTTATAGTTTATACCCATGTTAAAATTTTCTAATTTATATATTTCTAAGGGAAAAACACATCACTAGATAGAAACTAATACTTGTGTCAAAATAATAACTCAGGAAAATTGAAAAAATAATATGAAATCTTATTTTTAAGGGAAACATTAATTGTAGTGATACTTAATTTTATAATGGTGGTTGTATTCCATGTTTATTTACTAACATTATTCTATAAATCTCACAATAGAAATACTAAAATAATAGTTTATTTAGGTTATTGATTTTTTTCATCGAAAGAAAAAATAAATTTTCCTTGTATATGTTATCAACGCTTCCACTTAAAAATTGAAAATCATTGTGTGGATGTTGGGTTTCATCAACTATTAGGGTATGGAATTAAAAAAATTAATTTCTCCCAAATTTTTTATTTTTTATATGAAGCCCCTCCCTACGTATTATGTTCTAAAAAACACTATTGTACATTCATGAAGATAGATCAATATTATTTATATTTCATTCCATGAACAACTTCCACAATATTTTTCTTTATAACATCTTGATAGTTTATTTAGGTTATTGATCTTTTTCATCAAAAGAAAAAAATACAAATAATATTTTATATCGTATCAAGAGTTCCACGTCCAAACCCAAAACCTTTGTGGGGTTTTTGGGTTTCATCAACTTTTAGGGTATTGAATGATAAAAATTATGTCTACCAAATTTTATATTTTTGATATGAAGCCTCTTCTTATGTATAAAGTGATAGAAAAAACACTATTTCACAATGCATAAAGACATATCAACATAGTCTTCATATTTTAGTCCATGAACAATTTCCACAACAATTATCTTTATAACAACTTGAGTAATAAAATTTCAAACATTTTCCAATATCTTTATTAGTAACTTTAAAATCATGGGCTCGAAGATATATGAATCATTAATCTCACTTTCACTATTTGTAATTCCATATAATATACATATCTCAAATGGTATAAGGTGTGTCCGGACCCCACCAATGTTGAATAATTTCATTCTTTCAATGCATATACTTAGGAAGAAAATTATAAACTATTTAACATTTTAGAATACAATGTATATATATTTTTCATTGTTTAAGGGTTAAATAAATTCCAAAAATAGATATCTATCAATGAAAATTTATTATATATATATATTTATTTCTACTCCAATTTAAACAACAAGCCATCATAAAGTAGTTATTTATGAGATAAAATGAGGAACATAAACCCCCATGAATATAGTCACCATTTTTTCATTTAAGAAACAATTATAATTATCATAATAATGTTTCCATGAAAAAGTAAAAAATTATCAATTGAATATAGAAGTGGGAAAAAATATAATTCCTAGTTAAATGTTATAATTTGATTTATCCACTAAAATTTTTAATTGTGATATTATAGTAGGATATTTTTATAGAATAAAACTTTAACATTTATCATTTCATTTTTACAATTAAATATTTTATATTAAAAAATCCACCTATTGCCTTCCAATCCAACTATGCAATTAACTTCCCCACTTTAATATAGAAGTTGAATACAATAATTTTCATTTGAATAAGACAAGTAAAATTTAATTCTTGATTAGAATTTTCTTGTATAATATTAAATTAAAATTATCATATAGAATAAAACAAAACTATTTACTATTAGAATCTTACCATTATATTTTTTAAAATTTTAAAAAAATTTACAATATAAATACTAGTGTAATTGTGTAGTGAAATTTTTTACTATAATGGAAAACTATAATAAACCAATTAAATTTTATAGTAAAATTTTTTTATTTGATTTTTCAATTGATGTTTTTTAATGAAATATTATTAGATAAAATTATTATGCAATAAAAAATAAATTTTCCATTATATTTGATATAATTGAAAAAAAATAGAGAAACTTTTGGTAAAATTGTATAGTGGAATTTTTTTAGGGAATAAATAAAATAAATAAAATAGTATATTTTTATTAGTTAAATTTTATCTTAGGTGTTTTAATTTGAAATTTTTTAGTTGGATTTTATAGTTATTATTTTAATTAAATTAAATGAGAACTATTATAATTGAAATCAAACTGTTATGGGTGTGAAAAAAATTAAAAAACCAATCCAACCCACACATAAAATTATAAAACTAAAAAACTACCTCAAAAAGGTAAGAAAAAAATTCAATGAGTTGGGTCACTTTTCATGGAGGGGTTACAATTTTTTTAGTTTCGTTAACCCAACCCAACTCTTTATGTATAAAATTATTTTATAATCCAAATTTAAAACTATCTATAAAATTTAAGTATATAATACTATTTTTAAATATGAAATATTCTATTTTATTGAATTATTAGAGACAAGAATAATAAAAGTGATTAATATTATATATTTCCATGATATCTCTCTTAGGGACCCTCTAGACTTTGGTGGGAGTTTATAATGATCATAGATCATATGGTTTGTAAGATTTATCTTCCTTTCCATCATCCCTTATAAATTCCAGAAAAACCTAGGGCATATATAAGAAAAACATAGTGGTATGTTTTGCAGAAATGTGAGTACCACAATGGAGATCCTACCATGGAACTCAATTCCCCATAATTCCCTCCACTAAAACTAATTATGAAATACCTCCCACTATATTTATCATTAATTCTAATCTATTTGTACCAAAGGGCCCCATATCGAGGCTCACCTTCATTCATTAAACATCCTTTTATTTAATGGATTCCTAGTGGCCACCACCAAAGAATTTAATGAAATATTTAAGACATTAAGTTACCTAGAAAAAAATTACAACAATGGTTTCACCCCCCTCACCAATATATTTAGAAGTTTATTTATATCCAATGATTAATTTATATATTAATTTATATTATTCCACCAAGAAATATA
The DNA here is from genome assembly GCA_963277665.1 of Viscum album. Taxonomy (NCBI): domain Eukaryota; kingdom Viridiplantae; phylum Streptophyta; class Magnoliopsida; order Santalales; family Viscaceae; genus Viscum; species Viscum album. Next base: position 1,871,746,709 of record OY728142.1, on the reverse strand, counting down.
TTAGGGCCACTCATGTTGGCTTGATGTTTAAATGGTTAAAAGATGAAGTTAAAATGATGATGGGTTTAATTATTGAAATTAAACTACCTGAGAATATACAATGAAATATATGGTTTAATATCACAATGGATACTTGAACTAGCTAGAGAGATGCATGGATTAATTCCATAAAGGTTTTCACTTTCAATTATGGGAATCAATTTCCATAATTCATCATTCATGGCTCTCTAAAAATACTTGATAGTAATTTGTGGCCATACCCTATAAAAATTATTACATTTGGTTGCTCAATAGCACGGTGTTATTCTATTTTAAGGGATATTTATCCCCACAATATCATATAATATCATCTATTTATAAGTATTGGTATGGATTTGGTATCATATCTATCCATAGTTCGAAATAAAATTTCCATTTAATTTTTAAATTAATTTAGGATTCATTTGGAATATGGTAATATTTTCTAAAAAATTAAATTGGAAATAATTTTTTAATTTTTTTTATTTTTATAAATTAATATTTTTATGTAGTTTTATAAATTTATTATAAATTATTTTATATCCCAAACTAACCAACCCTTTAAATCTCCTCTGTCAACCATATTGTGTTTATTTACAAACTACTTTTTTGGGTGTTGAATTTGTGTTGAAATTTTTTCTACTCAGCTAATATGAGTTGGATATGAACTAAATTGAGGGATATCAGAGCTTATGATATTAATTGAGTAATAAGACACAATATGAATGATATGGATATAAAAACTTATGATAGGATCACATCATAAAGAGAATTTTAGGGTACTTTTTCTCTATATGTTAGCATATTATTGGAATATTATATGGATTGTGAGTACATTCTCACTATTATATTCCTATATGGTTTCATCATTTATGAATAATTGAGTTTGATTAATTATATTTATACATTCATGATATTAATTATTGAATTATTCAATGATTAAATATATCTAATGGGAAGTAACATATAGGTTTCTATTATGTGGTGACTAAAGCTATAAACACTACAAATATCTATTAAATTATAATAGTATATAATAAGGATATGATCCCTCCCATTGATGGTACTCTCATTACAAATAATATAATCCAAGACCCACAAAAATTTCATGGTTATACCTTTATCTTCATAAACAAGGTGCTAGAATATCATGGGAGATAATGGGATCTTCTCATTAGGAATGAGGTTCTAATGGTCATTGTAATCTCTTCATTGAAGGAATCATTTGTTTGACGTTATTGTAACACACAACATTCAAATATATAAAGTAATATTTTCATTATAAAGAAAATATATCATAATACAAATTTATTTATTCAGGAATGTGATTAAAAAACAATAATTTGAATTTTATAAAATTAATTTATTTTTTTAATTCAGTAATTTAAAATTATATTAAGGTGAATTTCTATGATTTTTTATAAATAGCTAATTTTTGGTTGAATAATAAAAAAATCCATATTTTACAATAATGTCACTTTTATGAAATTATAAATATACAATAATGAATAGAAATTTTATAAAAATATTTTCACAAAAAAATATATTTAATAAGTAATATTATGTATTTTTATATAAACTGATGAACTTAGAGATCTATGATTTTCATTTTAAAAATCTAAGTAATGTTTTGATTCAAATAATATTTATTTTTGGTTATTCTCTCTTAATCAAGTATTCACAAGGTAGAATTAGTTTTTGTTTTAAGTCTACTTTGATTTAGCATAATCCAATTAATTATATAGTAATATATATTATATGTAATGTTTCTATAAAATATTTTTTATGATTAAAATATGAATTTTTTTAAAAACGGTTATCATTGCGTTTTGTAATCTTTTATTAAAATAATCTTTTACAACTTTTGTAAATTGAATCTTATAAAATTTATTACATTTTCAGAATTATTTTAATTAATATTTGGGAATAATTGTAACTTAATTTTCATTCATTATTAATAGTGACAATGGTAAATACTTATCATCTTCGTTAAGGGTAAAATGAGTAAAAATGGTTAAAAATAAAGGGATAAGGCTTCAAGATAACAAAAACAATTTTTAAAATCTCATTTTGTTATTTAAAAATTAGCCTTATTATATTTAAAACTATGGAAATTTAGAGCCACTTAACTTGAGTAATACATATATTATATAATAAAGTTTCAAGTATTTACATGTTTTCCACCCACATCACTTTTAAAAAGAAACCTCCACCCCTCATTTATCCACACTTCTTGTGCCACATATCATGACCAGTACCTATAAAGATATAAGGAACCAGCCTTAAACATTACATAATAATGAGTTTTGGTCAATAAATTGCTTTATTTCATATTATAATATTTTAAGGTTTATAGTTTTAGAAAATTAGGTCATAATTCATACATAACATAACACATTTTTAAAATTGGAATACTACTAAAATAGTATCCCTTTATTACAAAATATAAAAATTTTAAAACAAAACATGATTTATTTTTCATGAAAATCTTTATAAATGTCATATTAACTTCATATTATCTATTACCAATCCTTATAACCTGTGAAAAATATTTTAAAACATGGTGTTAGCATAAAACACTCTGTAAGGGACATAAAGAAAGAAAATAGTTGGTTTAGTGAAAACATGAAAATCCATTAAAACCCTTTTCTTAAAAACTTAATAGCATTCATAAAAAAATAATGTGGGTGCCCTGGGAAATCATTACTACATCACTCTTATATTCACTGTAAAAAAGGGAATAACCTTATGGTCGAATTCCATCTTTGGACTACCCGATACATTGGAGAGATATAATGGGGCTCACCCATCATATATTTACCTATAATGGAGCTCAACCTGTTATAAATTGAGAAATAATGGGGCTCAACCTATCATATCTTGAGATATTATGGGATAATACCATAATAATAAATTTCCAGTGAACATAACATGAATAAAATCCTTAAATACACTTTCTAACCCATGTATAAAACACTTTCTGATATCAAAATACCATTTTCTAAAAAAATCACTTTTAAAATATAAAAAACAAGCACATAATAATGATATCATTTTATTTTAACAAAACTATGAAAAATTAAAAAGAAAAAATTAAATTAATAAATCATTATTAAATATATAGAAATCACTCATGTTGTCTCAGTTAAAAACATTCCATTTGACTTTTGTAAATAGAGTTAAAAATGAACTTCAAAAGAAGGTTTTCAAAAGAAGGTCCCTTACCCTAAGCCTGAATCATCACGTACAATATTTATCCTCATAGATAGTAAAATTAGGTTAATTATTTACTTCATTTAGAATATTTCAAAATTTATTATTCCTTTTATATCGCCTATTATTATCTTATAACAATTACTTAATTATTTAATTTAAAGTAAGATTTTTTATCGATATTTAGTACTTGAGCTAAAAATGACCTTGGTGGGATGTCAAAATTCAAAGTTTTCATTAGTAAATCATCTATATAAAAATATTCATGATAAAATAATCACTTTTATAAATAAATTATACTTTTAAATCAAATCATATTTGTATGGTTATGAAAAATTAACAATGTTATCATCAAGGAGACGGTAGGTCATACGTTTGCATGAGTAACATTTTCATTTTTCAATGATCATTATGGAAAGAATGTAATTATTATTTTATCTTTAGAGAATGTTCATAATATCATAAATATAGTATTAGTAATTTAAATATAATTATAGAGATCATACATGTTATGTAGTGATGAAAAACGAATCACATTGTTTTGTGAAGGTGATAGTTCACACGTACGTACGAACGAAGTTATCATTTTTATGTGTATGGGGAGGTAAGATTATAAGTGATATATTATTATCTAAAAATGATAAATATGTCATTAATATAATATATAAATATTAATTCCATCATTATAACTAGTCATTATAGAAGGTGATGGAAAAAATATTTATATCAGTTTGGGAGGTGGAAGTCAGTCGTACACATGAATGAATAATTCATTTACCATTTTATGAAATTGGAGATGAATTTAGGTGATGATATTAACATAATAAAATCACAATATATTTTTGAAATTAGATTTATTATTTCATCATGGTTTAATAATATTTTAAATAAGTGTAAGAATAAATTAAACATAAACACTTAATTATAATTGATACCACTTCTTCAAACCTCCTCCTTTACTTAACACCTTAAAACCACTAATGGTGGTGTTCTGCATAAACTAAGTGCTCCATGATTTGGGGATGGATTCTAGTAAAGTATTTGGGTATATATTTTCTAACCCAAATAGGTTTTTAAGTGTATTTAAATGATAATAATGGGTTTCCTTTTATATGATAGAGGAGGGGAACTCTTGGAATTCTTCAAAATATTAAATTAATATGAATTAATATTCTATTAAAAATAAAAATAAAGAGATTTATTTATAATATATAATGATTATGGGTGTAAATAAAATAATCCAATAAAAATTAGACAAGATTTAGCCATTTTTTAATCCTTGAATTTTTGTTTTAACCCTTATTTTACTTTTTTAACTCTTACAGTGATATCATGTAATTTACACTTTTAGGTTTAATATAATTATTTTAAAATTATAAATGAATGATAAATCAGTCATTAATAAATTTTAAGATGTATCCCAATAATTTTGATGAATTTTTAATTTTAATAAATTTTATTTCATTTAATAAAATATTTTATATTTTAAAGTACTGTTAATGTCATTTTTGACACTATTCTTTACATTACTTTTTAAAAATATCATAACAACATGATATATTCAAACAAACTCCTTTATTACATCACTAACATGTCAAATTAATCTATAAAATTCGTGTATTATGATAATTATCTCAAATTATATTTATTTTAATATTTTTAATATCATTTATTTTATATTTTCCTTAATTAAACGATTACTGCATTATCATTGTGAAAGCCTTTCATTTAAATATTTTTTCCCTAAAAATTAAAAATAAATAATCATGGTAAATATAAAAACAAATTATGTCCAAATTATATTCATAGTATAAGATATCCCTTATATAACCCCATATTAAAAATATTTCACTTGTAAAAAACAAATGTATGAAAAAATTGACTCTCCTTGGAATATAATATTATAAAGGTTATATTCACATAAAAAAGGTTATAAATGGTCCAATAAAAAATAATATAAGGATTATAGAATGAAAATACTTATACAATAAAAATTTTATAAGTGTTAGTGTACTTTTCTCATATTTATAATATTATTTTTAACCTTAATTTCTCAATTTACCCTTAACTGTGGTAATAAAAAAAATACTAAAGTTACTATTCATATTGTCTAAAAATAAAAGGAACCAATTTAATAAATTTTGAAATTATGATTCCAAATATAGAATCCATTTTTTAAAATTGAAAACATATAAACTCTATAAATTAATTAAAAATAAATCCCATTTATAGAATGAGAAAATGGGTTTTTAAAGTAAAAATGATTAAAAGTTCACAATGTTTTTATATCTATTTTCAATGTGAAATTTATTATAATAAAAAAATTGGATTAAATAATAAAAATATAAATAAATTATACTTTTAACCATTAAAATATACAATTTAACACTATAAATAAATTTTATGAAGAAGTAGTTTTCAATTAAAATGCATTATTTTTTTAATATTCATCAGAACAAGAAAATTTTCAGAAAAATACCACAAATTCAACAAAAGTAAATTTTGATATTAATATTCTAAATAATAAGTTTATTCTGTCAAATAAAATTTATAAAAGTGAAAAAAACTATATTTAAAACATGTGTGTCATTGATAGGAGGTAAAATTACTTTTTAGAGAAATACATTTTTAAGCATAAAACTAGATTTATTCTTATATTATGCCTGTAAAATCTGTTATATTAATGTAAAAACATTTTCTAAAAGAGTGTAAACTTGTTATATCAATACTTGGGTTTTTAATTATTCCCCCTTTTGGAAATTGTGTCCTCACAATTTATTCACTTATTAAAAAAGTGTGGATATATTTCTCAGATAGAATTTTCTGATTCCCATGTTTCGTCTTCAAAAATATGGTTTTACACAAAACCTTAACCCGATAAATCACCTTATTACACAAAAACATCTCTAAAAGTTTATTAACCTAAAGTGAATGTTCCCTAGAATAAATATTATCTTCCAAATGAATAACATTTGGACTCAAAAATGAGATAGATCTGGATTATAATTTATTAACATTGAAACATTAAAAACAATTACCTGAGATAAAATCAGAGAAAATGCCAATAAGTAGGAAACTGATCCAACTTTATCTAGTATTTCATAGGGTCTAATAAACCATGTAATCAACTCCCTTTATTACAAAAATGTATCACACTTTTCCATATAGAAACTTTGAGAAAGAGATGATCTCCTACATAGAAATAAAGATCCTTCCTCTGGTTATCCACATAACATTTCTGACAACTCTGAGCTATCCTTAAGTGTCATTCAATCAACTAAACTTTATCTACCATTATATCTACCATTTTTGGTCCCATAAAATTTATTTCCCTGAAATCATCTCAAAATTCTAAAGTTTGACACCGCTTTCCATAAAATGCCTTAAATGTTTCTATCTATATACTAAAATGAAAATTGTTATTATAAGAAAATCCAACCAAAGAAATATGTTTATCCCAACATCCCTATTAATCCATTGAATACGTGCATAGAATATCCTCAATGGGATTAATTGTTCATTCAAAATGTTCATCATATGGAGGATAAAAAGTTTTACTTAAATTTAATTTAATTCCCAAATACATATAAAGGCATTTACAAAAGTTAGAAGTGAACCTAAGATCACTATTTGATACAATGGAGAGTGGAACTCCATATAACATGACTATATTTTTAAGATAAAATTGACAAAGTTAATCTAGATATATAGTGTCTCAAATAGGATGAAAATATATAGAATTAGTTAGTCAATTAACAATAACCCAAATCACATTGTTACCTCGAGATGTTTTTGGAAATCCCACTATGAAATCCATAGAATTATTTTCTTATTTATGCTCCTGCACTAGAAAAGGCTAAATAATCCCCTTTGGTAAATGTGCCTCTACATTATCCTGTTTACAAGTCAAGATTCTCATGGTAAAGTCAGAAATATCTTTTTTCACTCCATCCCACCAGTAAACTCATGTGTTAAGACAAGATGAAGAGGAAGGTGTTTGTTTACAAGTATCCGATTTTGTTTTCAAGGAATGTTTTTCAATAAAGGGAATCACCTCAAATTATTTTAAAAATAATTAGACTCACCATGGGTCTATAATGGGAGAATATCTTAATAATGAATTGATTGTAATCTAATTCACACTAAATATGGAATGAAAGAATCGATTTCATTCAAAATATATATTTCTGGAAGTAAATGGTCAATTGATTCACTCTAGATTTAGTGTCGAAGGAGTGGTTTTTTTTATGAAGAATTGGAGTCTCTATAACTATGATAAAAAAATGTGATGATGGTTTTCTAATTATTAATTCTCATAAATCATAAGGATGTTGTAAATCTTATGATGCAATCTTGATGAATCAAAAGGGGACTGAAAGAGTTGAAACTATTTTTTTCAGATTGATCGTACCTAGAAGGAAATGAATATAGGTATTCCAAATCATACCCAGATTTATCATATTCCGATGGAAGAGAAGAAATATATATTGTCAATAGAAAAGGAATTATACCTAGATTAATCGTATCTGGGTAGAAAATAAGAAGAAGGGTGATAATGATCGTACTCATAAAAGATTATATCCATGACAATCATAGTTAAGATGATCATATCCAAAATTATTGTACTCAAATTAATCATATCAAAGTAAATCGTACTCAGAAAGATCATACCTTGAACAATCATACTCAAGTTGAGTTAGAGTGTAAGATGGAATGAATGGAAAGTTACATTACATTTTAGTTGAAGTCTGATAATCCTAAAACTACTCTCAAATTATTATAAAGTCATGAAAAAAGTTATGATACAAGCACAGTTTTTTGAATAAAGGAAGTTGCTGAAGATGAACTCAGATCGATGAAAATCATAATGAGAAAACTGATCAACAATGTATTCAACCATTCAAAAGGGTTTAAATTATTTTGTTTTCATTTTAAATGAATTTTCATGTTGTTCAAGATAAAAGGTAAAGAATTAAAAGTGGTTCGATAGTAGAGATGAAGTATTTTGTTGAATTTTTTATCAAAGGGGAGTTTGTAATTCAAAATAATGGTTGTATTTAGCATTCAGAGTGGTATCAATTTCTTAATACATTTACATTCAATTGATACAGAGCTTTGTTTTGAAAATCTTTTGATAATCCTTCCTGACAAGCGTGATGTAAAAGTATCTTCATTGGATCAAAAATATCCAAAAACATTATCTCTTAATGATTTTTATAGAACTCTCATCACTTATGAAATTAGAATGGAGAAATATATGAAAAAGGTTGATATAGAAATGTATTTCAAGGATGAAAAGAAAGAAAATTAAATGAATATTATTATTAAATATGAAGCTGGAAAATCTAACTCTGAAAATGAGTTACATAAAAACATTGATGAAACTTTATCCTTGTTTTCTAAAACTGTAAAAAGATGAATAAGAAAATACAAAGGGAAACTTCCCTTAAAAGTTTTGAATGTGGATACGTTGGTCACTATGTGTGTAATTTTACTCAAATAAATAAATAATTTTATAGTGATTAAGAATAATGAATTCCAAGAAGATTATTGAAGAAATTGGGGGAGAAAGAAAAATATAAATCCATAGGGAAAGAAATAATATTCTTCAAATACAATAGAAGAAATTTCTTGTCTAAAGATGAATAAGAATAAGGTAGAGATACTAAATATAAATAATCAGTTGAGTATGGTATTTAAAATACATTTATTAAAATAGTAAATAATGAATAATTCATAAGCAGTAGTTCTGAAGAAGAAGAAACTCAACTTGAACATCATTTAAAAGAAGAGTTGAAAGAATTTTTGAGAAATATTAGATGTTTTGAAAAACAAAACAAAAGTTTTAAGATGAATGTTGCTTAAAAATCATTCAAAAAAAATTCTGATGAAAATGTGAAGTTTATAAAATATGTTGATGATTTGAAAAAATATATTTATTAAGAAAATAATCATAATGAGCATCTGAAAGTGAAGTTGGATGTAAAAGAATAAGAGTTGGATCTTTTCCAACAAAAGTTATATAAAGATAAATGGAAATGTACAAGTTTCAAAAACTCTATCACTGAAGTTGGTAAACGTTTTATAATGATAAACCTGAGAAGGATCAACAAAATTTACCTTCATAGTGAGATAATAAAGATGGAAAAACTTATAAAAAATAATGAAATCTTGGAAAGTCATGTATTTATCCAACACCAACAAAGTTTGAAATTCAGAAGTCTCTAAGATCCTTGAGTCTGAAATTTTTTTGAAATATTCTTAATCTAGAAAGGATTCCAATACATATGGTTTTGGTAAAGATGAGAATAAAATAAATACCTTGGTTAATAATAGAAAGGTTAGTGGCCCATAAAGGAAAGAGAAGAAGGTGGTTGATAAGATTAATCATAATTCCAATCAGTACAGAAGTTTCATAAGAAAATAATCTTTATATGGATATTTATTTTATTTTGTTAGATTCAAATATATGAAAAATATGTGTTGGTTAAACCAACAACATTTATATTATCCAATATTTTATGAAATGAATAGGTTGTGGGGGAGTCAATATCTTCAAAGAATGAATTCTGAGAAGGTTGTTGTGAAGAAACCTAAAAAGCATGGAGTGAAAATTGAAAATAGGTGCCAACCCCTAGAAATTATTTGTGAAAGATGTTAATAACTTATAAACCCTAAAAATGATGTCTTTTTTTCATATAGGAATAAAATATTCTAAAAAATTATCAAAATATGAAGGTGGAGAAAAAGGGGAAGAAGTAAAAGCTTTTGTTATTGAAACTTCATTGAAAGCTACAAAAGAAGAACAATCGTAGATCCTAGATAGTGGGTATTTTTCTCATATGATACAAGATTAGAAATAATTAAATATTGTGAAAGATTTAAATAATGAATAGTAACATTTGGTAATGATTAATTCTTGGAAATTAAAGGTGTTTGATTAACCATCATGGGGAAATAAAAGATGGAATCCAAAAAAACATTCTATGCTGATGGGTTAAAACACAATTTACTAAGTGTTTCACAATTTTTTGATGAGGGTAACAAAGTTATATTCAGAAAAGATGGGTTTTTTATGAAATGTGGGGAATATGGAAAGATTGTTACAAGATGCCAATGTACAAAAGAAAACTTGTTTCAGGTTAGTGAAATACAAAATTCTTATCGCATGATTATGGTGGAAGAGAATCAATTTTAGCATAAAAGTTTAGGACACATGGTGCAGATAAACTTGAACTTGTTATCTAATATAAATAATGTTAGTGACATTTCTTGTTTTCTAGGAATAAAATATTGGTTTTTCACTATTTGTGTGAAATGAAAGATTACAAATGATGTACATAATAAAGTTAATATTTTTCAAGACAACCCCTATATCTGATTCATTCTAATGATTATAGTACAGTGAGAAAACAATCAATAAATAGATATAAGTACTTCATTAATTTCATTGATGATTTTACTTTCATTACTTGTGTTATGTATATGAAACACAAATTAAGAGATTTGAAATTATTTAAACGTTTTAGAAGGAAATAAGAAAAGGAATGTGAGTATTCTATGAAGAAGTTTGGAACTGAAAATGGTAATGAATATAGAAGTAAGAAATTATAAATTTTTCTGGAGAATCATGGAAATCATCATTAATATAGATCCCCATATACTCTTAAACAATATTGGGTTTTTAAAATAATTAATTGAGGTTTGGTGGAAATGGGAAGAACCATGCTACTTGAGTATGACCTTTCTTATTACTTTTGGAGTCAAACCATGAGTACTTATATTTATATTCAGAACCATTTTTTTATAGGCCAAATTTAGATATGACTCTATATAAATTGTTTTATGGAAAAAATCTATGTTTGAAACATTTTAAAGTGTTTTGGAATCCATGTATTATAAAGAATAAATGTGGAAATTGTGAAAAGTTCATGAAAAAATGTGAAGATAGAATATTTCTTGGCTATGCTTTGAAAATAAAAGGATATAGATTCTTCAACAAATACACAAAAAATAATTGTTGATTCTATTGATGTGAAACTAATTGAAAAAGGTGAGAAATAAAAACTTATTTAGGAAGAAAATGAATTTTATAAAGTTTAAGAAAACAATTCTAAAAAGGATATGGAGAATTTTATTCTTACTCAAGAAAAAGAATCAAACATAGAAATTTCTGGTTATGAATAAGATACATGAAAATATTATCCTTAGATGAGGATGTAAGTGAAAGATTATAATATAATTGGTGATCTACATTATAAGGTTCAAACAAGAATAAAAACAAATGTTATTACACATAATTCATTGTATTTAAAAGTGGAGTAAAATGATGTGACAGAAGATTTTCAGTATCCTAAATGGGTTCAGGCCATGAATGAATAGTTGGACCAAAATGAAAAGAAAGATGCATGGGAACTTGTACCCAATCTAAAAAACAAAAACATTATTGGCACAAAGGGGGTTTTCTGGAATAAGTTGAATGAAGAAGTAGAAGTGATAATAAATAAATAAATATTGGTTTAAAATGGTATTTGTGAGTAAAAGGTATTGATTTCAATGGGACATTTTCTCTAGTTTCAAGATTAGAAACATATAGAATATTTATTGTTATTGTTTCACAATGAGGCTAGAAGATCTTTAAAACAGATGTTAAATCCACTTTCAATAATGTTGATCTTGAAGAAGAAGTTTATATTGAACAACCTTGTGGATTTTGTTTTGGAAAATATGAAACTTATTTGTGCATATTGAAAAGGGATTTGTATGGCCTAAAATAAGCTCTGATGGTATGGTATTCCAAATTGGATATATGCTTAAGGAAGATTAATTTCAAGAAAGGGATAGTTGACAGTAATATTTACATCGGAGAGAGTTAGATATATTCCATTGTTGTAATTTTTTATGTTGATGGCATTATATTTGTTGTGAATGATGAAATAAGTTGTAAAATATTTACAGAATAGATGAAAAGGTATTCAAAATGTCTGTACTAGGGGAAATTAAATACTTGCATGGGTTAAAAATCCAACAAAAGTAAAAATACATCTTTATTTCTCATGAAAAGTATGATAAGTAACATCTTAAGAGGTTTAGTATAAAAAATTAAAAACATGTTTCCACGCCAATTTCAGTGGGAAAAAAGTTTTACAAAGATGGATAAGGAAAAGAAATTGATTAGAAATAATTCTGAAAGTTGATAAGAAGTTTTTTGTATTTGAGTGACTCAAGACCAAAAAAATTTTATGTTGTTAACATATATGAAAGATTTCTGAGTGATCCAAATAATCACATTTACATGATGGAAAATAAATTCTCAGGTACATCAAAGGAAAAATAGAATTTGGAATCAGGTATGTCAGCTCAGATAGTATTGACTTGTTTGGGTATTCAGATGCTGATTGGGTAGGAAATGTTGATGATATAAGATCCACATATGATGGAGTATTCTTTTTGGTAAATAATTTTGTTAGTTGGAATTAAAAGAAACATAATTTAGTAAATCTTAGTACGGATGGAGCTGAGTATATTTTTACCACTCAAGACACAACTCTTTTTTTAGATGAAAACTAAATTGCAATATTTACTTGTTGTAGTTAATTCACCAATTCTCATGGGTTGTGATAATCAAAGTACAAAAAATATCACTAGGAATCTAGTTCAATATTCTCATTGAAAACATATTGATATCAAATATCATTTCATCAAATATCATGTGGAGAACAATGAATTGAATCTGAAATATGTTTCAACATCGAAATAAGTTACTAACATTTTTACAATACCTTTATTGAAGGAATATTTATCTAAATTGATGTTGATCATGGGTTTCTAACCTATTTCTCATAAAGAATGAGGTATGTGCTTTTTTCCCCTCCCTAATATTACCTTTGGATAGTTTTTTTCAGGGGGAGAATGAACTGTTTCATTAATCTATCCTTTTGTATTCTTGTAAAAAGGGGGAGTTTGGGTCAGCTATGAATTTAGAATTGTTTTTTGAGTGAACTATTCTAACTATTTGTTAGAGTATTTATATGAAAGGATATATTTTTTATTCTAGGGAGGATAAATAAAAACTGAGGTTGAAGAATATATGAGGAAGGAAAAAAGAAATTTTTTTCATAATCACTACTTTTGGACAGCATGGTTTTACTGTCAATGATTCAAGTTTCTTTTAATGATTCTTCTCATATGGGATTAGAATTATTGATAAGTAATATATTGCTTGAGGATACAAATTTCAGTGATTTGTGAAACTTGGTTGACAATGAAATCCAAAGAGAAGATTGTTAGGACCAAGTTGAAGATGAATGTGTTTGATTACAAGTGTTTTATTTCATTTTTAAGGAATGTTTTTGAAGAAAATTAATCACCTCACTTAGTTTTTTGTGAAAATTGTACTAAAAAATGTTTTCAAAACAATCAGACTCACCATGGGTCTGAAATAAGAGAATATCATAATGTTGAATTGATTGTAATTACATTTACACTGAATCTAGAATGAAATGATTGATCTTGATGAAAATATATCATTTTTGGAATTAAATTGTCACCGGATTTACTCTGGATCCGGTGTGGAAGGATTGGTTATTTTGATGAAGAATCTAAGTCTATTTTACTACTAGAAAAATGTGATGATTATTTGATAATTTTTAATTATAATAAATCATAAGTAAGTTGTGAAACTTATTATAAAAGATTTATTAAAGAAAGGGGATTTAGGGAGATTTGGCCAACATTTTTCAAATTGATCGGACTTGGAAAGAAAGGAAAAGAGGGATTATAAATCATACCTAGATTTATCAAATTCTAGTGGAAGAGAAGAAAGTGATGAATCCTATTCAAAAGGAATTGTACCTAGATTAATTGTATTTGGGTGGAAAAGAATAAAAAGGATGTTGGTGATCATACCCAGAAAATATCATATCTATGAAAATAGTAATCAAAATGATCATATCTTGAATTACCATACTCAGATTAATCGCATCCATGGAAATTGTACTCATAAATATTGTACTTTGAACAATCATACTCAAGCTAACTGGGAGAGGAATATGGAATAAATGTAAAGTTACGATACTTTCTAATTGAACATTGATGATGTTAAAACTATTCTCAAATGAATTTAAAGTCATGAAGGAATCCATGATAAAAGAAAAGTTTATGAATAAATAAATTTTCTAAAAATGAGATGATACTCATGAAAATCATAATAAAAAACTAATCAACAATGTAGTCAACCATTCAAAACGGGTTGAATTACATTACTTTGTTTTAAAATAATTTTTCATGTTGGTCAATAGAAATGTTGAAGAATAAAAATTGGTTTAAGAGAATATATGAAGGATTTGTTGAATGTGTTTTCAAGGGGGCTCTTGGCATTCAAAAGAATGGTTGTATTCAATATTCAGAGTGGTATCTATTTCTTTATACAATTATAATCAATTGATACAGATATTTGTCTTTAAGAAATTGTATTGAGAAATTTGTATTCAAAAATTGAATCCAAAATGGAATTTGAAAAGTAGTATGAAGAAGGGATTAATATTGTAGAAACTTTTGGAAGCTTTAAGAAGAGTTTACAGAGTCAAAATGAACCTCATATTTGAGGGAAAATTGAGATTAGGGTGAATTTCATTAATTAGGAAAGATTTTGGGATTCCTACCAAAACATGTGTGGGTCACCTATAAAAGGAAAAGTTTACTTTGCACTTTTTCTGATCAATGTATTATTCATCACTGTAGATAGAGAAGATTCATATTTTAAGTGAGAGAAACAATTTTTTGTAATGATCCTTTTTTGAAGAAGTTTTGACAAAAGAAGTGAAAGGAGAAGAAACAATATCACAATGTTGTATTCAATTGATCATCGTATTCAATTACAATCATACTCAATTGATTACCATATTTGGCTTGTCAATCATATTTGGATGACCATCGTATTGGGCTAGATAATCAGTTTGGGATTTTCTTACTAGGATTTTTAGATTGGGATATCGTACTGATTTTTCAATACTCAGAGTAGAATTGGTTCATATTCATCTTTATCAAACTTTGAAAAAGTCATATATTTTTCATAATAGTTAGAATCGTACCATGAAGAATCATACTAGGAAGAATCATACTGAGAAGAATTGTACCGGGCAGAATCAGACTGGGAAAACGTACTAGGAAAATCGGATTGGTTTTTCCGTACCAAAGTACTGGGAGTTCTTACTAGCTTCTGGGTAAGAAAGTGAAGAACCATTCTTCAATTGAATACTTTTTTTGGAATAGAAAAATAATTATAAGTAACATGAGTTGTTACAAAAACATTTTATTTCCCTATTTATGCTAAGAGGGTGCACACATAATTTTGGATTTTCAACAAATTACTACACATGTGAAGGGGAATATTCTACATGTTGAAATCCAAGGATTTTTTTCTAGTGTATTGTGTGGTATTTTATTTTCTTCAAACTATAATAAGTACATTTCTATTAGTATTGAATAGTGAACACTATAAATACCTTTGTTCCTTTGTATGTGTGTTTAAATTGTTTTCAGCGGGGGATATAATCTTTAACAGGAGGCAAAGGTTTATTCAAATGTGAGGAAACTTAAAAGAAAAAGTATCACGAATTCACCCCTCCCCCTCTCAGTTATACAATTATCCTAACTAGGAACTTTCATCCAGAGGGTATCTATACATCTTAGTGTTGCCATGATGAACAGAAAATGGAGAACTGTGAGCTTCACATAAGAACTCTTTCTTCAGCTGTGAATCCCAATGCAAACTTAATCTCTTCCCAAATCTCAAAACACAAAATTTATCAATGATAAATTTAGGAAACTTACACTTTTTAACCAATTATATCTTTTAATGTAACTCACGGTCTTCTTTCTGCACATGCTTAATTCTGTCTGATAGGGATGATTTCACTAACACATAAAATAAGATAGATTAATTTCCTACACAAACAAATTCTAGGAAAAAATTCATCCAATCATTAATCAAGTGGTCATGTTCCAATTATAACATGGTTAATGTTATATTAAATTTTCAACTCAAAGCATCGGACACTTTATTTTCTTTTCAATGGTAATTAATCATAAGATCACAATCCTTGATTAATTCCATCCATCTTATATCTCTCATGTTAAATTATTTTTTTAGTGAATATATGATTCAAACTTTTATGATTAGTATATATTTCAAATATTACTCCATACAAATGATTCCTCTAAATTTTTAGTGAAAAAAACAGCATCCAATTAAAAAACATGTGTAGGGTAACATAACTCATGAGGATTAAACTAATATGAAGCATAAGCAATTACCTGATCATTTTTCATTATAAAAAAACCAATTCCTTCTAAATAAGAATCAATATTGATGAAAAATTCATCATTTCTAGATGGTAGGGCCAAAACTAGAGAATTCAAAAATCTTATTTTCAATTCCTAAAAATATTCATCACATTATTTTGTTTAGATGAACATAAATCATTTTCAATTTCCCTTTTTAGTGGTCTGGATAACCGTGTAATGTTTTCAACAAACCACAGTAATTGCCTACTAAGCCAATAAATCTATGAATCTTTTCTATATTTCTGGTTTTTTCTATTTATCAATAAATTTTTTTAGTAGCATCAATGATTATTCCATATTTAGATACAATGTGACCAAGGAATGAAATTTGTTTCAACCAAAATTCACACTTTCTAAATTTACCATACAATTTTTTTAAGGTTTTCAAAAGAACCCTTATGTGTCTTCCATGATCCTATTTATGTTTATAATATACCAAAATGTCATCAATAAACATAACCCAAAACATATCCAAGAACTCATAAAATATTCTATTCATAAGATCCAAGAATACATCTTGTGCATTAGATAATCCAAATAGTATAACTAAAAATTCATAATGCCCATATCTAATATGAAATGTGATCCTTAGAATGCATAATTCCTTTAAATTTAACAGATGATACCCCAACCTATGTTAAACCATAAAAAATATTATGCTCCATATAGTTGATCAAAACAATCATTGATAGGAGACAAATAATACTTGTTTTTAAAGGTGAAGTTATTCAAGAATCTGTGATCAATGAAAAGTCTCATTAAACCATAATTAATTTTATTAAACAATATAGGAGTACCCCATGGTGAATTACTAGGTCATATTAAACCTTTATCTAAAAACTCCTACAATTTCTTTTTCAACTATAAAAGTTCCACTAGATCTATTTGATAAGGGGGTTTAGAAATTGGTATAGCATAAAGAACTAAGTGAATACTAAAATTAACATCTCGATCAGGAATAACACTAAGAAAATCATTAGAAAAAACATAAAGAAACTCATTTACCATTGGCACATAATTAATCTAAATAGTTCATTTTTCTCAACAATATGTGTAAGAAAACATTTATTTCCATGTTTTAACAGTTTCTCAGATTCCTAATACCACTTCGTTTGATGGCCCAACATCTTCTAAAGTAGATGAAAAGGATTTCTTCACACCTTTTTGTTTCCAATCTTGTTGATTTCCCAACTAAGTGACTAAAATTGGACACACATTAGAAAAATGACCCAACTCCTTACAGTTAAATAATCTCATTATCGACTTCTCATTATTTTTTTGATCATTTTTATTGTACACATGATACATTTGTCCAAACTTTTCACATAAGTAGAAATTCTTATAATTTACAGGACATTCAACAAGATTCTTTTTAACACACTTTTCACAATAAGGGAATTTTATTTTATTACCTCCAATTTTATTTGGTGAATTATTCCCCAAGGACATAAAACCTGGATACTTTTTGTTCTTGTCATCATGAGGTATAAACATGTTAGAAAACTTCATCTCAACTTTTTTATCTAAAAAAAAGTTTTTCAATGATTTTAAACTTACATTAAGCCCTATATCTTCATAAAAATGGTTTCAAGCTAGAGTAAAATCTATTAATTTTGATATCAAAACCATGAATAAAATATGTTTTTTATCTGGCCAGTCTCATAAATTGGCTTCATACACAACCATAGAATCATCATCTGTCTACCTCAGTTCTAAGAATTTTTCTCTATTCTGAGTTGAAAATTTTTTAAGAAAATATCGTTTTAGAAAATGACTCTTTAATTCATCCCATCCATAGTATCAAGATCAACTTTTTCTCTATTATTCTTAACTAGAGACTACCACTGATCAACTTCACCTTCAAAATGATAAACAACTATAGTTACCTTTTAGAATTCAAAATATACCATAATCTAAAATATTTTTTCCATAGCATTGATCCATCCTTCATCTACCACAGGATTCGAGGTTCCACTAAAATCTAGAGGATGTTGCCTCATAAAATGATCCACCATTATCATATTCCTTTATGGTTTATCTAGTTGATATCTTCATGGATGAATCTGCCATTTATATCTTGTGTCAACTGATAAATCATAGTAACAAACTATTCAGTTCTGATTTCGACCATCTCAGAATACTAATTTTGAAGGATATTTTCATATCGATTCCTTCCCACCACGGTTTCCCTATTACCTCTAAATAAGACCAATTTGAACAGAAATATCTTAGATGAAGAAACATAGTAATCTTCAAATGCTATATCATTTCAACTTAACCATAAGGTATATTATTTCAAGTAAAAGTTATTAATATTATCCTAACCTCTAAAATTATCTAAACCAGCCTTTGATACCATCTATAAGGACCTGACCCTAAACATTACAAAATATTGAGTTTTATTAAGAAATTACTTTCTTCAATATTGATGATCTATTCAAGTTTATAGTATTATATAATTGTGTCATAATTCATACATAAAATCCCATATTTATAAAAAGTTGATACTACTATGATAATATCCATTTCAACCAAAATATAAAATTTTAAAATAAAACATGATTTATTTTTCATGAAATATCTTCATAACATAAATATTTACTTCCTCCTTTCTCTTAACCATACTTATAACCCATAAAGAAGTTTAGAACTTTGTATGATCAAAAAATATTAGTAATTGAAATAATGAATTAAAATCATTAGTCCAATAAAAACATGAAAACCCATTAAAAATCTTTTCTTAAAAACTCATTTTCATTCATAAACAAATATACAAGTAAATTGCACTAGTATAAAAATGATTTTTAACATTTCCATTTTGACGTCAGTTTCTTATAAACCGACGAAAATAATTTTTTAGGTGAATTTTTCGCATCGGTTTTTTTAAAAACCAACGCCAAAAAGGAAAATAAATTGTTTTGGCATCAGTTCTTAAAAAAACCGACGCAAAAAACTAAAAAAAATATATTTTGGCGTCGGTTTTTATGAAAACCAACGCCATAAAAGTTTTAAAAAAAATCTTTGCTGTCAGTCTTTTAACAAACCGACGCTAAAAATTTAGAAAAAACTACTTTTCACGTCAGTTTTTTTAAAAAGAGACACCAAAAACAACAAATAATGTTTTTGGTGTCTGTTTTTTAAAAAAACCTGACACGAAAAGTTAAAATATATTTGTGGCGTCGGTTTTTATGAAAACGGACGCCAAAAAATTAAAAATAAAATTACAGTGTTTTAGATAATTTCTTAATCTTTGATTTTACTGGTTGTGGAGCTAAAACAGAGTTACGGATTAAAAGTTATGGCCTTTTAAAGTTGAATTTCTTTAAGACTTCTTTTAGAGAAGGTCGACTTTCGACATCCATAACTTTTAATTCGTAACACTGTTTTTGCTCCATGACTAGTCAAATCAAAGATTATAGAAATATCTAAAACACTGTAAATTTTTTTTTAATTTTTTGGTGTCTGTTCTCATAAAAACCGACGCCAAAAATATATTTTATCTTTTCGCGTCGGTTTTTTTTTAAACCGACGCCAAAAAAATTATTTTTTGTTTTTGGCGTCAGTTTTTAAAAAAAACGACGCAAAAAGTTTTTTTTTTAATTTTTAGCATCGGTTTGTTAAAAACCCAATGCCAAAGATTCTTTTTTTACTTTTTGGCATCGATTCGTAAAAAAACTGACACGAAAAATGTATTTTTTTTATCTTTTTAGCGTCGTTTTATTTAAAAACTGACACCAAAAAGGATATCGATTGACATTTTTGGCATCGATTTTCTAAAAAAACCGACACCAAAAGACCAATGTAAAAACTATTTTGCGTCGGTTTCAAACAAAACCGATGCCAAAGAGTAACGTGGGATCAGAATTTCAATTTTTTTCACAACGCGCGTTTAACTTTTTAAAATCCCGCCTACATTTTCGTACAACGCAATTGAAAATATTTTCGTTTACTATATATATATCCATTTTCTCCTTCGTTCATCATTTTCAAAATCTTTGATTCAATCAAGATTTCAATGTGACTTCAATCATTAATTTGAATACGGTACATATTCTATTCATTTGTTTTCTTTATTATTATTATCCTTCATTTCTAAACAACTCGATTAGCTTTCTTATAATGATGATTCATTCTCATTTCTAAATACAAGTTAGATGATGATAAAAAACATATCATTTTGATGGAAGCCCCTAAAACCATTGAAATATGTTTGATGTATTATGATTATTTTATTTCATTTGGTGTATATGATTTTAATTTATGTTTATCATGTTTTCTTTGAAACGAGTTGAATCGATCAAAACTTTGATAGGTTCAACTTCTAACGGCGATAACTTTTGAACCGTAACTCCGTTTTAGGTTCACAACATGTCAAATAAAATATTAGGAAATGATCTAAAACATAGAAAAAAATTCTTTTTGCCGTTGATTTTTATAAAAACCGACGCCAAAAATATTTTTTTTTCATTTATGGCGTTGGGTTTTTTAAATAACTGACGCCAAAACTATTTTTTTAATTTTTCGCGTCGGTTTTTCTGAAAACCGACACCAAAAATGATATGAATTAGTTTTTTTGGAATCAGTTTTTTACAAAACCGATGACAAAAAACAAATTTTATTCATTTTTCGCGTCGGTTTACAAAAACAGACGTAAAAATTCATATTTTTTACGTCGGCGACTTCGACGTCGGTTAAAAACCAACGTCGAAAATAAAAAAAAACGACGTTAAAAACCATTTTTCTACTAGTTTTGGGACATAATTACCACATCACTCTTATATTCACCCTTAAGAATTTAATAACCTTTCTATTTGAATCCATATTTATAGTACCCAATGCATTGGAGAGCTATAATGGGGCTCACATGTCATATCATAAGTTATAATGGGTTCAACCTAACATAACTTCAGCTCTAATGGGATAAACCCATCATATCTTGAGATATAAGGGGATCAACCCATAATAAACAATTTCCGAGGAATATATCATGAATTAAAACCATTGAAAAATCTTTTAAACCCAAGATAAAAACACATTCAGATATCTAAATACCCATTTATTGTAAAAATAACTTTTAAAATATAAAAAATACATAATAATGAAATAATTTTTTTAAATAAGTATGAAAACGTATAAATAAAATAGTAAATCAATACAGTGTCATGAAATTGAAAGAAAAAAATCATTCCATATAGGTTAAAAACCATACCCTTTGACTTTTATAAAAAGACTTGAAAAAAAGGAACTTTAAAGGAGTGTTTTTAAAATAAATCCCCTTACCTTGAGCTAAACTCATGACATATAATCTTTATCCAAATGTATAATAAAATTAGGTTACTTATTTACTTTATTAATAAAATTTTAAACTTTATTATTCCTTTTATATCTCTTATTATCATGTTATAATAATTACACAATTATTTAATTTTAAGTTGAATTATTTGTTGATATTCAGTACTTGAGCCCAAAATGAATTTGGTATGAAGTCAATATTCAAAGTGTTCAATAGTAAATCATCTCAAAAATAAAAATAATTACATAATAATCACTTTTATTCATAAATTATATTTTTAAATCAAACCATATATATATGGTTATTAAAAGAAAACAACATTATAATCATGAAGATTATAGGTCGTATGTACGCATGAGAAACGTTTTCATTTTTTTCAATTATCATTATGAAAGGAAGGTATTTATTATTTTATCATTCTAGAATTATCATAATTTCATAAATACCATATTAATAATTTAAATATACTTATATATATCATCCATGTGATGTGGTGATAAAAAAACAAATCACATCACTTCATGGTGGTTATAGTTCATACGTATGCATGAACGACGTTATCATTTTTATGTGTAGATAATTATAATAATGTAATTGATATTTTGTTATTTAATATTGATAAATATGTAATTAATTTCATATATAAACATTAAATATATCATTGTAAACAATATTTAGATACGGTGATTGAAAATGAATTATATCAGTTTACGATGGGGTAGTCTATCATACACATGAACTAATCATTCATTTCTCATTTGATGAAATGAGAGAAGGATTTTTGTGGTGATATTAACATAATAAAATATAATTATATTTAGGATATTTTAGTTATTTTTTAATCATGGTTGAATAATATTTTATGTAAGAGGAAGAAAAAATAATGTAGAAACACTTAATTAAAAATGATGCCTCTTCCTCAGACCTCCTCCTTTTCTTAACTCTTTAAGACCACTAACAGTGTTTTTATGCCTATTCTAAGATCTATACGATGTGGATATGAATTATATGATATTATATGGGTAGATATTGGCCAAAATATTTGTTTTAAGTGTATTAAAATGAGAATAATGGGTTCCCTTTTATAGGAGAAGGAGGGGCACTCTTGAAATTCTTCAAAATATTAAATTAGTATAAATTAATTTTCTATTAAAAATGGATTAAAAGTGATTTATTTAGAATATAGGATTAGTATGGGTAAAAAAATTATAAAATTGAAATTATACATGTTCTGACAATTTTTTAATCCTATTATTTTTGTTTTAACTCTTATTTAACCACTTTAACTGTTACTTTGATATCATATAATTTATACTTATAGGGCTAATATAATTACTATAAAATGAAAAACTACAAATAGAATAGTAATTGATGATATTTTAAGACTTATGAAAATAATTTTTCTAGAATTGGGATTTTTAAAAAATTTATATCATTTAATTAAATATTTTCAATTTTAAAGTATCATTGATGTTAATTTTGACTATATTCATTACTTGAATTTTTAAAAATATCATAAAAATGATATATTCAAAAAAAAATTAAGAAATCACTAAAATGTAAAATTAATCTATAAAATTAAAGGATGAAAATAATTATCTCAAATTATATTTATTTTTATATTTTTAATATCATTTATTTTATATTTCCATTAATTAAACAATTACTGCATCATCTTTGTGAAAACCATTAATTTAATTATTTATTAGCTAAAAATTAAAACTAAATTATCATGATAAAGATAAAAAATTTATATTTCCAAATAAAATTTATATTTTAATATATCCCCTATATAACCCCATATTAAAAATATTTCACTTCTTAAAAAAAATTATGAAAAAATTGACTTTCCTATGGATATAATATTATAAAGATTGTATTATCATCCAAAATGACATAAATTGTCTCATAACCAATCCTTTAACTCATAGAGATTATAAATACTCATAAAATGATATTATAAAAAGTTTTTTGGTGATTTTATAATTTTTATAATAATGTATTTACCCTTAATTTCTCAATTTACCCTTAACTGTGGTAATATAAAATTACTAAGGTCACTATTCATATTTTCCCAAAATAAAAGGGACCTATTTACTAAATTTTGACCTTATAGTTCCAAATACGAAATATATTTTTCAAAATTCAAAACACATAAATTTCATAAAATGATTAAAAATTAATCATGTTGATACAATAAGAAAATAGGTTTTTAAAGTAATAATGTTCAAAAGTTCACAAAGTTTTTATATCAAATTCAATGAAAAATTGATGCTAATGACCTAAATTGTATTTACTGGAAAAAAATATTTAATTATACTTTAAAACCATTCAAATATATAATTTCACAATACAAAATAATTTTATTAAAAATCAATTTTCAATTAAAATGTATTATTTTTTCACTGTTCGTCAAAACATGAAACTTATCAGAAAAATACCAAAGAATTAAACTAAAGTAAATTTTGATAGTATTATTGAACATAAAAAGTTTATTTTTTCTAATATAATTTATAAAAGTGAAAATAAAATAGGTGCACCATCAAAAGACGGTAAAATTATTTTGTAGGAAAATACATTTTTAAGCATAAAACTAGATTTATTCTTATATTATTCCTATCAAGTCTATCGGATGAATGAGAAAAATTATAAAATAGTATAAAATTATTATAAAATTTATTATTTTATTACAAAATATATCTTAAAAACACCAATATACACATCATAGAGTTTCTGTTCTTCCCAAAAGACCACTTAAATAAGGATTACGGTGTAATACAAAGGAGATTAACAAAAGAAGAGGTATATGTTCTTACTGATATTTTTAAAATTAATTTCTTATTAAACCTCTTAAAAATAATAAATAACCATATTATCATAATTACATAAATATATTTATGATACTTATATTTTTCAATGTTAATGGTACATCTATTTTCTATCTCTTTTCCATCATTTGGAAAATGACAACATCGCTCGTGCGTACGTACGGACTACCGTCTCCACATGGTGGTGTAATTAATTTTTTATAACAACTTAGAATGAATATTTATAAATATTTAATTAATTAATATATATTATATTTATGAAATATTTATAATTATATAAATATAATATACTTTATACCTTCTTACTCTTCCATATTTTGGAAAATGATAACATCGCTCGTGCATACATGTGGATTACCACCTCCACAAAGTGATGTTGTTATTTTTTATATTACCACATTTAATGTATGATTATAACATTAAATATAATGAATAAAAATTATATTTATGAAATTGATATTTTATATTGATGATGGAACCATTTTATAACACCTTTAACCATGGTCAATATACCAGAGTAATTTTGGAGAAATTGACTGAACAACCATAAGTAGTCAATGAAAGAAATAACTATTCAATGAATGGATATAAATTTATTATAAAAGGTCCATAAAATTGAATATATTTGAAAAAAATTAAAAAACATTTAATAAATTTAAATTGATTATTTAGGAGGCTATAACTTGCTCGGCCAAGAAGGAATCCAAGGTGGGGGTTTTAATCTCAATTTCACTCCATTAAGACATATTTTATATTATGCACCGAGTATATTTTATATTTTGTATATAATAACAATTTTAAAGATCATATCATCATTTCATATTTATTAACGTTATTTAAAGTTTCAATTATAGTTTTCTATTTTAAGGGTTTTCAAATCAAAAGTTATAAAATTTATAAGGGTTTATTTTACAATCTCACTCTTATTTGGGATTTTTCATCTTTAACTTTACATTGGAATAAATATATGCTATTTATAATCTTTAACCCCAAATATTATATTCTCCTATGCTAATTTATTGGGTTTCCTTGTTTTTTTTAAAAAAAATCCTCTATTTACTACTCAATAATTGAAATAATAATTTTATAAAAAACACAATTTAATTTATCTTTTTGGTTGGGAATATTTTTCTTCTATATCCATTCCTTAAAATTGTTTTGTATAAATTTTTATCCATTTTTAAATGATTGGTGAAGTTATTTTTCTACTACATATTACACACTTAACAAAGGTTGAAAATTAACCTTTCTAATGTTTTCTGAACAAGACATTTTTTTACATTTTACAAAGGTGTGAAAGGATTGTTTTTTAGTGTATATTGAATAAATAAATTTCCACAACTCCAGGACCATTATTTTATATTTACCTTCTTCCATAATTTTCTATGATCATTTAAAGAAAAATATTTTCCATTATTCTATTATTTTTTAGTTTCAATACTGAAATAAAAAAGTAATTATTTTATTAATGGTTAAAATGATTTTTATGAATGATTTATAACTTATTTTTTACAAAAAAAATTACAAAAGATTTAAGGAATTTTTTTAATGTTTTTTTATTTTACTCTCTAATTATGAATGGTATTTACTTTATTTTAAACCATAATTTCTGATTAATTTATGGTATTATATTATCCTTTAATGATTTATAGATTATACCATATTTTGAGATCATTCTATTTCTTGTGATCATGTCCTCCCTCACTCTCCATTATTCTTTGGAAATTATTTTTCTCCTTCATGTCCTTATTTTTAGTGTCAAGGATGTATTCAGTATCATTTATAATACTTTTATATTTTATCTACCATTTACCATTTCAATATATGGTGTTAGATTAAGGAATCCTAGAAAGAAATTTATTTCATTTAATGGGTAAATATTGATGTTATGTATTCTTGATTCGATATGGATATGTATTAATTGATAAGGAATTTGTATTATGTATTGATGATTCAATATATGAGAAATTTATTGGAAATATATAAGTTATTGGTGGACCCCAATTATAGATATCCCCTCAATGAATTAGCAGATCTCATAATATAAATAGTTGTCTAAACTGGTTAGGTATTTTTGTTTACCTAACCATTCATTGAAATGTATTATAAAAAGTTCTTGATGGTAAGGTTCGTGTTTTCTTAGAATTAGGCCTTGATGGAAATATCATAACCTCTGACATTATGAATTCATTAATTAACATTTTCATTATTATTTTCTATGTGATTTTTTATTTTCCATGGATATATTTTGAATCTCATGTTATTGATTAAATATAAAATATTTTTGGTTATTTTATCTTCCATACTGTTTATAACATATGTATTATTAATAGATTATATTCTATGATTTCCCTTATAGATAATTTTAGGTTACCCTTTAATTTTTTTACTTTCATCATGATATGAAGAATGAATCTTTGAATTATTTTCAACGATGCAAGTAATTTTTTCATTATATGTTTTATTTTATCAATGTAATTTTGAAATCGTGTAGGTATCAAGTCTCCCAATACTAATAAATTTATTAGTCATCTAATTTTGATTTTTTTTATCTAGTACCAATGTAATTAATTAAACACAAAATTTTGGTTATTAGAGTCACATTTATTATAGTTATTACCAAAGGAAGTTTATGTTTACCACCAAGAGAAATATTTTAGGAAAACATAGCTAGTCAAAACATTAATATAAACCCCTTGAATGTTCATTTAATTTTATGAATTTTTATATTATGGATTGATATTCATAATTTTTTTATCTAATTATGTGTGTTTATTTGTTTAGGGATAGAACCTAGTGGAAGAAAGTGAAGTCATATCAAAACCCATAATCGATGTAGAGATTTAACTTATGATAAAGTCAATATAAAGAGTGTTCATCCTGAGAAAATCATGGATATATTATTTCAACTAACCTAGTTAACTAAAATAATAATATTACGTAAATGGATAAACCTATTGTTCCATAGTGTGATGCACCTATATTGGATCACATTATTTAATAGAATCATTTAGACTTTAATGTAATTAATAATTCATCGGTAACTCAATAATGGATCATGTCCCTTGAAAAGATATTTCTAGATTTAGGAAGTAATGAAAGGAAAATTTTTATTCTATAATTAAATTGTTTAAAAGGTATATCTTTATCAATAGTGTTTATTAATCCAAAATACTAATGAATATAATGAAATAGAAAGTAACAAATGGAGAGCTTTTAAGATTACATTTTTTATGAATAATTTTTCTTACGTGTAGTGGGATGAAATGAAATGAAATTTACTAAAACTAAATCAAAAGGAAGTGGAAAGTGTTATTGATTTTTAGGTTACCTTCACAAGATTAGAAACGCATGCAAAAAACTACATACAGAACCCAGAAAGAAATATTGATAGTTTCTTTGATGAGATTAAGCCTAAACTTTGAGGGAACTAGTCTCCAAAATATTTTCATCATATGATGATATAGTATCATGTTCCATCAATAAAGAGAATAATTTTATAGCTCTTATATATTATGAGTAAATAGAAAAAATAATGGGTCAACTAATAACCAAAGAAAAAGAAATTCATAAAATAAACAGAAAGAAATGAAGTGATTTATATGATGTGATAATTGTGGAAATAAATATCCTAATAAATTATTAAATAGAATGGTTGTATAATACAAGTGAAGAGATAAGGTCCATCCATGTCATGGATATAAAGGAAAGAAATAGACCACTTTTATCCAGTGCTTCAATAATTGGGAGATGGGGTATTATTTAAACCAACTCCCTAAGTATCAAGGGACACTGTAATAGAATAGGATAATAGGGTAAGTCCAAGATTATGTTATTAATATTTCTAAAGTTCCTCAACATATGGTTTTAGGTAATTTTATTATAAACTCAAAGTTATCTAATACATTATTTGATTCTATATCTTCACACTCTTTTATATATTTCATGTTTTCCAAGAACATTAAACAATTACCTAGAACCTAAAAAAGGTATGTTTCAATCAATATTACTAGTGGGAATATTATTTCAATAAAGTTATGTCAGTTATCCACATTATAATGCATATAGATTCCCTATTTGAAAACTTGGTTATTATACCTATGGCTGACTTTGATATAATCCTTGGTATGGATTGTATTTCGAAGTATAATTTGAAAATTTATTTCCAAGAGAATGAGATTATGATTTTTGAAGGAGATAAGGAATAAATTTTCTTTTGAGGGGAGATTTCATCATCTAAATCATGTCTATATCTACCTCTATAAGCTTACCTTAATGAAATTCATGGAGGATAATATAAAACAAAACATATGGATCAAAATGGTAATCTTATTATATAATATGCACCTATTGTGTAGGGATACATTTCTGTGAGATACCCATAAATCTACCCGATCATGATGTTGAGTTTTCCATTAGAATATTCCATGATAAAAACCTATATATATGAATCCCTATAGAATAACCATAGTAGATTTAGTGGAACTAGAGAAACAACTTCAAGAGTTTTGAAATAAGGGATTCTTTCACCCTAGTATTTCACCTTAGAAAGCACATGTTCTTTTTAATAAGAAGAAGTATGGGTATATGCTGTTAGTAATCAATTATAGTGGAATAAATGATATTAATATAAAGAAAAGGTATCATTTACCACAGATTTATAACTTATTTGATGATCTTTAAGGTGAAAATTATTTTTTAAACATTGATCACTGTTTTGGGTATCATCAATTGTATGTATGGAAGTAATATATTCCCAAGATAAAAAATTTCATAAGGAAAGGACATTATGAGTTTATAGTAATTATCTTTAGATTGACTAATGGACCCTCTATTTTAATTTATATTATAAAAATAGTATTAAAATATTATCTTGAAATTTTCATTATAATATTAAAATATAATGTATTCTTATACTTGAAATGATATAAAGATCACAAAATACATTTTATAATCATTCTTAAAACTCTCATAGGAAAATAGTTATATATAAAATTTAGTAAGTGTAAATTCTAGATTTAGGAAGTTTCTTTTCCAATATATATTATCTATAAGTATATAATTTTAGTTTATCCTTAAAATAAAAAGTTATTTAAAGAATTAACTACACCAACAAACATAACTAATATATGAATCTTCCTCAAAATAGTAGGTTTCTATTGATGATTTGTACAAAAAACATTCCTAATTAGTTAACCCATTAACCAATTTTACATGTAAAAGGGTTAATTTTATATTTCTTGAATAATTTAAATAAATTTTTTAAGAAATTAATAAGATATTTCTCAATGAATCAATATTCAAATTAACATTGATAAGGGATAATTTTGTGATATATAGTGATGTATCAAAAAAAACTCTGACATGAGCTTGGTGTGGGGTGAGGAAAAAAATTATTACATAAATTAAAAACCTATTATTGTAAATAACCTAGGTTTTCTAGATAGAGGAGTTCATAATAAATCAATTTATTAAAGGGAAAAATGGAGTGTTTTTTGTTGTGATTCCTAGAAAACTAAAGAAAAATAGTAAGGGTTGAACAAATATTGATGAAGAGAGTGATATAGACAGGGTTAGATTACTATTTCCAATTCCCTCATAGTATTAAAATTCATTTTACCACTCTTATGATTAAATTATAAATTAAAAACTCCTTCATCGAGTTTCCAATCACCTTTTCTTAAAGGAAATAATAAATACCACTCATGTGTGTGTGAAATATTAGCAATTATTCTTAAATTACCATGGGAAATCCAAATCAGGAATTAATAACCCTTAGTAAGAAATAAACAGCTCATTTTTTCTAAATATGTTCTAGAAATTTCATGACACTCACCACCCATCATAGTATACTAAATTGAGACAAGGAGCACTGAGTGTATGGAGTTTAAAAATATTCAACCAAATATTTAACTAATGGAAATCACTAACACCCTAAATACAATCACACAAAAATAATTGAGAACTACTGTAAATAGAAATTATTCAATATAAAACGACAATTTCAATTCATTAAAATGTGTTACTCAAGAATTAAAAAGGTTTCTCCTCTATCACCTGATAACTCAATAATTACCCCTATATTCAAGGGGTCATTGAGAAGAAGGGGGTGGAGATAATGAAAACTGGAAAATAAAAGAAAAATAGAAAATCTCTCAATGAAATTCTATATTTTTTATTTGAATTTTTTCTTTTTATTATTCATAGTGATGGGAAAAAATTAAAACAATTCAGCCCTTAATTCATATCTTGAAAAGTTTCAGGCACATGCACCATGCCTTTATGATGAACTCCAAGTTTCAGGAGCATCAATCTCTACAATCCTATAAATAAACAATTAATTCACATTCCCATCAGTCTTTTAATTTCCTTGGAATCCTCCTGTGAGAATATAATATTTATATCCATCTTGAAATTAAGCCACATGGATGAGTCTTGAAACCATTTGAGGTAAAGAAACTCAATTTTTTAATTTCTAGATTTTTGAAAAATTCACCAAGTAAAATATCATACAAGGAAAAATTATCACACAATAGCTAAATTGTCAGAAAGGCTAAATAATATATATTTTCTAAAGTTATTTTTCCAATATTTCTTGATTTTAAAAAGGAAATTATCTTATAGAGATGATAAATGTGTTAAAGGATTTTCAAATTATCATAAAATATGAATATTTAAAAAAGCAAATCATTATATGATAAGTAAAATGACATATAAGATAGACTAAAATCTATTCCAAAGTAAATTTTTAAAGATTTAAAACATCATCTAAGACGGAATCATTGTATGAAGTAGAATTTGGGAAAACTAAAACATCATACAAGCTATAATAAAAAATTATCCTATAGCCTAGACTTGAAAAAATTCATCTATTCAGGTTCCAAAATAATATTTTTGAAGAATTTACATTATTTTAAAACCAAAATAATTTCTTAATGAAATACATAGATAGATGATTAAAAACAATTGAATTTATTGAATTTTTATATTTTAAATATAAATACAATAATATCTAAGAAAATTGTATATGATATAAATATGATCATAATAAAAATGGATGAGAATAATACAATAAAAAATATGTGAAATGTGTTGAAAATATCTGCTCTATCAATTCCCCCACACTTAAATCAGGGACTCTTGAACAAGTGAGCATCAAAATAATTTTCTCAAACTAAATAAAATATTAAACTAATGTGAGTAACTTTATTTAAAACCATTTCCATAAATTTATCTTATCTCATGAAAAAAATTTATTCTTGGTAATTCATTAAGTATGTTTGATTAATTCTTACTTCCTTCATCTACTAATACACACTTATACATACCTTCTTGTAATGTTTCACCCAACATTAAATTATAAGTTTCAATAAAATTTATTATCATTCTAAGTTCACATAATTTTTACCATAGGCTTGGTGAGTTTCCTTATCTCCACCCAATGATTCAATTATTCTAGTATATCTTGAGATTTGTTTTGGATTGTTCTGAGAGTTATGTTTGGTGGTTTCTAAAAAAAAAAATTCTAAAAAGTATTAGGATTTCTGGATCCAGTTGAGGCCCAATACATGACTTTAGTTTTCTTTAAAGATTTCTCTCCTCTCAAATCCCTCTTCTATAACTATAGATTCTCATCTTAACATTTTAATGAATAAACCTATATAAAAATCTAGATATATCCCAAGGACTTATCTCAACTTCTTATACCTTTATAACTACCTCATTATTATACAGACTTACTCAACATTTTTCATTTCCAAAATATTTCTAATTCTGGTGTCTCCATATATATTTTAAACTTATTCTACGCCCCAAAGGAAGACCACCCTTGGTAAAGATTTTAACATTAGTATCTTTCTTCCCTAACTCTCTCTTATCTAGTGGCATTATTTCATCTCAAATAGATCTATATTTTTTAATATAATTTAATTTTCAAAGGGAGTGAGTGGCTATTTTTTACTTAAAAATAGTAGTGGGATTCCATGGTGTTTATTGTATAACGTTAAGAAAATTTTTACATTTTCCCTAGATTTATTTTACTCCTATAATATCAGTATAATAGTTTTATTAAATACTTCTTTAAATCCAAATATCTTCTACCAAAGAGATTTTCCCAACTCCATTATTCCCTCCCACACACTTGAATTTAACATAGATCATGAATCAACCATATGATTAATGTAAATAGAGATTTCTTGATTGAAATTTTTCTTATTATCATGGTAATTCATTGCTTCTAATGGTTTCAAGGTTAACTGAAAAGGTAGGATAGAAATATAGTTTATTGAGAATAGGGATCTAAAAATCAAAACAATGCCTCAATCACTTTTAGATTAAGTTATTGGATAGTATAAATTTATTATTATATAGTTTATTAAGTTTTGGTTGTTCAAACATGACATGGTTCTATCAAGAAAAATAATATAGTGAACAAGATGCAAAAATTGGTTCAAAAACCAGATAGGTAAGTGGTTTAAAATTTTGGATAGAATGTTATGTCATGAGCTTCAAAAATCAATGGTTTGCATAAATTTCAATTATAAAACGAAAAAACAATCATTTTAGCATTAATTTAAAGAAATGATATAGATAAAATTAGTTTCATTACATTAAAATATATTCAATGTTTCAAGGGTATTTAGTTTAATCTAAATGGGTTTTAAATTATACTAAAAATGAAAAAAAACACACAAAAATTTTGAAAAACAAAAAAATTGAAAATTCTGAGAATACAAAGGAAGTTCCCTACCTCACAAATAAATAATTAATTTTCCTTAATAAATTCAATAATGTTTAACATGTGAGAATATTTTTAATTGAATCATAGAAAAAAATTAAGTGTTAAGGATAGGTATAACCTAATAGATCTTTATTGATAAACAGGTTGGAGGAGTGTGATCTCCTCCACTAGATCTAGTGGAAAGTTTCCATTGAATTTATTCAGCCATGGTCTATTAATAATGAATGGTTCCTTATCAACATCCTTCATTATCTACACTCCTTCAAAAGGATATACATTAATAATTATGAAAGGACCTTACTCTCAGGAATAAAGTTTACCAAATATCATTTTGGGTCTTGAATTGTATAACACTTGATCTTCCGTATGAAAATCTTTGTGTTGAATGATCATATAATGATCCATTATTTTTCATACTCTGTAGATTTTTAAATTCTCAAAATCTTATCATATAATTCCTTCCAAATCTTAAAGATAAAATATTCTCTCTTTTATATATTTTTCAAGGACTTTATTTATCTCCCTCATAAACCAGTGTGCTTTTTTCTCCAATTACATAGGCAGTTGATAGCTTTTCCATAAACCAGCTAATATGAGATCATTTTTATAGGGGTTTTATAGGTTTTCCTATAAGACCATAAGATGTTTTCCAATTTTTTTGTTCTAATCCTTCAATATGGGTTCTATATTTTATCTATAATTCTTTTGATATCCTTATGGGACACTTAAACTTAGTCATTGGTCTATGGGGGGGAAAGGTGTTGATGTCTTATGATATGCTTCATATTTTCTCATAAAATCCTCCATGATCATATCAAAAAATTCATTTCATTGGTCACTCATGATGGTACTTTTAATTTGAAACCTAAAAATAAATTTTAGGCTTGAAAAACATACACATGAACTCAACATAATCAATTTTGATGACCTTAGAATCTACCCTTTTTGAAAAAAATATACTATAAAAAGAATATAATAATTTCCAAATGACATCAGAAAAGGTCCCATAAAATCTATTCCTAAAACTTGAAAATTTTTACAAAATTTAATGGTTCGTTGATTTATTTATTTTCTTTTTGAAATATTTCTATAAAACATACATTTTTTAAAAACTCATGTGAATATTTAAAAAATTGATAATAAATTCTAGATTGAAAAAATATTATTATAGTTCTCTATGGTTATAATTTTCCTATATAATCTATTGTGTGACATAATTAAAAACATATTGTATTTCACTTGTAGTTTAACATCTTATTATTACCTAATAATTTCATATTTTGTAAAGAGATGGATCTTAGAAGATGTAAAATCTTGAATCATATTTAATTTTTTCGATTTATAGTGAATTTAAATGAGATATTATTTAAGAAGTCACTAGGAAATTTACTGTATCAACATACCAGGGTACCTTTCCTTCAAAAAGTACAACTGTTCTCCTAGAATGTATTTATTTAGTGGTTCTTAGTCTATAATTAATAATTCAGCAGTGTTGGGAAGCCTACTTAGGGTATCATCCACTTGGTTATCTATTCATTTCTTATCTTTGATTTCTATGTTGAACTATTATAGAAGTAACATCCATCTCAAAAGTTTGGGCAGGTCTTCAACCTTTTTAATCAGATATATCAAATATGCATGATGAGAAAATACTACTATTATAGCACTAAGAAAATATGATTTAAATTTTTTTAAAGAAAATAAAATAGAATGAAAAATATTTTTTATTGTAGTTTAGTTAAATTTTACACCATCTAAAGTTTTTAATTCATATGCAATCACTTGTGTCCTACTACAAATTCCCTGAGAAAGGAATAATCTAAATGATTGGTTGGAAGTATCAAAAAGTAACTAAAATTTATGGTATTAATTTTTTGGTTTCGTTATTATTGGTCTTATAAATCTACTTTTAATTTCATCAAAGGATTAGTTATAATCATAATTAAATAAAAATTCTGATTCTTTTAAAAGTGACTAAGAGTGAGGGAGATCAAAATTACAAAAATCCTTGATAAACCTCCTGTAAAATTTTCATATCCAAATAAAGATCCAAAATGTTTCAAATTATAAGGGTATGGAAGATATTTTAACACATAAATATTTTATTTATCTACTTCCATACCATTTTCTATTAAATTTTCAAGGGAAATTCCTTTTTACACTATAAAATAACACTTTTCAATGCTCAAAAAAGAATCTTTTCAAGGAAATTCTTTAATACACTTTCCATATTTTTTTAAAAAAATTCTATAAGAATTTACAAAGATGGTAAAATAATCTAAAAATACTTCTAGTCTATTATAAATATAATCTAAAAAATTATGACCATCTATATATGAAATTTACTTGTATAATTTCATAGCCCAAATGGAATTATCTTGTAAGAAAAGGTCCTAGAGGGGAATGTGGATGTTCTCTCCTCTTGGTATTCAAGAGCAATAGGAACCTAGAAATATCATTAAAACCCATCTAAAACAATATTCAGTTCCTCATTCCAACTACTCAAGCATCTAATCAATGAATAGAAGAGGAATGTGGTCTTTTCTGGTTACTTTGTTAAACTTTGTGTAATCTATACACAATCTCTAGATATTTTTAATTCTCAATAGAATTAATTCATTATTATCATTATTTATAATGGTCACACCTATTTTATTTTGAACTATAGGAATAGGGTTGACCCATTATGAATATGATATTAGTTTAATGATGTCAGTCTCAAAAATATACTCAATTTATTTCTTTACTACCTCTATTAAGGTGGGATTCATCTTTATTTTGGGTTTCTTAATAGGTATAGAATCACCATTAATCATAATTATTTTTGAATATTTTATTCGGTTTATTCTTATAATATCACCTAAGATATATCATATTCCTTTAAAATTCTTTCTCAAAATTTATATCAATGTATGTTCTTGGTTTTTATACATATTATTAGCTATTATCACTGGTAATTGTTATCCTTTCATGTGGTAAACATATTTCAAATCAGTAGGAAATGGTTTAATTTATGATTTTGGGTAATTCAAGAGATTAAATTAAATTGACGTGACCTGATCCTAAGGTTTTAATTTCCCTAAAATAATCTTTTACATGAAACAAATCATCACATTCAAGAGAATATTCTGAATTTACTGCTTATTTATATTTTAATATAAATTTTTTAAAATCTATATAATTTTTTACAGCCTTATTATCCTGAGATTTTAACTCAATAAATTATATCCTATGGAAAAAATCATGATTCATACTATATTATTTAAAATTGTCATCCCCTTTAAAGTGTGAAAGTGAATATAGTGAGGGGTTATCTAAATAGTGCCTCATGGAGTCAAAAATATTAAAGTTTTTAGTGTTGTATCCAAATCCATAGTGAGTTTTCCTTCATGAACATTGATGATGATACTTATTGTCTTCAAGAATGGACTCACCATAATGATGGGTTACTATAATGGTATCTTGTCTTCCTCCATTTTTAACATATTGAAGTCTACTAAGAAGAAAATATCTTGAACTTTAATAAGTACATCCTCCAATAATCATACTGGGAATACGGTGGATCGATTTTCAAGTTGGACCACAACTCTTTTGGATTTCAAATATACTACTTTAAAATATATAAAAACTAATTTGGGTATTACATTTATTGAAACACCAAGATCACACAAAGAATCTAAAAAAGTTAAAGAGTCTATTTAATAGTGAATAGAAAATTTCCGCGGATATTTACATTTGGTTTGGAAACTAAGTTTTGATAAGTGTTGAGACACTTCTTCACACATTTATTCTGTAATTCCATTGAAACATCCATTTATTATTGTAATGTTCCTTGACAAACATGTCATACTTTGGAATATGTTTGATAGATTCTAAGATAAGGATGTTAATTTCAACTTTCTAGAATAATTTAAGAATATCTTTTTGAGGAACTTATTCTTTGGATATTTTTATATTGTATCATCCTTGATATAATTGGAAGTGGAAGATATTTATTTTTTATTAGTTTCTTTTCCCATAGTGTTTAAATTTTCTTATTTCTCATTAGTACAACTTCTTATTTATCCTTTCTTTATTTTTTATCATTGGGCTGGTAGTTAGGTTCTTCATCCATGGTGTCTTCAGTTATTTCATCATCTACTATTGTTTGTTTTTTCTAGTCATAATTTTAATAGTTAAAGTCCAGGGTTCCTAAATTCCACTTTTTGATTTATAAGAGGGTTTTTTTAAAGTTATTTCATGGTATTAGGGAGAATTTATTTATTTATTATGGCGGTTATTACACTCACATTTTCACTCCGAATTGGGAATTTTGGGTAGGCATATTTCTGAGGATTTTGGAAGAAAAAATCCATGATCTTTTCCACTATTTTTTTCTAACTATCTACCATATTCTATAGTTATTCTTCCTCTAATACTTTTTGTTTTTTTACAGGAGGTAATGCACTCATTGATGGATATTCATAGGTTCTATTTTCCTGAAAATGATGTGATTTTTTATCATGTGGGTTGTATGGTTGTTTAAATAGTTGTTGAAAGGTTAGTGTGTGTTGATATTATGTTTGGAATGGATATTAATATAGATAATAGTTTTTGTGAGGGTTTATGGTTAGGTTTAGTCAGTTTCCAAATTTATATTGAACATGATTATGCTCCCTCCAGCGATGGTTTTGATTGAATTTTCTTGGTTGAAAGGTTGTTACACAACTCTCCATGCCCTATAATTTAGAACATTGCTGATTATAATGGTCATGTTATGAGCATAATCCATATACCCTAATTGGTTATTTTGGCTCATAGAATTATTTTATAGGAATACATC
This sequence comes from Viscum album, assembly GCA_963277665.1. Classification (NCBI taxonomy): domain Eukaryota; kingdom Viridiplantae; phylum Streptophyta; class Magnoliopsida; order Santalales; family Viscaceae; genus Viscum; species Viscum album. The sequence goes on along the minus strand of OY728142.1, from coordinate 1,871,708,448 downwards.
TCACTAAACTGGTTATCTTTTGAAGTTTAGATTCTACCAATGGAGATGAATCAGAATTTTTTACCATAAAAATTCATATTATGTCAGTACCTATTATACCAAATTGTTGTAAGTTTTGAGAAATATTCACAATAAGGCCCTATTATTTTATTAGCAACTTTTCAATTAAATTAACTTTAGATTATACTTCCTATAGGTTCCAATCATTATCCATTATACTTTGGTATATGAAAATAAAGAAGTGATGTTCCTCAACTGTTTGATGGGGGTAGTGGGAACATGGTTTCTTTAACCTCTTCTAATACTCATATAAATTTTATATAGATGTTTTTATAATAGAATAGATCTATTTTCTGATAGTTTTGATTCTAAATGTGGTAAAAAAATCTTTTCATGATGCATCTTTGTAATTAATTCTAGCCATGTACTTTACTTGGTTGTAGGTTGTATAACTATTATTTGGTATCTCCATCCAATGAAAATGAAAATACCCTCTACATTACCTATTCCTCGGCTACTACTCATGGTTTTAGTGTTGATCACACAAATATAAATACCTATATGTATTTTTTGGGGTTATTTACCTATAAGACCATTGAATTTATCAAACATTTCAATTAAGCTAGTTTTTATTTCAAAATTATTTTTTGTACTTCAGGAATAGATATATGAGTTTTTTTATTATTGAGTTTTAGTTCATAATTATCACTAAAGGTATAGCTCATATTATCAGCCATGATGATAGGTTCTAACTGAACACATGAGGTTTCAATCGAGTATGTAAGAGAAATTTCCTCAAATTCAAATTTCTGAATAAATACTACTAAGTCTAGTTAGCATGTTTTTTTTTCATTTCTAAATTTTGTGTGCAAGTATTTGTGTTAATTGTTTTATTCATATAATGTAAGAATTATATTATCATCACTACCTCCCTATAAATGACGCTAATATTTTACATTTTCCCATCATAGGGTGTGGAAAAAGAATTTTATTACCGAGGATGAAAATGAAATATAGTGGCTAACCCAGGTTGTCTCTAAAGAGGAGTATACAATCAAAAAAATTTGTCAATTTAAATTATAGGGAAACATGATTTTTTTCATTATCATTCTAAGAACATTAGAATTAATAATTTAGAAATGATTGAAACAGATTTATGAATCAAGTGATAGGTTTATGGTTGGATTATCATTTCCAATTCCATTATAGTATTAAACTTAATTTTACCTCTCTTTTGATTTAAAGATAAATGAAGGAATCCTTGATTTAGTTTCCAATATCCCTAGGCTGAAGGAAATAATTAATATCGATCTTGTGTTTATAAAAGATTAGAAATTATTTCTAAATTACCATAGAAAATCCCAATCATGAATTAATACCCCTTATAAATATATAAAGTCCTTAATGCTTCCATATATGCACCAGAAATTATGTAGCAACCTTGACCTGAGTAGCCCAGGGTCAGAGTCTTCTTTATTATATTTTAATCAGATATATGTAATTTAATTTCTAAGGATAAAATAGTTTAATATTCTTCATAAAATAGATATATACATGATTCCCATATTAAATTTGAAAACAAAAATTACAACATTTTTTATAATAATGTTATTCCCCCTAGAATATTCTTTCATATCAATCCTAGTAATCCTCATAGATTCTAAGGAAAGGGAAAAAATAAGGGTGAGATCATTTGATTAGTAATGGTTAAGTATATTGTAATATATCATGAATCAATATATAGTAATCAATATGTAAATGTAAATAAATGGTCACACATTCTATTTAATCAATAACTTGGATATCATAATTATATAAGGCATAATCAATTTGAAAAGGTAAAAATTTGAAAACGCATTCTATTTGATCAATAAAATAATGATTAAATACATCCAAATATAATATCAGTATGAAAATATCATAGATAATAATAACTAAATTCTTAATGAAGTGGATACTTAAATATTGGATGCGATGATCTCAGACATCATGATACCTCTACGATCAAAACCTTTCACAAGATGGTTTAAGACTATAGGTAGAAACCATTTTAATGCTAGATTATTGATTCCCCCCATGATAGTATTGATTCATTGAGGGGATATATAATTATAGTCCCCACACATAATTTCATGTCCAAATCATTCCTCATATATCAAATAATTGATTTAATTTAGGAACAATTTTCCTTATTATTAAATATCTATATTGAGTAAAGAATACGGATTTAGAAATATTTACCTAGATAAACAAATAACTTTAAATATAGAAAATTGTATGTATAAATGATATAAAATTTAAAAAATAATCATATCCATGAAAAATAATATGGATATTTAGGGAAACTTTAATGTTCAATGATTAGAAGAAATTGAATATCTCAAGGAAAAAGTGATTACTAAAAAAATGAATCGTGAAAGTCAATATCAATACTTTATTTGTAAAAAATGATAATAAAATATCTAAAGGAACAAAAAATATGGTATAAATACAACATATAACTAATGAAGTATATGTAAAATAAATGGTTTTTATCATTGATGAATATAAATACCAAAAAATATATCTAAAAACATTATTGAAGAAAATATGATTTTCATTTTGAATATCACCTTTTAAAACTAAAATTTCACAAAATAATTTTAAATTATTTTTATTTTAATATAGATTTTAAAACTTATAAATGAATATTTTAACCATTGAGTAGTAATGACAGTAGAAAATTTCCTATATGTTTAGTACATTAAAACAAATATTCCTTTAATATGTTTGGTAAAATCTAAACGGGTCTTGTTTTGAAAATGATAAAAATATTCCTTTCAAAAAAAATTAAAAATTAAAAATGGATAAAAATTTCTTAAATAAATTATATTTATAAGGCTAAATATTTTTTAGAACATTTTTAAAAAAAACATGGTTTTTGAAGAAAACGGATTTCAGACAAAAACAAGAAATAAATTCATATTTTCTTTAAAACATTTTCTTAATTATTTTAAGTTATAAAGAGTAAAAATTGGTAAAATTAATTGAAAATATCATGACTAAATAAGTGTATAATAAAATTATATGGTTTTATAGTGAAATTTTCAAATTATTTATTTCAACTAATATTCAAGAATAAAAAATCTCAATTAGAATGAGATTTTGAAATAAACCCTTAGAATGATCATAACATTCAAGTGAGAGTTAGTAAATCAATATATTATATGTATCAAATATAAATACACATAAAAAAAAGTGTAAATATAGTGTTATATAATCAAAATTAATTTCATACATAATCATAGAATATCAAAGACAACAAATAAGTAATATAACTTAGTGAAAATAAATTCTGTTTTGAAATTCCTTATCACTTCATAACTCTTAAGATAAATCCCATTTGTTGAAATAAATATAATTTAAACATAAAATACAATTAATTATTAATTAATCATAATATAACATTTCAAATTTTCATTATATACACCATATAAAATAAATTCGGCACATAACATGACATTATGCCTCGATGAAGAGAAATTGAGACGAAGTCGCTTACAATTATCATATCATTGAAGTGGGTATTTATCAATGAATTTACTATGTGTATAAAATGTAAATATACATAAAAAGGTGTAAATAAAAAATAAAATAATTAAATTTATTTACATACATAATCTTACCATGACATAATCATTTAAGTATAACTTTAACCCAACAATGGAAATTGAGTTTTGAAACCCCTTACCTCACGCTTCCTTTTGGTTGAATATTATTTAGTCTAAGTTATAGTAGTTTTAAACAGATTATTAACTTATAAAAGAAAAATATTAATATTTATAATATCATATATTCCTTTATAACATCTTATAACTCATTTGTTAATAATATTTCATTATTTTCTTTGTTTTGGGTATTGATTTCCATGTTTTCTCATTCATACTTTTTCCTGAAAGATCTGGTTATTTTTCATATTATATAGATGCATAATATAAAAATTAGTAATAATGGGATAATTATAATATTTATACATCAATTATACTTTTAATACCAATAAAAAAAATTTATGAAATGAAGTAGTTTATGATCATGGAGAAGGGAGGATGTATGTACGCATGGGTAACGTCTCAATTTTTCAACGATCATTGTGAAAACAATGTAAGTAATATTATATTATTAAAAAATAATCATAAAATATTAGATACCATATAATTTATTTAAATATACTTATATATACTATCCATGTGGTGTGGTGATGAAAAAGGAGTCACATCACTTCATGAAGGCAGTAGTTCACACGTACACGAACAATGTAATCATCTTTAAGTGAATCAAAAAGTATGAAATAAAATAATATATGATATTTTTAGAATGATAAATATGTTATTAATATCATAATTATTTCATGTATAGAACATATATTTATTATCTTTATACTTATTACATACCATGTAAATGGTTAGTGAAAACGAATCGCATTGCTTCGTGAAGCGGTAGTCTGTCATACACAAGAGTGATGTTATTGTATCCTCTATGGAATGGAAAGTAAAATATATATATATATGGTATAATTAATATATAGGTATAATTATTTTATAGATATTATATATATTAACTTTATATCAATCATCATACCCAATATTGTAGTTTGTAATAGAAAAATGAATGACATCGGTTCACGAGGTTGTAGTCTGTCGTACACATGAATGATGATTTCGTAACCCAATTGATGGATGTGTGGATGTTTTTAATTCAGACACTTAACATAAAAAATTATTATGTGAAATGTAATTATTTTATTATATCATCATGGTTTAATAATATTTTAGGTATTTTGAGGAAGAAATAAAACAACAATGTTCATTGAAGAACGTTACCTCTTCCTCGGGTAACCTCCTAAGGTTTTCACAAAAAGCCTTACAAGGTAGGATTAATAACCAAAAAATGATTATAAGGTGATTATATATAATTTGGGAAGTAATTTTGGTATTTATTTTCATAACTAAAAGTATTTTAATGTGTTAATAGGGTAGGATGGTGGGTGGCCTTTTATAATGAAGTGAGTGGCATACTTGTAATTCTTGAAAAGAAAATGGTATACCCACATTTTTCACATTCAAAAAGCTTCAAAATAGATTATTATAGATACTTAGACATTTTATGTTCTAAATATGGATATAAAATATATTTTAGACAAGTTTTTAGGTCATTTTAACCCTTATAATTTTAGTTTGACACCCCAGTAAACCCATTTTTACCTTAAACGCAGTAAATAATTTTAAATATTTTTACAATTAATTTTGGTAAAAAATAAATTTAACCCTATTATATAATATAAATTATTCTTATTATAAATATTAAATAAATATTGTAAAATTTTATTCACATAAGTACAAAATTTTAATTTAATATTAATCTTGCAGACGTGGCGAGAAAGTGTGTTTTCAAAGAGAAATTTTTCAAAAGTTTACAATGTTTTTATATAAACATTACATTTTAAATTAATTAGAATGACCTAAATTGTATTAATAGATACATAATTTAACTGATTTTACTTTAAAAATAATTCAAAATATAATTTAACTTTATAAATTATTTAAACAAAATTGAATTTTTCAATTAAAATTTAGTATTTTTCACTATTCGTCGATAAATGAAATATTTCAGAAAAATAGAAAAAATTCACCCGAAGATAATTTTTATATGATGATTCCCAAAAATAATTTTAATTTTTCAAATAAATTTTCTAAAATTTTAAAGATTAATTTTAAATTATGTGTGCAAAGTGTGACTAAACTTTCTTTTAGAAACAAATATAGTTTTTCAAAAAAAAATCTTTTTCTTTAAAGTGTTCAATAGATAACCATAATTTTCATAATTTATTTATTATTATTCATATCAGCCAATTTAATGGTTGGGTTACAATGGTATACTATATTATGGTTCATTTATACTTAGGGTAGTGTGTTCTGTATGCTAAAAAAGAGATTATATTTAAAGAAATATATTTCGTAGGATTTTTAAGCTTAGTGTTGCGTGTCGCATATTCTATAAATAAAAAATTTCTTGTTTTAAAATATCATAGTGTTACATTCTTCCCAGCTTAATTAAATTAGATCATCACAATTTAAATTTGATATTGGTAATAAAGGGTTTGTAATTTTGAAATATCATTTTTGAAAAACCCAAATCATAAAAGGATTAATAAAACTTCTTCTTAATAAAATAGGAAGATAAATAAGATGGTCATCTAGAAGAAAACATAACAATGGTTCCAAGACAGATAACAGGAGTAGGAGATGAATATATATATATATACATGTAATAGAATACTAATTCCCAAGGATTAATAGAGAATGATAGGTATCATTGATCATTGGAAATTGGGTTATCCATGTTAGAGTTGGTGTCTTAGAACCAACAGCTTTTACTTTGATTACTTGAATATTTAATTTATTAAATATTAAATTAAACAAATTATTACATATTATTCATTTTTCTAATGACCATAATAAAAAATGTCCTAGATTTTGTTTTCATTGAAAAGGTCATGGTAGTTCCCTACTATGATGAGAACTTTGAAGTGATATGACAATATTCTTAATATAGTTCATCTGATGGATAACATACTATAATGGGACGCATATTTTATAGACCATAGGGTGCGAGTACTTATAATAATATGAGGCTTATTATCATTAATTTCACACTTGGTAATCTCCAATATGGGAGATTATGAGAACAGACCCACCAATAGGAATTCTTCATGTTTTGGCATCATCATATATTCTTCTCTGTGAGTATTTGTAATAGTCCTTGGACTTTAATATTATCATTAATTCATGTCATGACTTGCGCACATAGATTTTATGATGAAAATATTCATGCCATATGTTGGCAGGAAGTAGGGCATGTTAGTTGCATCACAAATGACATGTTATTAATTGATAAGTCAATAAATGATTTGTCCCATCCATATTTATAGACGTCGATATCTCATCCCTTTGATCGAAATATAACTATCACCCAAAATTTCATGGTCATGATGTAATGATGAGTTTATTTCATATAGTAAACAATGATGTATCAAGAATATAGATTGATGACGCTATCATGAAACCTACATGATGAGATATTATTACAAAGGGATTATATTACATAGTGAGCATTCTTATGTGGTTTTCATCATTGCGACTTTAATTTATTTCTCATGGGTGCCTTGACCCGTTACTAGACAGTAATCTTAGACTTTATACAAGCCCTCAAAATTCCAATGAGAAATAATCTTATAGGGTCACACAATAAGTGTTTCTAGTGGTCTCGATTAAATTCTATTGGAATTTTATTAATTTAATAAATATTATTCTCATGACAGAGGAATAATTTTATTTAAGTTATATTGATCTCATAAATTAAATAAATATTTATTCACCAGATTGTGAATAAAATATATTTATTTGTTTTAGAGAATATTTAATAAAACTTTATTTACTATTTTGTGAATAAAATATTTATTTAAGAGAATTAAATATTTATTTGGGTGTTCAATAAATACAAGATGATTTTGAACGGACCAATAAAATTTCTGGTGATAAAATAATTATTTTCGAGTTGGTAAATATTATTTATCCATTTTTCACAAGTTGGAACACCAAAAAATAATAATATTTTTATTATTATTTGTGGAATGGGATTTCAATAATTTTTATAATTATATTTAATGGATGTTATGAAACTAAATTTTGTAACCAAAACACCATCTCTATAAATATATGTACACGTCTAATATATAATTCATTCAAAACTAATTCCAAGTTTGGGAATAGAGAATTGTTGCACACAATGAATTCCCTCTCAACTCATCCTCCTCTCTCCCTATGAAGAATAAGAAACTCAAGAGATAATTTCTTTAAGACTGAAGAACGAGTGATCAAGAATGAAAAACTCAAGACATTCGATTCACTATGCTAGCACCCGAAGAATGAGTGGTATTTCTCAAAGACCATTGAAGCACATGTGAATCACCTCTATATAGATTCTACCTGTGGATCCTCACAAGCACTATTAAGTAAATCCGAAAGGGCCTTTTTGGATGATCGATAATCATCAATGATGAAATTTCCTAAGCCCATGTATTTATTTCTTCAAATATTAAATAAATTCATTATAAATTTTATGTTTAATATTCTCTCTATTTGTTCTGATAAACTCTTATTAAAAAAAATTAATATATCACCCACTAAATAATTATTTAGTTATGACCGGAACCAAAAATATAGATAAGGTTAATGTTTATTGAGTTAATCTATAATTTTTATTCTTTAGAAATGAAGGTATAAGGATAACATTTTTTTTTCAAGATCATTCTCCCTAATTTGAGGGATTATTTTACAATCTAATAATATACAGAAATAATCTTACTTGATACTTTTTTATTTCATAAGAATAATTTCATTATATGGTTGTGCTTTGATAAATATCCAATTCATCACTTCCTTCATTAAATTAATTTCCAAAAATGAATTATTTTTATGATTTAAGCACTAAAATTTACTTTTAACAGATTGTAAGGTCCATAAAATAGTGAAATGTCTTTCCATATATCCCTAACAATTTTCTAAAACCAATATAGTTTGCACAAGTTATCCAATATAATACATTAATCTTGAAACACCAACATTTACACCACCAAATCATCACCATAAAATCATCTTTAATATTTATATGTCAAATTATTAAACTGATAGAATGTTTACCAGGATATCATGTAGGCCAATGGTAACCATTAAACTCTTATTACCTTCAGTTTTGGGTTCAATCCCCACATACTTTTTGAACATTATGTGTTGTCACCCGGTATATGGGGTATCATATTTCCAAAAATATATTAATATAATTCCTATAATGTTCCCCAAAAAAATATTATGGACATCCTTAAAAAAAATTAATGTTTAAATAAACTTTTACTAATGTTTTCAATATAAATTATTTTTTCACAAAGTCTAATAATATTATTTAATTATTATTACAATTTAATTAATTATCATATCCACCCTACATTTTATCAATACCTCTGAACTTATGCCTCTAAAATGTAAATGCATTATTCCTAAAATAACTTTTTTACTAAAAAATATTCTAAACCAATGGTTTTTATTACCATAAATTTATCCTAAAATATCCTTATTATTAGTAAAATACTATCATATAAAACCTAAAAATGTGTGTTTAATATTTTGATCTTATGATAAATCTTAATATCATAATACCATGGTTGTATCCATAAATCTTTAGTTAATGAAGTCATATATGCATCTAAAATTTAACACAATCTTTAGATGTTTCATAATTCTTACAACCAAAATACCATTGGTAAAAAAATACTTCTACAATTTAATTATTTAACCCCAATTCATAAATACTTCATCAATTTTATTTCAACATAAGTCCTTCCCTAATCTAGGTTTTAACCTTTAGATGAGGGAATTGACATGGATAATGCCCAAGTTCCCCACATTTAAGAAAAAACTGTAAATGGGTCCCTATGAGAAGATTTATGTTCTTCCATTATACCCAGAAATTTTCCTTGATAATTATTTTCTTTATGAACTTACTTTACACATAGAAATATTATTACCATTCCATTGAGACACTTTCCTAGGTGTATCCTTCCACATTTCTAACATGAATGAAATTGATCCTTCTTTTCCCCATGGTCTCCACCACTCAAACTCTTAGCGAACTCCATTCTTCTATTCTTTGGTGTGTCTATGAATTGGTTAAGGTATAGGTTTTTAATCATATTTTAGGATAATTATTTTGGAATAATAATGATATCTTTCACTAATTTAATCATCCCATTTGGTTTCTCATAGTCATCAAATTATCCTTCATATTTAATGATAACATGATTCCTTCGATTTCGATCCATTAAATAAAACAAAAAAAGTATATTGTAAGAAACTATACTCATAGTAGGGAAACCATATAATCATTTATAGGATTTTTAAATCATAACACCTTATTTTCAATCTACGAGATATTAGGTTTAAAATTGGTCATTCATTATCATCATCTATTCAAATCATTCATAATGGTTTGAAAATAAAATATAAAGTATCCTAAGTATATCACCTAGGAGTGTCATACTAGGTGTGTAGTAAGACTTGTTGTCCTGCACCATGTGATTTTTGGGTCAAGCCCAATGCTCCCTTTTCAGAGCTATTTCCCCTAGGTACATCTGTTCCAGAACAACATCTACTTGTAGTATCCGGAAAAGGATGTATTTCCAAGAAAAACTATTTTATATTGACATTGAAAAAACATTATGATTTTCTTATATACAAATCTTAAATGTATTATAATAGGGTTATGATCTATAATATATGTTTTCTTAAATCTAGATCCCAAGGTTTTCAATAAACATCTTCTGATACCAATTGTAGTAACCCTGACCCTGGTAACTTGGAGTTTGTGTCTGCTTTATTAAATTGATATAATATATAACAAATCACATCTCAAAGGAATGAATTATTTAATAGTCTTGTTAAACTAGAGTCATACATGATTCCCTATTACATTTGAAAACACAAATTACAATATATTTTTTTCAATAATAACGTTATTCACTCAAGCATGTCCTCACATATCAAGCATAGTGAATTTCATGGATTCCTAAGAAAGGAAACAAAATAAGGGTGATTTCAAATTCTTAGTAACGTTTAAGTACAGTTCAAGCTATCATAAATCAATAAAAATAATCAATATGGAATGGTAAATAACTGAACACACATTCCATTTAATAGATAACTTGGATATCATAATTAGATAAAGTATAATCAATATAGAAAGATAAATAACTAAAAACAAATCCTATTTAATCAATAAACTAAGAATGAAAAGAATCCGAAGATAATTTCATTGTGAAAATATTATGGATCATAATAATTGAATTTTCAATAAAAGAAATGATTAATTATTGGACTTCATGATCTTAAGCATCATGATATCTCTACTATCAAGACCGTTCACAAGATGGTTTAAAATTAAAGGTAGAAGCCCATTAAATAATAGATTACTGATTTTCCTCATGAGACTATTGATGCATTAAGGGGACATATAACTCTAGGCCCTACCTATCACTGCATGTCCAAATAATTAAACATATATTGAATAATCGATTTAATCATTAATAAAGTTCCATGTCATCAAATATCTGTATTGATTAAAGAATAAAGACTTATTGATATTTCCATAAATAAAAAAATTACTTTTATTGTTTAAAACTATATGTATAAATTATATATAATTTAAGAAATAATAATATACATGATAAATAATATGGACATTTAGGGTTAATTTAATATACAATGATCTCTTAAAAGTGAATATGTCAAGGGAAAGCTAATGATTGAAAAAATGAATCAAGAAAGTGTATTTAAATACTTTATGTGGTCTAAATGACCAAAAACCATCCAGGGGACGAATTATTATGGAATCAATACAACACATCCCCGGTGTAATATATGTAAAATAAAGGGTTGTTGTCATTGATAATAATAAATACCATAAAAAGATATTTAAAAAAATACCATTTTCATTTTAAACATCACCTTTTAAAACTATAGTTAAAAACATGTTTAAAATATATTTATTTAAAAATAACCATTAAAACTTATAAATTATAATTTAAAACATTTATTGGTTCTGACATCAGAAAATTCCATAGATTTTGAGTATGTTAAAACAAATATTCCTTTCACATTTTCGATAAATTTCAAATGAACTTTTTTTTAAAAGACAAAAATATTCCTTTCAACAAAATTTTAAAAAAAATGGGTAAAAATTTATTTAACAAATCATTTTTAAAAGGTTGAAAAAAAATTTGAAAGTATTTTTTAAAAACATGGTTTTGTAAGAAAATGGATTTCTGACTAAAGAGAGAAATGAAGTTGGATTTTGGTAAAAACATTTTATTGATTATTTTAAGTTATAAAGAGTGAAAATAATGGTAATATTACCCCAAAATATCATGAATATATAGAGGATAATAAAATTAAATGGTTTTTTTTAGTAAATGGTCAAATAATTTCCTTCAATTAAAATTCAAGAATAAAAAATCTCGATTAGAATCAGATTATGAAATAAACCCTTACAATGAACATAGAGTTCAAGTGAGAATTAATTAATGAATTGATTATGTGTATCAATTATAAATCCTAATAAAAAAATTTAAATACAATATAAGATAATCAAATTAATTTCAAACATAATATTATAATATCAAAGATGAGAAAGAAGTAATAAAACCCAATGAAAAGAAATTGAGTTATAAACTTCTTTAGCACTTGGTAACTCTTAATTTAAATCCACTTTGTTGAAATAATTAAAATATAAGACTTCAAAAACCATGAATTATTAATTAATCATGATATTACATATAAACGGGGCAGTATATACACCATATAAAAGAAATTAAGGGTTTAACATTAAAATATTTTTTAATAAAGAGAAATTGGGATGAAGTCCCTTAAAAAGATTGTATCATTGAAGTGAGGATTGATAAATGAATTTATTATATGTATCAAATGTAAATACATATAAAAATATTGAAAATAAAAAATAAAATAATAAAATTTCATTATAGATATAATCTTTTCATGACATAATCAATGAAGTAGAAGTATAATCGAGTGAATGGAAATTGAGTTAAGAAAACCAATACCTCATGCTTCCTTTTAGTAGAACGTACTTTATCCTAAAGTATATCGGTTTTAAACATTTAATTAACATCTATAAGAACAATATTAATATTTATAATACAATATATGATCCTTTATAACATCTTATCACCCATTCATTAATAATCTTTGATTATTTTTATTGTTTTAGGTGTTAGTTGCCTTGTTTTCTCATTCGTATTTTATAATAAAAGATCTTTTTCTTATGCATGTTATATAGTTACATCATATAAAAAATAATCATGAAATAATTATCATATTTATACATAAATTATATTTTTAAAGTGAATCATGAAATATGGTTTTGAGAAATGAATTATGTTACGATCATGGAGACGGTAGGTCGTACGTACGCATGGGTAATGTTTCCACATTTCAATGATCATTATAAAAAGGATATAAGTAATACATTATCATTATATAATGATAATAATATAATAAATACTATATTAATTCTTTAAATATAATTATATGTATCATCCATAGTGTGGTGATGAAAAGAGAGTAGAATTTCTTCATGAAGACGGTAGTCCACGCATACATGAACGATGTTATCATCTTTAAGTGACCAAAAAGGTAAGAAATAAAATGATATATCATCCTTTTATAATGATGAATATTTATTTAATATCATAATTTTTTCATTTATATGACATATATTTATTAAATATATCCTTATTACCTTCCATGTAAAGTTTTAGTGAAAAATGAATCACATCGCTTCATGAAGAGGTAGTCCACCGTACACACGAGAGATGTTATCATATCCCCTATGGAATGAAAATCAAAAAAATATATATATAATAAAATTAATCTAAAGTTATAATTATGTTATAAATATCATATATATAATTTATATCCAATATCATACCCAACTGTGAGAGGTTGTAAGGGAAAACGAATTACATCGGTTCGGGAGTTGGTAGTATGTTTTGTACATGAATGATGATTTTGTAACCCATTTCATGGAAGTTGGGGTGTTTTTAGGTCATTAACTTAACATAAAAATATATATTTATAATTAATACAATATTTTTATTATATCAACATTTTTTGATAAAAATTACGGGATGCGGAGGATGAAATAAAAATAAAACTCTCGATGAAGAACGTTACCTCTTCCTTGTGTAACCTCTTAAGGTTTGCACCAAAATCCTTCAAAGGTTGGAGTTATGACCAAACTAAGGATTATGGTATGATTTTATGGAAGTTTCAAATTTATTTGGGTAGGTATTGGCCAGAAAATGGTTTTAATAAGTGAATAGGATAGGAGATGGGGTGACCTTTTATAAGTGAGGTGAGTGGCACACTTATAATTTATAAAAAGAAAAAGGTGTAGCCACATTTTTTAGATTCCAAAAGGGTCCAAAATAGACTATTATCAATCATTAAACATTAAAATTTCTAAATATTTTCATACAATATATTTCATATAAGTTTTTATTTAATTTGGACACTATTTTTTAGTTTAACTCACTGATAAACCCATTTTTACATTAACCGTGGTAAATAATTTTTTAATGTTTTTTCTATTCATTTTAGTAAAAAATAATTTAACCTTATTATATAATATAAATTATTATGATTAAATATATGTAAATAATTTTTCAAAATTACATTCACATAAATGGAAAATTTTTGTTTAAAATTAATCTTGTGGATGTGATGAGAAAGCAGATTCTCAAAGAGAAAATGTTCAAAAGTTTACAGTTTGTTCATATCAAAATACCATATGAAAATGATTCCCATAAACTAAATTAGATTTATATATATATAATTGAACTAGTTTTAATATCAAACCAATTAAAAATATATTTTAACTTTATAATTAATTAAAAGGAAATGGATGTTTTCAATTAAAATTTATTATTTCGCACTATTCATCGAAAAATGAAATATTTCAAAAAATTCAAAAACTTAACCCTAATATAATTTTAATATTATAATTTAAAAATGAGGTTTATCATTAAAAATAAATTTTCTAAAATTGGTAAAAAAAAAATTTAAATTATGTGTTCAAAGTACGACAAGACCATATTTTAGAAAAAAATATATAATTTTTAGGAAAACATTTATTTTTATTTTTTATGATCAATAGATAATCATAAATTTTATATTTTATTTAGTAATATTAATACCTACAAATTTAACAATTATTTTATAATTTTATACTATATTATAGTTCATTTTAACTCAGGTTTGTGTTTTTCACAACATATCAAAGATATTAAATTTAAATAAATATATTTATTGGGTTGTTTAAGCTCGATGGTGGGTACTTCATACACTATTGAAAAAAATTATTATTTTAAAAAATCATGGTGTTATATATTTCTAGAAACTCACATCCCATCATATTCTTCTTAATCAAGATAAGTTACATTAGTTGGATGTATTTTTAAGAACTTCAATGAAATCTATAAATAATAGAAATCACTAAAACCTTAAATAAAATCACATAAAGGGAATATAGATAAAATATAAATAGAAATCACTCTATAGAAAAATTGAATTTTAATGCATTAAAATTTGAGGCTTAATTATTAAAAATGGTTCTTCTACCTTCCTCAATCACTCAACAATTACCCCTATATTTGAGGCGTCATAAAGGATAATGGGGGAAAGGATACTATAAAAATATAAAATAAATAATAGAAAATATCTCAAAATGATTCCCTCTTTCCCAGACAGATTTTCTCCTTTAATTTTCTCAAGATATGGGGAAAATATTTCAAAAAAATCCAACCTTAAATTCATATATTAAATGGTTCTAGGATCATGTAGAATTCCATCGTAATGAACTCCAGGTGAAAGCATCATTGAGATCTTCAATCTTTTTCATGAAAAATTAATTCCTATGTGCACAAAGCATTCAATTTCCTTAGAATTATCCTATTTGTATTAACTCTTTATATCCCTTTTGAAGTTAATTCACATGGAAGAGTCTTGGGACCGTATGAGGTTCTGTAAATCGAAGTATTTATTTCTATATTTTTGAAAAAATAACTAATTAAAGTATCATATGAGGGGAAATTTTTGTACAATCTATAAATTTTCATATAGATTAGAGAATAGATATTTTATTGAGGGATTTTTCCTATGGGGATTGATTTTAAAAATTAAATTATCCTAAGTGGATGAAAATTTTCTTATTGTCTTTACAAAATATTATACAATATCAAAATTTGGAAAAGTAAATCATAATACGAGAGAAAAATAACATACGAGGCAAACTAAAATAACTTTAGAGATAGAGTTTTGATGAATTAAAACATCATCCAAGATAAAATCATTATACAAAGTAGATTTTTGGAAAATTTAAACAATATATGAGATAGAATAAAAAAATATCATATGTCAAAAAAATTACCAAATTCATTTATTCAGGTTCAAAAAAAATATTTATGAAGAATTCACAGAAATTACAACTAAAATAATGGATTGTTGAAATATTTCCAGAGATTATTAAAAAATTTAAATAATTGAATTGTTTTTCATTTTAATAATTAAATACAAAAATATACTTGATTTTTTTAAAATATTTAGGATTTAATCCCATCCTTACATTATTATAAACTAGGGAATCCTCTTTTTTTGGGAGAGGTAACCCATTACATGGAAATGAAGGCCCAAGGGCCACAAAGGCCCAACATACATAGTCTGGAGACCCAATCATTAAATACCCATAGGCCCTTCCATATTGGTTCATGATGTTTCTAGTCCAAACACTCATAGGCATGCATGTTTCATTTCCTAGACCACACATCAGTAATGTCACCATCCCATAAGTTGACTCTATCGTATATCGAGAGATATCATTGCCATCATGATGACCTACAATGTCATCACCATCAGCCCATCCACCAACTATCATCCATTAGGATCCCACTATATTCATGAAAAAAAACCCTTCTTATAGCCTTTCCTCATTATTTCCACTGACTATCATCCATCATGATTCCTCTTTCACCATGATGAACAACATCCGCTAGCCTATCCACCAATCCTTTTTGAGTGACTCGCTCACCTAGCAATTAACCATTCTATTGGAATAATTTTACACCAGCACTAATATTCCTCCCCTAATTTGGGAAAAAAAGCAATAGAGGGTTTTAAACCCCTGACCTATATGTTGATTAGTAGAAACCATTCCACTTGAATGGGTACTGGTATAAAAAATCATCTCATAATGACAAATGGATAGGCATTAAATCATTTAAAAAGATATCAAAAATATTTAGAATTTCAGCTCTATCAAACTTAGATACATCCACATGAATAATCACAAAGTTATTTCTTATTAATGAAGATAATTAAATATCACAAACTAACTCAAAAATAACTTATTATTCAAATAGTCGTTGAGACATAGAAGGGGAAACTGGTGAATTCCAAGGGTGTCACCACTTATAATTAGATTATAATTATGTTGTAGGGACCCATAACATTGATATAAAATGAGGATTTCACTAGGTATCCCTTTTCTAACCAAGATGATATCCATGAAGTTCCCTTCCCTCTAAGTATGACTAAATTACATGCCATTTTCACTGATCCTCTTGCACTTCCTAATGTGGTAAGTAAGATCCCAAGGGGTGATGAACTTATCTTAAAAGAAAAAAACTAGAATTTTGGAGTCAAATTACCCCATGGTGACATTGATATTATACAGATTGCATAACGAAATCCACCTTTATAGTTTCCTTATATTCACCCCAGTGGATTTTCCCAATCTATAGCAGGTATTAAATCCAAAGATCACCAAACCCCTATCATCCCACACCAAACCACCCCTTATCATCACTCCAAAAATAAAAGTCCCATAAAAAATCACCTTCATTATGGTACTTTGATCTTTCCATTTAACCCACCACCCTTGGGTTCCCCATCCCCCTCCCTCTATAAAGAAGGAAATCCCTATAATGGTACCTCTTAAAGAAACTTATGACCCCCCACTTAGGATAATATCTCCAACCCATGATCTTGCGTTAGTGGTCATAATATCTTTCTTAAATATATGGATGCATTATCTTTATGGTGAATATGTGTGATATATACTAATAAAAAAATTATAAAATACATCATTTCACAAAATTATCACAATGTAAAACAAAGGATATGGATGGGGCTACTCTA
This sequence comes from Viscum album, assembly GCA_963277665.1. Lineage (NCBI taxonomy): Eukaryota > Viridiplantae > Streptophyta > Magnoliopsida > Santalales > Viscaceae > Viscum > Viscum album. The sequence continues at coordinate 1,871,690,590 of OY728142.1, read as the reverse complement.
GGATTATTATTACCCAATACACTACCTACTATGAAGGAAAATAAAGTGGTTAATGCATTTATTAGGAAATATCATATATGTTTGACTAAAATGAGGATCTAAAAAGACCATATATTCATGGATTTAGTAATGTTGGATATGGAAATCCTTAAGTAAGTGTAATAATTACTCCTTTTTTCAAATTATTTCCAAACTATCTTTAATATAGAAGGTAAAAATGTCCCATCTTGATGATAATAGATTACAAAAGAAAATTAATGTCGAGAATGATGGTAAATTAATAGAAATTTTTTATGAATATTGTGTGTTGATATTCATAAAGAGTCTATGTGCTCAATAAAAAATTGACATGAATAGGGAATTACATGATAAAGACCATAGATCTAATTTTTACATACACCCAAGTAGCACCAAGATATAGAGGGATTTAAGAGAACATTTTCAGGGGAATTATATGAAGTGGAAAATTTCTAACTATGTATCAAGATGCTTGTATTATCATTAGAAAAAGGTTGATATAAAATGTCCTAAAGGTGTCATTAGACCTCTCCTTATTCCTGTATGAAATTTTTATGATATTACTATGAACTCTTTCACTAGATTTCTAAATAATACTAAAAGAAATAATCCCATATGGATTATTATAGATCTCTTTACCAAGTGAAAACATTTATTCACTATAAGTTAGGATCTACATCTTGATAACCTTACATGAATATATATCAATGAAGTTATAAGACATCATGGTGAACCTATTTCAGTTGTATATAATCATGACCCATTATTTACATTGAAAATATAGAAAATTATTCTTATAACTCTTAAATCTGGGAAATATTTGGCCACATCTTATCATCCTAAGAAAAATGGACTGACTAAAAGGACTATTCAAACATTAGAATACCTATTGAGGTCATACTCAATTGAATTTCAAGGTTTGTGGGATCATTATTACGTTTGGTAGGATTTGGATATAATAATATCTTTTATTTAAGAATTGAAATTACATTGTATGAAGCATTATATGGGAAACGATTTTTGTACACCAAATTATTAGGATGAAGTTGGTGAAATCAATATTTTAGTCCTAGAACTTGTTGAGAATATAATGATGAAAGTGATAACAATTCAGAGTCATATAAAATTAGCTTAAAGAAGGTAAAAGATCTATGATAATAACTGAATGAAGTTTGACACTAGTTGAGTCACTCATATGTATTATTTGAGTTTTTTTTATTTCTTAGTTTTTTTTGTAGTTTATAGGAGTTTTTGAGAGTTAGAGGTTAAAAAATTAGTTTTTTAGAATATAAAAAATAGAGAATGGTTGGCCCATGATTTTTCTAATTGTACAACTAACCATATGAGAGGAATGTTTAGGGGATAGATTTATTTTCACATCTTGATAATGTTTTTTATAACCATGTGAGGTTTTGTGTAAACTGTGTAGCCTTGTCTTTGGGGAGATGGTGGCTTTCACATGGTTGGTGAATTTTTTCAAAATTTTTGTATCCAAATTGTGTATTTTGTCTAAGTAATTAAAAGTTTAACTTTTTACCAAAATACTTTTACAAGTATTAAAGATTCTCTCTCTCATTTCTCCTCAACAAATCCACATCCCCATTATTTATATTGGGATATCTTACTCTTAGGTATTTGGTGGATCTCTTACAAGTTTGGAAATTTCATTTAAGGTAGTCTTGATTTATTCTTGGTTTCTTCATCCTCTCCCAATATTCACCCTTATTCATCCATTTTGACAGAGTTGTGAAACCCTAGCTTGTGTTTTGGTTGAATATATGTTTATTGATGGGGAATTATGATTTTTTTATTTATTTTTTAGGTGTGTGAGGACCCTTACTATATAATTCAAGTGGTTTTCATCAAATTAGACAAGTTTTTATTAATATTTGAGGTAGGTTTATCTATATAAGGGTTCTTTTCTATGGATAACCTTTGATTCCTAATTAAATTTGGTTTTTTTACCACATTTCCTTTAAATTAATTTATGATTGATTTTTTATCCATTTATGATTTGATACATGACTTTTATCGAAAATTTTATGTTTAAATGTGTATTTTCAATGTGAGTTGTCTTTTACAAACTCGTGGTGTTTGTGAAAATTTCTCAAAGAGGTTTTTTTATTAAAATGGGAATTTAATATAGTTTTAAATAGTTTTTTTATGTTATTAAATGTTTTAATTTTTATTGTCATGAATATTTTATGTAATTTTATGTTAAATGGTCTATGTTTTGGAACTTGTTATAAGTTGATGTGTCTGGAAACGTGTAGCACACTAGGGACCTTGGGCCTGTTTGTGGTGACTTAATCACTGAGACTTTATCCTATGTCATGGAATATCTAGGTTTAGTTGTATAAGTGGAAAACTCCTTTGGGATAATGACTAGGTGAGCTTTAAATTTGTTTTACAGTGGTCTAAGATATCCTTTAATATGAGGATTGATAGAGATTCCAAATTGTTGACTAACTGACCAAATAATCTTTTGGAAGGTTGGGACTAAGGAAGTCCGAGAGAACTTCTAAACATGTCATGATTTCATATATAGATATTAAACCATGTTTAAGATTAGGTCACACTATATCCTTATAGTTAGAGCCCATATTTCCAATTTCATCTTCCTGATTGGTTTTTATATGATTTATGAATGATATTAGTTTCTTTTTTATGATAAGTTATATTTATTCCATTTCAATTATTCAGTTGTATTTATTTATTTTTATGCTTATTCCCATATTTATTCAAGGTTTGGTTGTACTAATCAAAATTATACTGGGTGGATTTATTTCCTTATTTGAGTATTGTTAATTCATGTTTTTGCAAACATGACTTATTTTGATAAAACCAAAGGAATTTCAAAGGATTGGTTTCAAGTGAAATATTTTAAAAGTGGAATGATAATGAAAAAAATGAGTTTTCAAACTTGATATATTAGTTTACATTGTTAAATTATTTATATATATTTATGATGGTATCATACTATTATTTGTGACTCACACCTTGTATATGACTTTGGTCATATGTATACTTTGTTTTGTAGGAAACAACTAAAGGAAAAGTCACCAAGAATTTTTGTGGATCTTCTTGATTTCCATCATTAAAGGTTGTTTATGTGAAAGGAGATATGGTCTCTTATATTTTACCACATTTGGATCTATTTTAGAACTTTTTATTATTGGGATGTCATGTATCCACCCTTTAGATATTTATCCCTTTTTTGGTTTTGACTATAGATATCACGTAAATGTTTCCTGATATATATGGTGATGTGGTGATGTTTATGATATCTAACCATAGTCTTCATTATGTTTCTTTAATTAGATGTTTATATATAATTATTTCACATATCTGGTTCATGTTATTATCTAATTCATTGATGGTTTATGCTAGGTTTTCAAGGGATAAACAGTTCCTGGAAGGTTATCTGTGATTCTATAGTTCTTGTCTCCATCATGTGGTGATTAGGAATATTCTTTGGGACATATTGTTTTCCATATCAGGTGGTAGGTTAGGTCAACCCAAGATAGTTTTCTAAAAAATAGTATCAGATCACTGTTTTTTTGGGGTTAGTAGTAGGTTAGAGATAGGGCCATCAAATCTCAAGAGGTAGGAGTAGAAGAGTTTTTGGATAGCTCTACTTTGTGTCAAACCTCTAGTTACCATGGTTGTTATGGGATTTTGTTTAAGTTTTGAGCTAAATTATATGTTTTTAACTAGATTTGATGTATTTACATATTTATTATGATTCATTGGGTGAGATTCTGAGTTATTTTAAATTTCATGGTGAAATAGGGAGGATAGTAGAAGGCACACAGTTTTGGTTCATGGTTAGTATTTACTGTTTGTAGCTTATACAACCTTTTCTATTATTTTATAGAGAAAATTTTATGGTTAGGTCAGGGTTTCCTTAACTATTTATACAAACCCTATATAGTAGGAAAATTTTTAAATTTTTTACATTTTCACCCATTTTTCATTTTTAATTTTTGATCATGTTTATTCTCATTATTTAAGGTTTATTATAAGAATTTAGTGTGGTTTGATTAATAGTGATTCAGATTCAATTAAGTATTGAATGATCTTGTGCTTTGTGTTTTGTAGAAAAGTACTCCTATAATAGCCTCATCTAGGAATACATAGTGACATTTTGAGAATTTTCTTTATAAAAACCCTCCATTTTATCTAGATATTGGGTATTCGATGATACATACAATCAAATTCTTATGCCATGTGGGTAGTTGATACCAGAAAAAAAAAATAGCGGACCATACTCAGGAGTTCACTAAGAAAAATACATTGTACATTTATGGTGATAAGGTAACTCAAGATCCTAAAAAGTGTCACAAATTAATCAACTTTTTCTTTTATTTTTTGAATACACTTGATACCTTTAAGTTTGGATTCTCCACTTATATGTTGAAATGACTGGGTAGAAAATTGTGGGAATTTATGTTTCTAGAAAAGCAGTATGAGGACCTCACATGTACTACCTTAAAAATGGATTTTTATAATAAGTTATAACTATAGACTTTAAGGGTGGTGAAGGACCTTGTATTCATGATGAGGATTGATCATATCATTTAGTAATGGAGTATATTGCTCATTTTTTGAGTTGGTTCATGTGTCTCCTAAGCTCCCCATGAATGATTACCTTAATTATATACATTTTGAAATGGGATTAAAGTTTGAGTTTAGGTAAATAATTATCCTTATTCTTCTACCAAACTATACTGATGTGGTTGATAAGGAATCTATGTAAGTTTCATGTAACACCCATAAGTTTTAAAAAAATAAAACTTTGTCTCATAGCATATACGACACGCAACACCGAGCCTAAACGAACCATGATTATTTAAATACAATCATTATGACCGAGATGTGAAATTTATTGGAATAAATATTATTAACTAATTTATGAAATATATATAAATTTATTAATATATATAAATGTATTCATAAATTCATATGAATTAATCACTCATTTTTTAATGAAAACATTTTATTATTAAAAAATTATGTTTTCTTCAAAAATGATTTTTATTTATAATTTCTTGAACATTTATAAATTTTCTTTTATAAAATAAAAATAATTTTTTTAATAATAATATAAAAATTAACATAGGGTGAAATTTTTTTATTTTTCTAAAATGATTTATTTTTCAGTGAATAATGACAAATTATTTATTTTTCAAATACTGCCATTTCTTTTCATTATATCACATAATTAAAAAGTACAATTATATTTTGGATTTAATATTAATGAAACATATAAAACATTCTATTTATAAAAATATAATTTATTTATTTTAATAAATAATTTTTAGGGTTTTTGTATAAGTCTATTTTATACTTAAAAACACGGATTTCTGCAAACAGTTTTTATGTACATAAATTTTATTTATTTTAATAAATTAAAATAAACTATAGAAAGTAAATATTTAAATGTAATTTATATATTAAATACCTATTTAAATTAATTAAAATTCATATAATTATGATTTCTACTCAAATAGTTAATATAAGATCTTATATTTCTTGAAAAAATTAATTTCATGAAAAAACCACTTTTTGTTGCATGTTATGGGTTTAATTTTAAATTAATTTATACTAATTTTATGAATTAAATTTGATAAAATAAATTAAATATTTGAAATGAGAATAATTAATATTATTTAACAATTTAAACTTAATTTTTTTCATAATAAATCGTAAATACAGTAAAAAAAATATTACCCAGGATAATGTTAAAACGGAGTTTTGCATGTTACATGTGCTTGTGTTAAAATTAATTTTTTACACTCATAAGTTTTTTATTTGAAAATTTGAATTTAATATTTAGAATAAGTGGGTCCAAATTATATAATAAGGCTCATTTTATTTTTATTCTTAAAGGATAAATTACCTAGGTAAATTACTACTTACCGTAATGAAAACTAAAATGGTAAAAGTGAGTAAGTTTTGGGGTAAAGGAAATAAAATTTCTAAAACATTTTTTTTAGTTTAGGATGTTATTATAGACATTATATTTCCTCCACTAAATTATTTATCACTTTTGAGGAATTTTTATTGGGTGTTACTTCCCATTATTGAATTGTTTTGGGTATTTATAAAAATATCACTTTGTACTTATAAAAGGGAACCCCCTCTCATCTACTCTCCACACTTAAATAGAATTGTGGTTTTGCAAATACCTACTCATATATATTCTTTAATTATCTTAAAACATCCTCAAGGAATTTTTTATTAAAAATCTCTCTATTGAAGGATTTTGGTGCAAACCTAAATAGGTTTTCCAAAGAAGAGTTATCATTCTTAACAGTGAGTTTTTGAATCAAATATTATTATACCTCCATAAAATATTATTCAAACATGATGATATAATAAAATCATTATCTACCATATAATGATATTTTATTAGTTTAATGTAATAACATATATACATATCATCTTCCAATAAATGGGAACAAAACAAGTGTTCGTGTGTACGGTGGAATACTACCTCACAAACTAATGTAATTCATTTTCTATCATCACATCTCATGGATAATTATGATGATATATTTAATTTGTATATATGATATTATTGAAATATTAATAATTCTTGAAAATTAATATATCATATATTTTCTTACCTTCCCATTCACTGAAAGATGATAATGTCATTCATACGTGCGTGTGGATTACCACCTCTACAAAGTGATGTGATTTGTTCTTCATTACCACATCACATGGATGGTATATATAAGTTAATTTGAATAAAAAATATTTTATTTATTATATAATAATAATTTTATAAATATAAAATAATACTTACCTTCTTTACATTATGATCGTTGAAAAATTGAAACGTCACTCATGCATGCATATGACCTACCGTCTTCATAATTGTAACGGAGTTCATTTTTAATAACTATATTTCATGGATGGTTTTAAGAGTACAATTGACATATAAATATGATAATTAGGACATGATTATTGTTTTGGATATGATTTAATGATGACATTATTGACCATGGTCAATCTACTGAATTCATTTTAAACATATGGTCCAAATATCATCAAAACATCCAATATAAAATTAATTGATTAATTGATTGAATATGACAAGGTAATAAATGAAATAAAAATAATGATAAACATGAAATTTTTTCTTAATAAATTAAATAATTAAAATAATCTAATTATTCATGAATATAAATAATGTATGTGATTAATCTTACTCGAGGTAATAAATATCTCTAAATCACCTTTTTCTTCAGGTTATGATCATTCACTAACTCTCTCTATATCTCTTTAAAGTTATGGGATGATTATAAATTATTTTTATATTTATATCAACTATAAACCTATATTATCTTTCCTTTAATTAATTTTGTAATACAATATTTATGTTAATGTATAAAATTCCTTCAATGTTAAGTTTTCTTTGATTATGATATGAGGTAAGATTATAAAATCCATGTTATTTCCATGGGTGATTTGTAAGTCTATGTCTAGTGATTGATTTAATTTTTTCACTCATAATCATGAACATGTTATGATGGATGCACCTATATAGTTACCCAATTCATTCAGTAAGTATTTTGTCTCATGAAGAATTATGTATGGGGTTAGGGAGTAAACAAAATACATTATGGTATATTTTCCATCATGTGATATTGTCTAGGAAATTATCCTTGAGTCATGTTTATGTCATGTTCAGTGTTTCTTCCACATTTCCTATTTTGTAATTATATTATGATACCATGTTCTTTATGACTTTTTCCAAGTGATTTATTATGAGACTTCTATTTTATAATATCATGTTATAACTTTGACTCTCACATTATGTTTTATTATCATTTTTTTCCTTAATGGTATTTTTAGCTATCCCCTTTATTTTATGTCTTTTATAAGGTTATCCTATTTAGTTTTAGGATCTCAAATGGATTTAGGATAATATTATGGATAATAAAAAAAGTATTTCATGTTTTAGTGTCTTTTCAATTTAGTATAAACCTAGTCTCCTAAATACACTAGGCCTCATAATCATTAGGTTGTACTTATTATATGTTTATATTAAAAATAATTATTATATGTTTATATTAAAAATCATTTAATAATATATGTAAAAGGAATGGGTCATTGTAGTTGGTATCATAGAAAGTTCTTGTTTTTTTGGGATTAGGACTAGAATACTTTAGTAAGAACTCTAGGGTAAGTCAAAGTATAGGAAAATGTACTAGAATTTTAGTGAAGGATAGAGAATTTTGTTTCCATGAAATTACATCTCTTCTGGGATACTACAAGTTCATGTGGGTCTATTATAGTTATACCTAGGAGTAATAACTCTAAAAAAATTTATTTGGATTTAACATGAACATCACCTAGTGAATGATAATAGTTATTTCTTCACACATAGTATGAAACTCTTGAGGGATATGTTTTGGAAATTCAAAAACTATTTATGAACCTTTTGAATAACTTATATAAATTGGTATATAAAACCTAATAGTTTAAATTACCATGGATAACCTAGATACTAAAAATTCAAGATATACAAATCATTTATAATTTATTCCTTCTATGTTTATATTTTTCCATTTTGTATGTTAATATATTCACATATTTTTTTCTTTTAGTTAATGGCAGGAAATAGGGGAAACCATACTAACAACCAACATGATATGAAATGTGATGATTTCCCTAATGGTATGACTAACATTATGGTAGTGGGAGATAATAAAATAATAGAAGTACTGGCTCAACTTGATCAATTTTTTAATTATAACTTGAATCAAGAAAAACGTGGACCACCTCCTAAGAAGAATCAAGTTTCAGTCATGTATTTTATTCAAAAAAAATACTCCTACCATTAGTGAATATTCTAATCCCATCAAGTGAGAATAATGGATTACATCCATTGAGAAGATATTCTCTATACTCCAATTAAAAAATCCAGAGAAAGATGTGATGTTTTTTTATCACATTGAGGGATAATTTGATAAGTGGTGGACACTGATCAAGAACACAATGTCTAAATAAAGTATTTATTCAATTGAATGGAAATATTTTAAGAAAATTTTTTTTAATAAATATTTTCCATGAACTCTTCCATATTAAAATTGGTAGGTAGGTTTTTAGAATGATGAAAAGAGAATATGATTCTATCAGGGTATATGATGTAAAATTCACAAGGCTTGCACAGAATTCCTCTATCTTTTTCACCAACACTTAAAGTAAGGTGGACTGTTTCTTTAGTGGGTTAAAGACAATTCTATGTAAATAATTAGATATTTGGTACATTGATAGGTGTGTATAGATTTTATGTTGTACCCTCAAAATTCCTATGGATATTAGTGACACTTGTTGGTCAAATGGTACTAGAGAAAAAAGTGTAAAATAGAGTTTTCTTTGGGAGTATAAATATATAAATTTCATGGAGTAAATAAAACCCAATATTTCACAAGACAAAGGTCTAGGAAGAATTACCCTAGAATCTATCTTGATGGAACCAAAGAATATTTCAAATGTAGAAAACAAGTACATCTGTCAAATCAGTCTGAAGATAAGTTAATAAGGCCACTAGTTCGGAAGAATAACAAAAGGTTCAAATCAAAACTCAGCCTGTGGTGTTGTGTTTTAAATGTAACAAACATGGACATTATGCAATCCAATTCCCTGAGATGAGGGTTTTCGGATACAATCGATGTCAATAATATCTAAGGCCTAGAGAGTAAATAAGGACATATATTGTCACTACTACTTAGGTGGATCCAAACAATGATTTGGGGACAGGTATGCTAGTTATTATTTTAATACAACTAGAAATAATTTTTTATTCTGGTTCTATGCATTTTTTCATATCTTTCAAATTTAGTAGAACTATTTAAAAAACACCTCAAAACATGGGGGTTGATCTATCCTTAAGAACATAAAACATATAAATGGTTGAATACCAGGTATATAACTCTTACACATCCAATGATATTAGAAAAAATATTCCATAAAATATCATCTTACTTGTTTTAGTGGAGTTTTATTCTATATTTTTAATTGATTATCTTACCATATATACATATCTAACATCAAAATTCAATAGAGAGAGAGATCAATCTTCATATCCCAAGTTAACCTATGATTATATAAAACTCTAAGGAGTAGGATTAATCTCCCCTGTAATCTTCTATTCAAGGGTGGATATTATTACCTTATGATCAATCATATCTGGCCCAAATAATTGAGACAAAGGAGGGAATATCACTTACATGCATTCCCTTTTTTAGGGACTATACTGATATATCCCCCAAAGAGTTTTTTGGTCTTCCTTCTGAATGATAGTTTCAGTTCTCAATTGAACTTATACTTGTATCTCTACGTATATCAAAGACTCCTTATAGAATGTAAATCATTAAGTTGGAAGAGTGAAAAGTTAGTTACAAGATAATATGAGAAGAATTTTATATGTCCGATTGATTCACTATAGGATTTTTCAGTCCTCTTAATGAAGAATAATGATGGGTATATGTTCCTATTAATTTATTATTTTTAACTCAAAAAAATCATTATATAGAAAAGTTATCCCCACTCATGGATAGACAACTTGTTCAATCAACTACGTGGGACCCACTATTTCTTAATAGTCTGACTTGTCATGTATGTTATATATCATCCTAAATAAAAACATTATGTTAATATTATAATTTCATATGAACCTTTTTTAAATTAATTATACCTTTTTTCATTTAATAACATGTTATATACAATTATGTAATCAATTAAATTCACATCGGGCATTTCTGGCGATATGAAGCTCATATGTCAGAAATGAATTTGGTAGGTTAAATGTGGTCAAAGTGGTCATTATTACATCATATATAGGATAATAATATTGAATTATTTATCATATTTATACATAAATTATAAATTTAAAACCAATCATTGAAAATGGTTATAAAAAATAATATATGTTATGATCATGGAGACGGTAGGTCGTATGTACACATGAGTAACATTTCTATTATTCAATGATCATTATGGATTAAAGGTATGTATTATTTTATCTATATAGAGTTATTATAAAATAATAAATATGATATTAATAATTTAAATAAACTTATATATATCATTCATGTGATGTGGTTATGAAAAATGAATCCCATCACTTCATGGAGGCGATAGTCCATGTGTATAAACGAATGGCGTTATCATTTCTCAGTGAAAGGAACAGTAAGAAGGTAAATGATATATTATCTTTTAATAATTATAAATATTTAGCTAATGTAATATATAAACATTATTTACATAATTATAATCCATCCATGAGGGATGGTGATGGAAAACAAATTACATCGGTTCGTGAGGTGGTAGTCTGCCGTACACACGAATGATTGATTTGTTTCACATTTGATGGAATCAGAGATGAATATTGGTTATTATATTAACATAAAAACATATAATTATATTTATTATAATGTTTTTTATTTTATAATGGTCTAATAATATTCTAATAAGGTTTAAGAACAAATAAAATAAAAACAAGCTGTTAGAAACTATACCACTTCATTGGAAAGACTCCTTTGAATAACACCTTAAGACCACTAAGGTTAGGGTTTTGACTACACCAAGGAATATATAATGAGTTAAGGGACTATAGGAAGATATTTAGGTAGGTATTGGAAAAACCAATTTGGTTTTTAAGTGCGAATAAATGATAATAATTGATTCTATTTTATAAGAGATGGGAAGGGTACTTGTATAATTCCTCAAAATATTATAATAATATAGATTAATTTTCAATTAAAAATGGATCCAAACTGATTTGTTTTTAATTTAAGATAATTATGTTTCAAAATACCCTCTTACCATAAAAATTATACATTTTTTATCATGTTTTAACCCTTATATTTTTTTTAAACCCTAGTTAACCCCTTTCACACTTACCATGGAAACAATGATTATTTTCTATTTCAGGGTCAATATAGTTACTATAACTAGTAAAATGACCCATAAATGAGACATGTTTGATATTATCAAGAATATATTAATACATTGTATGTATTTAATAAATTTATTTATTTTATATCATTTAATAAAACATTATTTATTATAATATATCATTAATATCAATTTTTAGAACTATTCATTACATTAGTTTTAATAACCTCAAGAAAATAAGTAAAATAAAAAACAGATTATATACCTAACATTCTACTTTCAAATATAAATTTTTTTATTATATTATTTATCTCAAATTATATTTATTTTAATAATTTTAATTTCATTTATTTTATTTTTTCATTAATTGAATAATTATTGTTTCAGCATTTTGTAAATTTTTATACTAATTATTTCTTTACTAAAACATAAAAATTAATTATCGTTATTAAGATAACTAATTTATATTTAATAATTATATTTACAAGTAATCATATCCTTATCTAACCCTATGTTATAGATAGTATGGTTATTAAAAAGAAGATTGTGAGATTTTTTTATTTTCTTTAAAAAAATATTATAAATGCTATAATCACATCCAAATGGAAACAAATACCATATTACCAAATATTTTATGATTATGGATAAAATAGAGTCATAAAATAAAATTTATTCAAGTTCTAGGGTCATTTTATAGTCCGAGTAATGTTATTTTTAACCCTTAATTACCTGATTTACCCGTAATCGTGGTAACAAAAATTAATATGGTTACTATTCATAATTAAAAAAAAGAAAGGGACAAATTTACCAAATTTATACTGGATAATTTAAAATATATAATTCATTTTTCATAGTTAAAAACATATAAGTAGAAAAATTTAATTTAAAATCAAACTGGAAAAACAAAACGAAAAATAGTTCTTTAGAAAAATTCTTTTTCTAAATATAAAATATTTTTATACTAAATTAAAGTATAAAATTATTTTTTAAAAATTCATAATTGGAAAATATTAAATAAAAAAATAAATTTTAAAACTAAATAAAAATATTATTTTTCTTTATAACTACTTTAAAATAAATTACAGTTTTAAATTAAAAATTAGTATTTTTCACTTTTCATTGAAAAATAAACATTTTTAGAAAATTATAAAAAATTAATCCTAAGTTAATATTTAAATTCTGAATTCAAAAATTCAATTCAATTTTTTGAGTGAATTTTCTAAAATTTCAACGAATTAATTATAATATTCACTCATAAAAAGAAATAAAAAACCAATTTTTGAAGAAAATGTATTTTTCAAGAATAAAATGACTTTACAAAAAAATGATTTATTATTTAAAAATAAGTAATTAATAACTTATCAATGAGTATTATTGTTTTATATTTCATAATTATGTTAATATATTTAATTCCCGACAATTTAACATCTAGGTTATAACAGTCACATTTAAATAATAATATTTCATTATTTATTTAATCTCGGTGTTTTGTATCTTGTACTCAATCTATAATAGTCTTTCCTTTTAAAATATCATGATATTACATTCTCCCACCTCTCCCCTTAAATAATTTTTTCTCAAAATTTGATCTCAGGATCAAAAACTAGGTGTTTGTCTTTTCAAAATACCTTTCATAAAATCCCACATCATAAAGATGGTTAATAAAACATCCACTTGAAATGAGATAAGAGGGAAGTATTAAGTTCATATGAAATAACACATAACTAGGTTTCCATATAAGAAAATATCGGTGGTATGTGAAAACATGGATATGGAAGAAAAATGTAACTTATAAGGATTGATTGAGAGTAATAGAGAGAATAGTCATGAGAAAGATAACTATCACAAAACCATAGATCTATGATGGTTTTAATGGCAATTGATTTCTTAGGGAGAAAAGTAAATGGATAAAGTTGTATGTGAAGATAATTTTCCAAAAAAAATTAATTACTTTATCTTCTATACTAAATCATAAGTAAATATACTTATGTGTCAAGAAGGATTTAAACTTTTAATTAATTTCCAACACAAACTCATCTTTCTTATACAAATGATGAGTATTAAAGATGAATATTTTTTATACCTAAATAAATAGAATCAACATATAATGGATAAAATAATACATAAAAGGTTAACAATCTATTCCTCTTTTGTTTATAAATTAGCCAAAACTAAAATGGTTTAGACAAGACAAGATTATTCCCAAAATGAATCAACCTTCAGAAGAGGAAAAACTGCTTTAATTTCCAAAATAAAAAATTAATAAACAACGTTAAACATAAACCATTCAGTAAATAACTACCCTTAAAATTTCTAAAGATATTATTAAGTAATATTGAAACCCAAAAATCAAAAGGATTTTATCACATATTTATCCAAGATTTTTTTAAAATTTATCTTTAAATAATATCAATCACTCATAATGGTTTATTCCAAAAATTATATACCCTAATCATATAATCTCCAAGATATGCTAATAATTTCCATAAATAACTTGAATCGACATAAACATGTATTAAAATCATATTCAACTCCAAAATATAATTCAACCTTTAATCCACTATTAAAATCCTATAATGTTTTGTTTACCTTAATCATACAAGGTTCCCAAAATAGTGCACATCTTCTGAAATAACATTAATCACATAACCATAAAATCAATTTTCAATATCATGTTTATATCTACAAAAAAAGATATATTCCATAAAATATAATAAACACCCTCTAAAATATCACTTTTAACCTCTAGGATTTTCTATAAAGTTAGTTTTTCTATAAGATCAGATAATCTATTTTCAACCACATATTAACCCAAATCCTTATATATCGCTTTATCATATGTCCTTAAATGAGTGTCTCAAAAAATTACAACTTTTTGAAGGTATATATTTCATCTAACTTGTGTTTCTAAATTCTAAAAACAATAATCTACTATAGAATGTTTCATAAAAATATATATCATAATATCATTGATAAACAGATCCTTTATTCATATTCTTTCTTAAAACTTAACCCTGATTTTTCATATTATTCAATGATATGAAATATCTCTTTATGATTTATCAATATCACTCAATAATGATTCATACTTATATCATATGAAAATAATTCATACCGTAAATCTATACATTAGAAACTTCCTTAATGTTGTCGATGTCCCCTTTATCTTGCAGCATGTAATCCATATCTCTATAAAAGAAATATTCAAGTCCTTAGTGGTGTTTCTCCTTCTAATGAGTTTTATGAGTTGAAAATTTCAAAACAAATAAGATATATACCATGATCCATATTAATTTTTGATAAATGAAAAAGTTTTGGATATATAAAATAGTTTCTTTCATGTGATTTGGATGCTCAAAAAGCTTTCAAGATCATATGAACATACTTTTTCTGTGATAGTGATGATTAAATCATCTAGAAGGGATAAAAAGGTTTTGTGAGTTCCTATTCCTTCTATCTTGATAAATGATCTTTAATCTATAAAAAATAACATCACTAAAACATGAAATAAATTATTTCATGTTAAAATTAAAATGATACTTGTAAATACAACACCTATAGAAATTCTATAATACATTCACCTTAAAATCCCCAAAAATAACCTTAATAACTTCAACATTAAATAATTTCTAAACATAAAAGGTTATCTCAAAAAATTCCACTTGCATCCCTCAAAAGTAATAGAATTCCTATAAAATAATCATTCATATTAAAACTAAGGGTAAAATATACATAAAATCAGTAACATGTCTCCCAATTTAACATTAGTCACCTTAAAATTCCATCACTTAAAACCTCAAAAAGGGGATTCTATAACTTTAAACTTATAATGAACCATAAACTTATAAACCCATTTTGGTATCTATAACTCTTAGGATTAGCTGACAAGAAAATAGCATAATATCCAAAGTTGTATAAACTCTACTCTGATACAAACTATTAGGACTCGGCCTTAAACATTACATATTCTAGTGACTTTATGATATAATTTACTATATTTTTTGAAATATATTTTATGTTTTGTGTTTTATATAATTAGTTAATAAATATAAAATAAAAAATGCATACATTACAAGTGAAAACTTCTTTTTAGTATCATTTTTTCACAATATAAAACTTCTAAAAATAGAAATATTTTCTTTTCATGAAAAATATTCTATACTTTCATCTTGAAATATTCTTTATTTTTACCTATCTTTAAACCCCTGTGAATTTTTTTAAATATATGGGATTAGCACAAAAATATTATTAAGGGACATAAAAACGAATAAATTAGTTATTCTAATGAAAAACATGAAAACCCATGAAATGTGTACCTTTACCTCAATGATCTTTGATCAAATGAAATAAATCCATTTCACATATAAAACACTAATACTTTTTTCTCAAATAAAACAATTAAACCCTTAATATGAAAATAAAACCCATTTTTAGAAACTTATTGAAACACATTCATTACCCATTTTAAACTTGTGTTGGAAATAACTTGATCCCAATTAAATCCATAAGAGAAACCCTTTAGTAACTCCATCCTTATTTACTCAAAATACAAGGTACATTACCCAATGCATTGGAGTGCTATCTAGGCGCACCATTCATATAGTACATAACAGGATCACTTAGTGATATCTCGAAACACCAAACATATAATCTATATTGGTCTCAACCATGACCTATAATGGGGATCAACCCTTTGTATAAGTTATATCAGGATCACCCATATCATAAATAAAGATCAAGTACCATATAAAACATTTTATGCTTGTGCCTTTTCATTCTAAAACATTGAAAAACTATTTTAAACTCATATGAAAAAAACATTAGAATATAAAAATATCCTTTTATTTCAAAAAAAAATTTCAATACAAAAATACCCATAAAAATGGAAAGAGGGTTTTTCTTTGATAAAAATATTATTAAAACATTCTTGAGGGAAATAACCTTTCGATTATGAAATCACTTGTTTTAAAAAAAACTAAACTATTATAAAGGAAAAAAATTCTTTGAAAATAACCCTATAAACTTTTAAATTAAGACTGAAAGATAATATTAGTCATGATAGTGGGAAATTTTTATTATTATGTATAATTAAAAAAAATCTTTTCACATTGTTAAATAAATGAATAAGAAGTACCTCATTCATAAAATGACTATAAGATTCCTTTCAAAACATTTTAAAAAAAGTAAAACAGGGGTGAAAATACTTTAAAAAATAATAGTATAATGGTAAAAACTTCTTTAAAATATTTTTAAAAATAATGGATATAGAAAAAAAAATCTTTTTAATAGAAACATTAAAAGATGAATTTTAAAAGAAAGTCCCCTACCTTGACCCTGACTCATCATGTAAGTTTTGTATCTTCCTAAATAAAAAACATATGTTAATTTTTTACTTGCCTAATAAACTTTATTAAATTATTTATTCATTTTTAAAATTTAACACCATGTTATATATAATTACCTAATAAATTAAATTCATGTCAAGAGTTTCTGATGATATTCAGCTCATATATCAAAAAATTAATTTGGTAGGTTGAATATGGTCAAATAATTCATTATTAAATTATATATTGAATGATAATAATTAAATATTTATCATATTTATACATAAATTATACCTGTACAACCATCCATGTTATATGGTTAAAAAAATGAACTATGTTGTGATCATGGAGATGGCTGGTTGTACGTACACATGAGTTCTATTTCCATTTTTCAATGATCATTATGAAAAGAAGATAATTTTTATTTTATATCTAAAAAATTATTATGATGTCATAAATATCATATTAATCCTTTAAATATACTTATATATAACATCCAATTGATGTGGTGATGAAAAACGATTCGCATATCTTCATGGAGGTGGTAGTCCACACATATGCACGAATAATGTTATCATTTTTTAGTGAAAGAAAATTTAATATGTTAAATGATATATTATATTTTAATAATGATAAATATTTTATTAATATCTTATATAAACATTATTTATATGATTAAAATATATCCATGAGAGATGGTGATGGAAATTTAATTACATCGGTTTGTGAGGTGGTAGTCTACCGTACACACGAATGACAGTTTTGTTTCCCATTTGATGGAAGAGTGTGTATATAGGTTATTCTATTAACATAATAACATATCAGTATATTTGCGATCATTTTTTATTATTTTAATATGGTTTAATACAGGGATTTACTTTTATTTATATTATTAAGATCGGAATGTTGTATTTTATTTTGGTGATGGATCTCAGCGATGAACCCTATATGATGGTCGATGATGGATTACCCCCCCCCCCCTCCCTTCCTGGAGTTGGGATGGGGAGGGATGTTTTGGTTCCACCACCTCTGGTTACACGGCCGGTGTTTGTACCCTTCTCTAACCCTAGACTTCTCCCTGAGTTCCCATTGATATCTTTAAGCCTGACGGTTCTAGATCTTCATCTTAGGGATCCTCTACTCTCGATTTCATTTTTGGAATTTTTTGAGGCTTCGATTCTCCTATATTTAACCCTGGTGGATCTATTCAATCATTTAAGGCCTTTTTATGAATTTGACTGCTCTGTTTTTAGTAACAGGGATTTGAAAGATCGTGCGGCTTTGGGTTTGATCGATAAACATCATCTGATGATACGTTTTTCCTTGAAGGATGATTTAATTTGTGCATGGTCCAGAGCTCCTCACAGATGCAACATATGCAAGGTATTTCTTCTACTATGGTCGTTTGATATTTTTATGAATCGGGACTCACCTTTCTTCATGACTTGGGTAAGCCTTCCTCACCTTCCATTTCCATTTCAAAATCTAGTAATAATTCGTATGTTGGAGAATTTGGTGGGTCAATTACTTTTTTATGATTTCCTCATTTCTTCTGTGATTCATCATATTAATCCATTATTCTATGTTGAGGTGGTTGTTTAGAATCCGCTGGTTGAATGGATATGTATTACGGTTGGTGGGGAATTCTGATGGAGGCAAGCTGTTGTCTTTGAGTAATGGGTTGATTACTGCCTGGCCTTCCACCGACTAGGTCATCTAGCTGATAAGTGTCACAATGCATCCAATACTTCCACTCCGATGAAGAGTATTGGTATGGTCTCTAGCCTGGGACAGATTTTCATTGATGCTGATAAGTTTGGAACTGGATTGGGTGGCTCGTCCTTGGGAAAACAGGTGTGGGTACCTTCTAATCTGGCAGTTACTATGGTGTTTATAGGATGAAGTAAGACATTGTCTTGGGGGATGGTTTTAATCTTTATTTTATGGATGCAGCTGATCCTAGAGGTCGGACGAGACATGGAGGCAATACTATAGTAGCGGGCCCTGCAAGGGATTCATCGAACCATGGATAATGTGGAGCTGAGTAGTGCTTTGTTAGCAGGAATGATGTTGGATTTATCCAAAATGATGAGGATGGGCCTAAGGGGGTGAGATACACTTAAATCCAGTCTGTTGTGGGAAAACTAATGATGAAAATATTCTTTGTTTGGATTTTAAGGTTCTTAATTTGTATCTGAAATATGATGGTGTATTGAAGATTGTAGTTGCTACTTGTAACTAATTTCAAGAGACGGAGCATGATAGGATCTCTCATGTGGACGAGAGTTCTCAAATGAAGAAAGGTAACAATATGTATCTTGTTTTAGAAGGTGAAATGTGGAAGGAGTATATTTATCCTTCTCAGGAGGATGGACCTATAAAAGGAGTTTTATAGTAGGTGATACAAGATGGTCATGAGTTTGTGGAACAGCCAAAGTGTCTAGTAATGATTGCCACTTATAATCAATTTCAGAAGGGACGAGGAGAGAAAAATGGAAATCATAAGGTGAATATCCCTGGAAAATGATGGTATTACTCTAATAGTGACAATAAGAATGATGGTGGCTTGATCATGCCTTCATATAGTGACATTGTTCAGGTTGGGAGGCCGAAGATGATTGGGAATCAGGAAGTTATGACTTCTCCACCGTGAAGAAGACTGAGGAAGGATTACTAATATCTTCTAAATTCGGTGTCCTATAGGTCTTCTATTGGAAACACTGAGTTTCTATCCTTGTATAATATGAATCTTAAAAGGAATTATGTTAAGGTTCTGAATCATTTGAAGGCTTAGAATGGGAATTGGTTACTGCGGAGGAATATTTTTACCAGGGATGTGGTGACAGATATGGTTTTTATGATATGTAGTTTTCTATTTTGGCTTGTGGTACTTGTTTATTTTACTTTTATTTTATTTTAATAAATGGTCAGGGGGATGTCCACTGATTGAGATTTTCTAGTTATTATGGTTGAATAATATTTGAAGGTGTTGGAATAAGAAATAAAATAGAAACACACGTTTAGAAATTATACCTCTCCTTTGAAAATTCTCCTTTGATAACACCTAAAGACCATTAATGTTGGTGTTATGACTAAAACAATGCCTATATAATGAGGGTGGGGATACTAATAATGGATTTATATAGAAATTTTTGGAACCAATTGGGTTTTTTAAGTGTAACTAAATGAGGAGTGGTTGTTCCCTTTTATTAGAGAGGGGGGCACTCTTTGAATTCATCAAAATATTAAATTAATATAAATTAATTTTCAACTACAAATGGACCAAAACTAATTTATATAGAATTTATGATTTTTATGTATCTAAATATCATCATAACATAAAAATTATTCAAGTTTTTATCACATTTTTACCCTTATAATTTTATTTTATTCAATTTCACACTTATCGTGACAATAAGGATTTTTTACTCTTTGAGGGTCAATATAGTTACTATAAATGGAAGAATAACACATAAATAGACCATGGTTTATATTATAAAACATATACTAATAAATTGGATAAATATAATAATTTTAATAATTTTATATAATTTAATAAGATATTATTTATTATAATATATCATTAATAACAATTTTTAGAACTATTCATTACTTTTATTTTAATAACAATAATACAATAAGTAAAATTTGAAAAAAAATTGTTATATCTATAAAATTTCATGGTCATATATAAAATTCATGGATAATATTTATTTTCTAAAATTATCATTATTTTAATATTTTAACATCATTTTTTTATTTTTCCATTAATTGAATAATTACTATATCAGCGTTGTGTTAACTTTTAAGGTAAATATTTCATCACTAAAAATTAAAAATAAATTACCATGATAAATATAAATTTTATATATTTCAAAATAATATTTATAAATAATTATAACCTCAGTTTAACCTTGTTTCAAAAATGTTGTATTTATTAAAAGCATGAGTCTGACCTTTTTTGTTTCTATTTAAATAAAATATTATAAAGATTATAATCATATCCAAATTGAAAAAAGGCCATATAACCTAATATTGGAAGATTATGGATGAAATTTACTCATCCAATAAAATTAAGAAATTTTTTATGGTCATTTTATAGTCTTTATAATATTATTTTTAACCCTTAATTACTTGATTTACCATTTACTAGTGACATAATTTACTATGGTTACTATTCATATTAAACAAAAATAAAAAGGGATATATTTATAAAACATGGAAATAATTATTCCAAATATGGAATCCATTTTTAAAAAATCAAAACATAGAAGTGGTAGAATTTAATATAAAATCAAACTAGAAAAATGAGATGAAAACGGTTTTTTAGAAAAATTCCCTTTATAAATATAAAAAAAATTATAATAAATTCAAGTATAAAATTCCATTTAGAAACCATCATTGTATATTTTTAAATAAAAAATATCAAATAATATTTTAAAAATAAATCAAAATATAATTTTATGTAATAAATACTTCAAAATACAATATAGTTTTCATTTAAAAATATATATTTTTTAACATTCATTGAAGAATAAATATTTTTAGAAAATTATAAAAAAATTCATCCTATGATAATATCAAAATTCGGAATATAAAAATGAAATTATTTTTCAAAAATATATTTTCAAAAATTTATAGAAATTATTCATAATATTCACTCATAAAAAGTAAGAGAACCCCATTTTTGAAGAAAAGGTATTTTTGAAGAATAAATCGACTTTACTAAAAAATTGAGTGTTCACTTAAAAAAATAATTAATACCTTATAAAATATTAATTCCATTTTATAGTTAATAATTTAGTTGATACTATTCATTCCCTCTAGTTTAATAGCTAGGTTATAACAATCACATTTAAATAGTTATATTTTGTTGTTTGTTTTAGCTTGGTATTGTGTATATTATATGTTATCAAACATAGTATTTACATTTAAAATATCAAGTTATTATAAATATTTATGGACTTAATGAATGGAGACTTTAATTATTTCTCCAAAAACATCTAGAATTTATAGAAGATTTTTTTATGTACTCCAAAAGCAAGGAGGAGCATGAAAAGTGTTTCAATAATGTGCTAGAGACTTTGTAAAAAGACAAGCTCTATGAAAAGTATAGTAAATGTGAGTTCTAGATGAAGGAATTATCATTATTGGGAAATATTATCACCATAAAAGGGATATTAATGGACCCTTATAAGACAAAGGCAGTTCAAGATTAGCCTAGACCAGCATCTGTAACAGAGATCCATTGTTTCCTTAGAATATCTGGGTATTACAGATGAGTTGTGAGAAACATATCATGGTTTTGAAACCCACTAATAAAGATAACATAGAATTTATTAAAGTTTTTATGTACCAGTGAATTCAAATAATTATTTTAAGGAGTTGAAAAGGATACTTATCACAACACCAGTTCCCATGCAACCCTCAAGTGGAACACTTTTCATGGTATATAGTGATGCTTAGAATAAGGGATTAGGATATATACTTATGTAGAATAATAAATTTAAATCTTATGCCTCAACAAAATTTAAATTGCATGAGTATAACTATCCAACATATGATATGTTGTTGGATATAATGATATTTTCTTTGAAAATATGGAGACATTGTCTCTATGGGGAGAAGTGTGAAATATATATGGACTGTAAAATCCTCAAATATATATTCACCTAAAATTATATTAATATGTTCTAGTGGAGATGGTTGGATATAATCATGAACTATGACTGATAAATCCATTACTATCCTCAGAAATAAAACAAAGTGGAAGATTCTCTAAGTATAAAGGATCTAGAAACACTATAAATGAGGGGAATTAAGAAGGATCCAATCATATTGGGCTTAAAAATAATAAACAAGGGAATTATACATCAATGAAAACAATCATTTCTTTCTCAAATTATTTCTCAACCATCCCTTCTATAGAGTTTAATGGATGCTCGAAAAGATGATGTGGAAATTCATAAGAATTTGGAAGGCATAATAAAAGGTAAATCCTTAGAGTTTAAACTTGATCAATAAGTAGTTGTATGATTTCCATCACAACTATGTGTACCATAAAATCCTGAGATAAAGAAGGTGTTTTTTAATGATTCACATTGCTCAACATTCATCATCTACCTAGGGAGAGCGAATATGTTTTGAAATATTAGAGATCACTATTTGTGGAAAATATGAAGGAGTTCATGAAATATAAATCAAATTGTCTGGTATGTCAGTAAGTGAAGGATTAATGGTATAAGTATAATGGGATAATGAAACCATTACCCATATCTACATGTAAATAAGAAAACATAACCAAGTAGTTTCTCACTATTCTTCCAAATACATCAAGAAGAAAATAATGACCTATGAGTTGTGGTGGATTGTCTTAAAAAGACTAATCAATTTTTTAAAATTCACAGGGACTTATCACCTGATCAACTTGTAAGGATATACACAAATTCGGTGGTGAGGCTATATGTAACACCACTATTTATTGTATTTGACCGATATTTTAGATTTAACTTCAAGTTCTAAAAGATTTTGTAACATGATCTAAATACTGAGTTGAACTTTAGTTATCTTATCAGCCCCAAACTGATGAAAAATATAATTATACTATTTATAAAATGTATTACATGTTGAGATCATGTTTTATATACTTAAAATGAGGATGGGATCAACATATTACCCTGGTTAAGTCCTTATATAATAACAGATTTCACTCAAGACTCCAAATGGATATTTATGAATCCCATTATGATAAGAGATATAGAACACCTTCATTTTTTGATGAAGTTTGTGAGAGAAAATTTTTGGGATTTTAAATGGTCAATGAAATGGTAGAAAATTTCAAGACCATTCAGTAACACATCAAGACTGGTTAGAGTCGATAGAAAAGTTATGATGACAATCATTAGTGAGGCATAGAGCTTGAGGTTGGGGAAAACTTTTTTCTCCAAAACTCTCCATGGAAGATATTCATTTAATTTAAATGTATAGATTATATATATATATATATATATATATATTAATTTAAATTCATTTAATTATTATTTATAGTCATCAAGTTTATATAAGATCTTTTATTCCTTGAAAAAATACATTTCCAAAAAAATACTTTTTATCACATGTTATGGATTTATTTTTAAATTAAATTATTCTAATGATATGAATTTAATTTTATAAATTGAATTCCATATTTTTAATCATAATAATTAATTTTATTTAATAATTTGAAATTAATTTTTTTAATAATAAATATTAAAATTGTATAAATTAATTACCATGAATAAGGTTAAAATGGTGTTTTGTGTGTTACATGTGCTTGTATTAAAATTAAATTTCCAAAAAAATAGTTTTTATTTTGATAAATTTGATTTAATATTTATAATTAATTGATCTAAATTATTTAATAATTATCATTTAGTTTTTACTCTTAAAAGAAAAATTACCTAGGTAAAATATATTTTACCGTAGTAAAAACTAAAATGGTAAAAATGAGTAACCTTAGTGGTAAAGAAAATAACATGTGAAAATCATGTTTATTTTTTCTCTAAAATGTGTTTCTAGAAATTATATTACCTACACTAAATCATTTATAAATTTTGAAGGCACTTTTCTAGAGATGTTCTTCCCATTATTGAATGGTTTTGGGTATTTACAAAACTTACACTCCTTCTCACAGAGAACATTTTTTCCTCTCATATACACAAGTAAATAGACTTGTATTTTGACCAATACCTAACCCAATAACTTCCTTAATTCCCTTAATATGTTTTAGATTTCTTTTTTTTAAACCCCCTCCCCTGAAGGATGTGTGTGCAAACCTAAAGAGGTTGTCTGAAGAAGATGTATTGTTCTTAACCAAGAATTTTTTTTTTAATTATTATTCAACCTACTACATATATTATTCAACCATGATGATATAATAACATAATTATCTACCATGTACATATATTTTATTATGTTAGTGTTATAACTTACATCTATCTCATCTTCCATCAAATGGAAAATGAAACCATCATTCATGTGTACGGAGGACTACGGCCTCACGAACCAATGTAATTTGTTTTCCATCATCGCCTCTCATAGATATTTATAATGATAGATTTTATGTATTTATATTATATTAATTAAATATTTATCATTATTTAAAATTACTATATCATATATTTTCTTACCTTTCCATTCATTGAAAGAATATAATTTCGTTCATGTGTATGTGTCGATTTCCACCTTCACAAAGTGATATGGTACATTCTTCATTACCACATCACATGGATTATATATATAAGTTAATTTAAAGAAATAATATAGTATTTATGATATAATTATAAATATATAAATATAAAATAATAATTACCTTCTTTCCATCAAGTTCATTAAAAAATGTAAATGTTAATCATGAGTACGTACGACCTTTCGTCTCCATGATTATAACGTAGTTCATTTTTCATAACCATATTACATAGTTGGTTTTAATATTATAATTGTTCTATAAAGATGATAATTATATCATGATTATTATTTTTTTATATAACTAAATAATGTCCTTTTTGATCGTAGTCAACCTACTAAGTCCATTTTGGATATATGAGTCAAATATCATCAAAGCATCTGATATAAATTAATTGATTAAGTGATTGAATTTAACTTGGTAATAAATGAAATAGAAATAATAATAAGATTAATAAATGCTATTAATTAAGTAATAATTAACATAATTTTATTATTTAGTAATATAAAAAACATAAATTACTAATCAAACACAAGGTAAGGGATCTCTCTAAACCACTATTTTCTCTAGGTTATGACCATTCTCTCTCCAGCTCACTTTCTCTCTCTATTTAAAGTTGTTGAATGCTTCTAAATTATAAATATATTTATTAATTTATCTCACATATAAAACTATCTTATCCTACCTTAATTTTATGGGTTAATACGTGTATTATTTCTATGTCTCAAATGTATTAATTATGAAGTTTCCTTTGATTATGATATGACGAAATATTATGCAACACATTTTATTTCCATGGGTAATTATTATGTTTATGCCTTGTGATTTATTTCATTTTTTTCATGCATAATCATGAATATGTAAAGATGTGTTCTCCAATATTTCACACAAATTCATTGGGTAAATATTTTATCTCATGTGACGTTATGTATGGGATTATAGAGTAAACCAAATAAATTATTAGACCTTTTCCACCATGTTATATTATTTAGGAAGTTATCCATTACCCACATTTGTGTCATGTTTTTTTGTTCCACATTTTTTATGTTACTATGATCTTGTCATACCATGTAATTTATGTTACTTTTCTATGTAATTACTCATGAACCTTCTCTTTTATAATATCATGTTATACCTTGGAATCACATGTTATGTTTCCTTATCATGTTTATTCTATTAATGGGATTTTTAGATCACAAATTTATTTTATGTATTTCCCTATATTATCTTATGAAATTTTAGGATCTCATTATGGATAATAAAATATATATTTCATGTTTTAGATTCTTTTTTATTTTTATGAACCTAGTCTCCCAAAGATACTAGGCCTCGTGATATTTGGGTTATACTTATTAGATTTTGATACTAAAAATAATGTAATAATTTTTGTAAAATGTTTGGGTCACTATATGTTTTAAATGGATATTAAGATAGGTATTGATGTTATTTCTTTAGTGGGTGATATACATAGTTCATCCTATTTTCAAAAGAGGAAGCGGGATGAACCTCATCGGGGCAATGGAAGGAGTGCTCAGTAGTCATTGGGTTCAGTGATAGTGGTTTATTCAAGGAATAATATAGTGAACTATTACTAATGTGATCATTCAATCCATAAAAAAAACTATTTTCCTATAGGCTTTAAGAACATTCCACTTGTGTGGGTATCTGGGTCATCTTCAATGCTTCTACCAAACTCTCCCATATGGGAGTGGATTTGGTTCCTAATTCTCTATATGTTCACAAGTGTAATGAGATGCTTCAAAAAGTATATTATATCCCCCTTAGTTTACATGGAAATATCACTTTGT
The DNA here is from genome assembly GCA_963277665.1 of Viscum album. Classification (NCBI taxonomy): domain Eukaryota; kingdom Viridiplantae; phylum Streptophyta; class Magnoliopsida; order Santalales; family Viscaceae; genus Viscum; species Viscum album. The sequence continues at coordinate 1,871,663,300 of OY728142.1, read as the reverse complement.
AAAGAAGGTTCGTGGAAGTCTTGAGTCAGGATATCTTTATACAACAGATATGGCACTAGAGGACTCTGAATATGGGCTGATCACTATAAGAGGTATGGAGTTTATTGCGTCTTCTAGGGTGTCTATTTTTTTATATAGTTTTAATACATTCATTCATCTCATTAAATTTTCTTGTCGTATTGGGTATGAAAATGGAGTTTATTCCATTTATGATGGATTTTCATACCCAATTGGGTAGCAGTAAGAAGAAATATTTTTAGGGTATGGAGCATCATGTTTTAATCACTAACATGAATTTTTTATGGGACATCCTCATGTGGGACCTAGATTTTTTCAATCACCTCATTGGTATAGATTTTTACATTATATTTAAAGATAAATTTTATTTTTATCACAGTAGTGTCCAGTTTTAATCTCTTGATAGGAGAACTTACATCTTCCAAGGCGAGTTGGACCCAAGGTTATGGAGGGTAGGGTATATTATTTCAAAGATGGGATTGATCTTGAGCTATATTTACAAGATTGTCTTTACTTTCATGGGTTGGGGTTAGGTTTTTTATATTATAGTGGTAATTTCCTGATACCTAATGTGTTTATAGATGATTTTTCTAGGTTTTTTCTTCAGTGATAAGTTAGGTTCACTATCAATCATCTCCCCTGGAAGCTCTCCATTTATCTACTATATTACCATATGTAACTTTATGAGTGAAAAGTGTTGAAATATTAGTTCATTTACATTTATATAAATGGATTTATTCATCCTATCATTTCACATTAGCAGTCAAAAGTTCTAATTGCAAATAAGGTAGACATGATTCTGTGGATTTGTACATATTTCTATAAGCTTAATCAACCTTAAAGAATAAATTCCCATTGCCCATAATTTTTATCTTTTTAACACCTAAAAGATGTTTTTTGGTTTTATAATATAAACATAAGATCAGGGTACCACCAATTGAGGTTCCTAGTGGAGGATGTTCCTAAGACCTTATTTTTAAGCCATTATGAAAATTTTTATTATTGGTTATGTTGTTTGGCTCTATCAATACTTCTATAGTCTTTATAGCCTTGATAAACCAGATCTTTCATTACTTTCCAAACTCCTTCATGTTTTTGGTTTTTAATGACATGTTGTTTTACTCCAAGATGGTGGAGGACAACATGAACCACCTAGAGGTTGTTTTGAGAATCTTGAGAGATAATATTATATATGAAAATCTATACAAATGATATTTTAAGATCCAATTTTTTAAGTTATTGGTCCATGTAATTTTCAAGTAAGTGGTTTCAGTGGATCATGACACCCGCATGTCATGGGGCATGGATAAAAATAATTATATTTTTTCCCAGTGCAGTATAGTGGATGACCAGGGTCGTCTCTCTTTAGGATACTTCTCAAAGTAGTTCACTTAATTTATCTAATTCACCTATTATATCTCCTTTTTTGGTTTTTTTATTAAATAAAAGTGATGAAAATATTTTTGGGTTTTGGATTATTTAAAATAATGATATGTGAAACTACAATTCTAAATTTATACTAGGATGCAAGTCTAAACGGAATGAATTAATAAGAAAGAACTTGGTTTTGGGGGTTGGATAAATGTTCAATCATTATTCTCCTTTATATGTTTTATTTAAATTTGATAATACAAACATTAAATCTCATGTTTTAACTACTATTATTTATTTATAAATTGTGTAATTTCATTGAATGTTTGATAACTCTAAATTCCACCTCCTCCATTAGTCCAAGTTGATGACACACCTTTTCCTAGAATGTGTCATCTTCCAGGACCCAGTTCAATTGAAGTTGTTTCATCCATTGATTATCTCAAATCCAATGTGTAAATAACTAACCAATGGATAGAGGGTAAATTGAATAAATAAAATAATAGAGATAGGTTTAGTTGTATGTCATCAGAGGAAGTAAAAACATCAGGGACATTCCCCTTACCCGTGCATGCTACTCAATTCTATCTACAAACATAAAATTAAACATTAAAGAAAATTCATGATCACCTTCACCTCCCCATGGGCTAAGTCTCGAGGTTATCTTATAATTTCCGAGAGTAAGAGATAACTTGGTGGAGTGGGTGGATGAGGAGAAAGTTGAGAGAGGGAAAGAAATCAAAAAAAAAAGTGGATGGAGAAACACAACAACATGGATTAATAAAACTAAAATTTAAATTAAAAATCAAAATTAAGACAAAAATAAAATGAAAATAAAATAAAAATAATAAACGATGTGAGAATAGAGGATCATCAGTGGAATGTGCCCTGGTGGGATCCCTCCTAGGTTGTGGGTGTCGAGCTGATGATATGAGAAGGAGGTGAGGGCCTCCTTTTTTAGGTAGAATTTTGTCCTCCAAAAATTTTTGTCTTATTGGAATAGTAAATGGATGATTAATGAGTGTACCCATTCTTATCATTTGTTCATAAAAATTTTTTTTCTTTCACTCTAAAAATTTCAACTCATTTGAACACTGGATGAATGAGTTATGAATTTTTCATTGGCGGTTGCTTTTTCTGGATGAAGCTTCTAGGAAGGTTCCTCCAAAGGTATAACATTCAAGAGAAACCTTAATGACATCAAAACTCTCTAAAATATGTTCAAGAGGTGGAAATATTTTTCCTAGTGTTATACCAGGTGGACTCACCTCCATTGGATTTGTTTAGGTCGAGTTGTTGTTCTGTTACGGTGGTGGGGTCCATGTTGTCCTCCCAGAAAATCATAAACTTCATTGATTGTTTAACACCTTTATATGGCTGAATCATCTCTTGGTCCAGAAGAAAAAGTTGAATGAAATAAAATCAGCATTCTAAAAAAATAGTTTTAACTAAATTTTGAATTATATTTTAAAATTAATGACTAAAATACCCTTGTGGTAAATATCTTTCAAAAAATCCAGAATTAAGCACTTTTCACAATTTTGCTCATTTTCATTCTATAATCCAAATTGCGCTATATTTTAATAAAACAATAAAATAAATGGGTTTTATAATTGAAAAAAATTAAAATATATTTATTATTTGATCAAAATTTTGCACGTAAATTTTCTCTATCAAATACCCCCACACATAAACCATGATTGTCCTCAAACATAAAATCTCAACATGGAAATAAGAGGACACCAATGTAACCAATATTCAAATTCCAATGCAATAAAATCAAACAATTTTCAATGTGAAATGAAATATTCAAAAATCTACATAAAATATCAATTTAATTTCCCATTTTTCAAAGAAAAAAATAATTCACATATTTTATTTTTACCTTTTGAAAATTTATGGAACTTCTAATTTCATTTATTCAAGCTCCTTGATTAATTATTATTAAACATGAAAAGTCAATATTTACCTCACTTTTGATTCTTCTATCTCATAACTCATGATAAAATTCAAGTAGAGTTGTGATCATATCATGAGAGCATGCTCCTTATCCATAGGCTTGTAAATGAACTACTTTCTCCACTTTGTAAAGACAAAAGACACATAAAATCATGAGGACTTTAAATAAAGGTTCAAATGACACTGTGGCTTAAGGTTGGTAGAATTTTATGCATTAAAAATTAAGGCTCAAGTAGGAGGTTAATATCTTATGTACAATGCATGATTTCAAAAGTAAAAGTGTAATGAAATTCTCCCCTTCAATGTACCAACACCCACTTCCCAAAACTCAAAGTAAAGGTTATGATAAAATTATGCATAATGAAAGACTTGTGAAACCTCTTAGAATATATTTTTTTACTTTTGTACATTTTTCAATTTTAAAAAGTTATGATTAGATCAAACCTCACATCTATCACCTAACCACATGTGATCAGAAGATCGTTGGTCTAGAAAATGGTGATTTTTGGTTCTCCCAAATCACAACCCATTTTTCTATTTTTTTTTGGGGATCTATTTGTCATTTTTTTTCTTTTTTTCAAGAGGGTAAAACAATAGAGTATAAGGAATGATTATACAACCTTTTACAATTCCCACAATAACACCCCCACACTTCTTCCTTACAATTTATAACATCCCACCATGATTCCCCTTACCCCCACACTTTAACTTTAAAATATCATGAAAATACATAGAGTAGGGTAGTAATGGATAAAAATGGCTTGAAACATCACTCATCCCTATAAAGGTCATTCATGGTATCTATGGTCTAAAAGAAGGATCGATATAAAGGTGTTATTTGATGGAAAATTAGATTTTCAAAGGATGCTTTAATCATTTTAAATGTGTTTTTTACACAGTCATAGCTTAGACAAGTTACAATACAAGTTCTAGTTGGTTATATGTCCCAAGATCACTCAAGAAATATACTCAAGAATAAATAAGAATTACTTGGTCTAGAAATCCTCTCAGAATTGAGAAATATAGCATTGGACAATCACTCATGTAATGACTAATAATAAAAAATAAATTCACATAAATTTTAGTTATTAAAAGCATGAAAGATGGTACGGAAATTTCATTTAAATAAATAAATTAATTCCTTCAAATCATGAGTCATTATTTAAATATTCATGATTAATTTTAAAAATTCAATTCTTTATTTCAATAATTTAATAATATAAACATTGAAATCTAAAACATGGCATCATAGGATTCTTAAGAAACTCATGTCTCCTAAATAAGTCGAGTAAAACATGAATTCAATTATGGGCATAAAATTTTATCTTTAAATCTCAAAACATGTCATTGACTAAAATGTGGAGAGTTTAAAAGATAAAAAAATAAAACATAACTCCCTTTTTCCATGAAAATTATTCCTTCCTCTTCACGGTCTAGGGCTTCCTATTATGAACCTATAAAAGAAAAAACTCAATTAAGCTCAAGGATCATGTCATTAAAGCTCAAAAAGATAGAGGGGGTGGGATGCATGTTGCACTACATCTAAGAAAAGAAATTAAAATCTAAATTACTATAAATAAGGTAAAGATAAATCTTGGTATGATCCCCCAAGTGGTCTTTTAATTTTTAATGCCTCCAGAGGGTAGTACCAGCTGTTATCCAAAGTTATATGGTGGATGAATATTCTTTGATTTGAACCACCACATCTGGCTTTTACTATCTTATACTTCATCCTTGTTCATGAGGTATGATACATGGATATATTACACCATATCATCCCCCTTCACAATGAGGTATAGCTTGCGTGTTGGGGGTAGGATGAAGTATGAATCATCCTACTTCTTGGTTCCAACTAGTGTAACCTCCTCTTCTTTGTCTAGGGGTTTCTCAAGGTATATTGCATAAAAAGAATAGTCAAGGGGAAAGTTAGAGTGTAATTATATTTGAATAAAATTAAAACATGAAGTATAAAGATCAAATTCTTCTCCATCAAATTAAATATCTTTTTTCGTGGTTTCTTTAGGAAAATACACCAGCATCTCCGCATGAACTTACTTCAACAAATATTCAACATGTCTGGGGAGCACTATATGTTCCTCAACGGGTGCACATCCATGTTCTTATTTTTCCTCCAAGGCGTAGCTGAGATTTTTTGATTCTGTATAATCAAAATCATAAGGAGTGATGTAAAATTCAAATTCTAAATTGTTAGAAGAGATAAAGTCAAAGAATGGTTCAACTCCCTAAGTTGGTTTAGATTCAATCATTGCCTCAGTTGTATGTGCCTCTTGGAGTAGACTCTCTAATGATTAAGGTAGGTAGTTGGGCCCCTCCATCTTAACATCAAATTATACAACTTGGGTGGTTTTTTCCTTTAGTGGTTATGAATCTTCTTTTTTTTTATTGTATAGGGAGATTAGGTAATTCTTCCAAATTAATCATGAACTCGTCCAATCTTTATTGATCTCCCACTTGTGGCTCAGCAGGTAAGTCTTCCTCTTTTTCCACCTCAGGTTCTTGATCTTTATTAGGGTTGGGTTTCTCCATTGACACACGAACATAGTCAAATGCTCTTTCATATTTTCTTATTAGTTGTTCTATGCTTTCTCTAAGTTCTTTAACCTGATCTCTTCTAAAATATTCATCTGCTTCTTATTGTTGTTGTACCTGTGAGTAATTTTCAATCCATGCAGAATAATAATCATTAAAATTCATCATGGAAAGAATTTTATTTATTTTATAAAAAGAAATTAAATATATCAAAAAAGTGAAAAGAGAAAAATTAAATAAACTATTGATTATCTCCCTAGAAATGGCTCCAGTTTTGACGCACACCTGTCACAGGGTGTGGACAAAAACAATTATATTTTTTCCTAGTGCAGCACAGTGGATGACCAGGGTCATATCTCTTTAGGAGCCTTCTCAATGTAGTTCACTTAATTTATCTAATTCACCTATTCTATCTCTTTTTGTGTTTTTTTATTAAATAAAAGTGATGAAAATATTTTTGGGTTTTTTATTATTTAAAATAATGACATGTGAAGCAAGAATTCAAAATTTATAATAAGATGAAAGTCTAAACAGAATGAATTAATAAGAAATAACTTGGTTTGGGGGTTGGTTAAATGTTCAATAATTATTATTCTTTATATGTTTTATTTAAATTTGATAATCCAAATATGAAATCTCATGTTTTAACTACTATTATTTATTTATAAATTTTTTAATGTCATTGAATGTTTTAGAACTCTCAATTCCACCTCCTCTATTAATCCAAGTTGATGACACACCTTTGTCTAGAATGTGTCATCTTCCAGGATCTGGTTCAATTGAAGTCATTTCATAAATTGATTAGATCGACTCCAATGTTTCAATAACTAACCAATGTAGAGAGGTAAAATTGATTAAATAAAACATTAGATATAGGTTGAGCTGCATGCCATCAAAGGCAGTCACAACATCGGGGACATTCACCATACCCATGCATGCTGCTCAATTATATATAAAAACTTAAAATTAAACATTAAGTAAAATTCATGATCACCTTCACCTCCCCCCAGGCCAAGTCTCGCGGTTAACCTCTCATTTCAGATAGTAATATATAACTTGGTGGAGTGGTGGAGGAGGAGAGATAGATATGGATAGAAATTAACAAAAGTGGATGGGCAATCACAACAGCATGGATTAATAAAACTAAAATTCAAATTACAATTGAAAATTAAGACAAACCTAAAATGAAAATAAAATAAAAAGAAGAAATAATGTGGGAAGAGAGGATCGGCAGATGTCTGTGCCCTGGTGGGATCCCTCTTTGGTTGTGGGTGTCGAGCTGATGATTTGAGAAGGAGGTGAGGGCCTCCTTTTATAGGAAGAATTCTTTCCTCCGAAATTTTGCATGTTTTTGGACTAGTATATAGCCGATTCACACATGGACCCCTTCATAAAAAAAATCATGAATGTGTTGGTCATTCACCATAAACATTTCAACTCATTTGGAAACTAGATGAATGAATTATGAATTTTTCATTGGCGGTTGTTTTTTCTGGACGAAGCTTCCGGGAAGGTTCCTCTAAAAGTATAACATTCAACGGTAGCCTTAAGGAATTCAAAACTCCATCAAATTTGTTTAAAATTCATCCCTATATATCCTCGTGCTATCATAGGTAGAATAACATCAATTTAATGTGTTTAGGCTGAGTTTTGGTTCTGTTATGATGGTGGGGTCCACATTGTCCGACCGGAAAAATCAAAAACTTATTTGATTTTTTAATCCCTTTAGATGGCCGAATCAGCTTCTGGTCCAGAAGAAAAATTTGAATGAAATAAAAGTAGGATTCTAAAAAATAATATTCACTAAATTTGGAATTATATTTTAAAATTAATGACCAAAATACCCTTGTGGTAAAAATCTGTCATAAAATCCAAAATTAAGCACTTTTAACAATTTTGCTCATCTTCATTCTATAATCCAAATTTTCCTATATTTTAATAAAACAATGAAATACATGGGTTATATCATTGAAAAACATTAAAAAAATCCTCATTATTTGATAAAAAATATGCAAGTAAATTTTCTCTGTAAGATACTGATAAGATTCACACAGTTATGTCTTGTGAGTGGCCTAACAATGTATTTAAAATCATGATATTTTTATGTTTGGCTGGGTATTATAGATATTTTGTGTCTAAATAATCCATTATAGATTTTCCCTTGATGGTCAAGACTTTGAAAGGGGTTAATTTTGAATGGAGTGAGAAGTGTTGGGATTATTTTAAAAAGTTACAGGACCATTTGACATCCTCTCTAGTTTTGATACATCCTGAGCCTAATAAAGGTTATATTGTATTCTGTGACACCTCAGGTGTGAGTTTGGAGTGTGTGTTGAATTATAATGATCGTTTGGTGGCCTATAGATCACATAATTTACACCCATATTAATATAATTACCCCACCCACAACATATAGTTGGAATCTATGATGCATGCATTGAATTTGTGGCACCATTAACTCTTCATAGATCATTTTACATCCTACTTGGATAATAATATCCTAATCTGTGTCTTTTCCCATATGTACTTAAACCTCTAGTGGATATGTTGGGTAGAGTATATTCAAACCTTTCATTTAGATATAACATATACCCCTATAAATGGGAATGTGGTCTTTGATTCCTTGAGTGGAAAGCTTTTGGTCTAGGTTGTTTGAGAATTAGTGGGTGAGTAGAGTTTGATGGTCTTATTTTCTGATTTGAGTCAAGAAGAGTTGGCGGATAAAGAGTGGGGTTTTTTTGACTAGTACTTAGGTTATACCCTTTCTTATTGATAAAGTTCAATGTGATTAGTAATCTTAATCTGAGTTCTAGAAGATTAATATATCTTTAAATTTTGGGGAGACCTTGAGTGATTGATCTCAGTCTCCTAATGGTTCTCCAATCTTCATAAAGTTATGGGTCGTTCCTTTTAACTTTAGGCAGGTGATGATGCATGATGGGAATTATTCTAGTTGGGCCATGAACCCTGAGGCTACCAAGATTTTCTATACCTTGAGTAGTAGGTATTGGTGGCCTGGTGTGAGGCAGTTATTTATTGATTTTATTCTTGATGTTTTACCCACTAAAGGATAAAATATAAGCATCACTGAATTTATAAAGACCCAACTTTAAACATTGTTTATTCTAGTTCTGTTAGACTAGAAATAATTTTTTTTATTCCCAAATATCTTTTAGGTTTAGAGTTTCAGAAAATTAGTTCATAATTGTTATATAACAATATCATAAATTAAAAAGTAGACACTTCTACTTAGTATCCATTTTTTCCACAATATAAAATTTTTAAAGTAAAAAATTTATTTTTTTCCATGAAAATTATTCAAAACATTCAACTTGACTTCTAATTTTCCCTTACCCATCCTTAAACCCTCTAAAAACATTTTAAAAATGTTGTATGAGCATAAACAATGCATAATAAGGGATATAAAAAAGATTAAATATTATATTTTAGTGAAAAACATGAAAACCCATTGAATTTCTATCTTAGTAATCTTTTAGTGAAATAAATAAATCATTTACACATGGAAATCACACACACTTTTTTTGAAAGAAAACATTTAAACCCCATACAAATAAAATGGAAACTTTTCAGGAGATATAAAGAAATTATATTCACAACCCAAGTCAAAAATAATTGTATCCCTATTAAATAAATAAAATAATCCCTCTGATAAATCCCTCCTTCTTTCCTATTAATAAAAGGAACATTACCCAATGTATTGGAGTGTTATCTGGGTACACCCATCATATAAGCTATATCAGGATCACCCTTAATATAAACTATATAGATATCACCCATTCAGAATGAGATATAATGGGGATCAACCTTTCATATAAGTTGTATCAGGATATCCCATTAATTATATATAATTATCAAGTACCATATCATGAATAAAACATTTGTTTATTTCACTTTTTCATCATTAATCATTTGAAAAACTCTTTTAAACCTATATCAAAAACAATTTTAGATTTAAAAATACCCTTTCTTTTCAAAACATATTTTCAAAACAATAATATCCATAAGTAAGGGAAACATGTTTTTTATTTAAATAAAAAATAAATTCTTGTAAAGGAATCCAGAAAATATAATAATGGTAATAGTAGTGGGAAAAGTCATTATTTCTATATATGTTAGAATAGACCACTCCTTTTATCTTTTGTAAAGAAATTAAAAAATTCCATAAAAAATATTTTTGAAAACCTTTGAAAGAAATTAAAAAGAGACATAAAATTTACTTTATAATTCATTAATTTCCATATAAATACATTAATAAGATAATTTTAAAAATATGAACATGGAATAAAATAGTTAAAAGAAAATTTTTAAAAGAGGATTTTTAAAATAAAGTCTCTTACCTCAACTTTGAGTCGTCACATGTGTTCTTTATCTTTCTAAATAAAAAACTTAAGAAAATTATTTACTTTATTAATAATATTTTTCTTGTTTATTATTCCTTTTTACAATGATATAATCAATTACAAAATTAATTAAGTTCACATTGGACGTATTAATGATATTCGGATCATATGTCCAAAATGACTTCAGTTAGTTGACTATGGTTAAAGAGGTAATTATTTCATCATCCTCAGAATAATAATTACAAAACATTTATCATTTATATATATATATATTATAATTATAAAACCAATCATTAAATATGGTTATTAAAAATTAACTACTTTACAATCATGTATATGGTAGGTCATACGTACGAATGAGTAATGTTTCCATTTTTTCAATGAAATTTTTGGAAAGAAATTAATTATTATTTCATATTTAAATAATGATCATAATATTATAAATATAATATTATTTCTTTAAATATACTTAAATATATAATCTATCTGATGTGGTGATTAAAAACAAATTGCATCACTTCATGGAGGTTGTATTCCACATATACGCATGAACTATGTTGTCAATTTTTAGTGAATAGAAATCTAAGATATTAAATAATATATTATATTTTAATAATGATAAATATTTCATTAATATAATATATATATAAACAGACATTAAATCAATCATTATAATTATCCCTGAGATGTGTTGATGAAAAATGAATTACATAGGTCCGTGAGGTGGTAGTCTTCCGTACATAAAAACAGTGGATTATTTTCCCATATGATAGAGGTTAGAGATGGATATAGGTTATTAAATTAAAATAATAAAATTTCATAATATGTAAGATACTTATGTTATTATATCATCATGTATAAGGAATATTTTAAGGAGGAGGAAGAATAAATAAAACAAAAACATTTGGTTAAGAACTATACCTCGTCTTCGGCAAACCTCTTAAGGCTTACAAAAAATAATTCCTAGGATGGTTTTCTAAAAAATAACTATTCTATGATATGGGGATAGATTTAAGGAAGGTATTTGGTTAGTTATTTTCCAAAAAAATGTTTTTAACTGTTAATAAAAGAGGAGAGGAGGTACCCTTTTATAATAGGGGCACTCTTGGAATTTCTAAATATATTAAATTCATTTTAATTAATTTTAGTTCTAAAATAGCTCCAAATTGATAATTTTAGAAGATAAGACGATTATAACTGAAAATAATATTATAAAATTAAATTTTGAAAAGTTTAGATAAGGTTTTTACTCATTTATTTTTTGTTTTAAATCATGTTAACCCTTTTTTATAATTACCATGATAACAAAGTTTTTACTATTTAGGGGTCAATATAGTTACTATAAAAGGAAAATTAGCCCTTAAATAGATCATGGTTTATATTCTAAACATTATCCCAATAAATTGGCTAAATATAGGTTTTTTAGGAATTTTAAATCATTTAATAAAATATTATTTTTTATAAAATATCATTTATGTCAATTTTAGAACTATTTATTTACATTGACTTTAATTATATAAAGAACCCAAATGAATTTCAATATAATCAATTAAAACTTCCCTAAAATTATATATTTATCCACATAATTCTTTTATCAAATAAATTATTTCTAATTATATTACTTTTAATATTTATAATATCATTTATTTTATATTTCTATTAATTGAATAATTACTACTTTAGTGTCGTGTAAGATTTTAAGGTACTTATTTAATCACTAAAAATTAAAAATAAATTATCAGGATTAAAAAATTATTTATATTTAAGATTAATATTTATAATCAAATGAATCCTCTATTTATACCTATGTAAAAAATATTATGGTTATTAAAAGCAAGAGTGTGACATTTTTTGGCTTTAAATTCATTTAAATATTATAAAGGTAAAAGTCATGGAAAATGGAAACAAAAGGTCATATATTCTAAATTAGTATGTTTATAGATTAGATATAATAATTAAATGAAATTTATCCGAGTGTTAAGTTTATTTTTATTCCATATCATTTTACCTATAACCTTATTTACTTAATTTCCTATTTATCATGGTAACAAAAATTACTAAAGTTGTTATTATTAGTGTCCAAAAATAAAAAGGACCTATTTAAATAATTTGGACCACCAACCCCCCCCCCCCCCATAATTCCAAATATGGAATCCATTTTTCCAAATTGGAAATACATATGTGGTTGAATTTATTTTACAATTATTCTATAAAAACACAATGAAAAATAGTTTTCCTGAAAAATGTCCTTTTAAGTATAAAATGTTTTGATCCTAAATTCAAGTATACAATTAATTTCAAAACCATAATGGGATTATTTTAAATCAAAAATAACTAATTAAATATTAAAAATAATCCAATATAGAATTTGAATTTGTAAATACTCAAGAAGAAATTATATTTTTCAATAAATATTAGTATTTTTTATTATTCATTCAAAAATAAAAAAAAATTTATAAAATTCTAAAAAAAATATTAAGACAATTCTAGATTTATGAATTAAAAAAGGAAATTAATTTTTTCATATAAACATAAAATAATTTAAAAATTAATCTTTTATATTAAACCTTATAATAAAATGCTTTTATAAAACTATTACCTTTCTAATTTACTAATTTAATAAAACTATTACTATTATTATTATTACTTTTATATTTATAAGGGGATTTCTAAAATTCTAAATTAAACTAATCTAATTTTCTAAACAAAAAAACATGATCCAAGCATCAAGATACGTAGTAATGAATATAAAGTGTAAAGGATCAAAAATAGAATAGTGGCCTTCCCTTGTGATTTTAATGCTCCACCGGTTCTTCATTTATTAAAAAAATCACTCAATATACTCTCCCAATACACATTTTTGACATCTCTAAACATATATCTAATTAATTTTTAAAATTTTAGGCCAACTACTCAGATCTTGGTTATCTACCTCTTTCTGTTAAAATGTAGTAAAAATATTCAATGATTTCTAAACACCATGATATAATCGAGCTTCCCTATGCTCAAAATTCTCAATCAATGATTGATAATTTTAAACAACGATATTTGATCATCAAAATCCTAAACATACTGAGTTAATATCCTAGAATCGATGAAAAACACAATCTAATTAGTTATATATCTGTCAAAGAATTAAAGAGAAAGGAAAATGAAATAAAAGAAGAAATAATTTTCAAACTTCAATCAACTATTTTAAAATTTAAATTTTAGAGAAAATTTTTAGACTAAAATAATAAATGATGAATCTCATAAAGAAATAACTATTTGAAATCAGAAGTTATGTCCACTAAAAACTTAGCTGATCATCACCACATAATATGAATTGCCTTCGATCTTCATCTCCAAGATCGAAAATTTATCTTCCTCAAGATGTCCAAATAATATCTTGGTTATACTCTCAATCTCTCCACTTCTATCATTAAAAAATGTGTTCCTCACTTATATCCTTCTATTTATATAATAATACTCACATAAACCTTGATTAATTTCTTATTATTATTATAATTTTTTCTATCATCTGGAATATCCCAAAGCTCATTTTTTCCAGGTGGTAGTAGTTCTAAGGAATTTTAGCTCTCCTTATAACTTCCAGGTGAAGATAAATTTTCCTTCAAATAAATAAATGCTCGCATAGGGTTACAGCTCATCATGCACCTAGACTTCCTTATACTCATTCAACATCCTTGTATTAACTTCCAGTACCAACATGTATCAACAAAATAATTCAAAAGTCCAAACTTATCAAGTCTCAAACAAATATATTATCATGAAATTATTTCTCATACATTTCCTTAGCTTAAGATTCCCTTTTATAGAAATGGAAAGTATCAACCTCTATTATATTAATCAAAGAACCTTCAATCAGGATCATAAAACCAGAACATCAAAATAAAACCCAAAGTTAAAATTGAGCTTTATCAAACCATGAAACAACCCAATCCTGGTTTCAACACAATTTCCCATTTGGTAGCATCCTCAGACACTTGAAAATGGTAATTCTACTTCATGGTTGGTCTGATTAAGATAACACTTATCTTCTCCATATATTTGAACACACATCAGGTATCATCGGTGTAATTTAATAAATCACATTTCATCTTCAAAATTTCAATGAAACCGAACTTAGGTCCAAAGCATATTCCTCAAGATGAACATTAATTCAATATTTTATTGGATCAAAATAATGTTATTTTCACATCCAACTTAGATGAAAACATTGGAAAACACTTTAAATGATCCATTAATGATCCCAAACAAACACTACTGAGATCACATTATAAAATGGGTTCAATGGGTCATTCCATAGAACATATTCAGAGAATGATTATTTATACTTATAGATATATAAGTGGAGGCCTAGAGGCCCATTAATCTCTAATCAAACACCTACAAACAAGTAATATATTCTATATAAAAATATTTATCATGATTCACCCATAACAGTGACATTGACCACCACACTCAAATCGTTCAACTTAATTTGGATTCACCAATAATGGAAATAAGGCTCAGGTTTGTCTCCATCTTCAACTATATGTGTTTGTCTATAATTTTTGCACACCAAATATTTGAAAAGTTTCATCGACTCAAACATCAAAAATGACCACATTCAGAGTTCATCCAATTCAAGCAAAACCATATTTAAAAGTGATTCATCTTATAAATTGTAAACTCAAAATCTTGGTTTGACTCAGGTTTGTTGGTGTAATATTTTCATATTTGGAAAGAATCAAACACGATTTCATCTTTAGATTCATTATTTTTATTCATTTGAGATCCTGGCATAGATCTATATCCATGGAGATGGCCTTAGTTGCTTAATTACTATTTTTGTAACAACAAAATTATAAGCATTAAATATGTCTGGTAGAGTATCTGTGTAACTTTGACCTTCATCTTATTTTGTACAAAGACTGGTCATCAAACTCGCTTGATAGATTTGAGATCATAAAAACTCAATCAGTACCAGCTTTTTCAGTGTGTTAGATTCTGTTGAACTTTATATTTCCTCGATTCTTCTTCTTAAAAAATAATTGGGTCACCATGGTTTGGTTTTGGAAATCATGTAGGTTAAATTATCCAATGGGAATATTTATCCTATGGAGGATAAAAGAAATTATATTATTAAATCCACTAAAATCATCTTATAGTGCAATTAATTTACTCTAGTCCAATAAAAACTTATCTATTGCTGATAGTAAAATTCATTTTATGGATTCTAAAAATATCTTACATGAAGATATTAAATCTTCCACACAACATTATTTAACATGAACATATTGAACAATTTCCTCTTACATGTTAAATCTCTTATTTATGGCCCTTCAAAATTATCTTTTACATGGGATCCAGAAATATTAATTCAGTAGACATCCTACACACAAAATCAAATTAAAGGGATCAAACAAATTAATAACAAATAATTACTTGATAAAATAATAATAAATTAACATAATAATTAAACTTTTAAAAATGAAAACATTATTGAAACAAAATAATTAAAATTTAAAATAACATTAACTAAAAATGAGAAATTTTTTAAAAAAGATTAAATTAACTAAATACTTATTATAATAAAAATTAATAATTAAAAGGAATTAAAAAATAAAAAAATTAACACTATAAATAAAAATTAAAAATATAAAGATGTAAAACTAATAAATTAAAATAAAATCTAAAATATATAAAATTAAATTGTTAAAATAAACAAATAAAATAATTAATAAAATTCATAAATCAAAAATAAAAACAAAAAACAATGTAAATAATTTAAAGATTCAAATATTTAAACAAAAAAGCAACACAAAATGGATATTCAAAGATTATTTAATAAAACTACAACTTCAAAAAAAATCCAATTAACTAAAAATACTTAATTATGAGATATTTATAAATAAAAATACTTTACTTTACTGTAACTAGTGTATAAAAAAGGAAAAAAAATAAGAGCGCATTAAATTTCCTCACACTAAAAGTTTGTTTGTGCTCAAGTAAATAATTATTCGAATTCAATGGAAAGAAATAAATATTTTGTTTAAAATAATTGATTGCCACACAAAATTGGTTTTCAAAATTATTTTCCCCTTATATTTTTATCAATAAATTAAAATATTTTCCCTTAAGAAATTAAATATTTCTAGTAAAAAATTGATTCATATTTTACAAAGATGATTAACCTTAAAATTTTGAATTTTGGTCAAACCCACTTCAATTTTATTTCAAATGAAATTACAAACTTCTCTTTACCTATAGAAGAATGTACTCACATAATTAGAAAAAATAATTTATACACTCTATTTGGATGAAAAAACCTAATAATTTAAAGGGGGTATAAATAACTCATCCATAAGCTTAAATAATAAAGAAATACCTCAACATGTATTAATATTTTCATTTCATAATCTATTTAAATACATGTTTTATGAGTATAAATTCATGTTTAATGATTAAAGGGAAATGATAATTGTATATCATTCCTATAATCCATTACCAAAGTTAACCAATTTTCAATATGGTAATAAAAAATGTATTAACCAACTAAATATAAGTGGTGTTAGAAAATTAACCTCTTCAAAGTTTATAAACATCATTCAATCCTTATAAAAATTATAATCCACTAAAAATTATTAATTAAAACATGAAAAAAAAATTGAAATAATTTAGGGGGTTTTGATGATTTCTTGATTTAATACAGTATAACACATTGAAATACCTTTATCTCACACTAAAACTCAACATTATACCCAATGTTTAATTCAAGGTGGAGAAACATGTTTATTCAACATTAAATTTCAAAAAATATTTTTAAATTTAGTAGAAAATTTTCGTTTATAAAGGGTAGAAATAGGGATCAATGTATTTCTTCCACACAACACAAATAATTAAAATAATTCACAATATGAAAAAAAAAATTCATACTTTTTACCACTTAAATAGTTCATCTCAAAAGTAAAATGTGTACTAGTTCATGTTCAAAAAAAAATTTAGAAAACTTTCCAATGATACAAGGATTATTAAACACTAATAAAAAATCAATAATAATCAATTTAATTAAAGAAAAGAGCATGTTTAAGAACAAAATTAAGCATGTAAATACTCTCTAATTTTAATTATTTTAAAATAATTAAATTCCAGAGAAGTAGCAGTAATAAGAAGAATTTAAATGCATGAAAATTAGAATAATCTTTAACAAAAAACTACCCTGAATTAGAATATTTATTCCTATTTTAATCCACTCAAGTTTACCACTTTTTAAATTTGACAAAGAACCTCTATCTATCTAGTTTCAGGTTTTTAAGATATAAAATTTTAACATTAAAGTATACAACATTTCAATTCATGTAAAATAAAACATGTGTTTATAAAGTAAGGGGTTGATTCAAAATCATTTAGCTTATAACTTCTCTTAATCAATGTTAATCATAAAGTATCTCCTCCATGAAGTGGATAGAATCCCCCTGGTGTAATCCACTGGTGAAAATGAATTAATCAGGTTGTGTGAATCCTTACTTCCCACTTTATTACCTATTGGTAAAATAAGAATATTTTAAAATTGTTATTGAAATTAGAAACCTAGAATTAAAAGAAACTAGAAAATAAAAATAAGGAATAGATATCTTGGGAGAAACGCACCAAGTGGTTCTACATTTAATACTTTTCACAGCTATGCAGCCTATTTTTTATCCCTAGTCCATTGGTGGATGGGTCTTTTGGGACAAGAACCACCACATTTTTTCCATAATTAGTCAGTTTAACTTATTTATTGAGGTCCCCTTGGAAGTAATATGGTTCACTAATCCCTATTATGTTGTGGTGTAAATTTTTATATGGGGATAGAAAAATAATATAATGTGCCTCGTTTTCTTCATATATAGGAGAATAGGTGTCCCATAGTCTTTCCAATTATTCTAGGGACGTCCTAAAAAGATACAAAAAATTATTTTATCTTTAATTCCAACTCTAAATTATTTTCTATAGAGTCTGTATCAATTTCTATCTCCTTATCCTCCTTTCCGTTTCTAAAATAAATACCTTATTCAACAAACACTTCCAAATATACATGATCCTATGAAGTTGGTTCCATTTATACAATGGAACAACAATGGGATTGAGTTAATATTTCATACTTAAATTGATCTAAACATGAAAAGTCAAAAATGTCATAATCTCCTAAAGAAAATTAGTTGGAAGATCATTTTTTTCAACTAAATTGGGAACAACAATCAATTTGGGGATTGAATATTCTAAGTTTTCAACCTAAACCACTTAGATTTCTTCTTAAAAAGTTGGTAAGTTTATCTCTCCTAAATGTAACTCAAAGAAAAAATGTGAAAACTCTTGTAGTTAATTTGTTAAATCTTCCATAACTTGTGGATTTAAATATTCTTTATCTTATTACTACATTTTTTTGAATTAATTTTCATTTAAATTCTTAAAAACCCACCTAGTTATGTAATAAAAATATTCAAATACATTCTCCAAGGGCAGGTTAGAATCCATTTGTTCTTATTATTATTATTTAGTTTTTTTTTATACAAAATATTTCTATTTAGCTTTTTTTAACTCCTTAGTAGCATACCCAATAATTGATAAAATTAAAGAGTTAGGTTTTTTGTGTCATGTTTACCTTTTAAAGTCAAACTTTTAATCTCATAAATATTATAATAAAGAAGAACCAAGATTTTTCTCCCAATGAGACTAAATTTAAGGGGTTTTTCTATCATGTATTTTATTATTATTATTTTTACTATTATATTTATAAGGGGTTTTATAAGATTTTAAATAAAACTTCTCTAATTTTCTAAATTAACATACACAAAATAAGAATAAAAATAGAAAATAGTGAATATAAATTGGAAAAGGAATAGAAATGGAATAACGACCTTACCTATTGATTCTATCAGTTTATTCATTCTTCATTTATTTAAAATATTTCACTCAATAAACTCCCTCAATAAATAATTAAATATCTTTAAACATGTATCTAATTAAGTTTTAAAATTTAATACTGACAACTAGGATCTCAGTTATTGACCTCATTTCATTAATATCCTATCAAAGTATCTAACGATCATCAAACACCATGATAGAATCGAGCTTCTTCCATGCTCAAAATTCTTAATCAAGGATTGTGAAGTATAAATAATTATAGCAAACCATAAAACTCCTAACTGAACATAGTTAACATTATGCACTCGATGAATAGAATTCATAGATATTCTACATTCTGATAAAATAATGGAATATAGAGAAAAAAATGAAAGATTTAAAAATCATCAAACATCAATTAACTATTTTACAATTGAAATTCTGGAGAAAATTTATAGACTGAAAGGTTAAATGATAGAACTTGGAAATAGATCCCCTTTCTAAATCACAAGGTACAGCCACTAGGAAAACTCATTTTATTATATCTATTGAATAAAAATTGCCTTGGATCTTAATCTCTATGATCAAAAATAGATCTTACTCAATCTATTCAGATGATATCCTGGTTCTACTCTCCTTCACTCCACTTATATCATCAAAAATGTGTTTTTTGTTATTGGTTGCCTCTATACAGAATAATCCTTCCATGAATCTCAATTCATTTATTTATTATTATTATAAATTTTATTATCCATAATATCACACAACTCATTTTCTCTGGGTGGTAATATCTCCAAGGTTTGTTATCTCTCTTTTTTATAACCGTCGGGTGAATATAAATTTTCCTTGAAATAAATAAATGTACACATGTGATTATAGGTCATCATGCACTTGGACCTACTTTTACTCATTCATATGCCTTGCATCAACTTCTAGTACTGACATGTGTCAAGAAATAATTCACAAGTCCAAACTTCTCATGTTCGAAACAAATATATTATTAGATAATTCTTGCTTGTACATGTAATTAGTTTAATATTTCCTTTTATAGAAATGGGAAATATCAATATTTATCATCTTTATCAATGTACCTATAATCAGGATCATAAACTAACAACATCAAATGAAAACACAATGCCCAAATTGAGCTTCATCAAACCACATAGAAAACCAATCACAGTTTCAAAATCATTCCCCAATGGGAAGAATCATAAGATGCTTGAAAATGGTGATTCTACTTCAGTTTCATCCTAATTAAGAGAACACATAACTTCATCATACATTACATTACACCTTTAGTCTCACCGAATATATTCAATAAATCTTATTTCAACTTCAAAATTTCAAAAAAAAAATAACTCTTGTTTAAAACATATTCTTCAATATGATCCTCAATTACAAATTCACCTGGATTGAAATCATGCTTCTATCACATGTATCTTGGATGAAAACATTGTAAACTAATTTAAATGATCCATTAATTGTCCCATACAAACACTAGTGACATAAAATTGTTCAATGGGTTCATAGTAGAATTCCAACAAACATCTTTATATCACAATTCCTTGTCCTCGTGGTCATAGAAGTAGAGCGTTTGAGGCCCCTTACTCTTCAATTAAACACCTACAAACAATTAGTACATCCCATTTATATTTATTTATCATAATTAAACCAAGAATAATGACATACACCCCCAACCTCAAATCATTTACCTTCATTCAGCATCATTAATGATGCAACTATGTCTTAGATTCGTCTTTATATTCTATTGATTGTTCAAGTCTATAATTTCTAAAAACAAAATCTTCAAAAAGTGTCATTGAATAAATCATGCTAAATAACCGAAGTCATAGTTCAAACAATTTTATTGGAAAATAATCTAAAATTCATTCATCTTTCATAATTGAAACTAAAGATATCGATTTGAATTGGGTCCATTGGGTCGAATTTTCTTCTTCAGAAATCATCACACATGAGTTCATATTCATCTATGGTGGTTTTTTTTTCAGAGATCCTAGCTTGGATCCAGATCCATGGATATTTCTTCAGGTTCTCAATTCTATTTTTGTTAGTACCACAAGTCTCGGTCTTGAACATGTCTATTGTGACATCGGAGTAACATCAACCTTAGTCTAATTTTTCAAAAACCCCGGTCATTAAATTCTTTTCAAAAATTTGAGATCCTAAAACATTTATTTTTCCCATCTTATTTAGTGCATCAAATTTTTTTAACCTTTATACCACCTCAATCCTTATTCATAAATAAAAACTAGGTATCCTTGGTTTGGGTTCAGACATTGTGTTAGATAAATTATCCTATGGGAATATTTATCCTATGTGGTATCAATGAAATTATCATATGTAATAAACTTAAATCATCGTATGATTAAATTAATTTATGATAGTATGATAAATATATATCTTACACTAATAACCAATTCATGTTATGGATTTTGATAATATCTTACATGAAGAAATTAATTCTTCTACGTAGCATTCTTTAACATAAAAAGCTTTCAAAATTTCTATTACATGTTAATTCTCTTACATGTGTCCCTTAAAAATAATCTTATATGTGTGATATAAAAGAAACATTTAGGGAATGTTTTTTACACCAACTAAAAATAAAGGTATAAAAAAGTTTAAAAATAAACAAATACATGATAAAAAATAACACAATAATTAAAATTTTAAAAACAATAAATGAAATTTAAATAAAATATTTAAAAGTTAAAATAATATTAACTAAAAAATTGGGAGAAAATATTAAAAAATATTAAATTAAATAAACACATAGAATACTAAAAATTAATTATTTAAAGGAATTAAATTTATAAAAATAAATAAAAATTATTTAACACTCGAAATAAAAATTTAAAATATAAAGATGTAAAAAACAATAGATTGAAATAAAATTTAAAATATAAAAATTTAAAATATTAAATGAAACAAATAAAAATATTTAATAAAATTCATAAATTATAAAGAAAAAAACTAATGAAATAAAGAATTCAAAAATTCGAATATTTAAATATCAAATTCACAAAAAAACACATTTTCATCGACTATTTAAAAAAATAAACCATAAAAACAATTTTCCACTTAACTAAAAATACTTCATTATGATATTATTTCTCTATAAAAATTACTTATTTTACCATAATTGATTTGTAAAAAATTCAAAAAATAAGACCACATCACTAACTCATAGCTCAAAACATGAGATGAATCTAACACTTATTTTCTTAACAATGAAACATGAAACATGTTGTATACCCAGTAAAAACTCATAGGAAAGGCCACTTAGTAGAAAAATGATACAACGTTCTCTTGTATTTTATATAGTCCAATGAACTTCAGACTTAGATTCTAATTTTTACCAAAATTTATAACACTTTTCCAATGAGATATTTTAAAAAAAACATGACCAAATACCTTGAAAGAACGATCTTTCCTCTAGTAATTCACATAACTTTTCTACCTTCTCTGAGATTTCCTTATATGTTATTGAATAATATTCACCTTATAAAATATTACCACAACCAAATATGTTCCAATCAACTTACTTTATCATACTTCATCCCAAAAATATATTCTCCATCAATGATTTCAATATAATGTTGAAAAAGGTGTCATATTTATACTGGAATGAAAACTATTATTATAAAAAAAACTTAGATAATGAAAGGCGTTGGTCCCAAATTCCCTCGTAATCTATTGAAAAAGTGTGAAACATGTATTCCAAGGTTTGAATAATTTCTCTAACAATCCATCATATTATGGATGAAAAGTTTTGTAGAAATTTAATTCAGTACCCAAATACTTTTGCAGTCCTTTGAAGAAATTAAAGTAAATTTGGGATCACGACCAGATACAATAGAGAGAGTAACTCCATGTAAATTGACTATATCTTTTACATATAGTTGATAGAGTATATCAAATTTATATTATATTTAATATTATGTAAATTTTCATATTTATTTAGTCGATAAACAATAACCGAAATCACATTACTACCTCAAGATATCTTTGAAAATCCCACTATGAAATCCCATGGATATATTTTCTCATTTCTACTATGGTACTAAAAAAGGATAAAGAATCCCCTTTGGTAATTTTCATTTTGATTTAGGTTGTTGATAAGTCAAATATTTCTTGGTGAAGTAAACAGTATCTCATTTCATTTCAACCCACCAGAAATACTCTTTAAGATCTTTATATATCATAATGAATGGAAAATAGGGAACTATGAGCTTCACTGAATAATTATATCTTCAGTTGAGAGTCACATGGAACAAATAATCTCTTTCCAAAAATGAGTATATTCCTACATGCACAATTTCCAAGAAAAAATTTAACAAATCATTAACCAAATTGTTTTATTCTAAATGTAACATCGTTAATATTGCATGATCTTTTTTACTCAAATCATCATATACTTAGTTTTCCTTTCCATGATGGTAAACAATCATGAAATAATAATTCTTGATAAGTTATATCCATCGTATATGCCGCATGTTCAACTATTTTTGAGTGAATATATAAATTAAACTTTTGTGATCAATATATATTTCACACTTTAGTCTATATAAATGATGCCTAAAAATTCTTAAATCAAAAACCACAAAATTTAATTCAGTATCTTGTATTAGATAATTTAAATCATGAGGTTTTAGTAAATGTGAGGAATAAGTAATTACCTGATAATTCTATATCAGGTCACAACCAAGTCCCTTTAACATATAATTTCTATAGATGAAGAATTCACAATTTCTATAGGTCAAGGAAAAAACTGGAAAATTTACCAATCTTCTTTTTATTTCCTAAAAACCATCATCACATTATTTTATCTAGATGAATTTAACTAATTTTTAATTAAAATTAGTCAATGCTCTAGAAAACTGAGAAATTTTTCCAAAAAATAATCATTATTAACCCACAAATGAAATAAAACAATTGATATACATGAAATTTTTTTTCCATGTTCATTCTTCAATAACTTTAGTTTTAGCAGGTCCAATAGTTATGCCATTTTTAAAAATAATAATCTCAAGGAAATAAATTTTTTCAAATAAAATTCACACTTACTAAATTTTACATATAGTTTCTTTTATTTTATAGTCTTAAAAACAATCCTTATTTGTCTTTCATGATCCTTGTGACTTTTAGAACATAAAAAAATATCATCAATATATATAACAACAAATTTATCTAAATAATCATAGAAAACTATATTCATAAGATCCATTAATACATATTGTGCATTAGACCACCCAAAGGGAATTACGACCAACTCATAATTCCCATATCTAGTCTAAAATGAAATATTAAAAATATATTTTTCCTTCACCTTGAACTTATGATAACCTGAACTGAGATTAATCATTGAAAAATATTATTCTCCCAATATATGATTAAACAAACCATCGATATGAGGCAAAGGATAATTGTTCTTAACAGTGATATTATTCAAGAATCCATAATCAATGAAAATTCTCATTAAACTATCATTGTTTTCAATAAAAAAACATGAGCACCCAAAACTAATGTTCTTGGATGAATTAAAACATTATCAAGCAACTCTTTCAACTGATTTTTCAATTCCAAGAGTTCTACATTGGGCATTTGATAAGGGTTTTTTAATAGGATTAGCATCAAGAACAAATTCGACCATAAATTAAATATCCCAATCAGTAATG
The DNA here is from genome assembly GCA_963277665.1 of Viscum album. Lineage (NCBI taxonomy): Eukaryota > Viridiplantae > Streptophyta > Magnoliopsida > Santalales > Viscaceae > Viscum > Viscum album. The sequence goes on along the minus strand of OY728142.1, from coordinate 1,871,638,471 downwards.
ACACCAGGTAAATCATTAGGAAAAATATCCATATATTCATTCACTCATAAAATATAACTAATTTTAACTATTTCTTTATTTTCAACAATATGAGCTAGCAAACATTAACTTCCGACTCTAATCAATTTCTCATCTTCTTTGTATGTTATCAAAGGTATGAAATCATTGAATAAAAAATTATTAGCTCTATAATATATTTAAGCATGATAAACTAATATCCAATACATACCCAAAATTATATCAAAATATAATATTGATATCTGAACAATATTTTCTAGAAAAATCATCCCACTAATTACAAAACAAAGATTCTTATAAATCTTGGTTAATTTAAAATTTATACCAAAAGTTTTCACCAAAATTTAAATCTTATTTTCATGTGGTTATATTCCAATTTTTCCTGAAAATTTATTATAAATGAAGGAATACAAATATATACTATCAAATAGGGAATTTTTATAATTCGAATAAATAAGTAACATACCTTTCACCACTTAATTCGATGGTCGAATATCAATTTTAGTTGTAGTAAATTATTTTCCCACATCATTATATTTTAATTTTTGATGATTTCTACCATTTTTAACTAGCATTAGATACACTTTATCATAATGACCTAACTCATTGAAAATAAATCATCTCATTATTGGATGTCTATCTGTTACCCTATTATTATATTATTGAGGACTCTTTTCTTTGTAGTCACGAGCCCTGAGACAGATCTTACCATATCAATAACACTTTCTAGATACTAAAAAACATTCTTTGAAGTGGCTTTTACTACACTTGTAACATGTTGGAGGATTAATAATTCTTAGTTGATTTCTTCTTCGTTGCATTCCTCCTTGACTATTTTGTACACTTATCATCTTGAGGCACATAAATTTCAGTAAAATCTATTTCAACTTGATGAGCCTAAAGAAAAAAAATTCATAGATATTAAATTATCATGCATCAAAATCTCTTCTTAAACTTGGTTTCAATACTAATTAAAATCTATTAATTTTATTATCGATTTCCAAAATAAAATATGGTTTGTAACTATCTAGTCTTGTAAAATTTTCTTCATATGCTGCTACAAAATAATATTTTTTTATTCAATTACAATAATTTTTCTTAATACAAAGTTGAAAAACCTTAGAGAAATATTTATCAAGGAAAATATCCTTATATGTGTCCCATTGTATGGAATAAATATCATCTATTTATCTGATATTCTTAAACAAATACCAGCATCGATAAACTTTTCATTTAAAATGATAAATGAAAAGAGTTTCATTTTGATGTTCAAACATCCCATGACTTTGAATATATTTTCTATTGCATTGATACACCCTTCATCTACCATTGGATCTAAGATTCTATAGAAATATTGAGGTTTATGTTTCTCATGAAATACTTAACTATCGACATGTTCCTTTATGGTAGATCAAGTTTCTATCTAGAATGTATACCACCACCATTTATATATTTTCTCAATTGATCAATCACAATAACAAAATCCTTATTTCTAATTAAAACCATTCAATGTTACTGATTTGGAAGTATATTTTCCTCTTTTTTTATTATTAATACAGACTTCATATTTCCTCTATAGAAAACCATTCTCAATGGGAATATATTGGATAAAGTAACACGGTAATCTTAAAGTTCTATATCATTTCAACTCAACTATAACATATAATCTTTCAATGGTATGTTATTAACATTATCTAAAATTATCAATTTATCTAAACCTTTTCTTTAATACCAATGATAAGGTATTGACCTTAAACATTATATATTTGGGTGCCTTTAGACTATAATTCATTTTCTTTCATTCCTAAATTCCTTTTAAGTTTATAGTTTTAGATAATTATCTCATAAATCTAACATAACAATACCATATATTAAAATTTTGAAACTTCTACTCAGTTCCTATTTTTTCCAAAATATAAAACTTTTAAAGTAAAAAAATTATTTATTTTATTGAAAAATATTTATAATTTTCAAATTTACTTCTTATTTTCCAAAATCCATCATTAAATCCGATGAAAAAAAAATTAAAAAATGTAGGAAGTGCAAAACAATCTTAGTAATAGACATTAAAAAAATTGTTATTCCAGTGAAAACATTAAGACCCATGAAATTTGTAACATTATCTCAATGTTATTTTAATGAATGAAACAAATCATTTCTGCATTAAAAACACACACACTTTTTTCTCAAATAAAACCTTTAAAACTTATAGAAATAAAATAAAAACCTTTTAAGAAACTTAGAGAAATTATATTCATAACTTGTGTCAGAAATAACTAGAGACTCGTTACATCTATAAGATAAACCATTGGGTAACTCCATTATTTCATATTAAGATAAATATCATTACTTAATGCATTATATCATTATTTGGGTGCACTTTTCATATAATCTATATCAGATTCACCCACTATAAGAGTTGTATCAGGATCACCAGTTCATCATGACCTATAATCAGGACAAACCCTTTATATAATCTATATCGGGATCAAACACTTTCTCATATATAATTATCGAGTACCGTATATTGAAGAAAACATTTTATTCTATCACTTTTTCTTCATGAATCCTTTGAAAACCCCCTTTCAAACTTGTATGAAAAACACTTTAGGATATCAAAATACCCTTTCTTTTCAGAACCCATTTTCAAAACAAAAACACCTATAAGAAAAGGAAAGAGGGTTTTTATTTGAATAAAACATGAAATATTATAAAGGAATCCAAAAATAAAAGAATATATACGGTAGTGGGAAAAGTCGATGTCATCGTAAATCTTAAAATATAACATTTCTTTTGTCTTTTGTAAATAAATTTAAAATATTCCATTAAAAGATTAATTTTGAAAACCTTTAAAAGAAGTTCAAAATAGAAATAAAATTTACTTAATAATTATTTTATGTCCATATAAATACATTAATATGATATTTTTAAAAATATTTTATTTTAGGAAAAATAGTTAAATGGAAAACTTTAAAACAGGATTTTTAAAACAAATTCCCTTACCTTGAGTCTGACTCATCACGTATGTTATTTATCTTACTCAATAGTAAAATTATTTAAATTATTTACTTTCTTAATAAAATATTTTGAGTTTATTATTCCTTTTTACCATGTTATAATCAATTAATTAATCAATTAAGTTCACATAAAACATTTTGATGATATGTGCCTCATATGTCCAGAATGAATTTGGTAGGTTGAGTATAGTAAAATAGATCATTATTAAATCATAAAAAAAGTAATAATCATGAAATAATTATAATTTTTATAAATAAATTATACTTTTAATACCAATAACTAAATATGTTTATTAAAACTGAACTATGTTATAATCATAGAGACGGTAGGCCATATGTACGCATGAGTAATGTTCCATTTTTCAATGATCATTATGGAAAGAAGGTAAGTGTTATTTTATATTTTAAAAATTATTATAATATCATAAATACTATTTTATTTATTTAAATATTCTTATATATATAATCCATGTGATTTGGTGATGAAAAATGAATCATATTGCTTTGTGGAGGTGGTAGTCCACACGTACGCATAAAAACGTTATCATTTTATAGTGAATGGAAAGGTAAAAAAATTAAATGATATATTATATTTTAATAATGATAAATATTTCATGAATATCATATATATACATTAAATTCATCATTATAATCATTCGTGAGAGGTGGTGATGGAAAAGGAATTACATCGGTTCATGATGCGGTAGTCCACCGTAAACACAAACGATGGATTGCATTCCCATTTGATGGAAGTTGGATAAAGATATAGTTTTTTTACATTAACATAATAACATATTATTATATTGGAAATAATTATTTTATTACATAATCATGGTTAATGAATATTTTAAGAGGTGGAAAAGAAATAAACTAAAAATGATTGGTTAAGAACTATACCTCTTCTTTTCACAACCTCTTATATTTTACAACAAAAAATTCATAGGATGGTTTTATGATACAACCATGTATTATAAGAAGTGTTTAGGGATATTAGGAATGGATTTTTGCTATTATTGGTCAAAAAAGGGGGTTTTTTAGTGTGAATAAAAGGGGATAGGAGGTTCCATTTTATAAGAGAGTGAAGGGGCCCTCTTGAAATTTCTTAAAATATTAAATTAATATAAATTAATTTTTATGTAAAAATGGAATCAAATTGATAATATTAAAATATAAGATTATTATGAGTCAAAATAATATTATAAAATAAAATTTGTACAATCTTAGATAAGTTTTTTATCCTTATATTTTGTTTGAACTAATATTAACCCTTTCTGATGATTATAGTGATAATAAAGTTTTACTATTTAGGGGTCAATATAGTTACTATGAAAAAGAAAATTGCCCATTAAATGGAGCATGGTTGATACTTTAAACATTATCCCAATCACTTGGACAAATATATGATTTTTAATAATTTTAAATCATTTAATAATATATTATTTATTATAAAATGTCATTAATGTTAATTTTAGAACTATTCATTTACTTTGACTTTAATAACATCGATACAACAAAGAAATTTAAATATAATAAAAAAATATTCTAAAATTCTATATGTATCCAAAAAATAGATCACAATAATTATTTCAAATTATATTACATTTAATATTTTTAATATCATTTATTTTATTATTCTATTAATTGAATAATTATTGTGTAGGAGTTGAATAAGTTTTTATGGTATTTTTTTAATCACTAAAAATTAAAAATAAACTACCCTAATAAAAAAATAATTTATCATTAAATTTTATATTTATAATAAAACATATCCTCTATTTATCCCAATGTTAAAAATATTATAGTTTTTAAAGGCAAGAGTGTGGTATTTTTTCTTTATATTCACTTAAATATTATAAAGTTCAAAATCATGACCAAATGAAAAAAAATCATATATTAATCACTTGTATTTTTATTAGTGGTATATAGTAATTAAATAAAATTTAGGAAATTGTTGGGGACATTTTTTTTTCTTTATCATTTTATTTTTAATTTTAATTACTCAATTTACCTTTTATCACGGCAATAAAAATTATTAAAGTTACTATTCATAATATCCAAAAATAAAATGGACATATTAACCAAATTTGGACCCACTAAATACAAATATTTAATCCATTTTTAAAAATTCAAAACATATATGTGGTAGAATTTAATTTAAAAGAAACATGAAAATCATGATTAAAAATGGTTTTGCAAAAAAAATTCTTCATTAAGTATAAAATATTTTTATACTAAATTAAAGGATAAAATTAATTTAAAAAACATAATAGGATTATTTAAAATAAAAAATGACTAATTAAATTTTAAAACAAATACATTATATTATTTTTATTTATAAATACTCAAAACTAAAATACAATTTTCAATAAAAATTAGTAGTTTTCACTATTCCTTGAAAAATCAATATTTTTAGAAAATTATAAAAAAAATATTGAGATAATTTTGATATACTAAATTCAAAAATTAAATACATTTTTTCAAATTAAATTTCTATAACTTTAAAATTAAAATTTTATATAAAACCTTATAAGAAAAGAGTTTAATAAAAGTATTTACATTTTGATTTAATATTTTTATAATGAATATAACTATCTAATTCATTAATAGTAATAAATATGAAAAATATTTACTCTATAATTACTTAGGTTATTAGAGATTTTTTTATCATATTCAACATTAACATCATCCCTACTAGTTCCATCCATTAACTAAAACCAAAAATTATGGTGTCAGAAACAATAATCATAATCAAGAAAAATAATTTATAGAATGTCTAGATCATTAAAAATTCTTTTTATTATATGAAACGTTAGGTTTAAAAAATATCATCTATTATTATCATTTATTCTAATTCTTTATAATGGTTTGAAAGGAAAATTTTAATTAACCCAAACATATCCCCAGGGAGTACCAAATCAGGTGTGTAGTAAGGCATATTTATCATGCACCAATTAACGAATGATTCAAATCCCAATACACCCTTTTCAGATTAATTACACCTAGTTACAACTCTTTCATAGCCAAATACACTTATAGTACCCATATAGGGATTTAATTTCTTAAAAACCACTCACTCTATACTTCACCAAAATAATAGGATATTTTTCTATACTTAGACTTATCCCAAGGGTTCTCACTAAAGTATTCTAGTCATAATCCCCAAAAATAAATATACCTTGATCAGATACCTACTATAAAAATTTAATCCTTTTACACATACTATTACATGATTTTTAACATAAAAATTCCTTAATTAAAACCCAAATATCATGAGGCCTAATGTGTTTGGAAAACTGGGTACATAAAACATCAAAAGAAACTAAAACAAAACATATTTATTTTTATTCTCCTTAGTGAGATCTTAAAATTATTTTAGCTCTTAAATATTCATAGGGTAAATCGAGGAATAAACAAAATAAATGGTTGATCTAAAAATCCTGGTAAGGGAATAAATATGATAAGTAAACATAACGTGTGAGTCAAAGGTATAACATGATATCCTAAAAGATAAGGCTCATGAGTAATCACATAGAATCATAACATAATGAACATGGTATCATAAGATCATGTAAACATAGTAAATGTAGCAGAAACATATAATATGACATAATTATAAGTGAATCATAACTGACATGAAAACATCACATGATGCAAAAATTCCTATATTGAATTAGGTTTACTCCCTAATCTAATACATAACGTTGCATGGGACCAAAAACATTACCCATTACATTGGAGCACTATCTGGGTGCACCCATCATAAAATTTAAATTCTTATGCATGACACAAAAATTAAATCAATCATATGGTATAAAAATAAGAATTTCTCTTGGAAATAAATGGGTTGTATAATCTTGCATCATGTCATAATCAATGGAAATTTTATAAGAAGGAATTTGAAAAATGAACTTAATAAATGTGTTAACTGTTAAAAGTAATGGTGAATGAGCTAGTTATATATGTAATGGAAATATATATATAATTTGGAAGAAATATATAACATCAAAGGTTGTTTTAGTTGATGAAAATGTCTTTAATACATCACATGGAATATTTCTTGAGGAAAATACCATTTTTCACTTTGAAATCATTTATTTAAAATATAAAATTTTCAAAAAATATTATAAAACTTATTTTATTTTAAAACAACTATGAAAATGTATAAATATTTAAAACATTGTGTGTTCATTATGGTAGTAAATTATTTTTATTTTTTATAAGATAAAAAATATTTCTTTCTTACTTATGTAAAAAAGGTCAAAAAGTACCTTGTTTAGAAATCAATATAAGGATTACTTTTAAAAATTTTGGTAAAAAAGTAAAAATTGGTAAATATTTATTTAATAAATCAATATAAAATATTAAAAACATTATTTAAAATATTTTATTGAAAATATAGACATGAATGATAAATATTCATCATTTAGAAGAAGATTCATGTTAGATATTACTTACAAACAAGTTTCATGATGTTTATTTATTCAATAATGGAGGAAATAGAAGACAAAATGTAAAAAAAATCATGAAAAAGGTTAAATAAAATAGATATGTTTCAAGAAAATAATTTTATATTATTTCTCCCAAAGTAACCTTGAATATAAAAAATCTCAAAAAGAAAAGAGATTACAACAAAAACCCTTTACCACTTTGGTAACTTTAGAATAAAATTCCCTTTAATGAAGTAAAAACTAATTATAACTTATAATACTATGAATTATTATTGATTCATGATATAATATTCAAAAGAGGTGGAATATACACCATATAAAAGAAATTAGGTGCATAACATTAAAATATTCCTCAATAAATGAAACTTCATATGAAATATCTTACCTTGAGTTTGAATCATCACGTACATAATTTATCTTCCTAAATAATAAACTTATGTTAATTATGTACTTTACTAATAAAAAATTTCATTTTTATTATTCATATTATTTTATTTTTTCCCATGTTGTATTTATTTACTTAATCAATTAAGTTCACATCAGACGTTTTGACGCTATTTGGTTCATAGGTCCAAAATGACTTTAGTAGGCTAACTATGGTAAAAGAAGTCATTATTAAATCATATCCAAAATAATATTAATGAAATAATTATATTTTTCATATATTAATTAAACTTTTAAAACAACCATGAAATATGGTTAAGAAAAATGAAGTGTATTACAATCATGGAGATAGTATGTCATTTGTATACATGAGTAACATTTCAATTTTTCAATGATCATGATAGAAAGAAGCTTAGTGTTTTTTATATTTCCAAAATAATAATTATATCATAAATATAATATTATTTATTTAATTATACTTATATATATCATACATGTGATTCCATGATGAAAAATGAATCACATCGCTTCGTGGAGGTTGTAGTCCACATGTAAACACAAACGACATTATCATTTTTAGTGAATAGAAAGGTAAGAAAATATTTGATATATTAATTTTAAATAAAGATAAATACATCATTAATTTCATATATATATATATATATATATATTAAATCCATCATCACAAACATCCATGAGAGGAGATTATTGAAAACAAATTACATCAGTTCGTGGGGTGGTACTCCTTCGTACACATGAATGATGTTTTCATTTCCCATTCGATGAAATAAGAGATGGATGTAGATTATTATATTAAAAAATAACATATAATTATATGGTAGATAATTATGTTATTATATCATCGTGGTTTAAAAATATTTTAAAGAGGTGGGGAAGAAATAAAACAAAAAACACTCAATTAAGAATGATACCTCTTCTTCGGAAAACCTCTTTAGTTTTGCACAAAAAGACTTACAAGGTGGAGTTTATAATCAAAATAAGGCCTCTAAGAAATGGTAAGGGTATTAATTAATGTATTGTGTAGGTATTTTCTTATTTAAGTTATTTTTAATTGTTAATAAAAGAGCATAAGAGGTTCCCTTTTATAAGTTAGAAGGAGTGGTATTTTTCTAAATACCCAAAACAATTCAATAATGGGAAGTAACTCTCAAGAAAATTGCGTCAAAAATTAATAAATTATATAGTTTAAGTAATATAGTTTTTATCCAAACCTACATCATTAAAAAATAAACATTTTATTCACTTTACCTATATGGTTACTCACTTTTACCATTTTAGTTTTAACTATGGTAACTTGTTTTTTACCTAGGTAGTTTATCCATTAATACTAAAAATGAAATTAGATTTTATATATAATTTGGACCCACTGATCATAAATATTAAATTTAATTTATAAAATAAAAATACTATTTTTTTGTAAAATTAATTTTAACACAAGGTGCATATAGCACACAAAAACATATTTTAACATAAACTGTGTTAATAAGTTTTTTACTGTTTTTACTCTTCACTGTGAACAAAGATTAAGTTGAAATTATTAAATAATATTAATTATTATAATTAAAAATATTTAATACATTTTCTCAAAATCAATTCAAATAAGTGGCAGAACTACATTTATAATTAAACATGAAAAACATGTTGTAATAGATTTTTTGGGAAAATTAATTTTTTAGGAAATCGATGATCTTATAATATCTTTATGACTAGAAATCATCATTATATGATTTTGAATTAAAATAAATAGATATATAATATATAAATTTATTTTAAATCATTCATTACTATGTTATATTTTAATTAATTAAATGGATAAACTTTATGCACTTAAATATAGTTTTCTGAAAACCATGTTTTTTACCAAGAAAAATAAACCTATACCAAATTCATGAAAATTTATGATTCAAATGAAATTAATTTTATAATTATAAATAAAATATTTAATAAGTCAGATAAATACAAAATTAAAAATATAATGGTGCTTTTTAATTAAATTATTTAATGAAAATAAATGACAGTATTTGAAAAATTAGTAATTCCCACTATTTACTAAAATAATCAGTCATTTCATAAAAATATTAAAATTTCACCCTAATTTAATTTTGATATTATGATTTAAAAAATTAAGTTAATTTTATCAAATAAATTTTCTAAAAATTCATAAATTAATTATAATATTGTCTCACAAAAATGAATAAAAATCATTTTTAAAGAAAATTTAATTTTGAAGAAAAATAACTTCATTAAAAGTTGAGTTCTTATTTCCTAATAATTTATCATTAAATTCATATTGATTTGGATACTTATATTTATTTCCAAAATTATTTAATCTTATTCATACTATAAAATTTATTGTCTAGGTTATAACTTTCATGTTTAAATAATAATATTCTATAGTTCATTTAGGTTTTGTGTTGTGTAGGATTTGTACGATTGAACATAGTTTTATTTTTAAAATATCACGGTGTTATAGTATCACCCATAGATATATTATTAGAATTAGTGGACTATCTGGACACCCATAGTTATTCCCTTGGAATGTGGGATTGACATCAGAGGATTTTTGGTAGAGGAATCTATCGTTGTCTAAGTTTTGTTACAAAAAAATATTAGGCCTCTATTATAATGGCCTATTTTAAATAATTGTATAGGTTTCCATGCCAATAATCATTGTGGTAGGATGATTTGGGTTGTTGTTCCTTGTTATAACTGAGCCTTATCCATTATATTATGGATAATGTGATCTTTATTTATAAAATTATAGTAAGAGATAAGAGTCTCTAAAATTACTATTTAAATTGATGTCATCACTCATTGGAGTTTTAGGTTGGTGATCAGGTGTTTCTTTAGGTATCTATTTGATTTTGAGCCCAGTGCATGGGAAAATAGAGGAAGTTTGTGTCGAGTTATGTCAGGCCATTTTAGATTGTATAATGTCATGTGAAGGTATCCTATCAGTTAGATTTTCCACTATATATAACCTAGATTCATGATATCTTTCATGTATCCTGGTTAAAAATATATCATACATACCCATCTCATGTGATAGAGTGGGAATATTTGGAGGTGGATCATGATGTCATCATTCTGTAGAATCCTATTAGTATCTTGGATTTTTATAACAATGTAATCCATGTTAAATAAATCCCATTGGATGCTTTGGAAACATGGTGGATATTTATTTTAGGCATAGGAATGGGAGGTCTTGGTGAGGGATCAATGGACACACATATTCTCTTTTAAATATTATTTAGGACTTTATGGGTGTATAAAGTAACATATTGGGGAGTTTTGTGACACTCGTAGGGTCATTGGTATGTCTCATTTGAGTTGTTGTATTTATTTTTCAGTCTAGGAGTTTTGGGGAGTTGGATACTGAGAACCTCGGTTTTTTGGGAAGACAAACCCTAGAACATGGTTGGCACGTGGTTTTTCTAACCATGTGGTTAATAGTGTGAGAAGGTTTTTTAAGGGAGAGTTTCATTTTATATGGATTGAAAATGGTTTTTATAACCATCCTATAGTCTATAAAAACCATACATCTTTGTTTTTGGGGAGATAGTGGATCATTCATTGTAGGTGCACAATTTTCCTAATTGTGTGGCCAAACCATGTGGTTTTATCAGGTCAATAAAAACATGGTTTTTTACTAGAATTTCCTTATGAGTGTTTAATATTATCTCCCACATATCTTCCCTATAAATTGAATTCCAATCCTTTGGATTAGGATCTATTCCTATGGGGTTTTTGGTGTACTTATTACTTTTTTGATTTCTTTAAAGGTAAGATTTATTTATTATTGGTTTCTTCATCATATCCCCCTATTATCCCTTGTTCTTCTACTTTGATAGATTTTTGTAACCCCAGATTTTATTTTTTTCAAATTTAGTGTTATTTATAGAGGTTTTTGATTTGTTTTATTTTATGTTTAGGCGTGTGAGTAACCATTATACTCAATTTAAGTTGTTTTCACTGAAGTTGAAGATTTTCTATTAAGTATTGAGGTAAGTGTCTCTATATAAAGGTTTTTTTCCATAGATAACCTTTTATTCTTGATCGCCTTTGGTTTTTGTTTATCAAATTTACTTAAAATTAATTTATGATTGATTTGTTATCCATTTTTTGTGATACATATCTTCTATTGGATATTAGATGTTTTAAAGTGGATTTTCAAAGTTATTTGGATTTAACACACTCAAGGTGCTTATGAATATGGATCAAATAGGTTTTATGATTTAAAATGGATTTTTAAAAGAGTTTTTAAAAATTTATTACATTGTATTAAATATTTTTCCTATTATTTGTATGGAAAGTTTATGAAAATGGATTCTAAATGAATTTTAAATGGTTCATGTGTTGGAACCTATTATAAGTTGATGTTTTTGGAAAATTGTAGCACATTGTGACATCAAAAGTGTGTGTGGTGACTTAGGAATTGAGACCATAGCCTATGTCATAGACTAGCTGGGTTGATTTATCCATGGTAATGAGAATTACTTTGGGAGTAGTAGTGATAAAGCTTCTAAATTGTGGACCAAGGGACCAAGTAATCTTTTTTAAGGTTGTTCTAGAGGAAGACTGAGTAAGATTCTGACCAAGGGACCAAGTAAGCTCTTTTAAGGTTATTCTAGAAGAAGACCGAGTAAGCTTCTGAACTTGTCATACTTTCTTAGATGGAAAGAAAACCATGTTTTAGACTAATTTATATTATACCCTTATGGATAGAAACCATGGTACCTATTTCTCATTCTCATATGGTTCTTATATTATTTATACATGATATTAGTTCCATTTTTGTTGTGATAAGTTATGTTTATTCCATTTCCTTTATTCGGTTATATATATTCAAGTTTATGATTATGCATGAATTTATTCCATGTTTGGATGTGTTTTTCATGTTTATCCTAGGTAGATTTCTTTCTTTATTTTATCCTTGTTAATTCATGTTTTTTGGAAACATGACTTGTTTTGAGAAAACCAAGGGAATTTCAAAGGATTAGTTTCAAGTAAAAAATCAATGTGACATGTTTTTGAAAAAAAATAAAGTTTTAAACCTAGATTTATTAGTTTACATGGTTAGTGGAATTATATAGATTCATTGTAGTGTGCTACTAGGATTTTTTACTCACACACTACATATGCATTTGGGAATATGTATAAATTATTTTTAAGGACACAATTAAAGAGAAGGGGACCATGTATTTCAATGGCACTTCTTGATTACCATATTTTAGGGTTTTTTATGATGGAGGAGACATGTTCTCACAGATTTTATCTCATGTAGATCTATTTAATGATTTTTTATATTAGTTATGTTATGTATTATCCCTTAAGGTATTTTTCCATATTTTGGGTTTTTACTATGGATATAATTTGTATGTTTCTTTTTATATATATTGATGTGGTGATGTTTATGATATATTCCCAATATTTATTAAATTTATATAATAAAATGTTTATATACTATTATTTTTATTATATATTTGATGTGTAATTCCAATTTATGGATGGTTTATTTTTGGATTTTAAAGGGGTAAATTATTCCCAAAATGTTATTTTTGATGCCTCGGTGCTTTTCTCCAAACCATGGAGATTGGTAACATACTTTAATCCATGTGGAGAACTAGATTGGGTAATGGGTTAGGTTGACCCATACTAGTTTTATATAGGAAGTGTATATAATTTCAAGTATGGGATCTTATTTTCAAGAAATTATATCTATGGCTGGGTGTTATAAGGTTTTGAAATAAATGTAAACTAAGCCACAAGTACATTGGGCCTTTTGAGATTTTAAAAAGAATTGTAATTATTGATTACAATTTGGTAATGTCACCCAACCTCTCTAAATTTTGTGATGAGTTCCATATCTCATTATTAAGTAAGTATATTCCAAACCCAATTCATTTTATCACCTCTGGAGAGATATAATTTCAGCCTAATTTATCTTATTTTGAAGAGCCTATCTAGATTCTTGACACTAAAGAACAATTGTTGTGAGATCAGATGACTCGACTAGTAATGTTACTTTAGAGAAATCACTATATAGAGAAAAAACATGGGGAAATATGAAGTTTAGGATGAAGAAATTCCAACATTTTTTAATGATTTGAAATTCTAGAAATTCTGAGGATGAAATTTTTAAAGGGGGGAGTGTAACACCTGAGAATCAAATATAATAAGTAAGATTTTCATTCTAAATAAATTATAGAATAATGAACATAGATTTATTCAAAAAAATTGATTACAACCTAATAATTTTAATTTTATGAAATTAATTCATTTTTTAATTCAGCATGCCAAAACAATTTTAGGGTGAATTTTTTATATTTTTCAGAAATTGTTGATGTTTGGGTGAATAGTGAAAATTATTGATCTTATAATAATGTCACTTTTATTAAATTATAATGATATAATAATGGTTTGAAATTTTATTAAACCTTTTCTATATGACAAATATATATTTAAAAAATAATATAATTCATTTAAAAATATAATAATGAACATATGGATCTATATTTGACATTTTGAAAATCAAAGTGATATTTTTATTCCAATAAAATTTATTTCTTGATATTATCTCTTAATAATGTATTTAGAAGGATTATTTTGATTTTTGTTTAATTTAAAATATAAATAATTTACCTTTTATTTAACATAATTCAATAAATTATATGGGAATCAATATTATACTTTATTTTTTTGTAAAATTGTTTTTATGTTTAAAACATTCATTTTTCTAAAAATGGTTTTCATTACATTTTGAAAAAATAAATTAAAATTAATTTTTACTAAATATAGAAATTGAGTAGTATAAAATCGGTTAAATATTTGTAATTAGATAAATTAATATTAGGTAAAAAGTTAAACTTAATTTTTTATTATAATGAATAGTAACCATGGTAGATATTTTTCACCACGGTTAAGGATAAAATGAGTTTAAAGGGTTAAGAATAAAGGGATAAGGATTAAAGATAACATAAAATACTTCATTAAATCTCATCGGTTGTTTTTATTTCTACATTAACCTTCTCATATTAGAATCTATAATAATTTGGAGGTACTTCACTTGAGTAAGACATATATTATATAATAAAGTTTCAATTATTTACAAGTTTGTCACCCACCTCACTTATAAAGGGGAACCTCCTACCTTCATATATCCACACTTCTTAATACACTTATATCAAAAAATACCTACCAAAATATATTACCAACATCCTTGGTCACATCCTAGAGGTTTTAGTATTCCAAAAATACCACTTCAAGATGGATTAAAGTGTAATCCAAAGGAGATTACCAAAATAAGTGGTATAAGTTCTTACCGATATTTTGTAAGTTACTTTCTTATTAAACCTCCAAAAAATACTAAATAAACATATTAACATAATTAAAGAATTAAATTTAATATAATGGTATCTTTTTATGTTAATTTTACATTCATTTTCTATCTCCTTTCCAGCCTATGGAAAATTAAAATATTGTTGGTGTGTATATACAGACTACCGTCTCCACATAGTGGTATGATTCATTTTGCATCACCCCCTCACTTTACTGGTTATAACGATGTAATTAATGAATATAAATGATATTTATAAAATAATTATTATTCTTTAAATATAATATATCATCTACATTCTTACCATTTCATCCATTGAAAAATGATAACATTACATGTTCGTACGTGTGCGCTGCCACCTCCACAAAGCAATGTGATTCATTTTATTGTTACCACCTTACATGGATAATTATAAAATTGTATATAATAAATAAAAATTATATTAATGAAATTATTAAAATTATATATATTGTATAGCCATTTTATAATAGCTTTAATTATGGTCAATATACCAAATTAATTTTAGAGAAATTGATTAAATAGCTTAAAGTGGATGACGCAAGCAAGTATAGTCAACTATTTAATGAATGGATGACAAATGATTATAAAAGGAACTTAAAAATTAAATATAACTAAAAATATCTTAATAAAGTATTTAATAAATTTAAATTTACTATTCAGGGGGATATTGATTTCTCATAGGGTGTCATTAATTTCATACATGGATAATAAAAAATTATTTATTTATAAATACTTAGCCAAGAAACATTATTTAATTAAAATGAATATAGAAGCAAGTTAGAGTGTCAAATCAAATGATACAGTGAAATAAAATTATTTGGTTTTTAAAAAAAATGATTTTATTAAATTAATTTGAATAAATATAGTGTTAAAACAAAATAGATTTGGGTTTTTAAGAGAGTTTGGCGAAAGAAAAAATGAGGTAAGATTGGGTGTTTTAAAGTCAGGTTTGAAGGTGTCCTAGGGTTTTGAATTTTTAGGGTTTGGGTGAAATTGGATTTAAAAATTAAATTAATTATTTCATGGTGGTGTTTTAGTTAGTATGTTGTAGATTCAATGGTCATGAAATCCCCTCTCTGATGTAGGAATCCACTTTTTCCAATGGTCGGGTATTTTAAGGCAATGCCAAATCAAGTTAGTATCAATGAAATATTTAAACCTGATTATCCTAAATGAATAAATGACCATGAAAAAATTAGGGTAACCAATTTTTTAATTAATAATTTATTTGAAGTTCATTAATATATGATCACTATTAAAAAATGAATGTGATTGGAATGTATTAATTGAAATTATCGCAACCCTAATACAAGGACATAAAGAAAATATAATAAAAAAAAGAAACTTCCCCCTTTGGATACATTACTCGAGCACAAGGTAGGGATTTACCCCTCATCTTAGTAATGAGTTATTAACGGGGGATGATAAAATAAAAATAAATCAAGAAGAAATCAAAGATGAAGTGTGGTGGAGGATCATACACAACGCAGCTTCTCACCTCAAGCTTTGGTCTCCTGATAGATACTCATTAGTAGCACAGAAATACTCTATATATAGGACTCTAGGTTGATTAGGATGTATTTAATTCAAAACAAATTTTCGTATTAATAATATAGTATCCACAACTGGTGATAAATGGTTTCCTGGGTAATTAATTAAAGTCTCCATGGAAATCAATGTCAAGAAACCTTCTGAATTGGGTCTGTCCAGTAACTTCCACATTGTGAAAGTATGTGTCATTCCATGAAAGTTTAAACACCCTCTTTTTTTAATTTTATTTAGTTAATTATATAAAATAACTTCACACATTGTAATTATTTCATTTCTTGAACTTGATTCATGATGTAAATCTCTAATTTCTAGCTCCAAAACCTCAATTCCACCATGATTATTTAGTTTCGACCATAGGAATCATTTCAAATGTATCCAATATTTTGGGAATCCATCATTTATTAGAAATATTGGTATGTTTAAGATAATATTTCTCTTTATCTATAAAAAATTATATCCTTCTTCATACAAAAAAAAACATTAAACATATTGGAAATAATTAACACTTAAATTATAAAAATCCATGTATTTATATATCAAAAATGTGTGCAAGAAGTGTACTTATAAAATACCCCACATTTGAATTAAGAATTTTCCACAAGGATAAAATATTAATACACTACAAAGAACACTCACCTTACCATACTTTAAACTCAATATCAATAAAGTAAATTGATTAAATGGAAATTTTAAATGTTCTATCATCACACATAAAAATTCAGTTATGCCTCGCTTTCTAATGAAACAAGTCAATAAAGTATTTTAATTTTATTATTTTAAAAAAACTATACCTTTTCATTAATCCATTTTATATTTTAAATCATTATTAATATACATACCATTTTCATTTTATCTCACTTTTCATTTTTACACTCATCTTCAAGGTAGCAAGTTTAAGTGATATTTGACAATTGCCTCAAAAACATGTCCCTTAACAGAGACTTACAAGGCATCTAGCATCTCCAAAATGTAAATACTAGATAATAGTAAATCATGAGGACTTTTATTAAGGTTCAAATGAATCTAATACTTAGGTCAGTTAAGTAAATGATTTAAAAAAAATAATGCTCAAAAAGGAGGTTTAAATCTAAAGCATAATTCATGATATCAAAAGATAAGCTCAATGAGAATCTCACTTTAAATATATAATCTCTCTCCCACCTACCAAAACAAATATCAAATTTATCTCATGATAAAAATATAAAAAATGAATGAATCATCCTCACTTCCTCATTTTTTCTTTTATTTTCTTCTTTTTTTCCTTTTTTTTGAAAGCTATGCTTAATAAAATTCCTACTTCCACCACCTAAGCACATATGATCAAATGATCATTTGTCTAGAAATGGTGATTTTGTATCCTCCCAATACATAACCCTTTCTTTATTAAGATATATGGATAATGATAAAGTAAATTGAATGATACATGAAATCTCCCAAAATCTCATGAAAACCTACAAAAAAGTATCCTCAATGTAGTACATCCCCATCCACTATTGATAGTCTCTCCCCCATCTATTTTATTTAAATATCAATAAATATACTTTTAAAATGGTATAAATGGATATAAAAGGATTTTAACTTGACTCATTTACTATCAAGGGTGTTTAGGACTTCAATGGGACTAAAAAGGATTAATGCAAGGTGGGTTTAAGGATAAATAGTTAATAAAAAGATGCCTCAATGATATTAAAACTGGTTTTTTATAGTAATAGAATTTATAAGATACCAAGTAAGTTATGAAAGAGAACATGCCCAAGTCTTGTAATAAATAAACTATAGAAATAAAGGAAAGTATTTTTTTTATAAAATTTCTTAGGGATGAGATGAATGGTTATAAAAACTACTCTTGGAAATGCATATGAATAATTAAATAAATTAATTCCAATATCTAAAATTTAATACCTATCCAGATCACATAAAAATTTCATTTACATGAATTAACATGCTCCCTAAATCATGATTTTATAAATCTAAAACAATGTGATTATCTTAAAAAATTTATTTTCCAATTTTTTCTCATTTGAATTATTTACAAATAAAATTAAAAACATAAAATTGTAATTATCCAAGGAAGTTTATGTGTCCTAGATTAGTTGAGTAATGCAAGAATCAATTAAGAGAATACAATTGGTAGTTAAAAGTTTTAAAAAAAGTAAATGTGGGGAATATAAAATAAAAATTCATATTTTAAATTCTTAATACCCTTGGAATGATTCTTTTAACTTAGATACACATGTTCTACCTGCACTGTATTTATGACATGAATGGGATTCACAATGTGTATTTTCTGGATTTCATGATGTAAATGGGGTCCATGACCTAAGTTAGTCTTGCAACTTCTTATCATTCTTATTACCAGGGTCTTGATGGTCTTGAAAAATAAAAATAAATATGTGAAAATACAGGTTATTTTCAATGAAATTAGAAATATTTAGGGGATAGTACATGCACCTAAAAACAGAAAAAAATAAAGAAAATTCGGAAAACTCAGGTTGACTCTTGAAAGATCTCTTGTTTAACGCTGTTGTCTTGACCTTACCTCTTTCAGCTTCATATCATGTGATGTATTATTATAAAAACTATACCTAGTCTAGGTCTATAAATGGTCCCATATATAACCTATCAACATATTCATTCTTCTATAAATGACTTGACTCATCTCGCTAGAAGTAATTTCTCAATCTCCATCGTGTTGATCCACCATTTATTGCTTAATCTTGAAAAAGTAAATGGAATGTCATGTACTATCTATACCTATTTTCTTTTTCAAACTTAATGGAGTCAGTATCTATTCCAATACCTTTTGTCTTTGACATCTCTTTCTTCTTTTCAGTACCTTTACTTTTAATATCCTCTTATATGATAGCTTCCACCTCATGTACTTCTTCATTTTCAGTGATATATTGAACTTCGGTTATTTTTCCTTATCCCAACTCATCAGATTCTCTTACATCACAATTTTCCATTGACCATTATATATTGAAATTTACATTCTCACTACCAACTCTCAAATATATTTCTAGGATTTTTCCATCTAAAATCACCCACCTATGGATAAAAATGGTCTTCCCAGAATGAGAGGTGTTCACTCCTCTTCCATATACAACAATAAGAAATCAATTTGAAAATATAATTTTTTAATAATGAATATGATTTCTTCAATGAATATTTAGGGGTATTTTAGTGTCGAGTCTTTCAAATATATTACAAATCTATTTTTCTTCATTATTCTAAATCCAAGCTCTTGAATGTGTTGTATGACATGATATTTAGGCTAGAACCTAAATAAAAAAACATTCTAAAATTTTTTTAGCACCAATATGAATTGGAATTGAAAACCTACCTAGTTCTTTTTTTAGTTTTGGTAATTTCTTTGATACCACCACATAACATTCCTATGTGAGTGGATTGCTACCAATTTCCTCCATCTTATTCTTATTAGTCACCGTCTCTTTCATAAATTTTTTGTACATCGTCATGTTTGATAGGGATTCTGGAAAAGTAATGTTAATATGTAATTTTTTAAAGTGTTTGATAAATTTACCTTTATTGCATAGATCTTCACTTATGCTATTATCTTTAGAAAAGGTAGTCTCAGCTTTCAATGTGGTGTTTATTCCTTTTATTCTTCAACTATGACATTATATTCATAAGATATTTTTTCATATTTTTGTTCTTGATGTCTTTTACTTGATTTGGGATTTTCCTCTATGATTTTTTCACTTAATGTAGAAATGAATTTCAAATATTCCCATGGGTCTTGGACTCTCTCTAAGCTGCTCAGTAATCTGGCTGACTTAAATCTCTAGATTTTATAGTGTGTCCTTCTGGTTCATTAATTATTCATTTATCTCTTTTATTACTACCCCAATCATGGTAATGAATGTTTCTAGTGTCTCTATTAATGTATGGACTTATCATGTGGTTGAAGGACCTTCGGGTTCTTTTTGATGTTACCCATATGGCTTTTGTTAGTACCCATGCACTTTCAGTTATTGTTGTATGTACCCCTAAAATTGATTTTCTTTGTTATAATTAATGTAATGTTTAAATTTTGTAAACATAATTTGAGGGTTATGTAGGTCCATAATTTCATCCATATTCCTCATCTTGGATTCCATTTGGACTATCATCCATTCATTATTATTGATCATGGGGATGTCTTTTCTTTGTTCCCCTTAATTTTTCCATTAGAAGCTATTATTTTCCATTTTTTATAGTAGGATGTAGCTCTCCTTAAAAACAATCTTCATCAGAAATCCACTGGTTGTAGTATCTAGAATTAACCTATTTCTCAATGCAATAACTTATAAAATTTTTGGATTAGTATCCATATATATATATCATGATAGGGTTATTTATGAGTCATATCCTTGAAATGTTCCCAAGAATAGTTGAATGATTCATCCTTAGACCAAATGTAAGAATATTTACATAAATGTATATTTACTTTGAAGGAGTGAATAAGAGAGTAAGAAATTTTCTTTCTAACTCATCCAATATGGTGATGGAAAGAGTGGTAAAACTATTAATCCACTCACGAGATCATTCCCTCAATGAAAACCTAAACATTCAAAGTCTTACCAAATCACATAAGACATTCTATAGTTATAAATTTTCATAGAGCTCTAGAAAGATTCCTAGATGTGTATTCAAAAATTTATGAAGTAGTCTAGTGAATTTCAAGATCATTTTTATTATTGTAGGTTTGATCCTCAAATGATTTTATAAAATAGGGGGTTCCATGATACTCAGTTGAAATCATATGTTCAATAGCTGGATATAATCTATGAGTGTACACAGCCCTGGATCTCTTTATAGAATTCCCATGTAAGCTAATTGTTGTTCCAACACACTAGTAGAAAAATGATTTTTAACGTTTCCAGTATGACATCAATTTCTTATAATCCTACATAAATAATTTTTTCGGTGATTTTTTTGTGTTGGTTTTTTAAAAAATCGATTCCAAAAAGAAAAAAAAAATTGGCATCGGTTGTTAAAAAAACCGACACAAAAAACTAAAAAAATATATTTCAGCATCGGTTTTTATGAAAACCGATGCCATAAAATTTAAAAAAAATATAAAATGTTTTAAATAATTCACTAAGCTTCGATTTGACTAGTCTTGGTGCAAAAATGGAGTTACGGATTAAAAGTTATGGATGTTGAAAGTTGACCTTCTCTAAGAGAAGTCTTAAAGAAGATAAACTTTCAAAGGCCATTACATTTAATCTTTAACTCTGTTTTAGCTCCACGACCAGTCAAATCAAATATTAAAGAATTATCTAAAACACTGTAAAATTCTTTTTAATTTTTTGGCATCGATTTTCATGAAAACCGATGCCAAAAATATTTTTTTAGTTTTTCACGTCGGTTTTTTAAAAAACTGATGCCAAAAAAAATATTTTTTGTTTTTTTGGCAATAGTTTTTAAAGAAACAGATGCGAAAAGTTTTTTTTTAAAAAAATTAGCGTCGGTTTTTAAAAAACCAATGTAAAAAATGTACTTTTTTAACTTTTTAGCGTCGGTTTATTTAAAAATAAACACCAAAAAGGATATCGATTGGCATTTTGGGCGTATTTTTTCTAAAAAACCAACCCCAAAAGACCAATGTAAATCCTATTTTGTATCGTTTTTAAACATAACTGACACCAAAGAGTAATGCGGGATCAGAATTTCAATTTTTTCACAATGCGCATTTAACGTTTTAAATTCCTGCCTACATTTTCATACAATGCAATTGAAAATATTTTCATTTACTATATATATATCCAGTTTCTCCTTTGTTCATCATTTTCAACATCTTCGATTCAATCATGTTTTCAATGAGACTTAAATAGTTAATTTGAACGTCATACATATTTTATTCATTTTTTTTCTTTATTATTATTATCCTTCATTTCTAAACAACTCGATTAGCTTTCTTATAATAATGATTCATTCTCATTCCTAAATATAAGTTATATAATGATAAACAACATATCATTTCTATTGAATCCCCTAAAACCATTGAAATATGCTTGAAGTATTATTCTTATTTTATTTCATTTTGTGTATATGATTTTAATTTATGTTTATCATGTTTTCTTTGAAACGAGTTGTATTAATCGAAACTTTGGTAGGTTCAACTTATGACAGTGATAACTTTTGATTCGTAACTCCGTTTTAGGTCCAAAACCTGTCAAATCAAATCTTAGGAAATGATCTAAAACATATAAAAAAATTTACTTTTTTCCATCAGTTTTTTTAAAAACCGACTCCAAAAATATTTTTTTTCATTTATGGAATAGAATTTTTTAAATAACCGATGCCAAAACTATTTTTTTAATTTTTCCGTTAGTTTTTATGAAAACCGATGCCAAAAATGATATGACTTAGTTTTTTGGCATCAGTTGTTTACAAAACCGATGCCAAAAAACAAATTTAATTCATTTTTTGTGTCGGTTTACAAAAAAAAGACGTAAAAAGTCATATTTTTTACGTCGGCTACTTCGACGTCGGTTAAAAACTGACGTCAAAAATAAAAAAAAACCGACGTTAAAGACAATTTTTCTACTAGTTAAGCCCATTATGGTGATAATGAATTTTCTCTTTGGTCTTATTTAATAATTGAGATTAGGCTCAATGATGTATTTTTATTTTTCCCAAGTGTTAAAGTTGTGAATTTAATGATTCAAGCCCTAAAATTTCATCATGAAATACCCAAAATAAAATAAAAAAAATAAAAGAAAGTAATGAAATAAAATAATTACAAATTACAAATCAAAAAATGATAATACAACCATCCTCGGCAACGGTGTCAGTTTTGACAACTTGCGGGTGTCGTTAATTCCCAATGAGGCTAAAAAAAATTATTTATTTATATAGACTCAGAAAAGTGAAATTAATTAATTAAAATGAATATATTAGTGAGTTAGAGTCTTAAACCCATAGAGAAATTAAAATTTATTAATTATTTTTTAAAAAAAATATTTTATTACATTTATTTGAAGAAATTGAGAAGAGAAACAAAAAAAATGGGTTTTGAAGATCATTTCTCAAAAGTAAAAAATAAGGGAAGATTGGTTGTTTTGAAATCAGGTTTGAAGGTGTGCCAAAGTTTTTTAGTGTTGTGGTTTAGCTGTAATTGGATTTAGAAATTAAATGAATTAGTTCATAGTGGTATCAGAGCTAGGTTGACTTAGATTAAATGGTCATGAAATCCCCTACTTGAAACCGCAATCCCCATTTTCTCATGGTCAGGTACTTTATAGAATTATCAAATCAAGTTTTTCTTGATACCATATTTAAAACAGATTACCCTAAATATGAAAATGGTCATATTGAAATTAGTGTAATTGGTTTCATAATTAAAAAGTTATTTTAGGTTCATTAATCAATGATCATGATTAATCAAAAAGAAAGATATTAAAATTTATTAATTGAATTTACAGCAACCCTAGTACATGAATGTAAAGAAAATATAATCCAAAAAATACCTTACCCCTTTGTCCACATTACCTAACACAAGGTGGGACTAAACCCCTCATCCTAGTGATGATGGATTAAGGGGGAATGAGAAAATAAAAATAAATCATGAATAAAATAAAGATAGATTTTGGTGTAGTATCCTGTATAGTGCAGCTTCTTACCCCAAGCTTCGGTCTCCATATAGATACTCATCAGTAGTAAAATAATCCTATATTTATATAACTCAAGAGGGATTAGGTTGTATTAAATTTTATATTAATTTTGACCCTTGTGAGTCTTGGGTCTGGCATTAGTGATAAATGGTTAGCCAGGTAATTAATTAGTCTCTATGGAAATCAACATCGAAAAACCTTATAAAATGGATCTTTCCAGCAACTTTCATGATGTTAAAGTAGGTTTCACAAAATGAAAGTGTCAACCCCCTCTTTTATGAGTTTTTTATAACTTTATACTCTCAAATAAATTTATCAATTGTCATGATTTCACATTCTAAACTTGATTTATGACATGAATCTATAATTTATAGATCTGGAACCTATATTTCACCTTTCTTCTTTATTTTTTACCCCCAAAAGGATTCTAAATGTATCCAAAATGATGGGAAGCCATCATTTATTGAAAGTATTATTCTTTTAAAACTCCTTTTTCTTTTTATCCATAAATTATTGTACCCTACCACATATGAACAAAATAATAAATGTATATAAAATAATTTACAATTAAATTATCAAAATCTATGTATTTATATATCAAAAGTTTGTGCATTAAATAAATATATCAGATATAGTGCATATAACCAATAAATAATAAAATGTTGTGGTCTTTCATCTCAATTCCAATTCATTAATACATATTTTATAATATACACCTAATTTCTTTTATATGGTGTATATACTACCTCTTTGAAATATTATATCATGAATTCCTATTTCTTCATGTCATTTAATGTTTCAATTTGAGATTTATATTTTAAAGGGTTTTGATTCAAAAGTTATTAAAGTCTTAAGGATTTTTTTTATAATCTCACTCTTATTCAGGATTGTTCATGTTTAAATTTACATTAGAGGAATTATATACTCTTTTTATTCTAAAACCCAATCAATTTTATTCTCCACTCATTATTTATAGGATTTTCATGTTTTTCTTCCAATTTTTCCTATCATTGGTACTAAAAAATTAAAATTATTTTTTTTATAAAAATGTATATTATTCCCCCTTTTTAGTTGGGAATATTTTTCATGCATATCCTTATTCTTAAAAAAATTATAAAAACATTTATATTTTTTAAAATAATTATTAAAGGTATTTTTCTACTAAATTTGAATTTCATAAAAAAAATTAAAATGAATCTTTTAAAAAATTTCTAAGCAAGCCATTTTTTAACATTTTACAAAAGTGTGAAATGAATGTTATTTTAAATGTATACCACGTAAATGTATTTTCCCACCTACATGACCGTTTTGTTCTATTTATCTTCCTCAAGAAGTTTTTATGGATTTTTAAAGAAAATTTTCTTCCATTATTATATGAATTTTTAGAATTTATATTAAAATTAAATATCATTATCTTTTAAAATATTGAAAATAATTTTGGAAATGATTTATAACTTTGTTTTTGAAATAATGTTACAAAATATTTAAGTAAAGTTATTTTTTAAAGTTTTATTTTTATTTTACTCTATAATTATCAAAATAATGTCCTTCATTTCAGACCATAATTTATAATGAATTTATGTTCTTATATTATCCTTTATTTGTTTATGGATTATACCTTATTTTTAGATCATTCACTTTCTTGCGATCATGTTCTCTATCATTCTTCCTTATTCATTGAACATTATTTTTCTCCTTCATGTCCATATTTTTTGTATAATTTCTATTACATTGATATTGTATTGACCATATACCATTTCAATATACAATTTTAGTTGAAGGAGTATTATTAAGAATTTTATTTCATTTACTACATAAATATTGATGTTCCATATTCTTGATTAATATGGATATTTATTAGTTGATAAGGAATTTCGATTATGAATTTTTTATTTAAAATATGATGAATGAATTGTAAATATTTAAGTGATGGGTGAAGCTCATTTATAGATACCCCCTTGATGCATTGATAGGTCTCATGAGACAAATAAGTTTCCAAATTTTTTGGGTATTTGGTGTGTACATACCCATTCTTTGAAATGTATAGTCATAAGTTCTTGATGGTATGGTTTATGATTTCTTGGTACGAGGCCTTAATGAAAATATCCTTACATGTGGCATTATCAATTTCCATCATTAAAATTTTTGTTACTATTCTCATGTGATTGTTTTATTTTCCATGGATATATTTTGAATCTAATGTTATTGAATAAATGAAATGTTTATTGATTAGTTACTCTATTATATTGTTTATACCTTATATATTCATGATATCTTCCATTGTATGAATTCTATTACTGAGAATCTAATCTCACCCTTTATTTGTTTTCCTTTACATAGTATATGAATAATAAATCATTGAATAATTTTCAAATATAAAAAAAAATTCCATGTTGTGTTATATTTTTTAAATATAATATGGAAATCATGTATATATCTAGTCTCCCATGACTGCTAACCTGATCAATCCTTTATGTTTTGATCCCTTGTATGTTTTACCAATTTAAGAAAGTAAACATTGTCTCTAGGTTACCATATTCAGGTTCATTATAGTTATGGTGTTCCCTATCAAGCGTACTTCATTAAAGACTAAAAGTTGGTTCTCATGGTAGTAAAGGTACACTCATTTTTTGTTTTTTGTATTTATCATGTTGATTCAGTTGGTGATAGATTAGGAATATATTGGTTTATTATGCAACTTAATTTCATTTTATGAACACCCTATGTAACATCCCAGGTAAATAAAGAATAATACATTTTCATACTTATTAATATTTACGAATTAAATATTCATTTTACTTTAAAGGGGTTGCTATGATTGATAGCGTACTTGATACGCAACAAAGAGTTTCTTTGAAATCTTACGTTGCACACTAGTAATAAAATAATATTATTTTAAATGGTAGTTAACACGTAGTCATTGTATTGGAGGGAATGAATAGAAATAACTAAAATATGATTATATATGTTTGTTAAATGTTTTTACATTTATCCAATAAAGGATAAAGGCTTAAAATACGAAAAGAATTCAATTTCAGGCATATATACTCTAATTTTTACTAAAGGTCCACTTATCACCTTTTGATGGTGAACCCTCTTTAAATATAGTTTTGGTTAATCTTATAAATTCTTTTGGACCAGATAAAATTCTTCTTTAGAATCGGGACATCAAAATTTACTTTGTGTAAATTTTTGGTATTTTTCCGATAAAGTTTATTTTTTTAATGAATAGTGAAAAATGTTGTATTTTAATTCAAACCCTCTTTTTAATCTAATTTATTTATATGATTAGATTATATTTTTAATGGTTTTTAAAGTAAAATTAGAATATATTTTTCCCATTTAATACAATATTGGTTGTTGGAATTAATTTCACTTTGAAATTAGACTTAAACTAGTGTCAATCTTTTGATATATATTGTTTCATAAAAACACGCTATTTATTCTGACAGTGGGAATTAATTATTAAATTTTTTAATGTAACTTATATGTTTTGAATTTTTTAAAATAGAAATCATTTTTGAATTAGGAATATCAAATATATCTTAGGGTGAAGTTTTGGTATTTTTCTGAAAAAACTTCAATTTTTGATGAATAGTGAAACCACTAAGTGGTACTTAAAAAATTGATTTTTCTTTTCAATGAAATTTTACCACCTATGTGTTTTGAATTTCAAAAATCCGACATACATGGTTTTCATTAGGAAGTAAAATTTGGTTCAATGGGATTAAAATAATTTTTAGGTGAATAGTAACTTTTAATTTTTTAATCGTGATTAGAGGTAATTAGTGTAATTTAAGGTAAAAATAAAGTTTTAATAATATGAAATGACCTTGAAAAATGTTCTATCCTTATTGGATGTGTCATGTCCAACCAAGAAAATCCATGGGTCAACTTGGGGACCCCATGGAGCCACTTTGGTAGAAAAATGACATTAATAACTTTTTATTTAATGTTAAAATAAAAATGTCACAAACATGTGTTGTTTTACTAAAACAATTTTTAAATGGGGTTATACAAGTCATATTTTTTACTACAAATATTCATTAGAAATATAAAAAGATTTCATACATCATTATATTTTTTTATAATTTTTATACATTAAATAAATTAAATTATTTATGACACCATGATGATGCAGCGATTACCTCATTATTTAACAATTTAAATAAAATGAAAAGATAATGTAAAATCTAAGACCTAAACTTGTCAAAAACCTATTGGATGGGTGTATTTAGAACTCTTATCACCTTATCCTATAAATATATAATTTTGGGACCTTTAAAATCCGAAAATCATTTTATAATAAATTAACCTTTTATAACTTTCCAAGAGTTCCCCTCCTCTCCTCTTATAAAAGGCCTCCACCTCTACCACCTTAACCACACCTCTCAAGCCTTTGGATCGGCCAACCCCTTCCCATTTTGTCTCTCCACGTCCCTATCTTACTCCTAGAAGCCTCACTTTGGGCATAATTCATCCCAAGGTATCCTTTGAGCTCAAATCAAAAAGAGTTACCTGATTTAAAGGTAGTGTCTTCTCTTGGGTTTTTATGTTTTATTTTGCTTCTCCAACCCCCTAAACTCTTTTTATTATTTTATTTTGTAATAACACCAATATAATAAATATACTAGGATGTTTTTATGTGAAGGATTAGAGCTAAACCTATACACACCTTCGTCTAATGGTTAAAGAACATATTGTTTCTGTGGTTGGCGATTTTCTACCTCACGAAACGATGATTGTTCAATCTTCTATTAACACCTTTCATGGTGGTCATTAAGATGTCACTCTATTTATATATGATATATATTATGTTTATGTTTTCCTTATGCTTATGTATTTTTCATTTGTGGCATACCATTATGGTTTCCATTGTGGGTAAACACGATAATTTCATTTTAGGAAGTGCGGACTACCGCCCCCTCAAAGTGATTTGATTTGTTAATGCCATATGTGGGATGTATAAAGGATGGAGTTAATGTTATTATATATTATTTTATACTGTAATTATAATATACCATTATATAATTATGATTTCACTCCATTAAATACGAAATAGAAATGAAAGTAGCGTTCATGCGTACGTACGGCTTATCGTCTCCATGAACGGTGCATTTCATTTCTTACCTCTAAATGTTATATACTATTATAAATACATGTATATGATGGATATATATGATATATATGATATCCAAATCATGAATATCATTCTGTATATAATAAAGCTTTGACCACATAAACAATATGTAATTGTAAGAAGTCCATTTTTGACTTATGAACCAGATATCGACAAAACGAACATTATTAACTTAAATGTTTACATAATGATTATAACATGGTAATAAGTGATATAAAAGGAATAATGAACTTGAAAAGGTTCTTAATCAAGTATAAATTAACTCAAGTTTATTATTCAGGATATTAAAGAGCAATCGAGTCACGTCGGACACGAGGTATGGGACTTCGTCTCAATCTCCATTCATTGAGGCATATTTTGTTTTATACGCAACTTTCTTTTATACAGTGTATAAACCCCTTTTACTTTTACGCTTATTCAAAAGGAATATTTTTTTATAAGACGCATTTTACTAAATGTCAAAAGTAATGTTTTTTTGTCGTACGTATGAGGCGACAATGACTTCTCTACTGCCATGACCATTATTTGAGTTTCGGCTTCCTCTACAAGCCGTAACCTAAATTTTTTTAAAAAATGATAATTAAATACCATGTATTACTTTTCTTTTATTTTGGTATTGAAAATGGTTTTCATAATTTTTTTATTATATCAATGTGTTGTATTGATATCTTTTGATTGAAATGTGGAAATGTTATGTTTCCTTTATGAATGTCTTACATGATACGATTATGTTATGGTTCTCGGGCATTGTTATAAAGATGGGTGGTTCCGTGATAAACTAAGGGCGGGTGAGCCCGATATAGCTCTCCAATGCATTGGGTAACGCGAAAGAGTTAAATGTTAAGGTTTCACTGAATATATTTAGGGAATATACTATGATATGTATTCCAAACGTAACGATGAGGGTTACTCCCTACATAAGAATGTTATGAATGCCTCAAGTTACATTTATGTCTTATGATTTCTATGATTTATTCATGATTTGATGAGGTATGTTAAAATTCTTATGTTTTATGAGTAAAGTATGATTTCATACATGGACTAATGTTTTCATTACATACTTTTATATCCTTTACTGAGATTTTTATGCTCACCCCAAGTTTTTTTGAAATGTTTTTCACAGGACATAATGTGGAATAGGGTCAAGGATGGGATCAAGGAAAATTCATGCTTTCTTAAACATGGAACTAGACATGTTTCTTTTTAAGAGTTTTTATTTTATGGGAACTTAGTAGAAGTTTCTACTTTGTAATCTTTTGAGATGTAATAGTTATGGTCTAATTCTCTAAAATTATAAACCTAAAAAGATCCTCAATGGGAATTATTCATTTAATTCAATATTAAGTAATGATTAAGGTCAGGGCCCTATAGTTGGTATCAGAGGTCGTTTTAGACAACTTTAGGAGTTATAATTCTATTAAATGATTATCCAAAAATATTTTTTTTATAGTAAAATTGAAATGATATTGCATTTAAAGATTACCATTTACTTATCCTAAGATATTTTTGTGTTAAGAATGGTATTTCATAGAGGAAACAGAACTGATTTTCTGGGAAGGAATACAAAGGGAAATGACCTTTCAAATCAGTATCCTGAGATGGTCAGAATCAGAACTAAACAGTTTGTTGCAGTGATGGCTCAGTTGACTCAGGTGAAAAATGTTGGTTGTTTTTATTGATGATATTTTGGTGTTTTCTAAAAGTAAGGAGAAGCATGAAAGTCATTTAAGGGTTATCTTGCAAACCTTAAAAGAAATGAAACTGTATAGAAAATTCAGCAAGTGTGAGTTTTGGTTACAAAAAATTTCTTTCCTTGGTCACATTGTTTTAAAAAAATGGCATAACTGTTGATCTTGCTAAAACAAAAGTTGTTAAAGAATGGCCAAGACCTTCCAATGTAACTGAAATCTGTAGTTTTCTTGGTTTGGCAGGTTACCACCAAAGGTTTGTTGAAAAATTTTCACGGTTATCTAGTCCAATGACTAAGCTAACTCGAAATGGTGTTAAGTTTATCTGGACAAAATAATGTGATGATTGTTTTCGGGAGTTGAAAAGAAGATTGGTGAATGCTCCAGTTTTGGGACTTCCTTACAAGAATGGTGAGTTTGTTATATACAGTGATGCTTTGTTGAAGGGACTTGGTTGTGTCCTTATGTAGAATAATCAGGTAATTGCCTATGCTTCACGTCAGTTGAAAACTCATGAGGTAAATTACCCTACACATGACTTGGAATTAGCTGTTGTTGTTTTTGCTCCAAAAATTTGGAGGCATCATTTGTATGGAGTAAATTATGAAATATATACTGATCACAAAAGTTTAAAGTATATATTAACTCAGACAGAATTGAATATGAGACAGTTTAGATGTCTAGAATTAATCAAGGATTATGATTTTACAATTCATTACCATCTGGGAAAATCAAATAAAGTGGTTGATGCTTTGAGTCGAAAAATAATGCTTCATTAACCATTCTACGTTTGGAATGAGATCCTTTGGTTTTTGATTTGATTAACTTTGGCATAGAAGTTGTTGGTGCCAGAAGTTCTTCTGTTTTTTTAGATATCAGTGAGATCATCTCTATCAGACAGAATTAATAAAGTGTAGAAGAAAGACAGTGGGTTGCAGAAAAAGGTAGAGCTGGTTTAGAAGGGTAAGTTGCCTGAATTTAATATTGATAATGATTGTGTTTTGAGGATTGGGAATAGATTATGTGTGACTGGTGATTCACAGTTGAAGAATGAGTTGTTATGTAAGGCTCATAGTTCCCCATTTTCAGTTAATCCTAGCAGTACTAAGATGTACAGAGATCTGCGGGAGTATTACTGGTGGGATGGAATGAAAAGAGATATTGTTGATTTTACTGTGAAGTGTTTGACTTGTCAGCAGGTTAAAGTAGAGTGGCAGTTACCAAAAGGGATACTTCAGCCTTTACCAGTGCCAGAGTGGAAATGGGAAAATATATCCATGGACTTTGTTGTGGGATTACCGAAGACATCTCGAGGTAATAATGAAATATGGGTTATTGTTGATCGCTTGACTAAATCTGCTCATTTCCTTCCTATCTTAGATGCTTTCTCTCTAGATCAACTTTCTCGATTGTATCATAAAGAGATGGTTAGGTTTCATGGATTTCCCCTATCCATTGTATCTGATCGTGATCCCAGGTTTACTTCTAACTTTTGGAAAGGCCTTCAGAAGTTGTTGGGTACTGAATTAAATTTTAGTATAGCTTTTCATCCTCAATCAGATGGGTAGTCAGAACGAAAAATTCAGACTTTGGAGGATATGCTACATGATTTTTCAATGGATTATTAGGGAAGTTGGGACTAATATCTTTCCTTGGTTGAATTTTCATATAATAATAGTTTTCATTCCAGTATACAGATGGCACCGTTTGAGGCAATATATGGGAAGCGGTGTCAAACTCTATCTTTTTGGGATGAAGTGGGTGAAAGGAAGCTGATGGGACCAGAATTGGTAGAAGAGATGGCAGAAAAGGTTCAGTTGATTCAAAAACACATGATAACAGCTCAGAGTAGGCAGAAGAGTTATGCGGATAACCGGAGTAAGGATCTATCTTTCGAGGTAGGTGATCATGTTTTTCTCAAAGTTTCACCGTGGAAAAGTGTGATGTGATTTAGTAAGAAAGGAAAGCTGAGTCCAAGGTTCATTGGACCATATGAAATTCTGGAAAAATTTGGATCAGTTGCTTACCGAGTGGCTTTACCTCCGAGTTTATCTCAGGTACACAATGTTTTTCATGTTTCGATGTTGAAAATGTATATGTCACATCCATCTCATGTTTTGAGCCCAGAGGTAGTTCAGTTGGAAGAGAATATCTCTTTTGAAGAACAACCAGTCCAGATTCTTGACCATAGAGAGAAAGTATTGTGGAATAAGGTAATTCATCAGGTAAATGTTTTGTGGGAAAACCATATGGTTGAAGAGGCAATGTGGGAATCTAAAAATGCTATGAGGGATAAATACCCCCACTTATTTTGATAAGTGAATAAAATTGTGAGGTCGTAATTCCCAAAAGGGGGAAGGATGTAACATCCTAGGTAAATAAAGAATAATACATTTTCATACTTATTAATATTTACGAATTAAATGTTAATTTTACTTTAAAGGGGTTGCTATGTTCGATAGCGTACCTGATATGCAACAAATAGTTTCTTTGAAATCATATGTTGCACACTAGTAATAAAATAATATTATTTTAAATGGTAGTTAACACGTAGTTGTTGTATTGGCAAGAATGAATAGAAATAACTAAAATATGATTATATATGTTTGTTAAATGTTTTTTCATTTATCCAATAAAGGATAAAGTCTTAAAATATGAAAAGAATTCAATTTTAGGCATATATACTCTAATTTTCACTAAAAGTCCACTTATCGCCTTTTGATGGAGAACCCTCTTTAAATATAGTTTTGGTCACTCTTATACATTATTTTGGACCAAATAAAATTCTTCATTAGAATTGGGACATCAAAATTTACTTTGTGTAAATTTTTTGGTATTTTTGTGATAAAGTTTATTTTTTTAATGAATAGTGAAAAATGTTGTATTTTAATTCAAAACCTCTTTTTAATATAATCTATTTATATGATTAGATTATCTTTTTAATTGGTTTTAAAGTGAAATTATAATATATTTTTACCATTTAGCCAATAGTGGTCGTCGGAGTTAATTTCACTTTGAAATTGGACTTAAACTAGTGTCAATATTTTGATATACATTGTTTCATAAAAACACGTTATTTATTCTGACAGCGGGAATTAATTATTAAATTAATTAATGTAACTTATATGTTTTGAATTTTGTAAAATATAAATCATTTTTGAATTCGGAATATCAAATATATCTTAGGGTGAAGTTTCGGTATTTTTCTGAAAAACTTCAATTTTTGATTAATAGTGAACCCGCTAAGTGGTACTTAAAAAACTGATTTTTCGTTTAAATTAAATTTTACCACCTCTTTGTTTTGAATTTCGAAAATCCGACATACATGGTTGTCATTAGGAAGTAAAATTTGGTTCAATGGGATTAAAATAATTTTTTGGTAAATAGTAACTTTTATGTTTTTAATAACGATTAGAGGTAATTAGTGTAATTTAAGGTAAAAATAATGTTTTAATAATATGAAATGACCTTGACACATGTCCTGCCCTTATTTTATATGTCATGGCCGACCAATAAAATCTATAGTTCAACTTGGGGACCCCATGGAGCCACTTTGGTAGGAAAATGACATTAATAACGTTTTATTTAATGTTAAAATAAAAATGTCACAAACATGTGTTGTTTTACAAAAAAACATTAAATGGGGTTATACAAGTCATATTTTTGACTATAAATATTCAATATAAAGATAAAATTATTTCCTACATCATGATAGTTTTTTTATAATTTTTATACGTTAAATAAATTAAATTATTTATGACACCATGATGATGTAGCGATTACCTCATTATTTAACGATTTAAATAAAATGAAAAGATAATGTAAAATCTAAGAACTGCACCTGTCAAAAACCTATTGGATGGGTGTATTTAGAAATATAATCACCTTATCCTCTAAATATATAATTTTGTGACCTTTAAAATCTGAAAATCATTTTATAATAAAGTAACCTTTTATAACTTTCCAAGAGTGCCCCTCCTCTCCTCTATAAAAGGCCCCCACCTCTACCACCTTACCCACACCTCTCAAGACTTTGGCTCATCCAACCCCTGACCATTTCGCCTCTCCACATCCTTCTATTACTACTAGAAGCCTCACATTGGGCAGAAGTCTTCCCAAGGAATCTTTTGAGCTCAAGTCAAAAAGAGTTACCCGATTTAAAGGTAGTGACTTCTCTTGTGTTCTTATGTTTTAATTTGCTTCTCCAACCCCCTAAACTCTTTTTATTCTTTTATTTTGTAAAAACACCATTATATTAAATATACTAGGATTATTTTATGTGAATTATTAGAGCTACACCTCCACACACCTTCGTCTAATGGTTAAAGAACATACTGTTTATGTGGTTGGCGATTTTCTGCCTCACAAAACGATGATTGTTCAATCATCTTTTAACACCTTTCATGGTGTCCATTAAGATGTCACTATATTTATATATGATATATATTATGTTTATGTTTTTCTTATGATTATTTATTTTTAATTTGTGGCATACCTTTATGGTTTCCATTGTGGGTAAACACGATAATTTCATTTTAAGAAGTGCGGACTACCGCCCCCTCAAAGTGATTTGATTCGTTAATGCCATATGTGGGACATATAAAGGATGGAGTTAATGTTATTATATATGATGTTATACTGGAATTATAATATACCCTTTTATCATTATGATTTCACTCCATTGAATATGAAATAGAAATGAAAGTAGCGTTCATGCGTACGTACGGCTTACCGTCTCCATGAACGGTGCATTTCATTTCTTACCTCTAAATGTTATATACTATTATAAATACATGTATATTCTGGATATATATGATATATATTATATAAAAATCATGAATATAATTCTATATATAATTAACTTTTGACCACATAAACAACATGTAATTGTAAGAAGTCCATTTTTGACTTATAAACCAGATATCGATAAAATGAACATTATTAACTTAAATGTTTACATAATGTTTATAACATGTTAATAAGTGATATAAAAGGAATAATGAACTTGAAAAATGTTCTTAAGAAAGTAGAAAATAAATCAATTTTATTATTCAGGAGAATAAAGAGCAATCGCGTAACATTGGACACGAGGTAAGGGATTTCGTCTCAATCTCCATTCATTGAGGCATATTTTGTTTTATACACAACTTTCTTTTATATGGTGTATAAACCCATTTGAATATTATGCTTATTCAAAAGTAATATTTTTTTATATGAAGCATTTTACTATACGACAAAAGGAATGTTTTTTTTCGTATGTATGCGGCGACAACGACTTCTCCGCCGTCATGACCATTATTTGAGTTTCGGCTTCCTCTACAAGCCATAACATAAATTTTTAAAAAAAATGAAAAATAAATACCATGTATTACTTTTCTTTTATTTTGGTATTGAAAATGGTTTTCATAATGTTTTTATTATATCAATGTGTTGTATTGATATCTTGTGATTGAAATGTGGAAATGTTATGTTTCCTTTATGCATGTTTTACGTGATACGATTATGTTATGGTTCTTGGGCATTGTTATGAAGACGGGTGGTTCCGTGATAAACTAAGGGCGGGTGAGCCTGATATATATCTCCAATAAATTGGGTAACATGAATGAGTAAAACGTTAAGGTTTCTCCAAAGATATTTAGGGAATATACTATGATGGGTATTCCAAACGTAACCATGAGGGTTACTCCCTACGTAAGAATGTTATGAATGCCTCAAGTTACCTTTATGTCTTATGATTTCTATGATTTATTCATGATTTGATGAGGTATGTTAAAATGCTTATGTTTTATGAGTAAAGTATGATTTCATACATGGACTAATGTTTTCATTTCATACTTTTATATCCCTTACTGAGCTTTTTATGCTCACCCCAAGTTTTTTTGAAATATTTTTCACAGGACATAATGTGGAATAGGTTCAAGGATGGGATCAAGGAAAAGTCATGCTTTCTTAACCATGGAACTAGACATGTTTCTTTTTAAGAGTTTTTATTTTATGGTAACTTAGTAGAAGTGTCTACGTTGTAGTCTTTTGAGATGTAATTGTTATGGTCTAATTCTCTACAACTCTAAACCTGAAAATATCCTCAATGGGAATTATTCATTTAATTCAATATTAAGTAATGATTAAGGTCAGGGCCTTATACCCTAAATCCCAGAATTGGTATAAAATCTATGATCCTTGATAGATCAACATATTTTTCTTGTTATTTTTTAAATAACATCCCTATCATAAGGTGATTGGGGCCATATCATAGTGTACTATATGTCTATTTTCTCCTGTTTGGATTATCTATAGTTTATTATTTCCATATATCATAATATATTATCTACAAAAATCTTATGGATTTTTTATATGTCATAGGATATGATTTTTGATATCGTAATATATGATTATAACTCATATTTTCGAAAAAATAATCATTGGGTCATACTAATGATATAAGGGATGTAGTCAAATATTAATGGAGTATTTTTACACTTTCAATCATAAGATATGATATCCACCACAAATTAAAATTGGTTAAATCATAATATATGATCTTATGTATAATAATCATGCATAGTTACCCTTATGTATCAATCATGACTTACAACTGATAATTCCCAGTATCAATCATAAATTATGATGTAGTCTAAAATGTTAAATATTTAATATTTGATAAATATTACTATGGTATATAAATGTTTATAAATAATAAGCATTAGGTATTGTAAAATTTTATTTTTCATACCTAAATTAAATATGAAATGTTCATATTTATATCTAATGTTTTGGAAAGTAAACAAGGACTTTATTTTGTTTATTCCTTTAGAATATTAATGTTTATAAATTTTTTATAAAATATGAATATTATTTATGATTTAATTTATGAGTTAAATAAATTCTTATAAAAATTTTATTTATGAATTACATGATAGGTACAAAAACATACGATTTAGTTTTTATCTACATGGACCCTAGTTTATAATTACAGTTATTAGCTTGGATTTAGTTATCAAATATAATTTATACATATTAGGTATTAGAGTTATGATGAATTGGATTCTATATTGAGTAAAGTATCCCTATTAATAGAGACTTGGGGTCGTACATCCCACTAGCCTAGAGGCTTGTTATTTGTTTTATAAAGGTGGGGGTTAGTTATCTGTCACTTCATTATTACTCATGTAAAGATTATCAATCTCATATAATTTTAAATATCTACATGAAAAATTCATATAACTTATAAATAGGATGAATTTGGATATGTGAGGATGTGTTTGGATTCTATTTTTGGGTGAGTAATAGAAATTTTTGGCTTGTGTAAATATTTACACATTAAAATGGTGTGAACATATTAATTTGGTGGATGGAAAAGGGATTCCAAAATTAAATTTTTAGAATAATCCAAACACAAAGGAATAAAACATGAGATAATAAATATTACATGAGATTTAGTAGTTATGGATACAATATTCATATTATGTGTATTAAGTTTTCGATACTTTTAAAGGAAACCCCCTAAAATACTAATTGTAATATTCCTTCCAAATAAGAACTTTTCAAGACCTTGATCATTCATTATGGGTTACCCTAACAGTTATGCACACATAAATTATCTTGTGTAAGGAAAACAAGTAAAAAGGTCACCTTAATGGTTATGTGGATTCTCTTGGAATTTTATTTTGGATAAAATTTGTTGTAATACCCTAATGATTAAGATACCATAGGAATAGAGTTGATTAAATTCATATTATGGATTTGGATAAACATTTATCCATACATCTATCCAAGAATAATATATGATATAATTGACAATTTTTTCTAAAAGATATAGTCATGTATTATTTATGTGTTCAAAATGGTTTAAGACCAAATGAAATATAGTCCTTGACCTAATAAATGGATATTATGTATGGGGTCACCATTTTTAGTGGGATTAATTTCATTAAAAGTCCTTGATGAAAATATATAAAACATGATACTCACTAATAAATATTTTTTAGTTTTAGATTGTGTCATGAATCATGTATATTATTTTAAGATATCTTATAGTTATAACCTATAAAACATTTTTAAATTTGTATATAAGGTTGATAATTTTTATCAAATATAAGCATTCAGAGTATCTAAATGTGAATATTATAGAGATCAATTACTCTAACTCTGACTCAAGAGGATTATATATCGGGTTTTTTTGCACATTTATGTTGATAAACACTGACTCAAAGATAGGATGGAATTGAAAAGGGTGGAGTAGATCTATGTGTTGGAAATGGAGAAAGAGTTTTTGTATTGTATGTTGGAACATATGATATAAGTCTACTTAGTGGAT
Organism: Viscum album; assembly: GCA_963277665.1. Lineage (NCBI taxonomy): Eukaryota > Viridiplantae > Streptophyta > Magnoliopsida > Santalales > Viscaceae > Viscum > Viscum album. Next base: position 1,871,598,908 of record OY728142.1, on the reverse strand, counting down.
TAATATTGGAATTGGAGAACAATTATTAAATTCCTTCTATAAATAAGAATTTGATTTATGTGTCTTATTTGTATAAAATGGGAATTTTATTCATTATTAATAATAACATTTATTATACACATATGAATGTAATATTTTATGGAATTTGGGATATGGTAAATGGTTTATACATTATAGATATGAATAATCCTTTCTATAATATTTAGAATAAGAAGGTCAATGTTGATTCTAATCCCACCTACCTTTGTTATTGTCACCTTGGATATATAAATGAGAAACCCATCCAAATAATTCATAGAGATGGATTTTTGGAACCATTCAATTATGAATCATTTGATAACAATGAATATTCTTTTTTGAGAAAAATTACTAAAGTTCTGTTTAGTGGAAAATGTGAAAAATATAGTAGACTATTAGATCTTATGCATATTGATGTATGTTGTCAAATGAGTGATCATGAAAGTAGTGGTTTTAGGTACTGTGTTACTTTTATTGATGAATTTAGTTAGTATTATGATGTGTTTGGAATGAGAAAAAAGTAGGAACCTTTTGAAATGATCAAAGAGTTTCAAAATAATGTATAGAATCAACTAGGAAAAACTATTAAGATTCTCTAATCAGATCTAAGTGGTTAATACTTGAGGCAGGAAATCATTGATCATCTGAGAGATTATTTAATTATTCCACAAATCACTCTTCTTGGAACACCACAGTTAAATAGCATGTCTAGTGAGAATAATCATACACTTTTATATGTGGATAGATTGATGTTGAGTCAATGCGACCTTCCAATTTCATTCAAGGGATATTCTTTGGAGGTTATCATTTTCTTAACTAATCATATTACATCTAAATTATTCATAAAGACACCAAATGAGATATGGAATAGAAAATTTTGTTTTATGTCTTTATGAGGATTTGGTGTTGTGAAGAAAATTTATGACATTTATATTATGATAAATTCATCCCTATATCAGATAAATTCTTATTTTTTAGTTATCCCAAAGAAGATTTGGGATATTATTTCTATAATTATACTAAAAAAGTGTTTTCGGCCCAATGTGTTGTTTTAATAAAGGATAAAATATGTCAAGGTGTCAATGGGAGAAAATTTGAACTTGGATAAGTTCAAGACCAATAAATAAGAAGTGTTCATGAGAATAAATTTGATCTGGTTCTACAAATACTTATGGAAGAAAAACTAACTCAATTTACAAAATAACCTCTAAAGTCTATAGGATTCATCAGGATCCTAAGATATATATAATTCTCGTTGAAAATGATAAATAATTTATGCTTATGAGAGATAAATCTACTACTTATTAAGGGTCCATTGAGAGTTTAGATTTTGATAAATGGTTAAATTACATGAAATCTTAGATGTACTTCATGTACACTAACCAAGTTTGGAACATTGTGGATGCACTTGAAGGGGTGAAGACCATAGGTTTCAAGTGGGTTTTCTATAAAGAACAGCATGGATGGTAGAGGGTTTACCTATAAAGCACATCTGGTGATAAAGGGTTACAAAAAAATCCATGGTATTGATTATGAAGAGACCTTTTCACCTATCAAGATGATAAAGTCCATTCATATATTATTTTCCATATTATATTATTATGATTATTAGATATATAAAATTTATGTAAAAATCACTTTCCTTAACAATAATTTATTCAAGGATGTGTGTATGATACAGACCTAATATTTTAAAGTGTCAAATGTGTCTAATAAGGTAAGAAATGTGAAACAATAAATTTATGGATTGATGCAGGATTCATAAAGTTGAAATATCTGGTATGATGAGGCAATCAATGAGTTTAGTTTCATTGAGAATACATATGATTCTTATATATACAATTAGATTAGTATGAGGTTGGTGGTATTTATGATATTATATATGTAAGAAATATACATTATCAGAAATGATATATTTAATTTAAACACTATAAAGATATGGTTGGGAGAATTATTATCTATGAATGGAATATGTGAAGCATCCTACATACTGGGTATGAATATTTATATATATATATTTAAAAGGCTTCTTCAAGTGAGTTAGAACACATATATTAGTAAAGTCAAAAAGTGTTTTAGCATGGATAACTCCAAAAATGGGACTTTACTAGTGTTACATAGAATGAATCTTATGAAGATTTATTATCCTTTTAAGGAGATGGAAATGATGGATAGAATTACCTATGTATTTTCCATAAGATATATTGTGTATTCCATGTTGTGTACTTAACTTGATGTCGCTTATTCTCTTAGAATAAATAGTAAATACCAATTCATTATTTATGAGAGTTATTTTATTTCTATTAAAAACATTCTTAAGTACTTGATAAGAACTAAGGAAATGTTCTTGATATTTTTAGGAGAACATTCACTCTATGTAAATGTTTGCACAGATTATAGTTTCCAATCCAATAAATATTACATGATATCTCAATATTTTTTTTTCTAAATGGTAAATTTAGAATAGTTCCAAACTGGCTACCATAGTGGGTATGATAATAGAGTTAGAGTACATTATTATATCAGATATTATGAAGGAAGCTGGTGATATAAAGAAGATCACTTATAAACTTGGTTTGGTTCCTAAAATCAAAGAATAAATCGAGATTTTTTGTGAAAAAAATAGATCCATTATGAAGACTAAGGAACCTCGATGTCACCAAAGGTCCAAACACATCCTTTGAAAATACCATCTCATACAAGAGATAATTGATAGAGGAAATGTTAAGATATATCGGGTGCCTATAGAGGATAATATAGTAGATCTATTGAATTAACCACTACCATTATATAAGCATGAGGGTCTTGTTCAATATATTGGTATAAGATATATTAGAGATCGAATCTAATGGTTTTAAATGTATCATGATTTTAAAATAAATTCAATCTTTAATTATAATTCATTCATGTGTATTGTAATTTATTGTACATGAATATTCAAATGATAATATCCCATAAAATTCTGACTTTGGGTTTTCCCTAATCAATGATCATTGTGGAGTATTATGGGTTATGATGATATGTTAATATTAGTATGAGTAGTGGATTTATGAGATAATTAGTGGAGCATTATTATTTAAACTGAACCACCGAATTATATATCATGGAATTTCATACAGTCATTGACGTAATCAAGGGTGTATCTTTTTTTTAATCCTTTTTATGTGAGTTTGGAACTTTGATAACTTCATTATGCAATCCATGAGGATAAGCTAATCAGGGGGTGTTTTGTATGTTTTTTATCATTTCATCGATTGGATCTTAACCAAGATGGGATTTATCCACCCATATGATGAGAAAATATATTTGGGCCCTTGATTTAATTAAAATGAGGAAATTCATATCCATTATTAGTTAAGTCACATGTAATGTTCTTAGTTACTTGGATGAGGGTAATGTGATGTGCTAATATACTATATGAATTCTGTGTGTTGTATTCATCGACTTGATCGATATTTTTTGAAGAATCATGAATATATTTTATGAACTATATTATATTTACATGTTCCATGTGCTGAGACTTTTAGGGGTCTAATAACACATATTGTAACATGAAAATTTGATCAAAATCCCAATCCCAAGACATTCATGATTAGAATAAATCAAAATGTGAATAGTGTAAATGAAGAACTAAATATATTTGTATACCTTTAACTGGAATTGAACCACATCACATTCATATTATAATGAATACCTTTGAATGGGTTTGATGAAGATCACTAGAGTGTAAGCTAAAGGACTCCCACATCTAAATTTATCCACCATCTAAGTCAAATCTCAAATTGTATGTGAGGTATCCTTCCATCCACCATAGCATGATAGTGCATTGGGCATAAAGGAGGTAAGAGAAGATTTCATCAGGCATCAGGTAATTTTTTTTGAGAATAAAACTTGCATGCATACCTACTTTCATCATATGGAAGTGTTACTTATATAGCCTTCAGGATGCTCCTCATGGTCTATCTCATTTACTCCAGTGTTATAATGCATTAGTAAATTCATTGGCTCCATTTATGAAACCTTTGAATGAATGTGATCCTAATCCATTATATTTTATGCAATGATCCTTAGATGATAGATTTTTTGGAATATTTCAGCCACCCAATCCATAAAATTTAGTGGCACTATATCATACACAATTCTTTATAATGTTCTTAGTCATATCTTATGATTTTATGGACTGAGTGGGAGAAGTCCATATGACATTCTTAAATGATACCCTATGATTGAATTGAGTAGAGTCGTGAAATCATATTTCATGGATATGTGATTACCCCTCAGTCATATAATATTATTACATGGGTAGAGCCTTATGATATGTCTTAGTCATAAATAATGACATACTTCATATGATTATATATATAACATATACATAAGTTCTTTAGGGAATATTCCCTTCAATATCCCATTTTCACTAAAGCCTAAATACTTTTTGTCACTTTAACTTATATTATATCTTATACATTAACTTCTAAAACCATATTCAAAAATATTTTTGATATCTTCTAAAATTATTTTGGAAAACTATAATAAATTTCACTATGTATCACATTATATGAAATACCATGTGAATTCTCATCCAAAATTATTTTTGATCAACTCTAAAATACATTTAGAACTGTTATCTAAGTAAAACTCAATCCCCATCCGGTCAACTATAAAGTGTGACCCCAAGGACCATTATAGTGTTTAAAAAATTATTAATCATAAGATCTAGAAATGTAATAAAGGAGAAACCTATACAAAATAACCAATGCTACTCAAGCTATAAAGGGATATAGAGTGATCTCCATCAAACATGTGTATATTTATACCTATTCCACCAGCCACATCTCATGCAATCATGAATTCCTATATGTTCCCTTTTTTCAAGACATATATTTTCCATGGGATATAGAATATTTCAATCCCATATAGAAAATTGATATTTTCTCAATTCCATGAGTATAGATTGACCCAATTGATGAATAAATCATATGAAATTAATATTTATGGATGATAACATCACATTCCCCTAATTCAAATAGATTATCATGTCATATATACTATCTAGGTGTGTTCTCACAGTCCTTGTTCTATCTCAATCGAGGGCCCAAATTGCATACTCATCATATGAGAGGAAAAATCCCATATTGGTTAAGCTCCAACTTATGACATGATCGAAAACATACCCAACCACCACCCTGATTAGTTAAACCTCAATGGATTATATAATAAATTTATCAAAGTATGAAGGTTCTCATGTTAGTTATAATGGGGACTCTTATATTATCCATTCACCCCTAATATACCAAATACATAGTGTATGACACTCTATGTGGTATACTTAGTGGGTCATCCAGTGTACAAAAACAATTTCTTACCTCATGAGAATATTCCATATCTCATACATGAATCCTACTCATGCTAAACATAACATTTTTTCATGAACTATAATACTCAAAAAAAAATCAATTTGAGATAACTCAAAGTCATACTTTTAGAGGTAAATAACCATTAAATTTCATGAAATGCATATCAATATATATTTATGCATCCAAAATGAAATAATGATTAAATAGAGATTTCATTTTACATGATACATTTTATATTACTAAAACTATTTTAATTATATTTAACAAAACTCAACATAAGCAATTTTGTACTATATAATATATGATAGACTTTCAAATTAGCCTTATGTCCATTAAACTTTCTTGGGTTTTGTTAACACATTACAATGATATATAATTCCTTCCACATATATATGTCACTATTTTATAAAATCATCCCTCTGAACTCTTTAGTGAGTTATATCTATAAAGAAATAAATTTTTAATAATTATGAGATTTAGGAATCATATTCCTAACATTCAACTCTGTAACCCCACAAAATAAAATTTAATGATGTCTACTTTTTTTTCTACTTAAAACCTTTATAAATTTAGCATCATCAACCATAGAACCATTTTCATCAAAATTTTCCCTTGAGATATTATAGTAATTAATGTAAATATTTCATTATTACTTACCAGTGCATCCTAAACACTTTTATAATAAGGTTCCATTCACTTTTTTACTATAACTAAATGTAACTTTTACATTTCTCTTTACCACCATACTCAAAAACTCATTTAGGATATAAAGTGATTTTTTTTTATTTTTACTAGAAAATAGTTTAGGAAATAGTGATGTTTTAGTAACTAAATGTAACTCTTTACATTTTTTTTACCATTACATATCCTAAAATCTTTGGTATATTTAACTATAAGTAACTATAATTAAAATGTGCTATAATTTCTTTATTATTTTAACTTTGAACTTCTATAAGTTCAAACATACTCTTAATAGGATTTTAAACACTTTATTCTCATTAGAATATCATTCTAATATACAAAAACTTCTTTGTGTAAGAAAAAAATAGTATTTAATCTTAGTAGGAATATTTAAAAATAAACTATTTAATCCACATAATATATGGATTTCTATATGTTCAGAGAACTTATCTCTGAATAGAAGACTATTTATCAAAATATGCCACCAATGGGTGCTGGGAACATATTCCCTCACATTTTAAAAAATATTTGGATAAACAATTTATCCAATAAAAAATTATTTTATAATTTTTTTCCTTTTCAAAACATTATATAAAATATTATAAATCATAATCCTTATTTATACACTTAATAATTTCATTTTTTTCACAAAAAATCTTGTTAATGATAAAATTATTTTATTTTTGAAATAAATATTTTATTTTTAGCTAGTCTACTTTTAAGGGTTTAATAGGAAACATCACAAAATTATTGATTATGAAATCACCATTCCCAAATATATAATGAATAGTTAACATACCACAATAAAACCAAAAACAATCCCCCCACTACTCACACCACACTATACAAAACAAAATAATCTAGGAGACAAGATATTTCGTTCTATACTTCTAAGAAAAGTCACTGATATCATGACTAGGGTAGAGTTGAATGAAATCTTCAATGTTGTTGAAGAAGAGACTTGAAACCACATAATAATCATCGAAAGTCAAATATTATCTATTCTTGCTCACAAATCATACATCCATTTGAGTATAATATAATAAATACTATCTTCATTAATGAATTATGGTGGTCCCCAATGATCTAACTTGACTTTTGTCACGAACCAGCCTGAGTCGACCCTGAACCGGTCACCCAGGCCAGCCCGCGACAAGTCCCGAGAGGCATTCCCGATCCTCCCAGGATGGTGAAAAGCACCAAGGTCATCAATAGAGTACACAAGGGAACGATTTTTCCCATATATAGACAATCAAACAAACAGCGGAAATAAACGGACAGCCCAAAATGAATTTATATAAAAATTGAACAAAATATTTTTTATACAAGAAACTAAAGGTAGAACAAAAACAAAAACTCAAATGATCAATCCCAATGACCAAATAACTCCATGTGACACTTCTGGTCACTCTCCAACACAATGATAAAAAGTCGCCTAAGGTGATCGAACTAAACATGAAACCTGCACAAGGGATAAAAAAAGAAGAAGACTATAGGCGTGAGTATTAAAACTCAGTAGGTTAGCCTGATATTCTATTCCCAATTCACATTCCTTTAAAATAAATGAAACATCAATTTATAGTTTTAAATTCAAGATATGAAAGTATGGGTTTCAAATGAGGTTCCATGCTATAATAATTATCAGATAAAAACATGCATGTTTAATAAACAAAAATGCAAGTAACTATTTTTTTCAAAGAGGTGCAACTTCAAAATGAACATAGTTTTCAAGAGGTCTGATATAAAGAATTTTAACATAAAAATAAATAACACATACTACTGAATTTACCAACCAAACACATTGTATGCCGATGGTGAGTACAAAATAGCCAATGAGCACTAGTCATGGGAATACCCCTAGGCACTAGTTAGTTGTGAGCCCCAGGTACCTCGTATCTCAGTGAAAGTAACCATAATAAATATCCGTTCTCATGCACGAGCCACTAGTAGGGAACATACCCATAACCTAGTGGTCCACAATCATCATCATCATCATAGTTTAGTTAGTGTTGTCATCGTCAAACTTGCTACGTGAAACAGGGGCCAACCCCCACAGAATCACTAGCACACTAGTACACGTCCGCCCACCTAGATACCTGGGATTACCTTTAGTGCTCAATCAAGTTACACATATTATAAAATACACATTTCACATCCACATTCCATTCAAAAACCATAAAAACACAAACATCCCATAATCTTTCTTCACATTTCTTACACTAATCAACAAACCGCTAAATATTTTGGTAAAACAATTTCATGAAGTGCATTGAGGCTTTGCACATAAAAATCTTTCAAAAACATTATTTAAATTATAAAAACGCATCATAACCAAACCAAATCATATTTTTCAGCCCAATAAACATTTAATAAAATCATTTAATGGACCATAAAACAATTCCAATTTCACAACTTGTTATATACAAGTAAAACACTCCTTCGTTTCTAGGAAATGCCAAACGGGCCTTTAAACATTTTCTCAAAACTAACCTTTGATGAAGGTATGAATTTTAATTTTATTAAGGATCTGTATAAACATCATTTACGGCAGAAAACCTCATTCATAAATCTCTTATAATACTCAGGTTACATATTCAAAACACAACCATTTTCGTAAAGATGTGAAATGGTCCATTTTTTTTGGCAACTCCGGCCAAAATATGTTGTAAATAAAAACCCACTTGTTTGTAAAAACAAATACAAATTGGAAATCAATATAAGTACCCAAAAATACCATTTATAATTCTTCCAATTCCTTTATAAATCCAACCAAATAACTTTTAAATCACACACCACACATAAAAGCCAACCGGGCAATTTACCGAACACATGTCATAACCTTTTTAAACAAAACAATTTATTTTATGTACATGAAAAGGAATAAAACACCAATTGAATGTCATATTTTCATTAAAGATACTGTGAAATGTTAAAAATTCCATAAACCAGATTATAAACCTCACAAAATATTTTCAAAGATAATGGAACATTTAAACAAACACTTGTTGATTACTTTCATGACAAAACAACACTACCTTTCACATAACAGTGATTAAACAACGACTTTGCACACCAAGAAAATTATAAAAAGGATTTAAAACAATAATATAAATTTATATCAGTATAGGATAATATTAAAATGATGAAACTTCTATGATAAAAGCATGTGCAAGGGATATCCTACCTCAAATCTTTGGCGTAATTGAAACGCACACCCGAAATCACCCGCCGCGGGTTTATAAACCCTAAAACTATAAATACCAGACCTAAACAAACATAAAACCCATCAAAAAACATTTTATAACAAAACCCTAGGTCCATCAAGACTAGTGTAAAATATAAAACCAAGAAATAATGAAAGGAGGGGGAAGAGGAAGGAGAAAGGAGAAGGAATATCACCTTTCACCCTAGAAAACTCTTCGTCTTCCATTAGATATGCAACCCTAGAGGGAAGGGAATGGCTTGAAAATTCATGGAGATACTCCTAAGATCTGGACGAACCAGGGAAAGAAAATTGGTGTCCAAAAGAGTACTAATTGATTAATTTATGAATGATGCAATTTACCTTGTCAAATCTGGACGATTTGAGGTATCCTGAGAATTTTCACCCTCTTACGCGACCCATATGAGATCCAAAGAGGAAAAAACGATATTGGGGGTGAGGATAGGGATATTGGCTTCTGGTTGGAGGTTGAATCACCGAAAAATATTAAAAAATGAAAAATATATAAATGAAACAAATTATTTGTTTTTTTTTAACATGAAATGGGCCCATAGGCTGGCCCAATACCTAAATGAGTAACCCAAATTCACCCGGCCTATGAATTTATAATGGGTCCAAAAGGATAAATAAGTTTTAATATATCAGTATAGGACAAGTGGGAAGTTTAATGGGTAAAAAAGGATGAAAAACAAAAGAGTTATAAAAGAAAAAAATTCGGTTTTTAAAACTGGGAATGGGCTCATAGTTGGCCCAAATCATGAAGTAACCACTCTTTCTTCAAAAACTACTAAAAAAACAATGGGGATCCCAAATTAGGGTGGTTAGAAATATATGAAACTTCAAAACTCAAGATTCATCTCATAAAATACCCATGAAAAGGATCGGTATTTCTAATGGTCCGGATCAATACAATGATAGAAAAGAAAAAAAAACCGTGTGTGACAATTCTCCCCACCATTAAAGCTTTCTGCCCCCGGAAAGCCATAACACTTTCCGGCTGAAAAAAAAAACAACACCTAAGGATTCCAGAATGTACTCCCCACCATTAAGAATCAACTTTAACTAGAAATTTTCTTTGGATGAAAATCCAGGAGACCCATGGTGGATCTCCCCACCATTAGAAACCAACTAGCAATGAATAGACAAGAATTGAACATGATCTAGAGTTGGGACTCACTCACACAATCCCAAAAAAAACCCTCCTACAAAAAACTACTATACCAAGTTAATAGAGTTACAACATGAACATATAAACCACCCACTCCCAAATGGATGGGACAATAACTTGGTCGACACATTCAACACAATTCTGGACCCCCGTCACTTGGGGATGGGATGGAAGGGGACCCAATAATTTGGCCACTGAAACCACAAAAGAAACAAATAAACTACCAAAAACTCTACACCTATGAATAGGTAACACCAAGACTACACCTGATTTTTACAGGCGGTCCACACAGGGACATTGATTGAAAACCCACATCCATGAAGGAATAACCATAGACACTGTGTGAGGGGGTTAAGTCCACCACGCTTGTTGCGACAAAGGGAAATTCATAGAAATGAGGAACCAAAACATTGACATAGTAACTAACTTACCAAAACAGAGGAGTAAGGATCTTAATCTAGCACTCCACACCTCTGTTGATTTCCTGACTGCGTGAAAAGCTTCACTCCGAGGCCTATGGCTGGAGCCCTGATTCTTGAAGCATTTGCTGCACCGCAGTCAGGTGATAAGGATCACACCACTCAAAAAAACCACACTTGATCACCAAACAAAAACCTTCATCTAAATAGGAACTCATAGATACATATCAAAATTACTTATCACTCCAAATTATGGGCATAATAGACGAGGAATTAGATGAAACATATCAACATCACTGAACACAACTGCTCTGTCCAAAATAATTATCACGACCTAGAAGCACTTTTAATAGATCCCAAACTACTCTCTATTCCAACAAACAGGTTGAGGAATCATCAAAAGAGGTGGATTTAACATTTGAAATGAATCCATAGGTTGATCAGCAGGAAAGATTTCCAACGGAGAACTATCCCTGGCCACATCACAACATCAAACACATCTTTAGAAACCCAATGAAAATTTCTCCAAAACCAAGACACCAACAAGATATCATCTCAAGATACAACAAGAGTATGAATTGTAGATCACAAGGAAGCTTACTGAATAAACAACTCTTCTAAAACATAGAAAAAAAATGGGCCACATAACCATTGGTTTATAAAAAAAGGACAACATTTTTCAACTCAAAAAACTTTTGAAAAACAAACTAACTTGGTGGGTTTCAACATTCACCAATGGTGTTTCATCAAGTCTCACCCACATGCACATTTCCATGCCACCCCAGGCACCCAACCACCATACCATATATTTCATCCTTCCAGATATAAATAAAACCATGCATGTGAGCACTCATGAAAACACCAAAGGCTAAAACAAAACAACATCATTCCAAAAATCATGTACCTTCAAAAGGAACACCAACCACCAAGTGAAAAACCCTTTTCATATTCCACAAAAAAAACCACAATTCGTTAAGAACCATTTTCTTAAAAACCTACCCCTTTCCATTTAAAAAAAACTTTTTAAATAACCAAGCCACTCCAAACAACCCCTTCCCATTTTTTTTAAAAAAAAAAATCAGCAATGTATATTTTTATAATCTGAGATCCATTGAGACCAATACTGTTTGTAGTAAAACACCAACCGATCAAAACCAATTTCCAAAAATAATTTATCCAATTCAAAAACATTTTAACATCCTAAAATACACCATTTAAAAAAATATCCAGAATCACTTTAAAATTATTCACAATTTCAAAACATTTTATTTCAACAAACCACAATTTTAGATTATGGATAATCCAATCCCTTTAAATCATTTCTGCTTCCCCCAATTTTTTTCACAAAAACACAACCTTCCAAAACCATTATTATATTTAATTATTGAAAACCCCTTTTTTCACTTTTCAAAATCTAATCCTTACATTAAAACCCATTTCCACAATTCTCACACAAGTATTTTAAAAACAAAAATTCAGAATTCAAGAAAGGTTCAAGAGACCCAAAAAAAGGGAACTAGTGTCAGTGGGTGACTTGACCATATGGTTGGTGGCCATATGCCAAACACAACACCAACACAGAGAGACTTATTAGGACCATTCCCCAGCTCCACATGGCTTTCCAGGCCCTGTGAGATCACGGAGGCCATTATTCAGACTCCCCTTGTCATATCCCAACACCAAAAAAAAATCAACCAGAACAAAGGACACTAATAAAACTGGACTCCCTTGGAAACCTGAGGATTAGAACAAGAAAGAGTTCGCGACGCTCTTCATGCACTTACCCATCAAGTCCCAACAATCCTACTCCATCTACCTTGACATCCCCAAAATAACAAGGGCACTCTAAAAAGAAAGGTCCGCTAAGAGCCAACCTCCTCTGATACCATTTTGTCACGAACCAGCCTGAGTCGACCCTGAACCGGTCACCTAGGCCAGCCCGCGACAAGTCCCGAGAGGCGCTCCCGATCCTCCCGGGATGGTGACAAGCACCAAGGGCATCAATAGAGTACACAAGGGAATGATTTTTCCCATATATAGACAATCAAACAAACAGCGGAAATAAACGGACAGCCCAAAATGAATTTATATAAAAATTGAACAAAATATTTTTTATACAAGAAACTAAAGGTAGAACAAAAACAAAAACTCAAATAATCAATCCCAATGACCAACTAACTCCATGTGACACTTCTGGTCACTCTCCAACACAATGATCAATAGTCTCCCAAGGTGATCGAACTAAAGATGAAACCTTCACAAGGGCTAAAAAAGAATAAGACTATAGGCGTGAGTATTAAAACTCAGTAGGTTAGCCCGATATTCTATTCCCAATGCACATTCCTTTAAAATAAATGAAACATCAATTTATAGTTTGAAATTCAAGATATGAAATTATGGGTTTCAAATGAGGTTCCATGCTATAATAATTATCAGACAAAAACATGCATGTTTAATAAACAAAAATGCAAGTAACTATTTTTTTCAAAGAGGTGCAACTTCAAAATGAACATAGTTTTCAAGAGGGCTGCTATAAAGAATTTTAACATTAAAATAAATAACACATACTACTGAATTTACCAACCAAACACACCGTATGCCGACGGTGAGTACAAAATAGCCAATAAGCACTAGTCATGGGAATACCCCTAGGCACTAGTTAGTTGTGAGCCCCAGGTACCTCGTATCTCGGTGAAAGTAACCATAATAAATATCTGTTCTCGTGCACGAGCCACTAGTAGGGAACATACCCATAACCTAGTGGTCCCCAATCATCATCATCATCATAGTTTAGTTAGTGTTTTCATCGTCAAACTTGCTACGTGAAACAGGGGCCAACCCCCACAGAATCACTAGCATACTAGTACACGTCCGCCCACCTAGATACCCGGGATTCCCTTTAGTGCTCAATCAAGTTACACATATTATCAAATACACATTTCACATCCACATGCCATTCCAAAACAATAAAAACACAAACATCCCATAATCTTTCTTCACATTTCTTACACTAATCAACAAACCGCTAAATATTTTGGTAAAACAATTTCATGAAGTGCATTGAGGCTTTGCACATAAAACTCTTTCAAAAACATTATTTAAATTATAAAAACACATAATAACCAAACCAAATCATATTTTTAAGCCCAATAAACATTTAATAAAATCATTTAATGGACCATAAAACAATCCCAATTTCACAACTTGTTATATACAAGTAAAACACTCCTTCGTTTCTAGGAAATTCCAAACGGGCCTTTAAACATTTTCTCAAAACTAACCTTTGATGAAGGTATGCATTTTAATTTTATTAAGGTTATGTATAAACACCATTTAAGGAAGCAAACCTCATTCATAAATCTCTTATAATACTCAGGTTACATATTCAAAACACAACCATTTTCGTAAAGATGTGAAACGGTCCATTTTTTTTGGCAACTCCGGCCAAAATATATTGTAAATCAAAACCCACTTGTTTGTAAAAACAAATAAAAATTTAAAATCAATATAAGTACCCAAAAATACCATTTATAATTCTTACAAATCCTTTATAAATCCAACCAAATAACTTTTAAATCACACATCACACATAAAATCCAACCGGGCAATTTACCGAACACATGTCATGCCCTTTTTAAACAAAACAATTTATTTTATGTACATGAAAAGGAATAAAACACCAATTGAATGTCATATTTTCATTAAAGATACTGTAACATGTTAAAAATTTCATAAACCAGATTATAAACCTCACAAAATATTTTCAAAGATAATGGAACATTTAAACAAACACGTGTTGATTACTTTCATGACAAAACAACACTACCTTTCACATAACAGTGATTAAACAACGACTTTCCACACCAAGAAAATTATAAAAAGGATTTAAAACAATAATATACATTTATATCAGTATAGGATAATATTAAAATGATGAAACTTCTATGATAAAAGCATGTGCAAGGGATATCCTACCTCAAATCTTTGGCGTAATTGAAACGCACACCCGAAATCACCCGTCGCGGGTTTATAAACCCTAAAACTATAAATACCAGACCTAAAAAAACATAAAACCCATCAAAAAACATTGTATAACAAAACACTAGGTCCATAAAGACTATAGTACAATATAAAACCAAGAAATAATGAAAGGAGGGGGAAGAGGAAGGAGAAAGGAGAAGGAATCTCACCTTTCACCCTAGAAAACTCTTCGTCTTCCATTAGATCTTCAACCCTAGAGGGAAGTTAATGGCTTGAAAATTCATGGATATACTCCTAAGATCTTGAAGAACCAGGGAAAGAAAATTGGTGGCCAAAAGAGTACGAATTGATTAATTTATAAATGTTACAATTTACCTTGTCAAATCTGGACGATTTGAGGTATCCTGAGAATGTTCGCCCTCTTACGCGACCCATATGAGCTCCAAAGAGGCAAAAACGATATTGGGGGGGGAGGATAGGGATATTGGCTTCTGGTGGGAGGTGGAATCACCGAAAAATATTAAACAATGAAAACTATATAAATGAAACAAATTATTTTTTTTTTAACAGGAAATGGGCCCATGGGCTGGCCCAATACCTAAATGAGTAACCCAAATTCACCCGGCCTATGAATTTATAATGGGTCCAAAAGGATAAATAAGTTTTAATATATCAGTATAGGACAAGTGGGAAGTTTAATGGGTGAAAAATGATGAAAAACAAAAGAGTTATAAAAGAAACAAATTTGGTTTTTAAAACTGGGAATGGGCTCATAGTTGGCCCAAATCATGAAGTAACCACCCTTTATTCAAAAACTACTAAACAAACAATGGGGATCCCAAATTAGGGTGGTTATAAATATATGAAACTTCAAAACTCAAGATTCATCTCATAAAATACCCATGAAAAGGATCGGTATTTCTAATGGGCCGGATCAATACAATGATAGAAAAAAAAACTGTGTGTGACAACTTTATCATCCACCATTAACTTGGAATCCAAGTCTTGTTCCTTTAGAATTTATTATGTCTACTATTTTTTGAATGGATCATAATATCATTTCATTTTTTAGAAAAAAAGTAAAAAAATCATCATATAAATATTTACTTACTAGGGAAACATTATTGATTATATTCATTGTAATATAAATTATAATTTCATCCATTTAGAGACCATGAATGTTCATACTTGACTATATAGATTCTTTTTTGGGTGAGTTATCATGACTCTCAAGTTCAATAGTCTTTATCATGAATCCCCAAAGATTTATTTTTTTCATCTAAATAATTTTCATCCTAAAAACCTTCTTTTTATCTTGTTACCATAGATTTTTGTAGATGTGAATAATCTATTCATCTCCTTAGTTTCTTCCCTTTATTGACTTTTAAAATTCCTAAATTTTGAATTCCCTTCTTATCTTTCTTCCCTATTTATTGGTGTAATTCTCTCACTTGAACTACATCATCAGAATGTGATGAAAATATATTATAGGATTCAACACCTGATATGGTTTTAGAGGTGAAAAATAATTTTTTTATCTTGAATCTCGTCCTAAAATAAATACTTCAGAGTTTCAATATCCCAAACATTTACTTTTTTATTGTAATTCACTATATTTTATTTCCCATATTCATAAAAGTTTATGGAGTTTGATTCATGGTTTGATTTTTGTTCTTCCTCTACAAAAATTAGTCATTCAACAGTATCCTGTAGGCTTGGAGTCAATAAAATTTAAACTCAACTGGTGTTATATTTAGAAGATAGTGGAAAGTAATGGGGGATGTTGAAGGTTCAGTTACGAAGAGTCATAAGGATTTTCGCTCTGATCCAGCTTTGGAAAAACATGTGCAACACGATTCTCAGGAAGGTAACCCTTTGGTATCTGATATATTCAGTTGACTAAGAGAAGACCCAAACCTATTATTTAGGGTTCTATGGGACAAGTGGGATCTGATGTGGATAATGTTGTTGTTCCAGGTTTTCTGTAAGGTGAGACTATTAGTGGAATCAACTAGGAAGTGGAAACATGAAAGGTAGATGAGGAAGGTTCAAAGGCCCTCAAGGCTTATTCCTATGTGGAGGCAGTTATTTCAGGGATTTTTAACACTATAAGATAGGTATATCTAGAGAATAAGGTAATCTGAGTGGACAATACAAGGATGAGAAGGGATTTTATATCTATTAAGCTGGGCAACCACTTTGAGGTATTGGGTAATAAAGGGATTATCCAGAAGGCAGACCGAGTAGAGAAATCCAATAAAGAGTAGGGAATACCCAAAGATGATTCTGGTGATGAGTCATTTGGTCAGTTCTTAAGAGATAGTGCATAGGGATTTCAATGTAGAGACCTCCTCAGTCTGAGGAGGAGGAAGGGTCAGTGTGGCAGTAAGAAAGTCTGAAAGAATTATTCTTATTTACCATTACTAATGGATACATGATCTGACAAAATTTATAAAGTCAAGGTGATGGAATGTGATCTCAAGAACAATGGAAATAATATTCGATCTGAGGTTGTAGATTTCAAGGCAGTTCTCATTAGGGGTTTCCAGTAGGATATAGCAGCAGAATCTATGCAAACGATAGAGCTGCTCATGAATTCTGTAGAAGAAATGGAAGAGTAATTCATTCTAATAAATTCCTAAATAGAAGACACCAATAAGATGATGGGAATGAATATTCTTGTGGATACTAATAGTAAACAGTATGATTGTATTAACAAGTGGAACCTTATTTTAGTAAGAGGATTTAATGAAGGGAATATCAACCAAGAGGAATACATCAAAATGAGGGACAATCTAGAGAATTTATTTGAAGACCTAATAAAGGATGATCTAGAAACATCAATAACCTATATTTCTTGGAAAATTTTTAGGGATAATAATTATAATAGGATCATGTTATCATTTAATAATTATGTATTCTCATTTAGATCTTGTTCTATGTGAAACTTTGGGTGTCTCAATTTTCCCTTAAAATTGTTATTGATAATAAAAAAATTAAGTGTCAATTCACTGTATTTACCAGGTTCATAATCTAAGTATTTTTCCTATAAACCATTAAATAATTGCATGAGTTTCATATTATAAATTCCCCACTTTAATCCTAATTGACACACAAATTTTACTTTTTCAAATGTCCTTTATTCCTTCACCATAGTAGTTGGGGAAGAAATCATTAAGATATTATAAGGATAAGATCTTTGTTTATCCTATTCCTTTTAAGATCAATCTCATATTGATATATTCATTTACATCCAAATATATGATGTATAAAATCTTTGATACATCACTTGAATACAAACTACAAGATATATCAATTATTCCCTTTATTTTTAACCCCTATAAATTTACAAAACATGTAAAACATAGTGTTGGTATCACATACCCTTAAAAACTGAAGAATAAAATTCTAAAATATATATAACTGACATTGATGTTCTATGGAGTTTCAAAAACTCATTTCGGTATCTAAAACAATTTTATCCCATGGACTCATTACTCCTTCATGATAACATCTTTAGGTTTCAATGACATCAGTTGACTACTTGAAGAAACATTGTTTGAATCACTAACTAACTTTTCTTCTTCTAGTTTTAAATTTTACCCACTTCTTCGTCTATAAAATATAATAACCTATACATTTAATTCTTGGTTCATCTATTCAAAACACTTGGGAATATTGAGTAAAATTTTCTTGAATTCATTTAACTTGTCAAAACATTTCCATATATGAAAACAAAATGAATTCCATAACCAGAATAATCTTAAGGAAACCTTTAGTCTCACCAAGTCATTTACATATCTAGTCATATTGAGTATAAAAGTGGAGACTAAAATTTATATGGTCATTTTTTATCCAATGACTTTGAAACCATAATTAAATCATTTAATTCTTCTCATAAGTATTAATATCCACCTATAGAAAAATTTCAATAGTTGGTTACTCATGAAGGTCTTGTTCTAACAAATAGAATTTTATATTACTTAATAAGTTTTCCTTAAGTTTTCAATCTAAGGAGTTTCTTACATTAATATTATCCTTCCTATAGGATTTATCTCAAATATAATATTGATTATGATGAGTTTAATTATCTATAAAAGAATCTTTTATTATATTAGTATCATGTTTTATTAACATTTAATAAATACTTTTATAAAAATGGTCTCCCAGAAAAAAGATAAACCATTTTAAATAAATCATATCCATTAGTAGGTAAAGATCCATATTTCATTAAGAAATGATTCTACTATATAATTCCTCTAAACAATTATCTATTTAGGTAGGGAATCATCTCAGTTATGTAATATATGATTCTTAGATAGTTGAGCACACAACCCTTTGGGCAGTCCAACATATAGATAAACTCAACTATATTCCTATGGTATCCAAACTCTTAGGGTATCCCAGTTAAGTGTAACCCAAATAAAACAATGGTATTTGGTTACCTAAATTTTAGGGTTATCCATTCCCACCATACCTTACACATGATAATTCATGGGAACCCTGCTATGGAAAAACCAACCTGGTTAAATGATAGAGGTATTGAGATGTGTCGCTTTTGAATAAATATAATTATTATTATTTAAAAGGGGGTTCATTCTCACTATATTATCTCATGTTATTCCATTTATATATTAATGCTTCTAAAAATATAGTTTTGTAATCCTATTTCATCCAACGAATCAATGTATTCAAACCATATTGATGTGTAACACTTTACACAGCCCACAGATTATTCCACTCATCCAAAAATAGATATTTAACATAATTACTCATATAAAAATGCATCTCATGCATAATTTTTATGAACTCTTCATGTAAAGTTTTATAAATATATGATATTTACAATCTCTACATGTGTAAGAATAAAACCACAGATAGCCAACCCCCACCTTTCTAGAATAATGCATAAGCCTCTAGGCTAGTGGCAAGGTTGACCATAAGTACCTCTTCCTAGGGATACTTTATTCAAAAGAGAATCAAATTTATCATAAATCTAAAATCTAATATTTATAAACTATATTGAATAACAAAATTCAATTTAAAAACATCAAATACAATTTGAGGTCAATGTAGAAGAAAACTAAATCATATATAATCATACATAGCATATTATGCAAAGGTTAATAATTTATAAGAAGTAGTTTATCTCATAAACTAAATCATAAAAGGAAATACAAAATATAACAATTATATCTATAAATTTCACAAGGAATAACAAATACATGAAAAATTCATGAATGTAACATGAGATAATATTATTAAAAACTCATAAAACAATGATTATAAACATTTTATTATTCATTCCATAATAAGATAAATATAATAATTTTACAATTATTTCAAATATGAACTCATTTTAATTTATTATATAGAATTTTATATTAATATATGATATTTCATTAAATATAAAATGTTTATATTTAAATTTTATATTAATTAAACATTTTACATAATTTAAATATCACATATTAATATTTTAAACCTTTGATCATATCAATTTATCAAAACACTTTTGATAAGGTTCAAATACTTTCTAAATAAGGCACTTTTAATCTAAACATTTAAAATAAATCTTTATGAAAGGTTCCATATTTTTTTTAAATTTAAACACTTTATATTATTTCTTATTTTGTAATTTATTAACCCTTTATAATCCCCTAGGGTACATATGTGCTGGTCTTGTCCTCACAAGGTCTTAGGGAGGTCTAAAATTTGAGTCTACTCGAGTATGTTGTCATGTGCGTGTGGTTTTCATTATATTTCTTCCCCTCCCAATACAACTTTTAAATTTTAAACTATTTATAAATTAATCTTATAATTTTTCATATAAAATTTTATATTTAAAGTATGATGAATTCCATATAAATTTGAAAAGATTTTTTTTCAATAACACTTAATATTAATAGAATGATTATAATAAATTTTTCAAAACATGTAATTAATTAATCATAAACACATTATAATTAATTTATTTATAAAACAATTTTATAAATTAATAAATATCCCAAAATATATTTCTCCATTATTTATAAAAAAATTATAAGTAATTTGATTAAATTTATAATTAAAAATTATGGAAAAAAATTTGTCTACATTAGTCATATTTTATGATATATATTTTATCATAATCAACAATATGTTGTATTATCTATCATATTTTAAAATAGATAATCAAAAACTATGATATAACCCATAAATAATAGTATATCACATTTATCAATATGCATCATATAGTTTTTATGATACAATTATTTTTTTTGTAATTTGGTATAGGGAAATCATAATATTCGATAGGAGGTTTTATATGCTATGACTAGTGGAAAAAAATATGGATTTAAACTATGTCACGACATATAATATATGTATGATAGGGTATAAATATATCTCATATTTTGATATCTCATGTCATATAATCATCTACAGTACAAAATCCAGTTGTATTTTATGACCTCCAACATGCTAAGGAATACTATATACAAAAACTTAATTTCTCACATATTTTCACTGATCTTAATGCATGGGAAGCTTTGATACCATTGTTGGGATTCTTAGGGGACTAATAAAACTTATTAGAACATGTAATAGTGATGAAGATCTCAAACCCAAGATCTCAATTCTCATAATAAATGATGACATGTATAGTGGAAATGAATAATTGAATATAACAGTGTACCTTTCACCATCATTGTTATTGTATCACCTTCATATTCCAACAAACACCATTTAATGGGTTTGATGAGGATCACTGGAGTGGAAGTAGAAGGACTCCCACCTCTAGATATATCTGTAGACTAAGCTAAATCTCTCATCATATAAGAGGGATCTGTTCATACTCCATGGAAAGCTAATGTCTCAGGCATAAAGTAGATAGGAGAAGAGTGTATCGGGCATCAGGGAGTTTTTTCAAGCATTAAACATATATGCATAACTTATGCCATCGTATTAAAGTTAGTATTATATAACCTCAAGGACACTTTTCAAGGTTTGATTCATTCAATCATGTATTATAATTCATGAGTAAATACCACAACTCCATTCATGAAACCCTTTCATTAATATGATCCATATATGTTACATTTTATGCAACAGTCCTTAGATGATAGTTTTTGTGGAAGATGTTAGCCTCCCAATTTGTCAAAGTAAGTGGAATTGTATAATATATGTCTTACAAATAATTCAAATCCCACAAATACATGGAATACATGGGACAAGGCCATACGACATTATTCAATCATACCCTATCATTAAAGTGACTAGAGTAATGAACCCATATTTCAGGTGTTTTGTAACGTCCCTAGCCCCGGTTCCACTAAATCGGTGCCCCAATCCAGGTTATTACCTGACCTCAAGCATACCTCCTCATATGTTAGAAGTTGACGACTTGCAGCGAGGGTCTAATAAGTCATGTGGGGATATTATACCCTCCTTACCAGAGTAATACATAGGTAAACACTATAAATAGTGGAAACAATAGGAAACAACCAACAACATGCATATTCAAACATCTCCCAAATTGGGTATAATCTACAAGCAACAGTAAATATGTCATGTCATGCTACAATACTGAGTGAAAAAAAACCCAAAATAAATACAGATATTGGAATCCCCAAAAAGGCCCTAACTCCAAGTGTGGGACCTCATCTAATCATGTCCCATAACCAACTCAACTCCCTAGTATAGGTCTCTGGACCTTTTCCTGACCTACAAGCATTAAATCTACTCAGGTACCCAACGACCTTCCGATCAGGGTGTGAGTAAAACTCAATAGGCCACCACTAATGGTGTCTAAAAATATCCATCTTAATAGATATTTTATGCAAGTATAAATAAATAAAAATCAAAGGAAATCTAAATCGGGCTATACTAGTTAACAGTCTCAACTTAGCTATATTAACCAAGGTGCCAATTCATTAGGTCTCTTTCATTACTAGTTCATCATCAATCACACAAGGTTAATGGAATACATCATTTACATAAGGTAATAAGTAAGTCCCTAACTTACTAGGGATAATATATCACAACATCACAATATCCTCACCTTGAAGCCTCAATCCAGGTGGAATATAACTGTTAGGGGAATAGAGCTTCGACCCCTTCCCTAACATGTGCATTGTGGGGGGATTTAGAGCATCAGTCCAACATAACCCATAAGAGGAGTAGTCCTTTATCCCACACCTCAATCCATGTGAACATGATTATCCATCCATTCACCACATGAAAACTATATCACAATCAACCACAACCATTAAATATAACAATCATAATCCATAAAAATCTACATGGTAAATCATATTGTTCCATAATCCATTAACACATTTCCATTTACATCACTTTTCCCATTTATCCTAATTACCATCCTCAAGCCTAGATCACTAAGCATATTCAATAATTCAATTATGTCAACCCATTAAACACATTCATAAATCCCCTTATGAAATCCCCTTAAACATATTTTCCATTCAACGTACCATTATCAATTTATCATATTCAATGTTTCACATGAACTAACTCTCCTAGGCTTAGCTAATATATTTTATAAGCCTTATACCCCAATAACAATTAACCAATATGTAATTTGTACTTCCATTAAAAATATCACATACTCAATAAGGGATCTATATTATCACACAACAACCTAGAACTTACTTAGATAATTCTAGGTCCGGAAAGTATCAACCCATTTTAACCACATGGTAACCATGCGCAAGCCTCAATCCAAGGTTACACGGTTACTTGGGATGCTCCACACAGTTTTCACTAAATTTGGACAAACCGTGCAACATGCCCAGAAATTCCTTTTTCCTCCTCCTTCAAACCTCGAACCCCCAGGACACCCCTGATCCTTGTCATGAACTTTGGGAAACACTTATTTGACCTAAATAATGGACTTAAACTAAAACATGAACAAAACATTCCTTAAGAAAAATCTTGGATCTTATAATCTCCCCAACTTAGTATGGCTCATCCTCGATCCTCTCTTCCCAAGCATTATTGGGTTTTTGAAGAAAAAAATATTGGGACACTGGTATATTTGATTATCACTCCCAATTTTCTTCTTGAAAATTTCCGTGATTCCATAAAACTAAAACTAAAGGTGCAGTCTTGTCTCGTAATACTTTCTCACTACAATCCATAATACTCACCGGATGCTCTTCAAAAGATGCATCGACCTCATGCTCTACATCCCCAACATTTATCACATAAGAGAGATTAGGTTGATATTGTGGAAGTTATAAAACATGAAAAACATTATGAATCCCACTATATCATTTTGGAAGATCCAATTAGTCATCCATTGGTCAAATCCTCTCCACAATCTCAAACAGCCCCACATATTTAGGAGACAAATTTGCCTACTTCTAAATTCGATGGTGACCCAACCTTGGTGACACCTGAATAAACACACTATCAACCCCCATGAACTTGAGAGGTCTATGATGTCTATCTGCATATGAATTATGCCTACTCTATGTCATTACCATCCATTTCTGAAATAACTAAACCTTTTAATACGTCTCCTGCGAAAGACTCAGTCCTAACATCTTAGACTCCTCATATTCTCACCAACACAACAGAGATCTACATGGCCTCCCATAGAGTCCCTCAAAAGTTTTAATCTGAACCATGTCATAAAAACTATTGTTTTATGAAAACTCAATAAGAAATAAATTCTTTTCCCATGAACCATAAAAATCCAGGAAATGGGCTCTCAACATGTCCTTAAATACCTAAATTTTACACTCTGATTGCATGTCTATTTGTGGGTGATAAGTCGTACTCAAAAAACACTTGGGTACCAAGTGCCTTCTGTAGAACCTTATAGAATTATGATGTGAAATGAGGATTATGGTCTGAAACTATGGTTCTCGGAACACCATATAGTCACACTATCTCTCAAAAATATAACTCACCCAACTGGTCGACTGTATAATTTTTCTGGATCAGCAAGAAATAATCCACTTTAGTCAACCAATACACAAAAAACTAGATTTCATCATTATTTCAAGGCTTCCTTGAAATACCCACTATTAATTCCATCATTATGTCATTCCACATCCACTTTGGAATGGGCAATGATGGTAATGACCTACCTGAATGTGGATGCTCGACCTTAACCTATTGATAGATAAGGCATCGTTCCACAAAACTTGAAACTTATTTCTTCATTCTTATCCACCAATACTGCCGACAAAGATCATGATACATTTTAGTCAATCCAGGATGTAATTCCCACTTCAATGCATGGAACTTGCATATAAACTCTTCATGTGAACCCGTTGATAACACCACATGACCCTGAACATAGAAATTTCCATCAGCACCAACATCCCAACTAGAAGGTGACTCCCTGCCTTTAAGACTTTCCTTCATATCTAATCACTCTAAATCCTCTATCTGACTCTCCTTGACCAAGATCAAAAGAGTATACCAAATTTCTATAGATGTAAGGGTCATTTAATTTTGCCCAAAATTCACCTCTAGGTTCATCTCAGTAAACAAATCCATCATTTTTCATTCATATTTAGATCCTTGAACCACATTCTTATAATTATTTCATCTCATAGAATATGAAACACTATTCCTTTTACGGGGTGTGAAAACCAAATCAAAATCAAAGGATTTTAGGTACTCAACCCACCTTCACTATCTAAGATTCGAATACCACTGATAGAAGATATACTTTAAACTTTTTTGATTGGTAAACATCGAGAATAGTTCCCCCAAAAAGTAGTGCCTCCAACACATTAAGGAATATAACACATAAGATAGCTTGAGATCATGGGTAGGGTAATTTATTTCATGAGACCTCCACTATCTTGACCCATAAGCTACAACGCGATCATCCTACATCAACACTGCCCCGAGTCCAACACTAGACCCATCACAGAACAAAATGTAATTCTTACTGGGTTCATGTAAAATCAGAATCAGTGTGGCAGTAAACTGCTTCTTCAATTCTTGAAAAGCAGTTTTTCACACCTTAAACCACTCAAACTTAACACCCTTCTTGTTTGAGTTTGAAAGTGGTGCTACTAATGAGAGAAATAAATAATGAACCTATGGTAATAACCATCCAAACCCATAAAACTATGAACATCAAAAACATTCTTGGGATTCTCCCAATACACCACAGCCTATAACTTCTCTGGATCTACTAACACACCTATCTCAGAAATGATAGGTCCCAAGAAATGAACTTTATCAATCTAGAACTAAAACTTTGATATCTTGGCATAAAGCCTATACTCTCTTAGTTTACTTAAGGTGATGTCTAGATGTTTTTGCATGATTATAAAGAGTTTGTGAGTACACTAAGATTTAATCAACAAATATAACAATGAAATGATCTAGATAAAGGTGAAATATTCAATTACTAAGTTCCATAAACACAGTCGGTGCATTGGTCAACTCGAATGGAATCACGGAAAATTCATACAACCCATAACTACTCTAGAAATATTTTCACAGTACGTCATAAGGTATCACCCTTAACTAATGGTATCCGAATCTCAAATAGATCTTGAAGAACACTAAGACACCCCTCATTTGGTCAAAAAAAATCATCGATTCTGGGAAGCGGGTATCGTTTCTTAACCTTTATCTAATTCAACTTCCTATAATCAACACATAACCACAACAACCTTCCAGCCTTCTTAGTAAATAGCACAGGTGATCCCCGTGGTGAATAACTAGGTTGAATGAACCACTGTTTCTAAAACTCTTGCAACTGAGCCTTAAGCTCTTGGATTTCTCCCAACACCATTTTATATGGTGGAATAGAAACTGGTTCTGCTCCTAGAAGAAACTCGATTGTGAACTCCACATCCCTTTAGGGCATTAGTATTGAGAAATCATTAGGAAACATATCCTGAAACTGATCCACTATAGTAGGAAAAACATGTTGATACACCTATCCAACATCAAGAATAAGGCATGACACTTGGGCTGTGAGTTCCCCCAACTACTAACAAATTGGCCCAATTCTACCTACTCAAACATCTCACTCACCACGAAAGTCATAAGTATCTCCATTGAGAGACATGAATGTTACCATACGAAGGTAATAATGGATATGTGCATGATATAATGCTAGCCATTCCATACCCAAGATCTAGTAAAAACCTAACATATCGAGGACAAATAGGCTCCATAGAAAATAATAACCACCATCCTCTAAAGCACAACCTCTATACTATCTGATATCCTCAACTCGAACCCCCAACGGAGTATCAATTGACATAACCCCACAAAATTATTCCATGGCTAGGCCCAACACAACCATGAACTATGAAAATATAATAGAGTGTATGGAACCTATGTCAAATAATGCATTAGTGAGTGTGGAAGATATAATAATCGTGCATCTAATGGTAGACGGTCCAGCCTTGCCACCTCCAGGTGTAGACTGAACTGTGTGAAGATGGATTGTCCCTCTACCCTAGGATCCAGCTTGAGTACCTTTCATAGCACTACCCTGCTGGTGCGTATGGTCTCATCTCGGTGTTCCATGTCTACCACCCCTACTGGTATGGCCATTGGAGCTCCAACTACCTACATGATATGGTTTGATCGATCCTCTACTCGCACTCAACATCTACCTCTATCTCATATCCATACCTGGCTACCGAGGGTTATTATAGAACCTCTGTATATTTCCCAACCTACCACAGTATCAGCACTTGACTGGTGGTCAGGGAAACTGACCCCGCATGTGCCTCAACCTACCACACTAATAACAGATCAAATAATCACCACCCTAAGAAGCTGACCCTCCCTTCTGACTATTCTGTGAATTTTCACCCTATTGGAAATTTCTAAAACAACGCTTCCTTACCTTGGAGGTTGTACCACATGTTTTCTCAGTTGGAACCACAATTTCACCTCCTGAAGCTCCCTTCAAGTTCCCTTATGAGATAATGGCTTATTCCACTACCTCTACAAACCTTTTTAGATGAAATATGTTCACCTATGACCTAATCCCATGCCTAAGCCCATCCTGGAAGTGTTTTTCTATAGTCACCTCAGGTACATCCTTCATCAGAATGAATCTTCGCAATTCATTGAAACATCTAGCATAATATATCACTGAAAAATCCCCCTGAGTAAAACTCATAAACTCTACAGCCTTCTCCTTCCTCAAGTAATCTTGGTACTAATGTTCCACAAACTTTTCCTGGAAATCCTTCAATGCCATTCCTTCAGCCTGATCCGTTTGAACCATAATATCCCACCAACACATAGACTGAAATGTTAACATATAGGTCGATAACTTGAATTTCTTCTCACGAGGAGTTTCTAGATGATCAATAATTTTCTGGATATACTCTATCTAAAACTCTACTTCCTCTGTCCCACCCTCTCCAGTGAAGGTCGTAGGGTGCTGTAGCTGAAACTCCCTGGTCAGTTCTAACATACTCGGCACAACCCACCCTGGTTACTATTCCATCATCTGCATAAAATGATAAATATTATCATGAAACTTCTCTTACCTATTATCTTGAACCACCGAATCCTCTTCCTCTAATATTGGGGGAGCATTCTCAGTAACATCCTCCTATCTCCAAACTAGCACACATATTCGTGGATGCATCTCTCTACAATTCCAAACACGAGATTTAGAACAAAAACCATAAAGCATTCACAAATATAAAGGAAGGATCTTCATTAGCCACCAACAAATCATTTCACATACACTATCCAAATTGGTCTGGTTATACCTAGCACACTACCTTCAACCATCCCAACCAAGGTCATGGCTAACATGAGGTAACTTACTCACACGACCACACACCTTACATTATAAACCATTTAGAAATTATTATCACATCACAAACTAATCTAATAACATTTCATTTCACATACCACCCTTTATCAAGTATAATTCCATAACTATCGCTAACCTTTTTCTCCCCTTATAACCCATTTTTAGTGTTTCATTAGACACAATTTTCACCACTCTTAAGAAAGTAAAATGTATTATACCCTCTATGTCACACATACCCATCCCATGTGTGTGTTCCTACTGTGATTCATGTCACTTATATACATAGGCACCTAGAATGATGAATGAATGCAAAAAATCATTCCATTCTATCCATGATAAAAATATCATAAAACTGTCACATCACACCACATGTGCATCACCCAATGGTGAAATATCATCAAATGTAACAACACACAACAAGAACAATAATTCAAGCCCTGGGTGACTTGGTTTTCCCCCCGTAATTGGGTTAGCTACTCCCAGGCACGAGATCATTACCATGGTCTGACACTATCCTAATCTCCCATCTATCATCCCCAAATAGTAAGAAAGAAAAAATAACTCCTCTTATACCGCTTTGTAACATCCCCGACCTGGGTGCCACTAAATCAGTTCCCTGAGGAAGGTCACCACATGACCTCAAGTGCACCTCCCCATATGCCAGAGGTTTCCGACTAGCATTGAGGGTCTAATAGGTCATGTGGGGAGATTACACCCTCCTTAATAGAGTAATCCATAGCATAACACAATATAAATAGTATAAAAAATAGTAAATAGCCAACAAAATGCATAGTTAAACATCTCCCAAACTAGATAAAATCCACAAGAAATAGTAAATATGTCATGTCATACTATAATATCGAGAAAAAAAACCCAAAATAAAGATAGAAATCGGAATCCCCATAAAGTTTTTGACTCCGAGTCTGAGAGCTCATCCAAGATGTCCCATGACCAACTGAACTCCCTATCATAGGGCCCTTGACCTTGTCCTAACCTGCAAGCATGAAATCTTCTCAAGTACCCAACGACATCCTGAGAAGGGTTTGAGTACAACTAAATAGGTCACCACCAACGGTGTCTACAAATATCCAGAATAACAGATAGTACATTCATGTATAAATAAATAACAAGCAAAGGAAAGACAAATCGGGGGCCACTAGTTAACAATCTCTACTTAGCTATACTGACCAAGGTTCCAATTCATTAGGTCTCTTTCGTTACTAGTTCATCATCAATCACACAAGGTCTATGGAATACATCTTTTTAATAAGAGAATAAGTAAGTCCCTAAATCATTATGGATAACATATCACAACATCACAATATTCTCACCTTGAAGCCACAGTTTGGGTTGAATGTAACTGTTAGGGGAATGGAACTATTTTCCCTTCCCTAACCCATACATTGTGGGTGGAGTTAGAGAATTAGTATAACTAGACCCATGGGAGGAGCCTTAGTCCTTTATCACACACCTCAATCCATGTGCACATGCTTATCCATCCATTCACCACACAGAAACCATATCACAACCAACCACAAACATTACATATAAAAATCATAATCCATAATAATCAACATGGTAAATCATATTTTTCCATAACTCATTAACACATTTCCATTTACATCACTTATCCAATTTAGATGATTTCCCATCCTCAATCCTAGCTCACTAAGCATATCCAATAATTCCCTTATGTAAACCCATTATACACATTCTTCAATCCCCTTATGAAATTACTTTAAACATATTTCTCATTCCACATACCTTTATCAATTTAGAATATTCACTATTTCACATTCACTAACTCACTTAGGCATACCTAACATATTTCATAAGCCTCATACACCAACCACAATTAACCAATACCTCATTTTCACTTCCATTAAGAATATCACATACAAAAAAAGGTCTCTACATGATCACACAACAACCTAGAACTTACTTAGATAATTTAAGATCCAGAAAGTATCGGCACGCCCCCTGGGTGGCCTTAATTAGGTAAAATCATACTTGATGCAACCCTTGGGGGACATGAGGGATCAAATTCATCATTTAGACACCCTAAATATAAAATCTTATCAAGTCTTTCAAAATAAAAATAGTAAGTGACAAAGAACAAAGTCGGGCATGCATAAATATACAACGAAACTATGGGATATAACTTGTAGACCACCTACCTTGAATCCATTGATGAACGCTCCCTCAATTGAAGCCTTAGATCTGAATTCAACCTACCCTTGAATACTAAACCAAGATCTCATCAGAAAAAGAGGGTTTTAGAGCTTTATAAGGAGATGGATTAAATATGGAAACCCTAATCAAGAAGAGGAAGGAAGGAAGAGATTAGGCATACTCGGATCTTTGATTCACAACTGACGGAACTCCAAAAAACCTACAGATGAAGGAGAATCATACTTGGAAGATCATGGGAGATCTTCCTTGTCTCTAGGGTTAAAATGGGTAATAAAGGAGTAAATCCTGAGTTGGGGTCAAAAATCCCATAATGTGTTTTTTTTTTAATTTCTCAACTTTACTGGGTTGAACAATTTACCCACATGATTTTCCAAACAATGCACAAAACATGCATGAGACACTATACCAAAATCACCCCTTATCATGGTTTATTAGGAATTTTACATGGTCATCTTAACCATTCGGTAACCATGTCCAAGCCTCTATCCAAAGTTGCATGGTTACCTGGGATGCTCCACACAGTTTTCACTAACCATGCAAAAATTGTGCAACATGTAGAAAAATTATTTTTTTCCCTCCTCTTTCATTCCCCGAACCCCCAGAACACCCCCGAGCCTTCTCATGAACTTTGGGAACCACTTATTTGACCAAAATAAAGGACTTAAACTGAAATATAAACAAAACATACCTTAATAAAAATCCCTAATCTTTCATATTTATTATTTCCCCCTAATCATATAATATTAATACATGGGTAGATCTATACGATATGACTCAGTTGTATATAATGATATACTATATATGATTATATATATCACATATATAAAATTTATTTATGGAATATTCCCTTCACCCTGTCTAGTGGTCACTTAATTTCATGGAAAAAGGATTATATAGGTTTATATATGATGAATATGGTATATCTTGTGGTGTATTTTTTTATCTGAAGATATGAATGTGTTTGATCAAGATCACACCAGACCCATTTGTAGCTTAAGTATCACTTCTGCTTTTCTAAAGGCTTATCTTTGCTGATATATTTAAAATAAGGTTTTTATATTTGTTCTCAACACTGCAAAGGTCTATAGGGTCACACAATTTTAGCCTTTGGATAATAATTAAATTTTGTATAAATTTTTTATTACAAAATGAATAAGGTTTGATAAACTATATCCAAAGATCTTGGATAGATTCACAAAGATTTGGGAAATTTTAAATAAAAACCTTATGGAATTATAGTACAAGTGGAATATTGTTGTATAGCCTCTAATATGAGTGATATCAGAACTTACAATATCCCTAGAGTCCTAAGAATTTATATTCATGAGATGAATATCAAATCTAATAATAGGTTCATACTGTAAAGGGTATTTGATGCCACGGTTTTCCTATATCATATCATACGATAGATATATGATATTGATGGAAGTGTATTCCCATTAATTTATTCCCACATGGTTTAATTAGTTTTTAATTAACAATATTGATTCATTATGGCTATAATTCATTATATTAATCATTCAAGTGTTCAATGATTAAATATCTCCAACAATAAGTAATGTATTGGATATCATGAGATGGTAGTTAATGATCTAAATTATTTGGATCACTTAATCAAATAAATAAAGTATAAAAGGGATGTGATACCTCCCATTGATGGTACCATTAATACAAGAGTGTAGACTCTCTTTGTGTAAGACTCTGTCTTTTACCTATGTACTTTCTCTATTTAATATTCTTTTTGAACCTATCTATTTTTTAAAATAAGTCTCATTATTTCCTTGAAATGGTGTTTCAAAGGTGTTTGGGATCTCTAAGGATCCTATATAGTCAAAGGATATATATGTCATTTAGCAATGGTGATGTTGCATTTCCACTAGTTGGTCATACCTAGTAAGGCTACATGAGTCCCACTGATAATTGGTGGCACCCTGGAAGAATAGGTTTCCTATAGGAGATCCACTGACCAGTCAGTGGGAACCATCATCATATTGGTGGGGTTCTTTGAAATTAAGGCATATTGACTAGAATCAGTGGCTATCCAGTGGAACCACTTGGGGCCTAAAAATTTATGGGTGGATTCATGAATCCTCTACCTAAAAATCCCATTTAACCTCTAATTACCCCTCTTTCAACCCTAACTCAGGATTTTAAATTTTTAAGGGTTGTCCAGGGATTCGTTGGCTTCTCCAACATAAATCCTTTGTATCTTGATCTTTTATTTGATCTAGTGATCCAATTTCAATAATTTTTACTTGGAATTGGTGATTTCCTCTATTTTGTTCCTGGTTCTTCTTCTTTTATCCTTGATATAGTGTTCCAATCGCAATCTATAGGGGATTGTGTTGGAATTAATAGATCCAAATGCTTGATCCTTAGAGTTTATTCTTTGTTTCTTGATGTGGGTGATCTAAAATAAATTCCTATAGTCATTTTAGTTTATGTAGTATGTGAAACATATAAGATCACACTAGAACACTATTCATGTAACCCCCTTTTATTTGTATTTATATTTTATGGCTTAAAACCACATGCCTATAACTCCACATATCCCATCGATTCGGTCGGTGATGAGACCCTGTATATTCATCTACCTAAGGGGTGTGCCTAACTTTAAACCAAGGTTGGAATTTGGAAGTAATGAACCTAGAGAATTGTATTAAACCTGGATTGACATGTGAAATGTTTTTGTGGAATAATTGGAATGTAAATATAATTTTTAAAATTGTTATAGGAATTGGTAATTTTTTATGGAATGGGTAATTTGTTTGTCATTTGCATATTAGCATGAAATGGGTCTTTGCAATAAATGAATAATAGCATACAACTAAAATGGATATATAATTGGTATTTTTAATGAATTAACTAGTATAAATTATCTTATCTTATTTGGAATTTTTTTTATTTTGTATGCTTTGACAATTTTTTGGTGCATGAGGGAAAGACACATGTTGTTTGGTGACTAAGTGCAAGGTTCATGTTAGCATGGTGACTGAGGGAAAGACAATTTATTTTCTTGGTGATTGCTAGTGAGATGCACATATATATGGTTATAGAGGGTGATACACATGAATATTGGTTTCCTGAGGGTGAATTGCTTGATTTTTTGATTTATGAGGAAAATTTAATGGTTATTTGGGTCATGAGGGTGATTTAATTGGTTTCTTTGGTGCCTGAGGTCATGTTTCATGGTACATGTGATGCCTAAGGGTGATATTGTGAGGAAGGAATTAGCAAGAATTCTTGGCAATTTTCACATAGGCTCAAGGACAGATACATCCAACATTGGGCTAAATCAAGTGTGGATGACCATGGGTGTATACATAGAGCTCATGGGTCAGTGGATTTATTTGAGTGTATTATTTTTATTTATGTTAAATGGAATGATTATCATATTTTTTTAATTTAATATTTCTAGACTGGATTTATTTAGACACCTTGTGTTGTGGACTAATGAGTTTTACTCACACCCTATTCAGGTGTTGTTTTGTACCCGGGTAGACTTTATGGATGTGGGTATAGATAAGGGCAAGGATCCTTGTGCTTTATTTATTGTTTTTATTACTATTATTATATCTTGGATATGGGACTAATAATTGGGTTTGGGGATGGTTTTTAGAGTCTTTATTTTTAGAAACTTTTGTTTTTTTTTGATTGATTGTATGATATTTAGTACAAATTATGGTATGACATTATATGGTTTGATTCTATTGGATTTATTTTTTTTTTTAAATATATCTCCTTAAGTTGTATATTATGATTTATTTATCTTATTTCAACTGTGATTTTCACTCTATACCAAAATTTATAGTCTCCCCACTATATCCATCAGCCCCTCACTACTAGTAGGTATTCTTTGGCATACAGGGAGGTGTGATTGAGGTCATGTGATGACCTATCTCAATCACATGAGGGAGAACTAGATTGGGTAAGTAAAAAAATTTATCAAAGATTAGGTCTTTTTTATTTATTTAATATTTTGGGAAGGTAAAAATGTGAGTAAGATGTGTCATAGATTAGTAATGATCTCATTCATGGGAGTATCTAACACATGTGTGGGGGGAAACTCAAGTCTCCATGGATGAGATTCCTATTATTGAGATTTTATTATTATAGTTTTGATGTTATTTAACATTAGGTGATACACTTGTTGTGTGATGTTATAGTTTTTATGAGATTTTACTTATGGTCTAGTATAGAATTATGTGTGTATGCATGCATTATAATAGTAATGTGGTATCTTTCCATCTTCACTATCATGTTAGGGACTCATTCACATGAATATATATATTATTTATTTTATTCATGTTAAACTGTTTTTAAGGATACTTGTTTAAGAAATAATGGTATTATATTTTTTATATAGAATGTGAACCTATTAGTACTACCTATAATTATGTTGGAACTTAGGGTCACCTTTTTTTCTTTTCCTGGTATGGATACATAATCTGTTCTCTTTTCTTTTACTTTTTTTGGTGTGGACTAAGGTGTGTGTTACAATATTTATAGAGATACCTCTATGTAATGTTCTATTAGTGTTTTAGGAGGGTGAAAAGAGCACACACCACACTTAGAACAGCTGATTCCTCTAGAAGATTAGTGGAATATTATAGACAATCAGCTATGAGATATTTTCTTACAAGTGATGTGGTCCATGTAAAGTGAGTATGACAACCCATATCTTTAATACATATTAATTCATGATTTATTGCAGAAATATATAATTAATAAAATTCCAAAATATAAAAAGTCCAAGTTTCTTGGGTAATTAGATACATATCACAATAACATGAAACATGGTTACAACAACATTATTTAAAAACTGTAAAACATTACCTTAAATTCCATTGATCTTCTAAAATAGCACAGGATAACCTGGGAATGTACATAAGAAAAGGGGTCACTATAAATCTCATTAAGGGAATAATAAAATAGTAACATGATGAATGTAATACATGTTATTAAAGAGGCTTTTCAAGGTGACATAAAAGGAGTTATAATCATAAACATGAACACCTAAGCATGATATAAGATGATAACATCAAGGCAATACAGAAATGTGGAAACAACATAAAACATGACATCATACGTATAAATCAAGTATAACCACCAGGAAATAATAAAATAGTGTTCTTGGGATAACATATCATGCACCATATAAGGAATATCATGAGATAAAACATTACTTAATGCATTGTAGGGATATATAATTTTGCTTCCACTAGTCACATTCATATCATGTACATACATAAGTGTTCCACATAGATTATACAACATAAGAACATCTTTTATCACATTTAACCTCCAATAATAAATATTGTGGGTAATATACATGGAATTCCAAAATCAATGAAGGATAGGTATATCTAGATGAATACCCTTGAGTGAACATGGTGATGGGTATTCACTACACAAATGTTTGGTATAGAAAATCATAAGATAATTTTAGTATCATAACCGTTGTATATAAAGATTCATAGAAGGGTTTAATGAGAGTAAAATTTCATATCTCGTTACTTGTAAATCATAAGTAAAGTAAAACATACTTATAAAAAAATTCCAATAAAAAAATTGGAAATAAAATGGAATAATATAAATAAATTTCTTGAATAAATTGGAGGATATAATATACTTACCTTGAGAGGGTGATTTTAAAATCTTGGGAGAAGCTTCTTTAGAGCTTAGTGTAGGACCCTAGACCACTCTGAGAGAGGGGGTGAATCAGGGTGTCAAATTTTTCTCTTCTTTATTAGATATTGTTCCCGCATTGGTAGGAACTTGTTTAAACATGTATGATGGATATGTGGAGTAATTAAAACATTCACATGCAGAAGGACAGCATAGCACTTTTACTTGTTTCACCACTAAGGGCTATGTCCAAGGAGCATATGCCAACAAGTTGTCGATCATACCTAATTCCACTAATCTTCACTAGTTGTGGATTGTAAAGATTTGGTAACAGTCACTCTGTCCAAGGCACGCTGCCTAAAGGTTTAGGGATATCTCACTGCTTCCCTTGAATCACTTCTATGGACTCCCTCTAGCTCACTACCTCAGAGAGGTCTTCACTCAGTTTATCAACTTTAAGGTCGCTTCAACAGATTGTCAGGAAAGTCTTGGTCTATGTTCAGTACGAGACACTTATTGCATCAAATTCCATAATTGATTCTCTTTTATATTCAGTTTTCTCTTTTAGTGAAATTACTAAATACACTAGAACTTATTCATGTTTTTTACTAGAATCACAAACTCCCTTTATGATGTTTCTATTTCCATAAACTATCCCAGATTCTGTGGAATATCTCTGATTTGGATACTAAGCATGCTCTATGTACCATGCTTGGTCTGTGTACCATGCCTACTTTTCATACTTTTTCTGCTCATCATAACGTGCCTGCTCCACATACATACTTTTCTTCACATACCACACCTGCTCTACGCACCACTGCTTCTTCGTGCACCGCCTCTGCTCCATGTATGGCGCCTAATTCACACATCGCCGCTACTCCACGCACCGCTTCTACTCTACACTTCACACCTACTCCGTGCACCACCTTCATGTACAGCCTTCACATACAGCCTCTACGTACCAACTATGCGTATCGACTTCATGTATTGACTTTGAGTACCACCTCTTTATATCGCATTGGCATACTGTTTCTTCCTTTCGTGGACTTCTTCTTCAAATTCTGCAAATTATTTCAACTCTCGAATAACACTTTTTCTTACACAAAATATCTTTCACGTAATAATCCTTCCAATTTCACAAATCAGTTTCTCTTCCATGTACCACTTTTTCCTATGCAGAATCTCTCTTATATAAAAATTTTAGACTTAGCTGAGTTATTTCACAGCGATGATATTTTCTTATCAATTTGCTATGCCTTAATGATTGGATTAGAACTCCTTATATAGGAAAATAACTCCACAAATTTTTCTAATCTTTTATACCCAAATTTTCAATGTGGGACAATCTTCACTATAGACAATACTATTTCTGTGTACTGTGAGACTCCATTTCATACTGCAACCCTCATGTGAACTGTGAACCTTCACCGCGTACTGTGTGTTTTTCGGTCCACATACTGCATCTCTTCGGCCAATGATGATCCATTCCACATACCGGAACACCTTTTGCAGTGAACTATCAGCATTCTTCATACCACATGACTTCACTATGTACTAAATCTGCAAACTCTTTTCAGTTCTATGCATTGCTTTGCGTACCATTTTCGCTTCTAGATATTCATCCATGAACCATTCTCATAACATGGTACACGGTCCCTACTCAGAGGTATGCAGTTTTCTTCCTTTTCCAATTTCCTTTTTCGTTCCACATCTTGTTCACTCTTTTGTAGAAATCCTTCTACTTCCAAAAAGAAAATCCTAATTTTGAGGTCCAATAATTTGGAAAATACTGGGAAATGGCACCACCTTAAATATCTTCTTCGGTAAGAACACCCATTCTAATTTACTATCATATTTATTCATCAAAAATCATCTACTTTCATCATGAACCTTATCTTTCATGATATATTGTAACGCCCCGACCCTAGTTACCCAGAGTCAGTGCATTATTACATAACATTTTCATGATCATAAGGAAATCATGTCTTGAAAGACCGATCAGTTTAGTATTATTGGAAACAATATTCATACATAAGTTCAACTTTACAACTTGAAAAGAAATACAACATGAATTTATTCCATTTGAAACATCCAAGCCTCCTAAATAATGCCTGCAAGTCACTCATAAATAACTTCTTCATATCCTGGGAAAATGAAACATAAGAAAGGGGTGAGCTCAAATGCTCAGTAAGGGTAAGCAATACAGTGGAAGATAACATAAATATTAATCATGGTAAATAATTAAAACCACATGCCTTTACCAATAATAAACATGAATACTTTTATGGCAGGAATATGAGCTAAGTAAATAATTCCATAATAAAACATAATCATTGGTATTATACTAATTGAATGACCACATGAACCATCAATATTATTTTTATAATGAGGAAATGTATAATTTCGGACATTCTGAAACATTTTGTCAAGGCCTCGGCCAAGACGTCTAGAAATTATTAAGGCCTTGGCTAAAACCATATATCAAATCAGGAAAGGGCCTTGGCCAATTCCATGTCTAGTTGTCTCATGAGACCTACCGAGGCATCAAGGAGCTATAGAAAGCTCCACCTGTCACTTACTAAGTCCAATACATTCCTCAGATGAAAAGGTTTAAACATATCATAAACATTCGTATTAAAACTAGCATAAAAAATGCCAATACTTTAACCATAAACCATGAATGGTATAGAAATAGCACATCCACAGTAAAACATATCACAAAACCTTCAATAAAATATGGAAGTTTTGTATCATAATAAATCAACATAGAATAAACTTAAAATCTATCAGAGGATGTTGACATAGATGAAATCAAAACTGTTTGAGAGAAATATCTCTTTTTTTAAATTATTTACAAGTTACATAATTATAAAATAAAACATTTAATTTTAAAATATACTTATAAGATTATAAGGGAAGCTTTAAAGATTTTATAATGGTGGAAAATAGCTTCACCTGTTGTATAAGTTAAAAAGACATTCTTACCTTAATTCTGTCGAAAAGGTTAAAAAGGACCTTGTTTGGAAAATGATAGAAGGATTCCTTTATAAACATCTTATAAAAAGTCAAACAAGGGTATAAATTACTTTAACCCATATTTTGTAAAATAGTATGAATTATTTGAAATACATTTTTAAGAAACATGTATGTGGATGATAAAGAGGTCCCAGTAGATAATTGTGTATAACAACCTGGGATAATGAAGAGATTTTGAAATAAACCCTTACCTTGTACTTTTACTTGGTTCGGGGTAGGTTAACATCTTTTATAATAGTTAAATCATTGTTATTAAATTTTAAAATAATCATATACATAAATATGATATCATATATGATCTTTTAATATTGCTTTGTTAATAATATTTTAGTATTATCGTCATTTCAGGTGTTCACTTACTCATTTTCTTTTATATATTTTGTCACATAAATCGTGTTTGTTATCCATAGGTTGTATCTTATTCATATACGTAATGATATCAAGTCCTTAAAAATTATTTTTAATCATAAAATGAAAATTAGTCTGGAATGGATATGATGGGGAATGAATCTCATCGCGTTCGTGGAGACGGTAGTTCGTACGTACGCATGAGCGAAAATATCATTCTTTTGATATTAAAATAATATATAATTGTATGGTATATCATATATATAGAATCATTATCATGTTATATTTCTTATTTATATCAATTACACATCATTATCATACCCATACAAATAATAATGTTTTGAATAACAGTTACACTACGAGAAGAACCCAGGCGGGATGAGGCGCGAGCCGCCAAAAGGTGGAACCCTAATCGACTGCGAGCCTCAGGTGGTGAAGGCCGATGACAATGCCAGGAGGGATTTCTCAGGTAGTGATTTTTGGTGACGAACTCAGGCGGGTGACCTCGCGCAGCGCCAGAGTCCTCAGGCAGGCGACGTAAGTGACGCGAGGCGAGAGGATAAAAACCCTCTTCGGCTAGAAGTCTTGTCAGATCCTGATGAAGGAGTTGGAGCTGTCACCTGCGGGGAAGTCTGGCCGATGATTCCCCACCTCTCGTTCGGTTCGGATCTTCCGCGACCTCTTTCCCCAGTATCTTCTTCGGTTCATCCACATTTTCCATAGATTCCCCCAATTACAATTTCACAGAAGGATCCATATTCTTTCAAGGGATCCCCACCTTTTTGTATTTCCACGTCAGAGTTTGAGAATGCTACCGCCTACCACTCTAGGATGCTTGTGTCCAGATTTTGTGGTGATTGACCTTCGTCGGAGTTATTTGAGGGTTACATCAACTCGACGTGGGGTCTTCGTTCCTGGGCGGCTATGGGAGTTCTTGATCATTGGTATCTGAGAATTCACCTTTTTTTAATGATGCTTTTTCTCGAGCTTGGTCGTCGGATTCGTGCCTTTTTTATAATCATCACTTCCTTCTCTTTTGCTGGACATTCGAATTTGATCGTGGTCGTGATTGAAAGCGTACGGTAGTGTGGATTCGACTTCCCCGTCTTCCACTCCCCTTTCAGAACCCATCCGTCCTTAAAGGTATTGGTGATAGGATCAGTTGTTTTCTTCGAATTGACGATGATACTCTTTTCATAAAGAAACTCGGCTATGCTCATCTCTGAGTTGAGATGGGCCTCTCAGTGCCTCTCCCAAATCATCTTCATCTTTAGGTGGAAGGTGCGTTTGGTTTTTGGAAATGCATTCATTATGAAGAAACCTTTGGTTTTTTTTCGTTTTTCTATCGACAAGGCCACTAGCCTTATCTCTTCTCTTGATATGGGAGGCGAGGTCACAAGGGAGTGACAGCTCAGCCTAATGACACCCTTTCTCCCACAGTCCCTCAGGCTACTGTTGGAATGTCTCAGTCTGGTGTCAGAGTGAGTCCAAGATCTCGGTTGGATGGTCATCACCCACCTCCCACCCTCTTAGACGTCTAATGGGCTCTGGACACTTCGACCCCTAGCAAGCCCTCATCACCTGCTGCTATTCTACTAGGTTATGCCGCTCATGCACCTCCTTTTGTGCAAAAGGCGCTTGAACCGAGGGGAGATAAGAAAGGTAAGGGTATCATTGTTGTGGTTTCTGGGGGTGTTGGACCTTCCTATGCCAATTTTGTTCGCGG
This sequence comes from Viscum album, assembly GCA_963277665.1. NCBI lineage: Eukaryota > Viridiplantae > Streptophyta > Magnoliopsida > Santalales > Viscaceae > Viscum > Viscum album. The sequence goes on along the minus strand of OY728142.1, from coordinate 1,871,557,365 downwards.
TGTGGTGGATGACATTGATGGGTGAAGGGATGACCCTAATGGGAGAAGAGACGACCCAACACTGCAAAGTTTACCAAAAACTGATAGAGCCAAAGGGAGTGTCACTGTTGCAGGTGGTGTGTCTGGGGAACAAGTGGCACCCGTTACTATGACCCATCAAAAAAGAAAGCCAAAACTACAGGGGAAAGTAAGGGAGCTATTCAATTTGGGTGTTTCCTCACAGGTCATTGTAAGTCAGGAGGTAGGTTGTTTGGGTAGGACACGTACTCTCTCCATCAGCCATTAATCTGGTCTTGCGTCGGAGGATTCGATTCTTGATTCTGAGAGGGAACAAGATGTTTCTGAAGGTATGTATGAAGATGATTTTTGGGTGTAACTTGCAGTTCTCACCCAACCATGTGTTTTTTGGGTTTGTTTTGTCTCACGTCTACAATGGTGGATCCCCTTGGGCAAGCTCTTGTTTGGTTCTCACTCAACCATAAAATGATTTATTTGAAAATAAAAAAAATGTTTGGTAAAAAAATTACACCACGACGTGGAGACGGTAAGTCGTACGTACGCACGTATGGTGACATGTCATTCAAAGGATGGATAGAATACTGAATATGGTGGTACCATATTTATAATAACATCAGATTATATAGAAGATACTGGAGTTATTCTTTTAGAATGGAAATAAAGAAAGAATAAGTTGAAGAAGAAAGGAACTTGAAAGAGGGTGTTGAAAACATTACCTCTTCTTCGGGTTCTTCCTTCTGATTTGATCAAAAGGGCTCCTTAGGTTAGATTTATAATGAAATGAATGCCTCTAGGATGAAGTGAGGGAATTTGAGAGAATATTTGGGTAGGGTTTGGCCGAGCCAAAAGGCTTTGAAGGAGTGAATTAGAGAGAAGTGGGAGTGCCAGAGGGTTGAGGGGCACCTTAGTAAAAGCTAGAAATATTATTTTATAATAAATTCATATTTGGTTTATAATGGCACTAAAGTGGATTATTTAAAGGTTAAAGTGGGGATAGGTCTAAAACCACTCAACCAATAGGTTTTAGATAGGTTTGTTTCACTATATTAACTTTATCTTTTTGATTTAACTCTTAGTTAAATAGTTTTACATTTACCATGTCTCTTTGTATTTTAATATTATATAGTCAATAAACATACTACATACATACAAGATACCCCCAAGTGGTCCATTAATGATATACCTATGATGATATAAGTCCTTTGGCCGAACCTTATATTTTTAAGAATAGAATATCAATTAATAATATAATATTTGTTTTAAAAACTCTTTTATTTCAATTTTGACACTATTTAATAATTGATTTTTTAAAAGTCTTAAAAACTTTATTAATTCGAAAAAATTCATTTAAGAAATCATAACATGTCATATTAACCAATAAAATTCTTTTATGGCATCAAAACTTTCAGATTATATTTATTTTAACATTTATAATACTAATTATTTGATTCTTTCATTAATAATAAAAATATTGCATCATTATTGTGTCATAAATAAATTTAATTATTCAATGTCTAAAAATTATAAATAAAATACCATTATGTAGGAAATATTTTTATATTTATATTTAATATTTATAGTCGAAAATATAACATATATAACCTTATATGAAAATCGTTTTTCTAAAAGATATATGCTTATGTCATTTTTGTATTTACTTTAACTTAATTAATATAAAGTGTCATTATCACTTACAAGTGGATCCATGGGGTCCCAAAATTAACCCAAAGATGCCCATGGTCGGACATGTATCAAAAAATAGGGTTATGACATGTTTTAAGGTAATTTATTATTACTATAATATTATTTTTTACTCTTATTTACCAGATTTACCCCTTTAACCATGGTAAATAAAATATTTACCGAAGTAATTATTCAAAATGTCTAAAAACAAAAGTTAACTATTTTCACAATTTGGACCTATTGATTCTAAATATGGAATCTATTTTTATAAATTCAAAACACAGAAGTGGCAGAAATTAAATTAAAATTAATTCTTGTTGTCAAAACAAAAGCGTGTTTTTAAGAAATAATGATTATCAAAAGATTGACACTTGTTTATGTCCGGTTTAAATGTGAAATTACGTCCAATGACTAATATTTTATTAAATGGTAAAAATATATTCTAAATATACTTTAAAACCACTAAAATTCATAATTTATCACTATTAATTATTTCAATTAAAAAAGTTGTTTTTAATTAGAATTTAGTAATTTTCACTATTCATCAAAATATGAAAGTTATCAGAAATGTCCCAAAAATTCACCTGAAGATAATTTCGATATTCTGAATCCAAAAATGAAATCCATTTTTAAATATAAAATGTATTAAATTTTAAAAATTGGCTATTACTATTCATAACGGTTAGTTTGATTAGTTGTGGTGTGTGTTAGAACTTGAAGTTGCGTACAACACACACTGCTGTATTATTCAAAGAGAAACGTACCATGGAAGCTTGGGGTGTTATATTCTCCCCTCCTTCAAATAATTTTGTCCTCGAAATTTCTATAATATTACTGCATAAAAAGACTCAGGTGGTTCTTCATCATAAGTTCCTCAGGTTCCCATGTTGCCTCTTCCATCTTATGGTTTCTCCATAGAACATTTACCAGACGTGTTGTCTGGTTTCTGAACACTTGTTCTCTGGTATCAAGAATTCGAACAGGCTCTTTACAATAAGATATATCGGGTTCCTGTTCTAATTCCTCATAGGTGATTATATGTGTAAGATCAGGCATGTATTTTCTCAACAGTGATATGTGGAACACGTCATGAACTTTGGAGAGATTTGGAGTCATTTCCAAACGGTGAGATACAACCCCAATTCATTCTAGAATTTCGAAAGGTCCGATGTACCTGGGACTCAATTTACCTTTCTTACTAAAATGTATAACTCCCTTCCATGTAGATACCTTCAAGAAAACATAATCTCCTACCTGAAATTTCAAATCCTTCCTTCGGTTATCGGTATAGCGCTTTTGCCTACTTTGAGCTGCTTTGGTGTGGTTTTGTATTACCTTCACATTTTCCATTGTTTCCTCCACTAGTTCTGGGACTACGAGTTTTCTCTCGCCAATGTCATCCCAACAGTTTGGTGTGTGACATCTCTTTCCATATAACGCTTCATATGGTGACATCTGAATACTTGAATGAAAGATATTGTTATAGGAAAATTCCACCAGAGGTAAATATTGATCCCACATACCCTGAAAGTCAAGTGATCAAGATCTCAACATGTCTTTTAAGGTTTGAATAGTCCGTTCTGATTGTCCATCAGTTTGGGGGTGGTAAGCAGTGCTCAAATGAAGTTCAGTGTCCAGGGATTTTTGAATAATTTTCCAGAATCTTGAAGTAAAATGGGGATCATGATCAGAAACAATCGATAGAGGTACTCCATAAAGTCTCACAACTTCATTAATATATAGTCTTACAAGACGTTCAAGTGGTAGATCTTCTCTTATAGAAAGAAAATATACTGACTTTTTAAGACGATCAACAATGACCCATATTTCATCATTCATTCTAGTAGTCTTTGGTAGTCCCATGACAAAGTCCATCATGATATTATCCCATTTCCACTCAGGTATGGGAAGAGGTTGCATGACTCCTCCATGCTGTTTCCTTCTAGATTTCACTTATTGAAAGACCATACATCTTGACACAAAATTATCCATCTCCCTCTTCATGTTGTCCCACCAAAAATGTTCCTTCAAATCTATATAAATTTTGGTTCTCCCAGGGTGTATAAAGAAATTGGAACTATGAGTATCATCCAAAAATTCCCTTTTTAGATCAGGTATATTGGGAACACAAAGTCTCTTCCCAAATTTTAAAATTTCATCATCATACACAAAGTCACTCAATCTCTCATCATTCATAGCTTTAATCTTCTTTTTAAACTCTTCGTCATCATCCTGAGAACTCTTTATCCTTTCTAGTAAAGATGGTTTGGCAACCATTTGAAAAAGTATTGATGTTTCACCTTCCATGGTGATTCCCATATCCATCTTTACTAGATCCATGAAAATAGGATCCCTTTCAACTCTCATTTTGTTCAAAACTCCATGATCTTTTCTGCTCAAAGCATCTTCCACCTTATTTTCCTTCCTCGGGTGGTAGTGTATCATGAAATCATAATCCTTGAGTAGTTCAATCCATATACTTTGCCTCATGTTGAGTTCTTTCTGTGAGAAAATATACTTCAAACTCTTTTGATCAGTATAAATCTCACATTTTCACCATAGAGATAATGTCTCCATATCTTCAAAGCAAATATTATAGCAGCTAACTCAAGATCATGAGTAGGATATTTTTTCTCATGAGTTTTCAGCTTTCGTGATGCATAGTCAATAACTCTATCATTCTGCATAAGGACACAACCAAGTCCTTTCTTCGATGCATCACTATAAATAACAAACCCGTCATTTCCCGATGGTAGAGTCAAAATAGGAGCATTGACTAATCTTCTCTTTAATTATTCAAAACATTCTTCACACTCTTTTTTCCAAAAAAAATTAACTTCTTTACGTGTGAGCTTTGTTAATGGGTTATCCAATCGGGTGAAATTCTAGACGAAACGTTGATAATAACCTACTAAACCAATAAAACTGTGTACCTCTATTATACTCATCATTGCTGGCCATTCTTGGATTTCTCTTGTCTTAGAAGGATCAACAGAAATTACATCCTTAGAGACAATATGTCCAAGAAAAGAAATCTCCAGAAGCCAGAATTCACACTTGCTAAACTTCCCATATAATTCATGTCTTCTCAGAGTCTTCAATATAATGCGCAAGTGATTTTCATGATCTTCGTAGATTTTGGAGTATACCAAGATATCATAAATAAATACCACTACAAATTCATCAAGATATTCCTTGAAAACTTTGTTTATTATATCTATGAATATAGAGGGTGAATTAGTCAATCCAAAAGGCATTACTGTAAACTTATAGTACCCATACCTGGTTCGAAATGCTATCTTCAGAATGTCTTCCTTATTCACACACAACTGATGGTATCTAGATCGAAGGTCAATCTTTGAAAAGTATTGAGCTCCATGCAGTTTGTCAAATAAATCATCAATGCGAGTTAGGGGATACTTGTTCTTTATTTTTATAGCATTGATTTCCCTATAGTCAATACATAACCTCATAGATCCATATTTCTTCTTAACAAAAAGGATAGGGGCTCCCCATGGAGAAACACTAGGGCGAATAAATCCCTTATTACTCAATTTCTCTAGTTTTTTCTTTAGTTCAACTAATTCCACAGTGGCCATTCTATAAGGGGTCTTCGATATAGGCCTTGAACCCGGAATTAAATCAATGGAAAACTCAATTTCTCATTATATAGAATGTCGAGGTAAATCTTTCGGAAACACATCAACATATTATCTCACAATAGGTACATCCTCTATTTGAACATTCATTTCCTTAGACATATTTATTTCATTCTATTCCTCCCCAATAATTGAATTTAGTTAAGCTACTGGGGGTGGATCTAGATAAGAATCAGGTGGTGACGATTTTGCTCTAAAGATAAGGTGTTCTTTATCATCATCATAAAAAATCATAAACTCCTTCTTTTTATAATAAAACTTCACATCATGGTCTGAAATCCAATCCATACCAAGTATTATATCAAATTAAATCATGGGTATGATGATGAGATCAGTAGATAAAGAATATTTATGTGCTATAATGGGGACTGATTCACAAAACTTTGTTGCAATGATACTTCCCTTAGGAGTTTTGACTGAAAACTCCCTTGTTAAATCAAATTGGAAATATCTAATTTTCATATCAAACTGGGAAGATATGAAACAATGTGATGATCTAGAATCAAATAAAGAATTTTATAAACTTGAGGAAAACATTAAATTACCTGCCACCACGTCTTTTGGAGCTTCTACCTCAGCAGTAGTGATAGCATAATCCTGGCCTTGATCCCTTGTCATTTTCTGGGCTAAGTTTCCCTAACGCTTAGAACATTCATTTGCATAATTTCCCATCTCCTTGAAATTGTAGCATTGAACATTGGTAGCGTCTTTCTTTCCTTTGCAATCACCAGCTAGATGGACTTTCTGTCCATATTTGTAGCATACTCCTTTCCCTTTTAGATAGGCACTAGGGTGATTCCTTCTACAATTATCATAGGGTGGAAATTCAATTCTTCCCTTCTTCCCTGTTTCTTTATTTCCTTTCCCAGAGTGTTTAGCAGATCTCTTCTTCTCTTTCTTTGATTTAAAGCCATAAGACTTAGAGAATTCCTTTTCTGTCTTGATAGAACATGAGACAATATGATCATATGATGAGAAGGATTGTGATACTAATGCTCGATGGAGAAATTTTTTTAACCCATTAAAGAAATGATCAATCATACTTCTTGGGTTATGTATATAATCTGCATCATTCCTTGCTAACCTTGTAAAGTTATCCTCATACTTTGCGACATTCTCATCCTCATTTTCCCTCAAACTCAAAAATTGCCTTTCCATATCTGCTCGATGGTCATGAGGAAAGTATTTTTCTAAGAGAAGCTCTTTGAACTCCCTCCATTCCATATTTGATACTTCATCATCTTCCTTTGTGTTTTGAATCAATTACCACCATTGATCAGCATCTCCAGTAAGGCGGTAAACTACCATGACAACTTTTTCCCTTTCGTTACTCCTCGAAGCGTAGAATATTTTCTCTAAGGAATTTATCCATTGCTCAGCCACTAATGGATTTGTACTCCTATTGAATGTTGGTAGTTGTTTCCTCATTAAGCGATCTAACATTTATCCTCCACGTTGCGGATCAGGGTTCTCCATATGGGTAAGGTTGTTATTCATAACCTCAGTGATTTGTCCTAGTATGGTGATAAGCTGATCAGCACCAGTTGTATCACCAGCTCCACTATAATTATCTTGATCATAAGGTAAATCCCTACATGGAGTGTGTGCATTTATACGGCATTCCTTCCACTAGGCGCCATTTCTAAACAATGGAATACACTAGATATGTTTATGAATCGCAATACATAAATCCAAAATTGTAAAACACTTAACATAAATTGAAAAGATTATGGATATAATCCATAATCATAAAAATGTTTTCTTTGAGAAATTATATACTTATAAACCCTTTATAATGGTCTGTAAAGAAAATGAGAATTATCCTAAGCATATCCCCTGGGAGTGTCGTAACCAAGAGTGCAGCAATGCCCGTTGTCGTGCACCAGTTCCCGTTCAAGTCTAACTCAAAGCGGTGTTTTCGGGTTTTACCCCTAGGTACATCTGTTCCAGAGTCGCCTCTACCTGATCGTATCTAGACAGGTATGTATTACCCATAAAACACACAAAATCTCTACAATACCAATATTCTAGGAAGTTCTTCTATACTAATCCTCAAAGTCTATCTTAGGGCTATGTGCTCTAATCAGAGTTTATCTAAATCTAGTTTCCAAGGTTTGTGCTAAACTTCATCTGATACCAACTGTAACGCCCCAACCCCAGTTACCCAGATTCGGTGCATTATTACATAAAATTGGCATGATCACAAGGAAATCATGTCTCAAATGACTGATCAGTTTAGTATTATTGTAAACAAGATTCATACATAAGTTTAACTTTACAACTTGAAAATAAATACAACACGAATTTATTCCATTGGAAATATCCATGCCTCCTAAATAATGCCTGCAAGTCACTCATAACTAACTTCTTCATATCCTGGTAAAATGAAACATAATAAAGGGGTGAGCTCAAACGCTCAGTAAGGGTAAGAAATATAGTGGAAGATAACATAAATATTAAGCATGGTAAATAATTGAAACCACTTGCCTTTACCAATAATAAACATGAATACTTTTAGGGAAGGAATATGAGCTGATTAAATATTGCCATAATAAAACATAATAATTGGTATTCTACTAGTCGAATGACCACATGAACCAACATTATTATTTTCATAATGAGGAAATGTATAATGCCAGACATTCTGAAACATTTTGTCAAGGCCTCGGCCAAGACGTCTAAAAATGATTAAGGCCTCGGCCAAAACCATATATCAAATTGGAAAAGGGCCTCGGCCAATTCTATGTCTATTTGTCTCATGAGACCTACTGATGCATCAAGGAGCCATAGTGGGTTCCACCCGTCACTTACTAAGTCCCATACATTCCTCATATGAAAAGGTTTAAACATATCATAAACATTTGTATTAAAACTAGCATACGAAATGCCAATACTTTAACCATAAACCATGAATGGTATAAAAATATCACATCTACAGTAAAACATATCACAAAAACTTCAATACAATATGGAAGTTTTGTATCATAATAAATCAACTTAGAATAAACTTAAAACCCATCAAAGGATGTTGACATAGATGAAATCAAAACTATTTGAGAGAAATATCTGTTTTTTGAAATTATTTAAAAGTCACATAATTATAAAATAAAACATTTACTTTGAAAATATACTTATAATATTTTAAGTGAAGCTTCGATGATTTTATAATGGTGTAAAATATTCGCATCCACCGTATAAGTTAAAAAAATACATTCTTACCTTAATTATGTAGAAAAGGTTCAAAAGGACCTTGTTTAGAAAACGACAGAAAGATTCTTTTATAAACATCTTATTAAAATTCAAACAAGGGTATAAATTACTTTAACCAATAGTTTTTAAAATATTAATAATGATTTGAAATACATTTTTAAGAAACATGGATGTGGATGATAAATAGGTCTTAGAAGATAATTACGTATAAACAACCTCGGATAATGAAGAGATTTTGAAATAAACCCTTACCTTGTACTTTTCCTTGGTAGAGGGTAGTTTAAACTCCTTTATAATAGTTAAATCATTGTTATTAAATTATACAATAATCATATACATAAATATGATATCATATATGATCTTTTAATATTGCTTTGTTAATAATATTTTAGTATTATCGTCGTTTCGGGTGTTCACTTACTCATTTTCTTTTATATGTTTTGTTACATAAGCCATGTTTGTTATCCATAGGTAGTATATTATTAATATACAGAATAATATCAAGTCCTTAAACATTATTTTTAATCATCATATGAAAATTTGTCTTGAATGTATATGATGTGGAATTAATCTCATCGCGTTCGTGGAGACGGTAATCCGTCCGTACGGATGAGCGACAATATCATTCTTTTGATATTAAAATAATATATAATTGGATGGTATATAATATAAACAGAATAATTATCTTGTTATATTTATTTTTTACATCAATTACACATCATTATCATACCCATCCAAATAATAATGTTTTGAATAACAATTACACCACGTCGTGGAGACGGTAAGTCGTACGTACACACATATTGTGACATGTCATTCAAAGGATGGATAGAATACTGAATATATTTGTACCATATTTATAATAAAATCATAGTATATAAAAGATACTAGAGTTATTATTTTATAATGTAAATAAAGAAAGAAGAAGTTGAAGAAGAAAGGAACTTGAAAGAGGGTGGTGAAAACATTACCTCTTCTTCGGGTTCTTCCTTTTGATTTGATCAAAAGGGATCCTTAGGTTTGATTTATGACTAAAGTAAGGCCTCTAGGATGAAGTGAGGGAAGTTGAGAGAATATTTGGGTAGGTTTTGACCGATCCAAAAGGCTTTTAAAGTGTGAATTAGTGAGAAGGGGGAGTTCCCTTTTATAAGAGGGGTGAGGGGAACCTTAGGAAAAGCTAGAAATATTATTTTATAATAAATTCATATTCGGTTTCTAATGGATCCAAAGTGTATTATTTAAATTTTAAGGTGGGGATAGGTCTAAAACCACTCAACCAATAGTTTTTAGGCATGTTTGGGTCACTATATTAACTTTATCTTTTTTATTTAACTCTTAGTAAAATAGTTTGACATTTACCATGTCTCTTTGTATTTTTATATTATATAGTCAATAAACTTACTATATGCATCCAAGAGACTCCCAAGTGGTCCATTAATGATATACCTATCATGATATAATTCCTTTTTCTGAACCTTAAATTTGTAGGAATAGAATATCAATTAATAATATAATATTTTTTAAAAAAACTCTTTTATGTCAATTTTGACACTATTTAATAATTGTTTTTTTAAGTCTTAACAACTTTATTAATTCGAAAAAAAATTATTTAAGAAATAATAAAATGTCATATTAACCAATAAAATTCGTGTATGGCATAAAAACTTTCAAATTATATTTATTTTAACATTTATAATACTAATTATTTGATTCTTTCATTAATAAGAAAAATATTGCATCATTATTGTGTCCTAAATAAATTTAATTATTCAATGTCTAAAAATTATAAATAAAATAACATTATGTAGGAAATATTTTTGGATTTATAATGAATATTTATAGTCTAAAATATAACATATATTACCCTATGTAAAAAAAATTCTAAAAGATATATGCTTATGTCATTTTTGTATTTACTTTAAATTAATTAATATAAAGTATCATTATCACTTACAAGTGGATCAATGGGGTCCCAAAATTGACCGAAATATTTCCATGGTCAGACATGTATCAAAAAAAAGGGTTAGGACACATTTTAGGGTAATTTATTATTATTATAATATTATTTTTTACCCTTATTTACCGGATTTACCCCTTTAACCATGGTAAATAAAATATTTACCTAAGTAATTATTCAAAATGTCTAAAAATAAAAGTTAACTATTTGCAGAATTTAGACCTCCTGATTCTAAATATGGAATCCATTTTTCTAAATTCAAAATAAATAAGTGAGAGAAATTAATTTAAAATTAATTCCCGCTGTCAAAACAAAAAGCGTGTTTTTAAGAAATAATAACTATCAAAAGATTGAAACTTTTTTATGACTGGTTTAAATGTGAAATTATTTCCAATGACCAAAATTGTATTAAATGGTAAAAATATATTCTAAATATACTTTAAAACCACTCAAATTCATAATTTATCACTATTAATTATGTCAATTAAAAATTTTGTTTTTAATTAAAATTTAGTAATTTTCACTATTCATCAAAATATGAAATTTATCAGAAATGTGCCAAAAATTCACCCTAAGATAATTTTGATATTACAAATCCAAAAATGAAGTCCATTTTGAAATATAAAATTTATAAATTTTCAAAAAGTGGCTATTACTATTCATAACGGCTAGTTTTATTGGTTGTGGTGTGTGTTAGAACTCGAAGTTGCGTACAACACACGCTACTGTATTATTAAAAAAGAAATATACCATGGAAGATTGTGGTGTTACATATATAATCTTTGATTGATCACCTTTAGCATCATCAAATTTTTTCAGTGAAAGTACTACAATTTCTCAACTTCCAGTAACATCAGACTTTCTAGTAAACACTCATTCAATGATGTATGTTTCTTCAGGTAGGATCTTGCATGGTCTCTTTGAATAGTGATATTTTTCCTGATCACTTTATATTTTGAATCCCTTAAACACTATATGAGATGGTTTCATTGATGTATACAATTTATCACCTTTGATACAAGTATTTTTAACTTAATATTGGTTCAATAATCGTCTGAATTTCCACTCTCAATAACTTTGGAGTTTTTCGTCATCTCCTTCTTGATTTTGATCTTCATTGACAATTTTTTACAAGAAATACAACCTTATACACACAGTGGTCACAAAAATCTCCCCCTTTGTATTTTTTTGTCAATACCATAAAGTCCTCCTCAAATGAATGTGTCAATATCAAAATGAGAATCTTCTCTCTCCCCTTTTTATTTTTCTTTATCTCTCAATTTTCTAAATTCAATTCCACTTTCTCCCCCCCCCCCTTATTGATTTGAAATACAATGTTAATGGGAAAAGGGTATCAGCCCTTTATTGAGTAAAGTGCCATCAATCATTTCACTCTAAGTCTACTTGAGCAATGTTTGTTCTAGAAAACAAGAGGATTTGATTTAGACAACAAGGTTGTCCATTATTTAGTGATAATGATACCACATGATATGAGAACTCGTGAACTTTGTCTTCAAGGGTTTTCCACATTCATTCTAGACTGAAAAAATTGAATGTGATAGGGAATAATCAATATGAAACTCATGTACTCATTTCAACAAATAGATCAAAAACATTTAAGTGTAGTTGGCAGGATAAGTGGCCTTGGGGAACTTCCATTAACTTCTGTCACTGATTAATCCATTTACTTCCCCTTTATAAAATAACCTTCATTATGAGTAACCAAGGATGAGATATTGATAAATGACATACCTTTTATAATGACATGTTCTTCAATAAATTTCTAGATTAATTTAATTTAATACCAACTGAAGTTGATACTGATTGAAATAATAATTCAGGTAGCTTCTTCATTTGTATACCCCTCAAGAGAAACACTCCTCATTATATTCATCAAGGGTGATCATTTATCATTTTAATATTTTAATATTAATTTAATAATCTTACAAGGATATAAACTTCTTCAGTTTTGCTATCAAGAGTTGACAACATTTGCTACTTCTCTGGTTCTCCCCCTGAGAGCATGCTTCACCTTCAATTCCATGTATTATAAGCACAAATACAATACACAAATGATTAAGGGGGTAAGGTTGATCCTACTTGCATCATAAATATTAGATACATGGTTGAGATGATTTTCTCAACCAAGTTTCTCTATTTACTTCAGTCTTCATGATTTCACATCTAAACATATGTTCTGATCTGTGTTGATGTGGTATTGATCTCTTCACATTCTCTTCTGATTGGCATGGATAGTTTTTCTTCTTAACAGACATCATTAATGATAAGTTCTTACTCCTTTTAAGGACTGATTCTTGATTTAGTATCAAGGTTAGACAACCTTTTGCAATTTGACCATATTTCATACACCTCCCACATGAAACTTCTTCAACACGCGTGTTTCCTTTGGTTTTCACTCTCTCATGCACTTTATCTTTATCACGTGGAGTTTTTACTTTTCCATTAGCACTATAATTGGACTTTTCATCTTCATGGTTCTTCATTATTTCCAAATCCTCTGGACAGATGACCAACATGTCATTTGGAACTATTGCAGCAGGTTTGGATCTCCCACACGAGTTCATCAGAGTTTCATCCTTATTACTTTCTCTTTTGGATGAATTTCCATTCAGTTTTGTGGATCTAAAAACTAGGGTCTTCTCATATTCTTTGCTTGATATCTTCTTAGGGAAATTTTTATTCACAATATTCTTTTTTATTCTTCTCAATAAAGGTGATACATACTTAACCATCATCAGAGGTCTTATTTTCTTATCAACGATGAATGCATGTTAAGATGGGAATGCACCTACCTTGTGACCACTTCTATTTTATAAATCACAGATGTTATCAAGAATTCCAAATCTGTTTGTGGTAAACAGATGCTTCTGGACTTTTGGATGTTACTTAATCCTATTTGGATTTCTTCCCCATGAGTTAGGCTTCCTTTGTACTTTTACATTATGAGGATTGTACCAACAGTTTATTGCACAGTGCCCAAATCTGTTGCAGCACCAACATTAACCCACAAATCTTGATTTCTTTGTATTATGTTGTTGGGACATCTTCTTAACTTTTTGTGCTCTTTGTGGAGAATTACCTTCCATAATCCTATTCCTATTCACCCCATACATGGTTATAGGTAACTTCTCACCTTTCCTCATCCATACTTGTTTTGAATTTCTCTTCCATCCTCCACTCATTGTGGAAAAATATTTAGAAACGTGATTACAAGATGGTTTGGATGATACCATATTCTTCTTAGCTACTTGTAATAGATAAATGAGTGAATCCATGATCTTCTTGTCACATTTTAGAGGTATTTTGATAGTAGAATCCTCCAGTGAGCATTGAGTAGCAACAAACATTGTTTTTTGCGATAGATAATCAAGAGTTTTCATAATCTTCTTGTCACATGTTGGAGGTATTTTATCTTTAGAATCCTCCAGTGAGCATTGAGTACCAGCAGCAACTATTTCATTATTTTTTAATGTCTCAATATGTGTCTTTTTAAGATTGGTCAACTGAGCATCCAATTCTAGACATTTTCTATTGAGAATGACCATCTGATCTTCAATCATAGTCATCTTTTCTTCACAAGCCTTCTTCATTATAGAAACTTCTTCCTCATGTAGTTTTATTTTATTCTGAATCAAAGATTAATTTTCCTTGATCATCCTAAAATTTTATTCCAAATATAAACTCTTGAATTCAGTGCTCTTCTTCAACTCAGCTTTTAGTGCATGGATCTTTTATTCTATAGTCTTATTGACTCCTTTTTCTTCGAAGGCTTTAATCTATTTGGTGAGCTTTAAATATTCAAGAATTATTTTACTTTCAATCCATTTTCCACATTATCAGCTTATCTTTCCAATTAGGTGATATCAACCTACATACATTAAAATATTATACAAATAGCAGGAACCCTTTCTTCAGGAATATCACTCAAATAGTTATTAGTTTCTCCTGATCACTTGAGATATAAGTGTCTTTCTTTACTATGGTAGAAACTTGATCCACCTGCTCTTTACTTTCCAAGCCTATAATTTCTTTATTATTGGAAGGGCATGGATAACCTGACACTACATCTTCTTTTTACATGAGATACTTCTTCAAATTCTTCTTCTCTTTCATTTTACTATTTTTCATGGTCTTGCTGGATATAGACTTTTTATTCAGAAATGACAGAATCTTCATCAAGACTGCACTTCATTATTGACGTTAGAAAAGAAACATAGATCCTATTCTAAATATAATTACTGTATAGTATCCAAAATACGTGAACCTCGCTCTGATGCAAATTATAAGACCCTAGACCACCCTGAGAGGTGGGTGAATCATGGTGTCAAATTTTTCTCTTCTTTATTGTATCTTATTCCAACGTTGGTAGAAACTTGTTTAAACCTGTATGATGGATATGTGCAGTAATTAAAACATTCACATGAAGAAGGAAAGAAAAAAACTTTTACTTGGTTCACTACTAAGGGCTACATCCAAGGAGCATACGTCGATAGGTTGTCAGTCATACCTAATTCCACTAATCTTCACTAGTTGTGGATTACAAAGATTCGGGCACAGTCACTTTATCCAAGGAACAATTCCTAAAGGTTCAGGGATAGCTCACTGGTTACCTTGAATCACTTTCGTAGACTCCCCCTAACTCACTTCCTTGGAGAGGTCTTCACTCAGTTTATCAACTTGAAGGTCGCTTCAATAGATTAGCATAAAACTCTTTGTCTTTATTCAGCATGAGACACTACTTGCATCAAATTCCTGAATTGATTCTCTTTTATATTCATTTTTCTCCTTTAGTTTAATTACTTAATGCACTATAATGTTTTCCTATTTTTCACTAGAATCAGAAACTCCCTCTATGATGTTTTTATTTCAACAAATTATCACTGATTCTACATACTGTCTCTGATCTGCGCACTACGCCTGCTCTGTGTACCACGCCTGGTCCACATACCACGCCTGCTTCACATATTGTGTCTGCTCAGCATAACATGCTAGCTCTATGTAATGCCTCTACTCCACATATGGTGCCTTATCCTTACACCACCACTTCTTTGTGCACTGCCTCTTCTCCATGTATCACACCTGCTCCATGCACCATTGTTGCTCCATGCACTTCCTCTGCTCCGCGCACCGCGCCTACTCCCCACACCGCCTTCACATACCCCCTTTGTGTACGGCCGCTATGTACCAACTCTGCGCATTGCCTTTACATACCGCCTCTTCGTACCACCTTGGAATACCATTACTTCCTTCCGCAGACTTCTTCAAATTCGATGAATTGTTTCATCTCCCGCATACCACTTTTTCTTACAAAAAATATCTTCCGTTGAATACTCCTTCAAATTTTTCAAACTGTTTTGTCTTTCACACACCATTTCATCCTACACAGAATCTCTTCTACATAACACTTTCGGACTTAGATAAGTTCTATCACAGTGATGATAATTTCTTATCAAATTCACTCTTCCTTAATGATGGGATTATCAATCCTTATATAGGAAAATAACTCCAAAAAATTTTCTAATCTGTTTTACCCAAATTTTCAATGTGGGAAAATCTTCACCATGGACTATACTCCTTCCACATACAGTGATTTTATACCATGTACTACAACCCTCCTGTGAACTGTGAACCTTCACCACGTACCATGTTTCTGCCGGTCCACATACTGCATCTCTTCCGCCAACAAAGAGCCATTCCACGTACTGCAACTCCTTTTACAGTGAACCATCATCATTATGCATACCGCACTCCTTCACCATATACCGTCACTGTAAACCATTTTTAGTTATGTGCACTGCTCTGTGTACCATTTCTTCTTCTAGGTACGCGCCCGCGAACCATTCCCGGAACATGGTACGTGGTCCATGCTTCGAGGTATACTATTTTCTTCCTTTGTGTATTTCATTTTTTGTTCTACATATTTTTCACTCTTATGCAAAAATCCTTCCACTTCCAAAAAGAAAATCCTAATTTTGATGTCCAACAGTTTGGAAAACATTAAAAAATGGAACCACCTTAAATATCTACTTCGACAAGAACACCAATGATAATTCATTATCATCTTTATTCTTCAACAATCATCTACCTTCATCATGAACCATATCTGTCATGAAATACAGTCTTTGATCAATCACCTTTAGCATCATCAGACTTTTCCAAGGAAAGTATTGTAACTTCTCAACTTCCAGCAACATCAGTCTTTCCATTCAACACTCGTGAAATGATGTATGTTTCTTCATGTAGTATCTTTCATGGTTTCTTTGAATAGTGAGATGTTTCATGATCACTTTATAACTTGAATTCCTTCAACACTCCTGATATGGTTTCATTTTTGTATACAATTTATCACCTTTGATTCATATATTTTGAACTTAAGATCGGTTCAACAATCATCTGAATTTGAACTCTCAATAGCATTGGAGTTCTTCATCATCTCTTTCTTCATTTTTATTTTCATTGACAACTATTGACAACAAATACAACCATAAAACACAATATTCCCAACAATTAGGAACACATTAGGAAGTATTTAGAGAGGGGTATGGATAGTAACTTCATGATCAATGGGAAATGATAGAAGAGGAGTGATAGGTTGGTTGGTATTTATAGAAAAAGGGAGAGGAATTATTTATTAATTTCTAAACTTATGATTTGGGCTCTATATGATAAAATAATAAAAAACCACAAACCTTCCCATGGTTTCTACAAAATATTAGTGGTTTTCAATATTTTATAAGGAAAATAAACCATCATATTAAAATAATACCATTGGTGATGTGGAATTGAGTTATGTTTATAAAGAATTAACTTTAAATCCATAAAATATAATATGGATTTTGAAGGATTCATTAAAGGTTTATAAAATTAATAAAATAATTTAAAAAACACATTATATTGAGTTATGTTGTGAATGTATTACATGATATGAAAATTGTGGGATCTAGGATTGAAAGTCCTTTTGTTTTGTTGATTTCATTCATTTGGTCATACCTTATTTATCTCCCATTTTTGGATAACCCTAGATGATTTTGAGGGATCTTCTAACCCTCCTTCTCTTGATTTGATATATTTTTCTTGGTGGTTGTTTGTTAGAAATATGTGATGAGTGATTCTCCTTTCCCCATGGTTTTCTTTTGTTCTTATCTTGGGGATTCACTATGGAAATGTTTATTTTGGTTTGGGATTTAATTTGGGATGTGTTTTGATGATCCTTGGGTTTGGTGTAGTTTTATCCATGGTTTCCCATGTACGGTTGTGGTTTTTGAGAATTTATTCTTCTCCCTATGGTGTGCAATGAGTTGGAAAAGCTTCTTTGAGGTAGGGAATCCCTCGTTTATCTTTATTGTGTATCATGTGAGAGGGTTTTACTCTTGTTTAGCTATGGTAGATAGTTGTTCTAGATTAATCAAAGACAAATAATTAGCTAATTGATATTTAAGGTAATAAGGGAGGTTGTTTTACATGATTTTACATCTTTGTTATTATCGTGATATGATGGATTGTATGGGATTGATTACCCACTAAAAATTGTGGTTTTGGGGGGATTTTTTTCACTGATTTGATATGTGTTTTGGAAGAATTTTTGTTTAATTTTTGTAATATCACCCTAAAATATAAATTAGGTAACCACTTATATTTTTCTAATGAAATGGTTTCCCCAGGATTATGTCTTATGTCATAATTCTCCTAAAATAAAGTCAAATATGATAAAAAAAACCTTTGTAAAATCTGTAAAATGGTCCTTGATGTGTAGTTAGGCTTTTGGGGAATTGATGTGTGATTAAAATGAACTGTGAAGATGATGGGTGATATGTGGTCTTGTTTTGGGGAGAATGATGTGGTGGTTATTTGGATGTGCTTTTGGGATGGTGCGGTGGTAGTTTTTTTAGTTGTACTTTGGGGGAAACAACGTGGTGGTTGTTTGGATTTTCTTTTGGGTGGTGAGGTGATGGTTTATTTGGATGTTCTTTTGGGGGGGTTAGGTGGTGGTTGTTTGGATGTTCTTTTGGGGTAGTGAGGTAATGGTTTTTTTATTCTTTTGGGGAATTGAGGTGATGGGTTTTTTTGTGCTTTTGGGGTAGCAATGTAATGGTTTTTTGGCCATTATTGTGGGGAATTTAGGTGATGGTATAATGCGGATGATGAGATTCTTTTGATGTATTTTTGTGTTTCTCTAGAAGCCTAGGTAGTGATGGAATAATTATTTTATAATGATTTAAATGGATGGGGTTTGGTTTGGTTAATAGAAATTGTTAATGAAAAAAATGATGGTCTTTGTGGTTAAATGTGGGTGATTCTTAATAATGAGCTTAATGGGTTAGATAATGGAATTGGTTGGTGGTTTTATGTTACTTGTGGTTTGTATGGTGTTATTCATTTAGAGTTTTCATTGAAATTAGGGATGTTGTGATTTGGTTAGTGTTTTTTTTTGTGAACCCATAGGTTGGGATTGTGTGTGGTTATATGTATATACTTGTATATTCTTTGATATTTCTATATGCATCCCACCCACATCGAGCACTATGTGTTAACACCCTTATATTCACATGGGGGTGTTTTTTCAAACATCCCAGTGATGAGGATAGATGGATGGATACCCTATCTTTCCTTCTATCTCTTCCAAGAGAGTATATATACATAGGTTGTGATGGTTAGAGATCTTTTAGTTCACTAGGTGATGTCCTAGGTGTTTTCGAGTGAGAAGTGATGTGACTGTGTTGTGGGGCGGTGGCCTAGGTGTTTTTGGGTGAGATGTGATATGATTGTGATGTAGGGTGGCTTGTGGTGGGGGTTATGCATGGAAATAGGAGGTAATGGGGTTTATTTACTTCATGTTCATGATACCCTACTACTATAGTTATGGTGGTGATGTGGTGGTCCAATTTTCTACAGGTGAGATGTGATGTGAGTGTGATGTGGGGTGGTGGCCCATGTGTTTTTGGGTGAGATGGGATATGACCGTGTTGTGGGGTATCTTATAGTGGGGGTTTTTCATGGTAGTAGGAGGGCACAAGTTTTATATCCTTCAATTTTATGAGACCTTATTACTCTGGTTATGGTGGTGTTGTGGTGGCCCAGGTGTCTGTGGGCATGATGTGATGTGATTTTGCTTGTGGGGTGGTGGTATGTGTTATTCGGAAGAGGTGGGAGCTCCAAGATGTATAGATTTGGGGTGTGAAAGAGGAAAATTGGTGTGAAATTGGTGTGGGTATTATTCATCGATATGATTCTAATTATGTTATTATACTTGACTTTTGTTATTTGGTGATTGTTCCTTGGTGAGTTTGGGATGGATAGTTGACTTGTTTTGGTGTTTTTGGTTATGTTGTTTGCTCATGGTTACATTAGTATGATTCTTTAACATATACATGGGAGACATAGGTTCTCCTGCTGATCATACTTGTATGATCACCCTATATATATAAACTGATTTTTTGGTTTCAAGGAGGATTATGTATCCCATTCTGTATATTAAAAGCTTGTACCTTAGGATAATTTTTGTATTGCTACTTTATCTTTGCTTTTGGGTGTTTACTTTTGGATAATTTTATATGTATTAGTTTTATTTATACATATATTATGGGAGGGTTTTGGTTTCTTTTATATTATTTAATGAAGTTTCTTGTGGATGATTCATCTTATCTCTCAATCCTACATTATTATATAGGGTAATGACTCTCATTTCATGAGATTTTTATACCCTCAGTGCTAGTTCCAACCTAATTCCTACTGAAGGTGGGCCTTGGGGGTAATTATATATCTCCCCACATTACGGTATCTTTTATGGGATGGGCTCATGATAGAGTGGTATCAAATATGATGGTTGAAATATGGGATGGAGTTTGGAGTTATGCATAGTAAGGATTGAATGGGTTGATATAGAAACAGTTCCAGTTGACCTTGGTGTGTGATATAGTCCAGGGATATTAGCTAGGAAATGAGATTTTAGGGACCCTCGTGATCTAGTACATAGACCCTAAGGTTATTGAATGAAAAAGTGAGGTGGACCTATTTTCAGGGTAGATACTTGGGAGATTTACATGCATCGTGATGACTTGTTTTCTTGTTTGAGTTGGATTTTTTTTTGGGAAGGTTAAAATTAATAAAGTGAATTGAAATGAATCTAAATAAAATTTCATACTATAGGGATTAGGAAATTATTGTTTTCTTTTTAGCTATGGCACCTGGATGTTTTCCACATGTGGTTCAGGCAGTAGAGGTTCATCAGACTGGTCTGGTGGATCATCGGTGGGTTGATTTGGTTGATGAGGATGATCAGTGTCAAAATATGTTGTGTGATTTCTAGTGTCAGACCTTGGGGTAGTATGAGGGTAGTGTTTTAGATGTTGGTATAGAGAGATGGATAAAGGAGGTTTATATTTATTTCAGTTTTATATGGGCCTCGATGGTATATTGGGCCCCTTTGGTACTTATTTGGATATAGGGATCTATGTGTTAGTGGGGGATGTTGTATCTAAGAGAGTAGAAGGAGGCAGATGTTTCGTGGGTCAACTTTCAGAATGCGTTATAGAAAATTTTCCTTTCATCGACCAGGAAGTTAATGAAGAGTAGGATCTTCTTTCACTTTATTAGGGGAGTATGTCAGTGTGGGAGTTCGAAAAAATGTTCAAGGACCTTCTTTGTTTTTTACCAGATCACTTTCTAGATGAGGAGTCTTGTGTGATACGTCTTGAGGAGGCACTCCATCCTTCTATATAGTATGTAGTCACTCTTTTTACCTTGCCAATGTATCTAGAGGTTCATAAAATGGAGGATCTCATCGAGAAGATTTGCTCATGAGTAGGTTTACCCTGAGAAGGTAATAATAAGTGTTCATTGAGGATCAAGTTTGTCAATAGAATGTATCAGGCACAAGAACCTTTGAGGATTTGACTAGTAGGGAGTCAACCTTATCATATTCCTTTCTAGCCTTCTGGGACTAGTGGTTTTCATGATTTTCTAGGGGAATTCAGATCAGTGTGTTTTTCTGTGGGGTTCGTTTCCATCACTAGAACTAGTTCCGAGTGGTTCTTCGATCTCGGTTTGGTAAAGTTTGATAAGCTCAATTACAACCTCGGTAGTAGTTACCAATTATACCATTTTAGAAGTAGGAAGGAAAGTTTGTAATCTTCTAAGGGGATATGGAGTGGGAAGAGTCCAACCTCAAGATGTTCCTCAAGTTTAGGTACCTCAACTCGAGCATGGTTGTGGAGGTGGTAATTAGCAGATAAGTAGAGTAGATGGGCATGGCTAGTTATACATAGTAGAGGCAGCAATGCTATAGGGGCTAGAGATTTTTTGAGGTATGCTCAATTTTTTGTCTATATTTTTTTGTTCCTTGTCTAATTTAATATCTTTACACTCATTTGTTTCACCCTATCTAATCCATGCCTTGGGACTATATTTATAGAGGCTTCTCATACCCCTAGTGTTAACTATGCCTGTTGGAGGCTAGAATAACTTGTTTGATGTGTATCGGGGGTGTAGACTGAAGATAGAGCCAAATCAGTCCCATGGGGATATTTTTTTGCTATATATGTATCCATATGATGTCATCCTAAGAATTGAATTATTATATTCCATATTTTATATTATCAATTGATTCTAGAGTAGAGTCATGTTTTTGAATGTGGATGGTCAGCATGTTGTTTTCAATGGAAAGTGGGGGTTGTTAGGTGAGCAGTCTGTGTGTGGAGCCCCTTCTATCTTTGGTGGATGAGTTGTTAGTTGAATTAATGACCCATGGGAAAGTGGGGTCCCCATGGTCATTGGGGATTTTTTGGATGTTTTATACAAGGAGGTTTTGACTCAACCCCCTTGACGTGATGTTAAGTTCGGGATAGACTTACAGCCCGGTGTTTCATCGATTTCAATGTCTCTCTATTAGATGGTGCCCACATAGTTGCATGAATTGAGGATACTGGTGGATGATATAATGTTGAAGGGTTTCATCTGACCTAGTGTGTCATTGTGGGGCGCTCCATTTTTTTCCTCTAAGAATGTGTATGGCAGTCTGAGGTTGTGTATAGACTACTGGTTATTGAATGAGGGGATGATCAAGAACCTTTACCCTCTTCTGAGGATAGATGATATTTTCTACGAACTAAGAAGGGTGAGTTTTTTCTAAGATCAATCTATAGTGTAGATATCATCATTTGAGGGTGAAGGAGGGTGATATCATGAATATTTTCTTAAAATTTATGTATGGGAACTTTTATTTTTTATTTATGAAATTCGGTGACACAAGCACACCAAAAATTTTCATGGGGCTCATGAACTCTGTGTTCTAGGACCTCCTAGACCAGTTTTTAATAATGTTCATCGATGACATATTGACCTACTCAAATTTATATAAGAGTATCATGTTGATCATCTAAAATTTTTCTTGCATTTTCTTCAATGCCACTAACTCAATGGAATGTTTTTCAAGTGTAAGTGTTGGTAATGATAGGTTTATTTACATGGATATGTGGTGTCTTAGTAGGGTGTGGCAGTGGGCTGACTCATCAAAGGTCAAGGTATTTGTTTCTTGGGTATCACCCAAGAATGTATCATAGGTTAGTAGTTTCCTTGGTCTCACAGGATATTATCAGAGGTTTTTACCTGATTTCTATTAATTTACATCCCCATTAATAGTGTTGGCCAGGAAGGTCTAGGATTTTTTGTGGAGTTATCAATGATAGGAATAATTCGACTACCTTAAGGGTAAGTTTGTTCAGTGATCCAGTGCTTTAGTATATTGAGAAGGTTGTGATGTTGGAGGTTTTTTTTAAGCTTCCCATCTAGGCTTGGGATTTGTGTTGATATAGAAGAGGGTAGTGATATCTTTTGTATCTAATAAGTTGTATCCCCATGAGGGTAACTATTCCACCCCTGATATGAAGCATGTAGAGTTTTTTTCTGTGCTAAATTTATGGAAGCATTACCTCATTGGGAAGAATTTTATGGTCTTCACAGATCACAAAAGTTTGAGTTCTGTCTTTTTCTCTATGTGATTTAAATTTTTGGAAGTGGAGGTGGATGGATTTTGTTCTGGATTTTTATTTTGAGATCTCCTACACATTGGGAAAAGGGAATGTTATGGCTGATGATTTGAGAAGGGAGTTGGGAAGGATGTTGTTCGGTGGTATGGGGATTATTGGAGAGTAATGGAAGATTTGGTATCCTTTAACTTAGATTAGAGGGTGGATTATGGTATAGTTTGTTTGTTTCATATGATAGTGTAGTATTCTCTAATGTGGTAGTTGAATGAGTCTTACTAGGTAGGCTCATAGTTAGAGGTGATACGAGATCGTGTTGTCCATGGTGATGCTCTGAAGGGATGGTGAAGAATGGTTGAAACTGAATATTGTTTCATGGAAGGTTATTTTTTCTATAATTGGTTCATGATGGAGTTTTTTATGATTTTAATATCTCATTTTTAGTGGTACAACTAGGATTATACATGATTTACTATGGTTTGAGGATGTATTTGTGGTGGCCAAGGATAAAATGGGAGGTGGAGAATTTTGTGGAGAGGTGTTTGGTTTTCCATCAGGTAAATATTGAGAATTTTGTTTCTGGTAGTTTTTTATAGCCTTTGGATGTTCCTGAAATGAAATGGGATGACATATCAATGAATATTTTTCATAGGGTTTCCCAGAGCTTAGGGATGTTGTGATGTTATCTGGGTGATCATGGATCAGTTGATGAAATCATCCAACTTCTTAGAGATCAATGAGTCAGGCATAGTGGATGATTTTTCCAAGAGGTATATGGATTATGTGGTGTGGTTTTATAAAGTTATGATGCCTATTGTCTTGAATCAGGACCCACATTTTACCTTGTGAGTCTGGAGAGGATTACAGCATACATTTGGTACTCATTTATGCCTCAACACTACTTTCCACCATTAGATGGATAGGAAGATGGATCAGGCCATCCAGACTCTAGAGGATATGTTTTGGGCATACATCTTAGAATTTGGTGGATCTTGGTCACAACACTTTACCTTGGTTAAGTTTTCTTATAAAAAATATATCACTCATCCATCAGCATGGCCCCATTAAAGGCTTTGTATGAGAGATCATGTCATTCTCTATTATGCTGGATGGAGGTTGGGGAGGTAGTAATTCTTGTTATTGATGTAGTGTATAGCATGATAGAAATGTTTTAATTGGTTATATAGAGGATGAAAATAGCACATGACCGGAATAAGTCCTATGAAAATCATAGGAGTAGGCCCTTGGAGTTTGAGGTTGGGTACCACGTATTCTTGATGGTTTCCCCTCAATGTGGGTAGTGGAGGTTTAGAATAGGTAGTAATCTTTCTTCTATGTATTTTGGTCCCTTTGAGGTGTTGGGGCTAGTTGGAGAGGTGGCGTATTGGTTGGCGTTACCACCATGGATGGGGAGGACCCACACCATCTTCTAAATATCTCAACTTCATTGGTATCTTCACGATGAATCCCATGTCATTGACTGGGGATGGTTGGATATCGAGGACAATGTGATGTTTTTGGAGCAGCTAGTAGAGATCCAAGATCACTAAGAGAAGGTGCGATATGGATAGACAATTCCTTTGGTATGTGTGTTGTGGAGGCATGGTGTCCTATAAGGGATTAATTGGGAGTGAGATCCATAGATTTGTTCCTAGTACCCAAATTTGTTTTGAGTTTTTATTTGATCTGTTTTTCTTTATGATGTGATGCTTGGATCCTTCTGTTTTATGAAATGTGACACTTTCATTGATATATGATGTGTGATAAAGTTTATACATATTAAAAGGGGATGACTTTATTAATAATCTAGATGAATTATATTATAACATGATTAAACCCATGTGGGTGAGTCAGTGCAACCTAGAGTGGATAGTATCTTGATATGGGGTGGAATTCCCTTATTCGTATGTTTAGGGTAGTGCAGCTTGTTGGTTATGATAGTTTTTGGTTTAGGATGTGCGGAGGTTGGATGGTTTGGTGATGTGGATATGTAGTAATGAGGTTCTGAAATATGTTTTGTGTTCATTTGGTTTGGTATATTTGGATGGTGGTATCATTTGAGGTATGATGAGATTCATGATAGATATCTCACGGGGTGGTTGTTCAAAACCCTTTCCTTATAGGCTTGGTTTCGGATTCTTGAGGGCAAGAATTGTTTGATAGGTATCTGATGTAATTTTTTGTTCCTTATTGGTCTATTACTTTTCCAATTTTGGGTGTTGGATATGTTTTAATAGATACTTGAGGAGGTTTTTTAGAGGTTGGAGGTGTAGTAGAGCTATTGTAGGAAATACATTTCATGTATTTTTTACACGATGTGAATTACTAGTTCACGACTTGTGAAGATGACTAGTTCATGGAATGTATGTGGGAAGAGGGGGAACCCTAGAGAAGGATTCACATCATGAAAGTGGAATTCATGATGTGTAATCAATTCAGGCTAAGGTGACACAGTTTTCATTGAATGTACAAATTTTGGTAAATCCTTTGAATACACGTTGTGAATGTATTACATAATGTGAAAACAGAGGGATCCAGGAATTAAAGTCATTTATTCATCAAATTTGATTCATTCATACATGTCTTCTTTCTCTCTCATTTGTGGAAAACCCTAGGTGGTTTTGAGGGATCTTCCAACCCTCCTACTCTTTCTTTGATCTTTTGGTCTCGGTGGTTGTTTTTTGTCAATCTAAGGTGAGTGCTTCTCCTTTCCCTATGCTTTTATTTTAGTATTCTCTTAGGTATTCTATATGGTGAATTTTGTTTTATTTTATTTGGGATATGTTTTTATGATCCTTGGGTGTGGTGTAGGTTAATCCATGGTTTACAATGTGCGGTTGTGGTTTTTAAGTGTTTCTTCTTTTCCATGCAGTGTGCAGCATATTTTTAAAGCTTCTTTGAGGTAGGAAATTTCTCATTTATCTTGATTCTGTTTTATTTAGGATGGATTTACTCTTTTTTATGTATGGGATGTGGTTGTGTTGGCTTAATCAAAGATAATGAATTGGATAATTGAAATTAAAGGGGTAAAGGGGGAATGATTCTAATGGTTTTACATATTTTATATTATTGTGATATGATGGATTGTATGGGATTGATGCCCCACTAAAAATTGTGGCCATTGGGGGATTTTTTTGTACTAATTTGATATGTTTTGAGGAACCCTTATTGTGTAGTTTTTGTGATATCACCCTAAAATGAAAATTTTCTAACCACTTATATTTAAATAATGAAATGATTTATCCAAGTTTATGGATTGTGTGATAATGATCCTAAAAAGGTAAATGTGGTAAAATACCCTTTGTTAAATCTATAAAATGGTCCTTGATGTGTTGTAACTTGTGGCCATTCTTGTGGGGTGTTGATGTGTGATTGTGATGTGTTGGGGGCTGATGGGTGAGATGTGACCGTTCTTTTAGTGAAGCAAGGTGGTGGTTATTTGAATATTCTTTTGGGGTGGTGATGTGATGGTTTGTTTATTTGTTATTTTGGGGAAGTGAGGTGGTGGTTGTTTGTCCATGATTTTAGAGAGGTAGGGTAATGGTTTTTTTGGATGTGCTTTTAGTTTGGTTAGGTTTTGATTATTTATTCATGCTTTTGGGGCGGCAAGGTGATGGTTTGTTTGGTATTTCTTTTGGGGTAGTGAGGTGATGGTTTGTTTGGATGTGCTTTTGGGGAAGTGATTTGATGGTTTGTTTGGATGTTCTTGTGAGGTGGTGAGGCAATGGTGTGATTAGGATGATAATATGCTTGTGATGTGTTGTTGTGTTACACTAGAATATCGGGTAGTGATGGAATAATTGTTTAATAGTGATTGAAATGGTTGTGGTTTGGTTTGGTTATTGTAAATGGTTAATGAAAAAATAAATTATGGTTTTTGTGGTTAAATGTGGATGATTCTTAATAATTAAATGAATGGGTTGGATAATGAAATTGGTTGGTGGTGTGATGTGACTTTTGGTTTTTGTGGTGTTGTAAATTTAGAGGTGGAGGAGAAAGTGGGGATTTTGTTATTTGGTTAGTGTTTTTTGGTGAACCCATAGTATGTGCTTATGTGTGTCTATATGTATAAACTTTTATATTCCTTTCTATTTATTTAAGTACCCCACCCACATCAATCACTATGTTTAGAAAAATATATATTCACATGAGGAGTGTTTTTTCAACATCCTAGTGATGAGGATGGATGGATGGATACATGTTCTTTCCCGCTCTCTCTTCTAGGTGAGTATATATAGACATGTTATGATATTCGAAGGTCTATTAGTGCACTAGGTGATAGACCAAGTGTTTTTAGGTGAGATGTGATGTGATCGTGCAATGGGGAAGTGGCCCAGTTGTTTTTGGGTGAGATGTGATATGACCATGTTGTGGGAGGCTTATGGTGGGGGTATTTCATGGTAGGAGGAGGGGAAAATATTTATTTCATTCATTTTTATGATACCCTACTACTCTGGTTATGGTGGTGATGTTGTTGCCTATGTGTTATTGGGAAATATGTGATGTGATCGTGTTGTGGGGTGGCGAACCAGGTTTTTTCGGGTGAGATGTGATATGACTATGTTTTGGGTCGGCTTATGGTGTGCGTTGTGCATTATGGGAGGAGGTAATGAGGTTTATGTACTTCATGTTCATGATACCCTATTACTCTATTTATGGTGATGATGTGGTGGACTAGGTGTCTGCATGCATGGTGTGATGTGACCATGCTTATGGGGCACTGGTATATGTTATTTGGAAGATATGGGAGTGCTATGATATATAAAATTGGAGTGTGAGAGTGTAAAATTAGTGAAAAGAGGTTTGGGGTACCCTTCATCGATATGCTTCTTGTTATGTTATTATACTTGGATTTCGTTATTTGGTGAGCATGCCTTGGTGATGTTGCGAGGGATAGTTGACATGTTTAGGTGTTGTTGGTGTTGTTTCTTACTCATAGGTTCATTATTATGATTCTTTCACATGTACATGAGAGGATCTAGTTTTCCTACTGAGTATAATTGTATTCTCACCCTATGTCTATAAATTGATTTCTAAGTTTCCAAGAGGATTGTGTGGACCATACTAGAAATTACTAGCTCGAACCTCAGGACTGTTGATGTGGTGCGGATTTATCTTTGTTTTTGGGTATTTACTTTTTAATAATTTTATCTGTATCATTTTTATTTATACATGAATTGTGGGATAGTATTGGTTTCTTTTATATTATTTCATGGAGTTTCTTATGGATGATTCATCTTATCTCTCGATCCTATATTATTATAGAGGGTAATTCCTCCCATTTCATGAGATTTTTATACCCTCGGTGCTAGTATCAAACTTGGGGCCTACTGAAGGTAGGAATCGGGGTTCATTACCTCTCTCCCCTCATTAGAATATTTTTAGCGGTAGGGGGTTGTGACATAATGTTCTTTTAAATCCAACCAAATATATTTTATAACGGTCCAAAATAACCAATGTAGTATATGTTTTTTCTGTATCTACATTACTTAATAAGGAATCTATTCATCCAAAAAAGGGAATTTAATTTATAAAATTTTAAGTCATTTCATTCTTACCCCTTCATAAATTCCACCCTCAATATTTCATTTCATACATTAAAATAGATGAGGTTACTTATACTTCATCACCTATTAGGGTTCCCATGTTTCTTCTTCAAACATATGGTTCTGTCACAACACTTTGACCAGGTGAGTAGTCTTGTTTTTATAACTCTGTCTCTATGATATAATATATTTACCAGCTACTCCTCATATTAAAGGTCATTATCCATGGGTATCATCTCTTTATTTATTACATGTGAAGTTTCTAGTAAATACTTCCTCAGGATGGATACATGGAACACATAATTTACTTGAGATAGGTTAGGTAGGAGTGCTAGTCAATAGGTCATAGCTCTGATGCAATCAAGGATCATAAAAGGGTTAATTTATTTGGGAATAATCTTTCCCTTCTTACCAAACCTCTTGACTTTATTCCACAATGATATACAAAGGAAAACTTTATCTCTAACCTAAAACAATAGGTATCATCAATGATTGTCTTCGTATAATTTATGATAATTTTTTGTGGATTTCATATGATGTTGAATGGTTTCACTATCTATATCAACTCTTGGATAAGATCAGGTCCCATAATCTTCTACACTCTAACTTCATCCTGGTATGTTGGAGTCCAACACCTCTTCCCATACAGAGCCTCGTAATGTTCCATTTGAATTATATAATAGAAATAGTTTCTATATGAGAACTTCACCAGGGGGAGGTGATGATTCCAACATCCTTGTAAATCCATTGAACATGATATTAGAATATCCTCTAGAGTATGAATGGTTCTCTTAGACTGGCCATCCATTTAAGGATGATAAGTAGTAGTGAAACTCAGCTCTGTATCCAACGCTTGTTGAAGGCTTCTCCAGATCCTCAAGGTAAACCTTGGATCTCAATTTAATACAATAGAGAGTTGTACTCCATTAAGTATTACCACTTCCATTATGTATATCTTAGTGATTTTTTTCAAGACTGGAATCTTCCTTGATAGTAATGAAATATTCTAACTTTATAAGGTGATAAACTACCACCCAGATGTGTTATTACCTTTAGATGTTCTAGGGAGTCCTATGATAAAATCCATGGTTATGTTTTCTCAATTACATACAAGAATAGGCACTGGTTTCATCATACCCTTAGACTTATATTATTTATCCTTGAATTTTTTGAATACCAATAATTGAGATACAAATTCATCAATCTCCCTATTCATGTTACCCCACTAGATTTTTTCTTAAGAAATCTATAGATCTTAGTGCTTTCTGGATTAATAGAGAAGGATGGGCTATGTGAATCATATAGAAGTTCCCTCTTCAGTTTTAGTTTTTATGGGACACATATCCAGGTTTTAAACCTTATAACTCCATATTTATAAAAGTTTAACTCTGTAATATTCACTACCTTTTATTGTAGTTCCTCATCATCTTTTTAGGCCACCTTGATCCTCAAAAAAATGGATTTTTGAGCAGTTATTTGAGTAAGGTAGGATGATGATACTTTTATTATTCTCATGTACATCCTTTTTATGTCCAAGAATATTGTATCCCTTTCAACCCACAAAATGGATAGGGTTATAGGATCCTTTCTACTCAGAGTATTTACCACTTTTTTCCATTCTATGGTGGTAATGGATTGAAGAATCATAATCTTTGATCAAATATAACCACATTTTTTGGTTCATATTGAATTTTTTTTTTGTGTGAATATATACTTGAGTCTTTTATGATCCGTATATATGTCACACTTTTCACCAAATATTTAATGTGAATATTACTACAGATAATTGTAGATTAATGGTTGGGTATTTCTTATCATGGATCTTTAATTAGAGGGAGGCATAGGATATCACTTTTTCATCTTGCATGAGTACACAACCTAATCCCCTTTTTTAATAATCACAATAGATCCTAAATCCTTCCCCACTGTTGGGTAATCGGGGCATAGATGTAGTGATTATCCTCTTATTTAACTCTTTAAATATATTCTCTCATTCATTAGTCCCAAAAAAACTTCACTCCCTTTTGAGTTACCTTGGTTAGTGGGCTTGAAAATCATGATATGTTTCTCACAAATCGACAATAGTACCCATTTAATCCAAGAAAACTATGGATCTTAGTCAAAGTTTTTGGTCTAGGACATCTTTAAATTGCCTCTATTTTTAAGGATCTAAAGATATTCTTTTACCACTGATAACATTCTTAATAATGTTACTTTCTCCATCAAAAACTCTCATTTAATATACTTTTCATAAAACATTTACTTTTGTAATGTCTTCAATGAAAAATATAAATTATCCTCATGATCCTCCTTTATTTTAAAGTTGATGAGAATATTATATATAATTACTAGGATAAATTTTTTGAAGTAATCCCTAAATACTCTATTCATTATTTCCATTAAGATATTTAGATCATTAGTGAGTCTATATGGCATCACTATGAAGCCATATTTCCTATACCTTGTATGAAAATAAGTCTTGGGGATATCCTCCTTTTTAACATTTACTTGATAATATCTTGACTGAAGATCCATCTTATAGAAGTAATGATATCCACATATCTGATTGAATAAGTCATCATTTTTTGGTAGAGGATACCTATTATTTATTTTGATCTTGTTAGTCTCATAATAATCAATCCAGAGGCACATTAACCCATAATTATTCTTAATGAAGAGGACTTGTGTACCCCATGGTGAAGCACTTGGTTATATAAACCTTTTATCCATACTCTTATATAGTTTCTTCTTGATCTCTTCAAGTTCAATAGTGGACATTATATATAAAGTCTTGTATATTAAAAAATCATTGTGTATAAGATTGACTGATAAATTAACCTCATGACCTAGAGAAAGACAATGTAATTCTTTGGGAAATACATTAGCATGTTCCCTTACAATTTTTATCTCATAAAGGATTATCTTTTCCATATTCTTGATCATTTGGTATAGATATGCATGCTTATTAGTAAATAATATACATTCTTGAGATGATGATTCAAAAAGAAATTCATTCTCATCCTTGAACGTGTACAGAATCATAGTGTGATTCATGATACGAAGGGTGATTTACTTCTCTTGGAAATTTATGTTGGACATACATAAGTAAATTTAATCCATACACATAATTGCATATAATTTCTATAAAGGGAGCATCACAAGGTTCTATGGGAAATTAATCCCTCAAATATGGGCAGGGGATAAGTTATATACTCAGGATGCGATAATTGACTCATTTATCATTTTCACTGATAGCTGTTATTCCAAGTTTTGAGGTGGTTTTTGAATAGTTCTACTAAACTTACATGATATGAAATAATGCATAAAACCATAATCAAAAAGTTTGTTTTTATCATTGAATGAATAACTAGAATACATGACACCACATTGTTTTTAGGATCCATCTCAACAGTTGTGATGATATAAAATCAACCTTGTTCTCTACTCCTTGGATTTTGTTGTCATTGGTTATCATTTAAAACCCTTGGATTATTTCATTGATTCATATAGTGTCCTTATTCCTTATAGTTTAAAATTTGTATGGTAGGATTAGGATTGACTAGAATATTCCTTTATTCCATCACATTGGTCGGTTTCTCCCATCAGCATTTTATAACTAGGTGTCCTTCCTTTCCACACTTAAATCATTTCCTTGTCCCCTTTAGGAAATTTCTAATATTATTATTCCTACACTTTTGTAAATTGGTATGTTGGAAATTTTCACAACTGTGATATTTCTCAATCACTCCCCCAGAATTAAACTCCATTATCTGGTTCCTTCTCTAGAACCATGAGACCCTTGAGATTCAGTGATCTCTATTTTGACTTTGAGGGAACATCATAAAATTTCCTCGTATCTATTAAAGTCTTGAATCACCAAATTTTTTCATAGAATCTACTTTATACCACCAAATAAATAGTTAATTTTACTTTTGGGATCAATGAAAAGGTTGGAGTTTTATTGTGCAAGAATTGGAATATTCACCTTGTACACCCCCGATTGATTCATCATCATTTTTCTTGAGGCCAAGGAAATCCCTCTCCATTTTAAGTCAGAGTGTGTGAGGAAAATATTTATCAAAAAAATTGGAATTCTTTTTACTAAATCACTTTGATATCCTCTTTAAGATTCATATTTTTTACCAACTTCCACCATTTACAAGAATAAGATTTACAGACAACATGTATTTATCCTTCTTAGAGTAATGAAGGATTGATAAGATCATTTCAATGGAGTCAATCTATTGTTCCATGATTAAGGTATTGGAATATCCACTAAAGTTCAAAGGCCTTTATCACATAAATGTCTCAATATAAATTGATATTTCTTATGGGGTGTGGGTTTTCCCCTGATTCAAGTTTTTGTTCAAAAATTTAGTTAATTAAGAAATTATTTCCATTAAGTTCTCAAATCCTACTCCCATTGGATTGGGAATATCATTTGGGTAGTCATTACATTTCCCATCACATTTTTTGTTGACTTGGTTCCTCTTATTCTTATCATTGGCTAAAATAAAGGTAAATTTACAGATGAAAATTTTCAAAATATTAATCATATAAAAAGTAAACTATGAACATTATAGGGATAACTCATAAATGACATAAATTCCTTAACTTATGAATTTCGATGTTTCAATCTAAGTTATGCATGTTATATTTTCTAACATAAAATTTTATGGTCATTTTTGTTACCTTTATGATGGTTCGTATCGAGCTTGTGAATTTACCAAATCAAATCTCCTAGGAGTGTCAAACTAGGTGTACAAAAAGGCCATTATTTCATCCACCAGGTGATGATTTAGTTAATAAAAAATGCTCCCTTTTCAGGGTTATTACCCCTAGGTACAACTATGTTAGAGCCAAATCCACTATTTGTATCCATAAAAGGACTTTGTTGATTAAAACCCACATAATATATACTTCACAATAATTTATGGATGTTTTCTTATGTTTAGTCTTATACTTAAGGCTTTCACTAAATTTTATGATCCTAATCTCCAACAATAACTAGTCCTTACTCTGATACCAACTATGACAACCCATATCTTTAATACATCTTAATTCATGATATATTATATAAAGATACACTTAATACAATCCCAAAATATCGACAATCCTAGTTTATATGGATAATTAGATACATAGAACAATAACTTGAAACATGGTTACAATAACATTATTTAAAAACTCTAAAACATGCCCTTAATTTCTATTGATCTTTTAAAACTAAATGGGATAACTTGGGGATGTACATAAGAAAGAGGAAATCTATAAAGCCTCATAAGGGAATAATAAAAGAAAAACATCATGAATATATTACATGTTACTCAAGTGGCTTTTCAAGTGACATAAAAGTGGTGATAATCATAAACATAAACATTGAAACATGATATAAGATGATAACATTAAGGAAATATAGGAATGTGTCAATGATATAAAACTTGGTATCATAAGCATAATTCAAGGCTAACCACTAATAAATCATAACATATTGTGCTTCATATAACCTATCGTGCACCATATATGGTATCTCATGAGATAAAAACATTACCCAATGCATTATAATACTAAATAATTTTGGGCTCACCTGTCATATTCATATCATGTACATGAATAAGTATGCCACATAGATCATACAACATAATAATGTGTTTCATAACTTTTAACATCACTATTAAGGAGTGAGTATTATATACATATATTTCCCCAATAAATGAAGGATGAGTAAATCTAGGTGAATTCCCTTGAGTGGAAATGGGGATGGGTATTCACTATACAAATTTTTGGCATGGAAAATCACAGGATAATTTCAGCAACATAATAAGTGTACGTAAAGATTCATAGAAGGGTTTAATGATAGTGAATGGTCAAATATAATTACTTGAACATCATAATAATAATAAAATTGATGTGTAAAAACACATTACAACATGAACATTTAGAAATCAAATGGCATAATACAATTAAAGTTCTTGAATAAAAAAGAGAGAATCCACTTACCTTGAAATGGTGTTTCTAAAACCTTTGGAGAAGCTTCTTAAGAGCTTAGGAACACCTTATGAGAGATTTAGATAGGTATAGGGATAGAAAATTCATAATAAATGGGTTTTTAGTAAATAGGATTGAGAGTATGGGTGGTTATTTATAGAAAAAATATATGTGAATTATTTATTAATATCCAAACTTAGGTTTTGGGATCTATATGATAAAATAAGAAAAACCAAAAACCTTACCATGGTTTTTTCCATAGTTTCTACAAAATAGGAATGGGTTTTAATATTGTATAATTATAACAACTGAACATATTAAAATAATACCATTGGTGATGTGGAAGTGAGTTATGTTTATAAATAATTGATTTTAAAACCTTAAAATATAATACAGGTTATGGAGGATTCATTAAAGGTTTATAAAATAAATCAAATAACTTCAAAAACACATTATTTTAAAGGGAAAATATATTTTTGTTAATTTATACCTTTTATATCATTTATTACATCACTTTTGGTCCATTATGATGTCATGATACAGAACATATATTTATTCTGTATTTAATATTTATCCAAAAATTTGATTGTCTTAAAAAATTAAAAAAAAATACCATTGGACAATTTTGACATGATTATTTAAAAATAATAGTTATTTTATCAAAATAATTCTCTAAATATGATAATTTACACTTTTAAATGAAAATCCATTTTTATAGGAAAATGATTTTTTATGATAATAATAATTATTGGAACCTTATAAATATTAGATTGGACTTCATTAAATTATATTATCATTTTTATACAAATAAATATTTTTAATAATAGTATTATATTAAAGTAATATTTATTTAAAAATTATTTAATTTATTAAAAAATGTTAAAACTATATATTTTCCAAACATACAATTTTGGTTTCTTCGTATCAAAATCTAATTTTCATCAACACATATATAATTGTATGTATATAAATAAATAATTAAAAGAGATAAAAATAATCATTATTTTATTACAAATAAAACATAAAAATTTATACTATTAGGGTCTAAATACATAACTACTTATTACACTAGTGTATACCCTAAGGGTAAGGTGTGTGGTGGTGGTACATTCTTAGGGTGGTTTGACAAACATGGTTTGGTTCATGATCTATATAAGCTTGAAATTATCCCATATAGAGTTTCATTCGTGATTTAGTTGTTGAATTTTATCTTGGGATTCATTAAGGGAAAATCCCAGTGATGTCATCTCCCTCAAAATCTCTGATAATTGGGCTTTATAGGGTATGATCCTATTGGTTGAGGCCCTATATTATTTTTTCAATGTCAATTAGACTTTATCATAACCATTAATATATACTAGTTTTAATAATAACTATACAACAACTATATTAACAATGATTAAGATGCTTAATGGACTTTTAAATCTGACCATCTATATTGTATAACGGTATAAAATAACTAAAGTACTGCATGTGTGGTCAATAACTACATTACTTAATAAGGAATTTATTAATTTAAAAAAAGAATATCATTAATAAAATTTTGGTTCATTGCAGGTACATTCCCCAATGAGTACTTACCATGTTCAACCTCATGAGGGAGTTCTAGATGCAGCACCCCCTAATGTTCATAGGGGAGGGCATCCCTAGGGCAGTGGAATTTTTCCTTAAGTCTGCCTAAATGATCTTCAATCATTTAGATACACCCATAGAAAGGAGGATGAAGCTTACTACATACATAATGCGGGAACTATCCAAGAACTCGTAGTGTATCTTGGTTCAAGAAAATCAACATGATGGGATGACTTGGGAGAATTTACAAATAAATTTCCTACACCATTTCTATCTAAACATGTTGAGGGAGGAGAGAGCTTAGGATGTTATGCACCTGGCGTAAGGTAAAATGATACTGATGGATTATGTTGGTCATTTAATGGACCTATATCATTTTTCATTGATGTTGGATGTGTTTCGGTGCAGATGTGCGTCGGGTTTCTGTTCCGACGCTGTTCCACCAGGACGCGTTCGCGCGTGCGCCCGTCGACCCGAGGGGATGGGCGCGCGGCTTGTGGCCCCGCAGTCCCGCTTTCCAAAGGTGGGCGGCATCCGTCCCTTATTCAGGGGCGTCTGCTCCTTGATCGAAACCGGGATTATGGGATGTCGGCTCCTCCTTCCGTAGACGTCTCCTCGGAACTCGTTGCCTAATCCGGGTCTCCCTCGTAGATTTAAGACGTGCTCGTGAATCTCGTTCCCGGTGCCATGTCTCCATGGACACCGGTTAATTACGCTGCCTCTGCCCGGACGCTCCAAGGAGTCTGGTCGGGGCAGCAACCTGCGGTGAGGAGACCGGGTAGCTCTGGGTGTTAGGGGCGTGTCTTAACACTACGGCTCTGCATGTCTGCCTTCCGTCCCTAATAGGGCTTCTCGAAGGCGTGATGGCCTGAGGCATCCCGCGCTGGGTGCGGGGAACTGCGTTACCTGAGGTTTTCCTCAGCTTCCCATGTTTAACACGGGGTATGCCGCGAGTTTAACGTCCAGCGGGGACGGCATCGGACTGATCAACACGAGAAGTGGATCAGATGACAGAACCCCTTGCGGGGAACCTCCGACGCTGGGGCCAGCACATGGGCGGCTTCCCGAGTGAAGTGGAGTGGAATGAAATGGCATGACCCCACCGGGATGTGGCGGCCCGGGTAAGGATTAGGATGGATGATGGAGTGAAGAGCTTGGACCCCATAGGGGCTTCCTACGTACCGCACGTTAGCACGGATCAAAGTCAGCGTAGTTCGGGTATACAGTTTAACGTCATGCTGGACGTTGACAAGCCGACTCACGAGGAGGTCGAGGCTGCCAGGCGGAGGATTGAACCGAACCACCTCGCACAGAGGGGGATGGAACGGCCGGGTGGATCACAGTTTTACGTCATGCTGGACGTTGAAAAGAGAAAAAGGCAGTGGGGAAGCACAATGGAGATACACATGTGCAGTCCCCCACAAGGGCGGATTCATAGGTGAATCGACGTGAATGTGAACCCGGGAGGGGTCCACTGATGGACGAACCGATGTGAATACGACCGGGACGACCAGGTGGTGGGCTTGAACCTCAGGGAGGCTTCCTACGTACCCTGTTTAGGAGACAGGGATCAAAGTCCACGTAGTTCATTCTGTCAGGACTTACGCACTGAGGCAGCCCGGATGCGGTAAAGCTCAGTTGGAGAGGGACTTGGGCCGAAGGTGAGAGACCTCGATCCCTGTCACGCCCTCTACTGGCTCCGGCAGTGGGGAAGCGCAATGGAGATACACATGTGCAGTCCCCCACAAGGAACTAGGGGTTTGTAATGCCCTACCCCCGTGGGCGAAGGCCACTCCATGAATCGTCCCTAAAGAGGGGCAATCCCGTCATCCCTGCAGAGACGAGCGGGTGGGGGCCACATCCAAACCGGGGGGACCCTGCGTGCGAGGCACGGGATCGGACGAAGCGGACGGTTTAACATCTTGCCGGACGAAGTACAGTTTAACGTCGTTTGTTGAGGACGAAGATGCTTGGCAGTTTAACGTCTTGCAGCGCGGACGAGGTACAGTTTAACGTCATGTTGGACGAAACACTTGGCAGTTTAACGTCTTGCAGCGCGGACGAGGTACAGTTTAACGTCATGTTGGACGAAACACTTGGCAGTTTAACGTCTTGCAGCGCGGACGAGTGTACAGTTTAACGTCATGTTGGACGAAACACTTGGCAGTTTAACGTCCTGCAGCGCGGACGAGGTACAGTTTAATGTCATGTTGGACGAAACACTTGGCAGTTTAACGTCTTGCAGTGCGGACGAGGTACAGTTTAATGTCATGTTGGACGAAACACTTGGCAGTTTAGCGTCTTGCAGCGCGGACGTGGTACAGTTTAACGTCATGTTGGACGAAACACTTGGCAGTTTAACGTCTTGCAGCGCGGACGAGGTACAGTTTAACGTCATGTTGGACGAAACACTTGGCAGTTTAACGTCTTGCAGCGCGGACGAGGTACAGTTTAACATCATGTTGGACGAAACACTTGGCAGTTTAACGTCTTGCAGCGCGGACGAGTGTGGTGCCGCCGATGGGTCCGTGTCACTTCGTGCAAGCCTAGAGGGCCGCACGGGAAGACAATGCATGGTTCGGGCACCCGGTATGAAGATCATCGGGCGCCACGCAGGCGGGTACCCACAGGGGGTCAAAAGGGCGACCCTGGCGGTTTGCGCGCAAAAGAGGGGCTTGGCGCGCAATACCGCGGGTCGGCGCACAATTGGGCGGGCTGGCGCGTAATTGGGCCAGCACTTTGCGCGCAGATGATTGAGATTGCGCGCACCGGGCTTCGGATAGCGCGCGGGGGCAACGGCTCATTCTTTTAACGAATGGCCACTTAGCAAAAAGGGGGGTGCGCGCAATCAGGTTGGATTGCGCGCACCCAGGGGGAAATTGCGCGCAAGAGGCTTCTTTTGCGCGCAAAAGCCTTTGGGTGAAGAGTTGTTCAAAGGAAAGGAGCCAAAGGGTTGCGCGCGAAGGCGAACCCCGAGGCTTGCTTGCGCGAAAGAAAGGAGGTTACCTGAAGTTCGGCATTTCGCGCGGGAGGGGTTGGATTGCGCGAACGAGCGACCCTTCGAATTCCGGCAACCTTCAAAACGTCGAGGGTCTCCTTATATTTATAGGCAACTCCGGGCGCGGAATCCGGTTCGCGGGCGCGCAATTTCCTTTGCGGGCGCGGAATCGGGCCCGGCGCGCAAGGGAGTCGCGCGGGCCACGGGCGCGCAAAATTGCGCGCCGGCCCAGCGCATTGCGCGCATCCCGGGAGGTTTGCGCGCGGCACTACAACTTTGCGCGCGGGTCTCCAGAATTCCGCGCAAGGCCTCCGGGCCCTCCGAAACATGCTTCTGACTCCATATATGACCTCACATTCCTCATCCGGAGCTTCGTTTGGGAACAACGGACTTTTCCGGCATCTACAAAAGCCCCCCCTCGGAATCTGATCGGCGAGAGGTCGCAACGATCGGGTTCCGAGGGAGACGCCGGAATGCCGAAGTCCTGGGTGGCGCGGGACTGTGGCGCGCAAAAAGGGTGTCGGGCGCGAAATTCGCTGTCGCGGTCGCGCAAATCGCTTTCCGCGCAGCGCGGACACTCGGCCTCGCCTATAAATAGGGGCCCTGGGTCCCCCGTACCGTACACCGGCCTTCCGCGCGACAAGATTTCAATCTCTCGTGCGCGAAATTGCCATTTCCGGCGCGGAATTCTCCCATTCGTCGCGCAAACCTTTCCGGATTTCGGCCTGTTTTTGCGCGAACACCCGCGGTTTTACGCGACAGACTTCCCAATTGCACGCCGTCCACTAGGATTGCGCGCCAACTCTCAAACTTCTCTACCAGCCTCTTCCGATTCCGCACGCTCCATCCCTTAACCCACACGACTCCCGAAGCTTCTGAGATAGCCGCGAATCAAGAGAATGAGGGGGATGCCGCCATTCGCAGAGCTGAGATGGCGGCGAACGGGGAGGTCTACGGAGCCAAGGAGATTGTTTCCAACAATCAATCCTCGTTCGACTTGCTGAAGCCGGCCTAGAAGACATATCCGCTGTCGGAAAACCTGCCGCTCTGGAACTATGGCATCCTGGATGAGGTTCCGGTGCCAGGGTTCGAGGTTGATGCGCCATGGACCTGGGTGACTCGGGAGGACGAGCTTCCCCGCTATAACATCACCAACAATGGGCATCCTGCCAGGGAGACCAGGCACTTAGATGTCTATGTCCTGAACCCAAGGACGCGAACCATTGCCGGGAGTGAGCCTACTGCGGAGAACTCTCCAGCCCTCTACTCGAGCACATACCGCCAGAGTGTCACTGACGACACCAAGGGCTGGCTGAAGGACTGGGACTTGCGGTCTGGGGGAAATTTCACCAGTGAGTGGGCCTGGGCGTTCTGGGTACGCCACACCTGCGATCACTTCGCGGAGGAGCTGTGGTACATCGGCCTGTTTGAGGCGGTGTGGACGTCGCAGTTCCACTTCTACCAGCAGTCCGAGCTCGGGCCGGAGCTGTTCACCCGCTGGTCCCCGGATACCAACACCTTCCATCTTCACCATGGGGAGGTTAGCATCGGTCTCTGGGACATCCACTGCATCGGAGGTATCCCGCTGGAGGGTTACCAATATGATGAGTTCCTGCCTCCGAAGAACACCTGGGATGACAGGTCACGGACTCCCATTCTGACATGGCATCTACTGGACCTGGCTACGCAGCGGCTCGAGGTCAAGGACTTCCACAAGGACATAGCCTACAAGGAGT
Organism: Viscum album; assembly: GCA_963277665.1. Classification (NCBI taxonomy): domain Eukaryota; kingdom Viridiplantae; phylum Streptophyta; class Magnoliopsida; order Santalales; family Viscaceae; genus Viscum; species Viscum album. Next base: position 1,871,515,997 of record OY728142.1, on the reverse strand, counting down.
GGTTCGGCCAGTTCTTGGAGCATGACCCAGCGGTCAAGATGCTAGGCAGGGGGAAGCGGTGCCCGACCGCGGCTCAGAGGAGCCGGAACGGGTCGTACTGGCGAGTCCTGGAGACGGGGGACTACCGCTCATGGGGGTACCGCGTCATCGAGGCCCGGGACCCAAATGTCCGGTACGCGGCGTTCCTGGCTGCTTTTCTGAGTGGGTGGCTTCTGCCAGTGCGGGATGCGAGAATGGGCGTCCGCCCGGCGACACTGGTGATGGCGGGAGCCATGGACGCCAACAAAAGATACAACCTCGGGGTCCCAGTGCTGGCTAAGCTGTACGTCATCCTGGGATGCATCTCGCGAGGGGGGTCGCCATGAAGGATCTGTGGGCCCTTTCAATTCTTCCATGGCTGGGTGGCTGCTCACCTTGGTGGGTACACATTTCCAAACGCCGTCATTCCTCCGGGCAACGGCCTGCGACCCTCCCTGCTGAACATTGCGGGGGTCGCTCCGATGACCCTAAATGAGGAGGGCGTGAGGATTCGGATTGGAAATCACGCCAATTTCAACTTCAGCCCGTTCCCCACTCCCGTTGGCCAGATGATCGACAATGGGCAGGGTCCGCTGGAGCAGCACGAATACTTCCTGAACATGCGGGGCGGGGTGCTCGTGGCTCGGATCGACGGGAAGGTGATCTGTGAGCCCTATGTGCCAACCCGGTTCGCCAGGCAGTTCGGGTGCCTTCAACGGATGTCGAAGAGGGTATTCACTGCTGTCCGGGAGGAGACGAACCCTTGCGTCCTTCGCCAGATGTGGCTAATGTTCGCCGCTTTCGGCTCTGGCGACGTCATCACTCTCCCTTCTACCGGGGTCGACGCAGGCTTAGCAACCGAGTACGCCGAACACTGGGCCATCGCGTACCCCAAGGGGCTTCTACGGAAGCCAGTTCGGCGGCTCGAGGTCACCCGTGCAGAGACCGGGCGTCAAGGAAGGAGGTGAGGCGTCGTTACGCGGGGGAGAACGGAGGCGCGCCAAGCAGTGGAGCCGGCGCGAGCAGGGACTTCGGCGGCGGGCACATCGCAGGCTGCCGCCACGGCCTCGGCGCCCAGAGAGGGAGCACGTGCGGTGGTCGAGGAGCGGCCCGGGAAGCAGGTAAGGCGTCTGCTCGAACCCTCCCACGATGCAGTCTTCCCAGCGCTGTGGTCGGCCTGGATGACCCTACGGCAGTTGCTGGGGACCGAAATCATCTGGCAGAAGATAACCAGCGAAGGAATCCATCTGCCAGAGGTCGGGCGCCTTCAGGTCGCCGACAGGGTGAACTTCCACCAGAGGTATGCGTATCTGAAGGCCATGGACGAGTACGCGCGCCAACGTGGTCAGCGTGTGGAGCCGTCCCTTCTGGTGAAGGTGATGCTCGGTCTAGAGCCTGCTCCAGAACAGATGTCGCCGGAGGAAGATGACAGTAACGACGACTCCGAGGAAGAGGAGGAGACGGGGGAGGATGAAGGCTCCGAGGGAAGGTCCCATCAGGGGAGCCCGCGGGAGAGCGGCGAGGTGGCCGGCTCTGGCAATATCGATATCACTGAGCTCCTCGAGGTCCGCTTCTATCCCTACTCAACCTGCTTCATCCATTCTCTTATGCAGCTTCTAACCCATTTCTTCACCTTCCTCAGGAGTGCACGGATGTTGGTCAGGCATCCTCAGTAGGAGTAGGAGAGGTGCCATCAGGACAGGGTGGGGGCCAGATGCCCATCATTGAATTGACAAGCGCTGAGGGGTCCCCTACTGCAATTGCTCCTGCGGCGGCCGGGATAGCGGAAGATGACGCTTTGGATTCCTGTAAGTCTCCTTACCTTACTGTCGGTGCTTGCCGTTGACGATCCGTGACTAACCATGGCATGCCTTGCGCAGTGATCTCAATACTGGAGGCTCGTCGGGCTGCCGAACCCGGGCCATCCACGAGTGGACCAGTGGCAGACATGCCGCCTGCTCCGGAACAGACTTCCCACACCGAGCCGGCCCCACCAACTGCTGATCAGGGGGCAGCGGACGCCGGCGGTGCTGCCATCAAAGAGAGGTCGGGGGCTGACGAGGGTGTCAACGCCGCTGGGGCGAGAGAAGGTCGCCCAGATGTTGGGGAACCTATCCCCTGTGAGGACATCCCAGGGGCGGACCCTGCAGCAGACCTGCTGGCTGCCTTCCCTGCCTACCGGCCTGCCGACCCTGAGGAGATGGATGACTCGGACGCGGAGGCGGTCGAGGAGAGCCGGATAACGCGCCGCAGGGGGTGGAAGTGCATCCAGCACTTCCTCAAGCGAGACCCATCGGAGTGGCTGGGGCGCATGGGATCACTTCAAACCTGGCTGCGCTTCCTGTGTGCCGGGGGAGCTGATGCTCAACGCCTCCATCTGACGGTCCGTGATTTCATGGCCGAAAAGATGCGCGAGATCCGTTGGCGTGCCGACGTCGCACAATGTCGGGATGTGTCGGAGAACACGCGGGCGCTCCTCGTGGCAGAGCAGGATGTTCGGCGCCTCGAAGGACAGGAGGCAGAGAAGGAGGCCTTCGTCGCAGCGTGTACTGAGCTTGTGGAGCAACTAACGGCCCAGCTGGCTGACGCCCAGGTACAGCTGACGGAGGCGGGCCAACAGATGGTCACACTTAAAGTCGATCGGGAGCGTGCGCAGGCCAGGATCGGCGAGCTGCGTGCTGCGACCGCCGACGAGGAGAGGGCACGCAGAGAGCGAGAAGCAGCTCTGGAGGCCGCCAGCCAAAGGGTAGCGGCGTTGGAAAGATTCATTCAGCACGCTAATCCCTAGGGGCTTTGTTTTTGCCATTCCCAGAACATTTTGCTTTCGCTACTCAATACTTCGATCCATTTGTATGAACCAATATATTTATCTACATCTTTTGGCTTAATGTGCTCAACCACAATTCATTATCTTGCGGGAGTGTTAACCAAACTTCAGGCATCCACAATTGGGCCTGGATTTCTAGAGAAAAGAGGGAGGTCATTCCTAGGAAAGGAGACCTCAGACCTAATCAATGTATCATCCCCCCAACTTGTTCCAACACACGAGCGGGACAACGCTAGGGGCGTTAAGATTTTATCCGAACATAGGAAAATGAGAAAGGGTGAATCGCGTGTCCCGAATTCAAAAATCCACGACGGTCGGCCTTCTAGGAAATGCCCAAGGCAGCAAGCGGACAATGGATCAATCGACCATACTACTGCAAGAGACGGACCGAAGGTCATCATTCATATTGCAGGAGGCGGATCACATGTCATCATCAATACCGCTTTGGGGGTTCCTTCAGGCACAAGGGTGGAAATCCATATCAACAGGGCATGCGAAGCGTGGGGCGAAGTGACGATTTGTTCGGACAGAATCTAACGCTCTCAAAATTGCGCCACCGTGGGGAAAGCGTACTAGGCGGATGCACTAATCTGGACGTGAATCACCCCAATTCTCAGACAGAACCTCTTTGACGAGGAAACTGTCGCTTCCCATCATTGCAATGGGGCATCCCGAGCTGCATCGGGGAGAATATCACAACTGCACCACTCTACCAGAAGCCAGGCCAAACGACCGGCGACGAGGAGGGGCGGGACTTAGCGATCCCTGAGGCTGGACCCGAGCCGAGATGCCCGGGCGTTCCTACGTACTCCATCAGGCTGGAGATCAAGCCACACATAGTTCTGAAAGTGCAGTTTAACGTCATGCAGGACGTAGAACCCCGATTAGGGGAGATCTTAGTTTAAGGTCGTAGAGCTTGGACCATAGGGGCAGATCTTAGTTTAAGGTCTTAGAGCTCGGACCATAGGGGCAGATCTTAGTTTAAGGTCTTAGAGCTCGGACCATAGGGGAAGATCTTAGTTTAATGTCTTAGAGCTCGGACCATAGGAACCTCAAAGTACGCCACATCGTGGTCCTATCCCCTGGATATGCGAAGATGCACTGAGGGATAGTGTCAAGAGTGTCGAGGTTTCGCCTGGCCAGAATGGGAGGTGGAAAATGTAATGTGAATCATGCGGCCATTCACTCAAGGACTGGGGGCACCGGCGTAACGATATGGGAGTACTGCCGACCGTGGCGGAAAAGCGGAATCCATATCGCACTGACCGTTGATAGAATGAGGCAGAAAACGAGCATCAACCACTCAAGTGCAGGATTCATATCGATTTGCTGCCCGAGGCCCTTGGGGGCACCAGCCCGAGTCGGTGGGAGAGCACTGAGGCATTGTGTCCAGACCACTCACGGGGGCTCCACCCAGGGCGTAGGCGATAGGTCCGAATGAAAGGGAGCACGAAGCCTGAAAAGTGGACGAAACCTGACCAAGCTGAACCTGACCCTCCTGGCAATAAACCAGAGTACTCTTGACACCGGTGGACCACTGCAAGGGGTCGAGGGACACGCCTTGAGGGTGACCCGAAGGCGGCGGATTCCCCAGAGAAGGGGAAATCTCTAAGAAGTGGGGGCTGGACCCGAAGTTTCAAACATCTGGGCGTTCCTACGTATCCCATAAGGATGGGAATCAAGCCACATGTAGTTCTCGAAGCGCGGCGCAACACAATCGGGCACCAGCGCGGGGAGGGGTGCGGGTCTGACCCTCGCACACAGAAGAAGCGGTATTTGATATTTCTTGTTTGTCCTTAAAGGTGGATGGTTTTTCTTTGTGCAGCGACATGCCTGTGATTAAGAAATACCTGGCGTCGCCATAATAATCAAGCCATGAAAGGCATTGATAAATGGCGTGGTTATTAACCAGCGCCCAACGTGAGTGTCCCCTGAGGAGAACATCACGATGCAGTGTCGTTTCTCGTCGGGCGGCCAAGACGATCACAGTTTACGGTCGTGTGGTAAGACCATACAACACAGTTTAAGGTCGTGTGGTTCGGACCATGGAGGAATCCGCTTATTGAGATACGGCGGACCCAGCGGAGGTGGGAACATACCCCAGCCCTGCGGTCACGCACAATTCCAGGAGAAGGATCCTGGGATAGGGGCCTGCATATGTCCATCACCCGAGGGGAAAAGATGCTAGCCTCCAGCTATACTGGGCCCAGAACGCGATTGTTCGGGCGACTCCTTCCTCCTTATGGGGACGAGGGTCCAGCTACACATAGCCCTTAGGGAGGACATCAGCATATATCCTTGGTGCTCAGATCGTGGGAGCCTCGAAAGACACCATTACCCTGGTTGGCCTGCCTAACGTGTAAAGGTGTACTGAAGGTCAGTATGAAGAGAGTGTCGAGATTCCACTACAACGCACGAAGGCGGAGTGTGATGAGAACTGCGCAACCAATGTTCAGAGCCTGAAAGAGCCGACATGGCGATCAAGGATGTCGCTGACCATATTCGCAACACAACATCCGATCGCGTCAGCCTAGGATGGGGCAAGCAAACGAGCATCAACCGCTCAAGCGCAGGATTCATATCGATTTGCGGCCCAGGACCCGCCGGTAAATCGACCCGGAGCGATAGGAGAGCACTGAGGCATCGTACCCAAACCGCTAACGAGGATCCCTTTGAGTGAAGGCTCGAACAAGAGGAATCACGAGGCCCGAAAAGCAACACAAGACTTGTCGGGATTGAATCTGACACTACGGGTCATAGACCTGAGTACCCAAAACACGTTAACAAATCACCGGAAAGGGTCGGAGGACTCACCCTGAGAGCAACCAAAAGACGGAAGATCCCCGTGATCAACCAAGAGACGGGGCTGGACCTGAAACACAAGCGTCCAGGCGGTCCTACGTATCCCATAAGGATGGGAATCAAGCCGTACGTAGTTCTTGAGAGGAAGTTTAACGTCATGCAGGACGATGAGGGGTGTGAGGTAGTCCCACACATAGGGGGAGGCGTACGGCGCGGTCAGTAGACCAACGTGAATGAGGACATAATCCCCCGCTCACGCCACACGCCTCGCACAAAAAGGAGGGGAACTGGGGCCAGAGGCCCAACGTGGGATAGAGATTCCCGAGAAATGGGGCTGGGCCTGAAACATGAATGTCCAGGCGGTCCTACGTATCCCATTAGGATGGGAATCAAGCCGCACGTAGTTCTTGAAGTGCAGTTTAACGTCATGCAGGACGAAAAGAGAAAAGGGGGGAGCGGAAGGCATCCCCAAACGTGGGGGGCGTACAGCGTGGCGAGAAAACTGACGTGAATGAGGGCATAGCCCCGCGTTCACACCATGTGCCGCATACCCAGAGGCAACTGGTCCAAGGGCCCGAGATGGGATGGAAATTCCCGAAGGATGGGGCTGGGCCTGAAACATGAATGTTCAGGCGGTCCTACGTATCCCATAAGGATGGGAATCAAGCCGCACGTAGTTCTTGAGAGGCAGTTTAACGTCATGCAGGACGAAGACGCTTGGCAGTTTAACGTCTTGCAGCGCGGACGTGGTACAGTTTAACGTCATGTTGGACGAATGCTGAACAGTTTAGCGTCTTGTAGCTTGGACGAAGTGCACTCAGGCAAAGTACTGCTTGAGGAACCTAGCGTTGGTGGGAGGAGTGACACGCTCACCATCCATAGTTGCTAGGGAGTACGCGCCATTGGGATAGACCTTGTGGACAACAAAAGGTCCCTCCCACTTGGGCTCCAACTTGGGTGGCTTCCTACCGGGGATCATTGGCGCTCTTAGGGCCAGTACTAGGTCACCCTGCAGGAAGGAGCGGAGGCGAACCTTCTTATTGAAAGCTTGAGCCATTCTGCTTTGATGCCTCTCCAAGTTGTGCAAGGCGCGAAGCCTATTCTCATCTAGTGATTCCAACTTGACTAGACGGGCTTCAGCAGCTCTGTCTGGCGCTTGCTGGTCGTATACCGCAGTGCGCAAGGACGGTAACTGGATCTCGATGGGCAGGACGGCCTCATCTCCATACACCAGGGAATAAGGGGTCATCTGGGTGGAACTGCGAGTCGTCGTCCGATAAGCCCAGAGGGCGTTGGGGAGCTTGTCCGGCCAACTCTTCTTGTTCTGACCAACCATATTTTGCAGAATGTTAGAGAGTGTTTTGTTAAACGCCTCAATCTGTCCATTTGCCTGCGCATGATAGCGAGATGTATGGTTCGAGCGAATGTTGTACTTGGCGTACAAATTCTTCAACTCGGCTGCTCGGAAGTTGGCCCCGTTATCCGTGAGGATAGCGTGAGGCACTCCAAATCGATAAATGATGCTGGAGGTCACGAAGTCAGCGATCGAACAGGATTTGACCTCTCTGAGCGGAATCGCCTCTTCCCATTTGGAGAAGAAGTCTGTGGCGGTTAGAATGAACCGACACTGGCGAGCCGTCGCCGGCGGGTAAGGTCCCACAACGTCCAGACCCCAGACTGCAAAGGGCCAAGAATACCTAGTGGTATGGAGAGGCTCCGGTGGCCGATGCACAAAGTTCGCATGAACCTGGCACGCATGGCACTTCCTAGCATACTCGATGCAGTCATGGATCATGGAGGGCCAGAAGTATCCCAACCTCCGAATCTGGTGGGACAGCTTCGGCCCAGTCTGGTGGGCACCACATGAACCAGCATGAACCTCTTGCATGACTCGTGGGATCTCAACTCCTTGAAGGCAACAGAGGAGAACACCATCAAATCCGCGCCTATAGAGGATCTTCTCCAGGCCGGGACTGCTCTGGAGGACAAACTGCGATGCGCGGCATCGAACTCGCTCGCGCTCGGCCCGATCCGACGGGAGAATGCCATGTTGGAGGTACTCAACCAAATGCGCCCTCCAATCAGAGGCTGATTCGACTACCATATCTGGGGTACTCGGGGCTCCGGGCACAGGGGCAACCGTGGTGAGATTAATTACCGACGGGCCGCGATCTCCTTACGGGATAACGGGAGCGATGAGCCTGCGGTGCGTCATGCGGATGATCAGGTTGTCCTGTTCAGGCTCCGCGAGTGACGCAGCAAGGCTGGACAAAGCATCTGCTCGACCATTCTGCGACTGGGGAATATGGACAATTTCTGGCCGAGAAGGGAACTGGGCCATCAGGAGGAGGGTGAACTCCAGCAATGGCACAAGTTCCGGCTTCCTGACAACGTAGTCGCCATTGATCTGTTTAACGACCAGCTCAGAGTCCCCTTTCACACACAGATGGGGCACGTCGATCTCGAGAGCTAACTCGAGGCCAGTGATGAGGGCATGGTATTCCGCCTCATTGTTGGTACATCCCTCTGACAACAGGAAAGAGTATGGCAGCACGGCTTGCTCCGGGGTAATGAAGACGATACCCAAGCCCACTCTGTTGAGCTTAGGATTATCGAGCCTTCTACCAGTGGGGCTCCGGGAGGCACCGTCAAAGTGCATCTGCCAACATGGATCGACATGATCGACCGAGAGAATGGCCTCATCAGGAAAGCCTAGATCCAGCGGCTGATCCGCGGAGGTCGGGTGAGCAGCCAGGAAGTCCGCCAATGCTTGCCCTTTGATGGCTTTCTGAGACACATACCTGATGTCGAACTGCTGGAGAATCACAGCTCACCGTGCTAGACGGCCAGTCAACATAGGCCGGCTCAGGATATATTTCAACGGGTCTACCCGAGAAACCAACTGTACCTCATGGTGCTGCAAGTAGTGCCGTAATTTCTGTACGGCAAATACGAGCGCCAGGCAGCTCTTCTCGATGGGGGAATACCTAACTTCCGCATCGAGGAGCATGCGACTGAGGTAATAGAGGCTATTCACTGTTCCCTCGTTGTTCTTCTGGGCGAGAAGGGCACCAAGGGACCGTTCCAGGGCAGTCACATAAAGGACCAGCGGCTTCCCGGATACAGGCGGCATCAGAACCGGAGGTTGAAGCAGGTACTGCTTGATTTCCTCAAAAGCGGTCTGACACTCTTTATCCCATACATAGGTGACACCCTTCTTCATGAGCCGAGAAAAGGGCTTACACTTGCCGGCCAGATTCGCGATGAATCGGCGTATATAGGCTAAGTGGCCTTGGAACCCTTGCAATTCCCGGATGTTACCTGGGGGAGGAATCTGGCTAATCGCCCTGATCTTCTCTGGGTCGATCTCAATACCCTGGTATCTTACCACAAATCCAAGGAACTTTCCGGAGGTGACCCCGAAGGCACACTTCAACGGGTTCATCTTCAGGCAGCGAGACCGGAGGAAGCCGAACACTTTCTCAAGATCTTTGAGATGGTCCTGACGCTGGCGCGATTTGACAACCAAGTCGTCGACGTAGCATTCCACCAGTGTGCCGAGGATTGGCTTGAATATGCGGTGCATCGCCCGTTGATAGGTGGCACCTGCATTCTTCAGGCCGAAGGGCATGACCTGGTAACAAAAGATACCTTGGGGGGCCCTGAAGGCAGTGAACTCCTCATCCTCAGGGGCCATCCGGATTTGGTTGTATCCGGAGTATCCATCCTTGAAGGAGAGGGATTGGAACCCTGCCATGGCGTCAATCAACAGCTCTGTCACTGGAAGGGGAAAATCATCCTTCGGACAGTGGCGGTTGAGATCGCGGAAGTCGATGCAGACTCTGATCTGCCCGTTCTTCTTCCTGACTGGCACAATGTTGGCCAGCCATTTGGGGTACTGAACTTCCCTCGCGAAGTTGGCTTTGATAAGCTTGTCAACTTCGGCCTCAACCATGGCACCGTGGGATGGGTGCATCTTCCTGGGAGGCTGCTTGAACCCGCGATGGTTCATCGGGAGACCAAGGCGATGGACGGCTACCTGAGGATCTAGCCCCGGCATCTCGTCATAGCCCCAAGCGAACACATCACGGTGCTGTCTGAGGAAGTCCACGTACTGCTACCGCTCCTCAGAGGGCATGGCGGCACTAACCAATGTGGGTCTTGGATCTGCTTCGGTTCCAAGATTCACCTGTACTAACTCATCGACCGTGGCGGAGACGCCCTCCTCAAAGGCTGGGGGTGCATCTTCCACGTCCTCTCCACTCGGGGAGGGATCGTCCACGGGAGAGAATGCACTGGGAACTGCATTGGGGCTACCAGATCCTGCTGGGTCGCTGGTGCTGGCACGGGCGGTCACGGTCATCTCATCAGGAGACTCACAGGCCATCGAGACCATGGCTACGTCCAACCGATGAATCGGGAGGACGTAAGCGTCATCCAAACTTGCCAAGGGATCACTTGCAACAACGACAGGCTCAACCTCACTTGCCAGGATCTGCTTATCCTTGCTCTTGTAATAGTCCGCGTCCAGATAGCGGGCTTCACATGAGGCAAAAGGAGAGGCATCTCCCTGAAGCACGCCTACTCGACCATTAAGGGAGTATTTAAGGCATTGGTGGTTTGACGAGGAAACCGCCGCATGAAGGTGGAGCCATGGTCTGCCCATCAATGCGTTATACGCAGTGTCCTGAGAGACTACCATAAATTCGGTGTTGGCAACCAGGTCACCGAACTGGGTCTTCAAACGTATCTTGCCGACCGGAGTTTGCTCGGTGCGGTCGTACCCCTGGATCTTGAGGTCGGAGGGAATCAAGTCATCCTCAGACAACCCCAATCTCCGGACCGTCCGAGTTGGAATCAGGTTAATCCCGGACCCCGTGTCGACAAGAGCGCCGGACTTCAAGGCCATTGAACTGGCCGGTAACATACAGCGGATGAATGTGCCCCTGTATAGGAGGGTCTTCATCCTTACCAGAAAACGAGATAACTGCCTGACATTCGGCGTCCTCAATCGTTTCGGCGTGAAAGGCCTTTGCAGCCGCAACCTCTGTCTCAAACTGGAGGGGTCTCTTCAGGGCTTCAGCGAGCGCCTCGCGCATCTCAGATGACATGCGCAGAGCCTCAAGGATGGAGAGCCTTGCTGGGATGTCGGCCAAGTGCTTCAGGACGTCATATTTTTTGGCCAAGCGCGAGCCCCTGGTTGCAGGAGGTTGCTCTGCGGTTGGAGGCATGACGGGCCTTGCCGGTTGGACCGGCGGCCGACTGGTGCTTGGCGCATCTCGTTGTTCATTGGTTGAAGCCCGGGAAGTAGTCACCGTACTGGGGTCAGGAGGCCGGGATGGACTCGCGGCAGGGCGGAGCTGATCGCGACGCGGCTGAGGCGGTTCTGCCTGGTCCCACACCACAAACAGTGGCGGAGACGAATCCGTCATCCCCGGAGGGGGGGGGGGCTGTGCACGCTGAGCTCGATTTTGAGCCTACTGCCTAGTCTCAGTGGATTGCACGGCCTGGCTGGAGGTACCAACTGTCGTGCCCCAGCGACTCCTGTTGTTGCGGCTCCTCCGACGGTGGCGACGACCGGGGACACTAGGGAGGTCCACCTGGTGTTATTCAACGTCGGGAACCGAAAAGGGATTTACCAGCTCAACGGTATTAACCGAAGCGTACCCAACACTGTCATCGGACGAATCATTCATCACCGGGCGGATCCGGGGAGGGACCCCCATCTCCGGGGGCATGAAATCGCCGAGAGTGCGGGATAGTGGCGGAACTGGCGGGGCGCGCTCTTCCTTCTTGCGCCGCTGCCGTTTGCTCTTCTCGGAAGAGGCAGGCGGGGACGACGATGCCGAAGCAGCACCCGCAGATTCTGGGGGCTCAGGCTGATTCAAGCACGCACGGATGATTCCATGGGGGGAACCCAGGCCATCGACGCCTTCCGTGGGGGAAACCCAGGCCATCGACGTCGTGAGACGGAGTGCCCGATTTCCCTTCCCCAGCCCCTGGCGGGTTCCGTGCCCCGGTGCTGAATGCTCAGCCGGGCAACATGCTAGTCTTCCAACACCTCTGAAAGCTATCGGTCTTCGTATTGAGGAGAAGAGATTCATGTCGGGTTCACCATTTTTCTGTTTCGGTGCGGATGTGCGTCGGGTTTCTGTTCCGACGCTGTTCCGCCAGGACGTGTTCGCGCGTGCGCCCGTCGACCCGAGGGGATGGGCGCGCGGCTTGTAGCCCCGAAGTCCCTCTTTCCAAAGGCGGGCGGAATCCGTCCCTTATTCAGGGGCGTCTGCTCCTTGATCGAAACCGGGATGATGGGATGTCGGCTCCTCCTTCCGTGGACGTCTCCTCGGAACTCGTTGCCTAATCCGGGTCTCCCTCATAGATTTAAGACGTGATCGTGAATCTCGTTCTCGGCGCCATGTCTCCATAGACACTGGTTAATTACGCTGCTTCCGCCCGGACGCTCCAAGGAGTCTGGTCGGGGCAGCAACCTGCGGTGAGGAGACCGGGTAGCTCTGGGTGTTGGGGGCGTGTCTTAACACTGCGGCTCTGCATGTCTGCCTTCCGTCCCTAATAGGGCTTCTCGAAGGCGTGATGGCCTGAGGCATCCCGCGCTGGGTGCGGGGAACTGCGTTACCTGAGGTTTTCCTCAGCTTCCCATGTTTAACACGGGGTATGCCGCGAGTTTAACGTCCAGCGGGGACGCCATCGGACTGATCAACACGAGAAGTGGATCAGATGACAGAACCCCTTGCGGGGAACCTCCGACGCTGGGGCCAGCACATGGGCGGCTTCCCGAGTGAAGTGGAGTGGAATGAAATGGCATGACCCCACTGGGATGTGGCGGCCCGGGTAAGGATCAGGATGGATGATGGAGTGAAGAGCTTGGACCCCGTAGGGGCTTCCTACGTACCGCGCGTTAGCACGGATCAAAGTCAGCGTAGTTCGGGTATACATTTTAACGTCATGCTGGACGTTGACAAGCCGACTCACGAGGAGGTCGAGGCTGCCAGGCGGAGGATTGAACCGAACCACCTCGTACAGAGGGGGATGGAACGGCCAGGTGGATCACAGTTTTACGTCATGCTGGACGTTGAAAGGAGAAAAAGGCAGTGGGGAAGCACAATGGAGATACACATGTGCAGTCCCGCACAAGGGCGGATTCATAGGTGAATCGACGCGAATGTGAACCCGGGAGGGGTCCACTGATGGACGAAATGACGTGAATACTACCGGGACGACCAGGTGGTGGGCTTGAACCTCAGGGAGGCTTCCTACGTACCCTGTTTAGGAGACAGGGATCAAAGTCCACGTAGTTCATTCTGTCAGGACTTACGCACTGAGGCAGCCCGGATGCGGCAAAGCTCAGTTGGAGAGGGACTTGGGCCGAAGGTGAGAGACCTCGATCCCTGTCACGCCCTCTACTGGATTCGGCAGTGGGGAAGCGCAATGGAGATACACATGTGCAGTCCCCCACAAGGAACTAGGGGTTTGTAATGCCCTACCCCCGTGGGCGAAGGCCACTCCATGAATCGTCCCTAAAGAGGGGCAATCCCGTCATCCCTGCAGAGAAAAGCGGGTGGGGGCCACATCCAAACCGGGGGGGACCCTGCGTGCGAGGCACAGGATCAGACGAAGCGGATGGTTTAACGTCTTGCCGGACGAAGTACAGTTTAACGTCGTGTGTTAAGGACGAAGATGCTTGGCAGTTTAACGTCTTGCAGCGCGGACGTGGTACAGTTTAACGTCATGTTGGACGAAACACTTGGCAGTTTAATGTCTTGCAGCGCGGACGAGGTACAGTTTAACGTCATGTTGGATGAAACACTTGGCAGTTTAACGTCTTGCAGCGCGGACGAGTGTATAGTTTAACGTCATGTTGGATGAAACACTTGGCAGTTTAACGTCTTGCAGCGCGGACGAGGTACAGTTTAACGTCATGTTGGATGAAACACTTGGCAGTTTAACGTCTTGCAGCGCGGACGAGGTACAGTTTAACGTCATGTTGGACGAAACACTTGGCAGTTTAACGTCTTGCAGCGCGGACGTGGTACAGTTTAACGTCATGTTGGACGAAACACTTGGCAGTTTAACGTCTTGCAGTGCGGACGAGGTACAGTTTAACGTCATGTTGGATGAAACACTTGGCAGTTTAACGTCTTGCAGCGCGGACGAGGTACAGTTTAACGTCATGTTGGACGAAACACTTGGCAGTTTAACGTCTTGCAGCGCGGACGAGTGTGGTGCCGACGATGGGTCTGTGTCACTTCGCGCAAGCCTAGAGGGCCGCACGGGAAGACAATGCATGGTGCGGGTACCCGGTATGAAGATCATCAGGCGCCACGCAGGCGGGTACCCACAGGGGGTCAAAAGGGTGACCCTGGCGGTTTGCGAGCAAAAGAGGGGCTTGGCGCGCAATACCGCGGGTCGGCGCGCAATTGGGCGGGCTGGCGCGTAATTGGGCCAGCACTTTGCGCGCAGATGATTGAGATTGCGCGCACCGGGCTTCGGATAGCGCGCGGGGGCAACGGCTCATTCTTTTAACGAATGGCCACTTAGCAAAACGGGGGGTGTGCGCAATCAGGTTGGATTGCGCGCACCCAGGGGGAAATTGCGCGCAAGAGGCTTCTTTTGCGCGCGAAAGCCTTTGGGTGAAGAGTTGTTCAAAGGAAAGGAGCCAAAGGGTTGCGCGCGAAGGTGAACCCCGAGGCTTGCTTGCGCGAAAGAAAGGAGGTTACCTGAAGTTCGGCATTTCGCGCGGGAGGGGTTGGATTGCGCGAACGAGCGACCCTTCGAATTCCAGCAACCTTAAAAACGTCGAGGGTCGCCTTATATTTATAGGCAACCCCGGGCGCGGAATCCGGTTCACGGGCGCGCAATTTCCTTCGCGAGCGCGGAATCGGGCCCGGCGCGCAAGGGAGTTGCACGGGCCACGGGCGCGCAAAATTGCGCGCCGGCCCAGCGCATTGCGCGCATCCCGGGATGTTTGCGCGCGGCACTACAACTTTGCGCGCGGGTCTCCAGAATTCCGCGCAAGGCCTCCGGGCCCTCCGAAACATGCTTCTGACTCCATATATGACCTCGCATTCCTCATCCGGAGCTTCGTTTGGGAACAACGGACTTTTCCGGCGTCTACAGGATGGAGATAATGAAGCTAGTGTGAAATGCTTCCAATAGGGTCTTCAAATATTATATAAAGTCACAGGTGAATTTCTTTTAGCTAACCAAATTCGCATACATCATGAATCAGGATCTCATTTCTAAAGGGAACCTGAGGGTGTCTCTGAGTGGTGGGTAGGTGGTTTCAGTTGGGCGGTCTGGTAGCAGTTCCTCAAGTATTAGAAAGCATTTTTTCTAGAGTTATCATCAGGAAAGCAATGGGAATAATGGTTAAGGTAGTATGTCATATTTTTTATGAGGTGACTAGGTTCACTGATTTTAGTATGGAAGGCTAGGACACAAGTGAGATTAGTGCCCTTGACCACTATTGGAGTGTCATGTGTTTGGAAGGATGGGAAAACTATAGAGGTTCTATAAAAATACTCAGTAGACATCTAATAACAGGGGAGTGAGACATATTCCTGAGTTAGGAAAGGGGTCTACTAATCAGCAGTAGACGAGCAGCTAGAGTTCCACTAGTCATACAGGATAAGGTAGAGTATAGGGTAATTTGGTGTATGGAAGATGATACTAGAAAGGTGGTTTACCGTAGGGATATCAGGTAAGAGCTCAGGGTGGAGGCACAAGAAAGATACATGTGGTACAGTACGCACCTACCAGGATGGATATGGGACCTTCCACTATTTGAAGTGTGATTTTAGCAGAATCTACCCTAGAATGTTCTATTTTTTATATAGGAGAATCAAACTCTTTCATATCTTATCAATTTTTATATGGCTTGGTTATGGTTTTGGATTATCTATCTAGAGTTATGTCTATAGATACGTCGCTAAGGGAGTGATCAGAGGGAATATGGAACTACAAGTAGTATTCTCTCAAGATTGGTGGCAAAATTTTTCTTTGGGATCTATTTTTGCTAGAGATGACAAGTTTAAACTTGATCTTGGGGATGGACTAGCTCGTTCTATATCATGTTCGTATTGATTTCTACAATAAGATTGTATCCTTCTCACTTCCTAGTAGAGGACATTACCTCCATCATGGTGAATAGGACATCCAGGCGGTTCGGGTAGGACCAGCATAGTTTAGAATAGAGGGGCTTATAATTCAGGTATTTATCCTTGTGTTAGATGATGGAGAACCACTACAAGGATTATTTACTTTAGTGTTAGACCAGTATCAGGATGTATTTCATGAGGAATTCTTCAGTTGGCCACCAAAGCAGAAGATTGAGATTACTATTGAGTTGGTCCCAGAAGCTGTGCTTATTTCAATACCTCCCTATAAGATGCTACCAGAGGAGCTTCTATATTTTAAATTTCAATTGGAATATCTAGAGAGTAAAGGTTTTATCCAGCCTAGTGCATCACCTTGGGGATCTCTTGTTCCCTTCACTAAGAATTCAGATAGGACTTTACGGCTATGTGTTGATTATCAAAAGTTTAACTATATGACAATCAAGGATAGATATCCTCTTCTATGAATCAGTGATATCTTTGACCAACTGAGAGGTGTTCATGTATTCTATAACATTGATTTGAGATTAAATTACCATCAGTTGATAGTGAGTCCATCTGGAATACCTTTTACTACCTTCTGAAGTAGGTATGGTTTGTATGAATTCATAGTAATGTCGTTCAGGTTAATGAATCTGCTGAAGGTGTTCGTGGATTTTATGAAACGCATATTCCACCCATATATGGACCAGTACATGGTTGTCTTTGTTGAATACATCTTGAAATAATATAAATTATGGTAAGATTGTTCATAATGTCTGGAGATTGTCTGGATTACACTGAGAGGGCATTGGATTTATGCAAAACTCTCAAAGTGTTCCTTATGGATTGATTAGGTCCACTTTCTAGACCATATTATATTAGAGTTAGGAATATACATGTATTTTAAGAAGGTGATTGTAGTGGTTTCTTGGGAGTGTCTCAAGAATATTTTTGAGATCTAAAGCTTTCTTGGTCTATCTGGATACTACTGAAGGTTTATTCAAAACATCTATTAGATAGTGGTGCTGATGGCTAGACTTCCCAAGAAGGGGGTACAATCTTAATAGACCTATGGTTGTGTGGAATGTTTTCAAGATATTAAGAGTAGGTTGACGTCATCATTGATCTTGACCTTATCAGAACTGGTTGAGGAGTACACCATGTACTATGATGTCTCTAGAATTGGTCTGTGAGCAGTTCTTATGCAGTACAGATGTGTGGTCACATGTAGCTCTAAGTAGTTGAGACTGCATGAGTGGAATTATCCCACCCATGATCTAGATTTGTATATTGTGGTTCATGATCTAATATGTTGGTGGAATTTCCTAATGTTAGAAAGGTTTGTGGTGGATAAATATCATAAAATCCTAAATTATATATTTTTTCAAATGGATCTGAACCATCTATAGAGGAGGTGGGTGGATTACTTGTAGTCTTTTGATTTTAATTTGGTATACACACCAGTAAAGGGAATAATTGGTGTCAATTCATTTAGAAGAAAGTTTTAGTCTCAAGCGGTACTAGATTCTAGTAATGAATTATATTTAATGGAAATCTTTTCTGAGATGCACTTGGATGTCTAGGAGTATCAAGGGAAAGTGACTCTGATCTCCACCTTTTTTTTCTTCCCTCTCTTTTTGATAGGTTTTAGAGAAGGTAATTAGTGGATTCAGAATTTTTGTCTATTATAAAGAAAGAAAATGGTGGGGTGCCACCATTTGGTTGGACTCTTGATGGGGATAGAGTCCTTTTCATTCATCGGATTTTTTTGGTTTCTATTTACATGAATGAAGAGCTTATGAATATGTTTCATGCATCCAAGTGGTTGGTACATCTTGGTTTGACAAATATGTATCAAGCCCTCTATGGAAAATTTTGGTGGTTAGGTATGAAGAGGGAGATAGCTGGATTTGTGACCTGATTCCTTGCATGTCAGTAGGTGAAGTATGAGTATCAATATCCTATAGGTTTACTATAGCCTTTACCTATTTTGGAGTGGACATAGGATGGTTTCACCATATACTTCATGATAGTTTTACCTGAGACACCCTGGAAGAATGATTCAATATGGGTGATCATGGACCGACTAACAAAATTATCCCACTTATTGCCTATTTAGGAAACCATCTATATTGATGATCTAGGTAGCCTACATGTGTGGGAGATAGTGTGGCTACTTGTAGGGTCGCAGAGTATAGACTTTGATTGGGATCCTTGTTTTACTACGCGCTCCTGGAAGGGGTTGTACGCGACATTGGGTTCATAGATGTTTTTGAGTACAACATACCACCCTCAGGATTAAGGGAAATATGATCGCATCATTCATATCATAGAAGACATGTTGAGAGATTGTGTCTTGGACTTTGGTGGTTCTTGGGAGAAACACCTAACTCTTGTGGAGTTCGCCTAAAATAATAGTTAACTTGGCATCAATCAAGATGGATCCTTTTGAAGTCTTGTATGGTAAGTTATTTTGTTCTCCCTTGTGCTAATTGTAGGTGGGATATGTAGTACTTGTTAGACCAAGTCTTGTGAAAGAGACGTATGAACAATTTTAGTTGATCTGAATGTGGTTAGAAGCCATGAAAAGTAGGCACAAATCCTATGTAGACCATTAGAGATGACCTCTAAAATTCAAGGTTGTTTACTAGTTTTTTTTGTGCACCATGGTTGGGGAAATTTTTCATCTAAAAGCAGGGAAAGTTAGCTCATAGGTTTTTTAAACTATTTGAGATAGTGGATAGGGTCGGTCCAGAGCATATCGATTGGATATTCTACAATTCTACAGTGCCTTGTATGATGTGTTTCGTGTGTCAAGGATTTAAAAATATCACATGATCCTTCTCACGTGATATATGTTGATGATTTTGAGCTTGATAGTGATGTTTCCTTTGAGGATCATACAATTTGTGCCATAGGCTATAGTGAGAAGAATATATATGGAAAGATAGTGCCTTTGGGGTGAGTGCAGTTGCAGCATGGGCATGTTCATGAGGAGACATAGAAGAGGGTGTCTAATATATGGTCATAGTGACCCAGGTTGTTCACTGATACATCTCAGTGATTCATGGTAACACAACTTAGGGATGAGCTATTATATGTTAGGGAGGTTGTATAACCCCTATTTTACCCAAGTACTTTCTATCTTTAAGTTTTTGTTTCAACCTCTTTACTTTTGTAAATGAGCCTTGTTCATGGCTTAAAATGGTGTTTCAGAGGTGCCCAGGAGCTCAGAGGAGCCAAGATAAAGGAAGGATAGAGGTGGAAAGAAGCAATGGTGATGTTGTAGTGCCATCGGATCACTGTTACAATCCACCAGCTAGCTGGTGGGCTGTACATTAGCCTAGTAAAGCTACAGGAGTCCCATTGGCCAGTCGGTGAGACCCACCAGTCCGCCAGTGGCACCCTGATAGAAGGGGTTTCCTATAGGAAATCCACCAATCGGCTATTGGGAACCATCAAATTGCTATTGTGGCTCACAGTAGTGCAGTCACACTGCCCAGAACCACTATCTAGTTGGTAGCATCTAGGGGCTAGTTGATGGCGCCACTAGGGGCTGAAATTTTTAAGGGAATAGTCATAATTGCTCAACCTAAAACCCCTATTTAACCTTTAATTACCCCTATTTTGACCCTAACTCATGATTTGTGATTTTGAAGGGTTCTCTAGGGATTCTTTAGCTTCTCCAATGTTAATACTTTGTCTCTTGATCCATTTTTTGATTTAGTGATCCAATTTTGGTGAGTTTCTCTTGGAATTGGTGATTTCTTCTAGTTTTTGTTTTGGTTCCTCTTCTTCCAACCTTGAAAAAGTGTTCCAATTGCATTCCATAGGGAATCATGGTGGGATTCACATATCCATATGCTTGATCCTTGGAGTTTATTATTTTTTGATTGAGTTAGGAGGTCTAAAATAATTCTATAAGGTCTTCTTGGTTTATCTAATATGTAAAACTTATACGATCATGTTGGTACACCATGAACATGACCTCCTTTCATTGGGATTTATCTTGTATGGTTTGAAACCACACTCTTGTACCTCCAAGGATCCTATTGGGTTCATTGGGGATGATACCCTATACATTCAGAAACCCGAGGCGTGTGACTAACTTTGACCCTAGGTTCGAATCTGAAAGGCACAAAACTAGATCCCTTTATTGACCATTGATTGATATGTGAAATAGTGTTGTGGAATAATTGGAATGTAAATATAATTGTTGCAACTATTTTAGGAATTGTTTATTTGGCATGGAATGGTTAATTGGTTTTTCATTGGCATGTTAGCATGAAATGGGTGTTTGGATTAAAGGAACAGTAGCATACAACTGAAATTGTATAGATAATTGGTATTTGGCATGAATTAACCAATATGGATTATGTTATCTTATTTATCATGTTTGGTGATTTTGTATGCTTTGAATCGCGTTTGGGGTCTAAGGGAAATATGCATGTTTCTTGGTGTATGAAGGCATGGCGCACGTTGGCATAGTGCATAAGGGAGAGACACATGTTTCTTGGTAATTTTAGGCAAGATACATGAATATATGGTGCCTCAGGGCGAGATGTGTGGATGTTGGATACAAGAGGGGGAACTATTTGATTTCTTGATTCCTGATGGAATGGTGCATGGTTTTTTTAGGCTTTTGGGCTAGGTGATTGTTTTCCTTTCTACTTAAGAGTTCGTTACATGGTACACATGATGCAGGTGGGTAAGATTGTGGTAAAAGGACTTAGAGACCTTTACTAGTGATTTTCCCAAAGGTACAAGGACAAGGAAATCCTACATTAGGCCGAAGTATGTATGGATGACCCCGAATGTCAACTTGGAGCTAGAGGATGAGTAGGATTATTTGAGTGTATTATTTTGCTTTATATTTAATTCCCTATTATCATACTATTGCATGAACTACACTTAAACTAAATTTGTTTAGATGTCATGGTTAGTGGCCTGCTGATTTTTACTCACACCATGTTCTAGATCTATTTGGTACCCAGGTAGACTTCATGGATATAGGTCTAGAAAAGGGAAATTAGATTTGTGCTTGATTGATTGGTTTTCTTACTAGGGATCAAACTTACGAATCGGACCAAGCATGGGGTTTTGGACTGGGTTTTGGAGTCTTTATTTTTATAACTCTTTATGTTGGTTGATTGTATGAAATTTAGTATGGATTTAAATATGACATTACATGGTTTGATTATATTAGATTTATTTGTAATTTTTCAGTTTATCTTATGGAGTTGTATGATTTGATTTGTTTATCTCATTTTTGTTGTGATTTTCCCTCTATATCGGAGGGTATAGTCTCCCCGCTATATCCATTAGATTTTCACTATTATTCATCATCCTTTATCATATGAGGAGGAGTTCTTGGGGTCATGTGACGACCCATCTCAGTCCTTTTAGGGAGAACCGGGTCGAGGACATTACAATGTGGTATCAGATCTCATGTCTTTTTTACTAATTTACTTTTTAGGAAAGGTAGACAGAAGACTAGGATGTTTCGAGGCTTGGTAATGAGCTCATGCATGGTAGTAGTTGACCCTTGTGTGGGGGAAAATCCAAGTCTCAAGGTATGGGATTGATGCTCTTAAGATTCGCTTGTTACAGTTGTGATGTCATTTCACCTTGGGTGATACACTTTTTGTGTGATGTTACAATTTGTATGAGATTTACTCATGGTACGGTATAGAAAAAGGTACATATACATGCATCGTGATAGACACATAGGATCTTATCATATTCACTATCATTTTAGGGACTCATTCTCATGCATATATATAGATTGTTTAGTATATTCTTGTTAAATTTTTGCTAGGGATACCTGGTTAATGAATAATGGTTTTATATTTTTTTATATTTCATGTGAACCCATTAGTACTGGATAGAATTATGTTTTCACCCTTAAGCTCCTATTATGCTTTTAATTTCATAGTATGTCTAGATGATATGTTCTCTTTTATTTTCCTTGTTTCCTATCATGTGACCTGAGGTGTGTTGTCACAACCCGTCCCCTGGGGCCCGTGTTGTGACTACCCCAAGTCCTCCTTCCATAGGCCAGGGTTTAGCAACTAGCACTAGAAAGTCGTATCCCTAAAATGGGAAGGTATTGACTTTAAACCTGTACACACACAAAATAGGTATACAAAAAAAGTAAACCACGTAGTAAAATTTCTAAAGTAAAAGTGTGAACTGAAGTAAGGGGCCAGTATACAAGCCCAACTGAAAGAGGTAAAATAATAGAAAAAGAAAACATATCATGAGATCGTCCTCCAAGGATCCTACCTTAAGGGTAGGTAAAGCTCATCATTGCGGCTCTCTGCGTCAATTGGTCACCTTCGTGCATCATCTGGTCCTAGCTCCCAAACCTCGATCAAAGTTGTCTGTTGTCTGCACAAGACACAATAAGGTGCGGGCAAAGCCTATGCAGGGGTGAGTATAACAATACCCAGTAAGGATCACGAGACCCCTGAAGGTCTCCCATAATTCCACAAAGGAAAAACCACAAAGCATGATCTCAATCACAAAGCACAAGGAAAGACCCATCTCAAACCAAGTATATAACTTAAAGAACGGGAATAACAATGAATAGTCATAGAGCTAGATCATCTTATTCTATCAAGTGGATTTTTCTACTAGACCACACATGGTAGCTAGGTGATAACCCATAGAGGATCACTAGTTGATGACCCAAAAAGGATCTTTAGGTTCTGACCCATAGAGGATTGTTAGGTGTTGAACCATGGAGGATCGCTAGGTGCTGACCCATGGAGGATTGCTAGGTGCTGATCCACAGAGGATCGCTAGGTGCTGACCCACAAAGGATCACTAGGTACTGACCCACGGAGGATGGATAGGTGCCCACAGAGGGTCTCTAGGTTCTTACCCACATAGGATCTCTAGGTGCTGATCCATGGAGAATCGCTAGGTACTGACCCACAAAGGATCGCTTTTTGTCTTCACGTCATAGCCAGCCACTGGATTCCCACACATAGTATGCTTGATTCTAGAGGATCCGATCCACAAGCCATAGGTCATATTTCAACCACCACTAATTCCTATGAATACGTAACATAATGAACCACCATGTCATAAGGGTCCCAACGCAATTGACGGTGGGTCAATTGGATGCCTGATCTATAAGTTATATGCATTTAAGTGTCGGGGGCCTGGTTAGATTCGAGTCTGATCCAACCCGGACATACTCCAAATTTCTCCAAAACCCAAGTGGAGTATCTCAAAAGGATCACCTCATCCTAGGGGTTCTAGCACAATTGATGGTTCGTTAAACAGTTTCCTGGTTTAGGAGATAGAACCCTTTAAGCGAAACTGGGTTGTAAGTGGATCTGGGTCCGGTCTGACCCGGTCAGACTGATCGGACCCCACCTACTTGCCCGAAGGGGTTGGGCTCATCCCAGTTTGGATGGTCCCGGACCAGTGTGGTTGGGCCTGGCCCGAAGGTGATGGTCCGTGGGCTTGGCTCGGCCCACCCGGCTGGGCACGGCCCGTCGGGCCACTGGACCAACCTGACCCGCTGGCTAGGCACGGGTGTCAGCTCCCCTCCCGAATGGACAAGTCTGTTCGTGTCATCAACATCAGTGATGCCAGTTGGTGTCGCTCCACCTGGTCGGTCTGTGTGGACCGGTCATCTGCGGGACTCGTGGGGCACGGGTCTGCCCTCCGTCGTGGCTCGGAGTCGTGGCCCTCCTCTGCAGTGCGCTGCCATGACGCACTGCCGCCGTCTTTGTGGCCAGCATCGGTTGGCTTCCCCTGTCCACCGCAGCACCTTTAGGCACCGACCCATCTTTGCGGTCGGCGAGAGCCAGCCGCTTCCTCCTCCGATCGTCGACGTTGTCGCGCTGGTGGAGCTTCTGCGGGCCTCTGGTGAAGCCCCGGAGGTCTGTTTTCTCTTTTGACTGCACCTATGGGCCTTCTGGGATGTTTTCATCCCTACATGGCCCCCAGTTTCATCTTTCCACTGCATTGGTCGATCGACCACAAAGAACACAATCAAAGCAACATTAGTGGAGGGTCTGGGCCTTGTTCAATTCGGGTTGCTCCCTCCATGTTAGTGTTATAATAAGGAAAGGTTTTGATATCATCAAGAGTAGATGAAACAAAAACTATTAAACAAAAACCCCTACCTGGAAATGTTGGAAGACGCTACAGATGAGGGAGAAGAACTCGCATTCGTTGGCACTTGTCGTCGCTCGTCGTTGTTCAACTCAAATCCTCCAACGGTCGTTGAATCTCCGTTCTACATTGGTGGAATATGTCGCTGGAACTTCTTCAGAGATTTCTCACATCGATCCCCAAAACCCATTCCTAAGCCTTGTTTAAATAAGAGATTAATCTCCCACGTTGTGTTTAACATTATGATTCATTAATTAACCATAATTAATGAGCCAATTAAACACTCAAACATCGTCACTAAAAAACCAAATAAATGATAGGTTTAAGTAATTAAAAGTCTCATATTTAATGTCTAATGTTGCACCGCAGTCCTACCACCATCGTTCAACGGTTACAATGAAAGAATAAAATAACTCATGGAGTTATTTTATTATTTTTTTTAAAGTACAAAAATTAAATTTTTCATCCGACCCTTTCCGGTCAAAGTTAAGCTTACCTTAAGAAAGTATCAACACTGTGAATTCAACGGTGACCTTGGATTTTTAATCCGAGCACCTGTTCAAAAGATAGAAATCACATTTTTCACGTTTATTGAATGTACCTTAAAAAAGTTCAAAAATTATTAATAGTCACCCTCGACCCACGCCAGTCAAGGTTAGGATCCTCCTAAGGGGAACTCTCCCCCACCAACTCAATGGTACTCTCAAATTTTCAATCCGAGTTACTATTTAGAAGTTATAAGGTTTTAACAATAAAATAATAGTTTCTAATTATTTTATTTACGGCCAAAAACTAACTTCCATTGTTGGCATGCGTCGATCAATGTTAGGTTCTGCCTAAGGAAAGAATACCCTCATGAGTTCAGTTGTGGTATCATATTTTTAATCCGAGTCACCGTTCATGAGTTATAATCATTTGAAAAATAAAATAATTTTATTTACGGTTATTCTATTTTTGGGTTTTTTCAATGGAGGCCTGCGACGACTAAAATTAAGTCGCTCCTAGGGTAAAACCGCCATCCTAAGCGCAACAGTACCCTCAGATTTCTGATTAGGAAACCCATTTAAGAGTTATTCCACTTTTTTTGTAAAATTGATGACATGCTCTATTTAAAGCTTAACATTTTTTGATGGATCATTTTGGGCACTTTGGTCCTCAGAATCACATGCCGTCAATTTTTTCAGTCTTGTAATAATTCTATATAATTAAAAAATTACGTAATTTTTGTGTCTTTAAATTCTCCCCACCTTATGGTTTTACATCTCCAAAAGCCAAAATAAAGGTAAATCTAACAAGTGTGGTACTGAGAATGAATATGAGCCTCATGCTCATATGTGGTCTCCTGGAGGTTCTCATGCTGCCACTAAACTCGCACCAGAGGAATCAACTATCCACGGAGCACCCTCTCCTATCAATCCTCAATCTCTACTGAGAACTCCATAAAAGTTGTCACATCATCAATGTTCAGCTCACCCCAATTGATGACGTGTGATGGGTCATGCACATACCTGCTCAGTTGCGACATGTGGAAATCATTATACACATGGGGCATCTATGGGGGAAGATCCAGGTTGTACACCACCTCACCTACTCTTCTAAGGATTTGTAAAGGCCCGATGAACCTCAGAGATAGCTTGCTGCCCAGTCAAATCTCAGCAATCCTCTTCGATGAGAGACTCGAAGGAAAACATGGTCTCCCTCCTCAAAATCCAAGGGCCTCCATCTCCTATCGACATAAGACTTATGCCGGCTCTATGAATTATTTATCCACTCCTAGATGATCTTCACCTTCTCAGTGGTAGCCCATACCAACTCTAGACCCATAAGTGCTGACTGCCCTGGGTTTGTCCAGCATAGAGGTGATCTGTGTGGTCATCCATACAAAGCCTCAATTGGCGCCATGCCGATGGAGGAGTGATAACTGTTGTTTTATGAGAACTCCACCAGTGGTAGGAGGTCCTTCCAACTGCGTCCAAAATCAAGTATGCAAGCATGGAGCATGTCCTCAAGCATCTGTATGGTCTGCTCTGTTTGACCATCTATCTGAGGGTGAAAGGCGGAGCTCAAACATAGTTGAGTCCCAAACTCCTCCTGCAATCCCTTCCAAAACCAGGATGTAAAACGAGTGTCACGATCTGAGATGATCGTCAATGGAACCCCATTAAGTCGTACTATCTCCTATATGTAGAGGCGTCTCAATCCCTCAACTGATTTCTGATCTCAGTTGGGTAAGAAGTGGTTCGACTTGGTGAGTTGTTCAAGGATCACCCAGATGGAATTGTGGCCCCTGGACATACGTGGTAGCCCTGTCACGATGTCCATGTAGATGTTATCTCACTTCCACTCTAACACCTCAAGTGGCTGAGTCAAGCCTACTATAACCTAGTGGTTTTCCTTCACTTGCTGACAAGTGAGGCAACGCGAAACGAACTCCACCACTACTTTATTCATCCATGGACACCATTACTGATGTCGGAGGTCCTGGTACATCTTCACCACACCAGGATGTACCACCAAAGGGGATGTGTGGAACTCCCTCAATCCCTCCTCTCGTAGCATCACTGGTACCATGGTGCGTCCTCTAAAAAGGATGATGTGCTCCTCACCTTAAGAAAATCCTTCAGAATCCCATCCTGAGCATATCTAAGCACGTCGGGCCTCGCAGTCAATGTCCTAAAGTTGTGCCTCCCTTAGTCACTAAAGGAGTGGGGGAGTGATAGTCATAGACTGAAGGTAAGATTCTCCATCACTATTCATGAAGGATATCTACAACGCGGCTAGTTTCTCTATCGCCTCACTCAAAAACTGTAAACCAGACCTCCTACTGAGTGTGTCTGCCACCACGTTCCCCTCCCTAGGAATTTAGACTATCTCAAAGTCATAGTCCTAGAGGAACTCCAACCATCGTCATAGTCTCAACTACTAAAAAGCCTATAGGAACCTTTCCATCTACGCAAAAGGCTACACCATTTAATTGATTGATGTGCCCATCAATCCTTTAGTAGTGGGTACTCGATCTCCACTGCCACTTTTTTATGGTATTGGTAGTCTACACATAACCTCAAACACTGGGTCTTAATAAGACCTTCCTCTAAAAGTCTTCCACCTATTCCCCCTTCTTGAAAAGCTCTATGAAATCCCTCTGATATACTAATACTGATATCGGTGCCATCTCGAGGTGTAGAAAGATACAGAAGTCCCTCCCCCTATGGGGTGATAATCCTAGAAACATCTTTTGAAAGGATGTTCATGCACTCCACCGCTACCATTGGGAACTGAAAACTCAAAACATCTACTACCATGAGGGTAAGGTTGGCCGACTCAAGAGTGATCGGACGCACCCTCCTATTCATGAGTTTATCTCGTTCTTCCTGGGTTTCCTTTTTTTTCTCCGACCAAGGAAAACCCCATTCCAACGATGCGGACATACCACATCCTTTTTTTCTTCTAAAGGAGTCAATCTAAGCATGAAATATGGATGAAATGTCCATACCCAAACTAATTTCATAAGGCTTAGATGCTGACACCAAGAGGTTCAAACCTAAACTCTTACCTCAAGGTTCAGATCACACCGTTGGCAGTGTGATTATCGAGTTTTCTCCCATAGGTATCTCCAAACGTAAGGGTCAAGTCAACGGTTTAACTGGAAACTCTAGGTCTTGAACAAGATTCATGACAAGAAGGACTGATTAGTACCTATGTCTATTAATAAGATAGCTAGTAGTAGACATAGACCGTACCTAGAATCATTCTTAGAGCCCTTGGGTCATACTCCTTGACTGTATGTAGTTACTCCCTTCCCCTGTCCTCCAGCTCCATGAACCTAGTAGGGACCACATTGGGGTGATGGTTGTAACATGGCAAAACATATACCACCTCCTACTGCTCTCCTAGATCCTCTTCTATGCCTGCTGCCCTACAGATTCATCTATCCCTATCTCTTCCTCATTTAGAAACATTTTACAAGTCCAAGTCTCTAAGACTAACATCATTTTCCTGCTTTCCCACTGCTAACATTCACTGGATGTATCTTCTCATCCAAAGAACTTTCAACCACTAAAGGTTCTATCTAACATCCTAACATAAGTAATAATGCATAGAGGAATAGTGTTGGCTCGGATGTCCCTAAACACATCTTGCTCGGAGGTTCGAGCCCTGAAGCACTCATTATATCGTTTTTATTGAGTACCTATAATGTTCGGTATGCCTCTATGAATACTCATCTATCAACATGTCATCCTTTCAAAGCTATAGAATCTCTTGGGAACACATACTCCTTAGCTTTTTATGGCAAGAGACCACTTCTCTGAGAAAGTTTCTCAAGCTCTATCCATAGAAAAGTCACCTCATCGTAAGATAGGTGTAATCTAAACCTTACTATCACCCTGTTGATCCACATAGAATGATCACTGCCAGGACCACCATCTAATCTAATGGTTCCCTAGCTAGATAGAAACACAATCACCACCTCAAGTCAGTCCTTAGCCACCTTTGAGTCAATCTCGCCTTAGAACCTGAGGGGTATATGTCCCTGAAACTCGTGTAAGGAACTGATCCTGCATGTGTCCTCTACCAATAGCGTTGATAGTAACTACTGACCAATGGGTAGTGGTATTGCTGGGACACCGCCTGAAGGTACCATCTCAGGAAACAGTCCTTATACTGAAGCCCCATCACTCTATAGTCCATCCCCATGGTCACACATTGGAATCCTGGATGGTTGTCTATGTGGAGGCATCTTGAAAGATAATCAAGATGAACCACGGTCAATAAGTTATACTTGGTGAGCTGACTCAAAAGAGATCAAAAGAAAAACATTTTCAAAAACACATGCAATCAATGTTTTCGTGTATCGAGTCACAAATCAGAACTCAGGGTCCTGGTGTATGGATACGTTGGCCACCGTACCAACACTGGAATCCCCAAACAGAAAATTGTACTCAAGACACTTAACATTATTTCCCCATTGAAAATATCATAGTCTTAGTTATTCGGTAGAACCTCTCTTTGATACCACTTTGTCACAACCCGTCCCTCGGGGCCTATGTCGTGACAACCCCAAACCTACCTTCCATAGGCTAGGGGTTGGATACTAACACCGGAAAGTCATATCTATAAAATGGGAAGGCATTGCCTTTAAACATGTACATACACATACTAGGTACACAAAAAAAGTAAACCACGTTGTAAAACTACTGAAGTAAAAGTGTGAACTGAAGAAAGGGTCCAGTATACAAGACCAAATGAAAGAGGTAAAATAATAGAAAATGAAAACAGCTCCTAAGATCGTCTGCCAAGGATCGTACCTAAATGGTAGGTACTAGTCATCATTGTGGCTCTCTGCATCAACCGGTCACCTCCATGCATTGTCTGTTCCTAGATCTCAAACCTCAGTCAAAGTTGTCTGTCGTTTGCAGAAGACACAACAATGTGCGGGCAAAGCCCATGCAGGGATGAGTATAACGATACCTAGTAATGACCTCGAGACCTTCAAAGGACTCTCAGAATTCCACAAAGGAAAAACCACAAAGAATGATCTCAATCACAAATCACAAGTAAAGACTCAACTCAAACCCTGTATATAACTTAAAGAATGGTAATAAAGATGAATAGTCATAGAGCTAGAACATCTTATTCTATTGAGAGGCTTTTTCTTCTAGACAGCACAAGGTTTCTAGGTGCTGAACCATAGAGGATATCTAGGTTCTAACCCACAGAGGATTCTTAGGTTCTTACCCATAGAGGATCGCTAGGTGTTGACCCACGAAGCATCGCTAGATGCTGACCCACGGAGGATCGCTATGTGCTGACCCATGGAGGATCGCTAGGTGCTGACCTAGGGAGGATCGCTAGGTGCTAACCCATGTAGGATTGTTAGGTGATAACCCATGGAGGATCTCTAGGTGATGGCTCAGGTATTTCTAGGTTCTAACCCACATAGTATCGCTAGGTGCATACCCACGAAGGATCTATAGGTGCTGACCCACAGAGGATCTCTATTCTTTCTTCACGTCACAGCCAGCCACTGGATTCCCACACATAGTACTCTTGATTCTAGAGGATCAGATCCACAATCCATAGACTGTATTTCAAACACCACAAAGTCCCAAAAATAAGTAACCTGATGAACCTTCATGTCATAAGGGTTCCAACGCAACTGTCGGTATGTCAATTGGACGCTTGTTATGTAAGTTATAAGCATTTAAGTGTTAGGGCCCAGTTGGATTCGAGTCTGATCCAACCCGACTGTTCTCCAACTTTCTCCAAAACCCAAGTATAGTATCTCAAAAGTATTGTCCAGTCCTAAGGGTTCCAGCGCAACTGATTGTTCATTAAATAGATTTTCAGTTTAGGAGATAGGACCCTTTAAGCGAAATTGGGTCGTAAGTGGGTCCGGGTCCGGTCTGACCTGATCGGACCGACCGGACCCGGCCCAAAGGGGTTAAGCTCGGTCTAGTCTGAAGGGGTTGGGCTGCGGGCTAGGCCTAATGGGCCATAGTCTCAGACCGGCCCACCCAGCTGGGTGCGGCCCGCTGGGCCGCTGGACCAACCCGGCCCGCTAACTGGGCACGGGGGTCGGCTCCCCTCCCAAACAGACAAGTCTATTCGGGTCTTCAACATCTTCGGTGCCAGTTGGCGCCAGTCCGTGTGGACCGGTCATCTGTAGGACCCATGGGGCATGGATCCTCCCTCCGCCACAGCTCGGAGCCATGACCATCCTCCACGGTGCGCTTCTGCGGCGTGCTGTCATCGTCGCCATCTTCGCTGCCGGTGTCGGTTAATCGCCGTCTCCTCCGGTCGTCGGCACCGCCGCGCCAGTAGAGCTTCCGCGGGCCTCCAGTGAAGTCCCAGAGGTCCATTTTCTCTTCTGAATGTAACTATGGTCCTTTCAAGATGTTTCCATCACTGTGTGGCCTCCGGTTTTGTCTTTCCACTGCATTGGTTGTTCGTCCATGAAGAACGCAATCAAAGCAACATTGGCAGAGGGTCAGGGCCTTGTTCGGTTCGGCCCGCGCCCTCCGTGTTAACTTTATAACAAGGAAATGGTTCGATGTCATCAAGAGTAGATGAAACAAAAAATCTTAAACAAAAACCCCTACCTAGAAATATTGGAAGACGCTACGGATGAGGGAGAAGAACCTGCATTCATTGGATCTTGCCGTCGCCCGTCGTTGTCTAGATCGAATCCTCCAACAGTCGTCAAAGCTCCATTCTACGTTGGTGGAAGACATCGTCGGTACTTCGTTAGAGGTTCCTCACGTCAATCCCCAAAACCCATGCCAAAGCCTTGTTTAAATAAGAGATTAATCTAACACGTTGTGTTTAACATTATGATTCATTAATTAACCGTAATTAATGAGTCAATTAAACACTCAAACGTCGTCATTACAAAACCAAAAAATGAGAGGTTTAAGTCATTAAAAGTCTCTTATTTAATGTCTGATGTTGCACCATGGTCTTTCCATCGTCACTCAACGGTTACAAGGAAAGAATAAAATAACTCGTGGATTTATTTTATTATTTTTTTCTAAAGTCTAAAAATTAACTTTTTCATCTGACTATTGTCAGTCGAAGTTAAGCTTCCCTTAAGTTAATCCCAGCACTGCGAATTCAACGGTGCCCTTGGATTTTTAATCTGAGAACCAGTTCAAAAAATAGAAATCACCGCTCGCACATTTACTGAACGTGCCTTAAAAAAAGTTCAAAAATTATTAATAGTCACCATCAACCCATGCCGGTTGAGGTTAGGCTTCACCTAAGGGGAACATGCCTCCACGAACTCAAAGATACTCTTAGATTTTCAATCTGATTTACCATTTAGAAGTTATAAGGTTTTAACAATAAAATAATTGTTTCTAATTATTTTATTTACCACCAAAAACTAACTTCCACTATTGGTCTGTGCCGGCCAATGTTATGTTCTACCTAATGAAATCATACCCTCACGAGTTCAGCGGTTGTCTCAGGTTTTTAATCTGAGTCACCGTTCATGAGTTATAAGCATTTGAAAAATAAAATAATTTTATTTAATTATTTTATTTACAGTTATGCCTTTTTTGGGTTTTCACACTAGAGGTCTATGCCGACTAAACTTATGTCACACCTAGGGAAAACCCGTCATCCTAAACACAATGGTGCCCTCGTATTTCTAATCTAGGAACCTGTTTAAGAGTTATTCCACTTTTTCAGCAAAACTGCTCATGCACGTTATTTAAATCTTAACATTTTTCGACGGATCATTCTAGGAACTCTGGGTCTTAGAATCACATGCCGTCAATTTTTCTAGTCTCGTAATAATTCCATATAATTAAAAAAATTATACGAAATTTCCAGGTCTTTATATGTGTTACCTTGTGTAGAGAGATTCCTTTGCATCGTGTTCCGATAGAGCATGAGGAGGGTGTGGATGAGCACACAACACACTTAGCACATCTGAATCCTTCAACATATTATTGGAACATTATGGATGATTAGCTCTAGGACAGTTTCTTGTGAGTGATGTGACCAATGGAATAGGACATTCTTGAGGAGGAATGACCATGTTCAACCTCGTGAGGGATTTCCAAGTACAGCACCCCCTAACGTTCAGAGGGGAGGGAGAACCCCAGGTAGTGTAATTTTTGATTGATTATGTACTGGTGATCTTCAATCATCTAGAGACACATGTGGAGATATAGGTGAAAAATGATACATACATGTTGTGTGGACCATCCAAGCACTGGTGGGACATCCTTGTTTAGGCCAATCAGTATAAACAGTTGACTTGGGAGAATTTTTAAATGAATTTCCTGGATCATTTCTATTCAGAGACACTGAGGGAGGAGAGAGATTGGGAGTTTATGCACCTAACATAAGGGAACATTACTTTTATGTATTATGCTAGTTGTTTCATATACCTACAATATTTTTTTCCAATTTTGGATAAAAAAGAGGTAGTTAGGTTGGGGCACTTCCATGAGGGTCTTTGATATGAGATAAAGTCTTAGGTGAATGTCTTTCGGATGACCTAATTCTCATACATCGTGAATCAGGATTTCATTTCTAAAGGGAACATGAGGGAGTCCCTAAGGGGTGGGCAGGTAGTTTCAGCTATGTGGTCTATTATCACTTCCTCAGGTAGTAGAAAGTAAGTCATTTCGAGAGTTACCATTAATAAATCAATGGAAAAAACAATCAAGGTAAAATTTCATCTTTTTCAGGCAGTGATCAGGTGTGCTGCTTTCAGTGTGGCAAGCCTGTCCAGAAGCGAGATTAGTTCCCTCAACCACCGGTTGAGTTTCATTCATGTGGAGGGATGGGTAACCTATATAAGTCCTATAGAAACACTCAATGAATATCCATTGGTGTGGGGAAAGACAGATGCCAAAGTCGGGAATGGATTATACTACTCAGCAGCAGACGAGCAACTAGAGTTCCACTGGACATACAATCCATGGTAGAGGACATGGTACTCCAGGCTAGGGATGGTAGTACCAACAAGGTGGCGTGCCATAGGGAGCTTAGTGTAGAGGCACAAGCCAAATACATGTGGTCCAGCATGCACCTACTAGGCAGGATGCGAGACCTTCCACTATTTGAGGTACGATTTTAGTAGCATCTACCCTCGCATGTGATTTTTTTGATACAAGGGAATCACACTCTTTCATATATACTCAATTTATCGATGGAATGGGTATGGTTGTGGAGTATCTATCTGGATTTATGTCTATCAGCACACTTTTAGGGGCAAGGTTGGAGGGAATTTGGCATTGTACAGAGTGTTCTCTTGAGATTGATGACTACCATTTTCTATGGGATTTGTTTGTGCTTGAGATGGTGGTTTTCAACTTGATCTTAGCATTGGACTGGTTGGTTTTGTATCAAGATCGTATCAATTTCTACCACTAGAACATATCCTTTTCTCCGCCCAAGGGTGGATGTTACATCCCCCATGGTGAATGGGATATCCAGGCAAGTCTGGTAGGACCAACACAGTTTAGACTAAAGGATATTATATATTAGGTAGTTTTACTTATGTTAGATGATGGAGAAACATTTTAGGTATTCTTTCCTTTATTAGTATACCAGTATTGGGATGTATTTCCTAAGGAATTTTTTTAGCTTTCCTTCAGAGCAGGAGATCAAGTTTACTATCGAGTTGGCTTCAAGAGCTGAGTATGTTTTAATACTTCCTCATAGGATGGAACCAACAGAACTTTGAGATTTAAAAGTTCAATTGGATGATCTAGAGAGAAAAGGTTTTATCCGGCCTAGTACATCACCTTGGGGATTTGTGGTTCTCTTCTCTAAGAAGGCAGAAAGGACATTGCGACTATGTGTTGATTATCAGAAGTTGAACCAGATGACAGAAAAGAATAGATATCCTCTTCCACACATCGATTATCTATTTGACCATCTGAGAGGTGATCACATATTCTACAATATTGAATTGAGATTAGGGTGCCATCAAATGAGAGTGAGGTCATATGACATACATCATACTACCTTCTAAAGAAAGTCAGATTTATATGAATTTGTAGTAATGTTATTCGGGTTAATGAATGCATCAGTGGTGTTTATGGATTTGATGTACCACATCTTCCACAAATATATGGACTAGTTCAGGGTTTTCTTTGTTGATGAAATCTTGATATTCTCAAAATATAGGGAGGATCACACATGATATCTGGAGCCTATCCTGAGTACAATAATAGAGCATCGAATTTATGCCAAACTCTCAAAGTGTTCCTTCTAGATTAATAAGGTCCACTTTCTGGGCCATATTATATCAAAGGCGGGAATATTCTTGGGTTTGGATAAGGTGATTGTAGTGGTTTATTGGTAGCTTCTCAAGAATGTTTTTGAAATCCAAAGCTTCATTGGTCTAGACAGATACCGTCATAGGTTTATTCATAACTTCTCTTTGATAGAGACACCAATGGTCAGCCTGACTAAGAATGGAGTATGTTTGCAATTCACCAATGGTTGTAAGGAAACCTTTCAGAAGATGAAGATTGGGTTGATGTCGGCACTGATCCTGACCTTACTAGAACCAGGTAAGGAGTACACAGTGTATTATGATTCTTATAGAATTAGGTTGGGAGTAATTCTTAAATAGGATGGATATGTGATCGCCTATAACTCTAGGAAGTTGAGACCGCATGAGTAGAATTATCCCACCCATGATCTGGAATTGGTCATTGTGGTTTATGCTCTAAGATTTTGGCACCATTACCTAATGGTAGAATGGTTCATGGTGTATACAGATTATAATTTCCTGAAGTATATCTTTTCAAAAAAGGATATGGACCTTTGGTAGAGGATGTGGGTGAAGTAATTATATTCTTTTGATTTCAATTTGACATAAACACCTAGAAACAAAAATGTTGTTATTGATGACTTGAGTAGAAAGGCATGGAATTAGGAGGTGCGGTAGTCCAGCGATGAATGGCGATTGATAGCACTCTTTTATGAGATGCACATGGATGTCCAAGAGTACTAGGGGTGAGTGAATCTAACCACCACCTCTATTGTTACCTCTCTTTTTTACAGGGTTAAGAGGAGACAACTGGTAGATACAGAATTTTGACCTCTTAGAAAAAAATTAAATAGTATGGAGCCACCATCTAGTGGGACTGTTAATGAGGATGGAGTCCTTCACATTCATGGTCATGTTTTGGTTTTTTCTGACATGTGTGAAGAGATTATGACTGAGTTTCATGCATCTAGGTGAGTAGTGAATCCTGGTTTGAAAAATATGTATAGATACCTCCACATGCAATTTTTATGGTTAGGAATGAAGAGGGAGATATGTGGTTTTGTGACTCGATGCGTCACTTTTCAATAAGAAAAGGCTGAGCATCAGTAGCCTATATATTTACTACAACATTTATATATTCTTGATTGGAAATGGGATGATGTCACCATGGTCTTTGTGATAGGTTTACCTAATATACTATGGAAGAACGATGTAGTGTGGGTGATCATTGACCGACTGATGAAAGTATCCCACTTACTGCCTATCTAGGAGACTTTCACTATTGATAATCTAGGTAGCTTTTACGTGTGGGATATAGTATGACTGTATGGAGTGCTTCTGAGTATAGTCTCAGATCAGAATCCCCATTTTTCTTCACACTTTTTGTGGTGGATGTAGAAGGAACTAGGTTCATAGGTGTTTCTGGGTATAGCTTACCACCCTCAGACTAATGGGTAATCTGGGCGGACCCTTCAGATCCTAGAGTACACGTTGAGATCTTGTGTCCTAAACTTTGGCGGTTCTTGGGAGAAAAATCTCTCTCTTTTAGAGTTCTCCTACAAAAATAGTTTCCAGGCATCGATCCATATGGCTCATTTTAAAGGCATGTATGGTAGTTCATGTAGTTCAACCATGTGCTAGTTGTAGGTGGGAGAAGCAACACTCATTGGACCAACTATAGTAGGCAAAAATCTTATGCAAACCATCAGTATGACCTCTAGAATCTGATGTTGGTCGCCAAGTTTTTTTCGGGTGTCACCTAGGCTGGAGAAACACTGCATTCAGAAGTAGGGAAAGCTAGCACCCAGATTCGCCAAGTCATCTAAGATAGTGGAGAGATTTGGTCCAGTATCATAGTAATTGGATCATCCACAGTGTTATAGTGCCTTTCATGACATGTTTCACATTTCATTGCTTTGGATATATCACCCAAGTATTTCTCACATGATATATATTGATGATATTTATCTTGATATCGATGCTTCCTGTGAGGATCATCTGATCTGTAACATAGACCATAGTGAGAAGACACTATATGGTAAGGATGTCCCTTTGGTATAAGTAAAATAGCAATATGGGCAGGTTCAAGAGGAGACCTGGGAGAGGGGGTCTAACATATAGGTGTATTGGCCTGAGTTGTTCACTAATACCTCTCAGTGATGCATGGGATCACAGATCGAGGATGAGCTATTATATGGTGGGGAGATTATAAGACCTCATATTTTACCCATGTACTTTCTCTCTTTATGTTTTTGTTTGAACCTCTTCAATTTTGTAAATAGGCCTCATTCTTAGCATAAAATGGTGTTTCAGAGGTGCTTGGAATCTCGCAGGAGACGAGCTAGTGGAAGGCTAGAGGTGGAATGCAATAATGGAGATGTTGCAGTGCCACTGGCTAGATGGTGCAGCCCACCGACTAGTCGGTGGGTTGGACAGTAGCCCAATCAGGCTACAGGAGTCCCATTGGTTGGCCGATGAGACCCACTGATCAACCAGTGGCACCCTAGTAGAAGGTTTTTCCTACAAGAAATCCACTAGCTAGTCAATGGGGTTCCTAGTAGTGTAGGCACACTACTTGGAACCACCGGCTAGCCATCAATGCCGTTGGGGGATGAAAAATTTAGGGGTAAAGTCATAATTCCACTACCTAAAACCCCCATATAACCTCTAATTACCCCTCTTTCAACCCAAATTTAGGATTTGAGATTTTAAAGGGTTATCCAAGGCTTCTTTTGCTTCTCTATTTTCAATATTTTATCTCTTGATCTATTTTTTGATTCGGTGGTCCAGTTTTGGTAAATTTTTATTAGAATTTTTTATTTTCCTTTGGTTTTATTCTTGGTTATTCTTCTTCCATCCTTGATGAAGTGTCTCAATCACAGTCCATAGGGGATCGTGGTAGGATTCATAAATCTTAATGATTGATACTTGGAGTTTCTTCTTCATTTCTTGAGTTGGGTGGTCTAAAACAACTCCCTAAGGTCTGCTTGGTTTTATCTAGTATGTGCAACTTGTACGATCATGTCGGCACGCTGTGTGTTTGACCTCATTTCATTGGGATTTCTCATGTATGGATTGAAACCACATTCTTGGACCTCCATGAATATCTTCAGTTACATCGGTAATGAGACCCTAGACATTCATCCACCCGAGGGATGTGCCTAACTTTGACCCTAGATTGGAATCTGAAAGGCATGAACATAGAGCCTTGTATTGACCCTAGATTAACATGTGAAATGGTGTTGTGGAAAAATTGGAATGTAAATCGAATTATTACAACTGTTATGGGAATTGGTAATTTGGCATGGAATGGGTAATTGGTTTTTCACAAGCATGTTGACAAGAAATGGGTGTTTGTATTAAAGGAACAATAACATACAACTGAAATTGGAAAGATAATTGGTATTTGGAACGAATTAATCAATATGGATTATGTCATCCTATTTGGCGTGTTTGTTGATTTTGTATGCTTTGAAAATTGGTTGGTGTGTGAGGAAAAGACTCATGTTGCTTGGTGCCTTAGGGAAAGACACACATTGGCATGGTGCATGGGGGCGAGATACATATTTTTTTGGTGCATGCGGGTGAGATGTACAAATATTTGGGGCTTGAGGGTGACATGAGTGGATGTTGGTTTCTTGAGGGTGAAATACTTTATTACTTAAAGCCCGAGGCAAAGGTTCATTGTTATTTGAGGCTTGAGGGCAAGGTTCTTGGTTTCCCTGGTGCATGAGGGCGTATTGCATGGTACATGTGATGCTTGAGGGTGAGATTATGGAGAAAGGTCTTGGAGATCATTCTTGATGATTTTCACAAAGGTATAAGGAAAGATACATCCGGCATTGGGCTAAAGTGGGTATGGCTTACCCCAAAATGTCAAGGGTTAGCAAGTTTATTTGATTTTATTCTTTTGATTTATATTAAATTCCCTATTTATCATACTGTTAAATGCACTATACCTTGTTCAGGCACTGTTTGATATCTAGAAAGACTTCATGGATGCAAGTCTAGATAAGGGAAAGGAGCCCTATGCCTGATTGATTGGTTTGCTTGATGGGGTTGGAGCTTGGAGATAAGACTGAGAATAGGGTTCGGGACTGGGTTTTGGAATCTTTATTTTTAGTGTCCTTTCAATTGGTTGATTTTTTGAAATTTAGTATGTCTTTCGGTATGGCATTACATTGTTTGATTATATTGGATTTATTTGTAATTTTTCAGTTTATCTTTTTGAGTTGTATGGTCTGATTTGTTTATCTTATTTCTGTTGTGATTGACACTATGTATCGGACTGTATAGTCTCTCCACTATATCCATCAGACCCTCACTGCTAGTCAAAAACCTATGGCATATGGGGAGGTGTTCCTAAGGTCATGTGATGACTTGTCTCGATCACATGAGGGAGAATCGGGTCGGGGAAATTACACTTCAAGTTCCTAGTTCTCCCTTTGTCTTCACAAAGAAGCTGTTAGCACACTGTGGGAGATCATGGGATCTTCTCATTATAAAGAAGGATCCAAAGTCCTGTGTAATATGTTGAGTTTGTAGAAGTTTTCTTCAGGTTTCATCAAACACAATTTTCCAGATGAAGTTGATCGGACATAGATCTTTAGAAAAACCGGATGGATGTTTTCCAATTGTGGTGGTTTAAGAGCTTTTTGGTAGAAAGTTTGTCACCAGACAAAGCTTCCATCAGACAGAGGTCATTGGATGCAGTGTCATCAGATTGAGGGTTTATGTGGAGATGATTCGATGACCAGATGAAGATTATCGGACAGAATTTTTCCTCATTTTATGTTCAATGGATACCCTTACACAGCACCAAGGTTCCCCTTTCATGAGTAGAGGAAAATTATTTCTACCCTTACATAACTATCTGGTTACCCTTACACAGGTGTTGATTATTGCTTGATGAATGGTTGTTGGAAGTTGCAATAAAAGATACAACTGGGTATTAGTAGTTTCTCAATCAATGGGAGGTTGACCGTGAAGATTGAATTTTGATGAAAACTTATTGACCAGACAAATACCTCTATAAATAGGTGTGATTGCCTAGATCTGAGGTGTATTGATAACTATATGAACAGTGCATGTTTTTGACATATTTTTTTGAGACTAAAAAATAGAGAGGAAGTGAGCGAGAGTTGTATACACATTTATATCTCCCTTAATGAATATGTTTGCAGTGTTCTCTTATGGATGTAGGACTTTTTCTAAACCATGTTAAATCTTATTTGTTCATTTATTTTGGTTGTTTTTGTGTGAAGTATAATCGGGGAGTTTTATGTGATGATCAGGTAGGCGCATCCTAGTTCCAGTGCACATTAACTTAAGAGGTGGAGATTATAGAAAAAACTCTTTGTCCGATAAAACTTTGTGAATATACCTTTTCTGTTGAACAAGAAGAAGCGATTGAATGGACAACTTCGTCCTATGAATGTTATCTTTCTAGGTTTGTCCGTTGAATCGAACAGACAGAGGTTCAGGTTTTATTCTCAAAGGTTTCATCATTCCCAATAAATGGTATAAAAGGGAATATGGTCTGATTCAACTTCACACACATCATTCATGTGTTTTCTCCCCTTGACTTGCAAGTTATTAGATTTCAGTTGGCTTACTTTTAATGGTATAATGACTTCTGAGGAAGGAAAAGTTTGTATTGTTGTGTTCGATAGAATGGAATTCGCCTTTTGGAGAATGCAGTTAGAAAGTCTTCTAATACAGAAGTATCTTGAAGCTCATTTTTCTGGAAAGTGTCCTAAAAAATAGAAGAGCAAAATGGGGGCGGTCAGACAGGAAGGATTTAGCCTTAATCAGAATGTCACTTTCCCAAAGTGTTGTGTTCAACATTAGAGAGAAGAAAACTACTGCATAGGTTATGAAGGCATTGGTTGAAATGTATGAGAAGCCAAAAGATCTTAACAAAGTGTTCATGTTGTAAATATTGTTCAACTTGAGGTTATCAGATGGAAGGTTTGTTGTCAATCATGTAAATAACTCCAATATGATCTAAGGGATTCTCAAATTTTTGAAGATAACATTCAAAGATGATGTTTGGTCTTCTTCTTTTTTTACTTCCAAAGAGATGGGATGCCATAGTGATAGCGGTGAGCAACTCTAGTGTAAAGGTGAATCTTGTGTTTGAAGATATTCAAAACTTGATCGTGAATGAAGAGTTGAGGTGGAAGGAAGTTCAAACACCGTCCAGAAGTGCTCTCAATACCACCAGACGGGGATGGTCAGTTCATCGGACAAAGCTTCAGAAAAAGAGATATTCAGAGGATATGTCTGAGAGAATAAGTCAAAGTAATTCGATGGATTCTGGTCCTACATGTTGTCTTTATGGGAAGAAGGGACATATTAAGAAATATTGCAAGAATCGGTCAGAGGCATCAACTTCTAGAAAGACAAACTTAGTCAATACAACGGACGGATGGTCCAACTTGATCAAGAGTATGCTCATTCCATAGGATTCACATGTTATTGACTCAGGGGAATCTTTCCATTCAACTGGTAATTGTGGGTGCATGGTTGATTATGTATCGGTAAGCTTAAACAGAGTATATAGAGTGGATGATGAAGCTTTGGATATAGTTGAGAAATGTGATGTAAACATTCGAATGAAAAGTGGAAGTATTTTGAAACTGAAAGATGTTAAATACATTACAGGTCTCTAGAAGAACCCCATATCAATGGGACAACTTGATGATGTAGGTTTTGAAACATTTCAAATGGAGTTTGGAAGATCGTTAAAGGTTCCATGGTGATTTCTCATGGAGTAAAAAATAGTACCTTGTATCTTACAAGACGGTGTGATGGAGTTGCGACTATCAGAATGAATTAATTGGACGATCTGGAAAAGTGGCGATGCAGGTTTGGTCAACTTGGTGAGAAAAATATTAAAGCTCTAATGTCAAAGAGACTACTAAAACTCGATCACACAGACCTTAAAAGATGTGAGAGTTGCGGGTTAGGAAAACAAAAGATAGTTTTCTTAAACTAGGATGGATGAAATCCAAGAACTCGAAAGTTATAAATTTTTCATTATGATGTTTGGGGTCCAGCCCCAGCTCGCTCGTATGGAGGATCGATGTACTTTGTGACTTTCATTGATGATTCCAATCACAAGGTATATATATACTTCATGAAGAATAAATCTAATGTATTTCATACATTTATTCAATGGAATGTTTTATCTGGGAAAGAGTGTGAATGAAAGTTGAAATGTCACCAGACAGACAATGGAGGGGAATTCACCAAACACAACTTTCATAACTTCTGTAAGAAGAAGTACATCAAGAATGAGAATACTATTCTTGGGACTCCACAAAAAAATGGAATACTAAGAGAATGAATCATACAATAATAGGGGAATCTCGGAGTAAGAGGCTTCACTCAGGAATGTCTAAGGGAGTTTGGGAGAAAGCCTTGAATATAGCAGCTTACCAGGTGAATAAGAGTCCGACATCAGCTGTGGGATAAGAACTTCCTGAGGAACTTTGGTTCGGAAAAAGACCATATGTCAACCATCTAAAAATATGTAGAAGTGTCGCTTATGTTCATATCAATGCTAAAGATATAGATAAGTTAAAGACAAAATCCAAAGTGTGTTTTCTTATTGTATATGGAGATGAGAACATTGGTTATCGCCTATGGGATGATGAAAAGAAACAACCCATCTGAAGCCAAGATATTGTTTTCAATGAAGAACTTATTTGGAAAGATCAGAACCTGGATAAGAAGGAAGTTGAGGGTAGATCAACTGTCGAAGTTCAGGGTGATCGGATAGAGGATACCAGACAAATATTCAGTCCTGAAAGTTCATGAGGAACATCAGAGGTTGGCACTCTATTAGTCATAGTATCAAACAGATGCAGATCAGATAGATCGTTGATAGATAGTGAATATTTGGACAGACAAGTACCATATTGAGAATGATTGGATAAACCTTTATAGGATGGAATACTAATGGATAGTGAGGTTCGAATGAATGAACCTGAGGTTGTGTTGAGAAGATTCACTCGTATCAGAAAACATGTTTAGAGGTTTGGGACTGATATGAGCTTCTTACTTCTAATGGACATGGGGGAACCAGATAGTCTGGAGGAAGAAGCTACTCTCAGAGACTCTAAACAGTGGGAGTCAGTCATGGAAGAGGAAATGAGTACCTTAAATCTCAACAATACTTAGGTGTTGGTTGAGCTACCGAGAAGAAAGAGGGATTTGGAAAAAAATGGGGTTTTCAATTGAAAGAGGAATCTGATGGAAGTAAGAGATATAAAGCAAGGTTGGTGGTGTAAGGTTTTCAACAAAAGGAAGGTACTGACTTTTCTAAAATTTTCTCACTAGTGGTAAAACACACAACTATTCAAACATTGCTCAGCATTATTGTATCTGATGATCTCCACTTCGAGTAGATTGATGTAAAGACAACTTTTCTTCATGGAGATTTGGAGGAAGAAATTTACATTGTTCAACCCAAGGGTTTTGAAGTTCATCGGAAGAAGGATTTGGTTTGTAAGTTGAAACGAAGTCTTTATGGCTTGAAGCTACCTCCAAGACAGTGAAATATAAATTTCAACACTTTCATGTTTGATGAAAGTTTCAGACGATGTAAGTCTGGTCATTGTTGTTACAAAAAGCAATGGGAAGATGGAAGATATCTCATACTACTCTTGTATGTTGATGATATGTTGATTGTTGGTCCGGAGTTCAAATGTATTGTGGAACTTAAGAGGAAGCTGTCAAAAAGATTTGAAATGAGGAATCTTGGGGAAGCTAAGAAGATCTTGGGGATGAGAATTGAGAGGGATAGGAAAGTCAGCTCATTGGTTTTATCCCAGAAGTAATACATTAAGAAAGTTATCAAAAGATTCGAAATGACTCTTTGTAAAGTTGTCTCAACCCTCCTCATCAGACGCATCAAACTTTGTAAAACTCAAGCCTCATCAATGGACGGAGAAGTCTGCGACATGGAGAAGGTTTGTTATGATTCGGTTGTAGGAAGTTTGATGTATGAAATGATTTGCACTCGGCCATATATTGCTTTTGCAATGGGAGTTGTTGGTCGTTTCATGTCAAATCTTGGAAGGAAACATTGGGAAGCTATGAAATAGATCTTATGATACTTGGAAGGGTCAGAGGATGCTGCTTTATGTTTCGGGGATGATGATCAGTTGAAAGGTTTTGTAGATGCAGATTTTTCTAGAGATATGGATTCAAGGAAAAGTACTGCATGTTTTGTATTTACCTTTGGTGGA
This sequence comes from Viscum album, assembly GCA_963277665.1. NCBI lineage: Eukaryota > Viridiplantae > Streptophyta > Magnoliopsida > Santalales > Viscaceae > Viscum > Viscum album. The sequence continues at coordinate 1,871,472,107 of OY728142.1, read as the reverse complement.
AGAGTTGTAAGTTGCATATCTCGGTTGCAACCTATTGTAATTTTATCTACAATAGAAGAAAAGTACGTTGCTACTACTGAATCAAGAAGAGTTGATATGGTTGATGTGCTTGTTGAATGAACTCGGAAAGGGATCAGACAGAGGAGTGTTATTATGTGATAGTCAGTGTCGTTCATCTTGCTCGCAACCCGGTGTTTCATGCAAGAACAAAAACACATTGACCTGAAATATCACTTCATACGAAGTCTTCTGGAGGATAAAGTGTTGGATCTTTATAAGATTGTTGGGAAGAAAAATATTGTGGATATGTTTAAAAAAGTAATAGATCAAGGACTAAGGCAACATTATGCCTCAGTGGGACTTGGCTGATCAGACAAAATGGGGGACACCGCATGCATCAGACAAAAGAAGAGTTTATGTGAATGGAAGAAGAGTTGGATGAAATCTTGAAGCAATTTTTAAGTGGGAGATTGTTGGGTTTGTGGAAGGTTTCTTCAAGTTTCATTGGACACAGTTTTCCGAATGGAGTTGATTGGACACAGATCTTCAGACAGACCGGACATATGTTTTCCTACTGTGGTAGTTTCAGAGGTTTTGGGAAGAAAGTTTGTTACCAGACAGAACTTCCCTCGGACAAAGGTCAGCGGACGCAGTGTCATCGGGTATAGGGTTTCTGTGGAGAGGCTTCGATGATCGGGCAGAGTTTTTCCTCAGTTGATGTTCAAAGGTTACCATTACGTGAGTACCCTTATGCAACAACAAGGTTAGCTTACATGGGTAGAGGAAACTTGATGTTACCCTTACGCAACTATCTAGTTACACTTACATGGGTGTTGATTGTTGCTTGAGGACTGGGTGTTGACAGTTCCAATGAAAGATACAACTGGGAATTAGCAGTTACTCAGTCAATGGGAGGTTGACCGTGAAGATTGGAGGTCGATGAAAATTTGTTGACGGACAAATACCACTATAAAGAGGTGTGGTGTCCTAGCTCTGATGTGTACTGGTAACTATATGAATAGTGCATGTTTCTGACATATTTGTTGAGACTGAAAAGTAGAGAGGAAGCGAACGTGAGTTGTGTACTTGTTTGTATCTCCCTTAATGAAGATGCTTGTAGTGTTCTCCAGCGTATGTAAGACTTTTTTCTGAACCATGTTAAATCTTGTTTGTCCATTTCTTTTAGTTGTTTTTGTGTAAAGTACAATCGTGGAGTTTTGTGTGATGATTAGGTTGGCTCATCTAAGTTTCAATGCACATTAACTCGGAAGATGGAAATTATCGGACAAACTCTCTGTTCGATAAAACATTGTGAAGCCACCTTTTCCGCTGTGTAGACTGAAGCGGTCAGATGGACAACTACGTCCAGTGAACGTTGTCTTGCCAGGTCCGTCCGTTGGATCGAACGAACGGAGGTTTGTGTTTGAGGTTCATGTTTGTTTCTAAAGGGGTTCTTCATTCCCAACATAATCCCTCAATGGAATGAGTCATTTCGTTACTGCTATGATGATCATCATAAGTGGACTGCATCGAAGAGTAAAAGATGGAACTCGCAACAATAAAGGTAAGCTCGTTTTTTGTTCTTCATATTAAGCATGTTGATTCAGTTGTTATAAATTAACCATATGTGGGCTTCTTCCGCTGCCTAAATTCATTCATTTTTTTTGACTTTTTTTAAAAAAAATTGCAGAAAACGGTTAGGGTAAAAAAAAATTCAAAATGTGGCACAAAGGCGGCATCTGCATTACCTCCTTTCCCCTAAAAAAAATTTAAAAAAAATTTATTTTTATTTGTTTTGTTTTGTTTATATATATATAAACAAAACAAAAAAATTCAGCAGAATTTATCCGCTATTTAAAATCCAACAGTACTGTCATTACAACAGTCTGGATTCTGACAAAACGTTTCACCCAGAGCTCACTTTTATAAGAGAGCTTACCCTGAAAATCATTCTGCATTTCCGATGTGGGATTCGGGTTCTCCATTTCCTGCGCAGAACATTCTGCATTTTCGACGTGGGATTCTGTTTCAAGTACTCAACTTTAAAAGACTATAAAATATAAACTATAAGACCAATATAAATAAAACATAAAACATGGATTAAACATATAAAAAATAGTTGAAAACAAGAAAAATCATAAAAAATGATGATAAAAATAATTTATAGGCTTTCAAAACCACATACTTGAAACTTAAAAAGTTTCAAGTACGTGAATTTAAAAGCCTATAAATTTTAAACTACAAGACCAATATAAATGAAACTTAATACATGGATTAAACATATAACAAATAGTTGAAAATAAAAAGAATTTCGTAAAAAATGTTGATAGAAAATAATTTATAAGCTTTCAAAACCACTAACTTGAAACTAAAAAATGTTTCAAGTACGTGACTTTGAAATCTAATAAAATATAAACTATAAGACCGATATAAATGAAATTTTAAACATTGATTAAACATATAATAAATAGTTGAAAACAAAAATAATTTCCTCAAAAATGTTGATGAAAAATAATCTATAACATTTCAAAACCGCCTACTTGAAACTTAAAAATGTTTCAAGTACGTGAATTTGAAAGACTATAAAATATAAACTATAAAACCGATATAATTTAAAGTTAATACATGTATTAAACATATAATAAATTATTAAAGTATTAAATTAATATTATTAATAATTAATTATATAATAATTAATTAGTTAATTAGTAATTATTAATAATTAATTATATAATAATTAACCAATTAATTAGTAATATAATGACTTTTAATAATTACAATTTAACAATTATAATGAAAAATTATAATTTATAACTATATTACTAATTAACTAATTAACTATTATATAATTAATAATTATATTACCAATTAACTAATTAATTAATATATAATAACTTTTAATAAATACTAATTAATAATTATTATGAATAATTATAATTTATAATTATATTACCAATTAACTAATTATAAAAAGAGCATCGGCTCTATCTTTCTCAAAAAATTGACTAATTAAATATTTATATATTTAATAATTATATTACTAATTAACTAATTTATTATTATATAATTAATGATTAATAATTACTGATTAAATGACTACAAATTATATAATTAATAATTATATTACTAATTAACTAATTAGTTTTTATATAATTAATAATTATATTACTAAGTAACTAATTAATTATTAAATAATTAATAATTATATTACTAATTATCTAATTATATTACCAAATAACTAATTATATTACTAATTAACTAATTAATTATAATATAATTAATTATTAATAATTACTAATTCACTAACTAATTATTATTCAATTAATAGTTATATAATTGACATTTTCATGATGTTTGTATACATTCTTAACTCGGATATATAGATAAAATCTCGTTTTGATAGGACTGTTAATAATGAACTCGGATTTTTGATGTGATTGAATTTTTTTATCTCTCCGCAAATCTAACTCTATAATGAACTCGGATTTTTAGAGATGGATATGGAAAATGAATTACATCGGTTCGCGGGGTAGTAGTATATTGTACACATCAATATTTTTTATGTTTCATTTATATTGGTTTTATATTTTATATTTTATAGTCTTTCGAATTCACGTACTTGAAACATTTTTTAGTTTCAAGTAAGCGGTTTTGAAAGCTTATAAATTACTTTTCATCAACATTTTTTTGGAAATTACTTTTTTTTTCAACTATTTTTTATATGTTTAATCAATGTTTAAAGTTTCAATTATATTAGTATTCTATTTTATGTTTTGTGGTCTTTCAAAGTCACGTAGTTGAAACATTATTTAGTTTCAAGTATACGGTTTTGAAATCTTATAAATTATTTTTCATCAACATTTTTTAGGAAATTCCTTTTGTTTTCAATTATTTCTTATATGTTTAATCAATGTTTTTTATGTTTAATTTATATTGGTGTTATATTTTATATTTTATAGTCTTTCAAATTCACGTACTTGAAACATTTTTTAGATTCAAGTAAGCGGTTTTGAAAGCTTATAAATTACTTTTCATTAACATTTTTTTGAAAATTCTTTTTGTTTTCAACTATTTATTATATGTTAAATCAATTTTTAAAGTTTTAATTATATTCGTTTTATAGTTTATATTTTATAGTTTTTCAAATTCAAATACTTGAAACATTTTTAAGTTTCAAGTAAGCAGTTTTGAAAGGTTATAGATTATTTTTCATCAACATTTTTGAGAAAATTCATTTTGTTTTCAACTATTTATTATATGTTTAATCAATGTTTAAAATTTTATTTATATTTGTCTTATAGTTTGTATTTTATTGTATTTCAAAGTCACGTACTTGAAACATTTTTTAGTTTCAAGTAAGCGATTTTGAAAGCTTATAAATTACTTTTCATTAACATTTTTTTGAAAATTCTTTTTGTTTTAAACTATTTATTATATGTTTAATCAATGTTTAAAGTTTCAATTATATCGGTTTTATAATTTATATTTTATAGTCTTTCAAATTCGCGTACTTGAAACATTTTTAAGTTTCAAGTTGGCAATTTTAAATGGTTATAGATTATTTTTCATCAACATTTTTGAGAAAATTATTTTTGTTTTCAACTATTTATTATATGTTAATCAATGTTTAAAATTTCATTTATATCGGTCTTATAGTTTATATTTTATTGAATTTCAAAGCCACGTACTTGAAACATTTTTTAGTTTCAAGTTAGCGGTTTTGAAAGCTTATAAATTATTTTCTATCAACATTTTTTACAAAATTCTTTTTATTTTCAACTATTTGTTATATGTTTAATCCATGTATTAAGTTTCATTTATATTGGTCTTGTAATTTATGTTTTATAGGCTTCTAAATTCACGTGCTTGAAACTTTTTAAGTTTCAAGTAGATAGTTTTGAAAACATATAAATTATTTTTTATCATCATTTTTTATGAATTCTTTTTTTGTTTTCAACCATTTTTTATATTTTTAATCCATGTTTTAAGTTTCATTTATATTGGTCTTATAGTTTATATTTTATAATCTTTTAAAGTCGAGTACTTTAAACAGAATCTCACATTGAAAATGCAGAATATTCTGCGCAGAAAATGAAGAACCAGAATCTCACACCGAACCGACCTATCCTTTGCACATCCTTACCATAAGATTGATTTGATGTAGTGAAAAATTCTACCGAAGAACTTTTATGGTAATTGTAAAGTGGAATTTTTCGCTTGGATAAAAAACTAAAATAGAATAATGAATTTTTATAAGCAAAATATTTCAAATGATTTTTCATTGAAATTTTTTAATGAAGTATTACAATGGAATATTTTTATGAATTGACACGATCATATTTACCATTGAAATCTTAACAATGGATTTGGTTCAGTGAAAATTTAATAAAAAATTTCAGTGAAATAGAAAAGTGAATGAGACAATGACATTTTTGTCCAATGATAAAATTTTCATTGGATTTTTACAGTGAAAATTGTTGATGGATTCTCTGATGCAATTCCACTTAAATATATGTAGTGAAAATATTAATGAGAAAGTTGCATATAATGCTCCATTGGAATGGAGAAATATAACCTCCCCCATCAAACGTCCACCGCAAATTCATGCGATTTATCCAATACAAATTTCCAATGCAAACTGGAGTGGGTAAATTTCTAATAAACAATCACTGTGTATGCAATGCAAGAAATCATTCACAACTCAGAGGCATAAAACATATTTTCGACTGTGGATTTCTAAAAGGAATTTGAATTTATAAAATCTCATCGATCATAACGCATATTTTCCCAGTCCTCAACTCCGATAAAAACCCACAAAATGGAATCAAATCAAAGCCAATCTAAGCAACCACACCAGATAAGTAAGTACCTCGCTCCGACACCGAAGATGAGAACAAGTTCAGAACATCCGGACCGTTCTTAATATAACGAGGCGATTCCACAAGAATGTCTCGTGCTTTCTCATGCCTGCCGGCCCTGAAACACTCCTTGAACATGCAGAGATACATGGACACAGACTCGCGCCTATCCAATTTCAAAGAACCAATGAAATCAACAGCATCCTTGGGGCTCCCGGACTTCGTAACGTGCTCGATGAACGATCCCGAAAGGGCTTTTGACTGACAATGACTCATCAAGTCTAAGAGCCTTATAGCATCTTTGATGCTCCCCTGTGCCAACAGCTCATCTGTCAATGTCTTGAATGTGGCAGGCGAAGGAGACAGCTTCCTCTCATGGAGATGATCAAAGAGCAATTCACAGGCATCGGATGCTTTGTGCTGATGGCAATATCCCTCCATGAGCTTCTCAAAAACAGATGCATCGCTTGTTATGCCTGTTTTCTTGAGAAACCGGAGGTAAAACTCGGAGGCTCTATCAAGGTCGCCATACATAGAAAGCCCCGTGATCAATCCCTTCCAAGCACCGTCCTTCACCCTCCTCCCCGATGCTTCCATGGAATCCATTAATGCAATTGCTGCATCCCCATTTCCAGCTTTTGCAAGCCGGTAGACCATCTTCCCATCAAAACCAGTAACAACTTCGAACCCTAATTTCTGCACTGCTTCCAAGACAAGGATGCACTTGTCTATCCTGCCAATGCTGCATAGAGACTGAATAAGAGGTCCCAGAATATCAGATTTCAACACATAACCAGGCTTCATAAATACCTTCACAACCCTTAAAGCCAAGTCAATGTCAAAGACTTCATTCACGGCTATCATCTTCAATAAAGATCCACAATTCTCAACTGAACGCTTCTCTGCGCCATCCATTGCAAACTCATACAGCCGCACAGCTTCATAGATCCTGCTTCTGTTCATGAAATGGAGAAAAGCCCTACTATAAGTTGCTGCCTCCAGTTTATACCCAGCCTTCTTCATTTGCTCGAGCAGTTCCCAAAACCCATCAACCCAACCATCCCTTGCCAATGTCATTGCCATAACATTGTAAATCCGCTCATCCAGACCACTGGCGCCAATCCACCCGAAAAAATTCAAAGCTTTTTCGGGCTCATTAGAAAGCTTTTTCAACACAATTCTTATAAGATCCTTCGAAAAGGAAACATTCATGTCCTTCAAACGCCTTTCCAAATCATCACTCCACTCCTCTGATCTGATTGTTTCGTACATGCGTGAGCTATCATTTTGGAGCGAGTTAGAAGCGGAAAATGATGCACGCAGCCCTCTCAGTTTGTCTGAATCCTTCTCCAATCCATCCTTTTCGAATTTTTCCAAAACCCTAGCCAACACATCCTCGGATATCGCGTACCGTTTCTTCCTCATCGTGCGAGCCAGCGTCCAGAATTCACCTACAAACCCGCTGTTACCCAGAAAACCCAACATCAAGTTGTACGATTCCGAGGTCAAGCTCCCGGATTGAAATTTTAAAACGAAATTAAGAATTCTAGAGGCCGCATCACGACTAAAATTAGGATCCTTAAAAACCCTGGACATCAATTCGTCGCTAAGGGTGATTTTGCTAGAGCATAACCGAGCCTTGGCCTTTTTATCCGAGAGAGATTTACCGAAAATATCGATTAAGACAGCGTGATCAGTCGACTCAAGGGCGGAATCTGACGAGAAACATCGAGTGGCAGAGTTCGGAGGATCGCCAAAGAGCTCTGCGTGAGAAGACAGCCAGTGAGGCGCCCGTGAGTGGAATGCCGAACAAAGGGATCGAAGCGTGTGCAGATTGAGCTGGGAACCCACCGGAGAACGATTTAAGTGTGCTGAAACGTGGGTAGAGGTCCGAGGGAAACAGCGACGGAGAAGAAGCCATCGCCATGTACTCCGCATTTTCGAGTGAAATAACCGGAGCGCCAGGCGACTCGGCCTCGATATGAAACCAGGGTTCATGTATGCATGACGCGGCTTCGTTGTTGATGCTTTTTTTCCCCATTTGTTAAAGTCTCTGTAAAACGAGACTTCGTTTTTTTTCTTCCCTTAGTTTATTATTATTATTATTTTGAATTTCAAACATATCATGTTGTACCCAACCCATCAAAATGGATGCATTCCAACTTCGATTTAGTGTACTACAACTAACTACTTTATACTTTATAATTACTCGTATATTCATTGTTATAAATATTAATAAAATTATTATCACATCATGATTGTTCTTTTAAGTGTTATTGAAGTTGATAATATACTTAGGGTACTTGTCTTACTAAAAAGTCATAGTAGTTTTGTGTTATGATGAAAACCTTGAAGTGTTATGATAGCATTTTTAAATATATGTTCGATACCCTGATGACATTGTCTAGCGTAAAAAGAGACTATAAAAACTGAAAGCATAATTCATAAGCATCTAGAAATAATTTTTGGGAACGAGTTTACCCACAATAGAAAACAATAATCGAAGTATATTGTGGAAACAACGTCAAATAAACAAAGCAATACATACATCTCAGGAGTACAAGGAGACACTATAAAATCTGAAAGCGGAACATAACCAAAACTCGTGACCTAGTGGTCCACGTCTACCCACCATGTCCCAAGTCACATGCCCTTGGCCACCCAAGCACGAACTCACAAATGAAGACAAGAGCACGAACACCTACTATAAGATCATAAAGGTTGCAAGCACCAAACGGTACAACAGGGTGTGAGCTATAGAGCTTAGTAGGATTTCACCAAGGAGTCTATATAGTTACTTCATAAGATAATTCAAATATGTTAATAGAGAAGTACAATAAAGTGAGTGAAAGACTTTACATTTCAAAAAGGAAAATAAATCCATAGAAATCATTTTACAATGGAGTCGGGTTTAAAACAGAAGTTTAAACATTTCAAACTCATTTACCAAACCAAAGTTGGAAAACATGTCATTTCATCATTTGAAAATCAAACCTTTTTTTGAAAAGCTTTGAAAACTATTTCACAAGCTAGAGTCATATCAAACAAGAAACGTAATAACATGCACATATCAAGAGTTATACAAGAGTCAATATAGTAGAGTCATGGTGCATCACCTCAATAAACAAATCAATCAAGAGCAGGAATCAATCAAGCAAGACAACTCTGGTGCCAAGTAGTGACAAAGAACGTTGTCATGTATCGAGTATCATGTACATGGATGTCATGGGTACAACCTAAGCATGATAGTGAGTCCACCATAGTCAAGATAATCAAAATACATCATGATTGATCCTCAGGCTTACATCTAGTCTCACGGGTCTCAAGCAAACTGGTTCCATGCACACCCGCTTTCTTAGCCACACGTCTGTAGCCTGAACCTTTCATTTTCTCTACGGATCCACTAGACGGGGTGTGAGTCCGCTAGCAAAACATATATCTAGGTTATCTCATATAACTACCAGGGTTCTCATGACCAATCAAAAGTGGTGAGTGAGATAATCAAGTTACGAGGATCACAATGGGGATCCTTATCAATATCAATCATGGGCTCATGCCCTCAACATTTCAATCATGGGCAGTCATGGGAAAATGTCCTCAAATCACATCTCACTCTCACCCCTGAGATCCCTCAAAGTAAGCAATCCCTTTTTTAACACCCATCAATGGAAAGTACAAGAATCAAGAAAGTTACATTAATTGATTATTACAAGAGAGGATCATCATAAAGTGTTAGTTGGGCCGTTAAACATTGTCAATTCAAATCAAAACATTTTCTTAAATTCAACTTTTTAAAAGAGTAAACATACATTCTTCCCTTCACAACCATCATCATAATGCCAAACAGGCCTTTAAAGCAATCATTACTTTCAAAATAGGTAAACAGAATTCAAGGAAGTTTCACAATTTAAAAGGACTTAAGGTCATTTCAAAACATGGGCTTACACCCTCTTTCCATGTGAATAAATCACTCATTTCAAATAACCCAAGCACTCACATTGTCACAACCTGGCTTTCCCCGAGCCATGAACCTAGTCATTAGACCCCATGAGTCTCCTCTAATACCTTTGTTTCCTTTCCAACACACTACACGCTATTACTCACTGGGGTCACTTATTAGACTATTGACGATCCTCATAGGCCAACACATGTTCTTTCAGTGTGTTTTGTCCTCACTCTCACACACTCTGGGTAACTTCTCAAAAGGTCACTCATCCTGATCACTACTCCAGGCCAAACACGCTTAACAATGAAGTTCTAACCAGGAAAGATCTGGAAAAGAAAGATGCACCTTGCTGACATGGGTCGTAACATTTATCTTTTTAAGTCTCACTTTTCCAGAGGTGTTACACTCTCCACCCCTTTAAAGCAGAACACCCTCATTATGGACCCCAAGCCTCAAACCCAGGCAGTGCCTCTGCACTTCCTGCTGAGTATTGGCTCAGATATTACATGCGATAATATTTTATCTCTACTAGATAATTTTCCAATTATCATTTAAAATATTACATGTAATATTTTTTAATGATAATTTGGAAATTATCTAGGAGAGAGAAAGTATCATCGCATGTGATATTTTATTTATTTTTGAAATAAAATAGTTGGTTTTGGGATTAGGGACCCTAGATGAACCTTGAGTCTCGATGTTTTTTGATAATAAGACTGTGAAGAGGTGTTCATGACCAATTAATCCTCACCTTTTGATATCGATGACTTTTGAGGTAGGAAGTTCCTTACCTTTTTGGGCTTTGTTACACACGTTGCCTTGATATGATTATGCGTATACATACTTTATGACCATGTTAGATTATGATTGAATGTGGGTGTGTGTGTAGCCCTAGAAAACTTATGTTACACTTGTTGTCATGATTACTTTTTAGCTTATTATTCATGTCCGATGTTGATCACATCTCACTAATACAAACTAGGTTTATCCATCACTAGGCTTTATCAGCACTAGCTAAAAGCACTGATAAAGGAGGATTTTATTAGCGTTAAAAAAGCCCTAATAAAGGGGAGATCTTTATCAGTGCTACTAAAAACGTGCTGATAAAATGAGCAATTTAACATCACTAGAAAAATAGCATCGGTGAAGGGGGGCTTTATTAGCACTTTTTTACAAGAACTGATAAAGACCATCCATTATCAACACTTTTTTCTAGCACTGATAAAGGTTAAATTTCATAAAAAAAATTATATTACATTAAAAATAATATATTAATATATAAATATATTTATATTGATATAAATATAATATATATTGTTTAAATATGATTTAGATAAGGCTAAATAGGAATTTACACTTAATATATAAGATATTTAGTGAAAATGACTTATAAAATAATTAAAAAATATTATCAATTAATAATTTGCTAATTATTATCGAGAAATAGTCATTTAAAAATAGTTGGATGAAATAAAAATTTAATGAATTAATGAATGGTCTAAGATAAGTTAAAAAAGGGGTATAACTTTTGATCTGGGTGTCCGTTTGGACTCTACCACATATCAAATCAAAGTCTATGATGAGATCTATATACTAGTGACTTGGGGGAACCCCTAATCACATTTTTGAGGCCCAAACAGGTCAAGAAGACCTCCCAAATTGATTTTTTATTTAGGGTGTCCATTTGGGCTCTACCGTATAACTTTTAGGAATGCTTGTTTGAGGTTCTTTAATCTAGTTTTGGTGGTTGTTTTGGCCTGCTCGGTTCATCTGTGAGTTTTATCTAGGTCGTGGATCATGTTCTTCACATCGATTGCCGGTGACGTTGATGATGTTGATGTTGTGGCATTGGATCTCGATGAAGTGGATGCCATTGAGGGTTTCTGGTTATCTCCTTCGGTAGTAAAGACGGTGACAATGATGGCTTTGAAAATGGCAGATGTCAGTGTCCTGACCGGCCCTTGGTTCGAGGCCCCTCCTTGTGGATGAGATTGGGGTGGGTTTGCTCGTGGCTCGAGGTGGATAATGGAGGTTTTTCTGAATATCTTTTTTGAAATTTGAATGTTGGATGTTTTGAAATGTGTCATTTGTGGTTTATGTGGATGCGGGGTATGTGGGAATAGGTTTTTATGGTTTTCACTTTTCCAAAAAGTGGATATTCAAAAAATACAAAAAAATGGATTCTGGAATATATCAACATATTTACGTAAAAATGTATTTTTAAATATATAAAATAAATATTTATTATTAATTTTATTTAAAGTAAAAAATTATACATTTTTTAGGTTGTTCCCAAATAGGATCGAGACCACTATGAGAGGGGGGGAGTGAATCAGTGGTTCATTTTTCTTTAATATGAAAGTTTCTTAATTTCTTTAGTAAACTTTATTAACCTCTAAAACTTGTTAAAGTTATGATCCACTCAAATATAAATTCTTAACCTTACCTTCTGTACACAATAAATAAAAGAGAAGGCAACAAAAGACATTTACAAGGTTCAGTACAAATTCCTACTCCTTACCATATTGAATAGTCCCACCAAAACAGATTCTTTCACTATCTTCTTTCAGAAATAAAAAGGCACAAGAAGTGTAAAATTCTACAATCCTAGTAGAAACTTTCATGATATAGTTGGTTATACTCCCCAACTATCCTTTTTCTTATCCACTTCCAACAACTGGTTATACACACCAGCAAAAAAATGAATCCTTTTCAGTAACTGGTAAGTATCCATAGTTATAAGCTTCACTTTCCTTCTTATTTTCTGACCCAATTGAGAAATTTCTTCACTTACTCCATAAGTAATCTGAATCAAACTTTACATACATATAATCTTTAAGAAATTTAACAATTCTCTGAGTAACTTATTGGTCTTGAAACTTCTTCCAAGATCTTTGTCCAAAAAACTTCCTTGGAAAAAGTCAGTTCGATCAGCCTCAATCTGGTAACCTCTATCCGATGGTCTCCATCCAATTGACCTCTACCCAATTCTACTTTTTCTCCTTATGATTTAATTAAGTATAAACTCAATCAGAAACTCAACACTTCTTCGTCTGATGGACCTTACTCCGATGGATGTTGCTTCAATGATCTCAATTTGTTGGACTCACTCCGATGAAACATCATCCAATGGGACTTTCTATAATGATCAGATTGAACCTCACTTCTATGGATCTTACTTAGCTTCAACTTCAAACAAAAGACTGACTGGAATCTCAATACATTACAGAAGTATCAGGATGTCATCTCTCAGTGCATGTGAATAGTTCAAGTTCGCTTGAAGTACGAATGTATCATGCTCTCCTTTTATAGGCTTCCCAAAATAGAAAAGGTAGAAAAACTAATTCCACTTCCTACTCAATGAAATTCACAAATCCCAAATTTCACGTTCATTTAAGTCTTCATCTTTGACTTCCTCAACTCTTATCTATACTTCTTTAATATTCTCAAAGCTTCTCAAAGCTTCAAACTTCTTCAAGTTTACAGACATTTCTTTAGTCCTATTCTTTATTCAAATTCTCCATTATGATGAAAACATATGAAAAACTGAATACTTCTCATTATGATGACCACTTTTCACTACATAAAATTCATTAATTCATGGCATATTTTTTTGCGAGGTTTCTTAAACTACTGCTAATTTGTTTTTAAATAACTTCATGGTGTTTTTTTAAAAACTTCCGCTAAAACTTTTAGTTTTTTTAAAAATGACACTTCTTCCCCCTGACACCCCTCACCACCTAGAACCCGACACCCCACCCCTGAGCCTCCCAAGCCACTAGATCCCTAGCCCCTCACCGTCAGTACGATCCCGAGCCGCTGATACCCCCTTCCCCCAATGACACTAGATCCTGATCCCAAGTCGCCGACACCTGCTTCCCTGTTGACACCCCCTTCCCGATCCCAAGCCACCGACACCCCCTCACCTGCACCTCTGAGCACCCCGATCCTGATCCTTAGCCACTGAGCTCTCTCTCCCTTGAACTGTCACTGACACTGCTCCCCTAGTCATTGCCCTGTTGTTGGTCCCCCTACTCCACTTGCTATTGTAGGATTCTTCTTCCTCATTGGTTTTAGATCATCAACATATTATTATATCAGTCTTGAAGTATGTTTTTTATGTAATTTATTCTTCTTTTGATTCATTTACTGATAGAATTATAATTTATTCCATTTGAGATTAGTTAAGCCTAATTTATCAAATTTTAACAAAAAATGACCCATTTTTTAGAAAATTGTGTTTGACATGGATGTATTCATATAATGATTTAATCCATTATTTTGAAATGATATCAGTTTTTTCACTAATCTCGATAGATTTAATTATCAAAATATAAAGTTTCCTTTTAATAAAATTATGTTTATTCACTAATGTTAATTCCACATGATTTAATGTGTGTGTTTCCTTTAAATGTGTTTTGAAATGATTTAAATAAACACATTCAATGATTTGTTTTGAATGTTTTATCGTGTGGTATTTCAAAACATTGAAGGCATTTCATAGTGTTTTCATATTCTTTAATAAAAGTCCCTTTCAACACATTAAAACTAGTTTTATAAGAAATGAGTATGATTGGGTTTTATAAAATTAATCGTTGAATGAAATGTTTTATTTTGTTGATAAAGGAATTTTTTACCAACTTGGTTTTCTATAAAGAACCATTTGGAAATTTGTAATGTAAATTATCTTATTTGGTAAATTCTTGATGAATCATTTACTTATGATTTTCCTAGATTGATGGTTCTTGGTGAAAAGGACAACAATTGTTGAAATAGGGGTTTGGGTTATTGAGAGATCTTGTGGGTGTGGAGATATGGGAACTCTGTATCTGATGGAATGTTGATTTTTCTTGTTTATTCCATTGGGGATCATTATTGGGATCCCTATTTCTTGAAATATCACTCACCACTTTGATTTGTCAAGGGGAATCTATGGTAGAATGATGAGAAAGTGTAGATTTATTCAAGGATTTTAAAGACTCACACCCAAACTATAATCTACATAGAAATTTGAATTTATGCTAGGGACATGAAATGAGGGAGCAGGTGTGCTCTAAGTCGGTAAGTTTGTGTATATAGTAGATACAAAATTTGAATGTATAAAGTCATTGTTATATTTTTCTTTTCTTCGATGGTATCACTAATACACTTAGAAATATATAATGATATATGAACTCAAAACATGGTGTTGGTAGTTTTTATGTATCTATGATCACTTGGTAGTTACTCGACACTAGAACTTCCACATTTAAACTCCTTTATTATATCTGTTTGATTGTTATGAGGTGCATTTTTTTACAAATGTATCTTCATTGATGTGATTTATTCCTCATAGGCACATGGTACATATTCATAGCTTCAATATCAATTATTGACATTGGATTATGATACTTTTTTCAATGATTTCTTAAAAGAATATTTTTATTAAAAATTAATTTCAACTTGTATTTTTCCTCTGGGATTTCTTAATGGTTTTTAAATGAAAAATGTAACTCTTACACACAATTTCCCTCACAACTAGACTTTATGGATTTCAATTATTCTTTTTAAAATGATTAATTATTTACCATATGTATTTATAAGATCACATAGTACTATGTATAGTTTTGGAATAGGATCACATAGTACTATGTATAGTTTTGGAATAGGAATACCCTATCATCCTGAAAATACATTATCATTAAATAGACATTAGACATTATATCCCATTTTTTTTGTGTATGTTTAGGTGAATCTGTTTGATAACCTTGATAAATTCTTGAAAATTTTCTATAAAATGATTTGATCTCAAATAGTATTGATATTGATTTTACTCTTAGATATGTTAATTAAGGATATTTAGAAAACTTATTGGTTTAGGAATGAATTTATAGAATATATATATATATATATATATTTCAATTTAATAATGAAACCTACATGAGTGATCTTGGACTAGTTATATTGATAGAGTTCTTTTTTAGAGCATGTAATATAATCAAATAATAATTTACTAAGTATTAAGTTATCATATTATGATAACTTTATCATTTAATAATACAAATTTAGTAGAAGAACATATAGTTACATCTATAGGAAATTTAATGATGACTAGCACAATATAAGTGGTTAAACTAGAAAATTTAAGTGATTTATTCATTAGGTCCTCCACCATTAGAAATTATAGTGAAGCATTATGTGACATCCCCTCTAGTACTTATATGACTCTTATTATATGACTATTCTTATAACTAATTATGTTGTGGTTTTTCCACTTCCATTTATCTCTTTTTCTATTTAGTGATAGTTGTGTGTTTTAATTTTTTTTAATAAAGTGTAAGAATATTGTGATATATATGGATAAAAGCTGGATCACATTACTAAGGAACAAACCTCAGTATGCTAAGTGTTTGGAAGAGTTTTTAGATTTTTCAATTTATAATCGATCTGTTGATGGTAGAATAATATTTCCATGTCTTAAATGTAAATTTAGAAGATGTTTAAAGAGAGATGAAGTTTATGAACACTTGATATTGATGAAATTCCCTGCTCAATATTTGGGTTGAATTTGGCATGGATAATAAAATGTTACAGAAACTTTTATCATTGACTTCAACTGACAAAATGAGCTCCCAACTTCATCAAAAATGGACAATGAAATGAAAAAACTTATTAATGATGCATTTTGTGTTGAAAGACAAGAACATTAACATCAAAACGTATCTGAATAACTAGTTGAGGGTGCTAAAAATATTAATGTGATAAATTATGTTTTTGAGACTATAGGATAACCATATCAAGATTATAACATATCATTGGATCTTCCTCTTGATTTTGTGGAGACTAATGTCTGAGAAAACTTCACTGAGCAGACAGATGCGTTTCATGGTTTAGTTGACGATGGAAATCAAGAGTTGTATAGTGGATGTTTGAAATATTCAAAACTTTATTTTCAGCTGAAGTTGTACCATATCAAATGCCTATGTGGAATTACAAATAAGGCGATATCCATGATATTGGAATTGTTGCATGATGAATTTACTGAAGCAAATATTACCAAGTCTTTTTATGATATGAAATTTTCTTTTAACAGGCTTCGTCTAAATTATACAAAAATACATGCATGTTCCAATTATTGTATGATTTATTGGGGAGAGGATTCAAGGAGACATGATTGAAAAAAATATTCTTCTTCTAGATAGAAGTCAATGAGTGATGTTGTAAATTTGAATCAACATACTACTATAAAGAAGAAGAGAAGGAACACACCTAAAAATGTTTTGTGTTACTTTCATTTAAAGCTTCAATTACAAATATTATTCATGTCATCAAAAACCACTGACCACATGAAGTGGTATTCTGTAGATAATAACAATGATGGGTTAAGGCGACTTCCAAGATATTCATAATTGTTGAAGAAATTTGATTCATTACATCCAAGTTTCTCATCTGATCCTAGGAATGTTCGATTGGGATTGGTTGACTATGGATTCAATCCATTTGGGACTTTGATCACAAGTTATATCATTTGGATGATTATTTTGATCCCTTACAATCTGCCTCCATAGATGTGTATGCAACAAACGTCTTTTATCATTTCGATGATTATTCATGGAAGGAAAATGCCTAGAAATGATATTGATGTATACTTGAATCCTTTAATTGAAGAATTACAGGATTTATAGAGAAACAATGTTAAGAAATATGATGCATCTTCTAGAAAAATGTTCAAAATGCAAGCTACTATAATGTGGACCATTAGTGAATTCCCTAGACTTGGGAATTTAGCTATTTGGAACACTTACACGGGTTTGGATTATCCTATTTGTAAATTTTATTTTGATCCAGAACGGCTACCACATAGTTGAAAATGGTTCTTCTTGTGTCATTAAAGATTTCTTGATGAATCTCATAGATTTTAGTTGAACAAGTCAAAATTCAATGATTCTATTGATCCTAGATCACCTCCAAAGTTGTTGAAAGGTTATAGAATATTGTCACAATGTGGAAATGTTGAAATAGAATTTGGGATGGTGTATCATTTAAATGATAGTGGGAAATGAGTTTGAAGTGCATTGTCAAGTGAAATTAGAATGAAATAATGGAAGAAAAAATTATATTCTTCAAACTTCTATATTGGGAATTTAATTTGTTGCGGCATAATCTTGATGTGATGTATATTTAGAATAATGTTTGTGACAATTTGATCTTCACATTGCTTAATGAGCATGTCAAATCAAAGGATCATATCAATTTCTGGAAAGAATTACAAGCAATGAACATAAAGCGTGATCTCTAGCCAGATGAGAATGGAAAGTATGCTCTAGAAATTTTTGCAATGAAAAATAGGGATAAAGATACATCCCTTTGAATTTTAAAATATGTCAAGGTATCTGATGGGTATTCAAGTAACATCTCAAGGTGCGTTAACTTAAATAATCATAGGTTACATGGATTGAAAAGTCACGATTCACATATTTGGTTACAACAATTGCTATCATTGGCATTGTGCACATTATTACCTAAAAAGGTTACTACCATTATACTCCGATTTTTCACATTCTTTAGACAGATATGTAAAAAAACACTACAACCATTTGATTTGACAACCTTCATGAGATATTTTTATTGACAATTTGTGCAATAAATATGATCTTTCCTCCATTGTTTTTTATTATCATGATGCATTTAACTGTGCATTTGGTTGAGGAAGCTAAATTAAGAGGCCCCGTATATTATCGATGGATGTATCCAATTGAGAGGTAATTTATTTATATGTTTTTCATTTAAGTAAACAATTCTTGTCACTTAATTAAATACACAATTATGGTTTTTTTATTTCACAGATATCTTGGGCATTTTGTAATCATATGTGAAAAATAAATCTCAACTTGAAGGCTCTATTTCTGAAGGCTATTTGGTAGAAGAGTGTCTTACATTTTGTTCTAGATACTTTGATGACATTGAGACAAGATTGAATTGAGTTTTATGTGTTGAAAACACATCAACTAAATCTCAATTACATAGGAAATCAAAAATCTTTTCTACTATTGGTCGATCAGTTGGGAGGAGCTTAAATGTTACACTAACAGAAATGGAATTATCACAAGCACATAGATATGTTCTTCTAAATAGTGAAATTGAAGATCAATTTATTGAATATTTGAGGATACAAATAAATATACAAATGATAGGCTGAACATGTAATGAGAAATATATAACAAAATCTATTAATAAAGAGATTTTATAATGGTTTTTATGATGTGTAAGTTCATAAATATTGAAATCAACACAGATATTAGGTTGACACATATATTTTGTAAATCTAATAATGTATATTACTTTTTTTAGATCATGAATACTGATACTTGAGATGAGTTGTCACAATATTTGAAGTTTCTTGCTCAAGGCCCTCTAAAATAGGCTAGAAAGTTTGATGCTTACAATGTGAATGACTTTAAATTTCATATAGTCGATCAGGAAGAGGGTTTGAAAACACATAATAGTGGTATATTTACATTTTTCAAAGTGGGATACTATAGAAAGTTGACTAATATTATCAAATTAAAATACCACAAGAATTTTTTAGTTGTTTTATTCAAATAAAATTGGGTCGATTTTACCAAGGGTGTTAAAAGGGATTCCTTGAAATTTACTTCTATGAAATTCTCTTGCTTGATGGATGTTGGTGATCATGAATTACATGATCTGTATATCTTATAATCCCAAGATAAAATGTTATATTATGTGGAAGATGTCATAGATGAAGGTTGGAGTGTAGTTTCTTACATAAAACAAAGAGACATGTATGATATGGGTGATGAAGTGGAAGATTTAACCTCTGACACAGAATCCCATCAACAGCAAAAAGTGAAATTATTTATCCATCATGATATTGAAAATATTAGTCTTACAAGGGTGTATGAAGTAGATAAAGTAATTATGGAGTAGAAAAATGACATGATTAAAGGATAAAATGATTATATGTGTAGTCATACATCCATTTATCAACCACTTATGTCATTTGTACAGTCAATCATTATCATAGTTATGTATATTTTATTTGTCAGTAATGTGCATATGTTATCATTTCTATTTTTTTGCATGAATTTTTTGAAATATATATTCTGAAGTTACTTTTATTTGATTAAATTATAGTAATTCCAATGAGGAAGCGTTATATTCATAACAGTCGACCCTTAGTAGTGAGGCAGTAGGATACTCCTGGTTCTTCATGAGGATATTGGAGGGTGACTGTTATAGGTACAAATTTTAATATGAATAAAGTTATTGCAGTTTTTTATACTACTGACTATTTTTTCATAAAAGATAGAAACAATGATACTATGGAAAAAATATGAAAAGTTTAGATGTCTGGAATCTGAACGGATTAATTTTTTTTGTCCCATTTGACTATTATGGGGTCCCTATAGATGAAACTACGTGATTATTTGTCCAGATTCTAGGCCATCTAAGGGTGGAGCTGGTTACCCTTTTGATTATGTATGATGATTGGAGACATATGCATTCATCTTGGAAAAATAAAGTTTTTGATTCATAAATAAAGGTAATTTTAATAAATTATGGTGTAATTGAATGTAATTATGTTATTAAATTATAATATTTTCAAAATGAATCTCTTTGTAAAAAAGTTTTTCTAATTTCCCATTCCTGATGTTATATCACGAAAGTGGACATTGAAAGCATTGGTTGATTTATACCAGAAGACGACCAGATCTATCCCCAGTGATATTGCATCAATGATTGGTGGTGAGTAGGTAAATCAGACAACTTCAAAATCATTTATTTCACAAACTTTTATTGGTTTTAAGTTTAAATATAAATATAAAACACCATTTAATTTTCAATATAATTGTCTGACAGGTGATGGTAGTAGGAAGTAAAGATGATGAAGATGGAGATGGAGATAGAGAGGGTGATGAGAATATTTCATCTAGAAGTGATTAGTGATCTTTTTGATGTCTTGGACTAATATGGAATGATAGTTTTTGTTGATTTATTATTTGGTACACATACCTAAAACCATTTAGGGTTGGATGTAAACTAATATAATTGTTTTTTCATTTCATATTTTTTATATATGTGTGATTTTTTATTCATCTGATAGGGATTTTGTGTGCTACTGATAGGCGATACACTTGGTTTGAATTTATTTTTTAGGGTAGTTCTAGGGCTACAGAATTTGAAGTAGGTATTTTTTTTTTCAAATCAACATTTAACAGTAGTTTAAACCATCGCTGCATATGGAATATTTTTATTCACAATGGTTAAAACTGCCGCTATAAGATGTATTTTTCTAGTGGTTAAAACCGACACTAATTATGATTCACTATTATTTAGTGGTGATTTCAATTATTTTAGGGGTGGTTTTGAGGGAGAGGGGAAAATTTTGGGATTTAGAGGTGGTTGAAAACCACAACTAAATCCTCATTCTCCCCAGGAAACCGCCATAGAAAAAAGAAAATAACCGCTGCTAAATACACTTTCTATAATGCTTACAAAAAACTACTACTAAATGGAAGAAACTGCCACATATTGGATGCCGACACATGATTTAGATATGGTTTTTTGAAACCATCGAAGAACCATGTAGTGGCAGTTTAAACTACTGCCAAATAAAAAAACCTTCACTACTCAACAATTTTCTTATAGTGTGTAAAAACTAAAAGTCTTCTCATACAGATGCTCTGTTCTAACTGAAAAACACTTATTAAAACATCGAGAGCATTCTTCCAAAACATTGTGGCTTTTATTTTATCATAAAAATAGTTTCTACTTATAAAGATATAATTATACCCTTTGACAAAAACTCTTCAAACAAATCTATTTTACTTATTTTCCTCAGAATGATGTTTCCATGTCTGATGAAGTTCAACGTCTAATGAATTTATTGATATTAACATGCAGATGATGAATCAATATCTTCCTCACTACAATCGATCAATGTCAAGTAATATTGGATGACTCTTGAACTACTTGGAAAATAATCAACATTTTGGTTCTTGACCCAATTGTAATACAATTCAACCTGATGAAGATGGATGACTATATTGTTGATTATCATATGGTTGATCATTCTCCAAATCCATCTGATGGATTATCATTTCCCATAATTCAAACTCTCTTAAACCTTCTTCCTCTGCTAAAACTTTTCATCTGATACACAAAGGATACCAACAATATAAAATTAATTGGATTTAGAATACCCTCTTATAGATTTGTGTCATACTGCGTCCGATGAACCAATGTCTTCCTCCTTTCAGATTCGTTGTACCAATGAGTTGTAATCAAAACTTATCATTCTTCCTTCTCATAGAATACCTGTATTTCTAATAAAAACTGAGTATGATATATAAAATTTTGTATCTCCTTCCAATCACATATTCTCCACATTTATTTCACACAATTTGGATCAAAATTATATTAGATTACTTATGGTATTGAGAACTAATCGAACAAAAAAACATCATTAGATTTACATTAGAAAGTTCTATGACTTCCCATCCTTCTAGAACCTTCTGTCTATCCATCCAAGACTCATTTCGATGGTCTGGATCTATTGACTCATACTGATGGGCTGAGTTTGATTCCTCATACTGATGGTCTGGGTCCAAAGTTCTATTTCCTTTTGTATTGAGCATCTGATTTACTGTGTCCAGTGCATCTTTTTAGCCAATTTGTTGGGGTGTGTTCGAAAACCAAAAATCCACCATTTCTCAACTTCAACCATATATCATCTATTGGCAACAAATACAACCAAAACTCAACTTAGGCCTAATAGTTTACCTTATACAAATTCATTAATATTTATATATATACACCCATGCAAGTAATGTTTATACATAAACATGTGCCTTTCAATAAACAAATATACTTGTATATGTATATTCAAATATATTTAAATAAATACATATTATAAAAAAGTATTTATAATAACATCTAACTATTTTTTATATTATAACAATATATGAATATATATATATATATATATATATACTTATACAAATATATATATATATATAATGTTTATATATACATATATGTCTGTATTAATAAATTGGTATAAATTTATATTATATTTTAGTATATATAAATGAAAATAATATATAATATATGATATATGTATATATCACACAGATAAACACAAACATATATTTTATAGATGTATTTAAAAATAATTATATAAATATATGAATAAAAAATATATGTGTATATATATATAAATAGAAATATTATAAAACAGACAGTAAAACATCATGGTGTAGTGGTAAAAGCATTCAAGTTCCAAAGGAGAGGTACAAGGATTAAATTCAAGTGTGCACAAGAGGTCAGAATTTCACAAAATGCTGATAAAGTGGGTGGGGAAGCACTGATAAAGGGGGGAGGGGGAGTGCTGATAGGGGGCATCTCAGAGAGGTTTGAAAAAAAAATCCCCCTTTATCAGTGCTTCCTTTATTAGTTCTTTTTTAACGCTGATAAAATCCCCCTTTAACAACACTAACGAAATCACTGATAAATCCCATCCTTTAACCTCGCTTTGGCAGTCAACACTTTATAAGCACTGATAAAGTCCATTTACTAGCATTGTTAAACGCCATTTTTATAGTAGTGTGTATTATATGTTCTACATTATTATTTATGATGTGTCATGTTTCCTAACATGTTATTTGTGATTTTGTTGCATTGTTGTTAGAGACCAAGGTAGGTGGACCGCTGTGACATGTTTATCCCTTATAGGGGAAGTGCACACGACTTGATATAATGATGATGAGGGACCTATGAATAGGGTAGGTAAATGAAGATTTCTCATGGGTTCCATGTGATGCAATCCATGACTAGATGACTATAAGGAGTATGTTTCTCGATGCCTAGGGGATGCCGAGTAGCTTTTAATTCCTAGGGGATGCTGAGAGCATGAATTCCTTGATGCGTAGTGATTCTAAGTTGCATGATCACATGATGTCAAGTAAAATGATTCATTAGGATTGTGAATAATCCTTGATTCTTCTGACAACTTGATTATCCATCCATCATAGAGTTGAAGTAAGTAAAAAAATAGGTTTATGGAAGCTAGGTTAGTGCACGACCACTCATTTTTGGATTGTGTGTTTCTATGCTTGTTACACATTTATTATTATTATGTTATACACTTGTATACTTGATCACATCAGGTTAAGGACACATTAGTGGTTTTCTATTGAGAATTGTACTCAGACCCTACTCAGAAATTTTGATACGCTTATAGATTTCATGAGGGATTCGGTTAAGGGAAAGGGCTATGTGATTGATGACTAAGCTAAGGAGAATGAAGCTAGTGGTGGGCTAGGATGAACACTGGTAGGACCTGTAGTTCCTCATTTATTTATTTATCAGTTTTATTACTCTGGAAATCTTTCCACCTTTGGGAGCTACTTTTACATACTTTTCATGTATGTCATTCATTCATTTTCCACACATTACTCGGATTATTTATTATATTAATTATTGTTGATTATTGATCCTATGAAATGATAGTGATGGTATAGTCTCCCCCCTAACAAACTCAGACCCTCACTACTAGTCGGAAACCTCTTGTGTACGGGGAGACACACATGAGGCCACGTGACATTTCGACTTAGACCCAATGGTTTGGGCCAGGATGTTACACCCATTTCAAAAAATGTTAAAACCATTCAAAGAGGGATATTGGTCATTTCATAAATTCAAGCAATTAAAAATATATGGAAACCATCACACATGTGAACCCATTTCATACAATTCAAATAATTTCACTTTATAAATAAAAACTAGGCATAAGACCTTACTTTCCATAAGGTAACCTTGAAAAACTCTTTAAAAGAGAATTAAAATCAATATCACATTCATCAATTTATAAAACTATGAGAAGGAACACATTCTGTGTTCAATTTATTTAAGAGGATCAAATTGGTCTTTATAAAAAAATTAAAGATAAAAAATTATAGAACATGTGTTAGAAAGAGGCACATATCTATAAATTCTAAAAAAATGAATTACTAAATGAAGGAAAATCATAGAAACATATACTTGGAAAATTTAAAATCCAATAGAAACAAATATGAAATGTGTCACCTCTAATGGCGATCACCAGATCTAGGAAGAGAGATCCTGATAAAAGTGAGTAGAGATCCTAGATTCATAATTCCACATCAACCATCCATGGAATAAAGAAGAACAAGGCCATCATAACCTCTAGGAATAAGTAATCAAAAAATAAGAGAGATCAAAGGTCTATAGGAGAATAACATACTAAAAGGGGATCTATACTTCGATCGACACTTCAATCTATCAATAGATGATGTTGTGATGGAGAAAACACCTCTAGAGGGCTCCCAAAATCCAATGGATTGAATTTGGTTTATGTGGGATGGGTTTAGGTTTAATTGGGGTGGGGGTTAGAATTTTAATTAAGATTTTTGAGGCATTAAAATCCCTTCAAACTATTTCTTGGGCGGGTTGCATGGTTAGTACTAGCCATGCACCATCTATGAACCTGTTTCTAGGTTTCTGTAAAAGTTTTATAGTTAGGCTGCACAATTTTTTTAACTATGCGCAAACCATGCAACCCTTTCTATTCAAGTTTTATGGTTTGGTTTCATTATTTATCTAATTGTGTTCCAACCATATGACCCTATCTAGGCCACTAAAAAGGTTGCATGGTTTTTCAAACCATGATCCAACCATGTATAAGCCCACAAACCTTAAAAAAAACCTGAAAAAACATTGTAAACAACCTGAAAAGAGATCAAATCAAAGGATTCTCAAATCAAAGGGTTAAAACACCTAAAAACAAGTAGCAAGATGTTACACATTCTGGAATACTTTGGATGCTAAGTAATTCTCCATAAAGTTACCTTCATTCTAGGTGTGATGAATCTCCGCTCCTTGATGGATCATGCCTCTGTATGCTTTGATAATGTAAGCGATTCTTTAGTGGAAAGTGAGGAGTCCTCACATATACTGGGCTACAAGTGTTGAATCCACTTTTTTCTTTGACAACAAAAATATTCTTCAAGGAGAATAAAGAAAGTCCGGTAAATAAAGAACAAGATTCAGTGATGAGATAATTACCTTTTCCATATTAATATAAGTAAGAAAGTATCATAGAACCCTGAAAATCCTGAATGATACCACTATCATGCATGATGTAATGAACATTGGAACCATTCAAATTGAGCTTAAGACCCTGACTATGAACATTCGAGCATACCCAATGATCAACTCCTACCCTGATCAATGAAGAATTGCACTAATAGTGGGTGGTCCATCTCTTGATAAAAGAAGGGATATCATAGATCTTGTAATGAAAAAAAATATCTACAAAAGAATTAAAAAATACAACGTTGATATTGTGTTTTTGAAGGTTTGGTGCTGTTGTGTAATTAATCATTGTGGAGCTCCCAAAGCATAAAAAAACCAGTAATAAATAGGGTTATCTTAGCCTATAAAAACTAGGTCTTGTCTACTTTGGTTTGAAAAAATAGCAATTAAATTATTGATGGAAATTTAATAGTCATCAACCTCATGCATCCTATGATATGATACCAAATAAAATAAGCCCTATCCCCTTCGTATAATGGATGACAAATGGATTTCATCATAGAAATTGTACAACACATGCATTTTGACACTAGTATGATAGCTTTATTTTGTACCTCAATTTCCAAATGTAAAGCACAATTTCTAATTCACCAAAAAAAATTCATTTTTGTTGGAATGTGTTAGAACTATAAATGGTTGGCCTAGGCATCATCATTTTTACTCATGTAAATGAGGTTGTAGAAAGCTGAGAGGACGAATAAACCCGATGAAGCTAGAGTGAAGAAGCATACATCTGGTTCTTCAAATAACTAAATGGTGGAGTGTAGGAGCCTTTGATCTGAGTTATGTACGACACCAATGAAAGAAGGATATGAACCGACCTAACTGAAACTGATGTTTAGATCTAGGAACCATGGGAAGTATAGGCTAGTACCTATCCAATTATCTTTCTAAAAGTCGATGTCTCCCCTAAAATTGATAAATATTGAACTAACGTACATGATGGAGATGTAATTTTTAAGACTGTTCCAAAGATACAATCTATTGATATCATGTTCCAGCCAATATACTAGAGAGTATCCATACTTTTTGTGAATAAAACTTTCTTAAAGAGAATGAATGTAGAAATATTCCTGGGAAATTTTAGCTTCTATGCACTGAATAGTCTCAATAATTATTTAAAGATTAATTCCTCCCTCCACAAAGGGCTTAGCCATCCTATCCCAACTAGCTTGGTGATGCCTACACTCTTGTTGAACATCCCAAATGAAACAATTGAGTATGGAATCAATTCCTCTAATAATAGTTTGATTCACCAAAATGACATCAAGTACATGCATATGGATGGAAGAGAAGAGGAAACTGTTAAAAAAATGATCCTACAACCAAAAAATATGAACCTTCTCTTACAATTGATTATTCTACCTATAATTTTATAGAGAATGCCTTCAAAGTATTGGATCTAGACTCTGTTTTTCGACAAAGGAGCTCCCAAATATTCCATGGGTAGATGTATTCCAACAATAAAAAGTCAGTCTTTGATGACATTGGATTTTCTTATCAAGCACTTGTTGGGAATATAGTAACTGCTCTTACCCATGTTACTGCATTAACCATTGTTGAAATAGTACTTATATTTGAGCTTTTTAAACCTTAAAATTTAGTTTCTTCTTCAATTAATGAAGAAAATCATGTTTCTAATGAAGAATAAATGAGAGATACCATCGAATCCATACCTTCCATTGAATAGGTGCACCATCCAACTTTAGATTTCAAAGTTTAAGTTCTCATTAAGAACATCATAGTCTATGATAAAAATACTTGGGGAAAGTGGGTGTCCTTGATGAAAACACCAAGATGATTTTAAGAACTCAAACCTTCTCCCCATAAGAGAGATCATAAACCACAGAAAAGATAAGAAGTGAAAAAAATCCCAAATCCATTCTGAGAAGTTGCATCACTTAATAATTTTAAGAGTGAAATATTATTCTATTCTATTAAAAGCTTTCTCTATGCTAATCTTAACCATGACATTATAAATGACCACTTTTTATATCAAAATCCACTAGCATTTATTGAGCAAGACCAATATCCCCCAATATGCTCATTTCCTTGAGAAACCCATGATTTTCATCCGAAATTTGGAGGGGTAAGAGCTTAAATAATCTCGTCTTAAGAATTTTTTATGCACCTTATTGGAAAAATTACACAATATTATTTGTTGGAATTCACTAAAGGTGCTGAGATGATTCCCATGGGGAATGATAGAAAGGATAGTGAAAGTAATAACTCAAGTAATAGGACCACCCAAGAAATAATCCCAGAATGCCAATATCAGATCATCCTTGATGAAATCCCTAGCCATAATATAGAAGGATCCAAGGAAACCATATACGCTTGGGGTGCTATTAGGATTATGAAATTTAGCAACAACATAAATCTCACCCTCATCCAAGATAACATTCAAAAAATCATTATCACTTTCCTTCACTAAAAGAAATAATTTTATCAAAAAAAATTTCATCATCATCTACATATTTGAGTTTCTCTATCACTCCATGGTGAGGACTAGATAAAAGATCCATGAAATGGGAGGCCACACGTTGAATTATGTTCTCAATTTCACTACTAAAGGGTCCATCTTCAAGTTTTATTTTAAGATTATTAAAGAACATATTTTCCCTTATTCATGCATGAAAGTATATTGTGTTTTAGTCACCTTACTCCAACCATTTGATACATGATATTTCTTTCACCTCCCTCTCTTTAGTAACCCATATTTCTTAAAATAGACAATGTTTTATAGATATAATCATGAACATGTATTCATCTAACCATTCCTAAAGTCCTCCATCAATATGACTTATCTCTTCCTGAATCTCTTCCATTGATGGGGTGAGGAACTGTTGGTTATTTATCCATACTAGAATTTCACCCTTTATTCAGCATAGTTTATTCTAGAATAAAACCCATGAATTCCATTCATAAGGTGAATTCCATGATATTAAAACCAGAGAGTAAATTGATTCATTCTTTATCCATCCTCTGAGGAAGTGGAAGCTATGTTTAACATCCTGGCTCAATTGACCATTAAACTGGTAGCCAGACCGGATGCCACATGGCCTCAAGAATGCCTCCCCATATGCCATAGGCTATCAAAAACAAGCGAGGGTATAATAATGGTATGGTGGTTATATTATACCCTCGTGATCATATTAGCATATTGATATATAAAGAAATAAATGATAGACAATAGAGAAATCAGTAATAAATAAATGAAAAAGTAGCAAAAGAAAAATGCATTAACTAAATAAAGTGGATAATTCCAAATATACTACAATTAATGCATGTCCATGAGATGATACAAAAGATAAAAAGGAAGAAGTAAAATACATAACAACAAAATAAATAAAATATAGAACAAATTCCATGAGAGCGAACTCCACAAGCATCCTGAGTACTAGCTCAGTCCTATGCTCCTAAATCCCAGGTACAAGAATGAAAATATAAGAAATAAACCAAGACCTAGGAACATGAAGACCTTCGTGGGTACCACGATGTAATGGAATCTTGAGAGGGGTGTGAGATATACTTAGTAGTCCACCACCAACAGTGTCTAAAGCATAATACAGTACATGTATATAAAATAAGCAATATTCATGTGTAACAAAAGTAAAGCAACAATACAAAATAAATAAATATCCAAGTTGGGCTCAGATCTCTCCAAGACACCCATCCCAACCATACCTTCTTCAACCTAATCTGGAATTTCTAAACCAAAAGTAACATGTGCGAAAGGGATACAAGTAATAATAGGTCATCAAAATTTAAGCAGCTAGAATGGTATGAACCCAAACATGTGATTTGTCCTGAGGTATGTGTCATTTAATTTAATCACTTAACATATTAAATTTATTAAAAAGGGAATATCTAGCATTCATTTATATGAAATTTTGGGCCCATCCAAGTTAAACCTTATAAAGGAACCCAAATATCACACTAGGAGTGCAATAATTTACTAAATCTGAAGGAGTCCGTATATGGTAATACATAAATGCAATCCCAAGTATCAATCCCGACGTAAGTAAAATATATCCCCTTCTAGTTTTTCCCTTGTATCTCAAGAAGGGGTCTGAGTATCACTTATGGCATGATGTATGCATCTTGCCACCGAGTCCATCCATAGGTGCTCCCCTGGGAACCAGAATCACCCATGTATAGGCAAGCAACACACATGGTGAGCCCATCCAAGATATAACAGGCACCACCCCGGTGTATGAAGCCTCATGGACTCATGAGCCCATCCTTGACATTCTGTAAAAAAAAGAATCCAAGTATCACTCAATTAATAAACAATAAATTCTTCCTTCAAAATTTCAATCACTGAAGAGGAAAAGTCTATAACCATGCCTTATCATAAACAAGGTTCAAAGTAGGAGGCTATATATATAGGCAAGATGCATTACAAGTCTTACATACCAAGGGAGAGGGCTAATCCCATTAATCATTTAACTTATAAAATAAGTACCATGTACTAATCATTTCACCAACCTAAGTAATGAACCAATACATATAACATTTTTGGATTAGAAGAAAAAACAGATCAGCTGAGGGGTTTTATCAGAAATCATTACATTGTTATCAAACAATTAATATAATTTAATTTAAACAATCCAATTTCATCTCAAGGATTAAAGAAACCCAATAAAATGGTGTTTTAGGGAAAGCAACGACTCAATTTAAGAAAAGTATAAATATATATAAATGATTCACCCAAAGGTATGGCTCACATAATATAATGTTCAACTCATGCTACTTAACGAACCCAAACTAAAGAGGTGGTTAAGGTTGAGGTTGTAACCTCCAACCATACCAAAGAGGGTTCAAACAAAACATAAGGAAATCTAAGAAAAATTTATTTAAACTAATTTATGAATTAGAAGAGAAACCGGGTAAGTCTGGTGTGTAGAACACAAATACATTTTATAATAATGGAAAAAACTTGAGAGGGAAAATCAATAGACCACCTACCTTATACCATAGATGACTCACACATCCAAATTTGAGGATTGATTTTTTATGGTTTGAGAAAAATCAAAGAAATGGAAAAACTCCCTAAAAATATGAAAAATTATCTCACACGAAGATAGAGAATCTAAGGTGAAGTGAGACTAATAAGGGAGCTAGAGGAACGAATAACTTACCAAGAGGAATCCATAAGAACTGGCGGTACTCGATTTTGACAATAGATAGAGGAGATCAATCAAAGCATAGGTTAGGCTTGGTAGAATTCTCACAAGAGAGGGGAGGAGGAAACACCCTTTTTAAAAGATAGGTAGAATATAGGGGGTTAGATTTAGGTTTATTAAGGGTAAAATTTTAATTTCACCCACGTAGATAAGGGAACACAGTTTGGCCACACATTTGGCCAAATTGTGAACCAAACGTGAAAATGGCCTCTGTCTAAGAGGATTATGGTACCACACAGCCATGTGCCTGGGGTTGCAAGGTTGAAGATAAATTTTGTGGCCCCTAACACCCCACTTCCTCATGCCTCACAGTTTAGGTAAATCGTGTAGGCTGGGATGCACAATTTCTCCTAACCGTGCAACCTAGTATGCCTTTTCAATGATTGGGATATGGGATTTGAACAAACCCTGAACACCATCAAAACCTCTGTGACTCCCATATTCACAATTATTAGGTCCAAATAAAGGAATTTAAATAGAAAAAATGGTCTATACACCCACACCAAAATTCAATCTCTTTCAGGATTTTTTTCTAGTCCAAAAACATGGGCCGCTACAATCTCCCAAACTTAAGACTTCTCATTCCTGAGAAGACTTGGGGAAATAAAGAGGAAATCACTCGACTTATTCAGGTAATTAATTCTTTTTCAAAAGGAATCATTTAATTTCCAAACTCCCAACACACCTCCGAGTGTCACCTTATCACATAGTAAAAATTCTATAGAAAATTAATCCAATGCTTGTTTTTCCAAACTAAAACACCGAGATGACACATACCCAAGCTCTTCTTACTCAAGAAATGATCTCCACATCATCTCCATACCTATAAGGCCTATGGTTCTTACACCATAGGTTCTATAATTTAAGGACCAATTCCTAATCATAGTATTTCTTGTTGTACCTCTCGTATCCCCTCGTGGTTTAATTTTCATGATCACAATCACTTTCATGTTTATCTAATTGTGTTTTAAGTGTTTGTGTTGATAGGCAAAAGGTTGCCAAGGACTTAGGCCAAGAAGAAGCCAAAAGTGGACTGAAATTCAGTCCACCGGCCAACCGATGGAAGACCACCGGCCAGCCGATGGAGGACTAGACAAGAGGGATTCCTCTGTCCAGACCACCGTCCAACCGGTGTCACACAAGCGGCCAGCCGGTGGCACCCTCTCCAAACAGTCTCAGCCACTGCCTCAGCACCGGCCAACCGGTGGCCTCAGCACCGGCCAGCCGGTGGCACCTGCACAGAATGGCAAGCTACTGTCTTGCCACCGGCCAGCCGGTGGCTCTGGCACCGGCCAGCCGGTGGAGCTTGAGCCCGAAGACCTCTCCATTTTGCACACACCGGCCAGCCGGTGGGACTGTACCGGCCAGCCGGTGGAGCTAGTCAAACTAGCCGTTGCAGTTTGACCAGGCTGGCCCACTTGGCTCCCAACGGCTCTTTAAGCCTCTCCAACGGCTCCGAAGCCTCCCCAAGGGTTCCATGCCTATAAATAAAGGCCAAGGAAGCCCCGGACACCCACCGGAAATATACGGAAGCCCACAGACACCTTGTTGATCATTTGGCGTACCTCCGGCGGACTTCCTTCAAGGAACCCACCTTGCTCCAACTCAATTCCACATCCAAGGAGCTCCTTCAAAGAAGCTTGGAAGCGGCCTTCAACATCTCCAATCAATCAAAGGCGCCCAAGACTTCCTCCATTACGGTTTTTCATTCTTTATTTATTTTGAGCTTAATTTGGGTTTGTGTCTACAAACCACTCTATTTCTCATCCCCTCTTTCTTTTGGGTTTCACATCACCATTAAGGTGTGAAAAGGTTGCCAAGCTTTCCTTTAAATAGCTTGAGACATAGGTGAGCTATCCTTCACCTGTAAGAAGGATAGTGGGTTCTTGCTAAACCATTAAAAGCAAGTGGGTTCTTTCTAAACCATTTCAAAAGCAAGCTGTAATAGGTCCTAGTGCTACCTCAAAGCCTAGTGGGTTTCTTGCTAAAACCATTGAAAAGCAAGTGGTAGGAATCTCTCAACGGTTGAGTTGGGAGCGGAGACGTAGGCCAGGTTTTGGCCGAACTCCGTTATCAATTTCGTGTGTCTTGCCTCTTTACTTTCCGCTGCACTTTCACTTTGATTTTAATTTGTTAATCATTTTTTAAAAGGCAATTCACCCCCCTCTTGCCATCACTTCCCGTTTTTCTCCGACCCAACAATTGGTATCAAAGGGAACTTTGAATAATTCCTTAACCGGTTTCAAATTAAAGATCCTATTTTTTTTGATGGCTTCTACCGCTTCTTCCTCTCAATCCCCCGAAGGACATTCTTTGGATCGTGCTCCATTCTTTGATGGAGCCGATTATAGTTTTTGGAAAACCCGCATGACCACATTTCTTAAAAGTATTGGATATCCTATTTTTAAAATTGTCATGCATGGTTTTACTCTCTCTTGTAAAGATGAATCTCAATGGACCCCCGTAGACATTGCAAATTTCGAGCTTGATGGCAAAGCCATGAATGCTCTACATTGTGGGTTAGATCGTAATGTTTTTTATTGTATTTCTTCTTGCACATCTTCTCATGACATTTGGAAGCTTTTAGAACTTACCCATGAAGGCACTAAGAAGGCTCAAAAGCAAGAACCCGACAATAAGCAAGAACCCGATGAAAAATCCGTGCCCAATTGCCCACCTCACAAGAAAAGGGCCAAGAAGAAGAAGAAGAAGAAGAAGGCTTTAAAGAAAACATGGAGTGATAGCTCCACCTCTTCATTCTCCTCCTTCTCCTCGAGCGACCAAGGTAAAAAATGCCTAATGGCAAATCATGAGGTATCATCTTCCGACTCTTCTTCCTCGTCTTCTAGTTCTTCAAATTCTTTCAATCATTTGTCATATGAAGAACTCCAACACATTAGAGATCAATTATAAAATGGTTTTCATGAGCTTTCTTCAAAATTTGTCGCTTTGAAAAATAATTTCAAAAAACTCTCCTCCGAAAAAGACCAACTTCTCAAAGAGAAGGAGGAACTCTCCCTAAAAATCCAAAATTTCCCAAATGTTGATTCTTTGGAATCAACCATCAAGGACCTTAGAGAATCCCTAGCTAAGTTCACCCAAGGGGAACAAAATCTTTCAAAATTGCTTGGTTCCCAACGAATTTCAAGAACCACCCAAGGGCTAGGATACACCAACCAAGCTTCCTCCTCCCATGCTCCAACTGTTTTTGTAAGGGGGAGCTCTAGTTTTAAATTTTGTAATTATTGTAAGAAACCCGGGCACATGATATATGAATGTAATTGCAAAAACGCCCGGTATGGTAGGCCCAAATCGATTTTCTTTTCCGATGAGTTCTATAGGAGAAGACCCGCCATGAAACAAGTGTGGATTGAAAAATCCCTCTTAGCGAGTCTCTCCGGGCCTAAAATTGTCTCTTTTCAAAATCCCTCTCCCCGGTGACTTTTTGTTTTTATTTAGGGGGAGTTAGGTTTGTTTAAGCTTTTTGTTTCAATTAAAAACTTTCAATTTCAAATTAAGCCCTTTTGATTTCAATTTCAAAATTTTCGATTCCAACTTTCAATTTCAACACTTGGTATCAAAATTTTCATTTCAAAATATTCAATTCGAATTTTTCATTCAAAACTTTCAGTACAAACTTTTGATTCAAAACTTTCAATTCAAATTTCAAATTTCAATTGGTTTTTGATTCAAAACTTTCAATTCAAACTGTTATTCAAATTTTCATTTCAATTTCAAAAATCTCAATTGATTTTTCAATTCTCATATCTTGTTTTTCAAACCCTTTCCCTCAATCAAGTTTTATGCCCCACTCTATTTTGATAATCACAAAGGGGGAGAAATTCTTGATTGATTGGGGGAAAAATCTTTTAAAGCATACCTTTTATTTCAGTATTTTTCATTAATTGTTTTGGTGATTGTGATCATCAAAATAGGGGGAGATTGTTGTACCGCTCGTATCCCCTCGTGGTTTAATTTTCATGATCACAATCACTTTCATGTTTATCTAATTGTGTTTTAAGTGTTTGTGTTGATAGGCAAAAGGTTGCCAAGGACTTAGGCCAAGAAGAAGCCAAAAGTGGACTGAAATTCAGTCCACCGGCCAACCGATGGAAGACCACCGGCCAGCCGATGGAGGACTGGACAAGAGGGATTCCTCTGTCCAGACCACCGGCCAACCGGTGTCACACCAGCGGCCAGCCGGTGGCACCCTCTCCAAACAGTCTCAGCCACTGCCTCAGCACCGGCCAACCGGTGGCCTCAGCACCGGCCAGCCGGTGGCACCTGCACAGAATGGCAAGCTACTTTCTTGCCACCGGCCAGCCGGTGGCTCTGGCACCGGCCAGCCGGTGGAGCTTGAGCCCGAAGACCTCTCCATTTTGCACACACCGGCCAGCCGGTGGGACTGTACCGGCCAGCCGGTGGAGCCAGTCAAACTAGCCGTTGCAGTTTGACCAGGCTGGCCCACTTGGCTCCCAACGGCTCTTTAAGCCTCTCCAACGGCTCCGAATCCTCCCCAAGGGTTCCATGCCTATAAATAAAGGCCAAGGAAGCCCCGGACACCCACCGGAAATATACGGAAGCCCACGGACACCTTGTTGATCATTTGGCGTACCTCCGGCGGACTTCCTTCAAGGAACCCACCTTGCTCCAACTCAATTCCACATCCAAGGAGCTCCTTCAAAGAAGCTTGGAAGCGGCCTTCAACATCTCCAGTCAATCAAAGGCGCCCAAGACTTCCTCCATTACGGTTTTTCATTCTTTATTTATTTTGAGCTTAATTTGGGTTTGTGTCTACAAACCACTCTATTTCTCATCCCCTCTTTCTTTTGGGTTTC
The DNA here is from genome assembly GCA_963277665.1 of Viscum album. Lineage (NCBI taxonomy): Eukaryota > Viridiplantae > Streptophyta > Magnoliopsida > Santalales > Viscaceae > Viscum > Viscum album. Next base: position 1,871,436,157 of record OY728142.1, on the reverse strand, counting down.
ACATCACCATTAAGGTGTGAAAAGGTTGCCAAGATTTCCTTTAAATAGCTTGAGACATAGGTGAGCTATCCTTCACCTGTAAGAAGGATAGTGGGTTCTTGCTAAACCATTAAAAGAAAGTGGGTTCTTGCTAAACCATTTCAAAAGCAAGCTGTAATAGGTCCTAGTACTACCTCAAAGCCTAGTGGGTTTCTTGCTAAAACCATTGAAAAGCAAGCGGTAGGAATCTCTCAACGGTTGAGTTGGGAGCGGAGACGTAGGCCGAGTTTTGGCCGAACTCCGTTATCAATTTCGTGTGTCTTGCCTCTTTACTTTCCGCTGCACTTTCACTTTGATTTTAATTTGTTAATCATTTTTTAAAAGGCAATTCACCCCCCCTCTTGCCATCACTTCCTGTTTTTCTCCGACCCAACATTTATAATATCAAAATTGTCTTTCAAAATGTGCTCGTAGAGTTCCCACGACACTCACGACATGAGACATGATTCGATCGAAGGGTCAATCCCAAACCAACCTCATTCAAACTAATCATGCCAACCTTTAAATGAAAATTTGTATTCGACATTTAAATAGAACTCATATTAACCTAAAAACATGCCTGAAATAGTTCCTCACCAACCACGTTTTAATAAAGCTAGAGGAATACATGTCAAGCCACTATCGGCTGAATATTATCAAAACACTCATCTTAGATGACCACTATATTTCAAAAGCTAAATATGATGTAATTAAAGAAATTTACCTCGGTATTTTCTCTGAGTACACTCACCGAATACCATATCTGTATTCTGGTGACAACTCTAGTCCATAAACCACTTAAGCTATCATGCCCCAAAACTAACATGGGTGCATGCCAGATCCATATCACATGGATCATCACCCTTAAAACACCTCATCCAAGCCCGAATGCGATTCCGGGTAACCTCAAAATCACCGACAAGCATTCAAGGTTCTAATCCAAGGTAAAACATAAATGATACGTCCAAGAGAGACATCAATATAAGGCCAGAAATCCACATATCAAGAATGATGACTGATTCTAAAGTGACATCCACTTGGAAATAAAGTCAAAGGGAAAACAACTAGTGTCCATGAGTTTGTATAAGGTGTTCCTACTAGGTAACCTATGTATTAATCATGACTAACCAAGGGAAACTACGCTTTTAAAGCACACTATGATAGGGACCACTTATCAAGGCCAAAGAAATTTAAATTTAGCATGATATATAACCGATACTCTATCATTGTACCTAAACGATGTCAAGATAGGGAACATGATCATCATTTAGCCGATAGTACACTAAGAGGATTTGAACGGTTTCAAAAAATGACCCGAGAAAATTTCGCTAAAACACAGATGAAGTGATTGGTAAGGATATGAACCTTTTATAATTGACAATGCAAGGAGATGGGAAGTAGTTCCACCAAAAGTTTAGTTCCTCTGAAGAGCTCAACTACACTTTCCCAAGCATTTCTATCACTTGACCATGATGATTTTACTAGCCGAGGCATCCCATGATCATTCAAGCATATCCATCGGAGTCCATCCATGAACAATAGTGTTTTTCAAAGGTTGGATACAAATCCACCCATTCATCGTGTGATATGTCTCAAGCACCGACATCATTCAAAACCCAGCATCCCTAAGGGTGTTCAAAAACAACACTGACAATCTCTGAATGGTCTTCCTAGTTATTCCCTTGTACCTAGAAGGACACTTTTAACCAGAATTAAAGCGACACTCCCCACCTTAGGAGTGTCCTTAACATTGAATTGACAAAGAAATAGATCTCAACCCATGACACATGATCCATAGACCACTAACTATGACACTCCTCATGAGTCACCTCCACATGCGCCACAACACTAGGCATAAAAGTCCAAAATTCCCGACCAACTGGTTAAACAATTGGTCCTATTAATACATCATCCCAATAATTTTAATGAGTTTTATTTCCACCAATGCCCTAGTCATTCCACCATGGATATGACCCATGAATTAGGCATTGAAAAACAATGTTCAAATGACTACCAAAAAACCCAATGGTACATCATACTGTTTTAGAAACTCAACGATTAACGCACATAACAACGCATACTACCCTAAGGCTTACAAATTAGAATGAAACCTAATTGAAAATATCCATAGGAAAAAATGTATATATACATTAAAGTATCTGATGACCCATAAAAAGAACTAGCTCAGATTCGCCCTATATGAGAGACTATCAAAACTACTAACAACCTCCCAATTTTCCCATCACTGAAGAGAAAGAAGAGGGTCACGCAACATAATAAGCGACTGAAAATTCTCTAGGAATGTATAAATCACTAAAACTGAGCATTACATGATGATCATGCCTTTAAAGAAGCTCAAATTATTGAACGACCACCTGTCAAGACAAGGGTGTCACTTTAAAAGCTAAGAGTCCTACAAGGGATAAATGACACCCAAACAATACCACATAAGAGAAAATGCTTGTAAAAAACTAGCAAGGGATTTGAATATCTAAGGGTGTTTCCCACAATGGGCTAGTCCCTTACCAAAGATCAAAGCATCAACCCAAAACAAGGTCACACCTACAAAAGTTACTAGGCTTAAGATCATATCATTTAGGTCCAAACGATAAAGAAAAAGGCCTATAAGCAATGATGACGTTCCCATTTCAATGTAGCTACTCAAGCTTTCATCTATCTACCCTTACATGAGGGTCATGATAAAAACACCACATAAAGTCACCTTTATGGAATTAAAGTAAGAATTAGTTATTCTTTTAAACATTTCCAAGTTTAGTTTTAAAGTAAAACTAATACCAGTTATAAGACAAAAGCATATGGATAAGGCCACAAGGAAAAACAGGCAAATTATATTAAAATTCATTTTTATGATTTATTTATTTATTGACATCCTATTATAATCATCTCACTGATTACATAAACAACCATTTTAAACATTATTTATTTATTTACAAGCTTTCACAATTTTCTTAGTTAAAGAAAATGTTAATTGAAATTTATAGAGGAAAACAACCTTTAGGTTTTAATTGGAATTTTCATTAACTAATGTCTCATATTTAAATAAATCTCAAAAGTATATAGAAGGTATTTTTTTAATTAAAGGGGTACTAGTAAAAAATTATGTCATCTTATTTTTACATGCCAACCCATATAGGTGGATACAACACTTTAAAAGTCCCTCAACACATAGCATAAGTACACCCCCATGGGGTTAAGCACTAAGGAATTCCAAAACAAAAATCCGACCTAAGAGGGTACCATTAAGCCATTTTGGGTCCGATTAAAAGCAACTTGAAAATTTTAAACATTTAGTTTTAAAACACCCTTAGTGGTTCATTACATAAGAAACATTCCCAAAATGACCTACTTGGGTCTAATTGTGCATTTAAGAATTTTATCCATACGAGTCATTATGCACAAGTAATAGAGGTATAAGCCTTAATAGGGTAGAAAATTCATTTAAGGGTCAAAATATTTTATATTTATTCATCAGTATCTAGGTATATAGGGCCCATATAGATGGTTTAGTTTTATGGGTCACCATTCTAGATTTTTAAAGCACTCATACACTTTACAAATTGTAGGCACGATCCCATTTAACTGCAACCAATTCATTTAGGTTAAAGGAAAATTTAACCTCTTTAATATTTATACAATAGTATTTGAGTTCATGAAGTTCATAAATAATATTTATAAAATATGGTTGTACCTTTTTCCAATTAATTTATCACCCATACACTTTACAAATTGGAAATTGGATCCCATTTAACCATATAAAGAAACATTTCAGCCCACACTAAACAAAAATAAAATTACAAAAATTGGAAAAAATCCCTTTAACTAGTTACCCAACATGGTAAGAAATTAGACATACTAGGCATGCTAAATAAGCAAAAGCATATAGAGAGAGCATGGAAAGATACTACATAAGCAGGAAACGCTCAAACATAGAATATAAGAAAGACATGATAATTTAAATTATAGCGGCATGTGAATCAAATACCTAAGCAGGTAAACACTAAACATGTTACAAAAACCATCTAGCATGGAATATAATAGGTATAAAAATAACACATAAGGCACATCAACAATTTCAAATAGCCTAACAATGAAATCTACAAGGAATGACATATGCATGACTTGTGAATTACTATTTTTCTATGATGATGCATATAATACTTCCTACTTGTCATACTAGTCTACGGGTAAATGATAAATCTCATAAATCAGTAAGTAGTGCAAAATAATCCAATCACACAAGGTGAAATCATAATCAACTGTAATAATAGCAACATGAACAACCATCCCATCCCTAAACAATTAGACTTTTCCTCATATGTGGGTTGATCACTCCCAGGAATGATTGTTTACAAAGCATAGACACATTCCTAGTCTTCTATATACCAACCCAAAATAGTAAGACAAAGGAAAAAAGAAATCTTATGATACCACTTTGTAACATCCCATCCCAACTGACCATTAAATGGGTAGCTGGACCGGTCACCACATGGCCTCAAGTGTGCCTCTCCATATGACAGAGGATTCCAACTAGTAGAGAGGGTCTAATTATGGTATGGTGGGGAAAATACACCATTATGACCAGAGTAGCATAGTGGTATATCAGAAAATAAATGATTGAAAATAGAAAAAGCAGTAATAAATAAATGACAAAGCAGAAAAAAAAAATGTATTAACTAAATAAAGTGGCCAACGAAAAATATACTACAATGCATGTGTATCCATAAGATTATAAAAAAGATAAAAATTAAACACACAATAAGAAGTACAGTACATAATAACACAATAGATAAAAATAGGACAAATTCCCTGAGGGAAAAATCCACAAGCATCCTGAGTATTAGCTCAATCATGTGCTCCTAACTCCAAGATACAAGCATGATAACACAAGAAATAAACTAAGGACCTATGAAAATGAAGAACTTCTTGGGTACCCCAGTGTAATGGTGGCCTAAGCAGGGTGAAATATATACTTAGTATTCCACCACCAATGGTGTCTAAAGCATAATCCAGATTGTACATATAAAATAAGCAGCATGTGTGTGTAACAAAATTAAAACATTAATGAAAAAAAAATAAATATCCAAGTTGGGCTCGGATACCTTCAAGACACCTGACCTGACCATAAATGCTTTAGCCTAAGGCAAAATTCCTAAACCAAAAGTAACATATGTAAAATAAATATAAGTAATAATGGTTCCTCAAAATTTAAGCAGTTAGAAAGGTTCAAAAAAAGACATGTGGTTTGGACTAGTGGATGTGTCCTTTAATTTAACAACTTAACATCTTATAGTTATTATTAATGGAATCTATAGAATTAATTTATACAACATTATATGCTCATCCAAGGTGAACCTTATAAATGAATCCATGTATCTCACTAAGATTATATCAATTTACCAAAGATGAAGGAGTCCATCCATGGTGATCCATAAATATAATCCCAAGTATTACTCCCAATGTAAGTAAAATATTCCCCCTCTATGTCCATCCCTAATATCTCTAAAAGGGTTCCAAGTATCACTCATGGCATGGTGTAACCATCTTGCCATAGAGTTCGTCCACAGGTGCTCCCCTAGGTGTCAGAATCACTCATGTGGAGGTAATGATCCTGCATAGTGAGACCATACAAGATATAGTAGTTATTGCCCTCGGCATATGAAGCCTCATGGGATCATGATACCATGCTTGACATTTTGTAAAAAGGAATCCAAGTATAGATCTATGTGTAAATAATAAATCATTCCTTTAAAATTTAAATCACTAAAGAGGAAAAGTCTATAATTATGCCTTATTATAAATAAGGAGCAAAGTAGGAGGCTACGTATATAGCAAGCCACATTGCATGTCTTACTTACCAAGGGAGAGGACCAATCCCATTGATCATTCATATTAAAAAATAAGGCTTATGTATTAAGTATTTCACCAACCTAAGCAATGAATCAATAAACATAACATTTTTGGATTAGAAGATAACACACCTCAACAGAGGGGTTTTATTAGAAAACATGAAATTATTATCAAAAAATTCATTTCATTTAATTTAAAAAATACAATTTCATCGCAAGGCTTAAATAAATCCACTAAAATGGTTGTTTATGGAATTAAATGACTCAATTTAGAAAAAGAATAAATATATATAAATGGTACACCAAAAGGGGTGGCTCACACATAAGGTAGATAATGTTCAACTCGTTATATTTAACAAACCCACCCTAAATGGGTAGTTTGGTTTGAGGTCATAACCTCCAAACATACTAAGGAGGGTTCAAACACAGCATAAAGTGGTCTAATAAAAATTTATTTAAACCAATTTATGAATTATAAGCGACCCCAAGTAAGTCTGGTGCACCATACATGATGACATTTTCAAAGTTCTGGATCAGGACTCTGAATGAGTCTCAGACACCCTCAAAACCTCATTTACTCCCTTAGTAATCATTATTAGGTCCAAACAAAGGAATTTAAACTAAAAACAAATAGTTCATACATCAACACCAAAATTCATGCTCATTCAATAATTTTCATCCAGTCTAAAAACATAGGATGCTGCACTATGAATATGGACAAGAGAACCTTGGATCTAAAAAAAGAACATAGAGTGATTAGATAAGGACCTATCTAGATGAGAGATATTTATGCAAGAGAAATTTTTAATTTCATACAAGTTTTCAAAAAACCTATCCATTCGACTCCAAATCCTAGTACCTCCTCTCTTTTTGTTGCACCATGTGAATCTGTTGCCATTGAAACCTATTTCAATAAGATTGCATTGATATAGGAAGCCTTAGAAGTAATATATAACCTTTCTCAAGTAGACCCTCCCTTTATTTATAGAATGATAAATGTTGGTGTTAAAATCATCACCTATAAATAAGGCATTAGAATAAGGGTTGATAGATGATAATTTCTTCTAGAGCTCTTCCCTATCTCCTACCATGAACTTGGAATATGTGAATAACCTGAAGAAATAGGTTGAAGAGTTTCTTATGTTTATAGAACTCTATTGTGAGAAAGTATTAATGAAATCAACCCATATAGGTTATTCTAAAAAAATCTATCATGCATATGGTTATTCATATGTAGGTTGAAAGGATAATTCTAGATAAAATCCGCCTTAGGTTTAAATTCCAAAATAACCAATAAAGAAATGAATTTTTGAATGATCAATTTTGAAAAACATACACATTTTTATGGGGAATAATTTCCACTAAAATTACATATAAGTGTGGCAGTTGGGGAAATAAAGATAGTTAGGTTCAGCCACCTGATGATCCTTGGTTTCGGGAGTGAAAAGCACCCATATAGGATTTGGTTTTGGAGTGAGTTATTATTCCCTCTGAAGATGAGAAGTTTTAATCTTCTTTTATGATTTACCTCTTAGAGTTTTAGAGTATTGGAAATACTCACTAACTAAAACTAAATCCCCCCATAGGAATTATTAGATGAATATATTTTTTTTGAGAGAGTTTATACTTATTAAAGTTCCTTGATCTTGGGGTATGAAGGCACACATTGATTATTAATCACCTTGACGCTAAGAAGGAATAAAGAGAGAATCTTTCTAGTGAAATAGGGATGATACCAATGAAGAACCTTATCTACCAAAAAATCATCAAATAAAAAAGAAACCATGTCACTGAAATGGACATCATATATTTTCTTCAAAAAGTAGAATATAACCGCAGATGGGGTGACAGGATGAGTCAGCCTATGATTGAAGCCAATGAAGTATTATGTCCATTATGGTTATGAACATGGTGTATTGTTTATGGATCCTCCATATTAGAATAATAAGCGACAATGAAAGAAATTTATATCATGTGATACCCCTAAAACAATTTCTGAGTGATTCAGGTTCACTATTGAGACTGTTGATGATGGCGATGGATCTGACTGAGAAGCATCCCCTAAGTGAGATGAGAGTTTCTTAGAGACATAATCCAGGGGAGAAAATAATGTCTTATCTCCATTTTCAAGAGTATCCTCTACCCAATGGTCAAGAAAAAGGAGACATACCTTTAGATTATTCTCTACACACCTCTGGAACCTATAAGAGAGAGACTAAGAATGACTGTGGTTTCTGCATTCTGATATTTCATGTCCTTAAAACTGATAATGAGAGAAAATTTCTATCTTGGAGTAAAAAATATTTCACCAGAAGAATATTTTCAGGATAGTGTGAAGAAAAATATATTCTGGTAGAGGAGAATATAAGTATATTTCCACATATATTTGATCAACCATTGTCTTTTATATCTACAAGGTAGTTTTGTCTATGAAAATAAATCACCCAAAAGCATTTACAATGGATTTTAGGATGATTCAGTTGTGGAAATATAGAGGCAGGATAGGGACATGGATCCAAAGAGTTTCCATAGATGAGTCCCAACCCCTGTGCACATCAAGAGACCACCAAAATAAACAGAAGTCCCTTCGTTCATAGAAGTGGTATTCCCTCTCCCATAAAAAGTCAGATGTAGAATTATTTCTGATTTAAGATGGAAATAATAGCTAGTCCTGAAATATTCAGTGATCTTATAAACAATTCAAAGATCAGAAGAAAAGTTTAATCCGATCCAAACTTGGAAATAAGAGACCACTTGTGATACTATTTAGCAGATTCTATCTCTTCAAGGGAGAGTGGTAATTCCTGAATGCCCTCTATACATGTTGCTTCAGATACAAAAACATCAGTAGTATAGGAGAAAGTGGATCCATCATAGGATATGAAATGCCACCCAAATTACATCTTAAGGTCTCTATAAATCATTACCACTCCCAGATGTATGACCAAGGTAGATGTATGAAACTCCCTTAGAAACTCCTCATGTAATTTGACCAGAACTATTATCCATCCCTAGGAAAAGATGAAATTATCCTCACCTTGATAAAATAAATATAGTGTATCTCCTGAGGATATATAGCCACATAGAACACCATGGTCAACATCACACAACTGATTCTCTACCACATGATTAATATGTGGGGAAGTCACCACCATCGACTAAAGATAAGATGCCCCTCTCTCCTCCACCAATCTCAGCTGCAATAAGTCCAACTACTATGATGCCTCCAACACCAAGAGAGAATAGTATTTCCTACTAAGGGTATATGCCACCATATTTTCCTTCCATATAGTATAAACTATCTCAAATTCATAGTCTTGTTGGAATTATAACAATCACCTTAGTCTCATTTTGAGGTCTATCTGGGTATACACCTAAGATTTTGGTTGTAAGAGTAAATAACAACAAGATATCATAGAAGATAATACCTTCACATCTTTAAGAAAAAGACTACCACTACCAATTCCAAGTCATGAGTCTCATAGAACTTATCATGGGGACTCAAATGTGTTAACCCATAAGTAATCACTACCCGTCTCTACATCAACATGCATCTAAGCCCATATATGGAGGAATTACAAAACACTACATACTTGACTCCCTCCATTGGAAGTCTTAACACATGATCACTGGTCAAAATCTACCTCAACTCCTCGAAGGCTCTTTGACACTACCCGGTCTAAGAAAACAAGAACCCTTTCCATGTTAAGGTTGTAAAATGGGCCAAAATACTATAAAATTCTTCCATAAAACTCCGATAGTACCCTTCCAATATGAGTAAACTGTTCACCTCTAACACGGTCTTGGGTGGTTCCCAAGAGAGAACTACATCAATCTTTTCTAGGCCCACTGCTACACCATGTTAAGATATACTGTGCCCTATAAAGTAAACCTATCGAATCCAAAAATTAAACTTTGTGAGATTACCATAATGTTGGTTATTCCAGATTAGGTCTAAGAACATCCTCAAATGATCTATATGCTCCTCCTTAGAAATAGATTAAATGAGAATATTTATGATAAAGATGACCATAAACCTATCCAAGAAGGGACGAAAGATTCAGTTCATAAGTTCCATGAGCACTGTGGGGGAATTCATCACACCAAAAAGGTATCAATATGAACTCATAATGACTGTAGTAACATAATAATGTCATATTCAAAATATAATCATTATTAACTCTCAACCGATGATAGTTGGACCTGATAAGAACCATCCCACACCTTTCAAATGGTCAAAGAGGCCATCAATCCTTGGAACAAGGTATTTTTTTGAATGTCACCTAATTCGATAGAATGTAATTAATGCATAGCCTTAATCTCTCATCTGTTTTTTATGAATAACACCAGATCCACCCAAGGGGACACACTGGGTCTAATAAAACCCTTCTCATGAGTTCTTCCAAATACACCATCATCTCTCAGAGCTTAGTAGTGTCCATCTAATTTGTCTTAGAAGATATTAGTGCAGTCTTAGGGTGTAATCCAATGTAGAATTTGGTATCCCCCCACAAAGGTAATTCGTGAACATCTTCAGGATAAAAATTCATATAATCATTCACTACCACTAGAAGCTAGATGTATAAAGTGCCTACTACACTAAGGCCCAAACTCACCAACTGATGAGTGATAGTTTTTAATTTCCTACCCATGAGCCCCATGCATTCTCCCAAAAGGAATTTCTTTCAATTGAATGAGAACCTAATATCATCAGCCCATAGACATCTAAATATCCTATGGTGATAATCTATCTAGGCATGCACTATAGAAAACTAGTATATACCCAAGATAATGTCACAAGGTTTCATCACAATGACTAAGTGGTCCCATGAAAAACTCTCTCCACTATGTGACAACTCGCACTGCCTAAAGATGTGAGAAATAGATGAGTTTCTCCTTGTAGGAACCTATAGCCACAAATGATGGTCCAAATAACCTATAGGGACCTCCATCTCTTTCACACGAGATATAAAGATAAAGTAATGAATCATGGACATGTCTAAAAGTACTAGAGATAATGTAATAAATACACAGATTGTACCTCAAATCATCTCATGCACAGCTTGGTCAAATCCCTCTATATCCTGAAGCTGGCCATGACATCTACCACTATCCCTATAATCCTAGCATGGTCCACCTAGTGGTGGTGGTAGAAGTAGTTCAAAGATTCATCCTCCATCTATAGCTTCCCCTTCAGGGGATCTATCTACCCCTCTATCTACACCACCTCCCTGGGGGCTGCCCTAAACATTCTTGAGAGATCCTTGATTACGAAACTGCATCTTATGTGGAGGTTCTGCTTTTCCACCATTTATAGTGCATCAGGTTGGTAAATCACAATTCATGTGACCTCACTCATCGCAAACATAGCATCATCAATCACCAGACTAGCTGGATCCCCTATGAGATCCTTGCACCATATATCCTCATGTATGAATCCAAACATGACTATGCCTACTATGTCATGACCCTAATGATTGACACTCACTAGAAACTGCATATGACTCAGCCACACGATTCCCACTTCCTGTTAATAGCCACTCAACATCCCTCATCCAAGAATCTTTCTATCACTAAGGCCGGCTATAACAGTCCAACATAAGTGGGAATATATAAGGAGACCATGCTAGCATGGATGTCCCTGCAATGACCTAACTCAAACTTCAATTCATATAATTATCCATCTTGTACCATATCAAGAGAGTAGTGTGTGAGTTTGTTAAACCTCAATGCATACTCATAAACTAACATATCTCTCTTCTACAACTCAAGAAGATCCTTTATCTATATAAAGAAAAATATTGAAGGGTAATACTAATAAAAAATAATCATTGGAATTATGTCCATGAGAGAATCACCTCATCATGGGTCTAAGTGACCAGTCCCTACCAACACCCTACTTCTCCATGAAGAAAACTGGTTGTGAGCATAACTATTTGATCATTTAGAGCCCACACTAGCTGAAAAACTCAGACCACAGACTCATATCAATCCTCTACTGCTTGAGAGTCTATATAACTATGAAACCTGAGTGTATCTATCACTAGAATTCATGTAATGTGATAAGCCTGTACACATCATCTTCCTAACTTTCTCGATTTAACAACTAGACAACATGTATACAATCATCCACCCAAACCATTGTAAGTGGATTTATCACTACCCATCAGTTGGAATCACCACTCTATTCTCACCTGAAGAGAAAACATTGAGAATATGTCACTTCACTAAGGCCTCATCACCCAAATAGTCATCATCATGAACCTATACCAGGATCTTAGAAGGATATCATCATAGAAGCATCTTTAAAATTTACATGACTTACCACAGTTAGATGATCATATCTAGGGAGATGACTCGAGAAGAACATGGAAGTAAAAATGTACCACTCCTATGAGATTCATGTACCATTGGTTTCCCTATAACTGGTGCCACAATATTCCAGTTCGACAAGAAGGTATTCATGTTATGGAATATGGATATAATGTCCACAACACCATCACTAGGTTCCCCGACATGAGAGATGAACTCGTGATACTTTGACATAGTTTCCCTAAGTTTCTAAACCAATCCTCATGTCATGAATAAATATAAATCACAAAACATATGAATTTTTTTTAATACCACTCTGCCATGACATGACCCATAGAGGGCCCACTAGGGTCAGAAATAATCCAATAGAGACACCCCAAGACCGCCTCTAATAGGCCAGTGGCTGGCGACAAACACCAATTAGGACAATTAATAAATTAGAAGACCTTTTCATAATATACCTGTACACCCAAACACACCCATCTCCATGAAACAATGTAGAGATATAATAATACTAAAACCTTTATAAAGTAAACAATGCATGCGAAAACCTCTATAAAAACATCAAAGTGAAGAAAGATAATACAAATGTATAAGGGAAAAAATACATTCCTAACAAGAGGTAAGGGATATCCTAACCTAAAAATAACTGAAAAGGGATATATTGAAAAGATATACCAACTCAAAATATCCTAGACTGAATACCGAACATGGTCAGTGCCTCCATATACTTTTATACTCTGTAACATCCCAATATTTTAAAACAAAACACTATGTTCTATATCATACATGATACTCCACATCAAGTTTAAACAAATGTATACATATTATTATTTAAATATAATAACTATCAAATATCTGTTGGAATAATGGAAATGAATGATATGAACTAAATTATAAAAATAAAGTTTACACATGTTTATAAAATGAATTCTTTGGTTATCAATTAATTTGAAATGAAAATAAATACTAATTGAATATAAAAGATGTGTTTAAAAAAGATTTATAATGACATTTTATCTTACTAAATTAAATTAATCAATATTAGTGAAAGATATTAATGAAATTTATATTTTATATATTCAATAAAATGTTTTCAAATCCATCTAATATTTATTTATAGGATTATTATAATAATACATCTAATTTAAGCATAAAAAATATATTTTTATAAAAAGAAATTTCGACCCCTTTTAATAGAGAACCTATTTTAAAAATAAATTTTGACATTTTATATTTTATTTAAAAAAAACTTCATTTTTAAAAGTGGTATATAAAAATTATCTTAGGGTGAATTTTTGATATTTTTCTGATAAGTTTCTTTTCATTGATCAATAGTGAAAGATACTGCATTTTATTTGAAAACTAACTTTTCATATAAATAATTTATATAGTTAAATTATATTTTAAATTGGTTATAAAGTATAATTAGTTAAATTATACATCAATAAAACCAATTTAGGTAATTTTAATCAAATCAACATTGAAATTTTATATAAAAAAATTTCAAACATTTGAACTTTTTCACTATAAAAACCCGTTTTCCCTTTGAGTCTACAAGATTAATTTTAAATCTACTTTTGCCAATTATATAAATTGAATTTGGTAAAATGGATCCCATATTTGGTATTAATAAGGTAAAAATTATTTATTAAGTTCATTTTCATTTTTAGGCATAAAAAATATATTGTGGTAGAAAAGAAAGATTTTCCACGGTATAAGTAAAATAATGAAACTTGTTAAAGTTAAAAGTTAAAGGCTGAAATACCTACAAAATACAAAATTTAATGGGGTTTTGAGGTAATTATTGACCCTAAACCTCTTTTAAAACATTAATTATCATCCAAATTCTTAGAAATTAATTCCACCTCAATGTGTTTGGCTTTAATTATAAAATAATCATTATTTAATCACTTAAAACCACTCACCCTCAAGTACAAATACCACTCCTTACTACCCCATTTATCCTAAAATGACTTTAAGCACCTAAAATATCTACCAAACCCTCTCCTCCTCACAATACCCACATTAAAGTTCTACTAGTATCACCAAAATACCAAATCCAAGGTCTTTAAGGGGTCCTTCAAGGAGGTGATATTTAAGAGGTAATTTTCTCAAAGCACCTCTCTTATTTTATTTTATTATTCTATTTTATCCTCACCTACTTCATCAGTAAATTAATTATAAATATATAACAATGTATATAATTTAATTTTATGTTTCTAATGGAACATCTAATATCCTTTTCATTTCTCATCTCCTCGTATTCAATGAAACGAAACCATTCTCCAAATTATGGTGGTTTACCATCTCCGTGAATAATGATTTTTTGTTTTCCATTACCAACTTCATGGATGATAATAAAAATAGTATTATAGTAAAATAATATTTTAATAGGTATATTATAACCAATTTCATGTTCTATAATTAAAATAAAAATGTAATATTAAATAAAACAAAACTAAGTCTTGATGCTTGGAAAAACCGCCAAAATAAAGTAAACATTTATCGCTAATGTTTTATCAAATGAATCATCCTCATACAAAAAATAAAAATGATATATGGGATCATCCATAATTATGGAAGTTCATTAATACTATTTCATTTCACTTATGGAGTTATAATCACATTTTACAAGAACATCTTTAATTATACACAAATAAACTGATCGTGAAACCATGAAACAAACGCACCCTAAACCATGAAAGTGATGAAATATTATTAATGAATGGGTCATAATATATTATAAAATCATCACACAAGGTATTATAAATATGAATATAGTTATATAATGATTTAATAAAATTATTTAAACCATTATATAGGAGGTTAATGTATTCAAAAATAAAGGTAAGTGTGAGGTAAGTGTTTCTTATCTCACTTTTTATTTCTGTGAGATATATTCCTTATTCACCACTAATTTATTCTGTGTGGTGCATATACTGAAATTTTATATATCATATCATTAATCTCATTATCTTAATGGTATTAAATTTTTCATTTGATAATTATTAGTTTTATGGTGCATATGATTCGACTGATTACAAAGTATAAGGTAATTCTTAACCCAATTTCATTATTTGGGTTAAACTTATACTTATTAATTATGTCTACCTATGATTATTTGTGATATGAATTTTGAATATATTATATTTTATTTCAACTTGTTTTATGTGTATTTACAATTAATATACATAATGGATTCATTTTATTAATGCTCACTTTAATGATATGATATTTGTAAGGGACATTCTTTTGAAAAATATTATTTTAAAGTTTATTTTTAAAAAAATTCAAAAAGAATATATTTTTTACTTTCATATCATGAGAAGATTTTCCCTCCACCATGAATATTTAATTATTTGATTCTTATTTTAAAAATTTTCATATTTATTTTAAAATAAAATGGTTTCTTTATGATGTGAAAAGTGTTTTGATTTTAAAAGTTGTTTTAAAAAAGGAAAGGGTATTTTGATATCCAAAACTAATATTCTTATGAGTTTAATGGAGTTTTGGAAATGATTTATGATAAAAAATTCATGAATAATTTTTTTATTAATTATATGGTACTTTAGTATTAAACTTGGGGTGAACTCGATAGTTTGGGGAAAACCCGTTACAACTTAACATGGGGTGGCTCAGATAGTTTCAAGAAAGCCCGTTACAGCTTAACATGGGGTGGCCCAGATAGAATCAAGAAATACTATTATAGATTAACATAGGGTGACCAAAATAGTACTGGGAAATACCATTACATCTTAACATGGGGTTACCCAAATAGCACCGGTTAATCCCGTTAGAAATTTACATGGGGTGGCTCAGATAGTGCTGGGTAAGCCCTTAATATCTTAATTGAGTAATAATAAAATTGGTAGTTAGTGGTATGGTTATTTTAATTGAAAGGGGTTTGAAATGTTTTTATGTATATGATGCTCAAAGTCACCTAAAGTATTATTAATTGATTTATATGGGTTTTATGATTTTATTTGAGTAAAACGTATGTGTGTTTATCGTGTGGAAATATTTTATTTTATATTCTCAAAGAAATTTGAAGATAAAAGTAAATGTTTTATGAGTTTTCATTTTTTCATTGGACTAATAGTTTCCTTTCTCTTATATCCCTTTATGATCTTTTTGTGTTCATCCCACATTTTTAAATGTTTTCTCATAGGATGTGTAAGGGAAAGGATGAAGTCATGTTGAGAGTCATAAAGAGTTATCAGGGAAAGAAATCATGTTTTATTTTAAAGAATTTCATTTTTTGAAAAAAAATAAATACAGAGTATAAGTTTCCACTTGTAATATATGGGTTTACTTTATAATAGTTTTTCCAAAATCTATAAAACTCTAAACAAAATATATCCTAAAATGTGAATTCTAATTAAAAAACACTAGAATATATAATTTTTAAGGCTAGGACCTTATATTTGGTATCAAAGGATGGTTTATAAAACTTTAGAGGTCAGGATAATATTAATATCTTTCCTTGAAATATTTTACCTTAGGGTTAAGTTAAAATGATATAACTTTTAAAGATTACCATGTTTCCTCATCTAATATATTTTTGTTTATAATTATTTTATTTAGAGTAAACAAGTAAACTATAGTCGGGAGGAACTAAGGAGAAATATATTTCAAAATAATTATCCCAAGATGGTCATAATCACAACAAAACAATTTTTTTTCAGTGATGGATCAGTTGATACAAGAAATAAATGGTGGTGGAATAAATGCTATAGAGGAATCTGATCTACCAAGAAGGAATATATATATACTAGAGAATTTCATAAGGAAACATCCCACATCATTTAGCAAACCATCTGACCCATTGGTAGAAGAAAGACAAATCTATTTCCCGAAGAATATATTTGAAGTCATGGGATGTTCAAAATGTTATAAGGTAACTCTTTCCATTTATCATTTAGAAGGTGAATATGATGGATGATGGTATTTGGTTAATAATACTAGAGAGAAAGATGATATTGATTTTGTGGAATGGGAACCATTTAAGAATATATTAATTGAGAAATATTTCCCTAAGGTTGTTCGACTTAGGATGGAGAAACAATTATTGTATTTTAATTAAAAGGATGATGATTTAGTAGATTTTACTTAGTATTGAAACTAAATCTATGAAGAGATTTGGACTTAAAATAATTTAAAAGTTATAAGAAATTGGTTTTTTTATGCTGAAAATGTTGAGAGGGAGTTTTCCAACACTTATGTGCCACGAGATGAAAAGAGTAAGAAATGGTAAATGTTTTTTGAAATGGATATGTATCCAACTAAGATGTCTGTAGGTAATCCCAAAAAATGTTCCAAGTTTGGAAAATGAAATTTATAGGAATGTTTGACAAGATCTAGGAAGTGTTTTCAGTGTGTTTAGTTTGGTCACATGATCTATGACTGTAAATAAATGAGTCCTAAATAGCCAAATAATGGGGTAACTGATATCCATCCAATGGTGAGGTGTTTTATTTACAACGAGTAGTGTCATTATGATAATGTGTGTCTAAAGTTATCTGAATAGGATAGAAATCATCATGATCAAAAATAGAAATGTATATCAAAGTCATTTATTACCACTACTACTACAGTTGATGTTGGGTAATTTGGAGAAGCGATGACAACTCCAGGGGGCTGGATATTTTTTGAAGTATGATCATATTTTTAAAGTCTCAGGCACCTCTATTTTGATGTTTTAAGTAATGGATAAAATTTTGGAGATATTTATTGATTTTTGATAAATGTTTAAGTTACATGTAACCCTTAAGTTTATGATATGAAAAAAGTTATTTGAGGAATAATTCCTTTATTTTTGTGAATATAATTTTAAAAGTTATGGATAACCTTTGAGGCTTATAAGATCTTTTCTTTTGAGCTAACTATTATTTCTTACTTTTTGGGATGAAAAATGAAAGGTATGAGATAACATTTGAGGTTAAAATATATTAAGGTTATTTTTATAGGATGTTTCTGACATTTATGTAATTTTATAAGGATTATAATAATATAATTTTAGGGAAAATGACAACCCATGGGATGGGTGACAACCCATTGCATCTAGAAATTCCATGGGAATTAAATCCATAACCAAAGGGCGAAAAGGGTGTATAACTTACCACTGGTATACTTGATATACTGGTTAGTATTAAATTGTTTTTCTTTGTTAAAATATATGATGGATAAAGGTTAAGTTCATTTTTGGAACACATGTTTATTGTATTGATAACTATGATATTAGAAAATGATTTAGTGATTAAGTGATTAATGTTATTTCAGAAGATTTTCACTATTTTGGGAACCTTATATGATAATGTTAAACATAATACTATGTGATTTTATTTGAGAAATAAAAGCTGAGTTATCTTTTGGAAACATAAATGATTTATGAGGATTTAGATAATTTATAAAAATAATTAGTACGTCTTGAAGATTATGTGATTATAGAAATCACATTTTGGTTCAAGACTTTAAGATTGAATGATATTATTTGAAGATAAATGTTAAATTTATCTTGTAAGACTATGTGATAAAATATTTATATTATTTGAGTTTCAATTTTATTCTAGAATATTTTGAGGAATTTTAAGGATAATTATTTATTAAATGACCTATGTTGAACTTTGGGTATTACTGTTGAATTTTGGAGATTAAAGTAGTTTTTTATCAAATAAAGGTTTATTATTTTTATATAATTACATTATTTTGTACTAACCATTTTGTATTTTGTTAATTTATAAAGATAGGAGGAATATATACTTATATTTTTTCTGGATTTTATCATTCGTAGATGTTGATTCTGATGCTACAGGTATGATAAATTCATATTTAATACTATTAGTTTGGAGAAAAAAATGATATTGTGGTGGAAATTTATTAATGTTTGAAATTATACTTATGTTCTTATTCTAGGAAGTAAAATAATTCCTCAATTTTAGGAAAATTATTTTGAAACAAAAATATTATTTGTTTACTTTTCTTACTGAGAAATCAATGACCATTTAAACTATAAAAAATTTATGGTTTTGTGGTGGTTAACATTCTCAAGAACATATTATCTATCACTCTCCATTATAACTTGATAGTTAGTTTTCTCTTATATGTCTATTTTTCTTACATGGAACCTTATTATGTGTTATCTTAGGTGAGCTTCGTACTTTCCTTTATCTCTTTTCAAAAGGAAGTTTTATTTACCAATGTTCTGATGTGGGATTTCAACAAAGGTATTTTAAAAATTCAAACCTCTGTTTTTGTGAGGATTCAATTTATTAATGGGGGGAATAATGTAACATCCCAATATTTTAAAACGAAACACTATGTTCAGTATCATACAAGATACTCCACATCGAGCTTAAAAAAATAACTAAATATTATTATTTAAATGTAATAGTTATCACATAGCTACTATAATAGTGGGAATTAATGAGATGAACTAAATTATGAAAATATAGTTTACACATATTTATAAAATTAATTCTTTGGATACCAATTAATTATAAATGAAAATAAAAACCAATTGAATATAAAGGATGTATTTTTACAAAAAAACTATTTTTATAATGGCATTTTATCTTAATAAATTAAATTAATAATTATTAGTGAAAGATATTAATGAAATTTATATATTATATATTCAATAAGTTTTTTTTAACTTTATCCAATATGTTTTATAGCCTTATGATAAGAATAAATCTAATTTTAAGCATAAAATCTATATTTTTCTAAAAAGTAATTTTGGCATGTTTTAATGGAACACCTATTTTAAAACTAAAATTTGACACTTTAAAAAATTTTATTTAATAAAATACACTTATTTTTTTAAATTGAGGTATCAAAATTATCTTAGGGTTAATTTTTTGTATTTTTCTAATAGGTTTCATTTTTTGATGAATAATGAAAATACTGCATTTTATTTGAAAATTAACTTTTTATCTAAATAATTTATATAGTTAAATTATATTTTAAATTGGTTTTAAAGTATAATTAGTTCCATTATACATCAATCAAACCAATTTTAGTCACTGGAATAAATATTACATTGAAATTGGATATAAAAACATTTCAAACATTTTAACTTTTTCACTTTTAAAACCTTATTTCTCGTTGCTTCTGTGTGATTAATTTTAAATACAATTTTAAGAATTTTGTGAATTTAATTTGTTAAAAAGGATTATATATTTGGAATTAAAAGGTCCAAATCACATAGTAAGGTAATTTTTATTTTTATGTATAAAAAATTTATCATGGTAAAAAAGAAAGATTTACCATGATATATGTAAAATAATGAAACGAGTTAGATTTGAAAGGTAAAGGCTTAAAATATCTTAAAAATAAAATATTTAATTGGTTTTGAGGAATTTATTGACCTTAAATATCCTTGAAAACATTAATTATCATCTAAATTCGTGTAAATTAATGCTATCTCAATGTGTTTGGATTTAATTATAAATTAATCATTATTTAAATACTTAAAACCACCTCTTCTCAAGTATAAATTCCACTCCTCACCATTCCATTACTCCTAAAATGCCTTTAATATCCTAAAAAATATACCAAAAGCTATCATCCTCACTCTCCACAAGTCCAAGTGCTTATGGTGTCACCAAAAGACCAAATCTAAGGTCCTCAAGGGGTCCTTCAAGGAGATGATATCCAAGAGGTAATTTCCTCAAAGCACCCCTATTCTTTTCCTTTCTTCTTATATTTTATCCTCACCTAATTCTTCCATAAAGTCCTGAAAACTCCAAAATAATTTATATAGTAGATTATTATGTTTATAATGGAATATTTCATATCATTTTAATTACCCATCTCCTCATATTCAAATAAACATAACTATTGTCCAAATTATGACGGTTTACCATCTCCTTGAATAATGTTTTTTTTGTTTTCCACTACCACCTTAATATATTATCATAAAATTAATATTATGGTTAAATAAGATTTTAATATTTTTATTATAAACTATTTAATGTTTTGGAACAAACATATAAACATAATATTAAATAAAAAAATTAGTTCATGATGTTTGGAAAAACCTCCAAAATAAACTAAATATTTATCATTAACATTTTATCAAATGAATCATCATTATACAAGAAATAAAAACAATATATGGGAAAATTTATAATTATGGAATTTCATTAATACTATTTCATTCCACTTCTAGAGTTTTAATCCCATTTTACTAGAAAATCCATAATTATACACAAATTAACCGATCATGAAACCATGAAATGAACGCACCAAAAACTCTGAAAATAATGAAATATTATTATTGAATTGGTCATAAGTTACTATAAAATCATAAAATAAGGAATTATAAATATTAATATAGTTCTATAATGAGTTAATAACATTTTTAAACCATTATAAATGAGTTTAAGGTATGTAAAACTAAAGGGAAGTTTGAGGTAAGGGTTTTTTGTCTCACTTTTTATTTCTGTGAGATATCGGTCTTATTCTCCACTAATTTATTTAATGTGGTATATATAACTAAATTTTACATATAATGTCATTAGTCTCATTATATTCATGGTATTAAATTTTTTATTTGATAATTATTACTTTTATAGTGCATGGAATTCGACTGATTACAATGTATAAGATAATTCTTAACCCAATTCCATTCTTTGGGTTAAACTTCTACTTCTTAATTATGTCTATATAAGATTATGTGTGATATAAATTTTTAATATATTATCTTATATTTCAACTTGTTTATGTGTATTTATAGTGAATACACTTAATTGATTCATTTTATTAACACTCACTTCAATGATATAATATTTTAAGGGACTTTATTTTGAAAAATATTCTTTTAAATATTCTTTTTACTAATTTAAAAAAAGAATGTTTTACATGGAATGAGTGGATTTTTTACAACTTAATGAATATTTAATGATTCTTTTATAAAATTTCATGGTTATTTTCAATGAAAATGGTTTATTTATGATGTGCAAAGTTTTTCAATTTTAAAAGTAATTTTTAAAAATGAAATGGTATTTTGATACCCAAAAGTTATTTTCTTATGAGTTTAATGGAGTTTTTTAAAATGTTTATGATAAAAAAATTCAACAATAACCATGTTTTATTAATTATATGGAACTTGAGTATTAAACATGGGGTGACATAGATTGTTATGGTAAATCCTATTATAGATTAACATGGGGTGGCCTAGATAGTGTTGGGAAATCCCGTTAAAATTTAACATGGGGTGGCATAGATATAGATAGGAAATCCTATTATAGATTAACATGGGGGTGGACCCAATAGTGATAGAAAATCTTATTATGGCTTAACATGTGGTGGCCCGGATAGCGTTGGGTAATTCCATTAAATATTAACATGGGGTGTCCTATATAACGCTGGGTAATATCATAATAGATTAATTGGGTAATAAGGGTTTTGAAAGGTTTTTATGTATATGATTCTCTAAGTCCCTTAAAATATTTTTTGTTGATTGATATGAATTTTTATGATTTTATATGAGAAAAATATACGTGTGTTTATCAAGTGGAAATTTATTATTTTATATGCTCAAAGAATATTAAAGTTAAAGGTAAATGTTATATGAGTTTTCATGTTTTCACTGGACTAAAAGTTTCCTTTCTCTTATATCCATTTCTGAGCTTTTTTGTGCTCATCTCATGTTTTTAAATGTTTTTTCAAAAGATGTGTAGGGTAAAGGATGAATTAATGTTGAGATTCATGAAGAGTTATCATGGAAAGAAACCATGTTTTATTTTACAGAAATTCATTTTATGAAAAAATGGTTATTGAGTATAAGTGTCCACTTATAATGTAGGTGTTTACTTTATAAGAGTTTTTCATAATTCTCTAAAACTTCAAACTGAAAATATCTTCAAATGTGAATTCTTCTTAAAAAAACTATAATATTTATTTTTTAAGTCCAAATACTTACATTTGATATTATAGGATGGTTTAGATAATATTATAGGTTTGGATAATGTTAATAACTTTCCTTGAAATATTTTACCTTAGGGTTAAGTTAAAATGATATATCATTTAAATATTACCATGTTGCCTCATATAAAATATTTTTGTTCAGAATTGATTTTCATAGAAGAAATAGGGAAACTATAGTCAGAAGGAACCAAGAGGAAAATATCCTTCCAAATCATCATCCCAAGATAGTCTGAATCGGAATAGAATAGTTTGTTTCAGTGATGGATTAGTTAACACAAGCTTTAAATTGTGGTGGTATCTATACTAGAGAGGAACAAAATCCACCGTGAAGTAACATGTATATACTAGATAATTTCATGAGGAAACATCCCCTACCATTCAATGGTTCATATGATCTTGTGGAATTCGAAAGATGGATCAATTCCCCGAAGAAGATATTTGAAGTCATGGGATACTCAGAACATCAAAAGGTAACTCTTTCTGTTTATCATTTTGAATGTGAAGTTGACAGATGGTGGTATTTGGTTAATAATACTAGATATAATGATGGTATTGATGCCATGGAATGAGATACATTTATGAATCTCTTATATGAGAAATATTTCTCTAATGTTGTTCTACTATGTATGGAGAAACAATTCTTGTAATTGAAGCAAACGAATAATAATTAAGTGGCCGCATATGAATAAAACTTCACAAGATTATAAAGGTATATTCTAAATTTTATTCAACACCTTGATAGTAAAATTATTATATTTTACCCAAGATTGAAAACAAGTCTATAAAGAGATTTTGCCTCATGAAAATTTAAAATTTATGAGAAATTGGTTTGTTTTGATGAAAAAGTTGAGATAGAGTTTGTTGAAACTTATGTGCCATGAGATGATAAGAGTATAAAAAATAAAGGTTGAAGTAAATATAGAAGAATCTAAATAATATTTCTGATGGTAATACCCCAAAATGTTCCAAGTGTGGAAAAATAAATTTCAAGGAATCCTTGATATGATATGGTAAGTATTTTCTATGTGGTCAGTTTGGTCACATGATACATGACTGTAAAGAAAAGATCCCTAAATAGGAAAATAATGGGGTAACTAATATCCATAAAACAATGAGGTGTTTTAGTTTCAATGATTTAGTCCATTATTATAATGTGTGTGTGTAAATTTAGTTTCACAGGATGGAAATAATCATGATCAAAAATAGAAAGGTATAGAAAAGTCATTTAATACTACTACAATTATTGTTAGATCATCCAGAGAAGCGATGATAGCTCTAGGGAGCCCAGTATTTTTTAAAGGATGATTATATGTTTAAAGTCTTAGGTACCCCTTTTTTATGTTTTAAGTAATGGATAAAATTTTGGAGATATTTATCAAGTTTTGATAAATGTTTAAGGTACACGTAACCCTTATGTTAATGATGTGAAGTTTATTTGAGGAACAATGCCTTTATTTTTATAAATATAGTTTTAAAGGTTATAGATAACCTTTGAGGTTTATATAATATTTTCTTTTGAGGTAATTATGGGTTTTTACTTTTAGGGATGAAAACTGAAAGGTATGATATTACCTTTGAGGTTAAAATGTATTAAGGTTATTTTGAAGATTTTTTTTAACATTTATAAAATTTTATAAGGATTATAACAATATATTTTTAGGAAAAGTAGAACCCATATGATGAGTGATAATTCGTCGCATATAGAAAGGCTGTAGGGATCAAACCCACAACCGAAGAGAGACAATGGTGAATCACCTACCACTGGCCTATGTGATGTCCTGGTTAAAATGAAGTCGTTTTTCTTTATTAAAATATCTTATGTATAAAGGTTAAGTTCATTGTGGGAACATATGTTTATCGCATTGATAACCATGAGATTAGAAAATGATTTGGTAATTAAGTTATTAATGTTATTTCAGAATAATTTCGCTATTTTGGGATCCTTATATGATTAAGGTAAACAGAATAATATTGGATTTTATTTGAGAAATAAAATATGAGTTATCTTTTGGAAACATAAATTATTTATGGGAATTAAGGTTATTTCTATAATTAATTAGTATGTCTTTAAGATTATGTGATTATAGAAATTAAATTTTGGTACAAGACTTTAAGAGTGATTGATATTATTTGAAGATAAATGTTTAATTTATTTTGGAAGTCTATGTGATAAAATACTTCCAATTTTTGGGTCTCAGTTTTAGTCTATAAAATTTTGAATAATTTTAAGGATAGTTATTTTTTGAATGACCTATGTTGAACTTTGGGCATTACAGTTCAATTTTGGTGATTAAAGTAGTTTTTCATCATAGAAAGGTTTATTCTTTTTAGAGAATTACATTATATTATACTTACCATTTTTGTTTTTGTTAATTCCTAAAGATAGGAGGAATACATAGTTATAATTTTATTGAATTTTTGATCCATATAATTTTATTATTATGCTTTAGGTATGAAAAATTAATCTTGAATACTCATTGTTTGGAGAAAATATGAAATTTTGGTAGAAATTGATTGAAAGATGATATTATACTTGTCAAGTAAGTATTTTTCCTTATGATCTTAGTCTATGTGGTAAAATAATTCCTCAATTTTAGGAAAATTATTTTTAAACATAAATGTTATATGTTTACTTTTCTTACCGAGAAATCAATGGCCTTTAAACCCATCACAAATTTATGGTTTTGTGGTAGTTAAAATTCTCATCAAAATGTTTCCTATAAATATCCATCAGAAATTGATAGTTAGTTTTATCATCTATGTCAACATTTTCCTACATGGAACCCTAATATGTGCTATCTTAGGTGACCTTTGTACTTTCCTTTCTCCCTTTTCAAATGGAAGTTTTATTGACCATTGTTCCGATGTGGAATTTCAACCAAGGTATTTTGAATAGTCAAACCCCTAGTTTTTCGATCCTGAGTTCAAATTGAGAGGATGAAATTTATTAAGGGGGGTGGGGGTGGGAGAATGTAACACCCCTATATTTTAAAACAAAATACTTTGTTCAATATTATACAAGATACTCTATATCGAGCTTAAACAAATGACTAAATATTATTATTCAAATACAATAGTTATCACATAGTTATTGGAATAGTGGTAATGAAGAAGTTGAACTAAATTATTAAAATATATTTTAAACATGTTTATAAAATTAATTCTTTTCTTAAAAATCAATTTTAAATGAAAATAAAAACCAATTGAATATCAAGGATGCGTTTTTATAAAAAAACTATTTTATAATGGAATTTTATATTAATAAATTAAATTAATCACTATTAGTGAAATATATTAATTAAATTTATATGTTATATATTCAATAAAATATTTTTAAATTCATCCAATATGTTTTACAGGATTATGATGAGAATAAATCCAATTTTAACCATAAAATTTATATTTTTCTAAAAACCAATTTTGTCACCTTTTAATGAAAAACATGTTTTAAAAATAAATTTTGATAGTTTAATAAATTTTATTTGAAAAAATAAACTTTATTTTTGAAACCAAGATATAAAAATTATATTTGGGTGAATTTTTGGTATTTTTCTCATAAGTTTCATTTTTTTGATGAATAGTGAAAATACTGCATTTTATTTGAAAAGTGACTTTTCATATAAATAATTTATATAGTTAAATTATATTTTAAATTAGTTTTAAAGTATAATTAGTTCCATTTTACATAAATAAAACCAATTTAGTTTATTGGAATAAATTTCACATTGAAATTTATATAAAAAAATTTCAAACATTTGAACTTTTTCACTTTACAAACCTGCTTTCCCGTTATGTCTGCAGGATTAATTTTAAATATAATTTTTTCAATTTTGTGAATTGAATTTAGTAAAATGGATTCATTATTTGTAATAATAAGGTATAAATTATTTATTAAGGTTATTTTCATTTTTATGCACAAAAATATTTACCATGGTAAAAAGAAATATTTATCGCGGTATAGGTAATAATGAAACCGGTTAAAGTTAAAAGGTAAAGGCTTAAAATACCTACAAAAATAACATTTAATTGGTGTTTGAGGTATTTATTGACCAAAAAAATCCTTTAAAATATTAATTATCATCCAAATTAATTTAAATTAATGCCACATCAACGTGGTTGGATTTAATTCTAAAATAATCATTATTTAATAACATGAAACCACCCCTCCTTAATCACAAATACCACTCCTAACCACCAAATTTATCCTCAAAAGCCATAAAGATCCTAAAATATCTTCAAAAACATATAATAATCACTCTCCCCACATCCAAGGGATTATGATCTCACTAAAAGACCATATCTAAGGTCCTCAATGCGTCTTTCAAGGAGGTGATATGCAAGAGGTAATTTTCTCAAAGCACCTCCTTTATTCTCTTTTCTTATTCAATTTTATCCTCACTCAATTCATCCATAAAGTCATGAAAAATCCATAATAATGTGTATAATATTTTATTATGTTTCTAATTGAATACATCATATCATTTTCATTTATCATCTTCTCTAATTCAAATAAATGAAACTATTTCCCAAATTATGACGGTTTATCATCTCCTTGAATAAAGATTTTTCATTTTCTATTACTGCCTTCATGGCTAGTCATAAAAGTAATATTCTGGTTAAATAGTATTTTAATAGGTATATCATAACCTATTTCATGTTCTGTAACTAACATATAAACATAATATTAAATAAAATTAAACTAGTTTGTGATGTTCAAAAAAACCACAAAAACAAACTAAACATTTATCATCAACATTTTATCAAATTAATCATCCTTATATAAGAAATAAAAATGATATATGGGACCATTAATACTTATATAAGTTAATTAATTCTATTTAATTCCTCTTTTATAATTTTTATCCCATTTTTATATTTTTATCCATAATTATACACAAATGAACCGATCATGAAAGCATGAAACGAATGCACTCAAAACCCTGAAAATAATGAAATATTATAAATTAACGGGTCATAAGATAATATAAAATCATCACATAATTTATTATAAATATTAATATAGTTCTATAATTAGTTAATAACATTTTTAAACCATTATACATTAGGTTAAAGTATGAAAAAACTAAAGGAAAGCATGAGGTAGGTGTTTCTCATCTCACTTTCTATTTTTATGAGATATATTCCTTATTAACCACTAATTTATTTTGTATGGTATATATAATAAAATTTTATATATAATATCACGAATCTCATTATATTCATGGTATTAAATGTTTAATTTTATAATTATTACTTTTATGGTACATACAATTCAACTGATTACAAAGTATAATGGAATTCTTAACCAAATTCTATTATTTGTTTTGGAATTATACATATTAATTATATCCATCTAATATTATGTATGATATTAATTTTAAATATCTTATGTTTTATTTTAAATTTTTTTATGTGTATTTATAGTTAATACACATAATTAATTCATTTGATTAATACTTACTTCAATGATATGATAGTTGTAAGAGACTTTCTTTTGAAAAATATTATTTTAAAATTTATTTTTAAAAATTCAAAAAGAATGTTTTTTTACTTCCACGATATGAGATTATTTTCCCATCATCATTAACATTTAATTATTTCATGATTATTTTCTAAATTTTCGTGGTTTTTTTCAATGAAAATAGTTTCTTTATGATGTGCATAGTGTTTCAATTTTAAAAGTCATTTTTAAATAGGAAAGGGTATTTTGATATCAAAAAGTGATTTTATTATGAGTTTAAAGGATTTTTTGAAATTATTTATGATAAAAAAATTACAATCATAAAAATGTTTTATTCATTATATGGTAATTGAGTATTAAACATAGGGTAGACCAGATAGTGCAAGGAAATCCCATTACTACTTTACATGGGGTGTCCCAGATAGCATTGGGAAAACCCATTATAGCTTAACATAGGGTGACCCAGATAGTGTCGGGAAATCCCATTACAGATTAACATGGGGTGTCCCAAATAGTGTCGAGAAATTCTATTATAGTTAAACATGGGGTAGCCCAAATAGCATTAGGCAACCCTATTACAGCTTAACATGGGGTGTCCTAGATAACGTCAGATAAGATCATAATAGATTAATTGGGTAATAATAATATTGGAATCCATCAATATAATTTTTTCAATTGAAAGGTTTTTATTTATATGATGATATAAGTCATATAAAAAAGTTTTAATAGGTTTATATAGGTTTTATTATTTTATTTGAGCAAAACATATGTGTGTTTATCAAGTGGAAATATTTTATTTTATATTCTAAAAGAAATTTTAAGATAAAGGTAAACATTATATGAGTTTTCATGATTTCACTAGACTAACAATTTCCTTTCTCTTATATCCTTTACTGAGCTTTTTGTGCTCATATTACATTTTTAAATGTTTTTTCATAGGATGTTTAAGGGAAAGTATGAATTAATGTTAATATTTGTGAAAAGTAATCATAAAAAAATCATTTTATATTTTAAAGACTTTGGTTTTATAAAAAATGGATACTGAGTATATGTTTCCACTTGTAATGTATGGGTTTACTTTGTAAGAGTTTGTCCCAATTCTCTAAAACAATAAACTAAAAAGATCCTCAGATGTTAATTCTACTTCCAATATACTAGAATATGTAATTTTAAGGCCGAGTCTTTATATGCTTGACTGATACCAGGTCCACCATAGTCATTGCTGATATGTCTGTCATCTACATAATACATGACACGTGTGGGAAAAGCCCATAAAGGGGTGAGTATAAACATAATCCTTAGGAATCCCTAAAAAAGGGAATAAAAATAATAAAATTATCAGATCAAAATATAAGTTAAAGAGGGAAATGAAACCAACTATTAGATATTCTCATAGTGAAACCCTAGTAGAAAAGGAGAGGAAACATAATATTCACATCCAGTTAAGAACAACGAGTCTATATGAAACTATGATGGTAAGAACCATGTAAAAAATCACCATAACAAGAGTGGAGAGCCCTCATCTCACTACTGTGATCCATAACTGATGGAGCACTATCTCTGGTGGAGGAATTACTCCCCACTAAAGCTTGATAACACGGGAGTACCAATCCGTATATAGAGGATTTCAACCCTCTTTAGTGTGGGGGAGTACCGAATCTACTTGTATAGAGGACATGGGGGAACTCACAAACTAGTGAGTCAGGGGAGTGCCCACCATGAAATATATTTGATGATGAAACCTGATCACTATCATCAGAAAAACATCACTGGAATAAGCATCTTAATCCTATCACCTCACATCATATCTCTGATGCCCAAATAAAGGAAACCATCATATCCTATGTGGAATTATACTCAGAGTGGGATACTCAGGAACCTAAATATGATTCATGAAGAAGAAGATATATAAGATAGAAGAATTTGGGAAACATATATAACATGTTTATTGAGGCACACAGTGTGAAGTATTGATCAAGGACCTGGTCATGTTCTTTCCTAGACACAAACCAATTGACCATGTTCCTCCTCACAATGTGTCCATATGGGGATCTGATGTGTATCTTCACCCAAGGTCCTGACTGTGTTCTCCTCAAACATGGATTAACCACCTAGGTAGTATTACATATTTCATGGGCCTAACTACAAAACATGTGATATTTAAATTGGTATATAACTCTAGATTCTATGTGAAATTGAGTAACAAAACATGCGTTCCTCTGAAATACATGGAATATAGTCAATATTTTCCCAAAATCCCAAAATTTCTCTCAATGATTCACCAAATACACCAAATCTACCACAAGTCTCTCCTTTGAATCACCCAAGAAAACAAAATTAAAGGGTAATACCTTTGATCACCGATTATTGACCTCCAGTGGTTGGAAATGGGTCTTCGGATTCCCCAATCATGACCCATCGTACCTCTCTTTGCTAAAAATAGGTCCCTATACCAATAAAAATATCTGAAATCTACCATTCCCACTCAATACATATGAAAATAATTGATTATAAGGTCTTTCATGCATCCATCATGAATCTGGTGGTTTGATCACACTCAAACCTATCTGGTAATGTTGAATCAACAACCCCATGGGCGAATGATGAAAAAAATGAAAAAAAGATATGAGAGAGAGTTACAATAGTAAAACGAGATTATATTTGTCAATTATAATCCCAACCAATGATCATAATAATAGAAATAAAAATAGGCACAAAATATGGGTGTAATGAAAATAGTTAATTAGTATAAAAAATACTAATTAAATTCTTGGTTCTTGAAAAGAATGAAATTCATAAATTAAGAATATATTCAATCCATGCTCAACAAAAAATAACAAAAGGGGTAATTCCAAAAAATAATGAGCCCAACCTTTAGTACAGACCGATCTTTGGTGAAGAAAACATTCGATAGAAATTTCATTGAAGATCATGCTATGTTCATTATTCTTCCTCTAAATCTCCTCGATTCGTTCATCACTGATCCATGATCCCAAGTTCATAAATTCCAATAGTGGATCTCCTTCCCTCATTTATAATCTCCTAGGGTTATGCATCTAATCCAAGATATTATTCACAAAAACATATTAATATAGGAGAGGTTTAGGTTTTTCATTTAATAAATCATATAAATTAAATTATTTAATTTATTTAATGTAGTCGCCAACTTCTGCCTTCCACGAAACATGTGATTCTGAAAAATCTTATGTCAGACCTAGGGTAAACCCTGTATTCCCAAAACAACCATTATTTTAGATTTTCCATCTAAGGTTTCAAACAATAGGAAAACCATTAATATTGAAAATATGTATACACATGCTTTAATATTATTAATATTTTTAATATATTAATTCTGAGGTCTGACAACACCTAAAACACAATGCCAACTCTGAGGAAAAATCAATTAATATATATAGAAACATTAAAAGGATTAAATTTGAAAAACCATAGTTTTTACACAATTGGTAGATATGGAAGTATTGAAATCAATAACTAATACACCAAAATCATCCCATTTATTCTTTAATATGGTGCGGTTCTTTTCCAGTGTCCTAACTTTCTACATGGAAAACATACCACATTCTTTTCCTTATCTTTTTATTGTATCTTCTTATTCCTGGAAGGATGTTTCTCAAAGTCCTTATACATATAATAGTTATTATATCCCTTTTCCTTATTCTTCTTTTTCATATTCACTAGAAGGACTATAGTATTTTCACACCCCATGTATTTATCAACTTTGGGAATTAAATTAAGAAGTTGTATTTTAAAAGAGTCTTCCCACCATTTCGAATATTATAATTCATAATAAAACTATATAATTATTTAGTTAGTGATGATATAATGAGATATGTGAACACATCATCAAGGATATTAAATCCCAATATTTCTAATCACACTATATAACAAAAAATATTGATTATGTGAGGCATAGATGGCACTGATTCTCTAAGATCATATGTGAATAGTAAATTGGAGATATCATATCTCTATTGTCCTTCACTTTCTTGATAAAGATAATGAAGGTGAGACATCATTCCATGCATATATGAATCCTCATGTTAATTTATAATCTCACTAGAAATAAACAATAGTTTGAAACATTGGACATCTTTAGAATCATCCAAATGTTTGATGTAGAGAAAACGTTTCTCTGTATCCTCTTTTCTGGGAACTTTAGTATTTGAGGTTTTTAGAAAATATTATTTAAATTCATAGAATAGTATAATGAATAATCACCTATACCATTCTTGGAAATTTGATCTGGTGAGAATGTTATTCTTCTCTAAAATAGATCACAATGATATAGTCAAAGTCACATTTCTTTCCTTTTCTACTATAAATAAGAGCGTAATTTTAGTACTTTATATAGATTAAAAAAATTAGATAATAAAATTTAAATTTATTAATATCCAACTATTTTTTCAAAACCCAATAGCCCTAACCATTATTTTTAGAATATATTATCATTTGGAATTCTAGTGGAAAGGATCCTGTAACACCTCGGGACACCCTGAGAGGGGAGGGGTGAATTAGGGTATCATTTTTTTTAAAGTAATATATCATGTACTCATGCTGATAGAGACTTGATAAAACTTTCTGATCAAGATGCATATTCCTAAGAAAAATTTTTAGGAAGTTAACACATAACACGTAAAATTTTAATTGGTTCACCACAAAGGGATACATTCAAGGAGTACACACTGACAATGTTTCGATGTGCTAAAATCCACTATACTTTACTAGTTTTTTTTGGATTATAGATTTTAGACATTATCACTCTGTGCTAGGAACACTGACTTTAAAATGTTTAGGTAATAACCCACTACCTCTCTTGGATAAATTCTTTAAACTACTTCTTACTCACTACGTCAGTTGAAGTCTTCCTTAGTTTAATGACATGATGGTCATCTTCTCATTATCAAGTATATATTGAACATTTTTCATCATTAAATCCAGAACATGATGGTATAATATAATCCCTGATCTTATGAATAGATCCAAATAATACCACCTTATAATCTAAATATATTTTCCAAAAAATAATAATAACTATATAAAACTGATCGTGTTACCTTGGGTGCATAACCTCAATCATGTAAACCTAGGTGAGTAACCTTGGTTGTGTAACCCCAATTACAAGACTACACCTCATAATATCGATCACATGAGCTTGTGAATGTGAACCTTAGTGTGTGCCTCCTTCGCATGAACTGATTAGAATGAAATGAGTTTCATGAGTAACTTCTCTCAAGTATTCTTCATGAAACAAATCATGATACTTCTATCCATGAATCCTTATCTGTGTATCTTTGTCATGTGATCTCTTTCAGAAGACTCTGTCACAAATCCCCATTTTCAATCAAGGATTTTCATGAATCCTCCTTTTAATATGGCACAAATTATTCAAAATTTACTTGAATCAAGATAACCCCCTAATCCATTGATCAAACTCTTAATGATGTGAAAAATGGGTATTTATAGAGCTTACCCACTAACTTAACCTCTAAAAAACATGGTCAGCCATCCATTCCACCTCCTTAAGGAAATGCGTGAATAAGACCACCTTTGATCGCATGTCCCAAGCTCTCAAGGGGTGTATGAAAATGTCATATTTTTACCATGTAAATAATTTCTCTAAAGTGAGTGAATGTATATAATCATGAATCCCTCGTATAAATCAGTTGAGTATGAAATCTTGTGATCGCACGGAGCCTCCTCCATTTATAGTGTA
Organism: Viscum album; assembly: GCA_963277665.1. Classification (NCBI taxonomy): domain Eukaryota; kingdom Viridiplantae; phylum Streptophyta; class Magnoliopsida; order Santalales; family Viscaceae; genus Viscum; species Viscum album. The sequence continues at coordinate 1,871,401,833 of OY728142.1, read as the reverse complement.
AATCCCTTCATGTAAATCACATGACTATTTCATGGATGTGCAATCCACCTAAATTCATTGTGTAACCACTCCAAAAATGATGTACAACATTTAAAATGTATAATTATCTATGTTATTTATCAGACTCAATTGCGTGATCCTTTCATGCCCACACAATTATCCAAGTTTCACATAACTTGTTTGAACATACATGATTTTTTAAACATTCCTTCATGTGATCATGTTGATTCCCAACACATCACGTAATCCCAATATACTTATGTGATCATATAATCCTAAAATTTGATCCTTTTGACTTCACATGATTCACATGATTTATAAGGTCTTATGTGAAAAATTCACCTTTCCTCCAAATTTTAAGCCCTAAAATTTGGAAAAAACTAGAAAACAACCCCATCTTCTCAAACTTTTTTCAAGGCCACATTTGACCTTATTCTTCAGAAATATAATCCTTCTTAAACATTATTCTCTATGATTACACTTGAAATATAATTTTAATAAATAAAAAACCAAATTTAACACAAGGATCACATTAGTTCTAATATTCTCCCCCTTTGGGTTTTTTGAAAATCCAATGTGCAATTCTATTCCATAAATATTCTAGATGGAAAATGAGAATATCATCTATCACTATAAGTCTATAAAAGTAATGACTGGTATAGAAAAAAAATAGTTTAATAAAGAATTATATTCCACATGAAATTCCAAAAAACTCCCCGATATCCACACTCAATCAATATCCACACCTCACACACAAAACATTCACATTTCATGTGGACCATATCATCCCTAACTTCAATCACTAAATAATCACCTTGAATAATAAAGTTCTTGGCATATCAGAAACCTCCCATTAAAAATTAATAATTTAATTTTATAGAAAAATTCTCCCCCTTTGGAAATAAATCCAAATAGATAGAACTTTCCAACCATGAAAAAATAGTTGAAGATATATACAATGGAGAGAGGGGATAACTATACCTCCTTATGTTGTGAGAGATAGTTTAACACAGAGATTCAAAGGATGTTTTTGAAACATAGAAGTATATAAATACTTATTCAAGATATCTTCTAATTTTTTATTAGTTTTAACATACTCAATGTAAATCATGCCTTTCTCAATTTTAACCTTGATGAAATGATATCCGAGTTCAATATTCTTGGTACAATAGTGTTTTACAAGATTCTTTGAGTTCAATAGAACTCTTTTTATCATAGAATGTCATCATTTTATACTACACATTCTCACCAATATTTCTAGTTGTTTCTTTATCTATAAAATCTACATGCATGACTTTGTAACTAAAATATATTTTTTATTCTGTTTTGATGAGTTCTATGCTCTCCTATTTCTTAGTCAACCACTCAAAAAAATTTCAGCAATAAAGAATTTTCCACCACTTATGGAATTTTAGTATTCTATATCTACAACCCATTCTACATAAAAATAGGTTAATATTTCATTATTCTTTCCTTCTCTATAGATAAATCCATAATCCAGGGTACCTTGAATATATATCATTATTCATTTCACTAATGTCTGATGTTGTTCCTTTAGAGAACTCTAAAAGATGGTGGATAAACATGTTTCTTTGAAAATATCGATTCAAGTAGTAGTTAAATAATGAATACTCCCAATTTTTCTCTTGTACAATGTGGGATCCATAGATTCCCCATCCTCATGCTTTCCCATCTTAGTTCCAACTAAAATTGGTGTTGATATTTACTTTGAGTCATGCATTTCAAAATTATTTATTATTTATCTAGAATATATAGTTTGAGTGAAAAATGTGTATCTATTTTGGATAAATATATCCAATAATAATCTAATTTATTCTAGTCAAGACACTAGTGAAAAAATTTCTTCCACATCAACTCCTTCAGTTTGCACATAGCCTTTACACACCATACATGCCTTATTTCAGATAATGTTTCCATGATTATCAGATTTTTTATTTAATATAAACTTTTTTACAATGCTGTTGTGATGATTTTTTCTATAAAAAATAATCCAAGTCCTATTTTTATCAATTTAATGCAATTATTCATTCATAGATTTAACCCACGACTCATATTTTTTTGATTCTTCAAATGAGGTTGAATCTAGTGTGGATAGTAGAGACGTGTTCTCAATATTTCACATTATTCTTGTATGTGTTGGTGTAGATCTATCTCCTATTATGTTTTAATGATCACATTATACTATTATATTTCTTATCTGAGGTATGGATTTCTCTTCTTTATCTACTGATTCCTATTTTGATTTTATATCAGAGTATTCATCAATTGAACAATCTTATGTTACTTCAGAATTTATATCATTTAAACTTTATTATACTCTATATTTATTGTAAATATCAGTGTTTGAGATTCTATAATTCTTCACTTATTTTTCTTCAATCACTTTCATATCACTACTTTCCATAATTTTACACTACCTTTTGTTGAATCATTTCTAGGCCTTACTCTTTGATGAGTATCATAAGAAAATTCATTCATCGATTTCATTTCCATACTTTCTATGATTTCCCACTTTGTTTTAGATATATAATCTTACCCATAATAATAAAAAATGTTTAAGTGAGAGATTATTTCTACACCACATCTCATATGGTTTTATCTCATCACCAAACCCAAATAAATATCAATTCTATTTATACACCACCAATTAAAATACCTCTTTGCAAAAAATGGTGAGATATTCTATCTTCGATAAGAATAGTTTTGGATATATTGTTAACTATTTTATTTCTTCGCTTAACAATGATATTTTTATATAGGGTTCTTACTAAATACACTTCATTTTTAATGCCATTTTTCTGGTAATTTTCAAATTCAATGGATGTATATTAAATTCCATTTTTAGGTAAGAATATGTTGATATTATAACTGATCTCATTTTTAACTATTCTTATATACCTCTTCATGCATTACATTACATCTCTCTTTCTTTGTATGAACATGGAATATTCCATCCTACTGTAGTCATCAATAAAAATAATGAAATATATTTCTCCATATATTCTCAAAAAATTCATTGGACTTCACATATAAGTGAGGATTGAGACAAGAAAATATGATTTCATTTTTATTTGGTTGATATGGGTTTCAAACCATTTTCCCACACATTCATGCATTACATGTGTTTTCTCAATCTCTCTTAATAATTAATATGTCAAATGAAACTATAAGATTGGAAAATTTCTCCATACTCTAGTGATTTATGTGGCCTAATATCCAATAAAAAGGTTAATTTCATCAATAGTAGTAAGAATACATGCATTCTTAGGACTATCAACCTAATAGAGATTGCCTTTCCTTATTTTTTTCTCTCACAAGTGAGTTGACAACTTTTATTTTAATCGAACATCCATTTTTATCAAACAAAACCTCAATATTAGAGTCATAGAGTTGAATCACACTTATAAGGTTGTGTCAGATTCTATCTACATAGAGAACTTCAGTCTTATTGATCTCACCATTAACAAGTCAGGTATTTCCACTTCCCTTTATTCTAAATGTCATATTATTTCCAAAATGCATGGTATCATTGACTATTTTTTAATATTTTTTTAGAATAGTTTCCTTTCATGTCACATGGAATGAGAACAATTAACCATCATCTAGAAACTACTATTATTCAAATATTTGAGAAAAAAATCACATAAATTAGACTTCTATCTCTCTTCACTATTTCTTTCGAAGATATTCCTGACTATGTTGAGGCATACATGGGACTTACTTATTCCTTTTGTTCATAGTAAGTGAAATCAAATTAATCATCTTCTTCTAATGGTTAATAACTTTAAAAAGGTTTATAATTGTGTTTCCTTTCATTCATATACCTCTGACCTCTACAATGATAAATTCAATACGTTTTTGATGATTTTTTCCTTCCCATATTTCCCTATAGTCAACAGATTTATGACTAAATTTAGAACATTGAAAATAATATCTATAAAAATATTTTCTTATTTTATAACTAGGATAAGATATCATTCATTTATAGTAGCTTATAGAGGAATATCATCTTAAATAACTCCTAGAATCATCACAATAGTACACGGTGTAACCCAGATATCCACAACAATAACACTTCATTAGGGGAAATATCTTTTCTTTATCATTTCTCCACATGTCTATTTCATTTGATAAACTTCATTATTGTTGATTATTCCTTGATGGTTGTGTGTTATTTCTAATAAACTATTTCCATTTTTTTATATAATTCTTAAAAGACACTCTTTCTAAATTAGTGTTAATATTGAAATCTTTAATAGTATCCTTTCCTTTATTCTATACAGTCACTACTCTAGACATTGACATCTCACCATCATGGACAAATCCAATTTTATCCAAGTAAGAAAACCTTTGAACACTCATAATTTTTTCAATATTATCTGAGCTACTCTTATCCCATTCCATAAATTATGTCTCTAAGAACCTTCTAAATCATAAGTTATTTTTAGGTTCACCCCATCATAATTTTTATTCAAATTTATTTATAGAGTGAAAATTCTTATTCAAGAGATTTAATCTTCTTATATATCTCTGCTATGATGGGATTAATATCATTAATAACATTAGCTTATTATTTGACTTTAATTTTAAACCCCACTAATCCAACTGTATATTCATTTTTGAGAGGTTGTTTTTTAGTTCCTCCTACAATCGATCAACTTGAGCATTAAGTTGATCAACATACTCTAAAGATTATTTCATAAATCCACCAATATTTTTTATTTTATTAATTTTAATGTAAATCTGATCAAGATCTACCTATAACTCCACCTTCAAATCAACAACACCTCCATGTTCCTATTCACATTCTTTTTATACTTCCCCTTTTCAATAATCTTCATTAGAGAATATTATTTATCTGATATAAAATCAGTTTCATTTTCATCCAGAAATCCTTTTTTAGAATCATATTATTTGATTACAAAGCTCTTACTTTGAAATTTTATTCCATATAAATTTACTATTATAGATACTTTCTTTGAAGGATATGTCCCACCATGATTTTTAAGAATTTATTCTTAAATATCTTCTTCATAAAATTTTCTTAGACATATCACATCAATGTGAAAAAATCTACCAAATATGAAGCATTCTAGAGGTAACATACCTTCAAATATCCCCTATACACTTTTTAAATTTCTAGAAAAAAGATAATAATTCATCATCCACATACTATTCATTATTACCACCTAAAGTAATATCACATTTTTCCACATATTTAAAATCCATATTCTTACTTGTGTGTGTTTATGATGTTTCTAAATTAACTCACATTTCATATGCCACTAAACTTCTTAATATATCATGAAGAGATGATGTGTATAAATATATATCTTCAAAAGAAGAAATTTTTTAATTATATATGATAGGAATTCATCACATGATATTCTTAACAATGTTGAAATATTTTATCTCCACTCCAAGTCTTAAAATAGTTCTAAAAACCTTAGTGATTCAGTTGAGGAAAAATTAGTTTCTTCATTCAAAACATCATAAGATCATCAAATATTTTATTCAAAACATGAAACTTAACTTCCTTCACCTTATTCTCCCCTTTAAATATATTAGTAAATTTCTCCCAGATTACCTTAGTAATGGTTTAACTCATCATTTTATGGTATATCTGATTTTTTATTTCTCCAGTAAGAGCATTATGTGCTTTAGATTCAACATCAAGCAATATCTAATCAGTTTCAGTCACAAATAGTCTTGTTGTGTCAATGAATTGAATCCTATTTAACCTATAAAAAAGAAATTCCATCCCAAGAGATAATTAGTGAGAATATATTCTGTTATTCAAGAAATCAAAGTTACTTCTATAAACCCATGGTATTCTCATAGAATTAATTGAGTTTTCCATATGAGTAGACTTCTAAAGACAAATTTAAATCCTAAAAAATCACTCTGATACCACTTATAACAACCTAGGATACCTTGAGAGGGGTGGGGTGGATTGAGGCATCAAAATTTTCTTTTTAATCAATATATCTTGTCCCCACATTGGTAGAGACTCATTAAACCTATATGATCAAGATGAAAATTCACAAGAAAAACAAATGCAGGAAGTAAAAAGAGATTTTTTTACTCATTTCACAATATAAGGATACATACAAGGATAAGATGCCAATGATGTGTCTATGTACCAAAATAAACTATATTTGACTAATTTTTTTGGATTAAATATCTTTTCCATGGTCACTCTATGCCCGGTGCACTGCCTTTTCAATGTTTAGGAAATATCCCACTGCCTCCCTTAGATCACTTATGTTAACTCCTCCTCTCTCACTATGTCAGTTGAAGTCTCTTTATAAATTTAATAACATGGAATTTTTATTATTCTCATCAAGAATATATTAAATTTTTTTCATCATTAAAGACATAATAATTCTCTAATATACTCCTTAATCTTCTTAATAACATTAGAGAACACCAACTAATAATCTGAATTGATTTTCCTAAAAATACTGATCATTTTGAAAAATCGATCACATAAACTTGGGTATGTAACCCTGATCATGTAACCCTAGGAGCACAACTCTGGTCCCATATCCCTATATTCATGACTGCACCTCAAAATCTCAATTATGTGAGCTTATGCGTGTGGCCCCACATGCATGTATGCTTCATGTGGTCTACTTCGAATGATCTGAGTCATGTAATCAAATTTTTCCAAGGCTTCTATGTGTAAAAAATCATGAGACTTCTAATTGTAAATCATTAATATAGTATATCCTTTTCATGAACTTCTGTGTGATACTCTATAGAAAATTTTCTTTTATGATCATGGAGCCACATGAATCATCCTTTCAATCCAACACAACTTCTTTAAAACTCACTCAACTTAGATTAATCCCTTTAATCATCTAATCATACTCTTAATGATGAGAGAAATGGGTATTTATAGATATAACCCACTGAATTAACCTATAAAAATGCATTCATCCATCCATTCTAATACCTTAAGGAAATTTATAAACAAGACAACCTTCGATCATGGGTCTTATGATCTCAAAGGTTGCATAAAAAAATCACCTTTTAATCACATAAATCGTCGAACTTAAGTAAGTGTGAGTCTCCCATCATGAAGCCCCTATATTGCATAACTTAGATGAGTATAGAATCTTGAAACCACACAAAACCTTCATCATTTATAGCATAAATTCTTTCATGAAAATCACATTCCTCCTTCATGGATTCATGCTCTACCTTACTTTGTCATGATAATCCTTCCACAAATGAAGTCCATCATTTACAATGTATTATTCTTTACCCGATTCATCAAATTGAATTGTGTGATACCTTCATTCTCACATGGTTAGGCATGTTTTTGTAACTCTCTCAAACATACATGATTTGTTAAAAATTATTTCACATGATTATATTGATTCCCTACACATTTCATGATCCCTCTGTACTTATTTGATCTCTTAATAAAAACATTGTTTCCTTTTGATTTTATGCACTTCGCATGATATATAAGGGTTTATGTGAAGTATTCACCTTTTTATTTGTATTTTCCCCTAAAATTTTGTAAACATTAGAAAACAACCCCATCTTATCCAACATTATTTAAGGTTACATCTATCCTTCTTCTTTATAAACATCATCCACTTTAGACATCAATATCCATGATTACACCATAAATGAATTTTCAAAAAACACAATTCCAAAAATGAAAAAAATAACCTTGGTTCCAATAGATCCATATATCCCTTCTCATAACCCAAGTCAGGGATTAACTAACTTCTTGAAGGTATCTAGTTAGTAAGATATTTGAAAAATTCATTAACTAGTAGCTCCTTAATTTGTTGAGTGGACTCTCTAATCCTGAAATCCTAGAATTGGATTTCTTTAACCATTTCCTCTAAATTTACACCAAGTTTAGAAAGGGAAAATCCTCTTGATGTGAATTTTATTAATTCAACCCAAAAACCTTCTTTATAACTCCCTATTAAATGGTAGTGTCCCTATGAGGTCCCAATTCAAACACTATGATCTAGGGGTTCTATTTTGAATCAAGTAATGGAAATCTATACTAACATAATATTTTAATTTAGGCATTTTATCTATTATGTGAAAAATGACATTTTATCTTTTTACATGCTTGTTAATATTAAGTATATTTTACTTAGGTGATTAACCATATATAGATAAAAATTATGCATAATACAATTTATTTTAATTCTGTCATTCATTCTTGTTAATTCACTTATTTAGTGATAATGATAAAACATCTATAAATAATTAATCATGAAACTGAAAGAAATAAAAATAATAAAGTGGTATGATTATGGTCTTTTCTAATGGTTAGTTTATCTATCATGTCATGAACCAACCTAGGTCAACCCTAAATCTATCACCCGATCCGGTCCGCAACATGTCTCGAAGAGCATTCCTGATCCCCACGGGTGGAAAACTATAGAGAGGCATCAAAATTTAATCATTAGGAATGATTTGGACCATAAATACAAATAAATAAACCAGAATAAACAGAACAAAAAAAGATAAATAAACAACAAGAAAAGAAGGAATGACCAAAACATGACTAACCCATCCAAGACTAAGACTCCATGTAACCCCATGGGCTACTCTCTGATAATGAAACCAAACATCTCCCAAGGTGATATGAACCATAGGTGGAACCTGCAAGGGAAACTAAAAACAAGAAAACACTATAGGCATGAGTATTAAAACTCAGTAGGTAGGCTTAACTAATCTATTCCCAATGCACACTCTTTAAATAAATAAAACGTTGATTCCAGGTTTGAAATACAATATATAAATATAGAATTTTCTACACTTTTCATTTTTAAGGTAAAAAAATCACAATCATAATCTATTTCCCTCAAATTTAAAATATGGTGCAAGAGGAGGAAAGAAAAGTAGACCAAAAAGGAATCATTAATTTTTCACAAAAGTGTCAAAGGAAAGAGTGACTGTTTGTTTAAAACATTTTTCTTAAAAAGATATTTAGCAAACCACACATTTACAATTTTAAAAGAAAATGCAAAAACTAAGAACAATGGGTATCACTTCATATAGCGAGGGCAACAGTAATAACTGTACTATGTCAAAAGAACACAAGAAATCCTAGGAACTCATAGGGAAAATAGAACATACTAATACATGTGACTCATCTTGAAGGAATGCCTACTCTCAATAATGTCATAATGCCCTAACACTTGGTGTTTCCCTACCTGGTCTAACCGAGGGGCCCAATCTCCTAGCAGAGCAAAGTCCGTACTAAGGGCCACTAGCCAGTGCATAGTATAAACTAGTGCAGAAATCATTTTCAGTAAACCTATTTGCTATGCTAGGTTCCCATGTATAGTTCTCAAGAGGGTGTTCCATACATTCCAAATAACATGCCACATATATATAATCGAACACTCTACACAACATGGAACCACCCCGACTACCTCAAGGGTAGTCTTTTCCTTAAAATAATAATTATACAAGGAAGGTCTCATACTGAAGACTCTCCTGTCTCTTGACCAATCAATGAGGCAAGAGACCCAACCCAAGAGGGGTCTTTCAAATAACCATTCAAAACATCCAACCGGTCATTTACCTATGTAACACTCTAATATTTATAAAATCATTTAGAAAAACATTCCTAGAGCAAAGATAAACATCATTTTACATAAACCTGGCCAAATGGTCCCTTCCGCCAAGTGTTCAACAATTTTCACATTTTAATCCTTTTTATGAATAGTCATACATAGGTTATATTCAACAACAAACCAACTTATAAATCCAATTTGGAAACTCCAAACACCATTTTAATGTCTAACCATCATTTAAAAAACCAATTCATGCCTCTAGAAATCATGAACTACTTATAAAAGACAAACATGAACTTAACCAACCTTTGGTGTGCATAACCTAACAAAAACACACCATAGGTTTATAAAATAAAATCCATTTTTAAAACCATACACACTCACTTTGAATGACAAAGACCTACTTGGAAACCCATTTAAGGAAAACCAACCACCTCTTTAAATTAAGAAAACATTTATAAGATCCAATTGGGCATTTGATAAACACTTAGTTTGCACAGCACGATCTGGCCACTTGAAAAATGCCAAACGGGCCTTACATATTTTTCTCAAACCAACTATTCTCACACATAAGTGCAACAAGACAATTTTGACCCAAACAAATTTGAAATTCATTTGAAAAAATTTCAATAACCATTTTATTAAATATCACAAATATATTTTTAAGACCAAAACATGCTTCTAATTTTTTTTAACCATTTGTAAGAGACAATAGTGCTATCAACCAAACATGAGGCGTGTGTCATTCTTCAAATCCACATTAAACATTCAAAGCAATAAAAAAACACTTCATCTCACATAGAAAAAATATTATAAAAATAGTACATTACTAATTTAATAACTAAAGAAGTTTGAAAAACAAGAAACCAATGAAATTATGGATTTAGAGGCAATATGAAAAGGGTCCTACCTTGACTTGTAGCTCAATAATGATGAAACGACTCACATCACACTTGCAGATAAGTAAACCCGAGTCGATGACTGCAGCATCATAGGTTTACCTCAACAACATGCTACACAAAACGCAAAGCATCTAAAAACACAAAAACACTACAAATAATCCAAAGAATAAAAAATGAAAAACTCACCTCGACACTAATGCAGGTGAAATGATGTAAATCCTAACCACCCACCTTTGGTAGCAGGCATTTTTCACGGGCTCAGTTGAGAACAAGGCGCATGGGGCTGGTCGCATGAATGAAGATGGCATAAGAGCTTATGGGGCTGGTCATTTTTCCTCAAAAGGATGACGAGGGGCTGTAGGGCACCTGAAAGGTCACCAATAGGGGGGGCACGTGGTTGGAAAGGTCATACGGCTGGTCAGAGGGAACACGATGGGTTAGAAGGCGCGTGAAAAGAGATAATTGGATGGTCAGAGCTGCGCGACGGCCGAAAGAAGGTCCGATAGGTCGGTCTCTATCCGGAAAAGTGGCCGGAAAGGGTGGAGGGCCACTGGCCGGGGTGGTGCCAGATGAAAAGGGAGGCAACGGTCAGAGGGTTCGTGGTCAAAGGATGGATGGTGGATGGATGGTGAGGGAAAGGAACTAGGTGAGGGAGAGGGTTTCAGGTGAGGGAGAGGCTTCTGGGCGAGGCTTGTGGGTGAGGAAGAGGGTGCTGGACGAGGGCCTGGACGTGTGGAGGGAATGAGAGCTGGTGGTCGATGAGGTTGGTCGGCAGGCTGAGGGTGCGACCAGTAGGGAGGGAGTGTAGTGGCGGAAAATGCAGGTAATGTGGGGGGAGCTTGACAGAGGGAGAGCGGAGGCAGGGACCAGTAGGGGGTGCGCCACGAACAATGGAGTGAGAGGGTGAAGGCGGAGGGCATGGGTGCGGAGACCGGCTGGGTGAGGTCGGATGGGGTGAGCGCGGTGCATCACTACTGGTGCAGCGAGGTTGGAGGAAGAGGGCCGAAGTGCAGGAGGCTGGGTGTGCGGAGGGCGATGGAGACCAGCAAGGGGGCATGAGGCTAGGGAGCAGGTGGGAGTCTAGGTGTGCAGATCTGGGGGTTGAGGGCGTAACAACATTGTGCGTAGGGGGTAAGGTGGGAGGAAATAGAATTAGGGTTAGGTTGAGTTTTTTTTCATTCTTATAATAATAATAATATTATTACAATAATATTAATAATAGTAAAAATTATAATGATATAAATAATAATAATAATTATAAATAAATAATAATAATACATTAAATACAATAATAAAAATGAATAACAACAACAACAACAATAATAATAATAATAATAATAAAATAAATAAAATAATAAAAAAAGTGAAAAAATGAGTAATTTCCCAACTCCTGGGCCAACTGTGCGGCTACCACCAGTCACGTGGTGACCGCGCACGGGTCCGAAGCCCAGTAAAATATTAAATGACAAAAATTTTAATCTAGGACCTAGCCCAGACCTTGGGGCGAGAACCGAGAGCCATAAAATAATAAAATAAAAATAAATCAGAAGGTTAGGGTGTGATAATTCTCCCCACCACAGACACTTTCTTCCCTTTGAAAGTCACCTAGATGAACAATAGACAAAACAATAGTCCACGTCTGATTGAAACTGAAAGAAACGACAATACAAGAGAATAAGAGAACATGAGAGGGTTCTCCCCACCTACAGAACCCAACTAGAGATGAAAATTAACACCCAAACACACCACCCCAGAAAGGGGTGGGGGCGATGCGGGAAATCCCAACCGATCCAGACTAACTTCTATAACACGAGCAAACAACACCTCCTTTGAAACTTGGACTCTCAACCGAGACCAAAAACCCTAAACACTAGAGAAAAACCTCCAAAAGGAACTTAATCCTAGTAGTAAACCCGAGAATAACTACAAAAATCGATTATTCCACAGGTTATTTCATATCCAAACGAACACAGCTAAACAGAGATCAACCCATACAAGGTATAATCACAATTTTAAGAAAAACACATGATTTAGAAAACTAAATCCACACAAACAAGACCACTTTGATTATAATTGGAAAAGTCCATCATAACTCTACAAAAAAACAGTGAACTTACAACATAAAAACTTTAATAGTAGAAAAATAATAACGTAAAGACTTTAAATGTTCCACTTCCAACATGGAACACAAAACCTGGACTGAGGCTTCACACCTCTGGAAACTCATGACTGTGCACGAGCTTCACCCCAAGACCTGTGGCTGGGGATCTAATGCTTAAAGCATCTCCTGCCTCACAGTCAGACACTGGAATTCCTCAGTCACAACATCTTCTTCAGGTGACACTTCCTGTAATACTTCTCCAAGTGATCTAGATAGCTGAAACGATGAAAATTCTTCATAGGGGTGAGACATGATTTCTTCGTGTTCCCTAAACATCCACACTGATGGAACACCATTGAATGGTACAAGAAACTGGAAGCTAGAAACATGACAAAGGACTCCTTAGAAATAGGTCCCTCTGGCACACCTTTCTCTTCATATGGGGAACCTTCACAGGTAACTGGGTACGATGGGTTGCTAATAAACTGCACTCCAGAGACCAATTTATCTAAGAATGACTCATGCACCAGCTTCTCAAAATGAGGGTCCCTAGAAAGGAGGACACACTCATTGATCTCTTGATTAAGACCCCCGATGAAGAGATAAGTCTTCATAAAATCATGTGATTCTACCTTTAGAGTAAAGGACACTAGTTCTTTGAAATGGTCAACATATGATTTCACCATCTGCTGGCCTTGTTGAATACGCATGAGCTCTTCCATTTTCTTCATCTTCACATTTTTATGTATAAACCATAAAAAAAAAGACATATTTAAAGACATCCCACATCATCCCAACTTGCAGTGATGAAAGGGAGAACAACTCCTATTCTTCCAAAGATGGATCCTCAAATAATCCCAGGAAAAATCGAACTCTAATAGACTCAAGAGTTCCCAACATCCTAAAAACACACTCGACCTCTTCAAACCACATAAATTTCTTTAATAGATCCCAATCACCATGAAGGATAGGCAACATCCCAGAAGGACCAAAAATTGGGCATGAATTATCAGAAACCTCAGGGGACCTTTCTGGGTGACGTTTTCTGAGAAACATATAAAACACAGAGCTAACACCAATATCAAGCCGAAACAACATCATTAAAAGAACTTTCATCAAAAAATAGCTAGCTCAAAAACCAAATAAATACAAACACAACCTAAAATTTCCTTTTTCAAAATCCCCTTTTAATTTTTATATTTCAAAACCACTTTATTTCAGGACCACATTCCAAATACCAAACCCACTTCTCAAAACAAATTCAATTTCAAAAATCATTTTCCCTTTTAAATTCACATTATAAAAATAAGGTGAAGCCTTTAATTCCATATACACACCCCAATATTCCCATGAACCATTTCACATGTCTTCATCTGATTTCATCCATACTCACTAACAAACACTTTCCATGAATCCCCTCACATGTGAAAATGTTCATAAAAAGTAATGGAGGTTGCACACAAACCATGTATTCACCAATTCCAAGAAAACACTAGATTTTTATTTAACCAATAGATTTCGGTTTCAAAAATCATTTCAAGAATTTAAATCCATTTAAAAAAATTCATTCTTATTTCAAAAATATTTTTTCATTTTCAAAAGTTCACTTATAATAACCAGAACCAAGAAGACACTCAACTTGCATCAAATTACTTGAGTGAGGGACTAGTATTCATGCTTAACCTAGTGACATGGTAGTGGTCCATGACACAAGTAAGCTTCAATAACTAGGGGGAACTTAAACCATGTACTCAGACTCCACATGGGTCACTACTCCATGTGAAATCAAGATGTAACCTCAGATTTCCTTTGTTGTCATTCCTCAATCTAAAACAAACCATAATGAGACAAGGACTCAATTCCCAAACTACCCCTAGAGACTTGAGGTTTGGAATGGGTGAGGGTTCATGATGTCCTTCTCATACGTACCTATCGAGTCCAAACAACCTTAAACATCATCTACTAGACACCCCAAATAACAAGGGCCTCCTATGATACCATTTTCTCATGAACCAACCCAGGTTGACCCTGAATCGATCACCCGAGCCGGTATGTGACATGTCCTGTAGGGTGTTCCCAATATCCACGGGCTAATAATTAGTGTCAGGCATCAAAATTTAATCACTAGGAACGATTTATCCCATAAAGATAAATAAATAAACCAAAATAAACAGAAAAAACAAGATAAAAAAATGATAGGAAAATAAAGAACAACCAAAACATGACTAACCTATCCAAGACTAAGACTCCACATAACCCCATGGGTTACTCTCCAATAGCATAACTAAACATTTCCCAAGGTGATCCGAACTAGAGCTGGAACCTGCAAGGGAAACTAAAAACAAGAAAACACTATAGGCATGAGTATTAAAACTCAGTAGGTAGGCCCGACTAATCTATTCCTAATTCACATTCTTTAAATAAATAAAACTTTGATTTTCAGTTTTAAATACAATCTATAAATATATAATTTTCTACACTTTTCATTTTTAAGGAAAAAAAATACCAATCATAATCCATTTCACTCAAGTTTAAAATAAGGTGCAAGAGGAGGAAAAAAAATGAGACCAAAAAAGAATCATTCATTTTTCATAAAAGTGTCAAAGGAAAGAGTGATTGTTCATTTAAAACATTTTTATTAAAAATATCTTTATCAGACCACACATTTATAACTTTACAAGAAAACACCAAAACTAAGAACAATGGGTATCAATTCATATAGTGAGAGCAACAGTACTAACTGTGCTAGTGTCGAAGGAACATAGGAAATCCTAGGAACTCAGAGGAAAACTAGAATGTACTAATACATATGACTCATCATGAAGACATGACTTCTATCGATGATGTCATAATGCCCAAATGCTAGGTGTTTCCCGACCTAGCCTAACCGAGGGGCCCAATCCCCTAGGATAGAAAAGTCCGTACTAAGGGCCACTAGCCAGTGCATAGTCTAAACTAGTGCAAAAATCATTCTTAGTAAACCTCTTTGCTATGCTAGGTTCCCATGTATAGTTCTCAAGAGGGTGTTCCATACAATCCAAATAACAAGCCACATATATGTAACCGAACACTCCACAGAACTCGAAACCACCCCAGCCACCACAAGGGTAGTCCTTGCCTTAAAATAATAATTATACATAGAAGGTCCCATACCGAGGACTCCCCCACTCTTGATCAATCGATGAGGTAAGAGACCCAACCCAAGAGGGGTTTTCCAAATAACCATTCAAAAGTGCCAACCAGGCCTTTACCTATGTAACACTCTAACATTTATCAAATCATTTAGAAAAACATTCCTAGAGAAAATCTAAAAATCATTTTACATAAAACTATCCAAACGGGCCCTTCCACCAAGTGTTCAACAGTTTTCACATTTTAAAAGTTTTTA
This sequence comes from Viscum album, assembly GCA_963277665.1. Taxonomy (NCBI): domain Eukaryota; kingdom Viridiplantae; phylum Streptophyta; class Magnoliopsida; order Santalales; family Viscaceae; genus Viscum; species Viscum album. Next base: position 1,871,385,858 of record OY728142.1, on the reverse strand, counting down.
TGAATAGTTATATATAGGTTATATTCACAACCAAAACAACTTATAAATCCACTTTGGAAATTCCAACCACCATTTTAATGTCCAACTATCATTTGAAAAACCAATTCATGCCTTTGGAAGTCACGAACTACTTAGAAAATACAAACGAGCACTTAACCAACCTTTGGTGTGCAAAACCTAACAAAAACACCCCACACGTTTATAAAAAAAATCCATTTTTAAAACCATATTCACTCACTTTGAATGAAAAATACCTACTTGAAAACCCATCTAAAGAGAACCAACCACCTCTTTAAATCCAGAAAACATTTATAAGAGCCGATCGAGCATTTGATAAATGCTTAGTTTGCACAGCATAATACGACACTTGAAAATGCCAAACGAGCCTTACATATTTTTCTTAAACCAACTGTTCTCATACATAAGTGAAACAAGCCAATTTTAACCCAAAACACACTGGAAATCCATTTTAGAAAATTTCAATAACCATTTTAGTAAACATCACAAATATATTTTTAAGACCAAAACATGATTCTAATTTTTTTTAACCATTTGCAAGAGACAATAATGCTATCAACCAAACATGAGGCATGCATCATTCTTCAAATCAATGTCACACATTCAAATCATTCTGAAAAAAACATCATCTCACATAGAACAAATATTATAAAAAAGTACATTACTAATTTAATAACTAAGGAAGTGAGAAAAACAAGAAACCAATGAAATCATTGATTTAAAGGCAATGTGAAAAGGGTCCTACCTCAACTCACAAATCAATCATGATGACGTGAATCACATCATTTTTGTGTATAAGTAGCCATGATCTGATGACTGTGGCATCGTAGGTTTACCTTACCAACATGCTACAATAAATGTAAAGAATCTAAAAACACAGAAACACTAACTTCAAATAATACAATGAATAAAAAATGAAAAACTCACCTCAAAACTAGTGCAAGTGAAATGATGCAAATCCAAATCGCTCGCCTTCGGCGGCGGTCATTTGTTGCACGCCCAGTTGAGAACAAGGTGTACACGGCGGGTCGTGCGAACGAAGATGGAATGAGAGCCTACAGGGAGGGTAGTTCAATCTTGTAAGGACGACGAGGGGCTACGAGGTGCTGGAAAGGTCGCCGGTAGGGGTTCGCGTGGTCGGGAAGGGAATGTGGTTGGTCGAAGGGAACACGACTAGTCAGAAGGCACTTGAAAGGAGGGCACTGGCTGTTCAGAGCTACATGACAGCTAAAAAAAGGCCTGAAAGTTTTGTTTCTAGCCGGAAAAGTGGCCGGTAAGGGCGGAGGGCCATTGGAAGGGGTGACACCAGCTGAAAAGTGAGGCGGCAGTCATAGGGTGCGTGGACGGAGGCCGAACGATGCCTGGATTGCGGGGGAAATGCACTAGGTAAGGGAGACGACACCGGGAGAGGGTGAGGCTGCTGGGCAAGGGTGTTGGGTAAGGGCGAGGGTACTGGGTGAGGTCTTGGGCATGTGGAGGGTGCGAGAGGTAGTGGTCACTGGGGCTTGTCGGTAGGCTGAGGGTTTGACCAACAGGGGGAGTGTGGCGGTGGAAAATGCAGGGCAGGGTGGGGGGATCTTGGGGGAGGGCGAGTGAAGGTGGGGACCTATAGGGGGTGCGCCACAAATGGTGGAGTGATAGAGTGAAGGTGAAGGGATTGGGCGCGAAGACCGGCTGGGCGAGGTCAGATGGGGCGAGCGCGGTGCGACACTGCTAGTGTGGCAAGGTTATAGGTGGAGGGCCAAAGGGCAGAAGGCTGGGTGTGAGGAGGGAGATGGAGACCTACAGGGGGCGTGAGGCTGGGGTGCAGGCGGGAGTCTGAGTGTGCAGAGCTGGGGGTCGAGGGCATAGCGGCGCTGTGTGCAGGGGGTACGGTGGGGGGTGACAAGATTATGGTTAGGTTGAGTTTCTTTTAATTCTTATAATAATAACATTATTACAATAATAATAATAATAGTAAATATAACAATGATACAAATAATAATAATAATAATAATACTATAAATACAATAATAAAAATGAATAATAATAATATTAATAATAAGAACAACAACAACAACAATAATAATACAATAAATACAATAATAATAATGGTGAGAAAAATGAGTAATTTCCCGACTCCTGGGCTGACTACGCAACTACTGCCAACCGTACGGTGACCGCGCATGGGTCCGAAGCCCAGTAAAAATATTAAATGACAAAAATTTTTAATATGGGATCCATCCTGGACCTTGGTGAAAGAACCCAAAGACAAGATATAATAAAATAAAAATAAATCAAAAGTTCGGGGTGTGACATATCATCTGATAAACTAATCCCTAACTACAAGGTTATAACACCATGAACCATAATTTGGCTTGTACTACAACATTCCACATGTCCACCCATGTATCTCCTGGACAAGTATTTCCTTGGCTCCATAAATTGAACCATATCTACTCTCTTGATAGATCCATCCATTACATAAGCTTTACACACATGTATTTGTGGGGAAACAAAGAATTATTTAATGTTTTTTATATAAAATAATACACGTTCTTGAAGTCCATTACATAATGGGAGGATTATATGACACAAATACCATCATTTTAATTTAATAAAATTATTTCAAAACCCATATAATAATAATTAATTAAAACAAAACATTAACATAAATAGGTCATCCCAAGCTCATGATCATCTATACACATATAATGAAAAAAATGTATAATAGCTAGAAGTAGCTTTAATTAATTATTTATTATTAAGATAAAAATTCTTGAATTAGTTTAATTAATTAATTAATTCCTTCATTTTATTTTCCATCTAAAGAGTCTTGGAGATACCCATTATTTGAAATATCATAAAAAATAAATGGATCCACCAAAATTTATAGATATTTAAATAAAATTAATTGAGCATTTAAATATTATGAAGCCTTTTTACATAGTCAACACACCAGTTTCTAACCATGTCTTTTAGTCTTTAATGATTCAATTAATTATTCTTTATGTAATTTAATTTTGTTAATTACTAGGTGATTACAATATGTGTACTAATGAGTTATAGGCCATGTATATTGATTAACATGTATCTGATATAGATGAATGGGACTTGGTGTGTTTGTTGGATGGGGTAAATAGTGTGTTATGGCAAGCAAGACATTATGTTTCCACTCTCTGTGTGCTCATGAACCCTGCCTGAAAATTTTGTGTATTCTTTAGATGTGAAGAATAAAGAGTTACATAGTGTATACAATAAATACATACCATGTACCTCATTATTTTTATATTTATCAATATCATGCATCAATTGATGCATATTTTACCACACGGTTTCTATGAATTTGTTTATGAAACCCTGTAGACTACACGGGGTGTATGCTAACTACACACTGTGTAATCTAAAAAAATGGTGTTCCAAACTAGCCTTGTCAACACATAATGTATTTTGTGAATTTAATACACAAAAAATTGAATTTATCACATGATCCTTATTGTATCCCATGACACGTACATGTTTGATAATCCTTGGAACATGACATGTACTTTTCAATTACATGTGGTGTAACCATGTCTACCAGCCATAACCTTCACCACTTCTTTGTTGGAATATCCAATTGTTATTCATATGTTATTAAAATGTTTAAGATCATATGAAACTTGAAAGAAGATTATTGATATGTTTAAGAATGTTAATTTGAAATTTAGATTAAAGAATGAACAAACTAGAAATGAAATACCAACAAAAAATTCCTATAATCAATCAATGAATAATAAATAACTATAAATTATTATATGAATGATCTTATACAATTTTAAGGTTTCAAGTGTAGAAAAATATCCAATTGGGCCACAATGAACATTGAATTTTTTCATAATCAATGAATAATATGATATGTATATAATGAAGAATGTCATGAAAAATATAATTAAATCATTAATTAATAAACTATTACACTAGAACAAAGAAGATGAGATCATCACATATAATTTATAATTAATTTATTTGGATAAATAAATATATCATGTTTGAATTTCTTTCTTCATTGATGAATCAATATACCATTTATTTTTGTTCGGTTATTACTGTGAGGGGATTCACGTATAGAATCCCTCTAGTGGTGATTCACATGCACACTAAGAACCTTTGACTATCATCATCAAAATCCGTGGGTGCCAATGGGGAAGATAGGATGCCTGTGTTATTCGTTGATGATCACCACAAAAATTGCTTTGGGTGTAAGGAAAATTCTTGATCTCTCTAGTCCTGAGATGTTGGTGGAGGATGATTACTTTCCATTCTTGAGATTATTCTAGGATAAAAACTCTCCAGGGATTAAGAGAATTATCTCTAGAGTTTTCGTGTGCACAATAATGATTAGGGATGAGAATAATATAATTAGGTTTAAATAGGGCTAGTGTTAAAGAATAATAATCGCATATGAGACCTTATCATTCTCTTAACCCCTAACAAACCTCATGTCTAAATAATAATAATAAAAATATTATTATTAACTTGACATGCACTAGGCTGATGAGTAAATAAATATTATTATCTCAAATAAGTAAATTAATATTTATTCAAATAATATTTAATATATTATTTCTTACCAAACTATCAATATCGATCCCTTAATCCTCCTCAATATTTATCAGACCTTGAATAAAAACTATTTATTTAATTAATAAATATCACTTCATTATTATTTGATAAATAAATAAATATTATATCCACAAAACTAGTGAATAAATATTTATTAAATATTCACATAACCACATAAATAAATATTGTTTATCATGTGAATAAACTAGAATAAATAAAAATTATATATTGGCATAATTAATAATTAACTAATGAATAAATATTTATTTATTATTCAACTCACAAAATATTCTCTCGAATAACTAGCAACTAAATATATACTATCAATCAATCATAAATAATTATTAAACCAAATAAAAGAATAATATTTATTCAGCATGTTAAATACAAATAGAATTTTAACTAAGGTTCCAAATACACTTAGTGTGTGACCCTTTAGAACACTTTATTAGTGGAATTCAGTTGATACACATAAAGTTGAAGGTTATCATCTACAAACATGCCAAGGAACTCATAGAGAAAGGATTTTAATGCTACAGTGAAAATAAACACATATGAACACAAATTATGTAATATAATAATTTTATCTTGATATCTCTAATGAAGTAGCTTTCATGCTAGTGTCATCTACTTATGTTCTTAATGTATCTTTCATTGACTTCCTAGAAATGAACTTGATTATAGAACATAATGTCCATGGACTCAATCAGGAGGTTATATTTCTATCAAATGTATTGAGATATCAAATTACACTAAACTAGGAAGGGATAACTCCTTTCTTGCATTATTCATTAATCTAATATAACTCATGATGCATCCAATTTACCTTACTTCCCATAAATATATAATGTTATAGTTTTGTTCAATACATCAAAGACCATGAATTTTGAAATTCATCACTAATAATCTTAAATTACAAGGAACATTACATAAATTCACAGATAGGAACATTCAATGGCACATATAAATGTGAATTTCCAACTAGAGGGTCATGATCTTATAATATCATACTCTGAAAATTAATAAGGGCATACACTATGAGAAGTCATCTTAAAGTTCTATGAGCCTCCACCTATGATAAAATGTATCATTTGTGTCTCATAAAATGATATAATTTAGATATAGAACACATATTTACAAATACTTTCATATATAACATATCTAGGTTCTCATTATAGTGAGGAACTACTACGACCTTTTAGTGTGATAATTACCCTTATAATATTATCACATACAATTTCTTGTAGAAGAACAATCATGACATGAAAACAAATTCATTAATATTTAAAATAAATGGATAAAAGTAATTAAAAAGTAGATAAAAGTTGATTCTAGGGAACCGAATCAAACAAAATACACATGTTATATGTTTCACTGGATATTCCCCTCTATGGACATGTGTATTGGTTCTTAGATATGATATTATTATTAATGAAATGATAAAATATTTTCATGATGAGGTAGCATACGTTGGGTGAAGCACGAGTCAAATGAAATTAATGAATAACTCTGTGAAGGATTTTTACCTTCCAAGTTAATATAAGTAGATATATCTGATCTATGATTGGAATGTAATTTCATGATTAAATCAACGATTCTTGTAGTTTTATTAGTGAGTTCATTTCAAGAAAATTTAAAGAGAATATACCAAGTGTATTGGTTCATGACACATGTGATGAAACCTATTTGATGAGATATTGAGACAAATGGTTTATATTACACAATGAGTGTTCATAGAAGGTTATTATCATCGTGTCATTTAATTCCCTTATCTATGGGTTCCTTGACATCTTTCTATAGAATTATCTTGGAATTAAGAATGTTTTACCTAATACCACTATGAAAGGGGTCTAGAGGGCCACACACTAAGTGTATCGAGAACATTAGATAAATTATATCTAAATATAATATTATAATAGAATATTATTCATATGTTCTAAATTATTATTTAATCTAGTTATACTAATAATATATATTCAATCAGTAGTTATTCAAGAGAATAAATTTTTGTGTTGAATATTTAGTAAATATTTATTTGTGAGTTTAGTTAATATAATATTTTTTTATTGAATGAATAATATAGTGATATTTCTTTATTTAAATAAATATTTATTATTTTAGGTTTAATAAATACCGAGGAGGAATGATATACCGAGTTAAGGGTAATATGGAAATGATATAATAAATATCATCTAAATACATATTAATTAATTTGTTTAAGAAATGATATTTATATTATCCATGAGTGTTGTGCATGTCAATGAAATAATAATAATAATAATAATAATATATAAGATATAAGATTTTCTAAGGAATAATAAAATAATAAATGACCTATGTGAAATTATTTATTCTCTCACCTAGCTATATAAATACTCAATTATATCATATATTAAGGTTAGTTAAAAGAGACATCATTTTACACAAAAAATCATCTCTAGATAATTCCCTCAACCTTACAGATAAATTATTCAAACACTCTTAAGAATATAGATATCTAAGACCCCTCCCTCTCCAGTCCCCAAGATAAATGGTATAGATCCTTCAATCCACAAAGGAATTATTATTGCGATCAACATTGAATGACTCAAGTGTTAGATTCATCTATTATAGAATAAAGAGGTTTCTATGATGATTTTTAGTGGTTCATGGAGCATGTGTGGATCACCGCTAGAGGTATTGTACCATTGATTGTTTCATTGTAATGATGGTATGATTAGAAGAGGTTAATCTATTCAAAAATGAATAAATAATTGTGAGTGAGGTAATTTTTTTTAAATGTAAATTAATTATAAATGATATGTGATAATCCCATATTCATGGATATTGGGGTTGTTATTCATCATGCTATGAGGATTATTTCAAATAATTTTACTTAAAAAATTTATTGTGAACATGCCTAACCACTTATATTATTCCATATAAAATTCAATCAGTATCAAATTGGTCTCATATTAATTTATATTTATTTATTAATCATTGATCAATTCACGCATATGATGTCAGTTTTTATTTCAATTTAATTCATTATTCAAACAAAAAGTTGATATTACATGTTTATTCACCTTCACATGATCAAGAATAAATTATGAAAAAAATGAATAAAATACAAGATAATATCTAGAGGTGCTATATATTTTGTTCAGATGATAGAGTTACACAACCTGTAACTAAATGGTACACACTGTGTAGTCCATTCAACCACACCGAGATACATTGTGAGAAATCTAGAATATATTGTGGGTGTTGTTAAATGAAGGGTATTAATTAAATTTCTTTTGATAGATACTAGAGGCACATATTTTGATGAGGTACTTGGTGTGTAGCTAGCATACATATAATGTAACCCCACAAAGTTGGTTATGAAAATTCATAGAAACTGAATGATAATATATGAATCCTATATTTATTTCACAATGCATAGAGGATTTCAAACCATATAACATAGGCCAAAAAAATTAAAAATTGTGTTATGTGTTTTATCCTAAATAGAATACATGTTGATTCCCTAGGAATGTGGTGCAGGATTTGTAATGACCCAAACTTTTATTAATAAAAATTCATCTTGATCAAATTAAATGTATTATTATGTAAAATGGATATATAAAACATATGAAATTCCTTGGTTTTATGTTTTTTGGTTTTTTAAAATACTGATAATAAGTTTTACCATTGATAATATAGCCATTGAATAGTGATCACATGATTAGTATAATTAAAGGGCTTTAAAAAATCCAACTTACTCAAACAAAGGAAGCGATGACCTCATCCAGTAGAATTGATCCATATGAAGGCCATTTTTCAGAGCTCAGAAAGGAGGTAGCGTCACTGGGATTATCTCTTGAAAAATCCCAAGCCAAGCTTCAACTTGTTAACCTTGAACGAAATCTCCTATGGGAGAAGAATAAGTTAATAAATATTACCACCCCAGAGATGTTATCCGAGCCACCCTAAGAGCCTTCCACCATTGCACACCTTACCCTTAGGTCTTATGTGGGTGTTATAAGGGGTTATGTAACAATACCCTAGCACTATGATCATGTGCATTATTTTTTTATAAAGAATATACATTTATTTTATCATTGTCACTTTGTAAGTTATTTTTAAAGAATAAATAATATTTTTAGTTAATATTAAAATTCAATTGAGAAATATATTTTGATGAATTAATGGATTTTTTAATTAAATAATATTTGAATAAAATATTATTATTACTAAATTAATTTTTATTAAATATAAATGATTTTATAATTTTTATGAATATAATTTTGATTTTTATTAAGGTTTGAAAACTATTTTTGTCAAAACCCATGAATTTTCATTAAATTTATGATTTTATTTTAAAAGTGAAAATGAAAATATTTAGAAAAATATTTAGATAAAATTAACATTATTTTTGGAATCAGGATGTCAAAATTATCCAATGATAAATTTTCATAATTTTATGAGATATTCAAATGTTTAGGTAAAAATTAAATGCCGTTTAAATATATAATGTGTTTTATAAAATCATAATTAACCAATAGTGATGTAATAAAATACTATAAAAGGGATATTCAGCCAAAATATGTTTTAAATTTAAAATAATGTGATTTTAGATTTGTTTGATTTATTTTACAATGGCTTAGTGGACCCTCTAAGACTTATAAAATATTTTAACTTTTTAAAAATGATTTCCATTAGAGTTTAAATCACCTCCACATAAGAAAGCCTAATATTTCAATAAGTTTGTACATTGGAATTATAAAATAATGTTTTCCACTCCACTTTGGAAAAAACCATGGGAGAAAACCATGGAATGGTTTGTGGTTTTGATTATTTTAATGTGTAGTGTCCAAAACCTAAATAATAAATAATTCCCTCTCTTTTCCTATATAAAATCACCCAATATCCTACTCATCATCACTCAAAACCCTTGTATCACGTCCATAATATTCCATAATCTCTATATAATCCTCCCAAGACACCCCAATCTCCCAAGAAGCCTCTCTCAAGCCTCTCCCAAGCCTTTGAGATCACACTTCCAAGTAAGGTATTTCATCCTTTATCATTTTTATATAAATTTATTTATGTTGTTATACCCTTTTATTTTCAATTAAAATGTTGAGGTATGATTTAAAATCTCCCCCATACTACCCTACTTATGTTTTAATGATGATATACCTATTTCTATCTCATCAATTCCTCCAATGTACACCTGTTACCATGCCGAAATTCTGTAAGGAATTTCTCTCTTCTCATTTACATTCAAGCAATTATTTTTAATTATGCATCTAAATTCCATTAAATATGTTGGGATATTTTGTTCCATGAACTCCTTACTATAAATTTCATGTATAAATGATGATATATCCATTTACCTCCCATAAAACCATTTTATAATTTCTATTTAACATCGTTATGCTGCCAAAATTTCCCATGCCAAAATCATTATATAAGTGAATACCATACCCATTTTTCTATCAAGGGTATTCACCTTTATAAACATATAATTATTTATTATAGATTTTCATGTATTTATTACACATTTCTTTATCATGGAATGAATTATTATGTTGAATGATTCCATGTTATATGATCTATTTGGCACACTTATGCATGAAATGACAGTTTTATAAAGGGTGCGCCCTGATAGCGCTCCAACGCATTGGGTAAAGATTAGTATCATGATACATCAAGTGAAATGAGGGTTTACTCATGATAATTAAAGTGAAATGAGGTTTTAATCAGACTAATTCAAGTGCAATGAGGGTTTACTCATGCTCTATGTGCAATGAGCCTTGGCTATTACTAATATCATGTTAAATGTTGTTGACACATTTCCATGTTATGATAATCATGCTATATCATGCATTTCTGTTCATGTTTATTTTGTGATCCATTGATATTCCTATTTCCTAACATGTACTATATTATTCATTTTATTCAGTTTTTACTCCCTTACTAGGATTTATAGCTCACCCTTTTCTTATGCTTGTCCTCAGGTTATCCCATGCAACGCTAAGTAGGAAGAAATGTTGTGGCCATGTAAAAGAAGATTTCAATAAAGATGTCCTGTTTTATGTTATAAGTTATTATGTAATGTTATTAATTTTACCAAGACATTATACCTCTCAATCCTCATAGTTTTCTTAAGTGTAATTTTATGTAATAAATCATGTTTATGTGTGTAATAAAGAGTAGGGCTGTTAGAGGATTATCCAGATAGGATTACTCACCCTATAACCAGTGTACATGTAGTGTAATATATTGTAGCTCATTCTAGGAACACAAGTATATAGATATGTCATGTGAGTAATTAAACATGTAAAGAGTATAAATTTCTACATTAAATAACACCACATGGAATGAATCTGATGTAGATTCTATGTGACATGGGTTCTAATAATTAATTCTAAAATTAATTACTTCCCACATTATCTGCTGCCACACACTATGTATACTGGTGGAATAAGGAATGTGAGTAAAAAAGTGTGTCACTATCACAACCCATAATTTTTTTACCTATCAATTTTTTTATAATGGTTTTTGGTCCTTAAGTTTTGGGTCAAATAAATTTAAAATTTTGAAATTTTGTAGTTTCAGTGCAGGGTTCAAGGTTAATACTAACCTTATGAAAAATATGTTCATGGAATTCATTTTTTAGTAGATACATTTTTCATGGTTGACGCATGGTTTTCATAAATATTTGAAAAAAATATGCTAGTGAGAAGATGTGTCCAGTGAGGGGCATACAGTTGGTATATGATTTGTGTATGATTTGGTAAACCATGCAATGAAACTATGTGACCTATCTAGTTTTTTTAAAATCTTTGAATTTACTATTCCATACTTTCTTGTATTTAATCCCAAACCCCTATTCTTAATCTAATTTGATACCCACTACACATGAACACTTATTCCCTCTATTAGCCTCCATTCCATGGTGATTCCATTAAGTTTATTCATTATTTGAAGTTTTTTCATCAATATAGTGTATCTTTTACCCTATTACTTCATTTTCCTCTTAATTTATTTCATTTTCCTCATCTACCTTTGTTGCATTTCTCTTTAGATAAACCCTATGGTGGGGGTTTGACCTTATAAATTTTTATTTTCCATGGTTAGGGTGTGCTAATTTTATTTTAGGCCACATACATATCATATTCAAGGTTTAAAACCATTCACATATGATTTAAGGTAGGTTTCCCCATGTATTAACCTTTAAATTATAAAACAATGATTTCCTTCTTATTTAAGTACATGTTTTGGATATCAAATGATAGTTATAATTGTTTTTGAGGATTATTTGGAAATAAAACATTGTTTTCAATTGATTTTTACTAGGTGCTAAGGGGTTTCCCAATTTAATGATACAATGTAAATCTATTTTACATGACCTTGCTCACCAAATGTTTGATAAAGTTCCTGAATGACTTTTATAAATGGATTTTGAAAATATTCAAATGTGTTTTGGTCTTTAAAAATATTTCAAAATGAGTATTTTAATTTGAAAAGCGTTATTTATCCTTTTAAAAAGGGGTATTATAAATACAAGATTATTTTAAATAATTTATAATGATTTTTTTGTTTTAAAAGTTGATTCTAAATTTCCTAAGTTTTAAAGAATGATTATGAAGCCTACTTGGAAAATTCTAAAGAGGATTTACTTGGTGAAAATACACCATTAGGATATGTATCATACATTTTTTGTTTTAAAAAGTGTGAAATTATCATTGTTATAGGACATACTTCTTATATTACTATGCTTGATGAATAAGGGGGATGCTTGAGGGTGAGGCTTTGTTTATGATTCCAATTTCATGTAATCACACACACACACAAACACATATGTGCATGTTAATATTTACACATTTGTTATTAAATTTTGGATTGGATCACCTCTATTTTATACATATATCATGGGAATATAGAGTAAATGGTGAAAATTAAAAGAGCACATGATGTATTATCTTTTAATCATGATTTGGATAGTGGTACTTTGAATGGATTTCACCCTACTGGAACAGATGACGGCTCTCGAGAGTGCGAACGACGAAAACCCTAGGCAAGGTGAGGTTGATAAGAAATCTAAGGGAAAGGAGGATATTGATCTGGGTGATAAATATTAGATCAGGCATACTGATATCTTCAGTCTCCGTGCAAATAAAAGATTGAAAAAATCAGAGCTCAAGGATGTCGCTGTTCATGGGAAGAGTTTCACAGATGTGGCCAAACAGGCTGGAGGTTTTTCGTTAATGGATCATGAAGCGGGTTGCTCGGGAAGAATCATACTAAAGGGACGGATTGTGCATGTATACGAGAATCAAGATGCTATCGAGGAAAGGGTAAAGCTGTGCAAATTTTCAATTATTGCTAGGGTTGTGATTACAAAAGGGGTATGACCTTGGAAATTCCATGATCTTACAAGCAGATTGGCGGAGATTTTGGGATTTAGTGAATGGAAGATGATGACCATGGGACGAGGGTTATATCATGTTTTGTTCCCCTCTGATGAATGCAAAAGGTGCACATGAAGCTTGGGCTCTGTTCCTCTACATCCTGGCTTCCTTCAGATTCATGAATGAGATCGTAATTTTGACCCCAGTTTGGTCAAGAACACCTTTTACCAGGTATGGATACGAATTCACAATTTAAGTTGTCTTTACTGGATCCCACAAATTTTGTGGGATATTTCCTCTTCTATATAGAACCCAATAAGGCTTGATAAGCAAACAGACAATCCTAGTTTTGGGCACTATGCTAGAATTCTAGTAGAGGTGGACATGTAAACAACTCTGGTGGAAGAGGTTTTCTTCACCAATAGGGATGATAGCATCAATCTTGAGATATGATATGAAAGGAAACCAAAATTTTGATTCAATATCCATATTTTTGGGCATGTAATTTTAGAATATAAAAGAAATAAGGTTTACTCCTCTTGGAATACTAGAGGACATGATGTTGGGAGTTGTCAAAGGAAGAAATCTGATCAGGTACCCTCTAATCCTGGTATGACTATCAGCAAGGTATAGGCTGAGAATGATAATGTGGATGCTCAGGGAGTATCCTTGAAATCCAATGGTGATACTGTTCCTATTTCTGAGGATGGGTCCAACGGATCAGGGAATTCTGCACAGGATCCTCCCATAGTGATGCTGGTTGATAGTGATGGAGATAACAAGGGTGAACAAGATAATGTCGATGATACTGATACTTATAATGAGGGAAGGCAGAACCATGACACTGAGTTGCACACTTTGAATGCTGAGCCTGCTGGTCAAGACTCAACAGTTTATGATGCTATTGCTCATGACCCACCTGAGGGTATTCCAGTAAGACATGAGAGGTCTGAACTGCCCATTGAGGGCTCTGCTGTTCAGATCATACAATACTCAGTAACACAGGATTTGTAACGCCCCGACCCTAGTTACCTAGAGTCGGTGCATTATTACATAACATTGGCATGATCATGAGAAAGATCAAGTCTCGAAAGACCGATTAGTTTAGTAGCCTTGGAATAACTAGATACATCCATAAATTTTTACATTACATCATAAAAAAACATCTTGTCTTCATATCCCCTCATACTATCCCTGCAGGTCATTCATAAATTACTTCTTCATAATCCTGGAAAAAAAATAAAACATTGAAAGGGGTCAGCTCGGATGCTCAGTAAGGATAACATTATAGCAGAAGCTTTCATAAATAAGCATAAACACTTAAGGCAATTTATAACTAAAACAAAAGCCTTTGAAACTTGAACTTCAGCATAAAATGGCAAAGGTAAAATGAAATAATGCCATTTACTTACTCACATGGATATTCTACTAGTCGAATGATCACATGCAATATCAATAACCACTTTCATAATGATGGAATGCATAATGCCAGACTATCATAACCACATAGCCAAGGCCTCGTGCCAAGACTACAAATAAGATTTTGCCAAGGCCTTGTGCCAAGACACTAGTTTGTCTCATGAGGCCTACCGATGCATCGAGGAGCTATAGCGGGCTCCACCCGTCACTTATTAAGTCCAATGCATTCCTCATATGAATAGGTTTAAGCATAAAATAAACATTCGTATTAAAACTAGCATACGAAATGTCAATACTTTAACCACAAAACATGAATGGTATAAAAATAGAACATCCACAGTAAAACATAACTCATTTGATACAATATGGAAGATTTTATTATATCACATTAACCTCAATCATGAATAATGAAGGATGTTGACATAGATGAAAATAATCATCATAACTATTTGAGAGAAATATCCCCCTTTTCTTGAAAACTTTTAAAAGTCACACTTTTTGTCAAGAAGACATTGAAAAATAGATTTTTGAATCAAAGTGTCCCATACCACTTTGAAACTTTTAAAAGGATTTTTAAATTTAAAACTTTAATGTCCATAAAAATAAATCCTTAAAACCATTTTTAAAATATGGACATTAATGAGCATGATTTAGAAGAATAATTCTTTAAAACATTTTAAAATGGTATTTTGGTTAGAGTTTCTAACCAAAAGAGAGACACTTGAATACAAATAATTGAGGTAATAAAAACATTGTAATATCATGAGAATAAAGGAATTCATGATATACTATGTCAAAGTACATTATATACACCACATAAAAGTGATTCGGTGTATATCACCAAAGAAGTCTCAATGGAATGTAAATTGAGATGAAATCTCTCATAAAGGTTGTATCCTTAGGTTAAGGATAAATCAACGACATAATTATGTGTGACAAATATAAATACACTAAATATGATTGGATATTCAGTGTAAATCAATCAAAGGATATTCACACATATTCTTGTAAAAACAATACCAACGAATTGGATGTTTAACTCAACAAATGGAGAATGAGTTAAAATTACTCTTATCAAATTCATATCAATGAATTGAGAATTATCAATGGAGTGATTATGTGTATCAAACTTATATCCACAGGAAGGGGAGTGGAAATTATGACATAATCAAATGAATAGTGATTCCACACATAATCTTGGGGTAATATAATCAATGAAATATGCGTAAAGCCAAATGAGTGGAAATTGAAATCTCAAATTCCCTTATTGATTAGGTAACTTAAGAAACAAACACCCATGAAAGAAAGATCATACCATGATGATGTAAATACACATAAAATAAAGTATATTACACAATGAATACAATCATGGGTAGTACACATACACCACATGCAATAATTAAGTGGTGATCAATGGAATTCTCACGGAATTAAAAGTGAGACAAGAAACCCCTTACCACGTTAATCAACTGAGTCGCATGGCCAAAAGTTAATAACCACCAAATGATTTATAGAATAACATGAATATAAAGTGAATCATGATAATATATATCAAATGGAAGTACACAATACACCACTTTCAATAATTTAGTAGCGAACAATGGAAATCTCACGGAATTGAAAGTGAGATAAGAGAATCCCTTACTTTGTACTTTTTCCTTGGTCGATGGTAGGTTTACCTCCTGTATAATGGTGAAATAATTGTTATTGAATAATACAAGAATCAGTTACTTTAATATGATATCATATATGATCTTTTAACATTGATTTGTTAATAATATCTTAGAATTATCGTCATTTCAGGTGTTAACGGGTTCATTTTACTATATATTCTTTGTTATGTGAGCCATATTCGTTATTAATGGTATGTATATTATTAATATACAGAATGGTATCAAGTCCTTAAACATCATTTTTAAATCATCAAATGATAATTATACTTGAATGGATACGATGGAAAATGAATCTCATCGCGTTCGTGGAGACGGTAGTCCGTACGTACGCACGAACGCTACTTCCATTTAATTTTTATTTTAAAAGAATCGAATACCAATGATACATAGGTATATTATTATTCCAGTATAATATAATATTTTATACATGTTACTTAAGTTCATTAACACCATCCTTTATACGTTCCATGTGTGGTATGAACGAGTCATATCATTTTAAGGGGGCGGTAGTCCGCACTTCCTCAAATGAAATTATCGTATGTATATACAACATGAAACGAATAATGGTATGAAATAAAATGGAATTACAGAAGCTTATATATAAAATATATATCATTAATATCATATTTAATTACAGTGCCATCATAATGGCCACCATGAGAGGCGGTAAGATGTATTTGAACAATCATCGTTTCGTGAGGCGTTAGTTTGCCATCCACAGAAACATTATGTTCATCATCCATTAGATGGAGTTGTGTGTATGTGTAGTTTGAATCCATATTATAACAACATCCTAGTATATTTAGGATACTGGTGTTGTTACAAAAGAAAGGAAATAAAAAGAGTTTGGGGGTTGGAGAAGCAAAATAAATGAAAATAATTTAAGAGAAATCGTTACCTTTAATTTAGGTAACTCACTTTGGTTAGAACCAAAGGACTTGTTGAAATGCTTTCTGACTAAGGGAAAGCTTCAAGGAGGAGGAGAGGGATGTGGGGAGCTTAGTTGGGCAGAGTTTGGACGAGCCAAGTGGCTTGAGAGGTGTGAGGAATGAGAAGAAGTGGTCTCCTTTTATAAGGGAGAAGAGGGGCTCTTTAGGAAAGAGTGAAAGTATTACTTTATAATATAATTATATTCGGTTTATAATGGTCCAAAAATCATTGAGGTCAAAGATAAGATGTCTAATATTCTAAATAACATCAACCAATAATAATTGGACAGGTTTTAGATAATATTTTAATCATTATAATCTTATTTATTTAAATGATTTATTAATGAGGTAAAAATTGCATCATTATTGTGTCATTAATAATTTAAATTATTTGATGTCTAAAAATTATAAATAAAATATCATTATGTAGGAAATCTTTTTAGCTTTCTAATTAATATTTATAATCGAAAATCCAACATGTATAACCCTATGTAAAAATTGTTCTTTTAAAAGATGTAAGCTTATGCCATTTTTGTATTCATTTTAACTTAATTAAAATAAAGTGTCATTATCACTTACAAGTGGATCAATGGGGTCCCAAAATTGACCCAAAGATGCCCATGGTCGACCATGTATCAACCAATAGGTTTAAGACACGTTTTAGGGTAATTTAGTATTATTATAATATTATTTTTTAACCCTTATTTACCGGATATACCCTTAACCATGGTAAATAAAATATTTACCGCAGTAATTATTCAAAATGTCTAAAAATAAAAGTTACCTATTTACACAATTTGAACATCCTGATTCCAAATATGGAATCCATTTTTCTAAATTCAAAACACAGAATTGGCAGAAATTAATTTAAAATTAATTCCCGCTGTCAAAACAAAAAGCGTGTTTTTAAGAGATAATAACTATCAAAAGATTGACATTTGTTTATGTTCGGTTTAATTGTAAAATTATGTCCAATGACCAAAATTATATTAAATGGTAAAAATATATTCTAAATATACTTTAAAACCACTCAAATTCATAATTTATCACTATTAATTATTTTGATTAAAAAAGTTGTTTTTAATTAAAATTTATTAATTTTTACTATTCATCAAAATATGAAAGTTATCCGAAAAGTACCAAAATTTCACCTTAGGCTAAATTTGATATTCCGAATCCAAAAATGAAGTCCATTTTGAAATATAAAATATATATAATTTCAAAAAATTAAGTATTACTATTCATAACGGCTAGTTTGATCGGTTGTGGTGTGTGTTAAAACTCGAAGTTGCGTACAACACACGCTACTGTTTTATTCAAAGGAAAGCGTACCGTGGAAGCTTGGGATGTTTTATTTTAAATTTTTTGATGTCCCCATTTAGTCAAAAAGTTTAAAATATTTTATTTAAAAAGGGTTCACTATTAAAAGTTGGTAAAACTACAATACTGAAGATGAATTTGTTCTTACATTATGTCTAAGAAACTCATAATATGGATTCTAAAATTATAAGGATTATATAAAGTTTAAAATTTAGTTAATACTATTCATAACCTTTTTTGAACGGCTTGTTTGGTAATTCATGGTGCGCTTGAACTCGGTGTTGCGTGTAGTGCAAGTTATTGAATTATTTTGAAGAAATAACACACTATGAAATCTTGGGGTGTTACATTCTCCCCTCCTTCAATAAATTGCGTCCTCGCAATTTGAAATTGTTCTTCGAAAATAAAAGGTTGAAAATAGAAAATATATTTGTGGGAAAACCCACATCGGAAATTGGTTTACTAAAATTTAGTCTTAATATAAGGAAAAGAGAAATGAAAGGGTCACCACCAAATTATGATCTCGATTAGGAGAACATTGGTGGCAATTAGAGACATATAATTGGAGGAAAAACGTAAATATTTATAGGTAGTGGTTGAGGTCATCAATCACAAACAAGTATAAAATTGAGGTCCTTAAACTCATCAATCTATGATGATTTGAAGTACCATCGGTTCAACAAAATATAGGATATTGGGATCACACATTTTTGACATTTCAAAATATCTTAGTTGAAATCCCACATTGAAAAATGAATTAATGAGGCCTCTATTTAAAATAAAGAGTGGAAAGTATGAAGATTACCGAAAATAACACATACTAGGGTTCCATGTAGGAAAATATGGATATGGAGGAGAAATCTAACCATCAATTATCTGATGGAGAGTGGTAGAGAACATGGCTATGAAAAGGCCAACAATCCCAAAGCCATAAATTAGTGATGATTTAAGGTACCATCTAGGACAATTTTTTTTTTTAAAGTTACATTACATAAGGAAGAGGAATTCATTTATGATATTGACTAAGAACATTATGAGATATACTTAAATTTTAAGTAGATTTTCATTCTTTAATAAATTTCCACCACTAACTCAATTTTTTTTAAACGATGAGTATTCAAGAAGACTTGGTCACACTGGAAGAGCTAGAATAAACTTCTATAGAATCACATGATCCATGCAGGATAAACCATATATTTACATTGTCTTTGAAGATTAATCAAAACCAAAATGGTTAGTGAATGATCTAATTATCCCCCAAAAGGATATTCATTGAGATAAATATGCACTAATCTTAATTTCTAAAATTAAACCAACAATACCCCAAAGTTAAATAGATACCATTCAATAACCAATTGTCCTTAAAATCCTTTAATATAATCCAAACTAATATTGAAACCCAAAACATAGAATAATTTGATTATGTAGTCTCCCATGTTACATTGTATCTCCAAATGACATCAAATACTCTTAAAGTCACATACTTAAAAGTAATTAACATCATCACATATTCTCTATTATAGGTTAATCATTTCCATAAATAACCCAAATCACTATAAATCAACAATAAAAATGTAGATAAAAATCCACCATTACTCTACAAATGAAACCTCATTGTATTCTATTTTCCTTGGGCATATAGTGTTCCTAACAAAACGAACATCTTCCAAAATAACATTTATCACTTAATCACCAAATCATTTTCCTATACCAAGGGTATTCATTTGATAAGACATAAGAACCCAAATCATCTTATTATTTATCAATAAAATCATTTAACAAAAAAAAATAGTCATACTAACCAGGGACTTCACGTAGTCCAGTGGTAGGCGATAAATCCCAATCGCACTTTGGTTGTGGGTTCGATTCCCACAGCTTTGTCCGACGCGACGGGTTGTCACACGGTCTACGTGTTGTCCTTTTTCAAAAACTATATTCTATAATATTACCAAAATGAGATAAATTTTTCAAAATAACATAATTTAACCACAAATGTTATATCATACTTTGCATTTTCATCCCAAATTATAATAACTTATCATTTTCTCAAACCCCAATGATCATATAAAACCAAATGGTTATTTATACCTATATCCACAAGAGAAGAGACAATTATTCCTCAAATATCATTCTCACATGGCAAACTGAGGGGTTACAAATACAAGAGAAAATTATTCCAAAGTAAACCCATCAACAAGGAGTGCTAATACTTTTTAAATTTTTCTCCAACCATTTATTTCCACATAGCTTCTTCTTTGAGCAAGAAAATATCCTATAAAATAGGACATTCACTCGGGTAATGGCCAGGTCCCCTACATTTACGGCAAATGACTGTAAATGGACTCTTGGGACCATTTTTATCTTCTTCCATAGTACTCTTCATTTTTCTTCGGCAATTCTTCACTTTATGTCCTTCCTTCCCGCACGTAAAACATTTCGTTGTCCCATTTAGACACTTTCCTGGGTGTCTCTTTCCACAATTCCTGCATGATGAAAATTGAGGTTTCTTTTCTCCATGGTCTCCATTGCTGGAGATCTTATCATTTATCACCTTTCTCTTCCTTGTTGAGTCTGGGAGTTGGTTAATATATATGTTGTTGATCATATTTTTGGAAAACTGATTTGGCATAAAGACGATATCTTTTACGCCTATCAACATTCCATTTTGTTGCTCATTTCCACCACCGTTCCCACCTTGTACATCATTCTCAAAGTCACTATGACTTCCTTGGAATCCAGCCATTGACTAAAAACCAGAAAGCATTGTGTGAGTAATAGTAGTCGTAAAATCATTTAGAGATTAAAATGTCACCATATTCTCAATTTAAAACATATTAGGATTAACCAAGGTCATTTACTCTCATCTTATGTATATATTACTTAAATCGGTTTGTAAATAAAATGTAAATTATCCTAAGCATATCCCCCGGGAGTGTCGTAACCAAGAGTGCAGCAAGGCCCGTTGTCGTGCACCAGTTCCCGTTCGAGTCTAGCTCAAAGCGGTGTTTTTGGGTTTTACCCCTAGGTACATCTATGCCAGAGCCGCCTCTACCTGCTCGTATCCAGACAGGGATGTATTGCTCGGAAAACTCACAAAATCTCTACAATACCAAAATTCTAGGAAGTTCTTTTATACTAATCCTCAAAGTTCATCTTAGGTCTACGTGCTCTAATCAGAGTTTATCTAAATCTAGTTTCCAAGGTTTGTACTAAACCTCCCTCTGATACCAACTGTAACGCCCCGACCCTAGTTACCCAGAGTTGGTGCATTATTACATAACATTGGCATGATCATGAGAAAGATCAAGTCTCGAAAGACCGATTAGTTTAGTAGCCTTGGAATAACTAGATACATCCATAAATTTTTACATTACATCATAAAAAAACATCTTGTCTTCATATCCCCTCATACTATCCCTGCAGGTCATTCATAAATTACTTCTTCATAATCCTGGAAAAAAAATAAAACATTGAAAGGGGTGAGCTCGGATGCTCAGTAAGGATAACATTATAGCAGAAGCTTTCATAAATAAGCATAAACACTTAAGGCAATTTATAACTAAAACAAAAGCCTTTGAAACTTGAACTTCAGCATAAAATGGCAAAGGTAAAATGAAATAATGCCATTTACTTACTCACATGGATATTCTACTAGTCTAATGATCACATGAAATATCAATAACCACTTTCATAATGATGGAATGCATAATGCCAGACTATCATAACCACATAGCCAAGGCCTCGTGCCAAGACTACAAATAAGATTTTGCCAAGGCCTTGTGCCAAGACACTAGTTTGTCTCATGATACCTACCGATGCATCGAGGAGCTATAGCGGGCTCCACCCGTCACTTATTAAGTCCAATGCATTCCTCATATGAATAGGTTTAAGCATAAAATAAACATTCGTATTAAAACTAGCATACGAAATGTCAATACTTTAACCACAAACCATGAATGGTATAAAAATAGAACATCCAAAGTCAAACATAACTCATTTGATACAATATGGAAGATTGTATTGTATCACATTAACCTCAATCATGAATAATGAAGGATGTTGACATAGATGAAAATAATCATCATAACTATTTGAGAGAAATATCCCCCTTTTCTTGAAAACTTTTAAAAGTCACACTTTTTGTCAAGAAGACATTCAAAAATAGATTTTTGAATCAAAGTGTCCCATACCACTTTGAAACTTTTAAAAGGATTTTTAAATTTAAAACTTTAATGTCCATAAAAATAAATCCTTAAAACCATTTTTAAAATATGGACATTAATGAGCATGATTTAGAAGAATAATTCTTTAAAACATTTTAAAATGGTATTTTGGTTAGAGTTTCTAACCAAAAGAGAGACACTTGAATACAAATAATTGAGGTAATAAAAACATTGTAATATCACGAGAATAAAGGAATTCATGATATACTATGTCAAAGTACATTATATACACCACATAAAAGTGATTCGGTGTATATCATCAAAGAAGTCTCAATGGAATGTAAATTGAGATGAAATCTCTCATAAAGGTTGTATCCTTAGGTTAAGGATAAATCAAAGACATAATTATGTGTGAAAAATATAAATACACTAAATATGATTGGATATTCAGTGTAAATCAATCAAAGTATATTCACACATATTCTTGTAAAAACAATACCAACGAATTGGATGTTTAACTCAACAAATGGAGAATGAGTTAAAATTACTCTTATCAAATTCATATCAATGAATTGAGAATTATCAATGGAGTGATTATGTGTATCAAACTTATATCCACAGGAAGGGGAGTGGAAATTATGACATAATCAAATGAATAGTGATTCCACACATAATCTTGGGGTAATATAATCAATGAAATATGCGTAAAGCCAAATGAGTGGAAATTGAAATCTCAAATTCCCTTATTGATTAGGTAACTTAAGAAACAAACACCCATGAAAGAAAGATCATACCATGATGATGTAAATACCCATAAAATAAAGTATATTACACAGTGAATACAATCATGGGTAGTACACATACACCACATGCAATAAATAAGTGGTGATCAATGGAATTCTCACGGAATTAAAAGTGAGACAAGAAACCCCTTACCACGTTAATCAACTGAGTCGCATGGCCAAAAGTTAATAACAACCAAATGATTTACAGAATAACATGAATATAAAGTGAATCATGATAATATATATCAAATGGAAGTACACAATACACCACTTTCATTAATTTAGTAGCGAACAATGGAAATCTCACGGAATTGAAAGTGAGATAAGAGAATCCCTTACTTTGTACTTTTTCCTTGGTCGATGGTAGGTTTACCTCCTGTATAATGGTGAAATAATTGTTATTGAATAATACAAGAATCAGTTACTTTAATATGATATCATATATGATCTTTTAACATTGATTTGTTAATAATATCTTAGAATTATCGTCATTTCAGGTGTTAACGGGTTCATTTTACTTTATATTCTTTGTTATGTGAGCCATATTCGTTATTAATGGGATGTATATTATTCATATCCAGAATGGTATCAAGTCCTTAAACATCATTTTTAAATCATCAAATGATAATTATACTTGAATGGATACGATGGAAAATGAATCTCATCGCGTTCGTGGAGACGGTAGTCCGTACGTACGCACGAACGCTACTTCCATTTAATTTTTATTTTAAAAGAATCGAATACCAATGATACATAGGTATATTACTATTCCAGTATAATATAATATTTTATACATGTTACTTAAGTTCATTAACACCATCCTTTATACGTTCCATGTGTGGTATGAACGAGTCATATCATTTTAAGGGGGCGGTAGTCCGCACTTCCTCAAATGAAATTATCGTATGTATATACAACATGAAACGAATAATGGTATGAAATAAAATGGAATTACAGAAGATTATATATAAAATATATATCATTAATATCATATTTAATTACAGTGCCATCATAATGGCCACCATGAGAGGCGGTAAGATGTATTTGAACAATCATCGTTTCGTGAGGCGTTAGTTTGCCATCCACAGAAACATTATGTTCATCATCCATTAGATGGAGTTTTGTGTATGTGTAGTTTGAATCCATATTATAACAACATCCTAGTATATTCAGGATACTGGTGTTGTTACAAAAGAAAGGAAATAAAAAGAGTTTGGGGGTTGGAGAAGCAAAATAAATGAAAATAATTTAAGAGAAATCGTTACCTTTAATTTAGGTAACTCACTTTGGTTAGAACCAAAGGACTTGTTGAAATGCTTTCTGCCTAAGGGAAAGCTTCAAGGAGGAGGAGAGGGATGTGGGGAGCTTAGTTGGGCAGAGTTTGGACGAGCCAAGTGGCTTGAGAGGTGTGAGGAATGAGAAGAAGTGGTCTCCTTTTATAAGGGAGAAGAGGGGCTCTTTAGGAAAGAGTGAAAGTATTACTTTATAATATAATTATATTCGGTTTATAATGGTCCAAAAATTATTGAGGTCGAAGATAAGATGACTAATATTCTAAATAACATCAACCAATAATAATTGGACAGGTTTTAGATAATATTTTAATCATTATAATCTTATTTATTTAAATGATTTATTAATGAGGTAAACATTGCATCATTATTGTGTCATTAATAATTTAAATTATTTGATGTCTAAAAATTATAAATAAAATATCATTATGTAGGAAATCTTTTTATCTTTCTAATGAATATTTATAATCGAAAATCCAACATGTATAACCCTATGTAAAAATTTTTATTTTAAAAGATGTAAGCTTATGCCATTTTTGTATTCATTTTAACTTAATTAAAATAAAGTGTCATTATCACTTACAAGTGGATAAATGGGGTCCCAAAATTGACCCAAAGATGCCCATGGTCGACCATGTATCAACCAATAGGTTTAAGACACGTTTTAGGGTAATTTAGTATTATTATAATATTATTTTTTAACCCTTATTTACCGGATTTACCCTTAACCATGGTAAATAAAATATTTACCGCAGTAATTATTCAAAATGTCTAAAAATAAAAGTTACCTATTTACACAATTTGAACATCCTGATTCCAAATATGTAATCCATTTTTCTAAATTCAAAACACAGAATTGGCAGAAATTAATTTAAAATTAATTCCCGCTGTCAAAACAAAAAGCGTGTTTTTAAGAGATAATAACTATCAAAAGATTGACATTTGTTTATGTTCGGTTTAATTGTAAAATTATGTCCAATGACCAAAATTATATTAAATGGTAAAAATATATTCTAAATATACTTTAAAACCACTCAAATTCATAATTTATCACTATTAATTATTTTGATTAAAAAAGTTGTTTTTAATTAAAATTTATTAATTTTTACTATTCATCAAAATATGAAAGTTATCCGAAAAGTACCAAAATTTCACCTTAGGCTAAATTTGATATTCCGAATCCAAAAATGAAGTCCATTTTGAAATATAAAATATATATAATTTCAAAAAATTAAGTATTACTATTCATAACAGCTAGTTTGATCGGTTGTGGTGTGTGTTAAAACTCGAAGTTGCGTACAACACACGCTACTGTTTTATTCAAAGGAAAGCGTACCGTGGAAGCTTGGGATGTTTTATTTTAAATTTTTTGATGTCCCCATTTAGTCAAAAAGTTTAAAATATTTTATTTAAAAAGGGTTCACTATTAAAAGTTGGTAAAACTACAATACTGAAGATGAATTTGTTCTTACATTATGTCTAAGAAACTCATAATATGGATTCTAAAATTATAAGGATTATATAAAGTTTAAAATTTAGTTAATACTATTCATAACCTTTTTTGAACGGCTTGTTTGGTAATTCATGGTGCGCTTGAACTCGGTGTTGCGTGTAGTGCAAGTTATTGAATTATTTTGAAGAAATAACACACTATGAAATCTTGGGGTGTTACAGGATTCTCCCTTGGGAGGAACTCAATTGGTGTAGTCCATTGAGGTGATAGCAGGAGATTTATCTCCAATCCCTTCATCTAAGATTGCAAGAAGGAAGTTACCTACCACTATAACAATAACTATCAGTTCGGACAACAAGTTTATTCCTCTCTCTAATGATGAAGCTGGACCTGTCAAGGTTGGAGGTAAACCCATTGAAGCACTGGAGGAAGCTAAATCCGCTTCAAAGGAATGCTTAGCTCCAAGCTATACTGGACCCTGCACCAGGCAGAGGTCTTTCAATCAATGAAGATAATTTTTTGGAACTTCTAGGGTCTTGGGAATTCTCCCACAGTCAGAACCCTGAAGCATATCATCATGAAAAATAAACCCATGTTATTGAGTATTGCCGATCCAAGAGTGAAATTTGCAAGATGGATGTCCTTTAATTGGAATGCTCTGGGGTATTACCTGGTTTCTACTAACCAGTATGAGAATGAGAATGAATCTTTATGGGTGCTAAAGCAAAATAGTGTCATCATTGACTCTTTTCATAATGATCAACAGTCAGTAACTCTATATTGTTGTTTTCAATCCAACTCTCTCTGTGTAACTTTTGTATATTCTTTTAATTAATACATCAGAAGGAGGTCTCTATGGAACACCTTACTTTACACCTCTGAGAGTATGTCTACTGGATAGATTCTGCTGGGTGATTTTAATACCATCTTGAGGCCAGAGGAAAAAACTGGGAGCAACTTTTTCAGAGCTTCAGCCAGATAATTCTCTTCCTGCATTGATCATTGTAGGTTGACTGAAGTTCCCATTTTAGGTGCAGATTTTACTTGGAGCAGATAAACTCTAAATGGGAGTTAGGAAAGTATGTTAGATAGATGTCTAGTGCAGATGGATGACATAAGTGATACAATGGAAGTCTCTGGCATGACTCTACCTAGACTCCATTCTGATCATAATCCCATATTGTTTGACCTCTATTTTAGTAGTCTGAGGTCATCACATTTACCATTTATGTTAAAAAATACATGGTTGGTTGTTCCAGGGTGCAAGGAAATAATAATGGAGGCATAGAAAATTTATGTGACAGGTAACTCTTTGCACATTCTGACATCCAAGTTGAAAACTGTGAAAGCTAGACTCAAAAAATGGAGTAAAAAATCTTTCTCCAACATTGAAAATGATATCAAAGAAGCTGAATCTCATTTGTTAAGTTGTCAGTAGGGGAATAGGCACTAATAAATCCCTTCTCAAGAGGAGATACAAGCTACCTCAAAGCTTGATAATCTCTGGACTCTTAAATAAAATATGGTTCGGAATCAGTTAAATGTCAAGTGGACGAAGGATGGGGATAGGAATTCAAGATTCTTTCACTGCATGCATAGGTAGAAAAAGGTTAAAAGAACTCTTAAGGCTTTAAATATTAATGGAAATATACTCACTTCTGAAAATGACAGTGTGAATGATGTGACATGTTATTTTGAAAAGTTATACTCTGATTCTAGGGAGAACAACTCAAGTAAGATAATCAGATGTATTGACACAATTATGGACGATACTCAGAAAAAAAGCTCATTGAGATTCCTACTTATAAAGAAATACATTATACACTATTTTCCTTGAATATGGATAGTGTTGCTGGTCATTATGGATTTACCAATAAGTTCTGTATGTTTTACTGGGATATCATCCACACTGAGGTGATTAATGCTATAGGATAATTCTTTAATCACTATTTTATTCCATTTGGGATGAATTCAAATTTTATTTCTCTGATTACTAAGAAATAAAATGCGTTGGATATTAAAGACTTCAGGCCTGCTGCCATTGGGAACTCCATTCCTAAGGTAATTAGTAAGATCATGGAAATTCAGTTAGGTTATGTTGCTAAAAATCATGTCTCTGCTAATCAGTTTGGTTTTTTACCTGGTAGAAATATTCAGAATTGTCTTTTTACTACCACATAATGTATTAATATTATGAGAAGAAAAGTACAAAATGGCAATATAGCCCTGAATATTTATATATCAAAGTCCTTTGACATAATAAGATGGGACTTCATTTTCACAATTCTAAAAATGCATGGCTTCTCAGGGAAATTTATTGGCATGGTTTATTCCATCTTTAAAAGTGCTAGCTTATCCATTCTTGTCAATAGATCCCCCAAGGGCTTCTTTCAATGTACTAGAGGATTCAAGAAAGGTGATCTTTTATCTGGGCTTCTGTTCTCTATGGCTGAGGATTATTTAAGTGTGTGTCTTCATGATATTGTCAACACTAGTTTATACCAAAGAATGAGAGTAGGTAGGAATTCATTTTCTCCTTCACATATTTTCTATGCTGATGATATAATTCTGTTTTTTAAGGATGATAGGAAAACTATTTCTTTCATTAATAGTATCTTTTCACATTATGAAGACGTAGTAGGCCAGGTAATCAATTGGAGTAAATCCTTTGTTGTCTTTGGTGAAGGAATCTAAATCTTAAAGAAAAACAGGGTTGCTCGCAGGCTTGGTGTTAAAAGAGGTACACTACCCTTTAATTATTTGGGGATTCCTTTGTTTTGGGGAAGGGTGAAACATGTTCACTTAGAGAGTACTTCTTTGAAAATTATCAATCAGTTGGCACGTTGGAAAGGGAATACCATGTCTCAGGCTGGTAGAGTTTGTCTTGTCAACTATGTCATCACTTCTATGTTTGTTTACTCCTTTTATGTATATAGATGGCCAATATCCCTTCTTAAGGATTTGAGTGGTATGATATGTAATTTCATTTGGACTAGTTCAACTCATCAGAAGAAACTTGTCACTGTTTCCTGTAAAGATTGTATAAAACCAGTAAATATGGGAGGGATGGGAATTAAGGATGTCAGAATATTTAATGATGCACTTCTTCAAAACATCACTTGATAGCTTCTTTCCACGCCTGATTTTTCTCTGGAGTTTCTCATTGGCATATTTGTTGGAAGATTATAGAACAATCATTGAAAGTACTTAAAATATTCATTTTGGACTTCAATCAAGAGCACATATTCTAACATCATGTCTCAGTCTATATGGTTGGTATGTAATGGTTCCCATTTGAATTGTTGGGACATCCCATGGTTGTCCTCTCCAATTAAGGATTCTATTAATATCTCATATTCTCTAAGAAAATTTTCTATTTCTAAGCTGCAGGATAACATTGCTGGCTATGATATCATTCCTAGTAATATTCGTATGGAGATTACTAATTATGCTTATGTTGATAGTGATGTACTGATTTGGGAACCTGCTCTTAATGGATATTTTTTCCAGTCGGGAGTATTACAAGCTGTAGTGTGGTGTACCATCTGGAATTCCTTCATGGGTGGAAGCTGTTCACTGACCCTATATATTCCTCAATGATTCCAGGTTGATCTGGAAACTTTGGAAGCAGCATCTACCCAATCAATCTGCTTTGCAGTGCACAGGTATCTGTATTGCTTTGGTATGTCATATTTTCCTTAAGGGTGATGAATCTCTATTTCATATTTTCATTCAGTTCACCTTTTCTTCTTGTTTATAGAATTATGTGCAAGAAACATTTCAATGATACCTTAATCTCTACTCTATTGAATCACTGCTCAGCTCGACATTTTAGATTATTTATAGTGAGCAAGTGAAATCCCTTTTTATTGCTGCTACTGTCTCCATCTTCTCTTATATCTAGAAGTCTCAGAACAATATTGTTTTCAACAATGGAAAGACCTCTTATAAGGAAGGTGTTATGGCGATTCATCGAAGTATCAAACTTGACTCGATGAATCAAACTGGGTCAATGAATAATTATGTATCTGAATTTATTCTCTTGAGGTATCTTGGTGTTAGTGGCAGGGAAATAAATCCAAAATTGATGAATTAGATTCGGTGGATTCCACCAATTTCTGGTTTGCTGAAAGTAAATGTGGATGGGGCAACCTCTGGTACACCGGGCCCTGCTGGGTGTGGTGGAGTCTTCAGGACCCATCAGGGCTTCGTTAAAGGTTGTTTCTTCCATTATATTGGGAATGCTCATGTGATTGAAGTAGAATTGTGGGAAATGATTAAGGCCATCAGGTATATAGCTCATTATGGTTGGCGTAGAGTATGGTTAGAGTCGGACTTGTCTATCACTGTGCAGATTTTGAGGTACCGATCTCGGAATGTTCCATGGAGGATGCTGTTATCCTGGATCTCCTGTCTTAGAATTGCTGAATGTTTATGACTTGAGGTTTCTCATGTTTGTCGAGAATCTAACCAGGTTGCTAATGCTCTCTCCAAAAGGTCTATTATGGAGGTTACTTCCAGTTTGTCACTTGTTCTACCCAATTAATGTGATAGTTTGGTTAGGAATGATAGTTATGGTGTTCTCCACACATGGATTTGTAAGGCTTCCCTTTTTTGAGTCGTTTTGTACTATTTATCCTTTTATATAATAGTCTGTTGGGAGCATGTTTCTGCCTGTCTCTCGGAACTTTTGGCTATGAGATTTTACTCCTCATTTATTCTTGGTTGGTTATATAAAAGTGTTAGGGTGGTTGGATTGCATCAGGTGAATCAATTTGGATGGATTTAGTTTTAGTATGTTCTAGATTTTCCCCTCATCTCCTAGGTATTCTAATGATTCTATGTACTTTTTTATTTTATATTTGTTACATTACCTTTATTTTTATGATAGTATACTAACTATTATTTCCCATTTCCCTTGTCTTATTTCTACCACCATTAATGATTTTATGATCTCTCATTATTGTCATTTCATAATTTTTTTAAAACAAGATAATAATTTTACATTTTATAAAAAATGGTTTAGAACTATTATGTTGTCTTTTACATAAAATTATCTTTCATAGTAATTTTTTAAAAACAACACTTTTCATATTTTTGATTTTAAATAGTACCTATTATAAAAATATTAACCCTCATGTTTTAATTAGAACCAGTTTTAAAGGAAAAAGGGAGATAGACTATTATTGGTTTTAAAACTAAGATAGAAAAACCTATGTTTGTAAATTATATTTCAAACCAGCATGGATTAGATATTTTATTTAAAGGTTATACATGGGTTGTGGTTTTGGTATATTTATTGGTATTTCATGATCATGCTTATTAAATTTCAGTTTAAGGTTTAACATCTAGTCGATTGTGGGGAGTTTGAAGTATTGAGGTGAGACGGTGACTTATGAAGTTACATAGATACCGGGCTAAGTATTAGTTTAGTTTTTTTTACTATTAATGAATCACACAAGTTTTCCATTCCCATTATAGAGTATGTTTTTAGTTTTATATATTAATTTTAGTGGTATATATTATTTATTTTTTATTCTTAGTTTGGTTATGCTTATTTATAAACCTGTTTATTATTTTTTTCATGATAATAAAACTAATGGATGATTCATTATGGAATTTTGGTAAAAATGATCTCTATTTAAATGAAAATTATATGTCGAAATTGTTCCCACCTTTTCTACTTTGATGCCCTAGGTGCTTATAGGCAACCCTTGGGGATCGTGAACACTCCATGAGTGTGTCATAGACTTTTTCGGTATCCCAGTTTAGGGGTGGACCATATTGGTTCATGAAAAATTGGTATTATAGACTAGGATATTATGTAATACTAGGTTTCAGAATACCATTTTTATTTATGAAATAATGGTATATTGGATATAGGGTTTTTAAAACTTTGGGTGTAGGTAGGAAGAAGTGTTTGACCAACACTTCCAGTACAAACCTTGGGTTCTAATGGGAAGTCACACTATGTATCTTGAATTATGGGATTTCACCTTTCATTTGTAATATATCTTGGTTTTTCTTGATAGTTCTTTTAATTTTATCAAATATTATGATATTTATTGGTTATGATTCATAGATTTTGGTCCTTTTGGTAGGTTAGATTTTGTTTCTATGGTTTTCAAATTTATATTGATGATATATGTATTGTTTAATAGATTCTTATTTTTTGGGAGTTGATAATGGGAGTTGAACTGGTGGTAAACAGTGATATCATATGATCTGTAAAACTATGTGGATCCTGATTACATGGTTTAGTTTAACTCTCAATGGTAGCTTCATGACTGACTAATGGCCTACCAAACCATGTTGTTGGATCATGCATGGCTAGTAGTTCCTTTTAGGTAAGTTTTATATTATGTGGTGTATTGAGATATTTTCATTAACGTTAATGATATTTTGAAGGAGTGTTTGTATTTTTAATTGGTGATGATAAATTTTTAAATTAACATGGAACTTTTAAAAATAGGTTTAAATGGATTTAGTATTTTAAAATATGAATGGTTATTTTAAAAATAAAAGGAATTGGGGAAAAATTGAAAGGAGATTCATGATGGAAATATGGGTTTACTAGTAAAGTATAGAGAATTGATATTTGTTAAGAGGTTTTATAGGATGAACTAAAATAAAATTAGAATTTTGAAGGGGTAACTAATTTTAATAATGAATTTGTGGAATAAATTAAAATTATTTCAAGGTGATATTTAAATATTTTAAAAACTAAGATATGTGATTTTTAAATAGTTTGAAAAAGATATTTTTAAATTTCATATAAGTGATTTTAATTTAATTTTGTTTAATGTTATTTTATATTGAAATTTACTTCTAGTTGTGTATGTTCTGATTTTTGAATGAGTTTTCTATTTTCTTGTTATTTAGTGAATAAACCCATCAAATCTCCATGTATTTTTGATTTAAATATATGGGCGGTTCTCCTTAAGTGAACCCTTCAACTAATCAACCTAGATATTTCCTTCTAATGTTCCAAGATTTGAATCATCCACTCTTTTATGGTTAGTTAGATCCTTGTAAAGTAGAAGAATAGTTGTGGATTATTGAAAGGATGACTGGTTTTCTTGAGCTCCTTGAGTCTCTTAAGATCAATTTAACTACCTTTATGATTTAAGGTTTGATTTGTAAATTAAAAAAAATAAATTTATCAGGATAATCCATGAGCGGTCTATTCAGAAGAGAGTTTTAATTCCTAGATCACCCAATGATAATTTACTGATGCTGTGAAGGTAGCTAAGGCAATGGAGTTTTATTACCATTGAAAGAGTGATCAATTGATGTTAAAGCATGTTCATCATTTCATTGAATTAGTCCCCTCTATTCTAGATTTTTCCTTTGATGATTCCTTGAAGGCCTAGTATTTTGAGAAGGTTTTTAGTTATAACCTCTAAATGAGGGTATCAAATTTTAGTTCGACATCTTATATAAAAGTGGTAAGGAAAACAATTAAAGTTGAGGCATCCATAGCAGGAGTTATTAAGTTGAATGATATTTCCTTCATTATTAGAAGTGGAAAATATAATTTTAGTATAGTAAAGGGTAAGTGGTTTGATTTGAGTAGGAAGATGGTAGTATTAAGAGGCCTTTCAGTATCTCTTAATTGAATTATTACTGGGATACGAAATCATTATGCTATCAATATGGAAATTTGAGTCATAATAATTCATCTTGTTAGAAAGATCCACTGTACTATTGTGGTTTTGTCCATTTGGGAAATCTATATAGGTTTTTTAAAGGATCCACACGTAATGGGTGTGGATCTAGATATACTATTTTGGAGGATTATAATGTCCAACCTATCAGAACTAATATTGATTTGTTTCTTGATTGAGTTATTCTCAATATTTTTTGTTCCTCTTATCCATTTTTATATTTTGTTCTTTATTTTATGTTATTATTAATTTATTTATTTGGTATTTTGAGTAAAGTTTTAACCACATTGGGTTTGTCACCCACTAATGGAAATTCCAAATCATTGGTGTTTATGTTTGGGATCTATTTGTGTCATTAGTGATACCTTCTATTTGTGTTTTTAGTCTTTGAATATAGTTGATTTCCCATATAGGATAAGTGTTTATAGTATTTTTAATATGGTGTGGATACCACCATAATTGGGTTTGAGCTTGAATCTCTTGGTAACCTCACTTAAAGGTCTTTTTGGATGTTTATTTTGATCTATTGGTAAGAGTGGAAAACTCAAAAGGGAAGTGAATTGAGTTTCCAATTAAAATTTCTATTAAAAAATGATTTAAAAAATAAATCCCACAATGTATAAAAAATTCACAGTAAACTGAAATAGTATAAGTATATAATTTTATGTTTCCAAAAGCTTGTTAAAAGCTCAATAACAAATCAGTTAAACCAAGTTTTAAAACTATTCTAGCTTTTGAAGTGATTTTACTTTTATCAAACACTGTATATAAAAACTAAATTAAATTTAAATATCAAAGAAATATTTTTCTATTAGAGTTTTGAAAATAGATTCTATTTTGTTTTAAAAATAGAGAAAACAAAATAGGAAATTACACAGCAGAATAAATAAAAGGGGTTTAGTTACAAACTGATACCTAGTACTCTCCACTTAGAAATCACATGATTCTAAGTAATTTATCAAAGAATAAATTAATCCACTGCCTGGATTGGGTTTTATAAAATAAATAACTCAAAAGGCTACCTAATCTATTCAGAACCTCTTTTACAAATCTATATGGGAGAAATAAATAAAAACTAGAAGCAGACAGTCTAGGATACACAACCTCTTACATAGTTCTACATGGAAGTATAAATGTAAAAATAACGCCTGAGAGGGATTATCTTGAACTATATAATAAAATTTAATATATTTTGTTTATAAAAAAATATAGTATAAAAAACATAGCTTTTAATTTAATCTAGAATAGAAAGAGAAAAAGATAAAGGGAGTAAATATTTGATGCAGCTCAGTCTGACCAGCTTTATTTATTTAGAAGTCTTTATATTTTTATTTGAAAAAGGTTCAATTGATTTTTCATATAAATATTTGGAAAATACAGTGTTATATATCATATATAATGGGTTCTATATATTTTAGTATGTCTCAAGAACACAAGTACCCTCTTACACACTTTTTCCATGAAAGACTTTGTAACTTAAGGAGAGTTTTTCTCTAAAATAGCTATTGGAGGACATTCGTTAGAGTCATATATGTCATGAATATATAATTAATTCTCCCAAATATATTCATTTAGAATTTGAAAATAATCTAATTCTTAAGTTAGACAGAATCAGTTATATTTATTTAAAGCATAGTTACTTTGGATCATGTTCGGTTGGCATGGTCGGTTAACATAGTCAGTTGGAATGGTAACTTGATTTGATCTTGAATCACCTGATCTATTAATATGGTATGTAAATTACATCACATGGTAGGTTGAATCCTTTATGCGGTCATTTCATTGCTTCACATGGTAGCTTATTTTCTTTACGCAGTAGCTATATTACATCACACAACAATTTATTTTCTTCGCACAATCACTTAACTTGTTCACATGGTTGGTGATTTATTATTTTGGTCACTGAAATACAGTTACAATTTTAGTGAAATATTGAGAAATTCTACTCAACTTTCACATGATAAATCATTTTTTCATGTGGTAGGTTGACCTTAAACATGTAGTAGGTTAAGTACACACATGATCAATTGAACTTCGACACATATTCACTCCATGACTTAGAGAGAGTTTCTCATCTAATACATAGTCAGTTGAAGTACATGTGGTTAGGTAAAGTACAATGTGAATTAGGTTCCACACGACCACTTTACATTTATAGTCAATTCAATTTCTTCACATGATAATTTTATTGCACATGTGGTAGGTAGTCACGGTAACTTCAAGACTTATATAATTTTATTAATTGGGTCAAAAAACAATTGACTATCACAAAACATGAAATTCATTAGAACCATAATAAAAATGGTTTGAGATCATTAAAATAATGATGTTCTAGACTAATCTAACAACCTTCCCCTTTTTAATGATTATAAATCATGACATATAAAATGAAATGAATTAAATACATAAAAAAGGAATTTTTTAAAAGTTGAAACTTATATTTCTCAATTGGATCAAAATCTACAGTCTCTTTAATTAATTCCACAATTTATACCCACTTTTGGGATTATAAAAAAGCTATTTTAGGTTAAAATATAATAAGGAATAATAAATAAATACAGAAATAATTGATAAAAAAAGTATAAAAATGAAAAAAGGTAGTTTATTAATATCAATTGATATTATAAAAATATTACAAATAGAGTGCCTCAAATAGGAATCCTAATCAGAGTTTGAATCTGAAACATTGAATATCTCATTAATATGGATGGGGTTATTTTCATTATAGGTAAAGGGTGAGGTGGGTTGAGTTGGTTTGGTAGGTTGTGGTGTAGAGGTTGTAGGAGGGTCTTGTATTGCTACACACATGGAAATGACTCTGAGAAGCTATATTGACTTCCTCAGAGACAATAAATGAGGGTTAATGGTTTAGATTTTAGTAGTAGGGGTTGATTTAAAAGTTAAGTCAGGTAGAGATAGGATAGATGTATTAGCAGTGTACAGGTAGGGTTCTTGGAACCTGGTAAAGTATGAGGCTATTTGAGATTCATGTTCCATTCCTTGGAAATAATCCTAGTGATTCTCCAAGAAATATTCTATAATAAGAGTTAGGATTATTATCTTTTATACCCAAGACTTGAATGCTTGGGTTAAAGGAGGCATTATCAAATTAGTATCCAATTATTAGAACATATATTTTAGATCTGAATTTGTGAATATTATGCTAATATGTAAGTCAAAGTCCTTTTTGATAAAATCTATATCTCTTTAGGACTATTTGATATCTTTTCTAACTAACACCAATGTTTTGGTGGCATATGTTTGGGAACCATCAAACACCAATTCCATAGTTTTCTGAAACTCATCAAACACAACTCTTAACTCATCCCTTATGAGTTCTATAATCTTATGTTCATCGTAAATAGATTGGGAAAAGGAAAAAAAGTTGGACTAATATAAGTATAAGCCTAAAATACTTAATTTAGATACCTATGGTCGAGATTCAAAATCATGTATAAAGGGTCGACCTACAAAGCACCAAATTGTGATTTCAAGTACCCAATATCATTTTTCATTAGTTCTATTCTAATATAGAATTTCAGCTGAAGATGAGTAAGGGATAAAGTCACTTCCCTAGAGATATCTTCATTTTGATTGGATCCAATGATTTTACAAAACAAATAACCATTTAGTTCAACACCCCCATTAAATTTTATTTGAACTCATTAAAATTATCTTTTGAAATATAGGATGTGGAAGGAATAGAAGGGGTAGACATAGGTACATAAGGATATGGATAAAATATAACTACTTACCATCATCATCAATGTCCACAAACCTAAATCTTAATGATTGGACTTCATCCAAATCAGAAACATCCCCATCAAATTTATGAAAAAAATATGGAATAATTTAACAAGTGATGCTACATTTTAATCCTCAGTTTCCTGAAGATTTTTTATGAATTAGAAAAAAATATACCTTTCAAAACTTGATCAATAAAAGGTCTTATAAGATATACCTCAAGTCCATTATGAGAGTCTATCTTAGATTCAAGGATCCGTCTAGTTCTATTATGTAGAAAGGATGGAAGGTCCACCATCTTGAGGTGGACTTCATCTTAGTTAATCCTCACTCTTAGACTCAAAATAGTCTAAGACTAACACATAAGATCCTATGGACTTATACCCCCTTAGAAGGTGAATTCGGTATAGTCCTTTTAAGAGTGTTTCCTATCATAAGAGACTTATATGAACTATAATTATCTTTATCAGAGTCACCAAAATCTTCCCATTTGGGTTTATCCATGAAACTAATGATAGAAAATGTAGTGTCAACAAGGTCTTCATCTTGTAGCTCTTCCTCATGAGATGGTAACGGAAGAGAAGAGTTAGGTTGTCCAAAGAAATAAAAGGAGTTATTTCCCTATCATCCTCATGGACTACCCTGGATTTTTCATCACGATCAACTGAATCTATTTCTTCTTCCTCATCATCCAAAACAATATCAACATATTCATTAAAATAATACTCAACAATATTATCTGGATCAAGACTTGAATTGACTATATCCCTTTATCTAACTGAATATCTTACAAGGCTTATTTTTTATAAAACCTTTTAAAGTCTTTCATCCATTCTCTTTTATATGGATTCTATTTTACTCTCATTTTCCCATAGATTTTATTATTTATGAAAATAACATGTTAAGAAGTTACCTTATTATCCCCATACGTTTTTAGACCTTTATAGTCTAAGGGAGATGATATCAATTTTGGATATAGAAGATAATTAAATTTGGAAGAGGGATTACATAGCTCATTCATGTGCCTCATCACATACATGAAAAAATTGATCCAAAGTTTATATTTTATTAGGAACAACAAAAATATATCCCAAGGCCTTAGAATACTAAAATATCCTTTCATGGGATAGATCAAATACTGAATAAATTTATCTAGGAATAGACATTCACAAAATATATACAACCCAGGATGGTGCTCAGTGACGGCGACGACTCCTGGCGATGGCACTTGGCGATGGATCCTGGCGATAAGCCCTAGCTCATGATTGTGGACAGATTCCCCCCCTTCTTAAAGGTGGGAGGGGGGAGGAGGTTCTTCCTCGACCTTTGAATCCACGGGCGGATTTTGAACCTTTCTCTAACCCTAGATTTCTTTCTGAATTTACATCAATTTCTTTGAGTCTGAAGGTTCCAGATTTGCATCTTGGGGACCCTCAACTTATGATTTCACTATCGGAGTTCTCGGGGGCATCAAGTCTCCTGAATTTGACCCTGGTAGCTCTCTTTAATCACCGAAGACCTTCAATAGATGATTTCGAGAGATTTGTTTTTAGTAATTGGGACTTGCAGTATCACACAGTGGTGGGTTTGATTGATAAACGCCATATGATGATACGATTTTCCTCAGAGGAAGATTTAATATATGCTTGGTCTAGAGCTCCTCGACACTGTAATGGATGACGATTCTTTATTTTCTGATGGTCTTTTTATCTTTTCATGAATCGGTACTCACCCTCTGTCACAACCTGGGTAAGCTTTCCCCATCTTCCTTTTCCCTTTCAGAATCCAATGATTATCCGTATGTCAGGGAATCTGGTGGGGAATTTTCTCTGCACTGATGACCGCACTTCGTCGGTTAGTCACCTTGTTAATCCGTGACTTTGCGTTGAGGTGGATGCTTCAAAGGCGTCAGTGGAGTGGATATAGATTACAGTTGGTGAGGAGTTTTGCTGTAAGAAAGATGTGGTCTTTGAATCCTAGGTTGATTACTGTCTAGGGTGTCATCATCTAGGTCACCAAGATGATCAGTGCCACAGTAGAACCTTCTCAGTTCCAGTTAAAATAAATGGTAGAGATGCTGGTCAGGGGAAGAATGTTGTTGGTGCTGCAAAGACTAGAAATGGTGTGGGTGGATCGGCCTTGGGGAACCCATCTGTTGCTGTAGTGTTTGAGAGCCTGAATTAGGACCTCAGGGTTGGTGTGCGTCATGTGGATGCTGTTTCTTCTAGCGGTGGTGCTATGTAGGACTCTATAGTGGAACAGCCTAAAGGTGAGTGTGTTTCTACTACTTGGCATGGGGATAATGGAATCAAGAGGTGTGTTGTTGGTGCTGAGTTTAACTGTGCTGGTCTGAATGAGGGGGGGATGCTTTTGACTTCGGAGGGTCATGGGAAAATGACAGACACCACTCCATGTCTGAACAGTGAGGGGTATAATGTGCAGTTGCAACTTTCTGCTTTATGAAGTAATGTTGATACCTATAATCTGTTCCAAGTATCGGAGAATGAAGAGGTATGCCAAGTGGAGGTGGGTGATTCAATGAAAGAAGGTAACAATATGAAGTGCATTTTAGTTGATGCAGTGAAGGAGGTGGATGCTAGAAAAGAGACTGAAGGGAAGTTTGAAGAGATTGGTTCAGTTAATGTAGCGAAGGAGGTGGATTTTATCCAAGTGATTGAAGGGCATCCACAATGCTTGGCTGTGATTGACTATAACAGGTGTAATGAATAGGCCCGAGGGGTGGCTGATGGTTTTCATGGTGACCTGGTAACTGGAAATTGGGGGGATGTCTTGGACAGTGACAAGGAAAACCATAGTGTAATGGTTAGGCCTTCCTATTGTGAGGTTATCAAGGGCGGTAAGGGGAAATATAGACAAGATGTGACCACCACAACAAGCAGAAGGACGAGGAAATACTACTCTGACTTGCCGAAGCCACTTTCTACTAGGTCCTCTTTCAAACAATCTCCATAGGACTTGATATCTTTTGAGAAATTGAACCTTAGAAGGAAGTATTTCAAGATTATAAAACATTATGAAATCTCAGAATTGGAGACGACCAATGCAGAAGGAGGCACTCATGGGGGTTGTGATGGTTATGATGTTTATGATATGTAATCAGTTTTCTGACTTGGGTTACATGATTTATGTACTTTTCTTTTTCTTTAATAAATAGTCAAAGGCCTACCTATGATTGACTTTTCTGGTAATAGACATTCACAACTAATCTATAGAGCTGTTGATCTTCTAGGTATTCCATTCCTAGCCAGTTCTTCTAAAGAATTTTGAAATTCAAAGTGAGCATCATTTACAGGGTAAAAATTCTGATAGTCTTCATATTCTCCCTTACGTGGTGTTGAGACCACGTTGGATGGAGAATGGTTTTAGAATCTAGAAGAGGTTATTTTTGAAAATGTGCTGTCTTTTGTTATCAAAGAAAATAAATCAATTTAATTTTTAAAAGTTGATAATCAGAATAACCATCATATTCATAACATTAGAATCACATTGCTTTAGAAAGTACATCGGTCTGAGAAAAACATTTCTGGAAGAATGGTTCATCAGACTCACCTTTAGTTTGAAATTAATGGAAGATCATAATGAGAAACTGCCTTAGAGTCTTCCGGGATCTGATGAAAATATGATAATGCTCTTCTATTTTTTTATTTCACAAAAATAATAAGTAATCTATAAACACTTGTGATGAAAAATTTATGAAGGAAATGGGGAGTAATTATAATTGTATTGAGATTTTGATTGGAGAAAGAAATAAGTTGTTGGGAAGTTACAATACTTTCATTTTAATTGAGATGATGCTGGAAATGATATTAAAAGTATTCAAAGTCATGAGGAAGTAATGATACAAGCTGAAGTTTGTAGAATGAGAAAGTCGCTGAAGAAATTTTTTTCTATCTTAGTCCATTGATATAAGATCACCAGACATAGATTTGTTTGTAGGATGGGAAGGTTTGTTGTAGATGTAACAAGATGAAGATTCTGGTTTTCAGTAAGAAAAATGAGCCAAAATATTTAAATATTCCAAGAAATAATTTTATATGAATCGAATTCAGAAAAGAAATAGAAGTTATTGGGACTGATGAGGTTGAATAAAGTCATAGACTGATCAATAATATAGTCAAACATTTTCATCATGATGAAATACTATTTGTTTTCAATTATGTCAAGACTATTGGACTAGAGCCGACACTGATAACATCATTGGATGCAGAATCATCGGTATGGAGAAAAGAAGAAAATGATAATTTTATAAAATAGTTATAAAAGTCTTGTCAAGGGGAGATTGAAGTTTGATGATTTTAGAGAAAATTTTTATCAAAGCATTGTGAATCTGATGGTGAATAATTGCTGATAAGTATTAGAATATTTAGTTTTTTCAAATCTATTTATAAAATAATGTTTTCAAAGTCATATGTTTATCAATTTGGTTTGGAGAATCAAAATGGATAGTGTGTTGACAGATGGTTCCAAGAATCATAATGAGAAGAAATTTGTTTTTCATATTTTTCATTTTTTGTGGAGAAACATATTTAAGAATCTATTGTCTTCATCATAATGGAAAAATTGGAATTTGAAATCAAAATTGGACCAAAGCTTGTGAGGAAAGTCTGAAGAAGAGATGAATTCAAGAGAAGAATTGAAAATATTTAAGAAGAATTAAAAAGCATTGAAGAATTAAACAATGTATCTGGAATATAAGGGGAATAAAAGATTTAGGAAATTTCATTGAGTAGGAAATATTTTCAGAATCCATCCCAAACCATTTTTGGGTCACCTATAAATAGTGTAAGTACTTTGTACATTCTGACACAAGTAATTTTAATGGAAGAAGAGAGAGAATATCTAAATTTCTAGGGAGAATAAGTTTCTAGATTGTGATTTCTTGAGGAAGTTTTCTAGATAGAAGAAATAAAGGAGAAGAGACAAGATTGTAATTAGAGTTTCTGGATTTGGACCCAGTAATTAGATTGGGATTTCAAAAATGAGATAGAAGCAGTTCAGAATTTTTTCAGTGGTATTCAGATAGAAGTATATTTTTTTTATTGGGTAATCGAACTGGTTAATCATAAAAGAAATCAGATTGAGAATCATTATGAAGTCCATAAGAAGTTCTTGTTAGTGATGGGTAATAAAGTGAAGAAAAGGTTTGAAGATCTTATTTGTGAAAGTTGATTAATAAGCACTGTAACATGTTTGTTACAAAAACTGTATCACATCATTTCATGCTACTTGAATCACATGCACTATTTTATTGAACATAGTGTTTCATGAGTGTAAGGGAATATTCTACTCATTATATTCCACACAAAAAATTGTTTTCATGTGGATTGTGTGGTATTGGAATTTTTCCAAACCATATCAATGATGTATCTACTTTTTCTGAGTAGTGAAACTTATAAATAATTTTTTTCATGTTTATGTGTGATTTGTTTTTGTTTCAGCAAGGTGATAACTCTTTAACAGGAGTTGAAGGTTGTTTCAAAATGAAGGAAACTTAAAAGGAAACTATATCACTGATTCACCCCTCCCCCTCTTAGTGATACTTGTATCTTGGTTAGGAAATCTCAATTGGTATCATAGAGGAGGTTCCCTTCATTTAATATTTACTAATTTTTTGAAGAGAAGTTGATGGAAATCTGAATTGTGTCAACAGTACATGTATTTTGATATTTGATGGTAAGAACTATCATATTTGGAAAGATAGAATTTTTCCTTATCTTATGTATCTTGTTTATGATGTTCTTGAACCTACAACAGATATAATTCCTCCCATTTATGATAAATTTCCTCTTACATATTTTGAAAATAAGAATTTTGAGAATTATGGAAGAGCTAAGAATACTTTACTTTCATCACTTTATGAAAGTGAGTTTTTAAGAGTAAAGCATATTGCCATTTATAAAGGTATATGGGAGAAGTTGAAAAACATATATGAAGGTAATACAAAAGTGAAGAAGGAAAAATTATAAATATGGAGGATAAAGTATAAAGATATGAAAGTGGGTGATTATGAATCCATTGGTGACTTCTTTACTAGGGTGAATGATATTTTTATCACCATCAGATATATTGGTGAAAAATTAGAAGATTCAACTATTATTGAAAAGATCTTGAGAATTATCCCTAAAAAATTTGATGCTGAAGTTTTATTGTTAGAATATAGAGATCCTAAAACTCTATCTATGGATGATCTTTACATTATTATCATTATTTATAAAATGATAAGGGATAAAGATATGAAATGTAAAACAAAATTTTATATATAAATGTTCTTCAAGAATTCCAAGCAAAGGAAGTTTAAGAAGGTTTTTGAAGAAGAATATATTACATATTCTAACTATGAAAATGAGGTATATAAAAATATTGATGAATTTTTATCATTGTTTTATAAAAATATGAAAAGTGGTATAGGAAAGTATAAAAGGAAACATTCCTTAAAAATGTTATGTATGTGGACCCGTTAGGGATTTTTCAGCTAATTTTCCTTGAAGAAATAAATAAGAGGATAGTGATGAAGATGATAGAAGGTATAGGAGACTGTGTAATAAATAGGGTTATAAGGATAAATCTTATTCCAAAGAGAAATATTAAAAATTCTCCAAATACAAAAGGATACTGTTTTTATCTAAATATGATGAAGAATAATATTGTGAAGATGAATCCGAAAAATATTCTAAAAAATTTGGAGAAAATGATTTTATTACAACAGTAAAAAATGTAGAGTTCAGAAGTAGAAGTTCTGAAGAAGAAACTCAATTATAATTTCATCTTAACGAAGAATTAAAATAATTCCTGAGGAAGATCGAGAGGATTGAAAAAGAAATCAGGAATTTAAAAATTGAAATTTTTTTAAGAAATATTCAGGAATGTGTTCTTGATGAGAATGGTAAGCTATTAGAAGAGATTTATGATTTGAATAAATCTCCCGAGAAAGAAAATAATCATAATGAACACATGGAGGTATAATTGAAGGAAAAAGAAGAAGAGTTGGAACTTTTCCAACAAAAAATTTCTAAATCTGAAAAGAAATATACAAATTTAAAAATATCTATCACTAAAATTGGTAAAATATCTATAAGGGTT
Organism: Viscum album; assembly: GCA_963277665.1. Classification (NCBI taxonomy): domain Eukaryota; kingdom Viridiplantae; phylum Streptophyta; class Magnoliopsida; order Santalales; family Viscaceae; genus Viscum; species Viscum album. The sequence goes on along the minus strand of OY728142.1, from coordinate 1,871,341,329 downwards.
AAACCTGAGAAGGATCAAAACTTACCTTCAAAGGTTGAGAAGAAATCTAGAAGTGTTTATGGGAAGAAGAAATCAAGGAAAGTTATTTATGTATTAAAGACCAACACACTTACGAATTTAAAAGTTTATAAACATTATGATTCTGAAAAAGTTTTTATTACTTTTGGTTCTAATAAAGATATTATGAAAACTGAGATAAAAAATAAAATTCTAGTTGAAAGCAGAATGGTTGGTGGTCAATGTAGTTCAGATAAAAAAGATAAGAAGGCTATTGAGAAGCATGTTCACAACTCCGGTGTCACACCCTGACCTTAGATACTCTTATTTTTATTCTTTTCTTGGTCTCAGGTCTTTTGGTCGAGTTTTGGGTTTGAGATCCAGTTTAAATTTTTGAAGTTTGGAAATTTTGGTGAGTTTTAGGCTAGCGCACAGACACCCCATGGTTAGTGGAAACAGTGCAGTAAGCACCGGTACCTGTGCGGCCGCCTCTAGAATTGAGAGAAGCTATCGCATAGTTCGCGCACAGTTTCTTGAACCGTGCTGGGTGACTGTGAGATTACCCATCATTGGAAATAAATAAATTTAATGAAATGAGTAAAATGAAATAAAAATAAAATAAAAAGTAAATGATTTTATAATGATAATAATGATAATAATAATAATAGTAGTAGTATTATTATTACAATTAATATTATTTAAAATATTAATGTTACTAAATTTTATTAATATCATTATAATTATCATTATTATTAATATGATCATCATCATCATCATCATCGTCATTATTATTATTAAGATTTTTATATTATTATTAAAATTTTATTTAGTTTTATTTTTTTAGAAACCATAGTTTCCCCCATTCTCCTTCACCTCCCATGAACAGAACCCCACCCTCCTTCCCCTCTCTCTCATGGCATGAATTGACCCCTCCCTGCACACTCCTATCACCGCATCTCTCCCTTCAGCCGCACCCCCTCCCTTCGACCAGTGCCCCCTTTGTCTAACGCAACCTGTTTGGTATGGCCCCCTCTCTCTAGAACAACCTATTTGGTGAAACACCCTATTTGGCGTGACCCCCTATCCGGTGCAACCCCCTATCTAGTGCAACCTTCCTCAGTTTGATCTCTCTCCGGTGCAACCCCCCCTCTGGTACGTTTTCCTTGATTTTGGGGTTTTCTTCCCATAGCCAAACCCTATATGTTAGGGGTTATTTGTAACTTGATTTTATTGGATTTTAAGGTGTGTGAAGGGTCTGCGAGGTCTTATTCTCCCTTCCATTGAAGTGTAGTTTTATTCTCACACCACCGAGGTAGGCGTTTCTATCCCTTATCTTTATGATTAAATCCATGTTATTCTTGGGAGTTTTAAATAAATTTTTAAAGTTTATTTTCATCTCGTTAACACACTTGGTAAAATTATTGTTGTGTTTTGTTAATGATTTGATTTGTTAAAAATAGTTTTCGAAGTGAAACTCTTATTATGTGTTTGTTTGCTTATGCCAAATGTGTTTGGATAAGGAGATGCTTGATCATTAGGGGTAAAATTTGGTGGTTGGGTGATGTTTTCCCTTTGAAATATTTTTTAAATTGATTCAATTATTAAATGATCTTTTCATGTGGAACATAATGTTTTCTTTAAGTGTGGGTTAAAACATGTTTGGAATAGTTCTATTGGTTTATAAACTCTTGTTTCATTTTGTAATTAAGTGAAATGGTTGGGTATGGGAAAAAGGTAAAGTGGTGTTTTTGAAAGTGATTTCTAAAGGTTTCATGGATGTTAGGTGCGCCATTGGATGTTGGAACATCCATGGGTGCACTAGGTGCAAGCATGGATGTGCCCTCAAATAAAAATGGTGTTTTCTTAAAATCTTGGTTTAATAGTTATTTGTTTTCTAAATGATGGCGGTTCTTTATGTGGTTTCTAAAAGTGGTTTAGAAAGTAAATCTATGAAGGGTATTCCCATTTGAAAATGCTGAGTAGAAATGATATTTCATATTGTTTGAAAAAATTGTTTTTGAACTAATTTTGGTAAATGCATTCGGGGTGTGAAAAAATTTAAGGTCCATTTGGAACTACTCACTTTTAAAAAATAGCATTTTCCTTTAACTCTATTTTTCTTAAACGTTTTATTGGTTTTTGAATCGTATCTTGGTTCCTTTTCTTGGATTAATTTTATTTTAGGGTATTATGATGTTTATGGATTCCTATTTTTTTAATTAAGGATCATTGGTCACTGCTTTGTGGTATCAATTTGCCGATTCTAAGGCGACTCGCCTGCATATTCATAGGAAATTATATATAAATGTAGGTCCCCCCGTTATTTGTATATTCATCCATGGAAGTGAATATATATGTATGGGGTTAGGTGTGCCTATGTATATATATGGAAATTCATATGTAGGTGAGTGGAGGAAAGTATATGCATATAAGCATATATGTAAGGATCCCCTTGCACATGTTCATAGCCATACGAGTGTGTGAATAGAGTTTATGTGTCCTTATATGTATGTGAAGATATATATTCTCATAGGGGGAGCCACAACTCTTAGTTAAAAAGGGCCAAGGGCTGAATGTTTGGTTTGGTTCCACCCTGAGGTAAGATCTCTATGCACTACACTTTCAATTTAAGAATAATTTATTTCTTGAATTTCACATCTAGTTTTTATATTAATTATTGGTATATAATTATTAGTGAATTTTTCTGTCTTGAATTGGATTGGTTTCTCTCTTGTAATATGTTGCAATAAATTACTTTATTTTTTTTTTACATCAAGTTCTTGATGAAATGACCCCTTGTTCATTGTAAATGTGTTTTATATTGAAAATTATTGTTTGGGTTTCTTAAATTGGTTTCGAAGCATGTTTTTGGTTTTCAAAGTGGGGTTTGTGTGGTTATTTAAGAAATGGTTTAGCATATGATGGTTTTTGGGAGGCCTTATTTTCAATTTAAATAAAATGGTTTCATTAGAAATCCTCCTTGGAATGGGTACTCACCTTGTTGGTTATGAAATGTGGGAGTTTCTTTGGTTTGGGGATTCCCTTGTGTAATGATGTTTTAAAGGAAAGGGACTTGTTCCTTAGGGTGACTCAAGGGTGACCTTTTTATGTGTGTTTATTGTGTGTGATGAATGTGTTTATGATTAGATACCTTTTTGACATTATTGTCTCACCCCTTTTTTATTCTGAACATTTGAACCTAGCATAGAGAGTGAATTCTTGGTGAATATTTGCTGCACTAGTCCAGGTTATTGCACTATCTAGTGGACCATTGTAGAGGGTTGTTTCGTTATCATTGCTATGGTATTGGGACCCTCAGTCAGGCCAGTAGGGTGATGATCAAGCATTTTGGTGTTATAATGTCATCAGTAGGGCATGCCTCCAAGATGAGGTCACATGTATAGTAAGTTATAGATAATTCACGAGCTCCTAGGTTCAGCCATGTTATCTAGTTCATAATTATCTGCAGTGGATGATTGAGATACAGGTGCTGGTTGGTTACTCTTGCATGATTTGTTTTTCATTGATCATGTTGTATGTTTGTTGATTGTGTTCCCATATATAGTGAAGCTTTTTGATAAATGTGAAATAATGGTTTCATGTGTTTTTATAAAAAGGTTTTGAAATGTTTTACATTCCTTTCGTCCCTTTTTAATTATGAACATCACATCCTTTAAAATAATAAGGTATGCCTATTGAAAAGGAAATATTGTTTTTAGTTGAAAAAGGGAAATGGGACCGTGATTTTATTTAAAGGGAAAATGTGTGAAAAACTTACTTTTATATATTGTTTGTTGAAACCTAAAATTAATGTTTCTTTGTTTAAAGGAAATATATAGGGAAATAGATTGTTTGGGAAAGCCTATTAAGTTTTAATACTCACTCCTATAGTTTTATCTTTGTTTTTAGTTTTAGTGAAACTTATTTCTTGGATTTTGTCACCATAGTGAGATGCTGGTTTAAGGTTGGTGGTGACCCGTTGGGTCACATGGAGGTATGTAATGTTTTATTTTCCCACTGTTGGTAGCTTTCATTTTCATTGTTCAGTTTTTATTTATTTCTGCGTCTTTCATTTATGATCCAAATCATTCCCACATATTTAATTTTGATTCTCGACAATAGTTTCTTGCCTGTAGGGATTGGGAATGACCTTCGGCCATGCCATGGGATGGCTTAGGTGATTGGTTTAGGATCGACCCAGGTTGGTTCATGAAAAAATGGTATAAGAGGAGGCCTTTGTTATTTTGGGTGTCCAGTAGTTGGAGATTAGGACTCTTGGGACTCAGGAGGTAGTTATGAGAAGGGTGTCATGAAACCTTTTCTTACCAATCCTTGAGTGACTAGGGGTAGTCAGCGAATTGTGTTTTCTGCTTTTGTTTTGGATTAAGGGATGACAATATAGGTGAGCCGATGTCATGTTGTGATTTCGTATTGAGTAGTGAGCCATGTGATATCCAAGTGTCCAGTTAAAGTTCCTCTTAGTGTTATTTCCTACCTAAGGCATAGACCACTACCATGTCACTGAGTGGGGAATATAAACTAGCACCACTCTCCGACAGTTTGGTTCAAGTTGTGGTTTTATTTGATTATGTTTAGTGTATGTGTGTTTTGGAAAATGAATGTGGATTCTGAAAGGGAATTTTTTTCTTTAATATAGATTTAAATTGGTGAAATGGGATTTGAAGGAAAAAGTTTTGGTTTGAAAACTTAGTGACTATTTGGAATTGGTAAAGAAATGGGTTGGGTGCAACCTTGGGTACTTCTTATGAACGTTTTCATATGTGAGAGTGTGTATGGAAAGTGTGTGTTGGTGTGTACGGATGGAAGTGGATGAACACATGACAATGGTCCATGGGATTACTTTGGGTAATGTTTTAAATTAGATGCTTGGGATTTTTTCTAAAATGAATTTGAAATAAGAAAATTATTTTTTAAATTGGTTTTCTTTAAAATAATGTGGGTTTGCTTGTAAAAAGTGTCCTAGGAAGAGGGTAGTTTTAAAATTTATATGAAAATGGTGGCTTTTGCAAGGGATTTTTGTGGTCATGTTTGTATTTTTTTGGTTTCTAAGCCATTTTTTTTGGCTCAGGGTGTTTTTTTATCTTACTTAGGCTTGACGTTGGATGTGGTTTGTGTTTTATTTGTTGTTCAAAAAATGGCACCCAAAATGGTCCCCAAAGATTTCAATGAGTCATGCCTAGTTTTTGGTTATTCACAAATTTTTCATGTTCTTCACAGTGATTGAGGTCCATTAGAGGTAGTGGAGAATTGTTTAGTGGTAGAGTGTGTCTTCAGATTGTTGGGAAATCCCAAGGTTGCTAAGGTTCATGTTGTTTTGGGTTTGGTTGAGGGTCCAACCTTGGACCAGTGGAAATTGGTCATCCCACCATCGTTGCAAGTTGGGATGATGTGTGATGTGATTATGTTCATATTTATATGATAGATTAGTGCCTTACTAAGATTTATTATATGCTTCATCCATTAGAACCTTATCCATAGGTCTCAGGGTGAAGCTCGTGCACAATCAAGAGTTGTCGGGGTGGGGGGGGGGTGTGAAACCTTGTCCTGGTTTCATTCTAAGCGTTGGGATGAAAGTATCTAAAGGTTCCTTGTTTTGGGTTTGCTGCCTTTTTGAGTTCATATTATCATTTTGAAAGTGCGGATAACTTTTCCTTTCACAATATAAATGGATTCTTTTATCTAAATTTGTATTTTTGAATTGGTAGTTCTCTTTAAAGTGGGATCAAACCTTTAGTGGGTTGGCTTTAATTTCTATGGTGCTTGTCTGGGGATGAGAGTGACTGGGTTTTGTGGGAAGTGGTTAATGGTGTATCCAGTTTTAGATTAATTTCTTCTCAAGGGTTTCCCATAGTGTTGGGGGCTCATCTTGTTTAGGAAACCTCTAGTTTTGGTAGTGGTGTTGTTTTGCTTGTGCTAAATAAATTGGATTAGTTCGTGTTGGGAATTATTTAGTTCCTGGTTACAATGAGGGTGTTGTTCGGATAGTATAGAGAAGTTGTGTTAGTTTCCTGTGTCCTAATATGTCTTTTTTCTTGTAGTGGGGTTTTTCATTTAAGTCTCAGTAGGGCAGTTTAGCTCTTGTGGAGAATTAAGGTAAGTTCGGGTTGGGAGTTCCCACATTATCCCACACCCTGGGGTGGTATGTTTGGGTTTTAATTTTTGTGTTAGTCGAGTTCTTATGGTGGTTAGAACCCTCCCACATTCTTCCATTTTTTTAATTCATAGTTCCTTCATGATCGGTCAAGTGTGACCTGTGGAGTTAAAGGTCACACAAGGTTCTCAGCCTCTCAGAGTTTTGATAGAGCATGGACTTGTCTTTTGGTTATCCTTTGGCTTGGTGACTTTCTAGGTGAATAAAGTGTCTTTGGTAGGGAGAATTGTCACACCTCGACCTCAGATACTCTTATTTTTATTCTTTTCCCAGTCTTGGGTATTTTGGTCGAGGTTTGGATTTGAGACCCAGTTTAAAATTTTGATGTTTGGAATTATTATTTAGTTTTAGGCCAGTGCATGGGCACTACACAGTTAGTGAAAACCATACAGTAAGCCCCGATACCCATGCAACCACCTCTGAAATAAACAGATGATGTCACATGGTTCACTCATGATTACTTGAACCCTGTGGGGTGATCTCATGGTTACTCGACATTGGAAATAAATAATTTTAATGAAGAAGTAAAATGAAATAAAAATAAAATAAAAAGGAGATGTTTTTATAATGATAATAATTATATTATTATTATTATTATTATTGTTATTACTATTAATATTTTTAAAAATATTAGTTTTATTAAAATTTATTTATATAATAATAATAATTATTATTATTATGATTATGATTATTATGATTATTATTAAGCTTTGTATATTATTACTATTATTATTATGATTAAATTTTTTAATTAGTTTAGTTTAGTTTTTTTTATTTTTAAAAACCCTAGGTTTATCCATTCTCCCTCACCTACCGTGCATAGCACCCCCACCCTCTTTCCACTCTCCCTCAAGGTGCGAATCGACCTCTCTCTACGCACTCCTCTTGCTGACACTTCCCTTCGGCCGCCCCTCCCTCCGTTTGATACCCCCTCTCTCCGGTATAACTTATCTGGTGCAAACTATCTAGCATGAACCCCTCTCTGTAGATCAACCTGTCTGATGCGACCACCTATCCGGCATGAACCCCTATCCGGTGTGACCCTCTCCATCATGAACTCTCTTCAACGCGACCCCTTTGATGCGTTTTTCCTTGATTTTAGGGTTTTATTCCCTTAGAAGAACCCTAGGTGTTAGGGGTTGTTTGTAATTTGATTTTATTGGATTTTAAGGTGTGATAAGGGTCTATGAGGTCTTATTCTCCCTTATGTTCAAGTGTGGTTGTATTTTCACACCTCTGATGTAGGCATTTCTATCACTTATCTTTTTGATTCAATCCATGTTATGGTTAAATGTTTTAAATAATTTTTTAAACTTGATTATCATCTCATTAATGCACTTGGTAAAATGATTTTGGTGTTTTTTGATGATTGGATTTGTTAAAAATAGATTTTGAAATAAAACTCTTATTTTGACTATGTTTGCTTAGGCCAAATGTTTTTGGATAAGGGGATTCTCAAGATTTGGGGGTAAAATTGGGTGGTTGGGTGATGTTTTACCTTTGAATTTTTTTTCAAATAGATTCAATTATGACCCAAGATTTTCATGTGAAGCATAATGTTTTCTTTAAGTGTAGTTTGAAACTTGTTTGGATGGGATCTATTGGTTTATGAACTCTTGTTTTATTTTTTAATTAAGTAGAATTTTTGAGTATGGGAAAAATGGAAATTTGTGTTTTAAAAAGTGTTTTATAAAGGTTTCATGGATGTTAGGTGTTCTATTGGATGTTGGAACATCTATGGGTGCACTAGGTGCACACATGAATATGAACTAAAATGAAAATTGTGTTTTATAAAAATCGTGGTTTAACAATTATTTGTTTTCTAAATGATGTTGTTTCCTTGTGTGTTTTCTTAAAGTGATTTAAAAAATAAATATAATAAGGGTATGCCTCTTTTGAAATGCTTAGTGAAAAAGATATTTCACATTGTTTGGAAAAATAGTTTATGAACTAATTTTGGTAAATGGATTTAGAGTGTGAAAAAATTAAAGGCCTATTTGGAAGTTCTCACTTAAAAAAACAGTGTTTCCTATAACATTTTTTCTTAAAAGTTTAATTAGTTTTTGAATTGGATATTGGTTCATTTTTTTGGCTCAATTTTATTTTTTGGTATTATGATGTTTATGGATTCCTATTTTTTTATAATTAAGGTGCGTTGGTCACTACTTTTTGGTTTCAAGTTACCGGGTCTAATGTGACTCACCTGCGTATACATATGTAAGTATATATATATATATGTGTGTGTGTAGGTTCCCCCGTTTTGTGTATATTCATCCATGGTAGTGAATATACATGTATAGGGCTAGGTGTGCCTATGTATATATATAGAAATCCATATGTAGGTGAGTGGAGATGGGTATATTCATATAAGAACATATGTAAGGATCTCCTTGCACGCATTCATGGCCATGTAGGTGTGGTATAGGGGCTAGGTGTTCTTATATGTACGCGAAGATACATATGCTCAGTGGGGGAGCAGTAGTTAGTTAGAAAGCGCCATGGGAAAAATGTTTGGTTTGGTTCCACCCTAATGTAGGATCTCTATACACTAACCTTTAAATTTAATAATCATTTATTTCATACATTTCACATCTAGTTTTTATATTAATTATTGTCCAGGAATTTTTAGTAAAATTGTATGTCTTGAATTGAAGTGGTTTCTATCTTGTAATGTGTTGCAATAAATGACTTGATTTCATTTTTCACATCAAATGCTTGATGAAAGTCCCCTTTGGCCGTTGTAAATATGTTTTATATTTAAAATGATGGTTTGGGTTTCTTAAATGGGTTTTAAAGTGTGTTTTTGGTTTTCAAAGTGGTGTGCATGTGCTTCTTTAAGAAATAGTTTAACATGTGATGGTTGTGCGAGGGCCGGTTGGAAGTTTAAAAAAAATTAATTCCTTGGAAAACCATCCTTATAATGAGTCCTCTCCTTATTAGTTGATGAAAGATGGGAGTTTCCTTGGTTTGGGTATTCCCTTGTGTAATGATGGTTTAAAGGTGAGGGACTTGTTCCTTGGGGTGACTCGGGGGTGACCTGGTTGTGTGTGTTGATTGTGTGTGATGAATGTGCTTATGACTAGATACTTGTTTGACATTGTTGGAACACCCCCTTTTTAGTCTGAACATGAGAAACTAGAATAGTGAGCGAATTCTTGGTGAACAATTTTTGCACTAGTCTAGGTTATTATACTAGCTAGTGGCCCATAGTATGGGTTATTTTGTTATCATTGAAATGGGATTAGACCACTCGCTCAGGCCAGGTAGGGTGACGATCGGGCGTTTTGGCATTATAAAATCATCAGGTAGGGAATACCTTTGGGATGAGTCACATGAATAGTACGTTCTAGATTATTCATGAGCTCCTAGGTTCTCCCATGTTGTATGGAACTTAGTTATCTATGGTGGATGATTGAGATGCAGGTGTTGGTTGGTTGCTCTTGGTGATGTTTTTTTCATTTCATGTGTTGTATGTTTGTTAATCATGTTCTCTTATGCAGTGAAGATTTTTTCTAAAAGTGATTGAATGGTTTCAGGTGTTTTTAGAAAAAGGTTCTGGATTTTTTTACATTCCCTTCCTCCCTTTTTATGTATGAACATCACATCCTTTTAAATACTAAAACCTGACTCTTGAAAAGTAAATATAGTTTTTAGGTGAAAAATGGAAATATACCATGATTTGATTTAAAGGGAAAATGTTTGAAAAAACATACTTTTATATATTATAGTTCAAACATGAAATTAATGTTTCTTTTTTTAAATAAAATTCACAGGGAAATAAATTTGTTGGGAATGCCTACTAAGTTTTAATAATCATGCCTATAGTTTTATCATTTTTTAGCTTAGGTGCTTCTTTTTGCTCAGATTCAGCCGTTGTTGTGCGATGTTGGTTTTTAGGTCGGTGGTGACCTGTAAGGTCACATAGATGTATGTATAGTTTTATTTTCCCACCATTTCTAGTTTTCATTTTCATTGTTCAGCTTTTATTTATTTATTTGTCTTTCATTTACGGTCCAAATCATTCCTACCTATTTATTTTTGATGCCCAGAACTAGTTTCCAACCCATGGGGATCGGGAATTCCCTTTGGGCCATGCCACGAGCTGACTTAGGTTACTGGTTTAGGGTTAACCTAGGTTGTTTCATGATATCCGATCAATATAGATGTTCTAGAGGGAAATATTCCTTCTAGGGATACTTTTGGTATTTTGGTGGATTCAAAGAAACTAAAAAATATGTGTTGGTTCAATATACAACATTACAACTATTCCACAATTTACAAACAAAAAATCATGAGGTGGAGTCAATCAACTCAAAGGAAGAAGTATGAGAAAGATATTTTGAAGAATTATGACAAGTTTGAGGGAAAAGGTCTAAAATAGGTTCGAAACCCTAGAAACTATTTGTGAAATATGTGAAAAACCTATACACCTTTCAAAAGGATGTTTTTTTGTTACTGAAATAACAAAATATTTTCAATAATTCTCAGAAGTTGATTTTGAATAAAGAAAAAGGGAAGTAAAATGCTTCTATTTTTTAGACTATTTTCAAAGATACAAAAGAAGAATAACTTTGGATCTTGGATAGTGGGTATTTTTCTCATATGATTGAAGACCTAATTTTTTTGAAAAATGTAAAATACTTTAAAGAAGGAACACGAACTTTGGGAAATGATGAATCACTAAAAATTAAAGGTGTTGGGTCAGCTATCATTAGGGAAAAAATTCAAAATATAAAAGTGATTTTTTTGTTGATGGGATGAAAAAAACTTTATAAGTATTTTTTTATAAAGAAAATAAATTTGTTTTCAGAAAATATGGTTTTGTTGTGAAAATATAGAAAGATTAAAAAATAGTCATAAGAGGACAATGTAAATAAGGAAACTTATTCTAATTTGGTTAAATACTAAACTCTTATTACTTAGTCATTATAAAAGAAAAATAGTTATGTCTTAAATGGTTGGTAAACATGTGTTAGAGAAACATGAGTAAGTTATCAATGTGATACAATTTCTATGGTATTCTTGATATGTTAAGAAAAATATATTTGTGTTCCACTATTTCTCAGAAAGGAAAAATTACAAACTTAGTGTATAAGAAAGTTGAGATTTATTAAAAAAACCCAAAACTTATTTATTCTGATATTTGTGGGAAATGAGAAAAAATCAACTAATGGAGATAAGTACTTCATTACTTTCATTGATTACTTTACTCACATTACTTGTGTTATGTATATGAAACATAAGCTAGATACACTGATTTTTTTTTAAAAAAATTTAGGAAGAAATATAATAAGTAATGTGAGTATTCAGTGAAGAAGTTGAGAATAGATAATGGTGGGAAATAAAAAAATTAAGAATTTAAAAATTATCTTGATAATCATGGAATTCAGCATGAGTTCAGTACACCATACAATCCTCAAAAAAATAGTGTTGATGAAAGGAATAATAGAAGTATGGTTGAAATGGGGTGAACTATATTACTTGAACATTGTATTTCTCATTACTTTTGGAGGGAAGTCAGGAGTATTTTTGTGTATATTCAAAACTTATTTTTCTACTAACCAAGTTCAGATATGAATCTGTATGAAAATTTTTATGTAAAAACTCCAAGTTTGAAACACATAAGAGTTTTTGGAAGACTATGCATTGTAAATAACAAAGGTGTAAACCTTGGAAAGTTTGAGTAGAGAGGTGAAGATGGAATTTTTCTTAGATAATATCCAAATGGAAGAGGATATAGATTTTTCAACAAATATTCAGAAAGATTTGATGACTCTATTAGTGTAAAAGTTGTTAAAAAATATAAGGAAAATAAAAAGACTCATGTAGATATGGAAGAAAAATATGAAGAAGGAATTTCTGATAAGGATTCTAATAATGATGAAAATAATTTAAATCCTTCTCAAGAGAAATAACCAAACTTAGCTATTTCTATTGATGAGGAATAATCTTGAAAATCTCATCATAGGATGAGGAATTAAGAGAAAGCTCAAAAAATAATTGGTGATCAACATCAAAAGGTTCAAATAAGAAGAACATAAAAAGACATTACACATACTTCCTTGTATTCAAAAGCTAAGCCGAAAGATGATTATAAAGCTTTTGAGCATCCAGACTGGGTTTAGGAAATGAATGAATATCTAGATCAGATAGAGAATAATGATACTTTGGAACACTTACTTAATCTAGATAACAAAATTTTATTTTTACAAAATGGTTTTTTGGAACAAGCTAGATGAAGATGGTGAATTAATAAGAAATATAGAAAGATTATTTCGCAATGGTTACTCATAAATTGAAGAAATTTATTTTGATGAAACTTTTGCTCTGGTGGAAAGGTTAGAAACAATTAGAATATTTCTTACTATTTATACACTATTAAGTTACAAGATATTTCATATGGATGTAAAGTCCAAATTTTTAAATGGGGATCTTGATGAGGAATTATATATTGAATAATTAGGTGTCCTTTTGTTGGGAAAGATGAAAGTTATGTAATAAATTTTAATAAATTCTTGTGTGGGAAAAAAAATCTTTAAGAGAATGTTATTATAAATTGGATACTTTCTTGAGAAAGATTAATTTAATGAAAGGAAGGGTTGAAAACAATCTTTACATCAAATAAATTCATGAGTTTTACCTTATTATAATTGTTTATATCGATAGAATTATCTTTTTTGGGAATAATGAAATAACTTGTGAAAGATTTTTTGAAGAAATGAAAAATTTGTTTGATATGTACATGCCAGGAGAAATGAAAACATTCTTGGGTTATAAATTTCACAAAAAAAGAAACGCATTTTCCTTTCTCAAGAAAATTATGTTAAGGAACTTCTTAAGAAGTTTGGTATTGAAAATTTGAAACTAGTTTCTACACTAATTTCAGTGGTAACCATGTTTTCTAAAGATGGATAAGGAAAGAACATTGATCCTAGAGAGTTTTTAAAATTGATTGGAAGTTTGTTGTATTTGAATGCCTCAAGACCCGACATTATTTATGTTTTTACCTCATGTGAAATATTTTAGATTTATTTATAAGAATAACACTTTTTATATGGAAAAATAACTCTCAGATATATCCAAGGCATAATTTTTTTTGAAATCAGGTATGATAGATAAAAAATTGACTTTTTTGTGTATTCAGATGCTGATTGGGTAGAAAATGTTGATGATAGAAGATCCACATATGGTGGAATTTTATTTCAAGAGAAATTTTTTTTAGTTGGAATACAAAAAATAAAAATTCATTAACTCTTAGTATGTATGAGGCTAGGTATGTTTCTTCCACTCAAGCTACTACCCAACTTATGTGGATGAAGGCTCAGTTGAAAGATTTACTTGTTGAAGTGAAGTTACCCTTGCTCTTGGTTTGTGATAATCAAAGTGAAATCAACCTTACTAGAAATATTGTACAACATTATCATTCAAAACATATTTATATCAAATATCATTTCATTGAAGAGAATGTGGGGAAGAATTAATTTAAACTGGAGTATGTTCCTATATCTAAACAAGTTTCTAACATTTTCATAAAACCTTTACTGAAGGAAGATTTTTATAAATTGATGTCGAACATGGGCGTCCAACCTCTTTATCATCATGGTTGAGGTATGTGTTTTTGTCCCCTCTATCATATAGTATTTTGATAGTGTTGTCAAGGGGAAGAATTGTTTATAATTCTATCCATTGTTATGTGCTAAACCTTTTCAAAAAGCATGTAAAAGGGGGAGTTGTGGGTAAGTTTTTATTTCAACATATGTTTTGTGAACTTTTATAACTATTTATTGGAGTGGTTGTAGGAAGAATTTTTTTATAGGAAAGTGGAATAATAAAAGAATGTTGTGAAGAGAATATGAAGAATATTTATGATCACTACTTTTGTACATCATGGTTTTGTTGTCCATCATTCTTGTTTCCTACAATGAGTTAGCTAATGTAGTCTTAGAATTGTTGATAACTAATCCATATCTTTAGGTTATAGAGTTAAGTGATTTTTTACCCTTAGTTTAAAACAAAATATAAGGGGGGGGGGGATTTTTGGGACCAAATTGGATGGTGAAGGTTTTTTTAAGTTGGAAAAAGTTAGTTTTGAAAATGTGTTGAATTTTGTTATTAACGAAAAGAAATCAATTAAATTTGAAAAATTTTAAAATAGGATTGACCATCGTATTCCAAAAATCTGAATCACATTTCTTTAGAAATTACATTGGTTTGAGAAATTTGTTTCTAGAATAAGGGTTCATCAGACTCCCCATTGAGTTCTAAATGAAAAAAAGATCATAATGAGAAACTACCTCAGAGCCTACATGAATCCAACGAAAATATGATGATGATTTTATATTTTTGTATTTCAAAAAAATCATAAGTAATTTGTACACACATGAGATTAAATCTTTATGAAGGAAAGGGGGAGTACTGCCGATTGCATTGAGGTTCATATTGGAGAAAGAATAAAGTTACTGGGAAGTTACATTACTTTCATTGAAAGTCATAAGATACTGAAATCAATCCTAAAAGTATTCAAAGTCATTAATAATTTATGATACAAGATGAAGTTTATATAAATTAAAAGTTGAAAAAGTAATGTTTTCTGGTATTAGTCCATCGGTATGAGATCACCAAACATAGAATTATCTAAAGGCTGGGAAGGTTTTTTGAAAACATAAAAAGATGAAGATGCTGGTTTTCTGTCACACTAATAATAATAAATATTTAAAAATTAAAAAAAATAAGTTGATATGAATCATATTCAGAAAATAAGAAGAATTAGTTGGGATCAATAAGGTTAAAGAAATTCAGATACCAATCAACATTGTAGTCAACCATTTTCATCAAGATGAAATACATGTTGTTTTCGATTGTGTTAAGAGTATCAGACTGGAGCTAATTCCCATAACATAATCAGATGCAAGATCATTGGTATGACAAAAATAATAAAAGAGTAACTGTACAAAATAGTTACAAAAGTGTTGTTAAGGGGAGATTTAAGTTTGAAGATTTTATAGAAAATGTTTTTCAGAGAAGCATGAATATGATGTTGATGAATTATTGAGAAGTATTGGAATCATTAGAAGTAACAACTCTATTTATACTATAATTTTTTTTAATGTCTTATGTTTATCAAGTTGGTATAGAGCATAGTAATGGGAAGTGTGTTGATATATGGTTTTGAGAATCATAATGAGAAGACATTTGTTTTTCATATCTTTCAATTTATATGGATGAATGTATTGAAGAATCTATTTTATTCATCATATTCAAAAAATTAGTATGGAAATTTAGAATCAGATGGAAGTTTGTGAAGAAATTATGAAGAAGAGTTGAAGTAGAGAGAATATTTGTGAAGGTTCAATAAGAATTAAGAAGTATTGAAGATTTCAACAATGTATCTTGAATTTAAATAGAATTGAAGATTTATGAAATTTAGTTGAGTGGGAAAAGCTTTCTGAATCCCACCAAAACCATTTTTGAGTCGCCTATAAATAGTGGAAGTACTTTGTACTTTATGAAATAAGTAATATTCATGAAATAAGATAAATATTATTTGAATTTCTAGGGATAAGAAGTTTTCAGATTGTTCTTTAAAGAAGTTTGCCGGATAGAAGACATATTGTACAATATAATAGTTTTAGCTTGATATCTCTAATCAAGTATCTTTCATGCTAGTTTCATCAACCTATATGATCAATGTATCTTTCATTGAATTCCTAGAAATGAACTTGATTATAGAACAAAATTTCCATGGACTCAATCGGGAAGCTATATTTCTATCAAAGGTCTTGAGATAACAAATTACACTAAACTGGGAATGGATAACTCCATTCTTGCATTATTCATTAATCCAATATAACTAATGATTCAACCAATATACCTTACTTCCCATAAATATATAATGTTATAGTGTTGTTTAATACATCAAAGACCATGAATTTTTAAATTCATTAATAATAATCTTAAATTACAAGGACCATTACATACATTCATAGATAGGAACATTCAATGACACATATAAATGTGAATTTCCAACCGGAGGGTCATGTTCTCATAATATCATACTCTGAAAATTAATAAGGCCATACAATATGAGAAAGAATCTTAAAGTTCTATGAGCCTCCATCTCTGATAAAATGTATCATTTGTGTCTCATAAAATTATATAATCTAGATATAGATCACATATTTACAAATACTTTCATGGAATATCTAGGTTCTCATCATAGCGAGGAACTACTATGATCTTTAAGTGTGATAATTACCCTTATAATATTCTCATATACAATGTCATGTAGAAGAACAATCATGACATGAAAATAACTTTATTAATATTTAAAATAAAAAATTAGATAAAAGTTGGTTCTAGGGAACCAAATCTAACAAAATACACATGTTATATATTTCATTGGACATTCCCCTCTATGGACGTGTTTATTGGTTCTTATATATGATATTATTATTAATTAATATAACATGTCACATACTTTTATGTATCAATGAAAATTATGATGAAATATTTTCATGATGAGGTAGAATATGTTGGGTGCATCATGAGTCATATGAAATTGATGAATAATTCTGTGAAGGATTTTTACCTTCCAAGTTAATAGAAGTAGATATCTCTGATTTATCATTGGAATGGAATTACATTATTAAATCAATGGTCCTTGTAGTTTTATTAGTGAGTTAATTTTAAGACAATTCAAAGAGAATATATCAAGTGTATCAGTTCATGAAACATGTGATGCAACATATTTGATGAGATATTGATACAAATGGTTTATATTACACAATGAGTGTTCATAGGAGGTTATTATCATTGTGTCATTTAATTACATTATCTATGGGTTCCTTGACATGTTTCTATAAAATTATCTTGGACTTAGGAAACTTTGAACGAATAACATTATGAAAGGGAACTATAGGGCCACACACTAAGTGTATCAAGAATATTAGATAAATTATATCTAAATTTAATATTATAATAGAATATTATTCACCAGTTATGAATTAATATTTAATCTAGTTCTACTAATCGTATATATTAAATGACTAGTTATTCAAGAGAATAAATTTGTGGGTTGAATATTTAGTAAATTTTTATTTGTGAGTTTAGTGAATATAATATTTATTTATTTATTTAATGAATAATATAGTGATATTTCTTTATTAAAATAAATATTCATTATTCTAGGTTTGATAAATACTAATAAGGAATGATATACCAAGTTAAGGGTCTAGTGGAAGTGATATAATAAATATCATCTAAATACATATTAGTTAATTTGTTTAAGAAATGATATTTATTTTATCCACGAGTGTTGTACAGGTCAAGGAAATAATAATAATAATAATAATATAAGATATAATATTTTCTATGGTTAATAAAATAATATATGACCTACGTGAAATTATTTATTCTCTCATCTAGCTATATAAATACTCAATTATATCATATATTAAGGTTAGTTAAAAGAGACATCACTATACACAAAAAATAATCTCTAGAGAATTCCCTCAACTATATAGAGAAACTCTTCAAACACTCTCAAGAATAGAGATCTCTAAGACCCCTCCCTCTTTATTCCCCAAGATAAATGGAATAAATCCTTCAAGGCTCACAGTAATTATTATTGCAATCAACATTGAATGACACAAGTGTTAGATTCATCCATGATATCATAAATAGATTTCTATGATGATGTTTAATGGTTCATGGATCATGTGTGGATCACCGCTAGATGTATTATACCATTTATTCTTTCATTGTAATGATGGTATGATGATAATAGGTTAATCTATTAAATAATTAATAAAGAATTGTGAGAGAGGTAATTTTTTTAAATGTAAATTAATTATAAATTATATGTGATGATCCCATATTCATGGATTTTGGGGTTGTTATTCATCCATCTATGAGGATTATTTAAAAGAATTTGAATTAAAACCTTTATTGGGAACATGCCTAACCACTTCTATTATTCCATATAAATTCAATCAGTATCAAATTGGTCTCATGTTAATTTATATTTATTTATTAATAATTGATCAATTTATTCATATAATGTTAGTTTTCATTTCAATTTAATTTATTATTCAATCCAAAAGTTGATATTATGTGTTTATTCACCTTCACATGATCAAGAATAAATTATGAAAATAATTAAGAACAATACAAGATAATATCTAGAGGTGCTATATATTTTGTTTAGATGACACATTTGCAGAACATGTAACTAAATGGCACACATTATATAGTCCATTCAACCACACTGATGTGCGTTGTGAGAAATCTAGAATATATTGTGGGTGTTTTTACATGATGGGTATTAATTATATGACTTGTGATAGATACCAGAGGAATATATTTTGATGAGGTACTTGGTGTGTAACTAGCATACAGATCATGTAACCCCACAAAGTTTGTTATGAAAATTCACAGAAACCTCATTATCATATATGAATCCTGTATTTATTACACAATGTGTAGGGGATTTCAAACCATGTAACATAGGCCAAAAATAATTAAAAATTGTGTTATGTGTTTTATCCTAAATGGAATACATATTGATTCCCTAGGAATGTTGTGCATGATTTGTAATGACCCAAACATTTATTAATGAAATTTTTTCTTAATATAATTAAATATGTTATTATGTAAAATGGATATATAAAACATATGAACTTCCTTGGTTTTGTGTTTTTGGATTTTTAAAATACTATTAATAATTTTTACCATTGATAATATAGTTGTAGAATAGTGATCACATGATTAGTATAAATATAGGTCTTTAACAAATCCAATTTACTCAGATAAAGGAAGATATGGCCTCATCCAGTATAATTTCTCCATACGAAGAACATTTGTCAGAGCTCAGAAAGGAGGTAGTTCCACTGGGCTTCGCTCTTGAAAAATCCCAAGCCGAACTTCAACTTTTTAAGCTTGAATGGAATCGCCTATGGGAGAAGTGTAAGTTAATAGAGATTACCACCTGAGCGATGTTATCCGATACACCCTATTATGCAGGTGTTATAAGGGGTTATCTAACAATACCCTCACATTATGATCATGTTCATTAATTTTTGTATAAATAATATACATTTATTTTATCATTTTTACTTCGTAAGTGATTTTTAAAGCTCAAGTAATATTTTTAGTTAATATTCAAATTCAATTGAGAAATATATTTTGATGAATTAGTGGATTTTTTTAATTAAATAATATTTGAATAAAATATTAGTATTAATAAATTATTTTTTGTTAAATATAAATTATTTTATAATTTTTATGAATATAATTCTGATTTTTATTAAGGTTTGAAAAATATTTTTGTCAAACCAATGAATATTCAATAAATGTCAGTTTTTATTTTAAAAGTGAAAATGAACATATTTATAAGATTATTTATATAAAATTAATATTATTTTTGGAATCAGGATGTCAAAATTATCTAATGGAAAATTTTTCATAATTTTTTGAGACAGTCGAATTTTAGGGTAAAAATTAAATACCATTTAAATATACTCCAAAATCCCAGGATCCAGTAAAAACCAGTCCTAAGAGGTTTATTAAACAAAAATACAAATGAGTCAGACAAATAGGGTATTATTACAAAATCGAGAGTGCATGATACCCAACATATCCACCTCTACCATTGACACATAGCAGTCAAGGTCCGTAAAGGACCACATCATATCCATCGCCAAAATCACCTACTTGGATAACTCATCCACCACTTGATTGGCCACCCTATAAGAATGTGAGACTACCAAATGTAAATTAGTTACCTTGTTGAGGCATTCAACCCAGTGAGGTAACACTCTCTAGGGAACATTGCGCGTTCTTGATTCCAAGGCATGAACCACAAGGTGAGAGTCTGATTCAATCCATAACATGTTCCAATTATATCAGACAACATACCTAAATTCATGAACTATCTCCCATAATTCATCCTCGTAGGCAACTCCAACATTAGTAAAGTGATAGAATCACCCCTTGACAAAACCACAGTATGTGCAAAAAATTCCATCACATCCTGATAGTACTGGTGCACCAGAAGCGGCACCATCCACGTTAACCTTGAGCCATGGACTGATTGGAGGTATCCATCATATATACTTAATATCCTAAGGATTCTGAGGCTGCTCGGAAACTTCAAGAAGTCTATAAATCTATAACTCAAAAAATAAGTTATGCATTGTACCTGTTTGAGTCTGTGAAGCAGCATGAACCTCCTTATGGATTGATTCCATGCCACTCTATATAGGGACACACTTGCTGTCAAAGAGCATGGAATTACGAGCAGCCCATATGGCCATGATCAGAGCTGCAGTGGCCACAAGCAGGAGATTCCCAACCTGTGCACTGCAGCGCAACTTGGACAACCCTATTAAAATATCTTGAAGTAGTATATTTCCATTGAACTCTATCCCAAAAATCATTCTAACATATTCCCATAGCTTCCTAGCATAGTTTCACTCCACAAAAGATGCTGAGCATTCTCTTCAGAAGTCAGGCATAGGTAAAAAGATGATGCAAACTGAAAACCAGCCCGCTTGAGCTGGTCATGGTTAGGCACCCAATTTTTCCAGATTCTCCAAATTTGAAGAAATATAGAAGGCTGAATAAATGTAGTCCAAAATTGTAAGATCCAGAAAGGTGTATGATAGGGCCCTATACAAATCATCTGACAATAATCCTTGCTTGTGAACTAACCGTTGTGGTTATGACTCCATATCACCGTGTCACAGTCCATAAAGGTGTAATTTTGGACTTCCATCCCCACCTGATATGGAACAATACTGCCAGAAAAATACACATAAGAAATAAAATCAACAATGGAGAAATGACCTACACTAGGAGGAACAACCATGCTGTCTTGCAGAGGCCTCTTGAGCCATGTCGTGCTCTAGTAGTTGAGATTAGAGTCCCTACAAACTAGCCACTTAGTGTCTTGACTGAGTTACATGAAATATTGCTTGAGAGATTCCCAAACAGATGATGCAATATAATACTTATATCCATTAAGCACTCTTCATTTGATTTTTTTTGTTAAAAAGTCAATAGACCTATCCTTAGAAATCAGACCCCATGTGAATTTCCTGATAATACCATCATTGAACACCTGAAGATCCTTGACACAAAGGCCTCCCAATTCAACCGACCTGATACATTCCTTCCATGAAACAGTGACAATTTCCCTCTCATGAACTGACCCCGTACAAATGAAGTTTCGTACCATACTTTTCATCTCATTGATGAGACCCCTAGTCTATCGATAAAGAGAGAAGGAGTAAACAAACTTAGAGGTGATCACTGAGTTAACAAGACATACCCTCCCATCCATGGAAATCACCTTACCTTTCCAACTATCATGTTGATACACAATGCTAGAGGATATTCCTTCCATATGCTGCCTCCTCACCCTTCCCCAAAATAATGGGACCCCTCGATAATAAAAGGGTAGAGATCCCTTTTTGACACCAAGACATTTAATTATCCTGTTCTTCTTACAAATAGTTACTCCATTACCAAAAACAATAAAAGACATGTCCCAACTGATTTCTTGGCTAGCCACCTCTTCATAGTGTTCAAAGAGAGCCTTAATTGAAGAAATGGTTCTCATTGAGGCTTGCCCAAGCAATATAATGTCATCATCATATAACAAATGAGATGGAGCAAAGTCATTTCTCCCAACCATGATTTGTTTGTAAAAACCAATTTTAGAAAGGTCATTGATGTATCAGCTGAGGTAATCTTCAGAAATAGCAAAAAGAAGGCCAGAGAGTGGTCAAACTTTCCTCACACCCCTGGTGCAGGGAAAAAAATCCTCTGGGCATGCCATTGATAAGAATGCACAACCTCAATGAACAAAGAATAGTTTTAATTATCTCGATGAAATCATTGGAGAAGCCATAAATTTTATGGAAATATATGAGGAAACTCTATTTTAATGTGTCAAAGGCCTTTGAGATGTCAATTTTCATTGAGAAATTTCCTGCCTTCATCTTTTTCCCCATAAGATTGACACTCTCTGAAGCAGTGAAAAGACAATCCTAGATATTTCTCCCAGGAAGAAAGCCAATTTGATTGATAGTAATCATGTCACCAACCATTCATCCCATTATATTCATGAGTATCTTGCTTATGAGCTTAGGGATAGTGTTTCCGAGAGCAAATGGCCTAAAATATTTGATATCAAGAGAATTACCCTTCTTGGGAAATATGGTAATGAAACATGAGTTCATCCCGTATGACAGGTAAGAATGGGTAAATAAATCCTTTATAGCTCGGGTAATATCATCCTACAAAACATCCTAGTAATATATGAAAAACTGGTTAGTAAATTCGTATGGACCAGGAGCACTTTCCACATTAAGAGAGAGAAGAGATGCTCGAATTTCCTCTTTAAGAGGGGGGGGGGGTAACATGGTGTTGATTTTTATGCTCCTTAATTCATGGGATTATGTTCATAACCATTTTGTGAGTGTTGACATGAACATAATTAGAATACAACTATTTAAAATGTTCCACAACTGAAATATAAATCTCACTGTCAAAAGTATATAAATGACCGTTGATGCTGATTGCCTTATCCATAGCTCAGACTCTCTTCTCTTTATACAGTCTGTTGAAAAATTTATATTTCCTATCTCCTTATTTTAACCATATGACATTCAATTGATTTCTATCCATCCTTTCCTAGATCACAAGTAAGTCATCCATATTGTTATGAGCCAGGATTTCCTATCGAGATGGATTAGACTACTGATGATTTCAAATTTGAATACAAGAGTGCTCCGTCTCAACATCCTTAATGTCAAAGTCCAGATTAGAAAAGGATTTTTTTCTCCAGTCCTTGAGAAGTTTCTTAAGATGCTTTAGATTCTCTTCCAAATTATGGAGGGGGATTCCAATGGGCTCAACCTTCTAAGCTTCCAGCACAAGTCCCCTGCATCAATGCTTCATAACCCACCCATTGTTGAACCAGAATGGGATGGGTCCTGACCATGCCAGTTGGGTATTGAACTCCACAACAAAAGGGTTGTGGTTAGAGTGATATTTGGGTAATGTAAACTTAGAAATTCCATGAGCAGCACCTTGATCAGCCATTTTGACAAAACATCTATCAAGTTTTCTTGCTTGTTTCCTATTCTATGTGTAATGACACCATGTGAATTCAGCTCCAGTAAGTGGGACCTCAACAAGATTACACTGGTCAAGGCATAAAGACAAATCAGAGGCCACAATCCTATTAAAATTACCTCCAGTTTTTTCCTTAGGTCTCAGTACTGCATTGAAATATCAAAGAGATATCCATTTCTGTTCTATCCACCTAGAAACCTCTTTGAGCTCCTCCCATAACTCCCTTCTCCTAATATAGGAGTTGGATGCATACACAAAAGAGGCTAAAAATTCATACTAAACTATGATGCAAGAAATCAGAACACTCTGAGACTTATTAAAATAAGTTTTAATTTGAATGGATTCATGTCGTAACACCCACAAATGATCCATCTCAGAAGCATGAAAATTAATGGACAGAAATTGGTACCCAATGGATCCCCATTAGAATCTATTCCATCTGCTAAAAAGAATCTTTGGCTCAACAATACCAACAAGAAAAGGCTTATGGTCCATGATAAAATGTCTAAGTGATTTTCCATTCAGGAGTTTCCCAACCCTTGACAATTAGAGTAAAAGATCTTCATTGTATATGGGTCATTCCCCGTGTCTGGGGACCACCGTTTGGCGCCATTTTCAATTGTCCCTTCCCTTTCTTCCCTATACCCTTCTTTCCTTTCCCTTTTCAGTTGCTGTCTACCCTAGAGTCCCTAATGGGTGAAACCACATCATCATTCCCCTCAAAAGCCTACTGTGAGCTATCCACAACATGCTTGGTATTCTGAGCATGATATGGGAGAGCCTGCTCGAGGGGGAAAACCCCTATAGGAATAATATTAACCTGTTCATGAGATTTATCGGTGAGAGAACCTTCCCAAGTCTCAAGAATGATAGTAGCTAGGTCAGGTGGCTAAGAATATTCAATATCATATGACCAAAAAACACCACTCAAGGTTGTAAACATGTTCTGTGATTTTAGGTGAGAAGGGTCACTGCTCACTTGTATTGTCCTTCAAGTAGCCTCAGAGGGGAGTGTCTGTATAGATTCCCCCTGGGTCAGTTGCAGCCAAAGCCTTTCCATGCATGACTTCAACTCCATCGTCATGGGGAAGTAGCACAGGTGATTCAGCTTGCTCTAGTGACCGAGTTGTGACCTTATCTACAGTATCTTTGTCACAGTAGATTGAAACCACAAGTGCTTTCACCATAGGGTCATATGCACAAACTGGGTTAGAGGCCCCCAGAGAAGATCCTGCCTCACCATTGGGAACCACTACCCCCGATCCATTGTCTTCCTAAGCAAGATCCATTTGTGGAATAATGCAGTCCTCTTTCTCCGGTGCCTTCCTGTCAATCGAAGGTTGTCCAGAGGTAGCTCTCTCCTGATGATCAGATAAGGAAATCCCCTCCAACACCTTGGTAAGAGCCCCATTCCTTCCCTGAGGACCCGGGGGAATCTGATCCTTTTCCCTCTTCCTTCTACATTTAGCATCATCATGTCCTTTCACTTTGCACACACTTCATTCTTTGTCCCTTCTGCACTCAAAATCCAAGTGACCAAAAAACATGAACTTCAAGCAGAATTTCGACTTCCTTTAATAAACAATCTCAAACTTCATACTATCATCTAGTGTTTTTAGAATAATTTCCTCGACAAGCGTGCTTGACATATCCACTTTTATTAGTATCTGGGAAAATTGGCCAAACCTCGGATTAGTTGTCTGCCGATCCAATCGAATGGGGTTGCCAACAGTTGAGGCAATGTCCCATAAGATCCTTGGATTCCAATAGAGATAATTCAGCCTACATCTTCGAATAAATATCTGAGCATGTGTGTTATGGACATTCATAGGATCAAAATTACGGTCCCATTTCTGAATGTTCAAGAATCCAGGTTTCAGAGAGATGGTGCCCTTACTCCACGCCCTTGTCTTGTGTTCATCTGATGGGAAGACAACATAATAGTACCCCCTTCCCATTAAAGTCATTGTCTAGTCATAAAATATCCATGATTCAGCAATCCATTTAGTAAAGTCATTGAATTTCCAGAGATTCACACCTTTGGGGATCATCACATGAGTAATAATTGAGAATCGACATAGACTAACCCGTTCCTCAACTGCCTCTTGATTTTCCCACACATGAGCGATCCTCCCCTTCTTTATCACCCGACCAGGTGGAGGAACATCAAAGAAGAAGGATGGATCATAGGACTCCTTGAATACATCTGAAAAATTCCTCTTCAGACCACCATCTTAAGGAGTGAGGGATCCCAAAGCACCGATGGATTTTTTCTCAATCAGAAACATTTTTGAATGACCAATACATTCAGCAAGATATCCCGAATGATTTAAAAAGAGTTTCCATGAGAGTGTGAATTGCATCCACATAATAAAGCCAAATATTTTAATAATTTAGGCCATTTTACTTATAAAATAATATTTTCCACTCCACTTTGGCAAAAACCATGGGCAAAAACCATGGGATTGTTTGTAGTTTTGATTAGTTTAATGTGTAGTTTCCAAAACCTAAATAATAAAAAATTCCCTCTCTTTTCCTATATAAACTCACCCAATATTTCACTTATATTCACTAAAAACCCATGGATAATGTCCCTACTTTTCCATACTCTCTCTAGAATCCTCCAAAGTCACACCAATCTCCCAAGAAACCTCTCTCAAGCCTCTCCAAAGCCATTGGGATCACACTTCCCAGTAAGGGATTTCTTTCTTTCTGATTTTTTATAAATTTATTTACGTTTTTATACCTTTTTTTTTTCAATTAAAAATGATGGGGTATGATTTCCAACCTCCCCCATATTATAATCCTTATGTTCTAATGATGATATACCTCTTTCTATATCATTAATTCCTCCCATGTACACCTATTACCATGCCGAAATTCTGTAAGGAATTTCTCTCTTCTCATTTACATTCAAGTAATTATTTTATATTATGAATCTAAATTCCATTAAATATGTTGGGATATTATGTTCCATGAACTCCTTACTGTACATTTCATGTATAAATTATTATATACCCCTTTCTCTTCCATCAACCCATTTTACGATTTCTATTTGACATCGTTATGGTGCCAAAATTTCCCATGCCAATATCATCATGTAAGTGAATACCATACCCATTTCTCTATCAAGGGTATTCACTTTTATGAACATATACTTATTGATTATAGAGTTTAATGTATTTATTATACATTCCTTTATCATGTAATAAATGATGATGTTGAATGATTCCATGTTATATGATCCATGTGGCACACTTATGCATGAAATTTAATGTTTATAAAGGGTGATCCCTGATAGCACTCCAATGCATTGGGTAAATATTAGTATCATGATTAGTCAAGTGCAATGAAGGTTGAATCATGATAATTCAAGTGAAATTAGGGTTTAATCACACTAATTCATGTGCAATGAGGGTTTACTCATGATCCATGTGCAATGATCCTTGTCTCATGCTAATATCATGTTAGATGTTGTTACCACATTTCCATGTTATGATAATAATGATATATCCTGACTTTATGTTCATGTTTCTATTGTGATCCATTGATATTCTTATATCATAACATGTACTGTATTATTCATGTTATTCCTTATTTACTCCCTTATGGGGATTTATAGCTATCCCTTTTCTTATGCATGTCCTCAGGTTATCCCATGCAATGATAAGTACAATGAAATGTTGTTGTCATGTAAAAGAAATTTTCAATAAAGATGTTGTGTTTTATGTTTTAAGTTATTATGTAATGTTCCTAATTTTCCTAAGACACTAGACCTATCAATCCTTAGAGTTTTCTTAAGTGACAATTTATGTAATAAATCACGATTATGTGTGCAATAAAGAGTAGGGTTGTTATAGGATTATCCAGAGAGGATTACTCGCCATATAGACAGTGTACATGTAGTGTAATATATGCTATCTCGTGATAGGAACACAAATATTTAGACATGTCATGTGAGTAATTACACATGTAAATAGTATAAATTTCTACTTTAAATAACACCAAATTGAATGAATCTGATGTAAATTCTATGTGACATGGGTTCTAATAATTAATTATAAAATTAATTATTTCCCACGTTATCTACTGCCACACACTGTGTATACTGGTGGAACATGGAATGTGAGTAAATAAGTGTGTCACTATCACACCCTATAATTTTTTACCTATCATTTTATTTTTATAATGGTTTTTGGTCCTCAAGTTTTGGGTAAAATCCATTCAAAATTTTGAAATTTTGGAGTTTTAGTGTAGGGTTCATGGTTAATTTTAACCTTAGAAAAACTATGTTCAGGGATTTATATTTTTAGTAGATATAATTTTCATGGTTGACACATGGCTTTCCTAACTATGTGGAAAAACCATGCTAGTGAGAAGGTGTGTTTAGTGAGGGGTATATAGTTGGAATATGATTTGTGTATGATTTGGTAAACCATGCAATGAAACTATGTGACTTATCTAGTTTTTTAAAATCTTTGAATTTACTATTCCATACTTGCTAGAATTTAATACCTAACCCTTATTCTCAATATAATTTGAGACCCACTACACTTGCACACTTCCTCCCTCTATTCTCCTCCATTCCATGGTGGTTCCATTATGTTTATTCATTATTTGAAGTTGTTTCATAAATATAGGCTCTCCTTTCCCCTATTCCTTCATTTTCTTCTTAATTAATTTTATTTTCCTCATCTACCTTTGTTGAATTTTTCTTTAGATAAAACCTATGGTGGGGGTTTGACTTTATACCTTTTGATTCTCTATGTTCAGTGTGTGCTGATTTTATTTTAGGCCATATCCATATCATATTCAAAGCTTCAAACCATTCACATATTATTTAAGTTAGGTTTCCCCCTATATTAACCTTTAAATTATAAAACCATGATTTACTTATTATTTAGGTTCGTTTTTTGGATATAAAATGACAGTTATAATTATTTTTGAGGATTATTTGGAAAGAAAACTATGTTTTCAATTGATTTTTACTAGGTGATAAGGGGTTTAACAATTTAATCATTAAGTGTAAATCTATTTTACTTGACCTTGCTCACCAAATGTTTGATAAAGTGTCTTAATGAATTTTATAAATGTATTTTTAAAATATTTAAAGGTGTTTTTGCCTTTAAAAAGATTTCAAAATGAGTATTTGAATTTGAAAAGTGTTCTTTATCTTTTTTAAAAAGGTGTATTATAACTACAATAATATTTTAAATTATTTATAATGATTTGTGTTTAGTTTTAAATGTTTATTCCAAAATTACTAAGTTTTAAAGAATGATTATGAAGCCTGGTTGGAACATTCTAAATAGGATTTACTTGGTGAAAATAAACTATTGGGATATACCTCATACACTGTTTGTTTTAAAAAGTGTGGAATTATCCCTAGTATAGGACATACATGTTATATTACTAGGTTTGATGAATAAGGGGGATGCTCTAGGGTGAGGCTTTGTTTATGATTATAGTTTCATGTAATCACATTCACACTAAAACAAACCTCTATTTTATACTTATATCACAGGAATCTAGATTAAATGGTGGAAATTCCAAGCGAACATGACACACTATCTTTTGATCATTATTTGGATAGTGTCCCTTTGAATGTATTTCACCCTACTAAGAGAGTTTACTCCTCATTTAGGCTAGGTAGGTTATAGACAAGTGTTAGGGTGGTTGGATTGCATCAGGTGCATCAATTTGGATGGATCCAGTTTTAGTATGTTCTATATTTCCCCTCATCTCCTAGGTATTCTAATGATTATAGGTACTTTTTTATTTTATATTGGTTACATTACCTTTATTTTTGTGATAGTATACTATCTATTATTTCCCATTTCACTTGTCTTATTTCTACCACAATCAATGATTTTATGATCTCCCATTATTTTCATTACAATATTTTTGTTTTAAAATAAGCTGGTAATTTTACATTTTATAAAAAATGGTTTGGAACTCTTATGTTTTGTTTTCCATAAAATTATGTTTCATAGGAATTTTTTGAAAACACCACTTTTCATATTTATGATTTTTAATAGTACCTCTTCTAAAAAGCTTAAACCTCATGTTTTAATTAGAATCAGTTTTAAAGGAAAAAGGAAGGTAGAATATTATTGGTTTTAAAACTAGGATAGAAAAACCAATGTTTGTATATTATATTTCAAACCAACATGGATTGGATATTTTATTTAAAGTTTATACATGGGTTTTGGTTTTGGTGTATTTATTGGTATTTCATGCTCACGTTTATTAAATTTCAGTTTTTGGTTTAACAGCTAGTCGATTGTGGGGAATTTGAAGTATTGAGGTTAGATGGTGACTTATGGAGTCACATAATGATTGGGCTAAGTATTAGTTTATATTTTTTTACTATTAATGAATCATATAAGTTTTACATTCCCATTTTAGTGTATGTTTTTAGTTTTATATATTACTTTGAGAGGGATATCTTATTTATTTTTTATGCTTAGTTTTGTTATGTTTATTTATAAAACAGTTTATTATTTTTTGCATGAAAGTAAAACTTATGGACGATTCATTCTGGAATTTTGGTAAAAATCCTTTCCATTGAAATTAAAATTATATGTAGAAATTGTTCCCACATTTTTCACTTTGACGACCTAGGTTCTTATTGCCAACCCATGTGGATTGTGAAAACTCCTTGAGTGTGCCATGGAATTGTTCGGTATCCCAGTTTAGGGGTGGACCAGATTGATTGATGAAAAAATGGTATTAGAGACTAGGATATTAGGAGGTACTAGGTTTCATAATACCAATTTTTATTTGGGAAATAATGGTAGATTGGATATAGGGTTTTCAGAACTTTGGGTGTAGGTAGGAAGAAGTGTTTGACCAACACTTCCTCTACCACAACTTGGGTTCTAATGGGATATCAGACTATGGATCTTGAATTATGGTATTTCACCTTTCATTTGTGATGTATCTTGGTTTTTATTGATAGTTATTTTAATTTCATCATTATGAGATTTATTTTTTATGAGTCCTAGATTTTGTTCTTTTTGGTAGGGTATATTTTGTTTCTATGGTTTTCAAATATATATTGATGATATATGTATTGTTTAATAGATTATTATTTTTTGGGGGTTGATATTGGGAGTTGAACTGGTGGTAAACAGTGAGATCATAATATCTGTAAAACTATGCGGAGCCTGAGTACATGGTTTAGTTTAACTCTCAATGGTAGCTGCATGACTGACTAATGTCCTACCAAACCATGTTGTCAAATGATGCATGGATACTAGTCCCTTTTAAGTACATTTTATATTGTGTGCTATATTGAGATATTTTCATTAATGATAATGATATTTTGTAGGAGTGTTTGGATTTTTAAATGGTGATGATCAATTTTGAAATTAATATGGAACTTTTCAAAATAGGTTGAAATGAATTTAGTATTTTAAAATATGAATGGTCATTTTAAAAGTAAAAGGAATTGGGGTAAAAATTTGAAAGGTGATTCATGATGGAAATATGGGTTTACAAGTAAAGTGTGGAGACTTGATATTTATTAAGAATTTTTCTAATATGAGATAAAATAAACTTGGAATTTTAATGTGGGTAACTAATTTTAATAATGAATTTGTGGAATAAATTAAAATTATTTCTAGGTGATGTTTAAATATTTTAAAAACTAAGATATGTGATTTTGAAATAGTTTGAAAAATATATTTTTAAATTTCATATAACTGCTTTTAATTTTATTTTGTTGAATGTTATTTTATGTTGAAATTTACTTTTGGTTGTGTATCTTTTTATTTTTTATGATTATTGATTGAGTTTGTGATTTTCCTTTTATTTAGTGAATGAACCTACCAAGTCTCCATGTATTTTTTGGGGAAATATATGGGTGGTTATAAGTGAACCCTTTAACTAATCAACCTAGATATTTCCTGCTAGTGTTAAAATTTTTGAATCATCCTCTCTTTTATGGTTAGTTATATCCTTGTGAAGTGGAAGAATAGTTGTGGGGTATTGAAAGGATGATTGGTTTTCTTGAGCTCCTTGAGTCTCTCAAGATCAATTTCACTACCTTTATGATTAAAGGTTTGAGTTGTAAGTGGAATAAATTAATTTATCAGGATAATTCTTGAGCGGTCTATTCCGGAGAGAGTTTTAAGTCCTAGCTCATCGAATGACACTTTAATGAGACTATGAAGGTAGCTAAGGTGATAGAGTTGTACTACCTTTGATAGAGTGATCAATTGATGTTAAATAATGTTCATCATTTCATCAATTTAGTCTCATCTATTCTTGAGTTAGACTTAGATGATTCCTTGAAGGCCTAGTATTTTTAGAAGGTTCTAAAATATAACCTCTAAATGAGGGTATCAAATTTTAGTTAGACATCTTATATATTAGTGGTAAGGAAAACAATTCAAGTTGAGGAATCCTTAGAAGGAGTTATTGAGGTGAATGATATTTCCTTTATTATTAGAAGTGGAAAATTTAATATTATTATAGTAAAGGGGAATTGGTTTGATTTTAGTAGGAGGGTGGTAGTATTAAGAGGCCTTTCGGTATATCTTAATTGAATTCTTACAAGGAAATAAAATCATTATGCTATCAATATGGAAATCCGAGTCATAAGAATTCGTCATGTTAGAAATATCCAATATCCTATTTTGGTTGTGTCCATTTGGTAAATCTATAGAGGTTTTGTAAAGGATTCACACGTATGGGGTGTGTATCTATATCTACCATTTTGGAGGATTCTCAGGTCCATCTTGTCAGACATAATCTTTATTTGTTTCCTGATCAAGTTATTCTCATTCTTTATTGTTCCTCTTATCCTTTTTGTATCCCTTGTTCCTTATTTGAGGTTATTATTAGTTTAGGTATTTAGTATTTTGAGTAAATTTTTAACCTCATTGCATTTGGAACCCTCTAATGGAAATTGTGAATCGTTGGTGGTTATGTTTGGGATCTATTTGTGTCATTAGTGATCCATTCTATTTGTGTTTTGAGTCTTTTAATAGAGTTGATTTCCCATATAGGATAAGTGTATATAGTATTTTTAATATGGTGTGGAGACCACCATAGTTGATTTTGAGCTTGACTATCTTGGTAACCTCACTTAAAGGTCTTTTTGTATGTTTATTTTGATATTTTGGTCAGAGTGGAAAACTCAAAAGGGAGGTGAATTGAGTTTCCAATTAAAATTTCTATTAAAAAATGATTTAAAAAAAAATCCCATAATGTATCAAAAATTCACAGAAAACTAAAATAGTATAAGTATGGAATTTTATGTTTCCAAAATCTTGTTAAAAGATCTATCACAACTTAGTTAAAACAAGTTTTAAAACTCTTCTAACTTTTGAAGTAATTTTACTTATATCAAACACTATATATAAAAAATAAATTAAATTCAACTATCAAAGTAATATTTTTCTATTAGTGTTTTGAAAATAGATACTATTATGTTTTAAAAATAAAGAAAACAAAACAGAAAATCAAACAATAGAATAAATAAAAGGGGGTTAGTCTTAAACTGATACCTAGTCCTCTCCACTTGTAAATCACCTGCTTCTAAGTAATTTATTAAATAATAAATTAATCCACAACCTTGATTGGGTTTTATAAAATAAATAACTCACAAGGATACCTAATCTACACAGAACCTCTTCCATAATTCTATGTGGGGAAAAAATAAATAAAAACTACACGCAGGTAGTGCAGGATACCCGGTCTTCTACATAGTTCTACATGGAAGTATAGATGTAAAAATAATGTGTGAGAATGAGTGTATAGAACTCTCCAATAAAATTTAATATCTCTTGTTTGTAAATAAATATATTATAAAAAAACATAGCTTGTAATATAATCTAGAACATAAAGTGAAAAGAATAAAAGGTGTGAAGATTTGATGCATCTCATTCTGACCATCTTTAGTTATTTATAAGTCCATGTATTTTTATTTGAAAAATAATTAACTGATTTTTCATATAAATTTTAGGAAAATAGAGTGTTATGTAATATATATAATGGGTCCGCTATGTTTTATTATGTCCCAAGTATACGATTATCCTCTTACACACTTTTTCCATGAGAGACTTTGCAACTTAAGGAGAGTTTTTCTCTAAAATAGTTGTTGGAGGACATTCATTAGAGTAGTATATGTAATTAATATATAATTAATTCTTCAAAATATATCTATTTAGGATTTGAAAATACTCCAATTCTTTAGTTAGACACATTCAATTGAATTTATTTAAATCAAAGTTACTTTGGATCATGTTCGGTCGGCATGGTCGTTTAATATGGTCAGTTGGAATGGTAACTTGATTTTATCTTGATTCACATTATCTATTCATACGGTATTTACATTAAATCACATGTTAGGTTGATTCATTTATGTGATCATTTCATTACTTCACACGGTAGCTTCTTTTATTCATGTGGTAGCTATATTACTTCACACAATGGTTTATTTTCTTCGTACAGTCACTTAACTTTTTCACATGGTTGGTGATTTATTATTTTGGTCAATGAAATACAATCACACTTTTAGTGAAATATTGAGAAATTATACTCACCTTTCACATGATAAATTGTTTTTTCATGTGGTAGGTTGACCTTAAACATGCGGTAGGTTAAGTACACACATGATCACTTGAACTTAAACACATATTCAATTCAGGACTTAGAGAGAATTTTCTCATCTAATAAATAGTCAGTTGAAGTACATGTGGTTAGGTAAAGTACAATGTGTATTAGGTTCTACATGACCACTTTACCTTTATAGTCAATTCAATTTCTTTACATGATAATTTTATTAGACATGTGGTAGGTAGTCATGCTAACTTCAAGATAATTTTATTATTTGGGTCAAAAAACAATTTACTATCACAAAACCTGAAATTCATTAGAAACATAATAAAAATGGTTTGAGATCATTAAAATAATGAGGTTCTAGACTAATCCAACAACCTCCCCCTTTTAATGATCACAAATCATGACATATAAAATTAAATGAGTTAAATACATAAAAAATGAATTCTTTAAAAGTTGAAACTTATATAGCTCAAATGGATCAAAATCTATAATATCTTTATTTAATTGCACAATTTATACCCCCTTTTGGTATTATCAAAAAGTAATTTTAGGTTAAAATATAATAATGAATAATAATGAAATACATAAATAATTGATAAAAAAAGTATAAAAATAAAAAAGGTGGTTTATTAATATCAATTGATATTATAAAAATATTATAAATAGAGTGTCTAAAATAGGAATCCTAATCAAAGTTTGAATTTGAAACATCGAAGATCTCATTAATATGGATGGGGTTATTTCCATTAGAGGTAAAGGGTAAGGAGGGTTGAGTTGGTTTGGTTGGTTGTGGTGCAGAGGCTGTAGTAGGGTCTTGTATTACTACACACATGGAAATGACTCTGAAAAGATAAATTGACTACCTAGGAGCCAATAAAAAAAGGTTAATTATTTACATTTTAATAGTAGGGGTTGATTTAGAAGTTAAGTCAAGTAGAGCTTGGATAGATTTATTAGCAGTGTACAGGTAGGGATCTTTCAACCTAGTAAAGTCTGGGGATACTCGGGATCTATGTTTCATTCCTTGGAAATAATCCTAGTGATTATCTATGAAATATTCTATAATAAGAGTTAGGATTATTATAATTTCTACCCATGAATTGAATGATTCAATTAAGGGTGGCACTCTCAAATCATTATCCAATGATTAGAACATATATTTGAGATATGAATTTGTGAAGATTTTTCTAAGATATAAGTCAAATAACTTTTTGAAAAAATTTATATCTCTTCTAGTGTATTTTACATCATTTCTGACAAACACCATAGTTTTTGTGTCATGTTCTTACGAACCATCAAACACCAATTACCTAGTTTTTTGAAACTCATCAAACATAACACTTAACTTATCTCTTATGAGTTATATAATCTTATATTCATCATTAATAGATTGGAAAAAAGGACAAAAAGTTGGATTAATATAATTATAAGCCTAAAATACTGAATTTAGATACATATGGTCTAACTTTAAAATCATGTATAAAGGGTCTACCTACAAAGAACCAACTTTTGATTTCAAGTAATCAATCTCATTTTCATTAGTTCTATTCTAATATAGAATTTCAGCTAAAGAAAAGTAAGGGATAAAGTCACTTCCCTAGAGATATCTTCATTTTTATTGGATCTAATGATTTTCCCAAACCAATAAAAAATTTTTTCAACACCCCCATTAAATTTTATTTGAACTCATTAAAATTATCTTTTGAAATATAGGATGTTAAAGGAATATAAGGGGTAGACATAGGTATAGAAGGATATGGAGAAAATAAGACCACTTACCATCATCATCAATGTCCAAAAACCTAAATCTTAAAGATTATACTTCATCCAATTAGTAACATCCTCATAAAATTTATGAAAAATAGTATAGAATAATTTAACAAGTGATGTTAAATTATGATCCCCGGTTTCCTTAGAATTATTTTTAAGAAGTAGGAAATAATATAACTTCCAAAAAATGATCAATAAAAGTTCTTATAAGAGATACCTCAAGTCCATTATGAGAGTCTATCTCAGCTATCAAGGATCCTTATAGTGCTCTTAAGTATAAAGGATGGAAGGTCCACCATCTTGAGGAGGAATTCCTCTTAGTTATTCATCACTCTTAGACTAAAAATAGTCTAAGACTAACACATAAGATCCTAGGGACTTCTACCCCCTTAGAAGGTGAATCTGGTATAGTCGGTCTAGGAGTATTTCCTATCACATGAGACTTATCTAAACTATCATTATCTTTATTAGAGTCACCAAAATCATCCCATTTCGGTTTATCTATAGAACCACTGATAGAAACTTCAGTGTTAATAAGGTATTCATATTGTAGCTCTTCCTTATGAGATGGTAACAGAAGATAAAAGTTAGGTGGTCCAAAATACATAAAAGGAGTTATTTCCCTATCATTCTAATAGACCACCCTAGTTTTTTCATCAGGATCAACTGAATATATTTCTTCTTCCTCATCATCTAAAACAACATCAGCATATTTATTAAAATAATACTCAATAATCTTATCTGAATCAAGACCTGGATCAACTAGATCCTTTGGTCTAATTGAATCTCTTACAAGGTTAATTTTTTATAAAACTTTTTAGGGTCTTCTATCCATTTTCTTTTATTGGGATTCTATTTTAATATCATTTTCCAATAGATTTTATCATTTATGAAAATAACATGTTAAGAAGTTACCTTTTCATCCACTAAGTTTCTAAACCTTTACAGTTTAAGAGAGTTGATATCAATTTTGGATATGGAAGAGAATTAAATTTTTAAGAGGGATTACATAACTCATTCATGTGCCTCATCACATACATGAAAAAATCAATATAGAGTTAATTTTTTATTAGGAATAATAAAAATAGATCATGATTCCTTAGGATACTAAAATATCATTTCTTAGGATAGATCAAATACTAAATAAATTTATTCAGCAATATATATTCACCACTGATCTCTAAATCTGTTGGTCTTCTATGTTTTCCATTCCTAGTCAGTTCTTCTAAAGAATTTTTAAATTCAAAGTGAACATAATTTATAGGGTAAAAAGTATGATAGTCTTCAAATTAACCCTTATGTGGTGTTGGGACCAAGTTGGATGGAGAAGGTTTTTAGAATCTTGAAGAAGTTATTTTTGAAAATTTGTTGTGTTTTTTTGTCAACTAAAATAAATAAATTCAATTTTTAAAAGTTGATAATCAGAATAACAATCGTATTCAGAACATTAGACTCACATTACTTAAGAAATTCCATTAGTTTGGGAAAACATTTTCTGGAAGAAGGGTTCATCATACTCACCTTGAGTTCGAAATGAATGGAAGATCATAATTAGAAACTGCCTTAGAGTCTTACCAACTCTGATGAAAATCTAATGATGCTCTTCTATTTTTTTATTTCAAAAAAATCATATGTAATCTGTAAACTCTTGTGATGCAAGATTTATAAAGTAAAGGGGAAGTAATTATTATTGTATTGAGGTTTTTATTGGAGAAATAAATAAGTTTTTGGGATGTTACAATACTTTCATTTTAATTTAGAAGATGTTGAAACTGATCTTAAAAGTATTTAAAGTCATGAGGAAGTCATGACACAAGTTGAAGTTTGTATAATGAGAAAGTTTCTGAAGAAAAGTTTTTTGGTCTTAGTCCATCGATATGAGATCACTAGACATAGATTTTTTTGTAGGCTGGGAAGGTTTTTTGGAGTTGTAACAATATTAAGATTCTAGTTTTAAGTAAGAAAAATAATCCAAAATATTTAAATCTTCAAAGAAAGAATTTGATATGAATCGAATTCAAAAAATAAAAAGAAGTTATTGGGACTAATGAGGTTGAAGAAAGTCAGAGACCAATCAACAATGTAGTCAACCAATTTCATCAAGATAAAATACTGGTTTTTTTCAATTATGTTAAGACTATTAGAATAGATATGACACTAATAACATCATTGGATGCATGATCATTGGTATAAAGAAAGTAAGAAAATGGTAATTATATAAAATAGTTATAAAATTATTATCATGGGTAGATTGAAGTTTGAAGAGTTTAGATATTTTTTTATCAAAGAAGTGTGAATCCTATGCTGAAGAATTGCCAAGAAGTATTGCAATTTTTAGTTTTTTCCACTCTATTTATGGAAGAATGTTTTCAAAGTCTTACGTTTATCAAGTTGGTATGGATCATTAGAATGTAAAGTGTGTTGAAAAATGGTTCCTGGAATCATTATGATAAGAATTTATTTTTCATAACTTTCATTTGGTGTGAAGAAATGTATTTAAGATTTTTTTGTCTTCATCATAATGGGAAAATTGGAATGGAAAATCGAAATTGGACCGAAGTTTATGATGAAAGTATGAAGAAGAGTTGAAGTTGAGAGAAGATTTAAGAATCTTTTAGAATAATTCAAAATCATTGAAGATGTAAAAAATGTATCTAACATTTAAGGAGAATAGAAGATTTTAGAAATTTCATTGAGTGGGAAATTTTTTTAGAATCCCACCCAAACCATTTTTGGGTCACCTATAAATAGTGTAAGTACTTTTTACATTCTGACACATGTAATTTTCATGGAAGAAGAGAGAGAATATCTGAATTTATAGGGAGAATAAGTTTCCATATTGTGATTTCCTGAGGAAGTTTTCTAGATTAAAGAAATAAAAGAGAAGAGATAAGATTATAATTAGAGTTTCTGAAATTAGACCCAGTTATCGGACTAGGATTTTAGAAATGAGATAGAAGTAGTTCAGAATTTTTTTAGTGGTATACAAATAGAAGTATATTCTCTTTATTGGGTAATCAAACTGGTGAATCAAACTAGAAATCAGATTGAGTATCATTATGAAGTCTATAAGAAGTTATTTTTATTTCTAGGTAAGAAATTTAAGAAATGGTTTAAAGATATTATTTGTGAAAGTTGATCAAGCAGCACTATAACATTTTTCTTACAAAAATTGTATCACATAATTTCATGCTTCTTGAATCACATGCACTATTTTATTGATCATAGTGTCACGTGAGTGTAAGTGCATATTATACTCATTATATTCCACACAAAGGATTGTTTTCAAGTGGATTGTGTGGTATCAGACTTTTTCCAAACCATATCAAGGATATATCTACTTTTTCTGAGTAGTGAACCTTGTAAATAATTTTTTTCATGCGGATGTGTGATTGTACTATTTAAGCAAGGTGATAACTCTTTAATAGGATTTGAAGGTTTTTTCAAAATGAAGTAAACTTAGAAAGAAAAGATATCACTCATTCACCCCTCCTCCTCTTAGCGATACATGTATCTTGGTTGGGAAATATCAATTGGTATCATAGGGGAGGTTCCCTTCATTTAATCTTTACTAAAGTTTAGAAGAGAAGTTGGTGGAAATTTGAATTGGGTAAATTGTACATGTATTATTATATTATATGGTAATAACTATAATATTTTGAAAGATAGAATGTTTTCTTATCTTATCTCTCTTGGGTATAATGTTCTTGAAGCTACAACATATAGATTTCCTCCCATTGATGATAAAGTTACTCTTATATATTTTTACAAGAAGAATATTGAAAATTCTGGAAGAGCTAATAATGCTTTACTTTCATCACTTTATGAAAGTGAGTTTTTAAGAGTAAAGGGTATTTCCATTTCCAAAGGTATATGGGAGAAGTTAAAAAACATAAATGAAGGTAATACAAAAGTGAAGAATAAAAAATTATAAATCTAGAGGATGGAGTATGCAGATATGAAAGCGGGTGAGTATGAATCTATTGGTGACTTCTTTACCAGGGTGAATGATATTTTTATCACCATCAGATGTATTGGTGAAAAATTAGATGATTCAACTATTATTGAAAATAAATTGATAATTATTCCTAAAAATATGATGTTGATGTTTTATTGTTGGAATATAGAGATCCTAAAACTCTATCTATGGATGATCTTCACAGTATTATCATTACTTATGAAATGATAAGGGAGAAATATATAAAAGGTAAAACAAAATTTTATATAGAAATTTCCTTCAATAATGCTAAGCAAGGAAAGTATAAGAAGGTTCTTGAAGAAGAATATATCGCTAACTCTAACTATGAAAATTAGGTATGTAAAAATCTTGATGATTTTTTATCCTTTTTTTTATAAAAATGTGAAAATAGGTACATGAAAGTATAAAAGGAAACTTTTCTTAAAAATGTTATGAATGATGACCTGTTAGGGATTTTGAAACTAATTTTCCTTGAAAACATAAATAATAGGATAGTGATGAAGATGATAGAAGGTAGAGGAGACTGTGAAATAAATAGGTTTATAAGGCTAAATCATATTCTAAAGGGAAATATTGAACGTTATACAAATCCAAAAGGATATGGTTTTTATCTAAAGATGATTAAGAATAATATTATGAAGATAAATCCAAAAAATATTAAAAAAATATGGAGAAAATAATTTCATTACAACAATCAACAACAAGGAGTTCAGAATTAGAAGTTCCGAAGAAAAAGAAGAAACTCAATTATAATTTCATCTTAAAGAATAATTAAAAGAATTCATGGGGAAGATTGAGAGGCTTGAAAAAGAAATCAGGAATATGAAAAGTGAAAAATATTCAAGAAATATTTAGGAATGTGTTCCTGATGACAATGGTAAGCTGTTAGAAGAGATTTATGATTTGAATAATTCTCTCGAGAAAGAGAAGAATCATAATGAACACGTGGAGGTAAAATTGAATGGAAAAGAAGAAGAGTTGGAATTTTTGTAATTTTTTTTATAAATCTGAAAAGATAGATACAAATTTCAAAAAATATATATCTAAAATTGGTGAAATATCTAGAAGGGTTAAACTTGAGAAGGATCAAAACATACCTTCAAAGGTGGAGAAGAAAGCTAGAAGTGTTTATGAGAAAAAGAAATCAAAGAAAGTTATTTATGTGTCCAAGGCCAACAAAGTTACAAATTCATAAGTTCCTAAACATTCTGATTCTGAAAAAGTTTCTATTACTTTTGGTTCTAAAAATTATATTAAGAAAATTGAGATAAAAAATAAGATTCTAGTTGAAAAAAGAAAGGTTGTTGGTCAACTATGTTCAGATAAGAAAGATAAGAAGGTTGCTGAGAAAAATGTTCACAACTCTAGTGTTACACCCGAACCTCAAATACTCTTTTTTTCATTCTTTTAATGGTCTCGGGTCTTTTGGTTGAGGTTTGGGTTTGAGTCCTAGTTTAAATTTTTGAAGTTTGAAAACTTTTGTGAGTTTTACACCAGCACAGAGACACCCCACGGTTAGTGGAAACCATGTAGTAAGCCCCGATACCCGTGCGAACACCTATGGAATGGAAATAAGCTACTACAAAGTTGATGTAAAGACCCGTAAAATTCAGGGGAAATTTTTTCTTAATTTTCTTTGGAATTTTACAAGAGCGCGGTTTCTGACGGCACCTGATTCCGAGGCCCGGAGTGCCCGGAATCATTTTCCGAAGTTTGGATCGGGTACGTTCAGTGAACGAATGAGCGGGAATTTCTAACTTTTGAACCGGTGTCCGGAATCAAATTCCGAGGGCACCGATGAACTCGCAGCGCCGATATTCGCTTAAGGAGACCTTTTCCGAGGTTGCGTTTATTGCGGGTTGAGAGTTAGTTTTTGGGATTTTAGAATAAGTTAAATAAAAGTGTGGAATACAAATTTTATTTAAACTTGTTAGTTTTTTTTTCTCCCAAAGGGAGTTAGAGGTGGGACCCACATCCACTTAACCTCTCTTGGGAGGATTAAGTGTGGTGGGGCACACACGAAGCATAACTCTTCATCTTCTCTTTTTAAACTCCGAATAACCCCTCTTTAATTAACTTGACAAGTTGGGTTATTAAATGGGTTGAGTTGTTTAATTTCAAACCTTTGAATTTCAAAATGGTTTGGTTGTGTAAATAAAATAAGAC
The DNA here is from genome assembly GCA_963277665.1 of Viscum album. Taxonomy (NCBI): domain Eukaryota; kingdom Viridiplantae; phylum Streptophyta; class Magnoliopsida; order Santalales; family Viscaceae; genus Viscum; species Viscum album. The sequence continues at coordinate 1,871,299,534 of OY728142.1, read as the reverse complement.
CTTAGCTTATTTTATTTGGGTTAGAATTCTCTAGACAATCTTGAGAGAATTTGGAGCCTTCTTCTTCTTCTTCTTCAAACTTTGACGAAGAACGCGAAGAACTTTCAGACATCGACGAAGAACGCCACGTTCTCGGGAACCGTCTTCCGCGACACCATACCCACGACACCGACGACGTACTTCTTCCGCGTCATCTCTTTCGCGACGGTTTCCCGCGACGAAATCTCCGTCAAAGAGCTTCGAATCCTCGCTTCACGACATCGACGTCCTTTTCCGCGACGCCGACCACCACGACGCTCGTCTTCTGTGGGTCGTTGACGATCATCGTTCTTGAAACCGAAGTAGGGGTTTGTTGATGATTATTTATTTATTTCTCATTCTTGGTTCTAGCATGACAATCTTGAGGATAAATGTTTATATGCTATCATCTAACGAGAGGGGGGCCGGAACGCACAAACACGGCCGAAACCCCCTCTTTGATCTTGAATATTTCTTGCAGATGAAACGAGATGGCGTGGTGCCGTTGCACCACGCGGGAATCGCAAGGCAATAATTGCGCGGCGCCGTCGCGCCGCGCCGCAGAAAGATTATCAAGAACGCGACGCCGTCACGCCGCGTCGAAGGAAACTGAAGGCACCGCGGCCGGAGCGGGGCCGCGGCGGAGGGGTGCGCTGTCGTCGCACTGCACCGGACGACGAAGGCCGCGGCCGGTTCCGGGCCGCGGCGGAACGGGAAGACCAGCGGCCAGCCGGGCCACCGGTGTCGGAAGCTGGAAAGGGGACCGGCCTCGCCGGTCCCGTTGAGGAAAAACTGGCTGGCCAGGTCGGGCCGGCCGGAAGGGAGGCAAAACTGGGGGAAATTAATTCCCCCGGCCAGCCAAAATTCCCCCCCATTAAGAGGGGGGCCAGTTTCACAAAGGGGGGCAGGCGGCCCCCCGTTTTTTCTCAAAAGGAGGCCCCCACGTGGGGGGGCCGTTGACCCAAGGCGCGACATCCAGCCGCGCCGCCAGCAGAGGAGGATGGGGGCCTTGCCCCCCGCGCGTGGCACCCGAGCGGCGCACCGGCCGCGCCGCCGCACCGGACCGCGCCGCCGGCCGGGCCGGGTCGGACCCGGGTCGGGTCGACCCAGGGGGGGGGGGGGTCGGGCCGGGTCGGCCCGGACCCGGACCCCCCGTTTTCGAATCGACTTCGGTCTTTTGCCCATAACTTGAGATACGGACCTCCGATTGACGAACCATCAGCGGCGATGCTATTCTTGAATCGAGACGGTTGATTCGGTATATCGCACTCAAAGTTTCGGAATACTTTGAGTTCGGCCGGGTTGGTTTGTACACGAAACCAACCAGGCCCTCAAAGCGGAAACGCTCATATCTTGAGCTACGAACGTCCGATTAACGTGCCGTCAGCTTTGTTGAGTTCCTCTTAGTGAGACGGATATTTTGGCATACTCCGCCTGAGGTTTGGATGCAGGTGGAGTACGATCGGGTTGGTTTTGCCTTAAAATCTAACCGGGCCCTTGGGACGAAAAAGCCAATAACTCTCAGACCGGGCGTCCGATCGACGCGCCGTCTGTTGCGTTGAGTTCCTGTTGACGATACAGAACTTTTGGATACATCAACTCTGGACTATGTGACAGTTGATGTATCAGCCTCTCGGCTCATGGAGCGGACCCTCCCAAACGAGCTTGCTGTGTGCGGGAACCCTAGAGCTGGCTGCGACTGTGACTGCTACTGCTACTGCTACTGTGACTGCGACGACGACAGTACAGAGATCCTTGGTGGATTCGACGACGACTACAGCACTCAGCGATCCTACGTGGATCAGTGCTACAGGTCCTATGTGGTCCCGATCCTGTGTGGGTCCGATCCTGTGTGGGTCTGCGCTCAGCGGTCCTGTGTGAACCAGCGCCTACAGGTCCTGTGTGGGCCCGATCCTGTGTGGGTCCTTGCGGGGGTTAGTTACCTATCGATCCTTCGTGGGTCCGACGACTTAGATGGATCAGAGATCATCTTTATCGTCTTTTAAAGAAGTATACCTTTGTGAGCTGAATCCTGTTGCTTTCCTGTGTGGATTGTGTTGTGCTATCCTGTGTGGATTTTGTTTTTCTTTCCTGTGTGGAATACGTATACTTTCCTGTGTGGACTGAGTTGTACTTGGGCTCGGAGGTTGGAGCGTTTTGGGATTGATAAAGTAGGTATATGTATGGGCATATACCTAAGCAGTGTCGGTTGTTACTTCGTGATTGTATCTTTCTTTGTGGTTTATCCTTTGTGGATTTTGGGAGACCTTCAGGGGTCTCGGGGTCCCTACTGAGTAGCTTATACTCACCCCTGCACGGGCTATGCCCGCACTACGTTGTGTTGGTTGCAGACGACGGACATCGTTGATCGTGGCTGAGGCTTGCAGAGCAGAACGGTACCTGGAGGTGGACCACTGGGCGGGACGTGCCCGGAGCGGACGACGGGACCCGAGGAGCAGTGGAGCTATCTGTACCCACCCTTCAGGTGGGATCTCCAGTGGACAGCTCGACGTAGCGGCTTTTACTTTACAGTTGCTATTTTCCCTTTCGAGTTGTACTTTACTTTCAGTTTGGGTTTGTATACTGGCCCATTTACTTTTCCGCACTTTCAGTTGTACTCTGTTCTTATTTAGTGTTTACTTTTCCGCTTGCTTACTCTATGGTTTTTGTTTACTTTTCAAGGCAATGCCTTCCCTTTTTACTTGGATTTACGCCTTGGTGCTAGTTGCCAGCCCCTGGCCTATGGAAGGCGGGCTTGGGGTAGTCACGACACGGGCCCCGAGGGCGGGTCGTGACAAATTGGTATCAGAGGAGTTCGGTTCCACCGCGAACTCTGATCTTTTCTATGTGAAGCAATAATGTTTAGCGTATTGAGTGTGGTTATCAGTCCAGTGAGTCCAGTGTTGGTGCGGCGGCCGACGTATCCGTACACCAGGACCCTGACTACTGATTTCCAACTTAATGCACGAAAACATTGATTGTGTGTGTGTTTCAAAGTTTTCTTTGTGATTACTTTATATCAGCTCACCAGGTATACTGTTCTGACCGTGGTGCACCTGTTTCCTTTTCAGGATGGCCCCACGATGGCAGCCAGCTAGGGTTCCGAGAGTCGAGCGTGATGACAGCCCACCGAGCGATGAGGCATCGGTGTAGGGCCCTTTGACAGCAGTGGCATCGGCGGTAGCACTACCCTCCGAGCCACCGATACTTCCAGCACCAGCCGCTGATGATGCACGTCACCTCAGTGCACTGCATGAGTTTCAGCACCAGCGACTGCCTAGGTTCCATGGGGAGACGGACCCCCAGGCAGCCGAGGACTGGCTGGAGGCAGTGGTACGAGTTTTTAGGCTAGTGAGGACACCTGCAGACCTCATGGTGATCCTCGCTGCGAGCCTACTACACGCAGCAGTAGGATGATGGTGGAGCTTGATGATCCAGGTGCACGATGAGGCATCTCTACTATGGACGGACTTTGAGAGCCTGTTCCGCTTGGAGTTCGTCCCAGACACCCTTCGTGCGGTGCGTATTCAGGAGCTTCTTCAGCTGCCGCAGGGCATCATGACTGTCGCTCAGTACCCGACGAGATTTACTGATCTCTCGCGCTACTCGACCGACATGGTACATGACCCATTCTTCCGGGCTCGGACCTTCAAGTAGGGTTTGATACATGAGATCAGGGCATCACTGATCTCCCTCAGCATACCGACTCAGACAGGAGTACTGGAGCGGGCCCTTTTGATCGAGAGTTTCCTTGCTGAGTCTACACCAGCACAGCGACCCACCATAGGGCGGCACGTGGCAGAGTCATCTATAGCAGGCAATCGACGGATGACTCAGGGGTCCAGACAGACCAGACCTTCAGGCAGACGACCTCTGGACTCTGGCTCAGCAGTGCGGGGCACACAACGAGGAGCTAGTCTTTCGAGAGGCAGGCAATGCTACTTGTGCGGCGGGCAGGGCCACATGGCTCATGACTGCCCGACCCACCGTGCCGAGGAGCAGCAGACGGTTGAGGGACCACCGAGGCAGAGGCAGAGGGTCGACCGTGGCGGTCCGCAGGGAGGAGGCGGACGAGGAAGAGGAGATGGCCGAGCAGCAAGTGGTGGGAGACGTTTTGAGGCTCTTCCACCACCACCACCAGGAGGTCCACCCCGACCACAGGGAGCTGGCGGGCAGAGACAGGCACAGCTCCAGGCAGTAGAGGCCTACGACCACGGCGCACCTAAGATGATTCGAGGTACTATCTGTGTCTATTCCACCCTTGCTGCAATACTTATAAACACAGGAGCGAGTCACTCTATCATAGCCGCTGCCCTTGTTCGGAGCTCGGAGATTCTGACAGATCCGTTGGCTCGATCCTTACGGCTAGAGACTCCTACGGGAGGAGACTTGACGATTACGCACTGGTGCCGGAAGTTTGAGCTTACTCTAGGAGGCGACAGCTTCGGCTGGGATCTTCTTGTAGCAGCGTCGAGGCCTTACGACGTCATCTTGGGCATGGATTGGCTATCTACGGTCCATGCACAGATTGATTGTTTTAGGCGCAAGGTGCGATGTGTACGCACCGACGAGAGCAGGTTCAGCTTCACCGGCGAGAAGGGAGATTTTGCAGCACAGGATGGACTTCCGCAGAGAAGAGGACAGCCCATCACTCATCAGTTGGATAGCCTCATCCTTGGAGCAGTTGACGTGCCGAGTCCTGGTTTTCCTGCAGTGGTGGATCAGTTTGCGGACGTTTTTCCCGACGACGTCCCAGGGCTACCTCCTCGCAGAGAGGTAGAATTTTATATTGACCTGTACCCTGGGATATCCCCGATATCCACTCCAGCATATCGGATGGCCCCCGCCGAGCTTCGAGAGCTATGGGTATAGTTGGAGGACTTGCAGGGCAAGGGGTTCATCCGACCCAGTGTTTCACCCTGGGCTTCCCCGATATTGTTCGCCAAGAAGGCGGACGGGAGCTTGCGACTTTGTGTTGACTATCGTCGCCTGAACCAGGTGACAGTGAGGAACAAGTATCCACTACCAAGGATTGATGACCTCTTTGATCAGCTCAAGGGAGCACGGTGGTTCTCGAAGATAGACCTCAGGTCCGGCTATCATCAGCTCAGAGTCAGAGACGAGGACGTGCAGAAGACGGCCTTCAGATGTCGGTATGGACACTATGAGTTCTTGGTTATGCCTTTCGGCATAACCAATGCTCCAGCAGTGTTCATGGCCCTCATGAACAGGATATTTCAGCCATACCTCAATCGATTTGTCGTGGTCTTTATTGATGACATTCTGATTTACTCAACGACTGAGGAGGAGCACGCCTACCACTTGCGAGTTGTACTATACACACTCCGAGAGCACCAGATTTATGGTAAACTCTCAAAGTGCCAGTTCTGGATACGTGAGGTCCACTTCTTGGGACACATCATCTCTGAGGCAGGAGTTGTAGTGGATCCCATGAAGATTGAGGCAGTGCTAGCTTAGGAGCCACCCAAGAGCGTGACGGAGGTGCGGAGTTTTTTGGGAATAGCCGGATACTATCGAAGATTCGTGCCAGACTTCTCTAGAGTTGCGGCACCACTCTCAGCTTTGACGAAGAAGGGGAAACCCTTCGTGTGGTCAGACAGATGTCAGCAGAGCTTTCAGGAGCTAAGACAGAGATTGACCAGCGCACCTATCTTGAGGTTGCCTGAGGAGGGAGTAGGGTACGTAGTCTACTGCGATGCATCAGGGACCGGACTCGGATGTGTTCTGATGCAGGAGCGGGCAGTGATCGCCTATGGATCACGTCAGTTGAGGCCGCATGAGCAGAACTACGCTACCCATGACCTGGAGCTAGCAGCAGTGGTCTTCGCTTTGAAGACATGGAGACATTACCTGATGGGCGAGCGTTTTACAGTCTTTTCTAATCATCAGAGTCTCAGGTATATCTTCTCGCAGAAGGACCTGAACCTGAGACAGTGGCAATGGCTCGAGTTCCTCCAGGACTATGACTTTGAGATATTCTATACTCCTGGGAAGGGGAACGTAGTAGCCAATGCCCTCAGCAGGAGGACGGGCATTCAGCTACTTGAGGAGGCGACAGAGCAGCTAGCCTCTTTGCAGATATACTTCGTGGATAGAGATGGAGCAGCCTTCCTCCAGTCTCTCACAGTCACCCCTCCACTACTGCAGCGGGTCAGAGAGGCATAGTGTGAGGACGCTGACTGTGAGACACAACGTGCACAGATATCCTCGGGACAGGCACCTGATGGTGTCTCCCTTGGAGCAGAGCACGACATCCTTTTTAGAGGACATACCATGGTACCAGTCGCTTTACGAGAGGAGGTGCGGAGAGAGTTTCACACTTCTCCTTTGGCGGTACATCCAGGAGTGGCGAATATGTACTAGGATCTCAGACGACAGCACTAGTGGCCGGCCATGAAGAAGGCTGTAGCAGAGTTTGTTTCTCAATGCCTCACCTGCCAGCAGGTGAAGGCAGGGCATCAGGTACCAGCAGGCTTGGTACAACCCTTGGAGGTCCCTGAGTGGAAGTGGGACGAAATATCTATGGACTTTGTGAATGGACTTCCACACACTTCCAGAGGTCACGACTCCATTTGGGTGATTGTTGACCAACTCACCAAGTCGGCAGACTTCTTACCCATCAGAGAGCAGAGCTCATTGGAGAGCTTGGGACGTCTCTACGTTCAGGAGATTGTGCGGCTCCACGGTGTGCCATCATCTATCGTCTCCGATTGAGATGCTCGCTTTACTTCCCGGCTTTGGAAGGGGTTATAGGAGGCGTTAGGGATGTAGCTACATCTGAGCACAGCCTTTCACCCTCAGACGGATGGTCAGACGGAGAGGACCATTCAGACTCTCGAGGACTTGCTCCGCGCATGTGTCCTCGACTTTTCTCGTAGCTGGGAGGACCACCTACCCTTGGTGGAGTTTGCGTACAACAACAGCTACCACTCCACCATCGGGATGGAACCGTACGAGGCATTGTATGGCCGACCTTGTAGATCTCCTTTGTGCTAGACAGACCCTGGGGAGTCAGCACTTGTGGGACCGGAGATGGTCCAGGCCACGACAGAGAAGGTCCAGGTCATCCAGGAGCGGATGAGGACAGCTCAGAGCCGGCAGAAGTCATACGCTGACAGGAGGCGGAGGCCACTAGAGTTCGAGGATGGTGACCACGTCTTCTTGCGGGTCTCACCTCGACGTGGTATTCGGAGATTTGGCCGAGGCGGCAAGTTATCTCCGTGCTTCATCAGACCCTTCCAGGTCCTCAGCAGGATTGGCGAGGTGGCTTATCGCCTGGCTCTACCACCTCAGTTGCACCGGGTGCACGACGTCTTCCACGTATCTTAGCTGAGGAGATACGTGCACGACCCGACGCACATCATTGACCATGGGGAGCTTGACGTTGACGATGGGGAGACTTTTACGGAGGTCCCGGTGGAGATAGAGGATCGACAAGAGTGGGTCCTACGTGGGTGATCGATTCCTCTTGTGCGCATCAGATGTCAGTACGGGAACCTCCAGGAGAGTACATGGGAGCGGGAGGCTCAGATGCGTGTTCAGTACCCTCATTTGTTTCCCTAGTTTTTGATGTATCTTTACGGGGATGTAAATCCCTGAGGTGGGAGTAATGTAAAGACCCGTAAAATTCAAGGGAAATTTTTTCTTAATTTTCTTTGGAATTTTACAAGAGCGCGGTTTCTGATGGCACCTGATTCCGAGGCCCGGAGTGCCCGGAATCATTTTCCGAAGTTTGGCTCGGGTATGTTCAGTGAACGAACGAGCGGGAATTTCTAACTTTTGAACCGGTGCCCGGAATCAAATTCCAAGGGCACTGATGAACTCGCAACGCTGATATTCGCTCAAGGAGACCTTTTCCGAGGTTGTGTTTATTGCGGGTTGAGAGTTAGTTTTTGGGATTTTAGAATAAGTTAAATAAAATTGTGGAATACAACTTTTATTTAAACTTGTTAGTTTTTTTTTCTCCCAAAGGGAGTTAGAGGTGGGACCCACATCCACTTAACCTCCCTTGGGAGGATTAAGTGTGGTGGGGCCCACACGAAGCATAACTCTTCATCTTCTCTTTTTAAACTCCCAATAACCCATCTTTAATTAACTTGACAAGTTGGGTTATTAAATGGGTTGAGTTGTTTAATTTCAAACCTTTGAATTTCAAAATGGTTTGGTTGTGTAAATAAAATAAGACCTTAGCTTATTTTATTTGGGTTAGAATTCTCTAGACAATCTTGAGAGAATTTGGAGCCTTCTTCTTCTTCTTCTTCAAACTTTGACGAAGAACGCGAAGAACTTTCGGACATCGACGAAGAACGCCACGTTCTCGGGAACCGTCTTCCGCGACGCCATACCCGTGACACCGACGATGTACTTCTTCTGCGTCATCTCTTCCGCGATGGTTTCCCGCGACGAAATAGTCGTCAAAGAGCTTCGAATCCTCGCTTCATGACATCAACATCCTTTTCCGCGATGCCGACCACCGCGACGCTCGTCTTCCGCGGGTCGTTGATGATCATCGTTCTTAAAACCGAAGTAGGGGTTTGTTGATGATTATTTATTTATTTCTCGTTCTTGGTTCTAGCATGACAATATTGAGGATAAATTTTTATATGCTGTCATCTAACGAGAGGGGGGCTGGACCGCACAAACACGGCCGAAACCCCCTCCTTGATCTTGAATATTTCTTGCAGATGAAACGAGATGGCGTGGTGCCGTCGCACCACGCGGGAATCGCAAGGCTATAATTGCCCGACGCCTTCGCGCCGCGCTGCGGAAAGATTATCAAGAACGCGACGCCGTCGCGCCGCGTCGAAGGAAACCGAAGGCGCCACGGCCGGAGCGGGGCTGCGGCGGAGGGGCGCGGTGCCGTCGCACCGTGCCGGACGATGAAGGCCGCGGCTGGTTCCGGGCCGCGGCAGAACGGGAAGACCGGCGGCCAGCCGGGCCGCCGGTGTCGGAAGCTGGAAAGGGGACCGGCCTCGCCGGTCCCGTTGAGGAAAAACTGGCCGGCCAGGTTGGGCCAGCCGGAAGGGAGGCAAAACCGGGGGAAATTAATTCCCCCGGCCAGCCAAAATGGCCCCCCATTAAGAGGGGGCCCAGTTTCACAAAGGGGGGCAGGCGGCCCCCCGTGCCGGGCCGCACCGCCGCGCTGGGCCACGCCGCCGTGCCGGGCTGCACCTTCGTGCCGGGCCGCGCCACCGTGCCGGACCACGCCGCCAGCCGGGCCGGGTCGGACCCGGGTCGGGTCGACCCGGCCCCCCGTTTTCGAATCGACTTCGGTATTTTGCCAATAACTTGAGCTACGGACCTCCGATTGATGAACCGTCAGCGGCGATGTGATCCTTGAATTGATACGGTCGATTCGGTATATCGCACTCAAAGTTTCGGAATACTTTGAGTTCGGCCGAGTTGGTTCGTACACGAAACCAACCGGGCCCTTGGAGCGAAAACGCTCATATCTTGAGTTACGGACGTCCGATTGACGTGCCGTCATCTTTGTTGAGTTCCTCTTAGTGAGACGTATCTTTTGGAATACTCCGCCCGAGGTTTGGATGTAGGTGGAGTATGGTCGGGTTGGTTTTGCCTTAAAATCTAACCGGGCCCCTGGGACGAAAAAGCCAATAACTCTCAGACCGGGCGTTCGATCGACGCGCCGTCTGTTGCATTGGGTTCCTGTTGATGATACGGGACTTTTGGATACATCAACTCTGGACTATGTGACAGTTGATGTATCAGCCTCTCGGCTCGTGGAGTGGACCCTCCCGAACGAGCTTGCTGTGTGTGGGAACCCTAGAGCTGGCTACGACTGTGACTGCTACTGCTACTGCTACTGTAACTGCGATGACGACAGTACAGAGATCCTTGGTGGATTCGACGACGACTACAACACTCAGTGATCCTACGTGGATCAGTGCTACAAGTCCTATGTGGGCCCGATCCAGTGTGGGTCCGATCCTGTGTGGGTCTGCGCTCAGCGGTCTTGTGTGAACCAGCGCCTACACGTCCTGTGTGGGCCCGATCCTGTGTGGGTCATTGCGGGGGTTAGTTACCTATCGATCCTTCGTGGGTCCGACGACATAGATGGATCAAATATCATCTTTATCGTCTTTCGAAGAAGTATACCTGTGTGAGTTGAATCCTGTTGCTTTCCTGTGTGGATTGTGTTGTGCTATCCTCTGTGGATTTTGTTTTGCTTTCCTGTGTGGAATACGTATACTTTCCTGTGTGGACTGAGTTGTACTTGGGCTCGGAGGTTAGAGCGTATTGGGATTGATAACTTAGGTATATGTATGGGCATATACCTAAGCAGTGTCAGTTGTTACTTCGTGATTGTATCTTTCTTTGTGGTTTATCCTTTGTGGATTTTGGGAGACCTTCAGGGGTCTCGGGGTCCCTACTGAGCAGCTTATACTCACCCCTGCATGGGCTATGCCCGCACTACGTTGTGTTGGTTGCAGACGACGGACAGCGTTGATCGTGGCTGAGGCTTGCAGAGCAGAACAGTACCTGGAGGTGGACCACTGGGCGGGACGTGCCCGGAGCAGACGACGGGACCCGAGGAGCAGTGGAGCTATCTGTACCCACCCTTCAGGTGGGATCTCCAGTGGACAGCTCGGCGTAGCGGCTTTTACTTTACAGTTGCTGTTTTTCCTTTCGAGTTGTACTTTACTTTCAGTTTAGGTTTGTATACTGGCCCATTTACTTTTCCGCACTTTCAGTTGTACTCTGTTCTTATTTAGTGTTTACTTTTCTGTTTGCTTACTCTGTGGTGTTTGTTTACTTTTCAAGGAAATGCCTTCCCTTTTTACTTGGATTTACGCCTTGGTGCTAGTCGCCAGCCCCTGGCCTATGGAAGGCGGGCTTGGGGTAGTCACGACACGGGCCCCGAGGGCGGGTCGTGACAGTTGACGCATGGTTTATTGAACCGTGTGGGGTGACCGTGCAGTTACCCATCATTGGAAATAAATAAATTTAATGAAAGGAGTAAAATGAAATAAAAATAAAATAAAAAGGAAATGTTTTTATAATGATAATAATGATAATAGTTATATTATTATAATTATTATTATTACTATTAATATTATTAAAAATATTAACGTTATTAAAAGTTTTTAATATCATTATAATTATCATTATTATTAATATTATTTATATTATTATTATTATTAAGTTTTTTATATTATTATTATTATTGTTATTATTATTAAAATTTTATTTAGTTTTATTTTTTTCGAAACCATAGGTTTCCCCATTCTCCCTCACCTCTCATGCATAGAACCCCACCCTCTTTTCCCTCTCCCTCATGGCATGACTCGACCCCTCCCTGCGCACTCCTCTCCCCGTCTCTCTATCTTCGGTCATACCCCCTCCCTTTGATCAGTTCCCCCTCTATCTGGAGCAACCTATTTGGCGTGACCCCCTCTCTCTAGCACAACCTATTCGGTAAAACCCCATATTAGGTGTGACCTCATAGCACAACCCCATATCTGGCGTGACCCTCTTCAGCTCGACCTCTCTCCAGTGCAACCCCCCTTTGGCATGTTTTCCTTAATTTTGGGGTTTTCTTCCCATAGCCGAACCCTAGATGTTAGGGGTTATTTTTAACTTTATTTTATTATATTTTAAGGTGTGTGAAGGGTCTCTGAGGTCTTATTCTTCCTTCTATTGATGTGTGGTTGTATTCTCACACCACTGAGGTAGGTATTTCTATCCTTTATCTTTATTATTAAATCCATGTTATTATTGAGAGTTTTAAATAAAATTTTAAACTTTATTTTCATCTCATTAACACACTTGGTTAAATTATTGTGGTGTTTTGTTAATGATTTGATTTTTTAAAAATAGTTTAAAGTGAAACTTTTATTATGCGTATGTTTGATTATGACAAATGTGTTTAGATATGGAGATGCTTGAGCTTTAGGGGTAAAATTGGGTGGCTGGGTGATGTTTTCCCATTGAAACATTTTTTTAAATTGATTCTATTATGAACCAAGATTTTCATTTGGAACATAATGTTTTCTTTAAGTGTGGGTTGAAACTTGTTTGGAATGGCTCTATTTGTTTATAAACTCTTGTTTCATTTTGTAATTAAGTGAAATGGTTGGGTATGGGAAAAAGGGAAAGTGGTGTTTTTGAAGGTGATTTATAAAGGTTTCATGGATTTTAGGTGTGCCATTTTATGTTGGCACATCAATGGGTGCACTAGGTGAAAGCATGGATATTCCCTCAAATAAAAATGGTATTTTCTTAAAATCTTGGTTTAACAGTACATTGTTTTCTAAATGATGGCAGTTCTTTATGTGGTTTCTAAAAGTGGTTTAGAAAGTAAATTTATGAAGGGTATTCCCATTTGACAATGCTAAGTGAAAATTATATTTTACATTGTTTGGAAAAATGGTTTTTGAACTGCTTTTTCTAAATGCATTCGGAGTGTGAAAAAATTAACGGCTTATTTGGAACTGCTCACTTTAAAAAAATAGTGTTTTCCTTCGATATTATTTTTCTTAAATTTTTTGTTGGTTTTTGAATCATATCTTGGTTCCTTTGTTTGGATTAATTTTATTTTAGGGCATTATGATGTTTATGGTTTCCTATTTTTTTAATTAAGGAGCATTGGTCACTACTTTGTGGGTTCGAGTCACTAAGTCTAAGGCAAATTTCCTGCATATTCATAGGAAAGTATATATATATATATATATGTAGGTTCCCCCTTTATGTGTATATTCATCCATAACAATGAATATATATGTATGGGGTTATGTGTGCCTATGTATATATATGGAAATTCATACGTAGGTGAGAAGAGGAAAGTATATGCATATAATCATATATGTTAGGATCCCCTTGCACACGTTCATAGCTATGTGAGTGTGTGAATAGAGGCTAGGTGTCCTTATATGTATGTGAATATATATATTCTCAGTTGGGGAGCTATAACTCTTAGTTATAAAGAACCAAGGGATGAATGTTTGGTTTGGTTCTACACTGAGGTAGGATCTCTACGCACTAACCTTTCAATTTAAGAATAATTTATTTCTTTAATTTCACATCTAGTTTTTATATTAATTATTGGTATAGAATTGTTAGTAAATTTGTCTATCTTGAATTAGATTAGTTTCTCTCTTGTAATGTGTTGTAATAAATGACTTTATTGAATTTTTCACATCAAGTTCTTGATGAAATGGCCCCTTGGTTGTTGTAAATGTGTTTTATATTTAAAATTCTTGTTAGGGTTTCTTAATTGAGTTTCGAAGCGTATTTATGGTTTTAAAAGTGGGTTGTGTGAGGTTCTTTAAGAAAAGTTTTAGCATATTATGGTTGTGCGAGGCCAAATTTTCACATTAAATTAAATGGTTTTATTAGAAAACCCTCCTTGGAATGGGTACTCAACTTGTTGGTTAATGAAATGTGGGAGTTTCTTTGGTTTGGGGACTCCATTATGTAATTATGGTTTAAAGGCAAGGGACTTGTTCCTTGGGGTGACTCGGGGGTTACCTTGTTATGTATTTTTATTGTGTATGATGAATGTGTTTATGACTGGATACTTTTTTTTGACATTTTTGTCTCACCCCCTTTTTAGTATGATCAGGGTATCCTAGCATAGTGAGAAAATTCTTGGTGAAAGTTTGTTGCACTAGTCTAGGTTATTTCACTAGATAATGGTCCATTGTAGGGGTTATTTTGTTATCATTACTATAGGATTGGGACCCTCGGTCAGGCTAGGTAGGGCGACGGTCGAGTGTTTGGGTGTTATAATGTCATCGGGTAGGGAATTCCTTCAAGATGAGTCACATTTGTAGTAAGTTCTATATAATTCATGATCTCCTTGGTTATACCATGTTATCTAGAACAAAGTAATCTACAGTGGATGATTGAGATGTAGGTCCTGGTTGGTTACTCTTTCATGATGTTTTTTTTCATTGCCCATGTTGTATGTTTGTTTGCTGTGTTCCCTTGTGTAGAAAATCTTTTTGATAAATGTTAAAGAATGGTTTCATGTGTTTTTAGAAAAAGGTTTTGAATATTTTACATTCCCTTAATCCTATTTTAATTATGAACATCACATCCTTTAAAATACTAATGTCTACCTCTTGAAAAGGAAATCTGGGTTTTAGATGAAAAAGGGAAATGGACCTTGATTTTATTTAAAGGGAAAATGTGTGAAAAACATACTTTTATATATTGTAGTTCAAATATAAAATTAATGTTTCTTTTTTAAAGGAAATACATTGGGAAATAAATTGTTTGGGAATGCCTATTGAGTTTTAATACTCACTCCTATTATTTTATCTTTATTTTTAGCTTCAGTGACACTTCTTTCTCAGATTTGGTCACCATAGTGCGACGTTGGTTTGAGCTAGGTGGTGACACGTAGGGTCACATGGAGGCATTTATAGTTTTATTTACCCAACTTTGGTAGTTTTAATTTTCATTATTCAGTTTTTATTTATTTCCGCGTCCTTCATTTATGAGCCAAATCATTCTCACCTATTTAATTTTGATGCTCGACACTAGTTGCTGGCCTATAGGGATCAAAAATTCCCTTCGACCATGCCATGGGCTATCTTGGGTGATCGGTTCAAGATCGACCGAGGTTGGTTCATGAAAAAATTATATCATAAGAGACCTTTGTTATTTGGGGTGTCCAGTAGTTGGACATTACCACTATCGGGACTCAGGTGGTAGGTACGATAAGGGTTTCATGAACCCTTTCTTTTACTGATCCTCGAGTGACTAGGGGTAGTTTGGGAATTGAGTCTTCTACTTTTGTTTTGGATTGAGCGATGAAAATAGAGGTGAGCCGATGTCATGTTGTGATTTCTCATGGAGTAGTTACCCATGTGATATCCAAGTGTCCGATTCAAGTTCCTCTTAGTGTTATTGCATGCCTGGGGCATGGCCCACTACCATGTCACTGAGTTGAGCATAGAAACTAGTCCAACTCTCTAATATTTTGGTGAAAGTTGTGGTTTTATTTGGTTATTGTTTGTGTATTTGTGTTTTTGAGAATGATAGTGGATTTTGAAATGGAAACTTTTTTCTTTAAAATAGATTTAAATTGGTGAAATGGGGTTTGAAGGAAAATTTTTGGTTTGAAAACTTAGTGACTATTTGGAATTGGTAACGAAATAGGTTGGGTGAAACCTTGGGTACTCCTTATGACCATTTTCATATTTGAGGGTGTGTATAAAAAGTGCATGTTGGTGTGTATGGATGGAAGTGGATGAACACATGACAATGTTTCATGGGATTACTTGGGGGGAATATTTGAAATTAGAGGCTTAGAATTTTTTTTTTCTAAAATGATTTTTAAAGAAGAAAATGATTTCAAAAATTTGTTTTTTTAAATGAATGTGGGTTTTTTTGAGAAAAGTGGCCTAGAAAGAGGGCAGTTTTTGAAATTTAAATGAAAATGGTGGATTTTGCAAACAATTTTTTTGGTCATGTTTGTATTTTTTTGGATTCTGATCTAGTTGTGTTTGGATTAGGGTTTTGTTTTGATCTTACTTAGGCTTGATTTTGGTTGTGGTTTGTGTTTTCTGTGTTGTTCAGTAAATGATACCCAGAAAGGTCCCCAAAGATTCTAATGATTCATGGCTAGTTTTTGGTTCTTTTCAAAATTTTCATGTTCATTATAGTGATTGTGGTCCCTTATAGGTAGTGGAGTGTTTTGAAGTGGTATAGTGTGTATTTGGATTGTTGGAAACTCCAAAGGCTGCTAAGGTTCTTGCTATTTTGGGTTTGGTTGAGTGTCCAGCCTTGGACCAGTGGAAATTGGTCGTCCAACGATCATTGCAAGTTGGGATGACATGTGATATGTTTATTTTTATCTTTATCAGATGTATTAGTTCCTTACTAAGAGGTAGTATATTCTTCATCCATCAGAGCCTTAACTATAGGTCTCAGGGTGAATCTTGTGCACAATCAAGAGTTGCCAGGGTGTGTGTGAAACCTAGACCTGGTTTCATTCTAAGTGTTGGGATGGAAGTATCTAAAGGTTCTTTGTTTTGGTTTTATTGCCTTTTTGAGTTCATATTCTCATCTTGAATGTGTGTCAAACTTTTCATTTCACAATCTAAATGGATTATTTTATGTAGTTGTGGATTTTTGAATCGTTAGATCTCTTTAAAGTGGGATCAACCATTTAGTGGGTTGGCTTTGATTTCTATGGTGCTTATATGGTGATGAGAGTGATTGGGTTTTGTGGGAAGTTGTAAATGGTGTATCCAATTTTAGATTAAGTTCTTCTCAAGGGTTTCCCATAGTGTTGGGGTATCATCTTCTATAGGAAACCTATAGTTTTGGTAGTGGTGTTGTTTCGCTTGTGTTAAAGAAACTGGATTAGTTCGTGTTGAAAATTCCCTAGTTCTTGTTTATGGTGAGGGTGTTATTCAGAAGGTATAGAGAAGTTTTGTTAGTTCCCAATGTCCTAGTATGCTGGGTTTCTTTTAGTGGGGTTTTTATTTTTAGTCTTAGTAGTTCTATTCATATCATGTAGAGAAGTTATGTATGTTTGGGTTGGGATTTCCCACATTAGCCCCTGCCCCGAGGTGGTATGTTTGGGTTTTAATTTCCGTGTTAGTTGAGTTCTTATGTTTCAGAGAATCCTCCCACATTATCCCTTTATTTTAATTCATGGTTCCTTCATGATCGGTGAGGTTTGACCTATGGAGTGAAAGGTAACACGAGGTTCTTATCCTCACTCGGTTTTGATAGAGCACGGACTCGAGTTTTGGTTATCCTTTGTCTTGGTAACATTCTGGGGGTAGAAAGTGTCTATGGTGGGGAGAATTTTCACACCTCAACCTCAGATACTCTTATTTTTATTCTTTTCCTAGTCTTGGGTCTTTTGGTCGAGGTTTGGTTTTGAGACCCAATTTAAAATTTTGAAGTTTGGAATTATTAGTGAGTTTTAGGCCGATGCATGGGAACCACATAGTTACTGAAAACCATGCAGTAAGCCCCGATACCCGTGCAACCACCTCTGGAATAGATAGAAGTTATCGCACAGTTCGTGCACAATTTCTTGAACCCTGTGGGGCGATCGTATGGTTAATAAACATTTGAAATAAATAATTTTAATGAATAAGTAAAATGAAATAAAAATGAAATAAAAAGGGAATGTTTTTATAATGGTAATAATTATATTATTATTATTATCATTATTTTTATTACTATTAATATTATTAAAAATATTAGTGTTTATTAACATTTATTTATATTATAATAATAATAATAATTATTAATATGATTATTATTATTATTATTTTTAGTGTTATTATTATTATTATTATTAAGTTTTTTATATTATTATTATTATTATTAATAAATTTTTTAATTAGTTTTGTTTTATTTTTTTATTTTTAGATACACTAGGTTCCCCCATTCACCCTAACCTCCCACGCATAGCACCCCAACCTATTTCCCCTCTCCCTCACGGTGCGACCTGACCCTCCCTACACACTCCTCTTGCCGACACTCTCCCTTCAGCTGCCCCCTCCCTTCGTCTGACACCCCCTCTCTTCGGTGTAACCTATCTGCTGCAACCTATCCAGCACGACCCCTCTCTCCGGTGCAACCTATCGGGCATGACCACCTGTCCAGCATGACCCCCTATCCGGTGCAACCCCTATCCAGTGTGACCCTCTCTGGCACAACCTCTCTCCAGCGTGACCCCCCTTTGATGAGTTTTTCCTTGATTTTGGGGTTTTTTTACTTTAGAAGAACCCTAGGTGTTAGGGGTTGTTTGTAACTTAATTTTATTGGATTTTAAGGTGTGATAAGGATCCATGAGGTCTTATTCTCTCTTCTTTTGAAGTGCGGTTGTATTCACACACCTTCGAGGTAGGAATTTCAATCCCTTATATTTATGATTCAATCCATGTTATTCTTAATAGTTTTAAATAATTTTTTAAACATGATTATCCTCGTTAATGAACTTGGTTAAATGATTGTGGTGTTTTTTGATGTTTTGATTTGTTAAAAATAAGTTTCAAAATGAAAATCTTATTATGACTATGTTTTCTTATTCCAAATGTTTTTTGACAAGGGGATTCTCAAGATTTAAGAGTAAAATTGGGTGGTTGGGTGATGTTTTCGCTTTGATTGTTTTTAAAATAGATTCAATTATAACCCACGATTTTCATGTGAAACATAATGTTTTCTTTAAGTGTAATTTGAAACTTGTTTGGAAAGGATCTATTGCTTTATGAACAATTTTTTCATTTTTTAATTATGTAGAGTGGTTGGGTATAGTAAAAATGGAAAGTGGTGTTTTTAAAAGTAATTTATAAAGGTTTTGTGGATGTTAGGTGGGATATTGGATGTTGGTACATCTATGGGTGCACTAGGTGAACACATGGATATGCCCTAAAGTGAAAATGGTGTTTTCTTAAAATCTTGGTTTAACAATTTTTTTTTTCTAAATGATGTTGGTTCCTTGTGTGGTTTCTAAAAGTGATTTAAAAAGAAAATATAAGATGAGTATGCCTATTTGGAAATGCTTAGTGAAAAATAGATTTCACATTGTTTGGAAAAATGGTTTCTGAAATTCTTTTGGTAAATGGATTTGGGGTGTGAAAAAATTAAATCCCTATTTTGAAGTGCTCACTTTAAAAAAATAGTGTTTTCTATTAACATTTTTTCTTAAATGTTTCATTGGTTTTTGAATCAATTATTTTTTCCTTTTTTGGATATTTTTTATTTTATGGTATTAGGATGTTTATGGATTCCCGTTTTTTATAATTAAGGTGCGTTGGTCACTACTTTGTGGTTTTGAGTCTCTGTGTCTAAGGTGAATCGTCTGCGTATGTATAAGTAAGTATATATATATATATATATATATATATATATTTAGGTTCCCCCTTTATTTGTATATTCATCCATGGTAGTGACTATATATGTATAGAGCTAGGTGTGCCTATGTATATATATGGAAATGCATATGTAGGTGAGTGGATATGGGTATATACATATATGCATATACATAAGGATCCCCTTGCACACGTTCATGGTCATGTGGGAGTGGCATAGGGGATAGGTGTCCTTATATATATGTGAAGATACATATGACCAGTGGGGGAGAAATAGTTCTTAGTTAGAACGCACCAAGGGCTAAATGTTCGGTTTGGTTCCACCCTATGGTAGGATCTCTATGCATTAACCTTTAAATTTAAGAATCATTTATTTCATACATTTTGCATCTATTTTTTATATTAATTATTTTCATATAATTGTTAGTAAAATTGTCTGTCCTGGATTGAAGTGGTTTCTCTCTTGTAATGTCTTGCAATAAATGACTTGATTGCATTTTTCACATCAAGTGCTTGATGAAATTCCCCTTTATCCTTTGTAAATATGTTTTAAATTTAAAATGATGGTTTGAGTTTCATAAATCGGTTTTAAAGTGTGTTTCTGGTTTTAAAAGTGGTGTGTGTGTGGTTCTTTAAAAAATGGTTTAGCATGTGATGGTTCTGTGAGGCCCGATTTACCCTTTAAATAAAATGGCTTCCTTGGAAAACCCTCCTTGGAATGAGTCCTCACCTTATTAGTTGATTAATTATGGGAGTTTTCTTGGTTTGGGGCTTACCTTGTGTAATGATGGTTTAAAGTCGAGGGACTTGTTCCTTGGGGTGACTCAGGGGGTGACATTGTTGTGTCTGATGATTGTGTGTGATGAATATGCTTATGACTAGATACTTGTTTGAAATTGTTGGCTCAACCCCTTTTTAGTTTGAACATGAGAACCTAGAATAGCGAGCAAATTCTTGGTGAACAATTGCTGCACTAATCTAGGTTATTATACTAGCCAGTGACCCATAGTAGGGGGTTATTTTATTATCATTGCTATGGGATTGGGCCCCTTTGTCAGGCCAGGTTGGGCGACAATTGGGTGTTTTGGAATTATGAAATCATCAGGTTGGGGGTACCTTCAATATGAGTCACATGTATAGTACTTTCTATATTATTCATGAGAACCTAGGTTCTCCCATGTTTTATAGAACTTATTTATCTATAGTGAATGATTGAGATGCAGGTGCTGGTTGGTTACTCTTGGTGATATTTTTTTCATTGCTTGTGTTGTATGTTTGTTGATCGTGTTCCCTTGTATAGTGAATCTTTTTTCTAAAGGTGATAGAATGGTATAATGTGTTTTTAGAAAAATGTTATGAAATTTTTTACATTCCATTCTTCCCTTTTTATGTATGAACATCAAATACTTTGAAATACTAAAGCCCACCTCTTGAAAAAGAAATATGGTTTTTAGTTGAAAAAGGAAAATAGACCATGATTTTCTTTAAAGGGAAAATGTTTGAAAAAACATAATTTTATATATTATAGTTCATACATGAAATTAATGTTTCTTTGTTTAAATAAAATGCATAGAGAAATATATTTTTATGGAACACATACTGAGTTTTAATATTGCTGCCTATAGTTTTATATTTTTTTAGCTTTGGTGTTGCTTCTTGCTCAGATTTAGATGCCGTAGTGTGATGTTGGTTTGAGGTCGTTGGTGACCCGTAGGGTCACATGGAGGTATGTACAGTTTTATTTTTTCCCACCACTGCTAGTTTTCATTTTCATTATTCAGTTTTTATTTATTTATTTACCCTTCATTTACGGTCCAAATTGTTCCCACCTATTTAATTTTGATACCCATAACTAGTTTCCAACCCATGAGGATCGGGAATTCCCTTGGGCAATACCACATGCCTTCTCGGGTGACTGGTTTATGGTTGACTTGGGTTATTTCATGACATCCTATCAATATGGTTTTTTTAGAGGGAAATATTCCTTCTATGGATAATTTTTGTATTTTGGTGGATTCAGAATTACTAAAAAATATCTGTTGGTTCAATTTACAACATTGCAATTATTCAACAATATACAGATAGAAAATCTTGCGGGGGAGTAAATCCCCTCAAAGGAACAAGTCTGAGAAAGATATTTTGAAGAAATATAACAAGTTTGCTGTAAAGGTTAAAAATAGGTTCCAAACCCTAGAAAGTATTTTTGAAATATGTGAAAAACCTATACACCTTGCAAAATGATGTCTTGTTTTGTTACCGGAACAAAAAAATATTTTCAATAATTCTCAGTGATTGCGAAAAAGAAATAGGGAAAAAAAGGCTCTTGTTTTTTAGACTATTCTCAAATCTAAAAAAGGAGAATAAACTTGGATGTTGGATAGTGGGTATTTTTCTCATATGGATGGAGACCTAAATTTTTTTAAAAATGTAAAATACTTTAAAGAAGGAATACTAACTTTGGGCAATAATGAATCACTCCAAATTAAAGGTGTTGTGTCAACCATAATTAGGGAGGAAAATTTGAAATATAAAAGGGATTTTTTTGTTGATGGGATGAAACAAAACTTTCTAAGTATTTTTTGATAAAGTAAATAATTTTTTTTTCAAAAAATATGATTTTTTGTGAGAAGATAGGAAGGTGGAAAAATAGTCATAAGAGGCTAATGTATAGAAGGAAACTTATTCTAAGTTCGTGAAATACTAAACTCTTGTTACTTGGTCGTGATAAAATAAAATAATTATTGGCATAAAAGGTTGGGAAACATATGTCATAGAAACATGAGTAAGTTATCAATATGAGATAGTGTTTTTGGTATTATTCATATGTTAAGAAAAATATATTGGTGTTGCGCTATTTCTCAGAAATGAAAAATTATAAACTTAGTGAATAAGAAAGTTTAGATATATTAAAAAAAACCCAAGAACTTATTCATTCTGATATTTGTGGGAAATGTGAAAAAAATAAAGTAATGGAGATAAGTACTTCATCACTTTAATTGATGACTTTAATCACATTACTTATGTTATGTATATGAAACATAAGTTAGATACACTGAATTTTTTTAAAAGTTTGATAAGGAAATATGAGAAGGAATGTGGGTATTCAGTGAAGAAGTAGAGAATAGTTAATGGTAGGGAATAAAAAAATTAATAATTTGAAAATTATCTTGAGAATCATGGAATTCAGTATGAGTTTAGTACACTATACACTCCTAAAAAAATGGTGTTGCTGAAAGGAATAATAGAAGTCTGGTTGAAACGGGGTGAACTATGTTACTTGAACAAGGTATTCATCATTAATTTTAGTGGGAAGTCATGAGTATTGTTGTGTATACTCAAAACTTATTTTTCTACTAAACAAGTTCAGAGATGAATCCATATGAGAATTTTTAGGTTAAACTCGAAGTTTGAAACACTTAAGAGTTTTTGGGAGTCTATGTATTGTAAAGAACAAAGGTGGAAACCTTGGAAAGTTTGAGTAGATAGGTGAAGATGGATTTTTTCTTGGATATACTCCAAATGGAAGGAGATATAGATTTTTCAACAAATATTTAGGAAGATTAGTTGACTATGTTGGTGTAAAATTTGTTGAAAAATATGAGGAAGATAAAAAGAATCATGCAGATAATGAACAAAAATATGAATAAGGAATTTCTAATAAGGATTATGATAAGGATAAAAAATAATTGAAATCCTTCTCAAGAGGAAGAATCAAACATATTATTGATGAGGAAAAATCTTGAAAGTCACATCCTAGGATGAAGAAGTAAGTGGACGCTAAAAAAAATATTTTTGATCAACATCAAAAGGTTCAAATAAGAATAACATCAAAATCTATTACACATACTTCCTTGTATTCAAAAGTTGAGCAAAAAGATGCTAATGAAGCTTTTGAGCATCTGGAATGGGTTTATAAAATAAATAAGAGCTATATCAGATGGAAAAGAATGATATTTTGGAACTCATACCTATTCCAGATAACAAAAATGTTATTTTTACAAAATGGGGTTTTTTGGAAAAAGTTGGATGAAGATGGTGAATTAATAATAAATATAGAAAGATTATTTTTCAATGGTTACTCATAAATTGAAGGAATTTATTTTTATGAAACTTTTGCTATGGTGGAAAGGTTATAAACAATCATAATCTTTCTTACTATTTATACAAAATTAAGTTACAAGATATTCCATATAGATGTAATGTCCACATTTCTGAATGGGGATCTTGATGAGGAATTATATATTGAACAACAAGGTGGAATTTTTGTTGGGAAAGATGAAAGTTACATGATTAAGTTGAAGAAATCCTTATATGGGATAAAACAATCTTCTAGATAATGTTATTATAAATTGGATACTTTCTTGAGGAAAATGAATTTAATGAAAGGAAGGGTTGACAACAATCTTTATATCAAATAAATTCAGGATTTTTACCTTATCATAACTATTTATATTGATGGAATTGTCTTTGTTGGGAATGATGAAATAACATGTGAAATATTTTTTGAAGAAATGAAAATGTTGTTTGAGATGTACATGCTAGGAGAAATGAAAACTTTCTTGGGTTAAAAATTTCACAAAAGAAGAAACACATATTCATTTATCAAGAAAAGTATATTAAGGAACTTCTTAATAAGTTTGGTATTGAAAATTTGAAACTATTTTCCACAATGATTTCAGTGGGAACCATGTTTTCTAATGATGGATAAGGAAAGAAAGTTGATCCTAAAGAGTTTCAAAATCCAATTGGAAGTTTATTATATTTGAATGCCTCAAGACCCAAATTTTTTTATTTCATTACCATATGTGCAATATTTAATATTTATTTAAAATAATCACACATGTTATATCAAAAAATAATTCTTTAATATATCGAAGGTATAAAAAATTTCAAAATCAGGTATGATAGATAAAAAAATATTAGAATTTTTGGGTGTTCAGATGCTGATTGGGTAGGAAATTTTGATGATAGAATATCTAGGTGGAAATTTATTTCAAGAGAAAAGTTTTTTAATTTGGAATAATAAGAAAAAAATTTCATTAACTCTTAGTATGGATGAGGTTAAGTATGTTGCTGCCACTCAAGCTACTACCCAACTTATGTGGATGAAGACTCAGTTGAAAGATTTACTTGTTGAAGTGAAGTTACCCTTGCTCTTGGGTTGTGATAATCAAAGTGAAATCATCCTTATTAGAAATATAGTACAAAATTCTCATTCAATACATATTTATATCAAATATCATTTCATCTAAGAGAATGTGGAGAAGAATGAATTAGAACTAGAGTATGTTCCTATATGTAAACAAGTTGCTAACATTTTCATAAAACCTTTGCTGAAGGAAGAGTTTTATAAATTGAGGTTGAACATGGGTGTCCAACCACTTTATCATTAAAGTTGAGGTATGTGTTTTCCCCTTCTATCATCTAGTCTGTTGATAGTGTTTTCAAGGGGAAGAATTGTTTATAAGTCTATCCATTGTTATGTGCTAAACCTTTTAAGGAAGCATGTATAAAGGGGGAGTTGTGGGTTAGTTGTGATTTCAGAATATTTTTTTGTAAACTTTTATTACAGTTTGTTAAAGTGTTTGTAGGAAATTTTTTTTATAGGAAAGTTTAAGAAGAAAAGAAATTTGTGAAGAGAATATTAAGGTGATTCATGATCACTACTTTTGGACATCATGGTTTTGTTGTCCATCATTCTTGTTTAAAACAATGACTTAGCTCATGTAGTTTTAGAATTGTTTATAAATAATCCAAATCATTAGGTTACAAAGTTTAGTGATTTTTTACAATTAGTTGACAACAAAATATAAGGGGGTGGGGGATTTGTTGGACCAAGTTGGCTGGAGAAGGTTTTTCTAAGCTGAAAAAAGTTAGTTTTGAAAATGTTTTGACTTTTGTTGTTAAAGAAAAGAAATCAATTTACTTTGTAAAATTTTAAAATAGGATCGACCATCATATTCCAAACATCAGACTCATATTTCTTTAGAAATTACATTAGTTTGAGAAATTTTTTTCTAGAATAAGGGTTCATGAGATTCACCATTGATTCATGAATGAAAAAAAGATCGTAATGAGAAACTACCATGGATTCTTCCTAAATCAAATGAAAATATGATGATTATTTTCTATTTTTTATTTAAAAAAAATCATAAGTAATCTATACACACTTGTGATGAAATATTTTTGAAGGAAAGGGGGAGTACATTCGATTGTATTGAGGTTCTGATTGAAGAAAGAATGAAATTACTGGGAAGTTACAATTCTTTCATTGAAAGTCAGAAGATTTTGAAATAAATCCTAAAAGTATTCAAATTCAGGAATAAATCATGATACAAGATGAAGTTTATAGAATGTGAAAGTTGAAAAAGTAATGTTTTCCAGTTTCACTCCATCGATATGAGATCACCAGACACAAAATTATTTGAAGGCTGGAAAGGTTTTTTGAAAACATAAAAAGATGAATATGAATGTTTTGTATCAAACTAATAATCCAAAATATTTAAATATTAAAAAGAAATAAGTTTATATGAATTGTATTTAGAAAATAAGAAGATTTTTTATGGGACCGATGAGGTTGAAGAAATTCAGATACCAATAAAAAATGTAGTCAACCATTTTCATCAAGATGAAATACTGGGTGTTTTTGATTGTGTCAAGAGTATCAAACCGGAGCTGATACTGATAACATCATCAGATGAAGGATTATTAGTATGAAAAAAATAATAAAAGAGTAATTGTATAAAATAGTTGCAAAATTATTGTCAAGGGAAGATTGAAGTTTGATGATTTTAGAGAAAATGTTTTTCAAAGATGCATGAAGACGATGTTGATGGATTGTTGAGAAGTATTAGAATATTTAGAAGTCACAACTCTTTTTATATATATTTTTTAATGTCTTATGTTTATCAAGTTGGTATGGAGCATCAGAATGGGAAGTATTTTGACATATCATTTTGAGAATCATAATGAGAAGACATTTGTTTTTCATATCTTTCATTTTCAATGGAGAAATCTATTGAAGAATCTATTTTCTTCATTATAATATTAAAATCAGTATGAAAATTCAGAATCAGACTGAAGTTTGTGAAGAAATTATGAATAAGAGTTAAAGTAGAGAGAATATTCTTGAATTTCAAGAAGAATTAAGAAGCATTGTAGAAGTAAACAATGTATCTAGAGTTTAAGAAGAATTAAAGATTTAGGAAATTTGGTTGAGTGTGAAAAGTTTCCTGAATCCTGCCCAAACCATTTTTGGGTCGCCTATAAATAGTGTAAGTACTTTGTACTTTATGACATAAGTACTATTCATGAAAGAAGATAATTATGATTTGAATTTATGGGGATAAGAAATTTTCGGATTGTGCTTTCCTAAGGAAGTTTTCTAGATAGAAGAAAGAAAGGACGAGTGACAATATTGTAATCATATTTTCTAGAATCAGACCAAGTAATCAGACTGGGATTTATAAACTGAGATAGAAGTGGTTCAGAATTGTTTCAATAGTATTCTGACTGAAGTGTATTTTTTTTGTATTGAGAAATTGTACTGATGAATCAAACTAGAAATCAAACTGAGTTTCATTAACAAGTCCAGAATAAGTTCTTGCCTATTATTGGGTAATAAATTGAAGAATTGGTTTGAAGATCGTATTTGTGAAAGTTGATCAAGTAGCATTGTAACATGTTTGTTACAAACATTTTATTACATCATTTCATGATACTTGAGGCACATGAACTATTGTATTGAAAATTGTTCCACAAGTGTAAGGGAACATCCTTTTCATTGTATTCCATATAAAGGATTGTTTTCTAGTGGATTTTGAGGTATTGGACTTTTTCCAAAACATACTAAGGACATAAATACTCTTGTTGATTAGTGAACCTTGTAAATTATTTTTGTTCCTATGGATGTGTGATCATTTTGCTTTAGAAAGGTGATAACTCTTTAATATGAGGTAAAGGTTGATTCAAAAGGAAGGAAACTTAAAAATAAAAGATATCACTGATTCAAGCCCTCCCCCTCTTAGTGATACTTGGATCCTGGTTGGTAAATCTAATATAGTACACATAAGATCTTTGGTTAGTGTTTTGAAGAATACTTAAAAGCTTACCTATTCACTATTTTCCTAATTTTGTCTCCTTTATCTCTAGAGATAAATTCCAAATTCATATTGAACTTCTTAATGAGCCTTAGGTAGAATGACTTACTATTTTCCTTAAACTAGTCATCCTAACCTTGACTCTGAACATGTTTACATAATAGTGATATTCTCGACAATATCCACTTAGCATTAACTTATTTCTTATCAAATATTGGCCGATCCACCAAATGTGGGTTGTGTAGCTTTACTACAACACTAATAATAACTTTATAATTAGTCTATATCTTTGTAGGAGGGGCTTTGGTAGGAGTTGCATCATTAAAACCTTTCTCCATCCTCAATATTCTTAGGATTTGGTTCAAACTAGGATGGTTTGGGTTTGATAGGGAGTTTCATGAGAGAGGATTTATAAAGAGAAGGTATGGCTTTGAAAAGAAGAAATTGATTTTAGGGGAAATATACACATCGATTCAAATTATAATTATAATTTTATTTCAATCATTTAGGGAAATAAAATAAAAATAGATATAAATAAATTTCCACTAAATTAACTTATGAAAAAATTTCAAATAGAATAGACATGATATGTATATTGACTATGTATTTTTTAGCAAGAAAGGGAATGGTTGGTATACTAATCATGGATTCATTTTAAGTATACTAACTGCATTAGAAAACAATAACGATAGGTATAGTGACTGTGTGAGTAAAGAATCATGGTAGGTATATTGATCATGTGAGTAAGTGTTCATGGTAGGTATAGTGAATGCATGATCAACTGGTCATGGTTACTTTATTGAACATATAAACAAAAACTCATAGTCACTTAACTGACCCTATGCACTATAATTTATGGTTACTTCAATATTAAAAAAAATTTATGTATTATAAAGATAAATTAGGCAAACATTAGAGATGGAATTAAATTGAAATATTTAGAAATATTTTACCATTCCTAATTCAAGTCTGATTGTAACAACCAATACTTTTGAATAATATTTTGTTTCATGAATTTTTGTGTTTTTATTTTGTACTCAACAAAACTATATCCTTTTATTAATGAAGTGTGTATAATTGAAATGAGACCTTTGGGTTTCGACCATTATATAACCATTGGTTAATTATGATTATTGGTCCATACAAATGTTGAAAACTATACTTTTAAATTTATGACTATTGTTTATAGATACAAATGATCATGGTTAATTAATATAGAAAGAAGAGTTGATGGCCTCATCCAGTAGACTTCGGCCATACGAATCCCATTTGTCAGAGCTTGGGAAGGAGGTAGCATCATTGGACTTTTCTCTGAACCAAGACCAAGCTGAGCTTCAACATATTAAGCTTGAACACAATTTACTTTGAAAGAAGTTCAAGCTGATAGAAATCACCACTTGGGTAATGTTGTCTGAACAGCCCCAAGATTCTATCACCATTGCACACCTTACTCTTAGATCCAATACAGGTGTTATAAGGGTCTATGTAATGAGGAATTAGTTACCTTTTGTAATCCATTTTTATAAATAAAATTTTTATTTCCTATTATAGTAAAATAGCTATCATTTTTGATTTTAAAATTTCAAAATAAATATAGGATTAATTTTTTTAAGCTTCATATTATTGATGAATATTGAAAAAATAGTATTTTAATTTTTTTATACTTTACATAATTAATAATGTGAAATGATTTTCAAAAAATGGATATATACAGTTGTGATCAGTAAGAAATTTAGAGTCTGATAAGATCAACTTAATTTTTGGTAAATAGTAAATTATGAATAGAAATACCACCCTTATGAATAGTAATATGATCAATGGAATAGTAACCTAAATTAATTAAGTATAAATATAATTTAGGCATATTTAATTGTAATATGATATAATAGCATAAGTAGGTAACTATTTTAGAAATTATTAGTTAAGAATTAGTATTTGTTTCGGGTAAATAGTGAATTTACATAAAAATTAAACATCCCATATTTAGAAAATTATTTTCATAAAATAGAGTTAATTTTTTTATTCATAATATCAATATTAGGTTAGAGTGAATTTATGATAATTTTATAAAATGTTTTGTTTTTTTATGAATAGTAAAAATACAGTTTTTGAGATTTCTGTGTGTTTTATGACATCATAATGATAAAATATGTAATTTAAAATGATGGTCGAATAAATTGGATTAAAATATTATATGATGTGTCCCATTTGAAAAAAAACATGGGCAATCCCATGGTTTTTTAAACACCACTAATGAAGGGTCCCTTGGAAATTAATAAAATATTCCCTCACTTTTGCTATAAATACCAACCCATTACTTCATTCATTTCATTCCAAATTCCCCCTCAATGAATATATGGTCATTTTACCTACCAAAGAGTCTTTCCAATGTTCCATAAATCCCTCAAATTTTCGATTCTATACATTTAGAAGTTACACTTCAAGGTAAGAGAACCATTCACCCTCATCTTTTAGTCAAGAATTCTTTTATGTTATGTATTTTAATTTATATTTTCTTATTCTGGGTGATAGATAAAATATTTTCAATTAATTTATGTTGAATATTTTTTTAAATACCACCAAAGTGTTACTTTATGATAAATTGCCTCATTTTATGATATTAATGATATTTTGAGCTTA
Source organism: Viscum album (assembly GCA_963277665.1). Lineage (NCBI taxonomy): Eukaryota > Viridiplantae > Streptophyta > Magnoliopsida > Santalales > Viscaceae > Viscum > Viscum album. The sequence goes on along the minus strand of OY728142.1, from coordinate 1,871,269,950 downwards.
ATAGTAAAAATGGACCATTTCAGATTTTTAATAGTTTTAAATTATTTATGTATTTTTTCCATAACATTTTCTAAAATAATTAAAATTTAAAAATTATTTCTTTTCCAGATTTTACACATCCAGAGATTCACTTCATCCTTCTTGACCAAAATCTGAATCGACCATATGGAAGCTCACAAGTTGGACATTGAAAACTGTTTATAGATCTGCTGAGTTTTGGTGTGGGGTCTATAGCTCATTCATGGTGGACCAAATTGCTGTGAAATTCAGTGTATAGATGCCCAAAGAGTTTTTGAAAATATTTCATGAATTCGAGGACACATTAATCAGCCATTTTAATGGTCATTAAATCATTATAATCATTAGGTTTGTGATTTGGAGAGTCTGACTAAACAAAATAAATATTGAGAGTAAAACGAGCATAAATCTCATAATAATTGTTTAAATACACAAATATTTTGAGGGTAAAAAAACAAGATAATTTTGAACAACATTCAAGAAGGGTGAAATGCGTGAAGATATAATTTAATGGGGATACAACACATCAAATTTAGGGGTACATATTTTGGCTATAGGGGAGATCATCCCCCTCAAAGCATCCCGTTTTCCATCCCATTCCTTTGAGGACACCAAGCAGAATTTTTAACATTCTATTTTATTTCTTTTATTTTCCATAGTTTTGTTATTCCTTATTATTCCCCATTCATTATGATTACCCTTACCATGGTGGGGTAAAAATTTTGAGTGATTGGGGAATGATTGATTTTCTATTTTGTAATGCTTGAGTTCTTGGACCTAATTGAATGAAATTTATTTCTTTTTCAAAGTTTTATTCAATTTAATATAGTGTATTTTATTATCAAGTGAGATTTTTCTTTAATTTTAATTATTTTATTTATTTTTTACTTGTTAACATAATCATTATCTCTCTCCACTAATTTCTATTTTATATACTATGGAATAGACCATGGATTAGTGGTGAAGTACTCGATGATCGTCAGTAGGTGTAAAAGGGGTAGTGAATGTTCTTGATTGTTTGGGATAAAAAATACCTGATCAGGTATTTCCCATATCAATTGATGATATTCAATAAAACTATTTTTCACATGGAAGGAGAGTTTACCAAACTGATATTTTGGTAAGTTTTTCTCTCACCATTATAATTTTACCAAGGAAGTCAGAGGAAATGATTATGGAAACTCACTTTAATTAACTAAGACAAAGAGGTTTGAATTAAATTGAAAAATTATAGAATTACAATTGGGAAACAAACCCTGAACTAATCACACTTTTAATATTATAGTTTTTAATTCTTTGAATTTCAAATTTCCTTTCAATAATTTTCTTATTAATTTATTCTAAAAACTCACCATTTTTACCCTCGTTTAAAAGTAACAAATAGTTTTTTTGTGCACTCCTCTTCAAGATAATTCTTAGGTTTAATCAGTATATTACACTTAGGAAATATGAAAATTGTTTTTCCAAGCCCTACGATAGGCGTACATCAAACTTGGCGTCGTTGACGGGGAGGCAGTGTAACAAAAAAAAGATTTTCAAAATTGAACGAACCACAACTCAAAAGAACCATTAATTGAATTTGATCCAAAAATTGAAAGAACATTAACCCAACTAAAAAAAAGAAACCTACCAAAAATATTTGAATAAATAGATCTCTCAGATTCAAGTGAAACTATTACTGTTCACTCTTAACCTAAAATCATGGCTGGAAATCCCAAACCAACGCTGCATGATCTATATGCACCTCAATTTTCCATTAAAAATAACCAACTCAATACACCCATTGAACCAAATGATTTTTAATCACATTTAAGTATGATTTTTTTGCTTCCAAAGTTTCATGGTCTTGTAGGAGAAGATCCAAATCGATACATGCAAGAATTCTGATACAGTTTCTCAAGCCAAGAGGAGCATCCGAAGACCAATTTTAGTGGAGGGAATTCTCCTTCTTAATCAAAGGAGTAGATAAATAATGGTTGTAAAATCTAAAGCCCGTGGAAATTAGTGATTGGGAAGACCTAAAAAGATGTTTCATGCAAATATTATTTCCCACATCGAAGAGCACTGCCATCAAGAAAGCGATTTACATCATAAGACAATCAATTGGAGAAACCCTCTACGAGTACTAGGAGCGTTTCAAGAAGTTATGTTCCAGATGCCCACATCAAGAAATGAAGGAAAACCAATTCCTTGTGGTCTTCTACCAATTACTTATGGATAATGATCGAAATATTCTAGATGCATCATCTAGGGGAACCACGCTTGACAAGTTGCCTGCAGATATCATAGTACTAATTGAGAAGATTCCTCAAAAATCACAACAATTTGAAATAAGTGGAATGGGAACTAGGGGGATACATGAGGTAAAAACATCTGATTCATCTGCATTGAATGAAACCAAAGTAGATGAACTTTCATAGTTAGTCCGTCAAATGGCTGTAACTCAAGATGATGGACAACAACCTTCAGATCAGGTATGTGGTTTATGTTATTCTTCCACTCATTATACTGACAAGTGCCTTGAGATAGAGGGGACGTAATACTGTGTTATGTCCATTCAACCAAGACAATTCCAACAAAATCAACTACATCAAACCCAATCCCAACAAGGATATGGGAACCAAAAAAACTAGATGAGATCATTTAATCCTAACTAGCACCCCAATCAACCTCCTTACTAGCAATAGCAATACCAAAACCCCCTCCATTCCAACAATCCTATAAATAGACATTATAACAACAAAAATCCTTTCAAACACCATCATTCAGAATAAAGACATATAAAAAACCATCCACCATCTCAGAACCTTTTTTGGAGTAACTACAATCCATGTATGAGGGCTTATAAGATAAGGTTGATAAGCTGGCAGACATGGTGGGAAGCCTTGTTGAAATCATGTCTAAGAATCCATGGAAGCTCCCATCCCAAATAGTGGGAAATCATAAAGATAATGTCAATTTAATCATAACAAGAAGTGGAAAAGAAATCCCACCTCCATCAAACCTTGAACTTGAAACAATACAACATGTTCTAATGGATAATGATGTTAAAAATTCAGAAAATCTTGTGAAAATTCACCAAGAATAAGAAAAGGAAGATGATACGGAGAAGGATAAGCCACATAATAAGAGACAAAAAATGCCAATTCAAAGACAACAAAGGGATAATAAAGACTTACCCCCAAAATTTCCATCAAGGATGATTGAATCAAATAAATTGCATGAATAAACACTTTAAAAAGAAATTATAGATAATTTTCAGAAAGTAGAAATCAATACCCCCTACTTGAAGCTGTCAAAAAAATTCCAAGGTATGAAAATTTTTTGAAATATATTTTCACCAAAAAGAGAAGACTTCATGGGAATGAAAGAATAAACTTGGGGAGAAGTGTCTCAGACCTTATCACACCATAGATTCCAACCAAATGTCAATATCCAGAGATGTTTTCCATTCCATGCACCATTGGTTCATTAAATTTATCTAATGATTTGTGTGATCTAGTTGCCTCGATTATGTATTACCTCACTCTATATATACTTATTTTCAGATGGGAGACTTAAAGAACAAAAGAGTGGTGGTCCAACTTGAAAATAGATCAATAGTTTTCTCAGCTGGAGTTCTAGAGGATGTCCTGGTGAAAGTCAAATATCTCTTATTCCTATCTAACTTCTTTGTGCTAAATATGAAAAAATATAGGAGCCCATCACAATCACTGATAATTTTGGGGAGACCTTTCTTGAAGACTGCTAAAACCATCATCAATGTGTATGAAGGTACAATCACCATGGAATTTGGAGATAACACTGTACACTTCAACATTTTTGAATCCATGAGGTACCCATCAGATGATCACTCTCTATTTTTACTCTCCCATGAAGTTAGTATTGAACCCATTGAAGATTTAGGTATGTTCGATGAATTCTTAGACTTATGAGATAATTTTTCCATTACTGAACATGGTAATGCCCAAAACACTAAAGATTCTAATTTTATGTGGGAAAACGAGGTAAATTTTTATTTTTTTAATGATTTTTTGATTGATTAAGAATATTATATTTTTTCTTGTGTGTAGGAGGTCCACCCTTTGAAAGTGGGTAATGCTAGTTTAATTTAATCCCTTGATGATCCCCCTGATCTTGAATTAAAACCACTCCCCAATGATTTGAAAGATGTGTACCTTATGGAAAGAGAGAAATTACCAGTGATAATTGCAAATAATCTATCTAAAACCCAAGAAAAAATATTTGATTGAGATTTGATAGAGAATGCCCAGGCAATAGGGTGGATCTTAGATGATATCCTAGGAATAAACCCAAAAACATGCTCACATATAATTTTTCTTAAGGGAGATTCCAAACCTGTTAGACAACCCCAAAGGAGGACAAATACCACCTTGATGGAGGTTGTGAAGAAAGAGATTGATAATCTCTTAGAATATGGGATCATCTATCCCATTTCAGATTCACAGTGGGTTAGCCCTATTCATGTAGTTCTTAAAAAAAATGGCCTGACCACTGTGAGGAATGAAAAGAATGAGTTAATCCCTATGATAATTCAAAACAGCTGGAGAGTATGCATTGATTTTAGGAAATTAAACCAGGTCACTCGAAACTATCATTTCCCCATCCCGTTCATTGACCAGATGTTAAAGAGATTGGCCAAGAGAACTCATTATTTCTTTTTGGATAGATTTTTATGTTACTTCCTGGTACCCATTACTCATGAGGATCAAGAGAAGATAACATTTACATGTCCTTTTGGTACTTTTGCATATAAAATAATGCCATTTGGATTATGTAATGCTCTAGGTACATTTAAGAGGTGCATGGTGAGTATATTTTCTGATCACATTGATAATTTCTTGGAAGTTTTCTTAGATTATTTCATAGTTTTTGGAGATTCTTTTGATCATTGTTTTAAAAATATGGAAAAAGTTTTGAAAACCTGCATTGAAAAAAATCTTGTTTTAAATTTTGAAAAGTGTCATTTCATGGTTAAAATAAGAATTTTACTTGGTCATGTCATTTACCAAAATGGAATTGAAGTGGATAAAAAAATTTTTTTAGTGATAAATTCATTATCTTACCCTACTTGTGTGAAACATGATAGATCATTTTTAGGACATGAAGGATTCTATAAGAGGTTTATCAAAGAATTATGTAAGATTTACCTCCCTCTATCTAGATTAATTTTGAAAGATGCTGATTTTGATTTCAATGGTTCATGTAGGGAATCCATTTATGAGTTGAAGAAGAGATTGATTTTACCACCCCTGATGTAGCCACCAAATTGAGAAGAACCATTTGAGCTACTTTGTGATGCCTCTAACCAAGAATTTGGAGAAGTCCTTTCTCAGTGAATTGATGGTGGAACACAAGTCATTTCATATGCCTTGAGAACCTTATATACATGAAAAATTCAATTACAAAACCATAGAAAAAGAGTTATTAGCAGTTGTTTTTTCTTTAGAAATATTTAGATCATATCTTCTTGGAACTAAAATCACGGTGTTTTCTGATCATGTAGCTATGAGGTACTTGATGAATATTGCTATTGCTAAACCGAGGTTAGTGAGATGAATGATACTACTGAATGAGTTTAATATAGAAATAAAGGATAAGAAGGGATCTGAGAATCAAGTGGTTAATCACTTAAGTAGACTGCTAAACACCACAGAAATTGAAATTATAGAAAGCGACACACTGAATGATCAAATACCTGGAGAGAAGTTGTACTTGATTAAAGGATAAGTTCCTTGGTATACTAACATGGTCAATTTTATGGTAAAATCTCAGGTCCCATCTCATTTCAATTCTCACCAAATTCAAAAACTGAAAGCTGAATCTAGGAATTACATTTTGGATGATCCATCCCTTTGGAATATTTTCAATGATAATGTAATAAGAATATGTTTACCTAAAAGTGAAGTTAAATATGTATTTTATTTTTGTCACACTTTAGATTGTGGAGACCACTTTGGACCTCAAAGAACAACAAGGAAGGTTTTAGAATCTGGAATTTATTGGCCCACCATTTTTAAATATGCTCATGAATTTTGAAAAATATGCGAAAAATGTCAGTTTTCAGGAAATATTTCAAAGAGATGATAAATAATTCAAAATCCATTTAATTTTTGTGACATTTTTAATGTTTGGGGAATAGATTTTATGGGAACTTTCCCAATGTCATTTTTAAATTCTTATATATTTCTTGCAGTTGATTATGTTTTCAAATGGGTGGAAGAAAAAGCTACCAGGACTTATGATGCTAATGTTCTTTGTGATTTTGTCAAGGCTAAAATATTTTGTAGGTTTGGAGTTCCTAAAGAAATCATCAGTGATCAAAGGACTCACTTATTATATTGGATAATAGAGACTTTTTTGAAGAAGTATGGGGTGCATCATAAAACAACAACTCCCTATCATCCATAGACTAATGGGCAAGCTGGTGTTTTCAATAGAGAAATCAAAGGAATTTTGGAAAAGACTGTTAATACAAATAGGAAGGATTAGAGCTAAAGGTTGGAAGATACCTTATGGGATTATAGGACAACCTACAAAACCTCAATTGGAAAGAGTCTGTATAGGTTGATTTATGGTAAAATCTTCCACCTACCTGTGGAATTGGAGCATAAGGCTTATTGGGCTGTGAGGAAAATGAATTTGGACCTTAAAAGTATTGGGAAGGAAAGAAGATTACAGTTGCAGGAGCTAGAGGAAATAAGAAGGGAAGAATTTGAAAATTACAATATTTATAAATAAAGAACAATAATGTCCCATGACAAGCTGACCTGACCGAAAAACTTCTATCTTAGAGACAAAGTGTTGTTATTCAACTCAAGACTCAAGCTGATTCCAGGTAAACTTCGTTCTAGATGTAAAGGTACATTTATAGTTACTCATGTATATCATTTTGGTGTTGTTCAGATTATGAAGAATGGATAGCAGGATCCATTCACTATGAATGGGCATAGGTTGAAGAAATTCCTTGGGACCCTGCCATCAGAGCCAGTGGAGGAGATCACACTCCTCCAACCTATTTATCAATAACATCCATCAGGTCATACCTCTCATTTACACATTCTTGCTTGCTGTGATTAATTTTAAAATTTTCATACATTTTAAATCTATTTGAATTCACTGAGGACATTGCATCATTTTTGTGTGGGGTAGATAACCTTTTCAGTTTAGGATTTTCATTTCTTTTTTGTTTTACTGTTTTTATAAAAAAATTGTTTTCTAGATATTTTTGTGTTTATTTTTAAAATGTAGTGTTTTGTCAAAAAATTTGAGCTAAAATGATTATAATTTATATTTTTGAAACCCATGTCAAGGAGTGAACCAATCTATTCCATGAAACTGAGCTTAAATGAATGATGAAATGACATTGTTTCATGTTCCAATATTTTTGAATTTCATGAAAAGTACTCTGATTTTTAAATCCCATGCAATATCCCACTATCTTTTTTTTATAAATCAATTTACTATGAGTATTATTTATCATTTTTTTCATATTCATTACATTCAAATCATTTATTGAGAGAACCAGACCATGCTTTCATTAACCAGAATTTGATTTATTCCTGTCAAAACTTAAGGGTTTGAGGTACTTGTGTTTTAAATGATTGAGGCATTTATTTGTTTTTAAGACCCATTTTCAAAATAATTTTTTTTATTATGGCCTAACTTATATATTAATTATTTTATCTCTTAGAATCCATGAACAAACTATTATTTTAGCCACATTACAAGCCAATGTTTTCTATCTAACATGTTCTTGATGTAAAATTACATGATCCAGTTTAACTTAAGTGTGTGGGAAGATGACTTGTATTGTATTACCTCATTTGATGATACTTTCTGTGTAAAATAAAATTTTTAATAGCAGATTTTTATACTGAATATTTCATTTTTTAAAATTTGGTCCTTTTCTGGAGCTTTCTTGATAAAAGAAGTTTTGCCTTTCCAGAGCATGCAATGTAAAAATAAAGTTGTTCCTATCTGAATCTTTCAAGAAAAAATGCGTTTTAGAATAATTTGTTTCCTATAAAATACTAAATGGAATAAACCTTCCTTTATTTCTCATGATTATGGAGCCTATTTTCTACAAAGGGGAAGATAAGGAGACCATTCTTGAGTGAAAATTAGAATCTTGAAATTTTTCTTCAAAAAGAGTCAAGCCCTCCTTTTTTAGCCTCAGAATTTTCAACATCTAAATCCTACCAATTGGAATCCACAAAACAACCTTAAAAATTACTCATGAGAAACAAATGTAATTGACTCACATAGGGTGGAGAAGTAGGAATTTATCAAGCCTATGGTGACACTTGTGTGATTTTTGATGAGAAAAGCCCTGTAGAACATTTACATTTTTGAGATGAGAGAAAATTTATGTGAGGTAGGTGTTTTGTGCGCATGGGATAAGAAATTAAGTGGAAATATATTAAATAATCTAAAATGGGGAACTTAAAATATTTTTTTAATGAGTCATGGTATCTTTTTGTTTCTTGGTTTGGATTTGGTAGATCTCATGGGTATGTGTTTTGGATTTGATTTGATTTGATCTTTGATGTTTACTTGTCCCGGAGTCCAAGTGTTAAGTGTGAAGAAATTGATAGAGAAAATATTTTTAATTAATTTAAATTGAATATCATTTTTTAAATCCCTCCAAAGTGTTAATTTATGATAAATTTCATCATTTTATGATATTGGTGATATTTTGAGCTTAATAGTAAAAATGTCCCATTTCAAATTTTTAACAGTTTTAAATTATTTCTGTATTTTGGCCATAATATTTTTAAAACTAATTAAAATAAAAAATTTATTTTTTTACAGATTATAAACATCTAGGGAGTCATTTCATACTTCTTGACCAAAATCTGAATCGACCATATGGAATCTCAAAAGAAGCTCAAAAGTTAGATATTGAAAACTGTTTATAGATCTTCCGAGTTTTGGTGTGGGGTCCATAACTCCTTCAAAGTGGGACCAATTGGTGTGAAATGTGTTGTATAGATTGAAAATATGTTTTTTAACATATTTCATGAAGGTGAGTCCTCATGAATTGGCCATTTTAATGGTTATTAAAGCATTCTAATCCAGAGGTTTTTGATTTAGAGTCTGACTGGACAGAATAAATTGTGAGAGTAAAAAAGGAATAACACTTGGAATACTTGTCCAAATACGCTTATATTTTGAGGGGAAATGCCCAAGATAATTATGAACAACATTTAATAATTTTGAAACGCATTAATATATAATTTATTGGGCCTACAATGCATTAATTTTCTGAGAACTGTTTCTGTCTATAAAAGGAGGGGAGATCCTCCCTATCAAAGCATCCCATTTTCCATCCCATTTGTTCGAGGACACCAAGGAGGAGAAATTATTGGCTTTATCTTTTATTTTTTTCTTTTCCATAGTTTTTTAATGCCTTATTTATCTCCATTTATATCGATTACCTGTACCATGGTGAGGTAAACATTTTGAATGATTGAGGAAGGTTTGGTTTTCAATTTTGCAATGCTTGAGTTCTTGGAAATAATTAAATGAAATTTTATTCAGCTTCAAAGTTGTTTTCAATTTCATATAGAGGATTTTATTATCAAGAGTGATCATTATTGAATTTTAATTCCGTTATTTATTTTTGGATTGGTAAAATAATCATTATCTCCCTCCACTGATTTCTTATTTATATACAATGAAATATACCAGTGATTAGTGGTAAAGTACTCGACGATTGTCAGTACGTGTAAAAGGGGTAGTGAATGTTCTTGATTGTTTGAGATAAACAAGACCCCATTGGGTATTTCCTATATCAATTGAAGATATTCAATACAACTATTTTTCACATGAAAGGTGAGTTGACCAAACTGAGATCTTGGTATGGTTTTCTCTCACCATCATAATTTTTTCAAGGAAGCGAGAGGAAGCAATTGTAGAAACTCACTTTAATAAACTAAGAAGAAGATGTTTGAATTAAATTGAACAAGGATAGCATTATAATTGGGGAACCAATCCCTACCGAATCACCGTTTTAATATCATATTTTTTAATCCTTTGAATTTGAAATTTCATTTCAATTAATTTCTTATTAATTTATTCTAAAAAATCATCATTTTTACCCTCATTTAAAAGTGACAAACTGTTTTTGTGTACACTCCTCTTTAGGAGACTTCCTAGGGTTAATCACTAGACTACACTTAGAAAATATAATTTTTTTCCATACCCTATGCTAGTCGTGCATCATTGGGGTATGTTCTTATATATCTGTATTGCTGCCCATTTATGTTTGAATTATTAGAGAACCTTTTTTTTCTCTCATAAAATCATTTTATAAAGTTTTAAGTGTCACTATTAGGCTACCAAATTTTTGTAAGGGGATGGTCAAATTCTCTTTTTTTGCATTCAAGTTCTATCCTATGTGGTGCCTCTTTCAAGTTTTCATACCATATTCTTATTTAAATTATATTCTATCCCTATAATATATTATGATTATTTTATGAATGGGTGACCCTTTTCCCCTATCTTTTTAATTTTTTCTAATACCATATTGCATAGCCATTATGCTGCAGAATTTTCATATCAAAATATCTCTCTTTTTATCTCTCATGAAATTATTTTGTCTTGTTTATGTGAAAACCCAAAACTATTTCATTTATAGGGGTATTAATCAATACATAAAAATGATATATTTGATTATGTAATTGACATACATAAAACCCTCATTCCCTTTCTGTGGGTTATGAATGACATTATGATCATGTTTTTAATCACTTTTTAAAACATCATGATTTTTGATATGAAACCCTTTAATTTTATTCTATTTGGGTTATTTATGAAATTTTTTATTATGATCTATGTGGATCACATGAAATTAAATAAATATTAAGGGTGTTCCCTAATAGAGCTTCAATGCATTGGGTAAAGAAATTAATCTCTAGATATGACATGTTTTATGATACCTTGATGAATAAACTTGGTAATATTTATGATTCCTTGGGGATGAACCTTGGATATATGCTTATGAATGTTCAAAATAATATTTTTATCCAAATTTCAAGTTATAATTCATGTTATTTTTATTATGATATGCCTATTTTTCCATTTCCCATGTCTTTTTATATTTCATCAATTTTTTTTGACATCATAAGTAAACTGATTCCCTTGTTCACCCATACTGGGCCTTCTACTCACCCTTTCCTTTGATGTATGTCACCAGGTTATGAGAAATAGTCATTTTACTTATAATTAACATTTCAATAATATTTCAAAGAGGATTAAAATATTGTTTTATGTTTTCATGTATTATGTACCTTTTTTCCAAGACACTAGACTTTAAAGATCCTCTGTTTGTAAAATGTAATGATAAGTTATGTAATAAAAATGTGGGATTCCATAGTTGGTATCAAAGGATAGTTTAGTTATATGTGGAAATTAGGTTATGAAAAAATTATTAAGAAACCTATAGAAATGTTTAAATATAGGAAAAATTCATGGTATTTTGGTGAAATATTAAGTAAGTGGGTTCCTAACAAATAGATCCCTGTCTGGATATGAACAAGTGGATGTGGCTCTAGCACAGATGTATCTAGGGGTAAAACCTGAAAACACTACTTTGATCTAGACTTGAACCATATCTTGTGGATGACAACAAGCCTTTCTTAACTCCTTGTTTGACACTCTCAGGGGATATGTTTGGTTAATCACAATCTTTTGATGAATCATTATGAAGGATTTATAAAGAAATATAATTGTTGTTAAAGAATAATATGCTTAAGTATGAAGTTTTAAGACATAAAAATACTTTATATATAAAAAATTCATAAATGAAATAAGATTCTCACTAAGGTTTTATTATTTTAGAAAATGGAGGGCAATAGGAGGAACCATGTAAATGGTGACCGTAATGGACCATACATTTATATCCCTTCGATGGAAGCCGAAATGAAAACTTTCATGAGAATGATTAACCAACTGACTCAAGTTATGGGAAATAACTTGAATCAATATGAGAGACTGATTTCACCATGAAGGGAATAACTTTCTGTTGAGTCCTTTATGCATCAATGACCACCAAACATGAGTTGATATCCCGACCCATTGATTGTTGAATAGTGGATCAGCTCTATCGAGAAGATCTGTTATGTGTTACGCTATTTAGAATAAGAGAAGGTCACCCTGACTATTTACCGCTTAGCGGGAGAAGTTGATCAGTGGTGGGAACTGATTGAAAACAGGATTCCAAGAGTGGTTTTTAAAGCTATGGAGTGGGAAGAGTTCATAGGGATCTTATTAAATAAGTATTTCCCTTGTCCAATTAGAAAAAAATGGAGAATAATTTTCTCGAGCTAAAGCAAAAGGAGAATGAATCTGTTGGAAGCTATGAGATGAAATTCAAAAGACTTTCCCATTAAACCTCATGATTTTTCAGGGATCCTAATGGTAAGGTTGATATATTCTTTGGTTGACTAAGACATCATCTGCGAAAGAATCTAGCCAACCAAGACTATGAAAACTATGAGGATAACATGTAGTGTGCTATGAATTTTAAACTATAATTTGGTGAGATGCATTAGTCTCATAAATCCAATGACAAGAAGAGATCAATGGATCCAATATTAGAGAGGAGATTTTATCAGGGAAGAGGAGGAAAGAAAGTGAAATGTCCCACGTGTAAAAAATGTGGGAAGAAGCATTCGGGGAACTACCTTCATGGAAGCGATAAGTTTTACAAGTCTAGAAGATATGGACATATCACGCAGAATTACCATAGTGAGGTTAAGCCTCAACATTCCAAGACTAAAGACAAAGGGAATATTGTGTATGCGCTACTTGAATTCCAGTTCTTCAAGTGTGTACAACATGGGAACTTTTCCAATCACTTTCCAAATCTGAGGGCAGTGGAGGGGAATCACCATCATCCTCAACAAAGGCCAAGGGAGAAAGGTCATGATTTTTCTATCATGATAGCTGATTTGAATCTCCAAATGATGTGGTGGTGGGTACTCTTATTGTTCTATCAAATATAGAAATTACATTGTTTGATTCTGTTTATACAAATTATTTTATTTAATCTATGTTTTCAAATAATTTAGAATCAAACCCTAAATTGATAAAAGTAGAGTTATCAATCAAGACTCCTGGAGGGATTATCAAAGCATCAACAATATTTCAAAACTCTAGTATTTACTTTAGTGAGAAAAATCTTATCGCAAATCTAATCGTCATTCCCATGTTGGAGTTTGACATTATACTAGGGATAAACTGGATCTCAATGTATAATGCTAAGATCAAATATAGAAGCAAGGAAATATCAGTAGTCATGAATGATAAACCTATATTTATCTTCCAAGGAGAGATTTCTTAACCTGATATTTCTCTATAAGTAACTCCTATAGTCTTCTATATGGAGTTGATCAGTGAATAAGAATAAGGAAATGAGAGTATAAGGATGGAAAATATACCCATCATATAGGAATACATTGATGTATTTCCTAAGGAGTTACCCAAACCTAACTAAAAGAGAGAGGTAGAGTTCTCCATTGAACTCATACCTAGATCTCATCTGATATCCAAGAACCCATATAGGATAGAAAATGTAGAGCTAGAGGAATTAAATAAACAAATCCAAGATATCCTGGAGAAGGGGTTTATCTGATCGAGTGTGTCTCTCTGGGGAGCACCTATTCTCTTTGTGAATAAGAATGATGGATCAATGCAGCTATGCATTGATTATAGTGACCTGAATGGGATCATAGGGGAGAAAAAATACCCTCTTCCAAGAATTGATGACATATTTGACCAACTTCATGGGGATCAATTCTTCTCTAATATTGATCTTCGATCTGGTTATCATCAATTGATGGTGAAGAAAGAAGATATTCTAAAAAATTCCTTCCAATCAAGATTTGGGCATTATGAGTTTGTTGTTATTTCATTTGGCTTGATTAATTATCCTACTTTTTTTATGTATTTGATGAATAGAGTCTTTAAGGACTACCTTGATAAATTTGTGGTAGTTTTTATTGATGATATTCTGATATATTACAAAAGTCATAAGGAGCATGAGGATCATCTAAGGGTTATTTTGAAAACTCTACAGAAGGATAGGATTTTTGGAATGTTTAGAAAATTTGAATTATGGTTACAACAAGTTTCTTTCTTGGGGAACATTGTAACCAATGAAGGAATCACAATTGAACCTACAAAGAAAAAGGTTGTAGAAGAGTGGCCTCCTCCTACAACAATAACTGAGAATCATAGTTTCCTTATATTAGCAGGATATTATAGAAGGTTTATCAAAAACCTTTCATGACTTTATAATCCACTAACCAAGTTAACTTGAAAAGGGGTTAAGTTAATTTGTAAAAAGGATTGTGAGGAAGGTTTTCATGATCTGAAGAAGAGATTGGTTACTGAACCCATGTTAAATATACCATCATGGATTTGTTATTTTTAGTGATGCATCTCTGAAAGGTTTTGGGTGTGTCCTCATGCAAAATGACAAGGTGATTGCTTATACATCTTGACAGTTGAAGACTCATGAGCAGAACTATCCTACGCATGATCTGGAGATGGAGGCACATGTTTTTTATTTTAAGATATTGAGGCACTATATTTATGGGGAGAAGTGTGATATATACACAAACCATCAATGTTTTAAGTATATTTTCACACAAAAGGAATTGAACATGAGACATAGGAGATGGCTGGAACTTCTTAAAGACTATTACAATTCATTTAATTATCATCCTGGAAGAGAAAACAAAGTCACTGATGCATTAAGTAGGAGAGATCCTATTGTTTTATCCATGATGATGATTCAAAGATATCACATAATTCAAGACCTGGTGAAAATGGACATGTGAATTGTAATGTAAGGGACATCATCAACCCTATTCCAAATTATTTCTCAACCATCATACTAGAGAATATCAAGAAAGATTAGAAAGAGGATCCTTTTTTACAGAAGAAGTTAGTGGCTATGAAGGATGGGAAGTTTCCTGAGTTCAATATTGATCAATAAGGTGTAATGAAATTTTGTACAAGACTCTGTCTTCCATATATTCTTGAAATAAAGAAGGAGCCGATGGATGACCTCTACTTTCTCTATACATCTTAGAAGCAAGAAAATGTATACGGACCTTCATGATCATTATTGGTGGGATAATATGAGAATGGATATTGTTGAATATACTATAAGGTTCCTGGTATGTTAACAAGTGAAGGCAGAGTGACAACTACCTAAAGGGGCATTAAAACCGCTACCCATACCAACATGGAAGTGGGACAATATCACTATGGACTTTTCAATGGTATCCTATGAAATTACAAAGGAAACAATGTGATATGGGTTATAGTGAAACATCTCACCAAGAACACCCATTTTATCTCTATTTGGGAAGATTTATCTCTTGATCAATGTTCCATGATTTACATGAAGGAAGTGGCAAGGCTATATAGAGTTACACTTTCTATCATATCTGATCGTGATCCAAGGTTCACATCAAAATTTTGGAGAAGTATTCAACATGCTATGTGTACCAAATTGAATTTCAGTATGGCCTATCACCCCCAAACTAATGTCCAATCTGAAAGGACTATTCAAACACTTGAGGACATGCTGCGAACATGCTCAATAGAATTTGAAGGTGGAAGGGATCAAAATCTCCCATTATTTGAGTTCTCTTATAATAATATTTTCTACTCAAGCATTCAAATGAGACCATATGAAGCTCTATTTGGGAAGTGATGTAGAACTCCTACTTATTGGGATGAAGTAGGCGAGAGAAGGATTATTGGGCCTGATCTTGTGCAAGAGATGACAAAAAAGGTTCATGTCATCCAATAACACATTAAGGCTGTTCAAAGTCTATAGAAGAGCTATGCTAAAAACCGTCTAAGGTACTTGGAGTTTGATGTTGGTGATAAATTCTTCCTTCAAATTTCACCTTGGAAGAGATTAATGAGGTTTGGGAATAAAGGGAAGCTCGCCCCTAGTTACATTGGCCCCTATGAAATCCTTGATCACATAGGAGTAGTGGCTTATCGTCTTGAACTTCCTCCAAATCTAGAACAAGTTCATGATTTCTTCCATGTATACCTCTTGAGAAAGTATATACCTGACCCATCACATTTACTAAATCTAGAGGTGGTACAACTAGAACATGACCTCTCTTACGAGGAGTAGCAAGTGGAGATATTGGATCGTAGAGACAAGGTTCTATGCAACAAGACTACCCACCTTGTTAAAGTGTTTTGAAGGAACCAAAAATATGAAGAAGCCACGTGGGAACCAATGGATTCTGCGAGGTAGAAGTACCCACACCTTTTCTTTTTTGATGGTACGAGTTGAAATTTTAGGGATGAAATTTCCTAAGGGGGGAATAATTTAATGACCTGAACTTTTGAATAATATTTTGTTTCCTGGATTTTTGTGTTTTTATTTTGTACTCAACAAAAGTATATCCTTTTATTAATGAAGTGTGTATAATTGAAATGATATTTTCACGTTTTGAAAATTATATAACCATTTTTTAATTATGATCGTTGATCCATATGACCGTTGAAAAATATATTCTTAATGTTATGATTGTTGTTTATAAATAAAAATGATCGTGGTTAATTAATACAGAAAGAAGATTTGATGGCCTCATCCAGTAGCCTCGGGCCATACTAAGCCCAATTTTCAAAGTTTGGGAAGGAGGTAGCATCACTGATCTTTGCTCTGGACCAAGCCCAAGCCAGGATTCAACATGTTAAGCTTGAATGTAATCAACTTTAGGGGATGTTTAAGCTAATAGAAATCACCACTCAAGCATTGTTGTCCAAGATGACCCAAGATTCTATCACCACTTTACACCTTACTCTTAGGTCCTATGCATGTTTTATAAGTGGATATGTAATGAGTCTTTAGTTACTTTGTGAAATACATTTGTATAAATAAAATTATTATTTCCTATTAAGGTAAAATAACTATCATTTTTGAATTTCAAATGTCAAAATAAATATAGGATGAATTTTTAAAAGCTTCATATTATTGATCAATATTGAAAAAAAGAGTATTTTAAAATATTTTTTTATACTTTTAAATAACTAATAACGTGAAATTATTTTCAAAAAATGGGCATATACAGTTGTGATCACCAAGAAATTTAGATTCTGATAAGAACAACTTAATTTTTGGTGAATAGTAAATTATGAATAGTAATATTACCCTTATGAATAGTAGTATGACCAATGGAATATAAATCTCACTTAATTAAGTATACATATAATATAGGCATTTTGAATGGTAATATAATAAAATAACATAAGTAAATAACTGTTTCAAAAATTATTAGTTATGTATTAGTATTTTTTTCGAGTAAATAGTGATATTACATAAAATTAAATATCTCATATTTAGAAAAATATTTTCATAAAATGGAGTTCTTTTTTGAATTCATAACATCAATATTAGTTTAGGTTGAATTTATAATATTTTTTTAAAATGTTTTGTTTTTCGGTGGATAGTAAAAATACAGTTTTTGAGTTTTCGGTGTGTTTTATGACATCATAGTGATGTAATATATAATTTAAAATTATGGTCAACTCATTTGGATTTAAATATTATATGAGGTTTCCAAAGTTTCTAAAACCATTGGCAATCCCATGGTTTTGAAAATACCACCAATGAGGTGTCCTTTAGAAATTAATAAAAGATTCCTTCACTTTTTCTATAAATACCAGTACATCCCTTCATTAATTTCATTAATAAATCCCCCTAAAATAAGGTTTAGTATTTTTACCCCCCAAGTATTCCTCTAAATGTTCACTCAATCCTTAAAGGTTCTGATCCTAGAGTTTTAGAAGTTACTCTTTAAGTTAAGGGAACCTCTCACCCTCCTCTTTTAGTCAAGACTTAGTTTATGTTATGTATTTTAATTTCTATTTTATTATGATGGGTTATGTTCATATATATATATATATTTCTTCCCATTTTATGTTTGAATTATGATAGACCCTTTTCTCTCTCATAAAAACATTTTTTGATGTTTTAAGTGACGCCGTTAGGCTGTCGAATTTTTGTAAGGGAATTCTCAACTTTCTTTTTTTCCATTCATGTTTTCTCTTATGTGGTATGTATTTAAAGTTTCCATACCATGTTATTATTTCCATTTTATTATATAACTATACTATATTATGAGTCTTTTATGAATGGGCTACCATTTTACCATCTCTTTTTAATGTTTTCGAAAACCATGTTGCATAGCCGTTATGCTGCAGATTTTTCATCTCAAAATCTCTCTCTTTTTTTTCTCAAGAAATTCTATTATTTTCTTTATCTGAATACCCAAAACTATTTTATATATAGGGTTATTCATCAATATGTAAAAATTATATATTTGATTCTGTAATTGACAAACATAAATCCCTCATTCCCTTTCTGTGGGTTATGAATGGCATAATGAGCATGTTTTTAATCACTTTTCAAAACTTCATGATTTTGATATGAAACCCATTTATTTTATTATATTTGGGTTATTTTTGAAATTTTTGATTATGATATACTTGGCTCACATGAAAATAAATTAATATTAAGGGTTCACCCTGATATCTCTCTAATGTAGGGTAACAAAATCAATCTCTTGATCTGATAAGTTTTACAATACCTTGGTGAATAACCTTGGTAATTTTTATGATACCTTGGGGATGGAACTTGGTGATATGCTTATGAATTCCTAAATTAAATGTTTTAGACACATTTTCAAGTTAAAATTCATGTTATTTTTATTATTATATGCCACATTTTCCATTTCCCATGTCTTTATGTATTTCATAAAGTTCTTTTTGATATCACAAGTAAATTGATTCCCTTGTTTACCCTTACTGGGCCTTATGCTCACCCTTTACTTTGATGTGTGTCCCTTGGTGATGAGATTTAGTAATTTTACTTAAGATGAAAATTTAAATAATCCTTTAAATATTATAAAAATATTCTTTTATGTTTGCATGTATTATGTATCTTTTTTTCCAAGGCACTAAATTTTAAATATCCTTTATTTGTAAAATGTAATAAAAAGTTATGTAATAAAAAGGTGTGATTCCATAATGATATAATTAATTCTCTCAATATTCAAATTATTTTTAAAAATATCAACAATATGATGTTCAATACCAATGAATTCAATTGTAATACCTTCCTTTTAAAAATTATCTCTTAGAAAGCGATGTTTTATATATTTATGTGTGATTCATTATAGAATCTATGCACAACAACAACATGTAGATATTTACTTAGCTTCATCCATATATAATACAATAGATTTATTCATTTTACAACACCACGAAACTAGATACTTTCCCAAAAAGGGAAATATTACAGAGGTTCATTTTCAGTAAAATTTTAAACCACAAAAATACACATTTTAAAAACTAAATAAATCAAATTCCTATCCTATAGAATAAAAAATCCTGAATTGGATGTATTCTTTAGGCATTTAAAAATTATTTTCACAGTAGTTTAATGTGACTCTTTTAGGTTTTATTGAAAATGTGCACACATGCACACACTGAACATAATATCTGGCTAGTTGGCTATTAAGTATGGTAACCTTTCCATCATACCTCTATAGATAGTTCAATCAAATGATTTCCCAATTTCATCAAGATCCAACTTACCGATTTTACTCATGAGGGTATCACTACCTTTAGTTCTATCCATAACAAAATGTTTGAAGATATGCTTAGTGTATATTATTTGATTTAAAATAATTCTTTATTTTGGAAAATCTAAAATCCAAGTAAGACTTTCAACTCACCCATTAAACTCATTTCTAATTCATTTTTCATTACTTTTAAAAATTTAGCACACAAAGAGATTTTGGATGATCCAAAAATAATATCATCAACATAAATATTTTGAAATTATTTTAATAAATAATGTAGGATAATCTCTTCCTTTATAAAAAGCTTCTGAAATATAAAATGAGTTGATCTAGTCGTACAAAGATCTAGGAGACTATTTTAAACCATAAATTGATTTTATTTATTTATAAACATGATTTAAAAAATGAGAGTTTTGAAATACGTGGGCTTATTATAAAAACCATCCTTAATTTTATAACCATTAAAAAAGGAACTCTTGAAATCCATTTTATATAATTTTAATTAAAATATGATACATAGGAAGGAAAAATTCTAATGGATTCAAGTATTTTCATTGGAGAAAAAATTTATTTATTGTCAATACCTTCCTCTTGAATGAATCCTTATACAACTAGTCTTGATTTATTTCTAATTATAGTGACAAATTCATAAATCATGTCCCTAATTAACCATTTAGAACCACTGTTCAAGAAATCCTTAGGTCTTTTTACTAGTTCCATGACCTTTTCTTTTCATACCAATTTAATTATCATTTCATTTATATTACCCAAAATTAATTATTTATTACTTCAGTGATGTTTTGAGGTTTAATCCATTTCAATAAGGGTTGATGTTTAACATGGTTTCTAAGAGAAGCTCTAGTATGATTTCCTCTCTTTAGATCTCAAAAAATTTAATCTAGGGGATGGTATCTATGAGTCATAATTGTTCTCGAAATATGAGTATTTGGTACTTGATCTCTTTCTTCAGGTTTAGGTTTTAATAGTTCCTTAGGACTGGGTGATTATTCTATATAATGTTTCATAGAACCATCACTAGTTTTGGTTGTGGAATAAATATTTACATTTTAAAAATCATCCACAAGGTTTTATAAATAACTATTAGGATGATATGGATCTATTTCATTGAATTTTACATGTAAAAATTCTTCCAAAATTTTGGTTCTTTTATTAAATACCCTTCAATAGTTTCTAGATTTCGAATGACTATGTAAAGTTACTTCATAACTTTTGGATGAAATTTTTTCTAAATTATCCTTTTTGTTGATAAAAAATACCTTACAACCAAAAACGATAAAGTAATTAACCTTTGGTTTTCTTTATTTTTATTAATCATATGTAATTTTCTTGAAAATTTATCTAATAAGGAACCTTTTGATAATATAGAATGTTTTATTGACAATTTCTACCCAAAAATAAATTTATATGTCATACTCATTAAGCATAGTCAGGGAAATTTCTTAAGGATTCCTAAATATTTTTTTGACAACACCATTGTAGTGTGGATTCAAAAGAGAATAAAATTTGTGATTATATCCATTTTGTTAGCATAAAGAATCAAAGTTTTTATTTTCAAACTCATTACCATGATCACTTCCTAAGGTCTTAATAGAAAGTACACTAAAGTTTTCTATATATTTTACATATTTGAAAAAATAGCAACAAACTTCACTTTTGTGAGCTATAAAGAATACCCAAATGCATCAAGAAAATTAATCCACAAGAACATAATCATAGTTCATACCATTAAATATGAAAACTATAGAAGTTCCAAATAAGCCCATGTGAACCAAATCTAAAGGTTGAGAATTCGAAACTTATTTGTTTAGTTTGAAAGAGATCTTATACTGCTTCCCTTTTTGACATGAGTTATAGATTTGCCTCTTGGGAATTATAGTTTAGAAAGATCCATAACTATTCTTTTCCTAGTTATCTTTATAATAGAGTAAAGGTTATAGTGGTATAGTCTCTCATTCCATAGCCAAGATTCTTTATAAAGGGAACTTAAACAAGAAATATTTTGAGAAAATAAAGAGTATAAATCATCTGTACAAACACTATCATTTTTCAAGGTAGTATAAAATTAAATATTCTTAGAATCCTATATTTTGCCAGAATTATTCTCAAATTTAATATGATAACCATCATCACAAAAATATGAGATGATATGAAAATTATACATTAACCCATCTACAAATAATATTTTAAAAATCAAAATAGTACTAGAATTATTTATTTGACTGCGTCCAATTATTTTTCCATTTTCATTGTCCTCAAAATTGACATGTCCACTGTCTACCAAGATAAGTTTCTTAAATATTGAGTAGTCCCTAGTAATGTGTTTTGAAAATACACTGTCTAGTTACCATAAGTGATTATTGGCACTCTTTAATCAGGTTTCCTACATCAAAATTAAACCATAAATTATTTTGGGACCCATACTTTATTGGGTCTAGAAATTTTAGTAATAAAATATTTTAGAATCCAAAGTCATTTATAAGGTTTACCATAATTATAATTTAACTTTTAGAAATGAAAATTTTATTTGGAATATAATAATGATATTATTTATAGAGTTATAAAAGATCGAACTAGGGAAAAAATAATTCTAATAAAATTTCCTCTATCCAGGTTGGTAACCAATCACAATTGTATACATAGGTGTGGTGTTTTTAGAAACACCCTAGTCAAGGATTATATATCATTTTTAAATATTTCTAGATCATTTTTGAGTTTTTCATTGTACATTTTGAGTTAACTATTTTCTTTTAATAACTGATCATTTTTGTCTTTCTCCATAATAATGTCAAATTTAAAATTCACAGACAAATCGTGATGGTTCTTTAAATTTTTATATTTATATTTTAGTTAATTAAATGTTTATTCCATCATATTATTGTACTTGAATAAATCCTCATTCCTCTTTTTTCATATTTTTTTTTCATTCTCAAAAAGATTTTATATATGAATAGGAGATGCATGGATAATAGTTTATACCTCATATGTGTTTTTCATAAAACACATGTTAGCTCTGTAATTTTTTTCTTATCTGTTTGAGTCAGATTCACTTGAGCTATCTTCAAAGGTGATCCATGTGAATTTCATATTATTCTTTGACCTTTTCCCCTTGTCCTCATATATTTTCATATATTTAAACTTTGGAAATTATACTTTGATAAGCCATTTTCTTTTGCATTCATAACATGTTAATTCACCTGATTGATTATACTTTTTTTCAATTTCCTATTTTATCATATTTGCCTACATAATTTTAATTTTTAAATATTTTATTCTCCTGGTAGAACTTTTTGAATCTCTTAGATAAGTGTGCCATTTCCTCATCACCATCAGAAGTTTATTCATCCTTACTAAAATTTTCATCTTTGATCCTCTCTTTCATTTTCATTCAGATTTCTTAAAAGCTATTGAATTTTTGTTTATTTCATATTCTTATTATTATTTTAGTTTTAGTATTTTTATATAAAATAATATTTCCAATATATTCATTCATTGGTAGTTTACTTATGTATCATTATTTTCTAATAGAAACAGAGGTTCCTCTCCACATATCTGGTAAGCATCACAATAATCACATCACTTGATCATTATCTTCAAATGTATTACAATGTACATGAATCATGTTTACAATCTCATTAAACCATAGATACATTTCATAAATCATTTAATCAAGTTTAATATTAAATTTATAATATTTAATGGTACAATTATTCAAACACATTTCTTTAACAATTGAGGTTAGTTCATGAGATATAACAAGTGCATCCCATATTTCAAATGAAACTGAACAAAAATAAATTCTATTAAGCTCATATTATCCTAACTCACATTATAATGTATTAATAGATTTAAAATTATATTCATAAGAAGATTTTGTGGCATCACTACATTCATCTTTGGAAGCTTTGAGTTTTTCCTATATTTCCTCAATTATGGTCCAAATATCAAATCTCAAGCTCTCAATATGGATTTTTATTTTGATCTTCCACTGATCATAACTAGTGACATTAAAATAAGGTGGCTACTTAGTGGAAGTCACTTCTTAAATATTATTATCCATAAATATAGAAATTTATAAATAAAATAATTTTTTATCTTTTGGTAAAAATTAGATCACAGTTAAAAAGAAATAAAAACCCATTGGTAACAAATGTTGGTCAGTGTAGAAAACTCAATAGGGTGGTGGATTGAGTTTCCAATTAATTTTTTTGTTAAAAATTATTTAAAAAATAAATCCAAAAATTTATAAAAATAGGACCAATTAACTAAAATAGTATAAGTATATAATTTTATCATTTAAAAAGATTCTTAAAATTTTGATAAAAACTCATTTAAAACAAGTTTTAAAGCTCTTATAACTTTTGAAATAATTTTACTTGTATCAAACACTGTATATAAATTTCAAATTAAAGTTAACTATAATTTTATTATTTTTATATTATAGTTTTAAAAACAGATAATATTTTGTTTTAAAAACTATGTTACTAAAATAAGAAATCAGATAGTGGAATAAATACTAGAGGTTCAGTCTCCAGCCGAGACTTCACCCTATGCACTTGGAAACCACCTATTACCAAATAGTTTAGTAAAGAATAAACCAATTCACATCCTAGATCTAGTTTTATAAAATAAATAGTTCATAAGGATATCTAGTATACAAATTTACTCTTTAATAGTTTTACGTGTGAGTAATAAATAAATAACAACCACACACAGGTAGTCCAAGATAACCAACATCTTATACAGTTATACATGGGGGTACATATGTAAAATATTTTGAGAGAGAGTTTTTAACACAATCTAAAATAATACATAATCCTACGTTTACAAAGAAATATATTATAAAAAAGGAAACTTATAATTTAAACTAGAAGATAAAGATAAAAGGTTATAAGGTGTGAAGATTTGATGCAGCTTAGTCTGATTAGCTTTGGTTGTTCATAATTTCGTGGATTTTTCATTGAAAAGGCTCAACCAAGTTTTCACTAAAGGTTCAAAAAAACAGAGTGTAATGGAATGTTTAGAATTTTTACTCTATGTGTTAATATCTCTCAAACACATGAGTATGTTCTTGCACATTTTTTCTATGAGAGGCTCTACAACTTAAAGACATATTTTCTGAAAACCATATATTGGAGGAGATTTATTGCAGTCATAAGTTACCTAATTTTGAAATTAATACTCTAAAATATATTTGTTGAGGATTTAAAAATACTCCATTTCTTAAGGTATTCATGACCATTTTTCTTTACATAAATAAAAATTACTTCGACTCATGGTCTATAATATCCCATATTTTTGGAGAGGTAAAAATCCTTGTGTTATTGTTCAAATACTCTCATTTTATGATAATTGTGGGATATAATGGCTATGGAATGGTTCAAGAGAGTTTGGGGATAATTTGGATCCCAGAGTTACAAAAAATGGGAAGGCGGACTGAGATGCACAATTAATTCTAATTGTGAGACTCAACAGTCCGGGCACTCAATGTGCAGGAGGACGCCGAACAGTTGTTTGTAACCATGTGGGCTGGGGTGAACGACCATGTGAATTGTCTTAGACAGGTCACAAAGCTATTTCATATGGTCTGCACATGGTTTTTCAAACCATGTGGATATTCCAAGTGAGGGGGTTCCCTAGACAGTAGATATCATATGATTGACACGCAGTTTGGCCACCAATGCGACCAAACTGTGAGAACCCAATTTTAAGGAACATTTTTCTGTTTTGCCGATGTTATATTTTTAATCCCTTAAATTTTATTACCAACTCTTGTTTCTAGTGAACTGGAAGTTTCAAGATTATTTTACTCATCTCCCTTGGGATTTTAATTCCTCCTCTATCCAAATTTCATTCATTCTTCCATCAGATGAATCTGAAAGTTAAGTGTAAGCTATCAAATCCTCTACCTTCTATTTCTAGTTTCACTTTTATCATTATGTTCCATTTTGGTGTGATCTTTATCCCCCTATTTTTAGTTCTTTTCGTCATTATTATGATTTATCTCATTCAATCTCAATTCAAGGGTCGACACTGGATGAGGAGAGTGCTACGAACCTATGGTTTTTGGTCTAGATCCTTTCCCAAAGTTTTGTTTCATTTATCTTGTTTTCCATTGTTCCTCAAATCAGACTTCTATGATGACACCCCCTAACCCATTGGAAAATTAAATTAAATTTCTTTAAAATTCCATATATGGTTCTAGAAATATGTAAATCACACCATTGAGTTGTTTTCCTTGATGGGAGCCCGCCCATGGGGGTGCCCTTCTTTAGCGACCTAATTTTCCTTTTACCTTGGACTATTAAACCATCCTTGAGGAGAGTGGTTTCCTTTTAATTAATGTTTTGAATGAGAAATTTTTAAAGGAATTGAAAGGCTGTGATTATTTCTTCTAATCCTTATGATTTATGTTTTATTCCCATTCTTTATGATTTATACCCTTGATTTATGCTTTATACCTTTTCTTTATGCCTTATGCCATATTATGTAGTTGAATAGAGTGAATTAAATGGTTATCCAAATTTTCAAATATGTTATACATAAAATGCCTTGTTAGATGACCTAATATTTGGTTTTTAAGCCTTGCCTTCATATGGTCCAGGAGCGATATAATGGTCTCGACTTAAGGAAACCTTAGACGAGCTCACCATGATTTTTACTTGGAATCGTTAGATGCACCAGGAGAGATACTTGGATTTTCCTTAGATGGGATCACCATACAGTTTACATACCCATAGGTGACAGTGGTTCCCAATGGGAGACACCATGGATGGGCTCGTTGGAGAGATGGTTACACCATTCCTTGAGTGATACTCAGTCCCCTATGTGAGATACCTAGGATGG